>CM067566.1:31455315-36255315 GCA_034336665.1 Luscinia megarhynchos | reverse complement strand
ATAATGTAATTATTGATAGAGGTGGTACTACATTTCTACTTTCTATAAGTTTCTGTCTGCTGGCCATATATTTGCCTAACAAGGCCAAAACCAACATTCTGACTTGACAGTTCTAGATAAATACTGTGGTGAGGTCTCTTACTCCATCAGTGTCTCTGGTGAATTACACCAATGCCAATATAATCATTCCCATCTTCAGTAGTTCAGTGAAGACAAATAGGTTCTCAGAGCTAACTTGCAAAAATATATGTCATAGAGGTTCTGTGTGTGACTATTTGAGTGCCTTTCGTGGTCCTGATATGGTGTTGCTAAAATAACTTTGAAATCAGTTGGGTCTATATATTTGTTACATTATTAGGTATTAAAGGACACTGTTTAAAATCAGTCATTACAACAGAACCCTCCACAGGATGTAAAAGACTGTGAAAGATGAAAAAAAGTGTTTTTTAAGACATGAAAACATTAAACAGATTATAAATAATGAATTGTCTGGCTCATAGTTAGATTTGTCAGCAGGAATAAACTCCTTTAACCTAATAAAACAGTAATATCTTCTTCTCAATAACATTTAAGTAATGCTGTGAATAATTGAAAACAAGATTGTCATCATCCTTTAACAGGAAAATATTTTCTATTTCTTTATTAGTAAATAGGATTACAGTAATTTTTCTAGATTTTTTACATTTCTCTCCATCCAAGGTGCTCAGCATGGCTTTCTCCTATCTCAGTGCTGCTTTTTTTTTGTTTTAATAGAAGCTCTAAATCAGTGTGACTAAGGACATAACCTGAAGCTTACAATTTATGTAGCTCATATTCTTTTGCACCAAACATGCATATAGCATAAAGCAGATGTATTTCCTGTTTTGTTGCATCTCTGCTTTATCTGGCATCCTACAGCTAAAGACAGTTCACAGAGAAGACTGTTTGTTGGATATATTTGAAAATGTGTAATTTAAATTGTTATTCTGAATACCATAAATATGTAGATCAGAACAAATAATTTTCCTATATGATGTGTTTGTTGAGAGAATGTTCTACATACAGATGGTCTGATATTTTAATCTCTTAGGGCCACATTTTGTCAAAACTACAGACAGACTGTGCCATATTTGGATAGCAGATTAAGGCAGGCTTCCTAACTTGTCCAGGTAGCTGCAGCAAGAGAGAGAATGAAGCATTGTGCCCTGTATGTCAAAGCAGAGAAATTGTCTGTGTTTGCCAGAATTTGTGAGAATCATCATGAATCTTGTAATTCATAACGATATTGCTCATCCTGAAATACCTGGTATATAGAGTTGTTAAAACAGCCTGTGGAAATGTCACATAGACACTGAATTTCTGATTTTCTTTATAAGCAAAGTAACGTATAATTAAAACTGCAGGCTCATTTTAGTGCTATTCTTCCTGTTCAGCATTTTTCAATGCTAAGAGCATTTGCTGTCTTCATAGCTTTTGGGTTTTGGCTTAATTTAAAAAAACGTTATATGAAACTATGTCATATATATATCATTACTAGCTGGAAATCCTTTAACTTAATTAACTTATGTGCATTTTGCTAATCTGTTGACACAGAGCTTTTCGCTTTTTGTTGCTCATTGCATGAGACAGCATTTATTAGGTCAAATGATACCTGGGGATATACAGAGGGACAGTCAAGTTGTAACCTGATGTTGCTTTTCCCAGCCCACACTGTATGGATGTTGCTTCAGGATCCTAGATACTAAGTGATGAGTCAGAAAATCCTGCTTATGGTGATCCTGGAAATCTCCAAGTTCACATCAGTCTGATGTGAAATTCAGGCACTGCAACAGAAATCTTGAGGTCAAAGTGGATCATGCTGTCTTTGGGAAGATTAGCAGATCAAGACAAATTTGGGAAAGCAAAGGAAGTTCCTTTATGTTTCTGAGAGACATAGCAGTTTTAACATTTTATGTGGGAATACTTTGCTGATGTTGGCAGACTTCCTTAAAATCACAGGACTGAGGAAATTTTCCAAAATGTGTTACACTAAACCTGTGGCCAGGGAAAACAAAATCAATTATTTTTGGTAGTTTTGTTGTTGTTGTTGTTGTTTTTTAAATTATAATTTTTAAATTATTGTACATTAAAGGACCTGGAGTGGGGGCTTTTGATTTGTTTTTGATGATTTAGTGTGGGGGCTGAGGATGTGGGTTTCATGGACTTTCTATTTCTTCGGGTGGTGCGGTTTTTTATGCATGTCTTAGATAATGTAGAAAGTGTGTTTGTGAACTGGCTAATGTAATGTCATATGAGAAATGAACTTCTGCATTAGGGATATATTGACATTACTGGCATTTTAAATATGTATGCTTTAAATGTTTATGTAAAATAGTAGGGCTTTTGCTTTGTGTTTTTCCCCCTTTGCAGGAAACTACAATATTCATGGTGCTTGAAGCCACTTGGAAGAGGAATAGAAGGGAGATAGGTACCCTTGCTGCTAATCATTAACAGGAAATAAAATAATGTGACAGAGGAAAAACACAGGGAGGAAGCAGGACAAGTAGATTAGCATGGGAGACAGTGAGCTGGCAGTTTTTGGCAGCTCAAATGGTACAAGATGGAATCTGTCTGCCTGAATTGAACTGTGAAAGAGAATAAGAAGATGTAACTGTGTATAAATGCCACCTTTCCCACATGAGATAGGTTGTCTTTGTGTAATGGAGGCCAGAGAAACAAGAATTATGTAAAAATGTTTTTTATCTTGCTGAAAACAGAGTGATTGGTAGAGTAATTACCTTGCAAAGGGCAATGAAATGAACACTGAGGAAACAGATGTTATAGCAGTAATCTGTTGGGAGTCCAGAAACTCGTTAGAGTGTGAGCAATAATCCATTGGAAATGACTGAGAAAAAACTGTAATTGTATTGCAGCACTCACTAAGGAACTGCACACAGATTTCTCAGCTATTTTCTCAAGTGTTGCCAAAATTTAGCAGTACAATCTCTTCTGTATAAGGTGTATTTCAATTTGATAATGAGCTGCTAGTTTATCTAAATGACCCCAACAGGGAGTGCTGTGTTGGATATCAACAGGTGAACAAGTTTCAGGATTTGACATATCAATGTGTGATACTTTAGATTACACCTGTAAATAAGGAAAAAGACCCAACAAGTGGATTGTGTCTGAAGGGACATTTTTATTTTGAGATTTTTCAGAGATTTTTTCCTCTGGTGAACACTTGAGATTTTGATCCTCGGTAATCAGAACAACTAACTTCAGATGCAGAAATTTAAGAAAACTTAAAATTTTGCTCTTAAATTATTTCATTATTGTGTCAGGACTGGAGACAGGACTGGAACAAATGCTCTATCAGTAAGATTATTATCAGTTCTTTACACTTCTGCTTGCCCATGGCTCTTCACTCCTAATATTACTGCACCTGGCACATATGGGCCTCTGTGCCAGTCTAACCAGAGAATAATGAAGTCTTCATATGCATTCACACTGATCAACTGATAGTTTTCTGTTGCAGTATTTGTCTGGTCCTCTGTGAAGAACTTCACTGGACTGATGGTGCTTTTTTGATCCTTTTTGCTAATGCCATACTTGCTTTGCTGTGTTTTACACATTCAGCTTTTAATCCTTGCAAAGACGAGAACATATTGCCCTTGTTTGCACTTTATTCCGAATTTGAGCCCTGCTTATATGCTTAGACTTGTTTCTCTTGCTGTGATTCGTGTTGCTTGATATACATGAGCTGGGTTTTGTGTCTTCTTGGTTTGAATGTAGGTTTTTAATCCTATTTGCTTTCCTTTCTCAGGAATATTTCTTGTATTATTTTGCATTATATGTCCATAGTATTGCCCATAGCACAGTGAGATTTCTGTCAGCTTCTTCATACGCATTAAACTAGAACTAGTGGCTGTAAATTGTTGCAAAGGAATGTAATGTGGATTGTATTTTTGTGTGATCTTCCAGACACAGTTTCAGGCTTTGACTATTTGTATGCTATTACTCCAGAACAGGGCTTTTAAACAAATCCTGTAAACTTTTTGCCCATAGCCTTCTCTTATCTCATTGGTTGCTTATAAGATTAGAAAATGTCTAGCACATTCTGATAGTTCTTGACACATAATGCCAGGATGTGTCTTTCTGAGTGTTGTGGTCCAGAGCAGTCTGGTCATGTTTCATGTACTTGGTAGTCTGGAGTATTTTTAGGCAGATGGCAGTATTTCTGAAATTGACACATTCTTAACATGTTACTTTCAAGTTAACTGATACCTTATTGCCCATTAATGAAAAAAAAAGAGAAAGAAAAAAGTGCATAAGAATCAGTTCTATGTTCATTGAGAAGAAGCCTTATATTTTTACTACTGCCCTATGATAATTTGAAATGCTATGTGAGTTTGCTTTTTTTGTCCCTGAGAAATTTCTGTTCTTTCAGAGACATTTCTACTTAATGTTCTTGTTGAATACTGTTTTAGCTTTCCAAAAATTGCACAGAGTCATGAAGCCTGACTTAATAGTGCCTGTAATCTAATCTGCATATCATGATTTCTGCATAAGTTCCAACAGCTAGTTGAAGTGTCCCAAGCCTTGTAATAGTACTCTTCTTGTCTTATATTCTAAGTGATCACAGTGACAGAAATATAAATTGTTTTAGTTTGCAGAGGGGTTGTTGCTTAGACATATGCCAGTTTTTGCATGGTAATGAGGCAATTTGTTGTTGTATGTTAATCTGTTATTTTTCTATTTTAAAAGTATAATGAATGCTTGATAGGTTGAAATACATTTGCATAAACTGTTATGGGTCAAATTCATGGATCTTCCTCTTTCTGAGTTTGTAATGAGACATGAAAATTCTAATGAGACTTTCTAACTGAAAGAGGTTCTTAATATGATGCTAAGAATGTTGCTGTGAAATGTATTATGAGAAATGGAACAAAAACAGAACAAGATAGTTTTTCTCTAATAAGAGATTTTTAAAAACAACCAACCAACCTTCCTTTTCAGGACAGCTTCTTACACTGCATCTTCTCTTACTCAATCCAAACTCCGTTGAAGTCATCTTTGGAAAAAGATCAGCAATGGAGAAATGAATTGGGAATTCTATTAACTTTTTTTTTCTTTTTTATAAATAAAAAAATTTATTAGCTTGCAATGTGAGACAGGGAAGACATCTACAGTGTTTCAGTCAATAGACAGAGGGATTTGCTGACTTAATATAAAGAAAGGGCCAAGTCATGGCTTAGAGCACTGGCACCCAGAATGTGATGGTGGTTGTCAGCTGCAAGTGCATCAACAAGATTCAGGGCTTAGAGTGGATAGGCTCCACTGCCAAATTTGTTTGGAAATGGCTGTATTGGTTTGAGGGTTTGGAGATTTTGGCACCTGGTGTATCAGTTAGTTTAGGGGCAGAGAATGATATCTCACCAACTTTACTTACCAGTATAGATACAGGTTAAATGAGGGACTGCAAATCAAATAATCAGCTCACCTTTCTTCATCTTTATTAGCTAATGGTGAATTGATGTACTTCTTATTCTAGTTTAGTGTACACAGTGTAAATGCTGGTTTCTTTGAACTGAATTTAAAATTTGGACCTGTCTCTGAATTTATCTTGTAATTTCTGAAAGGTGTTGCACACAGCATTATGTGCTTAATCAACCTATTGTAACAACCTAAGAAAATTTAGGTATAGATTATTTTTTAAAGTGATGAGCAATAGCACAGAGAATAATTTGTTTTATGAAAGACTTTGCAATTATAAGATATCAATCAAATTCTTTAATGTCATAAATATTGTTAGAACAGTAATTTCTTTTAACAGTAATTTATTCTGAAAGATGATGCAAAATGAATGAATATCAGAAAACCTGAGTTACTGGACAATTTTCCAGAAAATCTAGTGAAAAAAGAACTGCTGAATCCATGCTGTCATCTCCTCTCAATGATGTCTGGTGTGCCAGCGCAGCTAAAAGAGTACATTTATCTCCCTACACCTCATTTGAATCCCTTATTAATGCTGACATCTGTTCAAATCTTAATTACCACATTACCACAAATAGTCCCTTGTCAAATCTAACCTAATTTAAAAATAGCTCAAAAACACAAGTGCAAAATGTGTCTCTATGTAATACAATGATGTTTTATTAATAAAGTAAATGGATACATCATTTGCATAGTATCAAACCCATCAAGAATACAAAGGTTTTTATTCAGTTTATGGCAATTTTTTGTCATGACAATTCATATTATTGATAACTTTTTGTATATATGAAAGCTGACTCAAGTGCATTTATACTTGGAAAGATGCCCATTATCTTCCTGGAAAAACTTTTTTGTATTATAAGCAGTTGTTTTGTAGTTAATGTGTCTCTAGCTGATACCTTTTATAGAACTGCAAACATTATTTTTGAAAAAAAAAACGTAAACACCAAGACTGAAGAATTTTTATGCCATTTATATAATACCTAAATATTGAGCACAGTATCTTGTGTTTGAAATGAGTAACTGAGTAGCAGAACAAGAATGATAGAATATTTCCCCTTGTCAAATAAAAAAACCAAAAGAGTAAATCAATGGCCTTTCTTGATGTGCATATTTTCAGATGCATTGAAAGATCCCTAAAGGCTTTTGCCAGGTGTATGTTAACTCCAGATGTCCCACCCAAAAGTTATCACACTGTTTATTTTCTTCAATTACATTGTTTGAGCCTTTGCACAGTATCATGGCTTTTACCTATCAGGGTGAAGTGGCAAAATCTTAGATGGTCAAAATGAGAGCAAAAGTAAAAATTTGCCCAATAGGGTTATATAGATGAACTGTAGTGCTTACAGGTGCATCTAAAGCCCTGATCAGCTGTAAAAGAGGTGTAAAGAATCTCGAAGATATGTTTGGCTAAGAGTAAGGAGTGCCTCCTGGAATACTGCTTATCTGATTTGTCTGACCAAAAATGTGAAATGGACAGGGGAAAAGTATCTCTGTATATCTGGAATTTCTGCTTGGCTTTTAGAGATTTGTTACCAAGGCTAGTATCCAATCTGGTATTGTTCAGTATCATCTCACCCCAATTTTTGACACAATAAGAGCTGTACCTGAAGCCTGTAAATTGCCCTTGCTACATGGGTAATTATCATTTAGATATTTTTCTTCTATTGTTTTTAGGGAATTATATGATTGTGGTCATCAAGAAATGAGCAATCTTGTTAATCAACGTTAGTGATTATGAGACAACAATTCTCAATCAATGAGGATTGTTCACTTAGTGTCTGTGCTGTAAGAGCTCAGGACAAGACATGATAAAAGACTTGTGTGTATTTAAACACATAAGCACTCTTAATGACTTTTCTGATTATTCAGTGTTTCCTTCTAAATAAGTTCAATGTTTAGTATCTTGCCATTGGGTAGGTTTCTAAACACATACATCTTTTTGTGAAAGTAGTGTACTGGAAGCAACACAGTGCTAAGGTACTGTAAAAAGGTAAATATAGGTAAATATTGTGCAGTTTGAAACAAGCTGTTCCAGCAACAAAGATTGTGCCCTCTGATTGCATAAACTTTATTCCCCCAAAATGCAAGTTCTAGTTGTTGTGCTTTAAATTTAAAGGTAAAGCACAAATAGAGTGTTATACTGTCTTCCAAGTTTATGCATACATTTATATTTAGTTTGCGGACTGGGAACATGCATTCTTATAAAGACATAAGTGAAAAATATCTTCAGGGTAACCTTGTGAAGAAAAGGAGAACCTAAGGTGAGATCTTACATTTCCAGTTCTCTACAATATGTTTGAACTCCATCTTCCAGCTGACTGTTAGAAGACTTAGATAATGGTGTTTTCTTGGAAGGTTTTTAAAACTGAGATCATGTCTTTTGAGAGATGTGATGAATGTTGGTATTGAGATAATCTATTGTGTATTGAGAATGAGTTTTATCTGCTGGGTTGTCAAACATCAGTAGCACTGATTTTCTTCAGTAATGCCTTTTTTGATTAAAAAACTTGGAAGAATCTTGGAAAATTTCGAATGGGACAAATCAGTGAGCTGAAAAATCAAATAATGCCTTCCATCTAAAACTTATGGTTTCCTGATTTATTAGAAATATGAAATTATGACTAAAGCAGACAGCTTAATTTGCTCTTTTCTCATCTCCACTGTCAGTAAAAATAAACACATTGTCTTAATTTTCTCAAACTATTGAGTGTACTTGAAATCAATGATTTTAAAATAGCTAAAGAAGCACAGATCTGCTGAATTTACTCTTTCTGCAATGCTAAAGTAATAGCAAACAAGCATTTTCTCTTATTTTTTCATATATTTTTGTTCTGGAGAAATTAACTTATTTCTGTGATCCAGTGCATGCTAGTTTCCTTCCTTCAAAAACAGCACAAAGCTCTTCTCTCTTGCTCTTCAGAGAAAGGGACTGAATGTTGGTGCAGGCTAGAGAAACACGGTATCTTTACCCTTGAGAAGCTGGATCTATTGCTCAATTAAATGCTATTTTTTTGGCTCAACATTCCTGTGTTCTAGATTACATGTGTAGAAATGATACCCAGGGTATTGAGTACTTTCTGCTTCTGGGTATTTTGTTAGATTTAGTCATGAATTTTATTTTATTTATTTATTTTATTACAGTGCAGTTTACCACTGTCGTTGTCTGAATTCTCTTCTAGTGCTGGATGGTTCACCCACAACAAATGAGTAACATCTGTGAGGCTCAAGCAAAACCAGCTGTTGGTTAAGTCCATTTTGGATTACCAAACCTTTACTGTGTATAATCTCATGATAGCAAAAAAAATCCACTGACCTCTCTCATCCACAGCTGGCTACTGGGGGGAAATAATCTGTTTTCACATTTAAATGCAGCAGATTTTTGATAGTCAGTGGAAACAGAATGTTCAGTGATGCATAGTTTAAGAGTTTAAAAGTTCCAATGGATATCTAGGTAATTGCTTGCTTTTCCCTCTCAGAAGCAAGTGAATTAGGCAAGAATCAGGCAATCCATAAAAAATTGTTTTCTAATTGTTGAGCCAACTGCCTCAAAATATACCACCAACTGTCAATCCCTTCTAATTTCTGTCACCTTGCATCTGCTATCTTAGTCTTGTCAAGAGCATGTAAGAACAATGCCTTTTATCAGTCACAGCTTGCTGTCTATCACAAGTGCTCAGCTGGATGCCATGTACTCTACCTCCAGAGGAGATCGATGTATTTTATGCTGAAAACTGAGTGTGTTATCAATATGTTTGTTTTAGAAATGGTTATATAAGCCTGAAGCACTGAGGACCTGGCTGGAGGCTTAGACACTTGAAATGAGCAGCAAGTCTGCTGCTGTAATTGTAGTGTGTTGTTTCTGATTGTTATGCCTGTTGGCTGGGTTGCTTTAAACGTGTGTTCCTTTTTCCATTTTTACATATGTCAGTTTCTCAGAAATTTGGAGAGGCTTTCAAAACAAAGTGAGATTCAGTAAATGCGTAGATGACATTCAGTGACTTTTGATGTGTTAAAAAGGATGTGAATTTCTAAAAATGGAAAATGGATCTTTAGATTTTCTTTCCCATCACTGAAATGTTTTGGTATCCTGCTCCTATTTACTCACTTTTACAAATGCCACATAGGGTTTCATATCACTTTATTGAGAAATACAGTTTATATATCTCAGCAACTAATTGATTAATTATCTTCTCAATCTGCAGTGATCAGAATTGATGATGTATGAAGTCAAGCTCTGAATATACTTTTTTCCAGACTGCTGATCCAAAGGTTACTGCAATGGTTAGAGCTGATCATTGCAGTCCCTTGAACAGTAACAGGTTGCAGAGTCTGCTTTCCTGAGGAGCAAGTGCTTTCTCAAGAGCTTTTTTCAGATCCGTCACATTTTCCTAAAAGGTCTTAAAAATTAGAATGCCTAGATGGTAAATAGTAAAGCTTGCTCTTCCACTAACAAATTAGCACAGTAGTTGTATGGTCTGCACACACTTTAGGAAGGCAAATTTACTATATTTGTGATGGATCTCGCTGGGCATGACTTTTCTGTAGAGGTGTCCTCAGTTGGTGGAAATGCTTATGCAACCCAGTTGATTTGATTTTAGAGTCAGTATCTCTATATAGGGACATTAAATATCTGTTGTTCCTCCCTCTCTGATGGTGTTCACCTCTGTGTACCATACTGAATAGGCTGTCTGATTTTAGTCCTGCAATAATCTGTTTCCCATAAATCTATATATCTGTCCTGCTGTCATGGGTAATGTAATAGCACACACATTCCCATCTCAGTCTTCAGTCATGGAGCTTGTGTTACTGGATTACATTTCTGAAAGGACTGCTTATTCAGCATTGCCTACTGCAAAAATGAGAATAATTTGAACTATTTTTTCTTTGTTGTTTGTCTGTTAGTTTGATTTGATACCACCTGCCCATATTTATAATTTCTTAGCATTTGGCTTCTTTCCTAGATATATTTGTTATCTTTGTTTCCAATTCAGTGATTTCCTAGTGCTGGTGAATATTCAGTCTCTTCATTCTCTTCTAATTCTTATTCTTTGCTATAAAGGGAATATCTGCTCATTCATCACAGAGGCACAGTTGTCTCTGGCTTCTCAAGTGGGTATTGCTTTCCTTTGAATGTAGAGAATGTACATTCTAAATTCTTTTACACTGATGGAATTTTTTTTTCTTTAATATGATCATTGGATCCCATCTTCTGTGTTTTGGATTTTTTTTTTCTGAGTGTCTGCCTATTTGTGCATATGCATTATTGTAATTTATAGATTTTAATCATAAATGTCTGCACATTTATGGGATCTACACATGGGGATTTTTTTCTGGTGCAAAACATCACCCTATGAATTCCATCTTTGCTTTGTCACAGCTTTTTCTTTGACTTCCTCTGGTCTTGTCACCCTTGGCACTTCTTTTTCATCTTTAAACAACATACTTAGGCATAGATAGGGAGAGATCTTCTACAAATTCAGATTATGTTTATCTAATGGATCATCTCTTTATTGTTGCTGTTCATGAATTTTTTGTTCCTACTTAAAAGGCTGAAAACAAGATCTTTTTTTGTATCTCTGAAAGATGTTCCTCTTTGACATTACAGTAATAAATAACCTCGGATTGGAAAGCAGCATCAAATCCACATCCTGAGAAGTTTTCCACCCTAGGTGTCAGATTCCTATTTGCTGCTGTCAAAGACCAAGTAGAGTGTTGATCTTCCATGTAGTTGTATACATAAGCTTATTTCTTGAAACAAAAAATGGAACTAGTTTTTTCAAATATTCATAGTAATGCAATAGTGACATTCATTTGACCAGCTTTAACAAAGGAATCAGTTTTTAGTGTCTCTTGGAGCTGGAAATACCATGCTTTCAGTTTAGAATAAATCCTACTTTGTTTTCTTCACCTCTGACAAAAAAAGTTCTGCATGACATAGCCAAAACTAATTAGCTCTATATTCTCTTTCCATGTTTAGAACGACAGTTTTAAGTCATTATTATTTACACTAGTCACTGAATATTTAAGTTTTACTATTCTTGAGTAAGTGTACAAATATTTAAAAGAAACATGGAAGGAGTAGCTTAGTTAAAAATACTTAGGGAAAAATAGGTACACGAAAGCATTTTTACATGTGGTATTTTTCACAACCAATTAAAATGATAATTTTTAATTGCTACAGTGTATATATTTTTATTCCATGCAGCATACATTAGAATTAGTATTACAAGAAAGCGTATGTTCCATTTATGTTATAGAGATTACTGTTTAAATTTCTGTAGCTTCAGTATGTAGACAGCACCATCCAGTTTATGTTCTTTTCATTTCATTAGTGACATGAGGAAAATTTATTTATATTGAAATGTAAATAGTTTTCTAGAACATCATCACTATATGGGCTGAATAAACTTAATTATATGCAAACCTTTTTTGTTTTCATTCCTTAATGATATTAAATATTTTCTGAATTCTGTTTTATTTTAGAGATTGTTTTTCATATAAGGGATCCAAGTAATGGGCCCTTTACTATTTTTCTCTCTTCAGTTTGGCCATGATTTAGCAGTTCTGCACCTTATACAGCTGTTTTTAGTTGTCTTTGTGCAAAAAAGTACTCTTTGCTGACTTTATTGGTCTGTGATGCCTAATTCTCTGTGTACTGAAAGTGGCTAGAAAAGTTTCCGTTCAGCATTCATAAGCAAGATCAAATAGTGTATCTCCCTCCTCCTGTGTCTGAAGTGTTCTGTCTCATGGGAAGTCACAAAATAATTTTCAACAGTTTAGAATGGATGAAGAGAGGGTTTTTTTGTCTGGCCTGCAGGTAATAGGTGTTCTTTTCAAGATAATTGTGATACTTTCTTATGTCCCTAAGCATGTGGTCACTCTTAGCTCCACTTGAAAAACTGTATTTTGTCCATCATAGGAAGCTTTTTTCTTTTGCTGGGGTGATTTTGTTAAGTGTACACCATTGAATATAAACACAGTAAATCACAAAAAAATGTAGTAACCTTTCTTTTTGATCTGTAATTTATGATAATCTGTTTCCCTAGTTCTCAGTACGTTTTGTCATTGCAATAGGTTCTCCATCACAGGAAAGAGCACTCAATTCTGGATGTAAACTTAGGCTTTACAAGTCCAGTAAATAGCCACTCCTAACTTATTTTGGGCATTAGGTGTATGAAAACTTCACTCATCCATGACATAGACTAATAGAGTGCCCATGGCACAGCTCTGTGGGCGCAGTTTCCCGTTTATATTTGCACCTATAACTTTAGTTGAGGTAGATTACACTATCTCATAGATAAGGGCAGTGGAGCTGGTGAAGGGTCTGGGGCACAATTCCTATGAGGAGCAGCTGAGGGAGCTGGAGTTGTTCAGCCTGGAGAAAAGGAGACTCAGGGGAGACCTCATCAGCCTCCACAGGTGCCTGAAAGGAGGGTGAGCCAGGTGAGGGTCAGCCTCTTCTCCCAAGCAACCAGCGACACGACAAGATGATACGGCCTGAAGCTGAGCCAGGGGAGGTTCAGGCTGACATAAGGAAGAATTTCTTTGAGTAAAGGGGTTGTTAGGCATTGGAACGGGCTGCCCAGGGAAGTGGTGGAGTCACTATCCCTGAAAGCATTCAAGAAACAACCGGGTGTCACACTTAGTGCTGTGGTCTGGTTGAAAGGGAGGTGATTATTTAGGGTGATTATTTATTGTTAAGGGTTGGACTTGATGATCTTGGGGCCTTTTCCAGCCTAAATGATTCTTTGATGATTCTGTATTCTTACCTTTTTATGACAGCCATTATATTTGGCATTTTTACTGTGCTGCCTGAAGAAAAAGAGCCATTTCTGTTATGCTTTGATATAATTACTTGAGTTATTTTAAAGAATAAATGTAAATTGTGGTTCAGTTGTTGGAGTATGCCACAGCTGACAGCATTTAATTCTGCTCTCCTGTTTTTGTCATCACATAAGCAGTAGCTGAATTATTTTGTTGACTTTCTCTTTATATTACATTTATTTAAAAATCAATAAAGAAGCCATATTAGGTTTGTTGTTTTGTTTTTTGCGTTTTTTTTTAAACTGTGTGCTTTGTTTATTCTGTAATTCTGACTATGCTGGCATTTCTCCTAGGCAGACAAACAAACAACAACAAAAATGCTATATATCCCTTATTTCGTCACGGTAATGTTGGTTAAGGTATTTATTAATGAATTTGTTAGGAAGACTTTATGTAGGTGATAGAATTATACTGTTGAGGTCAGTTAAGCCTGAAGACATGAAAGTTGGGAGCTTTTACGTAAACTGTGTTCACAACTGTTTTGTAACAACTGTCTGAAATAGTATGGGGAGTGTATAAGAGAGATTTGTTTTAAGACTCTAAATGCTTAATAATTTTTGTAACTAATCCACATCATACTCTCAAAAGAATGGATTTTTTTTCTCTTAACAGTGATCTTATATGTTTTAACTAGCTTTTTCTTAAGCAAATTTATTTTATAGAATAACAATTAAATGTAATGACTGATTATTTTTTTTTAGCTTACACCATTTTGATTCCATTATCTGGCTACAGAATTTGGTCACTGGTATTTCAAAAACATGTATCACAATTAAATGCTTTGTCTCAGGGCAGTGTGTTTTCAGGAAATTGATTTTTGAATTACACAGTGAACATGGTAAATCTTGGAAGCCTTTATATGCTACTAGTGCTATTTATTATCTGTCAGATAGAGAATGGACTTCCATGTTTTGGAATGAAGTCAGCCCTTGCTTTCTGATTGAAGAGAACCTGGATATGGTGATTCAAAAGCATACTAGATGTCACACTGTGGTAAATCTTTTTGGTGTTTGTGCTTATACTGGTGTATGGCTGAGAAAATAACTTTATCATTCTTCTTCTTGATCAACAGGGATGGACTAAAAGAAAGTGCATTAGTGCCTATTTCCATGATATCAAGGAAACAGCACAGAACATTACTGTTTATTTTGGCAGCAGTTTTTTGGTAGCTATGAGTAACCGTGGAGCCATCAACCACCACTTTTTTTTTTTTTTTTTTTAATTAGGCAGAAACTTTTCATTGATTTTAAAAAGTTCTCTGAAAGTATCTAGTTTGTTTTTTGAACAAAAAATCTTGCAATGTCTTTAGGTTTTTTGGTTTCTTGTGATGCAGTCACCTTCTAACAAACATTTCTGACTTGTGGAATGTGTGCAAATGTTCTGATCAGTTTTGCCTTGCCTGTGTGCAGTTCTTCATATGATGCCTTGTGTAGTAAGGGAAGTTCTCAAGCTCTTTAGATAATGGTCCATTTATTCTGGGAATAGTAATGAATAATATACTTCATGCACAGAAAACTATATTTAAAAGTACTGGAAGTTCTTACTGTGACCAAAGATGTGGGAGAGAAAGGTCAGAGAGGAGCCTGGAGTGGTCAGCAGGATCCCCAGAAAGGGATTTCTGGTGTAATCTAGGTCTCTGTAGGTGGTAGATAGGTCTTGAAGGTCTAGAGATGGCTTACTGTTGATGTATTAGTTGTTCTAGAATTATTTTGACTTAAATGCTACTACATGGAGGAATACCAGCAAAGTGACTAAGCTAGATTAAACCCAAGTGCAGTCTTTGTGTTTAAATGTTACCACATTTCAGGGTTCAAGTTATTTATTGCTTTTTGTCGGTTCATACATCTTGTTCCTAATTACAGCCAGCTATTAAGATTAATGCTCACCTTGAGCAACCAGTATTTGCCAGGTTTACCTTTTGTTTTGTCTGCCTGATGGATGTGGTGAAAAGAGAAGTTTACAGGATTCCCCCTCAGAAGCAGGGAAGATTGATCAAGTGTAATGATAAGAACAGCAGCATCGTTTTGGCTTTACCAGGGGATAAAAGCTTATCAAAATGATATAGCTAAACAAAACTGAAAACCAATTAGTCAGTGACTGTAGTTTTTCTGCAGGGATTTTGTTAACCTTTTATCACCTGATTAAATTTCTGTCTCATGCAGCTGTTGAAAATGGAAAAATGTGCACTATATTTTTTTAATACGGGGGCTGTTATATTTTAGCATTAACTTTTAATTTATTTCACTAACAGATTGTCACTTGCATTCCTAAAGTAGAGAACATTTGCAGTCATAGGTGACTTGCACCATAAGTTGAGTCAGAGTTTTAAAATCTACTCCAGAGTAGACACAAAAAAAATTTCAGGATGCTTTTTAATTTTAGACCTGTGAAATTTGGTGTTTCTTTACTTTGGTAGGCTCTGCATGTGTACAGAGGTCTGCCTTTCCTCCTTTTATGTGAAGAGATATATAGTCTGTAAAGGACAGTAGTGCTGGCTTGTTCAGTTAGGCCATATTTTTCTTTAATTATGTCAGAAGTTGAGCTAAAGTTACTAAACATTTGTTATTGTATTCTTCAAGCTAAGAGACACCATTATCTTAAAAAAAACCCCAAACACTACAGTTAAATAATGGATTAAGTAATGATGTGCAGTCATAGATCCCTCCCTCCCTTTTTTCCAAATGTTATTGGTACAACTGAAAGACTGAAATCAAGTAACAGCTCAATGCTTTTGAAAAACTGCATCAATAACCCCTTTGCCTATGAATTTCCATGAGGACGGGTGTGGTTGTCATGCTGGTGTGCATGGGTAGCACTCCAGTGACCATGACAGGTTTTTACTAGGATTTGGCTAGCTGTCCATGGTGCTCTTTGGGCAATGTGGGATTCCTTTATCAGAGAGACAAGCAGCCCCTGTGGGGACAGGCACTCTGATACTGCAGTATAGAGATGGGCATGCTACAGAAATCAAAAAAGGTACCTGTGCAAGAGGGTTTGAAGAGGACAGATGTGGTGTGTGTTGCTTGTCAACCTGATGCAGATGCTGAGATACTTGGGATGCTCCAGGCAAAGATATTTTAGAATACCTTGTGCAGGAAACACCAAGGGTCAGTTGATTTTAATACTTCATGATAGGTCATACATGGTGTTTCAGTTCTGGAACTCAGCTCTCAAGCAGAAGTAGTCTACAAAGTGGAGTAGGAGACTACATACCACTGCCAAGGTGGACCTTCTCCCATTTATTGGAAAGTGGAGGTTCCTGAAAAATATTGCAATTGTTATTACTGATCTAATATAGCATCTAATTAATTTTCTTGATTTCTTTAAACATACCCTATATTTTTCTGTTGGAGCACAAGGCATTGCGCCCCTGAAAGTGCCTTTACATTGCCTGCAAATTTTAATGAGTCGTAAATAAAAGCACTGAATAACATTCCGTTGTATTTTGTAAGGAACCGTTTGCAACGAGGTCCAACGCTGCATAATACATGAAAGACTTTGTTAATTAATTGCCCACCTCGTTTTCTAAAGCTGTTTTCCAACACATCTCAAGACTTGCTGGGCGGCTATTTTCAGCTGTGTCCCTTATCAATCACATACTTGGGGAACTGAAGCTTCCCATTCACACTAAGTCTGGAATTTTGCATGCTTCTGTTTAATCATGTCAAATAAAGCTCTCACCCACACTGCCTTTGTAGATGATCCAAAATTAGAAGCTTATATGAATTGAATGTATCTACTTATATATGGGCAATTAAATTGCCTTGATAGAAGAAACGAGCATGTAACGTGTAGGACAGGCAAAGTTTATTTTTCTGATTGTTGTCATTTCAGAGTTGATATGCTCCTTGGAGAATATATTTTAAAAACACTAGTTTGTTAAAAGTATAATAATTAAAATTCTGAATATTTAAAGGTTCCATCTGGAGGTGAAATACTGAAAAAGTTAGAAAAATGCCCATTTTGCTCTTTAAATTATCCCCAAATGAAGCTTTTATCTAATGCTTTTTATTTCTTTGTAAGACTTCATCAAGACGTGTAGTGGTGATTCTTAAGTAACAGTCATGCTTCCTGAAATTCAGGTGGATCAGAAGTTGTATATTAGAATAGTCTGTTAAATGGAAAGACTCTTTTTGGTTTGATGATAAGACATTATTTTATTTAACCCAGGTTGCTATAAATATTATATACGTGTATCTTAAAACTGAAACAAGTTATGTAATAAACTAGTAAAAAAATGAGACTTCAGAAAAGGCTGAAATAAGATTTTCAGATTTTTTTCCAGCAACTATTCTTTCAACAAATGTTCTTAATAAGAATCTAATCTGCAGTGTTCCTTTTTGTTGTCCTTTGTTTTTTCTCCCAAAGCTAAATATGCCAGGCATTGTAACGAATTCATTACACATAGATGTCAGAATTAGCTTTGGCTCTCCACATTTGCTAACAGGTAATGAACTAGAACAATTGGCAATCTATGCAGATTTCTTACTGTGAAGGCAGTTCCTTTAATTTGAACAGATGACCTGAGGACAGGGTCCATTAGCATAACCATAGTTGGTGTGCAAAGGGGTATTTAGCTAGAGGAGTTTCTTAATATTTTTCCTTTTCTTTCATTTGACAGAAATAGATGACATTTGATTTTGAAATTACTTAAGGCCAAGAGCACTTTTGTCAAGGACAGTGTTTTGCTAACAGAAAACCCTAAATAATCTTGACACCAAAATCTAGAAGTATGAATTTTTGATGTGGAGTATCTTTAACTGGTAAGTTGTATAATGATCATCCCACAGTACACCACAAATATAAGTTGCTTTTTTACTTAAAATAGTGAATACGAATTACAGAGCGTAGGGATCAGAACCTGGAGTGCAGCACTGTCTTTTAAATATAATTCTATAGGCAACGTAGGCTAATTCATTTGCATCCTTCCCAGGCATTATTTCTCTAAAATTTCACTTGCATTCATTTTCATATTTTTCTATTTTTCATTGTTATCTAACTATACGGATTTTTATCTCATGATTCCATCTATCCAGTTTTGTTTTGTTGAGATTGAATACAGTTTTTTAAATAGCAGTGAAATACCTGGAGTCACATTTTGTACTTGAAGGGTCAAAACGTGGTGTTGAATTGCGCATGAAGTGCAATAAACATGGCTATTAGGATAATATTTGAAGTGCTGACAGCATAATATAAAATAAGAAGACATGGTCCATGTTGTAAAGCAGCTTGTAAGAGTTAATTGCTGCCTCTGGCTAAGCAGGAATGGAAATGGAGAACTCCCTCCCCGCCTCAATTCATAGTTTGTAGTTAAAAGTTTCCTTGGGTGGTAGATATCAGGCTTTTGTGTAAGTGTTTAGGTAACACAAAGATAAATAGAGGAAAAGCAGAAATAACTAAAAGGAAGATAGCAGAATTACAACAGTCTGAAAGATTGTGAAATTTCTGTGCCAAACCCTGTATTGTATTGTCCTCGTTTCTAGGTGCCCTACATGGCACCTAACCTCTGCCTGTGGTGCTGCTTCCATTGCCATCTTTGTTTCATAATTTTAGGTAGGAAAGTAAAAAAAAGAAAAAAACCATATTTTGCTTCCCATGCTGTACAAATGTTAGGATTGTGAGTGTCATCCTGTCCATGGTAACCTCCAAGCTTAGCTATCCTGAAAGAGTTTAAAAAAGGGGGGATTCTGTGTTTGTTATCTCTTGTAAGGACTTAGAACATTTTGCTAAATGAGCATGATGGAGTACATTGTAATGCAAATCATTGTAAAACGACAAACTATGTGCCTTCAATTAGTTCCTCTGTTAATGAACTACTAATGGAGAAAATAAGGAAAGTGGATCTATTTCACTGACACAAGCATAACACTTATGTCTGAAGACATTTTCATAAAGGCTGGCTATTTTCCAGTTCTTGGGAAGTGCTACTTGCAGGAATAACGGCCACCTTCTTTGTAAGCAGGCATATTTAAAGACTGATGAAATGTGTTTTAAAATGGAAGCAACTTTTCATGAAGTCACAGTTTTAAATCCAGTACACTGAATCTTGTTCTGTTTTATTCAACTTTTTCTCACATTCCTTGACCTATAATAAGATTTTCTTCTCCAATAGAATTTTGAATGGTCTCTGTGGTTTCTCTGCTGGCTCCTGAAGGCTTGTTTGCATCCAGCAAATAATTCTAAGGTTTCAAGTTCTTCCCCTTTCTTGCCCACATGAAGCAAAAAATCTGTTGAAATACCCATGCTTGTGTCAAAGTTTAAAAGGAAGAAAACCTTTTGCTTGCATCTCTTACTGTCCTGATTTTTTTTGCATTTCTTCTTTCCAGAACTATTCTTT
Organism: Luscinia megarhynchos; assembly: GCA_034336665.1. NCBI lineage: Eukaryota > Metazoa > Chordata > Aves > Passeriformes > Muscicapidae > Luscinia > Luscinia megarhynchos. The sequence continues at coordinate 36,235,700 of CM067566.1, read as the reverse complement.
TTATCAACTTATTCCTGATTTTAAAATTTCCTGGATATTCTGGAACAACAGAAGACATTTATTTTTGTAAAAGAAAGCCTAGAATTACATGTGCTACAGATGGAATGCCTGATTTAAAACGCCATCTCATTCAAACATCTTGGTTTAGCAAACCTTAATATTAAATAAAGTCCAAAGTAGAGACAGGTGCTAACTAGCCATTCATCTGCTCAAACACAGTGGATAAAATGGAAAGAATTACTAGATATCTGCATTCCATTTCTGAACAAATGGATACTCAAGTAAAACACTGGACTTAATCAGAGTGTTAATAATCACTTGATAAGAAAAATGAAACTTTCTGCCTTTCAGCAAAAAAAACCAACAAAATCAATAAGAAAGTAATTGTGGTCAAAATGAACTCTGTAGAAAATAGGTTTCCTATGCATTTGTCTCTGGTTTGTTTTTTTTTCATTTGTTTGAGGTTTTTTTTAAGTCTGTCCCAACTGTGGTTTTTTTCAGATCTAATTTCATCTCTACTTTGAAATTGTTTGTTTATTTCACTTTTGGCCTAACCAGTCAGAATTACAAGATTTCTGTTTGGTTCTTGAGTTTATGGTGGCAGGAGGGTGGTAGTCTAGATTCTCCATACTGCCTTTGCAAATTTTCTAGTATTAGTGTTAAAAATATGAATTATAATTTTCTGCCTTTGAGATAGTGAAATGATGATCTTTTTACTGAAGATAGGCTGAGAGAGCTTCTTCAGTCAGCTGTGGATGACACTTGTTTTTGTAGTTGGGGTTATTTTTGGTTTGGTTTGGGTTTTTTTATCAGCTTTGTAAATGAAAGGACTAGTGCTGATAAATTGTTTGGATACATATTCAGAAAGGCTCATTGGAAGCTTATAGCTTTCTGGCAATATTCTCATGAATATAGAATTTGTTAAGAAAAAAAGCAGAGACTATTTATTCATTTATTCCTACTGTGTTATGAAATGCAATAATTGCTTATTTCAACCCAAAGTTTAAATCCAGATCTTGGGTTCAAAGAAGGTGAAGCAGTTACGCTACTTTTTGCGCTGCTGGTGGTTATGGGAATTACGCTGTCAACAAACTAAGGACAGACAGCAGTACTTAGGTGTGAAAACAAGCTGTCATTTCTCTAGATCTTTATTTAGTGCATAATCACAGAAGATCTGTTGTAAGGGGATTACAGAACTCTGTAAATGAAGCTAGAGAATGTGAAAAAAATTGCCATCTCTACACCAACTGTTAAAGGAAGTTTAAGGTAGCTTGGCTTGCATAATCTTCAAAAAAATGAACATAAGGAAGTCATAAGAAAGATTATTCAGTCAATTGGTGCAAGATTTGCTGGAAAAAATGATTGGACTACTAATTCACCTGCAGGTTAATTTTGTACACTACATCCTATGCAAATGACTGATCCACCTTACCAATTTTTTAAAAATTAAGTGCCTCAGGAAGCATGCATGAGTAATGCAAAATGGTATAGCAAAACTGTGAAATTCTTTTATAATACAGAGATTACTAGAGCAGTCGTACCAAAGTGCACTGCATGGAATTGACTCACGGTGGTAATTAACAAATGTACCAACTAAGTGCGTGGCCATCAATCATCCCAAAGAATTAAAGAAAAATCAATTAACAATTTAATTAAAAGTCATTTGATGACCTCAGTTATTCTGTTTAAATAAGATCATAAATTCACTTCCCAGTTTAGAATTTAGACCAATTATTTAATTAAAATGCCAATGAAATATTGACCTGGTGAAACCTTTATTCTAGGTGCTTTAAATATAGATTATCAAATTATCTTAACAGCTTCGTATCCCATGAGATATGAACAGCAGTGTTCCTTTTATTTTATAAAATATTTTTACTGATGATGAATTATTATGCTATAATACAGACAACTTTTCTGGGAGAAGGGTGCTCAGGCTTTTTTTGCCTGTTAGGCAAATTTTTAGTTGTTATTTGAATACTCTCTTTTACTCATATACACTTCATACACATTTTCTTCCTCCTTCTTCTGATGAGAAGGCCTGCTGGAAGTGAATTTACTACTTTTTGTCAATTCTTTTCCAAATATACTTTGCTGCCGTGGGTTGTCCTTTCCTTATTTACAAGAGGAATCTCAGTTCTTGATTGAGTTCTGTCTGTGGGAATTTCTGTTTTCCTAGATTCAGATTTTGACTCTTCAAGATGCTGTTTCATCTTGTTTTTTAAAGGCAAATAAATTAATTGAAAATAGAATGTTATGCTGTTTAAAAATATAAATTAGTTCATTAGTGTGTTTTTGTGTTTGATTTGTTGTAATTTTTTTTTAAAGTTCTCTGGAGCTGCAGACTTCCCTCTTGCACTTTCATCTGCCCATATTTCTACTAGCAGAGATTAAAAAATACTTAATGTAAAAAGCAGCATTAAAACATTGAATGCTTTCATGCCTTGAGCAAAGAAAATGGAGGAGAAAAAGTCTATAAAACAGTACATTATCAGTCCTGACATACTTAAGATATGCCAATGGCATACTTAAGATTGTGGGGGACCTAGTATGAAAGAAGAAATTACCACCCTCCCTGTCTCTGCATTCTGCCCTGGCCACAGAAGCATCTGCAGTAATGAACATATGTTTCCCCATTGCTGAAGTACAGGTTCCTGATAAGAGAAGGTTATCAGCACTGTCATCTGTTGTCATGGATGGGAAGAGAGGAACTTGATCTAATTAATTTCCCTAGGTGTCACTTGGTGCTGGGACAAGCACAAACACGTCTAGCAGAAATGGAGCATCAAAGCTAACAGCAGCTAGTTAACAGTTAGCAGTGGGTCTTTGCCACTGTAAAATATATTACAAAACTTGGAGTGATCTTCATTCATTGCTCTAGAGTAAATTTCAGTTCATCATCCTTTGTATGCATATGTTGAGATATTTCTAACAGGCCCTGCTCATCAACATTCATGGGGGTGGGAAATAGAAGCTGGACTCATGATCATATACATTTTAAGTGTCCCTTTATACCATTGAAACCTGTTTGAAGGTTCTGTTTTTCACAATGGTCACCAGTAGGATATTGGAGTACATGGACTCAGTGTAACCCTTACAAAATTACTTGGAAAAATCACTGAATTGGTAATACAAACAGATATCAAGTTCAGGGCCCCATCTTCCTCTGTGCTTCTTAAAAGTGACCGAAGTATTCAGTCTTCTGTCTGCACAGCTCCTGTGTGTACAGGCACTCTGTCCCTGCCCATCATTCCACACATAGCAGATTTTAAGTAGAAAGAAAGCAATTTGCACACTGTCAGTTTTACAACTTTCTTCCCCTGACACAGGAAAATAACAATTTTTTTTTTTTTTAAGATTTATATTGCAAAACAAGCTTGAACTATTTTTACAAAGCTCTAAACTGATATCCATGAGGACTTTCACTGGAAAATTAATAATTTGAATATTGTTTGGTTTTTTTCTCATACGGAAGTTATTCATTAAACTGACTTTTGTGTTTAGACTGTTGAAAATGAGGAAGAAGCATAATGTGGTATCTTTGTCATTGAGCTATGGAAGGTCACATTAAATATTTTCTGTGAACAAATGACAACATTACTGTGTCCTGGTCTTTGGGGACAAGGGGCCTCCATCCTTCAGTCCATGAAAGCAAATTTTACATTCACAGCTCTCCTTTCTTACATTGCATTTGTATACAAAATCCAACAGGTATCAAAATGTACAGCCAGAGAGCTAATATGTTTTTTTTTCTTTTAACCAAAGTAAATAGGAACGTAAAATTTTATTAGAGTTGAATTATAAATGGTCTATATGGACATACACAGTGTGCTTAGTAGTTGTACTACAGAGTATGTAAGATACCTATGCCATGGTACCTTTGATACTTCAGATCATTTGCTATTATAGCTCAATGTCCTAACTAACTCTTGCCCACAGTATATGAAGTTTTAATGTACAAAAATATACTTGAAATGTGATTAAACTGATTGTCATCTGCTTTGAAACATTTTACATCCTCTTGTCTGTCAATATGTCTTATGGATGTGCTCACCTTTGAACACTTATAAACATCTTGTTTCTTTTAAGCAATCGTAGTCTACTGTTACTTGTCCATTTTTATTTCACTTGTAGACCTTTATATTGCACCTTGTCATTATCTGATGCTTTACAATTTATTTTATAACACTGAACTATAAGACAAGGACTATCTCTTTCAGGTTTTTTGCACTAATCCAAAATAATGTAGTGCCAGATTTAATAGACCAGGTCATGAGCCAGGATGGGTTCTGCTAGCTGGAGTTCATTTGTACTGCTATAAATGTGCATTTATTCCCTCCCCTTTTTTTTTCCCTGCCTCTAAATGTGATGATTTTTTGATTGCTCATTTTCATTTTGACTGAAATGTTAAATTTAATCTTACCATAAAAATACAAACTCTGGGGGTGTTTTTATGATTTTACTTCAATTCTATCTTGTTCTTGGATGATTGAGATTTGATTTGATTTTTTTTGGGGGTTTTTTTTTGTTTTTTTTGTTTTTGTTTTTTTGTTTTTTGTTTTTTGTTTTGTTTTGTTTTTTTTCCTTTTTATTTTCTGTCTAGACCCTGTTGATCAAAGTTGTTTAAACAAGTGTCTGGCTACAGTTGACTAAAGATATCAGTTCTGCTGACAAGCAATGGTTCTGTATTAGTTTCTCTGTCGTCGAGACCCATAACAGTGCTGTGAGCAAGACACAGCAATAGTTTATCGTTGGAAGAACACAAATTCCTTGTTGCTGCATGTCAGTTACCCTAAATTAAATACATAAAGATGAATTTGTGCAAATTATCATGAGGCTGTGCCAGTACCATAAGTACCAGGTACTGTAGCATATTGAGGTTGTACTGAAGATCTTTTCCTCACAGTTTCCCTGAGATTGTGAAAATAATATGTTCTCTTTGAAACCACGTCCAAGCAGAGAGTTTAAAACTTTCAGTTTTCCATAGATCACAGTTTTGTAGGTTTTTGTTTGTTTGTTTTTAAAGAAATGTCAATAAATGATAAATTTATTTAGCAAAGTAAGTTTTAGAAAGGTAGTTTTTTCATAAAGTTGGGTGTTGGTAGGAGCAAGAGATTAATAGAAAAATACTATTATAGTCATTGGAAATAAGAATTGTCACTATTTTAGTAATTTTCTATGCCATTTCCTTACTTATGAACCTTTTCCATCACTTGTGATGGAGTCTGCATGTAGCTTCTTTTATTTTGAACAGTTTTTGTTCAGTATTAAACTTATTCTGTAGCTATTTATGTGTAGTCATAATTTTCTTCATCTTACAATATAAAAGAAGGGGATATTTGTTACATGATCTTCTACATTTCTTTATATGCCTTTTACCACTGCTATAAACTTTAATTTTTGTGAAGTATTTTAGCATATGCTCTCTGTGAAAGATGTAATATTGTATTAAATTTTATTGTTCCCTTTAAGTTTTTGAAGACATCCTCTTAAGTATAGTAAATTGTCTTAATGTATGGCCATGACTATTAAGAATAATATGGAAACATAAACCACCAGGAACATATATTTATAGCAAAAAGTTTGGTGATAATTATTTTTCATACTGTGTGATGAATGTTTCAGGATGTAAGTGCTAGCGATTTCTAAGTGATAAATCTCTCGGGTTTTATAAAGGCTAAGAGCAAAACTTTTGCATCAAAAGCTGTCATTCTCTTCTGGTACAGCTATTTGTTAAGGCAGCCTGAGAAATAAGTCTTTCTTTATAATGACATCTGAAGTTTCACAGCATGATTATTTTATTAGTATTTCATTTTATGAACAGACCTATGGTAAGGGTAGTTTATCTAGCTTCAGCCTTGTGTGGAGATCATTAGTGTGGCAAAAAAAAAGATAACATGGAAAAATTATCTGAGCTGTGGATTGTATTTCCCCCACATATTGAGAGAGAGGTGACAAAAGCTTTGCCTTCCTACTGCAGTTTTCTTTGAAGTACATGTGAATTTCATTAATCTGAAGTTTCATGGTATACTTTTTACACCATCCTTCCTGTAAGATAATACACATGACAATTTGGACATATTTAAGGTATATAAGTAGAACTTTTCTGGATGAAATTTTGACCTTGAAAACTTCTAGAACCAGTAGGGTTTTGTTACACAAAGGCCACTGCTTTTGCCGTTAATCATAACAGACTGTGCCTACAGCTATTGTTGCCTTTTCCAAGTGAATTATTAAAGATATAGGAACATGAGGATATTTATTGCAGATCATTTTATCAAGCCAGAAGGGCAGGAACCATTTTTCAGGCTACAGCAAAAGGGATGTTTTTCCTGTCTTCATTTACAGTGGGCTACTAACTTAGTGCTTTTAGAATACATCAGCTTAAAGTCAATCTGCTATTAAAGGAGGATTTGATAAACCAATTCAATTGCTAAATATTAGTGTGTTCATTCACAAAAGTATCTTCAGAGTCCTTTATTCCAATCCGTGTCATCTGAAACTCCTTGCATATTTAAGCATTTCTTCTATTCCTCTTTATTTTTGGAAGCATAGAGGATGTCACCACAAACTCCTAGGGAGGCTATTTGTTAGATAAAGAAACAAATACTTGGCTGCCTTTTTATCTTAATTAAATCGTCATTGATGGAATGATGTATTGATTTATAGCTCACAGACATGCCAGGATCTTGAGGTTTTAAGTTCAAATGCTAAAAATACTTTTTTAAAACAAAATGAAAATTGAATAGCAATATTACTTCCCCAAAAAGCTCATTGTTCTCTTTCTGTTGGGTTTAATTAGTTGAACCATAGCCAGAAGAAAAAAAATAAAAAAGTATAATCAGCAGTCATAAGAAATACATCATTTATATGGCAGATAAATACAGATAGAAGAACTGCTGAGACAGTCAAACTGTGGCCCCTTAATGATGCCTGCCCAAGTCACTGATAAGGTGGATAGGATTTTCGTGGGGAAGGTATTCCTGAGAATGCTGGATGCTGTACTAGGATGCACCAATTAAGAATTTCCAGGAAATTTGCAGAATTCCATATTAACTGGAAATACTAATTTATGCATCCAATGTCTGTTGCCATTCAGAATGGAGCATTGGCATTTGAGACTAACAGGAGTTCCTGTGAAACACTAGCTTGTTTTGTGAATGTCTGCAGAGGAATATTTGCCTATTCAGCCTCAGGTAATTCTGAATTAGACTTGAGCAAAAATACATTGTGGGGCAGAGGGAAGACAGGGTTCTTCAGAAAGTTCCAGAACGGAGTGGAACCACAGACATGAATTGATTCCTACGGATAAGACTGGAGAAACTTTGAAACACATCGTCACTCAAAGTGTTTCTGTTTCTTTGAGCTTGAAGAGCCAAGAGGTAAATAAATGAGTGCAAGTGCTAATTACATCATTCTCTGTGCACCCATTGAACATGGCCTGTGGGTGACATTCTAGATTGTACATATGTGCATAAAAACATAAACATAGAGAGGTATATGTTATATTATTACTATCTGTGCTTCAGTCTTGGTTGGTTGAATGCCATCAGTTCCAGTGAGATGGTATTTTTGTTAGTCAATCCTTGTTATCAGTCTAGCAATGCTAATGTTCCCCAAAACAATGTATATAGTGCCCTTTTTGTCAGTGTCAAACCAGAAAGGTTTTAAACTTACCATATATGCTAAACAATTAGTTGCATAGTGACTTGCAGATTATGTTTATACAGGGATGCACCAATGATGTGACCTGACAGACAAAGATACTACCAAGATGTACTCATGTAGCATGGCAAATTAAGTTTTAAAAACTTTTGTGCCACAGTTACCAGCTTTATTCAGCCATCTGAAATTCAGTGCTTGGGCCTTTAAGAGGATTTCAAGTGAGAAGTGAAATGAACTGTGAAAAAATAGTATTAGAATATTCATAGTACTTAGCAGTACAGTAGCTGCTAAGGCATAGATGCTCTTTGCTTTCTTTGTGTCACAGTAGAACTTGAGTTTGAAAAGTTTGTTGTGTGCAATCTCTCTCAAAAGTTCAGTTGTCTTTTTTAAGGTGTCTTTACTCTCAGTGTTTGCTTAATTTAGGAAGTTTTGGGGTTTTTTTTTCCATGTTGCCAGTGTGAAATCAAAGCTTATATCTCTGGAATATTGCTACTAATGTAAAACATGCTTTCAAGAGCAGCATGTGCTTATTTTCTTCCTCCATGGAGCAAGTGAAAAACTTCTTTTTCTTTTCAAGGTGATATTTTATGCATAAGGTGCTGTAAACATATAGTTATATTGCATATGATAACTTGCAGATTTTCCCCTAATCTGAAAACCCAATTAAGCATTGCCAGATAAACTGCTAAACCCTCTTATGGATAACATCATTGAAATTATTCTATACCTTCCTCTGTGGAGAAAAATCAGGAAAATAAATTGATTTGTATCTAGAAAGAGGGCTGAAATGAAACATTAAAATACAGACATTGAAAGGATATTATAATGATTTTATACATCTGTAATATTTTAACTGGATTTTTACAATTGGTCAATATTTTAGCTTTTACAGTTTTTACAGGCTTTCAGTGAATCCTTTTACTAAATGAGGACACTACACAGTGTTGCATGAAACATGAGAATGCTGTTTTTCTGAGAGAAAAAATAGAGGAACATTAGAGAACTTTCATTTCTCAGACAGTATTAGTTTAGGAGCCTCTCTTTCAAAGGAGTCTAAATACACTAAATTTGAGAGCTTGCAACAGTGTGTAGTCTATTCCAGGTTTTTCTCATGGTCATGCATCTTGCAGCAATTTAAGGCTATTTCTTCTTGACCTGTTCATTAGATGTGTTTTTCCTTGACATATTTTAGAATGGCTTTTGAACTGCAGCTCATCTTTATATTTGTATATGAGAGCATTAGTTTGGGTTTGAGAATAAATTAATGATGAAGATATCCAAAACAACAAACAGTAGCACTACGATGGTGACAATGATTAGAGATGGTATTTTGAAGCCTGCTCTTGGGTCCTTGGTGGGATGATCTGAGGTCTCTTGGAAGGATTCCTGTTTTCCAGGGTGCTTCCAGGCATGTGTGAAGTCCAGGGAATAATGTCAGGTTTAAGCAAGTAAATGTAGGCCACACAAACTGCTAGGCTGTCATGGGCATGACCAGCAGGGCACTGCTGAGTGGGGCACTGCTGCTTTCAGGGCCAGGCACATGCATTTCAAATTTCTGAATGTGAATTTGACAGGGAATTAAAATGTATTAAATGTGTGATTGACAGAGCAGATTGTTAGCAAATTGCAGGCTAGTATATAGATCAGATAACTGTATTGCAGGTCCTGTTATTGTATTAAATTCATAATATAAATTATATTGTTTGTTCAGGTACATAAACCAGACAGACTTAATTAATATATTTTTTGTATTATTAAATTTGAGGGGGAGGTCTAATATTTCTGGGATACTTTGCCAGAGATTGAGGCCAACAAGTATATTCTGTGATGAGAACTGAATTCTCTGAGAATCAAAACATAGGTAAAGTTTTGAAGAGTCTGAACTATAAATTAAAAAGTTCCCTCCTCCTGTTGTATTCTATGGTGGATTTTAATTGTAAAAACAAAACAGTAGATTTTTTCAGAACTAATTTAATGACTAAGTGTCATGGTTAGAAGATATTAAAAAGAGCTGCACTAGAATGCTCTCTCAGCAGAGAATTCCATTATAAATAAAAATATGCACTTGGCTTAGTTAAGTATATATATCAATATTAACAGGCATTTAAAATCTTGACTTTAATATGTTTCATAAATTTCCTTCTGCCAAAGGTGGAAGTCTGTAAGCCACTAGTAATGCTTTTGAAGCAAAGTAATACAGAAAATATAGTATAATACTCCCAGAAGATGAAGGTGTGAATTTTCCCATACATCATCTTAATGGCAACATTTTCTATGAAATGACATGGGGCACTCCTTTCATATTTCATGACTTTTATTTGCCCAGCTTCAAAATGCCAAATGTGCCAGTGAACAGCACTTTAATATTCATGGATTTCTGGGATGGCTTTGACAGTTGTCAGCTAGAAAAATGGCTTAATTAGAAGGAGTATGACTTGTGATTTCTTCTTCATACTCAGCCACATACACAAACATGCAACATGTAACACCATGTTTGTCTTCCACAGAAAATAAGCAGTTCTTTTCCCATCACCCTTGACTATGTTAATTGAAAATGCATTTTCATTTATTATAATTGCTGGAATAATACCTTAGAGGAAAAAATGCTCTAATTCAGGGAGTAAAAATCCTGATCAGCACTGAAACTGATGATTTAATATTGTAAATAAGAGTAAAGTAGCATTATCATTAATTTATGTTATCAAAGAAGAAAATTGAAAGCTAAACTACAGGCATCCATTTTCCAGAAAGCTGAGTTTTTTGTGTAAGAAACAGATTTTTTAAGAGAATTAAGAGAAGACAAGAGTGTTTTGAAACAATAGAAGTTCTGGTGGGTGATCATGTTCATACTGTATTGCTAACAGCAGGAAAGCAGAAACTAAACAAAGGTTTAGAAATAAATTGGACTAGTGTGCAAGAAAAATCAAATGTAGTGGCAGAACATAACGTTCTTAGAGAAGGAAACAGAGTGGACCTAAGACTTATCCTAGTGGATGAAGCCCTGAGCAGTTTGGAATTTTTTATAACTTTACATACACTTTCAAGAATAAGAAAAAGACTGTCAGTGTGAAAACTTGGGAAGTATCTATAATATCAACTCCTTCTAGTTTGTCAAGTACTCACTCAAAGTGAGGTGTGAACATTTGTGTTAAAGAAAATGCGTTGTTTGGACTACCCCAAACGTACTTTATATAAATTAAGCATGAAAATGTAGGAAGTTAAGAATCTAAGCATCTTCAAAGAAAACTTTAAGTGACCAGATAAAGTCAGAAATAGTGTATTTTGTAAACAGCAATATAAAAAAAGCCAGGAAGCTCTCTTTTAGTTCTGGCACAAAATATTTTAAGAAGGATCCTGAGTTTCTTGGGAGTGTAAGTAGAATGACAAGACTTTAGGGTCTCTCATATAACTTTATTTAAAGTATACAGCCAGATGGAAAAGCATAGTCTATCATTAGTGTAACTTAACTCTCTTTCAGTAAAACCAAAACTCCATCTTTGAATTCTCTATGGATTTTTCTGCACTTGGAGTTCTGGTTCTATCAAAACTTTAGGCAAATTGGAGAAGCTGTTTTTTGTTTTGGTTTGAGTTTTTTAAATTAGATCTTAGTTAGTTTTAATTAACAGGTTAGATTCAAAAATGAACAGGATTTAGAGATTTATCACTGAAATTTAATGAGTTCCACTGTCCAGCTCGAACCAACAGCTAACTACTTTAAATTGTTGCAATTAATGAAATTTCTTCCCATATCTGAACCACAAGCTAGAGGAATTTTTTTTCAGCTTTAGGTCTCAATAAGAATTAAGATCCCAAGGCAGTGCAGATTTTGTAATCCAAATTGCATAATGAAATGTATACATTTCAAAGTTGTTCTCAACTCAGGCTGTGATTCTGTTTCACTGGTGCCTCTAATAGTGTGCTGTACAGAGGTGTTTTTTTTCTCCCTGTATTTTATTCAGTGCTTAATTGGTCCTCATATCACTTGTGGATTCCCACTGAAGGAATTCTGTGAAATCATGTATATAAACTGCAGATGATGTATACTGCAGGCAATTTTCAAAATGGGACATCCTTATCAGTTCTTGACCAAAAAATATTTTCTGCACTCAATTCACAATGAAGTTTTTTTTACTATGTAGAGAATTCTTCATCATTTATTGTCATTTACTGCTATGTAAGTATTTTTATTTGATGATAGATTCTGAGCACTGGAGTTACACAAGCTCATGAGTAATTGCTTTGCCACACTGAGGGTTTTGTAGAGCTAACTTTATGCAAGACTCATTTCTGAAAAATAATTAGCATCTTCTTCAAATCCATCTGTATTCAGGGAAGCACTTTAAAAATTATTTAAAACACCCAGCTTTCTTAGCAGTCCATGAAAAGATATGACATCTGAATTAAGTCTTGAATTCTGGACACAAGGTTTAGGCTTGATATGAGAGAGAATCAATAATGAACTTTCTCTTCAGTGGGGAAGATCTGCAAAACAAAAATCTTATGTTTTCCTTATATCAGCAGTGAAATCTGTAGCAGTGGACTTTACTTTGTTCAGGGATTGTCTGGGTTGCTCCATCATAATTAATTTCCATTTTAGTTACTTTAGGAATAAAATACATGTTTTTGTAGCTTCTGGAAATGTTTTGGCTTTTTATTATGCTTAATCCCTGTAAAAATGTTTTTTTGAAGAAAGACATTTGATTTGTTGCACCTCTTTTACCATTAGAGAACTTGTACTTTAATGCATGCATTGTTGTCAATGCTACAGATAATTAAATCTTGAGAGAGAAGGACAGCAGGGGATTAATTGTTTTTATTAAGACATTAACAGGAAGTTTGATAAATAATGATGAGGGTAGCCATGAAGTGTTACTATACTGACTTACTATTTCCATTCATCAATAGTTATTGGCTTTTTGTGGACTTAAATACTGATCCTCTATATACTTTTGTTCATGTGTATATAAATTCAAATGAACTTCCATTAACTTCAGAAGAGTTCTCATAAAATTATATATTCATAAGCTTTGCAGAAGTGGCATTTCAGATTATTAATATTCTAGATATAAACCAGAGAATTAACTTCCACCTGGCATTAGCTGAAATAAAGCCATAGATTTCCGTGATACTGAAGTGATTTACATCACCGGATTCTTTTTCCTTAGAAGTTTTTAGATTTGATGATTACAAAAATTTGAATTTAGTCAGTCAGTATTAGCAGTATTCAAGATCAGCTTTGCCACACGCAGAGATGGGAATTCAGGACTTTTTACAGATACTGAGGTGGCTGTGTTTATCTTGGCATCCCAAGTACACAAGTACCCTGCCTTTTTCATGTAACACAGCATTATGTTACATAAGTATTATTTCATATTCCAGGGCAATATTTTTTCTAATATTGAAATTCTGTAGTTGCTGTTGTCTGATGTGAGATAATCAAGACATTTTTCAGTGCTGTGGGACTTTTAAATAAGGAATACTAATTGGTCTCTTTTGTCATCTGGATGAGGAATAGGTCACTAGAGGATATAACATTCTCAGGTGACATGCCATTATACAACAGGGACATCTCTGAGAAATTCTTCGACATGATTTGCCCATAGCCATAGTCAAATTTATTGTATTCTAGCACAGCAAGTAAATCTGCCATCAGTCTGTCAGTTACATCAGTAAAGGTCCCTTTTCTCAGGTGTCAGTCCATAAATCCTTCATTGTATTTATTGATTGAGCCACAGATTATTTCACCTCTGGCCTTCAGAACAGCAAGAATATGTTTTTTCATCAAAAAGAATGTTAAATTTAAATTACAATAAAATATGATGAAAAAGATCTGCATCCTGTTGACACATATTGTCCTTGATGCAATTCATCTTACTTACTTCCCATGTGAATAAAATTAGCAAACTGGGAATTTTTCGTAAATTTACAAGTGATTTTGTTAAAAGAAGTAGTATACTTCACTGGAAACCCTTGAAGTTTAAATTATAATCTAGCATGTTCTATTTTAGAGCATGTAGTACTTAGTATATGTTCAGAAAACAGTACAAAAATGAGTGGAAGAAAGATGGAACTTGCTGCTGTTATGTGATATATACACTAAAAATCATGAAAGTGTAAAATGCACAGGGCTTTCACTCATTTTCACTTGCTAATTTTAGTATAACTATAATCAGTTACAATAGTCATGAATTTAAAGGGGAAAAAAAGGCTGCACCAGTTAGCTCTGAAAAAAAAATGTCAAAAAGCTGTACTGGTGAGTTGATCACAGCAGTAGCATTCTCAGTGATGTACATTACCCATATGGCTCTGTAATTTTCTATCAAGCTTCTGTCTTTCTTTATACTACTGCATCATAGACTTGGTCAAGTTTTGTATTTTAGGATTTTGAGCAGATTTAAATTTTAGACTTTTTTATAGTGAAGTAGAACTCATGGAAGAAGGGGATTTTATTTTTTCAATGACAGGCTTAATTCATGTGTAGCTGGTTTTGGGTTGTTGTGTTGTTTTATATAAGTAGGAATACCTACTTATATATATAATTATATAATTATGTTATTAATTTTAGTTAAGAATAAGACAATGAAACATTAAATTTTAAGAACATATACCAAAGGCAGGTCCTTTTCCATATTATTAGTCCATCTAATTAAGAATCTTCCATACTATTATGAAAAAAGACATTTGTTTGAATGTATTAAATTGAAGATTAGCAAGCAATGATAGATAATGAGTCATGCTATTGAATGGAGCACTAACATTACAGTGAGACAAATCATCAGGTACAGCCTTCACCAGGGGCTGTTTTTGACCTTTTGTATAATGATGAATTTCTTAAAACTGCAGAAATGTGAGATTACAAAAGGAAAATTGCAGTTTGCATGTGTATCTCCTCTATTCCTTGGCAGCATCAGGAAGGGTTCTTAGAAATTATCTAAAATATAGGTATAAAGTCCATGAAGATAAGGAGATGGACTTTAGGAAGTGGACTGAACATGTAAATCCAAGCCAACACCTTTTATTTGAGAATGTATCAATTGTGATGAGAGACTCAGCAGAATTGCACAGAAATGAGGTTTCAGTTTATGATGTTTGGGAAGACTCTGCTGAAGACTAAGCAGAGAATTTTTGAATTCCAAATTTGGAGTTTAAATAATAGTATTTGTTGCATATACTTTGCCTATGCAGTAATTTCCCCACATCTGAAGTATGTGCCTATCCTTCTTTACAAAGATGTGGTACAGGTTTGCATGTGCTGTGACTCAGTAAAATACTATACCATTTCAATTATTTATTGAGGTCCTCAGTCTTGATGCGCTCCTCAAAGCTGCATCTCTTGGCTCTTATTTCCCCTGCTCTGCACTCCTTATCTCCACACCAGCCATCTCTGGTCTGCATTGCACCTTCTCTCTGATGTCCTCCATCCCTTCAGAGTCTCTCTCCCCTTTGATTATTGATTGCTTTTTAAATTATTGAATAATGCCCCTTGATTGCTGTGGCTCTCTGGCACAGTCATCCAAGGCAATCTGACAGCTTGTCCCTCTTTTCTAACCTTAGTTCCCCAAAACTTGCATTGGCCTTTTGTAGCTATTTCAGATCTCCCTGAAAACTGCTGGGACATCCCCATTACTGCACATGTGTCATCCCTATTGCAAAGACCCTCTCTTTCACCTAAATGCTGAGATGTTTTTATGTGGCTATCACCAAATTAAATTCATAGCAATCGGCAAGTAGAAAATAGAAAAAAAAAAAAAAACCAATAAGCTGTTACCTTACAGCATCTCTTCTTTCTTGCCATACCAGCATGACTGTTTTTTAATTACTGCTGTATGAAAAATTTTAGTATATTCTGACTCAGTTTACTTCTTTTAGTTGTATCCTAACACTGTAATTAGTTGAACATTAAAACTCTAGAAAAGCCCACTACCTATCTAACCACTATCTGTTTGTATCTATGTATCTTCTGTATTTTCAGCTAGACTATTGATGATAATTAAGAGGCTATACTTGTTAGCAGGGCAAAAGTTAAGCATATGAGTAATAAACAAAGAGATGTGCAAGAAGTAAGTTAGGAGTAGAGGTATAATTTAGAAATTTATCATAAAGCCCAGATCCTGTCATTATGCTGAAAAATTAAATGGAAAGGTCAATACTTTAATATTCTCTTTGCCTCATCACATATGCTATTAAATGTCAGGGCTTTACTAATGTGCATACTAAACTCATCTCCTATATTTTGGTCTCTTAGTCTTTGTCAGAGTCTGTTGTTTTTCCAAAGTGGCAGAAGACAGTCCATTTTTTTAACAGTTGCAATAGAAAGTGTCCTCAGGGAATTTTGGAGGGGAGGATGGCTCTCATTTTTTGTGTGATTGTAAAACCCTTACTAGGGACACTTTCACAACATCATTAGACTGAGCTTAGGCACAGAAAAGGTGCCTGCTGTCCTCTGCTGCTCACTGCCATTGTTTAATTGACTGACCCATCAGCTGCTCTTCCTCAGTTGCTGTGTCCCTACAGCTCTCTATTGATTTTATGGTTAGAAAAAGTTCACTGAGACAGCTGTGCTTGAATGTAGCTTGGTCCTTTAAGTTTTGGACATTGCTTTCAATTTATTTTAATTTATATATATTAAACAAATGTGATGGCTTAAACCATTCATTAAAATTAAAATTGAGATAGGGTATACATTTATTATATAAATAATAGGAAGTGAACACCACAGGGTGAATAACAAATGTGTCAAAAAAGTGTATTAGTGGAAGTTTATTCAGCTTTTTTTTATTACTCCATAACCTGGAAAAAAAATTCCAAATCTCTAAAGCAAAGCAACTGTTGAATGATATGTTTAATGAATTACATAAAAAACACTATATATTGTTTTCATAAGAATAAATTGATCAATTTTTGTTCATTTTTAGATTGTAGCCTGATGCTTTTATATCCAAAAATGAAATTATATTTTTCATTAATTTGTAAATTCCTTGGTAAAGGAAATACATAATAATTATAATATTAATTAATATTAATAGTATATTTTCTGGAAAGAAAAACATTTTGAACAGTGGAATTTAATTTTATTAGTTAAGTGATTCACTTCTCTTCATCTGTCCATGGAATGGTTAAGTGCATGGTTAACTTTGGCTCTGTAATTATCTCCATTCACAGGTGTCTAGCACCTCTGCTTACCTATGTCAGGAAGGCATTCAGGGTTAGAAGTGCCCAGTTTGCATGTGTGAATGACTTTGTTCCTTATCAGTCCACATCAATTTATTTCAAATTGCTAAAGATTTGAAAAAGTGCAAGTCTGTAGAAAACCTTCCTTCCTCTTCCATCTCACGTGCACTTTATTCTAGTCAGGATTGGAGCACATGATCTCTCAAACCAGAATTGCAATTTATCTCCCGGTGTGAAATCAGTTGTGTATCTAGGCCTTTAGATCAATGGGGAGTCTGAGCAGGGCAGTGGAGTTACTGATAGAGGGCAACCCAGATTAAATTAAATCAGGACACATTCAACTAGGTTTAGTAGAGACATTTGGAGAGAACATGGCATGGAAAAGAACAGGAGAATTGTGACAGCATCACATTACTGCTGGCAGCTGATATGCTGTCATCAGTATGCTTTTAGATCTGACTATAGAAGTATTATTTATTGGTGTCTGGGCTAAGTTTTTCATGTGTGTATGGGGTGCAATAGTAATATAATTGCATATAAAAGCAAATAGTAATCTAAAATTAGTAGAGTAGCTGTATGTAAAACACTTGATTGTTTCAAAGATACAAGTTTATGAAGCCTGTCAAACAGTTTGGTCTTTCTCAAGCATAAAGCTCTAAGGAACAGGACAGAATTATTTCATCTGCAACTCTAAAACTACAAACTGCATGTAATATTTCAAAATAAATGAACAGAACAAAATGCAGCAACTGAAGTATTTGTTTGAATAGAGGGATGGAGTCTAGCCAAGAGTTTTTCTTAACAAGAGAGCGTATGACAAGATTGTCCCATTGGCATTGGGAGTGATTCTAAGCCGAAGAATTCCTTGTCTCTCAGTTGTGCACTGCCTGCTCTGAATTCTGTTTTGATTTTTAAAAGTCACGTCATGCTAATTTAAAATGTAGTAGATTGGATGGAGAGAGAAACAGAATACTAACAGATGATGATTATCCTTTTTTCAGTTTATTTGTTTGTTTTGTTTTGTGTTTTGTTTGGGGATTTTTTTTGTGCTTCAAGCCACTATATTATGTTATCACACGTTTGAAGCCTGTTTAGTCATCAGCGGTGGGTACTGTGGGCTGTTTAGAGATATAAATACCAGCTCACTGGCAGACTGAAATTTGGGCTTTTGCACTCCCAGCCTCCCCTGAGTTCCAGTCCCAGGAGTACTTGCAAATTCAGTCTCCCTGATCATACTGGCCATGTTTTTTCCCTTTTTACCCCTTGACACCCTTACTGCTCCATGGTCTGTCTGTTAAAGCAATCTTACCCTCGGTGGCAGGCTGCCACAGGAGAGTTAGACATGGCCTTGGGTAAATGATGCTCAAATAATTCTGTTACGGAGTTCCACATCGATTAATTGCAACCCCATCTGTTTTTCCTAGTAGCCTATTTCTGAATATGTGGAAGGTAAAAATCAAAATCCAAAAGAATTAGGATGTTGCAAAATAATCTTCTTTCATCCTCTTTGCTGGCAGTGGTGGAAGGAAGAGCTCTGATCCTGCCCTCCAGCTGCTGCACAGCACACTGCTATCTGCTGGAAATGGAGATATGATCTATATTTTAAATATTAGCATCATATATATATATGTGGCAGTCAATCCTTGCTGTGTTGCTAAGAGTCCCCTGCATCTTGCTTCCCTGCTAGGTTTATCAGCCCTTGTTTTTTAACTAACCTCTTGTAAAACAATTAATGCACTGCAGCAAAAACTACATCTGTCATCTGTAAGCTCTGCTGACTGTAAGAGCAGGAAGCTTGGACTTTGGATTTTCATTTCAGAAATTTTATTCTGCTAATAGTAACACACAGAGCTGCTTCTTTTTTTACAGAGTGATTTTAAAGTTACTCCTCTAGAGATTCAAAGTGCAGATTAAACATTTGTAAGAGTCTTCATAATCTACAGAATTTTTGATTGGAGACTCCCTGGTATGCACTGCATGTGAAAATATTGAAAAATTAGGTATTTTTGAATTACTGACTCAACAGAGAAAAAAAACCCTGATGTCTGAAGTGTACACTGCTTTCAGCTAGAAAGCAATTTTGTGTGATAAGTGTAAGTGTGAAATGAATATGAAAAGATTAATGAAAATAATGGGAAAGTTTAGGAGCAGCATTGGGTTTAAATTTGTTCTGGGTAAAAAATATGTAATTATAAGTACTATAATCTTTTTTTGCCATAATTACATTCTAAAAATTAGAAGATAATTAGTGCTAAGGAGCATTCCCTTTTATTCATTTCTTGCTAGATGCTTTTTACAACATTCTCAAGTCATTACATGCAGCAAACTACTGCATTTAAAATCTGTAATCCATAGTATTCTAATCTCAGTGTGTTTTTCATGAGCTGAAAACAAGGAAGGACATTTTTCCTGCTTTTAAAGCCAAAAGGAGGGTCTTGCAATACATATTTTCTCCTGAACGTTGCTTTCTTGGGGGATGGTTTTTATGTAGTGTTTTTTAGAGGGTCAAAGGCAAGGAATTGTTCAAGTTTTGAAATGTATCTGGGTCCTCTGTGAATCCTGCTCACAAATGTATGTACGTATATCCAACATACATACCTATAAAGTACCATCTCCATTATCAGCAGGAGAAAAGATCATTCAAAGTTAATTCCTGATTGAATTTGAAAATTGAAATCTCCTTATCCTTTTTCCTTACTCTAAACTGGAACAGCATTTGTCCCATTTTCCAATTTGTAAATGAAAATTATCAATCACACCTGAATTTTCTTCTGAAGAATTATAGTCAGAAATAGAAAATTTAGACCAAGATACCTAGGAATGCTTCATGCTTCACTGCTAGTGACAGCACTGGAAACTCATTTTGGCAATGTTCAGACTTGATGTTATGGCATTAAATATTTTGAATACAAGAAGGTTGAAATTAATTTAGAAATACTTTAAATTATGCAGTCACATTATTCAGTATATTACTTTGAATTGCATAATTTGTATTAATATAGTATTAATATAGTATTAATACTATATTAATATAGTACTAAGAGTAATTAGTGCAAAGGTGTTGCTAACTATGATGTCTCAGTAGAAAGAGGTAATAGGTTAAAGCATCAAGAGGAAAAATATGTGTGCTTGTTGCTGATCAGAAAAAAAGCATTTATTAGAATATGATCCTTTGAATTCAGAAATTAATATGCTTTATTCACTTACTACATTGCATGATAGCTTAGAAATTTACGTATCAATAACTTTTCTTCACATTTTAACGGAGCTGGATTTTATGCTTTGCACTTTTACTTTTTCCTGGGCATGTCTGAAAGCTGAGCTATTTGCTTGGCCATGAGATTCAGAAGTCTGAAAGGAAAGAGAACAATTCATCTCTCAACCCCAACTTAAAGTCTTTCTGGCAGTTAGATATAATATTTAACACTTCACTAAGTGACTATCGAGTAGAGGCACTGACATCTGACACTACAAAGACTAAAATATTCATACATATTAAAAATACAGAATGTAAGAAATAGTGCTCTCTACTCACATTCATTGCTAGGAGTTAAGGCACATATATTAATCATATCTTTGGTATCCCTCTGTACCTTCAATCACTTGCCCAAAACCAAGGATGCGATATGCAGCTTTTGAGCAAGTTTTAATCTTTGTTTTGAATGCTGATCATGTTGGAAAAAAAGGCAGAAATCCTTCTTTCAAAATTTATGGTATTCATTCAAGACTTTTCAAAAATGATCTTTTAAAAGAAGGAGAAAGAAATTGAGTTTGTTTTCTTTATTGTTTTAAAGTAATTATTAAAATCACTTTTCCCTCTTGGTTTTGGCAAATTAGAAAATCTCACACAGCATAATGATTAGATGGAGCTATTTAGCATTGGCATGTCCACTCCTCAAAAAAAATCATACATATGATAATTATATCAATCTGAAAGAAGACTTCTTCAAAAATTAGCTGTTGCACAGGGGAAAGCTACACATTCTGTTCTGTTCTGTTTTCTTACTTCTATGCAACTATATTTTTGAAAGTTAAAGAGCCAGTATTTGTTCTGCATCTTTCTTTAGACAGGCAGTGGGAGGCTAGCAAGGCAATGTACAGAGCCAATGTACAGTACAAACTGTACCAGAGCTATAATTTCTGCTAACTGTTCTTTCACTGCCCCAATAGAAATCTTATTTTGTGAATATTCTTCTAAAGTGGTAATACTTTTGGTTCTGGCAGTTCTTGTAGTGCTTTTGAAATGCTTTCCTACTTAGTATGCTTGTTGGAAGCTTCTGTATGCTTCTCTAGGAAGGAGCTGGAGTAAAGTGGGAGAGAGGGAAAGGTATTTTTCTGTCCTCACTTGGGAATCTGTGTTTTTAGCTTAAAGAAAGGAACAAACAAAGCCTGTGATCCACGAAGACAAAAAGCATTAATTTGAAATGGTATTTCAAATATAAAGAAAATATAAATCAATTTTTTGTTTGTTTATTTCAGAAAGTTGTATTTCTTTGCCATATCTGTGATTGAATAGAGAGGCAAATGATTACTTTTTTGATTTGTAGGATCAGCAATATTGCTTTTTATAAAACTGTTATTTTTTTTCATGTCTGGTTTGTGAATTCAGTTATCTGATGGGTTTGTGCAAATGTCAGGTTTCTGAATGAATTATATGTGAATGACTTAGATTTACTAAAGAAATGCATGAATTCAGCTGTACCGAATATTTCTCTTGTACTTCTAGTCAGTCACTGCCCAGGCAGTTGTTTTATCAAATTTTTTACCTTTTATCCATAGATAAAAAGTATCCTTTTTTTGTCATAGTATAAGCAGTTTAATCAGTTGTAAAAGGGAAACAGTGGAAGAGAAATTTACTTAGTTTAGAAAAGTATATTTTCCAGATTGTGCTGGTTTCATCTGGGCTAATTTTCTTCTTAGTAGCTAGTGTGGGACTATGTTTTGGATTTATGCTGGAATTCAGGGATGTTTTATTTATTGCTGAGCAGGGCTTACACAGAACCAAGGCCTCTTCTGGTCCTCACCCCATGTCGCCAGCTAGAAGACTGGGGGTGCACAAGGAGATGGAAGGGGGACACAGCTGGGACAGCTGACCCCAGCTGGCCAGAGGGAGGGTCCATACCATATGGCATATCCTGCATTGGTCAGCTGGTGGTATACAGTTGTCTTTCATTTATATCATGTGTCTATCTTGGGTTGTATCTCTCTCCTTTTTTTTTTTCTTTCCCCTGCTATTTTCCTTTTCATTTGAATTTTTATTGTCACCATCATAATCATAATTTGCTATCATATTCATGTACTATGGCTGTTATCCTTCTTTCAGCTGTTAAACTGTTCTTATTTCAGTGCATGCATTTTCTCCCTTCTGCCCTTTGATTCTCTCCCCCCTCCCACTGAGCAGGAGGAGCGAGTGAGTGGCTGTGTAGGGCTTAGTTGCCAGCTGGGTTTACACCATGACTCAGTCACACACATAACTGACTCCCAGCAAATTTAAGGAGACATTAATTTTTATTTGTTTTGTGCAGAACTGAAAGATGCTGAGCTTGCCAACGTGATAAATTCCTCAGTGCCCTTCCCTTTCTTTGATGAATCCTTGAAAACTGGTACCTAGATTTAGTGTTGTTGACATCAAGTTAGACTATTCATTGACAAACAAAACTAAACAAATAAAACCCTTATGCAAGTAATTTACTGTAATTCTGAAAACTGAGAGAACATTTTTATTCAAATGAAACCTTGATGACTAAATAGAAAACATTCTTTTTTGGTTAGAAAACAATGAAAATACTTTAATCTATTACTCAGTGGAGTAAAAAAACGATACATATAAATAAATATCAAAATGAATAACATTCTATAAAGAACAAGAGCCATGCCACGATTATATTCTGACACAATTTTTTAAAAAGTTATAATTCAACTGTGGTTTTGAGTAGAACCTTGTTGTAAGCATAGAAATCTAGAAATGTCTCTCTGTCAACTTTATTCCAGATTCCAAATGCAAGAGGAAACAACACCTTTTTCACCTGGAACATCACCTTTGTTCTTGACACCATATTTCTTTTCTATACCAAGTGTCCTGTTATTTTCTTGCTCTTGTTTTATTATTCAAGGAGTCATGGATAAAATGATTATCACAATTAGGATTGGTGATTTTTAAAAATTGGTTGCTGTTGTTTTGCATTGGATTTCTGTCCCACCAAGTAGGAGAATTTTCAAAATATTAAGCAGTTGCTGATATTTTGTGACTAGCAGAGGGGCGCTGAGAGGTGAACAGGAATAGTAACAAATTTTGAGGTTGGTAAATTACAATTTTGAGGTTGGTAAAACTATATAAATGGAACTTTTAAATACACAGCTTCTAATGTTACTACTTGACATTCCAAAGAGAGTTTTAAAAAATTACTTTTCAACTTCTAATGATTAAGGATAATAAAAATACCTTAGTGTACATGATTTTTGCCAGATAACTCTGTTTGCTATATATCAAATTGACTTTCACAAAGATGTCTTAATTATGGCTTGAAAAGTTTCTATTGAAAAGTTAAATCAGTACTTGAGAAAAAAAAAGAAAATTACTGCTAATGTTATCTGTGCAGTAATTACTTAGATTTCTAGTTGTGCTTCTAAGATGTTTTCAGGGGTAATTATAGTCTCAGCCAGTTATATTGTGAGCAGTGCTGTCTCAAGGAAATTGGCTGAAATTCTAGATGCTGGATGTGATATAAACCTTTAGTTTCATGTTATCTATAAAAGTGATTATCTTTCTATGATCTGACTTAGTGTTGTAGAAAATGTTTGGAGTGTATGGGCTATGAAGGTTATTCAAAACAAACAAAAAACCCAAGAGATTATATTCTTTACACTACTGAAATGGTAACTGCACTGTAAGTTTACTAAGTGAGACTCAAGTAGCAGTGACAACACGTTCTGTAATAACCATCCTGAGAGTGCAGTTTCTTTGTGATTCATGCTCTGTCAGTGCAGTCATTTCGTGCACTTCTGCCTTATAAATCCACTCCAAAACCACTAGTCTTGATTGGCAAACTGATTTGTTTCAGATTTTAAGATGTAAGTTTGTGACTATTGGTAAATGTAACTAAGCAAAAACCTTAAATATTCTTTGGCTAGAACATTGCCTTGAATGCCTCGGCAGTTTTTATAAGGTTATTTCCATTCCTTAGTTTTGAGTTATTAAAACTACAAAGAGGCTTTTTGTTGTTGCTATTTGTCTGTATGACCAGTGCAAAAAAAATGTATGGGGCTTTTTTTTTTTTTCCCTTTTATTTTATAAGCGGTCTTTAAGCTCTTTTCTATCATTTGGACATAGCTTAAATTTCTTGGTAGAGTCCAAAATTTCTTTTTTATGGGTTTAGGGTTCTTGAATTTCATTTTTGCATGAAAACAAGCATTACAGCACAGGGTACATGGAACATCCCATATGATACTTGATCTCTGTATTGTGTAAAAAGCTGCAAGATGAGGTTTTTAACTATGCAATAGTGTCTGTTTTCCCAAAACCTGTATACAAGTCAACATGAGGTGAAGTCATGGTGACTATGGGTCTATGACACCATTTTCCTTATTGCTAATTTTAAATTGGAGCAAAAAGAGCTGGAGGAGGGCACCAGATCCTCAAAGATTTTTAAAAACATGTTTTCTTCTTTATCACCTGCCTGCTGAATTAAACTCTGATCCTGAAATTCCTAGTCAAATTATGACCAGTGTCAGAAAATTAATTAAGACCAGATGAAGAGTCCAGCTAACCTCCTAACCAATGCCTTTTTTACTATAAACAGTCACAGACATTTGGCTATGAAAATACTGTAATTCAGTTAAAAGAATCAACATGAGTATTTACATTTATTTCTAGATAAAGCTTGTTACTTCATTTCACATTAAGGAAAACAGTTGCATGATTAATGTTAGTGTGTGTCATTTGGTTATACTGTTGCACTCCATAGAAAAAGAGTCACCCTGCCTAATACACTGGATTTTGTTCTTTTCCATGTTTTGTTGCCTCTCATGTTTCCAATAACTTCACGTGTCTTGGAAGAGCTCTGTTTTTCCTAATAGTTGCACTCTCTGTAATTCAGCTCTTGCATTTGTGGATGATAGGGCTCGAAGGAAGGTCTCATTGAATGACTCAGTTCCGATGGCTTTGAAGTTATTTATAGCTTTCTACAGAATACTCACTAAACTACCACTCTGCCTCTCTCCAGGTCTTTTGTGAACACTTTCCAAGATGGTGACCTGGTGCCTTTCTTTCAGCAAAACAACCCAATTAGCCTCACTAAATGTGCTTGCATTTATTTAGGCATGATTTTCTTTTCATACTTCAAGGACTATTTCTTCATTTACTGACAGTAACTACTTTTCATTGTTTTCATTAGCTCTCCTTATGTACTTATAAAAAATTACTCTTTCAGTAGTATTTTTTTCTAGTGTGTATTAACTCGTTCTAATTTTGATCATGCTTCTTACTCTTACAATACAGAATGACTGTTTACTGTTTTGCATTCTTGCTATCACACTAATTCAACCATACAGATTAGCAGCATATTTACAGTATTCTGTGTTTATCTGTATAATACATCAGAAAGTTAATTGCCCCACTAAAACTGCCTGTACAGCCTCTCCATGTACAATCTCTTGCATTTAGTGCTAGTTTTTTAACTTGGTCCACATTCAGTATATATTTTATTTCTTGTATATTTTCCTGCAATACTATTCCCTAGTCAGTATTTTGTGTGGTTTATATGTGGTCCTGTAGAGCTTTTCCTCTCTAATTGTGTCTCAATAAAGTTTCACTCAAATGATTGTAGCATTTATATAGTAATATTTTGTCTTTAGTCAAACTGTTAACCACTTCAAAGTGTTTTCTCTTCATAATTCTTGAAAAAATTTTGATTTTACCTTATCCTTGCTTACTTCACCTTCTTATTCGACAGAGCACTGGTTAAGACATAGTCTTTCTTTTTATCACTTCTGTAATAATCCTGCACATTTTTCAGATGTTCTTTTGTACTATTTTTCAACCTTAGGGGATTGCTGCTTCCTCTGGCTGTGTGACGTGATCATGGCTATATATATTGCCATAAATGTAGCAATTGTGGATTTCTGTAGCTACGGTTTTGGTTATACAAGCATTTCTTAGGGTCTTACTAAGACACAGAGCACTGAGTATGGATTTGCAAAAGGTTTTATCTCTATAAACCTTCCTATTAATAGAAACTCTTACTGTAGAGGGGAAAAGAAGGAATGCAGCTTCCTGGCATCCTGAAGTCGCCAGTCTAATTGGGGTAAGGGTGTTAGCAGCACATGCAGAGGTGTTCCAATCTGCAGTGATTTTGTGGGCTGAACATTTAAATGAGATCTCCTGCTTTCACTCTGCTTTGACACTTGACATTGAATCAGCTTTGCTTTCTGTGTGCTCTTCTCTTCAGCTGCACTGTGCACCAGAGCTGGCTTGGATGTCTGGCAGTGTTACCACCTGTTTCATGTCACTCTATTTGTTCTTCAGCAACTCTTCAGTATAGTGTAAGAGAGCTCTTGAGTCTGTTTAAGAATATAATTTGGACTCTCTTGCTAGTAATCAGTGTCATATTTCAATTGTAAATACAGTAGAAACAGATAGAGTTGTTTTTTTTTAAGGAGGAAATAGAAGTCCATTACCATAATCATAAGTCCATTAACATAATGTCTGCAGCTATAGTATCATCACTGGACATGGTAGGAAGTGCAATTCTATTCTACATACATTCAGTGCTTAATCTTTTTCTCAGCCTTACTAACACAAATGTACAGTTTTTACAACAGCCACTGAGAACTCCAATATATCGCAGCTGAAGTCAGCAAGATAGCAAAATAGTGATTGAGACATATACAACTGAATAATCGTGTAAGATTATGCCAATAAGAGACTCATTGTATTGTAAAACACTTCAAGGTGGTATGCAGAGGACCCAATTTCTGTATTTTTGTTGTATTAGATGTTTTTTCTTGGATCATTAATTGACAGTTATGATATTGCAACTTGAACTTAAAGAAGAAAATGTAAACTACTGAAAAACTTCCAATATTTATTTTCTGAATAAAAATAAAGCATTATGTTATTATAGTTCATTATCAATGCACAATTGATCTCTTAACTGACTATTTTAGTAATTTTTTTTTCTTTTAAAATTTGGGAAGGTAACAGCTCTCCTTGAACGGTTACATCATAGAGTCATCATAGAATGGTTTGGATTGGATGCAGCCTTAAAGATCATCTAGTTCCATGGTCAGGGGTGCTACCCATTAGATCACATTGCCTGGTGCTCCATCCAACCTGGCCTGATCAATTCCAGGGATGGGGCACCCACAGCTTCTCTGGACAACTTGTTTCATTGTCCCACTACCATCTGAGTAATGAATTTCTTCCTAATATCTAATCTAAATCTCCCTTCTTTTAGTTTAAAACTACTCACTCTTGTCCTATCACTTATGATGTGTCTCACACTACACAATACAGAAGTAAACATAAAAGTAGGTCTCTCTCTGTATTTTGTTAAGTGTAAAGAATATAGATGCAAAATCCCCATATTCATGTTTCGAATAGAGTTTATGTCAAGGATTCAGTTATCCAATAGAATAATTTATGAAGAAATATTTAGTCTTTAAAAATGTAATGAATTATATTACTACTTAATTTAATGTGACATAGATTACAGTAAGCCAATAAATCATATGCATCCTTAGATGGGCTTTGAAACATTTTATGGCCAAGATCAGGATGTAAATTGAAAAACTGACATACCATTTTAGAATAATGATACAGCTGCAACAGGAGAGAGATGGCCAAGGATAAAGAGGCAGACTCATTTTCTAAGGTAATTGCACCTGTGCTTCTCTCATGGTTTTTGACATTACAAGAGTAAGGCCTTTAGAAAATGACTTCAGTTTATTGCCAGTGTTCTTGTCTGGGACAGGGAAAGTGCAAACCTGGAGTCACATGTCTTATGGAGTAACATTTATTATAAAAATATTCTTATTAATAAATTATGGATTTGTAGTTTACCAAGAAGCTGCGGGCAGTAAATAAAAAATACTTTAGGTCCAATTACCCAACTCATTTTTGCTAATTGTTTTTGTGCCCTTGACCAAGTGGTTTCCTTCTCACACAGTTGTTAGCTTATTTTCTTTCTCTTTCCTCTACCCCTTTTGAGGTTCAAGTTCTTATAGGACATTACAGGTTATCTTTAGATTTAGATATTTTGACCAAAAATCAAATTTTTTGCTTTAGGAAACTTGTAGCTTGTATTTTTTTAATTTTTGAAAAAGAGCCTTTCTTATCTTTTTGTCTTGTCTTTAATTCTATAGCTATGAATCAGTTGAATGATTATTAAATAAGAATATTTATTCAGGTCTTTTATCTTTTTTTTCAGTCCTAAGAAAATTTGAATCATTGAATATGTCACCAAACATGATATATGAGATTACTATGGAGCTATGAGCCATTTTAAAAGTACCAATATTGTAAGAGATTCTAATGATAATCATTATGTTTAACAAGATGTCCATGTAAAGGTAATGTGTGTACAATTTCATTTGCCTTAGAGAACAGTTTAAATGCAGATTAGCAACACAACCTACTCGCTTTTGAAATATGTAAGTGGAGTAGCACTATATTCAGACTTAGGAGAAGATATCAATATGGCATGACTGTTAGTATCTAATTTAGCAGGCTAAATTACCTCACTAATCTCCCTAGAATCTCTTCAAAGTGTAAGAGAGAACATGGCTTCTCCAGAGAGCAATTCTTTAGCAAAAGCCTAATTTAAGGTGCTGAATTGTCCTCTGGAGGAGTTTATTGCTCTCCTTTGAATAAGCCAGGAGCTTGGTTAATAACTACTAATTATTTATCATCATGGTAAGGTAGGTATCAAAATAGGAAATCAGAATGTGTAGGAAAAGTTGACCAGTTTAGGAAGGTCTGTAATTTTAGGCAAAATGGCTCACTTTGGTCTCTCCTTCCTATAACTCCAGACTTCTTGTTGAGGAGCAGGAAAATTAAATGCTTACAATTACCTTTACCAAAATGCAAGGTATGAAAACAGGCCTCACATGAGGAAATCACAATTTCACATGGGTGTTAGACTAAATGCATGGAGGAAGACCAGAAGCAGATTGAAAGAGGCTGTTTAAAAGAACCCATCAATCTACAAATTCCTGGGTGTTACAAAGGTGTATCTTGCAAAGCCTCAGAGGCATGCCATCCCCTCCCTGAAGAGTCTTTCAGAGCAGTCTCTGCAAGAGATGCAGAGGCAGCAGCACAGTCATAAATACTGCCTTTCTGAAGGAAAGTGTCTTTCCTGAGACCCCATAAATAGCAACTGCCAAGCTGGGGCCAGAGAACTCATCTCTAGCCTTGGAGCTAGCAGAAGCTGTAGTGCTGGTGTGGGGATTTTATTGATTTGCCTTGAAATTGCATGGTGGTTGCATTAACTGAAATAAAATGTTTTCATAAAGTCTTTAAATTGATATAATAATTATTGGTCGTTTTCTGCTTGGTAGGTGTTTGCTGAATATATGTAATTTCATATACGCACAACATATATATACACGAGCAAAGAGCTCATCAGGGAAACCTCTGAGGTGAGCACAGTTTCTGGGCTATGAAAAGCTTTTAAGCAGTACTGAGCTTCCAAAAGCCACAACAAGTGTCTTGAGATTGAGCCAGTTTATGGCCTTGTAGGACCTCCTAAATTGAATTTGATTGAATTTGAGCTAGCTCAACCTTCTGCTTAGACTGTTTCCCAAACTGGAGTAATTGCAGTAGAACTGTGAAGAGATTTATTAGCCCTTCAGTTCTTCCATCTTCTGGCCTAATTGTATCCAGCAGACTCAAAAAGATTAAAAAAAACCTCAAGAAAATGAAAAAGTAAATGGAATAATAATACAATACTAGAGAAGTCTACCTGTTTTATTTTGTGGTTTTGTTTTTTTTTCAGTGAGTGAGAAGGGGATAACTTTATGAAAACATTTAAAATATCACCTACATCTTCCTGACTGTTGTGGGTATCTCTGTACTGCAGTCAGAATGTATGACTACCAGATTAGTTAGGCTCACCTGTTCTGCCTTGAATTGAGCTGACCTGAATCATTGCTGATGTCATGACTCTTCAGATTCCTACATGAATTATACAGTCTTTAGATGATCTTGTATATCAATTTGTATGTATTCACTGATACTGCTCTTCATATTCCTATGATTCCACTCATGTATCAGTGAAGTAATTAGATGAAACCTCCACTGATAAATTACTGGTATGCTGATTTGATCTAGAGATTTCTAATAGATATTGAATGTGTTAATAGCATGTCCTGTTCACTCTGAAAAATGAGAAGCTTCTTAAATAATATTTGTTTAGGTTTGTGTAACACAGCAAAGCAGAGATACTGAAACTCACTGAGCTACTTTCAGACAGCACAAGGTAATTGCATACAGCTGCAAGTTAGCAGCTGACACAGTACTCCACCTGGGTATATATGCTCTGCTTGTAGTGTAGATAATTTAATAAAGCAGGAAAGATTAAATACAATTTCCCTCTTTTATATCTCTAGGTTAATATAAGGTCTTAGTTTTAAGTAAATTGAAACTTAAAAATGAAGTATTGGGAGCGATGAAACAAAAAATTGTCTAATAATGGTATAATTAGTGCCATCCTACAGTGTTTTACTAGAAGATACTCTTCTTGATGCAGATGAATCATTTTGTCATTATTATTTTGGCATGTATTGCTTGAAATAGTCAGCTATGTTTTTTAATGCAGGAAGTTGTATTTTCCTAATAAATCAAATACCACAACTTTCCTGTTGTCTAACTTACAATTTAAGTTCCTGAGCTTCAGTTCCTTATCACAATGCTTTAATTTACAGTTCTAACATGACCAGTGCCAGTAAAATGTTCTAGTATATTATCTGGCAATAAGTAAAACCTGTCAAAAAATTGTTTAAAAGAACAGTGCTTAACAAAAGACATATGCCTCATAAATAATATGTCATGACAACTGGCAGCCCTAGTAACATATTTGAAGGAAAATGCTGAAAAAAGTAACCAGCCATAAGGAGCTAATGGGTTATTTTTGGTAGAAATCTGTCATAGACTTTTCCTGTCACAATATTACTGCATTTGTGATAAAGCAAAAGGATTTATACTATGATTTTTTTAGCATACTATAGAAATTTCAATTAGCAAATATCATCTTACATTTACTTTTATAAAGAATAAGTCTGTCATCCTATCACTAATCCCTTCCTATATCAGTATTCCAATAATATTAGACCTCTGTCTTAATCTCAGATCTGGCTCATTGTTTTCCTAAAATATATGATGCACTTGTGCAAAAGGCACATTTAACTACTAGTGAATCATTCGTGCAAATCATAAAACATAACATTTTGGAAGAAACATGTTCTGATAGTTTGAAAATGACAGGTTAATGAATTTGAGAGTAGTCTCTATATTTCACTTGAACTAACAAACTAAACATTCAAATATCTTGATTCTAGCATGGAGGTTTGGGGTTTTTTTGTTTGTTTGTTATTTAATAAGTGTGCTGTAAATATTTGTAGCAAATGGGCATATTTGCTTTAATGCAGCATATGATGATGAAGTGTTAAATTGCAATAACAGCAGGATACCACCTCCATCACCGTGAAAAAAGTCATCCAACCTCCTATGATCCTGTCTCCCCAAAGCAAGATATAAAGGTATCCTGAAACTCTAGATCCAGAAGTAAGCTTTTAGGGGAGATTGCACAGCAGGAGTTAATTGGCCACTGGAATGAAGCCCTGTCTGGTGTCATAGGAAACTTTGAATATGAAGGCCAAATAGCTTTTATGCAGAAGATGGAGAAGACATAATATAGGGGATAGAGTATTATACAGTAGAAAATGTTAGTAAAGTAGTAATAAAATAAAATGACTAAGAGAGGCAATTTTAAACTGTCATCCTGAAAGAATTTTTGTGCTTTACTCTTAATTTTTTGTCAGCTTTGCATTTAGCTGATAAATTTAAATGCAAGTCTTCTATGTGTTCTCGGATGCAAAGAAAGTGGAAAGAGAGCTGTAACATAAATACAGAAGAGTTCCTGAGTACTTAATGGGCTGGTTTATTAAAAGTTCAGTACATGTTCGATTTATCTGCATTTAATCTGTGGGTGGCAGAACAGCTATTATTATGTATTGTCTTCCAGTATTAACATTTAGAAAAAAAATTTCATGACATTTAACTTAAATCTGAGTCTTCTCTAATCTTAATACATTCATAGTTTTCCTTTGTTGCATTTGTGATTTTTCTGTACAAAGGATTCAGTGCTCCTGTTACTGCTGGTGAATTGAAAGTGTGTTATTATCACATCAGCCTTACAGAAGCTGGTATTTGAAATAATGGTAGGAGTGCAACATCACAGCCCTCCTGATGGGTGAGGTGCAGAAGTTGTGCTATTTGCTAATTATGTACCTTTTCTTCTGTGAACAGAAACACTGAATAAGACCAGAAATGATAAATGGCATGGGCTACTTGTGTCGTGGTTTCAGGTGAGCAGTGGGTCACAGTTCAAATAGCTAAAAAGATCTTATCTTCTTAAATAAGAAATTGTCCTTTAACGATAAGGAACATTATTTGTGTTATTTCAGAGGAGAGGCAAAATGACCCTCTAGATTCAAAGGTTTTTCTGGATGCTTTTTAAATGTATCTGCATCAGAAGTGCTGTCTGATGCTTTTGGTGAATAATACGGTATTGGATATGGTTTCAGAGCTTATGTGTATTTACCTAGGAAGCATAGTGAGAAGAAATATGTATTGAGAGAAAAGAGTAGTTTGGGTCGTGTGAATAATATAAAAAGGATCATCTCAGTACTCAGAGTCTGGTCTTCTGTATCATTTGGGAAGTAAACAGAAATTTGGGAAGTTTTAGTATATTTCTCCATTGATGAGAAAATATAAAATATGCGTAAGTTTTTTAATCTCCACTAATGAAAAAATATATGATGAATGGAAAAATATTGCCAGTGAAGTATCACCAAGTGTTACCTTGTGGCATTAGTAGATCTAAGGATGGATCTCTCACTGTTTAGGATTTTCTCCTTCTACGGTCAGAATACGGACATTTGCCCTACACAAAACATGATTGTCTATAGATCAGATGGATATGTTCCTTGTCTCTTTTGGGGTGGGACTGAGATTAATTATCTTCATTTTGACTTGTGCTAGCCCTGCATGTGTCCATCATATCCCAGGAGTCACATCCCAGGAGTGCTTATTGGCACCTTCCATAGTATGAATACAGGAAGCCTTGCACAATTCTCTGTGCCAGTATTGGAAATGGAAATTAAAATATGCTGTCAGCAAGCAGTGCTGCACAGGCCAATACGTGGAATAATATCTGTTTGCAATTAGGGCAGCATGAATGGTAGCCAAAGAAACCAGCTGTAGAAAACAAAAGAAAATATAAGCACTTATTAAAAATTCAAAAATCATATTTAGAAGCCTGAAAGCACATAGTGGAACCAAAGAAAGAGATTTATGATGTATCACTTTTAATTCTAATTTGCAGTCTGTTATTATGATATAATCTGTGGTTCACTTTGGGGAACAGCAAACAGCATCTGGTAGCTCTTTGGATTCCCTCCAAACTGCTTTGAAATAGATGTGAATACAGTAAAGGAGTGTGAAGGATAGGGTATTCTGTTCTTTATATTCTGGTGAAGTTTGTTACAAATGCTGAGTTTAAAACTTAAGTAAGCTTCTCTTTTCAAGTGCTGTAATACTGGTTTGCAGTGTGAATGTGTTCACAGCCATCCCTGAAGATTTCCATAAACTGGATAACACAGAAGTGTGGAGGCTGACTGAGCTTACCAGTCAGTCTTGAGCACTGTGCTGGAGTGACTGAACTGCTTTCAGGCTGTGCTTGCTTTGGGTTTGCTGTCTCTTTAGTATGCCATGTCTTGCCACAGCATCACAGCCAGGGAAGGCTGGCTGGGGATGAGGCACCATAACTGGGAAAGCCCAGTGCAGCCTTTAGAGCCGATAGCTCTAACTCTGCTGAAAGAAACCACAGTAACCTTTTGCAGATTGATGTGAGCTGACTCTGTCCATCATTTACACTGATGCCAACGACTTTGCTGCTGCTGAGAATAACTGAAAACTCTTTGGCTGTGTTTGCAGAGCGTTGAATGCAAGCTGTTGAATGCCATGTTTCAGTTTTGGCCTTTATGGGTGGCCATCAGTGGCTAAGCTTACATCACCAAACAGTGTTGATAGCACAGTAGATGTTGCTGAGCACCCAGTGCCTAGTTTACTGTGCTCCAGAGGGTAAAGTAGCTCTAGACTGCTCCCATGGACTAGCTGTGAAGCCAGTAGAACACCTGGAAAAACTCAGTTCTATGATTTCTGGGCAGTTAGTTCCTATTTCTCTCCAAAATCTGTACAGATATAACCTAGAAGCCCAAGCAGAGGAATACTTTGTAGGTATAAACACATACCACCACATTTTCCTTCCTTCCTTTTCCTGGTGTTTTAATAAAATATCATCACTTCCTTTGGAAAATTATATTATAATTTAATTAACCTAAGTGTTATGAAATGCCTTTAGTGTCCTGTCCAATTTCTTAAAGTTGCGTCATACTTTTAATTATTTCTTACAGTAATTTCATCCAAATTTTCTGCTTTCCATAAGATGACAGTGCTTAAATCTTCATTAAAGATTTATCTTCTGCACTATATGTGATTATTTTCCATTTATAGTTATTTACTTTAAAAATATGAAAAAATAAGTGGCAAACAAGTATATAAGAAATACATCTAGTATATAAGAAATTACAAGTATACAAGAAAAAGTATATAAGAAGTAACATACCAAGTAAAGTCCATTTTTTGTTGTTTTTTAAATTTATTAATAGTTGCCTCACACAACGATACTGGCTGCCATTTATTTGTCAGTGTGCTGATCTCCAAAGATTGTGCTGCCTGTTCAGTGACCTGATATGAGTGCCCAATACTGGGAGTAAGGTCCTTATGCTGAAGTCCCTACACCCTGTGATTTTTGTTTAACGTTCATAAGTTCCAGCCTGTTTACTGCCATGTCTTGTGAAAATGCTTATAGCAGTGAGAATGTTACATAAATTCTCATCGTGAAGAAATGCAAAGAAGTGGTTATTTGACTATATGAAATGTTACAGTAGTGAAATAGTGAAAGACTTAAAGAAACAGCTTATTCTTTAATGCTTTCAACAGTCAACTGATTATTTTTTGCTAAGAAGTTGGAGTTCCAAGCATGGCATACAAATGAAATATTTCTTGAAGTTAGTCTTTTACTTGTAATATGAGAAATAATAGAACAATTTACTAGTTAAACCACACTCTTTGAATTTTCCCTCAGCTTCTTCAATTAAATGTTATAGATGAGTGGCATTAGTAGTTTCTTATTAAGGAAGCATAGTGACTCTGAATCTCAGCTTGTGACTGCTACGGTGCTCTTGTAGGGACAAGACATTGATACTTATATTTTTACTTCTAAAACTCACCCACCTGTATTGGGCTGAAAAGTAGAGCACTTTAATGCAGTGTGAGCTTTTTTTCTTCCTAGAAATTTATGAAAAATAGAATGGAAATCATTAATAAAGCAGATTTATTAAAACTTTGCTTGCAGAGCATTAGCAGTAATCACTAGAAGCTGCTGAAACCTTTGAAGTTTGCCCAGTTATTCAAGCAGTCATTGTTCTGAACCTTGTCAGAACATCTTACATGGGGACTTCTGTAGGGTTCTTTCTCTTCTTTGAAGTTTGTTTTTTTGGGGGTTGGGTTTCTTTTCTTTTGTTTTCTACATAAAAAAGCATGTGTGCTTACAGTGTGCTAATACATTATTTATTATGTAACTCCAGGCTGAAATGAAAGATAGTAAATCTTACTTGTGACAAAAAAAGCAATTGCTTATACTTTGTAAAATTGTTTTTATGTTTATTGTATTCAAGTAGTATAAGGTGTGATAGACTTAGTGAATTATTTTCTCCCTTTATTGTGAATTTCTGAATGATATAGCAGGAACATTTATGGCTCTTTGTGATCTTCACCAAGCTTTTAAGGTAAGGATTTTGTGATTTTGTTGCCCTTATAGCCAGCTGTGTCCAGCATCCAAAGCAGTGTGATCAACAAGTCGAAGGAGGGGATTCTTCCCCTTTGCTCTGCTCTTGTGGGTCCCCACCTGGAGTGCTCTGTCCTGGTCTGGGAGTCCCCAACATAAGAAGGACATGGAGGTGTTGGAGCAAATCCAGAGGAGGATCACAGTGTTGGTAAGAGGACTGGAGCACTTGCACTATGAACACAGGCTGGGAGATTTGGGGCTGCTCAGCCTGGAGAAGAGAAGGTTGTCTGGAGACCTCATAGCAACCTCCTAGTGTTTGATGGAAGCCAAAAAGAGAGTCTTCAAGAACTCATCAAGAGACTCATCAAGAACTGTAGGGGTACAAATTGAAAGAAGGGAAATTTGGTTAGATATTAGGAAAAAATCTTTACTTAAGACAGTGGGTAAGGTAGGCACTAAAACAGATTGCAGTGTGCAAGGGCAGGTTGGATAAGGCTTTGAGCAACCCGGTCTAGTGGGAGGTGTCCCTGCTCATTGCAGGGGGGTTGGGACTACATGATCTTTAAGGTACATTCCAATCCCATAACATTTTATGATTCTGTGGTTCTTTGAGAATTAAAAGCAACGTTTTTATTCAGTTTAGCTGAAGGAACTGAGATAATTTAAGCAGATTAGTTGATGACATTATTATTAAACTCTTCAAATTCATTATTACAAGTATTGTTTGTCTGCAAATCTTAAAGTGTTTAAGAGACAAATTTGCAAGAGGGATGCTGGTGCCTAAATGTCCCTGCAGGCATCTAAATCAAGCATTTAAATGTCAATGTATTCATACCTCACCTGTCAAGTACTGAGAAGAAAACTCCTTTCGATTTTTAGTTTCAAATTCCATATCTGTATAAGCTGATAATTTGCTGCTCCTCAGCATTTTCATGGCTTACAAAATATGACCAGTGAGTTGAACTGCAAGGAACCTTTGCACCATTGGCCTTATTTGTGAAAACAGTGGATATGCAGTATGGATGCTCACGACTCATTTTCCATGGTGATATGCAGATGATGTCCTAAAATACACTTATGAGCTTCCAGAAAACATGGTGTAAAATTAGTTTTGCTTAAAATTTTTTCCTGAAATGTTTAAGACTCTTCTTCCCTTTTTCTAAGGGTTTTACACTCAGGTTTTCATGTTAAACAATTAACTAGTCCTTTCAGAGACTTTCATGATGGAGCTGTTCTATTTAGAGTTAAGTACTTAAATGTATTTTAAGCCAGAGAGAATAACTCTGTAACCTAGGGATTAAGGCAGCCCTTTGGGATGGGAAAGCAGCCTTTCAGATTCCACAACAATGAACATTTCACTATTCTAAATTAAGCATTCATAATAGCAGGGTCTTGAACTCGGTCCTCCATCCTCCCAAACGAATAAGCTAATCATGGAACTATGGTAATTTCTGAGTGCTCACTGTGATCCAGGGGGAATCTTGGGATTTCTTGCTGTGTGAGGGAGGTGTGCTACAGGAGCATGAGGATGAGTGCAGAGTCTGTTATCACAGGCTGGCTGTGTCAATCTTGTGAAAGTGGGGATCAAGTGGGCATTGGAACAGACACCCCTTTATTTGAAGGGGTTTTGAACCTGTGCTTTCTGTTATCTTGTGCGTGCATTGTAACCAGTGAGTGACCAGGTAAAACAGCAATTCTGTCAAACGTTTCAAAAAAATCAATGCTGCTTAGTTTTCAGAAGGAAGCTCAGGACCCTGTTTATGAAAATTTCAGAGTTATAAATAAGGGGGATATCTGCTGCTTTCTGCCAGAAGTGAGCTGCCTGTGAAAGGGAAACAACTCAGCTTTCTTGATAGTCTTTTGTAGTGACTGGCTCTATGCTGAGTATTCTGACTGTAATAAACTACTGTCCTAGACACACACTTCATATACACACACACACACACATATATATATATTTAGATATATGCATAAATTTGTAGCCTTCTCTAAAAACAGAGATGTAATAGTGCATTCTGCAATAAAAGGTTTTTTTTAAGAAAAATTATGCATTTTTAAAGAAAAATTATGCATTATTTTTACATAAACTTCAAGTTTTGAAACATTACATTAAAAAAACCCCAAAAACCCTTTATGTAATTTTCTCTATCCTTAAAAGCAGCAAATTAGTTAAGTGAAATAATGATAATTGAAAGTGATTTGGATGGCATAAGTGTGCTCTGCTTTGTTAAAATATTGCAATTCTTGTGCCAAATACTTTTAAATCTCTACTTGATTTTTAGTATTTTTGACAAAAGGTTCCTTTTGTCAGCTTTGACAATTAATATTGTAATAGAGTAATCTAGGGACTTCCATGATTTAAGTCAAACAATTTATACTCTAATACATTGTAGAATTTTGCACTCAATTACTCTGTGTAGAACTGATGAAATGTCCATTAGGTTTGTTCAGTATTTCTCAATGGAATTTTTGATTTTAAGTGGCTTATGACACTATTGAGCATATTTCATAATGGTTGAAATTCCTAATGTAGAATACCTGCATTAGGTTGAATGTTTGGAGGTTTTTAAGGCAAAATGCATATTTCAGAAACCTGAAGTAGAGAAAACAGTATTTTGCTTATTTATACATATTATTTTGCTTTAAATACTC
Source organism: Luscinia megarhynchos (assembly GCA_034336665.1). Lineage (NCBI taxonomy): Eukaryota > Metazoa > Chordata > Aves > Passeriformes > Muscicapidae > Luscinia > Luscinia megarhynchos. The sequence continues at coordinate 36,197,085 of CM067566.1, read as the reverse complement.
CTACTGTCCTACTTTGAGGCAGAAAAGTGAAATTACTCAGAGAAGGGGATTTTATCAAATCCATCCTTACTGTCTGCTTCATAGGCCTGAAGTTGGACAAGTTTTAAAACTTCCAGTAATACCACCTTTTTTGCATTCCCAATGAAAATGTTTCAGTTCTTCCTTGGTAACTAGATGTGCTTGTCACTTTGCATTATTAACCTTGGCTATTCCGTGGAATACCAGAGCAGAATCCTGTGGATTAGTAGGTTGAAACATATGGTGTCTGTAGAGGCAAGCTTAAAATCTAATATGTGGCACACAAAGTCTGTGTCACAAGTGACATGGGAAATGGAAGGGAGAAAATTGGGTAGAAAATCTTGTAAGATCAGGAGATGAGTATGGGGAAAAGAATCTAGAACTGGACTTACGAAGGGAGGGCAACAGAGCAAAGAGTGGAAGGAGAATCTGTACAGTTTGATCTGGTGGCAATCACTGGGCCAGGTGAGGTGTTTTGGACACAGGACAGTAGAAGCAGGATTTAGTATAGAAATAAGGCAAATGACTTCATGGAGTCTTGATCTCACCTATGTTACTGGAGATTACATTTGGAAGGTATCGTGAGTTAATTCCTTTTTTCTCCTTTACAAGGCCTGATCCAAAAAACACCCATTAGGCACTGAAGATCATTTGCATTCCAGACAGCATGAAAAAACAGATTTCAAGTTCAAGAATAATGTTGCCTCATAAGCAAGTCAACAGTAGACATGGAAAGGAAAAGATAGAAGGGAAATTACTTTAACTTGATGAGATTTATCCTCAGTCCTGTCAGTCCTGCCGTTGTCTCTGGAGCAGCTAGGGACCATTAATATTGGGTATATATATTATACTTGTTGACTGATGGCTTACTTGATTGCAGATGAGGCTGTAAATGTGCTTGTATGGCAGAGGTAATGGCTACGACGTGTAGGTCCTTTCATCGTGAATTTTAATTTCATAGAGATAAAATGTCTATTTTCTTATTTGAGTTTGGAGTAGGGATACACACTTAAAATTGATTATTTGGAATGTTAATGCTATGGGAATCTCAAAGTAGTTTAAAATAGGAAATAGCATCTGTCACTGTCTTTGATTTCCCTGAAGAGGCACCCATCTCTTTTCCTTGCCTGATTCCAGCAATAAGTTCTAGCAAAAGTCCATGTCCATCAGTAATAATTATTCATTGTCTTTAAATCTAGTGGAGGCTTTGACAGCCAATTTCACATCTAATCTACATATTTCAAACTTAGGGACTACGGTTCCATAAGATTTCCTTGAAATGCAGGATTTAGAGGGCGAGTTCATCTTTCTTCTTCACTTGGGAATGCTCATTCCCATGACTTTTACCTGATAGAGGGTAAGCAATACCTTGATAAACCCATACTGCCATCACCTGGAAGCAAAACTGCACGTTCCCTTGCTATGAAGAGGTGTGTGTGAACTGGGCCACTTCCCTTCTCATCACCTCCTCCTCCAAGCTCAGAAGGTCAAGCTGTTTTTATTTGTTGTGTATCTTAAGCCAGTAAGTTTTGTACATTTCAAATGGTACATATTGTACAAAAAGAAAGATACTACGTATATTTTCATAAAAACCTAGTTGTTATTGAGGAGGCTTTAACCATTATTGATAATTAGTACTATTGACTTGTTACAATACCCTAAATAATGTTTCCTGCCAAGACATCACAATCACCTTTGAATGTTTAGTGTATAGTTTTCTTTCTTAGTCGAGGAAAGGGGTTTTTTTCCATAGAAGTTTCTTTTCCATACAAGAGCTACAAATGGTTTCTTTTCATTATTTCTGTCCATTCCCTGTAAGTCATTGGAAGATATTAATTTTACATGCGTAGAAAATTAGGCCAAATTTGGTGCCTTTTGCATTGTAACATAAGATCTACTGCAAAGATAAATCATCCTAAACTGCTAATTTTCAATTACTTCATCATTAGGAATTGTAATAATGCTTTGGTTTGCGGTTTACAGGCTTAGATGGATTCTCTTTTTCTGCATTATGTTTGAGTCCTGAAAACTGGACCTTTTGAAAATGAGGTAGAATTTATTTTTTTTTTAATGTGAAGGAAGCATTTCACAGTTGACACAATTTTTTAGCAAGTCATAGGGTTTTCTTAAGATATAAAATTAAAAATATTTTTACAGCACAAATCAATAAAGATGTGTCAGTATATCAGTGGGCATTAATTCAGATCCTGGAAGACAATTTACAGAAAAATTATACTAAGGATGAGAAAAATTGAGTTTTTAAAAGACAACTGCATGGATTACAGGTTTCCCAGGGAGACTGTAAAATACCCACCTTTGGAGATACTGAAAAGCTCTTTGGACATCATCCTGGGCACCCTGGTCACCTAATGTGACCCTTCTCGAGCAGGGGTTTGCACCAGATGAGCTCCAGAGGAGCCTTCCAACATTAGCCCTTCTGCGAATCTGTGATAACCCTGTGGTAAGCTTGTACTGCTTAGAGGCTACATTTTTAACTGGATAAGGTCCTTGGAAGTGAAAACAACATGTGCAAAAACCCACCACATTTCATTTTGTTTATTTTTAATGATCCTGCTTAACCAGTATTCATGGCTTTTATTTCCTTTTGCAAGAGTTCAGAGCACAGGTGGATCTAATTCCACATCAGGAATTAATCTCTCTACTCTGATTAATCTTGATTTTCTCAGTGTCTTGCAAGGGAAACAAACACAGCTGTAGCCAGACCTTGGCATTATTTGAAAAACAGCTAGTTTACTTTACAATTTATTTATTTTGGGAACTTGTATAGCTCAAGAGAATGATAATGAGATATATAATCTATCACCAAGAAATCACCAGTGTAAATAAGGTCACCATGATTAGTGATCAGAGCTTTTTTGGCATTCAGTTGGGTCACTGAATAGCTTTGTGAAATGAGATTGGTCTCAGTCCAGTTCACAGAGTTTCAATTTCAGTGTTTTACCTCAGGAAACGTTCAGCTTTTGCTGACAATTTCCAGAGAAAGATCAAGAACTTTTACACTTGGTCTGTTTGACAGAAGAGTTGCATGTGTAACATAAGTATGTTTTGATGCTGCCTGTTGTTGTATCTATTTCAAGGTGTTTTCTTCCAGGCCACCAAATTAGATGTGTCTGAGGTTTGTTTACTTGTTTTTAGAAATGTGTGTGTTGCTAATTTTAAGCAAATATGTATAATTTTTAATAATGCCTTATCTTCATTTTTTCTACTATAACACATCAATTCACTTTGAAACAATTTAGTTGCAACTGTGTTGTTAGCAGTCTTTAATTGCACACACAAAGCTGTGCTTTTCTGCTTTTTCTTCTGCTCTTTTAAAGTTTTTTTGAGGTTTTAAGTTTTTATTTTTGATAACTAGATCCTGTCAAAAATTTTGAGTTAGTAAAGCCTTGAATTAGTAAAAGTCAAAGAAAGGATGAAAACATCTCTTAATTACAGGGTGTGAATGAGCATGATTTTTCTTAGGATTTTGATACTTGTTAAAAAATAATTCTTCCATGTGTACTATGAGGCTAATGAAGTAATACATACTGTGAAGGCTGATGTGAGGCATAACTGTGGCAGCTTACTGGATCAAATCTCCATGATTTCTCCCACACCATCTAATAATTCATCAACAGAGAATGTATCAATTCAATTTTTACTTGCCAGGGTCTAAAGTACCAGCTTGTGCTGCTTTCCTGCTGCCAGCCATTCTAGAAAATAAAATGGTGACATTTTTTAAACATTTATAGCAGTGAAAGACTATAGTTTACAAGTTATGCATAGATAGTTTTTATTTTGGATTGAAACATAAGCATATGAAGAATGGTTGTTTTTAAACTAAATGCTCATGAGAAACTAATTTCCCATTTAGTTTGTTCATTTTGGGTAAGAAATTAAAAACCTAGGGGGTTTTGAGTTTGAAAAATGATGTTCAAAATAATCTCTTGTCCTCTCCAGATGGTATAACCTTCTTCTCCTATAACCAAACATGCTCAGTATCACCTGTCACTTCATTCCTCAGCTTGTGATGGAGCCATTCATTGGTTTGGACAAGTCTGCTGTGCTAATTTTAGTACTCATAGATGTGTTTAGGAGCCATAAGATTTTTTTTCATGCAGACATAATAAACACTTGATTTAATGGAGGGGACTTTATTGCAATATATTATACATCAAATTAATTGGTAATTGCAACTTATCTTGCGACCATTCAGAATATTTAATTCTTCTCTTAGTTATGATAAGTATGAAATATTTTTAAACTCTGTGCTGCTGATTCCACAAATATGTACTGTCCAAACAAAATAACTGTTTACATTGTTTTGGACTTTGCAGAAAGAGAATTTCAAGGGTTAGTGTAAGCTCCTCCATTAAGTATTTCTGCTCACCCTCAGTGATAACATTTATGCCTACATCATGGACTGTGGCTTTGCAGCTGTCAGCCAGTTCCCTCAGGGATGAGTATCATCAGGTCCCATAGATTACGTACATTCCAGTTCCTCAGGTGGTCATGTTACTGATTTTTACTTACAGTGGGAAGCACTTTGCTCCCCCAGACTCCTTCCTGCTGTTCATCCTCTCAAGAGGTGTGGGAAGAGAGGTTAGCATTGAAGACTGAGGCAGAAAAATTGTTGTTGATCACCTCAGTCTTCTCATCATCCACTGTTACCAGTTTACCATCCTTGTTTATTGAGGGGTTAAGCCTTCTTTGACCTTCCTTTCCTGGCTAACGAGCCTATAGAAACCATTCTTGTTATTCTTTGTTTCTCTTGCCAGGTTCAGTTCCAGCTTCTCCTTGGCCTTCCTCACCAAACCAAGCTTCATCTCTGTACTATTTCTAGGTCTCCTGTGCATGTGAGGTCTGCCTAAATGTTTGTTCCTTTCCCTTCAGTTTGACCAGCAGTCCCTCGCTCAGCCATGATAAGCAAAGCCTCATAATTGTTGTGTATAGGCATCTGTGCCAAGTGAGGTGGATGAGAGATTGCACATGTCACTCTGAGCATGGACTACCATCTATTTGTTCCTTTCTTTACAACTGCTGCCTTTTCCTTGCTGAAGGATGGATAGAGGATCCCCTTGATCTGGAATTATTTCTAGTGGCTGCTCCTGTCTCAGCTAGGCTAGAGCTTGGTTCCAGTAGTCTATCTCCCCTTCTTTTTCTCAGTGTTCTTTAACCTTTCTAACTCATCCCATAGCTCTGCTACCAGGGCAAGCAGGTCAACCCACTTGGTCACTGACACAACTGCTCTTTTTGCTACAACCCAGTGAAAGAAACCAGCACTCCCTGCAGCCTGGTACTAGGATGGCTGTGTTATTTTGGGAGCTCTGGCTGGGGCAGTACATCCTGTTTGGCGAGCAGAGATGATTTGGCTTCCCACTGAGTGGATACCCTAGCAGAGCTCCTCCGCAGAGGACGATGGCACCAAATGAGCTCTGGAGTGGTTGTCCATGTGTGAATTGCCTGCTCCTGGTCACTCACACTCCATGGGGGTGACTTATCTCCAGGCGAGGGTAGGCATTGTCCCAGCTGGCAGCACCCATGCTGCTGGGTCAGAGCTGCCTCTGAGGCACAGCTTCCCCACTGCTGGCTCAAGAGCAGGCCCATCTCTCTGTCCTAGTGTCGAGGTCTTGCTGGCTAGGAAAGCTCTCCTCCCTCCCTTGGTGGGATCCTCAGCTCCAGAGCACTTCTGTCTGTGCAGGTTTCCTTTGAGTCTTCACTGAAGAAGGCTTATGTTTATGTAATAAATACAGCAACCATGATATGTTCTACATTTTGAAGATAGAAGGAAGGAATCACACATACCTGCCAAAACATGTAAGTCTCTATACTCAGAGCTCAAGTCAGAGTTTATAGCAACATAGCAAGAAGCATTAATCCACTTCTCTGTCTAGTAGTCTGTCTCCTGACTGCTATTATCCAGCTATATGATTATCCAGATTTTGAATATAGTGTGTAGGAATGAAATAAGGATTATTTAAGGTAAACTACTCAGGTTTTTTTTTTGTTAAGTTGCAGCTCATATTGTATGATATTTGTGATTCAGTCGTTGTAGATCTGAAAAAAGGTGGTGTTCCTCATTTTCTTCAAGGGTTTGTTAATTTCTTTTTAAGCTCTTAATGTGTGAGAATGTTGCAATTGTTGAGCTTTGAAAAGAGAAAGTCAATGCCATGCAGAATGAAGAGCTAAAATGTCCCCAAGAAAAACTTGTTAAGTGTCTTCTTTGCCTGACTAGGTTACAGAAATCTCTGGGAATTGCTGGTGTGAAATATCTTTCCCAGGAAAGCTTAATTTATGTTGCAGTATGCAGCAAAATAATGCCTATAAAAAGTTCGTTGAAGTGAAATCCATTCCAGATAGTTTTAATTATTTTATTATTACTCTACTATTGGATTTGGAGAAAAGACTAACTGGAAAGTGACAGTAATAATTCATCCACCTTCCAGTAATTCTGGGTGTTTGACCATTCACAGTTTTCTATTAAGTAAAAAACAAAACAAAAAAACCCCTGTGAAAATAATTTTGGTGGCATTTCTTTGCTTTATAATGTAAAATAAATTCTCTGTATCAGTGATCACTAAGAGTACATAATTAAGATAAAGCAGTTACTATAGTTTTAGACATAAACCCCACACTTACATAATCCCACACATACAGACAGTCCTCTCCTAATCAATGTCAGAAGCAGGGGAGGATGAAAAGCAAGACAGGTTTTTGTGGTAGTGGAAATAGGATGAGTAATAGCAAGATTACTATTGAGAGATGCAGATTGTGCTATGGGGAGTCAGGCTGTGGGAGACAGAGAAGCAGCTCTGAGATAAAACTCCTTTTTATATTACTTTTATGTAAATACAATTTCAGTGCAGCTGTGTCACAGATTTTTTTTATGTATAGCCTCCAAGCTGTAAATATGAAAATAGTGTAAAGTGAAAAGTAAGTCTGAAGGATAAAGTCACCTATAAGGAAGTATTCATCCAGCTGTATATACCTTTTCTTTGGTAAGATAATGTAACTCACTAATTTAGAGTGAACATTAGAATAAAGCCTTATAGTGGGTAAAAAAATTATGAGGATCACTTCTGCTCTTAACATGTACCAGAGCATCGTTGCACACAGTTCACCTACCAAGTGCCTCATGTTTCTTTTTTCTGCTTTCATCACAAGTATTTCTGATCTGCCTTTCAAGATAGCCTTTTGGTGGAGACACGTGTAATAGACATTATGCACATTTCACAAGTAAATTACTTTGTCACTGGAGACTGTGCTTCTATTTGTCCAATACCTGTATTCTTATCTGTGTCCACAGCAGTGAACTGCTTGCATTCTTTAAAGTTCCATGTTAATAAAGCAAAGCAGAGCACAGACTTAGCAATTGAGTGTTCTTCTGAGAAGCACTTTATGCTGTTGTGAATTTTACTTTTTTAAAATTGAAATAAGAATGCTGAATAGAAGCTGAAGCTCTGTTTTTTAGAAGTGCTTTGGACTGTCATCTACAGATGTTGTGTTTCAAGAACCTTGAAATCCAGCTTTTGAATGTCAGACTTCATCATAACAGCAAGTTTATCTCTCTACACCTCAATCTTTGCAGTTGGTCACTTTTCACAGTTTTCTGGCCTTATTTGTCTTGTTTTGCTCCTGGTGGTCCATTTTGACTCCATTCTGCAAAGAAACACACCATTTAAAAAGGAAAATGGGACATGTTCCTGTTGCTGCTGTGCTGCTGACATTTACCCAGTTCCCTATCACCAGTTCCTGAGTAAATGGATGTTCAGAGTTAATGGCCATGCTGGTAGGAAACATATTACTCCTGTACAGTGAAACTGTTATATGTAGGAAGTTCTTGATTCCTCTGTCACAGATTCCCAGACAGAGAATGGCTGTTGGCAGTCCAGCTTCTGACACAAGATGGGTACTATAAATTTGCAGAGAGGGTTTTGGTCATAAATAGCTCTCATGTGTTAAAATGAAATTCACAATTTGAGACAGGGTATCTTGAAAACTCCTATGAAGATTTTACTTCGTTAGATATAGGAAATTAAGGTTTTTAGAACTCAGTTAAATGGTTGTCTTTGGCAAAATAATTTCTGTCATCTTTTGTGGGTTAGATTTTTTTTTTTTTTTTAACACTTACCATAGTGCCCAGAAGTCCCACTCTTGAAATATATCTTTCTGTTGCAGGTAGAATAATGGAGGTTTCAAGGGCAGCTCTTGCATTCTGTTGTACCAACTTCACTATAAATGCTAAAACATTTGTAATACTGATGTTATCCTATTTTCTTCTTGTTGTCTATCATGAGGAATTATTTATACCAATTCTCAGTTGTTTATCAAGGCATTAACAACTGATTTTAAGTATTTTTTTATTTCTGCAGAAAGCATAATATAAATACTTTATTGTTCATAAGATCTTGCAAGTAGTGTTCTTTGGAAGTTATAATTATCACTATTACAGTAAGGAATTACAGTTCTAATTATAATCCAAAAGGTATATTTTGTTGTCAGAAACTGATGTTGTAGCATGAGAAATTTTTAGAATTGCACCATACTTTGAAAGGTTAAAGAATTGCACCAGTGAATTACAGGACCAGTAGTCCCTGTAAACAACAAAGTTTACAGTTAAGGAAATATTTGAAACTTGTGCCTCACGGAAAACCTAGTCCAATTTTCAGTAGCTTTATGCTATCAGTGTCTCATGTTTTATTTAGCATACAGTCTCTAAAATGATTTTTTTTCTCAGTTTAGTAGCTGCTTCTTGCTGCTGATGTTAGTAAGAATTAAGTATTAGAGTTTAAACTAGTGTTTTATCCACTGTTGTGGACAGGGCTGAAAAGATCAGGGAAAATACCTAGTGAAGAATCTGTAATGAACTTCTAATATTAGTATAGCAAATTCTTTCTCAACATAGAGGTCTTGATGCATTTTGGTAGTTCTCATTGTTTTCATTCTAACAAATGTGACATTTCAGACTAGGGCTGAATTTTAATATAAAGTTTTTAGATAGAAATGTGAAAAACATCTTGATGATTATAAAGATCACTTTGAGATAAACAAATTAAATTTTTAAAATCAAAATACTACAAAATGCTAAATGTAGAGCTTCCACAATAAGTACGAAAAGGCATTCTTTATTTTCATTAAATCTGTATTAGATGGAATGGGGTGGGTCATTCAGAAATTTGACAGCTAAGACTAGAAGTATTTTCTCATGAGAGTATAGTAATGCTATCAGAGGAGGAAATAAGGCACCTGCAGAATTCTGATAAAGAAAGTGGTATATATTGATGATTTTAAGTCTGTGGAAAAAGCTTGTCTAATCTATCTCAACAGCCACTAAAGCAGCTGAACTCATTATTGAAAGGTTGACCTATGTGCTGTACAGCCTATTCAGTTCTCTATCTTTCAGGATTTTTTTTTAAAGGATTATGGATGTACTCTATATCACATGCTTCAGTCTCAGCATCACTGAGTTTTTGGTACAACTATTATGACCGAAAGACCTAAACCAAAACAACTCAAGTGCAGTTTATCTCCTCCTATAATTCTTCAGACACTATAAAAAAAGAAAAATTACTGCCCTGACACTAACGACTCACTCATTTGTGTTTGCTCTGTCTACAGTTCTTGTTACAACTGCTAGTGCATATTATTTCCTTTAATGGACATGCAAATAACAATATCAGTATTATGATATATGAAGCTGGTAAATTTTCAGTTTAAAATATGCTAGAGGTTGTTTCAGACAGGTCAAATTCTATCAGCCAGACACCATGTATTTCTCTTGTTATTTATTTATCTTCTTAGGTATAAGCCCATGGGAATTTAGTCAACCACAGATAGGATCATGACATCCAGGTCTTATCTGAGGATCATATGAATTAAATTAAGACATTTTGAATTACTATTTCAAGTCTAGAGTCCCCTTGATTAAATATATTTCAATTTTATGCTTCAGATTGCAATGTAAGCAATGTGAGGTATGGCATCAGAACAGAGCTTAACAAAATTGGTTTTGAAAGGTTAAAATGGTTCATTTTTACACTCCTGACCTCAGAGTGTTTTGTGTTATAATTTTTTTTCTTTTTTTTTTCCATTTCAAGCAATCTGGAATTTCTTTCATGTTATTTTGGGCACTGAATGAAGGAAAAAATGATCACCATGTCTGCATGCATAGTCATATATTTTCACACATTAGTTGAAATATTCCTAAGGATGATGACGGGAGTAGGAATAACAGTTTCTAGGTCAATTATGGAAAAATTTCAATTGGAAATAACATTTCCATATGTTCTCTCTTCTGTTCTGTCAACGTATGTGGAACATATACTTTTTTTTTTTCCCCTACCTTTTATTTCCACTTTGATTTCTGGAGGATCATTTGGACTCCACTCCGGAACCTGATCTGCCCACTACTGTTATCACTGTATTTCAGGAGGTAATAATGCTTGTGAGCAGGTGTCAGTCCTGAGACCAGAGCATGTCCAGTGAGCTGCATTCTGCTGCATCATTGTACCATATTGCCAAAAATAGTTCACTGTGTCCTGTTGACACTATATCAAATTAAAACTAAAAGTCTGACACGATGATGGAATATGTTTCTTAGCCTGTCTGCTTAGACAAAAGCAAATAAATAGAAATTCAATATGGAATCCAGTAGTGCAATTAATATATATTATACCCTAAGAGTAGATTTATGATTGCTTGCTATTCTAGAAATACACATTCTTTGCATCAGCAATAATTACACTTTATTATCTTTCAACTCCAAGACCTTTTGCTAGGGCTTGTGATGACAGGAAGGTGTCATGACTATATAGTGAGAGAGGGTAGGTTTAGATAAGATTTTAGGAAGAAATTCCTTCTTGTGAGGGTGGTGAGGCACTGGAACAGATTGCCCAGAGAAGTTGTGATTGCCTCATGCCTGGAAGTGTTGGAGGCCAGATTGGGTGGGACTTTGAACAACCTGGTCTAATAGAAGGTGTCCCTGTCCATGGCAGGGGAGTTGGAACAAGATAGTGTTTAAATCCTTTCCAGCCCAAAACATTCTATGATCTTTGAAAGGTCATGTACTTGTCACAATGTTTAAGATTTTTAGTAGCACAAAAGAGCTGCCCTGCTTCAGTTTTAAAATGCAGTGGTTCATCATCTATTCTTGCAGAACAGTAATGTGTATTTTACAGTTTCATAAGCATTAAGCACATGTAGATTTTTGTTGTTTACAGTTAAATATGCACCCTTTTAATAAAATCTACCAAAATGCAATGTGTATATGTAAGATGTAATAAAGTAATTCACCATAAACAAACGTCAGACATAACTTGAGAAATATTATATATACACTCTATATATCTTGCATAGGTATATTATATGTGTGTATAATGTATCTATGCAACAATCTGGAATAATTTGTTACATTAGGGTGATGTAAGTCTGTTAAATAATTAATACACTTTTCCGAAGTAAAAAGCTGTTTCAAGAAAAAAAACCACAGTGGTCATGTCAAATAAAGCTTTTGATTATGACTGTCATGTTTCAGTGCACATTCTCTGAATTCTGCTCTTTGTCTCACCAGATCCTGTGGAAGTGAGAGCATACGTTTAGCTGTCCTGATACCTGCACAGGAACCCTGTGCTGCTGTAAGACACTCAGGGGTGTTCAAGACCATTTGGAGGAAGAGCAGGTGGAGAGGTTGAGATCTGGTAATTATGATTGTCACCGCCCAAAGTGGAATTAGCAGCGAAGCTGTTTACATGGCTCCTGTTTAAAGCTCCAAATCTACTCTATAACTTGCTGTCAGGGTTTGACTTGGGTTTGCCAATTATAATATATTTAGCTTCTTTTAGAGATAGGATTTAGGAGCAGAGACAAGGCAGACTTAAAACTTAAAAGGGTGCAAGAAGAAATTTATTAATAACACAAAAAAATAAAATTCAGAATAAGATTTCTAGATTATTCCCTCTTCCCCCTTCCCTCATCTTACACATTTCTTAACAGCAACATACAGAGAACACTTCAGTCAGTTATTTACTTAAATAATCATTTCAGTTCACTCTAGAGAGAAAAGTTCCTTTTTTTGGTTTAGGCTTAGGGAGGTGTCTTCACTTTCAGAATCCACATCTGCCCGGATTTACAAACCATGAATTTCCTCCTATCTCCACAGTCCCTCCAGAGCCGTGTTATGGGTTATGTTACACACTTGGGGTACTGCTTTTAAAGGCAAGCTGCTGAAAAACAAAATTCTCTTCATCTCTTTTTCTATTAAATGTCTCTGTCCATATTTCCAGTCACAAAACAGAGAGCCCCATTTCCTCAAGGCAAAAAGGTCTTCTTTTCAAGCACTTAACCTCCCTAGTATGTTTCACAGTTTAAATTTTAGTGTAGTCACAGTCCCTTTATAGCCCACAAAAAAAATGGTTATCAGCTACTTATCAGTGGCAACTCTTTAATCTCTTCCCATCTGGAAACTTAGCTTTCATTTCACTGACTTCAGTAGACTTCCCACTTCATTCCTCTCATTCCGGAGAGCTCAGGACATCCAGAGTCTCATCCAGGCACCAAAAGGGTTAAACTTGCATCCAGAAAGCGAAGGAGCTCGGCCAAGCCACGCTGGGAAAAACGTGGCCACAGGACCATGTGGAAGAGCTGGACTTCTTTCCGCCTCATGTTCAGCCGTGGGCCTCTCCTGGCAGAAGAAGAGAAGGGAGAGGGCTTCGGTGGCTCCCCCATCCCCCGAGGGGCGAACCGGGCCGGGCCCCGCTGGCTGCTGCCTGCCTTGCAGCCGGAAGACCAAAGGAACAACCAACCCCCTCCAATGTGATTTATGAAAACGAAACAACTCTCTCATTGGCCATGTCAACCACCAAATCAGCCTCCGACTGGTCCCCGCAGCCCACAGGGGAAGCTCCCGGAGAGGGGACAGCCCTCCTGTTTCCAGGCTCTGCGCTGCGCTCCTCAGGCGGCTCCCCCCTACCATGTGAAACCAGCACACTTAATTTCTTGGCGCATCGGAAAAGTAACTGTAAATTAATTCTTGTTACTCTGATTTAATTAAAACAGAAGGATTGGATTCCACAATATGATGTGACGTAGTGTTGCCCAATTTTAAGTAAAAGAAACATAACATACTCTTCTAGGTGAAACTTAACCTGACTTGAGGAAGGAGAGCAGTGATAAAAATCAAACTTTGACCTGAACTCCAGAGGCTATGTGATGTAAGCAGCAATAATATATGTCAGTTTGAAATTTGTCATTCAAAACAAGTTCCATACATGTTAAAAGCCTGGCCTACAACTATGTGGTCACAGGGCTGTTCCTAAACCTAAGGAGAGAAGCATTAGCTGTTTTCTGCTGGGAGTTTCTGGCCACTCTTGTAGTCTTAGGCCTCTAGTCCAGCATCTTTCCTTGAAACAATCTGACTGGCATGTTTGAACTCTGAAATACATGGCTTGGGTCTCCCAGTATCTCTGCCCTATTGTCACTCATCCAGACATTCCCTCAGCATTTGATAGCACTCAGGCATCAAGCTTAACCCATTCATGGATACAACAGACAGCAAACTATTACAGCACAGCAGAAAAACGTATAGCAAGAGCCAATTGTAAAAGCACTTGGAGAAAGATATTTAAAAAATACCATTACAGTTGAAGTTGAGTATTTGGATTGGGCAGAGAGGATTCTTTGCCCGTTATTTTTCAATATGTGACATCAATACATGACATACGGTGTCAGTAGAAAACATCCTCTTCTTTTAAAAGGAATCTGTTTCCATGAGTTCAGCTGGAAATTCAACTCTCTTTCCTTAGTCCCACTCATCCCATCTGTGCAAAGAAAATGTACTGCTATAGGGAACAGATGGAGTCAGTGGCTCTACTTTGTTGTGCTGTGGGCTTCACGTTCTGGATTAGTCACGTTCCTTGAGTAGGGTGCTTTTCTGCAGTGTAAGATAGCAAGCACTGTTATGTGAGTTTATTAGATACTCAGCAGCTAAGAAAAAACATGGGCTTCTGAGTGCTATTAATCAGGCTTCATTCCGGCCTATGAGAATTTCTCTTTCTGGATGCATTTGAAATTTCATAATATCTGCCTAAATGCTATACCTATATTTGTGGTCATAATTTCCCATAGTTTTGCTTTTTAATTATGTATCTGCTCTGGAAAAAAATGACAACTGTTCTAAAAATAAAAAATCCATCCCTTGCAATTTGACTTTAAAAATATTTGCAGTCTCAGAAAGCACAGTATTCACCAAGCAGTGATTAGTTTCAAGAAAGATTTTGATCAAAAGAGTTCTTTTCAGCTTGTTGAACAAGGATAAAGTCAAAAGTCATAGGAACAAGTGCATAAGGAAAGGATGTGGATGGTATCACAGATGTAACATTCGTCCCTTGGGTGCAGTTGGTGAGAGTTTTGCTGTGAGACTTGATTGAAATTTGCTATTTAGAGTAGCCACAAAGGAAACATGAAAAAATTTTCATGAGTATGTAAGTCATCAGTACCTGTGTTCCAGTACTACTGTGTTGTCAAGAGAAGACTTAGGCTTTCTTATAGCAACTGTGAAGTTGTTCTAAGATAAACATTTGCATCAGCTTAAGTATTACATCAAATTCAGAACATTAACAAAAATATATTTTCTTTTGTAGAAGAAAATGCATTTACTTTTTCAGAGGAATAAACTTCCACTGTTTTTTTAGAACAGATGGCTTTATTTTTCTGCAAAATAAAATAAGGGACATGGGCTTTGCAAAAGAAAATCAGAGGCTCAGGGCAGAGAAAAGTTTTAGATCATCATGAGAGCACATAGCAAAGTCTTCTGTCTGTCCTCTGTCCTCACTTCCTTAGACCAGATGCCCTCAAAGGCATGTCTTTTCTTGCATGTACAGATCCTCTTTGATAATGGTGGTTAAGCAAGGAAAAAACGTGTATTTAATAAATTTTTCTTGATTCTTATGACACGCACTACTCGGCATCACGTCAGAAATGCTCTTTAGCAAAACCTTCTTTTAAGGGTCAAGTCCTTATGTTGAGATGACATTCACCACTGTTGACACTTGTGTAAGCAATCCAAGACGGTGACATGCATTCCAATAATCTGTCAACACCTTACCTGTGGTAGCTACTCATGGGTTATGTGTTCTTGAAACATAGGTCACATTTTTCCAAAAGCAACTGTAATATCAAATTAAGGTCACAACTTTGATACAGATGTGTACAGACGCGTGTCTATTACACTAAGCTGTGAGAATTAAGCAGAAAACAATAAGATGGTATTTAGAATCTGGTAGAGACCATGAAGATGTTATGCTGTCTGCATACATTCTTGACTGTATAGTAGCTGAAGTACTTCAGTATTTTTGATTGAATTGTTGTCATATTTGTAGTGCTGGTATTGGGTATGGCAAGGAAGAGGAAGGCGTAGGAAACACCTTTGGCACTTTAATGAAATTTTCTCTACTTTCAATGTATAAGCATCCAAGCATTGTAGATATGTACAAATGATAGACAATGCAGGCTTTATTCCTATGTCTGCAAAGACTGTTTTATAGATTTAATTATTTTACCATTTTAGATAATATT
The DNA here is from genome assembly GCA_034336665.1 of Luscinia megarhynchos. Lineage (NCBI taxonomy): Eukaryota > Metazoa > Chordata > Aves > Passeriformes > Muscicapidae > Luscinia > Luscinia megarhynchos. Next base: position 36,181,497 of record CM067566.1, on the reverse strand, counting down.
GCTATGTCTCTTATGTGTATTTACTATACCAGAATTGAAATATACCAACTGATGATCCAAACCTTGTGAAATAACTGCAGTAATGACATTTGTTTGTGGGCTGCTCAGTGCTCTGCCATACACTACAATAATACCTCTAGTCTTTTCAGCAGGCATTTTGAGGGCTTGGTTTTAAGACTCAAAATGAAATTTCGGTAAGTTACAGGTATTTAGAATTTTTTTCATTTAGTCAGTCCACTATATTTTGATTATATAAAGGAGTTTTATATCTTTCTAATGTTTTAGTTTTTTTCTAACGTGAATTTTGGAACAGAGAAATTGGATAATGCAATTCAACAGCTGATGTTTGACTGGTTTGCATTAACACTTTGTCCAAGCACTACTTTTATTGCATGTAATACCCCAAGTTACTGACACTTCCATGAATCGTGACCAACGGTCACAGAGTGGCCAGCATCCTGACTGTGCAGCTCCTGGTTTCCAAAAGAAGACATCTGGATGGAAAACACTGGATGTGAATTGATATTTAAAATATAATTGCTTCAGAAATGTATGTGGGCTAGCTGGTAAGGGAAAAAAACATGATAGGGATTGTTCTAATGGTTCTCTGTTATAAAAGGCCATGTTCCTTTGCCCAAAAGTACTCCCAAGCACTCTTAAAAGTCTTACTGCCTGTCACCTTTTATTATTGCAATCCACTCTGCCAGACTCTTACCTTTTTAAAAGCAACAAATTACATCATTTACCAGTGCTTTCATGTAGTGCCTCATTTATTAATATCTCTGTTACCTGGACCTTTCTGGTAGATGACAGGTTTTTTTCCAGTACTGTATATGTGGTGCAAGTAATTTTTTTCATTATTTTCCCTTCCCTTTTTTTTTTTTCCTTACTTTTTTTCCCCCCTTTTTATGATTGAAATGTGTTATGGCAAGCTTATTATGTGATTTCTGGGCTTTCTTTTGGTTTTGAGTACATAGCACTACTTGAGTGTAACCTCAAACAAAGACTGCTGTTTATGGCATTTCTTTTCAGGTGCATTAATTTAATTGAGTGCATTATGGCCTGAGCAGTGTGGTGTTTCTCTTGTGAATGACTCATTCTGGGTCTGGAAGTCAGCTGCCTGTGTGGTTTCACCAGTGGTGTTTTGAGGAAACCTGTGGGTTACCCTAAACTCAGGTGCCTCACAGCCACAGAAAATGTTATTCCCCTGCAGTAGTTCAGGCCTGGCTTAGCTGGTTCATTCCTTAGGTAAGGCTGGACTAGCCCCTCGAGCAGATGGTCTGTGCTCTGGGCCCTGCTACATGCTGGGATTATCCCACAGAGCCCCATGTGGATGGATGGCTCTGGGCCTCAAGAACAGATTTCTGGAGAGAACTTGTGACCTTCCAGTCACCAGGGTGATGCTGTGGTGGTGGTTGGGTGGCCGCAGCTGTCAACTTCTTGGCTGAGTTTACTTCACATTATGTAATAATCCATTAATTCAGTCATTACTGTGCTACTGTAATTATTGGTATTAATTACCATTATATAACAACTCACTTTGTGGTGTATATTTCTGGGGATAATGTCCCTCCAGCTTTCTGGTGAGTGACTCATTTTTAAAGGTGCTCTCAGGCCTTTTGAACTCGGGAAAGCGAGAGATAATGTTGGTGTAGGAATGGTCAGGAGCAGCAAGTGCCCAGCTGTAGGCTCAGGGCACTCTGTGGGGTCCTGGTGGCACAGCCAAGCCAGCCCATCAGGGGTGAGGGTCAGGATCAGAGGAGGGCCAGGTGAGATGCAGGATGGATGGCCTGGCAGGAACACAGGGATGCTGCCTGTGCGTTAGAGACTGGCCCCAGCCCCATGGATGAGCCTGGTCATTTAGGTAAGGGCTGGGTCTCCCTAACATGACTCTACAGGGGAAGATTTGGCAGTCTGACAAAACTATTCAGTATTAAAAATACCTTACATCTGCAGTTTCCTAATATATCAATTCATTCTAACAACTGTGAAACATTTAAAGATGACTGTAATGTGATTATTTGCCACCATAGTAACTAAGGTACAGTGTTTGTGAAAAATATTTCAATATAGCATTCATAGCAATCACAATATGGTTGTCTGATTTCTGTTTTGAGAATCACAGTTTTTCAGATAAGTTTATTGAAAAAAGATAAAAGCTATATGTAAATAAAAATTTAGATTAAATTCTTCCAAAAAATTTTTCTGCAGTGAGTTTTCCCTTTCCACATGTACATTAGCTACAGGAACCTGGTCATCGATCAAAGGATGATCCCATCCTTTAAAGAGATGTAGAAAACATAATTAGATGAAAAACAAGTCATAGCCAGTTGCTGCAGAAATTGAATGAGTCTTGAGTTGAATTAATTGCTTTATTTGAATTTCTTATTGAAGGAATTCCTTAAGTTGCACTTGCTGCAGAGACTGATATTAGATAGAGATTATTTTTCATCTCAGATGAAACTGTTACAATAACTGCAGGGCGTTTTGCCCCCTGTGGTATGAGAAGGACTAGGTTATAACTTCTCCTAAAGCTCTTAATTCCTCTTCAGGTCAGCTTAAGGAGAACTATTCTCACTCTTAGTGAGAATTGTGTGTCGAACTGGAATTTGATGGCACAAAGATTAAAAGAAACCTTTCTTAAATTATTTATACGTGGTGCTAAACACAGACCATCTGACATATGAATACCTGAGCATAGATGAATGGCAAGTACTGCCTTAATCAGTAATGAATGGTAGTGAATACAGAGCAGCTTTGCAAATGAAACTGTGGGCACAGTATGGGTGCATGTTCACATTCCCAAAAGGAATGGATGGAGGACTTCTCCACGTCATGGGGAAGATGTTGCAGTGCCCCAGTGATGCACTTTCTGTTGGGTTTGCCTGTGCAGTATGGGCTTGATACAGGCAATCAGTGAAATACAGACCTGACAAAGGGTTTTAGCATGTGCATAATCTCCAGGAAGGGCAGAGTGGCATGAAGCCTTTTCTGACAGTGTAGTTTGGTGTCATCACCTTTGTCGTCAAAGTCATGTCCATATGAATGAGATAAAGAGGTGCTGGGGGCCAGGAATCCATGGTTTTGTTCACTGTATAAACCCAAAAGGTATGCTTAATGATTTGTATGAAGAAAATTGTGTCTTGAAAGATTTCCAGACCAATTAAAAGAAAAATCAACAAGCTAAAGTGTGGAAGGAGCAGAAACCCTGACAGGGCCTCCCTGGAAAATTATCCCTTAGATAAGAAGTTGCTTCCTTAGAATGACTAATACTAGAAATATTTCACCCCCTTTGCAAACCCCTGCTTTATCTCTTTGTGACTTAATTGGTCCATTTTTCGATCCCTTAGGTGACTGGTCACTTTTTATCTGAAATCCTTAGTAGTTGGTTCGTTTCACAATCCCCTATACTATTGGTCCATTTCCAAGGCACCCTGACCCTACTAAAGCCTGCTTAGTACCTTATATATTTGGACTCTTGCCTGGACCTCTTCGTGGAGGAAATAAAGTGTCTGTGGAACCTCCATGCAGCTTTCTTGATCTCTTCTCTCTGCTGGCCAAGAAGGTACTTAGCAAGCTGAGCAGAAATCACAGTAAGAGCTGATGGCCTAGACTCTAGGCATTGCTTGCATTCTAGTACCTTGTGGCTGAAATCTGCCTGAGACACCAGAAGAAGCTGTTCCTTATGGGACATCTTGTCTGGGCTTGTTGTGGCAGCTCGGGGCAAACCCCAAGCCCTAGCAGTCACACTAAAGAGTTATTTCTGATTTAAGGATTAGTGTATGATATCTTGTTTGGAGACAGATCAAAAACTTAAAACTTTTTCCCCATATTTTCAGGGACATGCAGCATCTTCTGTTGATCCATAGAGCTGAGTATTTGTTCAAGAATTAGCATCCCTGTTGTCTCTTTCTCCTTAGAACTGACAAAGAACATGGAAAAGACTACTGGCTTGACTATGTCTTGTTTTCCCTAATATAAAACATTAAACCTTCTCTTCTTGATTTTGATCCCCAAATGGTTTGGAGATTACCTCAGCTCTTTTATTAGATCTTCAAATACAAATTCTCATTAGTCAATGGATCTCAGTTTAAACCCTGGTCTTCCTTTTGTGTTGCCTCAGAGGAACAGAAAGTACAGTTCTATGAAATAACATGACTACTCCTAAGTTAAAAAGGAAATCCTTTTTTGTGATGACAGATTCTTGAATTTAGCACTAGTTAGGTTCATAGTACACTGAAAACATAGTTTTTTCTATGCTGAATAATATTGTCTTATTGCTTATATTTCTCTCCTCATTTGCTTTAATTGTTGACACATCTGGGCAAAAACTAGATTTTGCTGCTGAGCACTGTAGGCTTCTGATTCTTAACTAGGGATATTAGACACTGCCCTAGTGAAGTATCTACAATAAAACTTCAATTTGAACTGTTGTTGATAATACTTCTTACAGTTTGATCATGGTAAAAGCTTAATAAGATTTGCTTGCACTGTGAAATTATGTTTAAAAAGAAATCTTCAGTATTCTGTTCAGTAGATTTACAGTTAGTATGAATGCAGGGGTGATGGTGTTTAATTTAGTAACAGAACTAAATCCTTTTGTTTTTCCTTCTGTTAACATAGTTCATGCTGAGCACAGTTAAGAGCACAATTTCAGTTTATTCCTTCTCCTTCACCTTGACTGAGTTTGGTAATTCACCTGCAATAAGAGGTTTAACAGGCTTCACCAGTCTAAACTCAGGGAGGCATATGACTGTGCACAGGTGTTCCTGGGGGCTCAGATTTTGCTGCTCAGAAAATTACTTGGAGAAAAATTATGTCAGAGCTTTTTTTCATCTAGGATTCATGGTCTCCTGATCAATTTTACGTAAGTGATGGGCTTCTTCAAATGGCTTTATCTATGATCCAAAGGTACAGATACTGATACCTATCTTTTAAAGGTACATATATTGGTTACTGTAAATAGAGTGATAGATGCTGTAATGTAATAAAAGCAACTTGTTATATATCTATCTCTAAATATACATATATGAGATATTTTACAAATTACTATTGAGCTGTTCATATTTTATTGTATGTGTGCCAAGACGTATATTAGAGTGATAATAGAAGATATTTCTATCAGACTGATAATAGAACATTTAGAAGTGAAAATTTTCAGTTAAATTGACACTATTGATAGCCTTCAGAATATGCTGTGCTAGGCATCATATACTTGTAACTAATTTTACAGAATTACATCCATGAATACAACTTGGAAATTTTTCTAGTTGCTGTATAAAGTTAAGGAGATCTGTGACTTTCAGTTTTGGTTTCTTTTTCTATGGAATATCTAGTGTTGAACTTTGCCTCATTATATTTCTGTCAAATGTGCTACGGAATGCCTCTAAATATTTCCCAGGTTGTTTTTTCTTTTGTTACTAGAAATTTTTATATTCAGGGTGGAGGAAAGGAATTTCTGTTTTTATACCTCTAGAGAGGGGTTGTGTGTATGAATAAATGATAAAGGAAGAAAGATAAATTATAAATGTACAGAAAATAAGCTGTCACTTGGTTGACCTATGATCTTTTGCTTTCCTGTTTATTCTTAGATATTTCTTTCCTTTTGTCCGTGCTGTCATGCAATCATGGCATATTACTTAACCTTTCTGTGTAATCCCTGTGTATCTGGGTTCATGCATTATTATATTTATATCTATAGACTTTGATGTCTCGAGAACAGGGGTCATGGGTGGAACAAGGGAGATCCAGATGCAGATATTACTATGATTTTGTTTGTGCTTAGGAATTCTTCAGTTTAAGGTTAGTCATCTTCCTCCACATGTTATTCTCAAGGCACTCAAGAAATATTTGTCGTCACTCAGTTTGAATATTATACATGAGTAGAACTATGTGTTTAATTACTTCCCATTTTTTTGTGTTTTACATGAAAATTCTTCTTGTGAAAATCTGTATACAGTTATTTATAGCCCCTTTAAAATCAGGTTTACATAAATTACTCTTTTTCTTCTATTGTATGTTCTGGTTTATGGTACTTCTGTGGTTTTGACCTTCATTAGCTTCCCTTGTGAACTTTCTTTCTCTGTATCTGAGCTAAGTCATAGCTCTCTGATGTTTCACTTTAGTATCTCTGTACCTGAAACTTCATTAATGTTTAATATTCATAGATGAAAAGTGAAATTTAATGTCTCCATGGATTCTAATATATATTAAACGGACGATTTAATGTGTTTCCTTTTTGACTCCTCCCTAGATCTGAGAAATTTTAAAGTTCAGATTTTTTTTAGTACTGAGATATCCATCTAAGAGAAAAAGGGGACCAATAATATTAATCCCTGTAATTGTAACAGTTATCAGTAAAAAGTCAGATTTTAATGAACAGGTACTTTATGGTAGTAGCTGTCATAATATAATTTTTCCTCTGTCTCTAAATGGTAATAATGGCCCTGCTTGTAGAGAGAATTGGTCTTTTAGGGAGCCCTGGAGTTTGCCTTGGAGGCACTGAAGCATATCTGGATATCAGCTCAGCTGGGGAACATAAGGACACTGAGTTCAGCCAAGGTAGTATGAAGGGAAAAAAAGTGTTTTAGGTTTATGCATAGAGACTTTGCAAAGACAGAAGGGAGACTCTCCTGAGCTCTCAGCCAGTCCTGGTGAAAGGCAGCTGCAGGCAGACGTGAGCCTGCTGGGATGAAAGCTTCCGCGGGCCGGGGTTAACTGGTGCTGCAGCTGTGACCCTGCAGGAGGCTGCAGGAGGCTCTGCTACCTGGAGTTGGCTGGGCACTGGCCCTCAGACAGGGAAGGGGGCATTGGAAGGGTCTGCCACACCTTGCTGCACCTGTTCTCACGGGGAGAGTGTAGTAGCATTGCTCTGGCTGCCGTGGTTTTTTGCAGCATTTACTGGCTCTTGAGCACAGAATTCGCATGAATTGCTTGCTGCAACGCCACAGGATGGTCTGAAGTACAAGATGTTTAGATATAGTAACTAACATTAGCATTCTCAAACTTAAAAGGTAACATCTGTAGGAGTTGTGTATACTGATGAAAAATAGGATGACTATATTAATTTAGGTAAACACAAATTTAAATACCTAGCTTCAGAAATGGGATAGGTCCTAGTTCTTAGAAAACTGGATGTATGAATTAACTCAGGAAGTGAGCTCACACTGGAAAATAATTATTTTGCATTTTAAGGAAGACTTTTTCAAAATCTATAAAAATAGTCTGTAGCAAAAGTGTATATAAATTATTTTTTCCGAAAGAACTATGATGATTAAATTTAATGCTCACCTTCATTTGTTGTTTTAGGTTTTTTTTAAAAAAAGTATTTTACGTTTAAAAACTTTGCTAATAGCTCTAGACCTATCGATTTGGTGTCTATGTAGTACAGGGGGAAAAAAAAGTGTGAGAAAAATTGAAGGTCAAATCTTTGAAGCTACATTTGAGTTACAGTAGCTTACTCTGTGATGTGTAGCCATTTCCTACGAAAAGAATGGGAGATGAGGAATTAGAAATTAAAACTCAGTATATCAATCAAAGCTGTTCACTTTAATATGCTTTTCACATTCTGGCTGTTGATAAAATTAGATTTAACTAATCAGAGTACTCCTTTTAGTGAAATACACTGTGATTGGTTTTTTAATTGAAAACTATTGACATAAAATGAAAAGGTCATCTTAAATTGCATTAGACAGAGGAGATCATCAGTTTGTCCAATACCAAAATTTTTGATTCAGAAAAAAAAAAAAAGAGGTCATTGTTTGAATTTTAACCTTTCATAAGTCTATTCTCCTTTCCCTCTTGTTTTTATTTTCCCACACGGGGATGAATTTCTTTTGTATATGTGAATTCTTTAAATATGCTCTCACTGCTAGAGGAAAACTCAGCATTGATTCAGGCACAACCAGAAGTGTGATATGTGTTTGATCAAAATTGCTAGTAGTTTGGTAATTTTAAGTATATGAGTCCTGTTGAACTTCAGTGTCTTTTTAGGTTTATAACATAATTTAATCTTGGCTATTTTAATTATTTATAAACATTTCAGTCATTTGTCCACTTTAATTAAGAGAATTCGCTGTTGCTTCATAAAATAATGTTAGGTTGGATTGGAAGTATGAAGTATTCATGAAGCACGGTGTGAGTATTTTATTCTCAGACAGGGAAAAGCATGTTACAGTAAATAACTTAATCTTGCTTATTTTTAGGAAATGTAGCCTCCTGGTACTTGTCTCAGTTCTTTGTCTAATATAGTAATCATGTTTCTTGTTGGTTTGTTTGGGGGCTTTTAATAAGCATTTTTTACTTGCTATTCATAGCATTATCCAATTACTAACAAAGTAATGCTGTCCTCAAAGTTTCATTTATTTCAGGGTCAGCAATAAGAGCTAAGAAGAAGTTGAGAAAATAAGAACATTTAATCTAGGAGAGAAAATAATTCTTATGTCCATGAAAATGTAGCTGCTAGAAAGGAAATATGTTCTTCCTGTCCCTGGTGAAAAGAACAAAGAAATGAAAGTCTTGAATTATGGCAAGTAACGCAGGTTAGATGAAAGGGGAAATTTCCTAATTGCAAGAATAATGAAGTATTGAAGGAAATTGCCTTGAGTGCTTGTGCAATCTCTGCTATTGGAAATTGGCAAGGGAAGATGTGATTGAGGCATGCCCAGTCCAGATTTGAGGTGAGGTAAGATTATACCTCAAAGGAACTTCCAGATACATTTTTATGATTCTGCAACTGATTGTTGAACTTCACACAAAAAATCCTCTAAATTTTCTGTAGTAGTAGATTTATTTTGGTGTTATTGATTTACAAGTGAGCCAAATCTAACCTGGTTTAATATGTTAAGATATTTCGTATATCATTTTGTTATTGTTCCATTGCTAGAAAGTAAGAGTGCGAAACTTTTTCTCACACGAAAGGAGTATATTAAACGGTGTTATTTTGTAAAATCTCCCTCAATTTACTTCATTTTTAGATAGTTACCTGTAAAAAAGGAATACCTGGACTTAAAAACTCTTACAGGAAGAGTAATGATTGGGGTACTGAGTAGGAAACAAGTATGGTTCTAAGTCAGATTGAGAAAGCATACACTTAAGCAAAAAATAAAATGAAAATCCCAAAAAGCTACAAACTATTAATAGTAGTAAAAAGAGGTTTGGTGCAGACTGGGAAAAAAAAAGCAGTATACATGCAATCTTACTTTACATAGGGAAGTGAAACAATGTCTTTGGCTCAAAGCTTAGGAACTGTTTCAAGCAGATGAGTCTCAGGCTATCATCTGTGAACATGTAAAACCATGAAGAATTTTAGTTCCTTTAGGTGCAAACTTCATTCAGCTGGAAGCACTAGGAAGACTGTCTTTGGTCTCAGTAAATCTGCATTGAGTTCACGCCAAGCACAGAAACTGTCATGCTTCCAAAGACCTTGCAAGAGGTCTCCTTATCAGCTTCGTGTTAAGATGAGTGAACAAGAATGTAAACCTGTCAGTCATGTTTAATCAGCTTGTTTTCTGCAGCAGCCTGTGGACTTTGTTTGAAAATCTCTTAGACAATGGAAATTAGTATCCAGTGCCCACATAAGAAAGGAATTCGAGAGATCGAGTAATAATGCGTATGCTGCAGCATCAGAAGCCTGCTGATAAGAGTGTTCTCTCTTATTTGGGCAGATTAGTTTAAGGTCTTCCTTAAAGTGCAAGATGATAATTCTTTTCCAACATGGGTTCATTACTTTAGTTAACTAAACATTAGGGTTTTTTCTTAAATCCAGTGTAACATAAACTGCAAATTACATAATCGGTTTTTAATGCCAAAAACTTGAATATTCTGCAAATATATTCCTATGGAAAATGAATTTTGTTGTGACATAGGAAACTTTAAAAATACTATTCAAACAAATCTGTATTTTCCCTCTACTATTTCTAAAAATGTAGAGACAACTACATAAAATAAAAAGTCACTGTATTTCACCTGTATGCCGAGCTGTTTCATGTAACTGTAGAGATTATAGTTTAAATCTCATTAAAATACTTGTTTGAAAATCTAGTACTCTTCGAACAATTAAAAAATTACTCCTATAATACTATTAACTTCTACATATACTTGGAATATACATATACAAATTAAGTTCTACCTTATATTGTAGTCAAAAGTATAGAATATACAATCTCATTGCTATAGAAAATTATTTTTTGTACCAAATTTTTACATTGTGCTAAAACATTTCAGGTAGCAAATTTGGCTAAAGTTAGTTTCTGCATCTTACAATGTTTCTCCTGTAATAGAATGTTGAAAAAAAAACCCCCAAAATAGCCATTTCTACTGAAAATATTCATCAGCAATAGTAGTTGGTAGATATCTTTTTTCTAGTATTACTATGTCTGCTGGATCTAGTGGTTTCAGGTTTGCTGCAAAACTGTTATCAGTTGTACCACAGAGATTTGAACAATGTTCCAGTTATGATGCAACTCATGTTTTTATAATAGGTGCACCAGAGGAGAAGAAAAAAATAGAAAATGCTTCTGAAATTATTCTTGTTATCTCATGAAGCAAAACATAAGTTGAATTTTACTCATTAGGGGTAACCTAACTGTAGTGAACATTCTTTACTGTTTATAAAATCGGTTTCCTAAGAGAGAATGCTATTCTTTTAAAGCAAATGCAAAGGCAAATTACATCAGAACTTATCATAAGGAAATAAGATTTTTGATCACCACTGAACAGATAAAGCAAGAAATGTATTCCTGCCTAAAACACATGACACTTGAATCCTGCAAAAGCACTTTTTGTGTTGGTAGTGCCATAGCCAGTTCAAAACAGTGTGACACTTAGCATAGTAAAAATTTAAAGACATTTTTCTAAACTTCAGGAAAAATATGTATATGATGAGTCTATTAAGAAAAAGCACTATCATATTTATTATTCTATCTTTTAGAAATTACATAATTACTGACAATGTGGTTCTTTCCATGAACATAGGGTTCTGTTTTGATTTTTGTGATTTGGTGTTTTGTGTTGGTTTTCAGTTTTGTCTTTTTTAAAGAGAAGAAGGCTGTTTATATTAAAAAAGTACTTAAAATTTTCTGTATCCATGTGGCATATAGTTAAAGACCCCAGAAACCTAGCATATAATAAACTCTTCCAGGAGTCACTCAAAGCCTTTGTTTATACTGTTCATAGAATGGTCTGACAGATCTTTTTTGGTTCAAAACCAACCAATACTGGCAAAAATCCTGCTGAGTCTCTCCAAACCCCTTTCAAGGTCTTTTGATGTTAAAAATAATTTCTGACAAAGGTGGTTATTAAAAAAATGCAGCATTAACACAATTTCAAGTATAATTTTTGAACTTCCTGGAAATGAATAGTCCAGTATGGATGCAGGCTCTTCTGCAAGCTGACTCTGTTGTTCTGTCAAAGTAGTCTTCAGTTGAAAAAGAAGACTTGGAGAAGCAGCACATGGTCAGCATGGTCAGCATGTGTTCATCTAGGTTCATCATAGGCGCTCATGTTACCTGAGTTTGCTTTCTTTTTCTTGCATTGGAAATAAAAAATAAAAAATAAAACAAGAAAAGATAGCCTTAGGTGTTTTAGTTATTGAACAAATCTATCAGCAGCTTAGGTCAGCAGATAGAAAGGAATGGGAGTTGCATGGTCTGAGGAATATTTTTTTTTTTTTTTTTTTTTTTTTTATTATCTCTTAAGTCTAGACTCTGCCTCCTTTCCTAAGTCAGTTCAGACTGGGTCATTTGGAAGGCCAGGGTTCACTGCCAGACTTTGTAGGTCACCTTTGGCAATTCATGTTGTTTCACATACAACAGATATGGAGTACTAACTCCTGGAATTCCGTGCTCATGTTTTAACTTAATCTTTTTTGCTGCAGTTTGTGTAACCTGAAAGATATAACCATAGTGCAGCAATAACAGCTTTTTATATCTGTCTATAAAAGTCTCTGTAATGAAATGCTTGAGGAGCTTGGCATTTTCTAAATAACATTATTAACAGCTTTGATTTGGAATTGATGGCATGATGCTACTGGCTTGTCCATGGTAATCTAGAATCTACAAGCACAGAAAGTGCGATATAAGTGTTTCGAAAATGAAATAACCTTGAGTCACTCAGATGTCGCAGACTAAATCAAGTGATGCCCTTTTTTTGATGTGCTGGGCTAATTATTTCTACTAATGTAAATGTCAGTGCAATGAGCACATATTTGCTGTGGCATAGCAAATCTGAGCATATGAAGAAATTCATCATGTCCTAAAGTCTCCAAGCCGAGGATATGGAAAACAATTCAGATTCACATTTTTTAAAGTGTTTTAGAAGTACATAAAATGGAGTAAAAATAAAAGGCAGTAATATCAATGTATTTTGAATTTTTCATTATTTTTGAAATATTCTAGATTTAGAGCCTTTATCACCTTCTCTTGATAGCAGATCTACATTTTACTGGCCAACCTTGGCTCCATCATCAGTGTCCTTCCAATGGGCAGCAATTTTGGCAGGCAGTGGCTGCCCAGCAGGGGTGCAGGACCAGTCAGAATTGTCTGTGGATGGCATCGAGATGTGGGCTCTCCCTTGTGCAGAGCAGCTACTGCCCACCCCAAAACCTGCCAATACAGTCCTGCAGCCACTGCTCCCCACCTGGAGGGACCGAATCCCAGAGAAGGAACTAGACAGGAAACATAGCCTGGAGCTAAAAACTATCAGCTGATAGTTTTAGGCCATGCAATGCCTGCTCCTGCTATCTTTAGGGAATATTCATGGTGGATCCAAATTTCTGCATGTAATACTTTCATTTTATGGTGATGGGAGCTTCACAGGCACTTAAGGGCTGTATTGTACCTGTTCTCTGTGTGTGGTACTTATACACAGATATCAGTTCAGATATGGGGCTTTTTTTTTTTAGTCTGACAGTGAAGATATACAGGAAAGAAGAGCCACACAGGCAGTGTTCAGAGCTTAAGCATAAAGGTGTAGAAATAAGATAGTGTGATGCTTGGGTTTTATACCTTTTGCATAGATCAGGCTGCCTTACATGGAGCACATCATTAGGGGAAATAATATTCTGGTTTTCATCTTTAATATCCTCACCCAGTCACTGCACTGGAATGGATTTTGCTTGAGCATTTGACTTCAGATTTGGCTGCCATAGTGCTAAGATTTCACTTTGATGGTCTTGTGCTAAAAGGTACCATAATCAGAAAAAGGGCAAGTCTTTCAAAATAAAGTGGTTTTATGACTCCTCCAACTGCTGGGGATGAAGTTTCATAAGAATGTCTGTCTTCATATACTTTTGATTATACCAGGAACAGAAATTTGGTAAATGAACATATTGTGATTTTGGCAGTTGATTTATAATGAACATATGGTGTTATACCCAGTGACACCATTCTTTAAAAAGTTATCCTTAAGTTTATTTTGATGAAGGAGCAAATTTAATTGCTCAGTGAGTTCTGATTCTTTTGTTATTGTCTTTGTTAATCAGTGTAGTTGGTCAGAAGTTAGAATCCCAAGAAATGATCTGTGTTAGAAAGATGCAAAAAAATAGTGAATTATGTGTTTTACACAACTGTTTACAAACACTATATAGAAGATTTTATTCCAAGAACAAAGAGGAATCAAACAGTGGTTATTTTTATGCTTCTCTTGAAATATCCCCAAAGGTGTTTAAGTACTTCTTCACTGCCTTTATTTCCCGTGTGTATCTTTTCCTGAGTGTGAACAAGTACTTATGTCTAAATAAGATTATTTCCTAAAATTCATTAAACAATTGGAAGTGGTTATGCTGATCATTATATGATGTTTTGTAAGTGCAATATTCAATTATATATTTGGTGTTTAGTAAAATGTCCCTAGAGGCAGTGAGCAAGTCTTCAGGCTGAAAATAAATCTTTAATTTCTGTAATATCTTTGTTTTGGTTTTTGTTTTTGTTTTTTTTTTAAGGGTGCATTTCATTGTTATAGCCTCTTCCCTTGCCTGCATCCCCTGTAATTGTCTGCCTCCCAGAGTGAAATTAAAAATAAATGGATTATTCAATGAAGGCACTTGTTTCTTAGTTCAAGCTTTCAAATGTCAAAGTAGAGAAGCTTTTTTTTTCCTCTCTGAGGGATCTAATAGTCTGTGAGTCAGTTTTTGGTAATTGCGCTATTTTTTGTGCTTATCATATTCTCTGTAATTGAACCAGATGTTAAGTCTTCTCTGGAGGAGAAGAGTCTTCTCAGTTTATGTAATACTGTATCAGTCTTGCATCCCAAAAGATTTGAGGTTAATGTGAAAATTAAATAGTAAGGCAGATGTTATATGTAATGTTCCTGTAGGTGGGTAATCCCTTTTGGACCGAAACATTTAAAAACGTGTAACTCAGAGGCGCATACTACATGTAACAAATGGTTGGATGATAGATTGTTGTAGGATTTTTTTTGACAGTCAGTCAAAATCCAATGCTTTGTATGCAATGGGATATTTGTTATTGTAATCATTGTTCAATGATGAGAATGATTCATGAGTTCGAGGCTAAGGGCTGTAGGGGCAGACTGCACTATTTGTGGGTGACTTACAGAAATGTTTTAGAGGGGAAAACCCTGGGTATGTTTCAGCTTGTCAGCTGAGCTGGTTTCTCAGCCGTATGTATTGATGTGTCAGTAAAGAATACATGTAACCTTTACTTCCTGTGTTAGGATGAGATTCTGGGGGGCAGCAGGGGCAGGTGTCCCTGAGTCTTCACTTTTCTCACATCTTGGTTTCCACCAGAAAGAAGCCTTACTTCATATGTTGGAAGGAGCCATAATGTTCTGAAGTCATGCTTTCCATTTCTAAGGCCCTTATGTACACCAAAACACTACTGATGCTCTTACAGGCATACACAGAAGTAACACTTCACACTTTCTCTGGAGTGTTGCTGCCATTTAAGTACATAAAAACCCAGGATGTGCAAATAGCAAATGTGTATTTCCAGAATGCCATGTCTCCTATGATGTATCGTTCAGTAATTTGCTTACACAAAGATTAATAATCCTGGATAATTTTTTTCATGTATGGGTTGGAACCCAACCTTATTTGGTTATTGTTTAAACACCTAAACCCACTTTTGGGCTGAATTTGTTATGCATTTCATAGCATAAATTTAATAATTTTGATCTGGCTGTTTATACAGTACTCCTAAAATGAAGAATTTCTTTTGTTGCCTTCTTTAGCATTTATACTTATGTGTCATGATTGATTTTATTTCACTTGAGTCCTTTATTTTATGGTCAAATATGTGTTCAGCAAAAATTCAGAATCCAGATTCATTAGCACACTCCATCTTGTGATGTCATATTCACCTACTCAGAACTTGTCATTCTGATATAGGATGTAGAGTTGTGTGGGCTTTCTTGTAGGTACTTACAGGTAGCAACACTTGGTGGTTGTTATTATCCAGCCATTATACCAGAGGGTCAGCCTGTGTATAGCCAAACCAGAGGTGCTTCTAGTATGATGCAAAACAGTTTAAATTGTCAAGGTAGCAAAAAAGATGGAGAACTGAGCAAGAAAACTGTACGTAGAAGACAAATGCTAAAATAAAAATACTGCATTATTCTTCTTGGGTTTTTTTTCTTCTTCCACAGCTAGAAATGGTTTAGAAATGGGAGCTCTTCCAGTCATTATCATCTTGATAAAAGAGACGTGTGAGCATACTTAGGGTTTTACTATGGAGCCTTTTAGCAGTTTTAAAAAATTCTAGAAACTGTGTTTTAAGGTCTTTCAGAATGCAATTTGTTTACCCTTAGGCAGAAATGAAATGGAGAAGCCCATTTTCTCAAGTGCTTTTGTATCTTGTTAAACAATATAGCAACTTGAAAAAAAAGAAAAAGAAAACATCCTTCAGTTGCTGACAAGGGAGATATTTAGTTGAGGGACTGAAGGCAGTTCAGATTTCTTTAGAGCTAAAGAACTTGCACTGCAAAACTTCCTCTTCCCAGAGTTTGTCTGTGCAGCTTGACATCCCTTTCTAAGCCCTGCTTCATGCTCACTGCACAGGTGAAACTAGCATGTACACAGAGTGAATTTCATGAAGTCCAGTCTCTTTAAGGGCCACAGTGTTCAGCCAGCATTGAGGTGGTGCTGTCTGAGCATTCTACTGAATTCCCCTTGCACTGAGAGATGTTAGAGCTGAAAAATTGCCCTGGCACAATGTGAGGGAGTTAAGGGATTCATTAAAAAGAAATCCCAACAATCCAAACAATACTCTCAGTTGTTAAACAGGAACTTCTAATGGCACCAATACAACTGTTTGCTTCCTATTTCCTCTTAGGGCAATGCTACTGTTCCAAAATATGAGTCACAGCAAGACTTCCATTAGTTTTTGTCGATCATAGGACATTTGGATTTACATTTTTTCTTTCTCTAGATTAATTTTAGTAGATATATTTATTTAACTATATTATGCTTGCAAGAGAGTCTCCTGGTACATTAGACTTGTAAATGCTATCAGGTAAAGTAACTACATGTAATTAATATTTTTAAAGAGTAATGGCATCAAGATGCAAATAGACAACAGGAAACCAGCTGTAAACTGTATGCTCAGCTTTCTTTCAGTGGCCTGCAAACTTGCCATTTAAATAACTACTTTTAGGGAAAGAAGCCAGCACAGGAATAAAAGGTCGCAAAAGTAAACTTTATCCTGCTTTTGATGGTTTCAATAGTCTTGCATTTTTGGAGCCAAGTGATTCACACCAGCTGTACCCATACTGAGAAGGGTACAAGTTTAATTGAAGTGACTCTGTCTGGGTCTGACTTTTAAAGAACCAGTTACTGTTTTGAGTAGATTATTTTAGAAATTTGTGCTTAAGAATCATGGTTAATGCTGTTTCAGCCTGTGTTCTATCTTATGCTTCTGACTTTAAAATCCAAGCAATTTCATATTGCTATTAGTACATTAGCCTTGTTTGAACTCAAGAATTATTGAAATGAATGAGTTCATTTTAATGACATGAAAGGTTAGATATTTTGATAACCTGACATATTTTTATCAGGATGTATTAGGTTTTTCTGTTCTTTTACAGGCGAACCTCTGACTTTTATCATATTAAAATACAACAACAGTGTTTCTTGGAATATGTCTGCAAAAATGGTAGTAGAATGACAAACAAACTAGTTTGCAATTTGGCATTATGTAACATAAGTTACCATTAACACTAAAACTTGTAGAAATGTAGAAATGCAAGCAGAGTGTGGTAGACTTTCCCCAATATTTCAGGGATTTGTTGGAGAGCATTGAGCTCACACCGTTTTTCCCTGAATATCCAGCATTCTCAGCTGACCCAAAGCAGATATTTTCAGCTTAAGTCTTTCTCAGCCAGGATTTCTAGCATCCTTTGCTTGAAGGTAACCAGTCATTCCTGGCATTTCTCACTTCATGCTTACAAATCCAAAAGCCTTTGAAACCCAGTTTTAAGTATGGCTTAGCAACCAGATCTGCATCATGTAGCTTGGCAAATATTTATCTGTCCTAAAAAAAAGAAACCCTAATTGAGCATGCTGGGATAATTTCACTGGGAGTCAGTGCAGCCAGTAGTGTAAAATCAGTAAGACAGTGTTGGTGGGTCCAGTGTTCATTGGATTTACAGACTTCAAACATGAAGTGCAAAGCTTCACTGTTACACATGCATGAGATTTTTGAAGGGCTTTCAGTGTTTCCAGGTAGAAGGCTCATCAGATGCTTTTTCCCTGGAACTGCTTTTTGAGTGTGTTTTCTCATTACTTTGAGAAAATTTCTAGTATGCATTTCATATATGCCTTTTGTTCTGGACAGTTTACTGATTTAAACCTACAATTAGCAGAGCTAAAGTTTTCATGTTACTCCTGTTAGCAATAAATGTACACTTCATGTACATCTAATGGTACTTTTTGGTTCTTAATTTTCATTAAAATACTAGCATTTGGCAGAAAGAATCAAGTGGGGGGGGGAAGGAAAATATGACCTTGCTCAGAAGCAAAAAGCAATTTTTACCTTTACCCAGGAATTTGGAGTTTGGAGAGGGGAAGTCAGCTTAACTACACAATGTATGGGGGTTATTTTTCTGGGTATTCTGTGGGGGTGGTGTGTTTTGGGGCATTTTTCCTCTTATCACTTATCATTAAGATCTACAGGGTTTGAAAATGCTTTGAGAATTTCCTTTGATGCAGTCCTTTGACCTTGTGTGAATAACAATAACTTAGTAGCAGCTATTAAAAAAAACTTACAAAAAATTAAAGGGGAACATTGTAAAGTGCAGAGCAACTGTAACTCCAATTTTGCACAAGTGATACTTTATGGAAAAAATCAAAGTCCTTCATGGGTTGAAGGATAAGGCATTTTTGAAACCTGTTCAGTTTAAGTGGTCTGTTTAATCTCCATGAGCTTCTTGCCAAGAAGTCATATTGGAACACTGCTGAAAAGAGAAATGTTAAACTCCAGATGTTTGATATACTTCAAATAATTGTTTGTCAAGAACTAAATTCACTGTTTTCTCTCAGTATTTAGAAAAATAGCTTCATTTGCCCCAGTAAAGTTTCAATATTTACACTGAATAAACTGAATATGGCTACTGCCATATTATGAGGGCTCCTCTGTAATAACATGAGCCACATATGTACATATGTATTTATTTGTTTATTTATTTACTCTTTTCACAGACACTTCCTTTGGGGTTGGGAGATGGACAGCTCTTTACCTGGACTGATGGCCTGAAAAGGAAGGACTGGCATGATTATGAAAGCATTCAAAAAGATGCTATGCGTTCAGGTATATATGAGTTCAGAACAAATTAAATGAGTTTGTTTACTCATTCTTTCTCTTTGTGACTGTTTGTTCTTTTGAGTCCTTTAGGAGCCATTCCTAACAATTTTTTTTTGATTGCAGCAATGTCATAAGATCATCAGGTTCTGAACTGAGAGGCCAGACAGAGCACAAATAGCTTATCTCTGAAAATAGCCAAGTGACAATGTTTCCTGCTAGTAACTATATAATGATTGTACAGTCAGCAAAAATGTTGCCAACAAATTATTTTTTGTGTTGAAGCCAGTTGTCAGACCGTAACCAAATAGTATTGGTTTGCAAAAAGACTTAGTTACAAATAAGGCCAAATTGTCCCTAAAGCAATGAACAAAACCTGAGTTCGATACCTATAGCTGCCAGGAACCTTTGACACCTTTACCATTGTCGAACTCTGATCCTTTGGTCTTGCTAAAGCAGCTTCATCTCATTCTCAGTTTACAGTTATTTGAAAATGAGATTAAATTGTGTTTGTTAATAGACTGAAGGACACTCTGCTGCAGTGAATAATGTAATTTTAATGTACCTTCACATGCTGCATTCCATACATGAAGAGTATGGTTTGTGTTCCTCTTTCTGTCATCAGAGTATGTTCATATTTGAATTCTTCTTTTACAACATAGTGTACAACTATTCAATATAAGATGACTTAAATTAGAAGGAAGGAAGAGAAACAGCAGTTGAATTACACCTTAATCAGTGTTTGAAAGTCATTATTTTACAAAGGCCAATCTACTATTGTAAAACAAATTATGCTGTCTTGATCCCACTGTCTTGAGACAGCCAAAACCTCCCTCAGAATATCTCTATAACTGAATCTTGTTGACAGATTCATAGGACTTGGTAAGTACTTAATTTTGCAGGAGTATGAACTAGTAAAATATTGCAAGTGTATGTTAATTTTGTAAGCTATTTTTGCTTTTCTCTTTTGAATCTTGATCACTAACTAAAGAAATTATCCTTTCCTCCCACATGTGCTTAGGAGGTTAAAAATGTAGGGAGGGGAAGGAAATTATTCTAGGCAATTTGGTAGTTGTCAGATCAATAATTGCTGTGTTCCAAATTCCTAAATGTAAAAAGACAAAGAGAAAATGTACAAAGTAAGAGCATCATGTATGTGGAAACTTGCATATATGTGGGGAATATCATGCTTGCTGTTTGGAATGGATGTGCATGGATGCTTTGACAGTATACTTTTAGTTTCTAAATATGTAATGTGGACCCCATATGTTTTGAACAATAACAGTAATACTTATTATTGTCTAATGGATAGCTTAAAGCATTGCTAATGTAATGCAAGCCATTGCATGGAGTTGGCTGAGGAACTGAATAAAACCATGTTCTGTAGCTTTGTGATTCCCAGTCCTAAACCTAACATGATAACTGTAGTAGCATGTGAATATTAAGATATTCTGACATTACATTTTTAATAAAACTTTTTCTTTATTTTGCCATTTGCTGAGTATGATGTTTTAGAGATATCTTTTAAATAATTTATTATCATTATTCAATAGATTAAAATACTTTTTAATTCTCTTTACTTTGAAAATCACAATATGATAATACAAATGCAAAGCTAGAACATCTCAATGCACTCTTTTGAGCCATACTATATAATTTCTCTTCCTAATAACATTAGCTGGAATACACTATTAGTTAAAAATCTGTCTGAAAGCTTGACATGAAAGGGTTTCTCGGGACATTTCAGAAAAGGCAGCCAATGCTTGTTGTACAGGGAAGAAGAAAGGAGTGAAGTATTTTTTAAATTCAGTCTGGCTGTTTATCTGTAAAGCTTACAATTTCCTAAGCACTGTGAATGTGGATTTCATAATTTCTAATTATGGAGAGGTACTACTACATACTACAGTATGACTACTACTCTTTCATGGCCAAATAATTTGATCCATTTTCATTCCACTTAATTAAAACCTATGTTTATGAATTTGAATGGTCTCTCCTCTTGAAGTCAAGAGTAAAGTCTTTTGCAAGACATGCAGAAGAAAAAGGTATTATTTCTATTTATTTTAAGTGCTTTAGCCCATCTTGGTTTTTGTCTCTAAATTTAAAATGATCTTGTGTATAAAACTTGAGATGAGCTTGTGTTGCTTTTGGTTTTGCAGGGCTTTGTTGGAACACCTGAAGTTCAAATGTGTGTTTATGATGCTTCTATTGTTACTTCATATTTTGTTAGCTTGGTGATGCTACTTGAGAAGGTACTTGAAGGATGGAGAGGCAAGGCTTTACATGTAGCCAGAACTTAATTTAAAAGCACTTGTAAAGACTTCCAAACCAGTTCTAACAATATTAGTTGGTTAATTTTGATAAAGAATTCAAGAAGACAGGGAAATGCTGTTGGGTTGCAGAAGTACTAATTGTTATACTGTTGGTGGAACAGGGAAGTTACCATTTAGTTGCCAGTTATCCAAGCCCTGATTTATGCAATGTCAGAAAGGAATATATAATTACTTAAATATACTTCTTATCAGTACGAGGAATAGATGTAGTAGAAATGAAAATTAAGTTATTCAGTCAACCCAATCACTTGCATTCTTCTCTGATCATTAGCTCAAAATCACTGACCGAAGTACAGGAAAAGGAAAGCAAAAGCTAACCTTAAAAAAAAATAAAAAGTCATTCTTAACTAAACAGTTGTGAGTAGATACTTTGTAAGAAGGGAAAAAAAGAAAGTTTAATTGCTTCCATTTTCCAAAGTGAGCCATTAAGTCAATCATATATTGGAATGGAGTGGGAGGGAACAAAATAAGCTAATCAGAGAAACTGACTTTGTTGGGGTTGATAAGTCATGCCAGCTTTTTGACAAGAAATCAGAATTTAAAATAAGACCTGTTTCTATTAATTTCTTTTCCTTTGGGAATACAACTGATGACATGCCTTGGTGAATAATATGCTTAATTTGCATGAAAAATATGAGAACTGTAAACAAATGCAAATCCTACATCTGTCAGTTTTTGTTTTGGTAAGTAATAAACAATGTCTTCTGTATATCAGAAGAGTGCTCTTGTGTTGGATTTCAGAGTGGTGGGTGCACCCTACATGCTCACAGCCTGCATAGCAATGACCCAGGCAGCTCCTGGTGTTTGTATTAGCCCAGCTACAGCAATGCCTGTTGTGTCAGGGCACTGTAAATATACCTGTATCTCTACAGAGTAGAGATCCTGGGTGCTGAGGCCCCTGCCTTTGGCCATGAATCAGTTACTGTAGTTGCCATTTCTTTGTTTTATCAGCGACTTCCCTTCTTCAGTTGTACAGGGAGGATTCTGAGGACATTTCTATCAAGATGTTCGTTTCAGGGGCCTGGCAGCTTCTGTGGCTCTGATAGCACTGGTTTCCATGATAGCATGTGGCAGTGATAGCATGGTTTTTCCATGGTTTCTGTGCAGAACTAGGAATCTGAGATCCCCCAGTGCTCCCATAAGGGATGAGATTCACAGGAGAGAGCCATGAAAGCCTAAGGTAGTAATTCAGAAGCACCCATGAGAAGACATCATGTTGGTTTCACCTCTTTGTTTATGTCCTGGGTTGTGAGACTAAAAGTCCTCAAGAATCAGTAATGTCATTGTTCCTCCATTTCTGAAAGTTATTTTATCTATTTCACTCAAGACATTCTCAGCTTTATCATCAATTATGAATAGTAGCAGTAATGATCGAATTACAGCCCTTCTTAGACTAGAGGAAGGATTCATATGTGTGATTCCTGGGCTTTTAAAGAAGTGCAGATTGAATATTTACATTCAAATATGGTGCTGTTTCTGATCATGACAATTACAACTACTAACTACAAGTGATAACTTTTCCACTGTAAAGTACTAACTGCATAAGGGTAATGGATTGAATATGAAAAGGGAAAATAATAAGCCTTTATTTCTGAAAGCATGTAATCAATTCTATCAGTGATATTAACAGCTGATAAGATACACATAGATTATCTACTGCAAGGGTTTTTTGTTTTCAATTTTTATTCTTTAAATACAGTCTGGTAATTTTTCCTTTATAAAGGCCTTGGAGGTATTTTTGTCTGATTGCATGTGTATGCTGAAATGAATACATTCTATGAGGCAGATTGAAAATTTAGTATAATAAACTAATTTCTGAGAGAATGATAAAATATAAAAGCTGTGTTAATATAAATGTATAAAGACCTTTGTCTTCAAAAGAAATAGAATAAGTGACTTCAGGGATATGGCTGTCAATACTTTTTGTTTGACTGTTGAGCCATTTTGGTCTTGTCTGCTAATAAGATCTCAAAGGAAAAACCTTTTAGAATGTGCCCTAACACCTAGTGTCTATTCCAGCAGTTACTGAGCCATTTGCAGTCTTCGTTCCTCCTATTTGTACGTTTAAGCTTTGTGGGGAGGGAGGGAATGAGGGTTGTAATTCTTTCCTGTATTCAGTATTGTCTTTACTTTTCTGCTTCCTCAAAATGTTACCTTGACTGGGAGAAGGGGATTTGAAAGATCTTGACCTTTATATGCCTCAGTGCAGGCATTTCATAGAGATTAGTTCTATAAACAAACAGACATTGTGTTCTATAGTTCTACAAACAAACATTCATACAGATTAGTTTTATAAACAAGCTAAGCAGAGATACTGAAAAATAAGTGACCTGTGCATGTTTGTGATGACAGTGGTAATAGATTGGAGCTCTGTATTCTTGGGGTAAAATGTCAAAAGAAGGCAAAAGACACTAGCACTTTTGTAAAGCAATAACAAGTGTTGAACACCTGAAATTTGTGTCACTTAAAGAAATTGTGCACTGGTGATCCTTTTCCATCACTTCTGCTCAAATATTCTGGTTAATCCTTATAATAATTTTGAATAGTGCCCATTCTTAGATTCAGAAGAGCTTGTCAAGCCTAGTGCCAGAGTGTTTCTACAAGATATGAGGCAGCATGATGCAGAAAGCAACATTAATTGTAATTCTATATTGGACATGAAAAAAAATTAGCTCTGTGATACTTATACAGATAAATGTAATAAAAATTTGTGCAGGAAAAGAAGTATATACTAAAATACTCGATTTACTTAGCCATATTTCATATGGAATTATGCACTGGGAATTTTGTCAGCATTATATATTAAACAAGTTTACTAAATTAAATTTATTTCTTTGAACTTGCAATTCCTTTAGAAAGAATTTGAGGATTTGCAGTATAATTGGAACTGTAGTGGTAGCCAAGGTCTCAATAAACAGTCATAACTTAATTGTTCATAGCATTAATCATGAATATGCTTCATGCAGTTTACAATGTATTGTTTGTAAAAGAGAAAAATGTTTGTCAGTTTGTCTTAATGCAAGTCTAACATGATTAAAAAATTCTAAACAGTAAAGTTAATCATGGCTTGTCAAAGAGACAGCACATAAAGGATGTGTAATATGAAAGATAGGTGCAATCTACAGCAGTTACATAAAGTGTTTCACATATTAAAATGCACTTGCTCCATAAATAAAGTGCTGCAGACTGTGATCTGATTCTACCACTCTTAATGCTCTGGATGTCCTACTGAAAACAATGAGATCAGCCTGGAGCTGGGTGCCAAGCATGATAAAACTATTATACTTTCAAATACTGATTTGAAAAGGGAAATATTTTTTTTCAATGGGGCCTTCATTAGAAGTTTAAACCCTGATAGCTAGAAAAATATGGTTTGGTGTTTTGGTTTTTCATCACAAGACCTTAAGGTTTTCTGTGGGTGACTACAGGCTGGCTTCCTCAGATTGTGAAATGGAATATCACATTATTATTAAAGTGGTAGCTTGGGTGCACATTTTCACTGGATCTCAAGTTACAGCTTTATATTACACTGCTGCAGAAGAAGCTAGGAAGTATAAAGCTGCAGCTGTATAGAATTTATCAGAAAACTGTGTAGATGATAGAACTAACTCTTACAACTTAAATCTATGCATAAAAGCAGTTTATGGGGGGCTGTAAGTCAGAGCCAAGCTTCTAATTTAAAGTACAATGCCTCTGTTGCCTTGGCCAGATATGAGGCCCTTTTTGTGGTTGAAGTAAATATGATTCTTTCCCTGTTCTTCCCTGTCCCAGCCCCCTGCCACACATATACACTCTGGAAACTCATCAGTTAAACCATTTAAGTGTAGTTGGAAAACTAATTTTTAAGAGCTACCAGGGCTGACCAAGGAGGGGGAAGCAGAGTTCATAATATGACCCTGTTATTCACAACACTGAAAATTATCTTCTGCATGCTTTTCTGTGCTGGGAATTGGCATGTTGATTTTTACTTTGATAGGCAGGAAGAAAATTGTATTTCCAGAAACTTGGCAAGAAATATCTATTAACTCTCACTGTGTCAGTGATACATATTCTTGAATGAAACTAGTATCCAAAATTCAAGAAGTGCTCTCCTAGAAAAATTATTAAGGTTGCTAGGTTTTCATCTTTCCTCTATATTTTCATCTGTGTGGGGATATGTGGTTTCAAATCCTTAACAAACCAAAGTTTACTTTCTAGTACCTTCTCCCATTATATTTGAATGTTGATTTGAGTGCTCACACTATTTTAAAAAGAAAGAAATAAAGAAGCCAAAGCAAAAATAAATTTAAACAAACAAACAACCCAATAAGAAGCAGATGCCATCTACTTGTGATAGTCCCAATAATAGTATTACCTGTTCTGTATAGCAGTGAAGACCTGTCTTCATGGACTTACATCAGCATTAGTGATCAAGAGCTGATATTGGTGAATGTATTTAAGTGGTAATACTTGGGGATTTAATAGAGTTGCTGCTTAAAAAAAAAGGAAACTTGACTTTAGAAGTTTTGTGTCTAGGTGTTTTTGGGAGGGAGGGGTATGAAAGGACATCTCAGTAAAATGGATCTTTTAATTTGGCATTTGCACTCTACAATGATGCTTCAGTTTTTGGCTCTGTCAGGCATCTTTCTCTTTGTGCTTAAACATTTTCAGGACTATCTAACTAATATTTATTAGGAGTTCTTTGTAGATACTTGACTGGTTCGGTTTTTTGTTTGGCTTTTTTTTTTTTTTTTAGAGAGAGATGTTCTATAGTAATTCTGGAAAAGGGATTTTATCTACATAGTCTTCAAAAACATGGGGCTCATTTGCACAGAGAGTTTGGAACAGCCAAACAGCTTAGAGACCTTCAAGCTAGACCTGTCTGTGTTTAAGGAGGAGGAGAGCTCTATAGACCATCTAAATTGATCTTATTAACTCTTGTGATGGGTGTAAAAATGATCAAGTTTGTCAGTTCAGGGCAATTGTTGCTTGACTCAGTGGAACAAAGAAAAGTCACTTAGTTTGCTGTGACAACTCAAATACAGAGGAGAGAAGCAGGGGACATGGTTACATTCATAAAACCATTTCTGGAGTATTGTTTTAGCCTTTTGGTCTTCAAAAAGTCAACAAGATGCTTGGATTCCTAAAAAAAAGCCATAAAACCCAACAAATAGTGCCTTCTTTCCTGTCATAGCTTCTTTCTTTTGAAGATATGAATTAAGTTTGCAAGTTAAAAAGTCTATTTTAGTTATCTCAATGTAGTTTATGACTGAAATATGTGTAAGGTGACTTTCTTTTCCTTCCTGTTTTCATTAAATAAGCTGACACAGGAAAATTATTGGACTGGTGAAACCGTTTGTCTGACAGCCAGTGAATATATGTGAAAAGGCAGAGATATATGATTGTTTTGCTATAATTTGCTTTATAGACACTAGCTCATCAAATTATGCCCTGTAATCACTGCTTCTGAAGGAACAGAGCTATCTTTTGGATGGGATTGTGTAGCACAAAGTTGTTTGCCCTACATGCTTGCAGTGAAATGTTGTCTGGGGGAATCTGTCCTCCTCCTAATATAAAGTAGAAAAAGAGACCACATTTCTAGGAGTGACATTTTGTTCTGCCAACCTGTGTGACAGGTCTGCTGGCTACAAGGTAGAAATAAACTTTTTTACTTTTTTATTTGAGCAATCGTGATTAAAAAGTTCTGAAGGAGATGTTGAAATACGAGTAGTAAAACTTGCCAGTTTTACTATTCAAGAGTTTCAGTGGAAAAATGCTCAGATTTAAAAAAAAAAATCAAGATGCAAATTTAAGTTTCATTATAGGTATTCTTAAAACATGAAACAGTCTTTTAACTTGAAATTTCTCATGAAATGCTTTACATTTTTAAAAGAAAGCTGAAGTAATTTCAGGTTACCCTGACAATTACTTCTATTTTACATGCTAAGTAATTAGATAGCTTGTATGTGTTTTGGAAACTACTGTTAATGTATATGAGGTTACTGGTACTTTTACTTGCTTCTTGCATTTTAATTCCATGCCAGTTTACAACTGATCTGAAACACAGTGAGTACTGGTGTGTAAAGTGGGAAAGGAGTAGTCTCCAGAGGGCAAGTTGCAGATTTTCTAAAAGGATACTGATTTTGTTGTCCTTCCAGATCTCCTTTCTGAGCAACTCTGATTATTGAATCCTTCAAGGATTTTTCCATTGAGAGACTAATCTATTTCTAGTATTGTCACATAAAAAGAAAAGAAGCCTCTAAATAAATAACATTAGTTTATTTGGATTTTTTTCTACATATTTTGTTCTCAGTTTTCACTAAAATATTTATTCTGGAAAGAAATTCAAACTTCATATGCTTCACAAAAAGAGTGAAAGCTGTGAGTAGTTAAAATTCTGGAGGGCTGACATTTTAATTAGCTGCTGTTAATGAGCAAGTTAAGCAAATTACTGACATTCTGCTACTTCAGTCTGGTATTGAAATGACTTTTTTCCCCCAGTTTATACAATGAACAATTTTTTAAAATCTGTAATAAACTATGATAAAGATTGTGCTTTCTTTTTTCTTCTTCTTCTTCTTTTTTTTTGGAGACTTCTGAAGTCAAGCACATAAGTTTTGAGACCCTGAGTGCTTCTTGGTTATAAGTTAATGTTTCCCCAATTTTGAGTCTGTTTTGCCCATGAGTGATCTCTCTCTGCCCTTATCTCAACCCACAAGCCTTTTATTATATTTTGTCTCCCCTGTCCAGCTGAGGAGGGGAGTGATGGAGTGGCTTTGGTGAGCACCTGGCATCCAGCCAGGGTCAAATCACCACAGTAGAACATCAGTTCTTAATCCAGTCCAAGTCCTTTGTCATAATTTCTCTCACTATTGTAAAGATGTTGGTTTACTATTTAAGCAAGCACAGGAAAAATTAAATATATACAGAAACACTTTCTCTAAATTAAATCATATGACATGCAGAGATGAATTCATGACAAGAAAATAGACAAACTAAGGGATTTTTTTCTCTCTGAAAAATGTGAGGTGTGGTGATTTTTTCTTTCTGCTTTTCTAGTTTTTAGCTTTTTTTATGCTTGACAAATTAAATGGTGAGGACTTCTGGTAATGCATCAGAAACAAAACCTACAATTAAAGTCTCCAATTTACATCCTATTCCTCTGTTACCTTGTGGTTATGGAGGGCTTGTATGCTTGCTCTCTGACCATGGTTGCTAAAGATCCTTTCTCCCCAAAAAATGGATTCATTGAGGGGCTTTTGTTCACACAGCCATAAGTGGAATTCAGAGCTACTGTGTGCTGCACGAATCCGTCATAAATCTGCATAATGGAATTTAATTTCTTTTTTAAAAGTTTTCACAGGGAGAAAAAATTTTTAGGGATTTTCTTTATATACACCTGAAACTTCACACTGTGTACATGTGAGACTTTTGGGCTGGTACTTGATGCTTTTTTCTGTGTATGATAAAATTAGAGACTATTGTTTTGGTTCACAACAAAAATTTTTAACTTGAATGCTTATCCTTTATTGATATCGTTTAAGTTCTGTCATTTGTTTAAGATTTTGAAAAAAAATACTCTGCAATTTTAAAATTTTGGCTTTCAAAATATATTTTTAATTTGCCTCTCTTAACCCAGATAGCAACATTTTTTTTTAATAAAAAGAACCAGAAAATACTTTTGGCTGAATCCAGACACGAGTTTTCAGTAAGTTAACTTTTTTCTAGCAAGTTCCCAATGGACATATTGGGTTGTAACTTAATAATGCATAAATGTGGCCTTAGGATAAATGTTTAGTTGTGTTCTGTAAGTGATGAGTTTTCCTTTTGAACAGAAAATACTTTAAACTAATTAGTTGAAAATCTGTTCAGGTCCTGGCTGAAGGTGGCTCATGAAGCCTCCACTTCTGCCTCCACCTGATTCGACAGTATATATTGACTGGAAATGTCAGTAGCCTTTAGTACAGGAAATCAGCTCAAATTTCTGCCAGGCATTTGAAAAATAGTTGGCATTAATTAGACATGTATTATTCAGAAAGAAGTGAATCAATGGCAAGGGAGGAAAAGGGCTGGGGAGAGCTGTGCTGTGCTCAGAGCAGGTCAGGCATTAAGTTTAGCTCTCCTTACCACAGGAATGCCAGTCAGTTGTAGGGCTCTTTAAAATAATGCATTTTAAACCATTTAAAATGAGTGATAAAAGGTAATATTAATGACTGCAGCATTAGTATCTCTCATAAGAAGGAAAGGCAGTGACAGGAAAGTGTAGTGAGTATATGGAGCAGTACATGTAGTATTGAAAATTTTCACAAAAGTAATGTGTCTGATTTGCCAAAAGAAAACATGAAAAAGAGAACAGCATTGAGATTGAAAGTGTTACTTTGGGTGTGATAGAATAAAATGCATTTTGTTCTAAGTAAGGCAGAAGGGCTTACACAGGCCAGGAACACGGCATTACTTGTCTCAGTTGTTCATCTGGGTTTATATTGCTTGCCTTGATGATTCTTGTATCTCTGAAGTTGTAGGGGTGCCTGTTTTTTATATTATCCCTGGTATTTATTTTTGTATACTCAGCTTATAATGTGTAAATCTGAATAGACTTGAAAAAGCAATAAATCATTTCTGTACTACTTGAGAAACTTGCCCCAAGTGAGCAAATGCTGCTTGCTTATTGGTATTCTTCTCAGATTTACAGAAGGAGTAAGTTTGTCCTTGTCACTGAGTCACCATGTGGGGAATCAGATGGCTTAGTTCTGCTTCTTGGGTCTGCCTCAAACTTTAACTGTGAATATTTACTATCTCCATATGTAAGAATGGTTCTTTTATGTATAACTATATATTTATATATTTATTTATATATTTATTTTATATGTAAATATATATTATATATATTTATATATTTATATATATTTGTTATTGCTGTTTTTTGGGGAGCTATTAATGATTTTTGTTTTGGTATTTTTCGGTAGGGATCATAGGTTAAATCCAATTTTTTTGGGAGCTGTAACAGCTCATGTATTCTTTGGAGGATATACATCATGGAATAATGCTTCATGTACAAGAGTGACTACATTGTTGTACACCCTTGACTCACACTCGTTTTTTACAGGTTATTCCATCTTCTTCATGTGACATCCGCAAAGCCAGCTTCTGAAACTAGTTTAGGTTGAATTTGTGAGAAAGAAAAAAAAAATAGAAAAAGAAAAAACCAGATTCCTTATTAAGAAATTTGTTCCATGAAACATACTATTTGTTTTCCTGTGATAGTATATGGTAAAGAACACATGGTAATAATATGCTTAGAGTGAAGAAAAATAGAAGAGCAAGGATAACTCATGTTAACTACAGCTGTTACAACCTGTCATTTTGTATTTTGGGGTTTTCTGAAGCACTGCCTGTGCAACTGTAATTTTGCATTTATTTTGTGGATCTGTTTGGTTACTCTACCTAACCCTGTTATGGACACTTTAGTTTGAGTGATATCAGCTTGATCATACACATTAATTATATAAGACTTTCTGGTATTAGAAACTACTGGAATGCCATTCTTGAGGTATTTTGTATGAACTAATTCATCTAAGTCCTGAAACCAACATCTTACCATAATTAGTAGATTTTTTTTCAGGTCATATTCCATAGTAGATACTTTTTATCCTAGCAGGTCCTTCACTTACTAAATGAGACTGCGAAGCCTTTTTTGTGGTTGAATTCTGTTTCTCACATGCTTGCTTTTTCAGTGTTTGGCTCTGATTAATGGTCTACAGCCAGTCTGTTCTAATGTTAAATGAAAAAAACATTCTGGTGGCTGTGGCATTTGGTGATAAGTAGTTAGACTAAAGAGAAGATGTACTGTGCATCCCTTGGCTACAGAGTTATGATTAGATTCAGCTCAGCCTGCAGAATACTACTGAGGATATTGCTTCTCTGCTGCAGTGATAGAACTCATATCCAAGCAGCATGTGTTGCTGCTTATCTTGCACTGTGCACTGCGGCACTCTAAATACACTGGACAAACCAAGTAGTATGGTCTGTTTCTTTCTTTTATTTTTGCTAGGTTTATTAAAGTGGAAATCGGGGGTTAGAATGAGTCTTTCCACCCAGCAAGCCAATGTACCACTTGCAGTAAGTTTTAAAAGCTGTATCTTTTAAGGAAAATTATATTGCTTATTTTTGTAAAATGTTTATTCAAGCCTTTGGACAGTTAACTTTTCAGGGTTCATATGCAGTCATTCTTCTGCTAAAACAAAACAATCCCACCAGTTTACCTCATCATATATTTTAAAGCAATTACTCTCCTCAGATACATACACACTGTATTTTCACTCTGCAATGTCTATGTTGGAAATTTAGAGGCTGCATTTTTAATGTTTCTAATGAATGAAAAAGGGGAGGGGTACTTTAATATTCCATAATGCACAGTCTGTAAGATTTAGACATTAATTATTGATTAATTAATTGAAAATGACTAATTGAAAAAATGCACATATCTAAGATAAACCACAGTCTCTTGTATCTATACCAATAATTTCCTATTGGTTATTTGAGAGATACAGAGTTGGATTTTTCCAATGGCTACCTGTATAATGCCCTTTTTCTGCTAGGACACCACTTACTAACAGTAAAAGCCAGGTTGCATATTAAAGTGACATCTAGTAAAATGCCTAGATACCTGCAAGAATTAATCTCAAGAGCACTGAGCTAATTTTTTCTTCTTCCAAATTAATTAACTCAGCAAACAATATTTTATTACAGATAAACAGGTAACATATAAGAGCTAATTCCTATAGTATAACAATAATTTTTCAACCCACTTTGTTGAGGCAGCAGCTAGGCCAGCTGATTGTTTCTCATTCCTGAGCCAAAGCCTGCCTTACTCATGGGAGCTGTGGAATCCTGTGAGGCAACAAGCCCCAGCTGAAGTTTCCAGGCTTTGTGCTGTGACCTGGGGCTTTTGACACTCTGCCAGATGTCGCTGTTGCTTGCTCCACTTGGTACACTCATTCATTCTTCTGCTCACTGCCACTGCTGCTCCTTATTTTTGTGATGCTCTGCCTGACCCACTGTCATTTTATATCATTTTCTCTTGTTGCCACTTTAAACAAATGCATATGAAATGCTAACATGTCCTGATGTATACAGAATATTGGTAATTATCTTCTCCTTCTTCATGAAATCTTAAAAAAAATCTTGTCCCATTTTTTCCTTGCAGTCTGACACAGAAGTTATGATCTTAAATTAACATGAAGAGTTGGCCTAGGCTGGCTAAATCCGTGGAAATCTGTAAATTATATTTAATACAGTTACAAAGCTGTAATTTACTTTTTTTTTTCCACTTGGATATTCTTGTTATAGAAATGCTTCTCTAACATCTGTAAAATAAGCACATTTGAGAGGTTCCTATTTGTGCCTCTCATTTCCTCTCCAGGAAATGCTCTTCCTTTACCTACTTCCTACCCACTCTGGGTTGAGCAATGGCAGAACACGTCACTGCTGTAAATAGGGATTTAATTTTGTGTTAGTAACAGGTTCCTTTCATTTTTATCTCATGTGAATGATAAGCAAACAATACTCTAGATCCAACTGCAGTACAATTTGAATGTACTCTTCTAAATTTTTTTTAAGGAACATATTCTTCTCTGTTGGTTTTTTTGTTTGGTTGATTGGAGGTTTTCTTGGTTTTTTTGTTCTTATGGTTTGATTGGTTTTTATTTTAGTTCTGGGTGTGAGCAGGCAGTCAAATAACAAAATATAAAGTTGTATGGTTTTTTTTTTTCTCCCCAACCTATCCTATTTGTATAAAGCTATTCCTGAAGAGAGAAGCAATTTAATTCATATTTCTCCTGCTGACATCATATTACTGTAGCAGCAATCCAGAGAGGACAAAGCCTCATATTTGCTCCTGATAACATCTCTATACCACTTACCAAGGACAACATGATCCTTGGAAAAGAAAACCTGTATGTACTACTGTCATCTGAAAATAGATAAAATAGTAGGGCTTAAATGCTTTCTAACAGAAAACTGAGTGAATTCTTGATTATTTTCTGTAATAGTTCGATATTGAAACTCCAGTAAATATATTGTATTATATATTTATATAGAAATCATTTATTCTTCCTTGAAAATTTATTGTTTGGGATTTCCTTGACAAGGTTTTTGCATAAGATTTCATTAATTCTGTAATGCTAAGCAAAAGCCTTTTATTTTGCCTCAGACCTTGAAATAGTTATGTAATAAATAATTTGAAGTGTTGTAAATCTTGCTGTAGTGCCTTTTTAAGCCGCTACAAGGTAGACTAGTGATAAAATAATTCTTAAAAGATACTTTTGATCCTATTTCCATTGATTTCAAATCAATTAAATTCTTTTCTCTGCAATATAAATTAGGGTAATGAAATTGTACAACTGAGTGAGATACTCTGAGAAGTTTAGAAGAAGTAGAATAAACTTGAGAAAAATATGCTTCAGTTTCTGATGCAATTTTTATGGACTCTGAGGGAACCTATAGTCAGTTCTCCTCCTATTTCTCATAGCATTCATAGAAATTTAAGGTTGGGATCCACCTTAATAGATGACCAGAGTTGTATCAATTATCTCTCTGAGGCATGTTATCATTTCTTGTATGCCTAAACATGGATCCTACTGTTCTCTGGGTTGCCTATTCCATTGTTTTTACTGCTCATACAGTTAGAAAAATGTTCTTTACTTTCAATCTGAAAAGCCATTTTATATACATATAAATATACACTTGCACATTGTTTTAACTTGGGTACTTCCATTTGATATGAAGGAAATTTAATGGGACACATGTAGTTTTAATTTTCTGTCTCTGTAACAAATTGTCAAAGATCATTCATGCATTTATTAAACTAAAATTTTCATCCATTTTATTGGAAATTAACATTAATGTGCAAAACCACAAAAGGCGTTTTCTGAAATCAAGCAATACCTTTTCTAGTATGAAAGGAGAAAGTGATTGCTGCACCCTGCTCCCCTGTCTGTGAGGAAAAAGAAAAATAAGGAATACAATTATTTTGTTTGTACTCAAATGGAAATTCACTTGCAAAAAACTAGAATGTGCTGGCACCTTGAGTTGCTAGTCTGTTTTATTTATTTAATTAATATGAAGTTGATCTCTGCAGTGAAAGATAGGAGACTTGTATACAACTGTGTGCTAGGAAAACTTCAGAAATTATGTAAAAGATACCACAGAGTGCTTGAAACAGATTTTTTGCCCTGTGACTTGGCCAGTTGCCATATCAGGGATCAAAAAGGTTTGCTTTATGAAAATTGATGTGTCAAAGCTCTTACTCAAATTTTTTTATTCTGTTGCTGATCTTTCTTTCCGGTTTTACTTCTCTCACTCTTTCTTTGAGGATGATGTATGACTGCATTCATTTGGAATTTGTGTTTCTCTGTCTGCCTTTGCTAAGAAATACAATCACTCTCTCCTCATGGCACTTCAGTTCTGTATTGAAAGATTGCTCTAGGATAAGATTAGATGTCTGTCCTCACTGTGAGAACTTCCATGAGAGAGGATGAGCTTGGAGTTTATGTGTGATGAGCACAGCCAGACTGTGCTAGATTTTTGGTGGAATATTTAGAGATAATTTCTAATATATAATTTAAATAATGGCAGAATTAACTTACCCAAAATAATAAAATGTGCTATAAGTAGGAAGACTTAATTATTTGTAGGTTTCCGTATTAAAAGAAAATCCTTATATGTATTAAAGCATTTAGCACATGGAGAATACTTTTTCCCTACTACTGGTTTAAAGAGTTAAAGGATGCTTGAATGCTTGAATTAAAGGCTGTGCTTAAATACTTATGTGAATTATAGTCTTGACTTGGTATGGCTGTGCAGTCATGCCTGAGTAAACTAATAGCAGTGAGTATGAACAGTAAGTAATTCAGATTTGTACACAGTTCTTCCCCATAGACTTATGTTCTTTATCCACTTGGTTGCCTGTGTTGTCAAGCGGTTGCTTAACTTCTTGAACTTATAAAGCCAATCTTTTTTACCTTGCCTGCTGAATTATAAATAATGTTCATCTAAATTATAAAAACTAAACCCCAGAAAAACCCAAAAGATCCTGAAATGAGAACTTGTTGCCATTAGATTTGTTGTTTATAGTTTTAAGCAAGGTCCCCTATCTGTTGCATATGAAAGTAGTGCAGAACTCCTGTTGCATTTTCAAACTGATTTGCAGTTGATCTATTTTGCCAACAATATCCCTGTTCTTTTTATAATTATAGTACCTGGAAACTATACCAATGTGGCTGATCCAGAGCCATTATTCTGCACTTAGACTTTTGTACTGAGTATACAGAATGTTTTTTTATTTTCTTGTTTAACCTTAATTGTCTTCCCTTTGAACCATCTGTTGAACAAGAGGGCTTATTCTCCTCCTGTTGTATCTGCATTATATATAAGCAGAGGATGCCTAACTGAGGTGTCCTTGAACTAAGAGTTATCACAAGTTGTCAAGCATAGGGCTAGGTATACAGTGTATGGTTTCCTAGGAGACTGTAGCATCCCTGAGTAGGGCTAAAAAAACCTTATAGAGGATCTAATACTTGGCCAAGCCAGTACTTTATCTTGATGTCTTCAATATCTCACTTTACCTTTACTGTTTACGTTGATTACTGAGTCAAAAATCAGACTAATAATTCTGTAATCACAAAGGTAAGACACTGTATGAATTAAACATTGCTGTAAGGCTTCCCATGCAGTGGAGAATTCTGATTGGACTTTTTGGGCTCAGGTTGAATATATGTGTCATTCTTGTACTATTGGGTTTCTCCCTTCCTTGACAAATCAAAACCCTGAACTAAAACTTCTAATTGTCCTTAGTTTTATGAGGGTATTCCTACTGCAATTGTAAACCAGCCTCAGAGAGTGTCGAGTCTTAGTGCTGGATTGGTTTTATCTGTCACATTTGGATGAGTCCCCTTTTGGATGTAAAGAGGCAAAAAATTCACCATTATTTTTTTTTACTCTCGATTTCTACAGTACTTTATAGCCTTGTTGCACTTTCTGTATTTCTATTTTACCTTCAGACAGAAAAGACAGTATAAGAGGGCTTACATCTCTTTGTCAATAGATTTCAAGAAGTCTTCTTGTAGCCAGTAATTATACTTAACATTATACTTCATCACAGTCTTTTTCACAGAATTTTACTCTTCCTGTATTAGGTCCACCTCCAAACCATTGTGCAGTGATAGAAATTACAGTCAGACATTTAGAAAGGTGAATCATTGACTGGAGAGTTTTCTGTGCTTATGATGTTATTTTTTTAGTGCTGAGTATGCTCATACATGGCACTTTTCTCTACAAAGAGAGTCCTTCAAGCCTAGTGATCACCCAAAAGTTGTAGTTAATTTTTTTAATGCTTATCTTCTGAGCTCTCTATTTCTCTTCTTCCATGGTCAGTCATAACAAATGATCTCTTTTTACCAAAGTTCTTTTAGAGAAATTAGCAAACTGCTTCCAGCTGCATCTGATAGATGACTCCCCTAGCTAATGATCCTTAGCTAATCAGGAGGAGCTGCAGGGTGAGAGAGCAAGCAAACAAAAAGCTGGGAGAAATAGTCATGACATTAAAAAAAGTGCATGAGCCTCTGTTTATGCTCTACATGTGTATTTTAATGAAGTGTTGGGAAAGAGTCATGCTTCACACCTAGTGCACCTCCATGGCTGAGCTATACTGCATAATGCAAAAACCAGCATGATAGAGGAATGTTCTGCCCGTTCCTGAGTTGCTCCAAGTAACAACCATGATATCTATACTTTTGGCATATGCACAGTGATTTTACTCCATATTTGATGTGGAAGAATAGAAGACTGTTTTAAAAATGCTTGTCTTCAGTTTCACTGGCAAGGGACATTGTGAAGAAAACTCTTACGGCAAATATTCTCCTGAAGAGCCAAATGAACTCATTTAGGAAAAGCAATGCAAGAATCCACCTTTCTTTATAGAGTGAATAGCTGGAATGTACAGGAAATTATATAGTAAAAAAAAAAATATTTGCAATAGTACATTTTAATCATATAGGCCATTTATTTCAGAATGTTCACAGTATCAGTAACTAGATAAATGGATAGATATAGATATATATATCTATATAGATATAATGAATAGATAACTAGGTAACTAGATAAATCTCTTATTAATAGCCAGTTAAAACATTTACTTTTGGTCTATGTAGAATATATAGTGAAAGAGAGGGGCTAAAATTTCTGTCTTAAGTCAAATGACATTAGCTTAATGTTACTTTTTTATGAATCATATTTGATACAATTGTGCCATTGAATTTGGTGTAGTGCTTTGACTCATTAGCAGCTTTTTTAGAATCATAGTTCCTCCCCATTAATAGCATGAAATCATAAAGATCCACATAGAAGCTTAGTCTCAGATTTTGTACTATGTTAGTGTCTTGCATGCATTTTGAGATAAAATTGACAAAATACCTGTTAACAATGAAATAGCATAAACAGAAAGGGTTTAAGGATGGGAATTAATTTCTTCCCCTTGTAAGTAACAGTAATTGTTTTCATTAGGAATTTACATGAAATTGCAAATATATGCACAAATTTTGGAATAAAACCCCACTATTTTAGCTAAAAAAGATCTAAAATAGAGTCACTACACCACCTTTAATTGTATATTTTGTGGTTTTAATGTCTTGTGCTTTTACAGTGTGAAATAGGGCAATGATAGAGGCTTAGAAACTTTAAGAATAGCTCTGAATGTTTCTCTCAGCTTCTGGTTGCTTTCCTCTTCATCTACTCATGTAGCTGCTCCTCATTAGCTGAGGATCATATGCCCTTATCACTTATAGAATCCAGCTGATTCATTTCTCTATGAGAATCCAGGTAAAAGCAGGTATTTTCTTAAGAGGGAGCCTGTTGGTAGGAGAGAGGTTATAATCTGATCAATGAGATGTTCTTTTCTGTATGCTTTCATATGGAAAGCATATGTTCTTGAGAACTTGAGTAGGCTTGAAGGGTTTTGAAGCTCTAAAAAGTACATCCTCTCCAAGAATGGGAGGAATAAAAGTAGTTGAAAAGAACTGAAGGCTTTTATTTTTTTTATTTTTCTTTGGAGTGCTTTTATTTGTTCTCTGCTCTCTTACTGCAAGAGTTAGAAGTGCAGTAGCCTGAGGTAGGTACTAAGCAAGCCAAGTGACTGATGATGAGAGCTAACTTGGGCATAAAAAGCTGGAATAGCAAGTCTGTGCTTTACCAGGGAACAAGCAGATAATTTCTTTGGGGAAGCAAAAGTGACCAGTTTCTGAAACCAACTCCACAGTGCTGTGACGTTAGAAACACTGAGTCTCTAGGAGTGCAAGGGTGTTCAAGGAGCCTAGAGCAAAACATCTGGTTTCCTATTGTTTCTTCTGGAAAGTTGGAGTCCCTATACTTTGATGCTCAAGTTGCATTCTGAAAGCATGAGTGGGTGTTAGGGGTGCTGTATTATGAAGTAACTCAGTAACCAAGTTCCTCATAGTGCTTGAAAGGCATATTGCTGAAACTGATCTGTTTGTTCATAATTTTGCTGTGGAAAAAAAGGTCTTTGCTTAATTTGCAATTTAAGTTTTTGTATATAAAATGGGGTTAATCTGATTGTGTGTCTGGATAGAGGAAAGTTAGATTAATTGGGTGACTTCAGACGGGTTTTTTAATTTTGTTGTTTGCACCTACTTTCTGTTTCTGTGTTGGAAATAAGAGGACTATTGCTAAAGACATTGCAAGAAATTTCTTTGAGGTGTTCCAGGCACAGTGTACTAAATTCACTAAGTTGAAGTTCAGTGTAACTTTTTCTTTGTCCTTGTAGTACGGTTTTGCTGTCAGTTTAAGGCAAATAATTGTTTTGTTTTGTTATAGGGAAAGGTGAACATGGGAAACCGTACCCTCTTACAGAGGAAGACCATGATGATTCTGCTTATAGGGAAAATGGCTTCAACATATTTGTTAGCAACAACATAGCACTGGAACGATCCCTGCCAGACATCCGACATCCTAAGTATGTAAACTGTTTCCTGGACTATTTATTTTTTAGGATTTTATCTTTGTATGTCTCTAAAGAAATTGTTTTCCAGGAAGGTAAAGCATAAACAGTCAACAAAACCCAATCATTTCATTTTATAGAAAAATTGTGGAAAAATTACCACTGTGGTTAAATCATTTGCACTGTCTTTTAAAATGACTTCTCATCTGATTAGTTGCACATTAGGACTATAAAAGGTGCCTTTTCATTACAGAATGATTTTTATTAAATTTCTATGTAGTGAATTGGACTGAAAAGCATTCACATAATTTCTCATGTTCTCATTTGGTTAATAGCTGCAGATCTTTGAGCTGGGAGCAGAGTGACAACTTGTATATAGTTTTTGGCTGTGATTGCAGTGTGTTTCATAAAAAGTTAAAACAATCCAATAGCTGCTGAGTGCTGATGCCTCAGCTGATTTATGCAGTATAGAATTGTGTAAAACCAGGAGGTGCATGACACACAGGCAGAATTTGGGTGCACTGGATGATGGGATTGTTCCCTGAAGCATTAATATAACACAGAGAAATGGGATGAAGGTTATTCTGGAAAACAATCAGTGAGCTAAAAAATCATACAGCAGACCTAACTTGCTTTTCATGTTCTTTAGTTTTTTGCTCATCTATACAAAGAGTGGAACTTCCTCTCTGTGACAGAAAAAGAGGTACTTTTGCCTTTCTAGGCTCCAGGCTCTTGTCCTCTAGAGTCATTCTGAATCTGAACTCTGAAGAGAGACAGCTGATTTGATTTTTCTCCCTTCCTGACATTTTCTCCCTCTTTTAATTGGATGTTATGCAACTAGTGTATGGGGGAAAGGTGCAAGAGTGAGACAAAACTAATTGTCTCCATAACTATGTTTGTACTTTCCTTCAGATACAATTCTCTCTATTGTACAAAGATTCATGTAGACATATCATCTCATTTAACTTATTTTGATATGAAAAGTTGTCAGAGAACAGAGCTGAACTTCAGAGCTCGACAGAAGTTCTCAGTGCAGGGAGAAGACAAAAATCATAGCAGCTAACACATTTTTTTGTCAAATTTGCAACTGTCTGTTTCAAAGAATGAATAGTATATAAATATTTGCATAGTAAGAGCTTAAAAAAAGAAATTCACAGCAGCGAAATTAACCTTTTGTTGGAGATGTTTCTGATTTAATTTTAATTTTTAGTTGTCTGATTTAATTCTTGCATTGTTTTGAGAAAAAAGCTGTTTCTCTCTTAGTTTGTAAAAAATATATTAGTATTATTTGCATAGAATTAAGTAAAAAGAAATATGCTCTTATAACAAGCTCTATGTTTTATATAAATTTTTTGCTTTCTGCTTTGCCAATTTACCTGAAATTATATAATGAGTCCTTCCAAGAAGTTTGAGTTCTAATGTACAGCTGTATAGCATTGAAGCTGTGGTAGGTTACATTGTCAGTATAATAAATATGTTCATCAAGCAACTTCCTCTGTTAGCAAAACTGCAGAGGATAATGACTAAACACAAAAGGAAGCTGTCAGGTTTATCATCCCTTTGTGGTTTTGTAAATTGGTCTTATTGGCAACTTCTTTCTCACCTGCTGCTGTCTTCACAGTCTCTGACATTTCCATGCATGTCCCCAGAAGCGATGTGTTGTCAGATGTGACATATTAGGAACTAGTCAGTGCCACACCAGACTTTCTCTGCCCTCTTTTCCCCACCACAAATCTTTTTCTGACTTGCACCTAAGCATCTCTTTTGGCAAGCTTGTATGCTTAGGTGCCTGCATTATTTCCATTTTCCAATTCAGTGAAATTGTATATGGTGGATGTTTCAGTAGTGTCCTGACTGAACTGACTTGAGTCATGGCCTTCAACACTCATAATACAAGTAGACCATTAGTTATGTGACTGTATCACTTGCCATCTAAAGGTAAAGAGATGGGCTGTAATTGCCTACTAAGTAGTGCATCAATTAAGGTGAAAAATCTGGGCTCAATGCTTCTGATGGGTATACCTTGAAGCAAGTCTGTTTGTTGACACAGAAGTCTGATAATGCTTTCTGACCTACTGTTAGAAACAAACACACATTGGCTGCTGTGTGTTAAGTACAGCCAGTCAAACTGCACTTCACTTTTGGAAATGTCTCTTCTTTTCAGACGTGTGTGTGAAATGTGAAGTAGTTCACATGTCATTCTACTGGTTTTGCCTGGGTTAGAGTTAATTTTCTTTACCAATTTGTGTGTCATCTGTGCTGGAGGCTGGGGCTAAATCATGGCACTAATAGAGTTAGTTCCTTTCAGACAAACTATTGGGAAATTTTATGTAATTCTGTCTGAGAAAAGGGTGCTCTTCAGTAACATTGCAGTAGGTAAATCAGGTGTGGTGTAGCAGGCAGAATTAGTTTGGCCAGCTTTTGAACATTGTGAAGGGTTTGGCTTTGTGGAGCTTCTAACTGCTCTGAAGCCTTTAGCTGTTATCTTATGCAAATTTGTGAGAGATATTGGTATTGTAAACTTTGAGTTTTGATCCTCTGTCTCTATTTAGTGCATGCCATTTGCACAGGGAGAATGGTTGTCTTCTGCTGAAGACTGATTTCAGACTGAAAATACCTTCTGTGATATGTTTTATAGAACCAAACAGAATTGTTTTATTGCCATTAGTAAAGAAAGTTCAAAAAATTAACCTTCAAATGCAACAAAACTGAGTGGTAAATTCTGTAATTTGAATAAAAACTTACTTTAAACAACAGCTGCAGTAGTTTCTACATTCTTCTAAAGTAACTTCAAAAATATTTTATTCCAAAGTCAAACCAAAGAAACTTTAAGAATCGCATCTAAGTGTTTGGTTTGCTGGGAAGTATGCAAAGACAGCAGAAAAAACTTGTTCTTTTTAATCCAAATAAACTTTCTTTTTCTGAGTTTCTTTGGAAATTGGACTCAGGATCTGCAAATAGCACCTTCTGCAGGGGGATGAGTAGAACTAAGCACATTCTTAGAGATTGAGCTCTGAGAAATTCAGGATTTCAAGTCTGTTTAATAATACTCTTGTTTTTCCTGTGATATTTAAAACACTTCAGCAAGATGTTATGATTGATTCCTCTTTCCTTTTTAAGACAGCAGAATGTGTGTGTTGGTGCAAAATGAAACAGTTAACTTCTATTTTAAAGTTGACTTGACCTTTCCTACATCTTTAATATGTTTTTATTGCATCCCTCTAGTATCTCCCATGCTTTTTTTTTTTCCTGCCTCTCATAGCTGTGCTCAAAGAATATTTTTTACATTTCTGAGTGCTCTTTGATGTCTTGTTTCTGTTCTACTCTTGTGTGAAAGCCTTGGCGCAGTGGGTGCCAAGCTGCATTAGCTAATTCTATTTTATCTGCCTGCAATCACCCATGTCTTTAAGTTTAAACAAAGAAACAATTAAACAAAACAACTTCTTCCTGCTCCCCCCGAATTCTAAATAACAGTCTAAAAAAGGCTTATCACCTCTGTTTGTTTGGTTTCAGGACTGATTTAGTGAATATAAGAGTTCTGGTTACCCAAAACGAAAGGCAACATTGAGTTTTAGTTAGTATTGAGAGAAAGCAATGGAATTAATATTTGGAGGTCAGAAATTCTGTACCAATGTAAGGAGTATTTCCAAACCCTCAAGGAGAGTGTTTTCATTCACTTTTCACCTGCTTTGTGCTACTTTGTGTAGCCTAGAATACAACAAACCTGCTAATGCTAGGGTAAAAGTTGGCAGTATTATTTTCTATTGTAGAAAGAGAAATGCTGCTTATTCTAGTACTGAATGTACCAGTTGAAATTAATTCTTATCTTCTGCACATTATCAAATATTTTGCTATTCATACCAGCTTTGTTCAAACAAACAAAACTTAATCTGACTTGCATTTTGAATAGTGTCCTAAGTGTGATTTTAATGAGGCTTGGGGGAAGGATTGTAGTCATCTAGTCTGAACAGTGAATATAAATTTTGTAACCTATCCTGTTTCAAGCTCCTTTGTGTTTTTATACTAGACAATCCATTTTTTAAGCTTTTCATTATTGAATCAAGGAATTCGTGTTTGTTCCTGATACAAACACATTTGCAAGCTTTTTAATATAAAATATTTTGTTTTGTATGTTTGTATCTCTTAATTTCTACAACAGGTCTCCTTTTATCTAAAATCTGTAGATTAATTGCTGATAATGGTATCTGGGAGTGCATCAAGCTCAGCACTGCAAGCCAGGCCAGGGAGGGGATTGTCCCACTCTGTGCTGGTGCAGCCTCACTTTGAGATGAGCCTCACTTTTGGGCACCACGATGTAAGAGGGATGAAAAAGCTATTGGAGAGCATCCAGAGGAGTACTATGAAGATGAAGGATCTAGAGGGGAAGCCATATGAGGTGTGGCTGAGGTCACTTGGTCTGTTCAGCCTGGAGGGGACTGAGGGGAGACCTCATTGCAGTCTGCTTCATGAGGGAAACAAGAAGGGCAGACACTGATCTCTCTTCTGTGGTTACTAGTGACAGGACCCTAAGGAATGGCATGAAGCTGCATCAGGGGAGGTTTAGGTTGGATATTAGATCAAAGGTGTTTTTCACTCAGAGGGTGATTAAGCACTGGACCCCCAGTAAAGTGGTCACAGCACCAAGCCTGACAGAGTTCAGGAAATGTTTGGAAAACGCTCCTAGACGAATGGTGTGATTCTTGGAGTTGTCCTGTGCTTGGCCTTGATCCTTGTGAATCTCTTCCAGCTCAAGCTATTATATTATTCTATGTCTTGGGTAATCTTAGATCAGATGTGCAAATATTCTGTGGCTTACCTGAGTAATCTATCACAAGAAATCTCATCCTTTAAAGGTTTCTCTGGGCATAGATAGATTGATT
Source organism: Luscinia megarhynchos (assembly GCA_034336665.1). Taxonomy (NCBI): domain Eukaryota; kingdom Metazoa; phylum Chordata; class Aves; order Passeriformes; family Muscicapidae; genus Luscinia; species Luscinia megarhynchos. Next base: position 36,137,543 of record CM067566.1, on the reverse strand, counting down.
TGGTAATTAAGTTCGTAGCATTTTTGTTGTACATTAAAAATGTCCAACCTGATTCTTGTAATCCCTGGTTTTTAGCCTGTATGGGCTGGAGTCAGTGTTTCCAATTCTTTTCTGCTGTCTTGCTGTTGATGTGTGAAGTGCTGGCCCTTCACTGTCACTCCCAGCAATATTCCTTTTTAGCAGTCTGAACTATGCTAATTTTTCTTAGACATTAAATTTTTCACAACCCTCAGAAGAAATGCATTTTCATAATCAAAGAAATAAGACTGTTTAGCTAAGGGCTGGTGGCATCTTCTGTGTCTTGAACATTAATGAGGTTTTCTTTCTTTCTAAAAACCAAATTTCATTCTGCTTTTCAGAAGTCTTCCTCCGACCCCACCGGCGAGCCAGAGAGCCAGAGCCCGTGCAGCTACCCCCATCTCTTTTAGCTATCATGAGCTAGGGTGCAGTCCCACAAGTTTTCTTAGCGTCATAATGGGGAAAATTCCACTGAGAGAAAAAAAGAAAGGGAACAAACCCCAACCCCCAACAGCAGGCAGGCAGTAGTACATATCTGAATCCCCTAAAAAAGTAGTTATTGCATCGTATTTGGTTACTTTTATGAATACAGCACATTTGTCACAACCTAGCCTATGTATATTGTCCCTTAAAACTAAAATGCAAAAGTTTGTCTTTAATTTCAATGCTCCAAGATAAATTCCAGTTAATTTCCTCTGCAGTCTATGATCTTGTTGTCTTGCCTTGCTAAAAAAAAAATGAGACTAAATCATTTAAGTATGCTTAACTTACAAATGCTTAATAAGTCTCTTACAGAAGTAATTAGTTGTTTGTATTGATCTTCTGTTGAATTTTTGATCATATGGTGGAAGAAAAAGGGCAGTAGAAGGCTTTTTCCAGTTCTTATTCATTTGGGGGAATCAAAAGTGTCTTCAGGCACACATACACATTTCATTGCTTCATACTGCTAATTACTAGTATTAGCTTAATTTATCTAGCCACCGAGCAACCTGTTTAAGCACAAGGTGTGCTTTTAGTGGGCAGTGGAAAACTATTACTGTGCTTTTCAAACTGTTTTGTGTAGCTGCTGAATAATGTAGTGAAAGTGAAAAGTCATGTGGTCCTAAAACACAATAGGCAATGTCCCCATTTCCAAGCCTGACCAGAGATTGTTCTCTGCAGTTGCTTCAGGGCATCCCATTTGAAGTGCAGCTCCTCAAAACAGGATCAGGAATATTTTATACCCTAGAAAACCTATGGCTTTCTGTCTCTGTCATGCCTGCTGTCACTTTCTCTGCAGAATATGTATTGATAGGAACAAATAACATGGTATAATTCCCAAGTGCTTTCTGGGTGCTTTTGTGTCTTTTTTATTTCTTTTTTAGGGCAGCAACAGCCATAGTGTGGGCTGAAGATTGATGATTCCTCTTTCCTCCTTTTATTGAGAAATAGGCCACAATGTTAAATAGGCCAGTAAAGGGAGTCCAAGCTTGATGGGTCTGTTTCTGCTTACTGAAAATTATTTGATAAAAGAAATAATCGGTTTATACACATGGAGAAAAGTAGTTATTGTGTTTTTAGATGCCTTGCATGTTACTTAGACTCCAGTAAATCCTCCCACACTGCTGAGAAAATAGCAAGCTGCAGTAAACATAACTGTGAAATCTAAACTTAATGAGGGACAGGAATTCTGAAGAATATTTACCCTCCAGCCAGTTCTGTACATCTGGGATAGCCAAGTCAATTAGCATTTGGCAATGGTTAAAGCTTGAACTTTTAACAGTAATATAATACAATAGTAAAATTGGAAAGTACATCCAGCTTTACTAATATTTGTGTGGAATGTGGAATATTCTGGGGTTTTGTATCTTTGAAGTTCATGGGTGAAAGTGATGATATATGTTGTTAATACAGTAGTTTTATGGAGAGCCTCAGTACACCTTACCTCAGTAAGGCAGTACATTCTCAGCAGAACATTCTCATGGCAACACAATTAGCTGTTGCACCTTGTGTAATAAGGACAGCAGATGTGCAGCAGAGCTGGAATGGAATAACAACTTCTATTTTGCCTAATTTGATAGTGAGTAAGCTTCTTGAGCTCCAGTTTTCTGAAGGCTGTGCTGGCCACAGGATGTGATAATAGGCATGAGAATTTACTGATCTTCTTGGCATATGTAGTCCATGAGACCCAACAGCTTTTTCACAGCATTTGCTCCCTTGTTTATCAGCTGTGATTTTAGTATTATAAACACTGGTCAGACCTAGTACTATCTTGCCTGTTATCTCTTTCTTATTGTGTACAGGTGATGGTGTTGAGAGGTGTAAGCCTGACCACATATTGCAATGAAAAGGAGAGGGGAAAATATTTAGGCACATCACAGAAAGACTGTCTTTGAAAACTAAGCATTTTACGTGTGAGCAAACTGGATGTAGTAAGTCCATGGGCCTGATGGATGTACCCATGGATGCTGAGGGAGCTAATGTCTGTTTGAGGCTTCTCTCAATGGTCTTTGAATGATCACAGCAATTGAGAGAAATATACCTGAGGACTGATGCAAAACTGGGAGAAGTGGCTGAGCTTCTAGAGGGTTCCTAGAGGGCTATGAGGTACCTTTGGAATATAAGGGCAAGTAGTAAAAGGTAACTAGGATTTCTGAAACAAAAGTCAAAGGGTTATTGAATGCCACAGGTTGGTTTGTTCCTGAAGTGGTATGCTGTAAAATGCACTTTGAAGTGAAAAAACTGATTTCTAATCCTTTTCCTTCTTCAGCCAGGAAAATGACCTTAGACTCAAAATAGAGGGTTTTTTTTATTGATCATGTTGAGGTTTGTCTTACTTGTGAGAGACAGTCAGATAAGCTTGCTAGGGTGGAATGAATGAATTTTAGCTAGATTATTATTTCTCTGATCTTCTCTTTAAAAAAAATATTTTGAGGGTGTTTGCTTGTGTATGTATTAAACTGGTCTGATGTTATTTTTGAATTCATAGGTAACAAAGGGCAAGGTTTAAGCTAAAATATAATTAGAGTACTAGGATGCCTTATTTGCAGTTGCTAATGAGGAATTTTGAGATAGTGTAATATGACTACCTAGTATTTCCCAAGCCTCCTAGATATAATACATATGGGTGAGTAGATAAGTTTCTTAAAACATATTAATGGGTATTTTTTAATTTACAGCATCTTTCCATAAGTGATGATGTTTTTATAAGTCACTGTATCATAAAACAAAAGTTTGTACATATAAACATGCTTTATGTCAGTATAGTTTATCTGACTCTCAGACTCTTCCCTTGGTTAGAGGAACTTTTTGGTTTGAAGGACAAAGCGAGGCAAACTCACAGACTGATTTCTTCAGAGACTGAGAGTGCTACTGAAGAGACTGTACATGACAGGCCAAAATGAGGCAATTTGACATAAAGTAACAAGCACCTAATTCAGCTCCATCAGTTTTGATGAATTCAATGCTGAGAGAAGTCTGCATAGAGTACAGGACTTTGCCTCCTTAATTCCCAAGACATGTTGAAAATGCATTTAATAGCAATTTCACAAAAAATTTCTATTGTACAATTTATTTTTCTTCTTTTTCATGAAAATGGTACTAATGTTTTGGAGAAGGTTTATTCTAGTAAAGTGTTGTGACATTTATTGAAGCCCATACCCAGTAATGCCTGCTTGCTTCCCAGCTGTGAGTCACTGTGAAAATAAAGATTACTTTCCCTGCCATCAGCTCACACCCAAGCTAATTTTACAGCCTTGTCAAATAGCAGGAGAAATTACTAGTTATCACTACTTAATCAGGCTCAGCTGACAAGACTAGATTGGAACAGAAACATGGTGTGACTGAAGCTTGTTGCTGTAAATTGAATACTTTGACATGCTAAGACAATTACTATGTAAATTTCACTGGGAAATGTTTTGTTCTGGTAGCTTATAGAGGTCTTGTCAGTACCTGAGGGCCCAGTGGGTGCTGTAGTTTCTTTTAATAAAGGTAAAGAAAAGGTCAGATCTGAAAAAGCAGCTCAGTTAAGAGAGTGAGAGCTGACAAAGCCAGTGGGGGAAAAAAGATTGGAAATTTCTGTTTTGCTTTAACTTTCCCTGACACTTCCTATAAGAGGAGAAAAATTAGAGGTGGGCTACTTTTATGATCCAGAAACTGCAGTAGTAGGCTGCTGCCTTGTTTCCTAGATCCAGCAAAGGGATGTCTGTGAGACACTTAACTTCTCCCATGTTATTATCTATCAGGGCAATTTTCAAGGTTGTTGATGTTTTTGGAAGGCACAGAGCCTGGTAACTGCCCACAGCATTGCTAGTGGTATCCCTTAACGTGCATAAAGCATTGTTCATATGTCTGCAGGGTCAAGGAAATTGCTGCTTTTATGAATCAGCTTTTGCTGTCAAGTGGCTGGAATGATGCCAGCACTGCTCTCCTTTCTCATCATTTTAGAAGCCTATATTCTTTCATTTTGTCTTTTAGAGAGGCAGTATATTTCTGCGTGTTTCTGTTAACTGTGAAGCTGTAAAGAGGGAGGATTTGGGAGTTCTGCATCTTTTCTTAAGCTCATGTGATGAGGACATTTCTCCCACCTTAAATATAGAAGTTATCAGGGAAGCAAATAGAACTATTCTTATTCCTTGAAATAAAAAGAATGCTGTCGTGTGTCCAGTAGAGTAGGCTGACCTACAAAATGAAATCATAATAGGATTCTTAGTGAATAAGAAAGTGTAATTATAACTCCTTTTCACTACTTCTCTTTTTATGAATAGTGATCTTTTCAGGTTGTATTTTAGAGGTGCCTGCTGCAGATAGCTTCCTGGTGTTTCTGAGACAGTTTTGTTTTTCTTCTTCAAGCAGGTTAATACTTCAGGAATAGAGGAAACTCTTGCTATTTTCTTAACCTTTTAGAAGTCTCCCTACAACTTTGAAGCCAACTCTAAAATTGTTTTGTTCAGAAACTTGGTTTTGATTCTTGTTTCAACCCTGCAGAAGAATTCTGTATCTCAAAGGAAAAACCAAGTCAATATTGAGTGTTTCAAAGCAAGTTATAGGATGTGTCTATATGCAGCTTCTATGAATAAGCCTTGAACTGGAGCCAAGTGCCCAGCTCCAAAACCAAACTGTAGGAGCAGCATACAAATCTAGTGAAAAGTTCTACCTTGTCAATTATGTGTATTTATTTTTTTTAACATAGAAATTATTTTCAAATAAATTCTACTTTTTTCTAAAGAAATTTGGTTTCTTAAGTAGCTCTCTTCTGGTGACTCTGTGGCACATGTGCATAATAAGCACTACTGTGCAGCTTTCTGAGTTCAGTTTTTCAAAACAGTAATAATTTAGAGAATTGAATCAATTGAATTGAATCAATTAGTGCTTAATTATGTTTCTAATAGAAGGGAGAGAGGAAGGAGATTTTTTGGACAGAGACTGATCTTTCAAAGCAGTAAGTACAACTTCACAATGTGGAAACAGCTTGTGGACTGGTAGATTGGGCCTCTGTTTGTAAAAATGTCATCCAGAAGTCTCTGAGACTAATTTAATGATGTAGGGATATTCTTTGATAGGAAATACCACATATTAAGTTCTGAAATAACATGGAAAGAGAGACTAAATTGATTGATTGAGGATAGCAATATTTGAAAGCATACTTCAAGTTTCATAACTTTTGATTCATTATAATCTTGAAAATGACATCATATCTGACTCATCAGCATATTCATCATTTGATGCTGGTTTTTGATTGTTTGGTTTGTTTTCTTTTTTTTTTTTTTTTACAAAAGTGTTGGTGTTCATAAAATATTTTTTGGCAAAGTCCATATTGCTAGTGTTATTTAATAATTCTAAGTATTTGTGCAGTGGCAATGCATAATGCCACCTCTTCTAAAATTCCATTGTTCTGAATGGTAATGTCATAACTTCAGTAAAAAAATCCAGGTGTGAGCTGCTTAATTAGCAGGATGACTATTGCTTATCATGGTTATTTTCTTGCTGAGTATCTACCAAGACATTTCAGATGTAACACCGAAGTTATTCTGAGACTTATGCTTTCAGTAAATGAGCTTTGAAGAAATCTATTATTTATGCCAAGAAATTTTCTATTTTTCAACCTTGGGTGCTGAATCTGTTATTCAGCATTGTTTCATGACTATGTGCTACTGTGCTGCACTAAAATATGTTTAAATGCAATAAAAGAGTAATCTGTAGGAAAGCTTCTGTTGTATATTACTAAGGCAAATCTGTAGTTAATCTTCTGTTAAGATTATGCAGAAAAGTCTTCTGCTGAGTAGGAGCCCTTTTCTAGTTTCAATCCTCAGATTCTTCACCCCCTTGAACAGTATTCCTGACATGAGTCCTAGAGATATACTGTTGCTTCTTCATCCCCTTATCCCTTCCCAGCTTGTTGATTCATGCATTTGGATACTGCCCTCTAGAAATAAATCACCTTTCTTTCAAAAGGGTTTAAAATAATATCTTTTGGTGGAAACTATTTATTTGTTTTGAAAAGTACAATCAAAACATGAGTAATTGCTTGACTGAACTCTTTCTGAAGAGTTCTGCATTTCTGAGTGTGCACTCTAGGATGAGTGCATTGTGTAAAAATACAAAAATTTAAACTATACACTTTCTTTAAATTAAAAAAGAGTTCACCTAGAGAACACAAAGGACGTCCTCTTACCAGTTTGCTTGTATAACAGGAGCAACATGCACTTGGATTATACTACAGAAGGAAATTAGTTAATTTGCTGTATGGAATAATGATGAGCTAGTTTTGTCCCTTGTTTTGTGTGGTCAAATGTGCCACTGTGGAACTCAGCAGTAAGATAGACTCCCAGTCTCCAGTAAGGAAAGTATTGGTAAGGGATTCCATGAAATGATGATCAGTAGTACAGGCAACATAGTCCTAAATGCTGAAGGCCACTGCTTTTAAAGCTCTTAGAAAAGTTGGCAAGTTGCTTGCATATGATGAGACTATGTGGTGAAAGGAGAAGAGGGAGAACATTCTCATACGTTACTGGATTCCTGTTCTGGCTGTGACATGGGCAAGCTGTTTAATTCACCAGCCCAGTCTACAGAGCTAGGAACAATCCCAAAGTCACCCTCTGGAGAAGACTGGAGGCCTGAATCTATTCAGTTAGGATGAGCCACAGGGTGTGCAGATGTTTGCTGCTGCACTGCACTGGGTGCTGGTGGTGTAGCATGGCAGATGCCCAGAGATGCAAGCATAGATGTGAGCTAAGCTGACTGGTCAGGATTTCTTGGAATAATTTGTGGAAGACAGCATCAAACATTGAGCACTTAAGCCTCCAGTTCTGTAAATGACCACTTACCTTAAAGAGGAGTCTGCCTTAGTCCTGTAGCTGAACAAGGTAAGCTGAGGAAGACAGTGTGAGGTTTCTGAGCAAAACGGAGGAGAGGTGCCTCAAACACTAAACATCAAAAATACTGCTGGACTGAGCTATTTGATTGTCTGAAGAAATGCATTAGGTAAGGATAAAAGTGAGGAAAAATATAATGCAAACAGTGGAAAACTAGTCAAATAATGAGCTCATTGCATCCCTAAGTATTTATCCTCTTATCAGTATGGGGATGATGAGCATACATACATAGCCAAGGCTGATTACAGAAAACACTTTCATGGAAATTATAGTGATCAAAGTCAAAGTGAAAAATCAGTTTGGTGTACTAATTTCAGGTAGACTGATTTGATTTTCTGCCTTCAATCCCAAAATTATAAAATATCATGGCAAGTTTTTCCTCTGAAACTTTGTGTGTATTTATGCTAACAAGCCATTTTATAACATATATAGAATTAATTAACAGAGTCAACCTGTCTTGATCTTCATTTGCCATTTAAATTAGTCTTATTATTGCAGAGTTCTAAGTTATTTTAAAAGTTTATCCCGTTTAAAGTGCCACTAAGGCAAAAGCTAGCCCTGATAGAAACAAGCTAAAAATAGCAAATAATACATTCCTATTAAAATTTCTTTGAAAGACCTAGTATCCATTTTTCATTTACCCACTGATTTTTTTCTTTTTTAATCCCTAATCAGAATATGATGTGACACTAAAGCTCTACAGTAATATACTTGCCTTTATCAGTTGAGCTATGATTTCATAATTAAGAGGAGAGCTTAAAGTAATGTTGATTGACATCAGCTACATTGCAATCTTTTCTATGCTGAGTTACATCTTGGAGCAAACTCTTACTTCGCTGAAACTGGCTGACCTGCCTATCTGTCCATCTTAAATCCACTAATCTTTTCTGAGGATTGATTTTAGGATTTATTTCCAGGCCTCTATGGATTTTCTACTATTTCAAGCCTCAATGAAAGTCAGTGTGCTCTTTGGACACTTTACTCTGCCATTCCGACTACCTGATTGATACTTACTGTCCACATAAAGCCTACATTCACTTAGTGTGCAAGTAATTTACAGCGTCTTTATTTGGAGGATGACAATTGGAGTTCATATATGCAAGTACTATAATTTGCTAAAGTGATACAAGTTTGACCGATTTTCCACCAAAATTTTTAGGCTCTGGAGAAAAAGTATCATTTTGCTCAGTAGTATTTTGGACATTTCTGTAGGTAGTCTGTTCAGTTTAATTTAACATGTATACCATAATTTAGACAGTTTTAGCTAATGTGTATGAGGTTATGGTAATCTTTTATAATTAGCATTTTTACTTTCGACAGCAAACCTTGCTTTATTTTTTTTATTTTAGTAAATTTTGGTAAGATTGCTTCTTGTTTTAAACATTAAATTCCTGAGTCTCCAAAAAAAATAAAGAGAAACTGTGATTCAAGATTCTTTAATATTTCCTGAAGAATGCAATGTCTGTAGCTTTTAAGTAGTCTTTTTGCAGCCAAAACTCAGGATATAAAGAAGCATGCTCAAGGACTTGGAACAAATGGTGCAGGCATTATAAATGTTTATTCTCACTGTATATCCAGTGTCTCAGCTGTGGAGTCTAACTGCATCTTTGTGGCAGTTCATGGGCCTTTCCTGAGCATTACAGCTGTTCATCAGGTTTGTCCTGCTGCCCATCACAGCACAGAGCTCGCTGCCCTCTGCTACAGACAACGTTGAATAGAACTTCAAAGAAAATGGATTTCATGTTACGCTTTTTAAAACAGTGATCTTCTGTTGCAGTTAGAGTCTCATGTCAAGTGTACAAGGGGCTAAAAAAGAGCAGAATTTCAATTGCTGAAAAAAAGGCAAGTAAAGCACTACTATGAAACCTAGTGAAAAATGATGAAATTTAAGGTTTCATTTCTATGAATTTGAAATCTGGACTTTTTTAAAAATAAAATCAGAAAAATAACATTTTGGTGGTTTGTGGCTTTAACTAGAAATCAATTCACTTATAGCCAGATACCTTTGTAATGGCAATCAAAAGTAAATGCAAATGAGAATTAAAGGTCAAAGTTGAATGGTGGAGAAGTGTAAGATGCTTTTCTCCTCTAAGTGCGGCTCTGTTGTAGATCAGTCTCTTCAGCAGGAAGAATGGAATAGTTGTAAACCAAATCCATCAATGTTGCTTCTCCTTCCAACACTTTAGCATATGCAATTACTCTGAAACTGTCTATGAGAATATCCAAATCCAATGACCTACCCCATCCTTCCATGCATAAGTACAGTATTAATCATGCAATTTTCAGTACAACTGCTTTGAAAAGGTATCTTGGTTATACTGGAGAGGTGACTTCTAAAAAAAGAAATGGCATTCTGATGTGTTTGGGTGTTTTGGGTATTTTTTTCCTCTTACCATTTAGAAGTTGTTAGTCTGACATATGTGAGGTTCTTTTGCGTTGATTTTTTGTGGCTTGGGGTTTTATGGAGGCAGAAACTTACTAGTTTTGAAATAATATTTACTGGGAGTCAAAAGTGCTGAAGGAAAAATTTTTGCTTTCAAAAATAGCATGATAGTTCCATGTATGTCTATTAGCTGCATTTGTTCTAGTCCAAGAAGCATCACTGTTGACAAACAACTGGCAACAGGAGGTGTTGGTTTTGGTAGGTGGCTTTCTTAATTTGCCAACTGAAACAGCTATGTGTTAATAATGCACTTCATTTTTGTACTTCTTCCTACAGATAAAAAGAATTTCTACTAAATTCTTTTGCTAAGAAGATTTTCTTTTTCTCACAAAATATTTAAATATACATACTTAGACTTTTCTGTCTCTAGATAATGAGCACTGTTCTCTCCAGAACTCCACATTATTGTAAAGCATCTGTCCTTTTTCCAGTGTGCATATATGTTTTACCAGCAAGCTGCTTAATAAAACATTTCCACAGTGATTATTTCAGAAAATGGCTTGTCAATAAACTAATTCTCACAGTTGTAGGAAAAAGTCTGAACTACAAATTTTATTTTTTTTAAGTATCTGAAACCAAGTTAGTTTATTTATAGCTACATAACAGTTAATATTTTGCAAGTACAATTATAGTAGTTATGAGTTTTTATTATTTCTTTGAAACATTTCATCAGTGTTGTAGCTGTATGGTATATTGGTAAATATTGATTTCTAAGTGACATTTTTAAAGAAATGCCAGCTAAGCTGCAAATATATGTAAATCAAAATTATATCCTATAGCACTTTTTTATATGCATAGTTATGCTTTCTGTCAAGTAGCAAAGATATCGATACTTTTTTTTAAATCTAGAATTTGCAGGGCTAAACTTTTAATTTTGTTTGTTTATTGTGAAGCTGACAGATTTCTGCTCTAGGGATACCTTTATCAGGATGTGACTTTCTTTTGAGGAATGAGAAATCATTCAGTTACTTTCTCCCCAGAGGTGAAAATGCCAGGCTTTGTGAACAGCAGAAAAATGCGTCCCTTTTTTCTTTTTTCAAAAGACATGAAAGATGCAATCCTATCATTTGCAGTAATCTAAACATTTGTGATAAAATATTTTTGGATATTAGGAGACACTGATTTGCATGGCCATTATTTATTTTTGAGTGCTGGTTTTTTTTCTTTCTGAAATGTGTAAACAACTCAATATTGAAAACAATCAGGTGAAAGCACTGATATTCCTTAGCTGCAATTAAGATGTTGAACGCGTGGTGCTTTCCTTTCAAAGATGAAAGCTTGTTTACATTTCCTTGTTTATAAGTCTGCATTTCCAGAATTGTGTGTTGTTTTATCTCTGTACTTAATAGGAGCAATCATTTTGGATCCGTAGATGCAAAAGTTGGAGTTGTACGTGTGGATGTTGTTTTTCATATTGTAGCACGTGTCACCCAGGATAATACTGAATTGTTTTCTAGAGTTTATCTCTTTGTAGACCAAACAATCATTTCGGATTAGCCTCATATTACGCTTCAGAATTATTTCTGATAAGAGGATTTCATTTTTTGAAATGATGTCATAGAAGATACATCATCTGTCATATTGCAGGAAAAAGTTTTCAGTGAAAGAAAATAATTCCAGCCAGTTAGACTTTTTTCACTCATTCCACTTAAATTTTGTCACTGTTCCAGTTTGTTCCAGTGTTGTAAGCAATGTGTTTTAAACAATCCAGATATTTTCACATGAAAGTACTACCTCATTGCAGTGTCGGATTTTATGCCAGAAACCGTGTTGGTTGAATGGCCCAAATGGATGACAGGATATGCCAGCTCAGATCTTCAGTATGCTTATACAATTATTTCCTTGCCTCTGCAGCTGTAAGCACAAGGTGTACTTGGAAACACTACCAAACACCAGCATCATCATCCCGTTCCATAACGAAGGCTGGACTTCGCTCTTGCGCACGATCCACAGCATCATCAACCGCACTCCAGACAGCCTGATCGCAGAGATCATTCTGGTGGATGACTTCAGTGACAGAGGTAAGGCCAGCTGCTTTTGTTTCTACTGGCAGTTTATAGTGCAGTGTGGTCCAGAGAGAAACTAAAGCAAGGCCTTGAAGTACTGCTTGATTGTTGCAGGAATAAACAATTATAAGATGATTTTGTTTTACTTGGCATGAATACTGAAATTCATGTCAAAGCAAAGAGAGACTGTCAGCTGTTAATTAGCCTTTATTAATGCTCTAATTTGAATGTTATTACTGAAATACTCCAAAATTTAGTATTTCCTCATCTCTTCCCTACACTTCTCTTCTATGCTGAAAATATGTCAACTTTGGCTGTTTTGGATACAACTCATTAGCTTTTGATCCTGGAATTTTATTGAGCTAGGCAGATTCACATACTAGTACAAAATAGCCATACAGAGAAATGAAGCTCTTTTGAATGAAATGTGAAAAAAAAAATGCTTTGGAATAGTTGATCAAAATTTACATAATTTATATATAGGAAAATTAAGAAAACTTCAATCACTTGATGTCTTTTCAGCTTCTTGAATGCAGCACAAAACATGAATGCCTCAAGTTCCTTAAACGAATTTTAACAGTTTTTTAGGTAAAATTCCTCCATGATAGGGGTATGGAACTAGGAAATAGGGTGGGGTTTTTTTCAAATTTCAGTTCATCAGTTAGAAGTTTAAGTATGAAGACCTTTGTCGTTGATGTTTTGCGGGGTAGGTTTTCTGTTTCTATTGAAAGAAACATCAGTTGCTGTATTGTGTATGTGAGCTTTGTTCTGAGTAGACTGATAGCAAAAGAGAAAATTGTACCTTTTTCTAATGTTTTACTTAAAACCTATGCCTCAGCTAGGAACTTAGATGAGCAGATTTCTGACCTACTGTTTTAAGAAGCCCCTGGGTGAGTGAGAGAAATATTAGTAGAGCGCTACAGTAGCAGAACCATTTTTGTAAGAGTTTTTTTTTAACCTGATATTTCAGAGTTTAGAAAGATAAATGCTGCACACATCTATCTTGCCCTCTCATATCTGCTGGTTTACTCGCACTATGTCCTTTGATGAATGGCCTCTCGATCTGTAATGCAATTTAAGTGAATTGTAAAGTGAATACAGTTCTGACTATTCTATGTTGATAAAATCTAGACCACAGATGAAAGTTTTTGAAATCAGACCTGTAAAACAGCACACCCAGGCTGTTTCTGCAGGTTAACAATTTCCTAGCAGTAAACTACTCAAGGGGAAGTCTGTAACTTGGTTTTATGAGGTATCTGACAAATAAAAAAGCTGTTTTTCCCTTTTTTTTTGCTGAAATAACAGCTATTGAGGCCATGCTTTCTCCATATGATAATACTGTAACATTTTTTTAATGAAGAAGATAATTGCTATTGTTGATGCATTTTAAAATATGTTAGTGTTTTGTAAAGCTGATATACTGCCAGGTTATTAGAATAATAATTAATGGTAGTAAACAGGGTCTTGCTCCTCCTTGCATGCTCTAATTTAGGTTCTGCTGATTGCTGAAAGTAATGTTATTGCTGTAACACCATAAAAATCTCCATTTTCTTCTTCATTTCCAATTATATAAAGCTATCTAACTTTCCAGTGGAACAGTTTTCAGCTGGAAGAAGTGGTTCATATAGCTTAGAAATGTTTAACAGCAGTGTTTAACGTGAGTTTGAAAAACTAAAAGAAATCTACAAAGCAGACTTTTGTGAAGCTGGACCTAGAAGTAAAATTACCAATACCAGTAAAATTATTTACTTCTGTTTATTGGTGTTATTAAAATAAAGTTCAGAAATGTGCTTGTGTGTGGTTGCCAGTTTTGAACATATTTGGTACTTTATGTTTTAAGAAGAGAGATAACACAAGGAAAATCTGCAGTCTCTACTCTGAATTCAGTAACATTGAGGTCAGATGATTCATTTTGGTACACCTGAGGTCAGTTTAATTCTTGTATTTTTGATCCTCTAAGCTTAACTTAGACTATATTGTATTTTCTTGTGCTCTTTTTTCTCTTTCATGAGGTGGTCAGACATAATAGAGTTGGATTATTTTATGTTAAGAAAATGCTGATTGTTATCTACCTCTGTTCCTTCCCAGTTCGTAAGATAAGCTGTTTTTAAGAAGTAGTAGATTCTTGTGCCCTTTTATTGCCTTCCTGAGACTGAGAGGAGTAAAGCAGCATAAAAGATATTGAAGCCACATTAGGCAAAAAATTAAGTTTGTGTGTACAGATGTTGTCAAAACTCATAGAACCATTGCAAGCAAAGTTTACTGCTGTTTTGAGGCAGTATAGTGATTAGTGATAAATTCATGTCCCTTTTCCTTATAGTATAATTCCTTTATGAAGCTGCATATGCCCATATAGCTGACAAATGGCTATTACTTTGTGGAATCAGTTATGTTATTACAGTGTATGCATTCTTGTACAGTGTATGCTGCTCTTGTTCCATAACTTCATATTATAAGGAGAGAGTTTTCTGTTAGCAATCTAGCCATCATGTGTAGTTAGTGAAAATTGAAAAAGAGGTATTTCAATAAGAGTGGTATTTCAAAAGTAGTGATTAAATGACAAACACTTTAGAGAAAAGTTTTTCATTAATCCTGCTGTTCCTTTTTACAAACATCTATGAAGTTATGACAAGTCAGTTCCTATTAGAAACAATAAATGAGAAAACAGAAGAAATTTGAAAGCTGTGTAAAAGATTTTTTTAAAATAGGCTCCAGCATTTTTCCTTCTTTTTAACTAATGCAAATATAAATACTGAAATGCACTGAAAAAAACCTTTTGATAACAAATTATTAAAATGTTTTTGTGAACAGCTAGACATCAGGAGTTTGCTGGTCTGTCTCCAGAATTAGTTGTACACCTTCATTTTATTCATATACGCTCCTTTGGTGTTTATGATCAAAATCAAAATCTATAGACAGTTCATGCATAACCTTCAGCATAAATTATGACATTTAGATGTTATGAAAGTAAAAGAACAGCTGTACATCTTTAAATATCAATATAATGCAGACTAGAGGATTGGTGTCATGTGGGAGGTAAGCAAATGTTATGAAACTTGAAAGTGCAATATTTGGTTATAGAAAGATTTAATAAAAAAGACTATGTGAATATTAGAAGTTATCTGTGACAGCAGGAAATGTATATTTAAGTATAGGTACACAGTCGCAAGACTTCTTTAGTCATGTAATTTATAGAGGGTGTTTGTATTTAAAAATGATGAAGCCACAGGCAGGAGAAAAATGTCTGATTTCGTGGAACTCCATTTCAGCAATAATAGCAGCATTGATTTATACTGTAAAGCACAAATGGCTGAATGCTGGTGTACTGGTGAGATGAAAGGGGACTGAATGTAGAGTTCGTAGGTGCTCTAATAAATATAAAATAACTATATTGTCACTTAACAAACATTATAAAAGAAGGTAAAATTATAGACTTCTACTTAGTTTGCCTTAGAAAGCTATGGATACAATAAGGGTACATTTTAATGATATACATAGTTTTACATACTTAAGTGTGCAAAGTGTTTCTGATTTTGTGATGGCTTTTGGGTTGAAAATCCAGTACCTGATTCATATAATCCCTGTATTTCAAACTGGATGTTAAAGATCTATAAAACCTGTTGAAAATACCAACACGCCTCTGTGTTATTAGCTGCAGTGGCTTTGTGTGCAGCTCTAGTTTTGTGATCCTGGTTTCTGGGAAACTGAGCCTTGTGGAAAGTGACTTTTCTTATTCTGGGAAGCTTTTGAGATTTGTGTGAAGGTTGTTTGAAATAAAAGATGGGGAGGTTTGGTTTTCAGGTTTGACTTTAAAGATTGGGTGTTTCTTATTGACATAGTCAATAAGAAATCAGTCTGTCAGCAGACAGATCTCTGTAAAGGGGCAAGAAACAGAACAGGGAAAACAGTTTTAAAGGAAAGGCCAAAATGACAAAGCAAATTTTCATTGGTTCAGTTAAAATTCTGTTTAATGTGATAAAACTTTGGGGAAACATAGATTTGCATAATTCATTACTTAAACAGTTTATGTAGGTTGCCAACATACAATAGATTTGTACATCAACTTTTATTTCTTTCTGTGTTTAAATTACTTTATTAGCATAGTCAGATCTGTAAGCTGTTACTAACACAGTATATGCCCATGAAAGTGATGTTGCCTTAAGAAACATTTTGACTTTACCCTATAGCTCTCAAACCAGTACAGCACCTATTATAAGAAAAAATAAACAGCGCCACAGCCAACAATAAATTTTTTAGCAGTAACAGTTATTTGGCAGTATTTTGGTTTGGAAAAAAACACTCAGATTTGCCAAGGGAAAAAAAGAATATTAAAACTTAGTAGCCAACAGCTTCTTTCTCAACTAGTTCCTTTCACTGGCAATGAACTAGTTTTTTGATAGAAAATGACAAACTAGGAATTTTTCGTTTGTGTTGATGAGCCAGTCCCTTCTCAAATTGCTGTCTATTTTGTTCTCCTGTGTCTGTCCCCTTGCTTAGGTCTGTCTTCTGCATCGTTCATTTGAGAGTATCATGGTGTCCCCTGTCAGGTGCCATGTGGTTTGTGTCAAACCTCTAAATAGCCCAGATTAATGACATGGAAATCAGTGTGCAAAAGCAACCTGTGACAACTACATCAGGGCTTTAGTTGGTCATTGAACTTCAGTGCCAGTAATGTTCTTTTTTTCTGTGAACATAGAAGATGACCTGATGGATGGCTGGGTTTTTTTTTTTTAACTGTAGTTCTGTAAACTACATTGGTCTTATTATACAATAATGGTAGAGTAAGGGAAGAAAGTTTGTGCTAAAAGCAAAGCAACTACATCTGACTATCAGATTGCACCACTTTCCACTGAAGGAATACATGCTATTGCATGTAGTTGAAATTCCCTGTATTTTGTTTGTAGACAGTTTATGTAACACATCATTGAAATTCAGATGTGTGGATGCTTGGCTTCAGATCATGGCTAGATGTAGCTCTTCATGAAGTGAAAAGCTATATTGTATAACTGACTGTCTTGTCATAGGAAGGCTCTGCTATAGACAGAAAGTCTCAGTATGATGAAATCTCATGTCTCCAAAAATTGCAATGTTAGGCATGGCTCATGTAAGACATTATTTGTGAGAAAGTAAGGGTGACTCCACATATAAATATATTAGGTTTGTAGACAAATAGTTATACCTGAAACACACAGTCTTACTGGCTGGGAAGCCTGTTGCTGCAGTCAAGTAATTCTACAAAGGTAAAGAGAGATGTTTTCTGCTTACTAAAGAATTTATAGTGGCTCTGCACTTGTTTAATGCAGCATCCTGGATCCCAGAGTGATCCCAGCAACTTGAACTGTACATGTCCCTGTTAGCATAAGCAAAACTTTCCTGGAGCAGAGTTTAATACAGCAAAGTTTTCAAGTGATGTTCACCTTAATATTAACATTTTACTGCATCATGCATACTACATCAGGAAAAAAAAATCTTAACTTTTATCCCTATATGAAAGTCAGTCTCATATTTTAAAATAATTTTTAAAAAGGAAAAGGCCAAATAGAAAATGAAACAAATTCAGTTTGAAGATGTCTATATT
This sequence comes from Luscinia megarhynchos, assembly GCA_034336665.1. NCBI lineage: Eukaryota > Metazoa > Chordata > Aves > Passeriformes > Muscicapidae > Luscinia > Luscinia megarhynchos. Next base: position 36,120,146 of record CM067566.1, on the reverse strand, counting down.
GTCTAGAGAACTAACTAAATGCTGGGTTTACATTTTATACCTGCAATATTGATAAAATGTCTCTTTCGTTTCCTTTACAATGTACTCAGTTACTTGAATTTCATGAAACTTGACTTGCTTCTAGTCAAATACTATCACTGTAAAAAGTGCAACTCAAAAGATATCTGCACATAGGTTGGAATAAACTGATTTGAATCTATAATACCAAGTTTTCTGTTCTTCAGTCTACATTCTCAATTTTGATAATTTAACATTATAAATTCTGTTGTGGGGTTTTTCTTCTGAAATTACAAAGTACAAGATTTTTACCTTCAGTTCCTTGATGTACCTTGCAATAGCAGTTTCAGTTTCATTACTGAAGGCATTTTGACTTGACAGAATGGCTTTACCAGTGGTAAAAGAAAGGCTTGACCTGAGGTTGGTGAGAGTTCAGCTCAGAAGAATAATGGTCATTTTGAAGGCAACTGCAGCTCATCTCAAAATGCATTTCATTTGTTGGAGTAGAAGTATTGTCATGTTGTGAGAAAGTGAGAAGTGGGAAGAATTTCAAAATAACTGAAGTTTTACACTTTACCTAGACAGAATTGAGAATGTGTCTGCATTGAGATAAATTTAGAAGTATCACCCACATCACAATGCTGCCTGCACTCAGGGAACTCAAATATAACTTGGCTGTAAAAATGAAAACTCCAGGGATTAAATATTAATATGAAAACAAATCCTTACTTTTCATGGTTGATCAAAACGATATAATAGATAAGTAATTTCACTTTTGAGTACGTATGGAGTCAGAAAACAAAGCTTTTGTTTCCACAAGCTCTGTATTGGGCAGTCTATCTTTAGTTGCCCACCCTATGAAATGCTTGCTGGGTGTGCATCATGCCTCCACACTGCATCCCTTTTATGTGAATACATGAGGAATTCTGGAGATGTGAACCAATGAACAGCCTGTACTTAGCAAGACTGTGTTCTCTGGGTGTCAACTTCTGAAAAATGTTAATGCTTGTTTCGAGTGTGGTTCATGAGATACCTGAAGTATTTAGAACAGGAAAGTTAGTCTGAGTAATTTTGAAATAATAGAAACACATTTATTCATGTGGCAAATTTTTATTCAGTGCATCTCAGCTTTGATTTACATTTCCTTAGGGTTAAATTGAATTATGGATGGCATTACATTATTTTAAAATTCCTCATGTGGAATACTCAAGTTTGATCTTGTAAACAGGAAGGAAAATTTCTAACTCTGCGTAAACATTGGTTTCTACATTGGCTTTTCTCTGAAACATGAGCTGTTTACTTTCCACTTGGAAAAGCATTATTACATTGCAGTAATAGACTAAACAACTTGACAAGAGATTTGTACAATTACCTCACAATTATCTTCTTCAGCTTCAGTTAATAAACTATGGAAAAGATGCACATTAGTTTCTGAAAAATTTGAAAAAATGTTGTTCTTACACATGTCCCTACATTTCTTCTTGTCTAAGTTTCTTCTTAACTTTTTATTTCTCTTTATAAGCTTTAAGGATTTTTTTGTCTTATTTTCATTAGGCAATTCATAACTAGTATTCCAAATGTATTACTTCCACAACTTTACTGAGTATTGTAATGGAGATGTTAACTAATTTTTGCATCTTCAAATGGTGTATCCCCTGAATATTCACAATTAAAACCTGCAGAAAGGTGATGTAGGATGGAAGCTGAAGTCTGTTGCTTTGGACGCTTTGCAAACATTCCATCTGATCAAATTCAGACTGACCAATTTTTATTTTCTGGATGGTACTCTATTATTAGGAATTAGGACAACAGGCCTGAGATCTTACAAAGTATTGTTTTTCAGAAGCTAATCAACTAGGTTTATCTGTAGTGTCAAGAGGGAGGATTCTTGCCAAATAATAGCTGTCCCTTATTTAGAAAATTTCCTTTAATTTAACATTGAAGTTTATTCATGATCTTTTTCATGCATGTTGTTTCAGTGTTATCTTTAAATAACTCATTATCTTCTCATAGTACACAGAAAGAGATAGTAACTTTCAGTTTTAAAAATTCATTGCAGTTTAATATAGTGTGACAAGCTTTTGAATTGACATCCTAGTAGTCTTTCCAAAAATGTTAGTTTGTTACAGTCAAGGTTCCCTTAGTTTGCTACATTTGAGTTCATCTAAGTAGACTTCAAAAATATATTTCACCTTTCCTTAATGTAGACTTTCAAGTAAGCTTGTAATATCCAGTAAAATAACATCCTTAAAGAATAGGCAAGAGTATTATCCCTAGCTACATTTTATGCATCTTAAAGAAAATAATTTCAGAAAACTTTTTATTTAATTTTGCTGTATTATAAATGTATTTTGTTTTGTCCTTTTTCTCCTGTTTGCGAATCATGTGTGAGCCTGAAACCTGCTACTATTCCAAATATATTATCAATAACATAAGAGGAGTTGTTTTCCTGTTCATTCACTGGACTGAGCTTTACTTAAAGTAGAAAGAAAAGAATGTGGGTGGTATAAAAAAGCTGTGAAATTATCAAAGCAGGAAATTATGATTGTCACTTGTAACAAAGTTTTAAACTCAGAATTCCGGTAGTAAAACACTGTGTTTTACTAAAAGATCTGTAAAAGTCCTTGCAGTCAGATATGAGGTATAAATAGTTTCTAATAATTTCCCTGGGAGATGAGTGGGAGAATATTGATTTGGTTGCTAACTAAATACCTTTTTATTGTTTTTTTTTTCCTAAACTACATGTCTTTGTCTTTTCTAGAACATGTAGGATTGCTAGCAAGTGTTTAGTTCATAAAATTTAACACATCCTAAAGAAAGAAGAAAAATCCTTTAATAAGGTTAGCAGATGAATGCCTTCAAAGCTTTATACATGAAGAACAAAGGTTTGTCCTGCCCTATTATTTTTGGTAACCCTGACAAAATCAGACATGTTTAAAGAGTTCTGATAGGTATTCTGACCTTGCTTTGCTGATGGAGTAAGGCAGTTAATAATTTCCGTTCAAATTCTGGTGTATTCTATTTTTGTGAAAGCAAATGAATAAAAAACAATAGAAAAAAGCTTACAAAATATTTTCTTAGAGTATTGAGAGCTGAAATTCATCTATATTAATTTAATCATGATGCTTTTCTTTTGACATAACCCAATACATAATTTAACAGTATTTCTTTTTGATGATTCTTTCCTGGATAATGGCAAGCAGTCCCCCCATAATTTTTATTTATTTTATTTATTTATTCTAAATAAATGGAGGCCCTGTTGCCAAAAGCATCTATTTGTTTAGTGTTGTATATGTTTATGCAGATTTTTGTCTTGTGCAGTCAAAAATCAAAAGTGTACTTATGCATGTTTGTTTTTGCTGTGTGCATCTTCAGTGTCTCACAGGAAGCATTTGTGACATATGGAATTGTCTAGTTACAAATCTTTTTGTACAAAAATTCAATCATAATTTTGATTAACTTGAAAAGGAATGTTGTTGCTCTCAGAAATCACTATCCAGACGTTCAGTCAACTTTGGGTGGTTTTCTGTCTGTGCTGATCTCCCATATTGAGCTCATGCATCTTTCAGACAGATGGGCAATTTTATGAAGCTTATAAATGGCTGAAAGCTTTTTAAAAACTGTCGTGTGCAGTTTGTTTTTTAAATGCTACTGATTTGTGAAAAAAAGCATTAAGAACTTGTATTAAGCAATTGTGAAGGATTTATTTTTATAGGGCTGGGTCAAACAATGTTTTCTAAATTAGAGTAAGTTCCATATGCAGTGGGAAGTTTCGGTGAGGAAGAATGATAAAAGCAAAGAATTACTTGCTACATGCAAAGAGCTTTTAGCATTTTCCTCTGCCTTTTCAAGTTCCAGGTATAAACCCATTTGACTTGGGGTGGTGATTTTTTTCCCCCCCTTTTTATCCAGTTGTATGTTTATGCATTATGAGAGCAAGTAGACAGTTTGGTTTTTGTGGCTTTGCAGGACTGCTGCATAATTGAGACACCCAGAACACAGAGGCAAACAAATATGATGATTTCATTTATGGTCAGTGATTTAACAACCTTTGTTCACCTGCTGTAGGAACCCTCATATCTACCCTCCTCACAAATTCAAGAAAATATGCATTAGGATAAATGGAAAAGTGTTTAATGAAAGTAAAATGCACTACACAATATGGAAAATCCTAACCATTTGGAACAGGTGATTTTGCTTTATATGGTATTAAAAACCCTTCTAACCACACTGGTAAAATGTACTGCAAACATGTGCATGGCATTCAGGGATGAAGACTTTCCAGTCTGTGCTGACTTCTGGCTTTCAAAGTTGAGTGTTGCTATTGTCAGAGTTGGAGGGAGGTATTTGGGAATTTTGATTTTGTTTGCTTGGATTTTTTAACATAAGTAATCTCATTTCTCCTACTGTTAGATTAGGGTTTTTTTTCTGCAATATCTCCAAACTTTATTTTTTTTTTTACTAGAGACCTAATAAGTTTTTAATAGGTAGAAATCTCTCAGCAAATGTAGAAGATGATTTCTGCCTAAGGTCCCTTCTTCATTTGAAGAGCAACATACTGAATTTGGAAACAGAATTGACATTCTTTGTAAGAAGTGCTGTTTATGCACATCTGTCAAAATAGCAAACCCACTGCTTTAGATTTAGCAGGATAAACATGAGTTAGCTTCTTACTCCATTCCTTCCTCATTTAATCACAGAAGAGACACACTATTTGTGATACACTATTTCTAGTCAACAAAGTAATCCACTCATGTTTGTAAGTATTCTAACTTTAGGAAGTTTCTTGTTAAAAATGTTCTAAAGTTCTAGTGAAAAGTGATGATGCTTTAAAACATATTTAAAGTATAACTGATTCATTTATGAGAATTTGAAAAAAAAAATTGGACTTACTCCCATAGTCTTGCACAAAGCGGTTCCTGGTGTGAAAGAGAGGCATACTGTGCACAAGAAAATGTAGTTTTTTTGAAATCAATATCCTTTAATGCTACAAAGCAATACAGAACAGATGCTAGTCTTGTTCTTGAGTGGTTTACCTATTGCAGTTTTCAACTGTAGAAAGCAATGACAGATTATGCTAATGAACAGGAAAAAATGAAAATAATCCTCACCCCATCTGAGTCTAAAGCTATTGCAATTCCTGAATATGTTTGAAAACACTAGCTGAAGTGCTTGCTTCTTATCTGCAAACCTCATTCTTGTTTTTTTGTATTGCCAGTCCAATACTAATAAGAAACAAGGTTTTTGCTAGAAACTTTAATAATACATGAACACAGTATTGAAGTGTACAATGGGCCAAATTCAGATCCACTAGTCAGTGTGTAATTTATGGGACCTTACATACCCTTTTCAAACATAGTTCCTGGTTGTGTTTTCTTTGAAGGAAAGTTAAGCACGTTCTTAGTGAGTGACAATCTGTGTGCCAGCTGTGAGTGTAAGTGTGTGAAACGTAAAATAGGTTGATGGTGCCAATTATGCTGGAGCCCTTTTTTGTGTGTGTACTCCTGATCAAATTTTGAAGGTAATTGATGATTATTACTTGTGAACTGAATTGATTATTTATGTAGTCTTGCAAGTGTTACTAGTTCATGTAATTTAACTGAATTTAGAGCTTCAGCAAGAACTGTGAGCTAATTCCTTTTATTCTTTCTCATGTCCCATGTTCATTTTAGTTTTTTGAAGTGCTATCTATTTCAACTTGATTTCCTTCCTGTAACGGGCATAAGAGTTAAGCTGTACCTAACACACGTTTTTTTTTAAATGCTATGCCTTGATTATGAATGAAATAGTAGTTATAAAAATTCTATTAAAAGCAAATTTCCTTTATTTCAATGGGGTAGAGTTTGGAACCCTTCAAAGAGTCTGAAATTCTGGAAAATGTATGGAGTTATTAAGTTAGCACACTTGTTGGTCATGGTAGTCTTCATTTATTATATGGACAATCACTTGCATTTTACTGTGCTGTAGTGGGCTTTGTTTGTTCTTGGGTACTTTTAGAGTTCATGTAGTAGGAGGGATGAGCTTGTCCTAGTATAAATTGATTATTCTGACAGAAAAGATCTGTGATTAAGTTGCTTGTATGTCTTTTAGACCATCCAATTAAGCTGGCATGTACTGAGTTGAATTTTAGTAGCATGCTTTAGGCAAAAAAACCCATGTCATATGCCCAAGAACAGTTGCCCCCACAACAAGCCCACCTGTTCCCCACCTCACCCCAAATCTGCATTCCATACAATGAAATCTTTGAAAAGATGTGGCACAGTCATTTCACTTTCAGTTCGTTCCCCAAGCAATTTTTCTTTAGGCAGATGATATTTTATTTCAGGATAGAGTCACCTTCTATTCCAACATATTGGATGCTTCAATGTAGTTTCTCTGTGGTGTGGAAATTGGAACTTGCTTGGCACTCCTGCATTACTGAAGCAGCAGCATGAGCTGTGAGGCAAGTCAGGATACAAAGATTTACTGTGCACTTTTTGATTAAAAAAAAAAAATCAACTCTATATTGCTGTCATATGTTTTACTGCAGATGCACACATGGATTTTTGGTAATGCATCCTCCCAGTGTTTTTGTAAAGCTGTTTAAATGCATATGTATTCTTGTTGTTAAAAGATAAATACAAAAGAGAGAGAATCCTGTAAGCAGAGTTACATTCCTGCTTGTATACAAGGGAAGTATTGGAGCAAAACTAAAGTTTTTCTGTTTCCTGTTCTTACTCTTCTCCTTCAGGCTTTGTTCTTCACATCATGATTTTTTTGCTTCTTTTAGGTTTTTTTTCTGAAACACAGTGTCCCTGAAGCTGTGAACCCCTTTACAGCTATGGAATGTGATACCAAATCCCAGGGAACCTGAATGATTCCAGGTTTCAGTATCTGGAAAAAAAAGAATAGGGATGATGGTGAAGTTATTCTTGAAAAAATGTCTGTTGACGTGATCTTGATCAGTACAATCTGCAGGAAGCTGAGGGACAAGAATGAGAATTTGTTTTGCAGGGAATACAGAGGGGGATCATAGCAGAAAAGGATGATTGACAGAAGAAAATCAAGACCAGACACATAATTGATACATTTATTTCAAACTTTGGAGTGCACTTGCCTCTCTTTTATCTTGCTGCGTGAGATTGTGGGTTTTTTAGATGAATCAGCAGTATTTTTCTTAATTTCTCACTGTAGAGTCAGAGGGCTGGAACACCTCTCTTACGAAGATAGGCTTAGAGAGGTTGCTCAGCCTGTAGAAGGGAAAGCTCTGGGGTCACCTTAGAACAGCTTTCCAGTACCTAAAGGGGGCCTAGAAGAGAGTTGGCAAGCGAGTTTTTACCTGAGCAGGTGACAGGACAAAGAGGAATGGCTTTAAACTGAAAGAGGGCTAGGTGAGGTGTCCTATCAGGAAGAAATTCCTTCTGTGAGGGTGATGAGGCACTGGAACATGTTGCCTGATAGTTGAGAATGCTCCATGTCTGGAAGTGCTGAAGGCCAGCTTGGATGGGGCTTGGAGCAACCTGGTCTAGTGGAAGGTGTCCCTGTCCATGTCAGGAGGATTGGGACTGAATGATCTTTAAGGTCCTTTCCAGCCCAAACATTCTATTGTTAATCAAGTATCAATCACACATCTGAAAACAAGTTCCCATCTGCTGTAAAGGTAAAAGCAGTTTTTCTGAGTATATTTATATACAAATACAATGTTTAACTAGAGTTCTCTTTGTCTGCTTTAGATAACTGGACAGAGCTTTGGAATGGTATGGTTATCCTGGTTTTCTAATTAGGGTATATGTTGTTGATACAATATTTCCAACATATTGTTAGAAATACATATGTACTGACGGTAAATGGAATTGCTCAAGTATTAGATATAACTATAAACAGTGTAGTAACTTTAGTGTTCCAAAAAAGAGAGATATTTCAGAAAAACAAGTCCAGAATTTTGAGCAATGTTGGTTGCCTGACAGTAGCATGCTTAGTTATTTGACTGTTTTATTCAAGCCATTTTTTGAAAAGTATTATGTAATACTTTTTGAATCATTCTTGCCATTAAAATATTCTTATTGAATGTTCAAATCCAATTTTGTGGATTGCTGTCAAATATATGTGCTATTTATCTCTATTGCTTTTAGAGTTATTACACAAGGAAAACAGTAATTTCAGTTTTTTGGACATTTATCTTTGAATTCAGTTACTCTTTTTTGGTTTGTCAGTGTATAAAACAAGATGTTTAATGTGTATGCTTTTTGAGAGAATGAATTGTTCTAAAATTGCTAAAATGAGTATACCTCTTCTGTGGCACGCCAGTTCTCTCTTTCAAATGAGTTACAGAAATGCACTCTATGAAGAAACGCATTAAGGCTTTGAGCAACACAATTCACAGAATCACAAAATGGGATGGGACCACCATGGATCATCTGGTCCGACCTCCCTGCTCAAGCAGGGCCATCCCAGAGCACATGGCACAGGATTTCACCCAGACAGCTCTTAAACATTTACAGTGAGGGAGAGTCCACAACTTCTCTGGACAGTCTGTTCCACTGCTTGGTCACCCACACAGTAAAGTCGTTCTTCCTCAAGTTCAGGTGTAACTTCCTGTACGCTGTTTTCTGCCCATTGCCTCTTCTTATATTGCTTGGCACCCCTGAGCAGAGCCTGGCTCCATCCTTTTGGCACCCTCCCTTCAGATACTGACAGACATTGATGAGGTGCCCTCTCAGCTGACCCTTCTCTAGGCTGAACAGACCCAACTGTCTCAGCTTTTCTCTACCTTCATGAGAAATATTACTGAAGAGTAATGAATCAGGGATTTGTTGTTCTCTTTGTATTTGGGTTTGAGTGGCAATATTTTAGTATTGGGAGTGGCTGCGGGGGTATCTTCTGGGAGAAGCTGCCAGAAGTTTCTCCCCCAATTCAACAGAGCCAATGCCAGCCAGCCCTCAGGATGGACATGCCGCTGGCCAAGGCCTAGCCCATCAGTTTTGGTGGAAGCACCCCAGGATTAGCAAATTTAAGTAACTGCAAGAGCAATTCAGCCAGAGAAAAGAGAAGTGAGAATATGTGAGAAACAGTTCTGCAGACATCAAGGTGAGGAGGTGCTCCAGGTACTAGAGCTGAGATTCCCCTGCAGATCATGGTGCAGATCATGGTGAGACAGCTCTGCCCCTGCAGCCCATGGGGATCCACAGGGGAGCAGAGATGTACCAAAAGGAGCCCCACCATAAAGCAGGGGAATGCCACAGGATGCTGTAACACAGTGGGGGCATGGTCCTATCAGGACCCATGGAGAGAGGAACTCACACTGGGGCAGGTTTACTGGCAGGAATTGTGACGCCATGGAGGGATCCACACTGGACATTTCTGTCCCTGAAGAGCTGCATCCCATGGAAGGGAGCCATGCTAGAGCAGTTTCTGAAGAACTGAAGCCTATGAGAAGGACTCAGGTTTGGGAATTTGGTAGAGGAGTGTCTCCCGTGGGAGGGACCCCCCCAGTGGAATGGGGGAGGAGTGTGAGAAATCCACCTTATGAGCAGGAAGGAGTGAGGGGCTGAGCCAAAGCTGATTGTGCAGCCTCCATTCCCTGTCTTCCTGTGCCACTTAGGTGGAAGAGGTAGAAAAAATCAGGACTGAAGTTGAATCTGGGAAGGGAGAAGTGAGGAGGAGGTGTTTTAGGATTTGATTTTTTTTTTTAATCTCATTATTCTACTGTGGTTTGCTTGGTAGTAAATTAAACTAATTTCTTCAAATTGAATGAGTTTTCCTCATGACAGTAATAGGTGAGTGGTTTCTCCTGGTCCTTACCTTGACCCATGAGCTTTTCATTATGTTTACCCTTTTCAGCTGAGGAGGGAAGTGACAGAGAGGCTTTGATGGGCACCTGGTGTCCAGCCAGGGTCAACCCACTATTGTTTGAACAGAACTGAGTTGCTTCAGGACCAAGGTCAGTATCTCTGAGAGGAGTTTAGCAGCTGCCTTGCCATGTGTCACAAAAGCAAAGGTTGCCTGGCCAGCACCCAGAAGTAGCCAAGCATAGTGAATGCAGAAGGAAACACAGTAATGAGATTCATAATAATGGCCTGGAAATCTGATTTTCCTTCTTTGTGTAAGACTCAGAAAATGCAGGGACTAATTAAAATACTTAGATTAAGCCATAAGAAATCAAAGAGATGCAAAGCTGCTCATTTCTGGGTCTCTGATGAAGCAGCTCTGGGATGATATAAAATGCTATTCTTCGCTGTTTTTCTGCGTGGCTTTAGGGGAACTAGTAGTTGTCAAGGAGAATTGAAGTTGTGTGATTGATGTGTTAAGGTAAAAAGTCAGTGATGTAATCTTCATCCCAGAAGACATGTTGTTCTGTGGTACATCGCCTGTTTTACAGGGAAAGGCTTAGAGTAGATTGATTATGTATGAGGGAGTAAGCTAGAAGAATTAGCCGAGAGAGTATAGTATTTATCTAGACAGTTTCCTTCTTAAATTGAACAAAAAATCTGTGCAAGTGATGATAATGAAAAGCAAATAACCTTAGGGTGAAACATAAGTAAGGAATTTATTGTGTGGAAACAAGAAGAAATAAACTGTCTCTGTAATCATTGCAATAGGAACATGTTTCCAGCTGTATATAGGTCTCTGTCTAATGCTTGTCTCTTTTCTGTTGGGCAACTTGTGGAGAAAACTATTGGATAAAATGTCATTTAGAAAAGAGCATCAAGATGGTATTGTTACTTTCATGTTGTGTGTTTTACCATTTTAATTCTAATTTCATAATTTATATGGATTATATCCTGGATATATGCAAAGGCATCATTATGGTTTTCATCCTGTATTCTGTGAGTTCATAGAGCTAGCTGGCTGTGTTCCAAGATGCATTTGGGAGCTAAAAAAAAAGAAAAAGAAAAACTTGGTATTTGAGGAAAAATATAGAGAATAATTGCGGTGGTTTGTAAACAACTACAATAATGCATCTCATTGATTCCTATGTTGATTACATTGTTTCTTTCTGTTTAGTCAATGGGCTTCTGTTAGAAAAAGCATCTTAATTTTATACTGAAAGTTAGTGAGTGATGACTGTTTTTGATAAATTATGTTTGCTGTCTGACCAGTATAGCTAAGCACTGTGGCTTCTGCTGCTTTAGGAATGATAGAATTGAGCAAAAAGTGAAGTAGAAGAAAAAATTAAAGGTAATGAATTTCTGGGGAACAGAATTAGAAGCTCTCCCTTTTCTGTTGAGCAATCTAGTAGAAGAAACTTAATTTTTAATTGGGTCATGTCTTAGAGGGAGAGAGGATTTATATACCTTAATCCTATTTCCAGCTTTTTTAATTGTGTCTAAGATTCGGCTCTCTTTTCATCTCTTGATATTGGACATCTGTGAGCATATTTAACTGCAAAGTTGTTTTTGTCTGTATAGTGTTTTGATATCATGCAGTAAATTTTCCAGTATAATAAAACTAACTTTATTTTGTCTGTTTACAAATCATTTTTCAACCAGGAAGCCAACAACATCTTATCTAATTGAGCAGAATGAACCTACCCTCCTTAAAATTCTTGTTGATTTATATGACAGTCTCATACCAAAGAAAGTATCTCATTCACTAGCTTGTTCAGAAGTACCTCTAGCCAGCTGGAATGCTGACCCAGCAGACAAGATTATGCATTTGAGGAGCTTCATGCCAAGTGAGTATCACTGCTGTTGGTATCCAGTGATATTCCACAGGCACACAACATCTTATGTTAACATCTTATTGTTAACATAATATGAGCTGGGAAAAGAGATTTGCTGTGGGAACATCCTCAGGTGGGCCTCAAGATTTGCATACGTTTATGCTTGTTCTGTGTTTTAAGCTTCTACAGGGTTCCCTGGTGCTCTGATTGGATCTCTTGCCTTGCCAGCAGATTATCACACAGCAATTGAATACATTCAGTTTGTAGTGTCTCAAAGCACATGTTAACAACTCCAATGTTTGAACAGTAAGACAAACGTTGGCTGTGGTATGCAAGGGAAACAAGCTGTGTGTGAAGTGTGGTATGCTCTAGTGGTACAACACAAACAATGAATAATGAGCAAAGTTTAAATTGTTTTTGCACAATTTGGTATAGAAGTTTAGTGTCTTCCCCTTATGCTTGTACTCTATTACTATTGAATACCCACTGTCTTGGGAATACAGCTTTTAGGTGGATGACCAAGTATCCCTCTGTTCCCAATGTTTTAATGGCCACTGCAATCTTAACTTCTGTTTCAAGCTCTGTTCTGTGGATGTTGCAAGGCGTAAGAGAAGTATTATGGGTGGGTATGTCTCAGGTAGGTCACTACTGAAACTAAGGCAAGACATACATTTTTCTTAAGCCGACACTGAGCACGATTAAGGCATTTAGGGATATTTTCCCTGCAGTTTATAATACCTTGAGGGTCACTGTACTGCTGTTACAGTAGCTATGTAAGTCCCGTGTTTTGGAAAAAAGTTAACAGTATAAATGCTTTTATACTGATAAATCTGCCCACACTAAAGGGAAACAATCTCCTAAATGGCTTTCCTTAGCTGTTTAATGCAGGATAAGCACAGGGGTGAATCAATGGAAGGTCAACAATCCTAATATGAAGTGGAAGGTGAGCAGCCTTGTAGAGCACCTTGCTTCCCTAACTTGGCTGCCCTTATTGGCATTATATTAGTGATTTATTTCAGGTTATGTCTTGCCTCAGCATAAAAGTTAGGCTTGAAAAGAATTTGATAAATCATTAAAACAGTAGACTATGACTGAAGAGTTAAAATGATAAAGTTTTTTTGTCACAAGACTGTAGTTGAACACTTAATTTGGTTTTAATAGAATTAATTATTCAACTATATTATTCAACTGCTTAATCTTTCCATAAATTGAAGAGTGCTACCAAGAGTGACACTTCAGGACAATACTGGTCAGTATACCAGTATTGCATTACAGCATGAATTAGATTATAAAGAAAGTAAGTAAATAAGTTCCATTTGGTGCACTTGATCATTAAACCCAGTCATTACTTTTTTCAATATTTTCTCATTGTGAAAATCCCTTTAACTCTTGTTTGTTTTTTTTTCTAAAAAGTTGTGCATTGCAGCTAGAATGTAAAATGCATATGGTGGAGATTAACAGGAAGGAGTAATCTGTGGTAGTAAAAAGGGAACCAATTATTCAGAATGCTCTCCTAGTTCCTAATGCCCCAATAAAGGCTTCACCAGAGGCTCTACTCACTTCTCCCCTTCTTGCCAGCACTTGCCCAGTTTTGTTTCTTGATGCTGACAGTCAGTCTGGGACTGTCTTGTGGAGTGATGGACTTTACTATTTTTTATTATTGGGCACAAATTTTTCCCAGGATGACAATAAATTGTGTGTTTTTGGTGTTCTTAATTGCTGCTTTTGCAGCCTTCCTCAGTATTGTCAGGGGTGATTTAAGCTGGCTTTATGTTATGACTGAAGAAAGTGAAAAAGGAGAGAAAGACATAAAAAATTCTTGACATTGCCTAACTTCCATCTCAGACCATCATAGTTACTTAAAACATCTTCTTAACTTTTAAAGTACATACTTCTATAGCAATTATTTATATTTATTGGATGGCATGGTATATTTTATATTCATGTTATGTTGTAATCTTCATATTATACTGCAATTTGTAATATAGTGCTTTTTTGAGCAAGAAACTATACAGCATCTACCAGACTTATAAGATGCAGATCAAGAATAATTTCTACATTGAATGTGGTCACACATCTGGAGTATGCTGCTATGGCATTGAGCAGCCCATTTGGTTTTAGCTCTTCAGACACTGGAGTCTTTTGCTGTTAACCTATTATACCTTCTTTTCTTGAAAGTTATGTTCTCTCTGCAGTTTCTTCGAAAGCTTTGTCCTTATGTCCAAGAATATCTTCATTTTGGTTTTTGGTTGGGATTGTTTGTTTTTAATTTAATCTGTAATGATGTTACAATGGTTCATGTGGAGATTGAGTGCTAAAGGCTTCTGACCTCTGACCAAGTTAGAGGAGAAGAAAGTAGTTTTTTGACTAAAATAATGAGTGTTGTTCCTTTCCACTCCTTTTTTCTCCTTAACCACTGCTTCAATAATGCTAGAGATTGAGGCAGTCTTTTCTTTTTGCATAGATGTTGTGACAACTAAGCAGTGTGCGTAGACAAAAATTAAAACAGATAATTTTAGCAGAAGTCTGTATTCAGCAGATATATGGGCACAGTTGTCTACCCTCTGACTTAGTTAAGCCTAATTGCTCTTGTATCTCACAATTGATTCTTATTCTAGTCATTAACTCAAATTTGGCTTTTAATGTTTTTAAAGAAATTATCTACTGGAAAGGTAGAGCACAGCTCTACCTGTCTTTGATTCTGTATTCGTCTTAAATTTTTTGAAAAATTTTGTTGTTATAGGTAGTTTTTAACTGCCTGTTAATAACAGCAGCAAAATCCTCTCAGTTCCTCAGAAAATGGCAGAAATTATAGAATTATGACACAAGTAAAACCTTTTTTTTCCCCAAAAACATAATGTTAAACTGTTGCTGAGATTGCATTTTAAATATTTCTTCAAAATGTTTTTAGATGCACCCAACCTAGCAAGTGAACAGATGCACATCCTGCAGCAGCAAGGTAAAATAAAAGAAAGAAATGCCCATGGCCCCTTTAGGGCTGAGTTTTTTCAGTTATCATTTTATCCTGCCATATGATTTTGCAGTCAGCTGCAGGCTCTCTGAAGCTAGAACTATTTTGAGATGTGCTTCTGTGTATCTCTAGTATGGTTCCTGTCTCAATTGATGCATGTAGGAATTACTACAAAGCACATTGAAAATAAAAGTAAATGGATTGCCTCATAAACAGTTAATATTAATTGTGCCTTTTAAAGGTAACTAATAGCAATATCTCAAATATTAAACAATGCCTCAGTCTGAATGAAAGTTGCTGTTATGTGAGGCAGGTATGCTTTTCTCTTTATGAATTATTTAATTCCTTTCTCATTTTGTGTACCAGGTGGTACCTTGTTGGAAATGCTTATGGTTTTCTATGGAAATAACTTGAAAATTTTCTAACACTGTGTGTTCCCAAAACCATGGTATTCTAAATAGGAAATGATCACTTAAAGCAGTAAACTGTTCCTGTTTCAGGCCAGTGTGCACTATTAATCCCACGCTCTTGTGTGGGTTCCTGAAGTTTCATTCTAGAGCATGAATATCAATGTGTATCCATCAGTCTCAGTACTTCTTAGAGCACTTCTGTTAGAATTGGATCATGGTTTGGAAACTTCATTTAATTTCAATTAATTCCTCATTCAGCTATGTACAGACATTAGTTCCTGGACTCCTTAGATCAGTGAGTTTTGCTCATTTTGTCTTGTCATTTCCTAGGATAAATCGTCATGACCCCGGCAACCAAATTTATTCCAGTTATGAAACTTAATTTTTAGAGGTGAAAATCAGTGGTGTATATCAAAGCATCATGCCACCTCCCTCCCTAGTTAGCAGTTTTGTTTGCACTGTGAAGATGGCAACCAAAAGTGCTAATGCAAATTGCTTTCTTTATGATATGAAACTGGGAGAGAATCACTTTTATTTCTGACATGAAACTGTGAGAGATAAAGAGTGAAAACATAGTATCACATTGGTGACATTTTGCAAGAGACCTCGGAGAAACTTCTGTATGCTTGAAAAATAAAAACTGCTTAAACCTTCTGGGTGAACTTACCCGGAAAGGAAAAATTGGAAGAAAGCAGGCAGCTCTCTTCAAAACTGAGCTACAATTGCATTAAAAAAAAAAAAAAAAAAAAAAAAAAAGTGCTAGAAATGTTGTTATAACTTAGTATCCGGTTTTTTATTTGATAAAGAATACAGTACAAAATAAAAACAGAATTTTAACCTATTGTGAGTGTTTATATTTTTCTCCTACTTTTGCATCTTTGCATAAGTACTCAATATACACACATTTTTTTATATAAAGCTCGTAGGTCTGTAACATTTCTCAGCCTTTTGTGTGTCCACTTAGGAAGTATTTGTATTTCTACTTGACCTCTTATTTATTGAGACAAACCAAATCTGTGGGCAGCAAACTGTTCTCTTTTAATAGTTATTTTAGGATTGCATAGGCACTTTTTACTGTTTTTAAAAGTATTCTTAATTGTGAAAGTAGCAATATTTTTATTGGTATTCACAATTATTTCTGTAATTTATTTATGTCTTTGTGTATATTAAATAAGCTTATTATCACATTAATTGATTTTAAAGTACTTTATCATCCCTGTTAATCTGTGTGCATTAGGTTCTAGTGGAAAGCAAAACAAATAACCCCTTTGACCTACACAGCCCCCTCGTAATTTTTTTATCTTTCATAAATCTTGATTATGCAAATTTAAAATCTACCAGGTCTGGTTGGAATTCCTAAACACAGCTGAATAATTTCTACTGTGAATATTCTGATGTATTACTGGCTTAAATAACAAAGTTGCTTGCAAAACTCTTTAGACTGCACTTCTATAAAACAACTTTCATAGCCCATTGCTTGTATGAAATGCTTAAGATCTTTTTAAGACAAGTTTTTTCAGGAACTCAGTATTTTTACAGATGGCTTTTAAAGAAAGCATACTCTTAAAAATATATTAAGTTGATTCTTTTTCATACTGGGCTTTTGAAAGGTTCTGGAATGTTTACTTCTTGCCTGTGGAATGTTATAACAGCTTCTTGTAGTGAATGAATTTATCAGGAGATGTTACATTTGTGACAAGTGCACAAAAATAGCAAATGCAAGTATAGATTTTTAAGTCATATAGATCACCTAGTAAAGAAATATTAGTATCTTTAAAATTACCTAGAATCAAATGTCTAAATGCTCATGAGATGAAAAGAGGAGAGATTTTTTCAATGATTTAATAGTCACCAGCCAGTTTAAAATTAACTGTGTAGGCTTATATTGTCGTCATCATTATTATTTTTTAATTTTGTAAAGTATTTGTCCCCCTGAAAGTGGTTTTTTATCGCGACTCTCAAGATCAACTGTTCCATATATTTTGTACTCATATGAACAGTATACTCAGAACTTAAATTTTGCTCAAAATAGGTTATAATGCACATCAGACCTTCAATGAACACATTAAAACAATTGGTAACTTCACTTTTCCACTTGCTTTTATCCTTTACAGTACAGCATCATGATAAACGAGGCTCTCTTCAGTGCTAGATGCAGTGTTCAATTTGGCTTCATTGTGATTATCTAACCTAAAAATTTTAAAAACAAAAGTATTAACCAGATCTATAGGTAGCAAAAAGTATTATTGCTTCCAGAAGGTCTTTGTTGTTCTGAAGTAACTGGAAAAAAAAACCAAAAAACCCCTATGCAGTCCCGTTTTGTATATCCACAGAAAATCAGCAGTCTTCAGAGAGTTTCTTTTCCTGTTTTTGCACTTGAGGTGACTGGATAGTACTGGCCAAAAATAACATTTATCATTAAAGTGGTACTGGATATCTGGAGCACAGTTAATTCTGATGAAATACAGATGTTACCACTAGAGCAATGCTCTGCATCCACTTTCCACAGTGCTGATAATACATTCTTGAGAGAGTAGAACAGGTCAAAAAAAGAATTATGTTTAAACTAAATGCTTTTTCAGTATTCTGTGGCATAGTAACTTTTTGAGGCT
Source organism: Luscinia megarhynchos (assembly GCA_034336665.1). NCBI lineage: Eukaryota > Metazoa > Chordata > Aves > Passeriformes > Muscicapidae > Luscinia > Luscinia megarhynchos. The sequence continues at coordinate 36,102,515 of CM067566.1, read as the reverse complement.
GAAGTACTAATTTATTTAAATTTAGAACTTGGTACCTTTTTCTTCTAGAAATTTGTGTCATTATTTTGAACAATGCTTTGTAGCACTGAGGTCTGTTTTTTTTAATTCACTTGCCAGTTCTTGCAAAACAAGAATCCGTGAACAAAAGCAGGGTTATCACTCTACCTTTTGTCTGTCATTTATGTTTTCAGCCCTAAGACTTGCCTTTATTACTCAGTCATCTCTTTTCTACACTGAGGAGTGTTGGTCTGCTTATCATTCCTATCATTCCTTGTTTCAGAAATATGTATTTCTAACATGTCTTTTTTTCCTTCTGCTGTGTTTTTTTCTGTCTTATATCTTGGGTGGCAGTAGGGTAAGTGCCACAGATACTACTAAATATTTGGGCACACAACAGATTTGAATGGATTTATATATTCTTTGCATTCTGATTCTTACTTTGATTCTTTGTGAACATTAAGATGTTTTTTCCCCTGAGATGTCTATTTATATCTATTGTCAATATTTTTTTCTGTACAGTAGTTTTCAGCTCAGTCCAATACAAATCTGAAGTTAGCCTTTCCTTTTCCATGTGACTTACTTTGTTGATCAGCATTGAAATCCATCTGCCATCCAGTTATTGATGAAAGAATTTAGTCTTTTTTACAAGGCTTTTTGTCAGCAAAAGGATTGTCATTTCACTATTAACTCCTTTCTGAATCATATATGTGTATGCTGAAAAACAGTGTAATTTGTGGAATTTGTGTTGTCTTTGCTCTGATATGAAAACTAGCATTTGCCTAGCATTAACCTTGTGATTAGACAATTCTTTCGTGAAATCAATTTTCCCTCTCTGACATTTCAATTGCTTTCTATTTTTATGTTTGGTAAAAACAATGTATAGATACTATAGTATGATATATTATCCATATGTGCATTGATTTTGGGTTTTGTTCCACTTTGTCAGTTTTCTTGATATTGGTGTCAGACTTTAGGAGCTGTAGTTTCCCAGATCTTGCAAACACACTGTTTTGAAATACTGAGGCTATATTTGCTACCTATTTTTTTCTAGTGTCCAAATACTGATTGATAGTTGTGGGCTGGAGTTGCAATTCAGCCACTTCATGTTAGTGTTCCCATAAATTCCATGTAGGATAGCCTCTGCTTCTGACATTATGAAACTGATTGTATTGTGACTGTTTTATAGCTTCTTCTACTACTGATTAGCTTTGAGACAGATCTTCCACCATATCTGTGCTAAGTAGGAGTTGTAATGTGAAAAATCACCACAAACTTTTTTAGTGTATGCAGATGTCACTGAATATGCAAAGATTTCTGCTCTTTTCATGTCTAGTTGGTTTTATACAGTAGCCTCACTTTCTGGCAAGGTTCCTTCTTCAGAATAGAATTTATTATTAAGCACATATACTTTTGAAAGCAGTTCCAAAAGATTTTTTTTTTCTTTTTCGTCCTACCCATGTGAGGTAGGACACTCGATTTACTAGTCATGAGGGTTTTCTGAATCATTTAGCTTTTACTTAGAGTATAATCATATTTTAAATAGGCTTTGATGTATTGCTGTTTGACCAGATGAACTTCTTTCATTGTCTCTTTTTCTAAATTGTTATGCATTTGTTGCTTGGAGACAAGTGTAGATAATTTCAAATAATGCAAAGACTGCTAAACCCAAAAATCCCTCAATTCTTTGGGGATCCTTTTTATCCTTTCACGTGCTTCTCTTAACATTCTCCTACTGAACTTTTTTTAATGCTGATGTAATTCTTATTTGTCTGTCTTACTGAAATCCTATGCAAAAATATAGAATATAGCAAACTTCAAAATCTGAATAAAAGTTGCATTAATTATTCAAACACATTGAATATTGCTCATAATAAAGTGAAAATCCAGTTTTCATCATGTAGTTCACTTCACTTTGTGCTAATATATTTTTTTAATCATGAATTAGTTTTGTGTCCTCACCTGAACTTTGTAAAAATAACATTGCTAATGAAGTCATTGCTGATTTAGTAGTTTCCTACTCACAGATATTTAAATAGCCATTAATATGTCAGTCACTGATGTCACCATTTAAATTGTAGAACAGTACTGTTTTTTCCTGTTCAGACAAGTATCAGTCTGTATTTACTGTCTGCCAAACCCCTTTGCCCAAAAAAAACCCAAAACAAAACAGAAAAAAATCTCCAACTAATAAACCAAAAAAAACCAAAAAGACCCCATCAAGCCAACAAAACAGAAAGAAAACCACCAGCTTGATAAAGGAGTTTTTGCTTTGCAGTGGGATGCTGGACTGACAAATACTGAGAGGATTGGAGCTGTCCAGTTAGATTGATAAATGTCTTACTGTGGCCTTTTCTTTAATATTAATGAAAAACAAATGCTGTAGTGGTGCTCAACAGCTCAAATCATTGTCAGTCAATGTAATATGGTTTGGGATTTTTTTTTTCAAGTATTTACTGTAAATACTGAGCTACTTGACATTTCTTCTTGTGTTGGCAAGCCAACACAATCCCAAATCCCCACAGAATGTAGTAGCCCTGCTGTGTAAAGGAGGGTAGCTGGTAAAGTTTTGCCAAAACAAAGTGGAGAAGTTGATTATCCCTCATGGCTGCAGTGAATATATCAAGCTGGCTCATAATAGTAAATACTGGACTTGTGGGGTTTTGCCTCCTTAGTGTCTGTCAATATAATATCTTCCAGACATTCCAATTTCTAGCTGATCCCTTAGAGTAGCATAATATAAATAATTACACCAGACCTTTCCTGCTAGGCATGCTGTCTTCAAGGGGGGGGGGAGGGTTCCACACATTTTCATCTCTCTGTGTTTCTAATGTTTGTTGAATAGTTTTGCTTCTGCATATTAGTGTGTACCTTACAAACAACTGAATGCAAACCGAGCACTATGTTTTCCTGTGTCCTATTACAGCTTAGCCCCAAGTGATCATGGTATGGAAGAACTCCTGTTGATTAACCACTCCATTTTAGGCACTTTTGAGACATTTAAACAGTTGAGTTTATATTGAAACAGTTGAATTCATCCTCTTTCGCTTTTACTTATCCAAGAGATTGACATGAAGTCATGTATCTGGAAAGGAGATGTTTCTAACTTTTTTTATTAAATGTAAGAAGCAAAAATTGTTTACTTTTATTAATGATGTGCAAAAACAAGGGCATAGTTAATATCTATTCAATCTGAATAGACTTAAGTCTTCACTGCTGACTGCAGACTAAATCATGATGAAGCAAAGGATGACCCTCTTGACTGTATCCTCATTGTAATTTTAAGTGATTTTTATGTCTATCATTAGGTGTTGTCAACATGGAGGCCTGAGCTTATGGAGGTTTCGAGGCATATAAATCTTAGGTCCTTTTTTAATTGCAAAGAATTGTGACTATTATGCAGCTGATCTTGCAAATTCAAAAATATTCAGTGCTTTAATTATGCTTACTTTATTTAAGTGCTAAAGGCCACAGCAGGCCTGCAATTGCTAGCATGCTAACAGCATATAATACAGCCAATTGCAAACAGCAGTCTAATTTGTTGATTTCAACTGAGGTGTAATTATATTGCTTCATTTGCCGAGCAAATCATACCAGAGCTTCTCTAAATCAGCCTGATTGTGTAATGAAGAGCTAATTACAAACAGCAGTGTTCTTGCAGTAAATTTATGGTGACTGCTAATGCCAGGTTGGCACCACTACGACAATGGCTCATTAGTACATTTACAAAAGCAACAGTGGAATTCTGCCCAAAGCACAGCAACTGTTCCCTATTTCAGGAGATGAGAGTGATTAACTCTCTCCCTTCCATTGTTACTCCTTCAAAGAACAAACAAAAGCACCACACTGTTGTCACTCCTTGAAAGGAATTATATAGCAGTTCTAGAAAAGTCTACCGTAAGACAGAATGACTTGGAAAGTATTTTTCCTAGCATTAAAAGCATATAGACTTGGAAAATGTTATTTGGCTAGAGCCTGTGTACCAGTGACAAGTGGAGGCCTGATTTATGCCTTTGTAATTTCTCTTCTTCCCTTGTACATTTTTTGCATGAAGTCAAGGATTGTCTTGGCAGTCGCAGTGCTGAAGGAAAATTTCTGAGGGAGAATTATTTTTGTCTTGGCCCTGTGATTAAAGATTTTTTAAATAATAAAGATTTTTAGATTTCTTCAATTTAATATTTTTTCTGTTAAAGTTATAATTAGTAGTGGTCTGATGTATTTTATTTAATTCTAAATTATGTTTACTGTAGATCAACCAACTCAAGTGGAAAGACGAACTGGTCACTTTACAAATTCACAGCACAGTACAACTTCTCTAGTCTTTCTGAAGTTTCTATTAATCTTTTGAGTTTTATTAATTTCTTTGAATTCCATGAAGCATGCATTCTTATAGGTACTTTCAAGCAATTGGAATAATTTATTTCCAAATTAGAGGTGTGTAATTGCCTGTTCGATTTTAAGCCTGACACCCACAGTAGATTGAATGCTGTTTTACACAAAGGCTTCTAATCTATTAAATGGTGCACTGGGACTGATATCCTATGAAATTGTCTGAATTACTTTTTTCTCTTGGCAGAATAGCATAGAATAAATTTCTTCCTCTATATCTCCGTCTGGCTTCTTTCTCCTGTAATACAGAAAAATGAAGTTGTGGCTCTTTCTATTTCTGCTCTAATTCTGTTTAGTTACAGGTAACCCTTAATGAATGGTTTGAATTGGACAACCACCCCAAATACAGAAATATGGATTCATTCGATCAACAGCAATAGACTTGAGTTTATAGGAAGAAGACTTCCTTGAAAAATATTTCATATTTAAGTCCAAAATATTGATTGGGTTTTTTCCTCCCACAAGCACCAAAGTGGCTATTTGCTCTGATGCCTTTGAATTTTGGCTGGTTTTGGAGCTTGCATGTAACAGGAAGTTAGTCCAGACTAAATTTCTAGATCAACACCTTTTGGTCAGTCGTGAATCTGTGGAGCAATGATAAAAAAGTTAGTAGGAATAATACACTAGTCACTAGTTGTAGTTGTTGATATGGACATGCTTATTTTGCAATTCCGGGAAGGAAATGAATACATGCACATTTCATCCAACTGTACATTTATTAGGCATGGGGAACACTTTGCAAATGCTGATTTTTTTTTTTTTTAAATGGTGGTTTGCCTTATTTTTGTGAAGTATATATTCTCAATGAGATATTATAGACACTTTTTTGGCCCCATATTCTAACATAAAATCGGTTTCACTAACCAGATCTTCTGCTCCAAAGCTAATATATTAATAGGTGTTTGTAAGACTATCAAAGGAATCATATTTTTATTTTTCATGAGACATAGCCAAAATATAGCAGTAGAGAATATAAGTTTTGTATTTCCTTAATTGTTTGTTCTCTAGAGAATAGGGGAAGGGAAGGTCAGAAAGATGCAGCAAAAATTATTTTCCACAATTGTTTTCCCAGTTTTCAGACTAATACACAAAAGAATTTTAACAGAACCATGTCATATTGGGGGAAGTTTGCTTTTTGGATGAAAACTGGTCTCTAAGATAGAGGTGGCTTCCAGTTTTCTCCTGTGCTTTTGGATTTATCCACACTTTCAAAGAGCACAGAGTAAGAGCAAAGAGATTTCTCTACTTCTTCCCTTGATCTTCCTAAATAAGATTTCTGTTAGAGAGAGACCTTCCATAAATTATTCTCTTACTTTGATTTTCCATTAATATGAATTTTAAAGTTAAGTTCAAAACAAATTATTCCTTTGAGTGGAGTAGGAGAATGGAACAGAAGAGCAAACTACCTTAAAATGGGCTGATGCCTGAGGAATCTGCATGAATTTTGTCTAGTTTCTCATTAAAAAAGTATCAGCACTTTGTTCCCTCTGGTATTTGCATTTATCACTTTTTATTATTGTGTTATATGACCTCTAGATCATGTTTCCTCTGAGGAAAGAATCTTGGAGTTTTCTGGTTTTGGAAAATTAGAAGAACAGATATCTCTCTGTTGTGTTCTCTTTTTACCTCCCTTTGTTTTTTTTTTTGGTTTGGTTTGGTTTTTTGTGGAGTTTTTTTGTTTGTTTGGTTTGCTTTTTTTAAGCAAAATAAAAAAAACACCAACAAAACCAAACTCAAACCACAAAAACGGGTACACAAAAAAAAAGTGCATCCCCACAACAAATAGAAGTTTGTTGCCTATATAAATCTAGTAAATAAATCTGGTTTGAGTTAGGGCAAATGTAAAAAAAATTTAAACACAAGCTTGTAGCTTTAAGAACTGTGTGAAAAATCATTAAATAGGATGAGATGGCATTATATAGGGAAAAGACAGAAATTACTTTCATTATTAAATTCTCATGTACCAGCTCAGGTAAATTTGATCTTGCAGAAGTTAGGATTAATATATTGTTGAGATTGAGCATTATTATTATGGTTCTCTAATTTCCATATGCCTTATCTGTACCATATCTTATTTTGCTATTTTGTATTGCTTGCTTTTAAAACGTCTTAATTTTTTATGCTTATGATGCCCTCCTGTGTGTACTTTACAAACGTGGTGTCTGCAGTTTGGTTTGCTGCTGAAGGAAAAATGGAGTGACCTCACAAGGCTGATTAATGATTTGGCCCACAGAGCAAGATTAATTTATTCCAAAGTCATAGTGACTCAGTTGACTGGACATGATGAACAGATGTGAGCTGCAGAATTATTCATGCATGTTTCTGGGGCAACTGTCCCATTTTAAAAGTATTGATGTAGATTATGGATAGTTACAGATTTTCTTTTAGGAATGCTGCTACTATTCTTTTTTTGTTGCAGCATTTCACAAATTCAGTTATGTCTGAAGTTTTGCCATCAGAGAATTAATTTTTTTTGTGTTTTTGTTTCTTGAAATCTCTTGTAAAAATATTTTTACAAGAGTTTTTTGAAGTGTATTTGAGACATAAGAAGTAGAAGATATTGCTTCTACTCTGATAGTAGAAGTTTTTATGTTTGGATATGTTTTGCATGTGGATATGAGTATGTGCAGACGATGCATGAGTTTGTATGGCACATATTCTAGACTGAATAATGCCATTTAATTCCAACTGTGTTTAAGAATTAAGTAGGTATCTTGCTTAGTGATTTCATGTAAAAAGTGATTTTTCACTTGAAGAAGTGTCTCCTTTTGGTTAACAGACTGCTGATCATTCTGTCTGAAGTCATCTTGTACTCATGATCCTTTTGTGGGACTGTTTGGGTTGAGGTCTCCTGAAGCCACCTCTACTTGAGTGTTACCTACATGTTTCCAAGTCTGTGTCTATCCTTCAATTGTGCATTTGATAACTGATAGGATCAACAATTTATTTCACTTATTGCCTCATTAAACCCACTTAATTCTATCCAAATGATCCCATTTACACTTGCTTCATGCTAGTAGTGTCCTGTTTTGATAGTACTTACAGCTATTCCATATTGTTAGCTGAATCAGTTTTCTGGGAATTCTTAATAAAATAGCAGTCCCAGTCTGGTGGATTTGAGATCAGCCAAATATTTTGTAGCAGTATATTGCACTTCTGCAGCAGTTCTCATGAAGCCTTTTACAATCATGTTTTAAACACCTCCTGAAGCAGTAGAGGGCAGCTATTAACTGAGGTTGTAGGCAATGAAGATTAAGGACAAGAGGAGAAAGTTCCAACAGTTGTGTTAAAGCAAACGTTATTTTAACGTGCAGTTAAAATGTGCTGTACTTCAACATCAGCTTAATTTAGCCAGTGCTGAAGTTTTAGACCCTAACTGAAAACCCTTGGAATCAGTGATCTAATGTAATAACTTTGTCATTAAAAGACTGACTCATTTACCTGTTTCATCCACCAAAACCTGTACTAGTCTCCCTTGAAGGAGAACTTCACTTTATTTGAGAAGCTGCTTTGCTTTGAGACTTTTTGGTGGTATTGCAAATATGCTTTCTATTAGTTCATCTTTTGGTGTTATTGAAGTATTGAAGCACCACTGAAGTACTAATAGCTTGTCACTCAGTTCAAGGTGCCATCTTCAAAAGTAACAGTGACTGAATTTTGCTCCACATGCCCCCATCCCTCACAGATACTGGCAATAGCCTGACAACTGACTGTTTCTCATCCTCATTTCTTTAAAAGTGCCCATATATTTCCTCAGTCTAGAACTCTACATGACTAATGTTTAGAATAATTGGAAATGTTACTGTGTTCATGCAACATCTTAGAACAGAAAGTTATTTATATTTGTGCCAAATCTGGTTGAAAATGATAGAAATGTCCAGGCTTTTCTTCTGCCTAGAATCTAAGATGTATTTTTCTTCCTAATGTGAAAAAAGAGGGGGTTTTAACATTACTTCCGACTTAAGTATTTAAGTATGAAATTAATATATCAATTCCTTAAAGCAAGCCCATTGCATGAGTTTTGATATCCTGATAGTCATTTGCAGTTGGTTATAGTTTTTTTTTTTCATGACATGTGTATCATAGTTGTATTAAACCTTTCTTCCCACTCCAGAAATAGCAATGGATCACTCACACAAAAATGTCTCAGCTGAAAACCATCAGTGAAATTAGCAGCTGAAAACAATCTGAATGTGTCCAATTTGCAGTTTAGGAAACTTAGGATTTCACAGTGAGTGAAAATAGTACTGACAAAGAGAAGAAGGGAGAGAATTAGGTTCTTCATTATAGTTTGTGCTGCAGCTGATGTGAAATGAGTTTTCCAAGGAAATTTGATATTTGTAAGCAGAATTCAAGTAGGGCCCAGAAACTCCCACTGGTCTGTAGTGTCACTTTCAAGTTTTTATGGTATTATTCCTGTAGTGGAAAGGTATTGTGTTACAAGTATTGTAAGGATAGGTCTTGCAGCAAAGGGGCCCAGAACTTTTTGGGTAAGCTGTCAGTTCACCCTTCAGGAAGTAAAATTGAAAATTACATACTAGTGAACGGGAGCAGATAAGCATTAAAAAAAAAAAAAAAAAAGAGTTGCCAGTGAGACGTTCTGTGCATGAATGTAGCAAAAGCTTTTAAAATAGCACAGCTAGAGTGGTGACATGTAAGTATGTTGCTTTTCCGAAACATGGATAAAAATTATGTACTCATGTCCACAGGTCTTATATATCAGATTCTTCTCTGAATGTTTGACAGGAGAAAAAAGGCAGTTGTTGTCAAACTATCATTTTCTCTTGAAATATATGAATTGTAATTGAAGTTATGTTATACATGTAGGAAACTATCAACTAGAAGGTGCTGGTTTGCATTTTTTAAATTGAATGATAATTTATAGTAGGATTTGTATCAAGGACTTGTCACTGATATGACAAACAGTATAATGGGTTTTAAGTGTTACAAACATTATACTCTTTAGTGACAATTCCATGTTGTTCAGCATGTGTTGCAGTTTTGCTGTTACAATGTTTTCAATGCTGGCTCCAGAGCATAAATACTAAAGCATATCTAAACTTCCATAAGAAACTGTTTGACTCATATAATATCTATTTTGAGTGTGCTTTTCATGTATCTATTAGTAAGTTGGTTTACTAATTATTTTTTTATTTGCTTGATTTCTCTTTTTAAAAGCATTTTAAACGATGATTTTGGGGAAATATAAGCTTTGGGAAAACTATAAGCTTGCGCCATTACAGATTTGAAGCTTATTATTTTTGACTTTGAATATTTCAATGAGCCCATCACCAAACTGAAATTCCTTGTCTAAGTTATTTGGCCCATTGTTATTAGAAAGTCATATATTGGAGTCTTAATTATTTCACAAATACTGTGTGAATGTACTGAGGGAAATAACAGATCAGTAGCAGCCTTTCAGAATATTTTTGATGTTAGTTTGGTGGTACATATAAAAATAATAAATGGTATCTCTAGTCATGCAAAAGTGTCACATTTCTTAAACACAGAGAGATTACTGTCAAATGTTCTAAAATTCAGTGGCCAATATTTTAAAATATATTGGTTGTCTTCTAGTATCTTCAGTCATTCAGTATAGCCTTGAAGTCTGACTTTATACCACTATGTATTATTTTTCACCAAACAGCACCAGAATCATATCGTGAGGGAAAAGCTTTTTCTGACAAATATAAATTCAACAGGAATTCAATACAGTACTACCTAAATGTTTATTTTAAAGAAGTTAGTGATTTAAAGAAATGGTACACACTGCTGAAATGGAAATCCATTTTCTGTTTTTCTCTTGTTGGCAGTGGTGTTGGTCGAAGAGATCCCAGTACTGGTTTGCATTTGCACTCCCTTTTCATGGTGCACTTGTAATACTTGTGTCTAACACAGGGCACTTCAAAGTGCTGGTGAGAAGTACTTCCATGCCAACATTTAAGGAATGCCAGCATTCCCTGAATTCTACAGTTTGGGACTGGAAGCATAGTCACAGTTTGCCTGAGATTTGCTAAATATCAGCAACAGGAAAAAGAATAGAAGCCTTATTCTCTTAGTTCTTGAAACTTTAAAAAAAAAAAAAGATCCAGTCCTATTTTACAAATTGCGTTGTTTTGAATCCTCTCATGGCAATTTGCTGGCTTCACAGTCTTAGTATCTCATTCTACAGCACAGGCAAACTGTTCCTACAAATAATAGACCTTCCTATCTTCCATTTCTTTCTTCTGATACAGTATTATGCAAAAAAAGAAAAAAAACAAGGTAAAATTTCTCGTTTAATGTTTTACCATTAGTGAACATAATTTAATATTTTCTTTAGCATTACAATTAAGTTGGCCTTTATATCCAGGTGAGCTCAAATGCTACATTATTTTAATATGCGTATATTTATACTAGGCAAGATGTTTTTCCATTTGGTCAGAGCTATTTAGTGCCTGTGATCATGCAGCTCTGTTCACTGGAGCTTTAGGAAATTCCTATTTAAAAGTCTCAGGAAAAAAAAATATTCTGCAGATAGACTTGACTTGGCCAGCAGTTGTTGCAAACATGCAAAGTTTCAATTCTTTGCAGCATCCAACTTGTGTGCAAGTCAGCTGGAGACAGAAAAAAACTTTGTTTAGAACAGGAGAGAAACAATACTGGATGTCAGTATCACGTGTTTGCAAGACTCACCATAGATTGCATTATATATTTGGAAACATTATTCCATTTTTTTTCTTACATGTACAGTAGGATAGTGTTTACTTTTGAAGCCCTTGGAGGGATAGTGAGCAATAGGCAGGAAATCCTCAAGGCATTTGAATGCATGTTCTTTCCTTGTACGTGACTCTAACAGGTATTCCTGTACCTGTCTGCAAAACTTGGTTTCACACTTTGAAGGTTAATTTAGCTCACAACAGAATTACAATGGCAGATAACTTAAATGTGACAACATGTGAATGTTCTCATATGAGAAACCTGCCCTTGACTCTCACGTTTCTAAAGCTACATGATAGTTTAGTGGTGGATACTTAGAGCCATCTGTGAAGATGGCATGTAGCCCATTTCTAAAAGGTGCCAAATAAACATGTTCTTAGATGGTAATCTTGTGCAATCCTGCAAATGCTATCTCAGCTACAGAAAGGTCATGCATTGTGACAGCTTTGCCAAGCATCTTTTTACACTTTGTGGTACTTGTTGACTCTAACAGGACAGAAAAAGATATTTCTGAACAGTGAAACTAGGCACCTGTGCCTGCCCACAAGGAAAATATAATTGTAGGAGTGACCTTGAACTACAGAATTCATCAGAAAAATTACATACAAAACTTCAGTAGCCATTCTATATTATTAGTCTAATTCCAGAGTGCCTTCGGAAATTAAAGAGCGGGTCACAGATTTCAAAAATTTTTAAAGACATTGATAACTGGAAATGAAAACAGTGCGTCCTCCCACACACTGTCATTGTTGGATTTTGGTGTTGCAGTTAGATGAAAGGGAATATTATGGATTTGCTGTTTTTCATGATGCTTAGTCATCTGTATTATAGCCAACCTAATTAGACTTTTAATTCAGCACAGGAAAGTTGTAGCCTTTGGAAAATATCTAATTGATGAAATGAAACATTCTGCTTTGTGTTTTGTTAACCCTTTTTTTTTCCCTTTAAATACCTGGCTCATTTTAACGTCTCAAAGCTTTACTTAGTGTCACCTGCTGTAGATTTCAGTGCATTTCAGTGGACAAACTTACTAACAGGGTAGATGTAAAACATTGAATTGTCATCAAATAGAAGCCTCTGAAGAAGTTTTTGTCTTACAGATATATATATATTTTTTAAAATAGGTAAAATCCCATACTAGATGTGGTTAGTATTTGGAAACAGTGCTTCTATGAAAAAATGGCATGTGTTTGGGCAGCTGTGTCTATACTTTTGAGCATATTTTGTCATTTCAGAACTCATCAGAAAGTTTTTCTTACTAATTCCCTCTTTAGAACCTTGATAAAAATTCACACAAGTTTTTCCCAGAAGTTATCTTAGGCAGAGTTACTCTTAAGAGTACCATTTGAATTGATAGATTCTCTGTGCAACAGTAATGTTTTCAGTCTTATATTAGACTTCCATTTCCGTCTTTTTTCTTTTTTTTTCTTCTCTATCATAAAAGAATATAAGATTTTATAAATAATTTGCTTATGATCTTACTATTCCCCGCTGCATATGCACATTTTACCAAGGCTGAGTTACCAGAAAAAAAAAAAAAGTTTAATTTTTTTAACATGATTATCCTGAAGAGAATGATCTAACTCACAAAATTATGGGATTGGTAGAATAATTCAAATCCAACTTGTGCAACTTAATCATAAATCTGAGTGAGACATAAATTCATTTTTATCTTGGACAGAAAAAATTTATTATCTCTTCCAAATTGGTTCAGTTTTGAGTAATGAAAATCTACGTATAAAAATGAATGGATTGTTTCATTTTTTGTGAATGTTTCTACCTTGACTATACTGATGGTCCCAAGTGGTCTTGCCATAGCTGGGAGGTATTTGTATGGGTGTTACAAGATCTGCTCTTATTTTTCAGCAGAGGACATGATTATGGTGCCATATAAACAGAGCTACTAGGTGACATAAACTGCAGGGGCATAATCTGTACCATTTGTGAAATATCAGCAACAATAACAATATCTCTGCATTGGTATCCAGTTAAGGTATTGTCTTCAGTTTTTAGGACTAAATGGTTTTATTTGCCCTCAGTTGCAAGAACAATTTGTGTTACTCGAATACAGCAAGTAGAATTGGTGCAAATCTGCTTTAGAGAAGGCCAGTGGCTAGTCAGAAGTTGTAGTTGCTGGTAAAACACAAGCATAAAAGAAGCCTAAATGTGTGGGTTTTTGTGGACTGGTTCTTGCAGCAGCATTTGGTGTTCAAGGAGGGTGCTCCCTGCAAACAGCACGAGTCTGAATTTGAGCAGCTCTGAGCAGTTGTGACTTTTGCTGCTGAGCTGCTGTGTATATTTTGGTAGCAATGTTTTACCTCTTCAGTAGCCATTCTTTTAGATGAAATAGTGTGTTAGTGGGCAGGGACTGTTTATAGAGTCCCTGGTATAAAACTTCTACTTTATAAGTTCCACCTTATATGTTACTATAATGGACCCTCCTTACCCCTGCATCGACCAAAAAAGTTTTGTAAGCCTGATTTTTTTTTCCTGTTGTTATTTTTATTGCTCTCCAACATTGGTACTACATTTTTCAAGGATTTAAGTTTAGAGAATTAATTTTATGAAACAGTGTTTCTGTTCTTTCCTCATACTGATTTTCACATGTAAATTGGAAATTTGACTTCTATTTTAAATGTATAACTAATGTTTTAGTAGTATGTGATATGAGTATAATAAATATTTGAGCACCTAAAAGTTACTAAATATGTAATGAATGAAGCATGATGAAAACTGATATTTAAACTTAGGTTTATTTTTTTTCTTTAGAGTGTTGTTTGATATGTTGTCCATGTATGTGGCTCTATCCACATTCTGTTTAACCTAGCACTGTTGAAAAACCATTTTTCATTTTCAAAAGGGACTAGTCATTCACAGGATTGATAGAGACTCTGAGAGTCTCTAAGTATAGGATCAGAATTAAAGCCAAATTTCACTTAATGTTGCTTCAGTTTGTCTTCACTCTCATTAGTTTCATCACCATTCCATCATGGTTGGAAGCTCTGAACAACAATTTTTTTTTCAGTTTCTAATACATTTATTTTCGCTCAAGGAGACACTGCATTTAAAAGTTAATTAGTTTCCTCACAAATGTACAAGCCAATAAAGTTGCATTATTATTATTAAAATCATAAAAAATTGCATCAGTCTTACAGATCTGGGAATTCATCACATGCAAATTTCATTTGGATACAGATCATCTGTACTTCAGGCTTTCAAAAAAAAAAGAGAAATAAGGAAGGTCATGTTTAAAGAAACAAAAAAGTGAGATGTTAACTGGTGCCAGCCTGCAGAGCTCTCTGGCTGTTTGGGCTCTCCTTTTCTTCAATCTCTTTTCTTTCATGGTTCTACTTTTCATTTGGGTTATTTTGGAAGTGCAATTAAGTAACTTGCCTGTGTACATGGGTAAATGCCTCATCCAGTAGTAAATAACTTAGCTACAAGTAGAATATCTGAAGGAAGAAATGCACCAACAGGAAGCAAATTCAGCAGAAATGTGTGTGTGTCAAATACATTTAAGTTCCAGACTTCTGTTCTTTGCAAATATAATTTTTCAGGAAATTCAGGGTTGTATGTGGAAAAATGTCACCCAGTCTATATATCCTACTGTATCACTAACCTACATTAGCAGCATGTCTGGTGGCATAGGCTATTGGTCCTTCCCCTCCATCATGGAATAATGTTACAATATTTAGACCTTAAAAATGAGTTTAAGGTTGAAACAAGTCTATTCTTTGTCTAAATATTTCTGAAGCTGAGATCAGTTCACAGTTCATGTTGCTACTAGTAGAGTTTTAGATAGGAATCATCTCCACTCTGGGTAAGAGTATCAAGATACGGTTTTTAGTTTGAAAATCCATAAATGATAGTTACATAAATCAGGAATTCATAGGTGAAGCTACTCTTGTATGTGCAACTGTGCTTACAGTGATTCTTAGGGACTATTATTCAAAATATGGTAAGGTGTGTGCAGCTCCATGTGGTTGTCCTCTGGCTCTGATAACAATGTGTGGTTTTGCTATTGGAAGATGGAATAGAGATGGAAATGTGCCTGTTGAATGTGGTGACAGAAGCTGTGAGGGAACCTAAATCAGTTTGGTTGCACAACTTCAGTTTTAAAACATCTTGACTATTTGGAGAAATGACTGGGAAAAAAAAAGAATTCTTTGCAACAAGGCAGTGCACAAAGGAGACAGCTGTGTTCCTGTTTTTTTTTAATAAAAATATTCAACTTAATCAATATAGGATAAGGAAATCTTGCTTATATGTAATCCTCAAAAGATGTTTGTAGGTATCTTCAGCAGGTGTCACCTATATGCATATGTCAGACGTGGAGTGAAACTAAAGCAGACATTGAGTCAAAAAAAGAAGAAAATATAGTACAAAAACAGATGCAAATTACTTTTTCCTCCACTCAGTTCTAACTTGTAACAATTGATAAAAAATAAAAGCACATTCCTCTGGACACGGCCATTTGTGTTAGAAAACCTCCAATTGTGTGTTGGATTTCTTTTTCTTTTTGAAGGGAAACCATATGGAGGATGTCTTATATCACTGATTTTCCAGCATAAATGACACCTTTTGTGTTGTAAAATTATACAACTTTAGCTCTTTTTATACATATATATATATAAATTGACTTTCATTGTTTAAGCTGTAACTGCCAAATAGCTACAGCATATAATTTATTAGGTGTATTGAAGTAGTTTTATGTTTGTTTTAAATTCTTTAAAAGAGAGGTGACTGAATGCTGTGGGCATTTTCCCTGTATTTTGATTGAAGCCTCTGAAGTACTTAATTTCTGTCTCACTTTCAATGGCAAGCTTCCCTGGCAGTTCAGTAGCATCTCTCTCAGACAGCAGAGCTGGCCAGACACCCCCTCATAATTGTCACAGTCATCTGTGCCAAAAAACTTACTCATATTATAACTATGTACTTTGGAGGTAGATAATTTAGTGATATGAGTTCATAGTTATGTTAAATTAATGTGAAAGAAAAATAAAATACTCAAAGTTTAAAGTTTTTCTATATTTTTATAGACATATACACGTTTTGTTTTATGAAATGTGTTTCTGAGATTTATTTTTATTTCATTTTTTAAGGTTTTAGTCTTAATTTTTAATTTAATTGACCAAGCAAGCAACAGCAAGATAATTCAGTGGGAGTACAAAGGCTGTAATAGTTATTATAGAGCTGTAATCATAGGTGATGATGACACAGACTTGTACTTCAGCCTCACAGGGTAATTTTCCTTCAACAACACTTTAAGGAAGGATTGTGGCATTTTTCAAAAGCAACAAGAATTTTAGGGTTTTTTTTCCTAAGAATATACTCAAAATTTTATCAATTAATTTTGATATTTGTCTTAATTGTTCAAATCACTTATGCTTTTAAAGTACATCCTGCATTTCAGGGTGATATGTCCTGGTTTCTGCCAGGACAGGTTTCATTTTTTGCAGTAGCTGGGAGGAGCATGGCTGAGGCCCTGATGTTACTCTGCATCACCTCATGTTATGGTCCCTCTCTTCTGGGGAACAGAGTTTCCCAGTCAGTATTTGTTTACTGTGCGGGCTTTCTGTAGAAATAATTTCTTTGTCTTATATCTTTTATCGTTGATGTTGTTGCTATGTCTCTTTTCTTTCTTCATTGCTCTTTCCATAAGTTGTTCTTATCTCAAGCCATGATCTTCACCTTTAGTGTCTCCAGTTCTCAAATCCATCCTGCCCAGCAGGAAAGGGACGCAAGAGAGCAGCACGTGGTTTGGAAGAGTCTCAGTGAGGGCACTGAATTAGGGAGTGCCATTCCTAAATCACAACATTGTGTTTGCATAGAATTCTCCTTCAGAGCAACTGCTCTACTATTCCTTATTCTAACTGAATTCCTGTAATTTCTTATGCATATTTTTAATGTATTGAAATATAATTTGGTATTTTTCTGTTTTGAATGTACTGTTATAAACATATCTTGAGGATAAGTAGGTATCACAAAGTCCAAGCTTTCCTGTCAGTGATTAAATGTACTTGCACATCTTCACATGAATGTATGAGGTGAATATATTTAGCACCCATTCTTTAAAAAATACTATTTATTTGTATAGTATTAGACAATATCAGTTGAATCTGGTAGAAGTTGGTTTCTAAGCAAACCAAAGGAAGTTTTTTTATGAAAAACAAGTCATGCAGCTATGTAATGTAGTGAGCAATTCTGTGTTTGGCATAGTGTAAATGGCTTCAAGGTATGACCGGAAAATTCATTCAAACTACATTTAACAAAAATGATTAGACTCAAAGAGCAGTGAGAGGACTATTGTGTACATTTGCCCTGTATTTTTTCTTTTTTTTTCCCTGGACATCTCTTTATGGCTTTTGCAAACAATATAGTTAAGTCAAGGTGTTGATTAATCTGTACACATTGCATCATGAGCTGTAGCTGAGTTTGCTTCTTGAAAGTTGCCTTCTTCCTTGCTCCCTAGATTTATTCACAGTCTGAAGTACTTTAAAAAGGCTCTTTGAACCAAAAATGCCTGTAAAATCTCAGTATTTTATTTTTATATGAATGGCAGTACTGTATTAAAAGGAAGTTGATTAGAGAATCAAGGTTGTTGTAACATCTGTTAGGCATGTGTAAAAAATGTACAAATAAAATTTGAAATGCTTGCACAATATGTCTCACTTGTAAGATATAGTATATATCCGAATTTTACCTGAATAAACTTTTAATGACGTTCAGAAGGTTATTCCTGACTCTCTAGTAAAGCATAAGTTACAAAGGTCAAAACCTTTAAATAGACCAATTAAAAGTAACTAAAATTATTTGGGTTTTTTTTTTAGCTGTAGAATGGCAGGTACACCTTTAAGTCCACCAGAAGATTAATATGTAAAATATTGTTTTAACTGTAAAATAATGTGCACCTATATTTTGCTTTTCTTGTCTGAGATTTCAACAGTCTACATTTTCACTATTCTTATGATTTACACTGTGATTGTAGTTGTAAAATGTGCTCAGGCTTCATAAGTACAATGAGCCTTATGGAATAACTGATGAAGCTATTAGGAAAAGAAAGTACCCTTCTGAGTAATACAAATCTGAGGTAATTTGAAGAAAAATTTTAATCCTCCCTGTGCTTGCTGGGAGAACAAGACATTGTTCTGGAAGTGATGGTGAAAGGAAGGATTTGATGATTTTATACCCTTTTAAAAGTTAAGGTAATATTTTCTGGAATATAAAGCAGGTAAGAAATAGATTAAAAAATTAAGAGCTTCTTTGATTATTTAAAAAGTGATTCAACATCAGAGTCAGGTGTATTGAATTTCAGTGAGGAAAGCTTTTTTCTTGGAATAGCCACTTGGTGCCAAAACAAGCTTCAACAGGGGCCCAACAAAAAAATTTAAGAGAACTGCTTCAGGCGAATTTTTCATGTTGCATTGCCTAAACATATAACTTAGGATCTGATGGCCTGGAGAAACACTGGATTTAGAGTCAGTTATATAGACAACTTATCAAAATATAGAAGGTACACTGCCTTACCACTATTTGTATCTTCGTGACATATTCAAATCTTGCAGCTTGAATTTTATTGGAGTTGGAAAACCAGCTTGAAAACTTTTTTTTTTAAATTGAAAACATGAGTAAAACATTGCATGCAATAGGCTTCTTTACATATAACATTTAATTTCACAGGAAAGAAAATACTCATTTTTACTCTTCTAGTAACAAAAGAAAACTCCAAATCAAGATAACTTTCATTTGAAGTATTTTAAATAGAAGTGTTGACTTCAATTTTTATTTGTTTAATAAGAACAATTTACTAAATTTCTGATTAACTTCTGTTTAACCAAAATATATAATTCAGCAAAGAAATTAATTTCTAAATTTTTTGAGATGTGATATTGAATCTGATTTAGTTATGAGTGCTGACATGTTAACAGCTACTATCTGCTATATGTAGCTTGAAAGAGGAAAATACAAAATAGAATAGTTAATAACATACCCTTGTCATATCACAAGCTATGGACTAATCTGCCTATTCCACAGTTAGAGTGTAAAAATTGTTCATACTTCTCACACACAAAGTTTGGCATTCCATAAATGATTACTGTCTCTTGCCAATGCCAGTTACTCTATTGATAATATGCTCTTACTAACAGTTGTAATCTTATATGTGTAATTGTAGTAGCAAATTACTGCATATACCTGCTTGACTAATTGTTTCTTCTTAAATTCTATTATCTGGGCCTTCAACTGATTATGAGCAAAAATAAATTTAAGGACCAGGACTGTCACTGAAAAATTAGAAATTGCAGTTTCAAACATTTAAACATATTCCTTCTCCTGTGAAGAGTTGTTATGTTGTGCCACTCAAGTTAATTATGCACAACACTCAGAAGACTAGAGGGGATTTTTTTTTCCCCATGGAGAGTTATGCAGGCTGTGGGTCATGTCCTGTAGGTGTGAGTCTGCTTTTGTCAGACCTGCAGATGCTCTGAAACCAGAGTTGTGCAGGAATCTCTTGGGAACAAAGGGCTTGGTGATTTAGTGGCCTGTTTTACTTTCTATATGCTTAATTCAGTGTGTATAAAATCTGAGATATACATTTGGATTTCTGACCTGGCTGCTTGACAGAGGCCTGTCACTAAACTGCATCACTGGTATAATGAGTGATATCACTGACATTACTAAATTTTGCTAATTTCCTCCTTCCCCTGTTTGCACATGACTTGTATCATATAAGCTCTTTCCTCTGCCCAGCTCATTCCCAAGGATCTGCAAAGGGAGGGAGTTTTCAGGAACCCTAGAAGTAAGTTGCTCAGTCTCACTGAAATTTGAGGCCAAATGAACACTTTGAAGATCAGCATCTATATTTATCACATTCCAAAGACCACCAATAGTTTTTTAATTATGGAGTAAATTCTAGTATGAAATTTGTTTCAGAACCAAATGGGATATGGAGAGCTTATTCCTATACTTCTCTGTTAATGGGCTATTTACTATTTTTTCAGCAACCGTGTTAATAAATGTCAGGATACTCTATGTTATGCTGATCCACTCTGAACTTTACTGTAGACAATAGCCATATTGTCTGAGTTTATTTGAAGTACTTCAGTGCAATATAGCAAATGAAGGTCTCTGAAGAATCTGTTCTCACTGGCAGTGGTATATAATGACTGTCTTCACATTTTTTTACCACCTCTAAGGTAATGGTATTCTCTCATTTAAGGTCAAGTAGTTACTACATTTTTCCATTTAACTAAGTTGTTTCTTCTTGTTTCTTTTTTTTTTCCTTTTTTTTTTTAATATAAATTTAATGATTTCTCTAAAATGTTGTTCTTTGAACATGGTGAGCTAAATTAAGGTTTTCAGATTTCGTAAGTGGTTTTGGTCAATACCAACAAATTCACTTACAATTTAAACATCACATTTAAACATTAATTGAAAATATGACGTGGAACATGGAACTCGAAGTGATTATACCACCTAAGTGTTTTCTTTGCAGTTGTATTGAAGACTTCTGGACTAATGCCACAGATTTAAGCCTTTTTAAAATAAGACTGTTCAAATCTCACTTGAACAGTTATGTGAATTGTAATTATGCCAGTAACTATTGAAAAGTCCTCATTTATAAAGCATCCTATTCAGAAATGTTGCTAATGCTAACAAAAAAAAAAAAAAGTTAATTAGAGTTTTCAGATTTAAAAGTTGAAATCAAATTGAGTCCTTGAATTAGTCAAAAATAATTGTGTGACTTATACAGTGGGTTCTTGATTTTTGAAGATAGTTATTTAAGGTGAACTTAAATAACTATCTTCATTGGTAGACAAAGGATAGTGATGTCTAGTTATTTGTTATAAACATTATTTTGACATGTTTATTGAACATCAGTGGATTAAATCTTATTGAATTTTGATTGCCTAGGAGATTTGTAGTGAATTGCATAGCATGAGT
This sequence comes from Luscinia megarhynchos, assembly GCA_034336665.1. NCBI lineage: Eukaryota > Metazoa > Chordata > Aves > Passeriformes > Muscicapidae > Luscinia > Luscinia megarhynchos. The sequence goes on along the minus strand of CM067566.1, from coordinate 36,081,488 downwards.
CATTTGCTTATATTTACAGCTATAATATACTAGTTAAAATTCAACCTCTTCATAAACAATTTCATCTAATAATTCTGTTTGGTATATGAGTCAGCAATGAACTGCAAGAACTTACCTGTTGCCTGTCATAAGCATGCTTTTATAGAACAAGAAAATAAAAATGTGAAGTTTTTATCTATTTGGATGAAGTGCAAAATCTAATTTCATTATGACTGACTTAAACTATTAAATAAAGAACATATCATACTAGCAAAATGGCAGGGCCAGGTAAGCAAGAATTTAATTTAGGGTTTTTTATCTCATTATATTGTGTGGCTAAACTTCATGAAGAAAAGCTCTCCCGTTGTTTCATATTGACTTTTGATCTGAGTATAATAGCGTGCTCCCAACAATAACTTACCAGCTGCCTTTAAGTTAGCACAAAGTTTCATGGACATTTGAACAAATATGCTGTGCAAGTGGTGCAAGTAAGTATTTCAGGGATAATTTTTCAGTTGGTAAAAGTCCATCAGAAGGTAGAACAGCTGAGGCATCCAATGGAAAAGGAAGGGAGTCAACAACTGTAGTAGCAGACCTGGAGTGAGACCAGTGTGCATCACACATAGTTGTGTAGGAGGACAAAAGCAGCTAACCTGCTGTGGTAGCCACAATGCCTTGGTAGCCTCATCTGCCCACATGTGCTCTTTGTTTCAGGCAGATCTCACCCAGCAGTTAGAGTCAATGCTAAAAAGTAAAAGTATTAGGTCTGATGTTATAGGGTCTCTCTTATTAAGCACTGAAATTAAAAAACCATCATTGTAAAGAGCTGAGAGTTTTACCAGGAAGCATTCTGTCAGCGTGGTATTGATTCTGAATTCTATTTCATATGCCTTCTTTCTGGCATGAAGAAGGAATTTTGCTGCACATTTCAGGTCTCAAAAATTTGCCTTCTACTGATGTATGTATCCTGATTTTTCAGCTGTAGAATAAATAGTACCAGCAGGCTGTTTATTGACCTTGAAAAACAGTCTCCTAGTGTTTTGCTGAATCTGTAAATGTTCTTTAAAAATTCCTCATCTTTATGATTTTGGCATTAGTGGACCCTGGAAAAAAGAAACAATATAATTTTCCTTTGTAATGTATTAGGAAACTTCCTTTTCTGACCATCTAGGATCCACTTCTGATTTGGGTGAGATCTCTCTGCAGATACACACCCCACATTCACAGTGCTTTCACACCTAGTGCTTTTGCTGAGCTTGAGGAAATCCTTAAAGAGCCTTTCCTATTGCATATTTAGCAGTAAGGTTTAGAAAGAAATAAGTAACTATATAACATCCAAGCATTTCCTGGGAAGAAGGAAACAGTAGCTTCATCTCTTAATCATTTGCTGTGGCTCTAGCACTTGTCTTTCTAATGTGATTCAGCAGCTTCTTTGAGAGTCACCACAATGAAGTGAGTGGCTGGAAAGCAGAGGAAGGCACTATCCTGATTCTCAGGATGGTGATGCACCCAAAGTATCTCTGCTAATTACTGCAGCCAAGAGTCAGAGCAGGGCTTACTTGACTCACACTGCTACAGTAGAAAAAGGCTCTGTTAGCATTGTCTTCTCTAGGTTTGGACTAGAGAATAGCAAAAATAGCAGGGCATGAGTAGAGTTAAAAGCTTGGACTTCTCCTGCATTCTAGGGGCTTTTGAATGACACACAGCTCAGAAGAGAAAGTGACAGAAGTGCTGGGTTGTGGCAAGCTGGGGGGAAAGGAGGCAAAAGAACATTCCATAGAGAAAAAGGTATAATAGTGCATTTCTTATAGCAAATCTGTAAAGGTGAACATTTGCTTGACCCTTTGCCATGTCAGTCAACCATATAATGGCTTTTAGAAGTCTGGTGGCTGGGAAGCCTCAACTATTACTGCTGTTTCACCGTTGGTAACAAATTGCAACCAGAAGCTGCTAAGTTATCTCTCTAAATGCTTTGAGTAGGAGATCTATGTGACAGCCTTTTGCTGCTTCATACAAAGAAAGCTACCAGCCCTGGATAGCTTAGAAGTTTGATAGTTCCTAAAGAGGTCAAACTGAAATTTAAAATAAAAATTAAAAAATAGTAATCATGGATTTCATTTTCATTCTATGTCCAAATTTGCAACACACACAAGTAAGTCTTTACATATCTCTGTTTGGATTAGTTGATTATTTATGTGAATGGATACTGTTGGGTTTCATTCTGCATACTAGAAGTGCACTCCATGGGCAAATGGAAAAAGAATGCAAGAGGAATATTTGTAGTCTTCTAAAACAGTGGGGGCCTCTTTATTTTTTAATAGAAGCCGTTAAAAAAGCCATTTCTGTAGCTAGTATCCAGTATAGTATGTATTGTGTATCTTAATTTCTTCCATGCTAGGATGTTCTTCAGTGATTTAGTGAAAACTTCCTCAAGTATACTGTGCCCCATTTCATTTTTTTGTTACTCACCTGCTGAGACAATGTAGATGTTTATAGCATTACCTTTATGTGCTAGCTGAGCATTGTATTTACCAGATTCTCTTTAATCTGGCATAGAGGGCCAGATTCTGGACTAAAAATATGGTACACTTTTGTTTTGATGTGCCTCCATCTGTATCCTTGTTTTTTGGATCTGTGCATATCTGTTAACAAATAACTGGTCCATTTGAATCAAATTTCCTGAGTGCTGAATTCCAGCAATTCTTTCTTTCACAGCCCTTTGGAATTAAAGAAGAATTTTTTTTTTCATACAGGGTCTGTGTTTCCAGTTTCTTACACATAATCTAGTAAATAGAGCTCAGTATAATATACTTATTCAGCCTAACCCTTCTGAGAGAGTGTTTCATGTCAAATAGAATTAGAGATGCACCAGACTCTTAATTTCAGGCCTCACTTTGGCACAGAAATTACCCTTTCATCCTTTCACGTGTGAAATTGAAGGTTCCCTGCTGGCTTAACACAGCCTGTAACAGCTGAGCACTTGGCCACAGTGCTGAAGCTGTGAGTAGTTTTCCACAAATACTTCCCCCTCTGCACCCATTAATCCAGAGGGGTCTTTGAGCAAGGCAGCCCAGCATGTGCCTGTTGCTGAGTCCTTCTGGCACTTAAAGAAAAAGCTGAGCTATACATTTCAGTAGATCTATTCCCTTTGTAATGATTATTTGTACCAGAGATGTGTATTCAAAGGTCTGAGTATTTCCACATACATCTGTTTGATAAAGATTTTAAAATGAGAAAGTAAATTAATTATTGTAGTTATATTTGTGTACCATAAAATTCTCCAGTTATCAATGATAGCTGCAACTGACATTCCATATGTGGAAGTCTGTTTTGTGCCAAGTGTGTTATTTGCATCAGTGTGAAAGATTAATAGGTACAGTTGCTTAATACTGTGATTGTATATTTAACAAATCAAGAAATGTTTTATTTATTTGTGGTAACAAAATCACAGAATATTTGGGATTGAAAGACACCTCTGGAGATCATCTGGTCCAAACTCCTGCTAAAGCAGGTTTATCTAGAACATATTGCCTAGGATCTCTGGGCAGCCTCAAAGTAAAGAAGTTTTCCTGATGCTGAGATAGAACTTCCTGTGTTTCACTCTGTACACATTGCCCCTTATCCTGTTTCTGGGCACCACCAAAAAAGTCTGGCCCATTCTCTTCACACCCACTCTTAAGATACTTGTGTACACTGGTAAGAAAGATCTCCTCCTCTCCAGGCAAACAGGACCAGCTTGCCAGCTTTTCCTCATAAGAGGGATTTTCCAGCCTCCTAATAATATTTGTAGCCATCCTTTATAAAAATGGAAAGTCTTTCCAGTGTACCTATTCCTTCTGTGAATATTTTTGGTGGTGGTTGCCCACCTTTTTCTCAGTTCAGACAGGTTAGATTTTTTTTTCTTCATGTGTTATCTAAATCAAAAACCTGCCTACAGCTGGGGAAGGGTCAGTCTCAGAAGAAAACACTGTGGGCCAGCTCTGGTAGTTCTATAGCAAAGACCTTCCTTCAAAGCACTGTATCAGCTAAATGATTTTCCTCATATTCTTGTACTCACAGTGACACTTTTTTCTTTATAGATTGTGATATTCTATTTGAAACTTTTTTGTACATAACTATTTTACTTTTAGGTAGAAATTATCTGTACTCTCTTCATCTTGTTCTTTTTTTTTAAATGTGGTGATGGTGTGGCTAGAAAGCTGAGGACTTGTCTATCTCAGATTTTCTACATTCAGGTAATAATCCAATAGGCTTTAGAAAAATGTAAGCAACAATCTTACACAGCAATATACAATGATCATAGTTGAGGGAGCATTCCTTTTTCTAAAACTACTGTCATTATAAAATACATTTGTGTCTTTCATGCAAATATGTAAAGTAGCAAAGTACAATTAAGTCAAGATTTCAAAATTTTTAAAACTTTTAATTGGGAGGAAGCCCTGCCTAAATTGAGTATTTTAATAAATGCTTGAAATATGATACTATGTACATGTCTGGGGAAAAATATTTTCTCTAGCACTGTTCTCAAAGATGGGAAGATTTCACCAATTATAGGGTTGGCTCAATAGTAAAGGGGCAAGGTTTGCTTCAAGTTTTAATAACTCTGTAAAGAAATAGGAAACTACATGTAGTAGTTAAAACACCTTACTTTCTTTGGGAGGTTTTGGCTTTTTTTTTTTTAGCAGAAGATAAATATTCAAAGAGCTTCAAAACATAAAGCATAAAATTTAACTGCTGCCATTCTTCATCTTAGAGATTAGCAATGTAATGAGCCTCAGGATGAAATTTGAACTATTGTGTTGGTTTAATTGTATTAAGATACACCATTAAAGAATATGTTGCACTAAAACTAATAAATGTGAGTTTATGAAGTCAGTGGTTGTATACAAAGTATCTTTTAGACTAATTAATAAATTGCAAGAATAAAACTCTATGCAGGGCAATTTCTTGAGCCCTGGAGATCATGTTGTAACTATATAATTTTGTCATTATTAAAATTTAAAAAGCACACGTTTCTTGGTCTGGGTTAGTTCATGCTCAACATATGAAGTGCTGAATGGCCAGAATTCTAAGATATTTAAATATCTTAGATATTGATATCTGAATAGCCAGAATTGTAAGAATTATCAGAGTCCACTAACATATGAAGGCTTTTATTGATTGCATTGTCCTTTCCTGAGACTGTGTTGAAGCATGAATCGTATTCTAAAGGCTAACAGATGAATTCTCAAGACGGTATTTCAATGCCATTTTTATCCAATTTAAAAAATTTTTCTTCATTTTATTATAGGCAGTTGTCCATATTTAAGACTTCAGACTTTAAACATACATTATCCTCTGCAGATTAAAATTTCTTGGCCCACCTTCATGTGCGGTATTTTAATGAATCCTCAGGTGATTTTACTGGATGAAGGTGTTAATGTCACAAGTTTCTTTGACCTCCACCCAAATAGGCAGGAGAGGGGAGTAAATGAGAGTTTTTTCCATTTGAAAATGTATCCAGTGTGGTTTTTCATTTTCAGATTAACTGCAGCAACCCAATATGAACCTGAGTTCTACTCTAAACTGGAGGAATGTTTTAGGGTTTGGAATTTGGGTTTTTGTTGTTGGTTGTGTTTTTGTATTTGGGTTTTTTTCCTAATCTGAAGAGTATTTAATATTAGGCCGTATACAAATTAATGTCTCGTTTCCTTGCACTTGTTTGGATGTTTAAGCCCTCATCAGTATAACTTTTTGTAACATTTTATTCAGTCTTCAACGCAACTTTTCTAAATGAAAGTTAGAAGCTGTAGACTTCAATTAACTAAAAAACAAGTATTTATAAATTGCATAAAAAGTACATGGGAAAAAAGAGGACTTTTATTTAAAATCTATGAAATCCTTACAGTTTGCTTAGTGCTTGAGATTTTTAATCTTTATTCTAGTCAAAGCCTTCTACTCTTACACTTCCAGGAGCAATTTCCATTGGAGTCATAGTACTATTCACATGCCTGAAATTACATCTGTGCTTGAAGGATTTCTGGGTCAATGAAATGATCAAAGATAAAAGCAATTGGTTCATTATTATTTCTTTTTCTCCTTTTTTCTTCCATTCACTAGAACCTCGTGTAAATCATTTTACTGAAGCTGATAATGGAGACAGAGATGGCAAAAAGGCATTGAGAAGCTTAGAGTGCAAGAAAAAATAGTTGTCAGTTTGTCAGTGTCCATCATTTCTGCTTCTGGAGAAACTAATGTCTTTGAAAACCCTTTTTCTGAAAAGATCAGACTCCTGAATGCATAATGGTTAGCAAAAAAAAAAAAAAAAAAAAACCAAAAAAAACCAACCTACTTACACATCTTCTACTTTTAAAATATAGATGCTACATTGTTTAAAATGCAGGTAACCCATAATTCATAATATTTTAATTCATGTTATTATTTCAGTTCTTCTATAAATTGGGCCACTCTGCAAACTTACTCTTTAAGGGAGGAAAGAGAGAAAAGCTGTTACCTATGGGGCTGTATACATTTTTGTCTATTGATACATTTTTGGTTTTATTGTCGATTTTTTTTCACTGAGATGACAAAGTGGTGAAATTATAAGTCTTCATGACTACAAGCAGTGTCACAAAAAGTTGTACCACATCTGACTCAAAATTTGATCTGTTTTGGAATGAGATATGAGTGTGATTCCAGTCTGGTGTTTAGTGTATGTATTTATTCTTTGTTTAAATATAGTGACTGAAAGACTGTTTAAAACTTAAATGTCAAAAGCTTTATATGTTTATGTAAATATCCTAGGCTTCACTTAATATTGTGTATCTGTATTTAAAGCAGGCTCCTTCTTGTATTTGACTATATTTTAATGTTTTGATGTGTATGAGATAAACCCTTTTCTTATATTGTAGAACTTATAACGGAAAAGAATGAAGCTTCAGGCAATGGTAAAAAAGGGCTTTTTTTAGAAAATCCTCAGCTCCTTTTTTTTTTCTTTTTTTGTAAATACAGGTCCATTCACTGTAGTCATTAGCTCTTTTTTTAATTTCTCTGTAAGAGACTAGTAAAGCAGAATAATGCTTAAAGTAAGGAGTTTTCACATTTTACTTTTGTATGGACTTTTTTTTTATTGCTGGATAATGGAATTTATAACAATAGGCCAGAATTACTAAATGATTAGCTGACCATTCTTTATACTCTAGATTTCTGCTATTCAAAGCTGGCAGAATTTTCCAAATCTTCTTCTCTGGGTTTTATGCTTTCATAAAGATACACTTTCCTTTAACACAGCGTAGATTTTGTAAAAGTAATTTGGAAGCTGTTTCCCAACGCCCACCTTCCCCCCACCCCTGACAAAAAAGAAAATTATGTTTAAAATGTGATGACATCTCTTTCTCAATAGATTTTGGACACACTTATTTATTTCTATATATTAAACGTGAGTATGTTGCATTTAACATTTTGGGAGGTTCACTGGCATCTATTTGTAGTTTTTTAGTTCTTGAAGATTGCAGTGTCACTGAGAAGAATCTGGCAGACATCCAGAGACACTTCGAGCAAATTTAGTCTTCCAATTAAGTGCAGCCTTCTTAGCCCCTTTATTGTCCTTGTAAAGCATGTTTTCTTCCTTAAAGCAAGAAAACCATTAAAATGTGCTGCACAGGAGAATAGGGGATACTGAGAACCAGGCAGCGAGCATTCAGAATTCAAAAGTTTGGATTTTTTCTTCCCATTAAACATTCTACTTTTTAACTTCTGTGTGTGTGCTAAACAATTGGAAACTATTCTCACTTGACAGGATGGAAAGAGTTCACTGACTTCATGCACAGATATCTCAGTTTTGCACAGTGAGCATTCGTCTGTTAGTTGCATGCACAGTCTTAGGGACCAAAACAAAAATTTGGTTAGTGTGAAAATGCTGGCAGGACCAGAAACACATTGTTACTGCACATGACAATGCTTCCAAAGCTGGAATAGAAATATTATTTTATTGGACTAATATCCAAGACTTCTACAGTCCTTACTTACTAGATTTTCCATCTGGTATTCTGAGGGGTAAGAGGCACTTCCCTGCTGAAACTCCTGTTCAGTGAAAAATGTATAGGAGAGTAATTGATGGACTGACCTGAGCAAAAACTGCTTTGCAATTTTTGACACAGTTTTCAGAACAAACGATACTACTGGTAAACATTTTTGGCTCAAACATAATTGTGTGGGGGGATGAAAACTGTGAAAGACCCTTCCTTTCATCATTTATGTGAAAGCATCCTGAAAAAATGACACCATCAGTATCTCTAGACTAATGGAACTGGCTGAATAGGTCGGCTGTTCTTTTTCCTTTATTGGGTGAGTTGATATTTGGGATACTGAACATTACAGTGCATTTTGTCAGTTTTACTGCTTGTGGTTCCTTGTGGAAAAAATAAATCAGTAAATATTTTTTATTCAACAGTCAAAAAACTTTGAAGAATGAATGGAAGGAGTAAATATCTCTTCTCAATAAATGTTCTTTTTTTATATTTTTCCTTCAACTTCTCTTTCAAAATTCCTTTGCTTCCTATTGTTTGAGTGTTTGAGTTTGGTTTTTTTTTTGTTGGTTGGTTTGGCTTTTAGGGTGTTTTGTTTATCACAGAGATTCCATTTCTTTTTGTTTTTGTGGGGTTTTTTTGTTTGGTTTGGTTTGGTTTTTTTAATAGTGGGTTAATGATTCAGTCTGTGTACCACAGAAAAGAAAAACAATAGAAATGCTCTTTTAGCTTCTCATGTTTTAATAATTAATGCTGTTTATATAATTAATCAATACAATTAAAAGTCATTCAAGTGAGATCTTTGGTTTTAACTCAAGTAAGTTTTGAATTAAATAAGGAGAAAATTATTGCTAAAGCATTTATATAAGCTTGTATGTAATTTCTATAGCTTTTAAACCATCAGGTGATAATAATGCTAATACAAATGGTCACCAATAAAATCTTTTCTTTCCTGATGCTGTGGGTTAGTTACCTCTGAGATATGTAGGTGTTGGGGTGCAGGCTGGCAGGAATTGTTCAGCTTGCACCAGTCTAGACATTTGAGTCCCTAGGGGTGTGCTGGTTGCTCAGCCACTTTTTCAGGCACCTTTGTCATAAGCAGGTCTGTTCAGAACTTCTTTGCATCATCGTAGTCACAGCCAGGTTCTTGATTTTCAGCTTTGATTTCCTTTGCACCTGATGAGCCTGATTTAGATGGCAGTGAAAACTATTGGGTCAGCATTGTTTTAAAGGTTAGGCCTTTTAACAGTATTGTCAAGCAGAAGATAACCTCAGTGAATTATCTTGATTCCTGGTGAGCAGCTATACAAGTGCTCATTCAATTCTGCATGGTGCATATGCTTGTGAGGGGACAGGGACTTGTGATTCAGGAATCCTGAATGTGATGTCTGGTCAGACCAACAGGCCAAATGTTTCCTGATACATCTGTCACACTAGATAAAGCCTGCAGTTATTGTGTTGCTGTATTTGGTCCTTCAGCACATCCATAGTCTATCAGAAGAGCTGCTTTGCCCATCCTGCAGTGCAGTGCACATCCCTGAGGTTAACAGTGGACTCGTGGACTAAAACAGTGACATTGCAACAGGGAAATGGGGCATTTTTTAAGTGTCTTTGGAAAATTTCAGCTATTTTGTTGATTTAATCTTTTACATATGTTTAAAGAGAAGGTGAGGAACTCCTTTCACATATGTGCTGTCATTTCATTCAATTTAAACTGCAGAATTTGGGTGTTCTTACTGTGTGTTTGCAGTAATTGGGGATATAGTCAATACATGGTGAGCATGTTTAGTTTATTCAGTTTTTCAACTCGGGTACTCTGGAATTACATGGTAGCTGTGAGGAGAGAAAGAGAAAAATGCAAAAAAATGATGAAGAGAAATTTTTTTTTCCTGCTTTGTGGTCTGACTAGCTTACAGAAGACCCAGTCTTTGTGAATTGAAATAGTCATGCCTGTACATCTGTGCAGTCTATGACAGGAACTCATGACAGGAAAGTGGCTTAAAAATGAGCACAGAGCATAACTGCAATTTCCCTTCATCCCTAACTTTCCCCTCCTCTGTTGATGTTACTCCTGATGTGCAAAACTAGATGAAAATAGGTACAGTTCAGATGAGGGAGAGCAGAATGGTGGAAAGTGGAATTTTATTTCCATCTGGTGATAGTGCATCTCGCTGCAAATTCACATTTTTATATGAAAATGTTTATCCACAATGCATAAACAGATATGTTGCCACAGGCAGTCTTATCTCCATATGCAAAGCAGTAAAAAACCCTACCCAGTGATTGCATCTTGTGAGTGGATTGTCTGTGTTCTATTTTGACAAGTCTCTGTGTTTGTGTGTGTTTGCATATGTATGTCTATACTCATTTAAAGTACTTTTCAAATATGAACTAAATTATTTCCACTGAATCCTCAGTTAATTTTGCTTTTTTAGGAAGATAGTGGATAGAGTTTGACCATCTAATTTCTGGGTGGAGTTTGTCTGACATGACACCATATTTAACACAGTTGGGGGCAGGTCCTCACCTGATACACCACTTAATTCTAGTGAGCCAGCAGAGTTGCAGCAGTACTTATAGATCAGCTTTAAATAAATTATAAAATGGCTTTTCTTCCTTACCTGGGAATCCATTGTTCCATTCATCTTTCTTGTGGTCAGCTTGTGGTCAGTATCACAGTTCTAAAACATTTACAGGTATTAAATATTTTTTAGAAATTATGGTTATGCTCTAGCTGGTACTTTTTGAATATTCAGTAAGTTCACAGAAATTTTAAAGCAGTCTTGGGAATAAGGATCTGTTTTGATATATTTTGCTGTTCAGGCCTGCCTTGAATTATTATGTTCTTCTATGCCAAGAAAAAAGTCCTGATGTCTTGTCCCCATTTTTTATTAGAATTATTTCATCATTGGTTGTTCATCTGTATTTAGTATATTGCAACTGAGAACGGAATTCAGCTTTTTTATTGTGGGTGTCCAAACAAAATTGCTTTTTTTAATGATTTTTTGAATTACTGGGACCAATTCTCTGTTAACTGTGAGTGAAATACCTTGACTTCTTTTTCACTAAGACTCAACAGGAAAATATAATTTTTCCAAAGATCTTACAGTTGAGGTATAGCATTTCTCTTTTGTCATTTTTATGAAGGTAATTCTGACACACACAAGAAAACAACCTGCTGTTAATTAATGTACATGTTACTACATGGTTGTGAATATAGAGAAAAGTCTTAAAAATAAATAAAGGGAGGTCAGTGAAAGAGGTAAAAACTTTTGAATATAAGCATTGACTTCAGTTTCTTGATTTAAAAAATAAACCACCTTAGATTATTGTGTTTTGCTCAATGCTTGTAAGGTTGTAGGGATGGGTCTGAAGAAAGCCACATATAGGAGAATAAATGGAATCAGGCTCACACACTTGGAATTGGAGAACTATTCAAAAATGGGACAAGTGTTTACCAATGTGTTTGATAAGGAAGTTGGAAACAATCTAGAAAGCCTGTGAAAGAGGCTCTTCAAAGAAGCTAAAAGAAAATTTGTAGCTGCAAAAAGAAAATAAGAAAAAATCCTAAAGCCAAAATAAAAAACACTGATAGCTTCTTAATCTTCTAGATAGGAAAAAGAACCATTTCTGTATAAAATTAGAATGTTTATTTGTGCTGTTAATGTGCACTGCTGTGTTAAACTGTCTCAGTCCAGAAGCTTTTTGCTATTTTCCTTCCCCTGAAAGCCAGCCTCTAATATCTGAACATTAAGCAATAGAGAGAGGAAAAGTAGAAAACCACAAATAAACCTGTGTGTCAGATTCCATATAATTTGCATTTTCCCACAGGCCATCAAGGGTAGGCCTGTTTTCAGTTTCTGTTACAGAAAATGAGAAAATACCTTACGTTCTGTTGAGCAGAAGATCCTCCCGTGCCCCAATGGGCTCGGAGCTGACAGCTTGTCCTGCTGTTTTCCTGTGTTCCCTCCTCCCTGGAGTGAGTGTGCATGTCCTCCTAAAGCAGAACAGACACATGGCTCTCCCACTGGGAGTCTATTACCATATTGCCCTATATTGTCTTCATTTCTGATGATGTTCTGTTCACACTAACTCTGCCTACTGCAAAAGAAGGTGGCCTCTTCTCCACAGCATGTTTCCCATGGGATTTTCCATCTTCACAAGTATAATGTTCCAGAAGGTGGTATTCCCCTATTTCTATTGGGTTTTGGTTTTCACTTTTAGTTGCCTGCAGCTTGATTTTGCTTCTTCTGAACTGTACATAACACAGAAAGTAAGCAGCTTTTCTATTTTCCAGTTAGATCTAAACCATTCTTCGTTAATAATCTGTATAAATCTTGTAAGGTTAGTCACCTAGAACCCCAAATCTATATTTTATACCTCATTGCATTATTTTCACCCTTTTTTTGGTAAAAGGCCTTTTTGTATGTGTGTAGTAGATTTGCTGTAGTATTTGTGTGTGTTTATGGGGAGGTTCTGATTCCTTTACAGATGTTTTTTTTCCTCCCCTCTTTGCTTCTTAAACTAGTTCATGCTTTCCTGAATTTTTTATCTTTGTTGATTTTTTTATCCCTTTCCTATGATAATCTAAGTCTTTTTCTTGTATTTTTAGTATTTCAGCCTTCACTATAACTATATTCTTATATGAAACCAAAGGTGAGATCAAATATATTTCAGTCTAGTAGAATCTGCAAGTATTTTCATCTGCTCTTGAGTGTTAATATTGGGGGGGCAGGGGGGAGTTAGTAAAATGATTGCTACTGTATTATCAAATCCATGGCTGCAAGTCAGCTTTAAGGTGTACGTTTGCTTATTTGATGTTTTCTTTTGTGTACTTGCAGATATATAACTGCCATTTGCACCAGATACCATGTTGTATTTACTAAAACTGAGTTCTCAAACACGGCCTCAGATGTACATACATTTAGGAGGCTCAGTGCAATCCTTTAAAATATTGACATATGAAATGAAGCCTTTTCCAAAATTTTTTTATTGTGATTCTGTCCATATTTTGTATTTTTCTTTCCTCTTTGTCTCATACTCAACACAAATCATTGCTTATGGCTATTTTGTTAGTTTTCATATCCAGACTTTATTCTGGCCAACTCCCTGCTGCAGAATCTTAGGAAGCATCAGTCTGATCTGGGGCTTTGTACTTCACAATTGTCTTTAAATCTTTCTTCTATGTTTGTAAATCTTATGGTGCTGTTACTCATAAACAGCTGTGAAGTATCCTGTCTTCCTTGACTATGAACGAATCCCAAACTTTTAGTCTTAATTTTATGTTGCTACAGCTGTGTGCTTATTTTTGCTTAAATATATATATATATATATCTCCTTTTATATGGAGGGAAAGCAAGAACTGAAGTTACTTCTACATCATAAGGCTTTATTGTTATGAAAAGTTTGTAGATATCATGTAATGCTCATTACAAGAAATCCTAGAACATCATATCAAATAACCTTGCTAAAATTCACTTTTTCTATACTGTCTCATCCAGTTGGCAGTTAATCTGTTTAAGAACAAAACTGAATTGTTTGCAATACTTTGCTATTGGAAAACTTGTGGTTGTTTCTCATCCTATTTTATAGGTGCCTATGTTTTTTTCTTTTCTTTTTGGTTTGGTGCTTTTTAAAATTTGCTCTAATATTTTTTTTAGAGATCAAATCTATTTGGACTAGTCTGTAAATTCTCAGGTTCTCAATGGTTCCTGTATTTTATAAAGATGGATACCTTATCTGCCTTTTCCAGCCCCCTGGGATTCCCTATCTTCATTCAGTTCTCAATAATGGTGTAGAGATTACTTCAGGTGCTTACTCAGTGTAAGGTGGGTTTCATCCACTGCTCTGGGCTGGCCTGGGCCTCCTGTCCTTGTGATTAACCTGGCTGAGTAGTAGTACTACATAATTTATTGTTCTTACAAATACTCTCTTTTGATCCAAGTCTCCTTGAGTGATGAAGATCTCCTTGAGGCAGTTGCATTATGGCCGGAATACCATGGTGTCTTTCCTCCACATCAGGTTTTCAGGAATTTTGCTTTCTAGCAACTTTCATGTTTTTCTCCCCAACCCTGTTTTGTATAACTGTGCCACGATGTTCCTCCTGATGCTGTCTCCAGTGCTGTGCCTTTGCCTCTGGTGATACTTGAATGAACCCCCACACAGTGGAGCAATCTGCATGATTTCTCATTGTCTTGATACAGGAATAGAGATAGGCTTAAAAAGTTATTAGGTTGAGGGGCATAAAAGGGAAAAAAATGCACTTTATCCTATGAAGTATAATTGCAACATCAAATTCATTTGTTCCAGATACTATGGATGTGCAAAAAAATGTCATTAGGTGAGGTCATACAGATCAGATTTATTGATTACTGAAAAAAATTATATTCCAGATGCAATTTTGCCTATGGTTCCTCCACAGCTATGAAAGCATTACTGTGGAGGGATTAGTTTATACCCAGCTGTTTGTTTCTGATACTGTGCTACTTGAGCAAATGAAGTGTGGCAGTGCACCATAATGATTTCCTTGGGTCATGGGTTGGAGTAGTCTTTGCCTTCAGTGAAACCTGGATGAAGGTGAGCCCTGGGAGATGGCCAGACCCATCTGAGTTTTCAGGACAGGCATTGCAACACTGCAGTCAGACAGCTCTTGGACTCTACAGGAAGACTTGGAAACACCAAACCCTAAAGTCAGTTTGTAACGTGTTTCTACCCAAATTCATCCATTTGCTATGAGCCAGAAGCAATTCAAATTTCCTTAACAGGTTCCTAACAGGAACCATTTTTATGGTATAGGTGATCTGTCTGCTTGGGAAGCACCAGTCTTTACCTTCTGAATTCAGAGGAGTTGAGATAAAAGGATTACATTCCAGCAAACTGATAATTTGGTTACTGATCTATTTGGTGTTTAGAAAGGGTAAGCATATAAGTGAATGTATTTTTGCTGTTAAATGATTCTATGGTGCTTTTAGGAGGTCTTGTATGAATAGCTACCACTTCATTTATACCTCCACTGAAGCTTTGCAAAGGCAACTTCAATATACATGTTGTACATGGTGTTGTACATGTAATAGACAAAAAAATTTAAGTGTTTGGTTATAGGCATATAATGGTTTTCCACACTTGAAATGTGTCCTAATAGGCCTATAGAATGTTTTTATTGCTTTCCCTCCACCCCCACTGCCCAATTAATGTACAGTTGTTAGTGGTGACATTGTACATTGTCTAGTATTTATTACAGTGCAAAAGAGTTTTTTGCATGCTGGAGGAAGAAGAGTATAGTCTTCTTTTGGTTTAAATGAAGCATTAATGTCTCAAAGAGGGCAAACACAGCATGTTGATGCTGAAGTCATGCTGCCTTCAAAACATTTTCTTAATATGTTTAGAACGCTTTAGTTCTAAAAGTATTTTCTGCAGAAGATGGGTAAGACATTTCACCAGTGCAGTCTTACAACTATTATTCTTTGACTCTGTTCAGGAGGACCATTTACTTTGACTGTAATCCCACTGTCATCTCTCATGAACATTCTTCCCAATTAAAAGACAAAAAGACATCCATATTGTATAGCTATAGTAACTTCTCATAATCAATAGTACCATTAGACTTAAACTTAGACATAAACTTACTGTAATCTAAAATGATATTACAGTGATGTAAGCAGGGTCTTTTCCATAAGTCAGGCCAACCGAATAAACTATAACATATTTTTGATTCTGAATTCAAAATAATGTCCCAACTGATGGCAAATTTTTTATCCTTTAATGTGATATAGGAAAAATATGTGTCCCATGATATTTATTAGGTTAATGCAATTGTTTTTATTTTTCTCATTGTGCTGATTTTCAGATATATTAATTATGGAAATAAATGCTTTAGTCTTGCCTTCCAGGTGTATTCTAAGTCCACATGAAAAGTCCATCACAGGTGGGGGTTATTTAGCCAAGTGTGTATACAAATGGACTATTACATATATTTATTCCATGTGCTTTGATGTTGCTTTCAATGTTTCAGTTTTCCCTCAACAAATCTGTTAAGAAATAGGCCTCTTTCAAAGGGGTTTGGGACACAACTACAGTAAATAGAAATCCATAAAGTTGCCTTTTTCTGTAATTGTTTCATGTTCTCAATCCTCCTGAGATTATTTGCTTGTGCATTTCTCAGAGTCACAAATTTGATTATTCTACTACGGTGATTTACTCTAAGAAAATTAATATAATCTCTTCAAAACTCTCAGCTGTGAGCCATAATTCCCTGAACTGCTGTTTTACTTTCCGAGCGTTAGAAATGCATTTCCCTAGTTGCTCCATGTGGAAGTCATCTCACAGTGAAGTGTCATTTTCCCAGTGGATTGATGGCATAGAGTAGTAATAAGTGCAAATAATAAATATTTTTAAGATTTGCAGAACAACAATCACAGAATGCTACCCTGTTTATGAGAAATATTCAAATATTAGCTTTTTAAGTCAAACTTCAAATACTGAGTGTGAGGTGCTGTGTGTCAGAAGGGTTCAGATCTATATAATCTGCTGACAGAGCCTCATAAATATAAACTCAATAACTTTGTGCATAGCTTTTTGGACCATATAGTTCAGTAATGAAGTTGTAGGGGAAGTATAAGAGAGATGCTCACTGCATCAGAGAATATTCCAAAATTTAATGAAAAGTGCAGCTGTGGTGCATACCTTTCTTTAATTTCAAAAGACAAATAGGCTGAAAATGTATACTTATTCTGCTGCATATACTTCATCAGATACTGAATGAATGCCTTTAAGGTGTCTTAAGCAGCAGGTGTTTCAAATATTATTTTGTAATTGCTTCAAGTATTGTGTTTTTGAACACTGTGTAGCTTTCCTCAGCTATTTAATTACAGTATTTACAATTTAGAAGCACTCCATTTTTTCATCCTATGCGTGTGCAAGATTCTTAACCCAACTCCTTGTAAAAACTCTGAATCATGATTTCCAGAGACATAAAAATTCTGCAAAGGAGAAAATTTCTTAGAAATGTTAAGTGTGCACATGGGTACAAACACACAGATATATTTTTTCTTGTCTAAAGGTCATGTCTTTTTATACCTATGCAGAAGAATATATTATTTTCATTTTTCTTAGATTGAATTTAAGCATCTTTAAATTAATTTGGTTTCTGTTACTAAGAGAAAAGTTAATATGTAGATGTGAGAACAAAGATGTCATGGGGTGAATGCTATTTATAGAAGGAGATACTGAGTTCTCATCACCTTTTTGTCATCCTTTGTATATTTTGAAGGTGGTTATGGATTGTATTTTGCTGAATGTTGCCTCCAAATATGAATTGACAAAACAAATATGTAGCTTAGCTAGAAAAACAATGCATTTGTTCTCACCAGATCTGAAATGGAGACTCTCAAGAGGAATTTCAGAAGACTCTATGCTCTCTCTAAGAGGAAGTGAAAAATATAAAAATTTCTAACCTGTTTAAACAAAGTAGAAAGGTGACATTTACCACATGGTTGATGATTTTAGTTATTTTACAAAACTGTTTTACCACACCTTAGTTTTGGACTGCAGTGCCAACAGATTTCTCACCACTGTTATTGAGACAGTAAGAGGCAAAGACATTCTGGATCTAAAGTTCTGACTAGCCCTAAGAGTCAAGGCAGCATCCTCTGAATAAGCACGCCTGACTAAAAAGTAAAATAAAAATTAGGTTAGACTGGTTCTCCGGTCCAGAAGACTTTACTGATTTATTCTTGTGCATTTGTCCTTGGCTGCAGAGATTTGGAGAGCAGCCTCATTACAGGTGTAATAAGAGCTTGAATAACCAAGCACCACAAAATCATTGCCACATGCGTTTGTTTCAAGGCTGCTTTACTGTAGGCAGTGACAGTGATGTTATCATATATGTTCTCTAAGCTACTGCCTGAACCTGGTGAGAAATCTGTTGGCACTTGCAATCACTAAGCAGCAGCTGGTCCTTTTTTCTTCCTGTGTCATCCTTAAGCTCTGACCCTGACTTCATCCTTTTGTGAAAAAATTTATTTTCTTCCCAAATTGGTTCTGTTTTATGTATCTTAATCCTTGTTATTACCTGGTGTACTCCTCTTGTTAACATGTAGCATTGCTTACCCAGTTCAGTTTCTGTTTTCACCATGGTTCCTAGTCCGTGCTGCTTCTAGCTTGAGTAGCCTCTGATTTTGTGTTATGTAGTTCTTTCATGCACCTGGATGTGCCTACAGTACAAGGTTTTTTGGAAAAAGAAATACTAAAATGTTTATTATTCCCAGTTTGCAGGATCCAAGAAAATGCAGGGATTGGCCATTCAAGTTGAGAACAAAATAATTATAGCCCTGCTTTGAGGCTCTATTTGAGTGAATTGCATAAATGTCCATGTCAGAGTCACACTGAAATTAAGATTTAAGCATTGTTATAATTTTACTGTTTCAGGGTATGAGTGCAAATGCTAAATGAACTTTCATTGCACATACCTGCATCTTGCCAGGGTGTGTTAATGCAGAAGCTTTTCACTCTCCACCTCCTGCTCATGTATATTCTGGGAACATCAAAGCAAATTATAATCTTGCTGCTGTGTACTGTTTTTGTGGATAGGTCGTTCAGCTGCATCAGATATTTATTAAATAATACAGTGATTATTTAATTTGAAAATTTTTAAGCTGTTACATTAGCCACATAAATTGTGGCTTGATGCACATGAGTTTGTGAATAATTAGGTACTGTAGGAGATGCCTGAAAATGTGGGTGAGCAGTCTGTGTTGTTCCTTTAAACATACGCAGCTTGAATAGCAGATGGAATTGTGTTCTCATGATGTTTAAGGACTTTTAGAGCACTGCATATCACCAGCATCTGGAGACCAATTACTGAAGAGTCTCCATAGGGGTCCTGCCTCAGGGTTTTTAGTTGGATGAATAATATATAAACTCTATAGTTTCCCACAGAGAGCAACTGGAGCAGTATCAGAAGGAAATAAGCCTTTTAAGAATTGAACTGAAAATGAAGTAGTACAGGATTTAAAATGAAGCAGTTTTGCTTTTACATGCGAAGTTGAGTATTGTGTATTAGTTGATTCGGGTTTTTTTTTTTTTTAGCTTTTATCATTTTGGAATCTTGCTTTTTCTAATTGTAGGACATATCTATTTGAAAGCCTTAGCAAAGCACCATGATGTTTATGCAATTATTTCAAGAACTGAATTTCCTTTTGAAAAAGTAATGGAAATTAGTATAGGTATCATTCATTTCATAATACAGGTTCAGCATTGTTGTACGCAAACTATAATCAGGTTTTATCTTACCTGTTATTGTGTCTGGTTTAGTTTACTTTTTACAACTAAAAACTGCAGCAAAATGGCATATCTATTACTGTTTAAAACCCTCTTTCAACTCGTAGTACATCCCTCAAAATTCTTATCTCTACCCTTTGTTTAAATGCTTGAAAGCAGAATACATTTGAAAATGAAATAAAAAATCTGAGTGGAGATACTTAGATCTGAGAAGAAATTTTTCTTTTCCTTAATTATAATAGAAATTCCTCTCTACTGATTTATTTCAATACAGATACCAGTCAAAATTCACTAAGTGGGCACTTTAGATATGAAGAATACACTATCTGAAGAACACTACTGAGACCTATGCAGAGGAAAACAAGTGAGGGTGTAGTTTTTATTAAAAACAAAAAGAGCCCCAAACCAACCAACCAAAGAAACCCCTACTTTCATCATTGGTACTATGATTGTTTTAGTTAGCACTTCCATAGATATTTTTGGTAAATTTGAAAGTTCAGTGCCCTGATTTTTAGCTGTGGTAGGAATCTTCATGAGGCGAATGTTCCTACCGACTTCATCAAAACTATTCAGCTGAATATGCAACTGAATCACCAAATCACGGAATGGGTCAGGTTGGAAGGGACCCCTGGAGGTCATCAGGTCCAGCCTCTCTGCTCAGGCAGAGTCATCCTAGACCACAGGATTGTGTCCAAATGATTTTCAAGTACCTCCAGTGAGGGGGACTCCACTACCTCTCTGGACAATCTATTCTGGTGCTTAGTTACCCTCATAGTAAAGTTCTTCCTCAAGTTCAGCTGGAACTTCCTGTGCATCAGTTTCTGCCCATTGTCAGTCTTTTCTCATGTGTGAGGGTATAAACTGAAGCATTTGCACCTTTGATCATGACACCAAAATCTCCTATATGAAATCAAAATTGAAGGAAAAAAGGTAGCAGTAGAATCATATTCTGGGAGGAAAGAATCAAGATATATTTGGAAGCTATGTGTTTTATTATGTTGATCAATTTGATATTTAGAGCTTCAGGAAAATAAATTCAGCTTTCCCTCCAAAGGAATTGCAAGTATTATATTATTAATAAAATAATTATTGTCATACAGTGGAGTGCTAGAGCCACAATGAAAATCAGGTTATAATTGTGTCAGATTACATACCAAACTGTATTGAAGGTATGTACATTATCCTGTTTTTTGTCCATGAGAAACTACCCACCCTGTAAAGAGAAACAAAAGTAGCTACCACAACTAAGTATTAGGATAAACTGAACCTGGCTAATATCACAGAGTTTAAGTTGCACTTTAATGAGATTAAAGCAGTCTCTTGGCTGTGACTGTTCCAGAACCTGTATACTTACTTGAATAGACTTGAGTTGTTCATGTGCATCATCGCGCTCTAGGGCTGGTACTCTGATTCTGATGATTTTTGGCAAAGCAATTCCTCTCTCTTCAGTTTCCTGTTTTAATTTGAAGCCTCTGTTTTCAGTCATGAGAATTATATCTAATCTGAGTGGTACCAAATCATCCTTGGTCTGGTCATCCTTGGTGCACTGGGCTACTGCTTATTTGTGGAAACCGCCTCAAGGTATTTGACCTTGATGTGTAATATATAATGCTACACTTTGTGTTTCCAAGTTTACTGGGAGAGTTTAAAAGGCAGGAAAAAAGTTTGCTTGGTCACAGCAAAAAAGTGGAAAAGGATTTAGACTGCATAGAGTAGCAGGGGGAAAAGTTATGGTATATTTTGTAGGACAGTACTGAAAAATGGTGAAAAAGGGTGAAGGCTTTCAGGTGTCACCTCAGAAAAGATAGTATTTTCTTTAAATTTATGCTTCCATTACAAAGATAGCCTAAGGAGTATAGGTCAGTCCCTGATTTTTTTTTAATCCTGTCTCAGCTCTTAATTTTGAGTGTCCAATATTGGTTGACATCTGAGCTATGGAACCCATTAAGAACTGGCCAGGATGTCTAAGATTACTCAGGAAAAATGAAATGGACCAACAAAGTCATTGCAAAGTCACTTTAGATATAGCTGTCGCTATGAGAGAATAAAAACAAGTTGAGGAGGGAACTTTGGGAGTGCTGATGTTGGGTTGTGTTTTGCTGATTTTATTGTGATTGAGAAAACTGAATGCTTTAGAACAACCAAAACTCGATTTATGTGAAAATAGCATATCTTGGTAACTTCTAATATACTCCCAGAACATGCAGGTGAACTGAAATCCCCGAGAGCACAGAAGTATGTGATTCAGGTATAAACTCTCTCTGTGATGTCACTCCTGAGCCTTCAATTTCGAGTGATTCTGCTACAAAGCAATATAACAGCTTAGGAGCATTTCAACTTCTGTGGATACTGCATAAGAATACAGAGAGAAAGCAAATGGTCCCCATAAAATAATCACTATTTAGTGTCTGTTCAGAGTGCCAGGAATGGGGGAGCTGCTGGTTTCTGCCACCTGCTTGCAGGGACTTAGCACTCCCTCTCAGGGAGGATTGTACCTAAGACATTCCTTTTCCTTATCCATTGGTCAACCTCAGAGATTGCGGCCGAATATGCCACATTCCTTCTGAGCACCTTAACAGCAAGATGAAAGCTTTGTGGGCTCAGCACAGCAAGTCCATAAAATGAGAAGTGTGTAAAAATAGTCAGTAATAAGGCATGTTTGATCCCTCAAGGCATAAGGCACAGGCCTCCTAAGCTGCTGGAATGAATCCTTCCACTCTTTGCTGTAATATAGTTACGTCTCTTGCAATGACTTGGACTGGATTCAGCTGCATGTGGGAATGGAAATGCACGCACCAAAATAAAAGTATACAATAAAAAGGTACAGCACATCATTTTGAATGCCTTTGTTTCTACTTACCCTGGCACTTTTACAGTGCCATTGCAACTCCTGAGGATAGGAGACAAAAGTATACCTGGCTTAGCATGTCTTACTAGCTGTTTCTTCTCCCTGCCCTTCCATCTGTGAAAACTGGCTTACACCAACTTTGCACAGCAGTTGAATATAAAAGATGTAAGATTTGCCTCTGCAACTTCATGTGCTCTTTTTAGTATCAGATAAACTTGAGAAACTATCACTTCAACATAATTCTTATCCTAATTTGTCGAATGTGATTGCTTTATTGTCTTTCAGCTTCTGCATAATTGAAATGTGTTTTTTACATTTTGCAGAAAATCATACCTTATCAAGTTTCTTTTCTCTAAAGCTGTGCTTGACTCAACTAATAAAACTATTAGTTAAGTTACAAAAGCAAAAGCTTTCCTAACAGTAGGAGGAAAAATTGAAGAAATGTAATTTGATTTCAGTTATGGATTTCATAGCACTGAAAATGACAAAAACTGCTTCTTGATTTTCAAATTAAACAACTTTACTCATGTACCCATTTGGAGGAAGTAGGTATAAATACTGGTGAAATTAATATTTTCCTTTCTTTTTTTTTTTTTTTTTTAGGGAAACATGATTTGCTGTATCCCAGTAAGTTGAGAGATGTCTGTTTCATGTTCTGGCTCTCAGCCTCTGGAGAGCTTGATTTCTCAGCAGCCTGTAGTGATAAGCAGAGCTGTCAATACTCTGATTTTCATCTTTCAGCTTCAGCCTGGATACCTCCTTTGAAAATTTCACAAAACATTAAAAACTTGTTTCCTCTGGTATTTCTCACCATTTCTTCAACATGTCTCACATGCACACATTTCAAAAAGATATCACTTTTCTCAAATTCCTCTCTAAACAGTCTTTTAAGACTACTTTTGAGCAATCTCTAATGCTAAAAGTTTAAAATGCAAAGGCAATCCATAGATACTAATCTCAATGGAAGTTTTTTGGGTTTTTTAAAAAAGAACTGCATGATTAAGTTATTTTTTCTGTTATGCATGCAAGAGGAATTTTTGAGTAAAAGAATTTGTATTTACATGGATGTGTATATAAATCACAATTTAGATTAGATAATAAGAAAGAATTTTCTGCTGAAAAGGTTGCCAAGCACAAGGTTGTCTAGGGAAGTGGTTGGGTCACCATCCCTGGAAGAACTGAAAAACCACTTTGATGTGGCACTTTCAGATATGGATTACTGGTGGACTCTTAGCATTGCTGGGTTGGATTCAATGATCCTAGAGCAAATGATTCTTTAATCCTATTTTTTCATCTTTTGTGTTGAACATAAGGTAGAACTAAGAATCATGTCTTTGCTTTTCATAGCATCAATTGCTATGTTCTACTAGAAATGACTGATTGCTTGAAGAAATTATTCAGCAAATTTTTAATGACAAATTAATTCTTTCAGTTTTGCATCTTTAAGGTCTCTAGCTTTTTTAAAGCTGGTTTAGCATCTTAAAGAGACAGGAGTTTCAGCTGCCATATGGTAGCATATGTATGATTGTAATCCATAATCATGCAATGTTTACAAAATGTAGTATTTTATTAAAAATATCTATTAAATTTTTTCTTTTCTGCCTATTGTTATGCCAAGAGATGTTTAGTCAAAAGCTGTCATCTTTCCAGCAAACTAGCTCCTTTGTCTGATTTATTCTTTGTTATATGAGTGTGGCATTGTGACTGCTCAGCCATTTCCCAGGAGGTGAACTCTTATATTTCATGCAATTGCACAGTTCTTCTTATTTTTGGTACAGTATTAAAGCAGAGTGATTACAGAAGAAAAACTTCTCTTTTACCAGAGATACCCTGCAGGCTCCTTTGATAAAGAAATCATCTTTTTTTTATTTTTATTTTTTTTTACAGTCTACCACAGTGTGGCAGTAGTTCTTTCTGATTCCATGTGCTGATCCTGCCCTCTGTTGCAAAGCTTAGGTATTTGCTGTGCCATACCTGTCTGATAATTTTCAACAAATTCCAACTCTTGTGCCACTGATTGTCATGAGATTCCAGAAGCATTATAGGAATGTGATCTTTTAGCATACAGAGTATTTCCCTCTTTCCCTTCGAAAGGGTATTCAGTGCAAAATGTTCTTATTTGTTAAATGGATAACCAAGACTGAGATACCTCTGACAGGATTTTCTTGGGACACATCCCCCTGAAGTTTTACTGGAAGTCACTAGTTTCAGGTTGCAGGTGCACTGCTCTATCTTATTCCCTCAGGCTCTTTGTTGCTGTTTCCATCATTTCATCATTCTGTCTTGATGGTGGCCATGCCATATCTCACTCTACCACCTGATTCAACTTCCCTTTTTTGTTTACTTGTTGCTCTAGCCTTATGCATGTATGACCTCTAGATGCAGTATTACTGTTTCAAGAATATTGATGGAAGCAACTAGACTGTTAGCACCATGAAGACAGTAATACTGCTTTGTCTCCAGAATAGCCATGGAATTTGATACCTGCAAGATGAAAAGATTTTGTGGGAGTTTTTCTTTTATTTTGAACAGCTGGGATAAGCACTGTGCCTGATGACTGAGTATGTGCTGGTATTACCCATAAAGTGAAGAAAGTTTACCAAGGGGATGCAGGTCTTATTAGAGAGAATGCCTTAAGCCTCTGGATCCAGGGAGTTCATAGAAGCTGAATTACAAAACTCATTAACAAAAAACCTAACTGGAAGTTAGCTGGAGGGTTATGATAATTTCTCAAGCTGTGTGTTAGCTCAGGCACTGGAGGGTGAAGGGACAAGAGAATTGCTGATGTCTGGGTGATGTGAGTGACGTAGCACCTCAAGGTGTATTACCAGTGATTGAGGCAAATCATTTCAGCTACATTGGGGGATGAGATTTGTTGACAGTTTCCAGAAATTAAAGGTTTCTTAAAGGGAAAGTAGCGGTAAGTTATCTCATTAAATTTCTACAAAGCTTTGAAAAGTTCCATTACTCTTCTCAAAGGGGAGGGAGACTAGAAGGAGGGAATTAGAATTGTTATTTAGGAAACTGGTGCTGTACAGTAGTCCAAGATCTGATGGACACACTTTGTCATCTCTCATTTTAGTGACTTCTTCAAAAAGAGACTGTAGTTATTTCTTAGATATAAAAAAAATGAACCAGCTCCAGAAAATAAAAAGCATTTTAAAAATGCCTTCTGATGTTTTGCTGACTAAAAGATGAAACTATGCTGACTAATATTAGTCCTGTGCAGAGTTCCTAGAGTGTGAGTGAATGTGTAAAATTCTGATATAGTCATTGAATCTACTTAGAATTTACCATGAGGATGGCGTTTCCCTCAAGTCCTTGTGTCATAACATCATAGTTTATGGATTTTAACTTTTTTTTCCTCCTCCATGTTGTATAATGCACTGATGCCAGATTAGCAATAGAGCTGAAAGCAGGAAATGTTGACTGAAGGGTTAACTCTGAAATAGTGGCCATAAAAGTAACTTAGGAAAGGAGTTGAGCAAACAAAATTGAGACCTTGTTATGTCATTAATATAGTTTTGATCCAGCTGCAGGTTGAATCCTGTGTGGAATGCTCTCAGTTCAAGAGTGACAGCACTGAATGGGGATAGTTTTGTAGAAGAGAAGTGGGAATGTCCAATGATATGAAATTGCTTTGCTGCAAGTGTCACGGATGCTAAATGTTTGTATTGATTTGCGAGACTGGAAAAAATTAAGGCAAATTCATGGAGGTTTTATAAATATGTAGGCAGGCCCTTCACCTCAGGGCATGGAGGGTCACACTTGTAGAAGCTGAGAGACACATGGGAAGATATAATGGCAAATCCATCTGTTCTCATATGCTTTATAGAAATTACCTGCTATCAATCTCTCAGAAGATGCTGGGCTAACTAAACCCACAAAGAACTTCTACTCTGAACTTCTTCAAGATAAAAGTGATGCTGAAAAATTACATACACTAAAATTCCTTTTGAAATAAAATAAAGCCTGAGTGATATAAAATAAAACCCAGGGTTTAGACACTTTCACACAGCTGTGTTAGGCTGGGCATGTAACCCTGCCTTAGAGCACTTACATATCCTCTCTGAAGTAAACTTAATTTTCCCAAGTTTACAACTGCAGATTTATTCAACACTTTATTTTTACAAGGAAAATAATTTCTAAAGTTATGGTCTAAGTAGACAGAATATGAATCAGTAAGTATTTAATGGGAGAGGAATATTTATGAGAAAAGAGATGCTGTGAAAGGGATTGATTTTAACAGAAAGCCATTTTTATGTTTTTCTACTATGCTTGTGGTATCATCATACTATTAAATGACCATCATGCTAATTCTTTATAAGAATGCTTACATTTAATTATTTGGGACTGAATTCTGCTGCTCATAAATAGAAATCTGGAGATTTGTCTCAAATTATTGAAGTATGCTCCAAGGTAGTCAAGGTCCACTTCTTACCCTCTCTTTTTCCCAAGAAAAAAGGTACCCAAATAATGAAAATAATAACCTATTCTTTAAAAGATAAAAAAGTTCATACACAGTGGGTTTATATGATTGAATCTCAATCTTTTATTACCACCTTCCCCCTTTATTTCCACAGCACAAATAATGGACAAGTTAGTCTGGTCCCTTTCCAGTCCCACTGAAATGTAGGATATGTCCTACTCATGTGAAACTAGCAATATTGTCATGGTAATTTTTCCTTTTGGCCCAGGATCTGCTGCAAAGCCCACATAATTTAACCCTATGCCAGGGTTAAATGTCGAGATCAATTGTCATTTTATTATTGGTGCTTTTTAGTTTATACTGTAGCTGTGTGCACAATGTGTTAATCATTACAGAAACAGACTCTTCCTGCCTCAGGAGCTTTCTGTTTGTCTTTTAGATCATGACTTGACTGATATTTACAGATTCTGCAGCAAAGCAGCTAATTTAATTTTTGTTGTTTGTTAGCCAAGGGAAGGAAAATTATTTCTGTTGTGATAATAGCATAAATGGTTTTCATACTTTTTTTTAGTTAAGGGTTTCTCCTTGGAAAAATAAGGTTATCTGAAAGTCAGTAATTTCTTCTGTGAAGAATTGTAGCTTTCATTAAACACTTCTACAGTTGTAACAATAGAAAATAAAAAACTAAAAATAATTTTAAAAATATGAGAAGTCGATTCAAAACCATTTTCACTTTCCCTTGCATCATACTCTTGGACATGAAAATGGTTCTGACCTGTTCTCAGATTTCAGAATTGCAGATAGTTTTATTATTTTTTAGGTTTTGATAAACAGTTTTGAAGTTGTTCAAAGAACTCAGTCTGCAATTATCTCTATCTTTATTTCTGGGGTGGTTTTTTTTGTTGTTGTTGCTTTGCTTAGCTTTGCTAAACAAGCAAATATAAATAAGTAATAAATTATGGAGCATCTGAACAGACACTTGTACACAGCATAATGCCTTGAAAACTTTGTAACAAAGACATATCAAAGAGTAGCCCCATTGTTTTATTTTAAGACCTGGGAAATCTGAGGGTGTTTAACAAAATGTTAATGGAAACAGGAGTTTGAACTATTTATTAAAGTCTAATTTTAAGTAAAGTCTAATTAAAGTTTAATGAATATAGGAAAGTTTGGGAAGTGTTGTGCAGTGTATGTGTGCTGTGACATTGCATGCTATTGTGAATTAGTTGGCAGAACATGGCCTTTTTAAGCTTGTACCCACAGCTGTCATAAAACTTTCTTTTCATTTTGCCAGTTCTGTGTATCTTTGAAAAGCATGGGCAGTTTGAAATGAGAGCATTGTAATCTTGTGCCCAGACTGAAAAAACTGTTCTGCTTTTAGTTGCAGTCCCTTGATTCCTCTGTGCATTCAATATATTTGTAGCACCTTGAATCTGCAAATGCAGTTTGCTGCAGAGGTTGCTCATAGTTTGCAATTTATTTTAAACCCATAGCACATCTGAAAATGTTGAGCCATTAAGAACAATAGCAGTACTTTATGAAGAATACTGCAGGCTGTCCCGAGGTTGCCTCCTAAAAGACTGTAAATGCCTCAAGATGCAGAATGTAACCAAGTGCTCAGTTAAAGCTCACCTACCTGGTATCAAACTCCAACAGCTCTGCAGCTCCCTTTTTGCTTGTAAAGCAGTTGCTGTCTTATAAAACCATAGTAAGTAGCTAAAACAAATCTGGAGAAAAATATGGAATAGATGTTTAGTTTTATTTACACATTTTGAGTGTTAGATGCAATTATTACACATAATTTGCACATTAGAGTATTAGATACAATTCAGAAAGTTCAGTGTTTGTATTACAGATTAAAATATAGAGCTATGTGATGTGTCTCTGTTCTCAAATGTACTTTATATGGGGATAAAAAGACTTTCTGAAATTTTTTAAACTCTTTTTACCTTAGGTGACATTTGCCTTCACATTAATTACTCGCTTTTCTCTTTCGCCCCGTTGCAAATGTTTCTTAAGCCTTTGAAAGACTGAAGAACTCCTCATTTAGAATTTGGGGGGGAAAAAAGCAATCTTTTAGCACAAACAGACTTTTGGCAGGTTTAGCACATCCGTAACAGCTGTTATAATTTGCCATAATTTTTTATGCAACATCATAAAGAAAAGGCCATAACTCCCATCTCTAAATGCAACTGGCATATTTCTTCCTGCTTCTCCTACTGTGGACTGCCTATTATCAAGAGTGAGTAATGAAAGAGTGAAGCCTTTGGAGCAGCCAATTCTCAGAACCATTAGTTTTCTTTTATATTCAAGCCTAATTCCAGGAATGTGCTATATGAGAAATAAGACATATCATGTCATTTCAGGATAATACCATGTAATTTTGGGGTAATAAAAAATTCATTTCTGTGGAGAGAAGTGATCTGATATGGAAAAGTTCAATTTTGTTCTCTCCAGAGAGCTTTATCTCTTCAGATGTGACCTTGTATAATTAAATATATTCCAAACATCAAAAGAAATGGCAGCAGAGCAGACAATAGAATTCTCTATTTTATGTAGAAATGAAATGAAATTATATGAAGCAGTCAGTGTAATATAAGATGAAGTAGATTACTACTATTCATTGTTTCCACTGGAATTCCTGCTGTTTGATTTTATTCATTACAGCTTCATGAGAAGGCAATCACATTGAGCCTTTGTGACTAGCTTAAGACTCACACTTAATTGCATTAATTCAGAAAGTACTGGCAAGAATCAGTATTTAATTGCTGTTATTACTTGAATGTAAAAAAGAGGTGGAGTCTACTAGACAAGAGGTTACAGATTTCACACATGAAATATCAGGTGCCCAGAGGCTGCAGTTCTGGTCCATGAAAGAATACATGTTCAATGGAAGGGGATCTAAATCCTTTCCTTTTTTACAACAAAAATTTTTAAATATTTCAAAAAACAAATACAATGATTTCCAAACCACCCATTTTTTGAAATCAACCAACCTCACTAAGTCAGAAAGTTTTTACTGTTAAGAGATGATGGGCTCAGACACACAAATTCCTAAAACAGCCTGGAATTAGCTCATGATGTTCTTAAATGTGGTTTTTAAGTGTTTTATTACAGTCCTTATAATGAAGGGAAGTGACAAAAAGATAAAGGCTGGTCATATGTTAAGTGCTAAAAAGGACTGAGAATGACCGAAAATATTTTTCCTGAAGCCAATATGCATCCTCTGTTGCATTTTCACATTTCACATTCTGTCTTTTCAAGCTGTTACTTAATTATCGTGGTTAATGGTGCTCAGCAAATATTTTTTATTGCAATATTTTGGGTTACTTTCAGAGTAGAGGAATAGGATTTTTTTCTTGAGATCCTCCAATTCAAGGGAGCCTTGTGACACACCAAGGGGAGAAGAAGAAGCAATTTGTGTCCTCACCCCATGTCTCCCCTGCTTGCAGAGTGGCAGGCTTGTCCTTGGGCCACCCAGGCATGCTGCTCCTGAATGAGCAGGTACTCTGCAGGAGGCAGAGTGGATTCACAGAATCTGTGTTACAGAATGCACAGAACTTCAGCCTGCAGTCCAACATGCTGTCTGGAAGGCATGGCAAACATAAATTTTGAAAATGTTTCCTTTAGCTGTGATTTTACAGCTTTGGCACTGGTAATGTCAGATGCTATCTAGAAAACATATAATAGATGAAACTCCTCACAATGAATTGAGCTTGAGCTTTCTTTATGAGTGGTGTCATTTTAAAGCAATAACATGGTAACATGGCAGCTTTTATTCTATAATTTGGACCTGGTAAAAAATTAGATTTCCATTCATGTAGGTACTTCTGGTTCATGGCATTTCAGCACTCACTGAAAAGGCAGATTTAGAAACTTGAGGTCTGAGGTGTATTAATAGTACAGCAAGGTGGCTCAGTATTGAGTTGGGTTTTTGCTTGCTTTCCAGCATATGAAACATTTAGAAGTTTAAAGATTGAGAATAACAATTTTTAAATTATTTTCTGTATAATTTGCTGTAACAAGAAGTGTGCCAATTCCAGCCTAAAGTGGGGCAGGATTTTGGGTTGTTCTGGGGTTTATTCTGTAGTGCTGATTGTATATTACCCTGCACTCTGGGGTAGGAGTATAGTGTGTCTGTGTGAAAGAAAGTGCATCTCAGAAGAGTACCTTATATTTTAAAGATAAGATCATGTTTTATCCCATGCTAAAGGCAAGTTAGGCCACATTCTTGTGGAAAACAGCTTCTTGAAGGTCCACAGCTAGATGACCCACTAAAATCTCTTTGAACAGAAAGGCTTCTACATCTTCTCTGCTCTGACCCTTATAATCTACAAAAAAAAAAAGACAGGTTTTCCATGATGTTATTTATTTTGAGAAAGAAGATTTTAGAATGGAATGCAAGGAGAGGCACTTTGAGCTGATTTTTTTTTGCTGGTGTCTCAGCTGTTGATGCATACGTGTTCAAAAGAAAGTTCCTTGCATTGCTTCCTGCAAGTGTCCTCCTGTAGGTGTGACCTAAATGAAGGTCAGAACAGAAAACAATTGTGTTATCCAGGCCCAAATACACAGCTATCTTAATTCTCTCTTGTAATTTGAGAATCTAATGTGTTGAGAAGTCCAGGTGAGAAAGAATTTTGAAGCAAGATAGGTGGTTTTGATGTAGCTTCAGAATTTATGTTGCATTCATTACCTTTTGAACTATATCTTCCTTGTGAAAATCATGCTTCACAGACTTTTTGCTGATTTCAGTGTTTTGAAATGGTTTTCAACAGTTTTGCTGGGCTTTTTAAATTGAGGTACATCTCAATTTAATTTGTAAAAGTTTTTTGTCCTTCTAACTCCAGTAAAAGTTAATTTTATTGAAGTTGCCAATTAATGTATTTTTGTATTGCTGTAATATTCATTTTTATTCTGTAAATTGCAGTTTTACATTTCAGTTGATTCTAAAATTATATGATTAATTTACTGTTTATTTTTTCAAAGTGCAAATTGCAACTGGGTATCTGAACATGAATTATGCAAATGCACATTCAGT
The DNA here is from genome assembly GCA_034336665.1 of Luscinia megarhynchos. Lineage (NCBI taxonomy): Eukaryota > Metazoa > Chordata > Aves > Passeriformes > Muscicapidae > Luscinia > Luscinia megarhynchos. The sequence goes on along the minus strand of CM067566.1, from coordinate 36,049,911 downwards.
TTAATATTAAAAGTCCTAGTTTAAGCTTATTAATTTCACTAATATGATTCAGTATCAGCTACAGATATAAATTTATTTGAAATGCTTCAAGACTTATATTAAAGCTCCTAGGAATTCAAGTAGTATTTTTTGCTCCCCCAAAGATGCTGAATATGTAGAATAAAAACATATGAAATGAATGCATCAAGCCACTGTTATTTTGGTGATTGGTAGTCAAATATTCAGGGAGTGGAACTGAAGACTTTCATATAGATACATGCATAGTTTCAATTTGTATATTATTTCTTCCAAATGAAAGGTAGTTGATAATATGACCACAGACTTCTATAAAAGATAAGAGCAAAATAAAAATTACTGCTTCAATAAATGGCTGCTACCAGCAGGATAGGGATTTGATAGTGCATGTCATACATTTCCCCATCTCTTCCTGTATGTTGCTACAAAAATAACTGGATAATGATAATGAAGAACTTGCTAAGATGGTGACTGGTGTATTGTTTAATTTTTGCATCACAGCAGTGCAAATATATACATGTATAAATTGTAGTAGTCTTTGACAGAACAACCTCAGTAACTGACCTTTTTAAGCTTTTAATTCATACCTCTGTGTGACCCTGTTATGCCTTCAGTCATGATAGTATCTGAAAAAATTGCAATTATTATAAGAAGATATACTGATAGCACTCAGATGAGTCCTTCACTGTTACGTGGATAAGCAAAAGTAGAAAGGAACTTATTTCATTTGAGGAGTTTTAAATAATAGTACTTTACAAAGAAATGTTTAAAATTAGCAAAAAAACCCCTCACTAATTTTTCTGTTGCCAGTATGTGAAATTCAGGTAGAAAAAGGTTCTCCATAGAGATATTACCTTCACTGTAAGTTTACTTATAGTAAGATAATAAAATTAAAACAGGTTTTTAGCTACTTAAAATTCAGAAAGATTATTTGTCTGTTTTTTCTTTCTCTTTTCCTGTTCATATTTTCTTTCCCTAATAAATGTGTGTTTATGGAGAACATATTTACATGTGGTGGGCCAGTAAATCTCTGGACATGTATATGTAGCTGTCACTGAGTTCCTTGTGAAGTGATTGCCTAAGAATGAGAGTCATGGAGACAACACATGTCCATGTCTGATATGTGCAGCATCTTCTCTGAAAACTCCTAATCCAGATGAGTCCTAACTGGTTTTGCACTTCAGAAATTCTCAAGGATGAGTGCAACCAATACTGCAATGATCCAAGTGTGATCTTCTGTACAGGTTAATGCAAATATTATTCTTTGTTTTAGTAACTGTAAAATGGCACAATGTCTGCTTCAGACTTCTACTAGACTTCTACTGCATTTGTAAAATGCTTATCTTGAGAAAGGGTTTTTTGAATATTCACTAAAGCTGTGATCACAAGGAATATAAAGAAGAAGAAGTGAAGGGAAGCTCCAAGGAATTTAGCAGCTGAAATCTACATCTCTAGGGAATATATGCAAAGTTTGTTGAAAAGACTGCCATAAGAGTGACAAAACCCAAACTTCTGCACAAGCTACACCCCCATCTGTCAAATTTCATTTATCTGTTTTGAAAACAAACTTTCTCAACAGGATTTTTTTTTCCTTTTGCCTTTTTTCCAAAACAAAGATGCTGAGAATTGTTTTTCAACAAAGAATTTTTTTTCTAGCTATTCAGAAGCTGTCGAGGCATTTTCTGAAGTTTCTCTGATGATTAGAAAATGAAAATAAATCTTCATTAAGACTATGACATGGATGATTCCGGGACTAATTGTTTAGTTTTTGTAAGGTTGACATAGTGAAAACAGACTTATAACAAGGAATTGTTGATTTTTAATCATCATCATCATTACAATTTTCTTGGTATAAAATGATTACAAAGCACACCTCCAGTGTGCACTGACCACTTTTTAACAGCAGTGTAGTACGCCCACTATGGATTAGTATGATGCCTTTTTTTTAAAGGTAGATAATTTGTGGAATACATAATTTGTTGGTTTACCTACAAGGGGATTACGTAAAAATAGCCAGTAGAAGGGGCAATTTTTTTGATTCCTTGTACTTTGACTTACCTGTACAGTCATGATGATGTAAAGAATCAATTTTCTTGAACACTGTTTTTCCATGGCATTTCATACACCTTTATTCATTTACAAATGCAAAATAAGACAAGGTTTTATTTCTACTGTATCTCATTCTATTTAGAAAGCAACATACAATCTCTACTATCAGAGGAGGAAAATAATGAGAAAAAAAAAGTTTAATTATTTCAGAATAACTATTCATGAGCAGCCTTAACTTTAAATGAAAATACCTAACTCAAACCTTGGATCATGCTATATATAAAAGAACAAAAAAAAAAAGAAAAAAAAACTTTTTCATTTTGTTTAATATTTTTCTTTGATCTTCCTTTTGAAAGGCAAAGGAATTTTTAATGCAGGCATTATTGTTCCCATTACCCACAGTTCTCTAGTGATTCTTTTCTCATGGGTTTCTAAAAAAATGCCTTGATATATGTCTCACAAGTTTTAAGACTAGAAAAGTAAAAATTAGTAACATTCTGATGATTTTTTTTTGTGAGATACTATGTTTTGAAGTGACTTTTTCTTTGGTATTTACCTCCCTTGTTTTTAGGGAGTTAAAATGAGTCTCATATGAAACATGACCTCTCCAACTATATGGTGGTGAACTGTGACATCTTAAATGTTTTATTTTAATACAATTCTCCAGTATATACTTAAGAGGAACTAAATCAAGGATGTGTATTTGTACTAATCACTTAAGTAGTATCTCTTACTGTTTAGGTATAACTTAGATCTCAAAATATGATCATCAGGATGATGAGACTAATTAACCTCAAAGTTTTAGAAATCATCTGGCCTTATGAAGACAAGGCTTCTTTCATCTCTGAGCACTGCACATGGATAAACCCCATTAAATAAGTAAAACTGTAGAACTGAGTGCATCAACTTTTTTTTATATAAATAATTAAACCAATCATGGAAAGATAAATGGCATCAATGCTGGTGTTTTAGAGGGCTAATTATTTGCTTTTTAAAGTGTTTCTCTGCAGCACTTTAGAAGGGAAGAGGTAATTACCCTAAATGTTTGCTCTGATAAAAATGTATATTGCTAACTCTGAAGATAATGCATAGGAGTGCCTTTTCCAGTTTGTAGCACAAGCTCTTCAGGTGTCAGTAGTTATCAAGGTTGTCAGTCCTGTGTTGATTTGAACAGCTGCAGGATCTTGGTAAGTTTGTTGAAAGTCTATCATGTTTCAGTCAGGGTTTTAAATTTTGCATAGCAAAACTACTTACTGCGATCATCCTTGATAATGCATTCTTCACACCAGCAAAAAGCCATGACACTTGGTAAAAGTGGCCACTCCAGCTTTAGAGCAGTCCCCATGGGCTGTCTTAAGGAAACTGGGAGAAGCTCACTTGAAGTTCTGGACTTGTGCTTCCTTCTTGCTTTCATGCTGTGTTCAGAACAAAACATCTCATTACCTCTTGATTTAGCCAGCCATGCAATGAGGAAGTCTTACCAAGTTATCTGTTTAGTGGAGATGATTGCCAGATTGTGCATTTGGAGGAGAGTTTAAAACCTTGGAGCTGAGCAGCTTCTTTATTCTCGTCAGTGTTTTTGGGATTTTTTTAGCTTTAGGTGGATTTGTTGAAAGACATTAAAGAGTAAGGAGCCACAGGTTGTCCTGTATGAAATCAACAGGGCAAATGTTTATTCATAAATATTTTTATATGGAAATGAATAAAAAATGTCATTTCCATGTCACTTACCTACATTTTTTTGAGTTTTTGAAAGTCTTTACCAGTACCAGGTTTTTAGGTTTGTTTGTAATAGGATTTTATTTCCTGCTATGTAGGATTTTACCAGTCACAGTTTACCTGTTCTTTGTTTCCCTCTGCATATCTCTGAATGCTTTTGTAGAGTTATTTTAGACATGAACCCTTGTTTCTCATATCATAGTTCTGACCTGAGACAATGCTGTGATGTTGAAACCATTTTTGTTTAGCAGCTCTGTTGGTGTATGGATGAATTTCTTGGCAGTGGGCAGGAGCACCTGCAACAATCAGACAAGAATTTTGAAATAGCAGTATCTTTATTCCTTGTAAGAAGAAAAACATATTTTAAAATGCTCCACATTTATTTTCTTAAAGTTCTTGCTAGTCTGTAATTTCTGGGCGGAAAGATTTGCTTTCAGTTAACCTTTCAGTACATTGCCTCTCTTCCCTTGCTCTTCTCCCTGATTCCAGTTCCCTACTGTGTCTAGAGAGTGTTACTTTGTAAATCTCTGCCTTCTTTTGATGTCTGCTGTGCTTCAGCTGTCACTTAAAAAGCAGTCTTTTTCTTTACAGAATTATTTCTTAGCTCACCTTTCGAATTTACAGGGAACTGACTTACCCTGAACACTTAATTTCTTTGCACCAGACCCTGAATCAAACGAATGTATGTGTATATATATATATATTTAGTAATACTAATTTTTATATATGTAATAACTTATGCACCTATGTAGCATTACCTAGTGCATGGCTAAGCAATTCTATAGTTCTCGTTCTTGACTTTTGTTGAACATATTTAGGCTAAAATTACATTATTAGCTGTCAGCTTTGAGCTCATTCTGCATCTTGACAGAATACTTTGAGCAAAATCGTTTCTAAGGTGAGCTGAAGTACAGCCATGCAGAAACTAGAAAGATATAATCATTATTCTTTGTTGTGTACTGATACCCTGACCTGTATTAAATCATAGATTAAATTCTCACTTTACATAAATAAGCACCATTCTGTTTATTTCAGTCTGTTCTTATGGATTAATTCCAGCTGTGGTTCTGTTCCAGTAAATTCCTCTTTGGCTTGCAAGTGTATAAGATTGAACCATTATAATATACACAATGGCTAGTTATTGTTCCTTAGAGTGATGAAAGAGAAGCTGTTCCCTAAAGGATGTTATTAAACCGTTTCTGTAACTTCAGTATATGGGACAAAAAATAGCTACATTGTTATTGGCTAATTATGGCCATTGCTGAGAGCACTAAATACAATGATTCTGCTACTTCATTTATAGCTTGCTGCTTTCCCAACAATAATGATTCTTTTGCAAGGTTGATAAAGCTGATTAGGGAGAGCAATTTCCTTTTCTCTAAATTCAGTAAAAGCAATTTTTATTGCTTTTGATATCTTGGTACCTCTGCTATCTTGGTACCTCTATAATCTGCCTCATATTAAGAAGTTTTCCTGTCTCTCAAAGATGACCTTCAAAGACTCTCTAACTGCCATCTTAACCATATTAAGGGAAATTAACAGTTTGATATTTTCATGAATATTCCACAAAAGTAATTGCTAGTGAAATGCATAGCACCCTTAGTATCCAGGATTTACAATTTGCCACTGTGGTGGAATGTCCTGATATTATTCATTTGTATTATACTGGACACAAAATTAAGATTTAAGGTATTTGTTAATGTATAAAATCCAAGGTGAGCTAAGCACAATTTAATGAAGGAGATAAAACCATAGTTAATCCATTTATACCAAAAGAAAAACCTATTGTGGCCTTTTGCTCCATCCTTCATGCAACAGACAATGTAATCAGGAATGCAGCCCTGGAACAATACTTTTAGCTTCTACTTTTTTGGAGGGAAGATTCAAATTCCAATTTTCCTCCTGAAAAAGAATGTTGATTCTGTATATAATATTTTGTAAGTTAAGTTACAAACTAAGCTATAATCCACAATTTTTCATGTTAACATTTTACACACAAGAATTTATTTAACCAATTGAAAAGAAATAGCATACCAGAAGAAGACTGCTTACAATTTTCCTCTCTCATATCTCTCTGGAGTTTTTGTTTGGTTTTGTTTGCTAGGGTTTTTTAAGAGTTTTGGTTTTGTTTTTTTTTAAATCTGTGAATATACATGGTCAGGTAATAAAATGTCTATGTCACTTCTTTGCTTTACCTGCACTCAACAGATTGTGCTTGAAAATATCAGCCTTTCTTGAACTCCTTACACATTGTCAAGATAAGAAGATCTTTCCCTTCTACACTGCTCCTGATGTCTAGCACCTCCAGTTAAATCAAAGACTACAAACCCAGGAGTTTAACATTATTCTGTCTTCCCTACTTCATCAGAAGATAGTTTTAGAAATTGCTAATTGGCAAATATTTCAGAAAGTGAGTAGAATCTGGGTCTGTAAAGGGGTCTGCTGTTTTAGGGTGTTTATTTGCTTCCTCTTGCTGGATTTCACATCTCTTGTTTCCAGTTACTCAGCACCATAGATGGGGAATGTTTCATTGACATGAGTCACTCAACATCTATAGATTTTGGTTATTATTGCCTAATTCTCCAAAATGCATAGAGTTAAGAATTCTAAAGGGCTGACAGTGAGGTGTCTGATAAACAATCTAAGAAAAAGTCTAATTTGGACACTGTAAATCATGAGATTTGCAAACAGGCTAATACCCAGACCTTTTCTACTGAAAGGCAGTCAGTCCTGTATCATTTACCATTCCAGTTAAGTGCCTCTCACTGATGACAAGATGCCACTAATCTTTTCAGAGGCATCTACTGTTGTTGTAGATGAGTAACATGATGGCTGGCCCTCACAATTAAGGGATGAATGTTATGTGTACATTAAGAGAAGTTTTATTGCTGTATAGTTATGTTACTGTGATTTGTTCTCCCCCTTGTATGGTTGCCACTGGACAGCCTTAGCACTCAGGACATGTGAGGAAAGGGGTGGGGGATACCTGTGCCTCGGGCATGGAGCATCCAGGAGGAGCCAGGCCTGTAGGACAGCACCTCCAAGCAAGGAGATCTCCTCCTCCAAGAAAGACATCTCCACTAGCAGATGGCAAAGGAGACTTTGGGAGGACCAGGCTTGGCTGGCACAACCCCAGGGGATATAAAAGGGGAGCAGCCATTCCATAGAGCGAGCTCCTGGAGCCGTGCCTTTTTCCTTATGTTGTATTTTGTTCAGGTTAATAAACCTTTGAAATTTTAAAAGTGAGCGTCGTTTCTCACATTATGAAGCAAAGATATCTGCTGTCAATTTTTTTTTAATGTTTTTAATGAAAGAAACTTGAAAGCAGATTTAACAGAATGATATTTTCCTTTTTTTTCTTTTTTTTTTCTAAAATAGAGGCGTAAATGTCTCCTGTATCACAAACAGGGAAAAAAAAAAGATAAAGCACTTCTTTGCCCTAATTATTTCTGTTTTCATTTTTCATCTTCATTATTGGAAAAAACAAAGAACTACAGGCTTCCAGGATTTTAATTGCTGTTTATTAACTAGTACATCTAGCAGGAAGATTATAGGATTCTGTAGTCATTCCTGTAAATTTGTGATTGTGAATCAAATGCAGTATACACTCTTGCAAATGACCCAAAACAACTAGTGACCAGTTTTTAATGGCCAAGTGGTGGTTGCATTGCAAGAGAGATTCTAAAAACTAATTTTATACCTATTAATACTATTAAACTTTGACAGCTACAGAAGATTTAAGTTAGATCATCTTTGGTTCCAATTCAATTATTGTCTTTACTACATATTCTTTGTTTTAATAGTCAGAATGTATCAATATTATTATATATTGCTCTTTTTGCATGTAAAAGGTGCTTTGATAAAAACAAAGTGCTTAATAAATGAATTCATTGGTGAAAAGAAGAAAAGCCACGCAGGTGACTCTGAAGTCTCCTGCAGTTCATAGCAATTACTGTAACCTAAAGTCCTGCATGTGTAAGGGCATAGGCACTTCTGCTGAGTATTCCTTGCTAATTAATTGGGGATAAGATCTCTGATCTTTTCCCTTTTCATCTTCTTGTGAAGAAGCATTGATGCATTATTAGTGATTGTTTTAAACACTGTAAGACTCTTTGACTCACATAACTCAAATACATTACCCAGGTGCTTTAAAAGTGTTTAAAGGCTACTTACAACATAAACTGATGCATTAAGGAGTGTTAAAGTTTCAATATACAATTAGCATTCAAGTCAGATTTATGAAATTGCTTTTTTCACTGGCTTTTATTCCAGTCTCCTATTATTTTCCTCATGTTTTTAAATCCCACTAAGTAAACAAAAATGCTGCAATAATTGGAGTTGTATTTGGGCAGCTGAGGTTTAATGATAGCTTCGATGTCAAGTCTTAATGTTGTTTACTAGTTAGCCTTGCTTTTGGAATGAATAGTTGTTTTCTTTTAAATCCTTCTCCCAATATTCATGAAATACAGAATCCAAATTTCCTACAATCATAGACTGAATCTTCTGAAGTTAAAGCTTCCAATGAAGAAGATGCAAATTACTTTGTAGATGATGTATCACATCTTTACAGTGTAGATGATTTTTCAAAGGGTGCAAAATAAGTAAGATAAAAAACTTTGTAATTATTATGTATGTTTATTTGAAATTTCCTCTTAATAATCAAGTATGCATTTATTCATGTTATACAAGCTATTAGTGGTTTTGAGATGAGTCCACTCTTACCTGGAGAATGACTTCTCTTGTGTTAATTTCTTTTATACAGAAACATTTCAGGACTGTATTTTCCTAGTAATTGATGAAGATCTCCAAAATGATGTTTTAAAAAATAACTAAACCCTAAATACAGAAAGCCAGTCAAATAAACTTTTTTCCCCTTTTGATTTGCATGACTTAAGAATGCTAAGGATTAATCGGCAATCAGACAAGGTGGTAAAACTCATAAATTCTGTTTTGTTATGTCCTTCAATAGGTAGTACATATATAATATTGTGTTCTTATTGTGAAGGATTTTCCTATGATGGAGAATAGTGTAAGGTAATCCTCAGCACAAGAATGTGTGAAGCTTTGTTCTATGTTAAGAAGTTGAAAAGCTCATGTTGTTTTTATGAAAATAAGAAAACAGTCTCTGTTCCTTTTTTTCCTGTCTCTTCCCATGTTTACAGTGCCGCTGCTGAGTAATCAAAGTCATCTGGAAGTCAGTGTTCTGACTCTGCAAACTGGTTTAGGCATTTTCATCACTGCTTGTTTAGTCCAAATTCCTTGTGAAATGGGCCTTGCTTGTTTTTTACCTGTATCTTCCACTGACAGCACTGCTTAATCAAGGGAATTGCTGTTATTGAAACTTGGCCAATATGAAGGGTCTAGTACCAGCAGTTACTCTCTGTCCTGCCAATAATCGTCGAAGCTGCATTTGTAGCTGGACCCTCTCAATATTTTTAGATACATTTAAATAGCTGGAAGTGAGCTGAAAGATAACTTGTCATGCCCAGTCTAATTATTTGATGTAAAAGAGGGAGGTGCATGCTTCTTCAAGGTCAGGCACTGCCAGTAACCGTAGTAAATGTTGGGTCAGAAAGAAAAAGAGAATGTTTCAGAGATTTTTGACTTGAAATTTCAGTGTTTCTGGTGGAGGGAAAAAAATATAATTCATAATGCTTGTGTTGTAACTCACGATGCAATATCACTGCAGCTCTAGTACAGAAGTTGTTGTGTATAAACACTGAATTAGTTTACAAGATAAATGCCAGAATAGCACCTCTAATCCCATAAATAAAAATTAAGAAAAAGAAATTGTTCAAAAGTAATAAATTCAGAAGTGACAAAGTAAGAAATTCTCAATAGATAGTCTCAGAGTATATTAATTCTTTTTTCAATTTTTCACTTTAAACCTGTGTAAATGCGCTTAATTACAATTCTTTGGAAGGAGATATTGCTAGGTTATTCAAAAGCAACAAGAATCACAGAACCTAAGGTTCTCTAAAGTCTGGATCTGCAAGTGGGCCTCTGTTTTATTTCATAATGGGCAGTAAATGATGTTTTTTATAGAGGTGGAATAGTAGCACAAAAGCAAGCATTATTTTTTCTAATTATTGCTATACAAAAGTTTTACATTTGACAGTCTTTTCAAAGCTTGAAAGAGTCTGTGAAAATATCTTTTTAATCTAAAATTATAAGTCAGTCTTTAAAAGATTTAAGAGTTGAATAGCTGAGATGCATCAAAAAGGCACTTATTTGTTCACATGCCCCAAAGAAAAAAGATCCATTGCTTTGCAATGGTTGTATATGCAGGGCTGCTTATGAAATTTTTACTGTCAAAATGGTTTTGTGTTCTGAATACTTATGTCTAAGCCCACAGAAACCCTGTTTGATACCAGTTTCCATGTGACAAAATAAAGATGTAAACATGGAGAATACAAGAGAAAGGAAGAATAATTTTGAAGGTGATAATTATTATAGCAGCCTCTAATAGTCTACATTATAGAGTTGTGTCAGCAGTCTTGGGGAAAGAAAACAAACCCCAGGCAGATTTCATACTTGTTTCAGGAAAATGGTACTTATCTACCCCAGAAGAAGACTTTGAATATGGAATATTTACTATATTAGAAAGTGAAGAGGAATTTATCAGTACTAGGTTTTAAGGATATATTTTAAGATGCCTAGTAAAATTGCCTGGTATCTGACTATTAGGTAAAACAACCAAAAGAGCTGTATTTTGTTGTAGTAATTCAGTATTTTTTGTGCATTTGTAATAATAAATTCCTATTGATCCTACATGTTTCCAATTACTTCAGTAATATGGGGCTTCTGTGTATGTCTTTGAATTAATCTTATTAATCTGTATGGGATTTGTTAAAATCTGATATGTTAAGAAATTGGGAATCTGTCCTGCTTCTATAGATTTTTTCATATTGTTTCTCATAGGCTTGGTAGTAGTTATATTTGCTGCAGAAAATTTGATGCATTGTGATGTTGCAGCTGCAACCTGCTGAAAGCAGAGGAAAATTAAAAAAAAAAAAAAAGGCATTAGAACAGAGTGTCAGGAATACTAGTTGATGGGGGAAAAGAGTGGGAAAATGTGACAGCATCAGGTTGATTCCAACAGAGTAGTTTCAAGGATGAAGAGTATTTGTTATAAAAGTATCAGCAAAGTCTGACTGTCCAAGCTGTCTCTCCAGCCTCTTCCAGTTTCCTGAAGCCTTTTATTTGTGAAAAATGGCCTAGGACTCATCCCCATGACAGAAAATTCTTTTTTGCACATTGAACTGAGGAATGTTGAAGTGGTTCTGGCAGCTACTGAGAGCCTTGTATAAGGATCCAGCTTTCAAATTAGTGCCTGGCACTCAAACTGAAAAGCAGCATAAAAAATTCATCTCCAAAAAACTGGATAGGACTGTATTATATTTTTTTCTTTCAAATATTTGAGCTCCACTACTGGAGTAATTCTTAAAGTTTTGCTTAAAATGTGGGTTTGTTGTTTTGCTATTAAATGCATTTGGAAAAAAGCAGTCAAGTAGAGTTTGTTGTAGTTGGTGGCGGGGAGAGTAAAGACTCATTTACCAGAAATATTGCTGTGTTCTAAACTGAAGAAATGTGACTATTATAATAGTTTATTTAGGATGACAAGGCCCTGGATCACATTTCTTAATCCTGAAATTAAGTAATCCTCTCCCTGGAGAGGGAATGTTGAGTGGTCTATGTCAGTGTGGCAACCTTGTACATTTGTGACCCTGTCTTTTGTCAGAAAGTGAGTGTTGTTTCTTGTTGCAGATATATACCATAAGTTTCAAGAAGCAGTAGGAAGTCTCAGATCTTGATTTCTATTGATCAGCTAATGACATAAATTATTTTATGTCTAAGCAGTCTCCACTTCTCATGTGATATCAGACAGGTGTGCTTATGTCCTTTTCCTTTTTGAATAAGCAATCTGGTTTTGAGTCTTGCATCTTTTCTTCAGCAATCTATCTCTGAAGCTGTATATATAAAAGAAAAAAAAACCTGTCTATTTTCTAGGTCCTAGTTTATTAGGACCTGTTTGGTTATAATACTAGTGGTTTGCAGTCAATATTATTTAACATGAACTTTTCCTGTATAAAGCATGTTTTCATGTGTCCAGCCATTTTTTGTGCTCTCAGAGCAAGCTATTCTATTTGAGAATAATTAATGTGGTGCAAGTATATAATTATGTAGTACATATTATTTTGTGAGATGCAAAACAACTAGGTTTTGTTCTACATCTTTGGAAGACTGTTAACCAGATATTTGTCATAACTTCATGGTGAACATGCCACAAAGACTTAGTTCGTCGACTGTCTTAAAATATAGTCTATCCTTTTTTGTGCAGATCTTTAGTTTTCTAGAGAGCTCTCAGGTTGCTTCTATAGGGCAAGCAAAATACAAATTTCTGTCAGACTCACCTATGCAAGGAATCAATCTCCTTATTTTGGGCCACAGTGCTGTCGGATATTTGGGATCCTTTTTGGATTGTTCTACGTCTGTAGTTACATTCTTCTACAGATTGTAATCATCTGATTACCTTATAGCATATTGAAAGTTTTTTTAGGTGCAGAATACTATCCAAATGGTAAAAAAGGGCAAAAGGACAATGTTGTGTTTTAAGGACAAAAACTAATGTTATGACCTGGTTATAGCACCCGACAAGTCTTGCTGACATCTCAAATATTAACCGTCCACATTCCCTACAATTTCTCCTCATTTATTTGTTGGTAGTACAAAATGTTCCATCCTTAATTTGTATATGCAAAATCCCAACAACTCTTACTTTGATGAATCAATCCTTTAACTCAGCCATGTAGCCAAACCATACACATACCACATTGCTGCTCTCACCAACAATCTCTACTGAACTTTAGTCCTAACTTGCTAATTTTAAAAATACCACTTGATTTGATGTTACCTCATTACTCATAACTTACTGAGTTACTTGGCTGTTGAGATTCCTGGGTATAAATAAGATGTGGATGCCTCCAGAGCCTGGGAAGACTTCTGTCAACAGTTCCTCTTCTGTTTATATTTTTGGGTTTGTAGTGCTTGGTTGTGTGTAATGTTTAGCGCATTTAAGAATCCATGTGTCTGCAACTTGCCAGAGGAATTGTGAAAGGAATGCACTTTTTAAGCAGCATTGCAGGAGTGCTATCCTGATTTTGGAACTTGGGCCTCATCAGCAAGGTGTTCCCCAGAAGACAATAAAACAAAACGTGTTTCAGGAGAATCAGAGATGAGGGCAATTCTGTTCATGTCTTTAAATGAACTGATTCACAGTATGTTGTAGGATTTGGAGGGGAGGCAAAAGGCATCATAGTAAACAGGTCAATTGTAATGAAATATTGAGGAATAAAATGTGGGCATGAATAAGAAGCACAGTTCTTCATCTCTCAAAATAAAAGCTACATAATTAAATCCAATTATTTATGCTAGGAGGGAAGGATAGGATTAAATTTCTGATTGGTACTAGGAATGCGAAATCATAATAATTAGACTTGTGTTTTCAATATTAAAATCTGATTATTATTCTCTGATAACATTAGCATTCTCATATGCTTAACAGTGCTCCAGTAAGGTTAATTTTCTAGCATAAGACTACCCTATATATCAGCTCTCCAAAGCTGTAACAGATTAATTATATTTTAGTCATGCAGTAGTCCATACTTGCGTGGTCTAATAAAACACATCTTCACTGCTAATCCAGACAGGTAATTAATGATAATATTGACACAAGAAAATAAATTATTCTTTGAACTGTGTACACATAAGGGGTTGCACATGGGGGTGGAGGCAACAGCTGCTTGGCAGCTGCCACTGATGGATTGACTGAAGCAGTGATGGTGCCTCTGACAGAGCGAAATGCTCAACCCACAAAGTGAGAGCAAGGCTGCTGCACTCTGGATTTTAGAAATGGAAAAAATGAATCTGCAGCATATAGAAAGGCAGTGGGGTTGTCAGCTGTCTGATGCTAAATACTGGGATTCTTGTAGTTCTTGGTGAGTTAGATTAGGGTTTGCAAAGCCATGTACTACGTATATAACTAATTACTTGCTGTGAGGATCTGCTGTGCAGGTGGATCACTTCTGACTGTTCAGCCCTTTGTGCTGTGAATCTCTTCTGAAGTAAAAGACTGTGCTGAGATCCCTATTAAATGGCTTTCTTCTTCCAGTAATGTTGATCATTTGATTGGTCAAACTAGATGTGTTATTTTATAAGCCAGCTGTGCCCAGGTGGCCAAGAAAGTCAATGCTATCCTGGGCTGGATCAGCAATAGTGTGGCCAGCAGGAGCAGGGCAGTGATTGTCACCTTGAACTCAGCACTGGTGAGGCCACACCTCAAGTCCTGTGCCCAGCTCTGGCCCCCACTGCAAGAATGACCTTGAAGGGCTGGAGCAAGTCCAGAGAAGGGCAGCAGAGCTGGTGAAGGGTCTGGAGCACCAGACCTGTGAGGAATGACTGAGGGAGTCTGGAAAAAAGGAGGCTGAGGGGAGACCTTGCTGTTCTTAGACTAGGCTTAGACTAGATACTAGGTTTAATTTCACTGAAAAGAGGGTCAAGCATTGGAACAGGCTACCCAGGGGAGTGTTTGAGTCACTGTCCTTGGAGGTATTTAAAAGATTTGTAGATGTTGCACTTAGGGACATCATTTAATGGTGGCCTTGGCAGTGCTGGGTTCACAGCTGAACTCCTATGATCTTAGAGTTTTTTCCCATTTTAAACAGTTCTGTGTTTCTATCATTCTTATTATTCTCTTGTTGCCTTTTGGTTTTATCCATAAGCTGCATTATGTGCACTTTGTGTGGCAGTGACTAATGCTTGCTGGTGCTTCTAGAGGTGAGCCTCAGTGAAACTCTACCTATAGATTCATGGTTTTTGCATACATTTTGCTTCCTTTCTCTGCTTTTAGAACACATTGAAGGGTAGAAATGTATAACAAGGTTGATAGTCAGAAAAGTAAGTGTAATCTCTGCTTCACTTAGCAAAGCTTTTAAACATGATGCACTCTCTTGGACAGAGTCCTCTAGTCTGGCTCTAATCTATCAAAGGGCAGGAGGCCACATACCTTGATACACATTCTTTTGGAGAAATGCCACATAACTTCCACTCACGAGACTGTGAGCAGTGAAATATTGCAGTAAACAAATTTGCTTCAGGTTTTGTTTAAGAATAATTTATGTATTATTTATATTATTATTTATTTATTTATTATTTATTAATTATTAAGAATTACTTATGTATTATTTGCTACGTGACATCATTCTCTGTGTCTAGCAGCTCCCCAGTTCTCCTGCACAGATAATGAAAATATTTCTCTTTTCTCTGCATTTCTTAAGTATTTTAGAATTTCAGGAAACCAAAAAGATGGAGAACCAAGAAGCTTGTAAATTAGTTTAGCTTCTCATCAGTAATATATTCTACAGGGTGTTAATATTTTCTTTTCTAGTCATAAAGGTTCTGTTGCTATTCCTCTATTAATGCTGGAGTTTTTTCCTGAATTCATAGGCTTCCTTTTTACCTTGCAGGGTTCTTTTTGTTGTTTTATTGTCTAGATTTTTCTCTGTGTGTCTTCCACGTTATATTTTAAACTCCTAAAGTAAATGGTTGTCATTTTGTAATGTTTCCAACTGTTTTAAACCTTTCTGTTCTCAGGAGGAATTTGCTGCCATGCTCTGGTCTCTGTGCTTTCCACAGTCAGTGTAAGACAATATTCCCAGTGGCCCCGCTTGTAGGTAGTGTGAAATGAGAAACTGGCAAGTAGTGCTCTGTTGGGATGCAGTTATTACACTTTGGATCCCGGATGATTAATGAGATTTGGGTCTAGAAATGAATATTATCATAATCTGATCTCTCTTGTATACTTGTATGCAATTTAGCTGTGGTTTTTAGAAGTCATGCTCTCAGCAGCACTGGTGCAGCTAGAATGTATTTCCTCTCCCCTGCACTGAAAATGTCCGTTTTAGACAAAGAGACTTGCTGTGTAGCCAGACCTCTACAGAAGAGAACAGAACTTGTCTGAAGAGTTAATCTCTTGCTGTGTGTGTCCTCATTAATCATCTAGAGCAGTGATTAATTTTTCTAAGAGTTTGGAGAGAGAATGCCAGTATGATTTCTAGTAGTTGTGTAATTAATACAGTGATGTATTAAATTTTTTGGCTGCATAACTTTGTATGCTCTTATTTAAAGTGCTTGAGTAGCAGGCATTTTTCCTATGTGTTTGTTTAATTCAGCCTATTGATTTCTCTAAGAAGTATTTCCTGTCTGAAAATCAGGAGAGGACAATGTTTATCTTCTTGTGCTAAACCCATGTTGCATAAATTTTTTGTATCTGGCTACTCTGACTTTTGTAATGCTGCAATCTCTGCAGGGTTTCTAAAGCTCTCATCAATTTTTTTCTCTTCTCTTTAAAGCTACCAAGAGATAAAACAGAGAATAATTGCTGTCATAATTACTGAAATTGTTTACACAGCTATACTATTTGTCAAATTTCATTCTGCTTGAAAATGGTTCTTTATAGATCCAATTCACCAAGCATCAATAAAGAATAAGGACAATTAAAATTGAATTTTAATGCAAATGTGGCCTTTTCCCTGTTCTGCATGAACACACATTTATCAGGCTCATAAACCTTCCTGTTGACAGCATACCATTGAAATAACCAAGAAACAGCCTCAGTGTTATTGTTTCATGAGCCTTTGATATCAAGATTCATTTCCCTCCAGAAAAAGATTGCAAAAGGTCAGTAACATGTCATAGAAGTCTGTTCCAGAACAGCTTGGGGACATATTTGCTTAAATTTGCAAAGTCTGCAACATTGATAGGCCAGGTCTGTGCAGTGACTTGTTTGAACAAGCATTTAACATAAAAGTAATCCAATCCTTTATTCACATATTCCATTATTACTGAAAAGTTGTGATTATGGAATCACAAAGTGGTTGGGGTTAGAAGGGACCTCTTAAGATATCTTATTAAGTGCTGTGGCTGAGCTTTAATAATTGCATTGCTTTTATAAATTAATTAAATCTACACCAACCACTTAAAAAAAGGACCAAATGAAAACTAAGTTTTCTGGGGTTTTTTTAGGACTATACTTCTAAATAAGATTCTTTGCAATGAAACAAATTTTTGGATCAACTCCACTGACTAAGAATATTAAAATCTATTTTTAAATTCTGTAACGGGGAAACGTAGTTGTTGAAATTTTAAACCACACTGTATAGACTTATACTTAAAAGCTGAATGCTTATTTATGTACATTAGGTGCCCTCAAGTGAGGCCTCTGAAAGGCAAATTATGAGTTACAAAACTCATTCAATCTCTGGACAATTCAGTCATATTCTCACAATGAGACATAATAATAACTTCTGTGAGTTCTAAAATCATAAGTGGCATCTAATGGATTGATGTGTTATACATATAGCAAAAATTGGACAAGTATCAGTTTTGCTGGGACCAAGCAACTCTTAAATGTGCAGGGAGAATAGAGGTTAGAATGAGCGGGACAGTTTGTGACTGAGCACCTGTTGAGGTCCCAGAACAAGGCTCCAGCTCTAGGTCAGAAATACAAGCTATGCAAGTTAAGGCAGAAGTGATAAGAAATTGAATGAAACTTTAACCTTTTTAAGGTATGGATTTATTTTTTTAAAAGTTCTACTCCTTCGTGAGAGGCATGAAAATTATTTCACGCTTTTTTCTTTTCTGTGTTACCTGGTAGAGGCTGGTAGTGATTAGTAGTGACCTCTTACAATTCAGTACTGAAATACAATACCATAGCAGTGATTTTAGAGATTTCATTGTCAGGAGCTTAGTCTCCTTTCCATCCAGCAGCCAGATTCACAGGGGAATTAAATAGTGTCCCATACTTAGAGCTAAACCTGCTCACTACCTACAATGTTGGATTTGGATTTTGTAATTGTAGTTAAACTTTGTGATTAAAAGCAAGAAAAACTTGACATCATGAGCATTTTATTATATTTAATGAGCATTTTCTATTGTGTCATTTCTATACAGTTAAATGTAGGTGTGTTTTGGTTAGAAGAACAAACATATGAGTTGGTCATATATAGATATGATGTCTCCTAGCAATAACAATAACCATGTAAAAAAGTATTACCCTTATTCCAGCAATGATACTGCATAATAGATTTTCATTGCAAGTATCATCATCATATTTTTAGAGAAAATGTTGAACTGTTGTCATCTGAAATTGTGTCCATGTTTACCTGTTTGCCCACAAGATGTGGGTGACTAAGCAGTAAGACTTGAGCTGTGCAACCTGTACTTAATTACATGTGAGCCCCATAGGTGATTTTGGAAGGGCTGAGCTCATTCTGAATGCTGAATGCACAATTCTGAATGCATGCACAATTATAATTGTTAGCATTTTTCTGCAATGATACACTTTACAAAATCACAAGTACTAAAGATTCTCCTTGGAGCTTCAAATAGTATGTTAATGCACACACTGAAGCCAGAGAGGGAAGGAGAAAACACTGTGTCCCTAAATTTTCCCTGGTAAAATATAAGCTACGTTTTTCACTTGTTTCATAAAGTAGTCATTGCTGCCAACAGAGTGAATGATAATATATCTACATTTGGGAATTGCCAGCATGGACCCATTTAATTTTTTCTATACCTAACCAACAAAATTATTTCCTTGCTTTTAGAGAGAACTCATACGATTTCCTTTCACTTGTGACAGTTTTTTAATTTAGAATAGAAATTCCTCAGATCAGCTTCCTATTTTGTTCCTCTTTTGCTTTGTAAACCCTTTGTTTAGGGTTAACAGCATTAAATTCTACTGCTGAGAAAATGTGATGGACGATAAGGGGATCATTTGATCTCACAAGATGAAAAGCATTTGTGAGTTCAGAGGTCCTCTATGTGTTTTGAACGCCAAAATGTCACCCTATTACAACATGATATATAATTTAGCCTATTGGGAAGAAAAATCTGTAACTTTATTACATAGCTATTGGAGCAGGGATTTTTTCAATGGATTCCAGTGGATTTGAATGGGATTTTTGTAATGAATAATTGCTCCATCTCTGTAAGGGAAGGTAAAAAGTCCCCAAGCGTTCAGGTCAGGCAAATTTTGCTTTTTACATCCAAACCCCCTCCAAAAAACAAACCCACAATGTAAGGATACACAAGTAAAGTGATGTAAGAAGAAGGTTGTTTTCTTTTTATGAGAAGATATACAGACAATAAAAATATGTGACAGCTCGAAAACAGCATCAGGAAAAAATTCACATGGTTAACTTCAGTTAGGTTTCATGATGGAGGCTGAAATCCAGGGCAGGCTATAAGGGCTGGGTATGCTGCTTAGTAGTGGTAAAGTGATCATTATTGGCAGGTTAGAATATTTTATGAAGACAGCCTGTGATGTCCTGATGAGGACAAGTAAACTCTTCATGTTAGTTTCATTCTATTTCATACTAACTTTCACTGATGACATGTGGTATATAATTTGCTTGATGCTTTTTTTTTATAGGCTTTCATAAAGATTCCAAATGGAATTGCTAATGTATCTTTGCTGTTCAGTAAGATAAATGAAAACACTAGTTATATAAATATTGCCAGTTGTAGATATTGTTCCCAGAGTCCTATTCATTTGCATCCTCCTGAATCCCAGTTACTAAACTAATAGATTTGCTACCAGGGGACATTAATTAGGGGTGGCACTACTTTAGTTCTGTACACATTCCTATTCAGTCATCTTTATTGTAACTTGATTACTTTTCATTTGATTCTAAAAACTGCATTATAGCAAATTACCATAGCATAGCTTCTGACATCATTTTCTCAAAAATTAAAATACTTGTTATCGGTATGCTTGGGTTAATTTAAATCCTTAATCATGCTGGATTTCATTATTCTCTGAAGAAATGCTTCAGGAATCACTAACAGCCCAAGACTGCTGGGCTGTCATCATTAAATAGGTGTTACCTGTGCTTCAAATAATATAGAAAGAACTGTATTATCATGTTGGGGGAACCAGATGTTGGGGTTTTTTAATTATGGAAAATATTTTTAAATGGATTTTACTTAGTTTGCAAGTTTCTACTTAGTTGCTTACCTGGCATGGGAATAATTGCTGTAATGTGAAATGATTTGATTATTTATACACCTTAATTTGATCAGCTCTGAGCTGGATGCAGCATTGATTTTTACTTATTGTACTGATAGCAAAGATAGAGGCATATAGCACTTTCCAGTGGAGGCATTCTATATCTATTGAAGTTTTTACGCCTAATAAAACCTTTAGTGGGTAGAATTTTACTTCAGACTGTGACAGTAACTTCTGTTGCTAACACAAGTGCCTGGAGTGCTCAGGTGGATGTCCCCATGCTGTTGCACAGCTCAAATCAATGGGACCTTGCTGAGCCCCACTGCCTTTCACAGTCAATTTCAGCCAGGTCCACTTGGAGCATTTTAGGGCAGATTAATATTGCTTGCATAGTGATTGGTTCTACTGGTGGATTGTCCTATACAAAACCTGATAGCTAAGTCATTTTCTCTTAGGTATAGTTCTGAGCTCTTTGCCTGGATCATTATCTAGTCATCTTTATGCTCTTCTTCACAGTGTCCTGAGATGGGCAAGCACCCTAGCCATGTTATAAGCATGGTGAACACACTCATGAAATGTAGTGAAATCTAACTTTAATTCAGTATTAAAATTTCAGACCACAGTGGTTAGTTTTATCTGCCCTGGCTCTATAAATTTTTCTCCTATATTTAGACTACCAACCTTTCTGTTCAATGCAGGTAGAAAATTTGGCAGTCTGCAGAGTAATGCAAAATGCCATACTCATCAGCTAATCACTTCAGAAAAATAAGAGCCACGACTCACCAAATATCAACTCTTTTTCTACATTTTAGTGCTGTGGTGGCCTCTTCAATGCTGTTTAAATGGAAGCAGGCATGCACTTTTAAAGAAAAAGCTCCCTGTCATCCTATTTGACCATGGTTTGGCTCACTTAATGAAATGTTCCTGCTCTGAATCAGCTTATGTTTTCAACCTGATTCTCTGCAAAGCCACCACAGAGTGTGACTCAGGGAGTGATGGAGGTTGGGAGGAAGGTACAACTAGAATAAGTTGCACAAGACTGTCAGACAGCTTTGAAATATCTCCAAAGATGGTGACTCCAAATAGCTAATCATTGTGGGGTAAAACTGGAGAAGATGACAAAATAGAAGTATATAAAGGAAAAAGTTTCCATAAGCAGCCAGTTCTATGGCAAAAGTAGTCTCATAATTATAAAGCTAAACTTGAGCTTTATGTCATTAATGAAGATTCTAATTAACACTGGTCCCAGTTTGAACCTGGAGAGAAATCACTTATCACTGATATCCGTTGTAATTCTGCACTGATGACCACTACTCTATGGATGCAACTGTCCAACCAATTCCTTATCCACCTAACAGCCCACCCATCAAGTTCTTCTCTCTCAGATTTAGAGAGAAGGATGGTAGAGGCTAAAGATAGCTTTGACAGAAGTTCATATCACTGCCATCTGTAGCTCTGCCCTTGTCCACTGATGGAGTCACACCAACCCAGAAGGTCACTGAGTTGGTCAGGCAGGACTTGCCCATGGTGAAGCTGTGTGGACTGTCTCAAATCAACTCGTCTTCTAGATGAGCAAAATGATTCTTCAGATCATAGTCAGCTATAATGGATTATTTGATAATGTTTTCTATATAATTTCAACAATTCTTTTTCTCTGTCATAACAGTTTTCAGACATCTGATGTCTGATGAGAAGAATTATAATTTTATTTTTTCTTACAGTAAAATTAAAAGTAATTCAGGTCCACTACCTCTCATTACTCACAATTCATGATAATTTCTGTGTGCTTGAGCAATAGTTTTTGGGCTTTCTGGTCATGAAGTGCATCTGAATTTCAATACCGAGCCACTGGTTTTACAGTGAGCTTTTCTATTTGAAAGATGTATTCATGATGTGGTAAAGAATTAAGCTACTTTGTAGACAAAGCTTTAATATATTTTGGTTTATTTTTGAAAGATGGTTAAGAACATCCTCTGATGCTCTGATTTCTATTCTGATTTCAGCAGAGGAAGGCCAGGGAGTGGAACTATGACTATTCTCTTAAGTGTTTAGCAAAGCAGTCTTTTTCACTCCAATATGGGATTATCTGCTATACATATCATAGGCATTAAGGCCCTTGCCAGAAGCAATGGGAGCTAGGAAGGAAATTCACACCCAGACATCAGAAGCTTTTGGTTAACGGGGCTCTGAACAAAGATCATCTCTCACTTTTCTTTGAGCTTTGGTGCAGTCATAGTGCTCTTCAGGTTTTCTTTCATACTGCTTTTCATGTCTTCAATTTAGATAAAGGTGTAATTTGGAAAGAAATAATTTGAAAGTAATTTTCTTTTAGCAATATTATTCTCACTCATTTTTATGTATTCTTTGTAGTTTTCTGTCCTCTGTTAATTTTTTTCACACAATCAATAAAGCATGCAATAAATCTCTAATTGTTCTCTTCTTTTTCTTTCTTTTGTGAAAAATCACAGAATTTTAGAGGTCTCTATTTTATTGCTTTTCTATTCTTTTGCTTGCTAGCTAAAACACAAATAATGATGGATCTTTCACCACAATGGGTTTTCAGTACCTATTGAATTGAGTCTTCCATTTTTCGATGTTCATGGCATCATCTTTCTGCCAGATATGATACAATTCTTAGTAGCAGATATGCACGTAGATTCCTGAATCAGAAGACTGTGCTGTATGGATGACCAATGTGTTCAGTGGTAAAAGAAATACTCTCTGTATATTCTAATAGCAGAATCACCTCCTATTTCTGCCCCAAATGCTGTCTTTTTCTTGAATATATACGGGGTTTTTTTGTTTGTTTTTTTTTTTTTAGAGGGAAAATGCAGTATCTGTGGGACATTTTAAGTAATCTCTATGATATCATGGGTAGGTATTCATCCCTTGATGCAGAAGGGCAATGCTTTCTCTTCCTTCTTCAAATTTCTTCTGTAAAATGGCAGTATATTATTTAAGCACTGATGCCCCAAGGTGGAACCTCCATCTCCTGTCACTGTTTGTGTTGGGTGGAAATTGAGTTCGTAGGTTTGGTTTGGCCCGCCTATGTCAACAAATGATGATCTAATCCTCTTAATGAGAGATCTGCAAAGCATTGGGTGAACCCCATTCCCATATGCAAAATATTATTTCCAATTTTTGTCTTTTTGGAAAAATCTATCTGCTGTTTTGTGAGGCCCATGAAGAATAGAAATGCTGTTTATTACTGTGTCCTCTTTGGCTTTCTTTTTCTTTTAGCGTGTCTTTTAAACCCATTGATCCTATGAGCAAAAAATTCCACTTAACCTTTTGAAGAATGAGAACTGAATGTGATGTAGACTTCACTTTGCCTTCATTCATTTAAATAAAAGTATGTGGAAAAGTTGATGTATGCTATTTCTAAAAAGTACATTGAGATGACAGTCTGTAATGGTCATTCAATGTAAAGCTGCTTGTGTTTCAGGGAAGTTTATCAAAGTAACTTTAGCTGCCCCTTAACTTTGTATCTGAATGAAAGAATCTACAATATAGATTTTAAAAGATATATTGCACTGAGACAAAAATCTATGATCTGGTCCTTTGAGAGGTACTGTGTCAAATTGTTTTAATCTTAAGCAGTAGTCTTAACCGTATGGGCTACAATTCTGAGTAAAATGTGGGAAGCATTGTCAGCATTGTAAACTTAATAAGGTGGGTGATGTGGATCAATTTGTTCTGTCCTTGACTTTCTGCTTCTATTAGAATTCTGGAAGATCATTAGTCACCTCTGGGATGTATTTGATTAATAGGCTTGGTTAAACAAAAGAGGTGAGGTCAAGCGTGATCTGAAATTATGAAAAATGTGTATCCCAGTGGGCTTTTCACTTTCCAAATTACGAATGAGGGAAAGTGCCTTTTCTCTTTTGATTCTGATTAATTTAATTGGCTTTTATCATAATGATAGCCTGCAAGAGCTTCGTTTTGCTTGTTTAATGCTACACTGCACTGTTTAAAAGTAGTATATTAAACTCTCTGTTATTAGTATGTGTGTTAAGGAATCATAAACTTAAATGATAGTTCTAAGAATCTATTGTACAATACAGGTTCTTTAACTTAGAATAAGGCAGGGAAGTGCACATCTTTCTGATGACCCTTTTTTCCCCTCTGAAGATGATAGTGTAGACTTTATTTTGTATATGCATAATTTGAGGCAGAAAATAATCCAGCCGATTCACGTTCCATTATTTATGTACATACATTTGTTATGTGCCAGCGAAGAAGCTGTTGGCTGGTTTTTACAAATTGTGATGTTATGGTGGTATAGAAAGAGTGGAAATAAAGTCATATTTTAACTGTTAACAATCTCCATGTTTTTCTACTCCCCTTGCTCTTCAGTCCTTTCTTTTCAAAATTTGTCAAACAGCTCATTCATTTCAAGCGATGATGTAAAACAGAAATTACAGACATATGTAATAATATAGGTTGCTTATCAGTGGCTCATTTTTTCTGTTGCTCCTATTTTCTTCTTCAGGTCCATTGGTTTGTGCAGATTAAGTATGTTTTATAGCTTAAAGATGCTCTTTCTGTCTACTTAGTTCCCCATGAAATGAAAGCAATGAGTTTCATTGTCTTTATTTCTCTGCAATTCACAATTAGTTTTATGATCTATAAGAGCATGTCAGTGTCTTATAAATCCAATCCATAAATCTCACTTTTCTGATGGTGGCAGTGAGTCCCTGGAAATAGGATATGACTTAATTTTCTTATTATAACATCGTTTTCATTCTTTAAATTACTGCTGTCCTGAAAAAAGCTGCCAACACATGTAGCAGGTTTGCAGTAGCCAGATCTTAATCTGGAACTTTGGTATCATTCTCTTTAATTAATAACAAGTCATTTTCTGCTTATTAGACTCCAAAGGCATGATTTTGTCTTGTAAAAGACCTAGTTTTGCCTTTTTTATGTAATTTTTGTTTACAAAACTTTGAGTTACATCAAATGCTTTACCAGTAAAGCTTAACTTGGTTTTCATCTTTTCAGAGCTTGTATTACTCAGTCAGCATTTATCTTAAAGATCTGTACTAAATTCTTTAATATAAAGAACTTACTAATGAGTTAATTTTTTTGCATTTGTCTTGGTTGCCCCAAACAAATTAGTTTATTTTTCATTAACAAATGAAATTCAGTGTAATTATATATGTTTACTACAACAGTTTCCTTTATTGATAGACTTCACAAATTCTTCCATTTCACTCCAGCTGCTGCTTATGAAACAAAAGCTGCAATATATTTTCTTTTAGACACAGTCACGTCAGTAAAGGAAGATGTGCTATTTGAATCTGAGTGTAGAGATTTTTTCAGTCAATACAGGGTTTCCCAGAGTTGTTCAGTTATTATGGACATACTGACAAATACTGTGGACATATGGACACTCTGACATGTGCAGACATTGAGATACGTACAGTCAGATCTACAAAAACAGAATGTAGATTGAGTGCCTCCAAAGGGAAAGCCCTTAATCAAATGGATATGAGAAATCTGTTTTCCAGCCAAATTGTATTACTGACTTACATTTAGATACTAATAAATTAGTATCTAAATTACTATAAACTTAAGTGATTAGTCACTGCTAGTATTTTTCTTGGTTTTACACATGGAGAATCAGATGGGGCAAAATCCCAATGAAGGAAACCTCCCATTCATTTGGCAAAAGGGCTAGGCTGTTTTCCCACTGCCACCTCAGAGAAAAGAGAATTTAAATTTATTACTGGGAGAATAATGTTACAGGAGAAGAAATTATGTATTTTTCATTTGCACTTTTTTTAAAAAGATGTTTTTCAAATATATATATAACACTGGTTTTCAGACTTTTGCTGCAGCAGATGGGTGACGGTTCATTGGCCCAAGTACTGCCCAAACTGCTCTTACAGATTCTTCTGGGATTCTTCATGGCTAACCATTGATTTTATCATCAACAAACTAATGTCACCATGCATTTTCCCCTTAGTTTTTCACGTTATTGTTTAACATATGGAATGGTATAGGTTCTAGGATTCACAATGGCAAAACTTCACTGGCAATCTCCTTAAGAAACAGGATTGGTTTTTTTCCCCTCAACAGAATGTATTTCAGTCACAGCATATTTATACATGACAGGTTTTTCATATTAGGCTGTGGCTTACTAAGTTCCTCAAAAACATTGTGGAAGTCCAAGTGGACTATATTAGCTCAGTGCAAAGAAGTCTGAAATTTTGGCAGGGCAAGATTTCCTTTTACTGGAGTCACACTTACTTTTTCTGTAATTATCCTAGTGAAGTGTCCTTCAGCTTTACATTCTCATAATTTGTTACTGAAGCCCGTAATTCTCAAGGTGTTCTTTTAAGTTTTCTCTGCGAATTTGTAGCTGAATAAGAGAGTTTTGAAGCCTTTCTTTTCCACAAAGTAGGCATCTTTCATAGCTTTTCTTTCAGGCAGAGCTAACAGTGGTGTAGTTAGCGCTGATCTGAGGCTTTAGTAGGGCAAAAAACAGCTCTCATCAATAACACAAAACTGAATAAATCCTTGGAACACCTCCTTGTATGATGATCTGTGTGCAAGGATTTATTAGCCTTGTTGCAGACTCTATGGGTAACTGTATACACACACCCCCATATATAAATATATACATATCTACTACGTAATTGTATGTGGAATATAAGTGTTTATATTATACTATACTATATTATATTATATCTGCATAAAAGGATATATTTGTGGCTGTGCATTTACATTTGTTTATTTAAACTTGCAACACAGTAGGTTTTTCTTGCCATGTAATAGACAAAAAAGGCAATTTTTTTATTATGCTGAGTTTTGGAATGCTGACCCATGCAAGTCTCATGTAAGTATAAAGGCTAAATCTGAGACCTTTTGAAATCCTGACAATTAGGGACCACAGAAAAAAAAATCTGCCACACCAGAGAACTAAGTTGGGTTTAATGTCTTACTTGTGCCATTTCTTGCTCTGAGTCTTTTCCCCTTAGTGCTGATATGGAATGCACTGCCTCTGATTGTTAAATTCTTTTTATCAGTTTATTGCCAAGTGAAGGTCAAGTCATAGATAGAGAATTACCATAATAACTCTTTGTAGTACCTAATTAGGAAGCACATTGCTTCTGTTATCCACACGTTCATCATCTACTCCATGCAAACTGCAACAGCTCTCTCTACTCCAGTTTTGGATGCTATATAATAATAATGTTAATCTTTAAAAATAAGGAAACTACTACCTACATCTATACAGAGAACTATAGATAAATATAACTTTTAAAACCTTTAAGCAACTTTTAATACTTCAGCACTGAGCTTCTGTTTCCTTTTTTTTTTCCTTAATCTCTATCTTGTAATTACAGGAAGATTTGTAGGAATTATAAAACACATTATTTATTTTTCTTCTTTATTTTTAAGGAAACAATATGGAGTAACTGCTGTTGTAAGTGCTATCCACATCAAACTGATAAAATTTGTTTTTAAAGATATTTTAATTCATATCCCCTTGCATTCTTTTTCTCATAACAATCTAGTGTCTTTGCAGACACATTTCTTTCACTTTTTATTATCCATAGATTAATTTTGGAGAAAATATGAAATAAGAGAGGAAAAAAAGCCAGGGGCAATAAAAGGGGGCGGGAGGAAAAGGCATCATTTATTTCCTTTCTATTTCAAAAATATCAAATTCCTCTAGTTTTAAGTTATTTGTCAAAATCTTTCTGTAATACCAAACAAGGAAATTAACAGAACTAAACAGAGAAATCTCAGTGTTCAGCTGCTGCATACAAGTTCAAAAATTTGGATATACATATGAAGCCACAGGATTTGGGATATAGTGAAAATGCAGAGGATCATACACTTTACTTTTCTAAGCAGATCTGAATTATCTGTGATTTTAAAAAAATAACCATTTAAAAAGTAGATTGTTTGAAATTATAGAGAAGAAATACTTTTTAAAAGTATTTCTAGTCCGCCAACACATTCCTTTAGTCCACAAGTATTATTAGCATGAGAGAGGAATTTTTTCTGACCATTAAGTAATCATTTTACACACTGAAATGTGAGATTTGATTACCATTGTTAAAATAGTTTTCACAACTACAAATTAACTGCTGGGCAGTTCTTCCAGTCTGGGAATAAACAGCTTTCTCTCCTGTTCTCCAACTGCTGGCTCCCTGAAAACCTCTTGTTTAGTCTGGGCTGTCCATCATATGGTGCTTTGTTCCTAAATTGGCTCCTGACTAGATTTACATGGAAAATTGTTTCCAGGTGCCTGCAGGGATAGGTGCTTTCCTTTACAGCATATAACAGAAATTAAGCTAATGGGTTGCATGTGTCTCCTGTGAGCCTAAATATAAAGGTATGGTTTCCACATCATTACATTAAAAATTTGTTTTAATGTTTTTATTCCTCTACATAGATGCATGTACTTTTTAATGTAGAAAGTCCTTGTATTTCAGGTAAAGCCTGTGCAGCTTTATAGCCATTCCACTTGAAATTTAAAACTGATAATTGAGGTGCTACAATTTAGACTAAAAAATTAAATTTTACACTTCAAGTGGATTAAGGTTCAATTTTAATAAGAATATAATTTTTAAGACAAAATTGTGTGACATTTCTGCTGTGTAAGGTGATATAGTCATATATTGATTAAAAAATTCTGACTTGATGCTTGTGCTTAAAGTGTCTTATTGACTTAGATCAGTCTCTAAGTATCTTTAAAGAGAGGTGGTGCAGTCTGCAAACAAGGCAGTTAACTCTGAACATTGTTTCTGGCCTTTTCACTTAGCCTTGAAATATAATTAGGAATTTCCCCTCTTATAGTGTACAACTGCAATGGGAAATCATATAAGTACAACTCTTTGGTTTATATATTATTATGAAACCTTTTTAAGATCTTTAGAGAATCTTGTATACACAGAAGAAATACATATTTTAATCCATTTGTAAAAAGAAAAGGGACAGACACAGAAAAATGGAAAATTAAAGACAATCAGCATAGAGTCTTACTCAGTATACCATTGTTAAACATAGAAATTTAAATTGTAGCTGTTTGTGGTTTCTGCATAGTTTGTTCGTACTAGTGCATACCACAAATGATTACTGCTCTTGTTAAGCTCAGAAAACTTCTGTAGTTTGACATTGTCAATTAAATCTCCCTTCATGGTAATGGTTGCTTTTGAAATTATCTGGCCATATTGGGTTATAATGTTATTAAAGCAGTAACTCAAGTAGCAATAATTTAAATATTAAAAATTCTAACATTTTTAATTGAAATATTAATAATTGCAGCACTTTTAATTTGATAAGTTCTAGTGAATTTCTTGCTCTGAGGTGTCTAAGCTTATAAAGAAAAGAATGTTGGGTCCACTTATTTTTTGGTTTTGAAACCTAAATTGCTTCCTTTCCTAAATAGACTAGAATAGTGTGAAATATATTGGCAATAATATATAAAAAGAATATGCCATGTTTCTTGTACAGTTATATCTTCAACAGTGTATTCCATGGCACATTTATGAATGATTTCCCCAATAAGAATGAAGGCTATAGACAGTGTATCTTTAGGAGAATATACTTACAGGACCTCAATCAGTGTGTTTGTGGTTTGATTGAATTTGTATTAAACAATGCATACAGCTCACTCACTTCTTTAAGGTGCTTTCATGTTTCTCTGGAATTTTTCCTCCATTGCCTGATGGCTGTGAAACTGAACTTGTAGTCTTGGAATAGAAAAAATACATCGGATTCAGTCCTATAAAAGTCAAAGCTATTCATCCTAAAACATGTCAAATTTTTATCAAAGATGTATTAATAAGAGAGAAGATTCAATCATTAGAAGAGAGCTTATTTAATAACTGCAGTTTAAAGTTTCTTATGAGGTGAACCCATGACTGATATTGAGACCTCATTCCATAGGTTTCTTGTTTTGCAGAAATACTGACATGTTTCTATCAGTGTAGCCATCTGGTTTAGAACTTGCACAACCTCACCATCTTTACTGTAGGTATAGTAATTACAAGTTTTTTCCTAGCTGAGTAGGTGCCTATTGAGTACACACTGATAAAGAAAAGGTGGGGGCTCAGAGTAAAAGTTTCACAATATAATTTTATTAAGAATGAATGAGATGTATTCTTTTTGCAATACGATATTCAGAGTGGTTCTGAGCAGTTTCAAGCTGGCACTATCTTCATGCTTTATCATGCTCAGTGCTGACATTTATTTTATAAAAATGGAAAACTCTTCAATAAAGCATCTTTAGTTTATAAAACAGCAATAGAAAACCCCTTTTTGTTCCTTTTTACCCAGTTCCTTAGATTGCAGCTAAATACCTTGGAGGAGATGGTATGAATTTCGGTATCCTTAATCTCATTTTGTAATTTTGCATCTGCAGTTATTATATAGTATAGAATATAGTACAGCTGCTAAAGATGGTACCTCTGATGTAGGAAACACTTATCTGAGTAGGGAGCACTTAGATTTGTTGCTCCTGATTGAACCAATTGAGAGCAGTTGAGTCATTGAATGGCAGGTCCCCGTTTTAATGAAGCATAAGTTTTTCTTAATGCTACAAGAAAACTGCCTGAAGACATCTTTTTTTCTTTTTCTTTAAAATCTATCTCATTTTTGCCTGCCACTCACATGTGATTAAGTTTTGATTTATGACTTAAGACTGTACCATTATATATCATAAAAGAACATCCATATACAGCTTTCCCTGCAGCAGAATTTTTCTTCTAGAACACCAGCATTTTATCCTTAACTGTTCATAATTCCATTAAAAAACAATTCTCCTTCTCACTCTAGGAGAATAAAAGGTGATGTTTCAAAGGGCCAGTTCATTAGGTGAAAGCAAATGCGCCAACTTTTGTTTTCTGGTTATAGCAGACAGTAGAGCTGAGTGGTCCTGGCTGTCTCTTCCATAAAGCATTCCCTTTAGATGTCAGACTTATGAGAACCCTGCTTTGTGTGACTGAATTTGTTCTAGAGTACTGGAGGGTGAAATAGTAGATAGTGTTTAAGCCCATCAAAAGTTTCAGTTTTAAATTCGGAGAATGAATTCTTCAGCCTAAATATAAAGTAATGCTCAGATGTTTTACAATGCACCATAGTTCAGAATCAAATTCTTCTGTGTCATCCTAAAAAGAAACAGCCGTGGTCACTGTAAAAGTTTCTAAGCCTCAAAGTTTTCAAGTGTGTTTACAATTACAACCATAATTCATTCCGTCAAGAATCACAGAAAGAGACATGATTTTTAGAAATTATGAAGCAACATTCAAATTCTAAGTATTGGAATCTAAGTGTACAGACTCAGCATCTAAAGAAGCTGCATTTCCTAAATTGTTGTGAATCATTCACTCTGCTGTCAGCTATCAGTTGTTCCCTAAAACTGAGGGATTATGCCATACTTTGGTATGTCTTCCTTTATCTAATTGCATTTCTTTGCCCTTTCTTACAAAGTATTTTCATTCATCTTTCAATCCTACTGGTTGGTTGCTCCAGTAGCAAGGACTGTCAATGACTGTGGTTAGTAATTATGCTGATGTGGGCAGACAATCCATCATAGTGGATTTTGCATGTGGTGCCTGATAATTAATCATGGGGCCATGGTGCAGAAACTACACAGCAGAGTAGAAATTTGTCTTTTAAAGGCCAGTTCAGGGTTGTAATATAAAGAATAATGAGCCCATAGCTGGTAACTCCTGTTTACCAATCAATCTTCCTATTTTATCTTATAAACTCTTCTGGATTGATGAAATCATCCATGGAAGTGATAATAATAGTAGAAAAAAAAGCACATTTAAAGATTCCACTTTTTATACTCTGAGGTGTTATTTTTTATGCTTCCATCAAGTACACAGTAAGAGGAGTTAAACACTTGATAAATTAGAAACCGGATACATTAGTTTTGGCACCAGGTAAAGAGGGAGAAGTCTGTGCAAGGTTGGAAGGTGTTGTTGCTATACTCAAGACAGACATAAAGTAGGCCCATAAGATCAACGGAAAATGCCTGAAAATAACATGAGTATTTGTGATCTTGCTTTGGCAGTGTATTTGGAGATAACTGATGGTCTGCCAAGGCATCTCCACTCAGCTTCATTGACAATGTTCTTTCTTCTAAGGATTCAGTATCTTGGCTATAGGTTATTGTTTGAAAACCATTAAAAAGCATGAAGTGCTTCTAGGCTTGGTCCTTGAACTTGCCTAGTGCTGGCTGTGGGTGTTCCATGAACTTTGTAGCCCGTGTTTCCATTAAGGATAGAATCCCTCAGCCACACTGTCTGTAGTTGAGGAGAACAGATTGTACTTATCTGCAACAGCAAAGGTTCATGGATATTCGGAGCAAAAAGGAAGGAGGAAAAGCCAGCATTCATTTTTGGCACTTGCCAGTACCATCTTAGAGCTTCTCCTTGAAAATTTTATTTTATCATTATATTGTATTTTGATCTATTTACATAAAAACACCGCAGCATCTTAGTATTGCTTGTGGACAAAATTCAATGTATGTTAATTATTAACACAGTATCATTTGCAAGTATTGTCTAATCTGCTTCTTAGACAATTTCCAAACATAAATATTTTGTATCATGTATTTTATCGAATGCAAAGCCCTGTATTCATCATCTCATTAATTTTTAAATCTTCCCTTTAAGTGTCAGAGCTCACACAATGTATATGACCCTTTCTGTCTCTGTTTTGACTGATAACTGTATTGTTCTACTTCCTTTTTTTTTCCCCTTTTTTTTCCTATCCTCTCTCTTTTGTGTTCCACTGAAAACTTTTATAATTTCATCACGTTACACCAGAATGTCATTTGCTGTTTGGGAAGCTTCTTCACCTTTCTGTTACAACTGTTCTCGAGCTATTTTACTCAGAATCTGAGTGCTTGAAATCCATCTTGATTACTAACAAGATTTCTGTAATACTGATATATTCTATATTAAATAGTAATTCTTTTGATGAGGTAGAATCTTTTCAGAGATATCATTGCCTTACGATGAGAAAAAATAGTGAATTTTGTCCCATGGACTCTGGATAAAATTTTGCCTCTGAACTTTTATGCAGCTGCTGCCTATTGTTGAGCAAGTCATTTCCTCTCTGTGTTTGTCTCGTGGTCTATTAAGTGTGGCAAGATCAAGCTCATCTTTGACAATTCTAAAAATGAATTGCTCTTGATTTTGCTCTTATTTAGGCACCCTAAGCAAAAATAGAAGGATTATCAATGAAAATTATTTAGCATAGAAAAGACCCTAATTAAAGATCTGTCATCAAGAGGATGAAAGATAAGAGAAAGGGTGCCTGTTTTTTACCCTTTTACTAGAAGAGTCTATCATATAGCCTGGGATCTTAATCTGATCAAAAGCACTGCTCAGTCAGCAGGAAAATCTGTGGAAAAAATACAGGAGCAAACAGGGGGAAGTGAAATCTGGATTTGCTCTGATGAGGACACACACATCTGGAATTCATTGTAAAAACTTTTAATATTGAAAACTTCAGAGATGCATATGGTTTTGTCATCATACATAGTGAGGGTCTTTACATGGAAAGATGCTTATTTTTAGTGATAAGAGCTGAGATAAGTTCTCTGTCTTTTTTTTCCTCTGTCCTAAACTTCACAGAAAGAATTCAAGGAAGAAAAGGGATCTCTCCCAGTAGTTTGTTATTCCACTACTTCTCAGCTGCATTTCACAGCTTCTCAACAAACCAGTGCTTTTTACAGTTTAGTGCCACTTCTGCCTAAGCTTTTATGTCACCCTGTTTCCTGATCTGCTCATCTTCCTGCATCATTGTGTTATAAGGTCAAATGTACTGAATGAGGATAGGAGTACAGCTCACTGTTCAAGATCAACTCATTCTGAAATTATCATATTTTTGGTCTTTTTTTCTATTAAGTAATATTTTGTCTATATCTAAAGTATTATCATCACCTCCTGAATTCCTTTCTTTTTTTTTTAATACTACAGCAAAAGTGTTTTCAGATTTGGGTTTCATAAAATTTCAGTTTTCCTCTACAATTACAAAAGCGCTGATACTTATTAGAACACCGTCAAAATTGTCATTGTACTTCCTATATCCACATCAAATGGCTAACCCAGTGGTCTGAGTTTACTTACTGGCAGTCTTTAAAACAAAACAAAAAAGCAAACAGTAAAAGTAAAGCAAGAGAAAGGAAAGAAAAAAGGGCAAGGAACAACACCTTATTTGTTTGGTCTCTTCAGTGGGAATTACATAATATGGTTATGTTATTTTCCTGTCCTGACATAAAAATTAGATAGGTAATAAAATAGTACTGTCGTATCTACTGACTTCATTCTGTTTTTTAACCATGAAAAATAGTATGAAATTAAATGCGTGATAAAAATTAAAATGCATAAGTAAAAACATCACTGACAAGCACTTAATGATATCACAAGTGGTTATGCTCTAATGACAGCTTTAAAAATTGCAAGGCCATGATGCATTTTAATTAAGGCAAAGATATTTGTAAAAAGAAGGGACTGCAAAGCTGAAATGGTCTGTGGAACTATTGTGTAAAATATTGAGATCTTACATGACTTGCAGCTACTATACTGCATGGTTTTGCATTTTCCTTTGCTTTGCCTGAAGCACCAATCCACCTCTTGTATCTTTTCACAAACCTACAGCCATCTAAGAAGGAGTTCCTTTTCTCTGGTCTCATCTCTGTCTTGGCTTGTGTCTTCATTTAAGTCATTAGAACCACAGTAAGAAAAATAATAATAGTGACTCTCAAGTATTTAAAAAGATTCATTCTATTTGCCTTACTGTTTTCAAAGAGCAAGGAGATGGGTAAGTGTTCTAAGATGAAATACAAGAAATATATTTAGAAGCAGCAGAACTTGGCACAAGTATCAGAGGTTGTCTGGCTTATTTATAAGAGTTTTGCAGATTGCTAAAACTTCTTTCAGATTCCTATGTGTGCTGGTTAATGCTGTTTGGCAAAAACATGAAAACAATTGCCATAGTTTGAGGGGTGCAGATGTCACCCAAGAGGATTGTTTCCTGACCCTTCATCTGGTGGCATTGTGAAGTTACCATTGTGTATTTCAGTACTTGAGTAGATGCTGAGAGATGACTCTATCACAGCAGCCATAAAGCAACAGGACTTAAAATGTGTCAGACTGACCTGCATGAAGCTGCATTAATTGAAGCCAGTACACTCTAAACTGACAAACAGAGTGACGCTAATTAAATGCTAAGGTTAAAAATGTATGAGTTGGCATATTAGTTGTCATTAAAATATGATAAAGTCAACTGTCTCAATGTTTTGAGACTACCAAACAACAGATTTGGCTGCACTATTAAAATTAGATTTGTAAAAACCCAACAAGTTTCTGTAGCTTTGCATATTGTAGGAATTAAAAATTTGTATGGTGACACTAAGCAAAAGATTAGAGGGAGAGAGTGTGTTAGTAACGCTTCATAAATTTTGACCCCACAAAGTTCTATATTTCTTCTAAGTCTCTGGAGTGCAGCCTACCTCTGTGCTAAAAGTATGAGCACAAATGACAGATCAGTATAAAATAACCCATAAAAACAAAATTGTCAGCTGTATTTGCCATGGATAAATGTGTTCTTTGGGTGTAGCAGAAAGGTCTAATTCTCATTGCATCCTTCTGCTTAGCCTTTCTCACTCATTATGTCCACAGTTTTTAAAGGAATTTTTTCATTTTTTTTATTAAGAGCTATGTCCATATTTTTTTCGTGTGGTTGAAAGAGATGATGCTGGATTTATACATGTGTAAGGTGAGGATATGGCGATAAATGAGAAGGGCGTTGGAGCTGGACACTTGTCAGAGGGGCAGAAAGGGACTAACAAATTGCTGCAGCAATGAGGCATGAAAAAATTGAGTCATGTGTCCAGTAAGAGAGGTAGTCAGGTGAACATCTAGTTTCAAAGGTCCCCAAAATATTTAGGCTTTTAAGGATGGTTTCTAAGCTTCAGTAGCAGTTTTACTTGGTGGGGAGGTCTAAAGGACAGCAAACATAATCGTTTTGAGTTGGATCAAAAGGAAGCTGGTTTGAACAGAGCACCTCCTGTGATCACTGCAGAATCCAAAGGTAGAACTACTGTGTGTTTCTGGAAACTGCATTGCAGGAAGAAAAATGATAAGGAATTTTCTTCATGCTTTGGGTCGAGAAAAGTGGCAGCGATATTAACTGTAGGAAGAACATTGTGATGAATACCTTTTGTAGAAAAGGACAGAAAGATTTGAAAACTTCACTAATTACTACTTCTCTTCCTTACCCTGCAGAGTTTCTAGGACTTGAACATAAAATTTGGTAGGCAAAACAGGCTGAGAGTTGGTTAAGAGACAGCTTCTGATCTTTATGTCAGTTCCTAATAATTTAGGAAGGATAAGGTGGAGATCAAAGGTTAAAAAGGGCCATTTGACTTGACTATCTTCTTTATTTTCTTCCAAGGAGAATATGCTGCGCATAATTTCTGAAGATTTTTAAGTAGCAATAGTACAGTCCAACTTGAGAGAAATCGAGGGTGTTTCCTTTTTTCCATAAGGGAGTATTGGACAACTATTTCAGCAACAAACTTGAAAAGGGCATCATGTTTCCAGCATAAAGAAAATTAAGTGATTCAGGGGACAAAGAACTGTTCATGTTTTCTACAGCTTGCCCCCATTTGGGGACATTTCTG
Organism: Luscinia megarhynchos; assembly: GCA_034336665.1. Lineage (NCBI taxonomy): Eukaryota > Metazoa > Chordata > Aves > Passeriformes > Muscicapidae > Luscinia > Luscinia megarhynchos. The sequence continues at coordinate 36,013,399 of CM067566.1, read as the reverse complement.
ACAGTAGTATTTACATTTATGCCATGTTTCTTTCATTCTTACCAAATTTTCCCAGCACAATGACAAATCTATGGCTGTTATTCTGGGGACTGTAGGAGAATGTTCATTACCTACCAGAATTTTCTGTTTCCTCAGAAATAATATAGAGAAGTCATGATTGCATGTGACACTGCCATCTGGGGAGGTTAAGAAAGATTGTTGTATTGATTGTCCTGTGAAAATATGGTTGAAATGTTAACATGTCTCTAAAACTTCAGTTTGTCCTTAGGCAGAAAATACTTTTTTTATAAATACCAATAAAAAGTACAGGGTCAAGTAAAATTTCAGATGTAGCTGTATTTCAATGGCTGCTTAAAAACTATGAAAGAAACAAAAAAAAGGAAAAAGAAAGAAAAACAGACAAAAACAAATACTTACTAGATTTCTTCCTGAAAGCCTAAAAAGTGTGGGTGGGGGCTGGTGGTGGTGATGTTTCCGAGTTGTAACAAAATCCTAGCTACATAGAATCATAGGATTCTTTGGTTTGGAAAAACCTTCAACATCATTGAGTCCAGCCCTTAACCCAGCACTGCCAAGTCCACCACTGAACATCTATGCATCTTTCCCTTCAGGCATGGTGACTCAAATGCTCCCCTGGGCAGCCTGTTGATACTTGACCACCTTTCCATGATGAACTTCTTTTAAATATCCACTGAAAACCTCTCCTGGCCTGACCAGTGGCCATTTTTTCATGTCCTATCTCTTGTTACTTGGGGGAAGAGGCCAACCCTCACCTGGCTACAGTCTCAGGCAGTTTAGAGAGCAATAAGGTCTCCTCTGAGCCTCCTTTTCTCCAAAAAACAGCCCAAATTCCCTCAGCCACTCCTTGTAAGACTCGTGCCCCAGCTCTGTTGCCCTTCTTTGGATACACTCCAACCCCTCAATGTCCTTCTTTTAGTGAGGAGCCTAAAACTGAACCCAGGATTTGAGCTGTGGCCTCAGCCGTGCCGAGTACAGAGGGAGAATCCCTTCCCTGGTCCTGCTGTCCACACTATTGTTGATACAGGCCAGGATGCCATTGACCTTCTTGGCCACTTGGGCACACTAGTCTGGAATTAAACCATGATATAACTATCAGATTAAAGGGTTGTTATTTCTCTCAGATTTCACAGAATGAATTATAATGGACATTTGTCCTTTTGGCAGTCAGAGCACAGCATGCTTTGACTCTCTTCTGATAAATACTAGTACTGTGCATATAATTTTTTCTGCAGCCTTAAGAGCATGTTAGACCATTTGCCATTTTAAATAATGTTTTTAGTGGTAATGTGTATGATATGACCCAGAAGTTAGTTTAATTAGCCTTTGTCCAGCAGGTTCATTTGAAGCTAAAATTATGGCATGATCCAGTACACTTAAACCAAGTGTATACTAATGGCTTTATAATCAAATAATTAATTGAAGACTCTTAGGGACATTAAGTGAGATAGGTGCACAGAAAGCACAGGCAAATGCCAGGGAAGAGTCTGTAATCAGCACTCCAAATGTTTTTTTTATGAGTTTTCCACTAACTCAAAGTAAACTTGATGATTACTTAGGGAAGCACTCAAGTTTTATACTATACTATAGTAGAGAGAAGTCCACTAAATAAACTGGCCTTGGTGAGTCTGTGGAAGATTCACGGTAAGTTTTCAAGACATCAAAACAATGGTGTAATGATATGGGACTGCTGCCCTCCATTAAGAGAAATGTGCCTTTGTATGCACACGTTGTCACACTGGGGAAGCATTTGGTACAAAGCCACTACACAGAAGATATCACCCAGAGGGAAATTCCATGCATGGTGTGATCCCAGCCATTAAGTACCGGGATTCTGTTGTCATGGTAGAGATATTTACTTTTTTGGAAGAATTACAGACTGCAAAGAAAGTGATTGATTTGGTATGGAAGTCGGAAATTGATCTTTGACAGTTTCCTCAAAGGATTTAGAACTACAAGAATTTTATTTCTTGTTTGAAAAGGAGTGAAGTACAAGGATTTTGTGAACTCACTAACAGCATGTGTTACATATGTTAACTTGCAGGTTCTTACCATTGTCAGGTGGATTTACTTCTTAGTGCTTAAAAAATCAACTGAGATCAATCTAATTATGTATTATCCCTCAGGTTTAAATAAATATTTGTCAGCATTAAAGAGAAAAGTTGACCTCTGCACAGAAGAAAAAAATATTCCATTCATTTTTAATTATTAAGACAGAGTAAAGCAAATTTTGGTCTGCAAGTATTAATATGTTCTTCTGGAAATCACATAGTACAATTTAATTCATAAATATGGCAGTTATTAAGCAGAAAACCATTTAAATTCAGTAAATAAATAATTGAATTAATGGGTAACTGAATTAATTACACTTTCCTGTGAAGAAAATAGTACTAAAAGAGAGGACATTTGGGCAGCTGATTAAATTCTTGACTGTAACAGCTTTCATGCCTAATTTTGGCACATTTTTGATTGTCTATTCATCATTCCTTTTCCTCAACTAGAAAATCATCAGCTTCCCTAATATCCAGCCATGCCATCAGGAGTAATTCTCCAATGCTTATAAAAACAAAATGGCATAAAAATAAATAAATAAACAAGATCATTTTGACCTGGATTTCCCTAATTGGATTTACAACACAGCTGCATAAATGCTTGTGCTAGCAAGTGGTGGGGTGAAGGGGTGGGCAAATTGCTTCTTTTGGAGCTACCAGCTTCAAGTGTTTATGAAATATCATCTTTAATGGATCTTAGGGCCCCTGTGTACACAAAGAGGAGCTGCAGCCTTTTTAATCATACATGAGCAGTTCTAGCTGAAAAGGAAAGCTTACCATGACTTCAAAACAAGCAAGGTTTTAACTCACCTGAAAAAAATATAATTGCTTCAGCTGTTTCCCATCACAGCTATACAACTCAAGCTTAAATATGGGGGGTTTTTTTGGTTTGTTGTTTTTTTTTTTTTTTTACTTCATTAAGAATCAAAGGGTAATTGAGTATTTCTAGTTGTGAAGATCCTGCAATCTGTGTGGTCAGGTATTCAATCCATGAAACACTACTTTGACAGAAACAACACTGACAGTCAAGTGTAAGAATTATGTATCTTGGTAAATCTTTCCGGGCTTATCATGTCAGTGATTTTTAAGAATTGCTTCAGATCATTTTTATACAGTCTGAGCTGTTCTCTCATCATTGTTTGAAAATAACACCCTTTCCAGGATTGATGTTTCTGCCTGCAGTTGTCACTTCTGGGGATATAGCAAAGTTCAGTAGTTACTGTGAAGGAAGGCTGAAATTTGCTTTATGCAATTAATTCTCTAACTGTGTCACTTAGTGGACAGCATGCAATACCATTAAAAACAGTAGTGCAATAATAGTTCATTCACAAGGAAAAAAAAGTAAAACAAGTAAGCACAACTGAAAATTTCTTGAAAAATATGCACAATTTAGAAGTGACTAATTCAAAAGGGATTTAATTAGATATTTAGAAGTTCATTTATCTGGTATTTATTAAGTTATTGAATTTTCCCATTAACTTGTTCTGTTATTGCACACTTTCTTCTGTCTCTGTCACCTGAACCAAAATGGAGTGGAGATCCCAGTATGCAGAGCTGTGTTTTAGCTGTCCCACTGCAGTGTGTTAAGGTGTGGCAAGCTGGGTGTTGAGAAGTTGGAGAAGTGCTGCTGTTCAGTTAAAACAGCTGCAGTGTGTTCATCATGCCATAGTGTTAGTGGCTAAGCTGAGAGGGATTTAGAAAATCTGACAGACAGGAATCCAGCTCTCCACCCGTGAGAGCTGCATGGAAAACCTGAATGTGAGGTCACTTGCACCTCATCTTGCTCTGAATTCTGTGGCAGATCTGAGCATGGTCTGACAAGGCATTAGTACTTTGCTTTGCAATATTTACACACTGGGGTGCCTTACAAAAGCTCTCTTAAGTATTCTGTATTTCTGTGGTCTGAAAATGGGAGGTATAAAGATGCATAATGGGTTTGCTTTGCTTCCAGACTATATTAAAATATATTGTTTTTCCTATACCATTTTGTACAGAATGTGTGCAGTACTTTCTTTTTATGAAGAGAAAAACTAGTTTCACCTTGCCTACTGTTTTGGAGAGGGAATTTATATCTACTTTTGTAGGCAGTTACTGATAAAATGATTACATTCTCCCTTAAGAGAAAAAAATATTCTCTACCCATATATCATAGCTGAAATCCTTGGGTTTTGAAAGAGAATGAGAATAAATATAATTAATGAATTGAACTTCTTACTTTTGTTAATGAGTAGGTACATTCAGAAGATCAAGAAATATTTTATAGGAACATGTGCACCTAACAGTGTTCTCCATTTACTCCATTAACTCCAATCTTAATTACATGTAATCTCAGCTTGATTACATGTGGAAAAAAATGGATTTTTCTCCTATAAATTCTGGAATGGATACCACTCTCTATTAAGCACACAGAAAACCAAACATAATTGGGAATAATGTCAAAAGATCTATTGGTGTAGATGGCTGTTTCCATTTATTTTTTTAAGTGATATCTGAAGAACTTGTGGCAAGAGGTGTAACTGTAAACCAAACAGTGCTTTTAGGAATATTACAACTCGGTGATCTAGACTTTAAATTTGTAGAAGGGATCCTGGTACAGCTTCAGGCTGAGATAACCAACCATATGAAACAGCTCCCAGACATGGTTTGGGAGACACCCAGGACCAAGACTATTCTTGTTATGCAATTTGAGAGTTGTTGTGATGAGAGGTTAAAAGAATTTAAGAATATGGTTGCCACCAAATCCTTGGCTGACCATGGCAAAATTTGGCTGTGTTTCATTAGTATAGACCTGGACTGTGAGCTGTATGTCACACTGAGCCTTGTTTCACAGGCTACCTGGTTTTACCTACCTGCAGCCTAAGCTCCTGTACAGCACACCAGTGCCATGCTAAACCAGCAGGCGTCCTCAGGTGCTTGAAGCTCCACCTGAGGCCCCACTTTCAACTTTAAACTGAAGGCAGACTTGGATCTGCTCATGATTTTGTCACACCTTGGATGCAGTCCACTGGGACTAACTTCCCATTCCAGATTTCTGCAGTTGTGCCAACTCTGGCAATAACCAAAAACCAAGTGGGGAGGATCAGGGAAAAACTCTAAGCAGGAAGGGTCTTAGCCATAGTCTGTGCATCCTGGGGAGTAATGCATACAAACCTCCATTGTCCATCTTGTTCCTTTTCAGTTCTGTCAGTCCATTACCATGAACTCAAATGCAAATTTGCAGCTGAATAGCATTAGAATCAGCACAATTCTGATTGTATGCATAGCAGCATATAGACATTTGATATCTAAGTTCAGTTTGCCCTGGAAGTGGAACATTCCTACCATTTTAGACATGGAAGAGGAAATCCCTGAGTAAAATTTTGTGATCTGTATTATATAAAGTGTTTTGTTGAATGGTAGTAACTCTCTCTTCTGATCCTAAAACCATTATTTTATTCCCCTGAATGTGAACTTTTCTGCAGTCCCTTCACTATGATCTTGGAACATGTAATAGTTATTAATCAATACATTCACCCATCATCCTAATCAAATAGAATTAAATATAAACAACTTGGATTTCAAGAGAAGGAATTTAGCAGCAGAGATCACATGATTTATTGAAAGCAACAGAATCTGCCAGAGTACCAAAGCAGAAACCAGCACAAAAGTATTGTGAGGTGCAGTAGACAGATATACAAATACACATATATTATAAATCAACTTTCTATTGTAGCTGTCGTTGTAACTGGAAGTCAGCTGAACTTTTTGTAGCAGTTACAAATACAAAGACCTCAGTTCCTTACTATAATATGTCTGGTGTGATGGTTTGTTGCAATCAAACATTGGGGTGTGTTTATTCTCTCAGACTTGAATGTATAAACCCATAGCAAATCATGGATAGCAGGATTGGAAGGTTCCTCATGAAACCTTTTTGTCTGTCTCCCACTTCAAGACAGGATGCTTGTGTGCTTGTCCCTGCTGAGAGATGTTAGGCTAACTTGCCAGTGTGGTGCTCCCTGAAATACTTATGCTTGCTTATTCTCTACTTGCTTCCCATTTCAATATTTCCCATTTCCCATTCAGTCCTTCCAGACTGAATTCACTCTGTTGCACTTTAAACATGTTCCTTCTTCTCTTATGCACCATGGGTAAAAAGAGAGAGCATTCTCTTCCAATTTTAGTTTCAACTATTATAATCTTTCCTCTTGTTTTCTAGGCCCTTAATTATTCTCATTTATGTTTTCTGGAGCTACTCCAGTTGGCAGATATTGGTCACAATGAGTGGTGTCCAAGAGAGAGCACAGCATTTACCTCAGATTGTGTCAATGCTGAAGGCAGTTTATGGATTTCTTCTCCCTATTTTGAAGACAAACATTTATACAAGCCTTACATGCTTATATTTTTTCACCACTATAATGATTGTCTTTTCATAAAAATTTAATCTGTTTTACTTATATTCAGCTTCTGATCTACTAGGAATCAGGGAATTGCTTTTAGGAACTACTAGATGAAGGAAAATGTTTCCTGTGCAGTCTTTGTACAACTGCTTATTTGCCCCTCAGTGTTGGAAGCTTTCCTTTGTTGAGTGAAATCCCTTTTTCTTCAGATCATCTCTCCAGTTTGACCAGATAATTTTTAATTCTAAGCCCAGAGTTGCATATTTTTTTAGCATTTTTAGGTCCCTGTCATGTAAAACTTATGTGATATGCTTTGAATAAACAGTATGATCTTTCCCAGATCTCAGTGGAAATAAACAGAGCAAATTTAGGACAGATTGTGTCAAATTCACATATGATACCTCTTTATATTTAAGAAAGTGAATAATTGGCAGTGAAGAAAAAGAAAATGAAGTTATATTATGTATAATTTTCAGTGGCTAAAAAAAGTATGCAAAGTGAGACACAAATTAGTAAAAGGTGTGTGTTTCAAGTTCAGTTCATTTAACCTCCTTTAACTTAAGCAAACTGTGCTGTATGAATCTGAAAGGTGTGATAGGAATGAATGACAAGTATCTGGCTCTGAAACTCAATATTTGTTAGTTAAATGTTCATATATAGCCTGAGTTTGTCATTCCTTCCTGATAGGACAATTGAATTTTTTAATGTTTTCATTGCAGTTCCTTTCTGAGGCCTCATTTTAGGCTACAGAAGTAGTATATTGAAAACTGGGAGGAGTAAGGCGGTAGGGGGACTTCTTTCTGGTCTCTAGAATCAGGAACCATGTACTGACCAAAGTCATCTGAAAACTTTAAAAAACTTTACACAGAGAGCTTAGATAGGATAAAGGTACTGTTTTATTAATCAGTCAAGTGAAAGTCTAATTTCCCCTGCTAAGCATTTTTTAGGATGTTCTGGTATTATCCTGGAGCCAATTTTGGTCAAAGGAAGACCTTGTGAATTTCTCATATTGAAAACAAGCAAATTACACCATGGAGAACCAAAACTTAATAACGCTGAAGCAGGTTTTAGCATGATAAAAAGCTAAATAACTCCCAAAGTATTTGTTTCTTTAGCCCAAGACTCCATTACCACCAAAGCTAATTATGTGCTGTTGGTACCTGTTCAATCTGAGACAGGAACAGAGCAGTTTAATCATTCTTCTGATAGACTTGTTGAACTCTTATACCTGTGATTCCTCCTGCAGGCTGGACAAACTGCTTGAGAGTGGGGTTTTCTTTGGCTAGCAGCTACCAGATACTAAAGAATGTCAAGTTTCATTCATTTCCTTAGGCTGTGAGGAAGCATCTGAGGACAAGAAATTCTGTCACATATTCAGAAGCTCTCAAATAAAGAAATCCCTGATTTTCTCTGTAAAGACAGCAACTGTATGTTTTTATACCCATAAATAGAGCTGTGAGTATACTCACTGATTGCTTTATTTTATTGCTGTCCTTAGCATATATCTAAAAATATATATATATATATACCATGAATATATGGCATTAAAAGATAGTAGTTAAGATGCCTTAAAATGTAGAGATAAATATAAAATGGCACTCTGAGTTGTCGAATTCTCCTGCTGCTGTTTTCCCTGCACCACCTGCATTGTCACCTGCATTCAGTCTGTTGTGTAGAGATTCCATTTATATCCAGTGGAAGGACATGGAAGCAGGTGTGCCAGAGACTTTCCCAGCTGCAGAGGAGCCACTGAGGACTTGTGTAGGGCAGGAAGGATTTGTGTTTAACACAGTGGCTCATGGGGATTACAGACAATGACTGTTCTGATCTGCAAATTAGTTTTCTAATCCAAAAATTTGCCCAAAGAAAGGTCTAAAACTGGGAAGAATCAGGAGATTACAGACCAAGGAGTTTGTCCTGTCCCACTGAGCTCAAGAAAAGAGCATGTAGAGGCTCCTGGACCACCACTTGCTGCCCTGGAGTGTTTTTCAGTGTAAACTGGAAGAAACCGGAGCTCTCTTTTTGCTTGCGACTTACAAAAGCTTGTTTTTTGCTTTCAGTCAGATCAAATTACAATAGTTGTGAAATTTCTTATGCAGCCTTCTGGGAAGATAAGCAGCTTTAAATTTTAAATCAGTAAACCTTACAGATTTTTTTAGGCTGACCAAGCACAAAGCAAATCACTCATGTGGGAGAAGTTGTTGGATACCTACACAGACGTGATTCATGATGTATTTTTGTCTAACGCATTTTTATGATGAAAATATCTTCACTTTCCTTAGCCATCTATTCCACTGCTTTATGTGAGAAAGTTTTTGCCAGTCTGATGTTAATCTACATTGCTGCAATGAGTGAGGCCCATTTTGTTCTGTCTTGTCTACCATGAATTTGAGATGTCTTTTCCTTTACAAAAACGTTTTATGTACCTAGAGACTTGTCACTCCCTTCTGTGCAGATGTCTAAGGCAGCTACTGACCTCTTCAAAGAATCTCCAAACATCTGAAACTTTTCCAGATTCTGGAAGGACTTCTAGCTCAACTCTGTTGGTGATTAGTGAACAACTTCTCATACATTCTTTGTGCTTGGGGTTCACTCTTCCCAGTGCTTCACTTTCCCCTCACACTACCATAATGTACCTGTGAGTGATAAAGCCTTCCATTTGAATAGCTCTTGCATCATTTCTTTTATGAACTATTGAACCAAAAAAGGACTTGCACGTATTGGGTGCTGAATCTCAATCTTTTCTAAGTGCAAGCACACTCTTTTGTTCCAGGCCAATATCTGTTAGGAAGATGATTTTCAACTTTAGCATCTGTGGATATTATCAACCCTTTTCCAGAAATAATTCATCTGGAAAAATACGGTGTGAAACATTAAATTTTAAGGAAAATATAATATTTCAAATTATCACCCGAGAAAAATTTCCTGCATTACTATAATGCCCTCCCAGCCAGAATGTCTCTTCTGACATATGAGGTTTTACAAGATCTTTCTTCATTTTCATCCAACAGTGTTGAAGTTCTGAATGATAAATCCAACTAATTCCTTGCCTGTGTTTGACCCTCTCCTTGAGACCTAAATGATCAGAAAGAGCTAAAAGCAAGTGTGCTGCAAAACAGTAATGGCAATTTCATAGTTTCCATTGAGCACAAATCATAACAAATAGGCATTTTCTTTATGTTCTATGAAAATAGACATGATTTCCCCATTAATACTGCACTGTCATTAAGTCTCTGTGTATTTTTGAAAAGTTGCACAAGCAGAGGCATGAACCTTCAGCCTCACTGAAACAACAGAGAAGAATCTTTACACTTCAGCAAGAAATTGTTACAAATAGTTGAAGAATCTTTATAAATTATAGAACTAGCTGGGGCAGAATTGACAGCAGTCTGTGAGTCTCTAATTTCGTCCTCCCACAACTACAAATGGCAAGCTAAAGATAATACAAAAAAAAAAAAAAAAAAGACTTGGAGAGAACTGAATGGAAAGAATCCTGCATTTCACGCAGCACTGCATGTATCACTCCTTCAGCAAGTAAGCCTCTAAGAGACTTTATGGATGAGACTTTTGTAAAATTGCCAGACAACTTTGAACTGAGTTTTCACTTTGATTGGAGGAATATTTTCACTTTTATTTGTGCTGTAATACACATTAGACGAAAGTGAGCTGCATAAAAAAATTGAGATTAAACTTGTAATGTTTACAAGCAAAAATGAGCAAAATTTAAAGTACAGCCAATCAATGTTTGCTGCAGTTAATCTGTCTACATGATACATATGGGAAAAGTTAATTCCAGAGTCTTGGTGGCACTTTCAAGATGTGATGGCATTTGAAATGCAGTTTAGAGGTTCACTTTAATTTGAAATATTTTTAAGGGGTTGTGGGTTTTTGGGTTTTTTGGGGGGGGGTGAGGAGGGAGGAATAATTTTGAGTAAAAACTGTGATTTTGAACCAAATTTTAGCAACCAGTTTCTACTTCAGTGCCACTATTTGAAACAAATTCTGATTTGAAAACAGAACACTTGCAAGCCAGTCCAAGACACGCAGGTGGTGGCAGAAGTAAAGCCAGCAGTCTTCTTCAGTACTGCTACTGAATGCTATGTTACTAATTCTGATGTTTTTCAATAACACTGCAAACCTGAATTTGCACTCTGAATCACTTGACATGCCACTTCTGTCCCCATGCCCACCTACCACCCACTGGTATAGTTTGTGAGTTAATTATGTTTTCTTGGTTAATTCTGTTGTAAGAATTGCTTGCATGAGAAAGACAGCTTCAGCTGATTATGGGATTGGGAGCTTTTTCATGCTTTCTGTCTTCAGTCACTATGATGTTGTGGTTTTTTGCTCTTGACTCTACTGACAGATTTTTGTTTATGAAGAGCATATCTTTTGAAGTGAGATCAGTAATCAATCAGTCAATTTAAGAAGCTGTCTGTTTACTTGATGTCTGTTTGCTTCTGAATGGAGCAGGAACATGAGATGCCTTCTTACATAGACCAGGATGGTTTTAAGGATGAGGAATCAGGTTTGTTGTAAATTAAGTGTATACTGTGAAATTTACAAAATTTACAAACAAAAAAACCAGAAAAAAACCACAAAAACAAAATAACAACAACAAAAAAAAAGTCCCACAGGGACATGGGCAGAGAACTGTATGCAATTCAGCAAAGGCAGATGTGGGCCCTGCACCTGGGAAGAAAATAACCCTGGGCACCTGTTCAGGCTGGGGCTGATCTGCTGGAAAGCAGCTTGTGGAGAAGGACATGGGGATCCTGGTGGACACCAAGCTGTCCATGAGCCAGCAGTGTGACCTTGTGGCCAAGAGGCCAATGGTGACCTGGGGTGCATTAGGAAGAATATTCCAGCAGATCAAGGAATGTGATCCTGCCCTTCTACTCTGCCCTGGTGAGGCCACAGCTGGAGTGCTGTTCTGGGCTCCTCAGGACAAGAGAGACAGGGAGAACCTGGAGAAGGTCTCAGTAGAAGGCAACAAAGACAATTAAGGAATTGGAGCATCTCTTTTATGAAGACAGGCTGAGGGAGCTGAGCCTGTTCAGCCTTGAGAAGGGACAACTGGGAGGGGACTTCATCAATGTCTATCAGCATATGTAGTGAGGGTGCCAAGAGGACAGTGCCAGGCTCTGCTCAGTGCTGCCAAGCAATAAGACAAGAGGCACTGGGCAGAAACTGATGCACAGGAAGTTCCACCTGAATTTGAGGAAGAGCTTCTTCACTGTGTGGGTGACTGAGCACTGCAACAGATTGTCCAGGGAGGTTGTGGAGTCTCCCTCACTGGAGATATTTAGAAACCATCTGTACACAACCCTGTGCCATGTGCTCTAGGATGACCCTGCAGGAGCAGGGAGGCTGCACCAGATGACCCACTGTGGTCCCTGCCAGCATTACCCATTCTGTGATTCTCTGGTTCTGTAATGGCCAAGACGTAGTTTAAGCTGTTCTTGCCATTGGCCACTGTTGCTGTCTGGCTTCTGAGATTAAATAATTAGCATTCATGCACTGTGTTCATCACCTAACTCATCATTGTCCATTATATTCCACCAAAGTGACATTTTTGCATTAGGTGCATTAGATTTTGCAAATCTCTCTAGCCGAGCTTGGATATCTGCTTATTGCTTAGTTTTAGTTGCACTGTGTTTTACTCTGAAAAGAGGGATATATTCTCCTTGGATTTATGAGAAATTTCACCATAGATTATTTTTTCATTGTAGTCATTCAGACCCCACGGGTCTGAGCTTTTGAGTTCATGGGGAGAGTACAAAATTGAAAACATAGACTTCAAAGTTTCCAGCTTTCAGGTATTTATCATCTTTGTATAAATCATATCAATCCATTAATGAATTTCAATAAATTCCTTTTAAAGTTTTCACATAAAAGTTGTGAGCTAAAGCAGGTGACTTTCTCATGGATTTGGATTTATTTGCATATACTTCATAGAGTCACCATGTCTGTGCTATTAGCTTTTGTAGGAATTTGCACAGCCAGTTCCTTTAATAGGTTTTGTGACCATACATTGTGCAGGAAGAATCAGAAAGTATTTTAAGAGAGTGATGTCCAGAAAATATGTTTGACAGCACTGTATAACTATTGTTTTCTTATTTTGTTTTGTTCTCTAGTGCTGGTCTTGTGTCAGTAGCACAAAACACTTTTTGTAGAGTGGTCTATTACAGATGAAAAGTTTGAACCAAAGTGAAAGGCTAGCAAAATAAAATGTTATATTAAGCCTGAGCTGACTCAGTATTTCCTGTTGTCTTTATACCGAGATTTTGAGCTGCTGCCACTTGATAGCTTCCACAGTGTTCCTTTTACATCTCAAAGTTTTGTTAAAAGCACAGACTTTACTGTTACAGAAAACTCACATTTTTAGCTAAAAGCAATAAAAGAAGAAAAAGGGCTACCAGAAACATTATCCAAGCTAATTATTTGTTTATTTACAACTCAAGGTGTTGAAAACACCATTATAAACTTCTAATTATTGCTGTGGAACATGGACTTAATCGACCAATGAATGGAAATGGCTACTAGAATAACCAGTTAGTGTACTGTTATTTCTTGTCACAGTGTAGTCTAAGCAGTAAAATAATTCAGGAGAAAATATCATTGTAATCTACAATAGAACTGTAAGACTGCTTTCTTGTGTGTGGTCACATAGCTGATGCTTTTGTATATTCATTCTTGCTAGCTGTGAAAAGTCAAGGCAGCTATGAATGATTGAACAGTATTCATTGTATTGCAATTCAGCAGAATTGCCTCTCGAAACAAAGCCAGCCCAGCAAATAAGTTGTTAGAGATTCTTTGGCTCATATCTGCAGAATGTGTTAATAAATTACATACTGGGGGAGAGGGGGCTAAACCAGGATGAAAATGTAAGATATTCCATATTGTAGGAAATAATCTCTCCGGGGGCGATTATGATAATTTTTAAACATGCAGTATGGCTGAATTATCCCTCCTGAGGGTAAAGGCCTTTAAGATAGATGGAGACACAAAGACTCTGTCAGCATCCTTTTTAGATACTTGGAGAGTGCTTTCTCTGTCCCTGTTGAGGCATTTAATGACTGCAGTGTTTATGTGTATGCATGTCTGCACAGTTAGGGACTGCTGCTGTTAAGTGGCATTCCAAAGAACCAGCATACAGCCCTCTGCTTCTGGTAGGAAACTTGTATTTAAGGGATTTATGTAATATCCCTTCATTATCTTAGGCAGGCTACAAGTGCTTGTTTGCATGCCTTTGGCAAGAACTGCTCTGATCTGTCTCCTGGAGTTACATGCTTTCTTGCAAACAATAGGAAAGGCCGAGATCATTCTTTTAAAGTATGGTAAATGTGGGAGTGAAAATGATGCCATTATAATTGCCAGAGGAAGAGAAATTTAGCGAATTACAGTGTGTCATTTCCTTGTGGAAGTTTTTATTCCACAGACTGGTTTCATATTTTATCTAGTGGATATTTTATTATGCAATATTGGCAGCAGGGTGTGAAATAGAGAGCCTTTATCAGGCAAAGAGGATCTTTGCCATATAGCTGGATATAGCATGTGTGAGCTCACACACATGTACACAGATGTGCACAGTGCTGGGAGCCTTGGAAAATGTGTTACTGCCTACTTAAGTGCTGAAAATATTTAGGTGGATTCCATGGACTGCAGCCTTAGACAGAGACACACATATTTTACAGAGGAGTTTTTGTCAGTCTCTTTTTAATATTTGGTTTATACATCAAGACCAAAGATCTTTTTGTACATTGGTTGTCTAAAAGTGATGGTGGCTGGTTCAATTAACTATCTGTATGTTGGTCACAGAAATATATGAGAAGTATCTATAATTTCAGTATTCTTTAGTCTGACAGCAATGGATGTATCTTTTTAATTCTACCATCCAGTTTATCATTCTCAAGTAATATTGTGGCCCATGCTATCAAAAATTTTTTTCTTCAATAAGTACTTTAAAAGAATTATTTCTGTGCAGTGAAATCATTCTAAAATTCAAATCACTATTTTAAAAAAAATTAGTTAAAAGACTTGCTTTTTTTTTTTTTCAAGAACACTACTCTAGCAGTATCAAAATGGATATAAGACTGTATTTTTCCCTTTGAAAGACCTCTTGGCATAAGCCTGGTGAATTTCTTGAACACTCCATAAATATACCTTATGGCCTAGTGTGGTTTACAGCTTTGAAAGCTAACTGAAGTGGATTTGTTGGACTGAGGTGTTAGGTAGGATATTTGTTTAGAGCCAAAATGTTGTTGTCTGTGGTTTTCAGGAGCTTATACTTTTATTTATGGGAAGGTGATTTTATGCTGTGCAAGGTGTTAGTCTGAAGCTTGTACTGGTGAAGATCATCTCACTACTCTTGAAGCCAGGAATATTGAACGCCAGATCTTCTCCACCACCCAGAGTGCAGCTGGACTTTCTGAGGTTTTGTTTCCTTTTTGAAATCCAGATTCTTTGCTCTTGGGTTCATAACTAAAATATCTCCTAATTATCAGCAGCTGAATTTGTTCAGGAAACTTCAACCTTACCTTTACTTCTATGCTGGGCAACTCCCTCAGGAGACTTCACAAGGAGGGTTTGATGTTTCTTGTCTTCCTGGCAAGATAACAATTGTTTCCCTAGTGTAACTCAAAATTATGCTAATTCTTTGCTTAGCATTTTTGTAGTGTCAACACAGGAAAGTTTAGAAGATCTCTGTTTTAACTCCCACTAGTTATTTCAGTTCAAATTATGATGAGCTGTGTTGGTGACATTTGTCTTTTTGAAAGATACCAAATGATTTCACTGAAAATTAGTAAAATCTGCTTGCCACTGATGATATCAAGGGTCACCAGAGGAACCCATAGTTTACTCTGCTTCATTTGCCACTGCTTGTGTCAGCTGCCTGCCCACCACTGGAAATGTACACCAGCCAGAATAGTGCTGGCTTTGGCTCTCCACTGCAGGACTCAGATGATATGAGCTGTGTTTTAGTGATTGAGCTCAGTTGTACCTGATACTGGCCTAATTCTAAAAAGCCCAATCCAAACTAACTTACCAAGAACCTCTCTGTTCTAACCTTCTTCAGATAAACACAAACAGATCTGTGGCATACACCATGTCACTCTATACCAAAGGCATTTCTCCTCAGCTTTCTGTCCTGCAAGTCCTTCATTGCCTAACCTACCAAATCCTTGCTTTGAATCTTTTCTTCTGCTTCTTTTCCTGACTTTTTGTCAGAATCAAAATAAGCCCCAGCTGTCACTAGCCCCTGTGCTCTCAAACCTGAATTCTTTCTTGTTGCTACTTCTGAGGATGTTGGTGACAGAACAAAAGTGTTCTCTGCTGGACACCATTGATAAATCTGTTGCAGAATATATGAGTCCGTAACATATCCAGAGTGATGGGGTATCAGAAAGTTTCCCTAGGGCCTCTGCTGCCTTGAGTTCACTCCTCTGTCATAGACCAAAATCCCACTCATGACGTGCTCTGAGCATCTTGTGCTGAAGGGCACAGTGCCTGAGAGAGACCAGTGTGCCAGTAAGGCAGTGGGCTGACATCTCCTCTTTTGGCTGTAAAGCAGCTAAGGCCCAATGGTCATCTAGAAATACATAAACTCATTATAGTGCTTAAAGAACAGAGGAGTTCTGGTGTTTCTGAACTCTGCAGTGGTTTGAGGCATGTGCTTGAGACACTTGGGTTTCAGCAGGCCAGATACATCCAGTGTGAGCCAAAAGCTGTACAGAATTGTGGTCATAGCATCAAGTCCACACAAGCACAATTCTGTTGTGCACAAATGGTGTCTGTTTTGCAGCTGGATAGTGTAAAGTCTGTTTGTAGAGTGGCCTAAGCAAATGCACACCAAGCCTCCCATGTAGACACATAAACTTTCTGAGGTTTAAAAAGCCACTGTATTTTTAGGCCTTTCAGGTTAACTTCCAGTAACTGGTCTTGAAGTCTGTCTGCTAGAATGAGGATGAACCAGGCTCTCTCCTGGTGATTCTCAGTACATTATTTTTCTTGGGTTTGCCCTTGAGTTTTTTGACTGAGCAATGAGGTCTTGACCTCTCAGCAGAATGGAATATGATCTCATTTATACTGCTGTATCTTCTGGCTTAGATTCAAAGACTTTATTAGAAGGCAGGACTTTGGGCACTGTGATTTATCTAGATTTACGTTAGAGTACAGTGTATGAATATCTGATCTTTTTTATTTTAGAGTCAAAAAATTGCAGGCATTAGCCTTACTAACTTGAGAATATTTGAGTTACTGTGATTTTTGGTAGAAATTTTGGTCTGTACTCTCCATTATACTTAGCAGTTTTCCCTTTCTCCTCTGTACCTCTCCCTTGAGTAATATGCTGTGACATATTTCTTAAGCTGCTTGAGAAAACCAGTTTTTAATCTTGAGAAGCAGTTCCTTTGGAGTTTAAGAAGAAAATTCAACACTGAGTCACATGAATATAAATCTAGGTTAACTTTACTATTTTCTGTTACCTGCGCTGTAATGATATAACCAAAGAAAGAAAGATTTCTGAAACATTTTTGGAAGTCATTTTAACCTCTCTCAGAACACTATTTTATGCACAGTTGTTGGCACATAATCATGTTATACAATGCTCTGATAGGGAAATCACGGATTTTCCCTTGCTTGCACACTATTTTCTTCCCCAGTATTGAAACATATATGTGATTTATGCTGGAAAATGTGTTGAGAAATGCTACATGCCACAGATGGGTGTACATATTGGAAAGGCACTTTACCTCATTTTTCCCTTTCATCCTACCTGAGAAACTTGGACATATTTAAAGCTGCCCTGGTGAGCTTTCCTTCAACCTCCACACTTTTTCTGCATTGCTTAATTGTGTTTAATAACCATGGATGCTATGCAGTGTCATAAAGGCTGAACACCGTTTGCTCAGCCAGAACCCAGAATACCTTTAACAACATATTGAGAATGAAGTCATATCAATTCAAATGTTTAGCAGCTATGCATATTAAAAGGCTGTTAGTAAAATCACCAAAATCAATACTTAATTTGTGTCTCAGGATGTGACTGCACCAGAGTTTCATTCATTCCTCATCTAATTATCCCTAATCTGCTGCTCCACATGCTCAGCAAGTGAAGCAATTGAGATAATAAAGTTGTGTTAAGGCGACCCTGGCAATAATGCAAGTGTTTTGGATAATAGAAGAATTTTGTTCATTTTGTTGCTTAGTAACAAAAATACTGCAAATAGGTTGTGTGGGAAAAAATGGAATTTTTAGTCAGGTATTCATATTTATAGCTCATGATTAATGTTGCTGCTCAGTTTTGACAAGACACTGTGTTTAGGTTTTGAATCTGCAGTAAATAAGAAATGGAAAAGCCACTTGGCTTGAAATGGTATTTTTGTATTTCTTCATTAAAATCCCAAAGTAAGTGGCAAATAGGATTTTGTTTCAGAGCAAAATTATTTTAAATTTTATATATAGGATTTTTTCTTCCTTGTAGGAAACCCAAAGTACAGTTTTAAAAACTTCTGATGGTATTTTCTAGGCAGGCAGGAGAGCACCTAAATGGTGTCAGTTCTGGCAAGAGATGTCCATAGAGCTTGAAAGCATGATAGAGCAAGTTCATATTTGTAACTTTCTATATCATGAGAACATCCATGTACTGTAAGACCACATTTATTTCTCCTTGGGTTCCTCATGCTGCATACAGAGTAGGCACAGGAGTTTGTAGCTTTGTACAAATGGGTTTTTCTAGTTCTGTGTTTGTATGATAGGAGAGGATTTTTACAAACCAAGTGAAAAGCTTAAAAATGTGCTGATGGACCTCAGCACAGTTTTGTTGAGAAGAACCCAGGACAGTGCTTCAGTAAGAGACTAGAGCAGGCAGTACTAATTTCAACAGAATAAAATAATTATTTACATAATAAGAATAATATTTTTTTAGAATACTACTAGCCTATAATGTGTACGAGTTTATGTGTGCATTTTTTTACAGCCTTGGCCTTACAAGACAAAACAAATTTCTGCACTGTAATACTGCCTTTGTACTTAATGGAATGGCCAAGGGTAGAGCACACACCCCCTTGACCCATAAGAATTATTGCAGGGTATCTTTGTGTAAAAGATCTGAAATGTGAATAAGGTGGTAGAAATCTTTGTCTTGAGTTGTAGGAGGTTTGCTGTTGACCTCGGTAAAATGACTTCACCTGAGATTTGAGAGTTTCAGACAATTTCCGTCATACAAATAGCATTATGAAGAGCTTGTAGTGAATGTTATTTGTGAGGTTTTCCATTATAAATTACTGGGCTGGAGGTCATTTTCACCATGTGCAGTTCTTCTTGGGCCAGAAGTATGTCTAAATCGTTTGCTGTTTCTACTCATCCCAAAGTAGCTTAGTGTGACAAATTTTCAAGTTGTTTCAGTAGCCTTAGAATTACAGAATCATCAAAGCTGGAAGAGGTCTTCAAGATCATTGAGGCCAACCACCAACCCAGCACCACCATAATTGCCCCTAAACCATGTCCCCAAATGCCAGACACCTCTTGAACACCTCCAGAGACTGTGATTCTGCTGTCTCCCGAGCAGCTTATTCCAATGCCACACCACTGAGCAGCTCTCAAGCCACCCTTGTCCCAGCCTGCAGCACTGCCTGGAGTCGTTGTGACCCAAGGGCAGGACCCAGTATTTGGAATTTGGCCTTACTGAACCTCATAGCATTGTCCTCAGCCCATCGATCCAGTCTGTGCAGGTCACTCTATGGAGCCTTTCTGCCCTCCAACTGATCAACAGCTGGATAATAACTTATTCCACTTATTATAATGTCTGGTAAGGCTGGAATTGCTACTCTTAGTCACAGAATTATGACTGCCAGAAAGCACAATAGCCTAACCCCAAGGTATTCTAATAATACATATACTTTTAATGAACAGTCAGTATTTTGAGAGAAGCATTCACTCTTTCTAACTGCTGTTGACTAATAAAGCATGTGCTGAATTATGCTAGAAATCTGAATATAAATTTTTGGGGGGTTATGAACAGTTCACTTTTGAATTGTACTTGTTTGTGATGCTATTCTAAACAATATAATTTACTTCCATTTTATTTCTAATAATCATAAAATAACTATTCATAGTAAAAAAATTCAATAGGGAAAAATGCAAACTTTAGATTATTGTCTTTCAAGGCACCTTGCATTAGTTATAACAGCAAAGTGTAGGTAGTATTGATCTTCAATGGTAACTATCTTTCTGTAAAAGGCAAAACATTTCAAAGCTGCTGAGTTCCTTCAGCATTTCTGGGTAGTCCAAATTGTTAGTGCCTGCAGTAAAAGCTCTGAAGGTTTACTCTTTTCTAAAGGGCAGTCAAAAATAATTATTATAGAAACTAGTGCTAGTGAAGCAAAGAAAATACATATATTTTTGCAGAATAAGCATTATCAGAATTATTCCAGGCCTTCCTGCCTTACAAGGAATTCAGTTATGATTGAATTTTCATAATTTTGCAGTTTTTAAAAAAACCCTCAATTACAAAACATTATGATTCTTGTACTAAATTGTTGAAACTTCATGTTTTCTATGAGAGGTCCATTGCTGAAGGACTAAAACTCAGTTTCACACATGGGTGAATCTTAAGCATTCAAAGTGAATCCCAAAAGCCACCTTCTTATTTGGTTTTCAAATCAATTTGCATTTTAAGTACACTTGATAACATCCAATTACTCTAAGCTTTGAGGCAAACTTGTCTTTTTTCTTTTCTTTTCTTTTTTTTTTTGGGATGTGTGTAATTATGCCATTTCCTTGTATTTTTTCTTGTTTCTTTAAAATATGCTGTGAGGGTAGGATTTAAATAGTGATTTCAGTAGCCTGTAACATGTGTTAATGTTCATATCAGACATAGTTTATATAGCAAGATGTGAATTTCTTTTATCTCCAGTTAGTTGGGAGGTGGAATAACTGTGAAATGCTGTTATAATGACAGGAGCAGAGAAAGCTTAGATGTGCTCCTCCAAGGTATGGAAGAAGGGGCATCAGTATTTGTGGATAGTTCCTTCTTGGGAGCTGGCTGTATCAAATAGTAATTGTGTTCTTTGTGTTCACTGTGTGGTTTAAGACCATCCTTGAAGCAAATTTGCACGGTATTTGTTTTGTCTGTAAAATATTGCTAACCCAATGTCTATAGCAGATTGCTCATAAACTGGATCACCTGCAATCTGTTCAAAGACTGGCTTTCTTCTCCATATTTCTGTTTCTGTTTTTTTTTTTTTTAATCTTACTCAAGGATGGAACTTCCCTTGCTAACATTGGTAGCATAAGCTCTTTTAATCTAATAGATCCATATTCAATTCTTGAATTTTTTGTGTGCTGTCTAAATTATTCACAGCAATATTCATGCAAAATCTTTCCTGTCTGTAAATGTTTGAGACATTGTGATTTAGCAAGAACTGAATTTCTCATTGTTATTTTTCTATTTTTTCAAAGTGTAAGGAAAGGATTATATTGTTTAAATACAAGAGTCATGAGTTACCTTCTACAGGTCACTTCAGGACTATTACCCAAGAAATTAAAAACACGCTGGTTTGATATCTTTAAAATCTAGGAGGGTTTTGTGGTTCTTTTGCAAGTATGTGTTGCTAAATGCCTTGGACTTATATCACTTAAATTATAGACTGTTAACTTGAATTCATCCTGCTCACTTCCTTAAAGTGAGATTAAGATTTATTAATATGTATTTTATTTATGTAATATCTTCTGTTAAACCTGATGACCTAATTGAAAAAAGCTGTGTTTTTTACATCACCTACTTTAATGAAAGATCTGATCTATACTGTAAACCTTTGTTTCCCCTGTACTCTTTGACTGTCACAGGTATCTAACACTGATGTTTGAAATTCTCATGTAAACATAATTTTCCTAAAACATCAGAGACTCTCTTGCCATCAGTGACACTAGGTAACTAAATTACCTGTGTACTATTTAAAAGAAATTTACACAAAGAGAGTGAAAAGAAAGGAAACTACCAACAACAACAGCTTTAACCATTTTCTTCCTCTTTCTTGTTTTTGGGTTTATTCTTGTGTCCTTTGAGTCTCATATTTTTAGACTCCTGCCATAGCATAAAATAATGGTGGGTAGGAACTTGGTGAATCTTGCTCTCATGTTCTCTGGAGTCTTCTCTTAAATTAGAAATTAACCTGGATCTCTGTTATTTTGGAATACCATTAATAGTTCCTGACACTGTGTGTGCTACATATTTAAAATTACCTACACTTGTACAAATATACTGAAAGAGCTTCTCAGAATTGATTTCTTATGACATTCAATCACTATATGAGCCAAGTGCCCATCAGCCTGTTCCCTGATCACTCACCTGTGAAATTCTTCAGCTAACAAGTAAGAATGTTTAAAGAATATCTCTGAAAACTTAACATTGGGCTTGATTTTTTTTTTGTTTTCTTAGTCTTATCACTGACTGTAAGCTTATAAAAAGCATTTTAACTTCAAACAATTAAGTCCCATTTACCAGAGACTATCCAGATTACTAAAGCAAAGACTGAACATAAATATCTGCAACTTTAATTCTTTTCATGGTTGTCTCAACATGGATGAGCCTGCAAGATCACACCAGATTTTCCAGGTATTGTGGTCATGGAACATGCTTCATATGCTCTATCTTTCTTGTAAGCAAACATTATATTCATTCCTCTTAAGGTATAGTTGGACATAAATTGTAAGGTTCTAGCATAGAAATGAGTGGGTAGATAATTGTGTGAGATGTACAGTACAGAGTGCAAATATGAGTGTAAAGTGTAAAGGTTGAAATTAGCAAGAGAAAACCACCAAACTTTCTGTGAATACCAAATTAATGTGCTACTAAAACTTTTAGTTCACACGTTCCCAATTTTGTGAATGCTATGCATGATGCATACAAGCTGCTTGAAACATTTTTCAGACTTTGAAGGATGTGTGGTTTGGGCATTTTAACTCAATGCAAGGGATTGCTGCTGGGATAAATGTAATATTGCCTGAAATTAATAATAACTTCTGCTATTATTACAGAGTGTGTGAGAATTTATGTTCATTATAAACACCATTGCAATTATCATCCTGTATTATCATCATTATCAGCATTTCCTTTTCCTGTATCTAGCTCAAACATCACAGATCTCTGTCCTCTAGGGTCTAACTCTTCTCCTTTCAGACCCATATCATGACTGAAGTTATTAACTCCATTTGTTCAGTCCACAAACTAGTCTAATTTTGCAAATGTGGGCAGGGAAATATTTCATAATGGAACTAAATATATAGGGAGGTGTGGGAGAAAAAAAGTGAGTCTCTGTAGAAAACTTAGCAGACTTGAGCTGAAGCAAGCTCCAAATCACACCCAAAAGAGCCTTACATAGCAAAGAAGGTTTTGCACAATCAAATTTGCAGATAAGTCAATATTTGGGCCCACAATGAATAAGTACCTACCATGTTAGTGCTTAAATAGCTGCATCATGATTGAATTCTTAATGGGTAAGGCCTCTGTTTTAAATCCCTTTGTTATATGTGCTGTATCAGTGCCAAGATTTATTCTTATTTCACTTATTTTTTTCTTATTTCACTCTTTTTGTCTTATTCTGATTTTCTTTTCCAAAAGTGACTTCCTAATGCATAAGGCATAATATGATAGTGAAGGTTGTGCCTCAGTTCATTAGACTCACAAGTTTTCATTTATACACACCAGTAATTTGGAAAACCAATCTAAACTGTCATATAGGGAAACAGATTCTATGTTCATTAAGCTTAGTCCAGTTCAAGCTCAGAATACTACTTTATTTGTTTACTTGTTTTTCCCAGCATGAGAAAAGCAAAATTCAAATTCATATTGATATTTAGAATTCTTCATGGACCAATGTACAGAAATAATAACCACTGGAATTTTTATAAGTTAAAACTAGTATGATCTTATATTCAGCTTTGACAGCCAGCCAGAGTCAAATAGATTTCAGAGTTCCAAGCATCCCTAGATTCATAAAGATATAAGTGCATGGCTGACTGTATCCTGATTTCACTGCCTGGACATGTAGCTACTGTTCTCTGGGCTCTGGTTTCCACCTACCCAGGAAGGGTCTGCAAAAGGCTGCTCAAAATAGGGAATAGGATAGGATAGGATAGACCAGAATTGGAGTCATCTTCCACACAATCTGACTTTCAGCAATCTGAGTATCAGTGAGCCACAAATGCTGATATAACATGGTAATTGCTCTGCTAAGGCTAAATTGGCCAGGAGAACTTACTGCTTTTTCAATTCTAATAGTGCCTAATGGCAAAAAGTCATTTTGCTCCTTAAACTGCCTTGTACAACATCAGGTGCATCAATAGGAACTTTGTCAGAGTTAAGGATGTTGGATCAGATTGTTAATTTGTGCAGATATTGAGACAACTTTACTTACAGTACACTTACTCCTGACCAAAGAGTTTCTTCAATGCGTAGATGTAATTTAAGTTTAACAGTAAGATGTGTTAAAGCAGAGGTAAAATATTTAGTCCTTCTCTTTAAATATCAGAGGCAATAAAAATACCCCTTCTATGGCATATGAAATGCAGCTATGTGGAAATCTGTCTAAAAACTTGCTGAATAGTTTTTGGTCACCACAACTTGGTTATGGTCAGCCAGAGAAAAAGTAAATATTTCTGTTAATTTTCTATCTCTTTCCCTCTGCTTTTGCCACCAAATAAGTGCTGATAAAATACACTTTACTGGCTGGTATCTTAACAATCTGTAAACAGCTCCAGAGGAAGGTTTCCACAGTGTCAGTCAGAGTGATAATAATCTCAATAACACATGCAGCTAGCTTGGAAGCTGATGATAAATTCTGAATGTCATGAGTCATGAAGTGATAATTATCACTGCTAATGAAGAGCATCTTCTAAGATTTTGCTTGGGATGTGCAGACTAATCTTCTTTCGAGATCTGTGAAGATCATGGATCACTTCTCTTTTTGCATTTTTTGCCAGCAATGAACTTCTTCCATATTATTAGTATTACTGGATTGTATTATCCAGTAACATTTGCAAACTTTCTTGAAAAATTGCAAAGCACTTTTCTGAACACTCTGGACATTTCTGACTGTAATACATCCTCACGGTCTTTATCTGCCTGAGGCCGTGGATGTGAAGACTTTATTGCTACTTGTGACCTAAAAAAGTAGTTAAAAAAACCTGCAAAACAGTTTGCATGGGAAGGAACATGAGATTTTTAGTAACTACCAATGACCAAAATGTTTCATTCATAAAGGAAGATAATTCTAAAGCATAGATGATTAGGAATGTCATAAGGCAATCAAATTAATAGCAATACTCAAACTTCTGGGTTTGCTCACCACTTTCCTCCTTATCTGAGTTACAGTGCTTCAGTTAGTCAGTGCTCATGCACTGATTTTAAGCCATAGTACAGTGATAAATACTGCTCTCTAATTATATCCAATTCCATTTTTCAAGTAGCTCTTGCAAATGAACTTGCTGAAGAAAAATAGCAGGAAGTGAGATCAGAATAGTCTTACCTCTTATGCTTTTTTTTGTTACTAATGAGAGTTTTAGAAGTATTTAAATACTTATTTCTCATTGTTACCAAGGACCATTCAATGCTTGAAGAGCTTTAGGATTCTAGCCATTACTTAACAATTAGTTTATCTGACATGTTTATTGCTTTTAAAGGATTTTCTGCATTTAGTTTAGCTGTATTTTTTAATGAAGACTTACAAATGTAAGCAATGAAACTTCTAAAAGCACCTGACTGACTACCATTAATTCTTCTCACTTCAGATAAAGAGGCAGAGGTATCTTTAGAGATTAAATAAATGGCAGCTCTTTTCCTAGTGCTCTGCAACATGTGGCTGAACTGTGAAAATTTTACATTATGTAGAAAAATCTTGCTGCCTAATGTGTGCAATTCATAGCTGTCTGAAGGTTTTAATGTGAGGAATTGTTGCTAAAGCGTATCTCCATAACTTATCCTTGCGCGGATGAATTGTGCAAAGTAAAAAGAACATGAATCTTTCAGTGAGTTCTTTTGAAAGCAGCCTTTGCAGTTTTCCTTCAGCAGGAGCATTTATAGGATCTAGATTATACTTGGGGAGAAATTTTCAGTGCTAAGAGGCAGTAATTTAATTGCTGCCACAGGGCACACCATTCCATGCTTCCTGTAAGCATTGATCTGTGGTAACAGCAGTCACAGTTTTCCAGCTGTACATGGTCCTGCAGAAAGGTCGGATTCAAGAGCAGCTGTTCCTGTGGCAATTACAGGGGAAAATGCAGCAACCAGGTAGAAGGCAAGTCATTTAAATGACATGAAAAATTAGGAAATACAGATCAGTGATATAGAAAAAATAAAATTAAACCAAAACCTAGACACTTGTATTTATCATTGGTCATATGCTGTGTTGTTTCAAACTGGGATGTATAACAGAAAGAAAACAAATAAACAAGTCATTCTTTATACTGAATTTTCATGACTGATGACAGAAAAATCTGAGAGAAATGATACTGTGAATCAAGTGACTATTTGTGCTTTGCCACATTAGCTGAAGTTTTCCAGGAGAAATTCAGTGCAAGGTAACCATTTTTAAAACTACATATATTCACTTTGAGTTTGTTTAAAAAAAAAAAAATTGGGTGTTTAAAAGTGCATGTGGCAGTACTGTAAAATATTAACAGGGAAAAAAAGTCCTGGTGAGTCTTTATGGTTTAGGGACTTTAGTAAGTTTTACATGACATGATATACACTATGTCATTCCAGTGCTGAATAACAAAGTTACCAATAGTAACCATTCTCCATTTTTACTAAGGCAATCACCTTTTCACTCAGAAACATAAAAATGAAATTAATTTTAGCTTATATTAATGAAAAATAACAAGTGTTGTCTTTTTCCCTAGAACAGTGCCCGCAGTCCAATTCTATTCTTTAATTTCATGTAAACATAGCTATAATGGCAATAATGTAGAGTGTATGACAATGTTTGAATATGTATTTAGCTGACTTTAAAATCCCTCTCCATTTTTTTTTAATCAATCCATTTTTGCTCAGGAGGAGAGACTATGAAGAAATGTGAAACCTATAGAAAAAAGCAAGGCTAAATTAATCAGAAGCATACAGTAGATTCAGAGTTCCAGTTATTCTCTACAGACATGTTCAAAACATAGATGAAGTTTGGGAAAAACAAGCAAACTAGGCTTCACTGAAAAAAAGAAATGAAAATTTCTGTAGCCTTACAATTAGTTAGGTGAAAACTCCAAAGTGAACAGAAATACTCAGAAAAAGTCAGTCATGGTGTAAAATTGGCTTCTACCAAATAAACAGCCCTAAGTTTGAGCTGCAGTATTTGCTCTCTGCTTTAGCCACCTGGGGTGGAAATTTGCTGTCTTTTGTTGTCTGACTGGAGTGAGACGGGAGCTTCACAGGGAGTGAGTTTCCTGTCTGCTGTCACCTCCCGTCCTCCTGTGCGTACACACAGGGGTAGAATGTCTGTATTGCTGCTGGGGGCAATGTCCTAAAGACTTTGTGCTGCCCTGTGCAGTCCTTAGGCTGCACTAGCTCTTTGGAGTCAGGAATTTCCCTCGCTTCGCCACAAGTTCTCAAAGCTCCTCTTGATAGTGACCTTGAGCCCTTCACGCTCCCCAAAAATGAGATCCAGGAAAATTGAAATGAGACAGGGACTCAGCTGGGGTCCCACAGCACCTTAGCAGATCTGGTGAACAGCAGCTGTCAGAGTTTGTACCTGGCTGGCTGAGCTTTAGTGAAGCTCATCTGAGCCATCAAATATGGAGATGGCTTTATATTTTTATACCTACCTCCTCTTCTTTTATATATACTGAAGTTTTCCCTGTATAGTTCACAAATTATCTGTGTTACATGAAAGTCCTTTTCAGAAGATCTTGGCTTAAAACAAAGTGCATTTTCATAAACTTGATAAATGTATAAAGCAATTGCTTGTGTGTGTAAAGCTTCCTCAGTCTTATGGCAGATACTGAATCATTGCATTAACAAGCCCTAAGTCCCATGGTAAACTGTTGTCTGATGAAACAGATAGCTCTGGTGTTTGGAGGCTGCAAAGGGCCTTAAAAGTAAAAACAATATTGACATTGACGAATAGATGAAATACTGGCCTTGCTGACTTAGTTGCTTTCAAGGTATTCTGCAGAGTTTTGCTGGAGTAGTTGCTAAACTAAACACATAGTAGGGTTGTTGAAACAAGATATTATGAGAAGTTTCTCGGACATGTTCAAAGGAAACTGAAGTATTTTTGATTTTCTCACATTCTCTGAGATCCTTTCAAAAGCATGGTCTAAGTGTGCTGTTATATTATATATACAATTTATATACAATTTTGGTCGACAAAAGAGCAGACATTTGTATCCAAAAATTAAAATGTACTCTTCATCTAATGCTTTAATTGCCTAATCAAGATATCACAGTCAGTTAACTTAGTGCAATTTAAATTGTATTTACACTTATGTAAATTATCTAATTATTCCTTGTTGCTATTAATGATGCTACTAAAGTAGTTTTAAGCCAGCATCTTATTATCAGCCCTTTTGTCTGGTCATATGCTAACCCTTATGTGTTGCTCCACTGAGTCAAGTTTTTGGCATCAGGAGTCCAAAGCAGGGGATGAGGGTTTCTTCCTCCCAGGCCTGATTAGTCAGGTTCTTTAATCTTCCCCTATAGATACTATGATTTCCTTTTAAAGAGAGAACCATGCAACTACACATAGCTAAACAAAATACAACAGAAAATAAACCTGATAGTGTAACTAAAGCTTAGAAACACAGAATGAGCAGCAGTCAACTTCCCACCAGTAATTGTAACATTACAGCTAGGGCAAGTTGCACAATAATCATGAGCTCTTTAAGAAAATTGCAAGTATGGTTTATGTTCCATATGTATTTTTAAAGATATTGCAAATCAGGATAGAATAACTTCAAGACACAGCACAAGTCCCATGTCCTGATGTGTTTTTTGGTTTTTTTTATAAAAACAGATCTACTGCTAGCACTTGGACATGCCACACTGAGTGGTCCACAGAGCTACAACATAAATGAGTCCTTCAATTCTTAATACCCTTGGAATTGAAATTTTCACTTGTGTAAAACTCCTGCTTTAAAAAAGTTGTCTGATAATCTTAATAAATGAAGCACATCCCTTTCATACCGAAGGAAATTTCCTGTTAAGGGAATTTATCTCTTTTATCCTACAGAGAATTTCCTCATGGCAACCTGAACATGTCTGAGTGAAAGGAACCAGGTAGCATGTTGTATCCTTCTTCTCAACATCTCCAGCTGTTCTTTTGGAAATCTTGTTCTTTTGTCTGAATTTTTGGTATTTCCCCTTTGGCTCCAAGTAGCAAAGTGAACCAAGTTACAAAATGTATTGCTAAAACATAGTGTGCTCTTTACAGCAGAATGATAGTCTGGTATGAATAGAAGTCATATCCGTATCAGAATATTGGTAGCTGTTTTTATTTTACCTTTTATTTATGTGCTATCTGCTGGTTTGGGTTTTATAGTGTTCTTGTATTCAGCTTTGCCCACTGTAAGTTTTTTTAACTCCCCTCTTATTTTTCTGCTGCTCTTACTTCCTTTCAGCTGCTTCCAAGAAAATATGAACACGGAAACATTACTTAGAAAGAATTGAGAGCTCCAGCTCTCAGGTAGCTTTAAAATTAAGCTAAATACATTTCTTGGTGTAAAAGTGCTGTCACAGTTTACATTCCAGAGTCTGATAAGCATCTACCACTCCAGATGATGATAAATAGATCTGGGAAGGTCTTGGGTAATCAGAAATTTTAGTCAAATTTCTTTTTTTTTTTTTTTGTCATTTTTTCATTAATTTCTAAAAAATTCACTACATGAGAACAGTTACAAAACTGGTACATGGGTCAGTGGTGGCAGTTTCTCTGTTTGTTGTCTGTGCTTCCAAGTATATCTATTCCTTTTGTTTCCTAATTGTTCTACTTGGCCTTAAGCTATGCCCTCACAAGATGCAGAAATGACTTAGGTAATTAGTTATAAAAAACTAAAACCTGGGAAAAAAAAGAGAGAGATGTGATTGCAACATTTCCATGGGAAAAACCTATGAACTCTACAAATCAAATTACAGTTAAATGCAAAAATACTTGTGTTTTTCCCAGGAAAGCCCTTGCTGGAGCTGCCATGGAGATGAGTAAGTTGATTTTTGGGAAAATACTGCTGCTTGTGTAATTCTGAGAAGCTGGAGAAGGTTATCTGTTGGTAGCACAGTACATCTCTTGAAATGTGAGTCACACAATGAAAAGTTTTTCCAGGGAGAAATTTTCTGCCCTGATTTATTTTTGCATTGTGCTTAGCATGCTTACCACAGTAAATCTTCACATGGCTGGTTTTCAGCTGTGCAGAGTGCAAAGGACACATAGATTTTTACAAGAAGTTTGCAGGGAAAGGCAGTAACTTTCCCACTCCTTTTGTTACACCTTTTTTTTAACAAACAAAACCTTGGTCAGCTAAAAGTGGGGAACCTCACATCAGCACAAAACTGGGGAGAAGTGTAAGTGACACACCACACTTCCAGTTCATTGAAGTTGGTGGTGAGAGGAAGATTCATATAGTTCTGGTTAGGACCAGTGGAACTTCTTGGATCAGTCAAGATATTGACAGTCTACAGAATACTCAGTAAAAAGTGCTTTAAAATGAAAATAATACAATCTTTTGTTTTAAGATATTTCTTAAATTCAGGTATTTCTATTATATATTTAAGTGGTAATTCTTTATATGCCAAGGAAATAGGAAATACAAAGGTTATGTTCTCTATTAAATCCATAATCTCCAGTTTTAACAGTAATAAAGGTGTGAAAATTGTGTTCAGAATACAGCATTTTGTCCATCTTTAAGGATGGGTAAAATGCTGTAAAGCAGATATAACCATTCCAGTTTTGAAGTAGCTTTACACTTTCTAAGAGCAAGACATGTTCATGGCAATGATTTATTTCTCACTTGATACCGGCTTGCCCCCTGATTCTTTACTTATGAAAGATTTGAAAAGATCACTAGGACAGTACTGTGTTTATACAAGTAAAATGTAACAAGCCTTGTGTTTGAATCTGGATTCATGTGGCTGTCTGTAGGAAGATGGAACAAGCCTAAGGCTCAGTTTTCCAGAGAGATTAAGAACAGTCCATGCCATCCTTATTCCTTGCACCCACAGGTGACTATATTACCATAAACTTTGTTGCATGTAAAATAAAAAAGAGGTTATATCCTCTGTCTTTTTAATGCTGCAAGACAGACAGCTGCTTGGGTGAGGGAAAGTGGTGGAGGAGTATTCAAAATATGATGTATGGGCATAGTCTGAGCCTAATCTGTTTGTTATTGTATGAAAGCTGCCAGGAGCTTGGATCTGC
The DNA here is from genome assembly GCA_034336665.1 of Luscinia megarhynchos. NCBI lineage: Eukaryota > Metazoa > Chordata > Aves > Passeriformes > Muscicapidae > Luscinia > Luscinia megarhynchos. Next base: position 35,982,553 of record CM067566.1, on the reverse strand, counting down.
TAGTTAATATTCAATATAATAGTTAGTTAGTTAGTTAGTTAGTTAGTTAGTTAGTTAGTTAGTTAGTTAGTTAGTTAGTTAGTTAGTTGGCTAGTTAAACTTTAAGTCTTAGATGTTCATTTAATATTCAATGTCTTTCTCTTTCTTACCTTTAATGAGGCAACCTGCCAGACTAAAGAGAATGTGAAGAGCATTAGTGATACTGCAGAACAGTTGTGACAACTGAGGGAGATAGGAAAAGACAGGTCGATTCAATGTTTAAAACAAAGGGAGAAAAACATAACAAAGAAAAGAAAGAACTCAATGTCTCCCTTTCCAAAGCTTGATTTATGTAGCAGCTCATTTATTTATTCTTTTTCTTGTTTTTAATAAAAAGTGAAAAGCGGGTCCTATATCTTTGATAAAACGTGTTCTTGTTTGATTAATTGCTTACAGTTAGAAGATGCCTAATTATGCATCGGTGTTTGCCTCATTATGTAGAGGAACATCATCATAGCAGATAGTCTGTGAACAGAGAGTGGTTTCCTTTTTGATAATTAATTGTCATGCTTCAAAGTATGTAACCCAAACAACTCTTACTGTAAGATTTCAATAGACCTAATTTTGGAAGCAAACTGTTGCAAATAATGAAATGGGGTAAACAAGGTACCTGACCTGATCTAAAACACATGATTTAAATTGCTTTTCTTTGCTAGTAGGTTATCAGAGAATTTCCATGAACTGCAGCTTTCTGAAAACCTCTTCAGCAATAATAACTCCATCTTCTTTCACTGTGCTCCTTGACATAGCAGTGAGTGCAAAGGTTATACGACTAACAGGGCTAACTTCCACAGTTAAATGATTGAAACAGTTTTGAAAACCAGCGTTCTAGCTTAGTAAAAAAAACCAGAAACTTTAGTTTCAAAGTATCAGAAGTAGGGTTGTATTTCCACTCTGGACAAAATTGAAAAAGGGAAAAAAACTCTTGAAATAAGAGCTAAGATAAGAAAATGTTTGGATGATGACATGTAGCAATTGAGAGAAGGAACTGGATACTTGCTTCATCCTGTAAAAAAAAGCCTAGTATAGTGCTTTGTTATGGGAAATAAAATTCAGGAGATACGAAGGATAATTAGAAGTCTATGGCTCCATGCTTCTAGCATTTGCATTGCTAGGAATTAGAGTCTTCTTTCAGTAGGTCAGAGAAACCTCATTGAGCATTTACATGTTTTATCCTTTTGCACCCTGCAGAGCATAGATAAATTCATCACTCCACAAGAAAGATTTTTTACCTAGAACTCCAGTTCCTCTGTCAGAGAGGGCATTTTTAGAAAGAAAAATATTGATACAAAAGTTGGAAGACAAGATCAACTTCTTGATATAGTATCAAATTTCAAAGACAATAAATAAGATATTGCCCATGATCTCTTTTCTGTTTTGAAATCTGAGTTTCAAAGTATATTTCAAGGGCTTTTCTTATTTACCTCAAAAATCCTGTGCACTAGGGAAAAAAACCTCACTGAATTCTTGCGGAAAAGAACTAACTTCAAGCTCTATTTAGAACCTGATCAACCTGTGATGGTTAGCACATAGAATGGAAAAGAACTAAAGAAGTATAGCACTTTCAGTTAGTCAGGAGGTTATTCATAGATTCTGTGGGTAAATGGCCATATTCCAATACCTTTAGGTTAGTCAAGCCTAAGGTTTGCAACACATTAGAATGTCAGTGGAATTACTCTGGGAAGTAAGTGTTCAGTGTAGGGAGCTGTACCAGAACCCAATGCCACTTAAAAAGTAATTACATGTATTCTGTGACTCCTGTTTCCAGTCCTCCCAAGGACCAGTGTTGCAGTGCTTTGCAAATGTAAGGTCAGTGCCATCCTCACAGTGGTGTGTCACCAGTTCTGCAGTACAATCTGTCCTTGGCATTTGAGAGATTAAGAAGAGCAGAATGAGAGAAAACTGTTCTCTGCAGACAATACCTATTGCAAAAGTCAGTGGTATAGTTTGGAGGAAGAACTAAAAGTATGTCAAAGATAGTTTCAGGCAAAACAGAGAAAATGTCAATCTAAAGACAGGTCTCAAAATCTGCAAGGCTGTTTGCGGTGTTAAAAATACATTACAAAAGGAAGTGCTGCTTGACAGCTCATCATTTACAATTTTTAAGAATCAATATTGTCAGGATGCAAAATTGTGACTGTGAAGGAAAGAGGATAGCATTTGTGAGTAATATATTGATCTCAAGTAAAGTTTCTCTTTCATGGATTCACTTCTAAATAACCTTCTAATTGGCCTTGCAACCTGGAAGAAACCTGACAGTACACTTCCCTCGGGGACAAGTTACTGTATAAATATCTCTGTAGTAACAGACCAGTTAAAAATAATCAAATTTTAATGCAGCAAGGTCACTCTTTTGACAGGTCTGTGTTACATAATTGTCGTCAGAGAATGACCTATAAAAGCAGCTGGACATTTCTGCGTTATCTTACTGTACACTGAAATAGTTTCCCTGATAGGTAATCCAGGTGTCCACATTCTTGTTTGAGCTGTAGCCACAGAAACACTCACTGAATTAGGGGTGTAAGAAAGTGCCAAAACAAGCGTGTGCATCCACAGTAAAGTCTCTGTTGTAAAAAAAAAATGTCCATTTGAAAAGCTTTTGCAACCTCCTCTGCCTTCTTCTCATCCCCTGGGCGGGCAGTGTGTCCCTGAGCACACTTGTAGGGGTCACATGAAGTTCAGGGCTACCAAGATGATGCTGGAAAGAAATTCTTCCCAGTTTGGTTTAAGTTATTCCATCATCTATGCTGCTCTTGTGGTAAAGCAATTCCAGGGAGCAAAAATGTTCTGCAAGTGAAGGAGCCTGCTATCATCTGTAGGAAAGACATGCTCCCATACTACTAAGCCATTGAAAGTTTTAAGAGCTGCCTCATACAACTGGTAGTGGGAATAAATCCATTAAAAATCTTTCACAAGGAAAACTTGGAGCTGTGTCAGTACTACCAACAAACTATCAAGCCAGCGCTGGCTGCTTATGAAGTGGTTCAACTTACTGTGCTGCATTACTACAACCCAAAAATGAAGTGTCTCACTCCTTTTCCTCTTCAAAAATCTAGAAAGAAAAGGTACCTCAAGAGTTTAATGATGTGTGAGTGACATCTTTGTAAGCAGTCACCACACCTAATATCTAGGTGTTCCATTACCTGAGCACTCATCTTGTTGACAAAGGCACTTCTCTGCTGGTGACAGAATGGCTGGTAAGTCACAATTATCTGGGCTCAGGGAAGTGGAACAAAGAGGTACCGGGATCTCTGCATGTCTCCATTGAATGGAGCTGTAGTTGGACAAGTCTCAGTAAATCCAGCTTGCCTCACAGATTCTGCAGTCCCTGTCACTCCTTTCATGACTGTATGAAAGCCCATGCACAAGAAAACAGATTTGTTCAGTTTACCTTAAGTCTATCCCGAATGAAATCAAGCTGTATTCATCAGCTCTGTTCAGCCTCTTGCTCTTAGAAATGCTGACCTTCTCAGGTTGTGGCAAAAGAATGTGCTTTTACTATGAAGTTTGGAGATTCTTTCAACTTTAACAAGCTGTAGTTAAAATTGAACATCAAAATGAGGGTGCAGTCTGGGAGTTCATATTCACTGAAGTGCAAGGAATTAACAGAACCATTGCACATTCAGGATACTCTCCACAGCCTTGTAGTATCATGCAAGGACTCTGAGTCATTATTAACATCAGAAAAAGAAACTGCATTTTAGCTTGACTCATTATTAATATCAGAAAAAAAGAGGTTGCATTTTAGCTTGACTCAAGCCAGTTAAGCCAAACATCACAGCCAAAACAAGTTTCTGAGTGTTTGGCACAAGTGTCTCTGTAAGCAGTGCTACTTCCAGATCAGCAGTAAGTATGTGGTGATCTCAAGTGACCTTAGTCTTTGGTGTGCAAAACTGTTTGGAAAGAATGGGTTATCTACTGCTAAAATAAGATGGTTCTTAGCCAATTGCAATTAAGTAGCTATGAATTTTTCTCTTATTTATCAGTCTGTATCAGAACTTACCACACCAAATAGTTTCCACGCTACCTGTCTGGAACTTCTTGTTGTCTGGAATGGCTATGGATCAGATCTGCTAAAATCTGTTTGGCAGAAAACTTCCCCATCCTTCTTCCAGATTTCCTTAGTAAGGACTAGTTGACAGAATAGCTTGGGTAAATACTGAGGTTAGTGTTAGTCACTGATAATTTGCATGATGAGGCAGTGTGCCCTCAGCAAATATGTGTATGATGCAAAAATAGAGAAAGTGATTGACGTATCAAATAATATAGGAAGCTCAAGGATTGGGCAAAAGAAATCTCATTAAGTTCAACAAGGAGTGATAGGTTCTGCACCTAGATGAATAACTCCATGTACCAGTAAAGATTCAAACTGGCTGCCTGGTGTGATGTAAGGACCAGCAAATGTCATAGTGGATTCCAAGTGAATAGCAGAGAGTGTTGGCCTTGTATCACCAGGAAGGCAAACTGGATTGGGCTATCCTAGGATGAGAGTAAGCAGATAAAACTAATATGCTCTTTACAATGTTGATTCTGCACAGAGATGTAATTTGCATCCAGTTTTGGGCTCTGCAATTCAAGAACTACAGCTGGAGTCAGTTTAGCTAAGGACTGGCAGAATTTCATGGGCCAAAAGTATGTGACCTTTGAGAAGAGGCTGACAAACCTGGTCTTGTTTAGTCTGGCAAAGCAGCAGCTAAGTGGTGATCTAACATCTGCCCACAGTAACTGGTATGAGAATTGCAGAGATCACAAAACTAAATGCCTTCTGATACTGGCAGATGGTACAATAAGAAGCAACAACCCCAGGATGCAGCTTGGAGGATTCAGTTTGGACTTTACAGAAGACTTATTCACCAGAAGGGTAGTATAGAAGTGAATTCATTTACTCAGTTATAGCCAGGGGACTTGTCCTTCTTCTAGAGTTTGACTTGGCCATAAAAAGCAGCAGCTGACCTTGTATAGACTGTGCAACTATTCTGTGTTTAACCAGCACTCCAATCAACATTCTTTAAATAAGAAACTTAAAGGGAAACTAGAAGAAAGAAATATGATGTACCCAAATTCACAGGCTCACCTTGTATTCTCTATTCAGACTGACTTGGTAGCAGACATGCAGGCAGTGAAAGTAAAAAGAATGGCAATGCACTAGAGAGGGCTATTTTGTCAATTGCAACAGAAAACCAGGAAAGACTGAATAAATGTAGGCTACTCAGTTTCCTTTATGTATTTTGTGTCAAGCTTAAGTCAGTCATCAAAAGATTAAGCTCTGGGGAAAAGGTATGCCCAAGGATTCAGGAAACGAAAGGAGGATATCCTTGCTGATTTTACCTGGGAAGATAATCCCATCTTGCATAAAGTGACATAAGGTGATGGAGGTTCTTCTCACTGTGGGAGCCATGGAGGGTGCATAAGTGTATTTGCAGGTTTGTCTGTGCATATTGGCACAAAGCTCTTTGTTGCTGGCCAGACAGTAAAAAAGACAGAAAAAAAACTTCTTGAGCTGGCCTCAAAGAAGCTGGCCTTGTGGCTGTTGCAAGGCAAAATAGCCATTTTACTGCTTTAATTTTCACCAAGAGAAATAGTCGTTTTTCTACTATTTTACTGACCTAAGGTCACAGACTGCTACAGTTTTGGCCACGTTACTTCCTTCCAAATGCCTGTGCTGAGATAGAAGAGGCCAATATACTTTTTCTATTAGTGTAAGGTTTTTTTGGACTATTTTCATATGGTTCATGTTGGGAATGGCAGAGCATGGAACGTAATTATATATCTCTCAGTTCAGGTTAGAAATAAACAGATATAGTTCAAATTGTTTATCCAGGCATTTAGCAGACTCTGTTGCTGTTCTTAATTATTTGGTAATTTGCTGGTCAGTGATCCTTAACAGAAACTTTTGTTACTTTTGAACAGAAATTTGAGGTGCTACAGAAGTGGAGAAGGGCTCTGTTACAGGCAAAGATTTGGGTGGACTTGCCTGGTTGGACAGAAGTGGGGTTTAACAAAATGTTTTATTTTCTTCATACTTTTCTTTCTTTTTCATGGTCCATACTGCAGTCAGGCACATCCTGAAGACCAGCTCTAGCTTTCATTTAATCTTTTAAGTCTCCCTTAATGCATTCTCAATAACCCTGGAGGAAAATTTCTTGTCACATGGTAACATGGGTACTAATGCAATAATGAAATACTCTCTGTATGCATCCCAACATGAGAGAATTTCTGTTCTGCTTTCTACTGCTATGTGATTTTTTTCCTGACAATGACAGAAACCTGGTTTCCAATTTATTTCTGGGCACCAAATGAAGTAAATGGCTACTCTGCTTGAGTAGATCTTTAATTATTATGGCCAACAAGCTATTGTTTCTCTGCTATTATTTCAGAAATACTTCTCCAGACTTTAAATTAAGACTGAGGAGGCCCATACAGAACAATTACAATGGAGAATTTGTTTACAGGCTGTCACTAGAGGAGACATAATGCTTCCCTTTATCATCACTTGTCAGAGCAGTGACAGCCTGTAAACAGCCTGCCCATGCATTATTCTTTATTTGTCACTGCTTGTGCCAGCTCTTGCCCTAGCAGGTGCCTGGCATATGTCAAACTTATGATTCAGGGATTCATTTGATCAGCACTGTAAAGAAAAGTATGATGTATTTTCTTTTAGATTGCAAATTAGATATTTGCTCCCCATATCTAATGATAGGGGCTTTGGCTTCTTTATATGCAAAAAAGTACCATTTATAGCTTACTGTAGAATTTAAGTACTGGCTTCTCCCTCATGCCCAACTCTGAAAGTGGAATTTATATAATACTACAGAATATTACTTAAACCATCCTACCTCTCTGTTCTATTGTCATGGCAAATCTGTTCAGTTTCCTTTGGAAGTGAGTGGGCAGAATGTGTTGTCCTCTGGACATTTAAATGTCTTTTTATTACAGGTTGCTTTCTATTTTACACACTGCATTATAATTTCTTTCAAATAATTTCTCTAGAATTACAGTTTTGTAATTCTGACAATGATTCATGCATGTTTACTTGTGCACTTGTGTTTGCTAGTTGTAAGTGTATATGTGTAACATACAGGGTTTGTGTGTCATGCTCTTCTTCTGGAGATAATATTAGCAACAACAGTTGGGATTTGTGAGAAAATGCAGTGGTACTATAGGAAATACAATATTTGGTGTTCTCTTCTATGAGGAAAATTTATGGAGTTCTGTGAAAAGGGGAAGCTTATTCTAATAGGTTTGGCAAAACACAAGATTTTAAAAACCTGAATTTGTTAGTAGTCATGAATACTGAGATTGTTGATCAAAAATATGGTTCAAAATGAAAGTTTTTACTATTTATAGAAATAGTAGAAAATACTACAGTTTTCTTAAAAACTACTACTGTTCTACTGTCTCTGGCTGTTACTCTGTGATCATTTTTGCTTTTAGAGATTGGTAAAATTTTAAACAGATAGTACCAGAAGACATTGCAGGACAAATTAGAGTATGCAAGCACTTTTGTAATGATTTAAGTTTAAAAAATCATTACTTATGGATCCAAAAGGAAATTTGTTTCCTTTACCTTAAGATATTTTCATTCTCACAACCATATTGGAGTTGGTCATTGAACTTAAATACTTTGCAATGTTTTTATAGTATTTTGTAGTTATTGAGAATTTTTTTCCCAAATGAATTCCCAAACCACCTTCCTTGCAAAGATACAGTAGGTATTGTTGCAGGCCTCTATTTGCCTATGTTGTGACTTACCATTAGGATAGTACCAGCATGTAACTGCTTTAAAAAATTTGAATACCTTACATATCTCTAGTAATGCATATACCTGGCTTGTATGTAGACCTGATCTTTTACTGTCACTTGTCTAACTATGCTCTATAAAATTCACAAGATACTACTATTGCTTTCTTCCTTATTATTTCCAGTTATGTCTAAATGAGGATGCATTTAGAATTCTGTGTGAACAAGATGTGCAAATTTTATTTGTGTGGTTCTGCTTTTTTGTGACTTGTTCCTTAAGCAACAAGCAGAAAATAATTAAATCATTTGGTCATGAGACTAATTAAGTAGATGAGAATAATTTTGGGATATGTAATCCTGGCATCAAAAGATGTGGTGGATGTTTTAATGCAGTTCTTCACAAATCAGGTGACATACTGTTTAAATGTGTGAAGAGCTGTCTGAGAGAGAGGGAGAAAGTCGGGACAGAGCTTTTATTTGTTCCACAAAATTTTAGATATTATCCTTGCCAAAGAAAAAAAATATTTAAAATTTGCGAGACCTTTTTCCTGAGTTTGTAAGGAATCTGAAGCAATGAAAAAACAGTATGAACTACCATTGATTTAATAGATTTCAAGCCCCAGTACAACTAATGACAATCAAATCATATTATTCAACTCTATTGTTATTTAGCAATTGATATACGAACAGAAAAGAATGTATCATAATTTGGTAGTTTACATCATCTCTCCCTGAAGTGTTTTCCTGAGAAGATAGGCACTCATCTTTCAGAATTGCTCACTGAAAGATGTGGAAGGAGTGAAATTAATTCCTTTGTGTGAGACTGAATTTCAGTGAATCAGTTTGGCTCAAGACAAGCGATAACAGTCAGAATGCACAAAAGGGTGCGTTTGTATTAATTCATTTAACCATCAGTGCCTGCTGTAAGGGCTTTACACTCACCCTTGTCACACCCAGCTAGTGAAGGCCCAACACCACAAACAATTTGGATTGTCCAAGTAAGGCTCCTGCTTCTCTCTATTTTAGAGCATTTGGGTGCTTTCTTGGTAGCTGCCTTCACCTCCAAAGAGGGAAACTGCCTAGAAATAGGGAAGAGTAAAGCAATTATGTCTGACACATAATGCAATTCAGAGCTATGTAGTAGCTGGTCAACTCCTCTGCTCAACTAGAGTATCATCAGTGAATCCATCTCTGAGGGTAGGCAGGGGGTGATGGGGATTTGTACTATAGCCAGGGCATTTAGTGAGTGCTTCCAGAGCTGGAGAGGTGAGTTCTGGCTGAGCAACCCAATTCTTTTTTAGTGCTTGTCTGAACAACGTGCAGCAATGTGGCCTTGCTCTTGGTGTTGGGTCCCTGTGCACTATTCAGTGCAAACAAACTGAAGACTTGTGGGTGGAAAAGGAGAAGGGTTAGGTGACCTTCGACAACTGCAGGAAATTTCTGGTGTCTGAGGACTAACAGAACCTATGGTACCTAACTGATTAGATTTGATTTATTTTGGAAATGTGTAATAACCTGTCACTTTGGAGCTTTTTCATTTTTCATGGCTATTAGATGATACAATTTACAATATAGAAAAAAATCCAGACTGACAGCCCTAACAGATTTTCTTATATTACCTGCAAGGTCTTTGTATCTTTGTTTTTAAGGTCTATTTCCCTTCTTCTATATTCCTGCGCTATGGGAATAGTCTCAATGGAGCTCATAAAAACAGAAAAACAGTTCAATAAATACACACTTTAAACAGTCTTGCCTGTGGGCACAAAATCATCCAGGGCTTGAATAAACCTCAGTTCAGTCACTAAACTGAATTGTAGCTGGTAGCTAAAATGAGTCAGAGTAGCACACAGGCCTTGTCCTCTGAATATGATTGGTCATACAAAACCCACCATTCAAGACACAGAACATCTCTTGACATTGTTACTGTTGGGATTTTACTGAGTATGTAATAGTGAAACAGGATGGAAAAAGGGATACTTCTTCTTATTTGGGAATTTAGATGTGTATTCTACAGTTAGCCACAGAGTGGAAGACAAAATCTTTCTATATTTATCAGAATATCGTTCTTTTTTGAGGGTTTTTTTTGTTATTTTTGTCTCAGACTTGGCTTTCCTCACTTGACCTAATACCTCTCCCAGGAAGTCCTATGAGCACAAACCTCTCTCTTGACTCAGGATGTCTCCAGTGTTGAGTTTCTCCTCCCAGAAGCCCCAACCTATTTTGTAAGCATTGCAGTGTGATGCTTCCAGTCTCTCTTCTGTGCCAGTGTGCATCAGGATTCCTTAGCATGGAGGACCATCCCATATAGTAGTTTTCCACTAAATACAAATCAGTGTTCTACTTCTTCCTAATCTGCAGGCAGATGTGTTTGTCAGCTTGGAAAAAAACAAGATGAAAAGAGACATGTGGAGGGAGCTCTATTTCACTGGAGCTTAATTTTGTTTTTACACAAGATCCTGTATTGTCTGTGCTGTGACTTGTTTGCTCATTGCCTTAAATTTGAGTGTTAACATTATATACTCCAGGACACTGCTAAATGGAAATCCTTTGGGCTAGTCCACAGCAAACTTCTTCCAATTTGTAATGATTTGGGAACAAGAGCAAGGCCTATGTTGTCCATAAAAGTCCAAAGAATTAGTATCAGAAGCAAGCACAACCTGACAAAGCCATTTCCATGAGACTTAGCTTGCAATCCTTAGCATCACTAAATGTAGCTTTTCAACTGCTTTAATTATAAGAGACTAGGGTTTTCTCTCCCTTTTCCCCTGATTAATGAAATTGTCATCATTTTCCAAGGTAATGAGTGGCAGGCTGAGGTGTTATAGCAAAGACAAAAGACTGGGACTTGTGTTTTAGATGTATCTAAGAAGAGGCAAAACTGTAGGGTGTTTTTTTGTTGTTGGGGTTTTTTATGATTCCTAGTGTGCGTTTCTTGTCAGAAGAAAAAATATTCCCAAAGAAGATGTTTTGCAATACAAACAGAATCAGATTTTGCACATCAGAGAACCTATGAACTACTCTACATTTGCAGCCTAATTTTATTAGGAAGTCAGCTGTCTGTGTGCTTCATGCTGATATCTAACTATTAAGATCTTTCTTCATTTCTGCTTCCCTTCCCATTACAAAAGCAACCTCATTGTGCTAGTTTTATTTTTAAAATTTATTTCCATGCATAGTTCTTCATAATAAGTTGATATAGGAAGCTGACTTGGAAAGGACACTGTTTATAAAATGACACGGCCAGAATGTTTATATGGCCCTGGGCTGCAGGAGCCAGAGAATGGATGAATATCCTGCTGCTGTTTTGGCCATTATATTGTGGGTGGCAGGTTGCCAGTAGCAACTGCAGCAAAATGTCAGTGTCTTCCTCTGTGTGATAAAACAGAGAATATTTGCACTTTCTGAGCCATCTCTGGAGGATTTGTGGCAGTTTGGAGGACTCGAGGTGACTGGAGATGGAAGAAGATAAGTAGCTTGCAGGCTGTACACCAACCTGTCCTGTTGGCTCCTCCAGGCCTGGCACCAGTGACGCTTTTTTTGCCCTTCTTTGTAGAACATTTGAAAGGGAAGCTGGAGGAGTACGTGGTGCGGTTTGCCAAGGTGAGGATTGTGCGCACCAAGAAACGGGAAGGGCTCATTCGGACCCGACTGCTGGGAGCCTCGCTGGCTAGGGGAGAAGTCTTGACATTCCTGGATTCCCACTGCGAAGTCAACGTGAACTGGCTGCCACCCTTGCTTAGTAAGTGCCTCAGCATTCATCAGACATTAAAACCAGAACATAGAACCAACAACTGAATTATGTCCCACTGTAAGCAGGACATACACTGTATCAAAGTGTTTGGAGTTCTGCTGCAGGTCTGATCTGTCTGAAGTGTCAGTGTGAGAGAGAACTCCAGGAAGTGTGAGCAGCTGCATTTTCTTTCCTGAGATAAAGAATTTGTAAAATCTTGCAGTAGTGCTTTAGCTTATAATAGTTACAATTTATTTTATTATTACTACTGCTAAGTACACTGCTATATCTAGTATAATGCTATGTCCTTACTATACACCTAAAAAGGTTTGTTATGAAGGTATTGTACTCCTTCCTAGTTTTACACATTGCATTAAAACAGTTTTTGCTGTAAATATATCCTAGGCCTCAGTGTTAAGTCCAATAGCAATAGCATTCACAACAGGAACCTCAGAAAGAATGACTTGCTATTGACTGCTTTGCTGGATTCCAGCTGCAGCCAGCAAAGCTCCATTAGTTAAAGAAATGGAAAGAATCAATTGTTGTAGTGTAGGATTTCACTTCAGGAAATAATGTTCTCTTTTCTACACAGAAATGTTCTCTTTTCTACATGCAAAGTATATATGCTTTGCAAAGTGTGTGCTTTTTGCTACAATAACCAAAGAAAATTTCTGAGTTGCCTAATAAAGAAATTTGTATTCATTAAAAAAGTCTGCTGTAAGTACACAGAAGGTTATGGATTCACTAATTAATGGTTATTGTTTCTTGAATTCTGTTGTTAGGACTCTTGGGCCACACAGTAAGCTGATAAAGCATTTGCAGCAACATGTGCTGTTCTTCTAATGAGCTATCAGTAGAGACCAAGAAAAACACTATTAACTAGTTTCTTTTCAGATCAGTAATAAGATAAATCACAAAATTCAAAATTTTTATCCTTCCTAGCTTCCATATCAAATCATGCATACAGTTGTTCCCGTTGTTACCCCCTTGCCCTCAATCACAACATCTGCATTTTTATTAATAACCTCCATGTCTTCGTGTGAAGCACCAATGTCATAAAGGAGCAGGGAGAAATCCAAGTTAAGGCCAGTTCCCTTTGTCCTATCCCTAGGAGAGGATACTGACCCCCACCTCACCACAACCTCCTTTCAGGCAATTGTAGAGAGCAATAAGGTCTTTCATGAGCCTCTTTTTCTCCAGGCTGAACAATCCCAGCTCCCTCAGTTGTTCCTGGGCTTGTGCTCCAGACCCTTCACCAGCTCCATTGCCCTTGTCTGGATGCACTCCAGCACCCCAAATCCCTCCTGTAGTGAGGGGCCCAGAACTGGACACAGCACTTGATGTGCAGCCTCCCCAGTGCTGAGTACAGGGGGACAGTCACTGCCCTGCTCCTGCTGGCCACACTGTTGCTGATCCAGGCCAGGATGCCATTGGCCTCCTTGGCCACCTGGGCACAGCTGGCTCGTGTTCAGCCATTGTCAATCAGCACCCCCAGGCCCTTTTCCTCTGGGCAGCTTCCCAGATGTGCATCTGTAGGCTTGTAGTGCTGCAGGGGGTTATTATGACCAAAGGGCCTCAGTTCTTGATCCAGCCTGTCCAGATCCCTCTGCAGAGCCTTCCTGCCCTGCAGCAGATTGGCACTCCCATCCAACTTGGTGCCATCTGCAGCCTGACTGAGGGTGCACTTGATCCTCTCATCTAGATCATCATAAGATGTTTAAAAGTACTGGCTCCAATACTGGTTCCCTGGGGAACAACACCTCCAGTCTTCCACCAGCTGGATTTAACTTCATTCACCACCACTCTCTGGGCTGGCCATCCAGCCACTTTTTTATACACTAAAGAGTGCACCTTTCTAAGCTGCCAGCTTGTGCAGGAGGATGCTGTGAGAGACAGTATCAAAGGCTTTACTGAAGTCCAGGTAGACAACATCCACAGCCTTTCCCCACATCCACTAGGCAGGTTACCTGCTTGTGGAAGATCATGTTAGTCAGACAGGACCAGACTTTCATGAACCTATTCTGGCTGGGCCTGATCCCCTAGCCTGTGTGATCTCACATGAGAGATATAATCTATTCCATACATCCAGCTAGATTTCACCCGTAAAAACTGAAAAATACATAGAATGGCAACAAAGGAGTCATAATTGCAGCCAGGTTGCAGATGGGTATTGAACCCTCAGCCTCAAATCTGAAAACTGAGAGCAACTGCATCAGTGCCCCTCAGATCTCAAGAGGAATGAGATCTTTCTCATTCCACATATAATAGAATACTAGCCAGAGGATCTAGAAATGAGTCTTGAAGAAAACTGAAGCCCAGAATCAAATCTGTTTTATTTTGAAATAAAAAGTAGAGCATTACATAAAGGGCAAATAGAAAATGAACACACATCTAGTATATTTTCCTTGTGCCCTGTTTTTCTAAAGGAATGAGGGAATTTTCTTACAATCTTTAGATGGCAGATATTTAGTATACTGAAATCAGATGACACCTGGCTGCTAATAATAGTAAAGCTAGTGTATGTTTTCAAGTGTTTATCAGAAGTTACATTTTGTGATTCACTCAGCACTGCTGGTGACTGAAAGTCATTCAGGGAAACCACAACATGTTGAGTGTTTATTGCTTTGAAGCTGTCCTGTTTTAGCTCTGATTGTATCTGGCAAGTATAGTGAAAAATCCTCAACAAATACATGGCTCAGCCCTGCTCTGGACTGGCAGTCTTTGCTGAGAGGAGCAGCAGTTTCCACTGTTCCAAACCAGGTTTTGTTCCAAATGAGACCTTGAAAGTCAGAGATTGGGGAGGGGGATGAGGAACCAAGAGCCGTCCCTTAAAGAAGGTTCTCAGAGCTATTTAAGTTTCTAACTTATGTTTTCAGAATTAACTATCAGTTTTTAGCACAAAGGAAGACTGAGTTATTTCAGTACTTTTAGGGTATCTAAATGGATTTGTGGAGCTGAGCCACAGTTGTTTTCAGTTGCAGTCCTGTGTTTTATTATCTTAAAAAACGAATATAAAATGCCTTTAATTTACTTTAAGCTTAATTTAGTCTTTTTTCTTTGCTTAAATGGGCTCTTAAGCTTAGGTAAGACACTCTGAGATATGAGAGAAGTTTTAACTGATGCTCACTTAAGTAGGCAGTGATGTAAAAAGTCTGGCAAACACTGCTGTTTGTTGTCACTCCTCAGCAGAAGGAATGATGTGACTTGGGCTCCAGCAGCTGACAGGTTAGTGCAGTGTGAAGTCACATTACACAGTTATTGAAGGTAAGAAACTCGAGTGGCAAACCAGAAATGTGCAGGCATGTATTTCCTTCTGCTGATGTTGCTGCAGGGGCAAGAGAGGAGAGATGGACAGTAGATCAGTGGTGACACAGGCCACCAGAAGTAGGTTTGTTAAAACAGATTCCTTTCCTGACTAAGAATTAAAAATATAGCATGCTTAGCAAGTTATCAAAACACCTGCTTGCTATCCATCTTCACAACATGTATATGATGTATTGCTTGACAGAGGAGAAGCTGAGTCACTCTAAAGGTTGTCACTATCTGTAATCAAGTATTTAAGTATGACAATAAAAATATTTGCTTTGAAAAATTGCAAAAATAGAAGTATTTGTAATTTGGCATTGTTACTGTATCCAGCCCAGTTTGAAACATGCACTTGAAATTAAAAGGATATCTGTTTCTCATAGAGATAAAAACTTATATTTCTGAGATAGTGACTCATCCAATATTGAAAACTTCTTTGTTGTCATAAATGCTTACTCTGCTTGATCCTAAAAGTGCTGAATTCAAATATATATGTATATATTGGTTAAAATTTCTTGGGAGAAAGCTCTGAGCAATGTCCCCTCTTGTTCCCATGTCTTCCCTCAAATCTGCAAGATTTTTGCATGTACAGTGATGCTTATCTGTTTGTTCTTCTCTTTAACTGAAGCATATATGCAGTGAAATAATGCATGGATATTTTCAGACCAGTAGGAATCTGTAAGGGGATGAGGAGTAAAGGCAATGGAAGAGAAACTGTAAAGCATTTCAGCTGTGGCTTTCAGTGTCTGGCATTAGGAGCAGGTGGAGGAAAGATCAGTGGCTGATAAAGGCAGCAGCACGTTTGCCTATCTAAGTCTGTGATACCACCACACTTGTGAAATGTAAGTGAGCCCTACAGCCTTTTCTTTCTGTTTCCCTAAATTCAAACTGAAGCCTAAGTAGTATGTATGTAAAATTAATTCTTTTAAGCATACTGAAGGAAACATTGAGGCTGCAAGTTTGCTTACTTTGTCTTTTGGTGTGCACAACTACAAACACTCTGGTTTCATCAAAAGTCAGGATTTTCCTGTGATTCCTTATCTCTAAAATATTTTAGAGGTGGAGAAGTAAGTTCTGCAGAAACACATTATAACAGGCAGGTAAGCATCATCATCATACTTACAGAATTCTTGAGAGTTGCAGAAATGAAGACTGGGATTGAGCATGAGCATTGCTGAAATAAATTTTTCCCTGACTATCTCTGCAGATGACTTGGAGACTTCAAATCCTTCAGTGCATTTAAAGACAGCAGCTTTTAAAGATGAAGAAAAGGATGCTAAAGCATTATGAGTCTACCTTTGACCTGCTCTAGACAAATCAATCCCATTTAGTTTCTCTACTCCAATCAATTTAGAAAGGGGGGGGGGGGTCAGAGACAGATTGTTATAAGCCCTATAACTATTAGGAGGGCCATCACAGGAAAGAGATTATGTAGAAGTGACTTTATATAATGATCACAGATAACACCATACAGTGTGCCAGTGAATGTAATTATATTTGGCAATAGCAACAGTAATGCAGCCATTACCTCTGAGATGAGTTTCCTAGAATTTTGTGAGAACCTGTGCTTTAAATTTATTTCACTATTGAAGGATAAGGATGTAAAAACCCACTGAACTTCCAGTCACAGTAATTTCTCACTAGTAGCATTGATCCCTGATTTGGACAGTGTTTCTAAACTTAAACTTCTGAGAATAAATATAAAGACCCAGATGTTTTGTGAAAATAATCTTTTTTTTCTTAACTTCAGTCCCTCAGAAGCATGGAAGCAAAATCTGTATTATTAATCATTATACCAGTATTACCTGCCCTCCTATCTAAGTGTTCAATCCACACTCAGCCCTCTGATTTTTTTAGGGTATTATCAAGCGTCTGTGAAATCTAAACAACAAAACCAAAAAAAGAAAAAAAAATTTTTCCACCTCGGCCCTAAAGTGTACTATATGATGTAAAGGGTCTAAACTGCCATTCGGAGAAAAAGCTTTATTATACTTGGAATTTTAAGATTTTAGGGATTTTTTTGAGGGTTCATAGGTAGTTTTTTACTGTCCTTTCATGTCAACACAGCTACAGGTTTTCTCTGTACTTCCTCATTTCAAACCCTTTATTCTTCTGCCTAGTTCTTGATGTTGGCCTATCTTCTTTACTTGTCTTTCTTTTCAGAGGAGCTCTATAGGATTAAGCAATAGGATTCACCAAAGCAGACTCAGGCCTAGCTGACCTTATGCTAGAGATGAGAATTTGATTTAGTTTCACAGTTCTAATTTTTTTTAAAAGCAAAACTAAAGTCCTTTCTTTAGAAAGCAGGTAAGAATAATACTGTGGAGCCTTCTTTATAACTCAAAGATTGGTACAAAAAAAAGGACACAAGCCCTGTTTTGCTCTTTGTGTTGGAGTTTGCCTTTAATTTGGAGCATTTGATTTCAAAGCTGATGCACACTACAGCCACAGGAACAGTGACTGAATGGTTGCAAGGGCCAAGGTTCACATTTAGGAATAAATCTCTCTCTCATAGGGGCTTCCCATACACAGTCCCCACAGATGAAGGAGTATTTTTACCATTTGCTTGCTGGCTTGTTCCATAGCTGACAGACTGGGGACAGAGTAGCAATGTGAGAGAAATACAGATGACCACAGGCATGTGCTTCCCTTTAAAGAACCATAAATACTTCTAATCATTGCCCAACTGCATTAATTCTACTTTAAATAAAGATTTGATACAGATTTGAAAAATGAAATTATTGGGGGGCCATAGGGCACAAAGCAAGCAATCTTCAAACACGAGAAACCTGTGGGATTCACTTTGCAGTAATACGATAGATGGCTTGACTAGACATGCCATTTGCTGTTTTCTACTTTCATTTTTCAGACCAGATTGCACTTAACCACAAAACCATCGTGTGTCCCATGATCGATGTCATTGACCACAATCACTTTGGCTACGAGGCGCAGGCGGGAGATGCCATGCGAGGAGCTTTTGACTGGGAAATGTACTACAAGAGAATCCCCATTCCTCCAGAGCTCCAGAGAGCTGATCCCAGCGACCCCTTCGAGTAAGTAGCGATAAAGGGGAGAGTGGGAGCGTGAAGAAGGGCAAGCAGAAGATGTAACTGTGGCAGGATCCAAGCCCAGACATTTCCATGTAGGCTGCTTTCTGCTAATGAAAGGTGCCAGAAGAATACAGCTTTTATACATGTTTATAAAACCTGAAAGCTAGAAAAGAGATCAAGGCAACAATTTGCAGAATTCACAAGCTGTGTCTGGAAACATAACCTGGCTCAGTAGCTGTGCTTAAGAGACAGGCACATACTTATAAGGCCATACTTATAAGTATTGGCATCAGACAAGAAGTGACTGCAATGACAGGTATTTTTGTTTATTTGACAGAAACTTTATTTAAGGTTTTATTTGCTGGAAGTTGATGCAATATATGCATCAGCAGTTTAGTCCACATTATACCAAGCAGATGCTTTGTTCATAAGCAGTGATATGGCTGCTGTATATGCAGTGATGTAACTTAAACAAAGAGCTGTCAAACCTGAACAGTGTCAAAATGATTTGTAAATAGTTTTAGAAAGACAGCCTCTGATCCCAGTATTGTAGAGATCAGCTCATTCATTGAAATTATCTTTTCACAAAGGTACATCCTTTTTTCTTACAATTATTCTCGTGTAAGGATCACCTTGGATTAATCCTTATCAAAAGAGAAAGGACAGACAGACAGACATGGTTCTAGTGTGGGAAAGTCTCCAGGTCTCTCACACAGGCACATCCCAGCAGGGCTGCCAGTGGGGCAGGCTCTGACACTCATTAGCCCTGGCTGAACCTCCACACTGTAGGTATGGCAGTTTGAAACCTCAGCATACTCCCCTTTCCAAAGCAAAACCTGGAAACAATAGCAACAGAAGACCTGACCCTAATATCCAGGGAATGACCGGCAGGGAGGAGTGACATTTGTGGGCTCATTTTCATTCTTCTACTTGTTCCTTTTTACTTATCTCTATCCATGCCCTTCAGTCTTCATCTTGCATTAACATAAGTGCCAAATGAATACTTTACATCAGGTGCCAATGTGACCACTTGTTACTGATCAAGTGGAGTTTCAGGCAAGCCCCAGATTTTTGGCAGCAGTTTAAATTTAATATGGCCCACACCTAAAATTACTCCAGCCTGCAAGTTCTAAGGTTGGGAGATCAGGTTTATTATAAAATGAGTTATTTATTGAATAGATAGGCGATAGCAGACAAAAGACCTTAAACAGAGTTACTTATTACACAGTATAAAACAAGGAGAACTAGTAGATTACATAAAACAGTGCACAATATTGAGGTACCTATATTAAAGCTAGCAAAGAACTAGTATGGATTAGGAGTCAATGTAATTTACCACCAAAATAATGGTAGTGGACCGAGTGCTTTCACTCAGCTCCCGGGACAGTCACCATAAAGTGGGCATCCCAGCTGTGGGGAGAAGCCCCACACGTTTCCAGGGAACATGCAGAAGATTTCTGCTTTGTGAAAGTTTGGTGCAGCTTTTATAGTTTGTGAAGTGAACTGTCAGTCAGAAGTTCCAGCTTATCTTTCCAGATCTCACTTCCACAGCAAGATATCTATTGACAGCTGGAAGCATTTCTGTCATGGCATCAAAAAAAAAGTCACTGCAAGACAAGTTATCTTGATTGAGTTTTTTTAGCAATTAGCAAGCTTTTATGAAGGGCGAGATGCCCTGAGTTATTTCACCAGCTAACAAGACACAGATAAGCTCTTCTGAAGGGACAAGATACCCTGCCACACTGCTCCACAACATAGATGCAGCTGGTGCAATCACATAACACTCCAGAGCTGCTAGATCTTCCATTGCTCTAAGTCTTCTTGGTCCTCTGAGCAGCTGTAACTTCTTGACACTTACTGAAAGTAACCATTGTATAATTTGGTTCAGCATTCAAAGTTTGCATAAGTAAAACTTCCCTATTGCCACATAGCTACAGGGTTACTTATCAGTTGTTTCACATTTGCAGTTTGTAGTATGCATCTTGTAGAACCTTGTCACAAAGACAAGAGAGACTGAAGAGGAATCTCTCACAGGAACCTTTCTAGAAAGACAAGGTTTTGTGCAGTACAGAATAGATGTGGTGGTTTTGCATCAGCTGCTGTTCCACTCAGCCTGGCAGCAGCTGATGCCCATCTTGCCCTGCCAGCGTAAGACACAGGCAGATTAATGGCTTCTCAAGGAACAACGTATAGTACAATGCAGCCTATAAATCTCCTGTAATCTGAGTGGTTGTCAGGTGGAAAGGCTTCCCAGTTCTTACACAAATCAATGAGAGTCTTCCTTTGTTTTCCCCATAACAGGATGCACATCAGAGCAAAGCAGCTGGAAAAGCAGCATTGCACAAGGAGCCATCGTGTCTGTCCCCACACATGCCAGCAGGACTGAAGGCTGGCTGAGCTAGGACCATATGCTGGCTTAAAGGCACCCTCTGCCTAAAATGGCAAATGGGAATAGATATGTTTTAGATAATCAGGATGAATTTTGCTTAGGGGAAAGATTATTTTCTGACACAAAGTCAGTACTGCTTCTCTCCTAGGGCCTTCTCTGCTGAGTCCTCAGGTTTTTAATACCTTGCTTACAACAAATACAGTAAACGTTACAAACCATTTTACCTTGTCAGTAACTTAATTGACCAAGACAGCTTCTGTGGAATAAA
Organism: Luscinia megarhynchos; assembly: GCA_034336665.1. NCBI lineage: Eukaryota > Metazoa > Chordata > Aves > Passeriformes > Muscicapidae > Luscinia > Luscinia megarhynchos. The sequence continues at coordinate 35,962,031 of CM067566.1, read as the reverse complement.
AGATATAGAACAGTTTTCCTTTAGGTACATATGCACTAAAACTAGAAATTGCTACAGCCAGCACCATAATTATTATGCTACTATTTTGTAAGCAGTAAGGATTTATTTTTTTTCATTTAGGTTAAATATTTTACTGTTGGCATTGTAATAGTTTTATTTCTTGCCAGCAGAGTCAGATCTGAGATGATCCCTAATGAACTGGAAAATTGCCAGCATTTTTAGTAAAACACCAGCAAATAATGTATACACCATCCAAAAAGTGTGCTGATGAGTTTTTCCCCTCACTTAAAATGCCAACACAGTATATGCGTGAAGCAGAAAAGGTCACATCAGCCTAAGAAATAATGTACATAAAACCAGATCAAAGTACAGAAGACCTAAGAGCACTTGTTGCATGGTACATGATGAAAGCACTGCTGCAGCAGACACCAGCAGTGTGTTTGCAGCTGACACAACCAGCTGAAGTGCTGACAGGTAGGTTCTTGGTATGACAGGAGCACGAATCTTGCTAAACTCCAATGCCAGCTCAGCTAGTGTTCTGAAATTAATCTTTTCCTATGTTTTAATTTTTTTTTAATTGTATTCCACTGTGGTCAGTTTGATTAGGTGCTCTCCCTATCTCAACATGGTCTTCCAGGTCAAAATCCCTCTTGTGAAGAACAGACATTCTCATCCATTTGTGGTGTGAGTGTGGTCATGATTTACTGTTCCTATACCTGCAGTGCCACTTGGGGTGACATCTCTGTCCTTTGCTGTGACAGAACTTGGAGCTTCACTGCAGCTCTCAGCTTTTTCTGATGTACACTCTTGCCCATTCTCAGGCTCCCTCTGCAGCTGTTCACAACCAGTAGCTTTACACCAAGATTTGGCTTGATCTTTATGATTTTAAGACTGTAAAACACTCTCAAAATTTTCCAGTGTCAAATTCAGGTACAGATGATGTACTAGCACCAGCAGGGGACAAATATGACAAATTTGTAACTGCACTTGGATCAGTGCACAAATTTTATCAGTTTGGTTCACATATAGTTTGTCACTGGCCGTGCCAAATTTCCCATAGGTTTCACTGAACTGAACTGCAGCCATATAAAATGTATTTTCAGTCAAAGCTCCCATGTGAATTATTGGATATTTTTCTATGCTCATTGTAGCGTATAGGAAAGTTTAACAGCTATTCCATAAATGGATATCATGTAGCTTTTAAGATTAGCAATTTTTTTGAAAGATCTGTGTGATTATTTTTCAGGATATATTGAATCCTTGTAGGCATGGAAGTTGGATTTCTCCTCTAATAAGGTTGCCTCCTCATCCAGACACTAAGTCTGTGAACTCCTTGACTTCCCTTTTTCATGTGCCACAGAAACAACAGAGGTTTTATATTGCATTCAATTAATCTGTCCCAGTTGCAGATCATCACAGTGACTGTAGTAATTTCTGTCTTGCAATTTGTGTACAACTACCTGAATATACTCTGAAGGGTGCTTCATGCTCTTTTCCTCTGCTGCATCTGGGGTTGTGCAAACAACTCAAATTGTTGTTCTGATATGTGGTGGGAAATTGTCAGACAATTGTGGAATCACTATCATGCCATGATAATGCTCACTGTCTTGATCCCAGGATCAGTGATCTTTCAGCACAATTGGAGATCACTTGGACATTTTATTCTAGTCTATAAGCAGGGAGGACCAGAGATGTTTACCAGCTGTGTGGCAAGGGTCATCTTGGCTTATCATCTCCTGCTGGTTCGTTCCTCTGTCATGGCAGAGGTTTGAGAGCTTGTCTTTAGAAGACACAAAGATTTGGGACATAAGAGCATGCTACTCTGGGACTGCTACTTTCCATGGGGCACTTGGTCTCCAACAGTTTGCCTAACCCAAGCAATCGCCACTTAAACTAATAGGATAACCTTGTTACTATAATGGACTGTGATATACAGCTTGTCAGTTTATATGATTTAATAGCCTGTCTGAGCTAAAAGCTCTGTGGAAGTTCAAAGTGGAAGTTTGATATGCTCAGGCCTGCTGGGGATGACTGCTCTTTATTTCCTGGCAGCACTTTCATTACATCAATTCATGTTATCACATGCCTGATCTTAAAACTGGCATCATTTGCATGCCAACTGCAATCATACTTTTAACCAGACAAGAAAACATGAGTTCAACTCAAAAAACTATTTGGGAGGGGCTGCAGAGCTCCTTGGAGCAGTTTTATGGTGGTGTAACTTTATGATGCAGGAAGGAGAGAAAGGTGCAGGTGAGACCTAACAACACTGCTGTTGAATTGCAGCTCAAGGTGAAAAATTCAACCAATGAGAGAAGTGTTGTGCTATTTACTGGGTGCCAGAACTCCTAGCACCTATCTGAGGAACTTATAAGTGTTTTGGTGTGTAGCCACTCCCTACTCTCCAAGAGTTTCTTTGCCTTCCAGTGTAGAGCTGTGATCTCCAGACCTCCCTGAAGGAAGACAAAGCCGAAGAGTCATGTAACTCTAGCAAAGGACTGGGACAGTGGTTTTGCAAATACTGAGCTATTCAAGCAAGTAGAAACAACTTTGTAGCATCTGACATTTTAGTTCCTGTACTGAGTTTCCTTTTATAATATAGAAATAGAATCACTCCACCATCACAAGGCTCTCACAGTAATAGAAGCCACTTAGGTTTAATGGATGTACTTTTGGGTAAAATTTTGGACATGCTCAAGGGATAAAATTGGGTGATCAGTACATTTTCCTTTTCCCTTGCATCACAGGCTCTCAACCTTGACTGTAATTTATGACCCTAATGCAGCTATTTGTATGTAAGATTGGAAGGTTACTTGTCATTTTTTGTTGAATTGTGTACCTAAAATCACATTATTATTTTGCAAACTGTCATCTGGATGCTCTTTTATTCGAATTTGATATGCTCTCAGAAATACCCTTTTTCTGCAGCTCCTTACTTTCAGTATTTAAATACATACTTTTTACAACATGTTGGTGCAAAGAAATTCTTTGCTAAGACTGCATTTCAAATCTGACAAGTACTTTCACAATTTTATTGTCGTTTCCTGAAGTTCAGAAAGTGCTTTGGACAATGATTTCTGTTCTATAGCTCCCAGTGCTTTATAGCCTATGTCTTTTATGGCTGATTTCTGCCTATAAACATATTCATAAAACCTCTCACAACCAGAAACAATAATCTATTTTTTAAAAGCCTGAGTAAAATCTACTGGTTTGAACTGTGCAATAGGACTGTTTTATGCAAAGGCATTATTCTACAGTGAAGCAGTCTCCAACCAGTGTGAGTTTGTGTAAGTTACAGTCTTGATTTATTGTTTTGACAAGCTATGATCTGTAAAAGACTGCTAGTGGAGATAACAATAGTGGATATAAAAATAGCTTTTGCAAACTGTCATCCACCCATGGCCCCTTAAAATCTCAGAATTTTTTTCAATGAGAGATACCAACACTAACACATGAAGTTGTGAGTATGCATATGCTCATATTGAATCATTTTCTCCTGCCTTTTATAGAATTTCAGTGCAGAGGTTCTGTACAACCAGTACATTTTCTGAGGACCACTACAGAGGAGAGCACTCTACAGAGAATGTAACCTGTCAGAAAGAAAAGAAAAAAAATCAAGGATAAACAGCTACTGGTTTAATTTTAATTTTCAATCAAGGAAATCAATCACTAATCAAGTTCTAAATGCTAGTTGAATTGGTAGATTCAGATTTGATACACAGCCTTTCACTGAAATGGTCATTGTGGCTCATGCTACCCAAGACAAAAGAGTACTGATTTTGTTCCTAATGCCTAAACTCATAGTTCAAATTTTCTTTAATGCTTGGGGCATCATAATTAGCATAAAAATGTAAACATCATGAGTATAATGCTTTTAGAGCTGTTAGCCTGCTACTTCACACAAGTATTAACTTTGAAGCATGACAGTCTATATGCCCATATGCTGAGGCAGATTCATAGAATGGGTCATGAATACTACCAGTAATTAGAAAACTAAGTGGCTTCTGGGCATGATTTTAATACGTCTTTACATAAAAAAGACTAGGATGGTGGCCAAGAAGAAGACAGAGCTATGTTGCTCAGTGTATGCAGGTGAGCTATTTAAAACTATCACCATACTGTTGATACAGATGGCTTCACTTTCAAAATTATGAAATCAAGTCTGAACAGTTTTCCATAAAGAAAAATAAATTTCCTTTTAAAGCAATTATTTCTATTCTTATTTATATATATTTTAAGCCATTTTCTCTAGAACTTTCATGCAGAATTTGGTGACACCTATTGGTTCTAAGAAGGAGAAAAACCAACACTCTTCTCTTTCATTTGATAGTGTTTATCATCATAAATTTTGGAGCAACCTCTGCATCCACTTGGTTGTTGTGGTTTATTTAAAGAATTATCTACTGCTGTCTGAAACCTCAATCTAGTGCTGCAGTTGCTTCCACCAGAGGAAAGCACAAAGGCTGAACCAATTAATTTTATGGGATTTTTCTGTGCCAGACCAGTCTCAGATCTGTACATTGATGCAAGTTCCATACACACTCATTGGCCCAGGCTTATTAATACTCTTTAGCATCTGTCCAGGGTGGGATATGTGTGTGTCATTTATCCTTTGCTCTGTGAGGTCTGCAGGAACTCCACAGTATCACAGTGCTTTCCTCCAATGCCCATGGTTCTTTTTTCAGAGGCAGAGATCAACTAAGCATGACCTAGAAGCAGCTTCACTTGCCAATATATACCTTCTATTTTTTTGACTCTACATGGAATAATTCTGCCTGACCAGCTATCTTGGTGTAGCCCTGAGGTAATGAGATTTTTCTGGCTTCCACTGTGAAAAAATTAGGCTGCCAAAGCAATGTGTGCTGGAAGCATGAAAAAGGAGGAGATGGGAAAGAAATTTGTGTATAGCCAGAGTTTCAGTACTATTCTTACAATATCCAATCAGAAACTTTCCTGTCACGGCTTTAACCCCTTCAAATTTTAAATCACATTCGCCGGACAGTGAGAGCAGAGCTTTTAAGTACTTGAGGACTCAGATAAATTCATTGTTCATTTTCAAGTAAATTATATTGTTTCCTTCAGCCTCTCTTAATAAATAATGCTTCCTAGATCTCCAATGATTATCTTTGCCCCTCTGCAGACTGAGAGGAGAACATACAGCACCAGCCAAAGCCTTACCTTTGCCTCTCTCAGAGACTGTTCCTGTTTACATTCCCTTGGCAGTATTGATTCATGCCAGACTTGTGCTCTGGTATAACCTCCACATCATTTTCTGCAGAACTGGTATCTAGCCAAGTATTCATCATCCTCCCCTTGTAATTCAGATTTTACATGTGTAAAGGCAAGGCATTTATTTTCATATCTATTTCCAGTTCCATGTCCAAAAGAGTGATCTGTCTTCATTATCCATAGATCAGGGTGATATTTTGTATCTGCACATTTGGAATCTTATTTTTTTTTCCTTTCTTCACTTCTCCAATTTGCTAAGATTTTTATTCTGCTTAACCCTCCAGTTGTTTACAGCCTACTGCAATGTTACTTGAGCTTTACTTGAGGTTTGTGCAAATGGCAAATTCTGTTCCAAATTCTGATTATAATAATGTCTGCTTGGTCCATGCCAGAAATTGAGACATGCAAAGTCCCTGGCTATCCAACAATCCATTTTCTCAGCCAGAAATGCAATGTACACCACACTGTGGCCCTTAAAAATTTGTCAGCTTCCTACTAAGCAAACCTTTATAAAATGGTACCAAAGAATTCTTCCACATCCTGTAGGTGGTATCTGATTTACAGCACAATAGCAGCTTCCACTTCAGGTCCATTTCCAGCCTTGAGATCAAGATCTAGAACTTCAGGGGCACACGATGCAATCTGATCCAGTTCTGCACAAAGCCCTCCACTCCTGGAGCTGCTGAATTGCACCAGGCAGATTTTAATGCAACATTGAACTGAATCAGGTACAGGGCAATGTCTGCAGATGACCTCAAGACAATTTCCATTTTGATTTTGGGTTATAGGATACCAGCAAGTTTTGCATCTCTGTGACAGCAATTATGTACTGTCCATATTTCTGCAGTTTTTAACCCTTGCAGTTTATCTGTGATTCAGATTATTTATCTCAGACTTGAGTGAGAAAAGAAAAGTGAATACATATTTTGTTTACAGTCTTAGGAGAGTTCAGTATGGGTATTGACCTGATGAGCACCTTATTCTGAATTATCCCCAGAAAAAAACAGCATCTGTATCATTTTCATGTAAATAACAAAAATACCATTATTCTAGCTGGAAGAAAAGTTTTCATCAAGAGGCAGAGGTAAATGCTTCCTGTAACCTATGAAGTGAAAATTAAGATAAACACTCTGAAATGTGATGTGTTATTTATAAAATGCTATGCATGTCTCTTGATAGACCAGGAACAAATGAGACTCAAAAGAGTTGACATAAGTTCTTTGATAAACTGCCAAAGACAGTATCCTTTGTCAGGGAACAACATTCTTGTACAAGCTTTACTCATTTCAAAATGTACCTCTTTGTTTGTGGAAAAACAGCACAGAAATGTCTCTTGAAGTGAATCATTCGGAAAATCAACCCCTGTGATGTTTTCTGTTTTTAAGATGGTGGATCAGTGTTATTTTCAGTGCTGGAGAGGCACTGTAGACATGAAATTACAGAAGTCCATTTGCCCCCTACAGAGAATGAGATGCCTGCAAGGAGAGAGGAGATCCTATGCCCTCCACTCTCCTTGTTCTCCAGCAGAAAGTTCAGCTGATGCTGCAGAACTTCCCTGGTGTTTTCATGCTAGGGCAAATAACGACTCTGTTTTCCCATGAGTGCAAATGACATGTGGGCATGCAGTGAATTGGGAGTGGAGAGATGGTGACAAGTCAGGAAGAGCACAGTGGGAGAACAGTAGCAATAATTTTCCTTTTCAAGGCACTGCAAGCATGTGAAGGACCTCTCAAAATACCCAGGGGAAAGGTAAACAGCAGGGAAGGAAGTAGTTTGGAGGAGTGTTTTCAGACCACTGTGTGGTGAGCACAGGGCAGTGGTTTTGAAGAGACACTCGGAGGACCCTGAAGGAGAACAAACCCTAAGCTCTCAGTCCACAGGAAATGTTTCAAGTCCCCAGCTCTCTGTTTTGCAGTAGGCTTTAATGCCTAGCCTGTCATGTAGTGATTTTTCTGACAGAATGACAGTTTAAACAGCAAAACTGTTCAAAGCACAGTCTTTGTTCCTGCCTTGTTCAAAGGGCATTCAGGGAAGATGAATAGTCCTTTGTCTGTCATATATATGTAATTAATCAATACACCTTAATCATATGGGCCCTGTTATTTCAGGGGTGTTTTCATTTGACCTTAAACCAAACAGCATAACCAAAACAAAGAAATTATTATAAACATTGAGAATAAACTATATTGCCTTAATTTTTGCACTTATCTTCCTGCATTTGCTAGCATTTCCATTTCTGCTACATATAGGGATTATTATTCTACAGAAGAGTGATGTTAAGAGATGTGATTGTGTTTTTTGTAAATCACAAGGTATTATTGCTATTGCAACCAATTTCCACTATGAGTTCCTATAATGGTAATTTAATAGATTAATAAATTTTTAATGCCAAGACAGAGTATTGTGACTGTCTTAATGGAAGTGGTAATACCTTAAAAACATTTGTGTATGTTCTGGAAGGTAATAACATGCTCATAATTTCTGCAGGCATAAAAGGACTCAAAACTTATCACAATGTGAGTATTGGAATGCCTGAGACTATATTTTTTTTATACTGCCATGTTTTTTTAATGTGGTATAGCAGGATGCTTAGCAAGCTTTTAAAAATATTTGAATATACATATTTGTGTATTAAAAATTGTGTTTTTTCATCACCTATTTAGCTTTTTGCCTGATTACTTTCATTAATATTTTGTTGGATATGAAAGTTTCCAAAGTTCTGCAGGCACAGCTGGCCCTAGGCTGTAAGACAAAGAAGGCTGATAGATGAGCTTTAACTGCAGACAGATTTCATCTGTCTAATCTAATACTTATTAAGAAATCTAACCTCGGTTAAGTTGTATTATACAAACCTTCAGTTGTATCAAGGTCTGCCAAATAGTTGTTTTCTGCTTTTACTGGACTTACATCTCCACCTACTGGCTGATATGATAAAGTCCTTTTAAAATATTAGTTTAAATGAAATCCAAGTAGTGTTTTTGCCTGTAAAAGCTTTTCATATTCAATTATAGCCACAATTTTCAGGTTTGTTCAAAGTTGTTTGGCCACCTATACAATGAAGCCACTGATTTTAAACTTGTTGACCTATGTGTATTAGCTTTGGTCTTAATAATGAAAATATGACAGAATTTTTAAATCAGGAAAAAATACCTGTCTGTCTTTCAGAGGGAATGCATGAGTACATCCAATAGCCAAGTACACAGTACACATATAGAAAGTTATTCCTGTGTAACTCAATAAAGGTTAATAGCATAACAAGCATGATAGCAGTAGAGAAATAATCTTTTAAAAGACAAACAGAAAAATGTCTTGTAGCAGAGCACTCAGATGACCCATCAGGTGATTATCAGTATTAGTGCTGCATCCAGAAGGAAAAAAAAGGCAAAGAAAAAAATCCCAGTGTCATTTTAGAAGTTTGCAAAAAGAACAGGCTGAAATTTGGTAAGAAAAATTCAAAGTCAAGGTGAACTGGCAATGAGAATTTCTTTCAGATAGTGTCATACATTGGTAGCAGTAGAGGAAGAGAAAAGCTATTTGTAGAAGCTGATGGTCATAGATGACAATGACTCTCCACTATGATAACATCTGTGAAAGGACAAATGCAACCCTGGAACTTATTTTGTCTGTAGCCTTTGGTCCTGGTTACAAAATATTTCCAAGTCCCAGCTGACCTTCCTCCTTTTCCTCACAAGTCAGGATATCATCTCCTTACACCCTCAGATGGGTTCTGTTTGTCCTTCTCTTGCCTTTGAGACACTGCAACTTCATCCACGTTTCCAGAGGAGAAGGTGAGAACATTAAATAGACAGAAAATTGGGGCACAGGGTGTTCTTTCATACCTTAGTTGTCTCCAAAGATTTTGCTTTCTTATTCTTTATGATGGGGCATTCACCTGTGAAAGCTGCTGTCCTGTCTACCACCACCTTAAAATCTTTTGACTGGCATTTCTACTTAATTTCCATTTAATTAGCAAGTTTCTGGCTTCAGAAAGCTTCCTACTAAAAATACATTGGTAAAATCTTAACTATTGTGAGGATCTTTAAGTACACAATCTTCCTAGTAGTCATATAAAGAATAAATACAGTACAGAGCACAATGAAACTGGAAATCTGCTGCTTGGGCTGAGTAATAGTAACTCACATACACACCACATTAATTTTAGGGAGGTCAGTTTAGATCTGGATGCCACATCAGGTGAATGTACAAGAATGAGCCACTTATAATTACATATATTTTTCTGCAGAAGTTTGTGTAAATGAGGACAGCAGTGTTAGAATTCAGATGCTAAATGATGAAAGTTTCTTCTGATTTTTTTTTCTCTGAGCAATTTATTCAAATAGTTTCAATAATAACACAAAACAGGAGCATATCCTGAATGGAAAAGTAGCTATTATCCATCTGGAGCATAAATTTCCCAAAAATGTGGAAGATAACTGAAAGAAAATTGAAAGGTACTTTGCTTTTTATGTGTAAACAATAGGCACCAGCAGAAACCTTAATTACCTAATCAGACAATCTCTGTAGTTCACAAGATAGCTGATTTTTGAATGTTTTCATTTGACTAAAATAGAATAATTAATTATGAAACTTAAATGAATTTCTGAGTTTCTGCATGTTTCAACATTCCAGACATAATAGAAAACCAGAAAATACCCCGACAGAAGGGATCAAAGCAGAAAGATGTGGAGTTCAACCCAGAAAGCAGTAACACCTGCAGGACTAGAGGTCTTCCTGCAACTTGACAGCAGCAGAGATGATGCTGGTCTTTTTGGAAATTAATTGAACATACCTAAGCAGTCAGGCTGTGTAAAAATATTTGATCTGTCAGATAATTCCTGGTCTGTTGCTAAAGAGAACTCACATCCTGTTTCAATCTTCACTTCCTTGGCCTTTTGCAGCCTCTTTTCATAACATACAAGCTCCATATTCCTCTGATGGTTCTGGCACAGGTCTAAGTTTATTTTCACATCTCCATTTTGAGAAGTGCAGGCCAGATTTGCTTGCAGCATCATACAACATACAATCCTCAGCACCTGAGCTATATCTGCTGGAAAGATCTTTACTAATAGATCTTAAAGTTGTATTTGCTCTTTCCAAAGCTTAACTGTTGCTTGTTTTCTCCATCTCTGAACAATCTGACCTTGCACCTTGCATATCTCAGATATCTGGGGCAGCTATTCTTGCAAATGTTCAATTGATCCAGTCTTGGCTCTGATGTGGTAATGGACTCAAATTGTATGGAGGAGCAGCAAGATGAGATGTACTTGAAAGGTTCCCTGAGAACTTCGATGTTGCTTTTCCAATACTTGAATCCATTTTCATTCAATAAGCATTGCCTTTTTTTTTCACTTCCATTTCTAATGAAGCCTGAAATTAACATAGCTTTTTAGTTTCCTTTCTTATTTGCAACAACATCATAGCTAGGAATAGAATTAAGAATAATTATGGTAAAGCTGGAGGCAGAAGTCAAAAGTGTTTTGGATAGATCCTGTATGTTGGGAAGAGGAGTGTTTTGAGTTATTTGGTCTATCCCAATATAACTAGCACTTAACCTCTACATTTAAACTAGTCTGCCTGGGGGAGATGCAGTCCATGTGAGTCTTAGTTAAAACCTAATTTTTTGGTGTCACCTTACCTTAACAGAGATCCTCTTTTATTAAAAAAGTTAATGTAAATGCACTAATTTGCTTTTGGGAATTAATTTTTGTATTGTGATTTACATGTGTAATAGCATGAAAAAAACCCCCTACATTTTAAGGGAAGAACTGTAGCAGTTGATTATTCTGAAATTTCTGAAACCCATAGATGAGCATATGCTGCTGGTGAGCAAGATTTTAGTAAGCAAATTTAGCAAGAGTGTCTGGCAGGGATGACTAGCATTTTGATATTCAAAATGCACCTTGAAACTTCTGGTGTCTTGTACATTTTCTGTTTGTGTAAATGAAGTTAGCTATAAGACAGTGTCTGTTAATATTTACATTGGACAATTGTGCCCTTCTGAGCCTTTTTGTGTCTCTCTGGATTTTGTCCCTGTAAGAGGGATGTTAACACTATACACATCCTTCCAGAGATGTAATAGTAATGGGAAAACTAAACTTAGGTGTCCTTAATCCATTTTTCAAAGTTAGGTAATTCAGTCTGAAGAATGCAGTGTTTTGGAGAGTCTCCTGTTGGGACACAGAAAATCTGCAGATGAAAACAATAGCTGGAGCAGTAGAGGCTCATCACAGTGCCAGAGGCAGGGCTGGTCACTGACATGCTGTCAGATCTGTTAGCTGAAACAGATCCTTGGGGATTTTCATGACAGCTTGCCTTTCTGCACATTGATATTCCTTATTTCTGAATTATTCAGCATTGCTGCTGCTTAGCCAGAGAGTGTCTCTGGAGCATAATTAGCTAAGCAATGGGTAAAAACAAGAAAAAAAGAAATGTCCCAATTATATATTCATTGTTTTGTGAGTACTTGAATAGCAGTTTAAAATACCAACTATAGTTCACAGGAACCTGCAAGAAAAACTGGAAAACTGGCTGGAAAACTCTGGAGAAACACCCTAGTCTCAGTCAGATTAATACCAAAACTCCTATGGTACGAAACAGGGCAAAAGTTAACCTTTCAAGACATGTAAAAACAGACAGACACAAACTAATGCTGATATATGACCTATCCTCCATCTACCTCATTTTTAAGAGAGACAGAAGGAAAGTCCTTTCCTTTCTCTATGTGTTAAATACTTTGGTTGTTCTCTTTCCATACTTACCTTTTTTGGAAATTGAAATTAATTTAGTTTTTACCAAGATAATAATGAGAATATTTGGCTAGTGTTTGATCTACTACTTTTACTGCTGGAGCTGTGTTTTTCTAAAAAAGGAAAGATGTTTCAGGGTTGGGAACTTTGCAAGTTTTTGATTTAGTGTCTAGGTGCTTTAATGTTTTTCTCATGGTCACTCAGAGTATTCCCAGTTGGTTTCCATTCAATAAAAAGAGGCTGGTTTAGTTTGAAGAGCACAGTCTTTCTTGACAATGATTGTGACTCTCTAATCTATGGCAAGAGTTGCTCTGAGGTGTGCAGAACACATAACCTCTGTCTTTGCCATAACTGAGGCATGTGGAGGAAATTGGCTTTCTGGTCCTCGGTCAGTGCCAAGTGAACACACTTTGGATTTTCCTTTAGAAGACAGATGTTTGTGTCAGATGGCTGCTGGCTAAAATGAACCCTTGAAAGACTCTGAAAAAAAAATGTACACACTTCCTGGGATTGAAATAAAATTTTAAGGAATGAAGTAAGAAAATTTTTTTTTTTTAATTCCATGTGCACTTAATTACAAGAATTTACTTTTTGTTTCTTTGGCCTTTCACAAGAAGCTTTTTAAAAGGGTCATTCCTAAAAGCTTTTAATTGTATTGCAAGTTTGAGTGTTATAAAAGCATCCTACTGAAGTAGAAATATATTAAGCACAGAGGACACTGTTGAGGCCAAATTTTGCTACCCTATCTTAGGCCATCTTCCCCCATTTTGTCCAGCTGTTAGCTCACTTTAATAACTCACTAAATTTAAATTAACTAGTTAATTAGCTCTTTGGCAGAATTTTTTTTTAAATCAAACATTTCCTAAAATATTTTTGGACATATAGTTGTCATGTGTAAAAATTTAAGTAAATGACACAAAAATAAATTTCACCAATATTTAATGGCAACTTGAATCTCTTTCTCTTGGTCTTCAGCTGATGGATACAGAGTTTTATTTTCTTAAAAACAGATAGAAAATACATTTCAGTTTTCTGTGTATGGTCCTTATAGGAAAGCAAATGGCCAACAGGATATTTGCAGTGAAGCAAGGAAAAAGAGCACTATCCTACCAGGTGACTGATCACAACAACAACAACAACAACAACAAAAGTTCAATTATGGAACTTCTGATCCCTGAAGATAAATTTCTAAATATTATCAATGAAATAATTTTGAGTGGCAAAGATGCTCAGAGAAAAATGCATGCAAATATTTTATAAGCCTAAAAAATAAGCTGATTTCAACAAGGAAAGTGTTTTGAATTTGAGATTTCTGAATGTAAATGTCAGTGTTATTACAAATAAACAAGAAGAATCAGAAACACTGGCATAAAGTCAAACGTTTTGTTAGAGTTCTTATGTTTTATCATTGTCAGAAGTAAGCTTGCTGCCTGAGTAAAACATTCTGGAGGGCAGGCTTAAAGCCAAATTAGCCATCCATCCGTGTTATTACCTGCAGGAGTGATGTCAGAGCTGGCTGCAGGGACACTCCAGCTGGTGTTCTCCACATGGAATACTGAGTGTCATCAGTCTGAGTGCACCTTGCAGACGTTTTCCTGCCCTGAAAGTAGGGTTAACACACTCTGATAGCAACAACAACAAGCAGAGGAGATGAGCCAGTGAAAAGTTGTTTGAGATGAAGGTTGTGCTGTCTGTGGCTCCCCCAGATTCTTCCAGACCTGGAGTGTTTGTGTGACTGATTCCAAGCACCCAGAAAGCTGCAGATCTGGGGCATCACTGCAGGTGCCAATGGTACTGCTGGGTACAGCGTGGCTGGAAAAGGGGGGAATACTCTTTGGGGTCTCAGAAGCAGCCTAAAATCCAAAATGCTCTCAGGAGCACTCTGCCACTTGCAGCAGATGGAGGGATTACCCCAGTGATTTGTAAATCTGATCTGGTGTGAGGAGGAGGATTTGTGTGGTGTGCAGGTTATCATGCTTGCTGAGAAGTTTTAGGACAGGCAAGAGACAGGCTTACTGATTCACTCTGGATGAGAGAAGAAGGGAAAAGAAAAGGATGGTGGTATGATTAGAATACCTAATCTGTGTTTAAAGCACCTAATTCGGGGGTGGTTGTGGTGGCATTGGGTTAATGTTAGACTTGATGATCTTGAAAGGCTCTTCCAACCTTGATGACTCTGTTATTTTGTAATCATAAAGAAGTGCATAAGGCTCTCTTTGATCATGAACAAAAATTTGTAAAAAATACTAAATAATGTACTTTCAGTAATTTAAAATGTAATAAAAAATATTAATATGGGCTTGTCAGGAAGTGACCCTGTCATAGAACCGTAATTTCCTTCTTTGATGGGGGATGTGGTGCCACTAGACACAGGGATAAAATGAGCTCCCTGCCACTGGGTCAGAGAGTGGATGGATACTCCTGCTGTAGGACAGTGTCAACTGGTGCCTTGGTGCTGCCTCCCATGCTTTACAATACCCACCTCCAGGAGCCATGTAAACTCAAGAAAAACCACTACACTCAGGAAAATTGTCTCATTTTCTAGTGTTTGAGTGAATTCAGCAGTTTGAGGAAGATAAAGTTGTTGTTCCATGGGGATGAGACCACACACCTGCAGGCTGTAGCAAGGAGTGTTACAGGAATGAGCAGGGAGTTCTCTCCCTGGGGGGCAGCAATACATTAGATACCTTAAACTGTATTAGGAACTTGGCTATTTGAAAGAATTGGGAGGCAGTGATTGTGAGCTCCCTTCCAAGGCTTTTGGTAAGGCCAGTATTTCTTTCTCCTAAAGTTGACAGAGTGTGGATACATCTTTATTATCTTTATTTTTCATCAGATGACCACTTGACATGCTGAGAAGAAGTTTTTGTCAAGGAGTGGTTTGATGTTAAGCTCTGACATTGTCTCAAATATTGATGCAGGTCCCTGAGGGAAATGGCTCTGCAGAACCACACATCTTAGTTGAGTGTCTTCATTAATTATGTGAACAATAAATATCTAAAATCCAAGTATGCTGGCATTGGCAGGGGCTTACAAGTCTTTGAGAAGATAGTCAGAATGCAGTATTGGTTGGTCCTGGCAAATTGAAGAAATAGTTAGAAGGAAATAACATGAAATTCAGCATTAAAAAGTAAAGAGTGCCACAGCTGAAGAGAAATTTAAAGCATGAATGCAGACAGCTAGTTAGACAGCACTGTGACACAAAGAGATGAAAGTGTTATATTGTTAAATAAAGTTCCATTTTCATCGTGTGATGTGTTAACATCCATAAAAGCTGCAGGTAGATACTCCAGTCTGTGAATCTGTCGCAGACACATTGTCATGTCCAGATTTGACCACCATGTCTGGGAACTATGGAATGTTGGAGATGAACTTCAGTACAGACAGGACTGAGAGAGGGAGGACATTGTATCTTTGTGATATGGAAAAAGTCATTAAAAAGAGGATAGGGTTGAGTTGTTCCAATAGAGATTGGAGCAGGTTTTTCACAGTTTTTGTTTATTCACTGAATTTTACATCAGGCAAAGGCAGTCTGTGACATGATCAAGGAGAAAACTTTGGCTGAAGTTCATCAGCCGTTAATATTTTACAGAGGATTGTATAAAATTTGGTAGCAGTGATGGCTTGCTTGTGTACAGTTAATTTTTTTTCTATGAAAATTGCCTTTCCATAAACAAAGAAAAGTGCTTAGTAATTGTTGAACTCTCCAGCTCAGTCAAGGGACTTAATTTAGTAACTGAGATGGAGAGAGGAGTTTTGTTAATTCACTGATGTACTTCATTTATGTGTTTGTTTCCTAAGAGAGAAACATAATATAATAATGAAACCTTTTGTAATAAAGTCAGTTTGCAAGGCTTACAATAACAGGGAATGTTTAACTTGAGAAACTTTTAAGATTTCTAATACTGTACAGCAATTCAAGAAAAATGCAAACAGTATATTCAAAGTTAACGTTTGGGGCATGTGTGAAATAATATTTCAATTAATTGTTTTTAATGTAGCTTCCTATAAAATAGCCCTAAAAACATTTTATTCAGTATTATATGTCAGTATGGAGGCCCAGCTGGAGTGGTTTAGTGACTGAGGAAAGACTCCTCATGTATCAGTTTCTAAACAAACATCTTTTTTGCAAGAATTGGTATTTAAAGGATTACTTACATCAGCAGACAAGCCATGCACTTCCTGAAAATGGATTATATCTGTGTTTTACTACTTACTGCAATAGATTGTATGCTGACTTCCTATTAGAAAATATATTTAAAAGATCTTACATTAGTCTCCACCTAGAGTACAAATTAGCTGTGCTTCATCGATAGAACTGTAGCTGGAAAAGTGAACTCAAAATCTTTCATGCAAGGAAAAAATGTTCTTGATTATATTCCTTTCTCTGAAACAGGAGCTTTTTATCACATACATTATTTGTCAAGAATATGGTACATATTTCTTGCTGCATACTGGGCTGTTGGCTTTTGTCTTGGTGATGAAATGCATGCACACATGCTCTGAATGGATCTTGACAGTGGAGTGAACTTCATTATTCCACAGAGAGGTGAAGGAATATTGGCTCAGTTGCACAGTGTTCATCATGTGGACACCATTGCTCATGGGAATGGGAGTTTGTGGAGAATGACATTATTCATTTGGAATTTTGCCTGGCACCCATCTTTATTACTAGTGCATGGCAAATAATGTGATGATCTTGAAGGACTACCAGGAATGCATACATGGATCTTGTGCTCATATCTGCTGTGTAATTTCAGAGTTGCTCAATTTACTGAAACAAAAATAGGAAGACTTTTTTCACTGTCTCCTAATTTTCTTCTTAGTCATCACTTCAGATGACAATTAGAATGTAATTCTAATTAATTTTAATTGTAATTGTAATTCTGTCTGTAATTAGAGTCTGTGTTCTACAGCAGACAGAGTGTGTCTTCAAAACCTTTTAAAACCCCAAACAGGTGGTACATCCCTTGCATCCATTTCTCTCTGACTTATTATTTCCCCAGGAAGTGAAATCAAGTCTCAAGGTGAATCCCTCCCCTGCGATGCAGGAAGAGGAAGGTTGCTTTGTTTGTTGCTTCTGCATGGGGATTTGGAGCTGAGTTTTCTCCTTGGAAAACACAGGTGTATAAACCACTCCTAGATTAATGGGAAGGTATCTAAAGGGTATTGGTACAGACAGGGTGATGTATGGAGGAAGAAAACTGCTAATGCAGAGCATGCTGTGTCAGATTTGCTTGAAGCTGTTCTCCCTGCACTGGAAGGAGAAGCAATGAAGACAAAATGCTGACCTCTAGGAAGCTCATTCTTCTTCTAAGAAAATGCACTGTGTCTTTCTTGCTTGCTATTATTCTTTGTCAAGAAATTGTACCTTCCAGGTAGAGCAGGTTTCAGCCTCTAGGAACAGTTGCACCTGCAAGTGATTGAAAGTTGTTGTCAGGAATCCAACTAAGCCCAGAACAGCGTTTAGTTGTGGCCATGTCACTTTTCTGCCTCTACAGAGAGATTAAGCCTCATCACTAATAAAAAACTAAGTTATGAATGGAGTTCTTTTAGCAATACTTGAAAGCAGATCTTTTTTCCCTTTGGCTTGTTTGGCTTTCCCACTTGCTCCTAATATTAATTGTTAATGAAATAACAGCCTGTGTAATTATGGTGGAAGCATGGTTCTGCTTTTAAAGTATAGTTATGAGGCGAAAATGTTCATAGTGTATTGTTTCATTTTATCTTCATTTATAAGTGAAGCATTTAGAAGATAGCATCCTGTGTACAGCTTCAGAATGAAAGCTTTAAATGCAATTCTGTCAATGCTAATGATTTCAATCTTTGACCTGCAGTTCTGTGTTTTATAATGTACTTGTGTTTTGCAATTTGTATTTAATTGCATGCCTAAGAAGGTTCATGCATAACATTCTGCCTTTAAATCTTTCATTAGGTTTTTTTTTCCCTTGCCAGAAGAACATGGCTGAATGCTACAAATGCTACAGCAGCTGCTTTACAGCCATAACTCTTCTGTCTTATTGCTGGTAATGACAGTCAGCAATTTACTGTGTGTATTAAGTTTGATTCTGTGTTGTTGTACCACTGAAGTTTATAGGAAATATTTTCACAAATGTAGGACAACAAATGTCAGACTGACCTAACTATTGTTCTTCTCTACACTTTCTATGGGCTCTCTTCTCTTCTGCTAGCTGGAGATGAGTGGTTTGAAAATGTTTTCTCTAGAAAAATATTCAGATTTATTATCTTGGTTTTAATGGCATCATAGTTCTCCTTTCTGTTTAGCTGGTTGTGAGGGATTATTTTTATTTACAAAAGTAAATGGCAGGAGTGAAACCTGCTGGTGAGATCCATGCTCCCCAGTTCACACCAGATGCAGAGAGAAGCATCCCCTGAGAGTTTTTCAAGGAACCTGGCCAAGTTTCCTAGGCAGGGAGTTAGGGAATGAGCTATAGAACAGGGTCAAAGCCAAATATTCAGGAGACTCAGGTCAAGTTATCAAAAAGAAAGGTTATAGTGACAGTATAAGCACACATCATCAGAAGATTTCTGTCCTTTGGAGGTGTACAGATTTTATAATCTGTGCTGACCCTGGCCACCAAATAACAGATGATAATCTCAAAGATTAAGGGTAGATTACTGCAGTGTAATCAAAGGTGAAGTAAGTGTCTGTGGGGCTACAGTAATGTTCTGTGGTGAGAAGCTTTTGGACAGATGGAGCAGTGATCTGAGACCTGAAGCCCATCTGTGTGCTGACACCACGTCAAGGATGACAGCAGCACCTCAGCCTCTCACTGGGATGCAATTTGTGGCCCCAAAGACAGCCTCCACCTTTGAGGCTGAGAAGCTGGGGAAGAGTGAGGACTGAAGGCCGTAAAGAGGACCCTCAGTTACCTTTGAATCTGCATTTGGATTATTTCTCAGAGGAGCTAAGAAACCCATCGAATCAGAAGCACTGAGCACTCTTTGTGTAGTGTGTAAACTGATAACAGTATTACCAATCCCTCCTATGAATACCATCCACCTAATGAGACTCTGCCAGTAATTATCTGGATGTTTATAGACCCCATTTTTTGAGGTGGTGAACGTAGCCAGGGATGGAGATCAAGTGAAATTACAGTTTCAGTGGGGTCTGTAGCTGCCATTTCTGACAAAGATTTTCCTGATTGCTTGTGATTAAGGATTTGCTTTTTCTGTTGTGTTTTTGAGTTGTTTTTTGGTGGGTTTGGGGGTGATTTTTTGGTAACCTCTTAACAATAAAGCCTGTCTAGCTTAGATTAGCTAGGTTGGTTAGAGCATATTGCTAATATTGCCAAGGTTGTGGGTTTGATCCCTGTACAGGCCATTTACATGTGGATCCCTTACAACCCAGAAGATTCTGTGATCTTCTCACCACTTACAAGAGTTCTTATTATTATTCAGCTTACCTTCCTGCCAGTTCGGATTTGTTGCACCTTTTTTTGTGCTTTCTAATGTAACTCTGTAGTGATAGGACTATCTCTAGCATATTTTTAAAAATTATTTGGGCATTATTGATTGCCCAAATCAGTTTCTTCAAATCTTGAGATATTTCTTAAAATAACCATCACTCTTTTTTTCATATATTATTAGTCTAGATAAATGCAAAAGAATTTTTTTTCTAAAAGCAAGTTTTCTGGAGACAGGAATCTTGGGGTATGACTTAATGCATTTACATTGTTTATATGTTATTTTTTTCAGCTCCAAATTTTTTCTTGCAGTATTTTCCTTATAGTTGTCTGTAGGTTAGGGTGACCCCTCTTGATCTGTGCTGTTGCATAGCAGTCAGGGGACAGTGCTGGCACAAGAGTGGGCTGTGTGAGCTTCCAGATCCAGCAGGGAAAAAGCTTGCAAGGCAGCTGCAGTCTCTGTTGGTGAGTCACCTAAAAGCCAGCAATGTACCCAGTCCAGCCTGAGCCCAAATCATCTCCCATTATCCCGCTTTTGAATTACTCCCAAAGGCCCCCTTTTGCTAACTAACCTTAGAAATGTATCCTGTACCTTCCAGCTAGAAGAGAATTATAGTGTGCAACCCCTTGAGTGAAGGATGGGCTATCTCACTTGCACTGTGTAGAGGTTCTGGTTCCCAACTCTGAGACCAGTATGCTTTGCTCAGCAGTTTCCACTGTGGCCTGTGTAAATTAGCAGAGCTCCATGGCAAACTGATTATCTGTATTTGCCTTCAAAGTCAGGTACAGAGTTCACATACTTAGCTTAATTTCACTGCAATTGATAATAAACCAGGAAGGTTCATTTATCTGATTTTCCACAGCCTGTCCATCTTTACAACATCAAATTAAAAGTAGATGCTATCATGGGACAATCAAGTGCTCGACCTCATCAGTTTTCAGCTCCTTTATGCTCCATTGAGAAGTACTTTCCAGTGTTTTTTCTGTCAGTTCTGTACTTGAAAAACTGTTTTCACTGCTTCACAGTTTTTACAAGAAAATATTCTTGTGCCTCTGGTGCAGACTGGGAGAAATCTAATGCCTAGCTCCCCATTACTCTCCATAATACGGTAACACAGCAAATTATAGAGCTTTAATAAATGGCAATGATGCATCTAAGAGAACATTTCCAGGATCCCAGAATACCTTTGGCTGCATATTAGCCTCTTCAGGCATAATTTTTTTTGCCCTCTTAAAACTTAATATTCATGAAATCTTTGACCACTGGCAAATGGATGAGCTGCTTTTTGTAGCAATAGCACAGCTACACAAGCTCCAGCCTCCCTCCCTGCCAGCATAGGATCTTTTCAGGCTTCTGAATTAATCCCCAAAGACAGACATAAATGAAATATTAAAATTACCTTTTGTCTCCACTTCTTGCTTGTGTTTGAAGCAGTGCTTGTGCATAAGGGTAGAGTGAGGGCACTTGCTGACAGTCCTGTGGAAGGACTGATCAAAGGAATAACATCCTCAGCTCCATGGCAGATCACAACCATATCATTACCTGTATGTCTCATCTGATTAGCCCAGTGTGAGAGCTCTGTCTGCTTGAGTCAGAGTCACCAGGGGCGGTCTGTGGGACCCTGAAGAAAAGCCATCAGGATGCTAGGCAGCAGCACTTTCAGAGACTGCTAAAAAATCAGGAGAGGTTATTGTAACTATACTTCTACTTATTCCAAATCTTTGCAACTCAGAAATGTTCTGGAAATCACCTTCACTAACTATTCAGTCTGATCTGGTGTGTGAACAGTGGCAGGAACAGAAAAGAAAAACCTCTGAAACTCCAGGAGCCATTTCCTTGCAGTGCTTTAGTACTAACACTTCTCATTTGCCCACCTGAATCAATTTGGTGCCACACAAACAAAGCCAGAGCCTGAAATACTGTAGGAGATCTGGAGCAAGCAAAGGCTTTGCTTTTGTGTGGAGTTTATGGTGGTGATTGCAATTCAGCTGCCTTGTTGGTCTTTTCTCGAAGTTCCCAACTGCCCAAATATGCACATGGTGCTATACAGTAGCACAGAGCATATTTATCAGAGGGACTTCTTTTCCTCACCAGTCATTTCTAAAACCTCCCAAGCTGCTGGGTGTACACCTTATGTACAAAGCTATTTTGGGTCGGCTGTGATGTCTTTAAATCTACTTTAATCTGCAGTAATGTTATATAGTTTTAGAAATCATAGAATTACAGTAATCCAAAGAACTTAGTAAAAATCGCCTGTAACTTTTGACAGCAGATCTCTGACTGATTGGATTTGTAACCTAGGAATCTGTCTTGGGAGGACAAAGTTTGAATTAAAGGACTTTTTAAAATAACCTATTTTCAGGCCAGCAGTTATGTTTCAAAAGGAATCACTTATTATCTTTAATGAAATTGAAAATTTCTCCTTGAGTTTAAACTCTGCTTATGGTGCTATACTGGGCTTAATTAAATCAATAAAGCAAAGGTAAGCCCTGGTAGATAGTTCTCTGGTTTATATCTCTCTGTCTTAAGAGGGGAAGAAAACATTGGGTAGAAATTCTGTTTAAATACTGCCCCCATATGTTCTGAGAGAGCTTCCTCGAAGATAGTGATGGGGTTTAATGAACTGTTGTTATTCATAGACACATAGAATCAAATCAAAGCTCAGCAAACACCAGGAAACCTAAAATTCCTATTTTAGGGACAGTTGATACTATTTTGCCTCCAATTTATCTTATCAACTGTGAATGCAGATAATACCCATCAATATGAAAAGGTGCTAAACTGACAGAGTTGTTTCAAATTGTGTCCAGAAGTTGTTTTTGTTTTCTCCAGCAGCTCTTACTTCCTACTAATAAATTGAAGGATTTTTTGCTGCTGTTGACCTCCAAGTGTCCAAGATCCATCCCTCCTCGTGACATGAATGTGGCTCAGCTGAGGTGCTGCTCTCAGCTCTGCTTTCTTGCTTTTGCAGCACTCAGGCCCCAGTCTTGTAAGACTGCTTGTGTATTAGATTTGTCTCTTAAGTATGACTTCCAGCTGTTAATTTGCTCCTTGGTTTTATCCTTGTGAACACCATTGCCTGCAGGATGTTTCCAGAAGCTTTCATTTCCTTTTTGCTTCAGGATGCTCATTGGTGCTGACTCACCTGCGTAGTTTGAGTGCTATAGATCTCCTCTAACAATAATTCAGACAGATTTCCCTTGGATTATGAGAGGTAATTATGGGGAGGGGAAACCTTTTCTTCAGTCTTCCATCTCTACCCAGCTCACTTCTTTTTCATTAATTTTCTAAATATGAAATAAAAGGCTAAAAGGGCTCATCACCCACATAATGTCTCACTGCTTTTTTACAATGCAATTTTTTAAATGAAGTTTAGCCATGTGGCAAGAAAAATAAGAATGTGTGATGAAATTACGGTGGAAACTTCTATAAACTGAAAGTCAAGGACTTTTAATGGTTTCTTTGTAGCTGACTCTCCACAGCTTTCTGGCTCACCATTTGAAGAATGGGGTTTTATCTTAATATTTCCCAAACAAAAGTGGAGTTTAAAAATTGAATATAATAGAGAGACTTGGGAGTTAAGTTTAATACAACTTGGTGCTACATGTTTCAGCACAATGTTCATTTGAACTGGTAGTTTACATACATTTATCTAGGGTAAAAGTTGTTTAGAAAAAAGGGACACTTGAGTTAAAAAAGAAAGAGTAGCTGCCATAGAGTAATGTCACAGAGACAGGTTTTACTTTCTGAATGTTAATGATTTTATAAACATTGAAATGGGTAATGATGTTAGAATGGATAAAAGATAAAACAATGCCTTACAGAAATATTAAATGTAAAAGAGTTGGTACATTTAAAAATAAATTTTAATACATTTTAATTATATTTGATTAGAGAATTAAGTACATAAAATATTCTACTTTTTTTTTTAACTCCTTGAGAAATTCAGGAAGACTTATCAATATTCATGTCAGCTACTTTGACATCTTTTCCTATGCACAGAATAGAAACTGTCCTTAGGTGGAGCAACCACTAAATTTTTATTTTTGTCTTTTATTTTCTTAACCTACATCACTTTCTTGACATCTGATCAACTCATCTTAATTTCAATTTCGTTTACTTCTGCATCCACATCCTCTGAGTAGCCAAGACTTAAAATAAATTTAAATTTTTAGGTTTTTAGAACTTTTGTCTAGGATTAGTGTCAGCTTCTGCTATTCACTTTAAGAATCTTTGATACAGTATCAGGAATCACTGCAGAGAGTACTTGGAGCATCACCAGTGAAACAAGGTAACTGAATTTATTCCCCCTCCTGAGCTGCCTTCATGTGGTATCACTAGGGTGTGGGGACGCTTCTTGCTTAACAAGACATTGTAATTCATTATAAAAAGTGCCTAGCTCAAAGCTGCATTCAGTAGGTCACCAGTCATTTCTTTCCTCCTTTTCCATCCCTGATGCCACAAGGTCAGTAGGACCTCGTCCTGATTCATGTGAGCTGTTTCTCTGGTATTTGTGTCAAGTGCCAGTGGGTTTGGCACTGAAGGTCAGTTTGTCTGATGTATCCTGCACGAGATGGACTCCTCTCTCCAGCATTCAGTAGTTCAGCACAGAGCCTTTCATCAGTCTGGGTTACACAGAGACCTGCAGAGTGCAGTACGTGCCGTTCCTGGATTCGATTATAATGGCCAAATTTCAGCTGTTTGGCCAGGTGGTTCCTATCAGTGTGCCTACTGTGCATGTCATCCAGAACAAGTGCTTTCCCATTTTCATTCCTCTCATTTTCATTCTGCAGGCTGTCAAAGCTCCTCTTCCCTTTTCACAAATGCTTTAGTTCCACTGTGTGTATCACTCTTGCAGTGTAATGATTCTAAACCCTGCTATGCAGTTCACTTGTTTGCAACATACCACATTTGTTTCTAATGCAAGTAGCTTCTCACTCCTTTGAAGATCATGTCATTTTTCTCTTACCTTGAAAAGTAATAGCTGAGATTATCTCTTTCCTTCCTCTGCACATTAATTGCAAGCAGTTATAAAAATCTTTGCTGGCTACAGTTTGAGCTACTGCTGTACTTCTTTTAGTGCATTTTTGTATTTGTAATCTGTCTTTTCACATTAAGCATTTGCCTGCCTTTTTCTCAGTCTATCTTTATTTACAAAGCAAGTTTTGTGGGGTTTAGGGGGCAGGTTTTACACTCTAGCTTAATCAAATTCTTTTTCTGTCTCAGTACAGAAATCTTTGACCATTTTTTGATCAGCCAGCTTTTATTTCCAATATTGTTCTTTCATGTATATTCAGTGATTCTGTGCAGTAGTTCGCATGTGGAAGGATTTTTACAAATATTTTTAAGTTGAGCAACCTTACCCTTCCAGCTTTTCTGATGTTTTAGGAGTATTTGTCCTTTTAATGTTTTGACCATAAGCACTTTATGGCTTTCCACTGTATTTACTCACATAATATTATTCTATAATAGCTCAAGTCTAATTGTTTAAGCATCTGAGTAGGACATTTCATGAAGAAATTACCTTTACAAACATAGCTTTGTACTTGACATTTCTATACAGAAGCCACTAAACAAGAGATTAATTCTCCTTCTTTGGACTCCAGTGCAATTCTTCTATCTGTGTAAGTGATCCTATTGATGCATAAGGACTTTTCATATTGGCCACAATTGCAAGACTGGACTCTTGTCTTCATATTTTGGAGACAATTAGAGGCCTGTTCAGCAGTAGCTGCTTGTGGCATGGAATTCATGCTGTGCCAAGCACTCTGTTTCACACAGCTTATTACTAATTCCACTCTAATGAAAACCAAAAGGCCATCCTGCTTTTCCTCTTCATTGCTCTTCCTACAAAACAACAAATGTAAGAACATCTTGTGGAATATGAATTAATGGGGCAACATTACATTCAATTTCTTCTCTTATTTTTTAAGGAAATGCAAAAAATATGAGTTTGCTACTGGTTCAGTCATTAGGTAGTTTTGTAATTGTCATAAATATTCTGCAATAATAAATAAATAAAGAACAAAGGGTTTTGCTACTCAGTATTTATCACTGGAAAATCTATTGATTCAAATATAATTTGTAAATATTTGCCAATTATTTTGGAATTCTAAGTCTCTGGGTTTTTTTATCTTCCATCTGATTTAGCTGCAGCAATTGCCTTTTTTATAGGCTATTCACTGTACTGAGAGAAATGCTTAGGAAAGATACTGTATTTATGAGAATTATAGATATCCTGCATTTTCCCAGTGATTTCTGCGACTGCATTTCTTCTGTCAGTAGCAGTTTAGTCATAAGCATTCTCTATGTAAGTCCTTCTTTATAAAATGACATTTTGTTTTGATTATTTAAAACATGAAGTCAAAAAGGACATGTTGTAATTAGATTTACTTTGTAAGGAATTGAAAATGTATTGTAGTAGTCAGAATCCTCAGGGGAAGGTTTCTAATAAAATCTCCGTTGAATTTATTCATATATGGAAATGCAGTCAATATTGAAATATGAAATGTCAATAAAAGTAAAAAAGTATTAGCATTCAATGTATGTTACAGTGCACAGCCTTGCCAGTTTGGATTTTTTTTTTCACAAAGCTTTGTTTCTCAAAGCTTCTGTGTGCTTTTAAAAGTGCAATCTCTAAAGGAAAATGAAATTAGTCTGTAAGAGTCATGAAAATGGGTAGTTTAATTCTTTTTTTAAGCTACCATATAGAAGTGAAAGGAAAATTATCCATGATGTTTCTCATTACCATGAATGCAAATGAGGAGATAATTTTCTAACTTTCATACGTGGGGATTCACTGGCTGCCTGATGGTGGCAGAGACCACTCAGCTGTTTGCTTGCTCTTTATCATCTCTACCGTCTTGGATAAAAGGCAGCAGTATAAAAAAGTGTTAAGGAAGACAAAATATGGCAGAATGTTCCATTAACATGATGTCCTTTTGAATAAACTAACTTATGCATGGATTCCTGAAATATTTACCCAAGTTCACTGCCAAATCCTAAACCAGTGGCAAAGGGGGAAGTTTTTATTTTCTAGTCATGACTTCCAGGGTGATACCATCTGTTTCCATAGCCCCAAACAAACCACCAGCAGTAATTCAAAACAAAAAAGCCCCAGGATGGAATAATTTTCCCTCGAGGCTTCACTGTCACAAAACACAGGGCATAGGACCCGGTTTCATGTCAGCTCTCTGCTAAGGAGAAATTGCCTGCAAGTCACCCAGGTCTCCCATGGCTTTGTCTTTTCTTCTCCCTCTGACCAGCCACCAGTATGAATGTGTTCCTTCTGGCCTCTTGCTCCAGAACTCATAAGGCTAGTGTTGATCAGCACTGATGGAATTGCATGGTTGGATTGGTCTTTCTTAAGTGTGTTGTTTCCTCCTGCTCAGCACAGATGTCTTTGCATTGCCCTTCCACCACAACTTCAAGGAATCAATTGAAGAGCAGCATTTGAATCCTGAGAGCTGTCAATGTATTTACTGCATTAGAAACATGGTCTTCTTGGTACTGAAAGAAAATGAAAAGAGAATATGCTTGTTTTCCAGTACAAATATCCTGCTTATAAATTTAAAATATGTTCTTGTCATTATTCTCTAACAATAACTTTAAATATCTCATTTGTTTTTTCTCTGTTGTCTGTGAAAAAGACTAAGTTAATTGAAGAAAATTCCACATACTTATTAATGAAATAAATGGAACATGGGAAGCATAGCCAATTATTTGCCTATAAATCACATTACCACTGTGAGACACATTTGAGGAGTTTTAAATGCTTAGGAAAGCAGATGTTTAACTCCCAACAGCTTCTCTTCAGCCATCCTCCTTCACCTTTCTCCTTTCTCTAGCCAGCACCTATGAGACTGAAATGAATTGAAAACTTTTGCTCACTTTCAAATGCACATTACTTCATGTGGAGTACTGAAATTCATTAAGTACTTTGGCAGATTTCCAGAGTCCTTTTCTTTCACTGTTATTTAGCAACAAAAAAAAAACTTTTGGGGGAGGCTATTGGCTTTTTGAGCTTGGTTTTGTTGGGATTTTTTTTAAAAAATGAGTTTATGCATGACTGTCTATCATTCTCTATATCTACCACGTTGCCTGTTTCTCATCTAGAGCCCCTTTTTGGATGAATAAAGGTGAATATTGTTTGGTTACACTGCTGTTCATCTATGCCTTTCATAGCTTTGCAATCCAAACATCCATACAAACACACCCAGAGGCACACACACATGGACCAAACATCTTCATCATTGTTTGTGTTGCTTTATTCATCCTTCAGGTCTCCTGTAATGGCTGGAGGTCTATTTGCCGTTAACCGGAAATGGTTTTGGGAGCTGGGAGGATATGATCCAGGATTAGAAATATGGGGAGGAGAGCAGTATGAAATCTCCTTTAAGGTAAGTCATCAAGCCACTTTACAGAATAATTCCTTGCTGGTGTTATCATGATCCTTTCATTCATCTGGGCTTCTGTCTTTTTAAGCTAAAATTAATTTAATCCAAAACTTCTTCTTATTAGGAATTTCCACAGTGCCATAAAAAATTGTTCCAGAAGCTATACAAAAATCACACTGAGCTTCCTCTGAAAATATAGTAGCTTACCACTGTCAGGGAATGAAGTTCCACCTTTTTCCTTTTATCAGATGCTGTGTTTGTGCTCAAGAGTTGCTCTCAGTTCAACAAGGCAACAGAGAACTAATCCAGCAAAAAAGAAAGTGGAATAATTTTTTCTGTCCAGATCAACAAGTTTAATCATCTCTGGGGATAGAGTTCCCTGGAGTCAACTCAAGAAAATGGGTGGAAATAGAGAACGTCATAGGAAGAAAGACTGAATCCTTTCAATAGCAGTGGATCACTAGGGCAGCTCAGCTGCCACGAGCTGCTGTCTGCAGACCAGCTGCTCCAAAGCAGATTTTTCAAAACTGCATTTAAATTATTGTAATGACATATGGGGAGTTTTCAAGTGCTCAGGTTATGTACAACCAGCCATGTTACAGTATACCCTCATATCCTGTATGAGGACATGTGTATTGAAATCAGTTACTTGGCATTTACACGTAGAGCTGAAAGTCTTGTTACTTTCTACATGTAAAACAGGCATTTGTATTAGTTTGCTGAGGACTAACATGTCCCATTTTGGAAACTGAGTTTAGTTTCCAGTATACCCAAGGACATAAAAATTCTACCTCATGCAAAACCTTTGCATTAACTTGCAAAGTTTTTCAAGGACTTGATAGAGTTTCATGACTTAGATGATTTGAGTCAAACATATTTGGATAAAGCTTGGAACTGAAATTACAATTCAAATTTAGCTCCAGGATCTTTCCAGCCTACTTCCAAACTCTGTCAGTATAAAGCTCTTGAAATAAATTTAGCATGTCAGCCATGACTAATATCAGATATCTTGCTGAATCTGAGTTTCAGCTGCAATTAAAACAGTGCTGAGGCCACTTTATTAAATGAAATGTACAGTGTTACCCAGCCCTGGTTTTCCAGGCTGTCTTTACAGGAGTTCCAAAAACTGCAAAATGTTTTGCATTAACTGGCTTACTCTCATGTTTCTCCAAATCATTTTTATACCTTGGAAAAATAAAACAGGAAGGCAGGGGAAACTCAATAGCTAGACCATATGTTTAGAATGTCCATTTAGATTGTTTCAGAGGCAAATATAAATAGTTACTTGTAGCTGTCACAATGGTCACTGACAGATCACCCATGATTTTATTATCCTATTTCAAATATTCCTTTTTTTATCTTTGCAAAGAATATACTTGTTGTTCTCTGCAGATTTTGTATAGAAACCATGGTAACACAACTGGAAATTGAGACACCAGATTGACCCTGTGTGTTTTGTTCAAATGAGAGGTTTGGGGTTTTTTGACGCAGCTGTGTCACATTGGGTCTCATTTCAGTCATATCTCTGGATCTATCTCATTAGTATATAATGGCCTTAGGATCCTTGTCCTTTCTTACTAGTGTTAAAAGAAGAAAAAAATAGTCTTTAGAAATGACTGCCAAATAGGAGTAAGGAATTTAGGAGGTGTAAATTTGAAAAAACAAAAACAAAAAAAAAGTTTGCTGTTTGGTTTGGAATAATAAAAAATTAGAAAAAAATCACAGAGGTGGAAGAGAGAAACAGAAAGAACTGGGGTGTATGATGTCAGAATCATCACTATCAGCTTGGGAAAGGTTTCTGCTTCAGCAGATTCTACTGTAGCTGTAGATTCAATCATCTTAAAACTTATTTAAAAGAGGACAAGTTAGCCAGACAGTTCAATTTACCAGATCTGTTCACAAAACTTGATAAGATAGTGGACTTGCAAACTGTTCCAAAGTCAGTGAAAGCCAGTGAAAAAGCCAGACAACCAGACTGGTTCAGCTTCCTTGGCTTCACTTGAGTGAATCTAGAGATGACAATTTACTCTTTCTTAGAGCATCCATATCTATGGGCTGTGGAATTGTTGTCAGACCATCTTACATTAATTTGCTTGGCAAACAATTATTCTGAGTACTCTGGGTGGTGATGCAGCCATAAACTGTCTCAAAATATGACCTGTTCATTAAATAGTTTCTTAGGTTAATTTTTATGTAAGAAAGTGTTCAGAATTTTATTTTTTGGCAACATAAGGATCATTTTATTTAAATTAAAAAGGTGTATGACATCTTGCTGGCAGTACACTTCAGTGTGAGCTAGACTTGTAAAAGCTGCCAAATACTGGAATGCACCTGATTAATAACATCTCTTTACAATAACAAGGAAAACTACATTTTGGGAAATCCTACATTTAAATCTGTTAGACAGGCACAGAGTATGTAGTAATCACCACAACACAGAGTAGCAAAAAATACTAATGTCCTATGTTTTCTGAACTCTTGTGGTTGACCTTGGCTGTATGCCTGGTGCCCAGCAAAGCTGCTCTAACGCCCCTCTCCTCATGTGAGTAAGGGAAAGGAAATATAACAAAAGGCTCATGGATCAAGAGAAGGAGAGGGAGAGATCACTCACCAGCCACCATGGCTAAAGCTGAACCGACCAGAGGAAAAAGTATTTTATTACCAATCAAATCAGAGCAGGCCAATGAGAAATAAATAAAATAAAAATTTTAAAACACTTTCCCCCCTAGCCCTCCCTTCTTCTCAAGCTCAACTTCACTCCCTGTTTTGCCTTCCTCCTCACTCTCAGGGGAATGGGAATTAGGGGCTATGGTGAGTTCATCATATGTTGTCTCTGCTGCTCCTTCCTCCTCAGGGAGAGGACTCCTCCCACTCTTCACCTGCTCCAGCATGAGGTCCTCCAGGAGCAGCAGGTGGATCTCTGTGATCTCTGCTCCACCATGAACCTTTCAGGGGCTGCAGGGACACAGCTGCCTCACCATGGTTTTCACCACAGGCTGCAAGGGAATCTCTGCTCTAGCACCTGGGGCACCTCCTCCCTCTCTTTCTTCCCTGACCTTGATGTCTGCAGAGCTGGTGATCTCACATATTGTCACTGTTCTCTCTGGCTAAAGTTGCACAGTAACTTTTCCCTCTTTTTAAATCTGTTGTCCCAGAGGTGCTCCCACCATCGCTGATGGCCTTGGACAGGGTTGTGTCCATCCTGGAGCCAGCTGCCATTGCCCCTGTTGAACATGAGGGAAGCTTCTGGCAGCTTCTCACAGAAGCCACCCCTGCCACCAAAACCTGGCCATGCTAACCCTATGCAATCCTTTGCACTAGGCATCTCTTAGATATTGTAAATCATTCCTTAACAAAATGCTAGTGGTGATTCCCTAGCCTCTTGAAGGTAGTCATCTGTATCTACTGTTGTTTTATCCTTATCCATGCCAATACATCTTCCAAATTCTCTTCATTGCTGTTTTCCAAAACACACCTCCAAGTTCATTAATCCCTTTCCTTATCATGATTATCATCATAATCATTAATTCCCTCCACAGCTGTCAATCTTGGCAGGAGATAGGGAGTGAAGGAACATTACCACTTGTCAGTGCAGTTGTAATCTATATGAAGAACTGACAAATGTGGAATATTGCCAGTTTTCTCAGAATTTTAGAGGTGCTGGTGAATATTGTTGAAATACAGTCATCAGTTCCCAGTTTACATGGTACAGTTTTAATATTTCCTGACAGGAAATCCCACTGCACCTCCAGTAAATGGTTTTGCAATTTGTGAGCCCATTGACTGTAAATTTGCAGTGATCCTATTTTTCAACTTTTTTTCATTTAGAAGAGCATTCTCACTGCATGTAAAAGTTCATAGGAAAATATTGTTCTTTCTCTTTTTCTACCACTGCCAAATCTGTTCTTTTGGCTTACATTTCATGAGGAGTGACAGAAAAATCCCATAAAATTTTTATATTCTTGTTTCTACAACTTTTTTAGCCCCACTGTTGTAATACATTTCTCCTGTTTGTAATCCATCCCTCTTGCACAATATGAAGAGCACCAAGTTGTCGCCTTTGCATGAAATACTTCATATTCCTCTTCCACCAGGTTACTGTTTGCATTTTCCCTTCATTTTGATGTCTCTCACTGTTGTCTGTCTTGTTACTGACTCTCAGCAGCAGTATAGTTCTCAGTTAGTTTTAAATCCTAATCCAAAGTCCATTCAGTACCTCCAAATCCTTGGCATCATTTGCTGTAAGTTTATGTTGCTTTTCCCCAGCAAAATCTCCTCCACTGCTCAAAAATCATGAGTCTCTACTACAGTAATTATGGCTAGAGTGTAGCATATGGGTTGGAATCTCAGTCTTGCATGCACAGTATTTACATTTTCCAGGTAATTTTCAGGCTGGATCACTCATAAACCAAAGAGATATGGTGGGGAAACCATAGGAGAAGGCAGAATTCAATTTAAAAGACAAAGAAGTAATGTGAAAAGAGAGTGATTCACCCAAAATCCCACAGGAGCTGTAGAACAGAGGCAAAAAATACATCTGTGGCATCTAAACTCCAGTCAAGAACAAAGCCACATAACCACAGCTTAATTTCTTTTAAAGCTTGTGTTAATGCCTGCTTTTTGCTTTCAACCCGCCCTATAAAGTGTTTTGCAACATTGCTGGAAGAAGCCATATAAAGATAAATTGTGAGATAGTCTCTAGTTGACACATAAAGTACTCTTTTGATCTTTCCAAGCTGGAATTGCATTATTTTGGTTTCATCTTTGTTTTTTATACCTCAGCTGCAGACCAGATTCATTGCTTTTGCAAGAAGGAGACGTTAACGATCCTGAGAGTTTTATTCCTTCTGATATAATTTTGCCAAATGTCCCACACCACCTGAATTTCTTTCATGGTATACTGGAGGTCTGTAATACTTAACACAGAAGTCATTCCCCAATTTCTTGTATTTAGTGCATGTGACATAAAAATGCACATTTTAAAGGCAAAGTTGCCAGAATTGATCTTCTCAGGAAAATATAAAAAATGCTTTTAATACCATTCTGAAACTGAAAGATAAACAGGAACAGCTGCTAAATGTCCTTCGAGGCAGCCCAAGATTCATTTCAATTACCCTGCACGGCATACCTCAGGTGCAGCACAGCATTTTCAGGTTTTATATCTATCAAATATAAGCCTAACACAGTGTTATTTCCTCCTATTTGTTATTGCCTCAGCATATCTGACTGGGGTTTTGTTTTGTTGTTTTTTTTAGCTGTTATCCTACTGCTTTAGAGGAAATGCAATATATGTCTACTGCAGCTCTCAGTGCCTCAGTTAAATACTGGCCTATATGTATATTTATAATTTCTTGTCTTTTAAGTTTGTGCTGGGGCTGACCTTTGAGTCACACTACTATGCTGTCCGTTCTTCAAAGGCTAAGAAGCCTTGATTAATCACAGTAATAGTTTGTCTAGGCACCTTCATTTAAAAAACAAGAACAAATAGTAAACACAGATCTGCACTTTCATTGGTGCACTGGGCTGTTTGAAGACAGACACAGAGAGGAAATTCACACTTAAAACCAGTAAAAATGATGTAGCACACAAAGGAAATATTGTTAGAAAAGGGAATAACATTATTTTAACACTCTTGCCTGTATATTTTACTATGTTTATGCATGTTTTCTAGTGAGATGAAACAGGTAGGTATTTCAAGGTTTATTAAAGAGGCAGATTTTACAAAATGGTTTTTTTTAGAAGAAGATGATCCTCACGTCCACATGGCATAACTACGTGCAAGATTGGTCTGAGTGATAATAAGCTATTTTGGCA
This sequence comes from Luscinia megarhynchos, assembly GCA_034336665.1. Lineage (NCBI taxonomy): Eukaryota > Metazoa > Chordata > Aves > Passeriformes > Muscicapidae > Luscinia > Luscinia megarhynchos. The sequence continues at coordinate 35,928,418 of CM067566.1, read as the reverse complement.
TGGAGGCAGAGCATTCATTTGAATCTCCATTCCTAATCCACCAGTAAACTTCCTCCCTGAGGAGGACTGTGCTCACTAGGACAGTAGATGACGTGTCCAGAGGCACCTACCCAGAGCTCCTATGTCTTAGTCAATTCTGTGATGGGAGGTGGTAAGCAGCAATTTCCTGAGTAGCTCTCAACTCCACCTGACTGCACGTCAGCATCCATGGAATTTAGGGACAAAGCCCCACTTTCACTGGTTTTAAGTGTTGCTTAGACATTTAGTGTATTGAGGTTTGCTCTGTAATGAGGTTAGATGCTCAAATATTTCATTATCAGGTCTCAGTTGGATGCCGTGGCTAACTGCTAAGGGGCTGTAAGGGCTGATACACAAATGATTCATAAGAAGCAGCTAAATAAATCACTTTGTAATTCAAGCCTTCACTCTAACCCCTATTTTCTCCATTCACACTATGAATAGCAAAGTCAGTCAAGGGCTGAATTCCAGGACCAGGCAGATATACCCACTATAACACAAACAAGCAAGCACAATGGAAGTGGCCAAACTTAAACTCCCTTCCAACCCAAAGTATTTATTTCTATTTCTATTTCTATTATTTCTATTTCTATTTATTTTATTTTATTTTATTATTTTCTTTTGAACATACTCTGCTTTTGCACAGTGATATTCTAGGTGAGAAAGTCTGCCACATTACCATGTCCCAGTTGCCAGTATGCAAGAAGGCCACCATGACTGTGGGAGGAGTCAGCACAGAATGATGTGTTATTTTCACATGCACATTATTTAAAATGCTTTCTTTTTCCCCTCCTTTGTTTCCAGGAATCATTCTTTCACTTGCTTTCTGTCTGCTTTTCCAGGTGTGGATGTGTGGAGGTGGCATGTATGATGTTCCATGCTCTCGAGTTGGGCATATCTACAGAAAGTATGTTCCATATAAAGTCCCTTCTGGAACCAGCCTGGCACGGGTGAGTAATTGCATCTTGCTGGTTTTCATTTTCATTCATTATCAGTCTCTTCATTCCTTGTGAACCAGTTTCCAGTAAACTATTAAAATGGAAAATGAATGTTTCTTTATTTTTCTGAAATGAGATGTGCAATTACTGCAGTTATTCTGCCTTTCAGAGATAAGATTGCCAAGAATAAAATGGAAGCTTAAAATTACAGGGTTGGACATCTCAGCACAGAAGCATGTTTCATGCTGATTCAAAAGAACCTAGGAATAACCTAAGGCTGGCGGTTCTCAAATTGCACAGTGTTGTCAGTCATAGTTTTTATAAGCAGGACCAATTTAAATGCACATTTTCTTATCAGTCAGCAGAACAGGCAGAATCTCATGGAAGGGATGTTTTCTGAGGCAAAAGGACTGAGTAACAATTATTTGAGTGACTGTCTGATTATTGTGTAAAATCTGGTTGTGGAATACAGCCAGCTTGGAGCTGAGAGAGTGAGAAATTACAAGACCTCTAGACATTTCTCAAAGACTACAGAACACATTCATATCCATGAGGGGCTTTTTGCTCAAGAGAAAATGTTCTGTAACTTTCTGGAGATGTTCACAGGATGTCAAAAGATGGGAGATGAAGGGCACAGATGTAGCTTCCAGGAAGATACTAGTATTTATTCATGCTTGAGTTTAATCTTTTCTGGTTGAGAGGATTTTTCTTTATATAAAATGGCATTAATATTAAAGTCTGCATATTGCCATAGGGTAATACTTTATGAATCATAGTTTTTTCTTAATAATGAAAATGTGGTATGAATAAAAGAATGAATTTCCTGCTTTAAGGGGGAGATATCATTGGTTTCAGCACCACTGGACCAGGCTTGCTGTACTAACTGCAGCAGAAAAATGAGGCTGCCTGCCTGACAGCTTGCTAGAGAGAGGAGAATTTGCCCTAACAGGGCATCAGTGCAGACACTGTGACACACAATTCAGTAATGGGATTAGTGGGGGCAGATTATTGACTAAATCGTGAGATTAATATCTTCTCCAAGTATAGTTCTGTGTCCTGTCATAGTTGCCCCATCAAGATTTTTGCCTGGATAAAACTGCTTCATTTATGATATTCCTTGCAAAACTGGAAATAAGAAATTCAAACCTCAAGTCTCTGTTTTCTTCTGCTGACAACACATAGTATCTCATTAGACAATAGGCTGTCTCATGCACTACCTGTAGGAGCAAAATCCAGTAATTTCTATTTGTACTACTGGCATCTTGCACCGTTCAGCACTGAACTGGCTTTCATGATGGCACTGAAAATACCTACAACCATCAGGTAGGAGCCTGCAGCTTCCCTGTACTATTTATTTTTACCTCGATTTCAATGAATCAATCATGAAATATTACTGGAAAGCATTTCCAGTTATAAAACTGATATCTCTGGCCATGCACAGACTGATTGCCCTGTAACTTGTGGGAAGAGATCTAGTGGTGGTTCATATCCTTCCGTTCAAAAAGTGGATAGTTTTTTTCTGTGTTGTGGCAGTCCAAAACATGATGCTTAGGTAAATTTGTGACATCCAGTTACCACTAAAAGAAACTTTGAATTCTCAGATTCACAGCTTCTTTCCAGTACAGTATTTGCATTGCATCAAGGCTAACGAGACACAAGAGCATCTGTTTGGGCTATTTCAATAACTAGCCAAGGAAGTTAATTTTGTCCTTGACCCATCAAATTGTGTGTAATTTCAAATCTAAAAATACTGTCTTTTGCTCATCCTCATCAGAAAAAGAAAATCAAGGACAGATTAATCTTCCCCAAGAAGAAGGGGAAGCCCTAAATGCGGCTGTTAGCCAAAATAACATTTGGCAACTACTCACAGGAGTGGCCTGGATATTTTTCAACTGTCTTTTCTTTATCCTCCAAGTGTTATATTATCCAAAGATTATAATCTACGCCTTACGAGTTTTTTATCTAAAACTTCCTTCTAGTTCAAATACGTAATGAATAACACACTCAAGAATATCTGGAAATATTATCCCCACTGCCAAAAGCACTACTTTTCATTACTAATAGTTACCACAAAAGTTTTTACTAAATCCTTTTCCACCTTCTGCTGTTTAAAGGAGCATGCCAGAGATGCAGTTCACAAAGGAATGAGCCCTAGAAAGCCCAATTCTGATTCTATGAATGATTGCAAGAGGCATTTGTTAATCAAGGGGGGATTTCCCCTTGTACAGATACTGCCTAAAATGTTGAAAAATTTTTCCCATCCTATTCCCCAACACCAGCACGAGGGAAATGGGGACTGGAATTAGGAAGAGAACAGCTTCCAGACAAATTCAGACATAGCCCAAATCATGCCATGGGTTTCCTTTCAAGCTGTTTCAACTAATGCTTACCCTTAAAACATGAGGATCACATATGGAAATACGAGGAAATCAGAGACCTGTCAAAAATTTTGTTGCCCCTCCCCATCACTATATAACCATTATGATACCACACACAATAGTATGGATCATGACGTAAATTTTCTATCTTATCTGTCACTCAAGATCTGGAAAGCTTATGCCTGTTGGTTGCTGCCATATCCCACATAAATTAAAAAGCATACACATATAAAACAGTAATATTGTTTGGTGGTTCAGAGCAAAATTAGAGGAAGCCATAAACATGCATAGTACATTTATTCTGACAATCAAAAGTAGATAAAAATGACTGAATATTTTGTCTGAAGATATCTTAAGATATTGCTGCTTGCAGAAGCAGTCAGTGTTGAATTTACAGGCAATTGCACATAAAGAAATATTAATAGGCACACAGATGTCAACACTGATTCCACTTTGTAACCTGGAAGCACCACATAATTATTCATTCATTCCAAACCTGTCAATCTCTGCACAAAACTGCAGTAAATAATAACTAACTTTGCCTGTTTGTTTTAGGTAAGGCATGTTTAGAAAGCAAACCCTCAGATCCTAAAAACTGCTGAATTGTTTTATTTTAGTTTGCTTTTTGTATTTCTGATTGTTGCTTCCCTTTTAAAAATCCTAGCTAAGCCGTTTACTTTTAGCAAGCTACCTATTAAATTAGACTTCAGAATATTCTTAGCTTTCTATTCTAGGTGTATCTCAATTTATTATTTACTTTCTTTAGTTTTCTGTTTGCTTTTTGGATTTTTTTTTTACTGCTTGTGGTTCTATAAATCTGTAAGAAATATATCAATAAAATCTCACTGTTCCATAGGATATGTAGAGATGAACTAAGTTTCAAAAATATATCTACAGAATTTCTTTTTCTTGCAGGTATTTTACACAGCATTTTAGGATTAACCACAGAATGTTAGCACATTCGGCCTTTTTGAAGGGAAGGGCAGTCTCACTGAAATTCAAACTGAATGCTAACCCAGCAGGGTGGTGAATCCTAAACTTAAGCTGAATTTCCTCCCTGCCTGCCAGCACATAGGATCCCACAGCACGGTGATTGGTGATCATCTGACACATCAGGCACAAGCACAATGACATTTCTCTCATCACACGGTGTCCCTGAATTGGAACTTGCACGAGTTTGAGTTCAGGAATTCAACTGCTAAAGGTGGGCTCAGATTCCCACCTGAACCATTGTCTCAGCCTTTTTGTGTGACTTCAAAAGAGATCTTCAAAGAAAATCACCTGGTTCTCTGGTGACATTTGCAATTTTTTTCAGAGCGTTCTTTAATACAGTGACAGTTTGGTCTACTTTTTTTCCTGCAAACTGCAAATAATACTTGGGAGTTTCTTAAAGTGGTCCATGAACATTTTATATTCTTTTTCCAGGCAGATTAAAGAATCAGGACAATCAGTTAGGTGATGGCTACATTTTCTTGTGACCAGAGTGTGAATGGATAGGTGTGACGTGCTGTTCAGGGAACACTGCTAGCACTTTTGTAGCACAAAATACTGTAGAAAAGTCAATTATGATTCAGCAACCACAGTAAAGCAGGTGCAACGTCTGCTTAGAACAGGCACATTATTTAGGAATCAAGCAGGAATCACCTTCTTAGAACAGCACTGCTATGATATATGATAACTGTGATTATTACACAATACAGCTGTAATCCTTTCCATTGTAATATTTTTCATTAAGAGATGTATAAATTCCTCATTAAAATTAATTAAACTAAGATCTCAAACAGAGTACTTACCAAAGAACATATTTAAATTATTATCCTTGACTTTGACAAGGCTTTTGACACTGTCTAACAAAATATCCTCACAGGCAAATCTGAAGGAGAGTTGGTTAGATGGATGGACAGTGAGGTGGATGGAGGGCTGGCTGTATGAGGTAGAATGGCAGATCCCAGAGGGTTCTAATCAGTGGCACAGGGTCTGGTTGGAGGCCTGTCACTTGGCTCAGTATTATTTAACTTATTCATTCGTTCAAAATTACTTGAATGAAGGGGCAGATGCCTCCTCAGCAAGTTGACGGGTGACACGAAGCTGGGAGGAGTGGCCAATAACCCAGAGGGCTGTGCAGCCCTTCAGAGAGACCTCAAGAGGTTGGAGAGGTGGGCAGAGAGGAACCAGCTGAAATTCAGCAAAGGCATCTGCAGGGTCCTGCAGCTGGGGAGGGAACAACCCCAGGCACCAGACAGGCTGGGGCTGATCTGCTGGAAAGCAGCTTGTGGAGAAGGACATGGGGATCCTGGTGGACACCAAGCTGTCCATGAGCCAGCAGTGTGACCTTGTGGCCAAGAGGCCAGTGGTGACCTGGGGTGCATTAGGAAGAACATTCCAGCAGATCAAGGAATGTGATCCTGCCCTTCTACTCTGCCCTGGTGAGGACATATCTGGAGTGCTGTGCCCAAATCTCGGCTCCTTGGGACAAGAGAGATGTGGAGCTCCTGGAGAGAGCAATAAAGAAGATCAAAGAATTGGAGCATCTCTCTCATGAGGAAAGGCTGAGAGAGCTGGGCCTGTTCAGCCTTGAGAAGAGACAACTGAGAGGTGACCATCAATGTCTGTCAGTGTCTGAAGGGAAGGTGCCAAGAGGACAGTGCCAGGCTCTGCTCAGTGGTGCTGAGCAATAGAACAAGAGGCACTGGGCAGAACCTGATGCACAGGAAGGTCCACCTGAACTTGAGGAAGAGCTTCTTTACTGTGTGGGTGACAGAGCACCAGAACAGATTGTCCAGGGAGGTTGTGGAGTCTCCCTTACTGGAGATGCTCAAGAACCATCTGGACACAATCCTGTGCCATGTGCTCTAGGATGACCCTGCAGGAGCAGGGAGGCTGGACTAGATGACCCACTGTGGTCTCTGCCAGCATTACCCATTCTGTGATTTTTTTGATCTTCTAATCCTTGAATACAAAAAAGCAAAGTGATTTTTTGTGGGTTTGTTTTATGCTTTTGCCAATCTGAATAGAAGTTTTGCTTTTAAGCTGATGAATACAATGAGGTAGAGATCCTAGCTATCCAAAGAGATCACGAAGAAGATGGAGAATTAGATATTCTTGGACAATAAGTACATCAAAGTGGTGGTGGCTACTTGTCAGGATTTACTCCATAGGCCAGCCCTGGAACTCAAGTTACAAGGCTAAGTAAAACTGTTTGGAGTTAAACCCCTGAACTCTTCCAGGCTCAGCTGCAGGGATGGGCTATGGTCTCTATGGGTCTGCAACACAAGCATGGCAGCAGCCAGCAGATTTGTGGAGATGTTCTTGTAGTGCCATTCTGTGTTCCACAGGTCCCTCACAGCCACAGAGCTGGGAGCAGGCAGTATCCTCACTAGGACTGGAAACATCCCCGTCCCCAAACTCTGCAGATTGGCCTTGTGTGAGCAAGAAGTATAGATTTTCCAATGCATGGATCTTAAATTTTTATTTTTGTGTACCTGCTGGAGATGCAAACTTATATAGAGAGAATGAAAACCTGTTTGTCTTCAGATGACGTCTGTGGAATTTCTAGTTCTAGGTATTTGCAGGCTACTGTCTGAAAATAAATAGGCTCTTGCCTCTCTGGCAGCTGTGCTAACTCATAGAATATTTATTTATATCCGCACCAGCTTTGTCACCCAGTTAGAATACTGTCTTCCATGCAGACTCATTTCTTTTATGACTGCAGACAGCTCTTTATTTAGTTGGGTTTTGCTGGTCCTTGGGGTTTTTTATGTAAATATTTCTGATATGAAACCCAGTTAAGTTTTAAACACAGTTATGTGTAAAGGACCAAAATGAGATACCCAAGAAGGGGAAATATTGACAAACACTAGCACTGTGTAAAATAAGAGGGAGTTAGAGGAGAAGGGGAAAGTATGAAACCCCCCATTGAGGCTTAACTGATGTGGCCAGGTTAAAGTATTGAAATATGAACATCACAACACTGTGGTTAGTGTCCAGGAAATGTGGTTTTTTGTTTTTCTGCTGTAGAAATACACAGAAATGGTAAATATTGTATTCTGACACTGATGGAAGGGCCTTTGCACAAAACTGAGGGTATTGTTTTTCTTCTTGTGAAAAATGGAGTTTTGTACCTCCTGCTTCGGGGATATTAATCCATACTTGTTGGATGAGCTCCTCCAGTCATATTTTGTTCTCTTCTCTGTGATGATTCATTGTAACATTATGCTACCCATATTCTATAGAGTTGTCCTTACTGGATAGATCCTAATGCACTTTTTAAATATATTTTGTATAAAACAAACTGTATATTATATTATTTCCAGCCAAGTGAAATACAGCTGCTTTTGCAGGTAAACAGGGCACTCATTTTGGAGTAGCAACAATACTGTGCTTCACAAAACAAAAATAGAAAAATTTAAATTAGTAGGATTAATATGTCAATTGTTGCCAAGATTGTTGTGTTATTCTTGGCAAGTAAACAGTAATATTCTCCCTCACATTTCACAACCAAAATACAGTCAGGTCTCAGCCATGCTGTGGTGATTCGTATCTGAAAGTGATTCGTAATTGAAAGTGATTTTGATGTCCTGGCTCATGTGACAAATACCAGCTGGTGACATCCAGCTTCCTGGAAAATGTTCAGATTAAATGCAGGACAATAGGATCTCATTACGGGTTTCAAATGTTCTAGTTTTATATTGACACAAGTAAAGTCTATTGATTGAGGTCAGGGTCAGTTTCATGCAGTGAGACAGACACAAAAGCAGAAATAACAGGTTATGCAGGTGAAATGAAACAAACAGTAGAACCATTGTGCTCCTTTAGTGACACCTGATAAAAATCTTTAGAACATCTGGAGAAACTAAGAATTGCATTTTTACATTAGTCCCACTGCTGCATCTAAAATGTTAATTGGATAAGATGCACTAGAGATGGAGGTGTGCTAGCTCGCACTATAGCTCAGGAGCTCTCCTACGAGTGCTGTCATCTCAAGGCAGCACACCAGCCACAGTGACAAAATGAGGAACTACCCCTCTCACATTAGGACTAATCCAGTTAAACTTTGCTTAAAGCTAACATTTATGGACCTGTCCTTTGACACGTCCCTGTCTCACCCTGCTGTTCCGTTCTCATGGCCAGTGTCTGCTTTCTTTTCACTGAGCAATAGCACATCTCTTGAAAATGACACACTTAAAAAAGGGACAGTCATTTGATTACAGAGATCAATCTACCCTAATCACAACAAAATGGCCCATGAAAATTTTTTTTTCAAGAACAGAAGTCCTCATTTGTCTTTTTCTTTTTCCAGTCAAGTTGATTTAAACTCTTTTATTGAAGTCTACTGCACGGGCTTTGGCTAGGATAGAATTAATTTTCTTGAGAGTAGTTAGTATAGGGCTGTGTTTTGGATTAGTGCTGGAAACTGTTATCAATGTAGAGATATTCTCCTCGTTGCTGAGCAGGGCTTGCACTGGATCAAGGCCTTTTCTGCTCCACCACCCCCTCCCCAGCAAGCAGGGTGAAGAGCTGGGAAGAGACACAGCCAGGACAGCTGATCCCAACTGGCAGTAAGGATATTCCAGACCACGTGGCATCAGGTTCAGTATATAGAGCTGAGGAAGGAGGAGGAAGGGGAGGTGTTTAGAGTGATGGTGCTTGTCCTCCCAAGTCATCATTAGGTGTGATGGAGCCCTGCTTTCCTGGAGACGGCTGAACACCTGCCTGCCCATGGGAAGGGGTGAATGGCTTTGCTTGTGTGCACAGTTTTTCTTTTCCCTGTTAAATTTTCTTTATCTCAACTCTTGAGTTCTCTCACTTTCACTCTTTGGGTTCTCTCTCCCACCCTTTAAGGGGGACTGAGTAAGTGGCTGTGTGGTGCTTACTTGTCATTTGAGGTTAAACCATGACATCCATTTATCAGTGACATTGTAACTTACCGTCTTGTAGTCTATTGTTGAGTAAAAATACAAAGCAAAATCACAGTCTTAAATGTGTGAGTTCATATAAACTTAAATAAATCTTGTCTAAATGTAAGCCCAGTGGTAAAGAATTTACCAGAGTAAAATTGTAACAGTGATTAAAATTATATCAAGAATGCATAAATGAGCAACTGATGACAGCTGATGACTCCGTGTGGTTGCTGTCACTGTTGTATTCATCTCACAGTTTCTTTGTGACAGCTGTTGCAACCTAACATATAGAAATACCCATCCACTGAAATACCACTGGGCCTTGCTTATTCTCATACTGAAATTTTTCACTGAAAATTACAGGAGAGAGCAAATTGTCATTGGTCTTCTTGGATAGATCCTGAGAAACTCCTCAGATGTCCATTTAGAATCCCTATGACTTCTTTATTTTGTGTGTCAATTCGTGTAACTAATAATTAATTGCTCTTCATTTAATTGTTTTTATTTAATTTTTTCCTTTTTTTTTTTTTTTCCCTATTAAGAGTAACCAATCTGGACATCTGTAGCCTTGCAATGAATTTGTCAACCAAGCTAAGCTACGCCATTTTCAGCTGTAGAAACATGTTGTCAAGCATTGGAACAGGCTGCCCGGGGAAGTGGTTGAGTCACCGTCCCTGGAGGTATTTAAAGACACGTAGATGTGACGCTTAGGGACATGGTTTAGTGGTGGACTTGGCAGTGCTGGGTTAACAGTTGGACTCAATGATCTTTGAGGTCAGTTTGAATCTAAACGATTCTATGATTCTAGTTTTCATTTTTTCCTTTCCACATGCATTTACATGAGATTTTCAGATTGAATGATCTACCACAAGATCACAAGAGTGATCTACCACAAAGATATGCCAAAACTGGTTCTTCCTATAGTGATATTTGATGCCATTTGAGAAACTGCCATTTAAAGGAGTTTTCTGTAGATGATTACATAAATAGTAACAGGAGACAGAAATCAACAAGATTCAAATCTAACTCCTGTTGACTCTAACTATTTGAGGATTGTTTTCACTGAAACTTAACTGTCTCATGATGATGAAAATTAAATGAGTGCTTAAATGATGCCGTAAGACATTCACAAAATATGACTTAATCTGGTAGGCTCTTGAAGTTCTTTTACATGCAAGTTCTGTGGCAGTGTACATAGACAGAGTAAAATCATATCAAAGTCAAACTGCTTAAAGCCTGTTTTACAGCTAGACTCTGTCAAGATTGGGTAGCTATTCAAAACCATTTCCACTTTTGGGGCTTATATGATATGCTCAGATCATATCTAGCCTCATCTAAGGGTCAGGCAAGGAAGAAGTCACCATTCTCTTTCCTCCATCCACTATGTCAAACATCCACCCAGATTACTGGAATGGCAACTCTGGAAGACTTGTAAAGGAGTTGAAATCACATCCTACCCTTGCAGTAAGTCACTTGATTGGTAGGCCTAAAGTGCTCAGAGATGAGGGCTCTCATTTTGGTGGTGCTCCTCAGAGAGGACGAGTAAAAGCCCAACAGCTCCCTGCCGTAATTTGCAGAGGAGAGTTAGGATCCTAAGAGGTTCTCTGTGGTGGGTTAGCACATTCTAAATAAGAATGTAAATGTTTGCCTTTTCTGTGCAAGGTTGCACCAAACCAGCTTTCAGTACAGCAGCTCTTCCTGACTGCATTCAATTCAAGTATGGGTAGTTTTACTACTAGTCTGGACAGATTTATGTTAAAATGAACTATGGTGATTTCTGAGCTTGTATAGTGGTGATAAGGGTAAGAAATGCTACCCCAGGCTGAGGTAAACAAACCTCTTTAAAACTAAATTGTTTAGATGCTGAGTGTTTGCTTGATGCAGAAACAGTTTCTCACTACTCCAGAACACAGTGTTCCTTGTGGTCATGTTCATAAGTAATATGGATATTTAGAGCTAGCAAATCAAGGGTTTGTATTTTTAAAAACAAACCTGTTCAAAGGGCTGCTTCATAAGAATTTGGCTTATGACATCAATATATAAACATAGTAAGGATAATATACAAAGTTCATTACAGGTGATTTTTAGCATATGATGAGAAGAACGGTCTTGGAAGAGCAGGGAAGCAAAGTGTCAAATAGATTTATCCAAAGTGTCCTACGTGATACTTCAGGAATGATGGGAAGAACTGTCACTTTTTTTAATGTAGTGTTTAGTGGGTTTACACACACACACACATACACACATGAAACCCAAACAGTTATAAAGGTGTTATTGGAAAACAAAAAGGTTTTGACTGGTGAATTAGAATTTTGAGCTAGTGACAAGGTATAATATCAAGACTTTTGTTGGATTTATGTTTTATCAGTAACAATCATCTAAAGCAGAATGCAGTCCTTTTAGTGCAGCCAAGTAACTAAAGAAAAAAGTCCATCAGAAACTACTCTTAATATTGGTGGGATGGTGGAAGACTTAACTAGAATTTTTCTTTCCTAAGAAATTTTTTTTTTATTATACTTTTACCATATGGCTCTATTTTGTAGAATGGTTTTAAAATATGAAAATAGCCTATCAGATGAAGTGATTGCAAAAAACTATTTTATAGAACAGTCCTAAACTGCATTTGCATTGTAGCAAATGAGGTATGCAGCATTGCAGTGAAAAATATGCTAGAAATCAGATATATTTTCATTATTTTGGCTTTTTGTTTAATGTTCCTAATAAATTTTTTTTCGCCTCATGTACAAAATCTCATCACATACTATTTTTACTTGTCAGGAAATTTCTATATTACAGTTTTTATGCCAGAAAGGTCAAATTGTCATTTAGATAAGGTTCTTGATTTTTTTTTCTGTTTTTCTGTGTCCTACCCAGTTCCCAGTTGAATTCTAATTTCTTGTAAGGTTACTTACGTCTTCATGAAATTACAACACAATTCAAACTTATGCGGAGCACAAGCCATTTTTGAATAAGGATATGAGTGTTGTGAATTCTTACACTGCTTTAATGTTACTTGTTTTATCCCTGCAGGTTTAACATATTTGCTTCACAGAGAGAAAGCACATAGAAACTTATCTTGCAGTGTCAGCTAAAAGTATTTCCTTTGTTCTGTGTCTTGCTGTCTTTGTATTCAGATAAGCCTTATTAGCTCAGACACATTTTGTTTATGTGGATTAATAAAATTCAGGAAAAGAATTTTCCAATTAATCTTGAAGGCAAGTCAGAGTATGAATCGGCTTACTTAGATGCAGAGAATGTTCTGAAAAGAAACATTACCTTATGTTGATGATAATCAGATGTATGTTGTCCTCCAGCTTATTACAGAGTGAATCTCAGCATTTTGGAGTTAACATTCTATAAAAAGAATATTACACAACTTGATTATCTTGTTTTTACAAACAAAGCAATAAGAACACCCTAGTGTCTCAATGTTATCCAGAGATATGTTGCTTTGTTGGTGGGATAAAAGGTTATTGGGCAGCTGTGGCAGAATAGACAAAGCCCATGCTCCACTACAACATCTGTATATAAATTTGTGTGGATTGAGTTGCAGGAGAAATTTCAGAAACAAACAAAAAGACAGAAAAAAATGCCCCCTTCTTGGTGGTAGAGAACAATAAAGTAGCTCTCTTCAGTCTACCCAGAATTTTTCTTTGCAGTGGCATTTATTTTATAATTTGAGGCAGCTAATTTAATTAATTGTAATTTAAATAAATTCTTATGCAGCAAAATAGGTAATTCTGTTTCCTATGAAATGCCAACGGAAACAAACTTTGTGGAACACAGCCAGAACTGGGCTTCATGGAACCTAAATAGTCTTAGATATGTTCATAGGATGAGTGAGTACAGAAAGCCATAGGTTGTTGTGCCTCCTATCCCAGGAGGTTTTTTTCTTTAGACCAGCTCCCCCTTCAGGGCTGCTTGCCCCCAAACATTCACTTGTAAGACCTGACCCTAAAATTTAGGTAGGAACTGCTTGGTGACTAAGCGGTATCATGGCAGACAGAAATTCAGATGCCTTTCAAATGCAAAGTGAAATACGTCAGAAGGAAGAATTTGAACCATTCTTCCACATTAGCAGGTCTGAACTAACAGAGAAAAAGCAAGGACCAATGTAAGCAGCTGAAAGGAAATTTGTGTTCAACATCCATCATTAATCAAAAACCCATATGAAGAATATAAATAAAGTATGTGAAGGAAAATAAGATGTTCAACAGACATAAAACTGTCTCTCAGGAAAGCAGGGTACTTAATACTCTGTAGTGTTTGTTCAACACTGTAATGAAGATAGCATACGGTTACTGGAACTTTTCCAGGTTTTAAGACTGAGAAATGAGACCAGCTAAGCTTAAAAATTGTGTGGAACGCTGATTTTTTGTTTTGTTTTGTATACAATGTTCCCTGTTATGAATATCATTCCCTCAAAAGGTGAAGAAATTAATGTTTGCTCTTTTTCGTGCCACGCAGAACCTGAAGCGAGTGGCCGAGACGTGGATGGATGAGTTTGCAGAGTACATTTACCAGCGACGGCCTGAGTACAGACATCTCTCAACTGGTGACATCTCTGCCCAGAAGGAGCTGCGCAAGCACCTCAAGTGTAAAGATTTCAAGTGGTTCATGGCTGCAGTGGCTTGGGATGTCCCCAAATATTACCCTCCTGTGGAGCCTCCACCTGCTGCCTGGGGGGAGGTGAGGAACAGATCAAATTTAAATGAATCTAACATTTTAGATTGTGGGAAATTAAAATTATTAAATCAGAGTCAACCTGATGGTAAGTAGTGTTATTATTAAGGAAGTTCACAGTGGTTGAAACAATCCCTGAACTATCCATTAAAACGAGAAACTGTCATTTCTTGGAACTATCACTGTTGCCTTTTGCAACTCATTTACGATGTATGCACAATGAGGACAAGAATGAAGAAAAATGTATGTAGCACTCATTACTGCATGTTACAGAAGATTTATTTTAGATTCAGAGAATCACCTTAGGAAAAAGGAGGTCTTCAAGTCACTGCTTGGGATTTTTTGTATATCTACTGGTATACCTCCTCCTGTCCTTACAAGGACAAATGTGTGCAGATTGAGTTAGGGTTCCTCACATGTGAAATATGACAAGCAAGCAAGGCCTGGATACTTTGCTTTTAAAATTACTGATTTTGCTCAGCTGTTCTCTACATTCTGTAGGTGCTGTCATCACTGAGTACCAGTAGCAGACAAATACAATTTCTTCATTGATGGATGAGGGGAGGGAGAAACCACAAAAGAAGCCAATATCTGAGCATCACTCCAGAGCAGGGGCTGAGCAAATAGCAAATTTCCACCTGTGATCAAGGATGTTCTGCATTCAGACCTCTCTGAAGAGCAGAGCTGTAGCAAGCCTTGCTTTGACAGTTTGTTTTGTGCAGAAGAAATGAGAGCACAAGGAGTGCCAGGAGAGGAAATTACTTGCTTAGTTGCACTGAAAAATTGCTGTGGCCTTTGCCCCCAAGAACTACAGCAGCTTCACTCTATGGATGGGTTGTGTGCAGAGAGGGCTTTTTCCTCTCAGTTCATTAAGATATATAAAGAAGGCTTCACTCTTCCAGTGTATTGTGCTACTTTTTAAAAAAAACCATAGGAATATCTGTTCTGTGAGTTCTAGCCTTCTGTGATTTTCTGGGAGGTGTTCTTGGGGCTGTCAGGAGATTAACTTTCATATTATTTGAAACCAGAGGATGAAGTTGAAACTTTTGGTACGATCAGACCCAAGTATGCATATTCCCAGTGGTTAAGACTGAACTGCTGACTTCTAAACATGGGTACCTCTACTATTCTCCAGAATTTCTTTTTAGAAAGGCAAATTACCACATAGTGAGATATTAAAAATAACTTTCTCTGGTACTAGCAATCCTTAATTCTTATTTATAAGCTATCAGATGTTCAAAAAAACTCCAATTTATATGTGTTGTATATAAATCGTTTCTATCTGTTTGCTACTTCTTGACAATAATGAATTCCTTTGTTTTTAAAGTTTCTTCTTTTTGGTCCTGCTGCCCATTCTTTCTGAGATTAATGTGTACTGAGAGGTAAGGAATTTATCAGTAGAAGTCAGGCTGGATCAGATTGCTGTGACTGCTACTGTGATCTTCCTTCACCATCTTTCTCATGTATACATGGGTGTCCTTGGAGGACTGTGATCAGGAGATGTGTAATTTCTCTGGCCAGCCAGACAATCTTTAACTCAATCAAGAGGGTCTAAGTGGAGGAGCTTGTCATCCTAATATTAGTTATTTTTACAGCAATATTGATATAATCTCTGCATGAACCCAAGTATTTTTAACAGTAAAATTCATATCAATGGTGTGAAATCTGTGCCTTAAAAGCATTTACTAAGCTCTTAGGAAGGAGGTGAAGACCAAAGAGTTTTTTTGGCTAAAACATACTTTCTCTAAAACAACAGGAAGAGAACTTTCAGCCCTAGCTTCTCTTGTTTTTCCTGAGATTGTCACATTCCTGTGCAGTTGGCACTTGAGAGGACCTTGAGAAACCTTGAAGGTCACTGGCTGTGAGAAGCTGAAAGAGGGAAGCAGACTGTAATGTTACTGCTTTGTAAGAATCACGGAGCTCTAGAAACCTTGCTGATTATACACACCTAAAGTCTGTGCCAGCACTGACTGTCATTTAGTACCCTCTCTGCTTCCATTCAGAAATACTTTACATCTGCTTGCCTATGCCAGTCTGAGAAAGAGTAAACAATGAAATATGCAGAGAAGTTTGGCTCTAGTATTTGATATCTAGCTAGTAAAAGCATGTGGAGGGAAAGCAGACGTCTCATAAACAGTCTCGGCTCAGCTACTCTTTTTGCCAACACATTTATTTAAAATCTGACTCTTACATTTCTTGAAAAAATCTGTTTATGATAGAAAAGAAGAACATTTGGGAAAAAAAAGCAATCTTTTTTCCTAAACTTGTCATGGCCTTATCTCTTACGAGTGTTTGTACCTTTTGTCCTTGTAGCTGGCAGGGTGTACATACCTTTGATAATCTGTTCTGCCTTGTAACATCTGAAATATGTGCAGTAGAGCAATGTAACAGCAAATCCAGACAGATTAGGTTAGGGAGACTGTCAGTTCTGTGTTTGAGTGAGGTAAATGTACTCTTTTCCACTGTGAAAAAGAGGAAAGTTTTCAATTAGGTTTTGTTCTTACTCTTTTGAATATACTGGGAAGTCTGATACCAGTTGAAAACAGTAATACATGGTTTTTCTAAGACACATTAATATATTTTTAATATGTATTTGAAGTCCTACTACCTCAAACAATAGGTGTGAATTGGATATGAGGTGTTTTCTTAGGAAGTACTTATGAATCTACAAGCTGTGATCCAGTATGAATATATTGTGCGGATATCACAGCTTCCAATATCTTTGAAAACATGTTTCACATTAAATCAATCATATAATATCAGGCAATGCCATTTGTTTTAGATTTCATGAGTTCTATAGTCAAGGTGGTGCAAAAAAAAGTTGTTTTACTCAGTCAAAAGGGAATTATTTAATCTCGGTCTCACTTGCTGTTACATGAACTTCAGTAATTTAATGAGGAAGTGTCTCAGTCACTGCAGCAGTGCTAAGCTATGGAACCTGAGAGTACTTTCTCAGCCCCAAACTCATGGATTTTACAGAACTGTTTTACAGCACTGACATGAAAATATCTCACATAAAGTCAAGTGGCACATTTGAAAAAAGAAGAAAGCCTAAGAACTCACTAACTTCTCTTTCAGTTATTTTTCTTTTTTTTTTAAAGTGTCATCCTCTTACCCTTAATGAATCAGTCTGAGCCCAGCAAGTGTCACACATCTGTTGTAAAAAAGTGATATAACCCCACCCTGCACAGACCGAGTGCTGCACAGCTGGACTGTTCCAATTCTTTTATCATAATCAATGTCACACTGAATGAGAGTCCCATGTTTCTTCAGTGAGGTTTTTGGCAGTGCTTGACTTCTTTACCTTTGACTTTTTCTGTTTTATGGCTCACACAAAGGATAAATACTTCTAAAATTACTGTATTACTGTTGAGAGGAGAAGTGGCTCATTTTTCCATATTTGATCCATAGACACTGATGGCCCTAGGGTTATCTGAGAATGTAAGCAGTGCACTAAAACTGCCTCTAAGTGCTGCTCAGACAAAAAAAAGTAACATAAATGAATATTGCTAATGTCTTCTAACAGTTAAAGCCATTTTCATATTTAAGGCATTAAATCAGATATAGGGAGAGTATTATATAAACTGATAGCACAAGGTGCTTCTGTTGTTGCTGTATCCCTAAGGATTGTCCTGACACCACCTCCACAGTTATTGTTCAGAGCTGACCATACTGAACATACAGTTGTCTTTAGATTGCTGCACTGCCCCTCTTTCTGCTTTTGGCACAGACAGTTTCATGTCATGATGAGCATGCAGGGCAGCTCCCGGAACCCGTGGGAGTTTGGCTCTCCTGCTCCAGCTCACGCCTCCCTGGCTCCGTGAAGGCTGAAGTGTACCTGGGTGACAGCCTGGCTGCAGTGCAGGTGGGGCAAGGCTGCAGGAGCCAGGATATCAGCTACTACCTCAACAGCAAGTCTTGCAGGAACTCATTTGCCTGGGAAAAGTTGAGGAGTTTTACAATTATCAAAGAATATAGGTCAATATAACTGCTGGGCTCTAGGAAGCTGTATTTTCTATGCTTCTACACCTCATCTGCTGTCTGTAAGGACTACAGTGCCTATAGTGAGTTAGGATGGAATTTCAAGAATTGAGTATCTATAAAAACTTACAGATAGCATCACATGCTTTTGTCAAAATTTGTTTAATTCTAAAACAACCTTTAATGTCACCACTAACTATCCTTGTCAGTCCATACATTGAAGAAGTCCTTGGAAGCATAATTTTCCTGTACGCTTATCTGTGTGTACAAATGATGGCATTTAAGACTGAGCAAAAAAAGTTTTGTACGTAGCAACTCAATGCCCTACCTGCATGGCTGATAAAATCTGTCTCCTTTTCATTCCTGGTCTTAAAATTGCACAAATGGGAATGTTGGAAATGTGTTAGGATCACTAGCTATTTGTTTTCTAGTTGTAACTCATAACTTCAAAAATCCTAAATCCATTGTGCTGTGTGACTGGAGACAAGGCAGTTCAAAAGCATATTGGTGTATAAAGGCAGAGAAAAAAAAAGAAAGAAAAAAAAATGCCCTGTGCTTCTGCTTTCCTTCCTTTGTCCATGGAAGCATCTTGGCATCTTGGGGGTTTGCAGACTGTGTGGTGCTGATGCTTGGCAGAATGTTCCCCGTGGCTCTGGCTCTGGCATGATGGCTCAGTTCAGTTTCTAGCAACTGCCAAGGCCACACAGAAGCACCAGAGAACAAAAGCCCAGACTTGACTGAAATGCCATATTGCAAAAAGAAAATAAAAAACAAGCCATGACCCCTCTGCAGCTGAAAGGCTGAAACAAAAAAGGGATGAGCCAACATGTAAGCTGCAAAAAAACAGATGAAAAACTAACTCAAGCAAACCTTTCAAAAGCAGAGGGAAGAGGGGAGGAAATAAAGAACATGAGACAGATTCCAGCAGTGAATGAACTAAATGTAACTTCAGCTCAAGCCTTTTCCAGAAATGGACTGAACACATTTACTGCACAGTCCAAATGACAGAGACTGGATGGAGCGATGCCATCGAGACAAAATTACAAAAGCCTTTTAATGCAATAAGCACTAATTGGACATGGAGTGTATTCACTGTCATTTTACAATTCTGAATCACATAAATATACCCAATTATTAATGGCAATTGTTAGCAGTTCCATTTTAATTAACTTCCATGCTGTAAGAACTGAACTGATGTATCATTTAATTTTCTATTAGACCAAGAAATCTTTATCTATACAATGGAAATTTAAGTGCATTGAGAAATGATTGAACATTCTCCAAAAAAATATACTTGGAGAAGGTATTTCACATGAAACTTTAAAAATATGACATTAAATTCTATTCCCCTCATTATTCTTTCATGCCTCTTTTGCTGAGTGATATGAAAATGAAGGTTGTTGAGAACTAATTATCTTTCATCTTTTTTACGGTGGGGCTGCCCAGTGCTGGATTTCTGTATCTGGTTGTGTGCATGAATAGCTAGCGTTTTACCTCATCTTTAGCAAATTTTATTGTATTGAAAAAAGAAAAAATATCCTAGGACTGGGCTGGTCCAAATTTTTTTTAAAATCTTTCTCTGAGCTCTGGCGAAAGATAAAAGGTTCCTGGAGGCATTTGTTCAAACTGATGGTTCCCCATCTTTTGCCCAGTCTGCGATTTTCTAAGCTAAACAAATGCACCTCTTGAAACCTTTCCTGAGCATGACAGTTTTTATATTTTCTCACTACCTGTTGCTTTCCCATCTGTGTAAATCTTTCTTGATCATGGTTGATAGACTCAATCCCACTCCTCCACAATCAAAAGAAGAACAGAGTAGCTCTGGCATGTGTCTTGCATGCACAGGGATCTCCCTTCCTCTCAATGTTTTTGTGCAATGCTGAGAAGTTTTCCATCCTTAGGATTTGTGTGAGGTATGCAATGGCAATGTGTACATTTGTCTGGCATATTATGGCAACAGCATGACTTCTGAAGTAATTTTCATAAAAAACCACAAATAATTATTTAATTGTATCTCCATTCAGTATCTAGCTTTCTTTTAAAAAAGGATCAAAGTAGCATCCAGAATGTCAAAATATGGCCTTGCTTTCTATATATTACACATTTAGAATTTGTGCATGTTTCCATGCACTTTGTTTACTCAGTTTCTGTTGATCTCATAGAGAGGGTAAGTTTTTTTAAGAAATCCTTTTCATTATGGAGGTGTCTAAAGGATTTTTAACTAGCCCAGCTGAGGTACTCAAGGAGAAATGTGCATGGATTTGCAACATAACGTTAGGATTATGCTTTTTTTGGTGGCAGGGGGCAAATCTATTTTTCAACCTAATGTTTCAAAGAAAATGTGTCAGCAGTAGTACATAACTGGTAGGACTGATAGTCACAGGTTAATTATTACTCAGTTTCTTCAGCCTAAAGAACAAGATTTTTCTTTTAAGAACAAGTTACACTGCAACGTTTGCAGCAAGCATGCAGGAGGAACCTCCATGGGTAAGCTTAGGTTTCAGTGCAGATTTGTTAAGTACTTTTTAAAAGCCTAAGTTTCAGTGCAGATTTATTAAGTACTTTTTAATTTTATGCACTTCAGGGAGTAATGTGTGACCTTATCTACAATGGTGTTATTGTGTCAAAGAGCATGAATTGGAACAGGGCATGCCTGAATTTTTAATGCATACTGACTGCTCCCATGCCTGGGAAAGACTCATACAGAAATCAGTTCTTTCTGTTGATCTCTCTTGCTGTCATAGGATGGAAGGAGCAGTCAGACAAGCTTTGAACTTCTCAGACTCTTTTTCTCTTAGTCTTTTTGCATTAATGTTTTGGGTTTTTTGTCTATGACCTACCTTTCATTTGTTAAGCAGAATATTTCAAACTTTGCTTCTTCTGAGGCTGCTCCTAAAAAGTGTAGTTCATTCCAGACCATGGCTGTCTACCCTGTAAAAAGTAATTTGTACCAGTTTACGTAACTGATGGTCAATCTCAAGTCCTTCAGAGCTAAACTCCTAATGTCCTGACACTGAAAGCTCAATTCTGCAACCTAGTTTAATGTGAAACTTTGCTGCTTGGTTTTGCAGATTCGAAACGTGGCAGCCAACCTCTGTGTGGACAGCAAACACGGAGCCACAGGGACTGAGCTGAGGCTGGACATCTGTGTGAAGGACGGCTCAGAACGAACATGGTCACATGAACAGGTATTTTAATGCTGCAAACAGAAAATCAGGGTAGCATTGTTACTTCTCTCTCCCAGGTTTTAAACCTTTTCTGAGGGCTTCCACTTTTCTTAAGGTAAACAGAGTGCAGAAATATTTTTTTAGTTATTACTGACCTTAATAGCTTTTACAAAGTACTCCTTAATATAAACTCAGAAATTCCAACAGCCACCTGGGCTGTCTTCATTTCCAAAAGGAAATGCAATGCCCAGAGAGCTTTTTGAGGCCCCATTCTCCCCCACTGTGTAATGAAAACATGCTGATTTTGGTTGAGTTACCTGGAAATATTTTAACTATAGTACCAGGCCTTTTACAGCTCCAGTCATTGTCTTTTTAATGCTTTTATCTCAACAAGCAGTTATACTTTAAACAAATATGAGGCATAAGTGAGATAAATGGGCAAAAGCAAGCAAAAAAGCATTTCAAACGACAAGGAACTTAAGAAAAGCTTTTATTTTGGTTGGTTAGGTAGAAAACTATTAGCTCTCAGGAGTATGGAGGAAAAGAGCTCTAGTTTTTACTCATTGTGAGAGCCATAGGAAAGGGATCATAACTTACAGTCCGTGGGTCTTTCCACTGTGAGCAGAATCCAGATGAAAAGTGCAACCTAGTCATTTACTAGGAAATTTGGTGAGCGACTCTTTCACAGGAAACGGTCCCAGATTAATAAAAGATTCCTAAGTTGTATGGTTCATACTAGACCCATCACAGTGTTCTCTGGCTTTAAAATCTGCAAAGCTACAAACCCTCCTCAGGAAGGGAAGGAGGGAATGCTGAAGCTGCCAGATACGACAAAGGAGGAAAAAAAGTTGGATGAAAAGGTGAGAGAAGAAAAAATTGATTGCAGAGAAAAGGGAGACATGGAAATATCCTTTGAAATAATTGGAACAAAGGGGAAATGACATGAAGGGAGAAGGATGTTACGGAGGAATCCATGTTTCAGCTTAATCCAGGGTGCTGCAACATTTGGGATCAGACTGGATCTGAAGGTCTTACTCTGTGCTAAGGAAATGAAGTGGCTTTATAAGAATCAGACGGTGAAGCTAGCACGAAGGGAGTTCAACCAGCCAGCTCCTCAGATCCCAGAACCAGAGCTGGGAAGCCTCAAGCACTTCAGTGCTCGACGTGTGCCCCAGGAACAGCACGAATCGTCTCCGCCAGGCTGGTGACGATGCCATACTCCGGCATTGCCGGAGAGCGTGGCGAACTTCCCGGGAGCGCCTCGTCCTTGCGGCGGTGCGGTGCGGTGCGGTGCGGCGGGCGGGCGGCAGGGGGCAGCGCGGCCCGGCGGAACGGGCCCGCCGCGGGAGCGGCCAGCCGCCCTCAGGGCCAGCGCCCCTCGCAGCCAGCGCCCCTCAGGGCCAGCCGCCCTCAGGGCCAGCGCCCCTCGCAGACAGCGCCCCTCAGGGCCAGCCGCCCTCAGGGCCAGCGCCCCTCACAGCTCACAGACAGCGCCCCTCAGGGCCAGCCGCCCTCAGGGCCAGCGCCCCTCACAGCTCACAGACAGCGCCCCTCAGGGCCAGCCGCCCTCAGGGCCAGCGCCCCTCACAGCCAGCTCCCCTCAGGGCCAGCCGCCCTGAGGGCCAGCGCCCCTCGCAGACAGCTCACAGACAGCTCCCCTCAGGGCCAGTGCCCCTCACAGCCAGCTCCCCTCAGGGCCAGCCGCCCTGAGGGCCAGCGCCCCTCGCAGACAGCTCACAGACAGCTCCCCTCAGGGCCAGTGCCCCTCACAGCCAGCTCCCCTCAGGGCCAGCCGCCCTGAGGGCCAGCGCCCCTCGCAGACAGCTCACAGACAGCGCCCCTCAGGGCCAGCCGCCCCTCACAGACAGCTCACAGACAGCGCCCCTCAGGGCCAGCGCCCCTCACAGCTCACAGACAGCTCCCCTCAGGGCCAGCGCCCCTCAGAGCCAGCTCACAGACAGCGCCCCTCAGGGCCAGCCGCCCTCAGGGCCAGCTCCGATCATGGCCAGTGTCCCTCAGGGCCAGCGCTGTGCTGCTGTCACACTCGTCTGTGGGGCATCAAACCCCAGGCCAGCCTCACAGAGCTCCTCTTCCTTCTTTATATCTGACAGAATTTGTTGCCTTCATGAGTTCTGCATACACCAGTAGAAACTAGCAGTGTTGGCGAAAGTATCAAGTATTTTATTATCATATTTCAAATAGCATGGATTGGTGCTGAGCTGGACTTGTAATTTCTGGTATAAATTTACAGAGTTCAGTGGCAAGCTTAGTGTGACCAGTGCGACAGGCATCAGTGCCAGACAGAGATGATCCTTTGTGTTGCTTGATTCATGTCATGTTACAGGGCAGGAATTAAAAGCTGACAGTCTCAGGCACCATGCCAGGGGCACATGCCTTTAGCAGACCCCAGGAGAGGAAGAAGGCTTCCCACTTCAGGGCTTTGCAAGCCCCACTGGGCAAGCCGCAATCGAAAGGTTTGCGGGTGCTTGCAGGCTTTCTGGTAAACAGGAGATGGCTGAGAAATGTCACTGTGGTTTCTGGAAACTTTCCCAAAGTTAAGAGCCAGAGGGGAAGAAAAGAGACAGGAGGATATGTCATGGCACTGCATTCTTCCATCTCTGTTTTCCCAAAGCTGGCTTTTGGCTTCAGGGGAAACTGAGGCTCTGCTGGACAGATAACCCACAGTAAAGGAAAATGACAAGTATCACTGTGTCTTATCAAGTTCCCCAGCCTTGCCAGGGAATGGCTGGACAGACACCATCTCTAACGTGGCTCAGCAAGTGCCCAGCTCTTCCTTCTCTACTTGGAGGTATAGTTCAAGCCAGAGTGCAGCTCTGAAACGTGGCATTTCATCTTTGGATGGGGGCACATGTTGTCCCCTCAAGTGTAATGGCACAGCCAAAGCACAGCGCCAGCTGACGGACCCCGGCCAGACAGCGAGTAATTGAGCGACGTTGCCAGGCTGGAGAGCATTAATGGCATCAAAAGGGCCTTTGTCCTATAGACAGTCCCAGGCCAATGGCTCTATCAGGCAATCATTCTTCAGGCCCTGTGCCAATTATAAATGAAGCTGGAAAGCTGTATTTCCCACTTAGTGCATGACAGGGCTCAGCTACATGAAAAGGCAAAGCATGAGGGCTGAGGGGTTGCTTGATTGCAAATGCAGAGGATGGGGCTGTGTTTTACAGACTCTGGTATGAGAGAAGGCAGAAGAGAATGAGCATCCACTGAGCCAGTACAGAGGGTTTCTTGGGTCCAGCAGGGAACAGTGAACAGCAACCCCGTGTGTTGCAGGTGAAGAATCAGCCTGCTGTTTGTTAATAATGTGTCTGGGAATTTCGTGCAGCCTTGTTTCAAATCAACAAGCAGTCAGAAATGAATGAAGTACAAAAAGGGTACAAAAAGGCTCAGCCATTTGTTGTAAAATCTGACACAGTTTGTTCCTAACAAAGGAACAACAAAATCCAAAGTAACAAGTGTTGGCAAAGCAGAACATTATATACTCCGGGTTCCAGCTAATAACATGTAGCATTGTTGGACATTATACAGTGGGGAGATAATATTTATATGGGTCAGATTCAGTGTTAACTAGAGGAAAATTGCTGTTTAAATGAGGAAAGTTTAGAATTATGAGATTGGAAAGATTGTACACCTTCATGTTGTATCTGTTATTGCAAGATTTTAATACCAATTGGATGCATAGAGAAGTGTAACCTTTTTTCTCTTCTCTCTCTTAGTCCTAAAACTGAGTTCCTGTCCCTAACAAGGTTGGTTTTATAATAGTATCACTAGCAAGAAGACAAACATGTTGATTTAAAAATAAAACTGTTTTTAAAAAATGGGAGGATAAAGAAGGAGGAAAAATAATCTAAGCTAGTCTAAACATTGAGATTTAGTATTGCACAGATTCTTGTTTTCATTGGAAGAGAATAAAATCCCCCTGCTGTTACCACATCTTGTCTTGCAAGCAGGACACAGCCCTGGCAGTCTTCAGAAACCACACAGGAGTGGAAAGAGCAAAGGAATAGTCTGGATCAATGTGATCTGATTTAAAGGCTGCCTTGAGCTCTTCCAGGTGTACTGATGCATTCAGTAGCGTAATAGTCCTCAGGCCAAGGTCCAGAGAGCAGCAAGAATTGGTCCCTCAGCTCACCACTCATGCACAGAATGAGAAATTTGGTGAGCCACCCACTAGGAAAGATGAGGCTGGTCCCAAAATAGAATCTCTCTCTGCAGTAGTAGTAATGAGAGTGAGAATATCACAGAAGCACTCTTCCACACCATTCCTCTAGGTATTTGTTATTCATCACTTTGAACTCCAGGTTTATTATGTGTCTGTAGAAAGGTAAAGGATAAGATAAAGAAGATGGCTTTTGTTGGCTTTTTGTTAAAGGAAAATTGTCTCAGGCTTCTTTTTTCCTGAAGAAAGAGCAGTGTAATATTTTTCTGTTCCAAATCTTACTTTGCCTTTGCTGGTGAAATGATAAGTTGTTGTAGGGAGTCCATGATGATGCTTCAAAGAAACATGAAGAAAAATGGAAAAAGATTTAACCTTTTGAAAAGCGGAAATTGCTTTGAAAATGAGGTTAAAGCTGTCCACTGCATTTTACTGCAGATAAATGTAAAATGCACTCTAGGAGATGGAAGAAATAAGCAGGACACTGAGACAGATTAAGGAAACACTCTCTAGAAAACCTATAATGCAGATATAAATAGGGAGTAACAGCAGCTAAGAGAGAGAACAAGAGCTTACAATAAGACACAGTAAAAAAAAAGTAAATATTCATATACATGCTTGTATTTAGGGCCTATAAGCTAAAAGAGACAGTAACGCTTTTCAAATGTGGTATTCAGAGGATGGTACAGCTCTGAAGATGCAGTATTTTTAAGAGGTGTTTTATTGAGGAAGACCATGGAAAGAAGATAACTATAGCAATGAAAAGGTTAAAACCTGAGAACCACTGCAGAATTGTTCAGGATCAGACCCACAAGATATTTATTAAGCTTCAATTTATAGCTGGTTTTATCAGGGAATGTACACACTGGAGGAGCAGGGTGCTAGATAAGGGCCATAAGGAAGCTGTGATGAGGTGTTGAAGACAGTCTGAATTCAGTATGGGGAGCTGAACTCAGTACGTGGAACTACTTCTCTGGATAATGAGCCTGCGTGCAGTTCCACATGAACCATCTCATCTGAGCAGTTTCTGCTGGCAAAGTTTGCTCATTTAAAGAGAGCTTCACTTTCTCAGTGTTAACGTTTCTTTTTTTTTTCCTATGGTAAATCAAAAGTCATGCAGAAAGCTGAATAGCACTCACTCAAAAAAGAAAAAAAAAAAAAAGAAAGAAAAGAAAATAACCTCACAGCTCTTGACAGAGCTTCTAGGTAGTAATTTACAGCCTGCAACCTCTTTTCTGCAAGGTTTGGTCCATGGAAAGGAGAATGCACTCCACGTCTTTAAATTTGATGCTGTCAGACCTGTCACCTTCATCTGATGATTGAAAGACTGCAGTGTCACAGCATCACTTCAGACAGCTGGTGTCTAATTGAGAAGGATTCCTCTATTAACTGTGACCCTCCATGACTCCTCTCAGGCAGTGAGAAAAAGGGCTTTGACAAGCTGTCTGTAGCTCACAGGTTTCACAGTAGAAGGATGAAGATCATTTAACATGTGTTGTTTGGGGAAAAAAGACAGTTGAGAGAGGCTATGGTAACAGTGTCCCCCATAAACAGAAGGAAACTGCTCATTAAACATAGGAAAGAGACTGTGATGGGAAGATCTCTCTGGGCAGCTTGTTCAGACCCAAATGAGAGCTAAAGGAACATCCCTGACTGCGGCTTTCTGAGTCCTAGGGAGCTGAAATCCTAGTGCATACAGGTGCTGCTTTAACTGGGGTAACTAAAGGCTTTAATAAAGCATCACCCCTCTCCTCTCTGCAGTACTGTGTCACTAGGGACTTTTTCCTTCCCTGACATCAGGATTGTGCCTTCCTGGGATATATTCTACATGGACACTGATGCACTTTAATTAAGGCAGTGGCCTCACTGAATTGTAGACAGGCAGGACCTTGTTCAACCAGCATCTGGGCTACGTGAAAAGGGAATCCTACATTAAGCTATTGTGTGTTATTTTAAATGTTTTTCACTAATAATATAGCATTGTATTGCCTGATTGTTTTCCCAGCTCTTCACCTTTGGTTGGAGAGAAGACATCCGCCCTGGGGAGCCACTTCACACCAGGAAGTTCTGCTTTGACGCCATCTCGCACAGTAGCCCTGTCACACTGTATGACTGTCACGGGATGAAGGGAAACCAGCACTGGAGCTATAGGAAGGTCAGAGTCACTGTGGGGCATCTCAGAGGTTCAGACTGTCTTAAGCCTGTATTCAGTTTAGCACAGGCTTGTGCTTTCCCATTTCTGTTTTCAAATCATCCTATTCCAATTTAATTCTATGGTAATCTCTCTAGAATATGTTCCTTTTGAGCATTCAGATATTTAGGTCAAATTTAAATGAAAATGGATCTGATCCAGCTCAGAGGGTGTCTGTATTGGATCTGTTCCCTGAAAGGTGTTTTACCGTTCTGGCACTTCAAGATGTGCCATTTCAACAGAGGAACTGTTGGAAATATTTTCATCCAATGTGACAGCAGCAAGACATGCTGTTCATGAGTTAAATGTATTTTACTACATTTTAAAGATTATAAGTGGCAGAAAAATCTCCCTCAAAAAAACCAAAACAAACAAACAAACAAAAAAACAACACTAAAAGGACTGCTGTAAGCCCAAAGGAGGCAGGAGTTTATAAACTAAAAATAAGCAGCTTAGGCACTACTTTGATCTGCTGAATTTCAGCCCATTTTTATAAATCACTGGAAACAGGAGGTCAATCTAGAAACTGCCAGAGCTTCAGTTATGGTAAAAAGTCCTGGTAATGCTACTGATTTGTTATTGTTGTTGTTGTTGTTGTTAGGGTTTTTTAATGGTTTATCAGCAAGTTGTCTTGATTAAAGATATTCCATTCAGGATGAGGATTCTCTGAAGCACTGAGGATTTCTCTCACACATGCTTCAGTTTTCTTTGACTATTATGCCTTGCCCTTCACCTTGTTTAAGCTGAGGCCAAAGTACCAGGAACTGGTCTTTGCCAGATAAACCTCAATACTGTTTTCTAGTTTAAAAATATATATAATACAAAACTAATTCAGAGCCATTAAAAATAGGTTTCTCCTGATGCTTTTTTCTGAGTGCCTACTTATTAGCTTGTGCCTTTTTGCCTTATTTATGTTGCAAATCGAGGTCCATCATAAGATTTTTCAGAAATGTAATTCCTTTGAAGCTGAGGTATTACTTGTAAGAAAGTTAGAATGTATGGGGCAGATATTTGGAGGATATAAATTGTGGTGGTTGTATTGCTGCCTATCTGATTCTATAATGTCATAATAATCCTTTCTTGCTTCAAAACCCTTCTGGTTTATCTTTTTGCCTACCCAAGCTGCAAATCAAAAAGCTTTCATACCTTTAGCACTCATTGTTGCTTAATATAGCTGGTTCATAAGACAAAACGCAGGTCTGGAGCTACCCTCTGTAAGGCTCATCACCTTTGATGAGGACAGAATATAGCAGGTACCAAAAGAAATGACATTTGGAAAAAATACACAGTGTAAGTTTTATTAAATTCTCTGCACAGCTTCATTTTTAATTTCCAGAAGGCTGACGGGGCTCGTATAAAAATTCTCAATGCAAGACAAGCACTTCCATCTCAGCAAGAAACACCACGAAGTTTTGTTATGATGGAAGTACTGACACATTCTTAACTGTAATCCCAACCTGACAGCAAGCTGGTCAATTTGCATAAACCTTCAAGTTAAGAAACTGCATTGGAGTAATAGAACTATATATATATATGGTTTTCTTTAAGATTACTTTTAGTTTGCTACACAGTAAGTATTTTTTTAATGTTTCCTTTAGTCTGTTTCCTCAAATAAAGGGCAGATTTATATTAGAGATTTCTGGTAGTACAGCTACACCTCCAGAAACGTTATATATGATATAATCCTTTTTGAGCTTTGACATCATCTTGGCAATAGAACTTTTAGGGCTTTCCCCCCTACAAAGCAAAAACTGATGTGTGCTGGAGCCTTTTACCTAGGGAATGGTATGCTACTGAATCTGCACCCTAAATAAATAGGAATAATAATGTGGTTAAGAAAGAAATGTTTCCTTTTAAAAAGCAGAGAGCAGATCAGCCAGTCTCTTCTGTTCTCTGCACCACTTACTGACAGTGTAGCTTCCTAATGATCATGTATCCATGCTACCAAAAATTCTTCTCATGCTTTAGGAGAAAAGACCATGCTTGTCAATGTCTTGTAAGATGCCTAATATGAAGGATTTCTTATCATTCTGTCATATTATTTCTATAAAACTAGAAGATAAGCAGCTTTTGTTCATTTAAAGATGAGTCTCTTCTCATGATCATTTGCATCATTGAGCCACTGATAAAAAGTTACGGTTGTGAAGTGATTACAAAATTCTGCAAATGCAATTTGAAGCCAGGCACTATTTTCAGATTCCATATTCTCATAGCATAGAAATTGTAACAACCTGGTTTTGGATCCTGGTGAATAAAAACAGCTTAAATATTTTAGTGGCAAGTAAAATACATTAATATTTTACTTTGGGTAAGGAGTGCTCCTCTGGAAAAAATTTACAGCTTATCCCCATTACATGCACTTTGCTTCTCATTGCAGTGCAGTCTCAGAGCGTGCAAACCACATTCTTTTCAGATGAATGAAGCCAAAACTACCACTAATAAACATGTGTCAAAAAAACTGTTCTTATTCCCATACTGCTTAAACTACATCTGGGCCGCTACTTGAAAGTCTCATAAGTCTGCAATATTAAGTAATCAATTTTCTTAGGAGCAATCTGAAATACTGGTCTGCAGCCAAGTATACCTTTGAGAAAACCCTGTAAGAGGCAATGGAGCAGAATAAATCCAAGCAGTACTGCAAACATTGCTGTGGGTTGTAAACAGAAAAATGTGAGTAATGCCAGGACAAAAAATATTGGCACCATATTGGAGCAATGTAAGATATTAGATAGATAAAAGTAAATAACCTGTAATTATTAGATATTTGGGAGAATGGCTTAGCTTCCCAATCTAAAGTAATTTCTTTGGCTCTGTTTGATATTCCTAAGCATGCCAGAGTCAATGATGAGCCCTGCCTACAAATTTCCGTTCCGCATAGTGAAGGAATATGCCTCTGGTTTTCAGTGTAGCATCATTCTGGGCTGACAGGTAGTGCACTGATTCTGATAAAGTATGATTCAATTTATGTGCCACAAGCCCACTACTGCTATTTGTAGAGCAGAAGTATCCAAGAGAGGGCTGATTTAGTAGGTCTCTAAAAATAAACAATTGTTCAAAATCAATTTCATTATATGGTAATTCTACACTGAGCCTAGTGATTATGATAGACTGACAGCATCAAAAACTGTGCCCAAAAGAGAGGGGTTTGCTCATAGTCTCCTGACAGCTGCAGGGACACACTGTAAGAGTCAGCTAACTCGTCATGCAGGAGGTGTGTATATTATTCCCTCAGACAGATGAAGACATGTCATAGTGATAGTGGCTTTTATCATGTGGACATCAGTCCTGCTGAAACTGCACTGGAGCTACCAACTAGTTTCAGATAAACTACCACACCCACCAGCTCATAATGACTTCCAGTTGCTCTTGACATTGGCCATAGTTACAGCAGTGACCTATAAGAAATGAAAGACTCTGTGTGTCATTACCAACCCCCCTGAGCTGTCGAGACCAATTATTGTATGGAGGATTTTCTCCTTCTGCAAATAATCTTCAGGCTTGCCTTCATGCAGAAGGAAAAATAAATTATTCTGCTGTTTTCAGATGTTAGAAATGTTTCCACAAGAGTGCTTGTGGTTTCTCAATATTGGTGTAAAGGGGAATTTATGTATTTCTCTTATAAAGTTCTTCTCTGGGATACACACAACTGTTATCCCTTGAAGTCCTGAACCTGTTTCCACTGAAATCCAGCGGAAGATAAGACCACCAGGCTTTGACCTTAAGTCAGCATAAGCTTGAGATGATAAATTAATAGGCCTTTATATATAGCTAAGTCAGCCAGAAGATTTTCCAGAGTAGTAACTCTGTCCCTGTTGTTAAAAGACACTCTTCTTTCCTAATAACCAGAATCTCTAAATAAAAACACCAATAATGCTTCACTCAAATATTGCCTGCCTGTGATATTTCTATAAGAAAGATCGCTAGCTTTCTGGAAAGGCTGGAGTGGTTTTTGTAGCCAACTTTCTGTGCTGAAGCTTTTTCCTTTCTTTTTGTACCAGCTATCTTATTAAAGCTTCTAGTGTTCCAGCTTTGGCTTCTTAATAGCTTGGCTGGTCCTCCAGCTATACTGCAAGGAAAACCATATGCCCCCTTCCTTCAAGGTCCCACGTCAGGCAGGGTGGCCATGGCACAGTCCCTGTCTCCTGATTTCAGGTAGTGCCACTCCATCAAGCTGTTACTACTGCATGAGCAGCTGCCAAGGTGCAGGTGTGTGCCTGCACCACCCCATAGGGTGCCTGGCAGTTCTTGCAGGCCCGCCTCATCCTAGCAGGGACATAGTAGCCATTTGTATACAGTACAGTTATCCCCTTCTTGCAAGCTGGAGTATCCTGCCTGCATTCCTTGTAGGACACGAGAGAAAGGCTTGTACTCATTTGATTTGGTCCTGTCAGCTTTGATGGCATCTCTCTGAATTTCAATCTGGGGCAGGAGATGTTCATCCACTGGTTTTGGGGAAAGGCCAGTGCTGACGGTAAAACAGTGTGAAAGGCAGATGTAACACCATCCCCCTCAGCCAGAGCACAAGGTCCTTTTGACTTGCTTCTTTATTGCATATATTAATTTTTAAAAGAGCCATTGTACTTTACTATTTTTTCACAAACCACAAATCAATGAATTTAATTTTTCCTAAATTAAAAAACCCACAATTTTTCAAAGTGGTTTTAAATAGCTGCTGTTTCTGTTTGTTTTCATACTTTTTTTTTCTTTTCAATGTAGGGTATTTTTAAAGAGAAGTTTCTATTATTGCTGCTCAGCACTCAGAGTAGTTGTGTGAGTTTTTAATCTATTGCAATTTGACAAGTAGATTTTTTTTCCCTCTCACAAACTGGGCATGCAGGCACATCCTGGATTAGTATAAAAATACTCTCAGGTTATCATCAGCATGGAGAGGAAAAGCCTGAATGTGGTTTACCAAGAGTAATCTGAAATTTATTTCAACAGATGCAGTATAGTCCCTGGAAACTTTCAAACCATTTAATGACTCCCACATCTGTTTTTCTCAAAACACTTGCCCGCATGAACTAAATACATTGAAGCAACCCAACTCACCACCTGCTCAACTGACTTCTTTCACAAAGATTCACATCAGGTTACTTAATATTCACTTCAGTTTTGTGAAGTAAAATTAATAAAACTAATCATCATAAATATGCTTTTTAAAGCAACTTAATCCATGCTTACCCTCCCAAAATCTCCATTTGGAGCTAAATCAGTGTTAGGATTTCCACCTTATTAGGAGAGAGAGCGTATTTCAGTGGCTGGCCTTTGCGAGGCCACAGGCAATGAATGGGATGAGAACATCAATCCTGTGTCCATCTGTCCACCACTTCAGTTAATAATTCCTTTCTAACATCTTCACGAAGTTGAAGATTTTACAGCTCCCCTTGCCAAGAAACACAACACTGTCAAGAACAAAACTTCTCTATAAAAAAACCCAAACAAATCAATTTTTCAGGTTCCGACATATAAATGAGCTCCAAGCATATATATGGTATACAAAGATACTAAGACATTCTATTTTTCTATTATATTATGCAGTTGTTAGTCAAAGACCAGATGATGTCTCCCTCTTTCTTGAATCCACTCTTTCATAAAGGATAATAGCCCAAGGGAAGAAAATACTCCATTGTCTACAGCTTTCTAATAATAGTTTTTGTTATTACACAGGGTTAGTGCACAGAGACCACAAAGTCATTTCAAACAGGACTGTTTTAATCCATGTTCTGTAAAATTAGAACACTTCCAATGATTTGGCATTTGCTACTTAATTCTATTTTTTTTTCATTCCTGTAGGACAAAACTTTGTTCCACCCGGTAAGCAGCAGCTGCATAGATTGCAACCCAGCTGAGAAGAAGATTTTCATGAACAGATGTGATCCTTTATCTGAAACG
The DNA here is from genome assembly GCA_034336665.1 of Luscinia megarhynchos. NCBI lineage: Eukaryota > Metazoa > Chordata > Aves > Passeriformes > Muscicapidae > Luscinia > Luscinia megarhynchos. The sequence goes on along the minus strand of CM067566.1, from coordinate 35,895,093 downwards.
CAACAGTGGATTTTTGAACACATTAATATGACTGTTTTAGAAAAATTTAACAGCAAGGCCAGTTCCTAGAAGGAAAAAAAAAAAAAGAAAAAATGAACACACCTATTTACGTACAGACTGCAGACTACATTTTTGCCAGCATCTGGGTCAAAGGAGTCAGGAATTAAGTTTCCTAGATCCAGGAAATCTGTTCTGAGGATTAAGAAAATGCCACAGCAAGAGCCAGCAGGCTGTCCTTGTGGATATACAGTATCTGGAGAACTTGGCCCAGAGGCTCACCGGATGCTGCTGAGAACTTCAGGCTGAAAATTCCCTTGCTGGTCAAGGGAAAACCTTTGTTTAAAAACTGTTTAAAAGTACTCCAAGTTAATAAAGTAAAACAAAACTCTAGAGTTTCTCAGGTCAAATCCTGCTGTAGTGAGTAGCTCAGAACAGACGCTATGATTTGGGATGGGTTTATGGAGTGCATGACACCTACAGGAACCTGAAGAAATCCCAGGTTTTAGAATTAAACTTGCTGGTAGAAGAATAATGTTGTCCCAGCATTCCCTAGACAAGATATATGCTCTGTTGACAGTCTCTTAATAAAAGTTTGGGTTAAGCAGGTTTAACCCTCAGAACTGCTGCAATTAATTTTAAATACCTCCCTTTTACATTCCATTCATTACCAAAATAGGAATGGTAGAAATTTTATGGTCTAGAATTACACTGTAGTGAAGCATGAAATAAACTGTATGGTTTTGCCCTCACATTTTCCCCCTTCAGGAAAAATAAAGTAAAGCAATCAAATTTCTATATATGATATATTTAGCAGTTGTGATTCAAATCCCTTTGCACACAAGGTGAGATTATTTTTTTTTACTGACAAATATAACAGCAGCAGCTGCAGCATAACAGAAGGCTTGTGGACTATCTGTCTTTTTTAAAGGTAGAATATTTACCAACATAAAAATTAAATTGAAAATAGGCTGGGGGAAAAATCAGGAGGAGAGTGGGAAATAATTGCATACTGCATGCTAAACTAGGTTAGTCAAATTAATACTGATATGCTGCCATCACCTAAAAGCATGTTGACTCCCTGCAGTGCAGCTTAAAAGATCTTGCAGTGCTCTTGACACACAGGAGCGGAGAGAAAAATTGACAGGAAATCAGTTGGGTGGCTTTGGAGTTTTTGAAATCTGCGATGGAAATTGTGAACTTTCCACAGCAAGCAAGTGAATGGTATTGTAGATGTCATGAGAGAGGAAACAAGAAGTGCAAGCAAGTCACGCATTACAGTGTTTTGGTACTTTTGGCACAGGCACTATTCAGGGTAACAGAGACTTCCATCACACTGATGATCCCGATGGGTCCCTCAGACCTATCAAGCTGTTAGAGAGAGAGGCCTCTAAAACATTTTAGGTAGGGTGTCTATGGCTCTTCTCAGTTCACACTGATGTGTGGAACGTGACTGGTAACTTTGAGATTGTTCAAGGAAAGAGTGTGTATAAATTTGTATCAAGTAAATATGTGGCTGTTGCTTGAAAGATGAATTTACAGATGAAAGCACCATAAATGCAGATAGATCACATCCTCTGTGCTGTAACTCCTTTCAGGTTCCAAAAATAACATTTGTAATTAAGTTGCTAATTTTGATTGCTGGTGAGGTGACTGACTAACCAAAATACTAATGTGCAATCTACCCTGTTTTAAGGGAGTGGAGTGACTGTGTTTTGTTTATTTCTCCTTAAGCTCTGTTTATGCACAAAGAGCATTGATTGCATCCAGAGGATGGCTCTAGTACCAGTGTGCTATTTTATAGGAGCATCTTATAGTTGCAGGTCATATGGAAGTTTTAGAAGGGGAATGAGATCCTGTAGCATTCAGGATGCATGCACTTGGGAAATTGTGAAATTTCCAACACGTTGAGCAATTGCTGCAAGTTATTGGAGAGATCTTTCAAATAATTTAAAGGGATGTGTCGATAGAGTTGTCATTTTATGATTTTCAAATAAATGAGCTTGTTTAGGTATTGTTTAAATTTAATTTGAAGATATGGTGTGCTCAGGAACAGAAGAAGTAAGGTTTCAGTATGAGGATACTTCACTGATGACCAGGATATTTTGTTTAACTGTCATAGCATCATTTATTTGCAGCCTGATCATGAGGAGAGAGGGTTTGGGAAAAGAAGAAAATGGCTGCCTCAAATATAAATGCAGCCCTCAAGCTGCTGATTGTAACTGGCCCCAAACTGTCAGACTTGGAAGCAACACTGTATGCCTGAAATAGAGAAGCAAAGGAGGATTGCTAAACCAGAACAGATTGGTAGGGTTATGTCGTTCAGTGTCTGACTGCATCTCAGTGGTCTGATTTTGAGATGCCTGATGGGAACTAGGCTGCTCTTAGGGCAAAGAAATTCTATGCCTACTACAGCCCTTGTTGAGTCGTATTGCACAGCACCTTACACTGCCAAAGGAAGCCTTCTACTTACTTGAAGCTGATCACAAATTGTAAACTCTTGCAGTCTTTGTCCAGAAAGCAATCCATATGACTAATAGTCAGATGTTGTGGGGAAAGAGAACAGTACTTGCACAGGACTCCTTCAACAAAAGTTTTATTAATAATAAATGATCATTGCTACCTTTCAGTTCAAGTCTGTCTTGGGTGTTCTCCAAAGGTTTCCACTGATAAGAATATTTCATTACTAATTTGCCATTCAGAATTTCTTTTAATTCTTCCTGCAACCATATCTTTTCCAGACAATAAACTTCTGAACAATTTGATAGGTTGGAGAGATGTATCTTCCTCTCATATTTCTCCAGGAGCGTTTAACCCATGTTTCTTAAAGACAATGAAATTTCTTCACAGAATTTTTTTTAAATACCAGGTAGTTCTGAACACATTTTAAATGTAGTGCACAGGTGGCATTAACTAATGTGGGCTCATCATTTCAGGGGAGCTATACTGATTTCCCCAACTAATTACTTGCTTCCATTTTTTTCGATTGATTATTTTATGGCTTTAGTCAAGAGGTCTGAAAAGAAGATCTTTGTATCTTTAAGAGTTCATCAGCATCTACCCTAAATATTTTCCATTTAAGGTTAACTGACCTTTATTTTTTGTGCCCAGTAAACTTCTACAACTGGAGAGAGCAACTGGAAAAACTGAAATAAACTCCAAGTGCAACTAAAACTCTGAAATAACACATCTTTCCCTGCATATATTCCAGAATCTAAACTAAATAGAGGCCTTGGGGGACAGGGCTCAAAGGAGAGAGGATAAGCTGGGAAACAAAGTCTTTAATGTGTGGGAGAGTAGCCTTGTTGCAGAGACATGACAAGACTTCACTTTTCATTGGCCACCGTCTTATTTCAGAAAAATGAGATTGCTTTAGAACAGATGTTTCTGCAGCAGCATGGATATTTTAATGATGTAATGCATTATTCCTGGGTGTGATCCATTTATGAATAAATGGTCTCTAGGTGCTGAACTAAGTCTGTCTCATGATAAAGATAGACTAAGCTTGAAAGGAAGCTGACAAGCACTTAACAACCTTTGATTACTGGCAATTTACCAGGCATCAATGTCTCCAGTGACCTTAGTGAAATCTTATGCCACATAGAAGAAATGTGTATAAATAGCTTGACCAAATTGATTAGATAGGTGGTACTTCTGCAGGAATGGGTGCTACCTTTGTTAAAAAAAAAAAGTCATAATCACAATTCATTTGCATTTTTACTGATAACTTCTGCAAGGGACTGATTGAGGGAGACCCTTTTAGCCTATCTGGATGGATTGGAGATGGAGCATTTTAGGAAGTCAGTACTGGCAAGCATTCAATGTGGCTGACACCAGGGGTGCATCCATTTGCTATTTAAAGAGCATCTGTAATGCTGATAACCCAGTGCCTTTCAAGAGAGAACACAGCATATATGTTAAAAAAAGGAATATGATAATGGTTTTGTTTTTCTTTCATCAAGGTTGTTAGGGAAATAATTTCAAAGCCCTTGAAAACAATACAAAGTGATCAAAAATTACGTTTTTATAGTGATGTTAATTTATTTGTTTGTTTAACCCCCTCCCAAATGTGTTCCATATTCTCCTAAAAAGAGCACAAGGGTCCAAGAGTGCTTTTACATAATATTTTCAGGATTTTGCCCTGTCTGAAAGTTTTGAAAAGCCTTCAAAAATCAGGAAATGTAAACCAGAAGGTAGCATAAAAACCCAAAGAAAAGTAACTATTATGTCTAGTGTACCAAGAGACTTTGCTAAAAGTTTGCTAAGATAATGTCTTTCGACTGGAAAATTTTAGATGAATAAGTAATAGAATTATTAAATCTTTAGTGTGTGGTGCTTTTTATTTAAGATTTTTAATTTTAAAAAATGTAGTGAATTTGTGTGGTTAGTTACTGACAGGTTTGGTTTTTTTAACCACATATAATACATAAATCTGTTCTTAGATCTCCTGAAATATTTCTCTCCTCATATTTCCTTCTTATAATTCTGAATGCACTGGATTTAAGAAAATCCAAACATATGAAAAAAAATCTCAAAAAAGGTAAGAAACATACGTAAAAACAAATAATGAGAAAGTTTAGCTAGAGAAATGCACCACATTTCCAAAGTTTCAGCAGCATTCAGAAAATACATTTGCTCTGTGAAGTGGTTTTCTGTTCTTTAGTGTATCATTAATATCAGTGGTACTTCTGGGGCAGAACTTCTGAAACTGGTGTTACTAGCATTTGGACAGCATGGTGCCAGAGGGGGGAAAATCTAGGAAGAGCTTCTGGAAAAATTGCATTCAAACATTGCAATCTGGTATGCCTTAAGATTTTCCTTGTTTCTAAGGTTTCTGTTATCTTAGCACCGTTTTGGTTTTTTTTACAGGACTTGGCAGTGCAGTAGGTGCTTCAGTGGGCCTTATGAAAATAATGCAGGCAACAGGGGAACAAAGAGGACACGTGTTAAAACAATAATACTTTGTGGTTACCTAAAGGTGGGTTTACCACAGCACTGTCCAGTAGGTTAATTATATACAAAGATAAGTTTATTTTGTGCAGCCACTTTGGTAGCTGCTTCGGGGAATATTTGAATGAGAAGGGGCCTTGCAAAGTGGGCCAGCAGAAAAGCTTGTACTCAGCAAAATATGTAAAAAACTCAGAATTATTTGTTTTAGAGAAGCAGATGAATAAGACATTGAGATATGTATCATGGACAGTGCACGGAATGTGAGGGGAGCTGCAGTGACCCGAGTCTGATGAGTGGTACTATCTTAAAGATACTAAGACATAGGAAAGGAAAACTTGGTCCTCATTAACCTTACTCCTCATTAATCTTAACACGATTCCTAAGACTATCAAAGTATTAGTTGATTTAATTAAGTTAATACTTGATCTCCCCACTAAATGACTCAACCTGGAAGGAATGACAGTCCAAGCAAATTTCTGCTGATCACTCTGAAGCATGTAATCGGCAAAAGATACCATTAGGTACGGTTTAGTCAAAAACCCCAACTGGCACCAGAACTAAAACAATATTATCGGCCCAAAAGATCTGTAGGCCTCTGGCATCCCTCTGTGAAAAAAGGGTTTTACTTGCCTAAAGGAGTGACTGATGGTAATGATCCTGGATTAAGAAGATCAAGAATTGTGAGCTTTCAAGGAGGTGAAAGGCCAAATGGTGAGATTAGGAGTTGGCAGTTTAATTGAGAGAGGAAGGAGGAAATAGGTGGTAAAAGGGAAAAAGTGGGAATCAGGTTTAATTCCGTATATGAAGGAAGTATGTCCCACAAGGGTCAGCCACTGATAATTTTGGATACCTCTTCATAGCAGGGCTTGCATGTTTATTTCCATCACAAATATTCAGTAACTGAGGGGCAATCAAGCCCTTTTGCAAGGAATTAAATTTAGAATAAGGAGGACTACCTAATCTGAAATGTATTGATTGTGAAATACATGATCACAACAGAGAAAAGCTTTGCAGGAGCCCAAGTTTGTTCTGAGTTTTCCACCAAAGGTATGTATGTATGTTCTTGAGGATACTTTATAGATAGTATGTAGAAGAAGAACATTATCATCCATTTTTTTACTTTAGTTTAATATTTCTCTCTATCTCAGGCATTTTTGAAAGAAGAAAAGTGTTTAGCTAAATTTTCCTAGGAAATGTCAACTTGGATTGTTATGGAGTAGCTCTGCCTACTCCATTTGTGGATTAAGATAAGTGTTTCTCTTCGGACATTTCATACAGCTCTTAAAAAAGAACCTTGCAGCTCTGCCTTCATGGCTCTTTGCAGCATTCACCTCTTTTATGTATTTCCGTTATTTTATGGAATTTTTTTATTATTATTTTGTGTTTCTTCCCTTCTGCCAACTTGCTATCTGCCAGAATCCTGGTCCTCTTTCTTCCCACCTTTCTGGTGTGTGCCAAAGGTGTTTCTGCTGCTGCAGATCCCTTTCTCAAGATGAGAGCAACTAAAGCTGCTTTGATCTTGACTTGGCAGATCTTCAAGCCCTTCTGCCTCGGGGTACCTGGCTTGTTCTAGCAGAGGGATGGGGAGCAGAAAGGCACCTGAGGAGAAGGGAGTTCTGTTATTATGGTCCAGTCTCACTACAGATATTATCCATGGAAGAGTTACAGCTCATAGCACAGACAAATATCTTTCAGGGGAAAAAAATTGCATTGATGATCTACTTTCTCATCCATTTTCAAAATTCAGTGCAGCCCACAGAGGGGAGTATGTAAGAACAGGAAGTACCTTGTTCAGTGGACGTACTTTGTTTAATTTTTATACTTTGTTTAATGTTTAATTGTACAAATGTTTAGAAGCAGCTGAACTTCTTGACTTCAGGTTTTTTACTTCTGATTATCCCTATTGAGTTAATATGGATACAAGAAACAGAGTAGAATTATTTTTTAAGTGTTTTTTATAAGTCACCAAGGGGTTATAACAACTTTAACTGAAGCCATTATTTCAAATCTGAAGTGGATGTATAATCTGTGATGAATGCATGGTACGGGTTAACCTCTAGTCAAGCTGCAGATACTCAGAGGGGCTTTATTTACAAAAAGAGAGAGATTGTCCAGTGTGCAGCAGCCTTTTGCTTACAGATGTACAGGGCTCTAATTTATTCCCCAGCATGTCAGCAAAATCAATATCTATAATGATTCCCATTGTCAAAGCAACAATTGCAGAGATGGCAGTAAAACATCACCTTTTCCTTCCTACTAGAAGAGTATCCTTTCAACGGTTTCCTGTATGTCTTTATGCACCTCCAGAGTTTATTTGTAACCAGAATATATGGATAAAAGTTTTACCCTGTCTAAATAGTTCTTAGGAAACCAGATACCAGTGTAAAGGCTGTACAAATGCACTGTCCAAAGGATTGTCAGCCAAGGAACAGGGGTTTCATGCAAAAGAAAAATAAGGCCTAAATGCACATGAGGCAGCCATGTGCACTCACTGCCCAGAAAGCCAAACACATCCTGGCCTGCATCAAAAGTAGAGTGGCCAACAGAACCAGGGAGGTGATTCTGTCCCTCTGCTCTGCTCTGGTGAGACCCCACCTGCAGTGCTGCATTCAGCTCTGGGGCCCCAGCAGAGGAAAGACATGGTCTTGTTGGAGCAATTGCAGAGCAGCGTCACCAAGTTAATTAGAGGGATGGATCACTTCTCCTGTGAGGAAAGGCTGAGAGAATTGGGATTGTCCAGCCTGGAAAAGAGAGGGCCAAATTCTTTACTGTGAGGATGGTGAGGTACTAGAATCAATCAGTTGCCCAGAGAAGTTGTGGATGCCTCATCTCTGGAAGTGTTCAAGGCCAGGTTGAATGGGACTTTTAACAACCTGGTCTAATGGAAGGTGTCCCTGTCCATGGCAGGGGGTTAGAATGAGATGATCTTTGAGGTCCCTTTCAACCCAAACCACTCTATGATTCTACGATTCTAAAGTTTGTTTTCCTTTACTCCTGTCATAGCAGCCTCCAAATTGCAGCTACTTCTCTATATCAAAATGCATCATGGTAATCTACACCTGGAAGGATAGTGATGCATCAGGCCTCTGCTGCCAGTTTTTCATACAGATCTGCAGCATGGCTACATAAACCTGTTCTTTGGGGTTGGAGATTGATTTGCCCAGTTGTTATCCTGGCAAGGGGTACCTTCCAACTTTGGCCTGACCTGCAGTTTTCCACCTCAGACTCAGACTTGATATTGCCCAGCTCTCCAGGTAATGTGGTTCATTGCACATCTCTCAACACCTCACAGCAGTCCAGTCCACACACACACACACGGTTAAGAAGTGCTAGCAAAATAGAAATATGTGGTCCCTTCTGAGCCTCTGAGATGCTTCTACTTATCAACTAGTCTTTTTGATGGTCAGAGTGTTTTCCAGGCATCTCTGTGAATAAACACACTTTCCTGCAGGTATCCTGCAAAATATCCATTTCTCTCACTTTTCTGAGAGTCTGGAAATACAGCCTTCACTTGCTGTTAAACAACATTCAGGACAAAACATTTCCTTGCAATTCAACTATAATAAACTATATATAAAGGGCCAAAAAGAACTGGGAGACAACTTTGTGTAACCACTGTCCAATGTCCCAGTCGGTAAGACAGACAGAAATGAGCTGGGCTGATAGGCAGCTATAGTCGAGATCAATCAAAAGTAAGATGGAGTTGTCTAATTTTCTGTGAAACAAGGTCAGAATATTTGGTTATTGTGATTTAGGAAATATAGCTCTCTAAAAAAATGGGGGAGATATTTTCAGATGTGTGCATTTGAAGTATTATACAATAGATTACAGTTAGTAATATATACATTATAATAAGTAAAATGAAAACATACACTTCTGTGCTGACTAGTCTGAGATAATTGGCTTAGATGTTATTAAACAGCTGTAGAAATTGACCAACTTACTGATGCATTAAAATAATGTTTTCAGGACATGCTTAAAGGATTTACAGAGAGCACATGCCTGTAAATTTCTGGACTGTGATTAAGAAGCTGAACTATGGAATAAAAATTGTACACCTGTCCTATTTTATATTTGGATGTATTACGTTACAGGATAAAAAGTAAAGGATTGCTGAACAGCAGTTTCAAAGAATTACCGTGATCTGAATGAATAAATACCTCTCAGAAGCTACAGCATAAATTTTTCAGTTTGTTGTACATCTACTGCTGCTAAAATAATCTGCTGTGTCAGGTGGGTGAAGAACTGGGCAAGCCCAGCCAGCTGCAGGGTTGCCCAGGGCCATTTGCTGCTCCCATTCCTGCAGCTCCGGCCATGCCAGCCATGTAATATCACCAGAAGGAGAAAACAAAGTCTTCTCCTTTAACAAAGAGCACTGTGAGCTCTGGCAATACTGTAAATCATGTCTTGAATGGCCACCTAAATAGAGAAATAAAGAAGTGAGGACAAAGCAATTGTATACATATTATAGTCCTCAAGTGAAAAGTAAGGAAGCATTGAAAAAGTTTATAAGGACTTGATTCCAGTAAAAAGTCTTGTAAGTCAAGATTTATTTGTCCCACTTCCACACCAGAACAAAAAACACCAACAAAGCAACAACAAAAAAAAAATCCCTAGAAATTCCCAGCACCACTAGTCCTTCTTCTACCTACAACTGGTAAGACATAAAATACATCATCTTCATAAAGAGAATTAACTGCAAAATTTTAAGTCATATAGAAGAACAGTATTAGTCAATCAATCATCTTCAAAGACTAAGGAAGAAAGAATTGATTATTATATATTATTTATCTTTAAAGGAATTTTTGTTTTTTTAATTTGTGTCTCTTTAATCTTATAACTTAATTTTATGCATACCCATACACTTCAGTTCTTCAGTGCTGTACATCTATCCTAAAATCTTCCAATTTAAATTTTTTAAATTAAATTCATCCCTGACATCTACTGCATATGGCAGAGTTATGGTAGGATCTAAGTGGACACGATCTAATTTTTATTTGCTTCTGAGGAAGCAGTTAAAGCGAACATTAACCTCTGAACATCAAAACTAGCAAAACTAAAAGAACTGTAAGCATACATTGAAAATGTGACTGCTCCTTGTCTAGAGAGTTTAAAGAATACTGTAGTCAAATGCAAACTGAAGACAGCTCAATCAGAAAAAAAAAGTGATTTCCTATCTAACTTTTCCACTTAAAGTGTTTGGAATTAATTTCTTACAGTCAGTTCCATTGAACAAACCTTGGTAAATATCTTCCCACTGAAATAGTGATTATAACAACAAAACAAATGTTAAGTCGGGGGCTTTGACAAATAACAAAATCTTCTATCAAGTCCCTAAAGAGAGTGAAGTCATTAACATTACAGGCATGACCCTTGGCAAGACAACAACTAGGAACAAAGAATTATTACTAAAAGAACAATGAAGTGGTTTAAATACATCAAGATCAATTAGGCATTAGTTTTAATATAGCCTAAAGTTAAAAGCTGTAAAACAACAGAGAATTTTCCCATTTGCATCATTTAAAGTTCACAGCCCGAGGAAAATACTGTGTATAAAGAAACCAGAGAGCCTTCTGTGAATTGTGTGTCAATTATCTAATTACCTTTGATAAAATCAGGTGCAAACCTTCAAGGAAAAAGCTTTAAAGAGCTCCTGCAGGTATGGGTGTATTAGGAGAGTAATAAGACTTGTTGCAGGGAGAAGAACTGCATGTACTAAAATGAATGTCCTATCCCTTTTGCAAGAATGCAAGAGACAAAAGTTACAAAACTGTTGCTGGAGTATGTTTATCATCCCCGAATGCAGCTTCTCAGCTTGGGAAGAGACACAGGGAGACTAGGGGAGTTTCTGCTTTGACTCTTGCTTCCAGGCTGAGATGCTGCCATGTATTCCTGCTGGTCAAGGAGAGGATCCAAGGCTCCTACCTCCTGGCCTCCCTCCTTGCTCTGCAATGTCTGTGGATGGGGAAGGGTGAGTGCACTTTGTGATCCTGCTGCCTGGGCAGCTCCTTGCAGAGGTAGCAGAGCTCTCTGACACAGGAGGTCAGCGACAAGAGCTCAGCCTACAGACACAGCTCTGTCTTAGGGCTTGCATGGGACAGCTGCCCTTGAATTCACTTCATGGGAAGCTGTGCACCACCAGCTTGGGCAATGGCTCTGAACATTAGCTGCTCAGTGGTGGTGCTTGCATCCCTGCTTCTCTGACTGGTAATTCCCCACACTAGCTGCAGGAGTGTTGCCTGTCTGCACAGTGGGAATTACTTTGAAGTCTGGACAACACGCTGCCCCAGCCAGGTGGGAAGGAGATGTGCTGCACTCCTGGTCAGCATCAGTATCTGCCCTCTGGTTTTTGAAGGGAAATTGTAGTGACTTCTTCAGCTGGAAGCCGTGGTGAGTAGATGCAGAAGAGAGTGTCTGGTGGCATGTTTGTATTTGGATGATTGCTCTAATTAGCTCATTTTTTCTTTGGTTTTAAGATGGAGGGGAAAAAACCACAGGAATTTTTAATAGTGTTTTTTTTCTTCTGCCTAAGTGATTCTCAAGTGACATTCACCACTTTTAATTAAACATGTCTCCTGATTTAGAATTGATAAGCTTCTACTTCAAGCAAATGCCAGGGTAAACTTTTATTTTGGCAGGGGGAAGCAAAACTGGTAGGTAGAAATATATTGTCTCCTAACAGAGAAGTGGGAAGAGTTCAGAAAGTGCACCTTAGGGGGACTAACCCAAATAGAAGCACCTGCAAACTAATCTCTCACAGCCCTTTGCCACAGAGGTTGGCTCTGTAGCTACTGCCTGAACTAGAGGAGAAGATGAGCACTTTGTCTGGATTACTTGGTTATTGTCATCTCCTCGGTGCTTCCCAGGACTCCAGTGGAGAGCAGGAAACCACTCATCATTGGATGTCCCCCTGAAGTGCTTCCTTAGGCCACCCTACATGCTTCAGGTGACCCAGGAGTGTCCGTGCTGGTACCACCAGCACAGGAGACTGCAGTCAGGGGCAGGAACTGTCAGCTCCTCATCAATCCCACTAAGCAACAGGCCATGACAAAGATTTATATAAAGCCTTTACAAATACATGCTCAGCCTTGTGGTTTTTTTCAGCTGTTTGACTTGGGGTCTTGTTTGTACCTCCTCCTTAGTGACCAGCTGAGCCTTCTCCATTTTCATGACAAGAAACCTGCATTTGCAGCTCTTTAAGAAGATATGACCCTGATTCTTCAAGGACTGGGACAAACAACTGACAGGAGACCACACCAACCAAAAATCAGGTCAGTGATTAAACTTCTTGATGTTGGCAAGTGTCAGTATCAGAAGGGAGCTCATGAAGTCATTTGTAGCTGTAGTCCTGAGAGCAGGAACTGTCTGTTTAGCTCTTTCTGAGATTGCAGCTTGTGGGAGAGGAAGGTGGGAAGGCACAGCTTTTCTGCTAAGAAATGCGTATGTTGTTTCAGGAGCTGCCACATCCTAATTCCCAGTAAATGAAAAGCAACAGCAATAAATTTCATGTCCTGTGTGCTAGCTAGTTTTGGTATAGGGAATATTGCTGAACTTCTGTTTCATTGGAAAAAACCTTTTGCTTGCATTAGGTCTTCACCTGGCTCAGTACTGAGATGATCTTCAGCTAGTTTACAGCTGTGTGATTGGAGCTGTGGTGATTCTCAGAACCGTCTTGTCAATACACATGTGATGAAATAAAGCAAAGTCTAGTCATGAATAAGGTCTCTGTTTCCAGTTCCCCTGAGAGCTTCCATCAAATAAAATTATTTTCCTTCTAAAGCACGTTTGACAAAGGAGAACTACATATTTTTCTATTATTTGCCTGCTGGAACATTCTTTACTTGTTATCTGAGCACAGTGGTGACATACAAATATTGTGGCTCATCTTTTTAGAAAGCTTTATTATATGAGTAATAAAGAAAACAGTTTGCATTTCAGATGAAGAGACAACAGTATATCACCAAATATTTACTCTGCCCAGAAAAGCAGCAGTTTACAAACTATTTAACAGCAGTTGGGTATGCATCTAAAGATTACATCTTTTTTCTTTTAACTAAGGTTTTTATTTGTGTGCTAAGTAGTTTCCTGCAAGTAAAAGGATTAGACCTTTTCTGGCATCTTTGGATTTATATTCTGTGAAAAGCAGTAGTGATTTAGATCTGAGTTTTTATAGTATATGGCATGTAAAGTGTGTTTAGCTTCTTGTGGATGTTGTTTAGAATTGTTTTAAAATAGATCATAGTCTTTATTTGCTTTTCTGGGGAGAACCAACATAAGCTCATAAGTGTTCTGCTTTTAAACAATGTAGAAAACCTAACCTCTTTGTTAGTTTAGTGGTCTTACACCATTTGTTAACACTCAACAAAGAACAACATTTTCACTGAGAATGGATCTTAGTCCCCTTCTTTTCTCTCTGAAAAAACAATAACACCAAAAAAACCCAAACATATGATCTCATCAGTTGACTGGAGGGGGCAAAAAGGATAAAAAAATACCTCCACAGAGCACTTATTTTTCCAAAGATTATGTAGAAGTGAGGGGCGATAGCAGGGAGCAAAGAAGGGCTAGGAAGAGCCCAGTCAGTGCATAGCCCTGGAGCAGACCCTTGATCCTTCTGTGTCCTGTGAGCTGAGTGATCTGGCACAAGGGAGTTTTGTATTGCTGTCCTTAGAGTGCATCTGGTCACAAAACTGTATTGCAGACCTCTCTCTAAGCTTTATTGGTTGAAATGGTGACAGCTGTGTGCAAGGGTCAAATACGAGCTACCTCCATGGAGATGTTCCCATCTGCAAAGCCAAACTCCAGTGAAAGTTCTGTGGCTCTGTGCATGACTTGGCTCTGGATGGTTTGTGTCTCAGACTGTGAACAGCAGCTGCTTATGTGGAGGGGGCAAGAAGTCTCCTAGTCCTTAATGAAATTAAGGAGAATGCCTATTGGCACTTAGCTTCTCCACAGAAAGATGGAGCTGCTGTAACTCTCCTTACAGAGTACACCACCACTCACTGTTTTGAGGCACATGTTCTCAGGCTGCAGTAAAGTTAAGTATAGAAGAAGTCCCTGAGTGAACTTTTTGCATGACAAAATTCACAAAGAAGTGATTTGCTCCATAAATGGCATAGCTGCCTATCTGTAGCAAAATACACCATGTCAGATAACCCAGGCCACATCTATATATGCTCACCTAATTGCTCTATTACTTGAGGCAGTGGTGCCTCAGAAGAAATCCCCCAACCCTTTTGGCTAGAGCTGGGGCCCTGGCTCCCAGTGCCATGGCAACAGAAGTGCTGCCTGCTGAAAAAGCCAGATGAGTCCAGAAAAGGTCACCAGAGTCCTTTAGAAACCCTGGGAAACCCTTTATCCTCAAAGAGGAAGAGGCACAAGTCTGAAGCTGAAAAGACAAAATAGTTTGCCAAGGACGAGCATACAAAATTTCCAGTTTATTTCATAAAGCATATTTTTAATGTGTTTTTATTGCCTTTAGGGCTATTTAAGCACTCTGCATGGTTTTAGGTGGGATTAAAGAGTGACAGCTGGACTCCCCTGGCTACTGTGGGTTTTTTTCAGTTGCCACAGCTAGAGTTTATTTACAAAGTTAAAAGAACTGAGGCCTTATGGAAAAAGCCCCATATTTGCAAGAGCTGGCACAAAAATGAGAAAATATACTACCTTTGGCTTCTTTTCTGTGCTGCCCCAGTCCAGCACTTGGCAGAGCAGATACAAAACACAGCATGCTGTTTTTGGGAATGCTTGTTACAGTACTAATCTGGATACTGCAACTTGGTCCCACTACTTGTGATATCCTGGAGTCGTAGGAGCTGTTGGATCAATTTACCAGATCCAGGTTGGATCACCTTGTAAGTGGAAAGCTTTTTAAAAAGTTACAATTCTTGAAGTATCCTTTTGTGCTTAAAGCTGTTTATGATTCTAGAGTTCACTCTTGCATGCTTAAAGCATTTGTGTAATGCTTACCTGTAAAAACTATATCTGGAAACAACAAAGTTGGGAAGAAAAGCTTTTTTTTCTCCCAAGAAAAGGTGTATTAAGGCTGCTGGAGTTCATACAAGAAAGAAGGTGAATGCACAGCAACAAAGGCAGCCTGGCTCACTGACCTGAAACATTGTGCTGGCCAAGGAACAAAAGCCTGATTCCAATCACCTTTCTTTTGCCTCCCCTAAAGCAGCCATGCCAAGTCACATCACTGGGCAGCAAAATGAAGTAAAAGAATAACGATGCCACCACCATACCCCTCGCCAAACCCCCTGTTAAAGCAGAAAAGCTAAAAGGTGCTGGGTGGGAATATGTATTGAGGATTCAGACACATCCTTGGTACTGCAACCTTCTCTACTCCCAGTGCATGCTAAGCAAGGAGGTGATTCTGAATGCAGGAGACTTCTTTTTTCTTTAAAAAGAAAACACTTTAAGATACACCAAGCATATTTGTAGGTATTACTAAGATGTGAAGGATTTTAAAAATAAGTATAAAAACATAGGCTGGTACAAGGAATAGGTAAGAATGAAGCCTTCTAAACAATTTGATGTGTGGAAATACTTAACAGTTCTTACTTTTTTAATATTCTTTTTTAATTATTTACCTTTCTACCTGTCTTTCAGCTTTTCATGTCTATGCATGTTATTCTTGTAACTTTAACATCTTCCAGGGTCTGTAAAAGTCTGCAGCTAACAGTTATGGTTATGTTTTTCTTCAGCAAACAGTTAATTCCAATGAATGGATATTGCAGTTTTAATTATGGAAAAGTCAATATACTTATGCAGCTTTGGGCAGCATGACAGACACAGCACAAGCCTTAGTTCCTTGGTTGTCAAATTACTTAGGCATATGTATAACTTTATGATAACAGGGTCATTGTAAAATGACTATCATGTAATTCCTGAGGAAAGTGGAAGGCAAATGAGGCCGTGTATGAAAACCCATACATGTATTAGATGGCTTTTTTTTTTCTACTTCTATCTCTTCCATGAGACTCACATAGCATTTTTATTCTCCAATTCTTTGTAATTATGTTTCCCATAGCTCATTATTAACAGCATCAGCTAAGCAAAAAGCTGCTGATGGAGCAAAACTGTGGCACTCAAAATTTGGTGGTGTATTGAGGAAACAGTAGCACAATATGCATTTTTGGTATGCAGGGGGCTTCACCACATGCTTTAACTAGCTCAGAAGAAAACCGCAGGATGAGATGTGGTTTCATTGTGCCAGGGGAGGTGAAGGAAGTCAAACAAGCAGTAATACGTGGCTGCATCCTGGATGGCATCAGGAAGTTGGATTGCAGCTTGACAAATGTCCCGCAGCAGCCAGGGAGAGCACACAGAGCAGCGGGTGTGGTGGAGGAGTGCCGGGCTGGCCTCGGGCAGCGCAAACATCGAGCGCCAGCCGGGGCAAACAGTGCAGGCACCGCACCCTGCTCGGCACGCTGATATACCTGTGCCGCAGCATCACTGCGAAGGCAAACAAAGGTGTCAGGAAGCAAACCCAGCCCAAATCAACCCAAGGCTCACTTGTCGTGAAACTTGATGGGAAATAATAACAGAAAGTATAAGGGACTATGAAATGTCAGCAACAATTGTCTGCAAAACCCAAGCATTTTAGATGAACATTTTGGCTATTGCTAACTTGAGAAATATGGCCCATGAGTCTGCCATTTTTGAGTGGACTGAGACTTTCCATATCTACAAGTTGCTGCCACTTATCAGTGGAAATGTGGTCAGGCAAAGAAAGAGAACGAGTTGCCTGTTAAAGAAATGTGTAGTGCAAATATTTTGCACACACAAATAATTGTACACACTCTGCCAAGTGCAGAGTGGAGGCAAATTGGACAAAAACTGCAGCGTGTATCAGCTGCTGCTAAGGATGACACACCCTTGGGTTATGAAGTTAAGGGTAGATGTTCTCAAGCACAGTAAGTACCTTGAAAGAGAAAAGGCTAACTCTGCTGCAAAGGATCCATGCTTCGAGCACAGTGTTTACAAGCTAGCAGCACAAAGAAACTGATTTTTTGAAAGTCTTTTAACTCTAAAGAGTAAATCT
Organism: Luscinia megarhynchos; assembly: GCA_034336665.1. Classification (NCBI taxonomy): domain Eukaryota; kingdom Metazoa; phylum Chordata; class Aves; order Passeriformes; family Muscicapidae; genus Luscinia; species Luscinia megarhynchos. The sequence goes on along the minus strand of CM067566.1, from coordinate 35,878,100 downwards.
TTATAGCAGTGCAAGGGAGTCATGCCCACAAATCTCATTATTCTGAAAGCTGCTTAGAAACTTTAGCCCTTAGAGTCAACATACCACAATGCATTCAGAAGTACAATTTCAAAGAGTTACAAATGCTTCTAACAATTAAACAATTAAAAAAAAAAGGAAAGGAGAAGAAAAATTAGGATTTAAAAGGATTTACAAGGAAATAATTGGAGGAGGGGGTGTTACAAGTAAAGAAGGAGGTAACTGAAAGGGATTGAGAGGAATGCAGTAGGAAGTAGATGTGGTTAAGGCATTCACAAGATTATTTAAAGAAAAGCCTGGTAAAACTGGAAGTAAGAAGCCAAATCTTGGGACAATGAATATAGTTTCTTTGATGTATTTTGAGGTGCATGCTTTATACATACTCAGCATCTAGCCTGTGCACCTTAAGAATGATTGGGCAAAAACAGTGATGAAAGCTTACTAAAATACTACCCAAAAAAAGCAGTATGCAGAATTTGATGCACAGAAGGTTCTTATACTCTCAGAGATTAAATACCTAGTCAATGGTCCTGAGCAGCTGCAGGTATTTCAGCCTCAGGAGTCTTCCAGAATTAAGAAACTTAACAGTAATAAAAGCTGTGTCTTGCTATGCAAGCTGGTTTATTGAAAACAAAAATTGTCACAGGATTCATTACTGCTTTAGAGATGGATTGTGAGCTTGAAACTCATTTTCAAATGTCTTCACAACAAAGCAGGATCATATGAATGTTAAAATTGGGGTGGATGAGGGCAATTTGAGGTGATGAGTAAAGCTCTGGCATGCAAATCATATGGATTCCAGTTAGTGCAGACACAAATTCCTGTGGGGTTTTTGTATCTATAGGAAACATATTGACATCCTGGATAAGTAGGTTGTGTGTGCATGTGTGTGCCTGCCTGAGGTCTCAACTTCTTCCAGGATTAAGAGACTGCAGATACATGCCCCATCGTGCCTGTGCTAGGCAATTGAGCAAACAAAGAACAAGGATACACAATAGACAGTGTACCAAGCAAAAAGACAACAAAGATAAAGAAACCAGGTCAGCATAACAGTACCCCAACTTTCTACTCCTTGCTAAGCCTGAAGGGCTCCTAGGATCCTTTTGCATTTTGCATACTGAACTTTCAAAACCAGAAGACAAGGTAATCTCTGTCCTGATGTTAAGCAGAATCATTTCTAAGAAGACTCTTGTTTCATTTCCCTTGCTTCAGAGAGCCAGTGCCATGTTCAGAGCACTGTCAGCATTCAGGAAGAATAGATGAGCACTGAGAGTTTCACGCTCTTAAAAATAAACATTGTCAGCAGGATACATTAAATAATGTATTGAATTTGAAATACAACATCACAGGAGAATGAAGAAAACCAGATGCATCTGCTAAGGATTTCTGGACAGATCAATTTACATAATGATGTTCTTTAACTTTATTTTAGAAGTTGGACAGGACAGTGCTTCAGATCTGAGGCAACCAACAATGGACATCAGGCCTTTATTATGTCGAAAGAAAAGAGAAGTTCTATCCTTTATTTTAGCTTGGCTCAAATTTCATCAGGATGCTCAACCCCAGAACCCCTGAAATTAGACTTGGTGGAAAGTTGGGTGTGTTCAGAAGAAGATTTATTGGCTTGATTACTGCCACTTCTTTAGAGCTCAGGTTTTGGTGCACAATACAAGGATTGTTGTAATGAAGGCGTGTGTTGTTATGCAGAGCTAAGGAACATCAGAGTCATAAACTTAGGCAGGGTGCAGGTATTTGTTGAGGGCTTTGACTGTCAGAAGTTCTTGAACCATGACATCCATTTGCTGAGTGATTCTGCCTGTTTGTGTTTTATACCAAACAGGTATAAAGGTATACCAAGATTTCATCAGCAACACACTGGTATCACCCAAAGTGCTGGAGACTTGTTTGGTCACTATGAGAAGCTGCTCCTCCTACATCTGCAAGTAGCAGGGAGAAGGCTGTGACACCAGCTTTAGAAAGGTCTGGCTTTACATTAGTCTGTGTAACAAGTGTAAATGCTGATGTTATTGCTGGTCCTTTCCATGCACCACGGTGCATAGAGAAACACTTTGAAACCCTTGTCTTCCTACTGGCAATTTTTGTGGATAATTGAATGAAGAAAATCATTTAACTGTACCCAGATAATTGACCAGGAATGCATAATATATTAAACTTTTTTTTTTTTTTTGAGGGAGAGGAAAGAAGGGCAGACTAACAAAAGGGCAGTAAAAGGAAAGGAAGAATTAGGTGGAAATTTTGAATGGTGAGAGAGGACACTTATGAAGCAATTTCTAGCATTTAAGGCAAAAATGAACTGCTTAAATTTTTTAACAACAGTGCAAGTTGTGCAGGCACTTATAAAAACTTAAAAGCCCTTTTTAAAATAATAGCACACATTTTACATGTACTATGTGTACTTACTATCTGAGTGCAAGTTATTTATCATTCTTGTCTAAGCTAATAGTGCATCACTGTCTGGATTGCAAAGTTTAATTAACTTCTGTAGGTGTTAAAGGAAAATGATGCCTAACTGAGTCTAAAATCCACATTCTTGAATGTAGGGTATTTTTAAATTATCATTTCTGATACACTTTTTGAATAACAGCTTCATGTTCTTCTGCTTCATAAAGGGCAATAGCATTCCAAGTTTAGACCCTGTAGAATCCACACAAATAACACACTTTTCTCTCTCTCTCTCTCTCTCTCTCTCTCATCAAGATGCTATCATGAAAACTATAGATAACTCTAGCAACTGTAACTTTTGCTGTGCTACTTAAGGCTAATGAGTTTGAGATGCTGGTCACAAAAAAAGGTGGTGAAAATTTAGTAGCCTAGTGGGCATTGCACATGATGGGGAATTACAAGATCAGAGAGCATTTTGGCTTTCTACAAGAGCAAGAGCATTTTATCTTGCTGCCACCACTAAAGCACAGTTTGTACAGAGTTTGCATTGAGTGATGAAGCACAAGAAGGGATAAATCTCCAAAGCAAAAGGACAAAAATGCTATAATCTCTCAATAATAGTACTATCCCACACCATCAAGCTTATTTTGGCATCTTACTTAATGCATAGCATCAGGAAGCTTATCACAGTTTAAAACACCAGTAGTAATCGAGTTCATCCTTCTGCTCTGAGTTGAGCTGCATGACCAAAATTCAGGCAGAGCCACATATGCTTAAAGGACTCTTAGATACAGACAGAAATTCAGGCCATGATAGAGAAGATGAGAGTCCTTCTCTGGTGAAGTCCAGTATCATAGCAGGGGACCTTGATGGAAGAGAAATATGAATTGTGAGGGCTTACACTAAGCTGGAGTGTTTCTAATATCATATCACCAGCCAGTGTGCATTTTTCACCTATCAAAATGACAATATTTTTTTACCTGTGTGTTCATGCAAGACAGCAGGACTTGGCACTTTCACTGAATCGGCTTTGGATGGCAATACACCTATTGTACTTTTGCTGCAGGTGCACTCATCCTACATCTCAGAAAATCTGCCTTCCTACTTCTAATATGAGCTAAAACATAAGATGACTTCTCAAACACAGGTGCTAAGTATGTCAATGACCTACAGCAGCACATCTGGAGGGCAGGTAAATCTTAACTCAGGCAAACTGAGTTAAGTTTTAACTGAGTTATCATGACTGATAACGATTTGACTATTTTTCTAGTGATGTTAAAAAAAAAGTTTTGCTGTATGGATTTTTAGTGTGTTAGTGAGCATTTATGAATAGCATTTATGAATTTCCTGCTTTAGTAATCAACTTACATAAAATGAGTATGTGGCAGATCTGCATCTTATTTACGTTTTTAATATTACATAATTCTGAAGGTATCAGTGGAAACATTTAAATGAAGGTATTGACAACAGTCCTGTACAAAATGCAGTGAAAATCCTTTTGATGTTTAACTAAAGGAGATTGCAAGGACATAATTTGAGAAGCAGAGGGTGAAGTTAAAGAACATACCCACTGCAAAAATGCCTGGGCTGTTCTTTGCCTGTGCGTTTAATGTGCATATTAATAGATCTCCAATAACAGGTATTTCTTGCTGTGCAAGTAGTAAGTTGTCTTGTCATATAGTACTTTATCATCAGGTATAATTAAAAATCCCCTGGCTTTTTGCATAGATGAATGCATGTTTACAGAGCATTGATTCCAAAAGTCACGATACTTCATCCTTGGGATACAAATGTGGTACTGCTTGAGACAGCCAGTACCTTGCATAATTGCATATAAATTATAAATTTTGCATTGCTAATTAATGGTCTCGATTTAGTGCTGTGATTCTGTGCTTAACTATCATGATACACAGAACACAGATGCAGTGTGTGCTTAGTTCAGTAAGTGCTCTGGGTTGTTTTCAGCAGCTACCAGTTGCATATCCACTGCTCCACAGTGTTGCCTTGTCTTGATTTAAGCACCTCACAGAGCTGTTACGTGTCTGCAAACTATTTATGTAATTCTGGTAATGACCATGGCAGACTGCAGGCTGCAGCTTAAAGCACAAAAATACAATTTAGTTCCTTAACTTTTGCTGATCTCCAGCAGGCTTTAAGGTGGAATTTTTATTGTGTTTTTTAGATCTTCTGTCTTTTCTGATCTTAATTTGATTAAGCACTTTGTTTTCACATTTGGCTTAGAAAAATAAAAAGAATGTGATTCTTTTGAATAGCAGCATCAAACTTGGCGAACTGGTAATTTTCATCCTTAAAACAATTGGGAGTGAAATCTTGGCTCTATTTAAATCTGGCAACATTCCAGTAATTTCAAGTGAAGTTATTCACCTCTACTAAATACTTTACATCCTAAGGGCTCTGTAAGTTGTTGCATAAACATTATGTAGTTAGACAATGAAAAAAACCACTCCCATTTGCCTTTAGAAAAGGGAAAATCTTCACCTAAGGTAAAATCTTTGCTGCCAGGTTTCTGAGGGAGAAGCTGACAGAGGTAATCCAGTAGTGATGGAATATTCTGGGATTAATTAGACATGGCCTAGATACAGATGAGAGAGTATCAGAGCTGACCTAAATGTTGGGAGGAACAGGGCCTCTGTCTCCTGCTTTCTTCTAATCAGCCCTGACACCAAAGACTTAGCAGGGCAAGTTTGGAGAGACTGTTTGGATACAAACCTGAAAGAGAGGCAAATTGTTATACTCATTTCAGTCATATTGTAAATCTGCTCTTTAAATATAAAATTGTTTTGAAGACGTTTGCTTCCTGTACCTTGGAGTTTAGTAAGAAGTCATCCAGGGTTTTCAAGCAGTTAGCCAACAGTCTACAAAAGTCCTGTGCTAAATCATCATACTTTAATTGAATATGAGGTTTTCCTGTCATTTCTGCTTTCTCCCAAAGCACCTTTTGCAGGCAAGAAGAAAAAAACAATTAATTACACAGATGCTGTGTTCATTTTGGGATATATACAAATGCCAGAGTTGTAGATAGTAAATCAGGAATTAAATAAACTTCACTTTGGCCTAAGGTTTACAGGAGCAGCTTTCATTACTCTAAGGATCAGTGATTCTTCAGTTTAATTTCAAATAATGTTAATTGGATTAGTCTTTTGCTCTATAAATATGCTTTTCAAGTTGAAACAAGTATTTTGTTTCTTTAATGACAAAACTGTAAATCAACCTTTTCCCACTTATTCTGTAAACTCTACCATCTAAACCTAAGGGATGTCCCTGATTTGATCAAACTACTCAGAAAAAAGATTTAGTTAAGCCAGAGTAAAAATAGGAGTACAGTCTAGAGATCTGCTTCTTGCTAATTGCACACACCTGGGAATTTTGAAAAGTTTTTAATTTGACTACTCAGCCAGCTAGTTTTTAAATCATTGCAGTTTGTTATGGATTCACCCCAGCCAGCAGCCAAGTCCCACACAGCTGCTCACCAGTGGGATCAGGGAGAGAATCAGAACAGTAAAAGGCAGAGATCTCATGGGCAAAATAATAAAAATATAAAAACCATTTGGGGGAGGGGGCGGGGAAAAAGCACATAAGCAAAGAAAAGCAAGGAATTAATTCACTGCTTCCCATGGCAGGCAGATGTTCAGCCATCTCCAGGAGAGCAGGGCCCTATCACAGGTAATGGTGATTTGAGAAGACAAACTCCATCACTCCAAATGTGCCTCCCTTTCTCCCTCTTCCCCCACTTTATAAACTGAACATGATGTCATATGGTCTGGAGGTCAGTTTGGGTCCGTGTCCTGGATGTGTCTCCCCCCCAGAATGACAGAACAAAAGGCAGAAATGGCCTTGGCTCTGTGCAAGACCTGCTCAGCAATAACAAAAACATCTCCACATTATCAACCCTGAGTTCAGCACAAATCCAAAACACAGCCCCATATCAGCCACTGGGAAAAAAATTAACTACACCAGCCGAAATCAGCACATTGTTATATATTAGAAAAAGGAGGGGAGTGAGTGGCAGTGAGCTGAGAGATCTGGAAACCTGCAGTATTTGAAGATGGATGAAATCCTGCCATTATCACTCTTACTTGTCACAGGTGACTGAAAAGCAGAGTTTGGCTTGCCAAGATGATGACTTTATTACAATTTGTCACTTTCATTTCAATGTCTTTTTTACACGTCTAATAATTTTTACTATCAAGTTGGTCGGGTTTGGGGTTTTTTGGAGAGTTGGGTTTGCTTGGGATTTTTTGTTTGTTTGGTTTGGTTTTGTTGGGGATTTTTGGGGGTTTTGGGGTGATTTGTTTTTTGGGGGTTTTTTTTGTTGTCGTTGTTGTTTTTGGGTTTTTTTTTTGGTTGAGCTCTCAGTTTGCAAAAAAGATGGAAAACATACTAAAAAAAAATTGAAAGAATTATCTATGTGGATACTTGAGCTAAAGCTGTAAAAGTTAGAAATCATTTAATTCCAATTTAGTACCAAGTAGGGATATCTGTCTGTAGATTTGGACCTGAGAAAAGGAAAAATCTGCCATGTGATTCTGCATCTACATGGTGTACTAAAGCCCTTATGAAATCTATTTCATTGTGGTTATATTTAGTAGAAGACTTGAATGTGTGCAATGTTATGATACAACAGCTGCTATTGCCTGCAATTCCCACAAAACATGCCTCTTTTAAGGGAATCATTTCATTGAATTACTAATCAATACAACTTGGTGTCAGACGACACATAATAGAAATAATCTACTGTTTGAGAATTTCTCTCCAAATGGCAGCTTACTATAAAAAGAGGCTGCTCAGCATTGTAGTATTTGTTTCCAACCACCAATAACATTGAACTTACAGTTTTTGAAACCTGCAAATTAAGAAAGCTCAGAACTGCCTAGGCGATGCTTTTGTGATTCACTGCTACTGAGACCCTTAACTTCCAGTTTACAATTTGTGATATATACCACAAACTTTATATGGCTAACAGCAGAGATCTTGCTATCATTCTGTGTTGCAGACAGTATTCCCAGGACCCCAGTTTGAAAATCAGTCTGGCAGAACTCTGCATGTATAAATCTATCTACTGGACTGGTCTTTTCCAGTAATTATTCATGGACCTTTTATGCATTTATGTAAAATGAGGCAGGCCACTCTTTTTGAAGTGGTGACTAAGCTAAGGAACAAAAAACATATCCTGGTTTTAGCATCTAGTAACTGCTGTACATCCACACTTTTCCATGTAACCAATTTTGTGTGTCTTTTTTTACTTGTCTGTGAAGCTTCATAAGGCTTTATCTTGTGCAGGTTTGACATGTTGGCTTTATTTAACTTTTCTAATGCTTTACAAATGCTTCATATCTTCAGAGTTAGGTTTTGTTTAATTTTGAACAACATGGCAGAATAGATCCTGAAAAGAATTGTGTCAGACATATTGAAGATTTATAACTGATAAAAGATACTGAATTGATAATACTCAAGTTGCCAGTTATTTGCTAAGATGTCAACAGTTTATCACTAAATAACAAAATTCCTAAGAAATACAAAAATCTAACAAATTTACAGATGTAAAATTTTCTATTTTTTCTCTCAAAGGCACTTTGATTCTTGTTCAGACAGACAATTTCATCAAATTAACTCCACTAATTTACTATACCTGAAAAGTCTTTTAGAAAAATAACTGAAATTGCATCTGAAGTTGTGGGTGTTTACAACATTCATTTTTTCAGCATAACAGAAATTGCAGCAACCTATTTCCATTTTCTCTGCCCTAGATTCAGGAAATGATGCAAAGTTAATTTCTGCTTGAAATGCTCAGAAATATGGCATCTTGGAAAAGGAAATTTTCCAGACCTGAGACTGGTCTGAGGATATGACTACTCATACTTTTGTCTGGCTCAAAATACAGGTAAGAGTTTCTTTGAAAAGTAATTTAAAATATATATTTTACTTTTTAAATGGCAAAACCATGCTCAGAATCATTCCAATTCTTCTCATACTTAAATGAAACACCCACGTAACAGACTATCCCATCCACTATTTTAATGAGATCTAAATCTGTCAAGGATTGTCAACACTCATCAGCGTGAATATTCTGAGGACTTGTAGGTGCAAAAAAAGTTAATTTTTTTAGACAAAAGCAGTATTAATAATACAATATAGTTCATAAACATTGACTGGTACTCATTATCAGAAAGGGCAGCTGGAAAAAAAATCATTTTACATTTGAATCTTCAGGACATTGGTAGAATCCAGACCAGTACAAAATAATGAGCTTGCTTACTGTTGCTGTGTGGGAAAAGAGGAGAGGAGCTAGAGGTGATACTGCAGGAATAAAACAGACTAAGTAGGCATGACAGGAGTATGGGGGCTAAATGTAATGACAGGAACTTCATAACACATTCTTCATAAGAGTGACAGGAAAAGCAAAGGAGGCGAAAAGCACTCTGCCAAAAGCATCTATTCAAATGCTGAAATACTGAAGGATAATTTTTGGTAGGACATGCATGGCTAAACTGCTGGCTTAAAAAAAAGAGAAGGATAATTGAGAATTACAGGAAGGATGGTACTAAAATCTGGAGATCATGAGCAGAAAACAGTGAAGATTAAGCAATCATAGTCTAAGTTGCAAAAGCATATATTAAGTACTCCCTAGAGGCACTTATTTGATTAAAGTACTTTTAAAACAGTCTCAGAAATTATGAATTTTAAATCCTGTGTTTCAGTTCCTTTCTCTCAACTCTGAGGATAAATATACATATGTTGTAAATAATTAGGGCACAGCTTTATATTCATCATAATGTATGCCAAACTGTGCCCTTTGGATTATTCCTAGAAGTGACCACCTCATTAATCCAGAATCTTTCTTCAAATCCTTCAGTGCTGGGGATGGTGTCAGAAGGGAATATGAGCTTAGCATAAAGTAAGGGAGACCTGGCCAGGTATCTTAAGCCACACATTGAGCTCCTACCTTCTCAGATGAAAACTAGGGAAGGTGTGTCTTGGGTTCCACCAGGACACCCCAGGACTCCAATATGCAGTACAAATAAATCTGTTGAAGGGCTAAGATACTGCATGAGCTTTCCAGCTCACCTTAGGTCCAAAGTAACAGCACAGAAAACAGCAAAGGCTTGTTCAGAGATGATCATCTAAATGCAAGGTGAGGATGGGAAAAGAGATTACATGGATCTGGAAGGTTTCACTGGAGCAAAGGTGTTGCTTGTTGAGAGTATCCTGTTTAGGAAGGCAAGTTACCTTCTGCCAGCTGGCATTTTCCAGCACTTTCTTTAATCAAAGCATGACCAAGTTTGCTGTTACATGAAGCCTAGAGTATATGGTGTAGGGAAATACTGCACTTAATGAAATGCTGGTAGTTATATCTGGAAACATCTAAGGAAAGTGTTTGAGGTCTAGAATCCATTTGTCATGGTTTAACCCCAGCTGGCAACTAAGCACCATGCCACCACTCACACACTCACCCCCAGCAGGATGTGGGGGAGAACTGGAAGGGTAAAAGTGAGAAAACTTTTGGGTTGAGATAAAGACATTTAAGTAAGTAAAGGAAAAGCCATGCACACAAGCAAAGCAAAAAAAAAGGAACTCATTCACCCCTTCCTATGGGCAGGCAGGTGTTCAGCCACCTCCAGGAAAGCTGAGCTCCATCATGCCTAATGGTGACTTGGGAAGACAAGCAACATCACTCCAAATGTCATCCCCTTCCTCCTTCTTCCCCCAGCTCTATATTGTTGAACATGGTGCCATATGGTCTGGAATATGCCTTTGGTCAGTGGGGGACACCTGTCCCAGCTGTGTCCTCTCCCAATTCCTTGTGTACCCCCAGCCTCCTGTCTGGCGGGATGGGGTGAGGCAAGCCCTGTGCAGCAACAACCAAAACATCCTGGTGTTATCCTTTCCAGCACAAACCCAAAATGTAGCCCCATACCAGCTACTGTGAAGATAAACTCTACCCCAGCCAAAACCAGCACACCAGTGCAAATTTCAAAGATTTAATTTCAAACATGACCAAAAAAACCCAGTTGTGTTTCATACTCTCTGCACTAAGTTGAAAGAAAATTTTGTCTCTGGACTGTGGATTTTACAAAGATTGTCTGTGTGTTGACAGAAGAAAACCCTCAAATGAGCAAAATGTGAGGTTTTATGTAGAGTGAAACCTTGACAGCAGTTTGTTGTATTATGGAACTTTGTAACATGACTTTCACCTTGAGAGGTACAAAAGTCTGTAGGAATTTCCTTTCAGACATTGTGTTCTGAACAAGCACAGTGCTTTTTTGTGGCCAGATATTCAGGACAAGAGTTAAGGGGTACATCCACATCCAGATGCTTCTCCCATGCAAGGAACTGCGTGGAGTTTTGACATTGGTTAGTGACCCTGCTCCAGACACCATCCCCCAAATCCCCAGCAATAAGGCAACTGCATGGCTTAGGGGATTGGTAATCGGATACCTCACCTCCAGGTCATCGTAGGTCTCTGGTTCAAGAGCAGCAAGGCTTTGTAATGACTTAAATGCCATTGCATATTTATTTGGAGTCATATATGGTGAAGTGAACATATGATTTCTGTGTGACAAGCAGTAGATGTCCACATATAGATATAAACATTGTGACAGTTGCCAGCCTGTTTGGAAGATTTGAATGACTGAATATCAGCCTAACAGAGAATGATTTCCTAATAACAGAATTGTGTTTTGCTTTAATACTGCATGTATAGTAAAAGCACCATGGTTTTAATACATATATTTATACATTTTTATATTATGTATTTCTTTTACATTTATATATATTTATATTTTATAGATAAATGTATATTTACTTATATTTTGTAACTGAGAGAGACTAAAGCCTGTGTTTAACCCTTCCTCTTCTTCTCTCCAGGTTGTAAAAGACTTTGAAAAGTGGTTTTGAATAGTACTGGAGGCAATCTAAAGCCAAATTTAATTTGAATTTTCTGTCTTGGCTGATACAAATTCAACAAGAGTGAAAATATGTTCTGTAGGTCTTTTAGGCACTTTACTACATAAGAGGAACTGTAAGTGCAGAATTTGAAACGTGAGCACATCCTTAGTGAGGATACAACTGAAATAAAGCTACTTCCAGGGTCAGTATTAACCTAATACTTCTGGAGTCGGACTGCATGGCCTGTGTGTGAGAAGAAAAGAGGTAGATGATGCTCGCTGTTGAGGAATCAGGGCAGGCAGGTATAATGGCCAAACAGAAACGAAACGCCTTCTCCAATCTGCTGTCATCGGCGGCTCCGGCAGAGAGAGGGGCTGGCTGGCAGGAGCCCCCTGTCCATTGGCCCGTACTGCCTCCCAGTGGGCACCAGCTACCTCTCTTCCGGGATGAAACACGGGGGTTAAAATTCCTGGTACAGAAGCCATTGTCCTCGGATAGCTAATGGGAGAGTTCACTCAGAAGATTTCAGGTTTCTAAAAGCAAAATGACAAAGCTCTTGCTCATCTTCCAAGGGTGTAGCTCTCTATGAAATCACGGCTGCATGGTTTACCTTTGCCTATGGCTTCGTGCAGAACATACACCTCCATATGAAAAAAATCCCTAAATCTGGTTTTGGCAGGCAGCCTTAAAAATACGAGTTCTCATCATACCAACTTGCACGCAGAGGGCTCTGTCCCCACCACTCTCAGCTCTGAAGAGCAGCAGCAGAGCAGTATCACGTCCCATGGCTGTACCCTTCACACAGTGCTATAAGTAACTTTTTTTTCTTCTCACTTTTCTTGAGTGTGCTGAGAGCAACAGCACAGGACATTAAAAAGGAATGCCAAAAATGAAGAATGAAACAACATAAGAAAAGAGCACTGTTTGCTGCAGTAAGGTCTCCACTAAGGAATGAAGGAAGAGTTGGGGAGATGCTTCTATACTTCTTTGACAGCCTACCAACCTTCACAGTTTACAGCCCCAAATTACCTTTTCTCTGGGCTCAGCAAGCCAGGGGCTCTGTTCAGAGCTAGGCACCTCAGCTCTGTGCTTCCCATCCAAAAACCCTCTAATAGTCCTTCCCAGCCCTGTGCAGATGTTGTTACCTACCTGAAAACAGTCACCTAAATCTTTGTGTTGAGATATTTGTGTGGTTGCTGCAACTGCAGACAGGGAGAGGGCTTTGGGGGAAGCATTTCTGTGCTCCTGTGGAAGTCACAGGGCTGTGCAAACACTTGTAATGATAAGAGCTGTTGCTCATGCCTTAAGCACTGCATTTGTCTAAGTCTCCTACCTTGATCTTACAGAATGAGGAAGAAAAAAAAAGATCACATAACGCTATACCATAAGTTATATGAATAAACAAAGACTTTTGTGTCTAGGTGTGTCCAACTACAAAGGTCACTTAGGTGTGGGTGGTTTTTTCCTCCAAAGTTATCCTGTTCAAGGTGTAATATCCTGTTTCATTTCTGCAGTCCTTATCATTGAAAGTTAATATTCAAGATCCATGGATCTGAAACCCTCCCAGTGCACATAAGAAATAGAACTAAAAACACTGGAGCAAGGGGATAGTACTGAATACATTGAAAAGACAAAAGTACTGTTATATTGGAAGTGATGCAAGAACAGCACTGGTTTTTTTGGAGAGCTTACATTATCGGTTTCTGTATGTGTGTGCGTGTGCATGTGACATTCCTTCAAGGAAGGAAATAGGATGCCTAACTTTTAGCGCAGAAAATTAGTAACAACGCACAAGCTGCGGGGCTGATAGCATCTCTGTAATCTTGTACTTAATCTGCTATCCCCAAGAAAAATCTGTTGACTTTCCAGTTCTACTCTGCCCAGGCTGCACACAACAATTAATGGGCCTGCGTTACCCTACGCCTGTATGAAAACCCCTGAAGTTAGACGTTTGCACCTGAATTTTTACAAAGCGGTGCCCGAGCAGCGCTGCCCAGCCGAGGGGAAAGCCCGGAGCGCACCGGGTGTGCTGCCGCTGCTCTCCCGGGGCCGCAGCGCGGTGCGGGCGGAGCAGGTGCAGGGAGCGCACGCCCGGCGCGGTGCGGGGCGGGGGCAGAGCGAGCGGCGGCCCGGGGCGAGGCGCTGCCGCCCGGTGCGGGGCGGCCACGTGGAACCACTTCCTGCTCCGCATCGCCCGGCCGCTGCGCCCGGCGCGGAGGCAAGCCCGCAGCCCACCGGGGCGGCGCGGGGGAGAGAGCTAAAGAGGAGGGAGGAAGAGGAAAAAAAAAAAAAAAAAAAAGTTTGTACGTGCGGCGGCGGCGAGAGGACAGCCTCCGCAGGCGGGCGGCTGCCGGGGAGCAGCGGCAGGCGGGGGAGCGGCGGCGGGGCCGCGGGGGGCGGAAGGCGGCCGGTGCGCGGGGCCGGGCGCTGCGTGCGCGGCGGCGGGAGGCAGAGGGCGGGCGGGAGGATGCGGCTGAAGCTGGGCTTCCTGCTGCGCGCCGTGCTGCTGGCGGGCAGCTTCTTGGGGCTGCTGCTGCTCTGGTCCTCGCTGTCGACCCGCGCCGAGGAGCCGGATCTCCCGGGACGGACGCGGGTGAGTGCGCGGGCGCGACGGAGCGGGTGGCGGGGCCGCCGCCCGGGATGTGACCGGCGGCGGCTGCGGGCGGGCGGGGGGCGGCTGCCCGGGCTGCGGCCTGCGGAGCCTTGCAGGCCCTAGAGGGGAGCGCGGAGCGGCGGGGCCGGCCCCATCCGGCCCCCGAGCCGGCGTCCCTGCCCGGCCGGCGGCGCGCCCTGGGGGCCCGGGGCTGCGGCGTTCCGAGGGGGCCCGGCCGGCCCAGGTGCGGTCCGGTCCGGCCCGCGCCGCCCGCCCGGCTCGGGGCCGCCGCAGCCCCCCCGCCAGCGGCGCCGTGCTGCGGGCAGCGTCCCGCCCGGGCCCTCCCGCCCCGCCGAGCCCCGCGCACCCGGCACGCCGGGACCGGCTCCCCTTCGGGCTTTTCCCTCCCGGAATAACCGCGCCGGTGTTCCCTGTGTAAGTGTCCTGCAAAGGTCCCCCAGAGCTCCAACAAAGGCTGCAGGTGTTCCCTCGCCAGCTCACCTAGCTGCCGCGGATCGGCTTCCCCACGCCCTACTGACCGCAGGCAGGTTTGGCCAAGGAGAAGCAGCAGATCAGGGAATCTTAAAAGCAGCATGCAGAAAGCCAAAAGGCGCTGGATTTACCCGGCTGGTGGTGCAGGTCTCCCATGCCGGAATGGTGGGAGCACAGGTGACACGCGAGGTGGGCAGCGCTTCAGCTGACTTCCAGAAATGCTTCAGGAGGTCAGGCGAACAAATCTGCGCTATCAGTCTTGCCGTGGCCTTGTATTAGTCGAGTGAAAATAATCTGACCCTTTGACACCAGGGTCTTAGAAGGAGTCAAAGTAATTCTTCCGTTTTCCCCAGATGTTTTAGAGCTCAGAGACATAACTGGACTTAAGGAGATCTGCTTGAAGTAAGATTAGCTAAGATTAAAATAATCTTGGTAAAGTCATAAAATTTTCCAGTGATTATCTTAAAAAGGGATCTTTTATTATGTGTTCACTAATGATCTTGGACCTCTCTAGTGAGCTGCTTTGGATAATTGTGTAAGGCAAGTGAGTTGACAGAACTCTTGTTTTTGAAAACTGGAAATGATTTTGGACTCCTGCAGCAGATGCTCTGTCTTCTGAAGCTGTTATAGTTTGCTGTATCTTGGCAGTTACTGCTGAGATAATAGGCCATAGCGGTTTTTTTTGAAGATAAGCAGTTTATTAAGTGGTGAAGTTTCTGTAATCTCTTCTTCTAGACACAACGTGAGATTTTCTGTGTGTGGAAAAATCTTCAGAAATTTATTTGTGTACCTCCAAAGAAAATGTCAGGCAGTAGACATTTTGCATCAAAACCGATCAAATTACTTTTCCTGCTCAGGAAAGGACTGTGAACAGCCATTCAAAGTGACAATCTCAGGAAAAAAAAAATTGTGGTTGCATTGCTGTGTAGAGCAGGGAACATCTTCAGATGCTTATTGTGGGGTGACCACTGAAGAGTTGTAGCCCTGGTGTTCATGTGCTGTATCAACCTACTCAAGTGCTGTAATGCATCATGCTGTCCTTTCTCATGAGCCTAAAGGCTGCTGCTCAGAGACTTTTGAGCTGAGCCCTTGTGTCCACTTCCATTCACATGTGAGGTCCAGTTCAGAAGTCTTTTTTAGCTCATTTGTGTACCAGTAAAGGAATTGCAAGAGTTTTTACAGTCCTGCCCCTGATAAAGCAGCATTCTGTCTTGGTTACCTGGTCTTGACCTGAGGAGGAAATATCTATGACAGCCATCTCAGGAAATAATTCAGTCTTTGTTGAGAACAAATACAATTATATTAAGTAAACACTGTCAAAGATGAAATCTAAACAGTGTCTGATTCATTAGCTAGATCAGCTGTTTACTTGCCTTTGTGATATATGTGAGAGTAACACATGCTGCTTCATCATTTTCTGAGAAACATTATTGTTATTACTAAATTCATGTTTGGGATTGGAGTGCTTTCCACCTCAGAAGCTGCTCAGGTAGGGGATATGAGTTGTGAAATGGGAATGACTGTGTTTCCTTACTAGCAGTGCTCTGGCAAGCTGGGAAGCTGTCAGAGCCCAGGAATATGTCCAGGGGTCAGGACCTGCATACCCTGCATTGTGTTAGGAGAGGCAGAACTGACCCCCTGAGCTGAGCTTGTGTCTTGGAGTGTGCTCCCTGCACCACCTGGGAACAGTGTGTGCCTTGGTACAGCTTCAGCATAAGGGAAGTAGGAGTTTAATCTCAGCTGCTTCTCAGAAATGCAGTGGTGTGCTCTTTGTTCAGTCGTAGAAATGTGTGTGTTCGCTCTCTTGTCAGTTGCCCAAAAGTTTGTTAAGCTAAAGATGACAGATAAATAAATCTTCCCATACAACAGCCTTCTCCCTTTTCTTGTGCTAAAAGCTCTAACCAGCAAATATGAAATTCCTTGTCAAACAGTACCAGCTTAAAATAGAATTTAGCTTTTTAGCTAGCTTCAGGCACTACCCTTTTCCCCTCTGCATTGTAACCCTGGGCACTTCTTAATAATACCAAAGCATTAAGAATGCAAAGATGAAAAGATTTGCTGTGTTGTTCTTTTTTATGTTTATAACCTTCAATGTTTTCCTGCTCACAGCAGCAGACAATAGGTAATACAGAAGATCTTTCAGTGTTATAAATATGTACCTTTAAAAATATCCTTTCAAATATTGTGTTACCCTTTCTTTTCCTGATTGAAAAGATTTCTGAGGTCTTTAGGAAAGTAAAAATGATTAATGTACCGAGAGTTTTCAAAACAAAAATGAAAGTGGAGAAGTGGCTGTTTAGGAAGGAAATGAGAACAAAGTGGTGGTGACAGCAATACAGATAGTTGGAGATAATGCCTTTCTTTCCAATAGAGGACTCTGGCTGACACATATGCAGAAGTTGGAAGGACGGAGCTGTTCTCTGGGTAACCTCACATGGAACTTCCTCCATTTGAGGAAAAAGTGCTTGTGGGATTTGGAGTGAGAGATTAAGTATTCTTTTACATTATCTGAAATATCTAAAGACAATAAACTAACTCTGGTCTCTAAGAACTTTTGGTTTCCAATCTAAATCAAATCATAACAAGGAAAATATATTAAGGTCTGTTTTGAGACACATCTTTTGTGTAAGTAAAGATACCTGCTATGGGATAGTAAGGATTTCAAGGCTGCCAAATATTTAGGCAGGAACTCTGTTTATGGCTGTGAGAAAAAAGTAGGTAGAATCATTGATTTGATTGCCACGTTGTGTCTTTTGGAGGCTTTCTGATGCCTTCTGGTCTTCTGCATCAAGGGGTCACAGTTCTGGAGCCAACGGGAGCTGAGTGAGAATCACAGCATATGCTGAGTTGGAAGGGACCCATCAGGATCATGGATTCCCGCTCCTGGCCCTGCGCAGGACACCTCAGGAGTCACACCATGTGCCAATCACACCGCTGAGGCCATGCATCGTAACAAGATTGCTGTAGGGATCCCAGCTACAGTGTTTGTTGTTCTCTAGCGAGATGTGTTGCTAATGATCAGCCTCAGAGGTACAGCCTTAAAGCTGCTGTTGTCAAGGAGTAGGTAGTACAGCAGGCAGAACCAATGGGCTGAAACAGTAAAGAAAGATTCGTTACTGAAAAGTTGAAAGCTTATTTAAAGGAGTAAATGTACTGTAAGTCAAC
This sequence comes from Luscinia megarhynchos, assembly GCA_034336665.1. Lineage (NCBI taxonomy): Eukaryota > Metazoa > Chordata > Aves > Passeriformes > Muscicapidae > Luscinia > Luscinia megarhynchos. The sequence continues at coordinate 35,860,522 of CM067566.1, read as the reverse complement.
TTTAGCTCTATAAATCCGACCGATTACAAATTACCCCTTTCATTTGTTTTTATGAAGGACAGTAAGGAAGAGTGTCCAGTGTGTTCCTAGGGTCCAGAAGAAGTTTAGTAAGGTAGTAAAAGATTTACTGGAGTGTGTGCCTGACCTTGCACAAGACAGAAATGTAGTGATGAGATTGCTAACCCACAAAATAAATTCCATAGTCTGTCCTGTTCACAGGTGTAATGAGGAGAACTTCCTGAAAATTTGGCATAGGCTGCTTGGCCTTTTATCTGGGAGTCCCATGCTTCAGATTTGAAGCATTACAGTAAAATCAACATTTTTCCTAGCCACTACACCTGAGCCACTAATGGACTTGCCATATATTGAAGGCATTTAATTTTCTGTGTCTGTAAGTAACGTGATTTTACTGGGATTTTGTTGAGGTCTTGTTTGTTTATCAGTAGTTCTCAGACTTCCTGGGCTGTGTTGCAAGGGTTTTTTCAAAGTGTACATGAGTAGTTGGACAGCAGCTGTCCCCTTGCTCCTCCCACCCCTGAAAGTGTGCACATCTTGGGTACCAGATGTGCTTTACAGGAGCTTGTGAGGTCAGTCTCCCACCCTTAGACATTTACACTCCCATCTCCCTGCCTGGACAACTGACTATCCTTGCTGCCAGATGTCATGGCAGCTGTGCCAGTGTTGCCCCTGGATAGGGAGAGGAGGATTTGCTGAGTGCCCTGGTCAAGTGGCAATTCTAGCACATCCCTCTGGTTCGGGAAACCAGATGATGATCTTGCAGCTGAGGCTGTGGGCCTCCACCAGCTGCCAGGTTTAAACATTACAATTCCCACATGGCCAATAGAAGGTGGAGAGTTTATGATGTGGAGGCAGAAGCTTTAGGAAAAAAAAAGCAGAAATAAAAGCTGAATGGACATTTTCTAAGCTTTCTGGTGACACCCCTTCTCCCTCACTTTAGGAACTGCTAATATCCTGTATACCTTGGCTTGATTGTCCATGAGATCTTAATGACAAGTTGCACACTGAATTTGAAGCATTGTTGTAGTTTAAATTAGATTCTTTGTGTGGAAATCCCAGAAGAAATTGTTCATTTTCCCTTAAGGAGCAAGTGTGCTTGGAACAAAAACTGAGACACAGGAATTTGCTGTTGATATCATTACTGGAGAAAAGGCAGGAGTTGAAATAAGATAAAAAAATCTGTAAAAGGGGCAGTGGTGTTCAGTAGTGGAGGGATTCGAGTTTTCTGAACTTGTTAAAAATATGATGCATGGTGGTACATAAGTGATTAAATGACAAAATAATCTCTCTCCAATTGCTTTGTATAGTTATCTATACATTGGTCACTTTATAAACTGGTTTGTCTTTCTGTAATTGTGTGACACAAGCACAAAGGGCACTGCTACTCTGGTGTTATCTGAAAGCTGAACACAATCATTCATCACCTGGGTTTGAAAAGCTCTGTACAGATGCACGGCTAAACATAGCCACACTGCCTTCTACAATCAGAGCTGTAATAAGTGCTGCTTCTCATATGATATTCAGCAGAAGTTAACACCTTGCCAAACCTCTCAGCCTCAACAGGTTAAGTTTGAAGACTGTGCACTGAGGTAATGAGCTTGCTATAGCCAAAGTATTGCTGTTGTAGAAAGTAACCATCGCTTCTTATAGTAATCTCTTGTGTTGCTAGCACAAAAATAGGCAAAATGTTTTGAAATATTAAATGATAATTTTTTTAATATGTGCTTTTATCTAAATTTGCTTTGAAAAAGCTTGTAAAAATCTATCACCCTTGGGAGAGTATAAAAACTCCAATCCCTATCATATTAAAAGCGAAATTGTTTGACAGGTGCTTCCTGAATCAATGACCACAGAGCAGATAATGTGAAGAAAATACAAAAAAAAAAAAGAGAAAGCCTATATGATACCTACAATTTAGTATGCATATATACATTATATAAAAAAATTCTTGACCTTTCTTATCATTGAAAAACCCTTGTATTAAGTAAAGTAAAGGTAAAGAACTCATTATCTCAAGACTGTTAATTATGTATATGTCTACTCTTCTTTAAAGGGCAGTTTTGCACCATTTTTGATCTATGTGACAAGATTCCTTTTGTCCTATTTTAGCCCCAGTTGTTACCATTTGTGAATAATGTAAAAGAACGGAACAGCTGAAAAATCAAAGATCTTAAGCTAAGACTGACACTTGCTTTTCAAGAACACCATTGCAGGAGAAGAGGGATCTAGAGTATCTAGGAAATGTTTGGCAGGATCCTTAGCATAAGATGAAAGGTGACTCAGCAGACTTAGGTAAGATAATGCAGCAAAAACGCAGCAGTTGTGTCTGTTTTGGGGATCACACAGGTAAACTATTAATCTGTTGCAGTACCTAATGAATAAACTTGTGAGTACCACAGAAATTGGGATCAACACCATGGACAGGGTGGGCTGTAATTTGTAGTTTTGGGGGAAGAAAACAAAACAGAAGTGGTAATTTGTGCTGCTTAGGGGTCAAATAGTGGGCATTGAAAATAGCATGTAATAAATTCGTCTTTTAAATAAAATTCTAGGTAGTAGTTAACTCTCAGTTTTAAAGCTGGTGAATGTGGATGGCTAAGCTGAAGTAGTAGAAATTCTGATGCTAGTAAATTTTGTTACTGCAAAGGACTCATTGGGTCATCAGGAGGACAGCATTATCCAGAAGTACATTAGTAGATTTTTTTCCACATGGCCAAGCAGCATTCACCTTCCCTAACCCAAGCTCGGCAGAGTTAAAATTGCTTGTATTGAGCTGACGCTCTCTAATGAAAAATGACAGCGTCTTTGTCCTATTTTTGTCAGATATTAAATCAGCATTACGGGAGACTGCCAAGTGGAAATAGGGCAGGATAAGCTGTAACATTAATAGGTTTGACTTCTACCTTGGGGGGGCTGGGAGGATGCTTTTTACAGTAACTAGGCCATATCATCTGAGAGGGCTTTAAGTCTGGCAACAGTTACATTTAATTACTAGATTTACTCTGTAAGTATGGAAAACAAATGTCTGCTCTCAACGATTAGTTTAAAATTAGCAACATAGAATCACAGAGTATTCTGAGTTGGAAGGGACACACAAGGATGATCGAGCCCAACTCCCAGTTCTGCACAGCACTGTCCCTGAGAGTCACACCATGAGCCTGGGAGCACTGTCCAAACTCTTCTTCAACTCTGTCAGGTTTGGTGCTGTGACCTCTTCCCTGGGGAGCCTGTTCCAGTGCCCAGACACCCTCTGGGTATAGAACCTTTTCCTCATATCCGACCTAAACCTCCCCTGAGACAGCATCAGGCCATTCCCTTGGGTCCTGTCACTGTCATCACAGAGCAGAGGTCAGTGCCTGCCCCTCATGAGAAAGTTGTAACTGCAGTGAGGTCTTCTCTCAGTCTCCTCCAGGCTGAACAGACCAAGTGCCCTCAGCTGTTTGCCATACAGCTTCCCCTGAAGAACCTTTAACACTTATGGCTGTCCTTTGGATCTTCTCTAATAGTTTAATATCTTTCTTGTGTTTCAGTGCCCAAAACTGGACACAGTATTCAAGGTGAGGCCAGCCCAGTGCAGAGCAGAGCAGGACAGTCCCCTCCCTAGCCCTTGGTGTGCCCAGTGCTCCCCAGGACAGTGTTCTGCAATAAATACAGTGCAGGGAGCTGTGTGCTGCTGCAGCTGGAGCTGCAGGCTGGCTCTGGATGGCAGAGGTACCCCAGGCAAGAGGCTGTGACCTTGGATCCTGTGTATAGCAAAGGGACCAGGTGACAGGACACTGAGAGGCACAGCAGGAGGCTGTACATACATCAAGGTGTGCCCCAGCCAGGTGCTTTTCCAGCTGTGGGGTGGGTATTTTTCCAGATGGACACTGAGAGATCCTATCTAAAGCTTTAGTGAAATCCTAAAAATTACATTGACTGGCTTCCCTTGATCAACTACTTGGGTTACCTTGTAATAAAAGGAAATCAGATTTGGCAAACAAGGTTTCCCCTCATGAAGTCGTGTTGGTTGTTGACACTGTTGTCTTTCACACATTTTCAGTACCTCCCAGAATAATCTCCACAACTTCACCCCTCACTGAAATGAGACTGGCAGGCCTGTAGTTTCTAGGGTCCTCCTTCCTCCCCTTTTTGAAAATTGGAATTTTGTGAACCAACTTTCAGTCAACTGGGATATCTACATTTTCCCAACACCTTTCAAAAATCACCCAGAGAGGCCTTGAGATGACATAGCCAGGTCTTTAGTTATTCTTGGATGAATCCCATCAGGTCCCATAAATTTGTATGGATCCAGCTGGAGTAGCAGATTCTTCAGAACTTAAAGAGTCCACTGGGAGTTTAGCATTTTCACAGCCAGGGTAGTCCATCATTGGTGTTGAAGACAGAGGCAAAGAAAGCATTAATCATCTCCACCTTGTCAGTATCCCTGCCTGTGAGGTGACCATCCTCATTCTCTAACAGGCTGATGCCATTTCTGCACTGCCTTTTGACCACGTATTTTAAAGAAATCATTTTATTGTCTCCCACAGTTCTGATCAACTTCAACTCCAGTTGAGCTCATGCTGGTCAAAAGGCCACCTCCCTCATCAGTTTTCTTTAATATTTTTTGTGAATCAAAGGAAATTGTTCTTTATGGCAGATTAGGATTTATTGGTTTAATTGTAGCCTCCTCCTCTGTGAAGGAGATTGTGGGGAAGATATGTGCTTTTGTGGAAAAAGACTATTTTATTGTTAATAGCTGTACAGAGATGTGGAAGAGAAAGCTGATACTTGGATTCTACCTTTGTTTTTCAAATAAGCATGCTTATTTTGTTTCCTTTGCTTGGGATCAAATAATTTGGAAATACTTGCTTCGTCTTTGGAATATTGTTTGAATTGGCAGGTCTGAAATTTGAAAAAACTCAAAACAGTGTGAACTGTTTTTAAGATAGGTTGGTGCTGTCCTTCGAGGTGCATTTTTTAGCACAGAATTCCTATTTTCTGAAAACCCGTGGATTTGCCATGTGGGAATAAAATATTTTTCTTACCAGGCTCCATACAGATGATATTCCTGAAACAAAAATTACTACTTTTGTAATGAGAGATGATGCTTTAAAAATATTTATATTAATCAGGAACTAAGCATGCTTCTCCCTACATAAGCATGCCTCTTTGCAAGAGAACAAATTGCTCTTTTATTTTTTCTCTTAATTATAGTAAACTAATTGCTTGCTGCTCTATGGTAGCATGTACTTATTTTGAGTTTCTCTTACCATGTCTTCTCGAATCCCTCATTCTAATCCTTGAATGCCATAAAATTTTTTAGTATTGCTCTTACTTTCCTAGGCTGCAGTGTATTTTTCTTTGATTTCCTTCTGGAACCTTCAGTTGCAGATAGCAGCAGTCAGCACTGATGTGTGAACCTCTGAACAGCAGGAGAGAATTGAAAAAAGGTAAAAGGTAAAAACAGTGTACTGGTTTACATGCTGTTTACATGTGGAAAACTTGCTTTACAGGTGACAGTCTCAAAATATAATTGTTAGTGAAATTACAGCATGATGAGCAGATGGTGCTCAGCCCACAAAGTTTCGTACTTATTTTTGTTATCTTTTAAGACATTGGCAATGAAAATGGCTCAGCAAGAACTGTTCTGACTTGAGTTGATCTTTTTAATAAGGCAGAAAGGTATTACTCTAAATACTATGTTTTAGAAAAAAATACAATATTTTAAATGAAATCAAATATAGTCTTTTTCAAGCATTTTTGCTACAGTTTGGGGATTAAAATTTGCTTTGGTTTTTGCCTGCAGTAAAACATTTTATTTTTAAGCATTAATAAATTAATACAGGGCCAAAGCATAACATCCCTTTTTATTTCTCAGTCCCTGCCTTTATGGTTTTGAGATGTTGAGGCATTGTCTTTCTTTTGAGTTCTTTAATAAGAATTTGAGCTATGGCAGGGAAGTGTTTACCATTTTAAATTTGCTGTAGAAAATGTCTCATCTGTAATAACATTTTGAAGTAAAACCTTAGAAAAGTAGCCAAGCTACCTCTTTTAAAAAGTTCTCTTTTTTTCCTATTGAGGAAAGAGGATCAAAAAAGACAGTATTAAGATAGTGGGCTCTTCAGAGAAAATTAATTGTTCTCTGCATGCTTTAGTCTTGAAACAAGTTTTGCTACACTGTCAGTAAAATGAGGCCTTGAAGTCAGTTCTTCAAGGCTTGTAATATATTTAATATATTGCTTTTATTGGACTGCTTCCCCTGCTCTGGCTCTGCTATTCCATCTCCCACAGTGTTATTCTAACATTTCAAAGTTCTATGAGAAGCCTTAAACCATAGCTATGAAATATATTGGATTTTTTCTCACCTCTTCCATGTTTTCCACCTTTATTTCCCTCCCCTCTATGAAGTATGTTCTGCTTGTACAGAGCCACGACCTTCAGTAGTGATGGCATGAAAAGAGTATCTCAGTAAACAGCAGAGATAGAAATATGCAGTAGGTGGGGTTTTGTTGTTTGCTTCTTTTGATGGAATATGAGATTCTAGCCATGGTAAATGTATCACCCACTTCTAATCACAGAGTTCTTAGCCAAGAGCCCTCAAATACAGAAGGATGCTTCATGGGTTTCCTGCACTCAGCTCTTGCTGGTGAGTGGTAAGAATCTCCTGCTGCCTTCTGGATAGCTTTTTGGAGATCTTCAGCTCCAAATTCTGATGTTTCAGTTGATTTGAGTAAGGTACTCTACAGCATGAGATATGCCAAGTTAGTAAAGAGATCTCAAGTACTCTCTGTAGAGGTATTCCAGCCCTGGGTATCTGAAGCATGACTGTGATTTAGTTGCTTGGATGCATATGTGTGATCTTGGTGAGTCTTCTCTCCCTCATTGTGTTTACTTAAATACTTGTTTTGGGTTTTTTTTGTTTATGTAAACATTACAGGAAAGTTTGGCCTAAGAAAGACCCAGAAATGTTAACCTGACAGGCTGAAGCTCTTTGAGCGGATCCACATATAATGTCATCCTTCAGGGTCATCTGAAAACCATCATCAAGGAGAACAGCTGTCCGTGATGCTGGGACAAGTCTGGGACAAGACTTGGATGCCAAACTTGGGGGGAATGGTTACTCTGGCCCAGCTTTGGCAGTGGATGATGAGACCCTTGGGTGCTCATTGAGAGGGCAGTGAATAGGTGTCCAAAGTGTCTAAGTCATCACCATTATTTTGTGTAGAGAAACAGTGAGGGAGAAATCTCTGCAAGATGCAGAGTTTCTGTCTTAGAGAGCAGACTTACCTTTTGCATGAATAGGCACATCAGTCACCTCTCAGGGAGTTAACAAGTTTTGCTCCCATTATTATCTTCTACCACAACTGGTGATGACAGGGGAGTTGTCAAGCTGTTGTGATAAAAGGGAGCAGACTGCCAGGATAGTTCATGTAGCTTTTAATCTTTGTGTATGCCTGAGGGGCCTTGGGAAAAGAGGATGGCAGGGAGCAGGCTGGATTAATTTTTCTGGATGAAATGGATATGTCCTGGGGGTTGGCCTACTTTAAAAATAATTAGAATTCTTTGAAATCTGTTGTCCTTGAGCACACTTCATATGTCCTATGTCCCCTTTTCTCTGATTCTCATATGCCTAGATCTTGTGGTTGAGAGATGCCCTATGCCTCTTTGGAGGCATTTGTTTTGATAATATTTCTCAGGAGTGCATAATTTCTAAATCAAAGCTGACTGGCATGTGTGTGTGTGGTGAAATGCACACAGGGACTGCAGGTAATCAGAGGTACTCAGTTATGGTTTTGCTCTTAAACTGAGAACAGAGAGGCTGCTCAACTTACAGTGAGGTGTGTGAGACACTGATTCTCAGTTCCTAACATTTTTATTTACTGGAAACAATGACGTGGTTTTCTTCTTTAAAATAAACTTCAAAAATAATCCTGCATGTTTGCATCAGGTGACAAAGGTATGGTTGAGTCCTTGCAGGGAGCCTTGATGGTGATCATTGGGTGACTGCAGCCAGCACAAGCCCCTGTTAGTGTAGTGAGATGCTTGGTTGTTTTATATTTTTATTCCAATCTCATCCGCAGCTAAAGGATGAATACCTCATTTACTCTATTTCTTTCCTTCCTGCTCATTTTGGTTTTTTCAATCATTTGTTCTTTGTGGGAATTTGGGGAGTTATTTGGCTTATTCTCATGGCCCCCTGTTGAACAGGTTAAGAATTTTCTTGTGTTGCAGTAAGGTATTAAGTGATGGATATCTGGAAGTAAGGAAGAAAGATAAATGGTCAGACTTCTCCTCTTGACTTTATAATAGTTTGGGCAATATATCTTCCAACGGGTTTGTCACAGGATATAACCTGCTAAGGATTTTGTGTGAAAAGTAAGTTTTCATTTTAAACTCTACAATTCATGTCTTTTATTAAAGAAGACCTCACAGCTTTAAACATTAAGCACCAAAATTTTTTCTTGTAGACTTGGCCAGTTAGCATTGCTGCAAAGGAAGGGCAAATTGAACAGGTTTTTGAACAGGTTTTACCTTGTATGATATTTGCAAGAATTTATTCTATACTGATAGCTTGTCAAAATACTGTTTGCAATCTAATCCCAGCAATCATAATTTTCCAGGAATGGCTTCACAGCTGTTAATTTTTATGAAACAGACAGAACTTTCATCTATAATTTGGTTTATCTACCAACCATAATGTACTATTTAATGTCATCAAAGGCATGAAGTTTCAACCATAATTCATTATAATTTTTAGGTTGATGCTTTAAAAATATATTTTATTAGCATAACAAAATAATCTTGACTCTGATCCCTTAAAATGTCCATTGATAAGAATGCTTCTGCATGTCAGAAATAATTATTCGGTTTTTTTATTGTTTTATTCTCCAAGCTGAGATTTCTTCATTGCAGAGCATCATATTTTTTTATATATTTAACTACAATGTGTGAACATTTATTTTAAAGCTGAGTATTACTGATGAGGAAGTTAAGATTTCTGGTATTCTAAGTCACTTTGGTTTTACATTTGGAAACTTTTCAGCAGTGTATATTTAGTAGATCTATTCATAGCCTCACACCAAACCCCAGCAACTTTCCTGCAGGAAGTCCATTTTCTGCCCTACATGCATTTATTAATTCTGTCAGGCCTCAATGTTACTTAACTGATTTTATACTGTATGGTCTCTAGCATTCAAAGAAACTTTAAGCTACATGAAAAAGACCAGTTTTAGCAATTCAAATGTTTTGTAACTGGTGCTGATTTTACCCAGTGCATGTTAACATCCATGATGTTCCTTTACTTCAATATGTTTGCTTTAAAGTTTTGGTTTCCTAACTTATTTTGTCTGCAGACTGAAGGGCATACCAGCACTATTCCTTAATACCCTTTCTTATCTAGCTATAGTGGCATAAAAGATTGGATACAGGAGTGAGAAAGTACATGGAAGGGAGTTCTGCCTGACATTTGGGTGCACTTTCTAAGGAAAGGGTAGCTTTGGACACTTAGAAATACATATTCAAATCATCATGCTGTGAAAAGTCACCAGTTCTATATGTATATTTTAATAGAAACTCTATTGAGACTCAGAACTTCCCTGAAAAGCAAGAAGGACTCTCTCCTAGTGGAGGGCAGCTGCTGGTTATGCACATCTTCCCTCTCCTCCACACATATAAGAATGTACAGCTCGCTCCTTAGTATTGTAGTAAGAAAGAAGATAATCCTTTGTTTTTCAATTAGATTTGAAAGAAAAAAGGGGTATCCATATTGCTAAGAATGTTTAACAGGAACATAACTTGTTGTGTAGAGCATAATGGTGTTCCTGCATTACCATAATGCCACAGGACTCCCTGGGAGAGCAGTCGTGGGCTCATGGGGAAGACAAGCAGCACCCCATGGGGAAGTGAACAGACCACTCAAAATAATCTGTTTTACTGTTGTGTGCTTCTCCTTGTTGGATTATTTCCACTTGGGTTATGTCTGATACAGGATTTGGCTCAGTAAACCACACAAGTCTGCTGTTTTTTTTTCCTGATGCTCACAATACACCATGAGTATCTGACCCTAAATGCATTAGGGACATAAGAGTGCTGCGTTTTGTGCCTCCACTTTCTCAGCACAGCAAGGGGTCTCCTCCAAATGAGAAGACGTGTTTAAGGAGAAGAACTTGGCGGGGAAGGTTTGTTGGTGTTTGTTTTGTTCACAAGAACCATAGAATGGTTTGCATTGGAAGTGACTTTAAAAATCATCTGGTACCAACCTCCCTGCTACAGGAAGGGACAGACACCTTCCACAGGGCCTGTTTGCTCTAAGCCCCATCCAACCCAGCCTTCAACACTTCCAGGAATGGGGCATCCACAGCTTCTCTGGGCAACCTTTTCCAGTGCCTCACCATCCTCACAGTAAAGAATTAATTCCCCATATCTAATTTAAACCGTCCCTCCCTCAATTTGAAACCGTTTCCTTGTACTTATAAGTCCCTCTCCCTGTCTCCTGTAGGCTGCTTTAGGTGCTTTAGGAAGTCTGCTCTGAGGCCATCCCAAGGCTTTCTCTTTTCCAGGCTGAACAATCCCTAGTGTCTCAGCTTGCCTTCACAGGAGAGATACTCCATCCCTCAATTCATTTGGCTTGCTCATGCAGCTCTGTCTGTGGGGAGTCCTTGATCCAGCTCAGCGTAAAGGTGCTCACATTGGCACGCAGGCAGGACAAAAATGCGTGGTTAGAAGTAAACTAACTGCAAAAATGTAGCCATCCCACTCCATAATATCAGCCTGAAATATCCAGAACCTATCAGACAGAGGTTTGAATCCAGAACAAATTAGCAAAAACAAAAATTTAAAGGCAGCTCATCTGCAGCAGCTAAAAAATACTGTTTTCATAAATCATCTGCAAGAACTAGGTGCATCTTGTAATTCGTATTTTTGCTGTTCCACAGTTCTCATTGCAGCAGAGATGGAAAATATCCCCTTCGGGTTTTGCAGTATATCTGCAGTGATGAGAAGATAAACATCTCTGTAATGCATCAGTGTTGACATTCAGAAGCCTTCCAAACTTTGATTTTTAAATCAAATGGGAAAGTTAGCTTTGAGCCTCATCACTCTGTAGAAGAATGGGCAAGTGATTTTTTTTTTCTTTGCCATATCTTATATAAATCAGACATCCTTTACAAATCTGCAGTTGTCATACTGTCAGAAACTATAGAACTGGAAGTGCAATACTAAACAAAAGGAAAATATGCTATTTCCAGGTGATAAAGTATGTCTGAAACAACAGCAAATGCATAGAGTTATGGTGTTCATGTTCTGTTTAAATTATTAAAAATGGTAAGGGGCCTGTTAGCTTATTTTAAGTTGTTATCTTTTTAGTTGAAATGAAATGAAAAGCGAGAAGTTCCAGGTTTTGGTGGAATTTTTGCACTGCTTGTTTGGTTTTGTTTATTTATATCATTTATTGGACATGTTTAGTGCAATAGTGAATCAATCTGTTTTTTTCCATTTTAACTTACAATATTTGTCCAAGTCTATATCAGATAATAAAGTAATGTATTGAGAAAATGTTGATTTGGATAACTTGCATATGGCAGTTTTAAACAGAGCATATATACTTCTTATGTTGTGCTGTTGACATTTGTGTGTGTAAGAACTTCTGAAAAGAAAGCACATCATCCCAAAAGGCAACTGATTATTGGCAGCAATAATTTCGGCATGGTTGACAACCATGGGAATGCAGGGTCTCTTAGAGAAGAAGCTCTTTTATATTGCTTTTCCTTACCATTTTCAATATAAGTTTTGCAGGTTATTGAACAGTAGCAAAACAGTGGATTTTTGTGTGTGTTGTGTATTTTGATTAGAGTATCATCCTTGTGGATTTTGGTTTCTTTTGCTGATTCCGTTTTGATGTACAGTAAACAATTCTATACTGTTTACTGTTCTGTCCCAATACATTTGCCAGTTCATCCTTCTGTTGTATTTGGTGCCTGATGTATGTAGGTTCTCTCTTATATTGGAGATTGAAATGCTGACAGTTTTCTTCTTTTGCAGTTCTTTCTCCTGGGAGGCACTGTCTTACTCCCCAGTTAGACTAAAGTATGAACTGTCTTACTGACTCTTAATTTTCCAGCTGCAGGCCAGATTTTGCTGTGTTAGAGACAAGAGGCTCTCTTTCCCAGGGACTGCAGAGGGTTTTTGGATTGAGTTTTCTGACAGGCTTTAACAAAATTGTCTTTGTTAGAAGTTAAATTGCAAGGCTAGCATGTAAAGGTCTTGATTCAGTGAGCTGCGTTTCAATTTAAACACCCATTTAATGAACTGGATAGATCATAAGCAGACTTTGTAATGTCTCTTCTATGTTAGATGCAATAAGTGAAGGGCACAGTTTCCATAAATGCAGTTATTAGCAGCCCTGTTTGAAACCCACAAGCAGTGCACATGCCTGGGGCTTGTGGAAGTCACTCCAGATGGAAACAGCATTACTGGGGTGATTATTCCCTGAGGAAAGGCTCGCTGTCATTTTGAAATCAATTTTTAGCCAATGTTCCATTCTCAGTATTTACATGGAGAGTTTGAATCGCCAGAACTTGAGATTTCATAACAAAAATGCTAACAAGAAGTGAACATTTGTTGAAAAGATTGTGTTGCTTCGGAGAAATGCCTGTTGCTATGCTGGTTGGATGGTGAGAGTATCCTGCAGACAGAGGCACCATGCTGAGAAAGCTGGCTTCCATTTTTTCCAAGCAAGAAGGAGCCTCTTGTGCCTTTTTTGTGTGTGTTGTACACCCGTTAATTTGAACAGTGGAATGCTACACTCCCTCTGCTGAAGAGTCATTGCAGAAGGGAGAATGCTGTTCACTTGCATCTTCCCCAGGTGTGTGATCAGAAATGTCACCCATAGTGTACCTAAGCTGGAAGCACAAAGGTCATGTTAAAAGTCTCTTCAGGCTCTACTAGATGTAAGGAGGTCCCTCAAAAGATGTTCAGGGCTAGAAGTTAATCCTTAGTGCCATGTTAAGAGAAGACAGTGGGATGTCAGTTCCTGGCGTTGACTTGGAGAGTAATGTTTTAATTATTAGTCTCATACAGCTTCAAGTTTGTATTGTGGCACCAGCATGGATCATCTGCTCTAACAGAGTAAATGTCAGGGCAGTCCATTACTTGAAGTTCAGGTGCAGTGTGTCTGCCTTTGTCATTGGCCCTGTGGGTCTCAAGGTGCCCACTCTGGCTTCCATGCTCCACATAAAAGATACTGCATGGCAAGTGCAGAGCAATGTGCAAAGCTGGAAGCACAGTGGAGAACAGGCTGGTTTAGTGGAGCCCATGTAAGGAAGTTTGTGGATTATATCATAGCATTCTTGCTGGCTATCTAAAGATACAGATATCCCAGCTGTGCTAGCACATTATGTGGCTTCTAAAGCAAAGCTACGAGATAGATTTTTATATTCATGATGTTTACCTCAATATCACTAGCTGTATGTGTCAGAGAAAGTGTAGTCCATTTACCAAGATTGATTTATCTGTTCAATAAATTGGTTTTTATTAGTTTAGTCTTGCTGCAGATTTTTTTTCCCTTTTTATGCTTCAAATGCATGTACTGTGTTGATTTTTTGGGTTTTTTAAAGTATTTGGTACAGATAAGAACTTACCTGACCTCAATGGTTCAGTAGACTGTAACTAATTTATTGGCAAATAGCACACACATTATGCTGTGTAGGAAAGACCAGGAATGAAGGGCCAAGGAAAGATGAGATCAAATTGCAGAGAGCACAATTGATCACAAGTTATTTCTCTTCTCTTGTCTAGTCAAGCAGTACACAAGGTAATTACATAAATACTCTAAATTTTTGAAATCTTTTGGGAGTTCAGATGAAACTTGTTGAAGCAGGTTTTAGACTGTATGTAGAATTTGCATAAAATGCAGTTTTTGGCTTTAGCCAGCTGTTTCATTGAAGAAGCTTTCAAAATGGTAGGGTTGATCAAATTCTAAAAAGCATTTTAAGAAAGAAGACAGAAATAGACTGGTAAAGCTTGAGAATGGTGGCAGTATTGCATGATAAATGAAAATCTCATCATGCTCTTTGCTCTTTAATAGCAAGAAATATGAAATTATATTGATGTATCTGTCTTTAAAAATTGAGGCAGACAAGATATAGCACAGACAACTACATCCCTTCATCAAGCATGTCCATTAGTGATGGATTTATTGTATTGTAAATGTCATTTACTTGATGTGTTATATAAAAGAAATGCATGGTTTTTAAACATCCATCTGTCCCAGATGATTGAGAAACAAGAATGAAGTTCCTCTGCAGGTTTGAACCAGTGCAATGTTCATAGCTGATGCCTGGAGAGCCAGAAAAGCTGGCACCAGCCACTTAGAGCATGACAATTGATGACAGTTTTTGTTTCTTTCTGAGGCTTTTTCTGAAAAGTAATAGAAGTTGGATTTTATCTATAGTAAAGTTATAGATTATAATTGTAATTTTTTTAATTTAAAGTGAATTCTTGTGTTGTGGTTTAAGCTCAGCCAGCAGCCAAGCCCCAAGCAGCCACTTGGCCACTCTCACACCAGTGGGATCAGGGAGAGGATCAGATCAATAAAAGTGAGAAAACTCCTTGTATTTACCTGCTTATCTCTACAGCTTAACACTGAATTACTTAATTTTTGCTGGTTTCAGTCTAAAAGAAACAGATTTTGTCTATTTCTTTCTTCAGTTTATGGAGAACATTCCTAAAATGGGGTTGGTCTTGGTGAAACTAAAAGCCTTGCTCCTTCCTACTCTGCTGTGTAATAATATTGTGCAGGAAAAGGAGAATAATTTTTCCTTTTTGGAAGGAAATTAAGCCGGACAGAGAACATCTTAGAAGTTCTTAAAAATTCCTAACATCCATATGAATAAACATGACTTCTATTTTTAAGATCTCATTGAAACATATGCATAAAATGATGGATAAGTCCTAGAGTTAAACAGAACGTGGAAGGAACAATGACTCAACTAGAAAGGTCACAAGCTTCGTTTAATGATGAGAACAAATTTTGTATTGAAGCTTGAGTAATGCTGTGTTTTAAGCCTTTTCACCTTGGACTGCACAGCTTCCCAAGAAAAAAAGGATGAAGGAGGTTTTTGGCATGGGAAGGACGTGTTTGTTATTGCTGAGCTATTAAGGGCTGTGGAATAAAGTTCTTAGAAGTTGTAGCTAAGTGTAAGTGTAAATGTAACTCAGTAACACTGAGTGTAGGGTGAGCACTGAGAACAGCTGCTGGGTACAGAAGACAAAGGTGGTGGAGCTGAAGACCACAGAGTGCAGGAGTGAAATGAGAAATTACCAGAGAAAACATCTGAGTAATAGAGGTGTTAGTGTTCTGGATTGTGACAATATTGCAGCAAACTATTTCGTTCTCATGTCTGCTTTGTCTTCCATCCATTTGATTGCAAAATCTACAGGAATTGTTTGCCAAGCACTTGACATTGCATACATGTGGCAGCAGTAGAATAATACTGTAGAAAGGATTAGACTGCATGGATTGGCATATACTACATTGCTAAGACATCCATACAACACTATTTGCAGGTAGTCAGGCTCTTTTTCCTCTTAATTTTTTATTAATCAATAAGGTTGCATATCTAAATTACAAAAAAAGTCCTCTTCTGCTAGCCTCTTATTTCAGTGCAAAGACAGTAAAAAAATCCAATGCATTTTTTA
The DNA here is from genome assembly GCA_034336665.1 of Luscinia megarhynchos. Lineage (NCBI taxonomy): Eukaryota > Metazoa > Chordata > Aves > Passeriformes > Muscicapidae > Luscinia > Luscinia megarhynchos. The sequence continues at coordinate 35,844,826 of CM067566.1, read as the reverse complement.
ATGAAGAGGGTAAGAAATACTCCATGAATCATGAAGACCTGAAATCTGGAGACCCTTTTACATCTTACAGTCAGCTGAGCATAGAGATGTCTCATGCAATTGTCCATTTTGTTCTTAATACTCAAAATTTTTCCAGTTAAGCATTCATAAAATCCCTCTAAAAAAGAAAGCTTGTGGACAGTTATCTAATTATGGTATGTTTCACTTTTTTTTCTTGCATCATGGGCCAGAAAGGTGTTAGTTATTCAAAGTATTGAGAAGCAATTTGCTATAGATCAAGTATGCTTCTGATTAAACATTGTTTTCAAAATCTGATTGTATTGCTCCAAGCCGCATAGCCCCGTGCAGATGTGGTACTCTTAATCACTTGGAGGAGGGAGGCAGGATAAAAACATCCTGCATTTTGTGCCATCATTTCTGCAGTCCATTTTTCAGAAGAGATTTCCTGATATTTATCTTATGCCTGGAAGACAGAGTTGGAAAAATTTCTTGCCTTAACCTTCTGCTCTTCTCAAATAGGGTAAGTAATGGCATCATCTTCATCAAGACATTGTAAACAAAACTAGACATTTGAGAGAAATTAAAAGGAGATCAGAAAGTGGCATTTGAACTAAGTACATAGCAGTAAACGTTTGCACAAATGAGTGATGATATTGGTTAGGGCCACTAGAATTCTGAGTATTTGGAGATTTCCCATAGCCTTCATCTGCTTAAACATTGCTCTGGAGTTGGCTGTGTCTCTACAAGCCATTTTAATGCTTTTTTTTTTTTTAGAAATGCATTGTTCATCTGCTGCTTTACTCCTCCTGTGATACCTGCAGCAGCTGGTACATGAGCTTTAGGAGCAAGTCACCTTGCTGATCCTCCTGTGCAACAAGGCACCCTCCAGGTTGAGAGGTTGAAAAATAATTATTTGCATTATGTTTTTTAAGTGAAAAAAGGGTTTAACTTTTTGGTCAATAAGTGTTGGCCTTTCTGTGCATAGATGCAACTTCTCATCTCCTAAGACTTGGTACACCAAGAGAGTGGCTTCAGGAAAAGAAGGAAAAGTGAAATTGATTGGGTCCTTAGTGTCTCTGCTGTCAAGACTAGACAAGAAACTAGACTTTACCTTGGAAAGACAGGTCAAAGTCTGATGGGCTTTGCTTACCTGGGACAGATTTTCTCTAATGCTGCAGTAGAAGAACTCTACCCCAGGGCTTGGTGCTCTCCTTCTCTTTGGCCTCTTCGTCGGGCTTGGCTGTTATCATAACTGCATTCTGAACAACTAAAATACAATAAAATGCCAAATGGCTGGATTTAGCATGAAATAAGGCAACTGGCATACAAATTAGTTTGTTTTTTTTTTTAATTTGTGTGGAGTCTCATCTATGGTGTAGTAACCCATACGGTATATTTACCATATGGTAAATACAACTAACAGGTGATGTTTTGTTGGCTTGGAACTCTGAGTCACTGCAGTCTCTGTTTAAGAATGAATTAATGTGGGTGATACTCTACAGAAGTTTGAAGTTGAAATACCATGCTAAGTACATGCTAATGACAAAGTAGGCTGCAGTATGCAGAAATGCATTCATCTGCTGGGCAGAGGAAGAAGGAAGGTTATGGATGCTTGAAAAGCTGTTGGTGGCAGACTGTTCTACAGTCACTGGGTCAGCTGGTGGTTTATTAAATCAGTCTTAAGTGCTTAACCTAAACTGAGTTACCTTGTGTAATGTGCAGTATTTCTCTCCTCGATTTGTATCAAGAAGAGGGCCAGGATCAAAGCAGGCAGGTGTCTTATGGTCTCTAGTTCCTTGAGGACCAGACAAATTGCACTTGGATACAACAAAGAAAGCCATTTAATTAGCATGGAGCAAAAACACACCTGAAAGGATGCAGTCTGTAGGGAGGGAAGTACTTGCTTTTATGCTTCTTTGTGTTCTGCCCTACTTGATCAAAGCTAGGCTGGATGGGGCTTTGAGCAACCTGGTCTAGTAGATGGTGTCAGGGGGGTTGGAAATAAAGGATCTTTAAGGTTCCTTTCAACCCAAGCCATTTTGTGTTTCTGTGATTAATTCAGCTTTCTTCTACTGAAAATGTCGATTGGTCTAGTTGTAATAAACTTGCAATAAATTCTTGTTATTCTGAGTTTAAAGTTTTTCTGTCATCTTTAGTGTGCTGTCTGTAAGGAGAGGATTTAAGAAACTTTGGATCATACTTCTGTTTTATCAAGGGTCCTCTAACAACTATTCTGTTATTCTGCAGCAAGCTGCTGCAGATACAATTTTGTGTTCTTTTTATTGCACAGGTTACTAGTACCAACATGTTTTCATTTCTAGAGTGTGGGAGAGACTAAAATATATCCCCTTAGGTAAAGCAGCAGCTTCATTTAGGATTCGGTTGAAGAATATTTCTGTTACTTGGAATTGATTGCAATCTTAATGATAAGAAACTATTTTGCTTCCTTCAAAACTAGCCTTAAGTTACAAGATCAAGGACAGATTCGTTTGATATCAGTTTATTCAGGTATTTATCTGAGACATTCTATTTTAGATCTAATTAATTACTATCCAGATTCCATGGTATTCTCGATAGCCTCAAAGAGAGGTACTTTGAGAGGTACAAAGGGAGTAGGTTTAGATCAGATATTAGGGAAAAAATCTTTCCTGTGAAGCTGGTGAGGCACTGGAACAGATTGTCCAGGGAAGTTGTGGATACCCCATCCCTGGAGGTATTCAGTGCCAGGTTGGATGTAGTTCTAGGCAACCTGGTCTAGTGGAAAGTGCCCCTGCCCATAGCAGGGGGATTGGAACTAGGTGGTCTTCAAGGTCCTCTTTCAACCCCAACCATTCTATAAGTCTATAGTTGCCTGTGGTTAACTCTGCAAAGTTCTTGGGCATAAGTGGGGGCTTGGAGTGAAATGGATCTCTGTGAAGGCTTCTTTAACACACTCTGACTGTTGAACTACAGATGGGACCAGGGATCGTGTGACAGGACTAGGAATGGCAGGAGAGGATGTGTAAAAGCTGAGTAAGAGTTGGATCTCAAGCAAGGAGGAAGGAGATTGGTAGGTTTAAGAGCTGGTTCAGTATTCCCTAAGCACTGAGTGCTAGTGAAAAGGAGGACATTGAGACTGCCTTTTTTTACAGTAATTTGTTCTGAAGCACTCAGTGTCTTTATTTTTACTTGCTTTCAGTCAGGCAGAGTCTAATTGTGAAACTGCTTGTGGCACAGGAATTCAAGAAGTGTACTGCACCTCTCCTAAGGAGGCATCATGTAAAATAGGTAAGGTACAGGCCATGTTCTATCTGTCATTTTTTGTACTCTTAAATCTCCCTGAAGGTGAGAGAGTGAAGTTAGCAAGTTTTGGGTGACCAGTGGCATCCCTTGTAAGAGAGTGAATCTGGCACAAAGCACTCTGGCCAGGTCTCTGGGTAGTCTCTGCTTTCAATGAAGTTATCTGAACTTCCCAAAATAAAGCAACTTGTCAGTCTGGGCCAGAAGCATATGAATGTGACAACTGCATTTGTGGAAAATCCAGACTCCACGTCCAGCAGTAAATTCTGGGAGAGTAGTGTCATTGGAAGAGAGAGTGAGGAGCAGGGACAGGGGGTAAAGTGGTGCAAGTTGAAAGAGCAGTTGTGGCAGGATTGCATTACATTGCATGAGTTTTAAATGATGCATGCACATCAAGACCAGGGAGGATGACAGAAGTGTCGTTAGCTCCCCTTGCAATGAGAGGTAATATCACAACAGAACAATTTCATTTAAATGGAATGCTTAGATGAGTATCATACTGGCATCTGGGTTTGGACACGTCTTTAAACCGGGTGTTCTGAAATAAACAGGTGAAACTCAGATTGATTATGTTCCCTTCTGCTAGGAAAATAACCAGGGAATCAGGTTATTTCTGCTAAAAATAAGTATTATTTCTTCATCCATAGGATTTGTTACTTGTGGGCTTCCATAGCTTAATGCCAGTTTCTGTGCCTGGAGAGTGACCTTGTGAAATGCTGGCTGCAAACCGTGGCACTGTGCAGCATTAGCCTGAAGTCACTGTCCCAGATGAATGCTTCTGCCATGACAAAGTAGATGATGTCCAAGAAGACAGGAAGAGCTAGTTGGTCTTTTTGCTCAGGGAGCAACCATTCAAAAAATGAAATAAAATTGATGAACTAAGCCTTATCTTCCTCAGTGTCTTTCTTGAACTTACAGGTTCAAACACCAGCAGAGATGACCTCTGATGTTAGTGAATATTGTTAGTTTTTAGACTCATTACTAGATAACGAGAGGTTGCTTTTATCCATTAATTGGAATCAGTGATACAGAGGTTCATGTACATTAATGCAAGTCACTCAGAACCTGAATGCTAAATTCTGTCAAACTCCTTCATTACAGCAGAACATTAAGCTGTTACCAAATTCACACCTCTACAAACAGTTCTTCTTTACTATGTGCCTTCTTGTTTTTGGACATGCTACTTTTCCTCAAGCAGTGCTTTCCTATCTCAGAAATGTCAGTTATAAAATAGAATAAAATTGATGATCTGACTCCCCACTAAATTATTTCACCTTGTTTAGCACAGGTAATCTGGGGTCTCAAAAGTACTGCTACTTTATTATTCTCTCAGTGGGCTGAGTCAACATTCATGGCTGTGGTCTGCTGATACCTACTGAAAACTCAGTAACTTCTGTCCTGTAGAAGTATATGTACCAGTGATTGCCCTGTTCTGCCTTATCACATAGGACATAAGGAGTGAGTGGGAAAGGGATTTCACTCAATGCTGATGACTAGCAGTTTTATTACAGGTATCTATTCCTGGCAAAACTGTTTCCTCTCAAAGAGCTACTTGGGATCTACAAGAAAAATAGCAAGTTGGGTTAAAGATGATGCAGGGCAATGAGTAGTGTAACACATGTCAATCAGCTTGGTAAATGCTGTGAAATATAGGAAACAGGTGAAGGAGGAAGTTACCCTGCTTTTTTTTTTTAATAAGTTTCAAAAAAAGAAGAAATAAAAAACAACCCACAAGGTTTTATTTGCCATTCCTCGGATATAGGTGGGAGTACAAAGCACGTCAATATAAAAGTACTGCTCAACATTCATTTCTCTAAAGCTCCTTGTGGCCCTTGCACTTCAGTGTTATACAATTTTTTGTGAGTAGAACATTTATATATACATATGTATATGTGTGTGTATGTATATATATATATGTAAATATGCATATAGTGTAATGCTTGTTTGTTTATATCATCAAAATTCTTTTTAGTTGTTTGGACTTTGTGATTCATAAGTGGCTTCTGACCAAGTTTCATGGTGATGGTTCAGAAAAATAACATATGTGGTTGTTGTCTTGTAGGGTTAGATTATTTGCTCTTTGGAGATGCCATCACAGCAATGTGTTTGTGGTACAAAGCTGTACAGTTGCAGTAGTTCTGTGTACCAAAATTTATTCCAGGATGGTAGATAAGAATTGGTCTTGTTTAAAATTGTTCTGTTTCCCCTAGGATATTTAAGGGGGCAGAAATCTACTATGGAGAGATAGCACTTACTGCATAATAGAGTTTTGTATTGTCAGTATATGTCCAAATTGAGAGCAACTGTGAACATGAAAATATAACTTCCAGATTTGCATTTTCCTGAAACTGCTGGTGATGAACACCATCAACAGCATGGTTTCTCACTTGGGTTGCACAAAGCATGCAATGGAGGGATTTAGCAATCTGATAGTTTTACAAACCACACGTTTTTAAACTTAAAAAGTTTTCTCTAACTTAGTGTCTAATTGTATTTATTTCTGTGTTTCTGCAGTTCTCATAAATTATCTGTTCTAATTTTCCACAAGTTTTAAAAGTCACTGTAGGAGCTACTGGGCATGTAAGCATGCATTCCACCACCTTTGGAGTGCTTCTGAAATACACTGAGAGGAGTCTAGCAGGATAGAGGCTGTTTTGCTCAGGCACTGTGACAGCAAATGGCCCTTTCAAGCCAGGTGGCTTGATTGTCGTTGCTCATATCTGTCACAAGAACTCTCATGGTCCAACTTCAGCCTTAATTTGAGTCAACAGGGTTGTCTTGTGACAAAATTGTTTGATGGAAGGTTTAGCAAAATATGATTCAGAGGCAGTGCTGCATGTGGAGCTTAAAACAGACTTTTTGTGCAAAAAGTTGTAGTGATTGAAAAGGCTTTATTTTTATTTTCATTTTTTTTAAGTGATAGCAGAAGTGCCATAGATCTTTATCCCTGTTTGAGAATCTGGGTGTTCTTCCATTTGTGTGTGCTCTTGGTCTGCAGCTGGTCCTGCAGTAGGTATAATTTCTAATTGCTCAAATGGAGGGTACCATGGTGGGGCTGAGAGGTGTAAAGTCTAATGGGATGGAACCCTTTGAGAGTCAGACAGCTGTGTTGAGGGAATCATTGCTTATTATATTTGTTTTGAAGTTGTCAAATGAAAATTCTGAAGCAAATCGACTTTTCTAAAATTCTTTTTTTTTCAGACATTATTTCATAGAGGGTTTTAGGGAGTTGCTAGTCTTGAACTAGTTACTGAAGAAAAGCAGATTGTGCAACTCTCACATTGGCAGTTTTATTGCCAGTTACAGCTCCAGCCCTCCTACCAGATGACTGATCTTGCACCCTTACTAGGACCTCTCACGGTCTTTCCTTTGTGTAATACTTTGTGTAATTTATAGGCATGTTTTCAAAGGGAAACAGTTATGTTTTCTATACCTTCAACTGCATTCCTGTGTTCTGCAATAAGGCACCTAATTTGTGAAGTAAAATGACAGTGAATAACCCCCTTTTTTATTTATAAATCAGGTAGTGACTGTATTTATATCACGTCACTGTTTCGGAGACACCCATTGCAGTGACTCATACATATTTCCCTAAGGAGTGAAAAAAACATTCAAAAATTAAAGAAGCACGCACCAAAGTGAATCTAGAAAGCTGGCAGGAAATCCTAGATCCAACCTTATGAGAAAAATAATGATGTGGAAAAAAATGTTTTTCTGTATTGTGTTCTTTTTATAAAGTTGTAATGAGATTTTGTTGGTTTTGTTATTTGTCTTCAGACGTGAGAGAATTCACAGTTTTTGCTTCCCTCCTCTCATTTTTGGACAACTTAGAAGTGCTATATTTAGATGTATGTTGTGTTCACTTCTTCTGAGCCCTCCCTTCACTTTGCTGTTACCATCTCTTTCAAAGCTTTTAAAATAATTTTCAAACCATCTTGCTTTGCCACTTCAGAAAGGTTATTGTATTTTATCTTCTTTTATATGCATGCCTTCCAGTTTAACTGTTGTTCTGTGACTACTTTTACCTGAGCCAAACTTGTAATCAGTGAGGAACATTGATTAAAAATTCTTTCAGATTTTTGATATGTCATTAGTTGTTTTTTTCTTTTAAATGGGGTGTGGGTCATAATTCATAAAAGAGAGAGGAAGCCCTAGAAGTTCCTGACTAAGGCATTATGGTTTATATGAAGACTGAAGTAGTTCTTTGATTGTGGTTTGACTTTGCTTTTTTTCCAGACATTATCTGGAAAATCCTTGTCTCATTTATCTGTGGAGAAATGACCATGCATTTAAACACTGCTAGTTCCTCTGCTGTTTGTTTTTTTTTTATGTCCATAAAATGCTGAGGTTAAGTTAATGTTCCTCATAGCATCCCATATGATTGCCGTGTTGTAGATTTGTGCCCAGGGGTAGGGAGGAAGGATTGAGCAGCTGTGTCATGCTGAGCTGCTTGCAGGGGTTAATCCACAACAAGTGCTTTCTGTCTTACTTGTCCTCTGTGCATAGATGTTGGAGGAGTGGGGTCAATGAGTGTGTCTGTGTGTTTGTGTATAATTTCCTTACTTTATGAAATATTTTTCCAGGCCAGCAAATATGGAATATATTTAGTGTGTTGAAGGGAACTACAGATAAATGCATTGTAATGCAAATTGTGCATAACAGTTATAATGAGGCTAAATGTAATAAAGGATAAGTCATAGTTCTTGCAGGAGCAAAATAAATTTCTTTCAGGAGAGTTATGCTTCAGTCGAAGAATTGGCAAGGTGGAAGCTCATAACTGTTTTGTAGGTCATGGAAGTGGAAGGAAAGGTTATTTTATTCCACACAAACCAGGGGAATAAGAAATTCCTGTCTGATTGAGACTGATGATCCAGGGTGGTGACTGCGTATGGCAGTGTGTAAACCTGGCTACTTTCTATGCTGCCTTCCCTTTAGACTCTTACTGCATCTACAGCTGTTCAATTCAAATTTTCAGAAGGTTTCTCACAGCCCTTTTGCAGTCCCTCTCTGGACCTGTCATCCATCACAGTAAACAGTGGGTTTCCATTGGGTTTATTCATGAATTTCATGATTTTTCAAACTTAGTTGTATATACCCCTCAGCCATCACATCTCCAAACTGCATGGTCTTAGAGATGAAAGATTTGTGGCCTTTCTGGTATTTCATCTCAATATACCTTTTTACCTTCTCCTTGATTTTCGTTACCCTACTCTGTACTTTCTCTGACACCTTTTGAGATGTGGAGACCAGAAATAAATATTACACATGAATGCATCAAATTTTATGTAGTCAAAATTATGCTCTCTTTAAGCATCCTTCCTGATGATGCTGACTGTTTTGTTGGCTTTTATAGCTGCCTCCGCACTCATAGCAGGAATTAGATGTGAACTGAGAGCTCAGCAGTGTTCTGACAGTCTAGTGGCAAAGCCTTCCTTTTGATTTCTAGGGCGAGATGATGCTCTCTTCAAAAGTCCTCTCAGGGCTTTATTTAGATCCATGACAGCCTTCGACTTTCTTGCGAAATAGGCCTTTTCACATGCCCTTAAACTTCCCTTTTCTAACACTGACTTTTAAAGAAAGTCCTGAAAAAAAGATGGAAGAGCAGAATAAGTAACACTTCTGCATGTTGTATGTCCTCCCTGTTCAAACTATAACAAACAGAAAACTCAGAAAGTTTCTTGAATAAACTCCTTATTTTAAATTGAAGCCAATCCCGTTGTTACCATGTTAATCTAGAAATATTATATACTGTATTTTTCTTAATTTCTGAAGGTTTTTTACACAGAATGATGTGAGGAAAATAGTGTAATGTAGTAGGAAGTACTATGTGGTTTAATTGAACATGGACATGAGTCAGCATTGTACCGTTGTTGCAGTAAAGGCAGAGTGCATGATGGGTGGATGCCCTAGAAAGACCTGAGCTGTCTGCAGCTCTGTGTGGTTTCTCTTCCCACACTGCCCCAGCACAGGAGAGCTGTTCACATATGCAGAGGACCTAGGAAAGACCTGCTAGGGATGCTGGGTTTGGCTGGAATAAAATCTAATGGGGAATGTAGTTGCATCTTTTCACCCTAAAAAGTGAAGTTGCAGAGTAAATGGAAATAAAATCTTCTGAGGGTTGCAGGCTGGAAGGACAAGATGCAATGTGAGAAATTTCTGCTGAGGTATGAGAGGAAAAACCTTCCCTGGGTCAAGCAACTGGAAAGGTTGTCCCGAGAAACTGGACAAAGGAGTGTGACTGGACAAGAAAAGAGAAACCCCATCTCACTGTGAACCTGCCTTCAGCAGGTTTGAATGGGCGACATCCTCCTAATCTCAAAATTTTGTTTGATTCTGAGACATTGCTAAAATGTGTGTTGTTTCCTGCAGATTTCTGAATGATCTAATAGTCGTCCTGCTTACAAATAAACAATTTTAGCAGGATATCTGAACCTTCAGCAACATTTCCCTGTCATACTCTTGGACAGTAGTATTGGAAAAAATTGTGACTGTGTGTTTTGGAGTGCTTTCATGGGTGGTGCTGTTGTGTTCTGGAGACTTCACACTCAGACACTTCAAAGCCTTTCTGCCTAGTGCCTTCCAAAATCAGCCACCCTTGTTCTAACCCCAGCAACCTCACTGATCACTGAAAATGCTGAGCAGTTTTCAAAATGCCAGCCTTTCTTATCAGTGAGAATTTTAAATCTCTTGGTGTGGAGAGAGGTAGGCGCATGGTAAAATTGTTTTAGACAAGGCTGCAGGAGATGCCAGTGGCATCTCTTCACCCTCAGCACTGCCTCCCCAGGCAGGTCTGCCTGAGGCCATGCAGCTGATCCCATTTCTGCCTGCTGTCCCCAATGCCATCAGCGTCACCCCAGCTGTAAATCAGCTGTTTCAGCAGAGGGAGGAGCTTGGTGGGAACAAGTTAGGGGGATGGGGAGGTGTGTGCGGGACAGGGATTATGTGTGGCTGGCAGCTGGCACAGGTGAGTGTGCCATTACTCACAGAAACAGCACTCTTTCCCAGCTGAGGCTCTTCTAGCCACCACTGAGACCCTGCAGAGGTCTGAGCCACAGAAACCTCAGGAACGCCCCCTGTCCCACAGTGGGACCAAGCATGCCATGCTGTGGACTGTGGCACTGTTTTCCTCCCTGTCACCTTCTCCTTCATAAAACACTCTGTCAGCACCCCTTGCACATGAGTTTAAACTACAGCTCCAACTACATTCAGGTGAACATGTCCTACGTGGGTGTTTAGTCTTTGGGAATGCTTTGGGCATTCGGTCATTTCCAAGACCAACTCACCAAGGTAAGTGTGGACAACAGCTGGTGATGTCCTTCAGCAGTCAGTAGCTTTAGTAAAAAGTGTTCATTGAGCCCCTCAACAGAGACTTCTCCATACTTGCTCAACATATATTTAGTACCAACTCTTGGTGCATTATGCTACTGGATGTATATAAATAAAGGATCATCAATTGATATAGTCTGCTGTTTCTGTGTGTGTATATAGGATGACAAAGAAGCCAACAGACCCCTGCCAAACAAAGGAGACAATGGACTAGGAAATGAGAAGTTCAAACCTGTGGTACCTTGGCCTCATGTTGAAGGTGTGGAAGTGGACTTGGAATCCATTCGAAGGAAAAATAAGGCGAAAAATGAACTGAATCATCATGGTGTTGACAACAAGCAGCAAAACATCATCCAGAGGCAGTATCTCACATTTAAACCTCAGACATCTGTGTACCCAGACCCTGTGTTACGACCTGGAGTCCTTGGCAATTTTGAACCCAAAGAGCCTGAGCCTCATGGAGTTGTTGGTGGCCCTGGAGAGGAAGCGAAGCCATATGTTTTGGGACCAGATTACAAAGAATCCGTTCAAGCCAGCATTAAAGAGTTTGGGTTTAATATGGTGGCAAGTGATATGATCTCACTAGATCGGAGCGTTAACGACTTGCGGCAAGAGGAGTAAGCAAACCCTTTGTTTTCTTTAAGTTCTGTTTTTATGGGATTCATTAACTTGCTTTCCATATATCTGAATTGATGCTTAAAATATTATTTATTAGGCCACTTAAAGCTTCTTGTACTGGAGGCATGAGTGCTCTACTATACCATTTTTCCATGTATTCTTAATGCTGTTGCAATGATTCCTTCCATGAATACTTAAGCTGTAGTGGTTTATCTCTGAAGTCATCTGTTTTAGTGTCTAGTTGCATGTATTTGCATGTTCCATGTCTAGCCATAGTCGTCATTGTCGTATCTTTTCTCAATCCATAGCTTCTTAAGATTTATCTTCAAGAAGGAAGGATTATCTTTGCTAGACATCCCTATGCTAGTTAGTTTATTCAGTTTTGGTTTACCCTGGTACCTTTAAAATAGACTATAAATAGAGAACAGAAACAAGGAAATACTGTTCTCTTTAGATAACACTGCCTAATTACCTACAGCAACAGAAGTATGGATCTGCCATAGCAATGGTTGGAATAGTCTTCCAACAGTTTCTCACAGCATTTGCCCTGAAGAGGAAAGCAATCTTAGAAAAAACCATTTATTTACTTGCTGAAAGGGTGTCTAGTTTGTTGTGGGAAAATTCTGGAAAGTTACTAACATTTGCTCAAGAATTACTAGCAGGTTTACACACTCTCTTCTGACTTTTGATATATGTTGAAGCCAATTTTGCTCTCAGGTTAACCTGCATTTGATGTAGTTTTCCTTGTTAAATATCAGCTAGGGACAGGTTTCTGAGCAAACTGATTTAATGGTAGGGTATTTTTTAGTCAGTGTTTTGGTTGGAGTTTTTTGAGCAGTGTATGAAGTTAGATATGATGTTAAGTACTTTGCAGGTTCACTTCCCCCTCATCCTCAGCGATGGAGCTATGCTGATCCTTGGACTGGGTGCCAGTCTCTGGGCTGTATGTTCCAGCTGTGGTAAATAATCTCTTGGTGGTTCACTGACTGGTTACTGGGGCTCTGCTCTGGTCTTTTATGGTGGGTGTTTTTTTCATTTTGCAAGGTAGGAGAGAACTGACCAGCTGTGGGTCTGACTCATACCCACGCATGTGCAGCTGCTTGAATTTGCTGTGTGGTGTGCACTCACTGAAAGCAACTGAAGCACACGGAGTGCAGCATTTCACTTCTTCGTGCTGTGTTCCTCAGGTGACTTACTAAAGGTTTCCACTTGCTGGCAGTCAGAGGAAAGGACCATGTCTGTCTGCTGTTGGTGGCAAGGAAGTGACAGCTGTCCTGGAGGTTCACTTTGTTTTTCTTTCTTTGCTGTGCTCATAAGTCAGTCCTTCCCACTAAAGAGATTTTTCTGAAAGGGAAGAAATGTTCTGGGTAACCTGGTTAGGTCAGCATTTTCTTTTTAGGAGGTTATTCCCTAGGCACTCTGCTTCTGCTGAGGCATTTTGTCACTCTGTAAGGACAGCAAAGCAGAGGTGGCAACGTGCAGGTGGGACTGGGCTGCCTCTGCCCAGGTGAGTTGCTGTATCTTTGGCAGCAGAACTCAAATACTCCGTCCCCTTTGTTTTTACTCAAGATTAAGGGCATCAGACATCATACAGTATCTCTCAAATAGTTCCATGCCTGTAACTTCCTGAAGTATTTTTAGCATAATCTCACAATTTGTCTTCTGTCTAAAGGACATTAATAAATAGATATTCCCAAAAAATGGTAAAATACTTTGAGGAAGAGGAGGGACAGCCATGAAAAGATGAATTTTAGAAACTGTTTTCTTTGTGGAGGTCAAAGCCAGCAGCTCAAATCAGTTGAGTTTTAGTATTTAATGATTTAATGTTCTAAGCTACCAAACAAAACAACACGAAAAAAAATGTGAACAAAAGGTACCTTTCAGATGACATTATATCCCTTATTTTATGTATTGAATACTTGGGATGCTTGCAATTGCCTAAGTAGGTTAAAGGTTTTTAGCTTCTGCTTGTCTCCTGGGAACGGAAGAGAGGGGAAGCAGTGTGAGATTGGCTGATATTGCTATATGCTTTCAGGCTCCCACATGCTCACTTTCCTGCTTGCTCTCCAACACCAGAGAGAAATGCAGCAAAAGGTAGCAGATTACCTATTGGATGCACCATTTATTTTCCTCCCACTGTTCTGTTTAAAAAGACATTTATGGCTGATACGGCCACTCATTGATTTTAATCCTACCAAAGAGCAATATAGTAATTTTGTTGTTGTTGTTAATAGTATCTTGGCATAGCTAATTGAGGAGGATCTTTCTGGTAAAGACTGAATTACTTGTTCATAGATAGGTAGACCTCTATTTCTTCAAGCATCAGAATTTTGAAGCGTTACCCTGTGCAGTCAGGTTTGTTCAGTGAAGTATGCCAAATGCTTTCCCAGGCTGTGCTAGCAGGAGTGAAAAAGTTCTGCAAGAACTGTCTCTCTCAGCTTAAAAGCCATGTAGCCTCAGGGCTTGTCCCTGCTGGAGAGAGAAGAGGAAAGAAATGCCACTAAAGGGAGATTCAATTCTGCTGTGTTTGGATTTGACTTTGTAGTCTGACATGTTGCCAGGATCATTTGCCAGCTGCCTTTATTGATTCAGTAGGAACTTGCTGGTAATTCTGGGCAGTCTCAGCTGCTGTAAAAAGCCTTAATTCCTGCTGTATCCTGTAGAGAGGAATGACTCTGGATGGTGTGTTGAAGTTTTTTGTCAGGTACATTAAAATATTTCTGTTTTGCCAGTACCGCATATGGTTGGCTTATGGATTTTAACCAATATATGTCAGTGTTGATGCCCAGCACTTGTGTTGACATACAACAAGTCATAAATTTGGTTTAAAAAATCAAGAATGCATGGGGATATGTAAAAGTCATTGTACAAAATGTAGAAGATGGCTCATCTCACTGCAGTCTTTCAGCACTCTGCAAGAGGGCCAGGGGGAACATAAATTGGATTATGGTAGAGAAATACCTGTTTTCCACCTTATTTCTAGCAGCAAAGAAATAGAGGAGGCTTAGTAAACCCTGCCTAAACCTCTGTACAGTAGCTGGGAGAAATTTTTTTCTTTAAACTTGGTGATTTTTACGTTTTTTGTATCTATTTTTATCATCCTGATAGGTGGCATTAAGAGCAGTCGTTTGTATTGGATTTTACACATTACCCTTGCTTCCTGGCAGACCTGCAATAAAATTAATGTTAGCTGTTGGGAAGAATTATATTAATTTAATTGGTCCCTGAATTTTATTTACATATATATATATATATATATATATATATATATATATATTTTTTTTTTTTGTGTGTGTGTGTGTTCAGGAGTCTGCACAGAGGTAGAGCTGAAGTAAAAATAGAGTGATAAATTTTCTGGATTAGTTTGTATCCAAGATAAATACACCATGCTAAGGAAATAAAAAAGGGACCTAGGTTTGAGAGTGAGTGCTATCAGGTAACAAGGAATGCCCTCTCAAAGAAAGGCCAAGAGATAACTGTAGAGAATTGCTGCTAGGAATACCAAGAATTTAGTTTTTTAACCAGTATAATGTTCCACTTGCCCAGAGTGTTTTAAAATAAAATTTAATTTTTGAAAATGCATGTATACTGAGTCTGACCAGTGATTGTTTCTCCTGACAACTTGAGCTCTGGCCAAAACCATATGCTGATGAGAAAACATACAAGAATGGATAAGCATCATTTCTGGCAGCCATTGCACTGGGACACTGGAGCCAGGAATTGCAACAGGGTTGTCATGCTTCAGGCTTGTCTTTTGAATGCATTCATTGAAATTAATGACATCCTGAGTCAGTGACTGTAGAATGTGGTGCTTGTTTAACCTCTTCTCCCAGATCCAGATACTGTTATGTGCCTCTGTGACTCTGCTGCCCTGTGGTACGGGAATATCAGAGATAGCTCCATGAAGTTGCTGTATAAATGCTTCGTGTTCCATCTTATTATTCCTGCTATTTTATTTCCCTTTTCATTAACTCTGAGCTAAAATTCTGAAAGACCTATCCACATTTGACTCCAAGATGTATTTAACTTTTTTTTTTTTCCCAGTGGTAATGCAGAGTTTAGGATCTGTCACTGAATATAAGCAGTGAGTGATCTAACACTCCATGTACAATCATTTGCACTTGCACCGAGCTCTCCTGCTGGCTCATTTCCTCGATAGTGTTCTTGAATTATTCTGCAGCTGTTTATAGTCATTTTAATTGCAACTACCAAGAACTTTCCTATTGTTCAGGAATGACCTGGAAGAGGAGGTGGGCTGCTTAACTCCCAGCACAGTCATTTATGCTGCTAGACACAAACTTGCTTACAATTTGGAATGAATAGACTTAGCAGTTATTGGCCTAAGATATCTACCATACTTTGATGAAGAACTGTGCCTGTTAAAGAAAGCAAAGAACCTCATCAAATGTTTTGGAAGTATAGCCTCACTCATGCCCACATAATTTTTGATTTCTTCAAAAGATGATAGTATTTTTCTGTGGCATGACTTTATTGACACAAAAGTTGCGTCTATGGTTTACTAATTTTGTTATTTATTGCTAGCTTCTGTTCAACAAAGAAGTCAGACTTAGTGGTATGCAAATCTATAGAACCCCAGAACTCTTTGATAAAAATTGGTGTTGTGTGTTCCTGTGTTTGATAACAAGACTGGAGACAGCAGTACACTACAATTGTTTGTCAATTCATGTTGCATTGTTTAGGAAATACTGGGTTTATTTTTAAAAAAGGCAATGAGGCTATTCATGGCAGAATATTCCAGTAGAAGCTATCATGGAGATTATCTGAAAATAGGACTATTTAGTAAGAAGTATACTGTGTACTTGCCCTTATTTTTATTCTCTTCTCAGGGTGTCTGGCATTGGGCACTGCTAAGAGTTCAACGGAAATACTTAATTTAGCTTTCCTGCTTCTGAAGTGATCTCTTTTCATTTTGATCATGTATCAGCCCAACAGACTTTCTGGCAGGCATCCTACTTCTGGTGTTTGAAAAAATATTTCAATAGCAGGTTTCATACTTCATTAAGCTATTTCTCAAACTGGGGTTTTGAGTTTTTTTTTTTTTTACTCTTTCTTATTACTTACATGCACTTAGCTTGAATTAATGCTCATTTCTGTTTTCTTTGTTTGGACACCACCCTGTGCATTTAAAGAATGTGTATCTTACTGCTAACAGCATCTAGTTTTTAATCATGCTGTCTTTCCCTTCTTCACAGTTCCTCTTTTCAAAAGGAGGTCTCTCCTGCCTGTGTGTTCTGTCTGTCAGGTGCTCTGATTCTTCCCTACACATCACAATTCTTCCATACAGAGGTGCTGTCCGAGTCTTTCTTGGACATCCAGTACTTCTGTGTGGTTCTGTTGATGGCTTCCCCTTGACCTTATGCTAAACAATCCCTGGCACATTTAAACTTTAGTAAACTGGCTCTGAGTTATTCTAGCAGAAGGCAGTCCTTCATAGACTGAAATTAGCTAAAGTTAATCAGTTCCAAAAAAATTCACTCAGTATTAATGAATTCAAGGTCATTATTTCCTGGATACTGCTGCTTGAAGGTGGGCCAGAGTTTGTTTTAGTCAGTCCTCAGATACCAGTCAAGCACCAAGGCCTCGTAAATATGGCATCACAAACTTCTTCAGTGCACTCTGGGACTTGTGCTGTGTGTATCCCATTTGCTGTGATATGTCCAGGAAGTGGTCCCTGACTCACCTCTGTGGTGGATATTCTTTCTCTTCTGCACGCTGTCCCTAGACTCAGAGACTTGGGACGTGTGACAGCAAACTTTGCAAGCAAACAGTCTAGCAAACCAGATGTTGAGTGTCTTGGTCTTTTATGTATCCTTTGATAAAAAATTTCATCTCTTTTATCAGTAAACTCATGTTTTCTTTAGTCTTTCTTTAGCCTACAAGTTCTTCTCATTGCCCTTTCCATCTTGTGGATTTCTACAAAGCTGTGCCTTTAGTGCTCTCTTCATGGGCTCAGGCAGTATTTCTGTACTCCTTCTAGGTAGCCAGTCCATGCTTCTACCTTTCCTACTTACCTTTGGAGTTCTTGGTGAAGCCAGGTGGGTTTTCTGCCATGCCGGTTTGACTTACTGCAAGTGGGAATGGATGGCTCCTATGTGTTTTGGGGAGCTTGTCCTCAAAGATGCCATTCCTGGGCCCTTTTTGACAAGTTTGTAGCACCCAAAATTATTAACTTCTTGTGGCAGATATAAGGAGACATGTAATAATGCATGGAAGAGTCAAAAAGGGAGAGAAGACTGCCTGATGGACAAAACCATTGATGACCACAGATGTAGAGCTCTGAGAAGAGGCTGGTTAGTGTATGGCTCACAGGAGCTACACCTGGTTACACAAGAGCAAAGCAAGTGCAAGATGTTCCAAGGAATCTGCATTCAGTATTTCTTAAAAATACTTATCTATGATGCATTAGTTGCAGTAGCCTCTTTTTATACTTCTAGTGCAGAAGCACTAAGAATCAATGTAGGTTTTCCTTTTTGAAGTCCACTTTCACAGTAGAACATTCCAGCCCACACCTGCCATTTTCATTCCTGTATCTCGTTGGGTTTGAGACATGCTTATTGCACTTTTAAAGTCAAGAAGCATTCTCTTACAGTGTATTTTGAGTGATGTGTGAAACTCCCTGTTTCTCCTATTAACAAACTTGCACTACTGTGGAGCCCTTAAGCCAGGGATGTTCATACTGCTGATCAGATTTCATGCCAGGGTAATTAACTGTGTTGGCTGAAAGAAAGGATTAGAGCTCAATATGCTTTGCTCAGGCTTGATATGCTGTTGTTATCCAACCCATGGAAGGCATGCTTACAAATTATTCTTACTCACCCAGAAGGTTTTAGTCTTACGGCTTTATTTAAGCTAGATTTTTTTTTTTGACAGCTTCTTTTGACAAGTTTTGAAGGAATTTTATCCAGAATAGTTTGACTGGGAAAGGTAGCATCATTAATGTTTATGGCATGAGACAAATTAATCTCGTGCTGCATTTTTTTTTCAATATGACAATAAATAGCTGCTGTCTACTCATCAGAGCAAGCCAGAATTTCAGCTGCATCACCCACACACATCTGTCAGTACGATTGTGGCAGAATAAATATTTTTAAGTGTTTTTTCCTTCTGTGGATAATCCAGTTTGATTTTTCCTTTATAAAGCCATTATTGCTATTACATGGCATAGCCCCTGGGCCATACAAATTTGTACTTGAATAATTGGGTCTGTTGCCACAGGTCACCTTTGACTTCAAACAGAACAACTGGCAATGAGCATTTGTTGAAAAACCTGAAAAGGTAACTCTTCCTTGCTTGGGTACAATGTTGTGTGCATACAGAAATGTATTTTTGGACAACTGTTTTTGCAGCTCATTTTATAGAACAAAAGGGAATGAGAATTGGCTTGTTTTTAAAAATTGCACGTGTAGTTTTGAAGGATGTTTGTTTTTCAATTTTTCATTTATTTTTGGTATTAAAAAAGGAGGGAATTCTTGCAAAAAATAGACTTCTAATTTTACCAGGAGTACATACATGCAAAGCTGTGTAATAGTAAGGCAGAGCTGTTAGTAAAAGTATTTTTCCTATGATAGTTTGATGGTACCAGCTTGGACCCTTTTTGTAGTCCAAATGCTATTAAAAATATTGAATTCTGTAGAAAATTGTTAGTGCTAGGCCAGAGTAAAAAGATACCAGAATCTTTAGCTTTAACTAATTACTCAGGGTATGAAATAAGGCAGATGAGTCTTGGCTCCTCATTAGAAATGGACAGTCTTATTATTACTCTGGGCAAATAACATGAATTTAATATGTTCTCTTACAATAAGTAGTTTCTTGTCCAGTCAATCTTGTTCTAGCTAAGAAGATTGAATACAAAGGCTCTGGAGTGGAGCCTGCTTTCTTCAGGAATGTGATTAGTTCCTTAATTATAGCACTTTACAAATTACAATTTGATACTGTTACAAGGAAAATTATTTCAGTAATTACTTTTGGTATCTATATCCTTGGAAACTAAACATTAGGGACTTGGTTTCATTTCACATGTTACCTTGGGAAAATCTTTTCTTCCAATGCCACATAATACACTGGAACTGTTCTGTAACAAAGAAAACTAGTTCTATAATGTGCACATAAATTTTTGTGCATCTCAGTGTGAGCTGGAGTTGAGAATCAGGTGAATTATAGTGGTCACACTAAATCAGGGAAGCTAGCTTTCCACTGCAGATTATCAGCTGCCTTACTGCTGGCAAGACTCCTGGAGGGAAAAAAAGTGGTGTTTAAATTGTAATTAGGCACGTATTGTGAGAGCATCTTATGTGGTCAGGAAAGATTTAAATTCCAGGCATTTGCCTTAAAGCAGAACCCAGCATTTTCTGTTAACATTTCAGGTCCCAGTAATGAAAACTACAGACAAAATGGATCCTTGTCTCTTTAGTTTTGGCTCCTAGCATTGCAAATATAAGTTCTGAGGGAGATATAACTCAACCTAAGAATACAAAGAGGTTGACAGAGGCACCAGGTGTGTTACCTGTAATTGGATTTACTTATCTCTCTGTGTGTGCATCTGAAATGAGACGACCAAGCTCTGAACATGACCTCTTACTCAACAAAAACATATATATAGAACAGCACCTGGAGTATATTTAAATTCTGACTTAAACCTTGGCTTCAGTGGAAGGGCAGAGAAGAGTGTGAGCGATTTCCTGCAGCTGTTGGTGTAACCCTCCAGGCACCAACTTGCAGCCTAGAAATTCTGAATGTGAAACTAAAAAATGAAATGCACTTCTTATGTTCTGTCTTGTTCCTATTAGCCAGAACTGTACTGTGCTAGAGCGTTGTGCATGATAACAAGTTATAATGCAGTCCAGATGAGCATGGGTAGGAACTTCAGGATGAGCAAGGCATAGTGAAAATACAGTATTTCTGTGAGACTGAGCTTAAC
Source organism: Luscinia megarhynchos (assembly GCA_034336665.1). Classification (NCBI taxonomy): domain Eukaryota; kingdom Metazoa; phylum Chordata; class Aves; order Passeriformes; family Muscicapidae; genus Luscinia; species Luscinia megarhynchos. The sequence continues at coordinate 35,824,665 of CM067566.1, read as the reverse complement.
TGCCTCAAGTTTCTTTCTAGTTGTTTATTACATTAGGTAAAGCCTAGGTAAAAATTTGATAAATCCAAAATTAGGCACAGTCTCCCTGTGATACCCACAGTGTGTCACCGGACTGCAGAAGGCCTCCAGAGCTGTGAGGTCTTCTTCCCTTTAAACCAAAACAGGAAAGCAGAGGGCTTTTGCTCCATCTCCCTGTATGGGAGTTTCCTCTTCCCTAAGGAAAAGATTTTATTTTAGCCACCTAGGTACCCCAGCTTTCCTACTCTGTAGTGTTTATTGCTTCAAAATTTTCAGTGTTGGATAAGTGATAGTATGTGCAAGAATCATGTGATTAGAAAAATTGCAAATGTTATTCCTTTCATTCTCTTGTTATCCCTGATGTTGGGTTTCTATGCAAACTTTGCCCTGGATTTGGATTGTGGTGCTTTCAGAAGTACAGTAGATATAGCTTTTGCTTCCAAGGGCACTAATAATAAAATGTAGTCACATAGCCTGGCAAGTTAGTTCAGGAATGGAAATGGGCAAAGCTTGTAGCTATTTTTAAAATAGCAAATGCTGTTTCAGCATAGGTTTAAGCTGTTTGGTAGTGTGTAATAGAGGTTTTGTTGCTGTCTGCTGAAGGGAAAAAAATTATTCAGCGGATCAATCTGTCCTTCTTGGATTGTCTGTTTACTTCTCTTTCAGAACCCCTGTTTTGTAAGTACACTACCATAATCTTATTTTGATGTTGCTGGTGCACAAAAATGTCCTGCAAGTCTTCACAGGTAAAATCCAGTATTAGACAAATCCAGTATTAGCATTAGATTTATCTAGTTGTATCCTAACAAAGAAATGCCCAGTTCTGTGATCTGTTTCGATCTGTTCTGTCTGCTCTAGACATAGGTAGTGATCCCTCTGACTTGCAGGTGTTAAGCAGCCAGTCTCAGCTATGACCTTGATGATGCCAACCATACAGATGAGCAAACAGTTGAAGGTGTTTTGTGAAAAAATTCCCATCCATCTTCCTAGGGGTTAGATTCAGTTCGCTGCAGTAGTCATAATAAATTGGTGATCTAAAACAACAAGGAGCCGTGAATTCAGTATTAAAAGTATGTACACAGTATGCTGTCAGCTGGATGCGTGTCTCCTTGTAAGATAAGAACAGGACTTACTAGAAAAGGAAACTGAAAATGAAAACAGATCTTCTAACTTGTTTTTGGGGTTTGCTTGTGCTGGACACTTTTGAAGAGTTGAGAAAAATGCGTGCACTATAAAGCAATTATAATAGGTGATAATACAACTATGAATTTCATACCACTTTAAATGTGAAATAAAATTTAAAATGCAATTTAAAATTGTGAACAGTTCTATAGTAATGGAGAAGAGAAATTCCAGTTTTTAATGTTGGTTATGATTTCAGGATAAATAATAAATTGAGACCTTCAGCTTTGTACTGATTCAGGTCCCTCATCTTGCAATAACTAATCAGCTTTTTAGGAGCTTCTTTGGCTACTGGAGTAATTACAGGAAAGTGATGGCAGCTGTCTGCCCTCTTGGAGGAATCTGTGCTGGTACATTTTGGTCTTAGCACACAAATACAGTGCTCTAAAATCCACTGATGTGTCCTGATGTACTGATGTGTCCTTGGTACGTGCAGGTGCAAGTCAGAGAGCTGACAGGAGGAAAATAGTATCAGGATGGAGAGTCATGATACACAATCATAATACCTCTTACTTCTTCTGCAGCTTGGGTGTTGATATGCTGGCAAAGTCAGGGGTTCAGCATGACAAGAGAAACATTTCTGTTGGCTCAAGATCTTAAATTGCCCTCTAAGTATCTATCTGATGAAGCTCAGCCTTAAATTGCTGTCTAGGTGCTCTCCTTTTCCAGCTGTTGCATTTTTGTTGGTGGTTGGGTTCCTCTTCCAGGAAAAGCAGATTCCACTTGTGGCTTTTTTTAAGCCTGAGGAAATTTGAGTCTATAACTGCATCTTCAGTGGTAGCTAACAGGGAGTTTGTGTGAGCATCCCAGCCTTGTACCATGTACCCACAATCACAGGTGTGGGGCCCCAGGACATCCTAAGAGTACAGAGCTTTAAGAGCACAAGTTTCCCCAATCCAAGGAGCACTCCAGCCCAAGCCCAGATGCTCAGCTTCTTGTGCAGAGGGTCTCCTGTAAAAGCACTCCTCTCTGCTGTGGCTGGTGCACAGCCTTGTGATTTAGGATAAGGGACCTTGGCGTGGCACAGCCTCCAGCGGAGCTGTTCCCTCCAGGGGTGGAGAGGGAGTAGGACTAATTCACATCCTAAGTATGCAGGCTAGTAGACAGAAAAAACATTACTCACCCTGTTTCTCAATTAGATCACAACTGTGCCTTCTGAAGGGTTTCGTCTTGCTTCGGTGATGAGTCAGTCCTGTTTTCCCCAGTAGTATCAGTGCTGATTGTGGAATGGAAAGTTTTTATTCATGGACTGATCTGAAGGTGTTGTTTCCTTTTACCCATGAGTTCCCCAGGGAAAGGGAACACAAACAGAGCAGCTCTTCCCTGCAGCACTGCCCGGGGAAGGTGTTGCCAGCCCTTTGTAAATCTGTGCACGCTTGTTCCTCTTTCCCCATGCAATAACTCTTTAGAGGGCTCAGGAAAAGTGATGTGAAATGTCTGGAGGCAAGCCTGGCTTAAGGATGCTATCTTGACATTCCTGCATATCTGCTGCAATGTGCCATCCTCTCAGCCCTATCAATAAGAATTAAAAATACCTTTGTTAAGTGATTTTGTTTTCCAATTTGGTGCATAGCGTATAGCCACAGCTGGCCTGCAGGCTACACCTGAAGGAGCACTGTGCTGGTATGTGGGCAGGGGGTGAGGCACCCAGGGGATGAAGCTAGAGGTTGAAACATTTAAGTCCTCTTTGTCACAGACCCTTCTGTACTTTGAATCTGTGCCAGTGCCAGTTTTTAATAGCTTGCAGCTTTTGCCCAAACATTCGTATCTACTTTACTTTATCTACTTCTAAAAATGTAGAACATTCCTGGAAATTCAGGCATATTTTTTTGCCTTTTTTGGGTGCCTAAAGTCTACAAGAAAACCCATACTATAAAATTCAGATTCAAACACAAGGAAAGTGCATTTACTTTTTCTTGGTATGTGGTTTGCCAACCACTGGATGTCAGTGCTGCTCCACTGAGGAAAGGCTCCATTGAGGAAAACTTTCTCTGCTTCCTTCCCTGTAGATGTGAAGCAAATGAGAGCTACTAGCTTTTGTCACCCAAATTCCTGAGCAACATTCACATTTCTTGAAAAAAGAAAAACTGCCACAGAGATCAAAACATTTATTAATTGCACATATCTAAAACAACTACTATATTTCAAACCTCTAATTCTCAATTCAAGATGAGAAAGGAAGACTGTGCACAGGAGTTGCTGCCGTCTCTCAGAGTTTATGGGCTTGATGAATTGGTCTATGGGCTGTCTAATAAGTGAAATAAAGTGTCTGGAAAAGCTAAAAGCATGATCTTACTAGAGATATAAATGTAGTGCAACACTGCTTGCAAATGGTACATTTAGCAACACCCGACTTGAGGAGATTTAAATTGGCTATGTAGCAAAAACTCTGTCTGGATCACTGGGTTTTTTTCAGCAATGTATTAAATACAGATCAAAAAATGCTTATAAATTGTTCGTAGATGTAGTGTTCAATTCAGGCTTTTGTAATGGGTTTGACTTTTTTAAAATTATGCAAAGTTACTTACTGTCCTTCATTCTTATGCTCTTCACCATTTTGTTCCTCAACATGGCTAACCTATACTGCAGGAAGTGGGAGAAATAAACGGCCAAAAGATTTGAGTTCTTTTTCAAGGTTTTCTTTGTTTTTGTCCTTGAAGGCAGTCTGAAACATTGTAGCTGTCCCTCTCTTTTTATTCAGAAATAAGCAGAAGAGTTCCCTATCTAAACTGCTGCAGGTGCAGGTCAGGAGCACAGTGCAAGCTGCATCAGCTCCTGCCTTCTCCTTTGAGACAAAAGGTGCTGTTCTGCCACCTTGTACACAGAGCTCTTGAGTGGCATTCAGCTGGTAAGCTGCTTTTTTTGAAAGTGTAACGCCCTGTTTTCCACATTTAACATAATCATATCACCAAAATTAGTACTGGGAATATATGTGTGAAGCAACACCGTTCTGTTATAAATCTGTTATTAAACGTATTAAATCTTCCTTCTACACTGCCTGCTTGACACACCTAGGTAGGGTATCCATTTTATCTCTGCAGATGGCTAAGTACATTGTTGACAGCTTAAACACTTGTGCTACAAATGGAAGTACTGCAATCTGTAATCAGTTGGAATCTTTGAGAGGGATCTGTGGAAGGAAGGCATCCGTGGCCTGAACCTTTTAAACAGCCAGCTAGCACTTTTTATATTGGTAACTATGATTAGGTGCAGCTACTTCAGGCATGAAAACTATTGAGCTGAGGAATTTTAGTAATTTGTACTTTTAGAAATTGCTTATAGGATGCCTAAGAAACTATATGCCTTATTAGATAAAATTTTGTTATGGTCTGTTTTGATTCTGTAATTTTCTTCTCCCATGGGAAGAAAATTAATAGCATATTTCTAGCAATGCCTTTTATTTTCCGTGAAGTGAGAATTGTGTATTGATGCATTGAGAAGTGAGATGCATCCTTCACTAGAGAAACTCTTTAAATACCTACGGATCTGTTAGGCAACTTCTTTCCATGTTTAACTGAATGTAGTTTCAGAAACTCTGGTGATGTCTGATGATTAAGGTAATTCTTTTCAAAAGCAGCAATGTTTCTTTGCACTTAAGCTTTTTGTGGTATAAAGAGAACTATAACTAGGGAAGTTTGTGCATCTATAAGTTTGGAAGTTTTTATTTGTCACTAATAATTTCTTCATATGAGAGCTGTCTTTGAAAAGTCAGAATCTCTCTAGTAGAGACTTTATTTGCTGAAAGATGAAAAGGGGAAGGATTTTTCCCATTGAAATCAAAAGTGCTCTGTCTCTGTTTGGTGATAGGAGCTATATTATTTTAGTTGGAAAAGGGGCTAGTGATCAGGTGGGGAAACTTCCAGTTAAGGAAATACTTGGACTGGTTGTAGGGAGACTGAATAGTCTCACTTAGGAATGCAGTTGGGGAAAAGGACATTACAATTGGAAGTTAAATCCATTGTTGATAAATGTGATTTAGAGGTATTAGAAGTGTGGAGGATATTGAAATTATTCACATTGCTTTTTTCTAAATAATCCCTAGCCACACAGGAAAAAAGACCTGAGTTGTCTGCACTATTTTTGTTTGGTTTTTTATCTCTCTCTTTTCTTGTATTTATTTTTTTCTCCATGTGCCATGTCTTTCAAGGAAGAAGCCCATTGAAATTGGACCAGGTCTGGAGCTTGTGCTTGACAGTCTATTTTTTCCTGTTATTTTTATTTGTCTCTGTATCTGTGTTTCACTTAAGCTGTATTACCTTCTATATCCTGTCTCTCTTAAATGTGAAGGGTAGCTGTCAGCGAAGATTTCATTTGCACAAGGATAGCTGTTAAGCAGTTCTGTAAATCACAGTGTGAAAACTAACAAAATCAACTCTTTTACAGGTGCAAATACTGGCATTATGATGATAACCTGCTCACCTCCAGCGTTGTCATTGTCTTCCATAATGAAGGGTGGTCCACACTCATGAGGACAGTCCACAGTGTCATCAAGAGAACACCAAGAAAATACTTGGCAGAAATTGTTCTGATTGATGATTTTAGCAACAAAGGTACATTTGGAATATTAACACACTTCTTGTAGAAAAGATTATTTTTTTATTTTCCTGAAATAGTTTTCTTTTGATTTATTATCTGCCATGGTTTGAGTTGACTATGGAGAAAAAGATTGCTTCTTCCCAGTCCTTTGAAATCTCTACCACAGTTTTTGGATAGTATGTAGAGGGAAAGTTGGGATAGCCAGTATCTCTCTTATCTCTTGTGGAAACAAGTAGGTTGAAGAGTATCAAAGGGGATTAAGCCTGTTAGGAGTAACAAGCTTCCTTTCTTGCATATAGGAATACAGAGGTCTATTTTTTTTAACTATAATAAAAATCTACCTAGGCTATCAAATTATTCTGATTAATTTTCAGTATCTTTTTCATTTCTAGCATCCTTTTTTAATTAAGCATCACATTAAAGCTGCTTATTGTTTCTTATTGAAGGGGGAAGCTTTTAAGAATTTAAATGTGTTTTAATTTCTGCCTTTATACCAGCTTAAGTCCAGAGATTTTCTTCTTCATTTGTGATTTACGTTCTGATCTTGGTTTTTAGTCAGGATGCATGTACTTGTACTTGTCTTATAAATGTCAGCATACACTCTTTGGTTTTTTTTCCTTTCATGGTGGTGTCATCAAGGCTGAATGCAGAGAGGAACTGAAAGTGGTCTCCTTTATAGAGATATAAGTTGATTGAGACAGAGGAAAACAGACAACAAATTTCAAAGTAGTGCATCAAAGCTGCACATTCTGTAAGATTTTGTTGCAGCATGGTTCTTGAGTAGATGTTGGCAGAGAAAAAGAGTAGACACATAAATAAAAACATAATTTTGACTGTGTGGGATGACAGTCTCTCCTAGACAATGTTGACAATGGCTTTGAGCAAAGGCAAGTTTAGTGAGTGGCACAGGATACCCTCATCTTTGTTTTCATAATAGCTGAATTGTGTAGTGGCATAGAAAACAGATGACTCTTCTGAAACTCTTCTTTCTGTTAAGTGATCTGGGCTTCTCCCAGTTCCACTCTTAGGGTAGTTGTTTTCTCTGGATGTATTCACTACAAATTTTAATAATTGACTAATCACATAGTTGAGGTAGCCTTTTTTGAATATAAGCCAGTATTAAAAATAGTTGTGTGTTATTTTTTGCATCATACCTGTAGATAAGTAGGTATCATTTGCTGTTTGGTGTAACAGGACAGGGCCAGTTACCTGTATTATAAACTTGGCTACATTTGGCTTAGTCTAATAAAGATACTGAATGCTAAATTATAGTCTTCTGTATCCTTTAACAGCTGTTGAGAATTTGGCTTGGATATACACACACGCTATAAACCAAAAATATCTTCTCTCCTATGGGATATAATTGTAATAATTCAGTCAGGAGACATATGCTGTGTTTTTGCTTTTCAGCTACGGGATCATAGCTTTCCTTCAGAGCTGTTCAAGGACTGACTTAGCTGTATAAAGTAACTGTGACATTGATTATGTCTAGAATACTTACCAGACTTTTTACTAATGATAGGTCTCAATACTTGGGTTTCACATGACTTGTAGCTGACTCTATGCCATGTATATGTAGTTCATGGAATGAGTTTGTCTGGCATAACAACTTATACTATTTTTCCAATACATGACATTTGTTAAACAAAAGCAGTGTTTTTAAAGATTTTTTTTTTAATGCAGAACTTCTTTTTTTGCTTTCTTCTTATAAATGAATGGTTAGCAGACACAGCTAGCCTGAGATCCAGCAGATCCTTGACTCTATATTTCTCACACTTCAATTGCCCAGATAACTTCTTTAATCAGAAAATTCAATTGAGAAAGATCAAGGTGCAGTTTTCTCAGGTATAGGTGACTGGTAAGACAAGCATGGACTGGAATTACTCTGAACACTTTGCTGCAATTGCACTAGTTCACTATAATAATTCTTCAAATTGCTTTAGGCTATTACTTAGTAAATATAATTAACTTAATTTCATTAATTCAGATTATGTTCTAGATGAAAAATGGCCAAGAGAGCAGAATCCTGCTCTACTTCTTTCTCCCTAGAGAGAAGGATGAGCTGGTATGGGCTGCAAAGCGTGCCAAGCTGCCTGAAGAGCTCTCCAGTTGTTAGGAGATCTGCAAAACACAAACACTCTTAATCACAGCAAAGCTGCTGGTAGCTTTTTGCTTTTTCAGCCCGAAGAAAAGTCATCCTGACAGCACAGATACAGGATTTTCTTCTTCCCCACCTACTTTCAGGCTGCACACTTCATGACTGCCTTTCCACCCAGCAGAGACCACCTTATGCTCCTGGAGCCTGGTGCTGAGTGACATGAGCTGGCCTGGGTAGATGTTTGCTCATGCTCAGTGTGACTGTCCTTATTTCATAGCTGCCGCCCTCTCGAGTGGTATGAAATTAAAATGGAGCACAGCAGTTGCAAACACTTCTAAAGGCTGGCTCCTAAAAACCCCTTATGAGAAATCTTCTTTGATCAGAAGAGAGTTACAGCTGCATAAAAGATTATATACATTATATCTTACAGGGAGGAACAGTTGCAATGCTTGGAAAATGTCTTTTTATTATAATTCTTAGTGTAAAGTCGGTTGGGAGCAGTACTTCTGCTGAATGACACTCTTTCCTTAATCTCTCTGGCAAACAGCAGGCTTTTACTGTGGAGAACTGTGCACAGATATGTGCTGAATTCTACTCTGGCATTTTTTGTCAGAGCACAAAGAGAACAGTAACAAGAAGATTGCCAAGCTAATTGAATGATTCTATCTCAATTTTCTATGGAGACCTCTGTATTAATTCATGTTCGAGTCCAAGAAATGTTGCAGCAATTTCTACCACAGTTTCAATGAGGCCAGACTGTTACACATGGGGTTTTTTCCCCCCTACTTTTTTCTTCTGTTCTCAATAGAAGCAGTTTATTCTTCTGTGAATGCTAGCTGTGTGAAGCAAACAGCTGTTCTGGAAGGGCAATGAGAATTCATAAAACTGTATTTTCTAAAGCTTCCTACAGCTACAGTTTGTGTGTTTAGGTCTCCAGCACTTATGTATTTGGGGACCAGCTTGCTTGTTTTCTGAAGCATTCAGGAGTTCTGGAACTGCTTTTGTAGGCTGTGCACTTGTAAAGGGTGACTGTGAGGTAAAAAATACCAGTGTTCCTAGTAGCATTTAAAGGCTTTGTCTACCTTTTATGTTTACTTATGTGTTCTTTATTGTTACCTGTATTTCCAACTGATGCAGCATCCCATTAGATAACCAAAGGAGGGGTAATGAGCATAGGCAGGCAGCACAGATTATTGTTACTAACCTGTGTAGAAGTGCTTGCCATGGGGATATTGAAGCAGTAATCAGTGCTTGTGTTAGAGCTGAGAGCCCCACCTTTAACAGTATTACAGTGCAGGGTACTCACAGGCAGGAGGCAGCTGCTCTAGGAAACACTCCTGATACCATTTTTCTAGTTCTCAGACTGCTCGTCCATGAGTTGAGAGAAAAAAAAAACTGCTTTCCTCCTCCTCCCCCTTTGTAATCTGCAGTGCCCAAGATCCTTTGGAGAAACCATGGGTTTTTGAAAGACACCGATTCATGCTTTAATTATACACTTAGACATGAGAGAGGAATTCAAACAGGGGAGGGCCAGATTGGTGATTATAATATTTTGAAAGGTAAAATATACATTTTTGAACAGAAACCAGATTGCTGTAAGGCAGTTGAGAGATGTCATAAATATACATTCTAGGTGAACAAAATTTAATGCTGGCCAAGCAATATTTTTGACTGTAAAAGTATCAGGATTTTTTACAGTACTGTCATGCAGGCTTTGTAGAATGGGAAGGAGGAAAAATTTCAGCTTTCCTGTGGGAAATAGCACTTGCTGCTAACCCTGGCATGGTTTCAGATAATAGACTGCAAAGTCCTGAGACTTGTACTGTAGAAAAGCTTTACACAATCAATATGACAGGTTTTTACAGCTCCCTGTGAGCCTTACATAGTTCAACGTTTGATAAGTAAAACATTTGGCCTCATAGGCAGGAGAGCTGGAAATAACTTCAGGTTTTAAATCTCTAAAACATTCCTGACAGTCCTTCTGTAACACATACTTGGAATTTGCAGCATAAATAATGGTGTGGTATAAAGATTCTCTTAGTACCTCTTCAGTACGACCTCAAAATTCTGTTGATTTTATCCTATAAAAATTTATATCACAGCTATCAAATCATAGATTCTCTGTTTATTACAAGGCATGTTCTTCTATACAGCATATGTGATAAATTTGTTCTTTCTCTAGTTTGACATTCATGTATCCTTGAAGTTTTCCTAATGCACAAGGATTTCCAAAGCAATTTTAAATGTGTGTGGGAAAGGAGAATACATAAAACTTGGTTGAGAAAACTTTTTTCTTTATAAAGGTGGAGAGGAAGGATAATAAGAGTATCAAAAGATAATGATTTCAAAATAGTGTTCTTTGGTAGAATTGCTGAATTTTCAATATTGGAAACTTCGCTTCCAAAGAAACACTATTGCCTTTTCAATTACATGTAGCTTCTGTTCAAACTTTTATTTTTAATACTCCTGACAATAATATAAAACATACTGAAACATAAGTTGCAGAAGTCTCCAGACTTGATAATTTTCATTCAGGTTGCAGAAAATGTTTCTTCTGAAGTAACCTGATGTCATGTTGCTGCTGGAAGGGACATCCTCCTGCTTCCACCTCTGCACGTCTCCCCTCCTGTTGGATCAGCACAGGCATGGCATCTATCAGCCCCCTGGAGCTGCTGCAAAGCAAACCAGTGCATGGATGCCTCAGCTGTAGATTAGGTGGCTTATTTTGGTTCCTGGCTGAAACTGGAGCTATAGGCAATTCTTTTGAGCCTTTGAGTACAAAAATAGATTTTTAACAAGCATCAATAGCTAAGTCAGCATACCCACAAACAGCAGGTGCCTGATTGCCAGCCTTTCTGCCCTTGTGAGTTTTCTCAACAGAATATCTGGGCAAAAATGTTAAGCAACATTAGGATTCTTTTCTCAAATTGTGTGGTAGGAATGTGGTTTCCAGAGAAGTTTGGCCAAGACAAATACAGATCTGCTAATACACATCTGAAACCATTGAAGCATAGCCCATCTTGATTCTTGTGCAGTCACTTGTCCCTTTACTGATAAAAAACCCTTTGGCTAAAGGTTTGTTTTCTCCTCAGTATGACCATTTCTGGCCCTCCAGTTATTCTCATTAATTTCGTTAGAAGATTATAGTAAGACCTCCACAAGAGGGAACAGATCTTCATGAAGGAGGGCAATAATTTGAGCATGGTGAGACTGCCTCAGGTTTCCAGATTATTAAGACTGACAGAAAATTTTGTGAGGCAGAAAGTGAGTGAAGGGAAATGTTTAACTGGAAAGTGGTGCCTTCAGCTGTACATGTGTCATCATCTGATGAGGAAAGACTGTGTGCTGAAGTGTAGAAACTGCTCTGGCTGCTTGGAACACAGACAAAAACCCTGAAAGCCACTGTGTGATATGTTGAAGTGACTGACATGTCCACCCATCTCCCTGTGGTGTGGCTGACCACTTCAGCTGCCGTTTCTTCAGATGTGCAGACACAAACCTGTGCCTTGAGGTCAGTGGTCTTCATCTCCTTGGTTTTAGTGTTTGTGAATGGTTAAGTTAGAGGTTCTTGTAAAGGTCTGTAGATATTTTTGGCTTACATTAAGAGTACAAAACTCTTTATTATTAAACCTCACCACTTTTTTTCTTTGTTATCTGATAGCACACTTACAAGAGAGGCTGGATAACTATATAAAACAGTGGAATGGCCTTGTAAAGGTATTTCGAAATGAGAGGAGAGAAGGTTTGATCCAAGCTAGAAGCATTGGAGCCCAGAAGGCTAAACTTGGACAGGTAGGAGCCAGTTCACTCACAAGTCTGTCTTTTGTTCTTTTTGGGGGGGGAAGCTTGTAGTGTCAGTAGACATGTGGAAATTTTTGATAATGTTTTAAGAAGAAATTAATTTTACTAATTTAATCTTCATTTCCTTGTTTATAAAATGAATGTATCTCAATGTAAATAAGCTTAATCAAGTAATGATTTTGTATACAGAAATATAAGTTACTTTTTTTTTTCTTTCAAAGGTTTTGGTTTACCTTGATGCCCATTGTGAGGTGGGAATTAATTGGTATGCACCACTTATAGCTCCTATATCTAAGGACAGGTAATGTTTTCCTGTTATTTCTAGTGTCTGGACTTTTAGAAAGTAAAGGTCACAGTAATAATCTTCACTTTTCAAACTACAGTCAATATTTTTTATATCTATATCAATATTTTCTGCATGATGATTATGTTATCTCCCAGCATAAAAGATATATAATGAGGAAGGAATATAGCCAGGCAAATTAATCTCCAGGTAGTTTATTTTAATAGGCATACTGAATATTTTGTCTAGAGTAGAATGTATATAACTCTTGTCCTCTACAATGAGGCACTAATATAGAAATGTTCCATTCTAGCTGGACAAGGAGCATGATTGAACAAAATAACTAAAAAACCTCTGGCTTTTGGTAGAGAAAAAGTAGCAATAAATGTATTGGTTTAATGGGAGCTTAAAGCCCCCATGATCTCAAGAGTTCATAACTTTCTCATCTTTGGTCTTGGTGTATGGTGTTATTTGTTTCCTCTGAAGTGCTTTAGAGTGTTGTCTGTAGCAAAGCAAGGCCAGGCTTGAGCCTGACTCTGCCACAGCCCCAGGCACTTGCTGGGAGTCTGTGGTGGAAGTGCCTGCACTGTGAGATCCCCAGGGCTTTCATTTCTTCCAGCTGTTGAAATGCTGTTCTTGCTGTGTGCTACCACACTCTTAGCTTGTGTGGTCAGTGGTATGTGTGTTTAGGAAACCATGTGCATGTTTAAACTCTTTAATCCAATAAAATAGCTGCTTAATCCTAAAAACTATTTGTTAACCTGCTGTGCTACCAGAATTTTTTTGAATAATTGGGTTCTGTGTGTTTTAAAGGCTGTAACTCAACCAAGACTCTATTTGGGCCAGGATACTAGAAAGAAGATGGAAATGCTTGTGTGCTGCCATTGGTTGTATATTACTGTTTTACACAAGAAAGACTGGTGAGAAGAGGGGATTTTAGAGGCATCCTCCAGCACTCCCACAGAGGTGAAGGCTGCTGGAGGACCAGAGATGCTGAGGCACACTGTGCCAGCAGACAGTGCTTGGCAGCCTCCTTCCATGGCCTAGTACCCAGGGTGCTGCTGCTTCTGCCTCAAAGAACAGCACGGAGTTATCATGCCTCTTCTCCCCAGCCTTTCCTGTCTCTTGGAGCTTCATTTAAAAAGGTGGAAGTGCTCCAGCCTGGGTCACTGGGAAACTCATTTGAGAAACGTAGGGGGAAAAACAATATAATGTATTTTCCTTGATGAATACTGTTTGTGATAGATCACAATGAGGAATGTATTGCAAATCAAACAGGAAGAATTCTACTGAAAACTGCTTCTTGGAGAGCACTAGTAATGTTTTTCTGTCCTTAGAGCTTAATGGGTTTTCAGGGCAGTTTGAACAGGACAGTATAATGAAAATGTGTGTCAACACTAGTAAAAGCTAGGAGTTTATCATACTTGTTGACAGCTAAGATCTGATATGAATAGAAATCACAGGAAATAATAATACTGTGAGAACCCTGGCCCTCTGAGGACTCCTCTGTTGCCTCCAGCAATGCTTTATTAGAAGACCAATATCAAGAAATCCACATAAAGGAAAATGTGCTGATAAACTAGTTGTTATATTAGCATATCAGACCTAACTTCTTTGGTTTTAGAACATCTTAAAACAATGTAAAAACCATCTCTTTTTTCTTCTAATGAGGCTTCAATTTTTAATACTATGTTTACAAGCGATTTTTTTGTATACAGCGGTCTATAAACTTAATTAATGGTGTAAATTTCAGATTAGACAGATTACTCTTCTGAAATTGTATTTTGCTCTTTCTTTCCCTTCTATAAATGTTTCAGAACTACATGTACTGTACCTCTAATAGATTACATAGATGGGAATGATTATTCCATTGAGCCACAACAAGGTGGGGATGAAGATGGTTTTGCCAGAGGGGCCTGGGACTGGAGTTTGCTGTGGAAACGAATTCCGTTAAGCCACAAGGAAAAGTCCAAACGAAAGCATAGAACTGAGCCTTATCGGTAAAGCGAGCTGTTTGCATCCTGTGAATGTAGCGGATGGTTGTCTAAACGCTGTCCTTTTTGCCTCCCCCTCTCTCCCCACGCGTGCCCCGCGCCCGTCCCCCGCGCCGCCCCGCAGAACCACATGCACTGTGCCGCTCATAGATGTCATAGATGGCAACACTTTTAAGATTGTGCCCCAAGGGGGTGGTGACGAAGATGGGTTTGCTAGAGGAGCGTGGGATTGGAGTATGCTATGGAAGAGGGTTCCCTTGACCAAGAGAGAGAAGGAGAGCAGAAAGACAAAAACTGAACCGTATCGGTAATCACTAAATCACTTACCCGTTTCTTCTTTTATTTTTTTCCTGAAGCCAATATTGATCCACTAAAACCTGCATGTACTTCTAGCCTGAGCACCTTCACGTTTCTAACCACACTAGCTGCTTTGTTTAGTCACACCTGTTTGCCAGAACTGACTATTTGCTCAAAATATCTTTGCTACCTCGTGTTGCCTCTCATTCCTCCTCTAATTTCATTAGAATTTCTGAGTTCCGTTTGGCAAAGTAAAATATTGTACAATTTTGTTGCCAGGGAAAGCTTTAATTAGCCGTGATAGTTTTTTTAAAGTACTGGAAGCTGGAAACAACAGTGCTTGTTTAACCATTTGGTTTGAAATAACGAGCATGCTGGAAGTATTTCTAATAGAGGGTAATGCATAAAACCTGCCGCCTGCTGTCATGGCCTGATGCATGCACACAGCTGGAGGATTATGCATGTGTATCCAAAAAAATCCCTTTTGTCATATTTCTCCCACTTGCTTCACAATGGATCACATCTGACAAAGAAGCATACTGTTTAAGAATCTTGGCTAGATATTTTCCAAGAATTTTAATATAATACATGCAACATTAATTTAAAAAAAAAGGAAAAAAGATAAAAACAGCATTATTGTGGGAAAAGTCCAATAATTTTCACAGAATTTCTGCCTTTTTATTATGCTTTGTGGTGGGGTGTGTTTTCTTCCCAGAAAACAAAAACTGTCTAGAAACCCTAGCTTAGAAACTACGGTTTCTGGATGGCTTTTCAATACTGGGAGACTGTGATTCTGCTGGATTTTTATTACTTTCCCCTTCACACTTAACTAATCGTGTTACTACATTTGAAAGCAATCTTACATCTTCAAAATCTAATGTCTTCTGTTGCTTGTATATATGATTTAAACATTGCAAGAACTAATGTTGGTAATTCCCTATCCCCACCCATGATTGTTCTTTGCTAAAATGGCAACACATGCAAGCAAGTTATGAAGCTTTGATCTGTTATGTATACAGTTTAAATAATACCATTTTCTGATGAGGCTGTCCACATTGGAACTTTAATATTCACTTAGAGGCAGATAAACTATTTCAAACATCACTGTAGTGTTCTGTGTTTACCATCCAAACAGGTCTTAAAATCGTTTAAACTGTTCCCAGAAACACAGAACACATGTTGTCAGAATGTTTTAAAAGATGACTTTATTTTTAATAATACCTTCAGATTTACAATGCTTCCTTCATAAAGAGGCATGCCCTGCATCTGTTTGTGTCCAGGCTGCGTGCATTTTCTTGCAGCAATACCAAGGCAAGTAAGACCAAGTAAAAGTCTTGCTGGAACCATAGCCAGGATGGCTTAGCTTAAAAAGAAAACCAAAAGATCCTCAACATCTTGAAGTGCCAAGGCAACGTTTTTGTAACGTGAGAATTGCCCCAGGACTGAATCCTTGTTTCAGTAACGGCGTTTACCTCTTTGTATCCTCTGAAGTGAGCTACTGAGCTTATGTGGGTTTTACTGTGTTCTTTAACACACTTGGCAGCGTCTTGGAGGCCAAGACTGAAACTGCAGTATCTGAGGCTTCTACACTTGCCAAGTCTTTATGGTGCTGAGGAAAACCAAAGGTGCAGGCAAGCCACGGGGCTGTTCTATGCAAAGTGCTTCCCCCTGCTGTGTCTCTTGGTTCTTAACCTTTGAACCCCCAGGATGCAGAAGCAGTGTTGGAGGACAATACAGTAGGCAGCAAGTAGAAAGGGATATCTGGCAGTACCCTGGCGTGTGATCACCTAATCTGGACAGTAGGTAAACTGGTAATTACTATGCTTAGAGTCAGCACACTCACACAAGCAATGCAAAACAAGGAATGAATTCACCATGGGCAGGCAGGTGCCCAGCCATCTCCAGGAGAGCAGGGCCCCATCACAGGTAATGGTGACATGGGATGACGAGTACCATCATCACTCCAAACATTCCCCCTTCTTCCTCCAATTTTCATATGTTGAGCCTGATGCCATATGGTCTGGAATATCCCTGTGGTCAGCTTGAGTCACCTGTCCTGGCTGTGTCTCCTCCCAGCCTCCCAAGCACCTCCAGTCTCCAGTAGGAGTACAGCTCTGTGCAATCCCTGCTCAGCAATAACAAGAACATCTCCACATTATCAACCCTGAGTTCAGCACAAATCCAAAACACAGCCCCATACCCTAGCCACTGGGAAGAAAATTAAATCTACACCAGCCAAAACCAGCACAAGCTGTAATCCAGACCATAGCATCTTTTTTACACATTAAAATTTACTAATTGAATCATGACATATGGGAAGAGATTTGCAAAGTCATTAAAAGGGTAAAAAAATACTAAACCAAAGTGGAAACCTTGTACTACTTTATCTAGGCCCTCTTTAAAACTTTACTGAGTATAATGTAAAGTGTCTCCTAATAGGTCAAAAAGAGATAGAAGATTAGAAAGCTGGAAAAACTCTTCTTTGTTTAATAGACAATGTGTTTCAATGTGGCAGCTCCTCAGAACATAAACCTGTTTGCAGTTTCATGTTATCTCAAAAATCAACAAAATTTTTAGAGAGAAACATCACACTGATTCTCATCTTGTTTTTCTTTTAATAGAAGCATGTTGACTGGCTGAATGGAAAATTCAGAGCAAGATTTTCTATCATCAAATTCATTAATTAAATAAATTAATTTTAGAAGAAAACCCACAACATAATAAAAAACTGTGACCCCACTAAAAATTACATATATGCCAATTCAGAAAATTGCTGCAAGCTGATGACAAAGCTTTATGATTTTTCAGTGTATTGCCATTTCCCTGGTCTTTGCTATATGTTAACTGAATTGCTTTCTTCGCTAATGCTTTCTCTGACTGCTATTGTGTCCTTTTGGCAGAAGGAGTTACACTGTCTTCCTCTTTCAGGTCCCCTGCAATGGCTGGTGGATTGTTTGCCATTGAACGTGATTTCTTCTTTGAACTGGGTCTCTATGATCCAGGGCTTCAGATCTGGGGTGGTGAAAATTTTGAAATTTCTTATAAGGTAACATCAATATTTGAAAACTAATTCAATTAGATTTTTTTTTTCTGTAAATACTTCTGTTTGGAGTTTAGACAGACCTACCTCTTTCTCGTGAAGCCCAGGTTTTGTTCTGAGGAAATGTGACAGAGATGTATCTCTTCACACAAGTCCTTTGGGACAAAAGTGTTCAGAGAGGTGGCTTCATGCTGAAGCCCAAATGATGTGTAATCTAGGTTTTGTAAATGGTTTGAGATTGCACCCCTAACTGCCCAAATATCCAATATGAAACAATTCCGGACAGGAAATTGAATGTTCTCATAGTGAGTATAGAAAAATGTTGTTTCTAATGAAAGCAATGATAAGAGACAAGTAGTCCTCATAGTCCTCAGTTTATGCATTTGTGCTTGGAAAGTATATAATGGTGCAACAAAAAGTAATCTGCTTCCTCCCTGCCATTTTTGTGAGTGAAGAATTACTTCAAATACTTTTCAGAATTTCAATAGCTTTTTTACAAGAGAAGTCTTCATAATTGAAATACTGACTGCATAATTCATAATCATTGAGGAGGATTTTATTTTCAGTCCTAGGCATATGTATGCTCTTCAGTTTGCAGGAAACACAAGAAACATCATTAGCTTCTTGTCACTTCAGTATTTGTGATGACAGGAGTGCAGAGAACAGGAATCAGTCCCAATTAACAGACAAAAGTGAAGATGTCTTATATCCTCTGCAGTGAAATCATAGGTGAATTTTACAAAAAGTACATTCAGAGCTCCCCTAGTTACTCTTGCTCTTCATGAGTTAGAGGAAAGCTCTGAGTGCACTTGCTGGGCTATAAATCCATGTGCAAAGGGTTTTTATTGATGTTACGCACACGGGGTCTTTATCCCTATAATTCTGCATCTTGTTTAGATCAAAATCATGATTGAAATTACTTACAGTAGTTCTGCAATTGAAATGCGCATTATGTAGAGATCTCCAGACTGGTTTCAACTGGTTTGATCACAGCCCATGTTCAGAAGAACTAAACATTTATCAGCCTTGTGTGCTGACTCGTGGATAGCTAATAAAATTAATGGCCTTGCATATGGGAGGTTTTTTGATAAAACTTAGGAAAATCAATGTCATGATGCAATGAAGAAAGTAAGATATTCGCCCATCTTTTCTAATACTGGTAAATCATGTTTTTAATCTGGAATTTAGACTAACTTGAGACATTCACAAAGTAAGCTTGAATTAGGATTTGATGCTACAATTAAACTTCTCCAAACTATGAGCATCTAAATTCTGATTTAAGTATGTTTTCTTTTCCCCATTAAGGGATTATCCAAAGATATGTGGGAGTGAGGGAATTTCAGAATGGTAATATATTTTACCCATTTTTTTATTTTCAGCTACTATAGTCAAATAAGTATCTACAAATGTTTGTACTTGAAACAATGGGTTACCTAACACATCCTTATCTCCTACCAATCTTTATTATTTAAGAAAAACTTAAATGTGAATGGGCATCTAACCATAACCCATCTTAGTGATGGCATGTGAATTACTTTAATAAAATCAAAATATCTTTAATTCTGTCATAAGAAAAATTACCCAGTTCCTGATTTTGTGCACTCATTCACTACTGTTGTTCTAAAATAGTGATGGAATGAGATGCCCAACTTTTTAAAAAGCTTTTAAAAATATTGTTTTAGTTGAGTAACTTCCTGGCTGAGCTGAAAGTGTACTCAGTATACCTTTCATTTCAAAGACCTATTTTCTTAATGCTTACATCTGAAGCAAAAAATATGTAAATATATGATAGTATGGTAAGAGATGTAGCTGACATTTCTTCCATAATTTATTATCTATTTGTCTGTCTTAAGTTCCTGTGCATATATATTAATAATACCTTTGTTTTATCTTGTAGATCTGGCAGTGTGGGGGAAAACTGCTGTTTGTCCCCTGTTCTCGTGTTGGGCACATCTATCGTCTCCAGGGCTGGCAGGGAAATCCACCCCCTGTCTACGTTGGGTCTTCTCCTACATTAAAGGTACAGTTTTGAAGCAACCTTGAAGGTGGATTTTGATTTCAGATAAGAACAGTTTTAGATGAATTTGTTTAAATTATTAGTAACAATTTAGAGAGCACTTCATCTGAAGATATGTAGTATCTAAAGCTCAGATAACCATCTCCACAGGAGAGAAATCTTTGTGTTAATCCCACTGTTATTAAGAGTAGAGAATCCTGGAACCCGTCTTCTTGCTCTAAAGCCTTCCCCCGCTATCTTTGAGATACAAATGCACTTCCTGTTACTTAATGTCAGCACCTCCAGCCTTTGCTGCACTGTGCCCAAGCATGTATGAGCAATTCTAACAACTATAGCACACTCCTGGAGGTGAAGATCATGGGCTTGAAATGCCCCTTTATCTTGATAAAGATGAGTATTAACCTAGGCCAACTTAGAGAATTCAGGAGTCCAGCATCTCTCAGGCTTTTGTGTCTGCATTTGTTAGTTAGTTAAAAAGCAGTAAATGGCACCTGGGAAGATGGCATGCTCTGCCCTACATCATAAGTATTGCAACTCCTCAGGTACACTGCAGATTCTAGAAGTGTTACTCAAGACCTGAGATTAAAATTATAAATCAGTTCCAGGAAACAAATGAGCCAGCTCTATATCTTAACAGAGAATTTTAATCAAAAAAAGCTGTTTATATCAGTTTTCATCTACCAGAAGGAAGAGAGACAACCCTCCTGTTAAGTTTTCCTATTGCCCAGTTTAAGCTTTCTCTTGTGCACTGTTCAGGCATTGATAAATCCCATTCCCAAAAACCCAGCTCTTTGTAAATTCCAGTTCCAGAGCAGTCTTCCTAGACAAGGAGTACCTGTAGGGATATAGAGTATGGCTTGAGCCAAACTAACGGTTAGCTCCAAAGGCAATGTCCCAGCCTTGCTGAATGGTAAAAATCTAACCTGGCATACACACCCACACACCCCCAACCACCCCAAAAAAGTCCTGTATTAGTAATGTGAATTGATCAACATTTTGATGAAACAAGGACTAGGACGTGTACAAGGGAGCCCAGAAGGACATATCTGGGGATAGAGACAGAGTGATGGGCAACAGGATAGGAAACGATAAGTCTATTGCTCAGTGCAGACAAGATCCTAGTTTACGTTGTCTGAAGTGATAAAAATCATTTCAGTCTTCATAAAAGCTGATCAGAAATATTTACTGCATATCTTAACACCTTACATGAGTCTGCTGGTTTGCTTACTGAATATAAAAAGCACTGCTGAATGTTCTTAAATCTTAAGTTACTTCTCTGTAGAAGGCAGGATGTAGAAATAGCTTGTTCCCCTCTTCAGGCACCCTTCTATCTTCACAGTAAATGTCCTTTTTTAATAGCTTTGTTCAATTTACTGTGGATGTGGATTAAAGTAAAAGTCACAATAATTTGTGCCTTTAGTCAGATCTTTAAAGACTATTTCTAACACCAGGTCATTAACACTAGAAGAATTGGACGAATTGAGGTGTGCATCTAGAATGTGTACAGGTAATACAGAGACAGGAGCCATCAAAGAGGGTGAGAAGAAAGATGTGAGGGAGAGGCTTGTAACCAAGTGAGCTGTCCAATTTTCCCCCTTCTCCAAATAGCTGACCCATTTAAGACTGAGTTTTTTTCCCTGTTAGTGGACTAATGCATATCATTCTCTTCATCAAAAAATTGTAGAAGGTGAACAGAAACTTTGAATTGCAGTTCTGGTGGCAGCAGATGAATGCAACATTTTATTGCACCCATAACTGAAAAGTCTTTATTTTCAGATAAACAATCTCTGATCTTAGAAAAAGACTTTACACTCTCATTAAACAGCCCATCTTAATTTGCTGGCTTTAGTCCTAAACTATCACTTGAAAATAATATTCTTGTATAGTCAACTGATAGTGACAAATTATTAATGCTGTGTAATAATAATGTGCTGTCACTTTTTCAGAGGATAAATCCATAAATTTCTGCTATTGGCAGGGAGTTGCTTCTGGGCTGTTTGTGTGTGCTTTGAGGTCACAGCAGTGTCTTTGTTCTTCACAGAACTATGTCAGAGTTGTAGAAGTGTGGTGGGATGAATACAAGGATTACTTCTATGCCAGCCGGCCGGAGACGAAGGCGCTGCCCTATGGGGATATATCTGAGCTGAAAAAATTCCGTGAAGATCACAACTGCAAAAGTTTTAAGTGGTTTATGGAAGAAATAGCATATGATATAACTTCATATTATCCCTTACCACCCAAAAACGTGGACTGGGGAGAGGTAGGTACAGCACATAACACCTATATATTTTGTGAGCTTTTTTTAAAAAACTATGAATTCAAAAGGAAGCAATTGTTAGTTGACATGTGAACAGGATATTTGATTACTTCTGTACTAAACTATATCATACCAGGGAGCTATAAAGATGTAACCCAGGAAAAAAATTATATTTACCTTTGCAGGTGTGATTTTTTAAAATTAGTTCCATGGGTCCTTTTCCATAATTGGAATTTAAGAAAAAATGTGAATCCTGCATGCAGGAGTATTGGTTATGATCAATAGGTGAAAATATCTTTTGCATAAAGGCCAAGAGAAAAGATCATGAAATCCAGGTGGAGTTTGTTCTGCCTGTGTTTGCTAGACTGGGATGTACTCACATATGTACAGCCTCAGCAAGTCCCTTACCTGCATGTAATAGTTTGATATGATTCTGTAACCATTGTTTCCAGCATTAGTGTATACAATGCACTAAATTAAGGATGTGGTTACTTTCAAGTGGTAGGCAGAGAGGTGGCATATCACAGGTGAGTGCAGGACTCCCCACTGAACTCTGCCTGTCTCATTCTGGCATTTTGCCCACACCTTGGCGAGCACTTACTGCAGGTCTCTTGCCTGCTTTCATATTTTTTTCCCCTTTGCAATTGATTACATCTTTGCCCTGTCTCTCCTATTTATTTCACTTTTGCAGATTGTTGAGGGAAAATCAGAACCTCTTCTTGATAACTGAGGAGAACTCCTGTCCCACCAAATTTAGCAACCTTCTTTCCCAAGATATGATGAATATGATACATGGTTTTGTAACTTCAAAAGCACATTAAAAAATACAGATCTGTGCTGTCTCCTATCACCAAGCATCACCTCTAATTTCTTTATGTTAGAATTAGTGATACGCAGCATGTGCATGGTGAAAGTGGGTACAAATAATCTTTTATCTGAGGTACCAGATGAGCAATGCCACCTTGATTTCTTACCTAAGAGCTAGCACAAAGCATCAGCTACTATATGAGCTTTAGACCTGCTCTGGAATCTACATAAAGGGTTTAGAGGGTACACTAAATATTACTATTCACCAAGGTGAAAGCATCTGAAGAGCATAAAATAATACAGGCGACCTTGCAGGAAATCATCCCCAGTAAAAGCAAGTGGGTCTGGTGGAGCAAGAGGAAGATTCTAAGCTGAGACTTCTCTGAAGTTTTCTTCAACTCTTCTTCACAGGCTGCTAGTTATCCTGTCTGAGAAATCCTGTCCCCCCATTTGTAACACCACACTGATTGCATTTCCAGACTCTAGGGTGTGAAAGTATGAGGTTCCTCTTCCCTAACACTCCCTGGAAGAGTCTAAGCTTACTCTTCCAGACTTTTTATACCATTGCAAAGAGGAAAGAGGCTCTGGCAGAGAAAATAGGTCTGGAAAAAATGTTATTTGTGTCATAAAGTCTTTGCAAGGCTGCTTGTTGGCCCTTCTGAGAAGGGAATGAGATAATCAGGAGTTGAGACGTGTTTTATGACAGGACTTCTGTTCTTTATCTCTGTGCCTGTGCCTGCCCCTCATCAATTTTTTCTTTTTTTTTGCCCCTGTGTAATTGCTGCTGCAGAAGGTCCATCTTAGCAGCTGGGTCAGTGGGCTGTGCCTGGCTGTGGGTAATTGCTGCTGTGCATAACTTCTCTGCATCCTGTTTCTCTTCATGCACAAGATGAGAGCAACTTACCTGAGCTCCTGAGCTTATTTGTGAAGACCTGGGAGATGGAACATGCTCTGATAGGAGATTGAATAAATTAAACTACTTGAAAGTGCTATATTTTGGTGTTATTAATTTGGAATTGAGCTTTGCAACTCTGGGTTTATTAGCATACTCTGACTCATGGAAGAGCCTGCAAACTAGCATGGGCAGGTTGAAGCTCCATCTCCTGGAACAGTTAACATCAGTATTTAAATTTCATACACAGGTTTGTCTGATCTCTCTGTCAGATACCTCTTTCTGGTTTGAGAGATAAGTGAGAATTTTCTGAACTCCTTAGCATTTATTTTTCTCTTGAGACTAACTTAGAGTGCAAAACCTCTTTTCCAGATTAGAGGCTTTGAAACCTCTTACTGCATCGACAGCATGGGGCACACCAACGGTGGCTTTGTTGAGCTTGGGCCATGCCACAGAATGGGAGGAAATCAGGTAAGGAGCTTGGAGGCAAGTCTGAAGGAGAATTGCTTGCTGAGGATTGATAACAGGCAGTTTTCTGTTAAGCCTGTACATTAAATCACCTAGGTGCCAGATGCAAAGGTGGGAGTTAGGGTTTTCCTTAACCGTACTGACATAGCTAAAATACAGAAGACTGAAAACACCATTTCAAACATAAATGTTATGAAATTGAAGGCAAATTTATAATCCATTCTTCAGAGAAACAGAAATGAAGAAGCAACAATATCACTGATTCAGCTTTTAGCATTGCTCCTGATTCACCACTTACCTTTACTTAATAATTAATCCTTCAGGAAAATAAACCTTCCTCACTGTGGCTCAATTATGTAGCAAAGTTGTTTTGGTCTAAGTATAAAACACTTCTGTGCAGTAACTCATCTTCCACCACATGAGAGAAGAAAATTAACAGAAATTTGTCTCTGCTTAATTTACGAATTAATTGGCAGAACATAATTAGTATTAGATGGTTGCAATCCAAGCTTTTATTGTGTTTGACCTATATCTTCACAAACCTATCCACACTACCCCACAAACAGGCTGTTCTGTCTTTACATCTTCTCTTCTGGTCGGAAAACTTTTCAGAATTTAAGTCCTTATTTAAGCCCATGTAAACTTAATCCAGGCAGTTTTGTCGTGGCAATTGTAAAATTTAGGATGATATTTTTAGAAATCCTATATGGATTAGCTCTTAGGAGCCCCTGGAAATGTCTCTTTAATTCGGATATTTAATGGAAAGGTTCCCTAAACTATTTTTTCTGCATATGCTACCCAAAATATCCAGTAGCAATTATTCTGTCAGTACCTAGGGTAGTCTTTTTGTATCTGGATGAATAAGATTGATTTCCTCCATGGGTAAAATGCCAAAGTTTTAATGTCCAGGATCAAGGACTTGCTACCAGGCTTTTAGAAAGATAATGGGTTGTTTGGTCATCAAATCATACAAAGGTTTTTGATCAAACACTTTCAGAAGTCTCCAGAATAGGAATCCCTGTACCATTTTTGTCTTTCTGGTTAAGTTTCTTGGCCTTCTAATTCCTGCGGGAAAGTTAACTGTGAAATTTAGTATTGTGATAGTAAAAGTGTGTTATGCAAAATAAAGAGCCCTCCTGAAATACAGGTGTTACAAAACCAGAAAATGTTTTGAATGTTGCAATTTAATTCTATTTTCAATGTTTCTAAAATGCTCGTTGACTCAACTGTTACAAAAATGGCTTTTTCCTTTTCCATTAGCTTTTCCGAATCAACGAAGCCAATCAACTCATGCAGTATGATCAGTGCTTAACTAAAGGACCAGATGGATCCAAAATTATGATTACACACTGTAATCAGAACGAATTCAAGGAGTGGCAGTTCTTCAAGGTATGCAACAGATATACAGAAGAAAATAGATTTTTAGATTTCATACTGGCCTTTTTACACCTTTAAAAATTGTTCTATGTATATCTGAAATTAAAGATCTGTGACAAGGTTAACTGAATCAAGTAAATTGTTAATGGCACATGCTCAGAAATATATGCTTGCTAGAAAAACTTAGTCTAGTGAAAGATCTTTTTATTTAGTACTTCTAGTTGCTGTCTTCTGTAGCAAAACCTTTAAGGAAAACTCTGTGAGGCTACATGGGCCACAGAGATATTAGGAGTTAGTTAGCAGGAAGCAAGGAACATGTTCACTACTAGTGACAGACTTCATAAAACCTTTTAGTGCCATCACCCTCTCTGCATGTATGCTTTAAATCAAATCTCTTTATCTCATATGTGCTGTGAGAATATGGCTTAAATGCTGGAGTGCATTTAGAACCTTGAGTCAGTATTAGGTCTCATTTTGGGCAGTCTGAAATGAAGTGTTTCTCTGTTTAAAGACTGAAGATACTTTTAAGTCTACACAGAAGCAGGTAAACATAAGATTATTCTGCCTTTTTGTGTTGTCTTCTTCAGTATTTCACTTCCTGTTCATTAGCCATTCTCTAGTAACAATAACATGCTCTGTTCTTAATCCTGGGTGTGGTGCTGTTATAATGCTATTGCAGAATCTATAAATTTTTAATAAGGACTTGGAATGTTGGCTGATATACATGTGAGTCTATTTAGTCATTACCTCTGTAAGTCCTCTATTTATTAGTGGTCTAAATTTCTATGTCTGTTTGTCTCTTTTCAAAAGTGAGGCTGAATAGTCTAGGGGTGATGTTATCCTTGGATATAGCTATATATAACTTGGTTCTACATCTAATAAACTATCCCATGTCAATTTTTCTTCAGCCTATATAGCTAGCATATTGCATATTTTTTAATTCATTATCTGGTTGTCAGAATTCTTCATTGTTTGTCTGAAAGATGTGGGCACAGTTGAGTACAGTGAGGTCTATTTGTTATCCTTTAAGCCACTGCACATTTTCTGGTGTTTGCATAGAGCTAGGAAATATCAGATACTATAATGGCACTTCCATCCAGCTCAGTTTCCTTGTGCTGAATAGACAGACAAATTTCTTTAAACCTGAAATGTAAAAATCAGTAAGTAGCGGCAGGTAAGTGCCAACTTCAGCATTAATATTTCAGCAGAATAATACATAGCAAGTTTTTAACTCTCCAGCCATTCTAGCATGTCTCAGCATGTTACTTGGCTTCTCTCTAAGACTTTCATTAATGCAAGATCCATTTCCTCTACACTGGCATGAGTTGTGTAATTGTTTGCTTATTACCACAAGTTATAAGGAAGCCCAGTAAGCACAGTCTGGGCTGTAGAAGAAAATACTGACTGGCTTCTAGAAAGAAAAAAAAAAAAGGAGGGTGAGAATGAAAGCACCACCAAGGGTGTGTAACCAAATACTAGGAATTGGGCTCGCTGCTGTGCAGAACTGAGGGTATAAGTGTTTCTTCTAATGGCAAAGGTGTAAGTAATGAGACACTTAAGGACTGCTGGAAAATGTTGTGGCCTTGTGTAAATTAAGGCTGCAAGGAGATTTTATCTGGTTGGTCAACTGGCTGTCTCTGAAACAAGCAGTGTGCCAGTTTGCTGAGTGTAACAGGTGCTGCTTGAGCCCTGAGCAGTAGCAGGGCTTCAATGCCCGTTAGCAGACATCAGGAACAGGGCTGGTGGTGGTCTGCCTGTTGCTTTTGTTTAGACATCCATTTTTCTCTCCAACTAGAAGGTCTCTATGTCTGACCACACAGCAGGAGCCAAGTATGGATGTGAACCCACGTGTGTGTGGGGTGATGGAGAGGGTCTCTGTGCTGGGGGTATCTGTGCTGGGGGCAGGGCTGCAGAGCCCCAGCCCAGCTGCAGTGCCACGGGCTCGCTTCTGCTCCCTCCCTCCACAGTGGATGCAGCCAGTCAGAGAGCCAGGGCTGCCTCTGGCACACGGGGCCAGCAAGCAGCACAGGAGCCACAGGCAGGAGACTCGAGCATGGGAGCGTGGTGGGTGTGGGGGGAGACAGATGTGCGAGAGTCAGCCTGAATGTGCCTGGCACAACAGCTTTGCACTTCCCTAGGAAACCTCCTGTTGCTCCAGAAGCCAGACTTAACTCTCATTCTCTCTACTCTTCCTTCTGCCAGCCCAACAGGGAGCCAAGTTAGTAGCTTTTTTTACCCCTGTGTGGTTAATGTTGCTTTCTCTGAGGGCTTACTGGAGGAGGACCTGCCCAGTAAAGTCCTCATAGAGCTGTCCTCAAAGTTAATCTTTTAGTTTGGTTACAGGATGGGTGAAAAGGCCAGAAACATTTTAGATAGAATTTTGCCCATTTTGTTAGCAGTTTGTTGCCTGAGAGAAGTGGGAGGCATCTCAGGTGGACCTACAGAAACCGAAGTTAATATGAAGGCTGCAAAGTGCTAGATTTAACAAACAGTAAAATGAGTATAGAACAGATCTGTTTTGGGATGCTGAAACCTGGTTTTGTAAATAACAATATTGCAGATGTAAAGAAAATGTTAAAAAAAGCCCAGACCAACAAAAATAAATCCAACACAAAAACCCAGCATATTTTCCTGGTGGTTTTGTCTTTCAGAATCTGCACAGATTTACTCACATTCCATCAGGGAAGTGCTTGGATCGCTCCGAAGTCCTCCATCAAGTTTTCATTTCAGAGTGTGACTCCAGTAAAGCAACACAAAAATGGGAAATGAACAACATCCTTAGTGTGTAGACAGACAAAACCTACCTACTGATGCATTCATTTGTACAGGACTGAACATAGCCTGAAAACTGCTGCAGTTATTAACTTTGTACAGCTGTGAGCCTCCTGGCTTGGATGAAGGACATAGAGGAACTGTGATTATTACAATAACATTATCATCCGCAGTTAATGTTTACAAAACTGCTTTACCTTAAACTCTGTAGATGTTTACATCTTTTTGTTTCAAGATGTTGGTAAATTAATGTGCTGTTAGCTATGGTTCATAGGAACATAGTTAAAAGCATTGTCTTCTTTGGGATTACACTCAGGGGTCTGAAGGCAGTTTTTTTACACACACTTGAAAAGGTTGGAGTAATCAGATTTTCGTAGAACTTGGTGATTATCAACCTGTTGTATATTTTTATTTAATTTTACATCTTACTAAGCACTGCCACAGGTTATTAGCCATGGTGGCCTTCTCTCACAGTCATGCTGCTTTTTTGGAAGATGAATTTCAACATATTTAGTGCCTCTTTCATTTCTCTCTTTCACAAGGAAAGCATTTGTTGGAAATTTACAGTGGGTTGTTCTGAGCTGTCACCAGGGGTAGGGACCAGCCCTACCACTCTGTGTAATTACTGTGCTAACAAAGACAAATTTCTATTGCCAGTTTGGCTGCTCTGCTTTGGCTGAATGCTTGGTACAGTGGAAGGAAGACTGTCAAGTTTAGTGCTAATGTGGTACAATTTGATGGAGGTAAGCACCCCCACAAATCCAGTTAAGAATTTATGAGCATTAATTTGCTTGTTTAAACCATGCCTTACATTAAAAAAATTGAAATCAACAACTACAACCAAGCTGCACAATTATGTAAAATTTGTAAAGAATCAAATACTTAATTTATAGTGCTATTTTGAATGGAAATCACTTAGAGGTGGACTAAAACTTTTAATTAGGAAAAAACATCCAGCTACTTAACACATCCACGTAATTTATCACAAGGACATCTGTCAGCCAGTTTGGATGCCAGATTTAGATTCAAAAGGAGAAATGGAAATCCTGAAATCACACTTGTTCGTACTAATTTTCTTATTATTTCTGTTATTTGCAACTTCTCCAGAGGGATTACAAACTCAAAAAAACAACTGCTTGGTGCTATAGTGTACAGAGTAGAATGTGAAGAAGTTGTTTCTAAAAATGTTCTGGATAGGATTTGATGCAAACTCCCTTAGGAGTATAAATACTTACCCTGAACGAATAGAGAGGTGGAGGGGAAATGACTTATCCTCACTTCCTTTGTCCAGATTTTGTGACTTAAATGTTGACATCAGTGTACTGATTCCATAACTGTTATCCCTCTAACATGTCACACAATTAAGTATGACTAAATACTTCCCTGAAGTCCAGAATAGCATTGCATGCAGCTTCCATTGATGTTAACAAGGGTTATGTATCATATTTGTGACAGAGTTGGATCTTTATAGGGCTGTCAGCACTGATCTGTTAGTTTGGGATCTTTCCTAGTTTCTTTAAACGTCTCGTCTATCCTTTCAGAGCTATGAAAAATAGAAAATAAAGGAGGGAGAAACTGGAAAAAAACAACAAAAAAAAAGGAAAATAAGGTTTTGTGCCGGTACTTGTTCCTTGTGTGTGTGAAAACTGACTCCATTTGTGTGTTGTGTAGATTAATTTAATCATACAACTATGCATAAGAGAAAGAATGGTGGCACATAAATTGTGCGGGTGTGCATTTTAAATGGGTATTATGTGCAATTCGTTGAAAGCTGATGCTGTATGTGAATATGAATCTGTATGTGAGACTGAAACCTTACATGAGATCATAAGAAGCTGTTGCTGTAATGACTTTTTCCTACTATAGCCGGCTTGGAAAAAAATAATTCCCATATTCTTGCTTTGTAAGTTGATAATAATATCACTATGCATTTCTACATATTTTATAAATTTGATTTATGCAGATTTTGATACACTGTATGTTTCTGTAGAAATTGTATAAATCTTAAAAAAAATTTATTAGGGATAAATCTGGGAAACCTATGTATATCTTACTCATGGGTTGCTTGTTTTTTAGGTGAACTAAATAAAATATTTGAATTTTTTGTTTTACTATACTTTTTACAGAGTAAAAATGGATTATTATCTTTATAGAAACCCCCATGTCGCAAAATCTAGACAATTTCAATGCTACAAACTTACAGATATTAAATGTAATTTATTTTAAGTTTTATCTAGCCCCCCCCTTGCATCTGTGGGGACTTAAGCTTTTTCCCAGTGAAATGAAAGCTTAAATTCCCACTGAGAACTGCCACATGGACATATTTGGATTTTTATATCACCTGTCGTGATATAATTAGGTAGATTTAATTTGCTCAAAGAAAATGAAGTTGAAAGTAGAACCAAAGGTCAGGTCTAATTTGTAGTGTTCTTACTGTGTCTTATCTTGTTTCATTTATGTTTCCACCAAGAAACATGTTTCAATCAAATTTTATTTTTTCCTGAGGTTCCTTAGCAAAGGAGGATGTAATTAAATCAGGGTATGAAAGACATAAGTTCTAAGAGCAAACCTAACTGCTGAAATCTACAGGGCTTTTTTACAAATGGGATTCTTGCTTCCCAGCCATATCTCAGTGCACTTTTGAGTGTTCAGGTTTCAAAAAGTTCTTTTGACAAAACCCTGGAGTTGTAGCAGAGACTACTCATGTAGGCAACACCCTTTAATGTATGGAAACAGGGACCAATAGGAAGGAGGGGACATCTTTCTTTATTACCAGAGATGCTGGCACCAGGAGAACCCATGGCACACTTAGGACAGTGCCAAAGACATTGTCCCCACTGATGGCATCCTAGAATCAGTGCACTCTCTTTCCCTAATGCTAGTCAGTCTCCTTTACTGCTGTCTGCTTCTTCCATACCATTTGCCTCCAAATTGCAGTCCCTAAAGCCAACGCTTACCAACTTACTGCTCTAAAACTACATCAAGAAACTTGAGATCTATTGCACCATACCAGAGATGTTAAAATTTTGTGCTTAACTCTTGATCTGTGAGACTTCTTGCAAGAAAGAGCAAAACATACCACTGCCTGTAAAAACACAAACGGTGCTTTGGTAGATTTTGCTGTATATAAAGCAAAATTTTCCTCTTTAAAAAACATCAAATTGTGCTAGAATCTGTGGAGGCAAAGTAATAAGGGGGTTTAAAAACACGAAGAAAAAATTATCTATGCTATTGAACACAAACTTTGTTTCTGTAAAAGCATTTATTGTTTATTCCCTGCTGGTGAGCTTAGATCCATCAGTTGTAATAGGTGAAAAGAAACAACTCAAGGGAATACAAATTGGCAATGTTTCTGTTTCTGGTTGTTCCCACTGCTGTGAAAGGCATGAGAATACTAGCTCTTGCTGTGTTCTGAAATCTTCTCCCTCTTACTTTTGTGAGAATAATCTGACAAGTGTCAGTGGTTATCTTCCAGGGTAATATGTACTTTCAGGGAACATCAGAAGTGGTTGCCAGCATTTAGTCCTCTGGCTGTTGACTTTACTTACCCTGCAAGCCTACTCTGAACTCCTGCAGTGATGGAATAGTAAATTGTGTTGCTTGGCTGGCACTATATAAAAGGACTCTCTATGTAGAACTAATCTAGTTAGAAAAAGTGATAGGCTATCAGAAAAATGTAGGTGATTTTAGCTCCCTTGGGTTTTGAATAAAACCTGAAACATAAACTATAAGTGACCCCTGAAGTCTGAGACCAGTTTGATCCTCCTGTGATGGGGAACCTCACTCACTGCTGCCTCAGGTGTGTGCACTGGTGTGAGCTTTCTCCCTCGTTGCACCCTCAGCTATGGAGCCCAGAAAAGTGGGAAGAAGTATTCATGTGGATTTTACATCCCAGTAACCCAGGTAATGGTTGGTAACCTTTGTTTTTTAAAATGTTAAAAATCTAACCTGTTCTTTATTTGGAGGAACTACTGAAGTGATCATGACCATGTAACATGGGTAATATTAAAACTAAGGTGTCTGTATAACCCTTGGGATTTTTACCTCATTGCACTGCTCTGTGGCCTTTCTGAACAACAGTGTGGATGGAGACTCTCCAGCAAAGTCGTGGTCTGTGGTGGCTGATGTGTCTGAACTGACTGGTGAAAAATGCGTGTTCAAGGTGACAAGCACCCACGTCTGTAAGGAGGAGTTATAGCTGCTGAAACACCAAGATGAAAAGGTTTGTTTGCATGTTAGAGCCTCATCTTTTCTTACTAATATGCTTCACAGAGAAGACACAAAATCGTTTTAGGGACAAGAACAGTGTCCTCTCTGGAGTGCAGCTAAAGCAGGGCTGACAGCTGGTTGAGTCCAGCACTCTCGTGAATGCAGTTCAGTGTGAAAGCAGATCTGCCTCCAGTGATCTAACATTCAAACAACTCCATCATGTTTCTTGTGCAAGAGTAATGTCTCCAGCACAAAAAAAAAAAAAAAAAAAAAAAAAGTGGGAGGAGAAGTATAGCTCTAGCTCATAATAAAACACAAACGAACCAATGGCTGAGGTGAGCCTAATGGCAATAGCAGCCTTCTGGCTGAATGTCTCTGGGAAAGGGAAAATGAATGAAGAGATGATATTTTACTTCCCTGGAAAGGGCTGCTGGTGGCAGTGTGTGTCAACTAGAGAAGGCAGCATGCCCAGCCTGCTGTTAAGCTACAGCCTTCAGATGAAGAAGCACGGCTTGGAATGGGCTTTCTGAACCACATGAAGGCACTGAGGTGGAAATAGGAATCAAAATGCAGCCTTTTCCCTTGAAATTTGTGGGAGGATTTCCCCAGAAAAAAAATGTAGGGCAGTATCTTTCTAGAAACCCTGACATTAGACAGGAGTGGGTCTTTGGGTACAATGTCTTCTGAATCATCTGTGTGTGGGGTGCATGTTCCCTGAGTTAGACCTGCCACAGGAAACAGCATTAGCACTTTGGGGAAACAGCTGGGCCAGACCATGGGAGACTGCTACTGCCATTTCTGAGGGCTGGTGGTGAAAACACCCCACTGCAAGTGATGAAACACCCCTCCATACAGCCAGGGACTCTGTCCCACTGTGTCATTGTGCACAGGAGACCCCAAGCCCTGCCTGGCACTGCAAGCTTTGCCAGCCTGAGCCTGTGGGATGGCTGCAGCACCCTGCCAGAGACCTCAAGGCCATCACAATTGCCCAACAGACAGATACAAATGCAGTTTTTGTGTTTTTATTTCTGAGACAGCAGAAACTGTGGAAGAAAGTAGAACTGGATGAAAGAAGAAGCCTTCTGGATGATTCTTGTGAGTTCATGAAAAGCAGAGATTTGGGAAAAGCTGACCAGGAGAAAAAGTATGCCCAGCTCTGGAAGGGCTTCTAGCCATGCTGCTCTTTCAATTGCACTGAAGTCCTACCTGTCCTGAACATCCAAGGAACCTCTAGAGATACAGCTGATCAACCTGGCAATGGAAGGGAAAGCTGTCTGTCCTGCCATCTGGGAGAGAAGGTAAGATGAAGTGGGATGTTGCTGAGAAAAACAATTCTGTAACCCTGTAGCAGAGTGGGGTCTGGTTACTATTTAAGAAAAGCTATTGAGGATAAAGTAATATTGAATGGGCCATTTCTAGTTTGAGGTAAGAAACACTCCTGTTGGTTTTTTTTCCCTGTAACATTATGCCATTATTTTCCAAGTCATTATGAGAAAAATGGTGTCTATGTTCCAGAATTATCATGGGCAAGCTGAAAAATATTTTGAATTAGGACAAGAACTGAACGTAGCATTAAAATATTAAGCACCTGCAAGATCAGATCAAAAGTCAGGTAGCACAGCAGCCATCTCACTCAGAGGTCAGAAGGATCAGTGTGGTCAAAGAGTGCAGGGCAGAGGGAAAGGATGCTGCAAGGATACTTGTCTAACCTTGTCTCTGCTTCTGGCATTATATAACTCAAGCACTTTCTGACTAGACATGGCATTTCTATTTAATAGTATGGAATCTCCCCAACTGCTAGGCAGACTTTAGTCATATGTCATCTGATCTATACAGAAAATTTTAAGGTGCACTCCTCTGTTGTGACAAATCAGTGAGATTTGTGAATTCATAGGTGAATTATGAAGGCTTGTTAAAGGTCTTAATTCCTGAAGGAGCAGTCAGTGCTAGGTCAGTGCAGAATTCAGCCAGCCAGGAGCTGGTTTCAAGGTAGCAGCACTGACAATAACATCATTATTTTCCAAAGGGCCTTTCAGAATGTTGTGGTCTTGTCCGTGCAAACATCATCCCTCCAGCTCTGCTGAAGAAATGATTTATAGGTACAAATTTTACCTTTAGATATTTGGGGCAGGAAATACTGACAGTAGCTTTTCCTACAACTTACAGGTGGGACACTGGATCTGCTAGTTATAAAGATTTTTCTGGTGGTTGACTTCTTATTCAGTCCTCCATCATGAGCTTCTCCAACACTGAGGCTAAGGGAGATAGTTGATTTCAGGATGACAGGAAAATCAGAGCAATGTACAGGTTCACTTACTAATTGGTGCTGGCCTGTGACAACTAAGTAGTTTGAAGAATTTGTGTAGGGAGTCATCTTTTTTATCAGGTAGATCTGAATCTTATGTTATTCCACAGTTAGGGGACTTAATTCATCCTTGAATGCATCCTGTGTGCATTGGAGAATGCACAGTGAGCTCAGCATCTTGGTTCTATTATGGGATTCTTGACACTGGATTCAAATAGGATCGTGGAAAAGCAGATGGGTTGTGATGCAGCTCATACAAGAGGCCCAGCAGTTTTTGGAAATGCATAGCTTGCTGGCCAAACACTTAGATATTTCAAGATATGTAAAGAAATAGAAGCCAAAATGAGAAAACAAACAGAAAAATAAATCTATGCTAAGGCAAGTGAAGTGGGATCAGCAACCATCACCACCACAGCAAATAGTCCACCACTGAACAATATGTACTAGATTATGTACCAATGTTATAGACCAGATACCTATGATGCACTGTTATGAAAAGTTCAATACATCATTGGCTAATCAAAGGTAAAACTATTTCATTTATTTTCTGATTTTCTCTCCACAGACGTTTGCAACTTCATTAGTGTTCTAGGCTTTTTAAAGCCTATCTATACTGAAGTCAGTTCCCAGATCTGTGGTTGTTCTAATCAAGACACACACACACACATATATGCATATTTACAATTTTCCAGATCATAGGTTTAGCTTTGGAAAAGTAAGACCGGCTTTGTAAATAGGCAAAAGAAAATCTTATATTCCTCTAGGAAAATTATAAGAAAATACTGAATATGTGTTTTGTTTGTAACTCTTACCTGATAATGCCTAACATGCTATTTGCTTTTCTAGCAATCATTCATTGTCTTCACTGAATTGTCTGTTACAGCTCCAGTATCTCCTCCACACTAATGTAATATTAGCCCATATTACCCATAACTTGAATGTTAGGCCTGCTTTTTTCCCCTTCACATGTGATCAGGCAGCACCAGTTAACATGTAATACAATTTGTACTAACACCATATTTCACCTGCTGGTTTTACTGTTCTGTCTCTTCAGGCTGCAGGCTGGCTTTGCACATCTTCACTGCTAGCTCTTGTTATTCATGCAAGATCTTCCATGGTGACTTATTTCTTTCATTAGAAGCAGGCCAGAAAAGCTCAAGTAGACTAAAACTAAAAACCACCTGATCTCCTTTACATTAAGGTTTGCAGGTTTCTTCAAAGAATAGTTACAGTTCTATGGAATAGGATATCCTCTTGTGAAATCACAAGTTCTCTTTAGCCATTTGTCCAGCAACTCTCAGCTGTGCTGTGGCTCCTACCAACTTGTCATGGGGACATTACTGGTCCGAAGCTCTCTTCATCTCCACCGAATGTTTTCTAAAAATGAGTGTCGTATTTGTGACCTTCCTTTCATCTAACACTTAAGACAGTTTTAAGTGAAAAAAATATAAAGTACAGTTCAAAGTTCAGCCATTTCATCACTTGAATTTCCTTAGAACTCTTGGATGAATACCATCTGTCCTGTCATTTTGTTTCAAGTTCTTTTACACTTGGATTTGAGACAGATGTTTCACCATGCCTCTTCCATTAAATAATTTTGTCATGAAAACTGCCCGAAACTCCTCTACAAGGTTAAAAAGTTATTTTATCTAGGCATTGCTACTGTATCATGAGCATCCATTGTCCCTAGGACAGTTTTGCAGCCATTTTGGTTCTATGGATTCACAGGCCTTGGGTGAGTTAATTTTCTTCCTGGTAGCTGGTACAGTGCTGGGTACTGGATTTAGGGGGAGGATAATGCTGGTAGCACACTGGTGATTTAGTTGTCACTGAGCAGTGTTTACACTTAGTCAAGGACTTTTCAGCTTCTCATGCTGCCCTGACAGGGAGGAGGCTTGGGGTGCACAAGAAGATGGCAAGGGACAGAGCTAGGACAGGTGATCCCCACCACTGACTAAAGGGATATTCAATGCCATAAGAGTCAGCATGTAACTAGGTGAAAGCTGGCTGAAGGACACTCTGTGGAAACTGGGCATGATTTGGTTGTTTTCCATTTGCATAACTTGTTTTATTTCTCTTTTTGTTATTTACCTTTTTAGTATAATTTATTCAATTATTGTTATTTTATTTCAGTTATGCAGCTTCTTCCATCTCAAGGCATGAGTTTACTTTTACCATTTCAACTGTCTCCCCCATCCCACCGTTTGGAGGAGTGAGTGGCTGCGTGGGGCTTGGTTGCTGGTTGGAGTTCAGCCACGACAGATGTGTTTGAAAGTTATTAGTCTGTTTTCTCGTGTTGCTCTGACGCTCTTTTGCTTTGCCACATGTATCTGTGTCTGGCCTGTTGATGTATGGCAGGTTTTTTTTTGCTTACTGGCTTAGAAATAACTTGAACTTTCTTAAAATTGCTTTCCTGCATTTGTTATTCTCATCCTTCCTCTTCATCCACCTCAGACTTATTTTTGGTGGTCTTTTGGTCTGCTTTACTGTGTGGGATGTCTTTATGCTGGATGTCTAGTGCAATGTGAGAGTTCTCCCCAGTGCCTGCAACCATTTGGGGCATCCCTTTTAGTTTTGGTTTTAGGCCTCCCAGTTCACCTCCAGTGAGTTATTTCATAAGTCTGTCCATATTGAACACTGACATGAAAAACTAAATTAGCTTTTCTTCTATGGCCTTATCTTTACTGAACATTCCCCTTACACTTTGATAACTTATTAGTCCTTTCCAGCAAGTGCTCACAGATGGGCATTACCTGAACTCCCTGACCTGACACATCATACTTTTTAAAGGTTAATTTGAAAGCAGTAATGTTAATGTACTCTTCCATTTGCCTTTATATTGAACATCCTTCTTAGCAAAAGGACAAAATATGTTTGAGGTTTTTTTTAAAAATGTTAATTATCTTTAGTTATGACATCCTTCTCAGTTGATCAGCCTGATGCAGAGCTTTTGCTGTGAAACTTGTAAGGACACATGAAGGGTTATATTTTGTTTCAATTAAAAATTTTAAAAAATGAAAAAAAAACCAAAACAAAACAAGTATTTCAAATCATCAAATTAGTCAATTCACTCTGACTTTACTCCTCCACTGCAAAAAATTTAAATAATCTTATCAGAAAGACTTCATGAAGCATCACTGTTCTGCCCAGGGAGAGAATGTTAGAAGTGAGAGGACGTGATGGTGCATTTCTACAGGGAATTCTGAACAGGATGTGGTAACAAGATCAGCATGTACACACTTTAACAGGGAATTGCCTCAGATGGAAGAATTTTTGAGTTAAGGATACAGGTGCTGTAGGACTGCAAATTCTACAGCAAAAAATGTTCTTGAGCACTGGAGGTGCTGTGCACAGAACCACTGCCTCTGACTTGTAGTTTATGCCTGTGGCTTCATGAAATCTCAGCCAGGAAAAAGGAGCCATTGATCTCACCTGTGCTGAGTTATGTCTGGCAGGTCCAACATGTAAAACAGCAGCTAATCCTTCTGATGATACTTAAGTATCTCAGGGGCACAGTGGGGAGGAAAAAGCAGCTCTGGGTTTCCAAGGCTCTCAGAGATCAACACCTACTCCAGTATAAAAATGTTTGAATTGCCTTTACCATTACTTAATTTCCATGCTTACAAGAATATAGTGTTTTTCTTAAGCCTCTTGTTTCAGAAAGTGCTATGTTATCTTTGACCTACCCAGTGACATTTACCATAGTAAAGTCCTGAAAACACTTTTTATCTTGCACATAGTACAATGATGGGACACAAACTTACTTCATAAGCTAATGGACAATAGGGAGACATTTTAAACAAAATCTTGGAAGCCTGCCCTTTATATTATTTAATTTTTTAGACATTACACATTTAAGGGCTGGGCTTTCAAGGGCTAATAAAAGTTATTTCCTGGTATTTAGCTCAACAAATTAAACTTAAGCTATTTAGTTTAGCTTCAGGATGTCAAACTCCCCAGTTGAAAATATTGTTAGGCATCTAGATTTAAACCTTTATATATACTAAAGTAAAATAAAAAGTGAAAGCCAAGAAATAGTCTAACTGGTGACACTGTTACAGCCACCAACAGGAGTGTATGAGGAGCACTTGTTCTTTACAAATGCCTTCTCTTTCTGCAGGAATCTACTGGCATGTGTGGGGTAACATTCCAACATTTTTCATGCTGTTCTGCAAGCTGTGTATTTTATGAGAAGCCACTAATACTGGAGCCAGGGGGAGAGGGAAGGAGTAGCAACATCTGGGAAGACATGTCTCTAACCACATCTGTCTTGCAGCCAAGGCCAGTGACCCTGAGCTCTGGAAGGGAAAGTTCCAAACATTCACTCATTATCAGCTACCATGCCAAAACAACGAGACCTGTGCTTCAGCAGTCTGGGGAAAGAAGATAATCCAGGAGTAATTTCCCAAGAACTTCACTACTTAAGAGATTTATTTTTCACCCACAAGGTAACATAGGCAAGTGCTACTGCAAGGAAAGCATCAGTTTTAACTAACGGTGGTGGATGTGGCAGAGGAAATCAGTTAAAGGAGTTGAAGTGGCAGCAAAAGCTCCACGAGTCAGTGACTAAGGGACTTGCCAGTTTTGCAGTAACAGCAAGAGCCCAAGAACACTGCATGTTCCCACACGGGATTCCAGCATTTTGGGGGTGCCCAGCCTCTCAGAAACATCATGAGCACAACAAGAATCATGTACAACATTTTATTACAAAACTGTTAAAAAAGTAATACAATGCAACAAAATACTACAAAATATCAGATCAGCTATTAAGCTACCTTTGTTTTACTTAGCTGAAAAGAAACACCTGGCTATCAGTCACTGAATTTCAATAAAACCATTAAATATGCAGAAACAGCAGAAACATTCAACAACTGTTTTGTTCCAAACCGAACTGTAGCAGCCCTTGGCTACCGCTTACATTATAAATTGAAGTCTCCCTACAAAGAACCACATTACTTATACACAATTCTGTACAGATTTTTATACTGAAGCTAACAATGAGCTGCACTTGAGTTCATATTCTTAGCAAAATATTGGATTCTGAGCATAAATCTTTACAGCAGGACATTCATTTATTCTTCATCCTCATCTTCTTCCTCCTCTTCCTCCTCCTCTTCCTCTTCTTCCTCCTCCTCCTCTGGTTCTGCTTTCTTCTTAGATCCTGCAGGCCTACCTGGGCCCTTTTTCCCTACATCACCCTTGCTCTTGGCACGATATGCTGCAATATCCTGCAAGAAAAATACTGTTAAGTTGGTAGCAACAGAACGCTGAAGACAAATTTGTACTGCTTTGGTATTTCAATACTACTGTACTGCACAGATCAGATACAGTGCATGCAAAAAAGCAGAATTTCCACCTTGGGATTTTCATGCTTAAATCTTTCTAAGCAAAAGAACATGCAATGCAGACAGTTTTAAGAATTTTATGACCACTGTGCTTTGGAGTCTGACTACATTTTATTTTAGCAAGCAGGTGACCTGCTTTCTGGTAGTAAGGCATCCTACTGGTAAAATCTCTAGGCATGCAAACTCCACATCCAGGTTCACTGTAAGGGCTCCAGATACCTGCCCCGCCACACCTTTCCATGGCTTCTAATGCCTGACAGGGACTGACATAAGCACTAAGAATTATAAGCCCCATGTAGTTTGGGGGCAAGACACCCAAAGTCAGATATTTACAGTGAGCTCCACAACTTTATTACTTTTACTGTACCTTTTCATACTTCTCCTTTAGTTTGGCAGCCTTCTGTTCATATGGCTGTTTATCTTTGGCCGACTGTTCGGACCACATTTCACCTAATTTCTTTGCTGTATCTCCAATAGACAAGCCAGGGTGCTCATTTTTGATTTTCGGACGGTGTTCAGAACAGAAAAGGAAGAACGCAGATCTACATCGAGAGACAGTAATCAAAGTTAAGTATCAAGCTATTAGAACTAATACTTTTTTCTGTGTGGGAGAAGGGAGTCATAGGAACACTCACGGTGGTCTTTTAGGAGCGTTGGGGTCCTTTTTCTTTCCCTTCTTCTCGCCTTTGGGAGGAACATAGTTTTTCATCTCCCTGTCATAACGAGCTTTGTCTCCTTTAGCCATTTCTTCAAACTTTCCTTTTTCCTTGCTTGACATTGTCTGTGGACAGACGGAGGGGAAAGAAGAGTCTGGATGAGATAAAGCAGCTACTGACCCACTAACGCCTAAGCAGCAGCTCCTACCAGGGATCTTTTCCCAGCAGCCCGGAGCAGGGGCGGGGGCCGGCCCGGCGAGGGCTCAGCACGGCTCGGCCCGGCCCCGCTCACCTTCCACCGCTCCGAGCACTTCCGCGAGAACTCGGCGAAGTTGACGGACGAGTCCGGGTGCTTCTTCTTGTGCTCCTCGCGGCACGTCTGCACGAAGTAGGCGTACGAGGACATCTTGCCCCGCGGCTTATTGGGGTCGCCTTTGCCCATGGCGAGGTCGGCGGCGGGTCCCTGCGGAGGAGAGGCGGCGTGAGGCGGGGCCGCCCCTCAGGCCGCTCCCGCCCCTCAGGCCGCTCCCGCCTCTCGCCCGCCGGCGCCTTCCCGCCCCAGCGCGCCGGCCCCGCCCCGCCGGGCCCTCAGCCCGCGCCCCCCGCCGCGCCCGCGGCACCTTCCGCCGCCAGCGCCTCGCCCGCCCCCCGCGGCGGGCAGCCCGCCCGGCCCCGCCGCCCGTGCCCCAGCCCGCCCCGCCGGGGCCGGAGCCGCCGCCGCCCTCCCGGCCCCACCCGCCCGCCAGGAGTCCTCCCCTCAGCGCCGGGCGCGCCGCCCGCCGCGGGAGCCCCTCGCTGCCTCTGCGCGCAGCACCGCCGCCGGCGTGCGCTCCTTCCCGCTCTCCCTGCGGCCCTCCCGGGGCGCTCCCGCCCCGCGGGTGCGCG
Source organism: Luscinia megarhynchos (assembly GCA_034336665.1). Lineage (NCBI taxonomy): Eukaryota > Metazoa > Chordata > Aves > Passeriformes > Muscicapidae > Luscinia > Luscinia megarhynchos. The sequence continues at coordinate 35,783,426 of CM067566.1, read as the reverse complement.
GCCTTGCCTGGCTGAGCGGAGCGGGCGGCGCGGGGCTCTGCTCCCTCAGGTGCTGCTGCCGAATGGTGCCCGGCCGCGCACTTACCGCCTCTTGTTTTCCGCGGCACTGCCCGCCACAGCAACCCGACCCGCGGCGCGCGAGAGCCCGCCCCCGGCGCAGCCCATTGGCTGCCGCGCCGGTTCAAACTGCCCCAAGCCCCGCCCCCTGGCGCGGAGGCCGGACGGGATTGGCTGCCTGCCGCTCTGGCGTCAGCGGCCGAGCTACTCCCGGGCTAGGTCGAGCGCGAGGGGGTCGTTGGCGCTCATACCCGTTGGAACCGGTTGGGGTGAGGAGAGCGGGAGGCGGGGCTGGGCGGAGCGCGCTGGCCGGCGATTGGGCGAGAGGGACGGTTTAAAAAACCGCGGGGGCCCCCGCCATTGGCCGGCGGGGCTGCGGCCGCTCTGATTGGGCGGAGCGCGGGGGCTGCGGCCGCTCTGATTGGGCGGAGCGCGGGGGCTGCAGCGTGGTTTAAAAATACAAAGGGAGCGGGGCCGGCGGCGCTGGGCAGCGTGTGCCGGGAGCGCGGCGGTCCCTCAGCTCTGTCTGCCCCAGCCCGGGGGCGGCCGGGGCCAGCAGCGCCGCCCCCTCCTTCCCTCCGTGGGGCGGGGGCCTGGCGGCCTGAAAAACTGGCCCGGAAGTTGGGTTTCGGCGCCCAAGCGCGCCCCGTTCCCGGGGATCCCGAGCTGGCCCGGCCCGCCCCGCCGCGGGGTCGGGGCTGCGGTGTGCCCGGCTCCAGGCCCGGGTGCCCCGCGAAAGGAGGGTGTCTGGTTAGTGGCGATCCCCGGGCAGAGAGCGCTCCTGCTCCTCTCCGGGGCTGGAGGGGCCGGGGCTGCCCGTGAGAGGCGGGCTCCCGCGGGCAGGCCGGCGCTGAGGGAAGCTGTCGGCTCTGCGAGCTCGGTGCACTGGAAAGTGCCGCTGCAGCGCTGGAAAGAAAGCCTGGGACCCAGTCTCGGTCGAACTGAGGTTTTAATGCAAGCCACGCCTGTGGTTTGCATTAATGTTATCAAGTGTACCGTTAGCACCAAACTTGGCCCATAGGGTTTGGGGAGAAAACTGAAGTTTCAGTATAGTCACACTGCGATGTGACCCCAGACCAGGTGATAATGGTTTTGCTGACGTTGGTTTTCTTCTGTCTGATTATTTTTATCCAGTTCTCTACTTTGGGTAAATATTCTTAGTGAGCTGAGTGGTTTTTAACACTCTTGTTTTTTTCAGTGTAGTTCATAGCCCTGGTGAAAAGCTTTGTTTACTGAAGATGTGATGCTTTCAGTAGAGTTTTAATCGTGTTAACCTTCCTCAATGGTAAGAAAAAGCTAATCCCTAAGTTATGTGAGAGCACTGAGTAGCTGCAGGTGTGAGAGTGGGCAATGTCTTGATCTCCAGTCTCCCCCGTTCAGAGTTGCTCAGTATGGGAAGAACTTACCGTACAGTTCTTCAAGCTTTTCTTTCCCTTCTGACATGTCCACGTGGAACAGTTCACTAATACGGTAGTAAATGCCTCCTTTATCTCTATTTCATTTTAAGCTTCGTGTGTTTGCCCAAATCCAGTACAGAAGAGGGTAACTGGGAGGTAAATTGACAGAGCAACCCACAGATATGCATTCCCTCTGCAGATGTCAAAGCCTTCACAAGCCAGTTATCCAAAATCTTGTATCAGTTCACTTATGTGGCTATTACTCTTGATAGTGTTGAGCATACAAATAAAGCATAGCCTTCCTTACCTTCCAGAATAAACATTTGCACGGAGAATGTTTCATGTTCCGGTTTGGGCTTGCTACTACTGTTTTCCACTGCTTCTCTGTAGCCAATTAATGTTCTCAGTTCTCATGGTACCGAGTTCTACATAGGTCTGTGTATCCACTTGGCAGAGAGTTGTTTTGTCATGTGTCTTTAAAAATGCCTTTACTTCATATTTTACACAGAAAGCACTATTTTGTTTGATGAGTTAAGCTCCCAGATGGGTCACTCATTTTCTTTGTGGTAAACCACCTCTGTAACACAGCTTCTTGTGAAGTGTTTTCTAGTTAATAAAGCAATTTTGTAAAAGATGGTAGAATTTTACAATATTGGTGCATACTGAGTGAATTGTAGCACAACCATTGGTATCTGTGGTGTAAAAGCATTCCTCACTTGCCAGACTGACCTAGATACTCTCTGTCAGTTATTGGGGTGGGTAGGGGGGAAGCTTTAGGTAAGTTTATTAACATTTTCACTCTTTTAACATTAATACAGCATGTTCATGGAAAAACATTACTTTGGAACTGTCTTTGGAAATTTTGTTGTGATGTAATTGCAGTAAGACTTCCACTGTTGCATCTGTTTTTATATCTGCTCTAACAATATGAAGAGAATTATTGCAGAAAATCGGGTGAGGTGAGAAAGTATAATTATTGCTATGGGAAAAAATGAGATCTGCCTTTCAAATTATTTAATAAAATGTTTTAAGAAAGAAATTAGGATCTTTACATTTTCCTACCTGGAAAAGAAAGCTTTTGTACACTTTCCAAGATCCAGAGTGTTACATCATGCTGTGTCATACAACACAGAGCACATAAGATAAACCAAAGAGTTGTTCTCCTTAACATCTGTCAGTCCTCCAACAAGGAGGGCAGTATTGAGGATTTTCCATGCTTGAACATGATACTGGAAGCTTCCCACAGCAGTGCCAATGCTGAAAACCCCACACAAGAATGCTGATGTTAGGAACTTGTCATTCCCAAAGCCGTGCCTTCCTCCCAGCGCCTTCGTGCCTGGAAAAGTGCTTCTCTGCTTCCACAATAAGCTGTCACTGTTTTTCATTGAGTCACACTGTTCCTTTTCAGACAAAAACACAATTTCTGTCTCCAGAGATTCGGTCACTGTTACTCTTCTGAAGCAGTGATCTGTGCAGTATTGACTTTGGTCGGTATGCGTGGTTAATTTATTAACCACATGTGCATGACAGTTGTGGGGAACAATCACAAACTCCAGGACCTGGAGTTTGCTTCAGTGTGAATAAATTCTGCTCATTAAATGACTCTTAGATTTTATAGCTCCCTAGCTTTGAGCCCTTCTGAGTTTCTAATCTGCTCCACAATTTGGGGTGCTATTGTTAACTTGGTTTAATCTCCAGTAAACTGCAATGCTGGATAGAAGGCAGAGAAAAAGACCAGATGGGTGAGACCAGGTTATGGAGCTGAGAAATGGATTTAAAGAAAAGTATCTCATGGACAACAGAAATGTGTAATGTGAGTGGTACTGCTTTCTGTCATACTTGTATCTCTTGGCTTCTGTGAGCTGCTTCTAGAGCTTTTCTGGATAGTGGTGTCAGTGTGGACAAAGCAAGGGAAGGAAAGGAACAAAGGCCTTTTATTTGAATTAAATCATCAGTGGATACGTTACAACAGATACTGTTCAGCTGAGGAGATTGCAAACTACAGTTGCATGACCTTGTCTCTGACCAGGCTTTCATTCTGGTGTAAGTGTACTTATGTAGTGATGCTGTCAGTTTTAATTCAGTCAGCTGGATAAGGAAGTTCTACTGTCCCTTCCCAGAAAATCTCCTACTAGCCAAAATCCTGTATGGAATATGCCTTAATGCAGCCTAATGGCAGTAAAATTCTGCTTTGGAAAGTTATCACTCTTGATTGATAGGCAGTTTCTTCTTCTGGACCTGAAAAGTCAGTGGATGAATAATGAAAGTGAGGTAAAACTGCTCTTGGTTTTAATCAAACCCAACTTTTCTAACAGGAATGGAAGATGTTGAAAGCAAGCAAATTTAGCTTTAATCAGCAGTTCTTTTTGTTACAGAAAAAAAATATTAAAATTCAAGACACAAAAAGCATTTAAGTAGGTCACTGCTTTGAAAACCCTTTTAATGTGACTTATGAAGTCTACAGACAGCAACAATGTTTTAGGCCTACTTTTTTGGGAGCATCTCTCACTAGATATAAGGTGGGAGCTTTAGGATGAAAAGCAAAAATCAAAACTATTTAAGCTACTGCTTACCTAAATTCAACACAAGAACTTATTTTGTTGTAGTGTTCCAGTTATTAGCAGTTCTTTGTACTTTGATAAAAACACATATAGCTGCTGCTGCCTAAAAGTTTACAAAACTGGTATTTCTGTCAATATCTTAAAGAATTTCACTTAGTGTATTAGAAGTTCCCCAATTTTTCTGGTGTTGTATAACATGTAAATATTACGTATGTTGTAAAAATGAAATATATTTACCCTTTAAACATCAGGAGTTTATTATGTGGGCCATTGCAAAGCCTGCATAACCAGTTAAGCAGCTCATAGGCAAATGCAGCTGTGTTAGTTACACCAGGCTGGGTTAGTCTGAAAGCTCAGGAGCTTAATTTGACTCTGTGCTGTGCACCCAATGCCTAAAACAAAGGCAGCCTGCATGAGACACTATCTGGGACAGCTGCAGAGCAAAGGCTGAAACTGCAGTGGTCCTACATCAAGAAATAAATACAACAAATCTCTTCTGGTACTGACACAGATAATATTAGGAACAATAGCAATTCCTGATCACAGTAATTCTTTCCTGAACTTTTTCACTCTTAATTTGACAGTAACTATTTTTGCATTGAATTTATAAGCTTTATACTTTTTTAAAAAGTACTTTTGCTTTTCTATTCACCTGGCTTTCACTCACTTTCTTGTTTACACTCAAAGTAATACTCATGCAACATTTTACCCTCAAGATATTTAAAAATTTTCTTTGTTTTGCTATACTGCTTTTTACAGGTATGAGAAGAAAGCAGAAATTTGTCTTTATATATTAAATAGTTCCACAGCCAGCTTTGAGGGGCTCTAAAATGCAGATAGCACCTTCTTTACAGTAAGAATATGGTTTAAATGGGTAAAAAAAAGTTTCTGTTCTCTCTCCACTCCCAAACTCTTTCACTGTTGGTGAACACTGGTACTTTGCCTGAAACATATACACAACTACTCTTAAGAAATTAAATTTAACTGCCAATAAAATTGTACTGTCTTTTGTGAATTGAGAACTTTTTTTTCTCCTTCTAAGCTGTAAGGCAAAGGGTTGGACTACCTCTGGCCCTAGAGGTGTGACATCCAGTGAGAAGATCCAAAAAAGATCACAGTCCAGTTTCTGAATAGTCACATGTGACACTAGCTGCTGGTGCCCGCTGCTGCCAAAATGAAGTACATGCCAACCCGTGGTGACTTACAAATACTGATACATTTCTGCAGAACAAACCAGAATGCTTTGTTTGTACCTTTGTCCAGTCTGAGGGACGGTTTCCTTCTGTGGTCATGTGGGCTAGAAACTTCAAATGCGGCTGAACCTGACGGTAGAATCTGTTTCCTATGTCACTGCAGCTCTAAAATCTCCTGGGAAAGAGAAAGAATAGTGGGAGATGACAAGGCTCTGTGTCATGGGCTGCAAGAGGAAGTAGCCAGCAGAGATAAGCAGGTCTGGCTGGTAACAGCCAGGTAAGCACTGTGATCTTCATCAACACACCGGTCTTTGTCTTGCATCCAGGTAGTGGAAAGGCTCAAATTTACTTCAATGGGTCTCATTAAACTTAAATGGGTCTCGAGTGTTGGTCGTGTGGCACGCATCTTGTGCCGTTGTTAATGTAAACATTGTTGGGAGAATAATTTATTCTGTTACTTCTGGCAGCTAGTGCTGTGATGTGTCACAAATGACCACAGGATACACAGGTGATCTGAGACTAGAAAGAAAACGCACATGAAGTTTTGAAATTGTTGATTGAATCATCAGTCTCATTTTCCGTGGTTCCCACGGGATTTTCTAGCAACTGGTGATAAAAATGTATCGTCTCCTTGCAGCACCCCATTGCATACCCTACTCTTATATTGCTAAAGCACTTCACAGTAACAGGGGAGGTTGTTTCACAGCTATTGTGCTACTAGAAAATGCGTCTGTATGTAATACCAGTCAAAAGCTAATACTTCTACTCCAGAGCCCCAATTCTTATGGGGGAAAAAAAAAACAAAAACAACCACAAACCTTGAAGTTTGATAATAAACCTGTGGGCCAATGGTTAATCCTCATCATTTAGTGTGACCGTGTATGAAGTTAAGTAGAAGCTCTCCCTAAGTACGGGCAGGGATAAGCGCCTGCTGCAAATGAAAAAGAATCAGGGAGTGGCATTTGAAGAAAAAAACACAGAAATTTCAAGTTGTTCCCTGTCAAATATAGGTCTGCTTATTCAAAACTATGAATAAACTAAATAGCAGCCCAAAACATGTCTCTTTCAGTTTTTAAAAGCTGAAAAACAAAACCTCTCAACTTCAGTGTAAGCCTCTAAGAGAGAAACCACCTTGATGAATACACTCCAGTTCTAAGGCTTGATCATGTTGTGAAATTTTTATGTTGCTACACTTTATACTACTAATTAGCATTTATATGATCTTAAATTATTGTAATGTGTACAAATGCTAAAAGCAGAAAACTTATTCTCATTTTCTAGTAGTTAAGGTTTACTTTGTTAAGATATGATTCATTTTTTAACAGATTTTCATGATGTAATTAGAAACACAGACAATCAAACAACAAAGAAGTGAAAGTGATGAGATAAAATATCTGTGTTATTATTTTCCTATTCTGACATAATTCACAAGATGATGTAAAATCCTGCTCCAGCAGTCACTTCTGGAGAGAGGTAAGGATTTTTTTAGTGCCTGTGAATAGCTGTAATAGAAAAGTTGGGTCTCATTTGTGGTGTTTATAAAGTTAATAAATATTAACAACCACATACCTGGATAAAGAAGAAAACCAAAACACTGCCTTCTAAGCTGATATTTGTTTAAAACCTTTAATGCTGAAACTGGAGGGTGAGAGTCTCTTTTCTGTTGTACTGCAGTTTAGGGTTATGTCTCTCAGCAGTCAGACATACCTTCACAACTGTAAGGGCTAGAAGCTTTATCAGTATGAAAGCTGAGACTCTAAAATTATCTTTCAAGTAAAGAAGTTTAGATTTGAGAGCATTTAAGATGAACATCAATATCTAATAAAGAAGCAATGCTTCTGGTCAGCTGCTGTGTATTGAATGTGAATGATAGCAGTAGGTACTACTCAAACATGGGAATGTAGTACATTCTACCTGGTGGCCATTTTTGTGATAAACTCTGCAAAACATTATAGCTGATCCTCTTCCCATAATATTTCGCAGTTAAAGGTTTATTGTCAAGTAATATCAGCAAAAGCCAGCTGCAGTTCAGAACCATTGCTATAATTGAGTTTGTTGGGAGTATAAGCCTATCTATACCTTCTATCTAGAAGGAGCTCCTCAGGAGGTCAGGAAAGCATTTAAACCCCAAGTGCATGTGTATTTTATTAATTTTATTTTTATAGAAGTGTCTGCATTAGTATCAGACTGTTTTGTTTTTATTAAGGGAATCCAATTATCTAACTGCTGGTTTGGTAGAAGATGTGTTCACCTGCTCCCAATAGGCACTTAAAACCTGTTGCTAACTTCAACAAGAGCTAAGTCAGACCTAGAGATTATATATATATATGGGGTTTTTTATATATATATAAAACCTAGAGGTTATAACTGTACTGCAAAGACAACGGCACTCAAAGAGGCATTAGGGCTATTTCCTATTTTCCTTTCTATAAAACAAATCTGTATTAGAAGGGGACATGGTGGTGTAACAGAGCCCTGTAGTTTCCAGGATCCTCTGACAAAACTGTGAAGATGGTGTAGTATAGGTTATACAAAGCAAGAGGTTAAAGGCATTGTCATATCTCAATTTCTACAACAAGAAAACAGTGGCTCGCAAAATGCAAGACTGTAGCACAAAGTATATAAAGTGCTTTTTGTGGTCTCAAGAGTGCATTAGAGACCAGCAAAATTTACTGAAAAGATATGACAGTTTATCTTACAGGGAAAAAAATCTGAGCAAGTTTTTTATTTCATTTCAAGGGATTGAAAAATAATTCTTAAGCAATATACTACATTGGTCTTTTTACTAGTAGTTAAATTTTTACTGCATTACACAAAACGTCTGGAGGTGATACTTTCCACAATACGTTCCAGATAGCTGCTTTACATTTCTGAAGAGCATGAGTGATGATTTAGAGGGGTCTCTTTCTAACTCTGCGATCTCATATAATGTGAAACAAAATTTTAATCAAAGCAACCTGCACGAACAAGAGATCAGTGACTGTGAAACAAGCAGATGGAGGTGCACTTGGGCTGAGTGGAGGCTTCTGAGGAGGAGGAGGAGGGGTGGTGAAACTGAGGGGTACCAAAGGCAAAACTGGAGGTTGGCTCCTCTGATTTTGTGTGGTCATTGTGTTTGAGCTCTCTCTCCTAATTCCTTCAACTGTTTAAGTCCAGCAACGAACAATTTGTCAATTAACAAAGAACATAACATAATTTTTGCACATTATAATGATGCCTTCTACCAGAAGATCCTTTGATGCTTCCTGTAACTAATGGCTTATTGTGAAAGAGAATTTGCACAAACCATTAAGGGGATTGTATTACAAAACTTTAAAGCTTTTACAATACATGGGTTTATCAGTTTTAAACTAAAATTATTCTTAATATAAAATGTGTAGTTTTGGACCTTCTTTACTGCTTTAAATCTTTTAATAAAAGCCTGTGTTATATATAGTCTTTCATTCATCTTGAGTTTCCATTGTACAAGGCCGAGTAGTTAAAGGATTTGCTTCAGCTGGATTCAGACCTGGAAATAATTTTGGTTAAAGTTAATTTTTTTTCCTATTACTGCACTTCTTGAACCACATACAATAAGCTCTATTAATGTGTATTAATGCAGATTAGGTTTTGTTATACGAATTAATTATCTGAAATTATATTTTAACTATCCTAGCCTAAAACATGTAAAGAAGTAAAAAAAAAAAATCAGTCTGTAGAAAAATTTCAATATTCCTATGCTTTGGATCTATGCTTTAACAAATTTGGACAATAAATTGGGAGCAGAGCAACAGGCAGTAGCAGGTTATGTAGTGCTGGAGTAGGAAAGGAAAATGAAATATTAAGACAAAAAAAGAAAAAAAATAAAGAAGAATAGCACTTGTTTCTGGTAAGGAAGGATAGACTTGTCACAGCCTATGAATGCTTATTTAAGTTGCTTTTTTATTAAAAGCACCAGGGTGTGCGGTGGAATTTGCAGAATTTTTCAAGTGTTTTAAAGGAATCTTTTTTCACTGAAGTAGTTACAATACCATAACAAAGAAAATGTGTATTTGCTGAGAAAAATGTATACCAATCGTTTTCCTTATTCCTTTTGCTAACAGGGTAATTTCAGGTGCTGAACACAAGTGCAGTAATGTACCCTTGGACTTTCAGTGAATGGTACCTGCTGGGGAAGGGAATCATCCTCCCCAGCTGAACTTTATGCCATGGAAATGCATACAAAGTTGCAAGCCACATTTATCTTCCAGGATTGATTACTAGCAATGGGTTTGCAATGTGCTTGCAATACATCCAAGGTGATGTATCTGATTATCATTCTTCTCTCTGCAATTACAAAACACGTCAATCAAAAGCTAACAGGAGCTGGGACATATGGCATCTCAGAGAAGCACAAGCTGCTGGGTTCCCACCTGTGCCTGGCCTGCCTTGATGCCAGGAGGGGCCACTCAGTCCCGCTGACTTCAGAAGCCTGGGAGCTGTGAATTCAGAATTTTTGGGATGCCGTAGTTCCTGCTCTTTCTGCGTGTCACTTTCAAGTCATCCATGCTGTGTTCTTGGCACCCCCAAGGGATATAGATTACTGCAGCCTTCTGTACTACTCAGCTCTGCTGTGAGTACTAGTGACATGTCATGTACAGGGTAGTTGGAGCTGCTGTTTCCTTTAAACTGATTTAATTTTTGAAGTTTAAACCATATATAGTTGCAGTGCTGCATGTTTTTATGTTTATTTAAAAAATATAATGTCACTTGTTTCATTTATATCCGAATACTTATGGTAGCCCATAATAGAGTTTACGTTAAAAGATCCTAATTTTAGACAACATACTCCACAACGATTTTTTTTTATTTCATGTAGGCCAAGCTTCATGAAAGTTTGCAAATCCATTTTGTAGTAAGTAAGCTTCATACTGTCTGATAAGCCCATGGAGCTGCAAGCTCTTTGTATTTTTCATCCCACGTGTGATGCAAGATGAAAAGTGACATGATTTCTTTGTTACTGTAAGCAGGCATTCATACCAAATGAGGTGGTCATCCCATCACATGGTCCTGCCCTCCTACTGCACCATCCTGTGTGCGTCCTGCAACTGAGCAGTCATGCAGATCAGGATTAAATCTAAGTGATTTTTTCTTGTTGCTAGTCTAGTTGTAACCCGATAGAGTTTGCTATGCAGCCACAGAAGTGTTTTTATGGGCACAAAGAAGCACAGGTGTGGAAATGAGCAGCTTACAGCAGAAGTATCTAAGTCCCACGACTCTCTTATCGTGATCTAATCATAAAACTATGATACTATTACTTGAAATTATATTTATAAATTAGCAACTTGGCATGCACGGCTGGGTAACATAATCAGGCTTTTAACTGCTCCCAAACTGTTCCAAACAAAGACGATCAGAAACATTTAAAATGCACAAGTGATCTTTTCCATCAAACCAAACAACAGCAGCCAGACCCAGACTGACATTTTATGCTCACAGTAAGGTCAAATCCATCTGAAAAAAAAAAACCCAAAGGGACCTCAAAAGACATCGTCCGAGAGCCTAGAAATTGCTATTCATGACCCAGATTTCCACTGAAGAATTCCTGGAACTAACCCTTGTCCCACTTTTCCCAGATCATGCTTCCAATATTCCAAATTTTGAGGTGTGCTATGATTGTTATTGGGTTTTTTGTTCTTTTTCATGTTAACGTGATTACAGTTTTCGAACGTTTGAAATCACAAGAAACTCTAAAAAGTGAGTTAAACCTTTGCTGCTTGAGATTGCTCAGCAGCACAGCGTGGAATTAAACCGAGGCGTTATACAGTCTTCAGCTTGGCTGATAACAAAGCAGAGTTCGGTATTTTTTCCAACTCTCCTATTCCCCTCACTAATGACTGAAACGTGCCTCGTGGATAGCTGCGGTGACTTTATGCTCAGTTCAACTTCAGTTACTGTATCCTTCATTCAATGCGACAGTGGTTCCTACCCTTATTCTCTAATACCAGGTTACGCAATCAGATTAAGGAGCCATCTGCAGCGCAAACTGAAACTGCTCTATAATCGTGTTCCCGGCTCACGCAGAACTTTGGCTTACGCAGGATCTGTGTCTCCTTGAATTATTCACCAGCCTCCCTGCTACTCCTCTCCTTCTTCAAGCTGGAAGCGCACAGCAAGCGATATGGTCAAATATTTCAGCGATTAAATCATTGCGCTTTGAGCACGCTCAGCTCAGATTTAAAGGAATAGTTGCGGTAGTTCAAAGGGAAAGCAAAACCTCTCCCTTCCTTGCGCTCCTTTGAATGTGCTTGAAAGGACAGTAGATCAGAGCTTGCTGCTTTTGCCACTCTGCTGTCAACAGCTGAATTGTTAAACGATTTAATGCTAACGCATCTCTTATATAGCTTTGTAAAGCCTCAAAACTAAAAATACCTGCGTTTGCCAAGTATTTTCGGAGTGTCTATTTTACCTAGTCGTGCGCACAGCGAGGTCTTGGTACATCATTAGCGAAAATAACTCTGCGTTCTCAAGTCTCTTCTGTTGTTACAGTCACCAGTACTAACAAAAAGTCCTTTTAAATGACAAAACTGAAAACTCGCGCTGTTAAATCGCCTTTGTCTTCAGAGGGCTTTGCCACAGGAACGCAGGACGGAGCCCTGACTACGCGTGCTGTAAAAGCAGCTGCAACAAAGGCCGGAGCCGCGTTTGTTTTCTGCGAGAGACGCAGAGCCGGCGGCTGCGCTGCGGCTCCCGGGGAGCAGGCGGAGGGGCAGCGGCGCCCGGACACAGCCCGGCCGGACGGACCGTGGCCGACAGCCAGGGAGATAGAGGAGGCGGCGGGGCAGGGAGGGGGGAGGCCAAGGCGGAAGGCAGGAGACAGACTGTGCGGAACGAGCAGCCCGAGCAGTGCCGGCTCCGGCTAAAACCCCGAGCGAGAACCAGCGAACGGGGGAGCTGCTGCTGCGCCGGGAGCGCGGGTACGCGCCCGGCCGGGCCGGCGGCAGCCCCTGCCCGCGGCACCCGCCGCGGCCGCCCCGGCGCGGGAAGGGGGGAAGAGAGGCTGACGACGGGGCTTTTCAGAGGTGGGCTGAGCCGCTGAGGGCCCGGCCTGCAAGCGGGAGGGAGAGCGAGCGGGGCGAAACAAGAAGCGGCTGCCGCATGCCGCCGCCGCGCGGGGCCCGGGGCGCTGCGGCGGGCAGGAACTGCGGTTCCCGTGGGGCCGCGCGCGGCAGCCGGCATGCGCGGCGGCGGGGCGGGGCGGGGCGGCGGGCAGGTTGCTGTTGTTACATAGGAAACAGCTGAAGAGTCTCCACATGACAGGGGGGGAAGGAGGAAGTGGGGTGGCCCGCAGGGCTCCGCCGCCGCTCCGGTAGTCGCGGGGTTCGGCCGGCGGGGAGAGCCCTTTCCACAACGCGCGGGCTGACCGCCCTCGAGGGCGGATTGCGCCCCGGCGCCGCCGCTGAAGGGGGGCAGGCAGGGAGCGGGGAGCCCCCCGCCGGGCCGCGGCGCCGCGCCGGGGAAGTTTGGTGCGGGGCGGGATCCCGCCGGCCGCGGCGGTGGCGCCGGGTATGAACGGCTTCGCCCCCGAGGAGGTGCCCCAGCGCGGGGCAGAGCCCGCCGCCGCGGCGGTGCTGGGCGGCGCGGGCTCCGCCGTGGAGGTGCCGCCGCCGGCGCCGCCGCCGGGGCTGGGTCCGGGTCCGGGTCCGGCCGCCGCCGCGGGCTCGGCGGGCGGCGGGTGCGCGGGCGGCCCCGGGGCCGGGCAGCTGTGCTGCCTGCGGGAGGAGGGCGAGCGATGCGGCCGCGCCGCCGGCAACGCCAGCTTCAGCAAGCGCATCCAGAAGAGCATTTCGCAGAAGAAGGTGAAGATCGAGCTGGACAAGAGCGTAAGTCCGCGAGGGGAGGACGCGGCGGGGCGGGCGGACAAAAGCGGCCGGTAGGTCGCTGCGTCTGTGTCTTAGTTGCTTGGGGGACTTTTAACCAAGTTTAGTGGGGGAGGAGGGGTGTTTGGCGGCGGGGAAACGTTCGTTCCCCCTTCCACCTCTTTTCCGTAGCACAGCCGAGTTTGGCTGCGCGGCAGGAGCGCTGCCTGGAAGTCCCTGCGGGCGGGGGCCCGCTCCTGGGGTCCCCTCTAGCCCCGAGAGCCGCGGCACCCACCGCGTGTGCCCCATCGCCGGAGCGGGCTGAGCGGAGCGGAGCCTGCGTGGCTCCCGGCGCGCCAGTTCGTGTGTGTTGCTGGCGAGGGCCGCGCTCGCCGCCCCGCCTCGTGTTGCAGCGCCGCACGTCTCCCGTGCCGCTTTATCTTCCGCTCGGCGGCCATCGGGCGGGGCGGGGGCCGGCCGCCTTCCAGCGCGCCCGGGGGCCGGAGAGCGCCCACCCCTGCGGAGGGCAAGGCGGCTGCGGCGAGCGGCGGCCGGGGAGCCCCGGGGGAGCCCGGGCCGGCCCCGCAGCCCTGGCGCTGCCCCTGCCCCTGCTCCCGTGTGCCCTGAAAGCGCGCGGAGCCGGCATGCCGCGCTGGAGCGCGCCGGGATCGCCCAGAGCGCGCAGATCCCCACCGAGGGCAAACTTGTTAGAAAGAGAGAAAGTAAAAATAAGTGTGCTGCGTGACCGCGCCGGGTAGCGGAAGTAAAACAAGGAGGGGAGGATATAGCTGGGGAAACGAGAGGCGTCTCGCAGCCCTGCGGAGAACAACTGGGAGCTTGTTGTGTGTGTGTGTGTGTGTGCGCGCTGGCCGGAGGGAGGGCGGGCTGTGTGCGCGGCTGCATCGGCCCCTTGCAGCGTCTGGGGCTCGGCACCGAGCTGCCGCGCAGCACCCGCTCCGCTCAGAAGAGCCCGCAGAAAAGCTCCCCCAGCGCAGCCGAGAGTGCTTGAGGGTTGTCTGTCTACGTGCACGCTGTAGTCTGGGAGATGCGCTACGTGGGTTTGATTGGAACACGCCGTTTTATCCTTCTAGGCAAGGCATCTGTACATTTGTGACTTCCACAAAAATTTAATTCAGAGTGTGAGAAATAGAAGAAAGAGGAAAGGCAGCGATGATGATGGTGACTCACCAGTGCAAGACATCGACACTCCAGAGGTAGCTAAACAGTTGATTTTTTTTTTTTTCCGAGTTGTTGTGTTAAGCTTCTCAATGATACTGAGTGTGCACCAACACCACTCTCCCACTTTTACAGCTCACTTTTCATGTGGGTAGGGGAAGATTATTGATTTGCACTGTTCTTAATATAACAGAATTTAACTGAATTTTGTGGCACTTGTTCTGACTAAATGGTGCAGAGTACAATAAACAAGAGTCTGATGGTTCTCTCAGCAATCTGCTGTTTCCAGCATCCTCTCCTGCTTAGTGCTTTGCCACATACCATCGAATTCTTATCTTTTGCAGGAGCTGAAACCTGAATGGAATTGCACATAGTGCTTGGGATATAAATGCTTCTCTGTCCTGTCCCTCCAAACCTTTCTTTTGTGCTAAATGTATTGCAGATGGCTCTTGGCAATTAGTCCATTGCCTTAGTCACTTTAAACACTGAGAGTTTAATGATGGTAGCTTTGTTTCTGCCCCACTGGGGGGGAAGGAGCCATTTGGGGAGCTCTGCTATGAAGGAGTGGAGAGAAATACGGTGTCTTTTCAACCTGTTTTCTCCCCGACACACCAGTGAAATGTGACCCATTGCAGTAAGGGAACTAAAGCGTTCAGTGTTTTTTCGTAGTGTAATGGGTTGGTCTTGAACATAAGGCTCTCTTTTTCTTACACGTGCTGTGGGTTATTTCTGTACAGCGTTGCTTAGCAGGTGCTCCGCAGTGTGTTAATTTTGAGCAGAGGCTGTTATGCCTTCGGTCCCTTCTGAGAGGGATTGTTAAAACATTCTTCAGGAATTGCTCTGTGAGTGTTAATTTAATGGCATCCTTATGGTCAGCATCTGCAGATAACAGCAACTGAGTGAGGAAACTTTGAGCAGGAATCTGCCTTTAGGCAGTCTGAAGGCTCTGGCTAAGAGCATTTTAGGAGATTGAAAGTAGTTTGATGCTGGGTGGTGTTGTCTGTCTATTAAATATCTGAGATTGTTTCTTGGAAAGTTCTGTCTAAAGCTAGTGCTGTGAGTGACTTCAGGTAGCTCTCTGACACTGTGTAATTGCAGCTCTCCTGGAAGCCTGTTTTGTTTTCTTGCGCCAGGATTATAAAACATGTCACAACTGATGGATATCTCCAGAACAAGAAAACAAGCTTTTTTTTCTTAACAGTATTACTACAAAAAGAAAACTGGGCACTGTTTTTGAGGAGTGTCAGCTGGCTGTTTGGACAAGGGCAGTACATTCATTCCTTTTAATTACTGTATGCCTTAGATACTTGTTTCCCCTTGACCACCTTTGTTTTCGATTATTACTCAGTTTGCTAAGGAAAAAAAGTATCATTCTTCTGAAGAGTTGTAAGGCTCTCCTGCTTCCATCTCAGTCATGACCATCTTTACTGATTGGAAATACTCCTACAGGAGGAAAAGAAACTCCTGCAGTTCTGGTAGTTTCTGGGGCTTGGTGAAAAGCTGCTGCTCCTCCTCGCATGATGCTGCAAGGGTGGTGTCCCACTGTGACTTGAGAAGTGGAATTTAATGCCATGTAAACTTCAGAAACACCAAAGGATAGCATCCTTTATCATGCAAGGCAGCCTCACTTCGAGTCTGGCCAGGTTGCCAAGTGTGCAGTAGCACTGCTGTTTTAATCGTTCTGCAGTGAGGCTGTTAAATGAATTTAAAGCAAAAGTGAATGCCTTCATCCATCTTTAATGCAGTGAGTTTGGAGGATGCTATTGTAGTTGAACTGACCTAATAGTATTTCTCATTCAGTATGCTTTCTGAGCTTGCTCTCCCACTCAGTCACCTGATTAAGCTCTCTCAGGTTGTCAGGGAGGATGGGAGGGTAAGCTGTTGCTGGGAGAAGTGACTGATCAGAGTACATAGGATTCAAAACTGACGGAGTACTGGATTAAGGCTGTGTATTTGTATCCCTGAGAGGACTTTGTGTAATTCTCTCCACTGTTGACTGACACTGAGAAAGGGTTTTGGATATTTATGCCCATGCACATAACTCCTGCATTTTGCTTTTGTAGCAGGGATACGTTTGGAGAGCAAGAGCAGTTGTTTTCTTTTCTCACCTCAAGCCAAGAGTGCTTGTGCTCTCGACTTTGCCCTGATTCTAATACGTGTTCTTTCATGGTGCAGACGTGCTGTGTCTTGTATGTAATCTGCATAAGATTCAATGGCAGAAATCACAATATAGGGGCCTCCTTTGAATCAGTATCTTCATAGATGTTACATGAAAGTTGTTATTGGGCTTTGTGTTGCCGTACTGGAACTGGGAAGCAAAAAAAAAACCCAGAATGGACTAAAATACAGTAGTGAGTTCGTAACACTGTCCACAGCTAAAGGGAGGTGGAGGCATGTCAGTAACAACAAAATGCCCTTAAACTGAGCTGGGCTATTTTCCTTTCTGCTGGAAGGTTTGTTTTTTGTCAAAATGACATCTGCTGAGCTGACTGTTTACACTTGCATATCTGTCAGTTTCCAAAATGTTTTTGCGAGGGGAACTATTAATGACTGATTTTTATTTTTTTCAGTTGTATTAGATTGTTTTCTTCCCTTTCTCCCTCTTTTCTTCTAGGTTGATTTATATCAGTTACAAGTAAACACACTTCGAAGGTACAAAAGACACTTCAAGCTACAGACCAGACCGGGACTTAACAAAGCACAGCTTGTTGAAGTATGTATGAGTGTTTCCCATAATAGAAAATGCAACTTGCTGTGGCATGTGGTTTTCTATGCACTGTGATCCTTGCATAAAGTGCCTATATAATCTGGATTTTAGGAGAACAAAAGGGAGCTGCTTATCTAGCTTCCTTCATTGGCCACAGCTCCTGAGCCAAGTAAATCAAAAGTAAAAGCTCTTTCCAGAGGAGGGACTCTTAACTTCCAAAAGGAGAGTGTGCTGCTTAAAAACACAGTGTTTAGCTGGAACAGTAATATCTTCATGCTCCTGAATATCTTAGAATCATGGATTTGTTCTGTTTGTGCATCAATCACAGTTTCACCTGAAATGTCCTGCTGAAAAGAACTAGAAACTGAGAGGTGTTGGTGAAGTTCTGGTGAGGTTCAGACTTTGCTTTAAAAACCTAGTTACTGCAACCATCAGTTTCTCTATATGTAAAGTACAGAAACGTGAAAAAACATACTTCTGTTGGTAATTCATTCTGTTAAAACCACTGAATCTGCTGTCAGAAAACTGGAATTTTGTGGAATTTACTGTTTGTAAAAGTGCTGAAGCTGCATGTCAGTACAGCTGTTAGCATCTTTGCTTCACATGAGTGCAATTTTAAAAAGGAATTCTTCAGAGCTGCAAAGGTGCAGTCACAGCATATTGATGTAAATAAGTGGAAGAGCTGGTGATCTTAACAGGAAGGTATAGCTACTTATTTTTCACTTTTGTGCAGTGATACATTCGGCTGTATTTAATTTAAGTGCAGACACTGTTTTCATCTCTCCTTAATCTATGTGTATTAAAAGCACGACTCTAAAAGTCTTGAGTGTTCTCAGGGCTGCACTGTAAAAGATTAGTCCTGCTGCCACTAAGTGTAAGAATGCAAAATCAGTCTTCCATTTTCTTATATGTAGGTTAGCTCTTGAATTAGCAGGACTGTGATTTGGAAAAGCGCAGCAGTTTTTGTTCTGCAAAACTGGTGTTTTGGAGGGGTCTGCTTTAGGTACATGGGTGCCTAAAGGAATGGAACTTGCACTAGGTTACTCCAATGTTGCATGGTGTGCATGGGCAAAGCTGCTTCTGCCACATGCTTGATTTGACCTTCCTTAATATGTAGTACATTTGATCCCGTGTAATCTGTCCTGACATACCATGGACACTGCTCTAGCTGTTACTGAAAGACTTCTGAAGAGAGGGAACATTTCCTGTTTTTCTAAGCTTCTTAATCTGTCTTTTAGGCTTTAATGTAGTACGTTTAAGTTTGAACCTTAAGTTTTTGCCTGTAAGAGTGATTATTTATTTGCATTCTTCTTTATAGATAATTGGCTGCCATTTTAGGACAATTCCAGTGAATGAAAAGGACACCTTAACATACTTCATCTACTCAGTGAAGAATGACAAGAACAAACCAGATCTAAAGATGGATAGTGGGGTTCATTAGGCAGAAAAGGTTGGGACTGAGACTCAGATTGCAAATCAAAAGACTGAGATTTTGTTGATATGCAAAAGCTTTCTTTGTAACTTTTTCTCCTGAGAGAGTTTGTCTGTTTTATTTTTCATAACCTTGCTGATTTGTTTGAAAACCATCTCTTATGAAACAAACTTCCTCAGCAAAAGTATTTTAAATAAATATCACTGATATTGTTGCTCAAATGGGTGTGTCTGTAATTTTAATGGATTGGACTTGATCCTGGCAGGTCCCATCCAGCTCAGCATATTCTGTGATTCTATGATACTTGTACCTAATAGTTAAGCTTTGATGAACTATGTAATAATATTAAAATATTTTTCACTTAAAATGTGCCAAGGATATATTTATAAATGTACCTCAAGTGCTCAGATGCAATGCCTTTAAAAAAAAAATGCTGTAGCAGACTTGGTAATAGGTTCTTTTTCCTAAGGTAAAAGGCTTTAAGTGTCAGTTCTGTTCTTAGCTGGACAGAATGGCTGAATAACACTTTTTATTTTTTCCCCTTTGGAAACAAGAATTGGAGGATTTTCTGATTTGTTTATTCACTTTGTCAATGCTGTGATATGTGCTTCCAAGCACTGAAGCCTTCCTGCTCCTGTATTAAAATGGAAAAAAATGCAGCTCTGGAATCTCAAAGCTGTAAGTACAGATGAAGAGACTGCTGCAGCTTACTGTGCTGAGAAATCCTTCGACTTGGTAAGAAATCCTTTACCTGCTGACTTCTCCATTTGTCTGCATGGACTGCTGCTAAGAACTTAATTGGAGAATGAGAGTCAAGCCTGTGTGGGGTCAGTACAGTCTCTTCTAACAGGCACACTGTTTCTTTTTCATTGCATGGGTTAGCTCAGGCCTGTTTAAAGGATGGCTCCCTCAATAAACCCCAAACTTATGGTAACTTAGGGAAAATGATATCCAACAATACTTAGGCTTTTAATTGATTGTCTTCAAAAATTCTGGTGTTGAAGATGGTATTATGAATGACTTCTTGTATTGTCAATTATTGTGCCAGTCTAAATGTGTAGTGTATGGAATATAATTTCTGCTTAAAGCTGTGCTCATAGGATGAATAAAAAGCTGAGGGAAAATAGTTTTCATCTTAAAGCTAGCATTCAATGCAACTACTAAACTTGTCAGATGTTGATAAGCTTTTTTTTTAATTTAGGAAAAATGAGAAAGCAGTATGTCCGTGATCTAATCTTTAGAGTTTGTTTTGAAAATTACTATGCTTGCGTCACTACTACTGAGATGCTTCACTTTGCTTTTTTTGACCTGTGATGCTTGCATAGAACTGAGTGATGATAAACCCCAGCCTCAAACTGGCTGCCTTCCCAGTATCTCTGTGGTATGATTTCTTTCACTTGTACTGCTTTATGTATTTCCACAATACAGTTCTGCAGTGCTGGCCTAAGTTCAAGACTGTGATATCTAGCTAGTGACAGCTAAAATTGGTGCTCCTTTGAAGGTATATTTTTATGCCCATTTAACTACACACACTGTCAATTTGTTTACTAAATGTCCTTTACACACATTCAAGCTTCTTACCTTCAAAGTGTGACTTTTATGAGAAGCCAGGGAACCTAGTAATGGATAGGACATCCAAAGGATAAAGAGGTTTTTTTTTTTTTTTTCTGAGTGCATGACAGGGTTGAATGTTCTCACCTAGGCCTGGCGGGACCTGTAGAAGAAGCTGTGTGAGGGAAGGAGAGTGGAGAAAAAAACAAAAGCAAGTTTTTATGGAAAGTCAGTCTTTAGGTAGTAGCTTAAGTGGCCCTATCTTGCTGCATGGGGAGAGCAGCAAAGTTTTGCTCCAGTGGATTGTGGATTTTCCAGGAGTCAAGGAAGAAAGATAACTGAAAGCCATCAACTTTAGTACCCAGCTTTGTATCTGCCTTAATTTTTTTTGCTATGGCTGCTTTGCAAAGCTGTGAATGCCAGGCATATGCAACATGATTCTTGCAGAAACTAGATGGCACAAACAACAGAAGTTAACATACCCTAGAAGCTTGTAGAGGACTTTACTCAGAGCACATACCATAAGTTTGGTTTTTTCTGCAGAGTGCTGACTGAATATTTTCACTGGGTTGCCAGATTTATGGGGTTTATTTTTACTATCAATTGATTATTTGGTAGGAAGCCCAAATTAATCTGCTTGAATAATTCCACAAATGAAAAAAAGCCTGGTGACACAAGCTGTTCAACAGTCAGTAGGGCAAAAATAGTGCAGACAGATTTACTTGAAATATTTATTATTGGCTGTGTATAATCACCCCCTCACCCAGTATCCAACCAGTTTACTAACAAGAAGAAAAACAGTCATGCTGATATTTCATACTGACACATGAAGCACGTGTGATGAACTGGTGGTACCAGTTTGGATTACTAAGTGAACAGTGCATTTTTTTTGAGGAGACTGCACAGCTCCTTCAGTACTGCACACTTTCCATGTGACTGACTTGATAGCTAGTTTATATGTGTAAGGCAGCAAGTCAGGCTTGCTGCCTGTAAGAGTGGCTTGTTCAGGTGACTCTGCTTAAAATTATGTGGTCACCTGCCAATACAGATTGCCATATAACAGAAAAATGGTCAAAAATTTATGTCTCTTTGTATCTGTCTTAGATCACAATACCTCTTGAATATTAAGATGATTATCTCTGTGTTTGCTATAGCCTTACAGGGCTAGCCTAAAAAAGACAGCATTTTAAATTAATTTTGCAGTACTGTATTTCAAATAGAGCTTGATTTAAAAATCTGTTGTTCTAATATTTTTAAATATTGAATGCTAAGATTAAGGAGTTTAAGGGTTTAGAGATTGTATAGTCAAGGCACGTGACCCGTTAGACGTAAGTGTGCTTTAGTACTGGTAATGTCAATTTTTACTATTATTTTTATTCCAGTGAAATACTTTCAAATATGGAAATGCATGCCTTTTGTATGTGCATGTATTCTAAAATGCCTAAACAGAACATGGGAGCCTCTCTTCAGAAGTGCCAGGGACTGAGTGGCTTCAGCTTAAAATGGCATTAGAAGTGTGATGGCAATAATGGAACAGGAAGCTGCACTGCCATAAGTTGCTCTGAGAGTCATGTTCCTAAAAACATGGAGGCTTAGGCTTGAAGTTTCTTTGTCCAAACTAGCTAAGGATATTGTGCTGAGTAAGAAGAGTTATGCTTTTTGCTGGGGGGTGTATATTAGGATACATTAAGAGCTTGTACAGTCTGTTAAACCATGGAAATGGCTTTATGGAAATTAGCTACCAGATTTGAAAAGAAAACTTTACAATATTTGATATTCCATAAAGAGAAAGGTAGAGAAAGGAAGTTCTTTCTACAGTGTAAAGTGAGGCAGTGACTTGTGGTTAGAAAGGAAGGGGTTTTTTATTGGTGGTAGTTTTGTTTTTTTCCCCTGAAAACATTATTACATGATCGTAGAATGATGTCTGTTATCTTCCCTTGCAGACTTGAATCACTGACGGTTGCAGGGGATCACAAACGATATCTTTGTTCCAAAGAAAATATCCCTGAAAAATAGGGTCACATATTTAAACAATTAGATCATTGGTTTATTAGAGCTTTAACATGCATTTCCTATTGTGGATATTTTTTAGTATGTATCATGATATATATGTGGAATTAACTGTGTTTGTGGGATGTCCTTCCAGCAATGCAAATGCAACTGCATTTTGTCTGTATGAAGATTCTACCTCTGCTGACCTGCTGTGAAAGCAATGGCAAAACTTCCATTGGCTGACCAGGTTGCAGAACTCCACCCTGGTATTTTAACTTTGAGAAAATAAGCTTACCAAATAGATTATATTATCAAAATAAAGGACTTTGGCATGTGCACACATACTGTTTTAGTGCAGTTTGTCCTGAGAGCACAGATGCAAAGCAGGTCTTGTGTACTTCAGGATGATGGAAGGAATATTTTCTTCTGTCTTTGTATCAGAGGAAGAGTTTTTACTATGCTGCTCAAAGGTTGAAGCTAGAGACCCAAAGTGTGCCTCAGGATGAGGACACCATATCTGGTTTTAGGGAACCAGAAAGATGAAAATCTTACTTAAACCCTGCTCTCAGTTTGAATGTGAGATTTTTAGCTTTAGAAGTCCTTCCCACTTGGTTCAACTTGAGTTCCCTACAGAAGTGCTGAAAAGTTTCCTTTATTGGATTTTAGTGAACTTGAGAAATGAGTGTTAAGAGGAGCACATATAAAAAATCGTTTTTGCTTGCCTATATAATGCCATCACATTTTGGTGCCTCTGAAGTATTAATATGTTTTGAATTGTTGGTATTTCAAATTTACTGAAGAAAAGATGTTGCTGAAAAGCTGAATGAAATAATACCTCTTCATACATGTTATTACCTAAAACCAGTATGGGTTGATGGTGTTTATTTAACTCAGTTATGTTCTTTCTATGTAACAACAACAAAACCCCCGTGTTCAGTGAGAACTTCACTGTTCAGCTTTGTCAGCAGTGTGAGCAAGCCAGGGAGGTGTTGATGTTCTTGTGCTCAATCTTTGCCTCACCTTATACAAGTATGTGTGAACCCCTGTGCCCCTCCTTTGCTTTTCTGCTTTTAACAGCTATTTTTACAGAATTGACACATGTGCATGCACTTTAGAATAGCAATACAATTTCCCTTCCATGGAACAGAAATCAAATGGGATTTTTTGTGGTCCTGAAAACATCTTCATTGCAAAATGCTGTGAATAAGGGCGTGATGTAGTTATTCTTAGTTTAGATCAAATAGAGGAGTCAAAACTTGGGTGATTCAAATGCTGAAGTCCCTCTTAATAGGACAGGGAGGTTTATGAAATATGCTAAGCAAGTCCTAGGTGAGCCCCTGAAAAACAAATCCTCAAAACTGACAGTAACAGAAAATTGGGTATATCTTGATATCATTTCAAACCATCTGAAGTGATGGATTTCTTTAAAATTATAGCTTATTCTGCAGGTGGAAACTGAAATTATGGGAATATAGTGGGCAGTTGTGAAGAACTAAACAAGTTTACATGAGATGGGTGTGGTCTTACTTTGGGCAGCAGAGCAACTCGTTGAGGTTGCAGTAGCAGATGACCTCACAGCCCTTCCCTTCCCAGAAGTGGTCTTGCAGCCCACCCTCGACGTGCCGGAGGCTGTGGGTGCTCCCGGGGATGCTGTGGCAGCTGAGCCCCTGGAGGGCCCTCTTGTAACAAGCAGGGCGCTGGGAAGGCACTGCAGGGATGCCCAGGAGGGTGCTCAGCAGCAGCAGCACCGAGACCATCTTCATGTTTGCCAGGCTTCCCGCAGCAGGGTGCTAAAGAGAAACGAGGTACGTGACACAGGTGTTGCTGCTGCGAACAGACCTCTCTCCCCGATTTGCTTTCTGCCTTGTGTTTTTCTTTCCTGTGAAGTTTTGGTCATTTGAGCCCGAGTGCTGGAGAGCGTTCTCTCCTAGGAGGTAAATAATATTGCAGCAGAATTGATATTCATTACTTTCTGTACAACCTTGGGAATCCTTTCATTGGGAATTGAGGCTTCTGATGCTGGCAATTTTGTTGTTTCTGTGGCCTCTCACCTTGAGAAAATTGCTCTGAGCTGGCCGCGTTTTCTTGCTGGTGAAAGTGATTGTATCGATTGCTACCAAGGCAGGGGGAAATGTCTGGGGGTGTGTCCTTGCCTTCCTGGCCACTTTGCCTGTCAAAACAAGAGTCACATAAAATAAATGGTATCCTTCCCCATCAAAGTTGTGGGATAACTGCTTGCTGATTGTCATGGGCTGTGTGAGAAACTGAGGCATTAAGGACCTGTCTGCAGAGTTGCCAGGTGCTGCTGTCCTGGGCTCTGGTATGGTACAGCATTATGGAGAATCTTCTTTGTTTGGTTTGTTTGGTGCTGCAGACTGCTGAGTTAAGTCGTGCTACTGGATGTCCTTATGGTTTAACTGGATTTTTAAAAGGTGGGATAAATTATCCATTGCAAAACTCTCCTGCTGGTCACTAGGGTTTTCATCATTTTGTTCATTGTGAGCTCTGCTGTTCTGTGCTGCTTTGCACAGTCTGACCTTGTCACAAAGCTTTGCATCCTTGAACTTGCATTCACTTTTAAATTAGGCTTTTGAACAATGTTTGAACTGAGCTTTTATTGGTATTAGGAGAGCGAGTTTTTTTTACCTTTTCTTGTGCTCAAACAAAATGGATCTGTTATCTTAACTGAATTTAAATAGGAGTTCTGCTCTGAAAATGAATCTAAAGAACACCAGCTCTGCCCAACACTCCCTGTGTGCTCATTATTTTGTTTGTGTAAGACTTAAGGAAGACTTTGCTGTACTTCACCTTGCTGTCACTTTGGAATTCATGCCCTGACACGATGTTATGGGCCAGCCCTGATCTTCCATGTGGGACCAAAGATTAGAATGGGCTAACCAAAAAAAACTAAGGTGTAGGGCAATCAAAGACTATCAAAAGTGAAATTAAGATGGTAGAGTTGTTATCTAGATAAGGAAAAAAAAATGAGGTATGCCAGCTGTAGATATGACTATAATATGGGTTACTTTGTAAAATTCTTGAGATCACCCTTGAAAAAACAAACAGTAAATTTTTAATATATAAATTTACAGTATTTTTTAGTCATTTTTCTCAGGTAGTGTTCTTGCCACTGTAGCTATCTTATCTTCAATCTCTACAGCCAATGAATAAAATGCCATGTAAGAAAATCTGGAAATTGAGATTCATATTAGGGATAAAATACAACACCTCAAAGCTTTTTGGTTAGTTATTTTTATATTTAAACTTGGGGTTTTTTTAGCATCAGTAGCCAAATAAAATACTAAAAAGTGGCCAATACATTAAAGAACATGAGTAAAGTGAGAATAAGCTCTTCTGTGGTTTTTTTGGCTTCTGTTGTAGAAGCAAAAATCATTGAATAATTCCTTTTAGTCTCCATGAACTTGTATGGGAACTTTTGAGTAGAAGACTCCTATAAAGTACTAATAATGAAGCCTTGGGGATCTATTTTTAATTACCTCAGAGTGCAGTATTGAATAGCATATTGTCTTTATTAGTTTTAGACCTCAAAACTACTACTCAAATAAAGTCAACATTGTTCTACTCTTGCCTGGTGTTTTTTAGACTTGAGTGAAGAATCTGTATTATTATATTTATGGTTTTATTTTGTAGGAGTATAAACACTTTAGTTATGAGAGTTCTGCTCAGAGAAGTTTAATGCTTAAAGAGAAAAAAAATTATTTATACTATTCCTAGATAAATGCCAGTGTCAGGGATTGCAATTTAATCCTCTGTTCAAACAGTTGAGCTTAATGAAGTATTTAATAGAAGAAAAATTCCATTAAATAGAAAACTAGGAAGCAGGGGGTTTATGCCTTTGTTTCCTGTGGTTGGATTATTCTGTGTTCTTCTACTGAGGATGAGGCATTCATGACACCTTGCTCTTGTGAACTTTTTTTAAAAATTTTTAATTTTGAGTGATCTTTTCCTTCTTGGAGTTCAACTGAAATGCTCATTTGAATCTGTTGCCAGCTGCCTATCTCCTCAAAATTTGTAGGAATTCACTTCCTGAAAATAGGCATATTCTCTATATATACACACTGTCAAATTGCTAGATTCAAAAATCATGACCTGCAGTTTTTCAGGTGATTCTGTAGTTCACTACTTGCCTTGAAAAATAATAGGATATTGCTGTAATGTGTCATCAGGAGAGTTTCTATGGGTGGATGCCAAAATCAGTATTAGTAGAGTCAGCATGCTGGAGAGCTATGGATAGACAGCTGCTCTGCCCAGCTGTGCATCTTACCTATGATAAACATTGTTATTATTCAGAAAAAATATTATAATTTTGTTTCTGCCTAAATATTTCCTCCGGTTTTGTGGTGTTTTTTAGTTTTTTAGTTTTTGTTTTGTTTTTTGGTTTTTTAGATCAAAGCCAAACAAACTTTTTGTCGAAAGACCTTTCTTCAAACGGGTATTTCTTTCCTGGGGGAGAGAAAATGGTCCCTATTTGCAAATATAAGATTGCCAAGGAGCTGAAGTGTTTCATCATCTCCCTGCACAGATCAGTGTGGGTAAACTCAGCACACCTTTCAGATGCAGCATCTCTGTCTCTCACACTGCTGCAACTCCTTATCCTGAGTGCTGTTGAACAGATGTTGGAGTGTCACTGTGATTGCCTAGGTAAAGAACAGAGCTACTATGTGCATGCTTATTTCAAAATGAGTGTTGAAGGCATTGTCTGCTTTTGCACAGCACAGAAGATAGGCTTCTCTCACAAAGCAAATCAGGAAAATGCAATGAACAAATCCAATCACAAATGTGGCTCAAGGACTCATTCATTGCCAGCAAGCATCCTCTTACATTTCTTATTTTATAAAACCTTCTGAAAAGATAGCAATGCCTGACCAGCTTGTTCTATCAAGATTTTATAATTTCAAATTCTAGCAGGAGTAAAGCCATCTAAAAATACCAGAAAATGAGCTCCTTGCATTTGTTTAAGCTCTGTTCAGTTAATTATGTTGATTATCTTGGTGTGGTGTAAGTAAGGTTTAAGACCACATGCACCTGGGAATACAAGTGCTTTGAAATAGTTTGGAGTTTTTCCTGAAGGAAAATTGTTAGTTTGGGAACATGCATGATGAGTCAAGAATTAGTGCTGTCTCTGCTTGTTCAGCTGAGAGTGTCTGAATGATCTTGTCAGGCAATTTGGCACCATCGAGTCTTTGGATCCGCTAGATGCAGAGGTAGTCAGACTGAAGAGAAAACCCCAAGTCTCAGCCTCCTTGTCCAACAACAGCAGGGTAATAGTTCATGAGAAGTGATGCCCTTTAAAGGTCACACAGGATCAAGTAGGAGCTCAGGCGTTAGAAATAGAGAAAACTGAGAAATGGCACAAATGTGTATTTTGGCACTTCTAGAGATCCTGCATGGTTGGGAAAATAGAAATATTTGTAGGTTGGTCTATCAACCATTAAAAATATCAATCCTTCATTAAATATACCCTTCTTTTCCCCTTAAGTAGACTGAATTTCTAGTTGCCTAATGTTGGAAACAAGAAATACATTAATTGGTACACTTTTGGTATATGTTCTTTTCCAGTCTGTCCTGTGGCATGTGCCAGGTTAACAAGTTGCACTTAAAAAGTAAATATATATTAAAATGGTTTCATTTATTCAAAATTAAATCTATTTTGATGCTGAGTAGTTAGGTGTGTTTGTGCTTGGTAGTTAGGTTTATTAGTGCATTACTAAAAAATCATTACACAAGAACTGCATAACTGATAAATTGTGAAGATTTATTTCCATCAAAAAAATTCTTGAATCTATTTTGCTTGAGCAAAGGACAGCAGCTATTCCACTGAAGATGAATTCAGTGAATTACTGCTTTGTAACTGTCATCAATACCATGAGTCTTTCCAGAAACTGAGTTCTCATTAAACCCCATTTTGTTTTCTTTAAGACAGCAATTCATTGTGAAGACACCTCTCTCCATATTATTAGGCAATATACTATATTTAGTGACTTCAGATGTTCATTTGTAGTATCCAACTTTGAAGAGAAGCAAGTAAAAGAATTATTTTGACCTGGATCCCAGCCATGCAACTGTCTTGAATGGTACCTCATGCCTGCAATGTAACAGCCTCTCCCAAATGTTCTTCTGCATGCTCCCATATGTATTCCTAATTCTGTACCCTGTAACTAAAAGGAACAAGTAGACAAGGATAATTTCAGGAGCAAAACATACCTTTATCTTCTGGTTCACTCCCTTTCACTTTGTTGGCAGCTGTGTCTTTGTAGATGTACCCAGAGAGAGCTGGAGCTAGTGGGGATGAGGGGAGGGAGGGAGGGCTGATGGAGATGCTGTACAAGCAGCCCTTTGTTTCTCCTGACTTCTGCCAGTGAGTGAGAGCCCTGCTCTCTTGTGGCCACTGCCAGCCTAGTCTTGGGGCAAAGATTTAACAATTCACTTCCAGCAGGGAATAGTTAGTTCATCCAGGATCTGATGCAAAGGTGTCTCCTCAAAAGGCAAAGCATAACCTCCAGAAGAAGGGAAGAGGAAAGATCCTGTGGAATAATTGTGTCTTGCTTGTGGAGTGTGAGCAGGCTGGGGGAATGGGAAGGAGCAGTTTGCTGGGATTGCACAGCCAGAAAAATGTGGTTTCTAAACAGGTGCCTTGTTTTGCATTTGGTGGACAAGCGCAGGCCTACTCAATTATCTCATGCAGTACTTTAATTTTTGACTTTAGAATCCTTTCAAGTTTTCTGAAACTGACATAATTAAAAAACCCCTTAATTATTTTGACCAGTTTTAACTAGTACAGCATGCTCAATGATGCCAAGCATCAAGTTCTTTACTGAAGAGTATTTAGTCAAGAGGTAAAGCATTACATTAAACACTATTTCAGAGGAAGTTATTTTGGACTAATTCCAGATTAATCAAATGATCTGGTACCATAAAAACACGAAACAAGGATCTTAAATGGAACTGAAATATTATTAATGAGAAAATAGTCTTGAGGGTGAAGCACGTGTCCTCATATTTCTGTTGCAATTTGACTCTTTTTCTGATGTAGCCATCCTGGACCTGTTTTGCAGTGGAAGTAGAGAGGGATGATTGTTGAGCTGTAGTTCTTACATTTTTCTTGTGTGCGTTGTTTTGATTCTGATGGGGTGTAAGAGTTTTGTTTTCTCTGTTTGTTGGGCTGCTTCCAGTATAGATCTTTGTTAGGAGTACAGAAAGGTGCCCCTGCTCAGCTGCTTCAGTTTACCATTTGATGTCATGGTGCTTGTTCAGTTTGATTTATTGTATGCAGAAGTGAGCTTGGGCCTCTGTAAGAGGTGCATATCCCGAGTTCTGCTGCCTCAGCAGAGGAGGGGGTGGATGTCACAGTTATTTAGAAGCAAACCTGTGGAAACTGAGCCTACCTACTCATGCTGGCCCCATCCAACAGGATGCATGGCTGTACCACTGCCTCTAATTCTGGTGAGAAACGTGGGAAAGGACATTTCTTGCCGATGTGGTTACATGCACACAGCAGCTTCAAAGGGGAGGGAGGTGATGGCTGCAGGCAGCAGCTGTCAGAGCAGGACAGCCTTGCCTTTCCAGGGTGACAGAGTGCCTGCTGCTCCCTCTGCCCTGCTGCAGAGATTCTCTCCCGGAGCAGAGCGTGGCCGCAGCGTTCCGTATCCGGCCCTGTATCAACAGGGAGAAAACTGGGAGAAGGGAGCCCAAGCACAGTGTGCTGAACTGCTGGATCTAAATGCCTTTTCAGTTACTTCAAATAAATTTTGGTCTGAATAATTTGAAGTTTTTATCAGAAGGTTAAATAAAAGTGCATAACAATTACTCCTTTGCTTTCTGTTGAAGTTTTCTTGTGTTCTCCACGGAACATATCTGTTTCCAGAATACATTTTCAGAGCCCTGTCTGGACAGCACTCCCGTGAGCTGATAGTTTTGTGTGTAAACTATGTGAGGCATAGTTTTCTTCAGGAGATGCCTTGCTGCATTTTGAGAAGACAGTTCTGACAAACATGGTGTTTGGTTGGTGAATTTTTTTGCCCTCCTCCAGAGTTCCACATATGATGTTTTTAGTCACTGAAAACTTTCAGGAACAAGATGAAGTTTTCTCCCTTGTGATGATGCTACAGAGTAGAGATGGAGAAGCAAAGTGGGATTTGGAGGAAGCAGAAGTTTTGAGGAATTTCATCAGCGAAATGGAACCCAAAAGGAAGTCACTAAGACTGCTGTAACCCAGCCCTTTAAGGAGTTAAAAGTGAGGTGTGGGAAATGCATTGAAGTGCTGGGGAGCCTGTACTGGGAGAAAGCAAAGTGCATGGCAGTACTTCCAGGTCTTACCTTCTTTTCCCTTTCTCCACTTTGCCCCTGACCCATTGCCCTGGATATCTGTTTCTCTGCTGGCTCTGTCTCACTCCCTGTCTCCAGCCCTGATGGCCCTTTCCTCATTTCGGTTTCCTTGGGCCTCTCTCTCCAGCACTGCATCCCCAGTGGGCTCAGCAGCCGGTGTCTGCACAGCCTGGCGGGGTGCCAGCTGTGACAGAGGGCCATTGAAAACTGCAGGAGCCTTTTTGTTCCCTACCGTGGCATCTGGGATCTGCTGGAGAACCATAAGGAAATTTTGCTTTTTCAGTCTCCTTTATCTGTGTAAAGGGACCAACCTTGAACTGTGTTTGACTCATTTTTTTAGGCACACTCTTTTAGATGTGCACATATCCCTGTTTCTGTCTGAAGAGGTATGGCATTGTTGGAGGTAAGATGCAAAGTAGAGCTCCTTTGGGGTTTTTTTTGCTCTTCCCCAGGCAGAAGTCAGTGAGAAGTGATGGCCCATGAGGAGGCAGTGGCAGATGGAGGCAGGAGGGGGTGTGACAAGGTAGCAGCAGCAGTCTGTACGAGAGAAGTATTTTTCAAAGGAGTAATGGCCCCTGGTAGGGTGAGACGGAAGAAAGAAAAGGCAGCATTAAAATTCAGCTGCAAAAGCATGGCTGCCTCTGACATATAGCATTATTCTATTCTAAATTTGTGTAATGTACCCTGGGAAAAATTTTTTTTCTCTCTTTTTTTCTTTTTCTTTTTTTTTTTTTAAGTACCCCCAGTGCACTCTAAAATGTGCTTTGCATTTTTAACGTGAGCCACACAGGTTTAGCTGTTTGCTGTCAACGAAAAGCACTTTGCATCTTATTTGTATCCTTGATACCACCACTGAGCTCTTTGCAGGCTGACAGTGAGAAATAGCGATGCATCTCTGCTCACAGTAAATCTCTTTAAAAGATACCACTCTGCCTTTGAGCTAACTGGCTCATTCATACATAGAGCTCTTAGGAGATCTATAAGGAGCCTCAGAACCTGATTTTGGCAGATGATGCAGTCTAAAACTCTACTTGAGGTTTATAAAGGAATGTAAGTATTGCAGGGATGCATAAAGACCTTGGAGACATAATGCCAGTAGTAATGACAGTGCCAACAGAGCTAAGATAGTAACTGCTGTCATCATTTGTTGCAGGACCACAGTGGGTGGGGGTCCTTGGATTCAGTCATCATCACAATGGGCTTTTAAGCAAAGTTAAAAGTCTTATATGTTCATTTTGCAAATATACATAATTGTAAAACAAATATATCTCCTGTTATACTCCTCATGTCACATTTTTCATCACTCAAATTTTATTTTATCAGTCAGAAAAAGTATTTGGAAATAGTTTTTGTGCTTTTATTTTGTGTAATTTTTATTTTTTCATTTGTCCTCTGGATTTTTCCTCTTTTTTTTTTTTTTTTTTGGTGCTGTTAAATACAATTGCCTTTGCAGTTCTTGCATCTAAAATTTTGTTTTATACCTTGTACTTGCATTAACCTGGGGGATTAATCTGAGCTTTCTGGAACACTGTTCATGGTTTGTTCTATACACTAACTCTTGTTCATCCAACATTTCTTCTATTTCTTGCCTTTGTTTTTGGGCGCTGCTTTACTTCCAACTCTTGTTTTCTGCAGAATCCCTTTGTTTCCTCTCTCTGATTTTTTGCTTACTGGTTTTACTGTCATTTTTCACTTTTTCTGCAGGTTGCAATCTGTGCTTGGTTAAAACAGGCAACCCAAAGTAGTGAGCTAATCAAAGGCATCTTTCAGTGTATTTCCTCAGATCAATGGCCTGTTGGCATGCTCAGGCTGTTGCTGGTTTTTCTCTGAAGGCAGAGAGGATGCAGTGTACTCAGAACCTGCTGATGTTATGAACTATCAGTTCCAGACAGGCCAAATGAGTCAATGTTTTAAGTGTGCTTATATAAAATTTGGTGTCTCAAGCTGGAAAATGAAAAATGAAAAACGTATTATTGAAAAATTATTTTAATTGAGAAATTATGCCCAGCCATCACAGATATTGCTTGTCTGATACCTAGAAATCCATGCCTGCTCTGATTCTCTAATGATTCAGGATGTTATTGGGTTTGTTACTGTTTAGCTAGGAATTAGCTATTGACACTTAATACCTGGCACTTGGCCTCAAGGGTGTGGAGTATCCTGCAGCTGCTGAAGTTGCCTGGTGCCAGGAGGCTGTGAGAAAACCAAGAAATACCTCTTCCTCTATCACCTGTGCTCATAAAAATGAAAATAAAAACAAATCCTGCAAGCTTAATTATAAGATTAGACTTAATTTTCTTTAAGTGTCATGAGCAAGAGCACTATGGTTGCTGCATTGACTTTTGAATCCTTGACCACACTGCTGCCATTTGCCTGTTCCAGGGTAGCTGTGACCCTACACAAGGCTGCTTGCTGGGTGCTCAGCTCTGGGGTGTGGCAGTGATACCACAAAGGCTTGTCCAGCCTTCACTTTCACCCCAGCTGTAGAGCCAGCAGAACCCTGAAAGGTTTCAGGTGTGACTGTGTGAGGCAAATCATCTTTGCCCAGGTTGGCCATCCTTGGGAGGGCAGCCTTAAAAAGGAACAAGACAGGGAGAGGGTGGCAGCTCACAACTGAGTGAGGAAGCTGCCATAACCTAGGTGTCACGGTGTGACTTGGGTTTGCCAGCCTTAACATATTTAATTTCTTTTTGAGACAGGACCCAGGAGTAGAGACAAGGCAGGCTCAAAACTTAAAAAGGTACAAGAAGAAATTTATTCATAATGCAAAAAAGAATTAGAATTCAGGATAAAATTCCTAGATTGTTCCCTCCTCCCCTTCATTTCACATTTCTTACCAACAACATACAGAGAGAACACTTCAGTCAGTTATACACTCAAATAATCAGTTCAGTTTACTTCAGAGAGAAAAGTCCCTTTTCTGGTTATGGCTTAGGGGGTGTCTTCACCTTCACAGTCTGCATCCGCCTGAAAACCACAGAACTATGAATTTTCCTCCCATTTACACAGTCCTTCCAGAGCTGTGTTATGGGTTACGATGCACACATGGGGGCACCACCTCTAAAGGCAGGCTGCTAAAAACCAGAATTCTCTTCATTGGCTTCTCTATCAAATGTCTCTGTTCATATTCCAGTCCCAGAACAGAGACCCCCATTCCCTCGGGGCAAAGCATCCTTTTCTCAAATATTTCAACCCCCCATGTATTTTCCACAGTTTAAAGGAACTTTAGTGAAGTCACAATCCCCACAGCCCACAAAAAAGGTTTACAGCTACTTGCATCTTTCAATCTCTTCCCACCAGGAACTTTGTCTTCATCCCGCTGACCTCTGTAGTCTCCACGCTTCATTTCTTTTCATTCAGGGAAGCTCAGGAGATCGAGGATTTTATCCAGGCATAAAGAAGTTAAAATTGTATCCAGATCGCGAAGAAACAAACAAGGGCAGCTGGAGGCCTCTTCTGTCACATGGAAATGCGAGCTGAGCCCAGCCGGCAGGGCCGGGGCCATGTGGCCGGTGCCGGGGCCATGCGGAGCCCCGGGGCCCCCAAGCCAGGGGCTGCCCGCAGAGCCGGTGCCGGGCCGGACCCTCGCTGAGCCCGGAGCCGGACCGGGGGGCCGGTGCCCCGGCCAGAGGCCACCACCCCTCCCCAGGCCCCAAGCCGAAAGAGAACAGTCAATTTGATCCACTGTGATTTGTGACAGCGAAACAACCTTCCATTGGTTTCCCGAGCTGTCCATCACCAAATCCGCTCTCTGATTGGTGCCAGCAGCTCACAGGGGAAGCTCCCAGAGATGGGAGAGCCCCTCCCACTTCCCAGCCTCATGGAGCTGTTCCTGAGGCGAATCCACCCCTCCCCCTGAGCACATGAAACCAACACACTAGGGAAACTTCAAAAGGATCAGGAGCAGAGAGGATACTGTGCAGCTAATGCACAGTAGGCTGCCATTTAAAGGACCTGGAGAAATAGGCAGGAACACCATGATGCCCAACAAAAGTAGGCACAAAGTCCTGTATGTGAGGAAGAATGACCCCATGCACCAGGCTGTGGTTGGAGCGCAGCTTTGGAGAGTAGCATCTGAGGGTCCTGGATGAGCCAGCAGTGGACCCTTGCAGAAAGAAAAACCAACATGAGGAGGAATGTTGTCAGCAAGCTGGAGTGGTGATCCTTCTCCTCTTCACTGGTCAGGCACACATGGAATGCTGGGTCCAGGTCTGAGTGACCTAGTGTGAGAGGAATGGGGATGAACTGGAGTGAAACCAGTGAAAGATGATTAAGGGACTGGAGCATCTATTGTACAAAGAGTCTGGAAGAGCTGGGAGTCTTCAGCCTGGAGAGAGGAAGCCAAGAAGACATCTGGTATGTATTTCTCTATCTAAAAATACCTGGTGTGGGTTGGGCAAAAAAGGACCCAGACTTTTCTTAGTGGTGCCCAATGACAGAACAAAAGGCAATGGACTCCAGCTTGAACACAGGAGATGCCACTTCAAAAGCTAAAGAACTTTTCTCTGTGAGGGAGGTAAAACAGTGACCACAGAGACTGTGGAGATCTCCTCAGAGACATAAAACCCCAGCTGAATACAGGCTAGACCAAACTGCTGTAGCTGACCCTGCTTGCAGGAGAGTTGGACTGCTTGGTCTCCAGAGGTCCCTTTCAACCTCATCTCTCTGTGATTTCAGCTCCTCACTCAAATGAAAATCAGCTGCCAGTGCAGCACAAACTGTGAACTGTAATCACCTGTACGAGTGCACCATCTTGAGTGAGCTTGTGTAATTGTGGTTTTACAAAGCAAATCCTTTTTTTGCAGACTCCCTATCTGTCCCTATTGTTGTCAGCCCAGATGCCCTGGAAAAAGCAACTTCCCTGTGCTGTGGCAAGTGATTGTGTATGCCACTGTTTGTTTCTGAACATGAAGTATGAATGGAAAATTTAGTTTCCGTAGGAGTCCCTGATAAGGGATTTTTGCCAAAAGCTTTCTGAAACTGCAGATGCTCTGATAGAGGCTGAATGACTCTTAGCACTTAGTGACAGTTTATCTCACAGTGAAGTTTTTCCACCTGCTTTACCTGCTGGGAATAGTTTTGGGGTAAAAAAGTTGTAAGGTCTTTTTCCTTTGAATCTCAACAGAACCTCTTCATTTGTTGGTAGGTAATAATGAGGTCATTTTAGATATTCATTGATAGGGAAAGGATTTGTTTGTCTAATAACTAACAGAGAATAATAGCTGCAGTTCTTAAGTATCTGCCTTATTTTTGCAAAGTTGTCCCTCTGGCCTCTTTCATCCAGGGAATTATTACCTTTAGCTTCAATTACATGGTCCCTTGGTAACTTCAAATTGATTTACAAAGGTTTTGTACTTGTGAAGGGCTGTAACTCCCAAGCAGAACTGCAGCTATTTATTTTCAGGTCTCTATGAATCCTGCAGCTACTGATAACCAATGCTACCAGCTTTGAGGATTAAAAAAAACCCAAACAGTAAATCCACTGGTGTTAATAGAGTTAATGGTATCTGTGGTACTTCGTATCTCATGAGATGAAGACTGTAGAGACTTGTTAATTACACCTATGTATGTATCCCAAATGATGTCCCAAACAATGAATTTGGAGATTTCATCCAAAATTACTGCTGCTGGCAGACACTGCATTCTGCAGCCCTTTGAAATATATTTTAAAAAGATGGATCTTTGGCTCTCAGGCAGACACGGCTCTATCAGAGGATGGAAATGAGGAGAGGAGCATCTCCACAGTCTGCAGCACCCTCCATGCAAAGTGAGACAGCGTGCTCTGCTGCTGGAAGGGCTGGGTGAAGTGTGCTGTGGGCCCTAGGTCAAATACTGCCTCTGTTTCTTTAATGTAATGAATGAAGAGGAATTTTACTGAAATCACTTTTAAATTCGACCTTGTATTCTGCACTCAAAACAAGACAAAATTTCAGTGTCTTATGTGTACAAGCTACAGATTGCACTCATTACTGACATTGAGAAAGAGTTCTTCCTAGACTTTTGGGTGACAAAACTGCAAATCACAGCTGAAACCTTTTCTTGAATGATATTAGATTTGACACTTAACAGAGACAAATAACATGGTCTTATTTGTAACATATGTCAATGCAGCTGATTTTTAGTCAGCTTTAACTACTAAAGGAGACCACTTACTGTTGTAGTTTACTATCATCATAATCTAGAAAAATCCACAAAGAATGTTATTTGTGGAAAAATTAATTTCATGTAATAAATCTTAATTTCTGAGCAGAAACTGAACAGGACTGATAATTATTCCCTCACTGGGTTTTACAACTTGCAATTAATACTTTTTACATTGTTCCCCTTGGTCACTATGGTTAAGTGTATTACTCTTCTGATATTATTTTATTTTTCAATATTCATATATGCTAATTCAATAAAAAAACAAGTCATAAAATGATGTCTTTATATGCTTTTTTTTTTGGTGATCCTCAAGTCAATAAAGATTATATTTTGGTTTCCATGAGCAACAGTCTTGGTAGCTCTTTCAAAGGTACTTAGGTCACAACTTCATTGTTGCATGTTTCTTGTTATCACTATAAATAGTTTGCAGAGCTTTAAATATTGCATTTAAATTTGTACATCATCTTACAGGAGTTCTCTATTTTGCAAGGTTTGAAAATAATATACATCTTTACAAGGTAGCTTTTATGCAGTATATAATATATGTTTATCTACAGGTCCTCACCTGCTTCTTATGCAGTCTTCCTTGGTCACTGGAGTGACTGAGAATTTAATCCAAAGCATTGTCAAAAACACTTTCCAGACGCTCCCTGCTTCAACAGAGACTTAAAGGTGTCATGTTCAGAATATCTAAAACTGAATTATTACTTTATAATCTTTGCACAGCCTCTTGATTGTATTGTATTGATTGACAGTTGAGTGTTAGGTAAACATGATTCAACTCCTCAATACAGAACTGGTGGAGTTCAGTGTGCTTTGACAGTACATTGCCCAAGAAAAAGGACAACTTTGCATAAAGCAAAAGCAATTAAGAGATTCACTGTCGTCTTCAGCAACCTTGGCACTCATTAAGCTTAAAATAAACCAAACATATGGAAAATAAAAAAAATAATTTCACTTGTATGTATTTATGCAAATGTTTATATGAAATCAATATTTTCTATATATTGCCCTAAGCCTGTTCACCATCAAATTAATCAGGACTTATTACAGAGGATTACAGAATGGGTAAAGATGAAAGGTACCACAGTGGCTCATCTGGTACAACTTTCCTGCCCAAGAAGGGTAATCCAAGAGCACATTGCCTTTCTCCTTAAAATGTCTCATCATCATATTTGCAAGACACCTCTATGGGAGTGAACTACAGAAACAGTTTCATCTGGCTTTTGTGTATATATCTTAGCATAAAAATTTAATTGCCTATGTAGCATACATTTGCAGCAGATTTCCCATTAGATTATTAACAATTTGTGGCTCTTTTTGGTTTATAGTTTCTATTTTAATAGAAAAATAGTTCAAAAAAATTGCAGAGAAGCCTTCCTGTCCATAGGGTGACAACCCAAGCATGAGCATTTTTCACATTTCTTGAGGCATGTTTGTTAGGGAAGGAGCAGGTTAACCAGCTCAAAAGGTTACCCAGTCCCTGTTTCCTACATATTTTTATTGGTTTTGTTGTGCTGTAATGGGACTGTCTCCCTGGGATTCACAACTCAAGTGAAAATGATTATTTGAGTTGTACTTCCTTTTAACCCCTCTTGCCAATGCTGTTCCTCACTGCTGAACTTGTGTAATTCTGAGTCAGTCTCACCAGATTGCTTTTGTTAGTACCAGCACATTAGCATGCACAATTCAGGGACTTTTTTTGTACCCTGAAATATAAACTGGCACTAAAAGAGCCTGTGTGGTTTGGCAAACCTGTCCCTGAAAATAACTGGCATGCAAAGTGGCAAATTGACTTCTAGGTGGTGAATATTCAGTGTTTATAAAGTCATCACAAGAAATTCATGATTGAAAGCTCTTTACATTAAATTTCTTGGGTTTGCTTTCTCACCAACTTAATAAATATAGGAAGGCTTACTTAAATCCTAGTCCTCACTCTGCCAGTTCCAATAAAAAAGTAATTTGTTGTTAATTGTGTTCTATAAAGCTGGATTTGATGAAAAGTGTGGAGACTCTAGTGGTTTGAATACTCCTGCAGTGTTTTCTGCAATGCTCCTTTCTTTGTTTAAATTCTACATGGTAGATCTAACCTAATTAATTACTTCATAAGTTCTCCTGTTGGATAAGGATTCATTTCTGCTCCCATATTACTTGTTGATGAGCCTGATATAATGTGGAAAACAAACCTAAGCATAGTTGATTTGCTATTTTTTTAATCCTTATTTGCTATTCCAGTTCTATCACTGTCCTATCACATGTAAAGCTCAGACAGCACCACCTAGACCACCAAGGCTTTTAAAATGTAAAAATATGAATGCTATTAACAGCACACAGCATACCAAAGGTGGATTCTGAGGAGGAATAAATCAGCCTTGGAGTGACCACAACTTATCCCTAGCTGGTCACTCTTAATCACTAAGTAGGTAATGATTTTTCTGAAAAGTCACTTTGGTAGGCATCACATACTCCTTTGGGCTTTTATTTTCACAGTTTATGCTTTGAAGAGGTCACATGTCATTTAGAGGTTGTTTTGGCCCTGGCTGCTCAGTGACTGGGATTTGACTTAAATTTAAACCCCAAGGCTTGGTTCTGCTTGGGGTGGCTGATGGAAGAGGGGGATAATGCTTGCCCATAGCAGCTCCCTGGAGCTGTCTGTCCCTGTTATCAGCTAACAGTATGTTAAAAGACATGTATGGGAGGGAAGGTCAGAATGCTGAGGAACTTCCTTCCTTGATGGCTTTCCCAAAGAAATGAGATTTCTAACAAAAAGGGGTTGTGAATAAAGATTAGTCCATAAAGTGTAAAGTAGTTGCCTGATGATGGAGAAGCTGTTCCTGCACAAGATTAAAAGTTAGACTATACAGTTCAGGAATATATAAAGTCTGTATCCATCATATGAGATCTTATGGATTAAATATACCAGGGGTATTCAGGGCTCTCAGAGCTAGTTTTGTGCATATGTTATTAAGCATTTGTCTCTTGAAAATTAGTTGGGTTTGATTACAAAGAAAAATGAGAAGTTATAGCAAGATTCTGTAGAATATAAAGTAATTTGTTAATTAAACAAACACAATGTCATTGTCATTGAAAGTATCTAAGTTTGCATAATACACAAGAACGTGGTCTTGTCACATTCATGGTAGTGGGTCTCTGAGAAGAGTTCTTTGCTTGATTTGCTTGAACTTTTCATTCAGGCTTTGTAGGAATATGCCCTCAATCTTTTATCAGAGGAATCTGATCCCAGATTCTCCATATTGTCCAATTGGTGTCCAATCTTGCCATCTTTTATGATGTAAGCAGCATTTTGTTATTTCTGTTTGTCTTTTACGGAACTATGTGTGGATGAGGGAAGAGCAGAATTTGTTTGTTTGTGAGCGAGGCAGTTTCAGAGTAGGAGACTGGGAGATTGGGCTAGTAAGGAAAAAAGATTCTTTAAACTTTTTCACCCTGTGAAAAGTAAAAATATAACCTAAATAATGGTTTGCTTTAGATATTAATGACTACTCTAGAAAAATACAACTGCCATGGGAGAAAAAGTTACAATTTAGTGAAGCTGGTGTTCATTTTCTTATACCCATCATCATCATCCTGAAGCAATCCTGACCTGCAGGTATTAAGCCTGAAGTTTGCAGAATTGCATCATTCCTTCCATCCTTCCTGAACCTCTGCTTAAAGGGAGGAAGTTGCAGCAGGGCACTTTGTCTCTTCAGTGGTGGAGAGAGCAGCCCTAATGCTACTGAATTTAGGAGGGATGCCAGTTCTGCCACTTGAGAACACAGAATTCAAGACTCCTGCCCGATTACTCATTAAGATTTAAAAAAAAATAAATTAAAGTTCATGTCCTAGTTGATGGTCTGAAGACATGTAGCTTGCAGAGATTCTGATAGGTGTGATTTAAATTGTACTCCAGCAGTGTAAATAAGAAAGGAAAGAGAAGACAACAGGAAGCACGTTGCAGAAATTGTACCTCATTACTACATGAGAAGGCAGTGAATGAGGTTTATATAATCAGCTTTGGACAACTTCATCTTCAAAACACAGTGGTAAGTATTAAAATCTAGAACTGGCTTTCCTTACTGACCTTTTTAAAACAGGCTGTTTGATTTCATTCAGCATTAATTCATCTTTAAAACTATTTTTATTAGTTAAAGCCTGACTTGAACACAGATTTTTTCACTGATCAGACAGGTGGCTCATCTTTGACTTTGTTCTGGATCTTTGTTCTCACAGAGCTTAATCACACCCAAACTTTCCATTGCCTGGAGAACTTACATTGGAATAAATGTGAATCTGCCCATAGGGTTAGTTTGATACCACAATGGCCATACAGGGTCTGTGTACAGTAAGAACACCCATATTTTTAGAGATAATGTGTATTTTATTCTACCTCCCACTGCCCAGCCCTCCCTGTTGCTCTGGCCTGAGGCCATGGGGATGTGTATCCTGTGAGAGCTGGTGACCACAGGCTGTGTTTTCATAGTGAGGGAGGGCAACCCTCAGCTGGGATATCCACACTTCTTCTGTTGGAAAGTCTCTAATGGCACCTTGAATGTTTTTTGCTGCCAGAACCTGGAAAAGCTTCAGGGTTAAGTCTCTGCTTAGGAGTTTATGAGCAGCCTCTGTCCTTTTGGAATATGTGAATATGTAAATTCTGATTGCTCCCCTTTGCATCCTGCAGAGGAAATGAAATTAAATAATTGGTATCAGATTGAACACCTGCAAATGTAAAAGACAATAATTAAAATAACTGTATTAACCTTGTGTAATCAAGTTTTCCTTGCCATTAGCTTGGAAAATCACCTAGGGCAGTACTGTGGCTTCTCAACAGCTTACATAGTGGACTTCAAGTGTGCTTTTCTTGTGCACACACACACAAGTCCAACCAGAATAACTTTATTCATTATATCAGTTGAAAAAACCGAGATGCTTTGGGATTTTCACCTGAGAA
This sequence comes from Luscinia megarhynchos, assembly GCA_034336665.1. Classification (NCBI taxonomy): domain Eukaryota; kingdom Metazoa; phylum Chordata; class Aves; order Passeriformes; family Muscicapidae; genus Luscinia; species Luscinia megarhynchos. Next base: position 35,742,105 of record CM067566.1, on the reverse strand, counting down.
GACATTCAACTGCCTGGTCTAGCTGAAGTTAGCACTTCTTTCAGCTAGGCAAATGCAGTCTATGGCTTCCAAAAGTCCCTTTCAATAGTTTCATAGTTCTGTGAAACACCACAGTGCAATGCCTTCATATCAGGCACAGTTACAGTGCTTCTAAAATTATAATTGATTATGAAAATGTTGAAAAAAGGGGTCTAAAAGTTGCTCACAAGGAGAGGTGGAGGGGCAGACAGCTATATCTGCTTTCTGGTGGCCATCAATAGGACCTGAGGGAGCAGCATGAGGCTGTGTCAGGGCAGGTTTAGGTTGCATATTAGGGAAAGGTTCCTTACCCAGAGGTGGCTGGGCACCAGAACAGCTCCCCAGGGACATGGTCACAGCTCCAGCCTGACAGAGCTCAAGAAGTGTTTGAACAGTGCTCTCAGGCACATGGGGTGACCCTTGGGGCTGTCCTGTGCAGGGCTGGGAGTTGGGCACAATGGTCCTTGTGGGTCCTTTACAGCTCAGCTTATTCTGTGTTCCTATGAAAAAGCAAACCAGCCAGTCCATCCTCCTGTGCCACTGGTCTTCTGAGCAACATCCTGCAGGGGAGAAAGCACCACCCTTTTTTGTGCACATTTTTGTGCCCAACATGTAAAGTTTGCACTTCGGTTTTTGCAAAGAATGAGCAGTCCAGATGACCAAAGTGCAGGGTACAAATAAAGTCTAAATCATGTCTGCTGGTTGATCATCATGTCCCATATGCACTCACACACCTCAAAAGCATGATTTCTCCTTCCCCAAAATACTGGCCTTGCTCTCATTGGCACGTTGAGATCTGATGGAGCAGTGTTATCAAATGGTGGTGGCAAGGAGAGCCCTACTCAGAAATCTGGTGACTTTGTAGCAGTTAGTGAGGAGGAATGTGGCTTTCTTATGAGCTGCTGAGATAGTTACTGCAGTCAGGTCCTGGAATGAGCATCTGCACAGGCAGGTAAAGCCGGGAGTGCCTGTCTGCCCCTCCATCCCTCCCATCACCATTCAGAGGAAGGCATTGCTCTTGGTGAACTCACCCCAGATTCACCTGAGGATTTGCTAGGGTTTGGTGGTTTTGCATTTCGGTTTGCTTTGGGTTTGCCTGCTTGGTTGGGGGGTTTGTTTGTCACTTTGGATTTTTTGTGTGTGTGTCTGTGTGTTTTTACACTGTCACACATTTCTGTGTGACCTTTTCACCAATTAAAAAAAAAGGAAAAGGAAAAGACAAGACAACCAGGAGACGAAGCAGGCCGTGCCACGGTGTCGAAAGTTGTTGTTTGGTGCCCCCTGGTGCTGGTCCCGGCCCGGCTGCCCTGCGGCGCTGCGGTGCGCGGCCGGGCGCGCCCCGAGCCCGGGCACCGCGGGCTGCGCTCCCGCGGGATGCGCGGCGGAGCCGCCCGGGCCGGGCATCCCCAGCCCGACAGCCTCGGCGCTCCTGTGTGCCTCCCGGAGAGCGGTCAGCCTGCGCTGGGATTCGCCGGGACAGACGGCAGAGGGCATGAGTGAATGCCTTTAGCTTGCATTTCTCCGGTAGGGTAAATGCAACCTTTCCCCACAATCAACCTTTCCGTCCTCTCTCTTTTAGTTATGTTTGTCGTTGATTTCTGCATGCTTTGTTTTAATTTCTGCGTATTTCTTTTATATACGTCCTGTTTAAATATAATGCAAAATATTGCTGACAAACCCGGGTCTATTCTGCCTGAGGGGGTGGGGATGTACCGGCTGGAAAAAGACTAAAAGCTTAGGCGTATGGCTGAGGAAGTTGAAGCTTCACGAAGAACAGCAAAAATCTCAAAGCCGTTTTTCCCTCCTTACTGTTCAGTTATGGCAAAAAGGGTGAACTGGGACATCCTTTTGATGGGAGTATTGCAGGGTTTACCAGACCCACTGGACTGCCTTTTTAAATCTGTAACGCTGATCAAAAGAAAACTCTCAGCTACTCTAATCCTTTATAGGCATGTTTCACTCTTGTACTATTTAATTTCTGATAGGCAAGTTCAGGACTGAACTAATTTACTCCTGGCATGAAGCCTGGGATGTAACATGCCAAAGAGCAGTATATAATAACTACAATTGGATGGAGGAGCGTAGGTCAGCACATGTTTCACACCACTCCTTTTACTACTGGAGTCATGGGGTAAAATCTACTCCTTTTGCCAACTTTGGTGAAGGTGTAAATGCACATGCACAATGTAATGGCTTTAAATCTTGGATTCCTACTTGTATGCACCAGATGGATCTTGTATAAATGTTCCACTTTACAGCATGTTAGCATTTGCTAGTAGTTAGCTGGAGGTTATAGCTGCCAGACTTCTCTGTGGCAGTTTCCAGGCTTTAAAAAAAAAAAAATAGAGGCAAAAAAGAGAAAACACAAACAGAGAAAACAATCACCCACACAAGAGGGAATGTCCAAATAATAGATAAAACTAGTTTTAAGAATTACATGTACCTGTATTTTGTCCATGAATGGTATTTTATTTAGCTTGTCCTGATTTGAACTACATGGGGTACATGGATATTAAGATTTTTGAGAAAAGCTGCCTTGATTTATCAGTAGTGGTTAAAAAGTATTATAAATGTTTGCATATCATACATAGGAATATGCCTATCTTGTATATATGTACTAGTATACATATTTTTCTTAAGAACAATTTTGAAACCTAGATAGATTCCAAATTAATTTAAGAATAATTTAATTTGGTTATATAGATCGAAAGTATTTTCCACCTTATGCACTACTACCATATAAAAAATGCATTTGTGCTATATGAATTTTTAAAATGCTTTTGTCTTTTCTAACTAGAAGTCTAACTCTTCCAGACTACATCTTTAAGACATGATAATATGTATTTTAGGAGGCCATGAATTCTTGCCTCAAGTCCAAAGTTGCTGTTCTGTATACATCAGGCATATATTAATGGTCTTGGAAAATATGCTTTAGAGTGCCAAGTTTTCATATTTCTCCATTTCTCTTTCCTTTTCATTTTCCTTTAGAATTAAATATGTAATTGCTGCCAAAAAAAAGAAAAAAAAAAAAAAAAAGATGTTCCAAAAAAACAGAAGAAAAATTCACCAGTTTTATGATGCATGTATATAAAGCCTAAAATACTGACAGGGCAATTGTTAAGGATGGGCAAATCCAGGCCTTTCTTAGCTGGCGTCTTTCTCTTGTTTTCCTTCTACTGCCTAATTCCCACTTCCTCCCACAACTTTCTTGTACTCCAACCAACAAGCACATTTTTGTCCTAATGAAAAGCATGTCAGCACTTCAGTTTCAACATTACTATTACAGGTGTATAGTAAGAGGTACATGGTGCTTCCAGGAGGATTTCATCACCCTGACATAGGACAGTGGGGTGCTGTTAGTCCTGCCAAGTGCCAAGGACATCTTCATCCCTCACTCTCTCCCCTGAGCGTGTCAGAAATTCAAACCTTGGTATATTCTGACTGCAGCCCTGAGCCAGCACCTCCAGGCATGGAGAGGAGCATCCAGCCACGTTTGATGCTCCCCTGAAAGCCAGTGGCAGCAAAATTCCCCCTGCCTTGCACCAAAGGCATTGGAAGTCACACTCCTGTGCATCTCAAAGTAGGACACATGGGTCCTGTTCATGTGCTTGTTTTAACTTCTGCAGGTCCTTGCTGTGGGGGATTAGTCTGCCAAGACCTGTTTGTCCTCTACTAAACCTGGACAGTACCACTCTTGGCAACCAGCTCTCAAGTGATGCCAATTTAACATTGTGATTTCCTTCCTCTACAAGGTCATGTTCAAAGTCTTTTGTTGTGAGGGAAACTTTTTTCCCTAAATTCCTCCCAAGTCAAGTTTTCTGTGATTACAGCCAAATGTCACAATTTCTTCTTCGGCATTTTTCTGCAAGATCTTGCCACTACTCCTGCATTTAACTTTAGGTAATGGTCTCAAGCAGTATTTATAGATGATAATGTCACATTTTTAAAAATGTAGTTAAAATGTCTGGAAATTTAATGGTTACATTTCCCACCATGGAAAGCACATTTGCAGAAAAACTAATTGTTACCAATAGCTCTAATTGCCAGCCTTGATCATTAAACTTTGCCTTGGGTCAGCCTTCCACTCTGCCTGATTATTAAGTACAGATTAGGAGGCTGTTGCTTGCATTAACTTTGGACTCATGAGGCATCGCTGTTCCCAAGCACTGTGCACTTTATTTGAGCGAGCTTCAGCAGCAGAGCACTTTTCTTAAGCCTTCCATTAGTGACCAACTTTCAGAGGAGCTGAGGGCTGTAATCAGATTATTGCTTCCCTCTGGATGCAGGGGATCCAGGCTTCTGCTTGTTCCACTCTCTACTCCCTCCAACAGCTGAGGAATTGTTGGATGGCCATGGTCTGAGAGCTGTGTCCTTTTGTGCTGGGAGGGCTCTCATTCCCTCGTGCTCTCCCTACTGGAATGCTCAGTGGAACATTTTAAGCTTTGGAAGTGTTCTCTTCTGAGCTCACCGTGCATTTTAATTCTGCGCTGCTGGCCAGGATTGATGTATGTGGGAGAGGAGAGCTTTAAAACGCCTTTGGATGTGTTTTCCTAAAAGCTTATTTACTGTATGAATTGTTAAAAAAAGCAAAACAAAACCAAAAAAAAGGTGTGTATCATGCTGGGCTATGCACAGTTTCAAGGCACATCTCACCGATTAAAAAAAAATTCTTTCCTGCCTGCTGAATTTATGGCAGAGGTAGGCAGATTACTAGAAACACTTATGTGTTTAATCTTTTCATGTTTTGAGCAGGAGAAGGTAAGGCAAGGAAAATGCTGTGGAATTGCTTTTTATTTTGTGGAGACTGTAAATTCTGTTATGAAAAATGTAATAAAGAAGCAGCTTAAACAAAAAGAGTGGCTGTGTGAAATCGCAAAATTTCCATTGGGTGAAAACAAATCCTAACTTTATGTACGTTTCCCTGGAGAGATGTAATGTGAATGCTTACAGCTGTTTTTAGTTTCTTATTCCCTGATTAGGTTTAAATTAAAGGAAGGATGTCATATTGAATTATGAAAAATTACCTATTTTGCGTGTTTTGGTTTATACGTACTTTCTATCACAGTCTCACTGTGGCATTCACAGGGACCTGTGAACATGTGCACACAAATAATATTAGAAGTGAACTGGCTGCAGTGTAGTGGCTCTGACAGAGAAATATGTCCACCTCCTACCAGGGAGGGAAAACTCCCTGGCCATGATGAGCATTCCCCTGCAAGACAGGTGGGCTGCTGGCTGAGACAGAGGGGCTGTGTCTTACTGAAACCTCACCTGCAGCACCCTCTGCTCCACGGGGTCCTGCTGAGGGACCAGAACAATTGTGCCAGCCCAGGTCAGAGAGGAAAAGTTCCCCAGGATAGTCAGGGTGTGCAAGGCTGAGCGATACCTGGAGCAAGCTGAGCAGGAGGGGAGAAGGAAATGCCTCAACCATCCGTGCCATTCCTAAATGCAAGCTCTTTATTTTATGTCTGCTTTCAGCAAGCATTCAGGCAATCCAGCAGGCCAGAGGTTTGAAATTCACTCTCTGGGGAGATTTATGTCTCTCTGCCACAGAGAAGTGCTTTTTTGCTGGAGAGGACGGTGTTATATGACTTACCTAAGTAGTCACAGCTATTGGTGCAGCTCAAACTGGTTCTGGTACAGATGAAAAGATGAAAAGAACTTGGTTCAAACAACTGGCACACTCAAAGTCTTTTGTATGACTTCGTACAAAGACAAAAACCAAACTGTAAATTGGTTTTAAAGCATTCCATGGGATACTTCCATTATAATTTTTCTAGCAAATTATCAGCTCTGCAGGAGTTGTAAGACACAAAGGATTCATTAATAAAAACAACTCTGGTAAATAAATAGATAAATAAATAAATACATATATATATGTAAGTACATATGTCTTTAAAAGAGTATAAAAAAAGAAAATTATATGAATTGGACAGAAAAACTGCAGATTTCAGTAGTGGTGTTTACAGAGCTATGCTGTGTACTGCAGCACACCATTTGGGGCTGGGATCAAAGGGGAAGTAGTCTTGCAGGAGCTCTGTGCCTCGTGGGTGTCTGTAGTTTGCACAAATGAGTGCACAACTTGCTAGCACAGCCTCTGCAGCACAAGATGCATTAATGTAATCTAGAGATGCAAAAAAAGATGCTGTCTTGCTGCAGCTGAAAATCATGCTCCTCTTAGATGAGCACAGAACTGAACATCCCGTGTCCAACAACGTCCTTGTGCTGCTGTGATCATCTCTCCTCTTTTCCTTCTCCAGAAGAAGTTGTTCATACCATGCTATGTTTTTGAGTGGAGGACAAGGAGCCTGCTGCTGACCTGCAGGGCCATTGCAATAAAAAAGGTAGGATCATATTCTGAAAAGTGGCATTCTCAAAATGGACAAGGGAAAAGGAGGATGGAGACAAGGGTGTGAGAAGTTCTGCTGTGAGCCTGTGGGCATCCTGGGGAGCAGCACCTCTCAGGTGTGTTTGCCTTGGCCCAATGTTCTATCCCCCAACCCCAACTAACATTAACCCTCTCTCCTTTGGAGCCTGAGGAGGAAGAGATGATGGAGCAGGATATGAGATGAGAAAGCTGCTGCTTGACACTGAGCTTTTAGAAAGGCAATACTTTAAGAAAGAAATAATAATCATGGCACTGTTCGAGGTATATAGCCAGAGGTTTATGGCCATATCCATATGATTAATTATGTGACTTAATAAGTAATTCTCCTGCCCTACCATTCTGTCTAGAAGAGACAGAAAGAAGCTATAACTTTTTGATGTGCTTGGAAACATTTAATCTGATGACCCCTTCAGTACAGCCCCTGGTTTTCATCACCCCAAGTAAAGAACAGTCTGAGGATGATGACAATTTGCCAGTCACAGTATCTAACACTACTTCTAATTCTCTTCAGTCAAGTCCATCTTTAGGTTTGATCCATGCCATAAGGCACTGGAATCTACACAGCCTCTGCAGGGGCCAGCAGCTGCTTCGTGGTCCTTATCCTCTAGGAATTGAATATATCTTAGTGTATAAGCTCTCTTATTAATGTCTTATGCATCAGCTCTTTCCTGTCTGCTGGTCTAAAGACTTTTGGATATCTGTAGTCTCCAGCAACACCTTTGTATAGTAATAATAATGGTATTACTACTAATAATAATAATTATGGATTCAAACAGGCAGTTGCTTTTATTCTTGGAAAAAGGCTTCCCAGCAAATCACATTCTCATCCAGAAATTTCCAGGTTCCTCGTGCTTTATCAGTGTATGTATCCCATCTGACATCAACTCAGAATATTTCTTTGAGTTTTCCCCTCTGTAACGTGGAGGCAAAAGAGACATCTGCTTCTCAAAAGTACATTGTAAAATTAAATACCTTTTTGTTTTGAAGCACTTTAATGCAATATGAACGGGAGCCATAAAAGTATCTCAAATTGAGTGAAAGAACCTTTTATTATACACATTTTAGGAAAAAAGTCCCTGCAGAATAGAAATGGATACTTTATCAATTTTCCTACTTTCCTTTTGAAATCAGTTATGAGAGATATAAATTTGTAACTTCACTACACTGATGCTTTTTTCTTTCTTTCATTCTCTTTGCATATCTATAACTTATTGGAACTTCCATGCATCCTTTTAGTCAGATTACTTTTTCCTATCAATCTGTGATATTTTGCTAAGCAAATAGACTGTTCTTGAATACCAATCTTTAGTCAGTCAAGTCACTGATTTATTTCAGCTTTGTAAAACTGACACCTTTTCAAGTTCCCAACATACATACTGCAATCACGTTTTGTCTGCCCACAGCAAATGCAACTGGATTAAAGTCACCACAGCAACTCTTAATTTTTTTGATCAGTGAGAACTCTGACCTTTCTCATGCTCAGGAAAAGAGGGCAAAGGGAAAGAATGAATAAAAGAGACAGGTAGTTGCTCTACACACACTCATGTGCAAAAAAAAAAAAAAAAAAAAAGAAAAAAAAAAGTTTAAAACACTTTCTCTCTGCTTTCAAAACCTGGATTTGCTCCTGCATGTTCGTGACTGAGATAGAGACCATGAAGGATGTTGCTCCTGTAGGCCATAGGTCCCTGCAGTCCCTAGTCTCAAAAAGGGAAAACAGAAACAAATTTTCCAGTACCAACTACTCAATTACACCCTTGCTGTCAGGCGAGGTGTTCCATGAAGTGGGTTGGTGTGTTTTGGACATGTCACTGAGTGATGCATTTAATCAAGAACACCTTGCAGTTGTGAGTCTTGGTTTTGTTTTTTTTTCTTTTTCCATTTCCCCCCCTTTTTATTCTTCTCTCTTTTTTCTTTTTTTTCTGTTCCTCTTTCCTCTGTTCTCTCACCCCTCTTTTGCTTTCCCCCCTCTCTCTCTCTTGAGTAGCTGAATCTATTGAAAAGTAAATCCTCTCCTTCAATTACTTTAATATGCTTTCATACCATGTTTGCTCCACTTTATTTCTCAGCTTTGTTATTTCCACTCCCCAGTAAAATCTATCACCTTTGAGTGAGTTATTTGCTTTTCTGGACTGCAGCAAATGCCACCCACTCTGTTAAGGTCAGGCTCCAGCTCCTTGACTTCTCTATTGTTCCGTCCCTTCCTTACCCACTCTGTCATTGCAGCACGACAGCTCCAGCTGGGAGGGCAGGGAAATCACTCCCTCAAGAGCAGTTTATCACAGCAATAAATGTTATGTGTTTTACTAGGATGCCATCAAAGTTCACCATCACACCATCATGCTGAAGTAGAAACAATTGTTTCTTTTATTCATCTATTATACACACTTTACTGGGTAGGTGTCTGTATCCTGCAGAAACCAGCATCCTGAAGGGACAAGGCACTACTTTGAGCTTCTGCTGGGATGTGAAAACTACAGAATTTGCTGCGAGAAGCATCATAATATTTTAAATTAATTACTGCTTCTCAGTTTTCTTCCTGTTCTCCCTACTGCCCCTGCCTGGGCTTTAATTACTTTGCTCACATAGGCGTCTCCAAAGTCACGTCATTAAACAGTATTTGTGGCCTTTACATTTCTTTTGTGTTATTTGCTTCTTTTTATAGTACTGACAGTGTCAGCTCTGTTAACTTTAAAGCATAAGAAGCCTGAATTTTTTGTGATTGCAACTGGTACTCAGCAGAATCTGACCAGTCATCTGAATTGATCTGTCTTTCATGAAACCAAACATTTTAATTTTAATTTTTTTTTTAGATACAAGAGAGAAAAGTGAAACCTTTGTGCTTACATTCCCTCCCCCATCTTCCTACTAAATATTGATATTTCCTCAGCCAAGAGAGCTTAATAAAAACTGAGAATACACTTTACTACATTAATTTCATCCAGCAGAATTCCTTGTAGCAATATGAAAACAAGTTGTTGAATGTGTGACAGGGTAATTCACTGAGCACGAAAGGAAATTGCTAAAAACAAAAAGAAATTTGTTATACTCTAAGCTCTCTGTGACATATGAGAGCTCCAGTATTCTGTTGGGAAAAATGGTCAGCAGCCTTGCACTGACATATGTTAGGTATCTCTATTCCCTGAAATGCAGGTATGGATTGACTGAAACTATCTGAGGATTTAGATTAAATTCCTAGTAATGTTTTCAGTCAAGAACATGAAGAAAACTTTTGAAAAGCGAGAATATTTAATTTCAACTTTTTTTTCTGCAGAAACTTCTTTCATTTTTAATCTTTTGGTTTTTAAATTTTTTCCGTGTGTCCAAATCTGGCTCAATTTACTGAAGGGAAGAGAAAGCAACACTCAAACCCAGTGTTTGGAGCATCTTCTCCTCTTTGTCTCTCTCTTCTCAGGCAGAATGGGATGGCAGCTCCTCTCACTCCCTCTGTTTGCCCTCTCCTGCCAGTGGCACTACAGTTACCTGCAATGATCAGTGCAGAGACATCACTGTGGCTGCCAGTGCTCCCTGAGACCTATTTCACCATGAAATAAAGGCTCAAAGTCAAGCTAAAACAGAGCCAGTACCTCTTAAAATCACCTTACTGGGGACCTTCGTAAAGGCAGGTCAGGGATTCAGTGGTAGGGCTCCATGCCCCTGTCCCCAGTGTCAGGCTAGGTACCCTTTAGAAAACCAAGTACTCTGCTTATATAATGCTGGAATCTTAATTTTGGGATCACTGCATGGTTTATTTCACTTCATGTTGCACAGGAATGCCAGCTGCAGACAAGTTGGAGAATACTTTGCTTTGACTAATGAACCTTATCATGTATATTGAGTCTGCAAGAAGAAGAAAGGAAGATGCATCACTGGGGGAATGGGACTCAGATTCAAAGTAAATTACCAAGTGCAAAAGCAGTGGATCATTAAATGAGGTAATACAGTAGGGCTGTTCCTATTGGTGTCCACAGCTGTTTTCTTTCTCCTGGTATGATCAATGTTCACTTGTTGGTGCCTGATTCAGCTGCATTAGAAGCTTTTGATCAAAATGCAAAGAAGGACATATTTTCCTGCTGCATGTTTTCCCAGGTTTAAGGGGTTTTTTTCTGATGGAGATAGATATTTGGCCACAAATATTGTAAAATGTTGTGTCCTTGCCCCTATGGGCTTTAAAGAAAGAACACTGACTGAGGGTTTATTCCTTGATTAATCAAAACGTGTGCATTCTTGAGCCTAGGAGCAGTGTTTCCTAAGGACATTCCTATTAGGATATAGTGTGACTTCCCACCACCTTGGCTGTTGAGCAGCTACTGACATGTAGTTCCAGGACCCAGTCAGGGTTTGGGGTGTTTCCTGATGGGTAGTTTGGTGATGAGCAGCTGGAACAAGAACAAGAGCTGAATGAGGTTTTTCAGGTGAGATAACATTTGCGTGGCACTGACTTGGGTCATTGCATGGTTTCCATGGGCTCAGTCAGCTCCAGTGAACACAGGCTTTGTCCTCCACCAAACTCCTGATCCAGGGGCCCAGAGGCCTTTGAATGCCTGCAGAGTCAGTGCAGTTTTGTATGGACAAAAATATATATAAACAAAGAATGGATTTATTTATTGCAGCCAGCTGAGGTCAAAGTCAAAGACACAGCCTCTTATCCACCTCAGCCAATGCAAAATAGGAGATTATTTACATTCAGCACATCAACAAATTTGTGCAGTAAAGGCATAAATGGTTGTGGGCCAGCTCTAATGCCTTCTAAGGTCATAAAAAATTATTTGACTTTCATTTTGGTTCACATGGTCCAGTCACAGAGACCAAAAACTTAATGGTTCTGGGAATATGCAGGTGCTCTTCTATTCAGCTCACTTGTACTTTATTTGGTTTGAAGTGTTGCCTCTGGTCAAGGGAGTGCCTATGGCTTCCTGTGCTGAAAAGCTTTTCACATCCCTTCCCTGTGTAACAAGATCTGTTCAATAAAATTGTGCTCTTCCTGCCATTGCCTTTTAGAGCTGTGTTATAGCACATCCAAGGTAGCTCACTGTGTTGAACTCCAAAATTAAAAACAAACAAACAAATTATGTAAAGCCTTAAGAAGCTTGTAGTCCTTTTGCATAGCTGTGCTATCTGCAGTTTAGACCTCTGCCTCCTCAATATGAGCATGTTTGGTTAAAATGGGGTCCAAATGATAATGGAATGGCTACATCATATCTTGGGAAAACATTTAAAAGGGTGTTTTGTTTCTGTGAGCACATTTGGGGTTTGATGTAATAGAGCTTGCAAGAGTTGATATAGAGGAAATTATTGCTTCTCAATAAAATTCTCCATTTTTATTGGCTCACATACAGAGAGTGGCAGCCAGCTGATAAAATACTTGGTGGAATTTTCTTTCCATCTAGCCATGTGCTGCTTTACAGCTATGAAGTGTGTTCTTTTTTTAAATTGGGCAAAATTATGATCATTTGAAAGCATTTTATCATACTACTCTTTATGTGGAAGTCTGTGTATTCTGTGCTTTAACAAAAAATTTGTCTTTTAAACCTGCTGGCTGTGATAGTAAAGTAAAAAATAACCATAAAAATAATAATACAAATCTCTTATCTCTGTCAGATGTTTATTGGCAAAGTAAGATGTATATTCTGCAAAAGCATTTTTAGCATTTCACATGCTATTTGGATTCCTCATAGAATGTCTAGTTAAAGAGATATATGTAAATGTACATATACACATAATATGGCTTTGTAAGACAGGAACTGTAAACAACATTTGCAAAATATTACTTCATCAGGGCCATGAAAATCTAGAAAACAGGTCAGGTCTACTATCTTCCCCAAGATAAACACAGACTTCCTCAGAAATTTAAATTCTGCAGCATTACTTGCATTTACAAATAACAATTCTTTAACTTTCCAGAGTGGAAATTCTTCCATTTCCTACTCATTTACTTACTGGAAAGTGTGAAACATTTTATCACATTAAACTGTAGATGGTTCTTTTTTTTGTTGTTGTTGTTCCCAGGGGGGAATTTGATTCCTAAGTGTCAGGGCTGGAAGAGTACCTAGCTGTTGGAGTTTGAGATGCCTGCTCTCTGGAACAATTGCCATGCTCTCCATCTTCCCAGGCTGTGCACAGAGAAAGCTGGGTGCCCTAGGAGAGAAGCCCCTACAGTCAGAAATACACAGAACTGCCCAGGCACAGAGCCCCAGGGATTTCAAACATTATCTCTCCTGCAGTGCTGCAAGGGATATCTCCAAGAATAAGGGTGAAGAGTCTCTCTTCTACCCAAGACACCAAAGAGCACTCTCCTGGTGGGTAATTGTGGAGGCACCAGAAAGCACCATCTGGCAGTTTGCACTGTTGTTTTCGAGGAATCAAAGCCTGGCAACAGAGTAGGTTGTGTTTTTTGCACACAAAAAACAGCATCTTCTCCAGGCACTAATTTTTCTGGATGCTAGCTTTTTCTGTCTGGCTAACAAGGCAGCTGAGTCCTCCTGCAATCCTGGCAGATGTAGCTGCCATGGAATTGCCAAAAATTTTGAAAAAGCAGGAAGACAGTTGAGCTTGATGGTGTAGGGCTTGGCTGAGCAAAGATTGGAGAACCACAGTTTTGTATATAAATAGCAATGTATCACCTGAACTCTGCTCTCCATGCTATTCCTTACCTGCCCTCTGATGTCTGTGACATTTTGGCTGGAATTAAGGAGGGGCTAGGCTCAGCTGAGTGAAAACCTGCAAGGCAAAGCTGTTCAGTGCTGTTCAGATCTGGCCTGGTAAGTTGTGGGGGTACTTGCTTTCTGGGCAAGCTGAAGCTGAAAAAGGGATCTAAAGTGGTGACTGAAGTGTCTAAGCCCTTTTCTTGTCTCAGCCCTGTCCACTACTTTTGTAGTGATATCCACTACTTTAGTGATATGCTGAGTGTTTCCAGTTCCCTGTCACTGGGAATTTACCAACTGCCTTAGCTTTCTCACCATTAGCAGTTTTGTTTGCTGGTCACAGGATGCTCCCTCTGGAAACTTCTGTTGGCAAGATTCCAGGTGGAGAGGAAAGCACACAAAGATGATAGCAATTATTCTCATATCACCTGCAGAGGACACTGTGACTGGTCTGTCCCCATAACCATGGAAGAGGCAAATCCTCTGACTGCTCCTGCAGAGGCTGGAAAAGAGTACAGCAATGAGAGAGAGCCTTAGTCATGAAATCCATTTCTTTTAATGTGCAGCATCCTCTCCACAGAAGCCCTGAGGGACAGGTTGATGTGTTGGCATGTTTCCAGCTGCTGGGTGTGATTCACCTGACTCGCCCCCTGAAGTGTATCCACGTAACATCCACACATCATGTGCATAAATCAGCTTTCACCTGAAGAATGGGAATTCTTTGTTGTCAAATGAATGTGAGCTGTGAATAACCTGCAAAGTGTATCATAGCAGTCCTGAGTGGTTGTCAGTTTTCCAGAGGGTTGTGCTGTTAGCTGGAAACGTCTCGCTGTTCAGTTCCTAGAGTTTTCCAGGCCTAAAGTCTCCTTGTCTGAATTGTCAAACATATCATTGTCACCAGAGACAGCTGGCACAGGAAAATGATGGTGTGAAAGAATCAAATGATACAGCATTTTTGCAAAACCTTTTACAAATCTGTATTAAAGCCAGTCTTTTATTTCTTATTAAATTAGCATCATACTATGCTGAAATTTTTATGCGCTGGCTGAAGAGTTACAGCTAAATGATATTATGAGCCATTATGGCAATATGCAGCAGCATTGACCCAGACTAGTCTCCCAGTGCTCCAAATCTTATCCATTCCACACTCGGTTTACCACAAAAATGGCCTGCATTGCTGTAAGCTTAAAAGAAGAGGACACACTCTTACATGCATCCTGTGTTTCAAATGTGCAACGATGGCTTAATTAACAGGAAGCAGATTCAAGCCTGCTCCAGACACTCTGGCAATTAGGCAGATATCAGTTCTCAATTCTGCCAGAGCACAGAGTGAAAGGAGATATCCTTTCTCTGGAGCATGGGGAGAACCAGTTATGTATCCTAGGAAGTATTTAAATGGAAATACTAGATTCTGAGTAAATGAACTGTAATAATGAAATTCATTTCTGTGATTCCTACTGCTGGGAATCACTTCCTAACAGGAAAGTATAAAGAAGATAAAGTCCTCTTATTGGGTGTGCAGAGCAGAAGGACAACAGGCAACAGACTCAAACTGGAAAACGGGAAATCCCAACACAGTATAAGGACTTGTCAGACCCTGGAGCAGGTTGTGCAATCCCTGTCTTTGGAGATACTGAAAACCTGGTTGGACATGGTGTTGACTACCTGCTCTAAAAACCTTCTTTGAGCAGGGGGATGTTCCAGGTGAACACCTGAGGTCCCTTCCAATCTACATGTTCCTCAAATTGCATCTGTGCAAGAACTGTGTCCTGCAGCACTGTAGCAGTGGGAGGCTTGTTGCCAACACCATTCAGTGAAGAAAGGGAGGAAGCAAGGCTGCTTTGAGTGGAGTTTTCTGGAATGTAGCTGAACAATCTGCTGGAGAGGAACTGGAGGTGACCTGGTCGGAAGAGTGTTGGTTTCTGCACAACATTGCTTTGGGGAGGGTTTTAAAAAATTTTAAAAATATTTTTATTAATGCACTTATTCTTTCTTCTGCCTCCTTTAGTGAGGTCTAAACTAGAACTAAACACATATTTTTAATGCATGTAGTCACAGAGACAAACAAACTCTGTCAAATACGGTTGGGGAGATGATCCAGTGCAGCAAGAGACCAAGTAACAGTTGTGAGAAGACACAGGAACATGGTGAGAAGGCAAGAAGTTGCAAGAAGTGCAAATAGAAGAGACTGCCATAGATGGAAAAGACTCGGTGGTGCTCGTTATTGCCTTTGCATTTCTACAGTGTTTGCTACAGCAGAGCACAAGAGCCAATGGCACAGTCACTGAGCAATTGTGTGGTGGTTGCTGTTGACCACAGAATCACAGGGCTGGAAGGGACCCACAAGGGTCATTGAATCCATCTCCTGGCCTGAACAAAACAGCCCCAAGAGTCACATCATGTGCCTTAGAACCTTGTCCAAACACTTCTTGAACTCTGTCAGGCTTGGTGCTGTGACCTCTTCCCTGGGGAGCCCAAACACCTTCTGGATGAAGAAGATATCCTGATAGCTAACCCAAATCTCCACTGACACAGCTTCAGGCCATTCCCTTGGGTGCTGTGACTGTCACCACAGAGCAGAGGTCAGTGCCTGCCCCTCCTCTTCCCCTCCTGAGGAAGTTGTAACTGCAATGGGGTCTCCCCTCAGTCTCCTCCAGGCTGAACAGACCCAGTGCCCTCAGCTGCTCCTCACACTGCTTCCCCTCAAGACCCTTCACCTTTGGACTTTCAAATGATGCCAGCAGATTGTCAGGAAAGTTTGGATAGTGGAACTAGACAATGTGATTCTTTAGAGCAATAAGTAGTATTTTAGTAACTGCTTTCAGAGTGAGTTCTAGAAGGTGACTTGTGACTGCCTATACAGGGTGTATTTCTCATGTTACTCGTATTGGAAGGAACCTCAGTCTGAGACATTGGTGTAGTACTTCTGTGGCTTGGTTGATGACTGTCATTCATTTCTTCAATAGATTTGGGTTAATATCACTTCTTAAAACAATGCTTCTGACAACAACTGAAACACTTACAAAAATGGGCATTTAAAAATATTATAATCCTAGTAATGTAAATAGCAGTGCTTTCTTCTTTCTTTTTTCTCCAGATTCACATTCACAAGTGTGTAGAGATGTCATTTATGTCCTAGACACATTAATTTCTGATTTTTTTCCTTTAACTCTCTTAATTGGAAGAAAGTATGTTGCTGCTGATTTATGAAGTCTTCAGAAGTGCCAGGGATCATTTTAAATGTACACAGCTGCTCTGCAGTAGTTTAACTTGGCAGATAGTATTAAACCATTGAATTGTGTCATTTATTTGTGTATGCACACAATAAGTTCCTTGTGCAGGTTCTTCAGAAAAAGTCTCAACGCTGATTCGGAAACGTGGCCTAAAAATAACCTAGCCCCATGATTTATTGTTTTGGTGCTTGTCTCCAAACAGCACATCTAAAATGAAGAATGAGACACCGTGTGTACCCCAGATAAGGCAACGGAATGGAAACCATCCGTAAGAGGAGCTGTAGACCGAGGTCTGAAATGGAAAAGTTCCCAGGGTGAATGAGCAAGCACGGTGGGAATTGACTCGTGTTTGTTGTGGGCATTTGGGAATGCTGCAGCTTATTTCATTGCTGGGCAAGGGAGTGCATGACATGTAATGAGAAAGAGCAGCAGTCGTGGCAGCAGCATCACTGGTTGTAGTGGAGTATAAATCAGGGCAGTTCACTCTGTCATTCCATTCAGGGCATCATAAAAGTAACACCTGTCATCTGGAAAAAATCTAAACTCAGAGAATAATATAATGCATTTTGCATGAATGTATAAAATCCTACAGTACCAGAAAATAAAACACTTAGAAATCGAGTCTTTATACTAAGGGGTGACATCTGCAAATATATTCCACGATCAATACTATGTGACTTGATTTATGTCTTAAACTATTCTATGGGGAGAAAAAAAGTAGCAGTATAGATTCTATTATAGCTCTAAAAAATAACTTTTTAGGCCATGATACTAATCTCTTTGATCCACATCACTTAATGTATTGGAAAGCAAAAGAGCTTCCCTTATTTCTCCTTTGGCTGTAAAATGGACTGCAAACAGCCTTCAGGGAATTGTAGATTCAGTTACATCCTCAACAAGAGAACCTAATGGGCAGTGTTTAAAGACTGATTGATAGGCATCATCTCTTGATGATCATAGCAGAACTTTTTAAGCTGCTGATTGCAAGAACAGACATTCTGGAAAGCAAAATTTATGCCTGCCAGGCTTTTTGCCGTGTTTTGTCTCCTTTTTTCTTTTCTCCCTTCAAACCAGATTTCAGCAGTCAGACCTGGAAGTCAGTAACAATGGCCAAAAAAGCCCTGTGAAAGACTTATCAGCCATGCAAGTTTCAAATATTTCTCTTTGGTAAATGGTCTAAAAGACAGAAATTTAAGATTAAACAGAAGTTTGTCCTAAAGCTCTAGAAAAGGGTAAAACTTTTGAACATTGGAAGCTTTAGGAACTGTAGGAACTTCAGAAAGTGGGTGCAGAATTATCTATTCATGATGAGTCAGTTCTGTCATATACCACTGTCACAAAATTTCCATGTGCTCTGGATATGCACAAGATGGAAAATTAGTTGTTTTCAGGAAGTCATGAAATTTCTGTTGTCTTATTATGAAGGGTTGTGAAGCATAGATTTTTTGATCCAGGATCAGTGTTGTCAATGATGAAATTGAGACATCAGCCACATTTCCCTTTATATTCCTTGCCTTCTGAGGTGGCAGCTTGGTGCTACCTGTGAAGCAGCTGTGGAAACACTCAGCTGCCTGACCCAAGATGTCAGTGTGAAGGAGCTCAGACCCTCTCAGGGTGCAAAACTGGAGCACCCTGAGTCTGCTGCTCTCAAGAAACTGGGCTACTGTGCTACCACTCAGAGTGATGAAGCAGGAAGTATTATCAGTGATCTGAGTGAAGAACCTGAACACTGCTGTATTCTTTTCTTACACAACCCCAATAAATAAACCAATAAATAAGGCCCATATTCTAACATTGGATCTCTGCACTCTGGCAACTGGGTTGCATATTTGTGAATTGGTGGGCAGAGCACTGGAGAGATGTCTCAGGCCATCTAATTCATTTGGGACTTCTTGGTCCCACTCATCATTCCCACTAATGTGTACAAACCACAAATCTGGTCTGTAGTGTTTTTCTGACTGCTACTTCTCCATTGCAGGGAGAGTTTGGGATTTTTTTGGAGCACATGTTGTGCATTTGAGAAAAGATGAGGTTTTTTCTTAAGGCAACAGGAAAGGAACTAAATGTCAATGTAAGTAACAGAACAGATAAAAATTGCCTTGGTACATTGGTGTTTTGTTGTTAAATCATCTACTTTTAAATTAGATTATCATAGTATAAGCATTTTAGTAAATTCTTTTTTTTTTTTTTTTTTTGAGGGGGGTAATTAATACATCTTTATGTTGACATTGCCCACAATTATCTAATTTTAAAGTATAGAGGGAAATGTTGGAAGTGTCCTCTGTGCATCACTTCACTGCCACACAGGCCCAGCACAATGAGCAGAGGAATAACAACAATCAGTTTACCAAAGCTGCAGCTAGACTCCCACTAAAATGTTGGAGAATTAAATCTTTGTAATTGTTACAAATATAGTATTTTCAAAGCAAACTTATTACTGGACCTATGGTTCAGATGTTCCATGAATGGTATCTTGTTCTTCATTAGCAAAAGTTGTGTACCACAGTCTCAGGAACCAGGCAGCAAACAAGTCCCAGAAAACATCTTTAAACCTGAGCAGAACTGAAGTTTCTTTTTCTGGGATGTCAGGTTTACAGCATTGGTATTAATAGTACACTGATAACTTGTAGCTAATTGAATAATGCCCTTATTTAAAACTAAATTTTCTGTATTCTGTGGACTGACCTGTGATACAGATGGGGTATAGCTATACCACAGACTAGAAAGCACTGCAAAAGCCAATCCTGCAAGAGAGCTTGGTCTTGGGTAATTATTCTTAAGGAAAACTCTTCAGAGAGGAGCTAGTTACCTCTCTTCTTCAGTCTCAGGAGGTAGATGACAGTGTTATGTCCTTTGCCAATGAAAAATTCCACTTTTGTATCCGTGAAAATCCACATTAGCAAGCATAAGAAAGCTTGAAACATATTTTTCTTGTGGACAACCATATAAAGAGGTATGTAGAGCACAGGATGTAGCCTTGTTCTTCATGGATCCTTGTGCTTTTACAGTGGTATGGTCTGAATACCTTTTGGTGTGTTTGAAATGCAAAGGCAGATTTTGCTGCTCTAACTTGCTTCTAAGCTGGTACTGAAGAGGGACCCACTTTTGACTGTGGTTCCAAAGACCATCAAATATTCCACTTTCATTTAAACCTTTCACCAATCTGAATTAACTGGATTAATTAAAGAAAATACATGCCCTAACATCCTAAAATATTTTGAAAATTCTCTTCTTTGGCCTTTCAAATAGCAATAATGATAGTAATTTTAAAATCCCAGCTTTTGCATGCAAACCAACAAAACAAAATGTTATTTCTTTGCAGAAGTGAGAAAAATCCATATCTGGGAGGGTGTTAATGTTCTAATTTGTGACAGAGTATATTCCTGGCAATTTTTATTAGGAAGAATCTGAGGCAAATAGTAAGATCCTGACCCTGAGAGAATTTTGAAAATGCAGTTATGCTGCAGAGGCTCTGCTGTGTCCACCCAGAGATATCAGGTGCAGATCAGTGGAGTCAAGCCCTCAAAACCTACCTGCCAGCTGGAAGTGTGATCTAGAAAATGATGTAGAAAACCTGTAAGCCAAGTACCAGCTTAGAAACCACAATATCTTCAGATATTAGGATAAGTAAAAAGTTCTAATTTTGGCAATAAATATTGATAGTCTTAATGTTTTTTAAGATAATTATTTTAAAGAAGGAAAAAAACCAGTGCAGCTGTCAATCCTGCTGAGCAGAACTTTATTTCCCTGACCCCTAGAAAAAAGCCTTGCCTGCTAAAGGCTGGTTCACTGAGTATTTCTGAGTATGGGCATGCAATGTTTTTACAGTGAAACATAAAACCAGGCAAAACCCCACCTGGGTTCAGCTTTTTTTAATGAGATGGAAGTTCAGATTTGAGTTTACCAAAGATTGATGATTACTGAAGATGAATATGTGGTTGGGGTTTGAAATATAATTCTCTGCATGCTAAAACACACATACATGGCAGATATAAACTATTCAAGTAGGGAACTTGAAATGCTGGACTATTTCTAGGGCAAATACCTCTAAAACCTCATTTTTCCAATTCTTATTTTCTGTTCAACTGTCTGTGAGAGGACACAAAGTTTCCACAAAATTGGAATTGTGTTAACTACAGATAAAATAAATTGCTCCTCTCCAAAATCCTTCCCCCAGGTGTGTTTGAAAGGTCAGGTTAGAACTTTCTCAGCATTGCACGGTCTAAATTAGTCCTGAACAAGAATTGTACATTAATCAAAATGAATGAAGATTTTCTTTTAGCTGGAGTGATGAGGCCTGTGGTATGGGAGCAGAAGGATGTGATTACTGCTCATCAGGCTATATCCACACCAAAATCTGCTCTGTTACACTGGTGTAAACCAGCAAAAACTCAGCTAGGTATTGGGATTTACAGCACAATGTACTGGAAGTCAGAAACTGATCCTCCTCAAAAAATGTTCTTGGAAATTAACATTCACTGATCATTTTAACATCAGTATTACTATTGTAATAATATAACTATATAACTAATTCAAACACCTGTTTGGTAGGCATGCTGGACAAACAAAGGCAGCTCCATTCAGGGCACTGGAGGGCAGAGGGATTACTCTAAATCTTAAGTGCCACTTTTGGACCCTTTTGTGCACTTTCTCAGCCCCAGAGCAGCAGCTTCTGGAAATCCTGCTGTCCCTTCTCCTCCTGCTGTGCTTTCCACCATGTCTGTAAAACAAACCTCTCAGACCTGCTTCTCAAAATTGCAATTGGCTCAGGCAGTAAAGGTTCAGCAGAAAAGCATCATCTGGCAATACCTGTAATAGCTGTAATGCTGCCTCCAGGATCCTGCACTGCAGCCCCAAAGCCATAGAAAACAGGATGGGTTGGAGCTTGGTCCACTGCACAGTCCTGAGGAACAGGTGAGGGGTTATGGCCTAATGAGTCAGATAACTGCCAAATGTTGTGTTAACATAAGAATTTTATTTATCAACACTGTGTTAATCAATAACTATTTAAAAAATTAGAACTCTTTTGAACACCTGATGCTCAGTGGCTTTAGATGTATGGGTCAGATCACTGTCAGGGCGCTGCTGAAAATTACCTTAAACTGCATTTTGGGGAAGGAAAGTCTGTGGAGAGCTGCTGCATTGTACTGCAGTGGTGCAGTACACCTCATGGGAGGCTCTGTAGCTGCCCTGGAGCACTCTTTGTTCCCTGAGAGCCCAGACCTTCAGTCAGGGAGCCTTCAGCTTTGTTACAGCTGGCCAAAGCTTGAGACTTGTTATCACCAGAAAAGTTCACAGACTTGTTTCAGCATAAATGTCAGACTTTGACACCTCTTCTTGAGCCCTCCTTGTGTTTTCCTCCAGGTACTCCCTGCAGGATCTGTGGGTGGAGGGGTTCCTTTGGCAATCTGGCTGTTTCCCAGCAAGCAGCAAGAGCCAGCTAACCCCTCTGGAGGGGCAGGAGATCTGCTCCCCCAGCAAACACTGAGAGTATGGTCTCACCCACAGATCTTCAGCTGCAATGCTGCTCAGAGCAGCAAAATCATATTTGGACAAATCTTATTAGCTATTATGTAATTTGTTAGTTTATTGTGTCTACTACCATACATGTGAGCCAGAAGAATGAAGTGTTTTTTGCAGTGAGACACTCATGTGGGACTGACACAATTATTGAACGTGGCTTTTCATAACAATAACATTAGAAAGAAGTTTGATGAATACAGGTCTTTTCTTAGATGTTGCCATAAAGTATGCTGGCTTGGCTATAGACAAATCATATATATATGTAATTTATAATATATATATATAAAACTAGGGAAAACAAGATACAGTCATTTAACAAAATTTGAACTTTCCCTTTTTTATGTTTTTGCCCTTATTTGATTCCAACGACCTGGACATTCCTTTCCCTTTATTTCTGTGAAAGCTTATAAAATATAAGTCAATGATCCAGCAATCCTGGATTTTAATTCATTGTTAAGCAGGGTAACTCCTTATTCTTGAAATAAAATAAAATTAAAGAGAAGCTGAGATGTAAGAACTGCAAATAGTAGCAGTATTATTCAAGTACTGGCAGCTGCTTTGTGATGCTGAATGTTTCTCCATGGTGCTCCTATAACCTGTTCACATGCTTCATTTTGAGCCTTAGCTTTGCAGTTCTTTTTCCTCCTCAGTTAGATTTGAATGGATTGCTGATGTTAGTGGAAGTTGTGGGTCACTTCCTAGGCTGCTCTGGAAGTTGAAGGTTACCTTCTGTTGCACAGAATTTTTAAAGAATTAGAATATTCTCATCCCCTAGTACCTTATAGTTGTAGGTGTTCCTTTTCTACTGGGGGTTTTATGGTTGTTCCAGAGGAGATGGAAAGAGGTTTGCAGGTGTGAGAAGCAAGTATCTTGTGTATCCTGCCTGAGAGCATGGCTGCACACTGGTTAACTTGGACAAATTAACCCAGGATGACATTGCTGTGACTGTGGGGCTTCCTCTGTCTTCTGGGTAGCTGGTTTCCTTCTCCCACAACCCAGCAATCTTTTCTCTTATTTTTTATAGATAGAACTAAACTTTGTGCTATGTTCCACAAAATAATCTCCATCTTCTGGACACGTCAACAACTTTCCATTCTCCATCTCTTACTTCATTGTGGCCAAATGCCTTGCAGTAGATGAATAATGGGTTTATTCTTCCTTTGACTATGTACCTTTATGTTATCTCTTGGAATATTTTTGCTTTGCAGGCTGGCACCAAAACAAATTTGAAAACATTAATGGAACTTCAGAACAAGCCACCTACACTTGGAAACCTTGCTAGCAACTTGGTCTGCTTTATTTTGTTCATAATGTATTTTCAGATGTTTATCTTGGAAATGAGAACAGTGACCAGTTCCAGCTTTCATGGCTCTCATTAGTTTATTCATCTAAAAATGACCACGGAAACCCAAATGTATTTCTAAGTACAATATTATGGTTCTCCATATCTGTTTGGAATGAGGTTGAAGGCATGGCTTCCAAGCAAGAGGACTCTTTGCTTTGGTCCTTACCCTGCCATTACATGAGTGGAAAAGCAGCATACTGCAGCACTCTGGCTGTGGGGTGCACACCCACTTTGAGCAGGCTCTGGCCCATAAGTGGTCATCTGAGCAGAGTGAAACTCCTGTCCTGAGTGTAAGGAAAGATAGAAACTCTCCAGGGTCACCCCCTGTCCTCTGGCACGTACATTTGGGGGAGTTTGGGTCAATGCTGGCTTTGGAGTAAGTCCTGGCCCAATTTTCCATAAATCCCTCAGCACACTTCTCTTCTAGCAACAAAACCCTTCATTAAACTGGCATTTGAGGGAAGCAGCATGTGTTATTAGTGCCCTTCCAGAAGTGGAGAGCAACTTGCAGGACTGTTGTTTGGAGGTAAGGACAGAGCTGGGCACGAGCCATCAGATGTGCTGTATGCTCCACATGCAGCCATCCCTTGGCCAGGAAAAGGTGCTCTGATTTTGTGCTACCAAAACATCCTCCTGGGAGACCCCATTTCAATGGCATCTGTGTCCTGAGAGCCAGTGAAAAGAAAGCTGGATCCCCTTCATGAGTTTTTTGTTGTTCCCACTGTTACTACGATAATTTTCATATTTTGAATACAGTCCAAGAACATTTTGCATCTTCCCTTTTACTACAGATATGAACAGCTGTTTGAAAAGAAACTGATAAATAGATGAGATCTTGTGTGTTTTCCAAGTATTCGCTTAACTACAATGACTGCATTGGGAAAAAGCAGTTTCTGGACTGAGACTTGATTTGTAAATAGCCAAATTATGCAAACACTTGATTTATGATCCAGTGGGTAGTAATTTATTCAGTATCATGGGACTGGACTGCTAGTCTTGTATTCATTATTGATATACATAGTTAAAGGAAAATTAAGATAATTTTCTTCAGGAAAGTCTCTGTTCAAAGAAAAATCTCAGGCTTGCTTTCTTACATTGATAATGTATGATTCCCCTGGAAAAACATTATTTTCATCTCGGGTCGATTCTCAACCCTTTCACTTTGGCAACTGGAATTCCCACTGATCTCTGTGATCTGTGGGGATAAAACTTCATCCATGTATATAACCAACTTTGGGAGCATGGTTTGTGCTGGTTTTGGCTGGGACAGAGTTAATTTTCTTCATGGTAGCAAGTATAGGGCTATGTTTAGGATTTTTCCTGGAAAGAGTGTTTTTAACACAGTGATGTTTTAGTTACTGTTGAGCAGGGCTTGCACAGTAAAGGCCTTTTCTGCTCCTCATCCCACCATGACTGTGAGGACATTGTGGGTGCACAAGGACTGGGAGGGGGTGCAGCCAGGACAGCTGCCCTGCACTGACCAAAGGATTCTCCAGACCATATGGCACCTCAGCAGGTAAAACTGTGGCAAGAAGAAAGAAGGGAGGGACATTTTCAGTGATGGCATTTGTCTTCCCAAGTCACTCCTACATGTGATGGGGCCCAGCTTTGCAGGAGAGGGCTGAACACCTGCCTGCCCATGGGAAGGAGTGAATAAATTCCTTGTTTGCTTTGCTTGTCTGCACAGCTTTTGCTTTATTTATTAACCTGTCTTTATCTCAATGCACAAGTTTTCTCACTTTTATCCTTCTCACCTCTCCCCCATTCCGGCAGGGGTGAGTGGGCAAGTGGCTGTGTTGCCAGCCAGGATTAAACATGATACAGGTGTAGAAGAAATCTATTTAATTCCTAATGAAAACTGAGAGCTCCTTTCTATCTGTTGTCAAGGAGGTTGTTTCTCCTTCTCCAACAACTAGTCCAGAATGATGTAGTTTTTAAAGAAAAATTCCAGCAGAGGTATTCAATCTGGAGTTATTTGTCAAATTAGGCATGATACTTGTTTGTAAGTAGTAACAAATGGAAAACTTCATGTTACATGCTAGAAGGAAAAAGAGACTAAATAATTCTTAAGCAATATTCAGATGTCAGGCAGGAAATCCTGCTCACATGGGACTGTATCATGTTGCACACCTTTTTGGGGCTCTTTATCAAGAAAGGATTTCTGTTTCTTCTTAAAATATTGGAAGGGTTGTAGCAGAGAGGTGTAACTGAGGGCAAACCCTGGTGTAACTGAGGGCAAACTCAGGCAAGACTCATATTCCTGAGCGCAGTACAATCTGGGGCTGACTGAACTTAGTGAATTTGGGGTGTAGCTTCACTAGAAGTGGACCACCTGAGCCTGACACATCCTGGGGGACTTTGTGGTGTCTGCCTCTGGGCAAAGAACTCAAGCCACAGAAGGTGAGGCAGCCAAGCATGCCAAGCACATCAAGGAGGAGAGAGGAAAAAAGGTAAATGGGAGCTAAGGGAGCTGAGTTTTTCAGTCCAGCTGTGGGCTGGAGAAGACAGGAAACTTACTCCTTCCCCCTGTGATGGTATATATGGATTTATTTTACATTAGATAGGAACCTGACTTTCCCCTTGGTTACTACCAGACTGATGATGCCAGCACACTCCTGTCAATTTGGGCAGAAGTTTGGTGCCCCAAACTGCAGAACTGCCGGGTTTTTGCTGAGAATTGGGTGAGTGTCCCATTAGCCTGGTGTTTTTGGGATCCTTGTAAGAGGATCCTTGTAAGAGGACCCCTGTCAGGCTGCAGGAAAACCAGATGCTGTATTCCAGACCCTGTGCTCTGAGCAGGACATTAGGAAAAAGCAAGCTGCTGCAAACACTTCTGAGTTTCTGGGCTCAACTCACTGCTGCCAGGATAAGCCTGCAGAGAGTAAACTCAAGGAGCCAGGACCTTCAGACATTAACTAACATCTCTTCAGCTAAGTCAGGAAAGGATATTATCAGCACAACCTTTGCTACCTCTGTAAAGACTCTGATTCAGTTATAGACATCTATAAACGTAAATTTCTAAATCTGAATTATCCTTTTAGAATCCCTTTAGAGCACTTTGAAAGAAATGTGCATTTTTAAGGAGTGGTTAATTTCTCTCAGAGGGGCTCAAACAAATGGATGACAGAGATTTGCATCCAAAGAGGAAGAAGCCTTAATTGATTACCTTATATCTGTATATGGTTTTTTTTTCCTGACTTGCTGTGCTGAACATAAATGCTTATGATAACACTGAGGAGTATGGAATCCATGGGGAATTTAATCCTGAAGCAGTTGCTCAGTTTAAACAGGGCTGCTTAACTAAAAACTTCCCAATGTGTGCTAGCAAAGCACCATGTGTGCTAGCAAAGCACCATGTGAAAATCTGTGATTGTCTGTGAAGCAATGTGATTATTCAGTGCAAGCCTGGGTATAGGCTGAAAATGCAAGATCAAATGCCCATCAATGACAAGTCAGCTAGACAGCCCAAAGGAACCTTTCACTTCAAATACAGAGTTCTTAGAGACTGTTTCCATGGATGTGTGCAGGAAGTTGCATGCCTGCTCTGCCCATGCTTGTAGTTTCTTGACAAGGGTCAGTTCTGGAAGCCATTTAACACCACAGCACAGTCACATTCCTCGTGTCTCCTTAGATCTCTGCTGTGCATCCTAGCAAGCCAGTCTCTTGATCTGATTTAGTGGCTAACTTTAAGCTATTCCCCCCTCCCCTTCCTCTTTCCCTCTTTCCTCCCTTCCCACTTTCTTCCCTTCTTCTCTCCCACCTCTCTTTCTTCTCTCCCCACCTGCCTGCATCTATGTAATTCAAATAATTTAAAACAATGTATTGATTTTTTCATTGCAAATAAATAAAGAATGGTTCTGGTTCTTTCCCCTGTGCTTCTGTACAGTATCTATGTCATTCATCCTGCTGTGTGATTTCTGTTTTTCCTTAAGGCAAGCGAGTTACACGTCTATGCAGCAACTATTGCATCCATCTTCATAGACAATTTTTATTGAAATATAACATGTTTTAGCATAGTAACCACTTTAGCATAGAAGGAACCCTATAACAATAATTTTTTTTTAGGTGAAGGAGCACATTCTAACTTCTAAACATAAAAAGAAACAGAGAAAGTACATACCTATTCCCCAAGAGGATATTTAGAAGAATCAGATATTAATAGCAAAGTTTAAAAAAAAAAATTTTATTGAATTGCATACAGCTCTTTACTACAGTGCTATTTTTCCTGCTTGAAGAATTTTATACTGAGTTGATGTTTCTTTCCACTTCATAGATGAATGGACTAGAGAAATTACTTTATAAGGGATCTCAACTCCATTTCTATTGTCATCAGACTTATAAAAATATTGGGCAGAACAACTTAGCTCAGGATTGTACTGAGCTTCTTATGCTTGAAGGCATAAGTTCTCTGCCTGCCTCACCATCAGTCCAGTGCATGACCACTTCACAGTATCTGTGCTACATTTTCCCATCTGTAGAGTGGGGATAACAGATTACCTGCTTTCTAAAAAAAGTAATAAAAATAAATCATTTTTTTAAGGCTAGCAAAGAGCCTATGAATTTTTTTTTTTAATTTTGGCTTAAAAAAAGAAGAAAAAGAAAAATCTTTCAGGATATAACTGCTAATAGAAGCAAATTATTTCTAGGAGCAAAATAGGTCTTTGTGAGACTGAAGAGTCCACATTTACGGCTTTTTGAAAGATACAAATTTGCATGTGGACAGTGCTTTAACTTTGTCTTTTCACTTACAAAAAGGCTTCAGCACTATTCAGTAATTCAGGAAGTTAATCAAGTATAAAGGTGTCAGAGTGAAAATTTCATAGAGGAAGTGACACAGAGGTTCGTTAGCCACACCAAAAGTAATCATGCCAAAATTCTTGAAACCGAGTTTTTTCCTGCAGATAAGAAAATGTACAAGGAATAATTTCTTACCCACAGACTTTTTTTTGAGCAGAGATGTTTTTGGTTAAATTGCCTTCCCAAAATTTGGACAGACTTGGTCAAAATGAGAATTGAAACTGATTTCCAGCTCTGAATTTCCAGCTACTCTCAAGTAGACATATGCAGAAATAAGCTGATTTGTTCCTGTAGCTTCATTTTGCAGCCTAGTGTGCAGTTCAACACACAGCCAAAAAAAAAAAAAAAGAGCTTTAACTCTTTCTGAAAATATGCCAGTGGATAATTTATGTGGCAACAAGTTAGCTTCACTCTTCGTCTTCAAAGCACTCATCAAGCCTCCACTGCTAGTCCACTTATATTTGTGACAACTTTCTACTGTAAGCAAAATTGTTCCTCTCAATTTATTTGTATCACAAATTGGTCTCTGTGAACTGGGTTGGTGCTGTTAGAAAATATGAAGTACTCAGAGTGTACAGCAAAGATGGACCTTACTTGGTAGCTTCAGATGCTTTTACTTGTTCAAATAACCCTTATGCAAAACTCACCTGACTTTAAATCTCTGGGTAAAAGTAGGGAGTAAAAGTGTTGCTTTGTAAGTCTCCACAAATTATTTGTTCATCAAGGAGCAGAGCTTTCTAGCCTCTGTTGGCTGGAGACTGTGGTCAGAGTTGGAACTGCTTATGTAATCTTGATTAATATTTGAGCTGAGTGCATCTGCCTGGCTCCCACCTGACCTGGCACTGGGAGCTGCGTGGGCTCTGGCCATTGGACCAGGCCAAGAAAAGTGAGCCAGCTCCAACTGGAAGTTGGTGGGGTGGAGTATGCTGGAAACTGCTTTAAGAGAAAATGATTCTTTAATGGGAAAAGTGTGATTTTTCCAAGTAATTTGACCCGAGTGGAAACAAAGCTTGTCAGAGACTGTATTACGTGAAAATGTTTGCAGAGTGATGTCAGTGTGTTAGCACTGTTAGCAGACAGTTGGAGCTTTATTCACAAAAAGGGCACATTTTCACTGCATGTAGCAGATTCATAAATGAGACTTTCTGTGCACAAGTGAGCTCCATGAAGATACAGCCCTTCCATTTCGAGGAAAAAGACATTTTTTGCATAGATGGGCCAAATTATTTTGTGGCACTCTGAATGCAGGTTATCAAAGGGCCTTCCAAGGTTTCCTCTTGGATGTGAGTCCCTCTGAGCAAAAGTATGGGGAGAAGATTGGAGCTGAAAGGCACTTTCCAAGGATTAGGTGTAGCCCACTGCTCTTCATGGTGGCTCAGGTCACAGATTCCCCCAACCTCTGCCTCCTGTGTCCTTGGCACTGACTTAGGGAAATGTGTAAGAAGCAAGGAATGTATGAAGTGATTTTCTCTCAGATGTACTGCTGTGCCTCTGACAGTCTCCACAGCAACCACATCACACAATCCACTCCATAAGACAATTGGAAAAAGATGGTTTGTTTGGGTGTTACCTGACCTTCCAGCTCAGTGGAGTTTTCAAACACAGTGGGGACAAGCAGCAAGCACTGGGTGAGGGAATTGGAGGGATGGTTTGAAGAATCTGGGTAGGCTGGAGTCAGTCTCAAGTTTGGAGGCAGGCAGCCAGCCCTCAGTAATATTTGGGTGATGCTCAGCCATCCATGTAGGCATGAGTGGGAGTCTGTGAGTGCAGATTCCCACAGGATGGAATTCACAGTGCTGGGCAAGGGGAGGCAGAGGCTCCTTGGTCAGCTACTGTCTCGGCCACTTCCTTCTGTGCTCCTACTGTTCTTTGCCTCAAAACCAGCACTAAGGAGCCTGTGGAGGAATTCTTCCAGGAAAATCTTCAGTAAAGCCTTTTAATTTTCTGAGCCGGCCCTTGCTCTCCCCTTTGGGAATGAGGAATGAATATTGCCTGTATCATTTTCAGCTTGCTGCCATCAGTTTCTGTGGAATAAAACAATCCCCATTCCCCTCTGCTCCAACTTCTCTGAAAAGAAATGATATACAATCTGCAGGTGGTCTGTGGGATGGTCCCTTGCCGGTGATTTCATTTTTGTTGCGGTGCAATATATTGCTATTGTTATTTGCACATCTTCAGTAGTAACGTGCTAGGGAAATACAGATATTTTTATTAGAACAGGCTGAAGCATCTTAGCATTTGGGAATGATTTGGCTTTATGGTGCTTGCTGTACCACAGGTTCAGTGTGCATGTGTGCAAGCACATCTCTAACAGAAGGTAAAAGGTACTTCTCCAGCCTCACTTCCTATGGTCTCCCATGCAGGTTCCTCTCCTGCACTGTTCACTGGTGTCTGGAGCCTGATGCAGTAGTGTATTAAGTGATGTGACTGACAGCTGCCATGAGTTGTGCTGTAAAAGGAAAGTGTGTGTAGCAGCTTTAAATCCCTCCTTAATGCACATGTATTTCATTTAAAAGTCTGACAAGAAAAAAATCAACATGTTCCTACCCTTACTGTTTAATTAGTTCTTATTGTGTTCATAACCCATTTCCACTTCATTATTCATAACTGTCAGTTCACTTTTTTTCTTTCCTTGTTTAATTAAAGTTGTTTAAGAGAAATCAGAGCTAGGCAAGGGTGCCTGACTTCCAGGCTTGGGGACCAAATTCCTACTTGCAAAGGTCAATTACAGTATAGGCAGCTGCAGTGAAAGCTGATCTCTAATAATCAGCCACGGGCTGTGATTAAGGGAAAAAACCAAAATAAAACTGCCTCTGAACTAATTTCTCCAACCAAATTTATTCTTCCTACCTTGTTTTGACGTGTGCCTATTGATACCTGTGTTCATGGCATCAGTAGTGTGCAGGAGAGCCTTGGCTCACACCAGTTTGCTGCCCATCTCCAAGTCCGGTTGACTGACCAGTGAAATTGCCTGTGCTGTACCACATATCTCTGTGGTATTGCAGCAGCTGAGGAAAAGATTTCATCTCAGCATCTGGTGGAAAGCATACCTAGTGAGAAATCTTTAGCTACTTTCATTTTGTCCTTCCTAAAATCTGAATGTGTCTGGTCCAGTATTGCTGTCAAAGATTTTATTGAGCGATAAGGGTGGCATGAATTTATTGGCATAGGAGGTTTGAAGGATTTGGGTGTGACCAGGATTTAAATGTTTTCTTTTGACTTTGAGCTCCTCAAAACTAACAAGGCTCTAGAGTCAGCACATTTCTTTGACCTCAAAAAAATCAATTGAACTGTTACCATTATAAAGATCTAAACTAGGACATTACTTGGCTTGTGTATTTTACAGTGAACACTTGTTTTTGTGCCTTCTGCACTGGCATAATTGGGCCACTGTTCAGGTGCATATTGCTCTTCAGGAAGGACACATAAGCATGTGTTTAAGACCTATGAAATCACCAGCCTTTTTTGCCTTTCCTAAATCAACAGGACTTAAGCATGTGCCTAAAGTGCTTTTTCCGAAATGGGGCCTTAAAGAGCTGAGTTAGCTTATCCACCTTCCTATTTAAAAGATGGATGTGGAAAATTTCCCAGATTATACATCTGCTCTTCCAATTTACATTGCGGAGGGTAAGGCTGAGTACAGAGGGAGCAGAAAAGGGGAAAGAAAAGTAAAAACAATCCTGAACTGGCTGCCTGGCAAAAAGAAAGTGAAACAGCTGCCTGCCAGATTGGGAGGGCTGCACCCTGTGTGCACCGTGGCAGGGCCATCTGCACGCCAGGCTTGCACCAGGTGCTGTATCCAGAATAGAAGGAGAGAGCCTGTGGAGAGAAAGCAAACCAGTTTGCAGTCAAAAAGGTGTCTAACTTTTCAGTCTAACCTTGATGTTTGGCCT
Source organism: Luscinia megarhynchos (assembly GCA_034336665.1). Lineage (NCBI taxonomy): Eukaryota > Metazoa > Chordata > Aves > Passeriformes > Muscicapidae > Luscinia > Luscinia megarhynchos. The sequence goes on along the minus strand of CM067566.1, from coordinate 35,710,267 downwards.
CCATCTGATACATTCTTTACTTTTTCTCTGTTTCAGTGGTAACAGTCACAGAGAGGGAATAATGGGTTGTGGAAGTCTTCTGCCTTGGTTTTGCTATTTCTTTCCAGCACTGTGTCTTAGCAGAGCATGAAAACACAAAGAGATCTCCTGGAATCTGAAGATGTGAAATTTGGGGTGCCCCACAGACAAAAAGATTATTCTGCTGCAAACCCAGCCTTTTCGGAGGAGTGGCATTTCCTCGGGGTGGTGATGCAGTTCAGGTGTGAGGAGCAAAGGCAGCTCTGTGCCTGTGGTTGTGCACACACTGCCCACAGCCTGCACCTTGCTCCCCTGCATGGGGAGCCTGCACTCACTGCATCCATGCTGCCTGCATGGCCCAGGGGGGCCCGTCTCCCTGCACTGGTGGGGAGGACGTGTTTGCTCCAGCTGTCACACCACCGTGTGTGTCAAGCCTCTAGTGAACAAGACACCATAGACACAATCTTTGATCCTCCAGATTTGACCCTGATGTGCTTCTCATCCCACACAGTTCCAGTGAAAACTTTTTTTGTTAGTTTTCACTGTAATTTTTACCCCCATTCCTGAAAATTTTCTTTCAACGCAGTGAGGATTCAGCTAGTTTTTCACTGAGGCTGAGATAAAATAAAATGGGGACCAATCCCAGTTATGCCATAGTCAGTCTGAGTTCAATGCAGCCTGACAGGGCAAAATTTAATGACCCAGAGTATGAGTGAGAATGACACTCTGACAAGTCCTCTGCCCTTAAGCCTGGGGAATTTATGAGCCTTATCTTGGCTGCTGGGCCATTCTTCTCTTCCTTTACTTGTGCTTTACTTCCTTCCTATAAGTTTTAAAACTTTATCTGAACCTAGGCTACTCTTTACTTCACATACTCCCTCTTTGATTTCAAAGATGGAAGGGAAGTTATTTAAAAATAGGCTCCATCATAGACAGCCTTCTGGCAATTAGGCACGGAGCTAGAGCTCATAAGTACATCTGTGACTCAGAGGGAGGCCAGCATGGTTTAACTTTTGAGACAGAGAAGAAAATCAAACTGATTCACCACTTATCTGGTGAGAGATCAGAGATTCCTTTATGAATTTATTCATTTTGTTGTGCAGTTTAGGATTTTGTATTCAGCTTTCCATTTTCTCTGACGATGCAGTAGTTATGAAATGGAATTCCAGAGAAGAGCACTCAGTGCTGACAGGGTTGGGTGGCTGGCTGGCAAGCTGTGGCTGCATTTACACAGTTCCCTAAGAGTAACCAGAGCATTGCTCTGAAGACACGTGTCTCTTTGCAGCTGAGATGAAATTGCCAATCTAATCTCTTACTAAAAACCAGTTGGTCTCTTATTGCTCTCTATTAATTATGCTGACTATGCACTGGGGCTGACTTTCTTTTTGATGCAGTATCAGTCACTGAAATCAATGAACATGTTTCTCCATTCTTTGCACTTGCAGTAGCAATGGGCTGTGTGGGAGCCAGCAATTTTGGATGGTAGGCTTTTACATCCAGCATGGTCACTTGGGAGGATATTGCTCAAGCCAAGCTTTGCCACTAGTCTGCAGTTTTACCAATAGGATGAATCAGCTCATCTTTTGTGCCTCTGTTACCCATCTGCAACGTAACATTAAGTGCTTTGCAATCAAAGGATTGAAAAGCTTCATAAACCAGACATAGGTTATTACTACTTTGCACATGGCACAAGCAGTGAAGGATCAGTCCCAGGGAAACAGTGGAGGTGAGAGCAACACATGGCTATCTGTATGTTATTAGCACTCCCCAGAGCCTCTGGTACTCCCAAAGCTCATAAATGGCAATATGAATGTTTCAAAAGTAACTTTTTTAAAAATGCAAAAGGCTATTTTAATTAAATGAACATATCTTTTCCCTTAGATCATAACCTTGGATCTCAATAAGTATGTTGGGAATTCAGAAGCATTTCAAATAATTTTAAAAAAATAAAAAGAGAGCATGATGTTCTTTTACAGTTGGCAATTTTACAGGCTTCTTATATTAAACCAGATTTTCATTTTTCAAAAAGCAAGCTGAAAAGCTTTGGCAATAAGATATTAAAAAGTGTTTAGTGTGCTGGATCATCAATAGCAATGTTTGAATGCAGACTTTAAGACTTTAAAAGAAAAGCAGTGTAAATTTATAATATAAAGTCATTTTATTGTTCCCATTTTGGTTGACAGAACAGGATCTTGCAAAAATAAAGGTATTGTGTGTCAATTTATTTTTCAGTCTGAATAAAAAATAGAAAAATTGATCTTACTTTTTCATTGTTTAATCTACTGCCATCCCCAGTGTTAAGATGATGAGAACTTGGACTTGTGGTGTAGTCTCAGTCTGAGATGGCACAGTGGCTTAGAGCAAGCAAGAGAGAGCAGAGTAGTTGCCTGGTGCCATGGGATGGCAGCCATGGGGTGGCAGACCCAGCTCCCCCAGGGAGTGGCCAGGCTGCCAGAGTGACACCCAGCACAGGGCAGGCCCTGCACATGGCTTTGCTCAGTTTCATCATCAGCATGGAACATCTTGGGAACCAGAGAAATTCCGCTTTGTCACCACCCCATAGCTCCTTTCCTCCCAGATCTAGAAGATCTGCTGCTGCCAGTCCCTTAAAAATAATAATGGTCAGAAGATGCTTGTTTCTTTGTCTCCCACTGGAACCACATGGTAGCCCTTTCTGTCTTTCACTGGACCACTGAATAACAAGAGACAAAGGTCCTCTTGTTGCAGGCAGTAAGGCCCTGTCATCTGTATTGGCTTTCCTAATATTTATCTACTTACAAGTAGTCAAACTGCACCTTTTGCTGTGAAAACCTGGCTGTTTATATGTGTACACTGAATACAACATTTCTATGGGCTTCCCCAACTCGTCAGGATTCAGGTCTGCACAACACACAGACAGAAGTGTTAAATTAATAATCTTACACTGTTGATATTTTTCAGGTGTCCAGTAGAAGTAAGAGGCTTGTAAAGGTGGGTCTTATTTCCAGTTTAATTTTGGCTGAGCACTCTTCTTGTGTGTTCAGGATGCTCTCAAGTGTGTGTGGAAATTGAGGTGACCTATTTAGTGCCTATCTTGACCTAGCAAAATCTAATTATACAGTCCAATTTTAATAGCTTGCTTAATACCTCCTGTTAAAATGTCCAGAGACCTCTCACTACAGACACCAAGAAACTGAAATCAGCTTTGAATTATCCCAAAGGGTCTTGTTTCCCACACTATTGCTCCACTAAATGTACCTCCCTCCTTCATCAGAAGAAGCTTATAAATCATGTTCTAAAGTTTGAACATCAGCTTCAGGGGAGTTCATGCCTCTCTTCTGCTGATAATCTGCTGTTCAGAACACAGATCTTTTTGCTCATCTTCAGTCATCAGTGCTTATTGGTCACTGCCCATCTCACAGTCACTGCAGCTGATCAATTTAAGAGAGCAGTGACCCTGCCTGGATGGGAATCCGCCTGTGTTATGTGTTTGCTGAACAACTCTGAAGAAACTCATTTGTAAAAGTCAGCATGTTGGTAAATGGTAGCTAGCTCACAAATAGCAACAAAAAGGAGTTGGATCTACAAGTCACTACAAATTATTTACTGTGTCCAGATTCATTTGCAACAAAGGGCTTGGGTGCAAGAAAATCTTGAACTTTGGCCAGAAATCCCTTCTTTTGTTGTTAGCAGTTACATCTGCTGCTCCTTTCTTCTAGTGCTACACACATCTCTTTAATCCCTAGAATGTGTTCCCAATTTCATTGTATTTACATATATGTCTGTAGCTTTACTGAAAATACGAGCCTTACTCTTCATCACATTTCCATGCTGTGTTAGGGTTTTGTTTGGATAATGTCACTTCTCTTGTGCCTGGAAAATTTGGCTTCCTGTGAGGTTTTGGAATTTGACTTATTCCTTCATATATCCAGTGGGTTTTTTTAAAATTTTCTCTCTCTTTTTTTTTTTTCCTCCCCCTTCTCCCCCACTTTTTATTTTTTTCTTTGTAGTTCTCTTTTCAGTCTGCTAAGAGAGACAAGGATGTGTACTGCATACCCTCTGGCCTGTCATGTTTAATTCTGATGAAGCCTCAGTATGAAAAATGTACATGAGATTTTGCATTATGTTGAAGTAGGTGCAAGCCTTGCTCCCTCTGCAGCTGAAGGAAACATGGAGATGCAGGAGGTGGCAATCACATCTGAACCAAATCCAGTTCCAAACAGAACCAAAACAAATCTAAACCTGTTGTATCTGACGTTGTAGTGTTTGGTTGCTGTGGCCAGAGCTAGAGTCACCCCATGCAGATCCTGGCCAGCACATTCCCAATAGCAAGGGCTGCTGGCTGCAAGCTAGTGCTCAGCAAACGTGCTGATTCAGTGTCCCCCAAGGCTGGGCTGTGCCTCATCAAGAGATAAAGTCCAGAAGCCCAGCATTCATGTTAAATACAGGGCTGTGCACTGATATCTGACACAGGCAGAACAACAAAATCTCTGGGCCCCAGAGCCACAGCCCCTGTGTGTGCTGGTGCTATTTTTGTCTGTGTGATCTTAATATTTTACACTTTAAATAGATATGTTTTCAGAAAAGATACCTGACTCATCCCTCCAGCAAAATAATGACTAATCACAGCCGGTACCACCATCCCAGTTCCGTGCAAAACTACAAACCCAAGATTCATGGAGCAGATATATAACTTTATCCAACTGATGGGATTTTTCCCATGTTTTGCTACAGAGATTATGAGGTAAATTAATATTTAAAAGATATTATCAACATTTTTTCACATTGAAAAATCAACATATTATACTACATCTCATTCCCTTGAAGTTTAAATAGGAACTCAGTTTTCCAAACTCAAAAGAACCCATCCTGCTTCTGTGGTTGAATAGATCTGTTGCATCAATTCACCATGGACATACACTTGATTTAGTTGAAATAACACTTATAAAGTAATAAATGTTTAGTTTAAGAGAATGCTTAATGAACAAAGTTTATTACTTACTGGAAAATCATTGAAATTGAAAGCCACATATATTTACATAAAGTATGTGGCATCTGAAAGAAATCCAAAGAATTTTGCTATTAATTTCCTGTGTTGTTTACATGTGTTAGAGCTATGTTTATTCCAGAAGAATCACTCACCAGGAGTGATAGAAATCAAAGTGCAAACTAGTTTATTTTTCTCAGTAACTTATTAAGAACAGCAGCAGTTTCTTGTGCTAGATAGATGATATGCAACAGACACAGACATTTTTCATCAAATATATACACAATAAATGAGAAAATAAAGCAAAGAAATGTGCGGTAAAGTGGGTTTTTTATTAAACTAAATAAAATAAAAAATTAAATACCATTTTTGCAATCCTGAATTTTTTCTATTAATTCCAAAAGGTATTGAATAAGCCACAACACAATTTACAGTGCAATATTTAGTATATGTTTCAATAACCAAATCCTTATACAGTGAAGCACTAATCAAGATAATAGAAACATCAAGTGTTTCATTATGCTTTCTTAAGAACATATGAATTAAAAAATCAATATAAAAGTACCTTAACAAATCAAAGACAGTAGAGTTTATAAATTCTTCTTTTAAAGTTGGAAAGGAACATGTATTTTTATGACAAGTTACAATATGTTAAAATAATTTCTCATTTTTCACATTTGGTGTGAAAATTATCCTGCACATTTCTTAACCTCAGACCATCTCCCCTTAGTTTTGGCTTGACTGTGGGAAGCAGCTGACTTTTAAAAACCAGCTGTGAAGGACGTTATCCATGTCCTTTCCTTAGCTCCCAGTCCTAGCTCCTCAGTCCTTAAGTCTGCAGAATCTTCCTCAAAGGGAGTTTTGCTATAGACTAAATACAACGAGGCAGGACTGGTTTGATCCACTTGTGGGCCTGGAACAAAAAAAAGAAAGAGAATAAGGAGTATGAGGCTTTTCCAAGAGTGCATACTGTGAGCCTTGGAACCAGCACTTGCTTGTTTTAGTGAAGGCAGGTATGGCCAGGATTGAATCCTTGAATGATGAATCTTCTAACACCAGAGAAATAGCTTATATTTGTGTTTTACTCTGCAATATGTGGAATTCCTCTTTTCTTCATCATCTGCCAAGTGTTTCTGCGTTTGGAGTTCGTCTTGCAGCAGCTGAGATCCTCTGACAATTTAAGGATGGAGTGCTCACACCACCAGTGTGAGTGCGGCAGTCCCTCGGCTGCCAAGGGGCTGGCCAGGCGCTCCAGCCCTGCCTGCGCGAGTGAGACACGGTGGGGATGGTGTGCCCTCCTCCCGGGACAGCCTGTGAGCGTGGAGCTCTGCTCCCCGAGGGAAACAGGCGCTCCAGCCCTGCCTGCGCGAGTGAGACACGGTGGGGATGGTGTGCCCTCCTCCCGGGACAGCCTGTGAGCGTGGAGCTCTGCTCCCCGAGGGAAACAGGCGCTCCAGCCCTGCCTGCGCGAGTGAGACACGGTGGGGATGGTGTGCCCTCCTCCCGGGACAGCCTGTGAGCGTGGAGCTCTGCTCCCAGAGGGAAACAGGCATTCCAGTCCTGCCTGCGCCAGTGAGACAGGGTGGGGATGGTGTGCCCTCCTCCCGGGACAGCCTGTGAGCGTGGAGCTCTGCTCCCAGAGGGAAACAGGCATTCCAGTCCTGCCTGGGTGCACAAGCCAGAGCCAGCTCCACAGCAGAGGCAGGGGCTCCAGACGCCCGTGGGGCTGTGTGTGCCTCCTTGGAGCAGTGTCGGTGGCACCCCTCTCAGAGGGAGAGGCTCACAGCCCCACTGCCCTCCAAACCCAGCTCTGCTGGGGGGGGTTAACACTTACTTAATGAGGACTATGTGTGTGCATACATATGGATGTGTGCATATCTGTCTGCACATACACACAATATAAATTAACTAAAGCATGTTACTAGGATACATCAGGAAAACCACATCCAAACAAAGAGTCCAATATGGAAAAAGCTATTAAAAGATCCCAGCATTTTAGCTTGTTGTGTATAAGAATAAATACGATTAGAGGATACCAATTTTACATTTTGTTCTTTTCCTAATGGCTTTTGCAAGAGGTGTTGCCTTCTGGGGTTAAATGAAATACTGCAAACGAACAAAAGAAATTCTGATCTTTGCAGATAACGTGATCTCGTTATTTAACTGCCCACCTCAGGAAAACCTGATGATGAGCTCCATGGTTAAAATGAAGTGTTTCAGTCTTTTTTTAAATGTCCAAGAGGCCTCAACAGGACTCTGAGCTCTGCCCTCAAAGCTTTTAAAAGAAATGCAGGAAAGAATAATTTTTGTGCCCAAGATCAGAATACCCTCACACAAGCTTAGTACGGAAAGATGAAGATAGGCATGAAGTTTACAGTCTCCTTTTCATCTTAAATTTCATTTAGACTGACTAGTTAGCCTAAATAATTTTACTCCTTCATCTTAAATACAGAGACCCTGATGCCTCCTGTACTACTTCACCCAAACTCTGCACTCTACACATAACAATGTGAAGACAGCAAACGAGCAAAGGAACCAGAAATGTGCAAGCCAGGTTTATCTAGGAAAAAAAGAGATCTGGACAGTTAAAATCACTTTAAAAAAGAAAAATGTGTTGCAAATGTAGACTCTTAGTGCTGATACAGACCTGTGACTTCCCTGGGCACTGCACCTGGTCCTGGTCCTACGTCTCAGATGAGATGATGCTGCAAGACTTGGGACAGCCACTATACTCAGGCTGGTAACTTGCAACTTTTCTGGGCTTGACCAAAGTGCTCTCCCCAAACACTCTGCAGTGTTAGGGCACGTAATTAAGTGCTAATTTAAATGGCACTAGTCATGTAACTAAAAGTCTATGATTTTTTTTTTTCTAGTCATGATTTTCCAAACTGGAATTCCTCTTGGAACTGACTTTGAAGTCAGTAACAAGCCTCCCATTGGGCTTAATGCAAACAGAATCAGCCCTCACTGGAGGTTTTTAGTGAAGCAGAGAAAAACATTTTTCCTGTTAAGAGATTTTCCTATTAGTACAAACACATAAAAGACTTCTCAAAGTTATAGTGTTAAATATTTTAATGTCTTGCCAAACCTCATCAATTCTCATTGTTTAGCAAAATATGGCACTGACATTCTGAGTTGCTAGCTATGGCATTTTCTGCATATTAAGATCAATAATATGCTTCACAAGGAATAAAGGATTGTCTAATGAAAAAAGTATTTTAAAAGTCAGGACAATTCCAGCTGCTATGAATGATTATCAATTATGTGGTTATTTTTATGGGGGTGGGGTAGAGGGTGATTGAGGCCTTGGGCACACGAACCCTCCTTCCTCCACTTCCTTTCCTTACCAGAAATTGTATTTCCCAAAACCTCCCCTCATTATCAGCTATGTGAATTCTAGTTTTCATTGCCAGTGTAAGGCACTAAGCTTTTTGTTTTAGCATCAACCCTGAGTTCTGAAAATATTTATTGGAATAAATGTCTTTGACAGGCTTTAGTGATGGATGGAAGGATTTGGTTCAGAAGGAAGATTTGGTATCAATTTGATTGGCTCAAAGATTTGGTTCAAATGTCTCAAAAGTTGTGCTTTTTGGACTTTATGCTCTGCTCCCTATTCAAGCAGCCTCAGCAGATATTAGGTGTGTGGGTTTGGGGCTTTGAGTTCCTTCATTGTAAGCAATGCAGATGCACATTCAAAGACCCCCTCACCTGTGCTGAGTTTGTCCTGGCTCCACAAAGACTGTACATGAGGCCAGACTAAATTACTTTTTTTTTCACATGTTAAGGGCAGCATGAGCTCTGAAGAAGGAGCCTGGGGAGGACGAGGAGCCACGGCAAGGACATGGCAATATCTGTGGGTGGCAGAGGAGACGGCTGCTCAGAGCCTGCAGGATTTATCCTTGAGGACAGGTGTCTGAACTGTGTGCACTCCCTGGGCACTCCAGCTGCAGCTAGATCATGCCAACAATGTCTCCACAAGCAGCATCCTGCCCTGGTGCTTTTGAGCATATGCATTTCCAGCCACATGGGCACAGCTATACACTGCCCTTACCCAGCACTGAAAAGTCCATCACCACTTTATGCAATCCAAAGTTAGCAGTCCAGTTTGGGCCTTTCCCAAAGCAGTGACTGCTTCAGACTTATCAGAGGCTTAAAAACCCTCCCTTCTTTTTTCCCTTGGGAACAAAATCTTCCATCACTTTCCTGCAAACATCTCAGCATTGCCTAGATCTGTCAGGAATGTCTACCCATTCAATGGCTTTTAGTTTTTTCTTGCATTGAGGTGGTGGAAAATAAGGCTTTTTAATCAGAAACTGAAAAATACTTTTTTTATATATAGATATGAGACTCTGGGGACCTTACTCAGTTCCTTAGGAGGGTTAAACTTCTATTTCTCACTCTCTGTAACAGTATACTGATGTCTGGGTAGAAGCTGTTCTGGTATTGCCACAGGAGAAGGGAAGAGGGACTGAATCATCCATCATGATATGGAGACTAGTGAAATATCAAGAGAAAGAAGACTATTTCTTATCCCTGTCCTTTAGATGCCTGATATGATGTAAGCTACACACCGTGGTTTTTGGAAACGTGGCTGTGAATTCCCCAAAGCAAAGAGATTAAGAAGATGGACGTGGCTAGCTCCTTCAGTACCTGCATGACTAACAACCTGCTCTGAGAAATGGGGCTGCTGGTGCCACTGTGTTTCGTGCAGATCCCTGTTTGTGAGAGCATGGATTACACGTGTGCTGCCAGAACAGGCTCCTTCAGGGAGGAGACAACGCTTTGCCTGTGAATCCTGATGGGATTAGGTGTGAGATACACACTTAGCCCTGTCAAGACCAAAAGGCTTCAGTGCATGTGTGGAGCAGAACTTCAGGCATCTTAGTGGCTTCCCTGGTGCTGGAGGAGTTACTTGGTAAAGACATGATGATATGAAAAAGGTACTCTAAATTTAAACACCAGATTTCCACCCAATCCCCAGTGTTCTGTTTGTGAGCTGGGCTTGTGTCCCAGTTATGTAATAGGAGCTTCCTAGGTGTAGACGGTATGAAGGATTGCAGTGACTCTTTCTAAATGCTGTGCCTTGGAATCTCTGCAGAAACTTGCAGTTCTACTCTAGATTTGTTGTAGCAATGAGAAATGAGTACACATGTACATATGTAGCATATATTGTAGTGTACTGCAGTATGTTAATTGATGCTCACAAACAGATTGCTCTTTTTTATTTTTCTGTAGCCTCTCAATATAACATGGTGTGAATTAATGAATTTTTTAAAAAATTACAACCAATTGCAACCAATGTCGGGGTGACTCCAGACCTTGGCAGATCATAGGACAAGTCACATGCAGTCATTAAGCAAGGGTCAGGTTCTTGGACTTGAAGTAGAGATATTTGCTGTGTTTGGCTGAACTAGATGTTGGCTGGAGGGATGTAGATGCAGAGAAGGTGAGATATTGTTTGCAAGGGATGGGTTTGGAAACGGACTTTGAGCTGACACCTAATTTGTACAAGAAAGTAGCAGGAGATTCATTGAATCTGCAGAGGTCCAAAAAGATAATTAAAACCACCCCTGAAATGACAATGGCTACTAATTTGCTGCGAGTCACTGTATCCCCATGGAGTAAAAAAAAAAGGAAACTAGCGACTCCCCGGGCCTCTTTGAGAAGCTGTATGTGTGCTGTATGTATCCACAGCTCTACGAGTCCCCGCTGCTTCCCTGTGGTCCCGTGAGGGCGCTGGGAGCCAGGTCTGATAGGGCAGGAAAACGCCAGGAAACGCGTTTTGGCAGAAGAGCCCAGCGAGCCTCCCATGTGTGCTCCACATTGTCTATGGCGTGCCCTTTGATGTGGGGCTGGCTCGGGACGGCGTGAGGCCAGATCCTCGTCCCGGGAAGGGCGGTGCCGGCCCGCGCACCCATCGCAGGGACGGATGGCACCGCGCCACCCAGGTGAGGGTCCAACCCCTGCCCAGCACGCAAGGTAGTCTCCTTCTTTTTTCTTCCCCTTTTTCTCACTCCTTTTTTTCTCTTTTATTTTAATTTCACTTTTATTTTTTTCTTTTAGCATTTTTTCCCTTCTTGTATTTTTCTTTTTTCTTCTCTTCTTCTTTTTTCCTTCTTTCTTCTTATTCTTGTTTTTTTTTTTTTTTTCCTTTTCCTAATGACTAGGAGTTTGCTGCTTTCCTCGCTGTAAATGCGGTTCTTTCCTCCCTGAATGAAGCACGATCTCAAATTGCTGTCTTCCCAGGGGAAGTTCCCGGTGGGAAGCCAGCCTGGCCGCTGCCTGGCCTCGTACCTGCTAGCACCTGGCCTGAAAAGCAATTCCCACCTTCCTGCGGGAAGGAAGCGATGCTCAGCAGCTCTGAGCTCCCAGCTCCCCGGTTGCAGGGGCTCGGCAGCTCCCTCTGCCTTGCTCTGCGTCCGCTCTCGGCTCTTCGTGCAGACGCCGACGGGAAAACACTACGAATCAAAACCTCCTCTCCTCTCCTCTCCTCTCCTCTCCTCTCCTCTCCTCTCCTCTCCTCTCCTCTCCTCTCCTCTCCTCTCCTCTCCTCTCCTCTCCTCCCTCCTCCTCCTCTCTCCTCTCCTCCTCCTCTCCTCTCCTCTCCTCCCTCCTCTCCTCTCCTCTCCTCCTCCCTCCTCCTCCCTCCCTCTCCTCCTCCCTCTCCTCCCTCTCCTCTCCTCCCTCTCCTCTCTCCTCCTCTCCTCTCCTCTCCATTTTTATCCTTTCTTTGGACAAAATGGATGAGTCAGGTCTGAAATCATTGCTCTGATATGTTGCATAGTGACTCTATATAAGATTATTAAAGAAGAGGTGGACGTATGCATTTATCCATGATTTTTGTACACCCCGCTACGTACAGTTACAGGAGGAAAGAAAAAAATATCGGCAAACGCCTGTTCCTTCATAGGGATGTTTTGGAAAGCTGTGCCACGCAAGTTTTGGAAACGAATTTAAGGCACTTGAGTAAGTTCTGCAAAAAGAACACGAAGGAAAACCAGTCTCGCCTCTACACAGTGCACCGAGAGGAGATCTCATCCTATTTGCCTACCGTCAGCGGCGAGCTCTCTCCTTCAAACTTTTTTTCTTTATTTTTACTGGGGGCCTGGGGGGGGTTGTATCTGCTCGTAACTCCAGGCAGCTCTTGCATCCTCTGACAAATGAGGTAGCTTTCTGGCGGGAAGCGCCGGAGGTGAGACGGTGCTGCCTCCAAAACCAGGCACTCGCAGCGGACAGCGTCGGGGAAATCCTGTCCTTTCCCACGGGATCAGGGGCGGTGCCACGGATCAGCCCTAAGAGGGGGAGCCTGGCAGACCCCTCCGCGAGCTCCACATCCATCCCCATATCGCATGTCCGTCCCATCCTGCCGTATCAGCAAACAGGAGCATGACAGTAAAGATCCCACCTGCATTTATGCATACGTGCTGATATGTGGTTACATTAATGCTGAATATTTGCGTATGATTTTATATTTTTAATACGTAAAATGTATATTTAAGTAGTCCTCACTTTGTGCTGCTTTTAGATCTGCAAGCTCACTTAAAAAATGACAGGAAATTGCGGGACTAGCTCTCTGTTATTTAAAAAGGTAACTTAATATATATATAATATACTATATATATATATATTAAAAATACATTAATAATATATATTCGACTGTAATAACTTATCATGGGTTAATCGTACATGTGCGTGTACGCACATGCGGGGAGGAGTCGCTCCGCCCAAGGAAGCACCTGGGCCGGGGGGTGTGGAGGGGGATGTGCCTGATCGCGCCGCTGCTGCTCGGGTGGGTGCGATACTCGGCTTTAAACACGAGCTCGGCTCCCTCCCGTTCTGCCTGCGCAGTGCAGTGCGGGCGGGGGCCGCGGGGCTGCCGGAGCCTGCATCCCGCCGGAGCCTGCATCCCGCCGGAGCCGCGGGAGCCTGCATCCCGCCGGAGCCGCCTGCCACCTGCTCCGCCCAGGGCGGGGAGCGGCAGCCGCGGGCAGCCAGCGGTGACAGCTCCCCGCGGGTCACAGCTGCTGGGAGGGCCCTCCCTGGCCGCCCGGCTGCCGCGCTCGGGTCCCAATGCTCTCAACCTCGTCTGCAAAGAGCATCATTTCCTCAAAGGTCCTCCCAGCTCTCGGCTTGGGACTCAATGTGCTATTTGAATAAACGGTGCCACAGAGATGAAATGCATTCATGGTCGAGGTGGTTTACACCTGTCCCAGGCCGGGAGAAGAGACCCTTGGTGGTTACACCTGAGCGAAGAGGGGGTCTGCATGGCTTGTGTAGCACAGCCCAGAGCAGGTCCCTCAGTTTTGACAGGACTCAGAGGCCTGCCGAGGCCTGAGGAGGGTGAGGAAGGAGCTGGCCCTGTCCTATACGGACATCCGCCCTGCTGGGATGGCCGAGAGCGTGGAGTGTCTGCATCGGGCTGGGTGGACACGGGAGCGGCGGGCGATGGGCGAAAGCAAGGAGGGGCGGGAGAGCTGCCACTTGGCGAGCACAGCCCTAGAGATGTAACCCAGGATCGGCGGGGAGAGGCTGCAGCCGGCCAGAACCTGCCTGGGGGGTTGTGCGTGTCCTGGGCAGGGACAGGGCAGCCGGGGAAATGGCGTTCCCCGCCTGGGAATCAGTCTCATTCCCGCCTGAGACTGAGCCTGTGCCTCGGGGGCTGTTTTGACACAGCAGTTTCTCCCCGTGCGGAACAATCCGCAGCCAGTCCGCAGGGCATTTTCCGACGGTGAGGGAAAAAGCCTAATCAGAGTTGTGCAGTGTCCCGCCAAGTGCACATTACCAATGGATTTCCCTTTCCCTCCGCGAGGTTTTAACGGGTTTTGAACGGAGAGCAAACGGGAAGCTGAAGGATGCTGCTAACCTTACACGGCTGAGAGTGTTTGCCGGGGGCTGGGGACGATACAGCTAAAGGTACATCCCCCACACATGGTGCCCACCGACCTGGTGTCCCAACCTTCCCCAGCATCACTGCAAATTAAAGGCTCGTTATGAGCTGAGGGGTTCAAGAGCAGGCACATCACTGTGCCTGGAGGGCTGGAGGGGAGCACGGCAACTCGCGGACTTCAGAGATGCTCTCACTTTACGCCAGGACCACGTCCTTTGTTTTGTGAAGACAGACAGGCTGGACAAATCCCTTCAGGCTCTGAACCACAGCCTACATGTCCCACTGCTTGGAAGACTGGGCACGCCTGGCCTGACCGCAGAACATAACCTAACAGTTAGGTTTTCTGGGTGAATTTTGTGCTTCTCGGAGACAAGTGCTGTTGCTGCGAGCTGGGGACACCCCAGCCGAGCGGTTTTCCTGAGGGCGATGTTTGCAGGTTTGGGAAGGAGTGGCAAGAAATCTCACCCGGCATTTTCCAGCGATTACTTCAGTGGGAAAACAGGACGGGAAATGATCCCCCGACCGTCTCTTTCCTGCGGCGCGCGTTCGGTTATCGCACCGTCGCTGTGCACTCAGGGAAAATGAGGCCCTCTGGCTGCCCCTGGCCTTGCGGGGTGGGCGGAGGGCGGGGGCGAGGTCAGCTACCGCCGCAGCGGAGCGGAGCGGAGCGGAGCAGCCGCTGTCCTCGGCCCTTCTCCGGGCACCGCCCGCCGGCCGGGGCGGTACCGGCTGTGGGCGACCCTCGGCTGAAAGGTGCGAGGCTAAACCAAACCCGAAAAATAACTCCGATTAAAAAAATAAAGAAAGAAAGAAAAAAGTCAGCTACACTTAAGATCTATTCCGTTTTTTTATACACACACCTTCCTCTCCCAGCCCTCCTCCCCAGCTCCGTGTGGCTTCGCAGCCGCCCAGAGGTGCTGGTTGCAGAGCCCAGGCCGCATAGCTGACCCCCAGCCAGCTCTCCATGCCGAGAGACTGGCATCTGAAATATTACCCAGGGAGCTGGAGCGGTATCGCCGCGCTCTTCCCCAAAAGGTATCTGGGGAATCCTTCCCCTCCCTTGCCCGCCGAAGCCCTTTCAAAGAAAGTCAGCCCGATGTGTTAGCCGAAGTACGAAGCATCCGAGGAATTTCCAGCGGGGAAAGGAGCCCTTTCCGCGGGCTCTCCCCGCGCTGCCGCCCGGCCTGCCCGGGGCCGGGGGCCGCCAGGCGCAGCCCCGGCGGGGCGTACCTTCAGGCATGGAAGCGTTTAGCGGTTTCGGCGGTGTTAACTCCTAACAGGGTGTGAAAAGTATTGGGGATTGAAAAAGCTGTGAGAAAGTGGATTCTTTCCAAGTCAGGCGGGCTGGAGCTTTCCTCTGCTCTACTGGCGGACACCTTGCGCTGCTCCTGCCGCAGGGGCCCCCGAGGAACAGCCCCTTCCCGGCGGCTGGGAGCCAGACAGCCCGGCAGGTGCGATGCCCCTCGCAGCTTGTCAGTGAGCTTTTAGAGGTGGAAAACGCGGCATCGCGTTTTGCCACCAGCCTGCTCACCCCTGTCACCCTGCCAGCGCCGTGTCGCTCGGCGCGGGAGATGCCGCTCGGTGGTGGCACTTCAGAAGGGGCCCTGGCCTCGCCAGGCAAGGTCTTCCCTTCTTCTTTTGCTCCGGGAGCAGAGGCTGGGCCCTGCTCTGCCTCCGGCCGCCGCGGCCCCAAACCCCTGCGCTCTTTCATGCCAGCCCCGCCGCCGCAAGCGGCTCAGCGGCGTAGGCAGCGCCGGACTCGCAGAGACCCCCGGACAAAAGGACTGTTCTCCCAAATACTTCTTGTCGGGTTTTATCCCCTTTCTAATTTATCACCAGTACATCCGGATTTTTTTTTAAGTGTGAATTGTCCGGAAAATGACCACGGTGCAAATATTTCAGACCTGATCAGTTTGAATCAGCCGTTAACACTTGTTCTAATTAAAACGGATATTCACACCGCTGGCCCGGCCTCCTCGAAGGAGCTTATATAACTTGTGTCCACATTCAAACTCTACCTTCTCGCGGGGGGGAGGTAGGGGCGAAAACATCGAAGTTTGGAAAAAAAAAAATCTTAAACCTCGGGGCCACAAAAAAAGAATAGTCATGGTAATAATAATGACTATTATCATTATGTTGATGTTGAGGATGATAACAATAATAATAGCTGTTGGCTTCTTCCCATAGAAGACAGGGATGGCAGAGAGTTACCTTCTGGTAACCTGCGCTCACCCTGGCCATGGTTTCCCCGAGCAGCGAAGGCGGCTGCAGGCTCCGGTGCTGCCTGCCCGTCTCTGCCGCCACCCGGCCTCCCCGCTCGCCCAGCGCGGCCCTCGGGCCGTGGGACGCGGGTGCCGGTGGCGGTACCCGAGTGCGGGGCGGCGGAACCCGCCAGGCAGGAACCTGAAGAGCTCTCCGGAGGGAGCGCTGCCGGGCGAGCCGCTGGACGGGGAACCGAGCTCGCATCGCTTACCTGGCTCAGGCAAAAGACACAGCGAGAAAAACCCTTCTCTGGGAAAAATAAGTACAAATCCTCCTCAAGCACTCCCGGGGCCGCGTCCCGAGTGACGCACTTGACCAGCGGAGGGAAAAGGCACCGCCAGCGGAGCTGTTCCCTCCCGAGCAGAGCGGGAGCGGCCGCAGCGTCTGGCTCTCTCAGCGGTTCCGAGAAACCCCGAGATAAAATGACAGGCTCCTTCTGTGGAGAAATCAATTTCTAAGCATCAGAGAAAGGTTTTAAACAAATAAACTGGTGGGAAAAAAAAAAAAAAAGCCTCCCTCCGACCGGTGATTGAGAGACAGTTAAAAATAATTGCCTCTGTTAAGAGACAGGAGACCAGGTTACAGGGAAAACTACCTTCTTTCAAAGCCCGCTAATGGCCATACGATTCATTAGGTTACTTAATCCTAATAACCTTGCTAGCATCAGTCCCGGTGACCCAGCCCATTAAGCACCACCAGCGAAACCCTATAAAACAGGCAAGGGGAATGTCCAACATCTGAGCACATTTATTAGCATTATGTTCCTGAGATAACATGCCCTCGGCTCCCCTGCATTCTGCTGCGGGCAAACGGGGGAAAGAGGGAACTCTGTTTTCAGAAGGGCTGAGCGCAGGACCAGGACTCCGTGAGGCGGATGGCTGGTCCCACCGTGACTGTCATTCGCGGTCTCCCGTTCTCTCTGCTTTCCTCCCCCAGCCCCTGTCTTTCCAAAGCCGAACAATAGCTACATTTGTGGCGAGCATTTTTTTCCTTCTGATTAAACCCAGGCCAACCAATGGCAGCCAGAACGAAACAAAACGAAGAGAGTAACATTTCGATCATAAACGGGAGTTAACAACTGAAAGAAAAAAAAAAGGGGGTGGGGGTGAGAGACAAAAAGTCTCCCATACACCGAAACGTGCTAGTGAGTCATTGCGGTATCACTCTCGGTGAAGGAGTCGGCTGAGGGGGAGAGATGGAAAAGGGAAGTGAGGGAAGCAGCAAGGCCGGTTCCTCCCGTGCCTTCCAGAGCTGCAGACAAACCGGACGCCTCCCCGGCATCTCCCTGCCCCAGGGTGAGGTCTCTGTAATTTACGACACGCGAGTTGTTACCGTGTTTGCCGCGGCTCGGAGCGGGGCTGCGCAGGGAGCAGGCACATGCAAACGATTAGAAGAGAGAAAGGCTCTCGCTCGGCGGGGAGGGACCTCTCCCAGCGCGGCTGTCACCCCTTTTCTCCGGCCCTCTCCGGGCAGGCAGATCCACTCCGCTCCCGGCTGGGGATGGCTCCCCGCGACCGGAGGGAAACCCCTCCCAGTGTCTGCAGAGGAGCAAACCGTCTTCAGACTTTGACTCTCAACAATCCCCCCAGCAGCACTTCTCTATTTTCCCTCTCCATTTCTAAAGAGGAATGTGGCCAGCGGCAGCGGGTGACGCTGCTGGCACGCCGGCCCCGCGCCGGGAGATGCCGGCCCTGGTGACGAGGGCTCCCGGCGGACACGGCCCCCGGCTGCCGCCGCTGCCCACTCGGCTGGGTCCGAGGTGACCAGGAGCCTTCGGTCTCCAGAAAGAGCTGACGTGACCCCTCGCTATTTTCGCAATAGTTTTAATGCGCTGGCAGAGATGAAAGAAAGAGAAGCGGCGGGGAGGAAACCCTGCCGAGCTGCCCATTCCCGGTGCCCATTCCGGGCTGCTGGGGGCGAGGTGCGCCCTGCGCCCCGTCCCACACCTCCGCAAGTGACAGCTTCACCCGCTGTTAAACCCTTTTGTCTCTATTTTTTCTTTCTTTTTCCTCAAGGGCTATTTTCACTCATAAAATGTTGCTCTGGCTTGGAACTTGTCATAACAGGAGTCTGCTTTATTTATGGCGTTGTTTTTTGGTTTTTTTTGTTTGTTTGTTTGTTTTGTTTTTTTTTACCAGCAACAATATCCCGGTTGAAAGGAGTTTTCAGAAACAAGGGGAAACCTAGGGCGAGGGAGAGGGGTCAGTAAGAAAGAGAGAAGCAAAGAGAAGGAAGAGAGGGAGAGGGTGGGAGAGCAAGACAGAGAGAAAGCAAGAGATAAAGAGGGACATTTAGAAGAAACCAAGAAGAAAGGGAGAAGCAAGAAATGGGAAGAAAACAAGAAAGCAAGAGAAAGCAAGAATGCAAGCAAGAAAGAATGAAAGAGAGAAAGAAAAAAAGAAACCCACACATGCCAGCTTTTCAAAATTAAAACAAGAAGCCCCGAACTATTCATTTTGGTATTAATATTATTTAACATTAAAAACTCCGGGAACTTCAAACAAAGTTCTTACAGGGAAAAGAAAGAGAAAATAACTATTCTCTGGAAACCATTTGTTCACAGCTCGAACTGTGCCGTTTTGGCTTAGAAACAAAACTCGAGACGCCCAACCCTGTCCCTCCTCCCCCCAGCATATATCTTTTCAGCACACATTTTAAAATAAATATCCTTACGAGTCTTTCCAAAATGCCTCCTTGTTATGAATTGATAGGATACAACATACCCCAGCTGCGTGCCTGGAAGTTGAGATTTAGCCCTTTAAATGCCAGGACAACATCTGGGGGGAAAATAATTAGGGCGGCTGGGCCCCCTCCCCAGGGTGCCGCCGGCGGGGCGGGGGAGGCGAGGGGGGCTCCCCGGGCACCCCCGGGTGCCACGGCAGCTCCGAGGAGCAGCAGGCGGACACTCGGTGCTCTGGGTGCAGATAACCCCAGGAGAGAGCCCCCGAATAGGCGGAGGAGAAAATGGTACTTTTTCTGACTCTTCCCGCCAGCCCTTTTAATTTTAGCATGCTTTTCGTCCTGCTGCTCAGGAAGTCAGCACAAAATCAGTATAAAGTCAGTATCTAGTTTCCACAGAATTTAAGAAAATAGCGAAAAGGTTGCCAGGGATCTCCTCGGAGGTGCCCTGCTTGGGAAACACGGGTCGAACCGGCACTTTTTTCATCCCAACATAAAATTAATTCTACCTCGAAGATATTTTCGTGGACGTTTACTTAGTAAAGTTTTCCCGTAGCTGTTTTGTCCAAGAAGAGTACTTATCATTTAAAAAAAAATCTCAGGAAGAATTTACAGTGTAATCTTCTATTTTGGGGCTTGCAACAGGTGTCAGAGCTCTCTTCAGGCAGAAAGATATATACATCTATCTATCTATCTATCTGTCTATCTACCTATCTATCTGCATATGTTTATATACACACATGTATATGTGCAGACCATGAAAGAAAATAACCACTTTGCTTCAAACCAAAAAAAAAGAAAAAAAGCAAAATAAAAACGCTACCGTTTTAAACACCTTCTGTGCTTGCACATCTTACACTCAAAATATATTATATGGTCTTATCATATTTCAATCTGTATTTTTTGTCGGTTTTAATGAGATGTTGTGGTGGAAACCATCACTGACCATCTTTAATAAGATGCACGCTTTTTATCTTACTTTTGGGTACGTCTTCTCAGGGTTGGACAAGTCAAAAACACTTTTGTTTTCAAAAATAAGGAGGAAGCAAATAACGTTGCAAATAACGCACGACTATGCACACGTATTATGATGATCGACCATCACAAATAGAAAGGTATGATGCAGCACATGCTTGAGGTGATATACCTCTAGAAAATTAGTTACAGTTAGCTACTGTCCCTTCTCGCCTCCCTGTATCCAGCACGGTATTACCTTCTCTCAGCCAAGAGCAGGGGGGAACGAAATAAATTGGAAAAAAAAAAACCCGAAAAACAACGAACTCGTTGTCCTTCGGGGAACACATTTTCTAGCAGCTGTTTTACAGAGGAGGAGCCAGTGACAAGAAAAAACCCTGAGGAGTGAGCCCTTAACCCAAGGTGATGCAGATTCTTAATCCATGGCCCCATATTAGGTCCACATTTTCCTACAGCTAGTGTCAAATGCACCAGCAGTGTTACTCTGGCTGAGGGAGTGCGCACAAAATCCTCACAGATCTATTGATATGAGGTTGTTTGGGGAAGCTCCAGGAAGTTTGAAAACTGTGTGTGGGGCTATTTTTTCCATTCGTTGGCCTCCCCGGCTGGGCGAGTGCAGACCGCCGCCGCGCCAGGCAGGGGCAGGGCAGAGGGAAGGGGCTCGGAGGCAGCCCGGGATGCCCGGCCACCGCCTCCTGCCGCCGGAGGGTGCGCGGGGATGCGCCCGAGGAGCTCCCGCCAGGGCACCGGCCGGCGCTCCCTGCCCCGGGCAGCGAAGGGGCGCACCCCGCCTGCAGGAGCCTGCGCTCCAAACCCGGCTTGCCTCTGCTGCCTTTTACCCCCGGGACGCGCACCAGAGCCCAGCCAGAACCGGTATCCTAAAAGCGAACTGCCTTCTTCGGAGCCCGTTAAATCCCAGCCCGCTCCCGGGATGCAGAGCGCACGAGGATGCTGCACCGAGGATGCCAAGGCAGCCCCGACCTGGGAAGTGGGGTGGATTCGAGGAGGGGGAGCAGTGAAATACTGAAAATACTCGCAGCTGGCGGCTCACCGCACTACCCACGGCAGGAGGGGCTTCGGCGGTCACAGGGGGTCCAAGCCCTTGGATTGTTTTTTTGGTTTTGGTTTTGGTTTTTTTTTTTTTTTTTTTAATTTCCCCAGAAAGTGCGGAATTCATACGCAGGAAACGGCAGCAGGGGAACGAGAGGGTTCCCTGCCCTTGGGCTCGCCCAGCCGTCCCCGGCCCCAGCAGCTCCCCGAGCCTGCCCGCACCTCCCCGAGGATGGATGTGCTTCATGCCCTTGTCGCGCATGGAAACTCAGGCCATCCTGCGAACGACGTGTTGCCTAAATAAAGATAAAACGTGCTATACATCACGGGCTTTCCCAGTTATTCTCAATGACCTGTCGATTCCTCCCCCCTGCCCATCCACCCCCCTACCCCCCCGCACACGTGCAATGATAGAAAATGGTTTTAAACGACGAAGGGTCACGTAGAGCCATCCTGATCGTTTAGTAAGAATAACAGAGCTATTACAGAGCTAAAGGAAGGAGCCGGAGAGATCACTCACACGTGCTTCAGTACTGTGTGTCTTGACTGAACGCACGCACATAGGCAAATGTAGGTGGGTGTGTGTATAAATATACATATATATATATATGTGCAGCGGCACCATCCCATGTGACCCTCAGGACTCTCCCATCAGGCCGTAAATACGTGCACAGACGACAGTGAGCGCTCCTGTACGGATGGGAGGAGAGGACGCAGAAGGGCTGCTTGTGTCTTTGGGATGGAAACGCGCATAAAGCCTTTTACGAGAGCTCGGGAGACAGCAGTTGCTCACTAACCTACTTTTTTTTCTTCTTCTTCTTCTTCTTCTTTTTTTTTTTCATCTCTATTGCCGAAAACTGGAAATAATTAAATTCTCTAAAGGTTTACTTTTGAAACCGTAGCTGGAGTAAACTATGATTCAGGTGTAAATAATTACCAAAGTCATGAAAGCAGCAACTGCTACATGTGGTTTATTCATTGCTTGCCTTTTTTTTTTTTTTTTTTTTTTTAAATCGTTTGATCATTTTCATCCTTAACTGTCTGCCAAATTCACATATTTGTAATTTACTAAACTTTATCGTTCCTACCAGGATAGGGATGTTGTACATTAGTTTCCAGACCCGTCCTGCCCTGCCCCGGTAAAGGCTGGATGCTCCTGAAGAAGGGATAACGCTATTACCCCGGTTTTAGAACTGAATAAAAGATGCTTCCCCTTTCATAAACGCTACCAGACCCACTCGATTTTAGACTCCGAAGAAGGAATGAATTATTAAAGGAAAGAAATTGTTTAAACACAATAGCTACTTGGCTAAATGAAAGCAATCCCTGGGGCAAGACTAGCAGGGTTTGGCCAGAGAGCACAATAATGGAAGTATCCGTAAAACGAAAACCTTAGAGAAATAGAGACGTAGACGTATAATACACAGCATATAAACAAAAAGCCAGGATTTACTTCATGCCTGTTTTCTTCAGCCTGCTCTTACTTTTTCTTCTTTTTCTTTTTTTTTTTTTTTTTTTTTTTTTAATTTTATTTGCCTACACTACAAATTCAACCCATTTTACTCTTCAAAAAGCCATGGTGGAAAAAAGCAGAAAACCCAACTATTTTTCTTGCCTGTGTCATATTTAAAAAAAAAGTATAGTAAGTCACCACTTGAACATGCTCTGGTGTTGTAAAAGTGTTTTTTATCAGGCTGTAAATTACTGCCACTCTGACAGAGCAGCCGGAAATGTAAATCACACTGTAGAACTGAAGTTATGAAAAAGTTTGTTCCCTTTTCTGCGTCCCAGGAAGATCTCAGGGCTGCTGGATTGGGAAGGGAGGGGAAAGTCTTGTTTACTATTTTCCTTCTTCACCAAACTGTTGGCTCCACGGTGCCTGGGACTTTGATGGGAAAGAATGGACAATGTGCAGAGTCCCTTCCTATGACACCCAGGCCACCACCACTTGGGAGGTCCTTTGGCCTAATGCAACCACAGCTAACTGCTCCCAACAGGAGGCTCTGTGGATCAGGATCAGGCAGGGTCTTTCTTTCTGCTAAAGGCAAGAGCTGCCTTCAGAAAAAAAAAAAAAAAAAAAAGACAAAAGGAAAGGGGGGAGGGGGTGTGCGCACGTTTGAATTAAAGCCTTTCAATTCATTTGGGGAAGGAAGGACCGAGAGCGGGGTTAGTTGAAACCGTTTCCAACAGGCATGAAAAAAATGAGGTTACTTCCATCTAGAAGGAAATTAGGGGGAATGAGGTCCGGGGCGCTCCGACCCCAGGGCTGCTACACCAAACTGCCCATCGGGAGCAGCGGGCCTTCCCCGCGATCCTGCGAAGTTTTGGAGGCTCATCCGCGGACGGGAGTCCTCCCTGGTGCCATACATTGCACAGGCTTTGCTTCTTTAAGGTAGGGAGGAGAGAGTTACACCATCACGGTCCGCAGCGAGCCCTCAAGCATGACCCATTTGCACGGAGGAGAACTCCAGGAGACACTACAACCGATTGGCCTCTGACTTGGGCACTCGGGGAGGCATCAATATTTTATGGAGGTGGGAGGACAGGAACGTGGAAACTCGTTATATGTCTCGGAGAGACAGAGCTGTTAAAACACGAGCCCCTTGTATTTACGCGAAGAGATGAAAAAAAAGCGGGGGGAGGGAAGAGGGGAGGATGTCCCGACCTCCGCGGCTCGCCGGGACAGCGGCTGCCGGCCCCTGTGGGATCGCAGCTGGCCCGTCCTCCCGGCTCCCGGCAGGCCGGCCGGGTGCGCTCCCAGCCGCGCCGGCCAGCCTTCCCCTGCTCCTCCCGCTCTTCCTCCGGCTCAAAGTCCCCAAAGTCACGCCGCTTCCTCACCACCCCCGGCGGGCCGGGGGCTTTAGGCGGATCCAGTCCCGGCTGCTGCCTCCCGCCGCGGCGGGCGGGGCACAGCCAGGGCTCTTGCCTTGTGCCCCCATCGCCACCCTATCCCCGCGCCTGGGACAAGGGGACACCTCAGCCACCCAGCTTCGGGCAGCGCCTTCAGGCGGCGGGGTCCGAGCGGGGGAGGAGGGACGGCTGCGGGGATCGCGCTCCCCACCGCCCCCTTACCTGGACCTCGGTGCCCGTGCTCGGCGGCGGGCTCCCAGCAGGACGAGGCGGAGAGGCGACGCCTCAGCGCCCCGGGTGCACAAGGGCCCGGTCATGGCCCCCCGCACCCCGGAGAGATCCGGCGGGAGGAAGAGAGAGGGAGGAGAGAGGAAAAGCCTTTTTTCCCCCCTTTCTCTCCCTGTTTGAGCAGAAGTGACCCGCAGTATCTGGAGAAGGTTTTTGAAGACGTTTGGGAGGGAGGGAGAGAGTTTTCTGCTGAGAAACTCAATCTGCCATACAGTAGCGACTGCATCTGGGATCTGTCACCGCTGACAGCACCACAGGGCACAGACATGATCTTCCGCACAACACTGCAACTCCCCAAAACACCCTCCTCGCTCCCAAGGTATCTGCCGGGCTGCATCGCGCTCCTTTGCCAAAAGGGGGAAAGCAACCTGAGCCCCCGCAAACAAATACATCGAGGGGAAGGCAAGAGAGAGCAGCCCTGTCTCCCCCTTCCTCTCCGCGATGCTGAGCACTCGGCCGCTGAGGACGCAAGGCGAGAGACGATGTCACGCTCGGGGGGCGCCAAGGCCATAAATGTAGGCTCTCGCACCGCTAGATTCCCGGGAATGACTTTAATGAATAATTTCGGAGACAGTTACGGCTTTAGGTAATTACTGCGCGGCTCTATGAAAACCAGATTTGGGAGAGAGGCAGTCAAGGCCGGGCCGTGTGCTCCGGCTCGGCCCTGCCAGACCGCTCCAGACACCACCTCCCCCCGTCCCGCCCGACCCCCGGGCGTCCCCGGCCCCCCGCACCGCCCCCCCAAAGCCGGGGTCCTCCTTCGGGCAGCGCTGCCGCAACTCCGCCAAGGCTTGTGGGGGGATCACCTCATATTATTATTATTTTTAATCTCTTCCGCCTCCTGTATTTTCTGGCAGGGCATTTCATTGTCTTTTAGTCCAGTTTTAGAAAACTTCTCTGGGCTCGCACACGTATTTATCTCTTTTTAAGAAGTTCATTATAAGCAGCTGTTGCAGCCTATAGCCACATACGGCATGCAAATAGAGACCCCTATAGGAGAGTCGGCCTCTCTATTACCCCCACATGTTTGCTCAATGCACGGCACCGGAGAAACTGCTCTGCATTAAAACAGAATTGCACATTTTTCTCTCGAGTCCTTTGGGCAACCGAGGGGCTTGTTTCGGAGGCTTTGAACAGCCTCCACGGTTAGCAAATGAGGGGCTCCGAGATGCGGACCCGCTGCTCTCCATTGTTCCGCTAGCACGTTACTGCTGCTCCCAGAAGGGCGCTCCGGGCGCCCCTCGCCCCAGCCCGCGCTGGCGGGCCCTGCCCTGCCCAGGCAGCCCGCAGGACACGGCCGCTCTCCCCGGGATCCTGTGTCGGCGGGGAGATGGCTCCAGCCTCAGCACAGCGGGCTCCCCGGGGAGCGGTGCCGGGCGACAGCCTCAGCCCTGCCACAGAGCCGTCACCAGCCAGAGGCCTCCCATAAAGGACAGAAATTGGATTTTGCTGGGATTTTGTTGTTGTTGTTGTTATGGCTTATTTCGCAGCTTTTTTCCCCCCATCTTTGCTCTAATTTTTTTTTTATTTTTTTAAATTCACTTAGTCCCGCCGGACACCCTGGGTCGGTGGCTGTGGTGGGAAGCCGAGCTCACAGCATACCGTTTGCACTGATTCAGAAAGGAAATGTTCCTTTTCCTTTCGAGATTACGGATAGACACAGAGGAGGTTTGCGGTATCTTTGGGGGTTTATTTTATTCTGCTGGAACAAAGAAATGGAAGTATTTTTAAATTTATTTTTGGGGTCACACGGGGCTTTGTTTTTCTTTTCTCCCTCCTCCTGGCAAGCTCATTTTACCGCGAGAATTTAATCCTTCAGATAAATTGTCTAACATTATCTTTTCCTCTGGAGACGAGATCAACTGCTTTCTCATCCACCCCCCCGCCTCTCCTTCCTGGTAGTAGCACAGATTGTGATGTACAGCTGGACAAGTGTCAGCCGTCCAAGACTGCGAACAGCCAGCAAAGGCTTAAGTTGTATTTATTCAATTATTGGTTTTTTATCTCCTTGGGGGGAAAAAATAGAGTGATACGAAACATGAAAAAAAAAATAGCAAAGTAAAAAGTTTGTCCAAAAAGCCTATCAAACGTGGTCTTGGGTGCCGCTGAGCCAAGTCTTCCACGCTGGCTGCTCAGCGTTACCGTCAGCCAGCCCCCGCTCTCAATTAGGGGCGATTCATTAGGATTTAATAGCAGGTGCAAAGCCATCTCCTTGCCAGCAGCACTGCCGTTTGGGTAGGGAATCGTCTTGTTTTACAGCAGCCTCCGTCTCTCCCGGCTCGTCCAACCTGACTACCACTTTGGATAACGGGGTGTCGGCGCGCCTGCGACTGCCCGCACGTAAGCGGTGCACTTTGTTTGGCTAATTCCTTCCTGCCAAGACATAAGGTGGAAATCTGCCTGGCTCCATATTTATTTTGGAAGACAGCGCTGTGAGCGAATGCGCCGGGAGAAATCGGGCTGAGATAAAGCAAACGCCGGGCCGGGGTCTAGGGGGGAGCGGGATGGGTGGAGGAGTAACCCCGCCGGCGGAATGCACCGCTTTTGCCTTCTCCAAGTCCCAAACAGACAAAATAAACAAACAACCTCGGCGGCGAGCTCAGAAGAGCCGGAGCTTTCGGGGCTCAAAACCGGGCTGTAGCGAGGAGCCCCGGGCTGGAGCGCCGCATCCCACTGCACCCGCATCCCAGCTGGCGGCCGCGGCCGGGCCGGCGCTTGGAAAGCGTCGCCGTGATTACACCCAAGTGGAGAGCAGGATGGCTCCGAGCCGTCTGATCTGACGTCAACATGTCTCTAGCTCCTCGCTGCAAGATAGAGGGAGCAGAGCCGGGGGAGGGACAGCTCTAATCATTCCCAGATGTCTCTAATAGCAGATATAAAGACTTATATAGTGTCTGAGAATAAATTTGTAATCAATGCTCTAAAATCGCATCATCAAAGCAATGGTATTTCTAGAGGAAAATGGGGTTGGGGGGAGGGAAAACTGAGGAAGAGGGAGACACACACCATGCTGGTTTGGAAGAGGAAGAGGGAGGCACGGTGAACCTCAGAAATCCTCTGGCCTCGCGCATCACCCGGCTTTGCTAGAATTTATGTGAATATATAATTCAGATAACAACTTTGCTTTACTCCCCATTGAATGTGACAAGTTGAAACAGCCGAGTAATAATTGATCAATTAGAAATGAAAAAGATCGGAACTGGTTTGCAAAGGCGCGTATTTCACGGGTCTCAGGGAAAAAAATCCCAAATTAAAAATATATAAAGCATTGATAAGCCCCTCGTTACAGCAGAGGGGATTATGTCTGTAGGCGTGCGGAATGCGTTTGCTTCCCATCGCTACTTGGAGATTTCTTCTGGGGGTATTTGTGAGCCGCTGGGCGAGTACGTGTGAAAAAGGAGGATTAAGGTTAGGTTTCCGAGCACAAGAGGAGGATATGTTGCTTAGGGGTTTTATTATTAACCTTCTCTGCCCAGCTTTCAAGTTCATACTGCCTCCACGGCATCCCCTGTTCCTGTTTATACCCCGCGTATGGCCCGGCGCTTGTTCTGGGGGTGTCTGTGGCTTGGCCGAGCGGCCCCATTGCACCTCTTTGACAATGATATCAAATGAAAAATAATTATTGCAATAATCTTTTGAGGCAAAAAAAGAGCTCCTAGGAACCACGGGGGAGAGGGGGAGTGTGTGTGAAAAAAAAAAAAAATTCCCCAGACCACAACACAAAGCAAGACGAAGGAAAAAAAAAGCCCTGCCACATTTTTTCCTCTTTTGCTTGCTAGTGCAGGCATGGCATACACATCCGATAGCAACGAGGTCCCGCATGTTGCGGGGTCCCCCAAAACTCAGTTCTGCCAGCGGCTGATAGGCTTGCTGCCAGCAGCGGAGCAGAGAGCCGGGCCCTCGCTGAGATTCTGCTTTCCAAAATCCGGACGAGCTCTAAAAATCCGCGTTGCTGTCTGCCTCGGGGCCCCCAGGGGACACGCAGCCGCTGGGGAGGTCCTCGCCTCCCTGCGAGGGAGCGACTGCTCTGTTTCGGGCCCGCACCCCGGGGAACCGAGGGGCCGCTCCCCGGGGGGAAGGGGAGGCGGGACCCACCCGGGGGAGCTTTGTCGCTCTTCCTTTTCAAGCGGAGAAAAAAATTAAAATGCTGTGTTCTCTTGAGCGAAAGCGGAGGGTCTCGCTCCCTTGGCCCTCGAAACGAGGCTACAAGCCTAAAACACGGATCCGTGAGTCAATCTGAGGGGACAGGGCTTCAGAGACCCGGGTGCTCTCCCCCCTGCTCTGCCTTCCCTCTTCCTCCCGGCAGCCACAGAGAAAAGCTGCAGAGTGGGAAAGGCTGCTATCGCTCCTCTTACGTGCCTTCAACCTCGGCAAAAGCTCCCAAAAATGTTTTGGGCCCCGAGGAACTACCGGACACATGGACGGGATGCCGATGCCCCCGGGTGCGGGCGGGATGCGGAGCGCAGCGCTCCGCTGTTATCAGGCCTTGGCTCCGCCGGCCGAGAGCTGAGGCCAGGGCACTGACATCCCCATCTACCATCAATTTACCTTCTGCTTCCCCATTTAGCTTTTAACGTCAAAACCTACATTTTTGTCGGCTCCGGTCTGTCTAGAGCTCCTGTGATTTAGCTGCGGGAATGGCTGCTCCTAAGAAAATAGCAACATCCTCGTTAGTGAGCAGTTAAAAGAGATCCTCCTTAGCGGTTTCAGAAGGGCTCCCGTTCTGATAAACCGACGTTACAAAACCGGAAAATTATTCACGGAGAAATATTGGAGAGGAGATTTGTAAATTGGATATCGGAGCCACCCGCCGGCCGTACCGCACATCCCCCGGGGGAGCTGCGACTCGGTTACTCGGTCAAGGGGAGACACAGCATCTGCTGAGAGGCTGCCCATGATGTGCCCCACGGCAGCATTCGCAGCCGACCCTCACCCCTTTTATTTTTTCCTGTGCCGCTACAAAAAAAGCCAAAAAACCAAACCCATCCAAAATTGAGCAGGGGACACAGAGTGCGAGAAGCTCCAGTTCATCAGCTGGACAACTAATAGGCAAGGAAAAGCAAACAAGGGGGCAGATTCTTCTCTCCAAGTGTTATAAACAGAGGCAAGTGTCTGTAAACACAGACCCACGCCGGAGAGCAGAGCCGGGCTGCCTGACCCGACGGGAGGGAGGGCACATCACTTTTGTCTGGTTGTTGTAACCCCGCAACCTCCCCACTGTCAGCAGGGGCGGCGAAACGGCGCAGGGGCTCACTTATCTTTTTATGGGCAATTGCACATCTACCTACGCTTACTGCTGGGTCTCGTTGGGAATCACTTCCTTAGGCGCGGTGGCACGGGAAGGCCGGCAGGTATGCAGCCCTGGACCTGAAGAGAGAGCCAGCTCGGTTTAAGTTGAGGTGATATACGTAAAAGTTTAAAATACGAGCCCTAATTTGATTGTGGAAAAGTTGAAAAACCGTCCTCTTAATCAGGGATGGACAAAAAAATTCCTAGACCAGCTTTATTTAGTGAAAACCTTTCCTTTTTTTTCTTGCATGCCTACGATACAGAAGGACGCCACGCATTTCCCAACATTGAACTCTGCAGCTCGCCCTGGTACCAGGGAGCAGAAAAGTCACCAGAATGGCACCAGGAACCTTGTAAAGGAGTCGACAGACGGGGCGAAATATTTAAGGGAAGAAAGATCCTGTTGGGGAAGCAATGAACGTACGAGAGGAAGAGAGACCGTGGGCTGCTGCAGTTTGCAGCTGGATAAAAAAGGTTAAAAATAATTTTACTCGCTGTGCCGTGCTGGAAATGCGCAACCCAGGAGAGTTTTAGGAACCACAAAGTTAATATTAAGTTCACCGTAGCTCATTGTAAATCTTACATATTCCCTACAGCACACCCTCCCCATCCCCCCAGACCCCCGCAAATCCCTCGCCTTGTTCGCTCTTTCTTCCTTGACGCAAAATTACCTGCTACATAATCACTGCGAGCAAAGCTCTCCAGCTCCCCTCGCCCGCCTCGGGCCCCGCTCCGGGAAGCCGCCCCCGCCCGGGCTCCCGCGGCACGGAAACCGCGCATCCCTGCTCCTCCCGACCCGCCCGGGGTTTGCGCCCTTGTCCATTTCCCGTTCGCAGTAGGTCTCCTGCATGGAGAACACCACCACAAGGAATTCCTATTCAGATGAACTGCCGGTTTCTGTTCAACACTCAAGGGGCTGAGAGATCCCTCCTTCTACACCTCCTTTCATTCAGTAACTTGTTTAAAAATAAAATTAAGAGCCATCTTTATAATTTAGTTTACTTCCGAATATTTTAAATATTATGAAAAAAAAAAGCCATAAACAACGCTGTTATTCAAAACATTTTGAGGTATAAAACATAAAAAGATTTGGATTTTCTTTTTTTCCTTTTTCTTTTTTTTTTCTTTTGTTTTGTAAAAAACACACACAGTGGTTTATTGAGTACTTACAACGTTTACACCTTCAATATTAATTAGATTCCACTTTTTCCCTTATGGACGGAAGTGCACATAACCGATAACTGTTGAAAACATCTTCAAATACTGAACGACCACAACAAAATTACAACACTAAATACCGAGTCAATCGAAACATTGGTGCAACTGCTTCTGTTGAAATATAGCTTTATAATCCCATGAATATTTATATCCAAAAGGCCAAGTATTAAAGATACACTTCACATACACACTAATGCCAGGGAGGGATTTTTTCCTTTTCTATGGTTCTGTTTTTCCCACGTGTTTTATACAGAGCAAATAACATTCACAAAACATTTAGAGACATTACCCCTTACCAAGCTGGAGTTTCCTCTTCATATATGGAATGCTTTTTCCCTCTCCTTCAAATATCCACATTTTGGGGGGTTGGGGGAGAAATTGCACATAAATAAACTGGATGATTCCAAATACAAAGAGTCCTCAGAGAAGAGCTCACTACCGAGACTAAGAGGACGGCTCCTCCAGTCCTGCCGTGCTCACTGCTTGAGCTCCAAAGCCCAGACATGCTGCGGCCAGCCAGTCCTCCCTTTGGTTTTCTTATCGTTGCTGCTAACTGTGCTTTTCAAGATTTCGTTCTGGGGAGACAGGATGCGAGGGGAGAGAGAGAGAGACAGAAAGGGGAGAGGAGAGAAAAAAAGGTTAGATATATTCCTCCCCTTTCTAAGTCGCATCCGCTCTGCTTCGAGATCGAAAACTACGAGGAGACCCGAGCTCAACGAGGCCTGCGGGCTTCGGGAGACCTAAAGGGGACCACCACGGGATCTCGCCGCGGGCGAAGCCGCCGCCCGTGGGAGCGGCCTCGCGTCGTGCGCCCCGGCGGAGCCGATTCCCGCTCCGCGCCACCCCGGCCGGAGAGCGGGGCTGGGGGCTGAGAGGCGCCAGCCATCCGCAGGGATCACGGTCAGACCCCCCCTAAACCATCCCCTCCCTGACTGCGGGGAGAAGCTGGGCACCGGCACGTACCGGGGTAAAACATCGGACTTGGGCCACGAATATAGGCGGGAATCAGTCACACGCGAGCACGCCACGGGGCCTACACCAAATTGGGCTTGCGCTGCCTCGCCTAAACCCTAAAGACTCTCCCGTGAAAAACCTAAAAAGTTGAGGCGCCGAGTGCAGAGGAAGGAAAGCCTCTCACTGCGAATTTAGAGCTTGCCGATGGCTTAAAGCTGGGCTGGGCTTAGCAGGTAATCATGAGGCATGAGCCTCCAGATTTTCATTTACGAGAGCAGAAGTTTGCTCCTGCGAGGTCACGGTTTGGGACACGGGACAAGCAGCAGCCCTGGAATAATTTCCCCGGAGGTGGCCCTAACGTGGCATTTTCCTCGCGGCTGCTCTCAGGCGCCGGGCCGGATCCGGACCCACGGCCGCTGGCGGCTGTGCACGGTCCCGCTTTTGGCCCGGAGCTACGGCCAGGGACCGGCGAGAGCGAGGTGTGCCCCACGGACGTGCCGCCCGACTCTGCCCAGCGAGGAGCCGGGTGCGCTCGGATGGGGCGCCGAGCAGCCTCCCCTCCGCGGCTCCCCCGCCCCGTCCCGCCCCGTCCCTTCCCGTCCCGTTCCGAAGCACTGACCAGCTCTTTCTTCCTCTTCTCTTCCTTCACGTCTGTCTTCTTGATCTCTGCCTTGAAAGCCTCCGCCTCCCCGTTCTGGTCGTCCTTCGCCAGCAGGTCCATGAGGTAGGCGATGTAGCTGGTGGCCAGACGGAGGGTTTTGATCTTGGAGAGCTTGGTGTCGGCGGGCACGTTGGGGATGCACTCCCTCAGCTCCGCGAAGGCGCTGTTGATGCTCTGAGTCCTGCGCCGCTCCTTGCGGTTCGCCGTGCCCCTGCGTTTCACCGGCCGGGGCCCCCCGAGCCCGGGCGGGCCGCTCCCGGGCGGCACCCCCCCGTAATGGGAGTGGTCCATGCCCGGCGCCCCGTTGGCGTACTCAGGGCTGTAGGACAGAGCCATGCTGTAGTCGGGGGGGGACATCTCCGGGTGGCTGCTGATGAGCCAGCCGTGGAAGTAGGGGTTCTCCTCGTGGCCACAGCGGGTGGCGGCGGCGGCGGCGGCAGCGGCGGCGGCAGCGAAAGGGTAGCCCTCATGGTGCACCACCGGGTGGTGGGGGAAGCCGCCCACTAGACTCATCCCCGCTCCCTGGAGCACCCCACCCCGCCCCCCCGGGCCCCAAAACAAAGATTTCCCCTCCCCGCCCGCCCCCCACCCCCCGTCGCAGCGGCGGGAGATGCTGCCCGCCGCTCACCCCTCAGCACTGCCCCGCTGCCCGCTGCCTCTCCATAGGGCGCTTCTGCAAAGTCCCCGCGGATGCCCGAGCGATCCCCCCTCCCCGGGCGCCGCCGCCGCCGCTCATGCGTTGTGCCTCCACCTCCTTCTCCTCCTCCTCCTCGCCCGGGGCCGGGTCTTCGAGGAAGTGCGTACAGAAAAAAAAATCTACGGAGAGATGTCGACCAAAACAAAATGGCTTGGCTTCCGAGGCTGGGATCTTCCTCGCCTCTTGCTTCCCTCCGCTCTCGCCAAGTCCTTCGCGGCCCGGCCGGGTGTACTTACACGCGGCCCCCCTCCATGCGCCCCCGGCTCGGGGCGGGCGGCGCTGGCTCTGCCCTGCGCGGCGGCGGGGCCGTCAGTGCTGGGCGGGCGCTCGCATCTCTGCGCGCCGCGCCGCGCTGCTCAGCGCCCCTGCGCTCCTCTGCGGCATCCGCGCCGCTCGGCCGGGAGCGGCGGCGGGCGGCGGGGCACTGGCAGGGCTCCCCGGCCCGATCTCCATGTACAGCTACATGTTTAGGGCCGCTCGGGTTAATATATGTCGTCAGAAGCGGCGGCCGCCAATGGCCGGGGCCGGGGCGGAGCCCGCCGCCCTCCGCAATAAAACTTTTTGATGTTCGCTCTGCTAATTGCCGAGCTCCTCTTTTAGGATTGGCTGCCCCTCCGCATCCCTAATGTAATTAAAACAAGGGGGGAAAAATTATCATGGAGGCAGAGGTTAATGCAAGTGTTTAGCAGATGCCTTACAGTAAAATCTGCATTTAAAAAAATTGAAAAAAACCCCAAACAACAAAAACCCCCCTACAAACTCATTAAAACTTAAATATCGGATAATCTCAAACCAGGTACAGTATGGATCCAAGAAGTTTCTTGGCAAAAGTCTATGTGAGAGCTTGATGGGCTCTGAGGTTGCTTTGGCAAAGTGCTTTGTGCCAGTCCGGTGGAGGAACAAATAAAGCCGGCTTCGGAGGGCACTTCATCTATACCCTATTGCGCCAGGCGTGCCCCAGCATTGCTCCGGCTTGTGCTCGTATTGCTGGTTAATACACACCACGAGATCGCTAGTGTCCGTGAGGAGGGAGGCGAAGCTGCTCTGCCTTGCCTGTCACCCGGCTCGCCGCCCGGGATAGCCGGGGCTGGCTCCGGCTGCGCGCCCGCTGGCTGACCGAGGGAGAAGAGCGCTCGGGGCTTGGACGGGGATGCTTTTGAAAGAATTGTTTTGAGACATTAACGATAAGTTCGACTCTAACTGGTTCTTTTCCAGCTTACTGCCCGCGCCTAGGCACATCCACCAGCATTCACCCGAGTGACTCGCGCCTGAAATCGGTTTCATGCTTCCTGAACTGGTATGATCGGTAAGTAACCGAATATTTTTTACAGCATGTTCTAAGCTAATTTTCTAGCTTTTACTAACAAATATACAAATAATTCTCAGCATTCCTGCTTCTGCAATAAAAAAAAAGACCAGCATTTGAGGAAAGAAGGTTTAGTTATCGAAAGGGAATTGTTAAATATTTGCTTAACGGCCAGGCCAAGGAGGAAATCTCCTGTAGCTATTTAGATGCTTTGCTTTAGTAAGATTGAAGATATCACAAAAAAAAAAAAACGGATCTCAGGCTGTAACTCATGGATAACTCGGAGGCGAGGTACATTTGTTGTCATCCTCAAATAGAGCCGAGCATTACTAAATAGCTGCGAAATACCGAATACCCACCCTTATTTGTGCTGGCTGACGCCTAGGCTGATTCGGCGTATATTACAAAGCAATTCTACCATATAGGCAGTGTGGAAAACTGTGTCAACAGCAGCTGAGAGGTCATAAATTAAAGAAAGAGAAAGATAGAGATGGAGGAGTCTGCGAAAGAAGGCAGCAAGAACTGTGGTCCAATTTCTGCAGCAGCTTTATGCGCTCTCCGGCCCCCCGGCAGAGGCGGTGGGAGTACCTCGGGAAAAGCGCTGGTGGTGGGAAGAGGGCGAAAATCAGCTCAGTGCCCTGGGAGAGGAGGCAGGCTGAGTCCGGGCGGTCCCGGCGTGGAGAGGGCTGCCGACGGCAGCCGGCGGCTTGTTGGGACCCAGGGGCTTTGCGAGTGGGTTTGCCGGCTCTCGGCTGGGAATGCCCCGCAGGGAGGGGACGGTCCCCGCGGAAGAGGCCGCCCGCCAAGCAGCAGCCTGCTGCAGTACCCGGGAGCTGACTTCGTCGGGGTTATTCTAAAGGCGAAGAAGAGTGCCGGCCCCGCGGTTAGGCAGGACGGTGAGTACTGAGTCGGACCTAGGGAGGAGACGTGCACGGAGCAGAGACATGCAGGCGTAGGTTTTTATAAGCATATACACATATGCGCGAGCGTCTGGGTGTAAACCGAGTACGAAAGTGAAAAACTAGTCCAGATGTAGAATTGATGTATATACACATATATCTTATACGTACACACACAAGCTTGTAACCAGCTGATGGGTATCTGTATCTATACATGCACAAGCACACGTGTATATATTGTGCTATCCCAAGGAAAGAGTGTGTCTGCAGTGTGGACTTTTAAATGCAAGGAAGGCCGTAGGCAGACCGTGCAGGCAGAGCCCTGGAGCGGTCAGGCAGTGTGCCCCTGCCGCTCGGCTTGAGGTGTCTACAGGGCGCAGCCTGGCAATACACCCAGTTTCTACAGCGGTTCTCCAGCTTTGTTTTGCTGCGATATATTCTTAATGGGAAGAAGAAGTGGACGTTGTCAAGGCCGGAAAGTTGTATTGGCTTGCAAAAGGGTGTGTGTTTCTTTACACTCTCCCTGCTTGTGTACGAGCTTTCCGAAAAACTGCAGGTTAGGCTGCAACTGGGACAGTCTCTGCGACAAGACACTGCGGCCGCTCTGATAACATCTCCAATGATGAAGGAAACGGAAGGCATGAGACAGAGAAAAAGTAATAAAATATACAGGAGATATCGATCAGAACACCAGTCTCCAAACCTAGCATCATGATTGCTTAATTGACTTTGGAGAAAGAGGATCTCTAGATAAACCACCCAGAAGGATCTCTTTTATATATATATATAGATATATAGATATATTTTTTTCCTCTTACTCCAGCAGTTATTTATGGGTTTTATAAAGCCATTTTTAGAGCAAATGCAACTCTCTTGTCCTCCGTCAGCTTTTAAATGCTCAGGATTTCCGATCATGGGTTGTAGCCTTTTTTCTGTTTGATCCATGCGTTGAAAAAAGGCGCAGCTCGAAGTACCTTTCCCAATACTATGCTCAAAGCCGGCTGAAAAGCACCATCATTTTGCCAATCTTACACTTATTGATTTAATTAGAATTTTTTTCGGTGCACAAATCATGTGGAGAAAAAAAACAATAAAAAACAAGAAAAAACAGAAAAGAAAAAGAAAGCCTTGTCTTAAGTCACGTTATTTCCCTGCCAAAATAGTTGCATGTTAGGAGGAGATTTATCTGGATTCTGCTGCCAAACAGGACTCTCCTAGCTTGCTATAATAAAGAAATTTTGTTGGAGACTGTGCCGAGGCTTGTTTTCTCTCTTCCTCTACCCGCTTCTAAAAATTCATTCTATTTTATTTTTTCGGGAGGCGGTGTGTGGGGCTGCATGGATGGTTGTGCGCGGCGGTGGTTGCCCCTCGGCGGGCCGAGCGGGAGGAAGGGGCCGCCCTTGCCCCCCGGTGGGTGCCCGGGGAGCGGGGCCGGAGCCGCGGCGGGGGGCGGCGGGCCGGGCGCTTATCGCCAGGTCACTTCTCTCCTCCGGGCCAGCAGCAGGGTGGGAGTTGGGATAACAGAACAATAGAGCTGTGCTCCCCACTCCTCCCCCCGGGCTTGTGTGAATTAAGCTAAATTGCAAATTAAGCTAATTTCTCCGAATCAGTCGGGGAAAACCGTATGGAAACGGGGAAGAGATGCCGACGCTGGGTGGTCGGAAAGCCACATCTGCTGGGGTCTCCCGGGCTGGCTGGCTGGGAACACTGCGCTGGGCCAGGCCCTGAGAGGAGCAGGCCGGGGCAGAGAGGCGCCTCGCCGGTGCCTGGGCAGAGAGCCCGCTCATTTGCTCCTTTACCGCACCTTCCTTTCGAGCAGCGCCCGAAATCGCTGGAGACGGGGCAGTCACCACTGAGGTGCCCGGTACCGACCTACCCATCCCTGCTGCGTGTAGCAGCGCCGGGATCTACCTCCATAATTTTCATGAAAGCAAAGAAATAATCAGACACACGAAAGCACCCCAAGGACACACCGTCCTTTGCTTTTGAGGCAGCCCCCTGGGCGTCCCTCCTTCCCGCAGCTCCCCAAATACCGGGGTGCCGATTCCCTCTCCCTTCTCCCGGCTGCCCACCACATCGCTCCACCGCCCGGTGCACGGCTTGAAAAGCCGAGACGGGCTTGAATTTATAGAGTGCGTGATGTCATTGACCCGGGACCAAACGTATCAGAAAGGGGTATCATTCTCGGATGGATTTGGGGATGCTGGAGCATCCCGTGTGCCAGGGATGAGACGCATCCCGTATCTGGGCCATAGCTTAGGAGTCCGTGAAATAACATAAACACGCAAGAAAAGGGATTTTTGGAAAGGGGCACGGAGAAATATGAATTGGAGGTCAACCTGTCAGTGCGGGTTAATGAAAAGGACTTGTGCCTAATGGGCCTGGCTTGCACCCTCTCTTGTGCTCACACAATTTCAACGCCCAGGGCAGAGGGCGGGATCGGGCCCAGCAGGCCCGAGTTAATCGCTGCCCTTGGAGGTGGAGGAACCCTGGTTTACGCTACCATTATCCGTAGTGAACCCCCACATATTTCAGGCTTGATAATCTCCGGCCGCTGTGTATACAAGGAAAAAAAAAAAAAAAGAAAAAAGAAAAAAAAAAGAAAAAGAAAAAAAAAAAAAGATCAGGGATGAGAAAAACCCAAGACACTGACCATTTCGTAAGTCACAATGATTGGCAGCAAGCGCGGGACCCTACACGTTTTATCACTGCATGTGCAAGCAATTATTCGAGGATTGCTTATATTTGTGACTGAGCATCCAGAGTTGCATTTAGACCCTGGACAGGAATCAGGGAAAGAAAAGAAAAACATAACGAATTCCAACCAAAAGCCCTTCTTTGTCAGAAAAATGGTAATAAAGACCTCACAAAATCCTGCAGTGAACACAGTGTGTCTCCATTCATTGGAATTGTTATATGCATCTACTATACAAGCACTCATGTATAAACACACACAAGCATACAAACACACTGTTTTTCCACATAATATTTGTTTGTATTGCCGGGAAAGAGCATCTTAAGTTGCTCTTGAGCTCGACGCTGATGAAATATCTCGCTAATGTAATTGCCTTCATTAACGAATATTTTGTCCTCCAACATCTGAAGTTCAGACCGTGGAGGAAGAAGAAGGCTAGGCTCGCATCGTTTAGTGTTTAGCTTAACAAAAATCAACACTTCTATTGTCATTCTTCATGGAAAGTCTCCATTTAACGAGGCTGGGGTTTAAGAAGCCTTCATAGATCAAAGGTAACCTCGCTTGCCTTAAGAGAAAAATCCCTCTGGAGCAGTGAAAATTAGCTGCAATTTGGCCCTAACTACACGCCCCAAAATGTCGGTGTCGTCCTGCCGGTGTCCGCTGCCCCGTATACCTGCTGCACTGCGCCCAGCTCCCGCTTGCCCGGGGTCGGCTGCAGCACCCGGGCTCGTCCGAAAATTCAGCAGCTGAGTCCTACAAATGTCGGCTGCACACTTGTTTCCAGCATCAGCCCGTACCGTAATTCCTATATGAGTATCTCGGTGTAATTGATCTGGCTGAGTGAGGTCTTTTTGGTAATTTGGATACACCAAGTCTCCAGTTAATGACATATAATCAGCCTTTAGGTCACTTGGTCATTCTCTTATTACAAACCCCTCCTGCTCTCTCTGATCTCCTTTCAAACTAAATTTCACACAAACAAATAAAGCAAGACAGGGACAAGTCCTTAAAATGCAAGAGTGAAATATTGGAGAACTGCTCGTGGGGAACTATAAACATTTTTTAAAAGAAAAAGGGGAAAAGATAGGACAGAACATCTTATCGAGAAAGAGAGCATTGTGTACAAAACACGGGGGGAAAACCGGTCTGGCTTGTGTTAAAAGTGACATAAAATTAAAATAAAATAATTACAAACAGAAATGGCATAATGTAAACAGAATACAGGAGATTTTACTAGAAACGCACGGCCGCGTACCGTAATTTGCTCGTACAGATGATACAACCTATCTGTGGATACACAGAATGTTTATTTGCTGCGCTTTAGACTGAAAAAAATTTCTTTACTCTTTTTTTTTAGGAAAGTGAAGAAGTCGGAAAATGGAGAAGTGAGTGTCATATACCTCCCCAGACCTGGAGGGAAACGGAGCCGCAGCCAAAAGGAGTGGGTGTAAATGCGACAACAAAAATAAATACTTTCTATCACCCTGCAGAACTTATTTTCCTAAGTCAACATTTTGTTTTTCTGCAGCTCACCTTTTCTTTCCTCTAGGGAGAGACAATGCTCACTTTTTATTAGGTATTGCTTAAAAGATCATTTTTATCCCCGTCCAGGAAAATATACATATACATACATACATACATACATACATATATATATATGTATATATATATATATATATATACACACACACACACATATATATATATACAATCAACAGGCTGAGGTTCATCCGTGAGCAGAGGCTGAGGTGCGGTGATCTAGAAGAGAGGAGATCAGATGCTCTAGGTAAGATCCCAGGGCCCTACAGGCTGCAGGCAACTCATTGCAAAGCCAAGCCTCGTTGTGTTCGGAACTAAAGTTAATTTATAAAATCGAGAACGGAGTGATATCAATTTTTTTTCAAGTGTTAGTAGTTTGAGAAAGCAGCCTGCAGAAGAGGACTGCGATCCACGTTCCCTCACAGGCATTAGCGCCTTTCAAAATATTATCGACATTTTCGCCTGAGGTCTCATTCGTGTGCAATGCGGGGCTCAGACAGGCGCTAATTGAGCATGTAGCGTGTGCGAGGTTGCGAGAATGAGTGTCGGGGCAGGCTCACACAGCAGCAGAAATGGGAGCGATGGATGGAAGGAAAGCAGTGTCACAGGCCCCCGCGCAGTGCGTGTTGGCGTGACACATCTCGTTGTTAGTTCAATACGCTCCCTGCCTTTTCGGGATTCCTAAAGGCCCTTTTGATATTTTTTTTTCCTTCCCCCTCCCGCTTTTGGGCTACTGTGTTGAAGCATCAGCGCGCAGCCACACGGCGATCCGACCCGGTGCATCAGAGGGCGGTGGGGCTCAGAGCCCGGTGCTGCTCTCTCCTCCTCCCGGGGCGCAGGCTCGGGGACACGGCCGCTCCTCCGGGAATCTCAGCCCTGTCCCGGCACGGCCCGGCCGCTGGCAGCCCTCCGGCCGGGGCTGGAAATGCCAAAGGCCGGGGGCGAGGCGGCGGGCTGGACCCCTGCCCGTGGCACCTCCCGGGGGCGGGGGGCGGCCCGTGAGCAGCCCCGCCGGGCTGGGGGCGGCTGGAAAGGGTTAAGAGCTTCCCCTCCTCCGGCTGTAGCCCCCTGAATGCCACTGCTTTCCTCTAGAGGTCTCATTAGGGAAACCCTAACTGCTATTTCCAACGTTTCCTCAATCAAGCGCCTTTAAATAGAGCTCCACAAACAAATTGGCGGCAAAAAGCGCAGATCTTGTCACGGGCGAGGCCGATTCAATATTTCACCCTTGTTTGTTTTGTAATTACAGCCTGGCTTGTGGCTACCTGCACGCTGGGCGAGTTCCCGTCGGCGCCCCCGGCCGCGCTCCGCTCCCGCCTGTGCCGTACGGCCCCGCAGACACTTTCCCTGGGCTGGGAACGGAGCGGCAGCGCCCGCGGGAGCCCCTGAGCGAGTGATCTCCAGCAAAACTAAAAAATTACACGGAGTCTCCCTGGCTAAATGCTGGTGGGGTTTTTTTTGTTTGTTTGTTTGTTTTAATTAAAAAAAAAAATATTATTT
The DNA here is from genome assembly GCA_034336665.1 of Luscinia megarhynchos. Lineage (NCBI taxonomy): Eukaryota > Metazoa > Chordata > Aves > Passeriformes > Muscicapidae > Luscinia > Luscinia megarhynchos. The sequence goes on along the minus strand of CM067566.1, from coordinate 35,669,534 downwards.
TTGGCGTTATTTTGCGGCGTCTGCTCTGAAGCCACGAACTTTCCAGCAGAAGGGATTTTCCCCGAATGCCGCCTTGGGGTCAGGGACCAGGCTGTCCCCAAGCAGCGCTGTCCGAGCGCTTGGTTTGGTCTGCGGCGCTCGCTCCCTCTCTCTGTTTAAACTGCTCTCGTGATTTGTTGTATTTTCCACATCTGATTGCTCTTGTTTGACCGTTGTACAGAGCCGCTTTAAATCTTCGTCAGGAGGCATAAAAGCTCGGATTGGACGGGTTCCTGCGGACCTGCGGGCTGGTGCGGGTGCGCCTCGGTCAGCGCAGCCGACCCCTCCGCACACGCCAGCTCCCGACGAGCCCCGGCGCTGCGGCTCGGGCGGCTGCGGCAGCGCAGACCCCGGCTAATTCCATTATGTCGGAGTGTAACAGAGAAGAATTTGGCGTTTATGAACTAAGCTGCTATATAAACCGACGGGAATATTTTATGGTGGAGTGGAAAAGTGTAACACGAAAAGGAAATATGACAATAAATCTCTTTTTACGGATTCTACTTTAGCGGCAAAACACAAGGAGTTCCACGGTTTTATGACTCAAGTATTTTGCAGGTACATCTAAAGACACCTACATGGAAAAGAATAACCCATATAACTCCTCCCAGCTCTCCCTGCAACACAGAAATCCAACCCTGTGCCCCTCGGTTCGATGACGAAATTCCCCGAGATTTTCATGGGAGCAACGCTGGCACGAGAGTCAACATCTGACCACTGCACAGATATGCTTTGATCAGTTTTGGTGCCCCTGGCATTACCCTCTCATAGTTTACTAATACACAAAACTTTTAGTCAGAAGTAATGCTCCACCTTCCATCTCAGAATGAGCACATTAGACTGTTTTCTTTCTAGTTACTCTAATGCTATTAAGGTTTGAGATAATTCATGCATCCATACAGATAAACTACAGCGTTAGTTTTGAGGGATTTTTTATGTTTTAGGAATGATTCACATGATAAAATAAAGATATTTCCAAGTGGTAAAGAGTCTAATGTTCCTTGAAGTAAGTGCAGGTTCTGCACTTTGAGGATTTAACCCAATATGTTTTTTCAGAGTCTTGTTCCACTGTAAAAAAACATTAATATATCTGCAAACTGTTTTGTATAATGCAAACATACTTGCATGGAAAGTGCTAAGCACAATTTTTTATCTGTCTCCATGCCTCGTTTTCATTCTTTCTTATGACCAAGTCCTGATACTGCTTATCCTAAACACCTAGACCCAGGTTAAGTCGCCTAGAGATCAAGAAATAGCTGGTAGGTCCAGTGGTCTGCTGCTGGGCTGCAGCGATTTGGAAGTGTAGATTTTGAAACACTTGCTGCTCATATCATAGAGTGCTGAGCTTTTCCTATCTCAGCACACATACATGCACACAGTATGGCACTCTAAGAGGCTGGTCACTTGAAGCCTGATAGATATGAAAGCAGAATGCACATGCAGCATATGCAGTCAAGCATATTCTTTTCAAATAAGTCCTTTTAGTTGGATTTTTTTCTCACATACATCTAAATGAGAGCCACGGTGCTTTTTTTCTCTGTGTGTGCATATTTTTATTTTTTTTTAAATAAAACAGGCAAGTGGATTCAGAGCCCTGATTTTATTAAGAAAGGTTGTAGAACAATCAGTACAGATATGTCAATCCAAAAAATGCGTGTAACAACATCTTCAAAAGACATCCACGGGAAAAAGATCACAAAAACTCACAAATACAAACGTCATCAGTACAAGTTGTTCTGCTTAAGCCAACTTTTCATTAGAGTTGCACCTATCTGTAGGAATTGAAGATTTGCATGTGCCTACTGTTGGTGGAAACAAATTGTAGATAGTCAAGCTAGCTTGTCTACCATTATTAGTCTTGGCTAGGGAGGCAAACCAGAGTGCAGGCTGGTTTTACTGTTTTTCACTGAGAAAATCAGCCTGGACTGAGCTCCATTCTCTTGCACTAAAGGGCTGCAAGCACTTTTTTTGCAGTCACTTCAAGGACAGCTACACTAGCCTGCAGTCTGCAGTATGGTAGAGTAGTGGGAAAAGTGAGTACTGCACATACATGCACCTTTTTTACCTGGAATCCAAGGACTCTGCCCTGCACACCCTGGAGTCCACAGAGGGTTTTCCCTCACTCCATTTGTGTGCTATTCATAAAGATATGTCCTGGCTTGTAAAAACAGTACATGCCCATTTTGTATGATATGTGCATGCACACATCTGGGCTGCATGTGTGGAAATGTAAAGGCACACACTACAAAAAAAATTACATGTGCAATTTTCCAAGTATGGGTCTATAATATGGCACATCTACTGTGCAGAAAATGTCATTCTTCTGCACAGGAGGACATTTAAAGTGGCTTTCAAAGAAAAGAGAAATGCAGAATTGCTCTTGGTAGCACAGTTAATAGCAGTTTATTTCTCCTGGATGCTTCTGATGTTTTCTGCAAACCCACTACAGTGGAGCGTTACTCCTAAATAGCAATGTGCACTCAGTGATCAGAATATTGCAGATATTCATTTCTATAGGCTGATGTTATTAAAATTAAAAACATCTGCTTTGAGGAATGCAGAATTTCTGGATGTAAATACTTCTCTACTCCCACAGTAGTTTCAGCTACTCAGAGAAACAAAATGTAATGCTAAACAGTCGTCGTATTGTTTGACACAGAAGCAAATGGAGCAATGCTGCTCTTAATGTTGTTGTTGTTCAGTGGACAATTGAAATTGGATAAAGGGTTTCATCTGGGAACACTTTTCTAATGCCTCTGTAGGTAATGGGAGTCCTATTGCCCTGCATGCTGGGCAAGGTTCACCCCCATCTCGCCAAGACAGCTTCTGAAGAGAGGAGTTTGTGCTTGCAATAGTTTTTTAAGTGCTTGTCTGTTATCAGTTCACCAACACAGCTTTGCAGCTGAGCAGAGTGGAGAATGGAGCCCCAGCTGCCTGTGTTTCAGATGCTATCTCCTAATCCTGATTAAAGGCACCGTGGGTTAGAAATTCCTCTGCAGAGCCACGTGAGAGAAATCTCCTCCCTTCGGCACGCCCCTTAAAAAGTCACTTGCAATACTTGTGTCAGCTTCTCTCACGCTGAGGCTGAACTGGGCATGCTTGTTTAAGAACGAGTAATGATGTGTGTTGGCTACCACACAGGACATTGATTGCTGTGCTGAAGACACGGGTTGCACGAGTACTGTGGTATTTCCACGAGGTGTTTTGTCACTTTTGCTAGTCAGGCTGACTCTAAATAGAGAAAAACCACCAAATAGGTTGCAAATGGGAAGTATTGATTCTATTGACATGGGAATAAAGAAAAATGGAAGATAATCCTGGGGAGGACATTTCCCTAAACTACACGTAGGTTGTCCATGACTAAGAAGGCAGAGTGTACCTAGTGCTACCCAGAATAATAGCAGTTAATGTCCTTTTCTTACCCAGATGCCTTAGAAATCTGCCACTGGGTAAATCTGGATGTATCAGAAATTATGTGTAAGTGGAGACTTTGGCAAAACATCTGTTAGTGTAAACTAAATAAAAGATCACAAATACCTCAATGCCTATCTATCTTTTAAAAAAGAGCTCAAATGCTTTTGTGCATTGTGAAGAATTGTTTCTTCCTTTGAATATTATGTAAGAGAATATGGAGGCAGGTTCTTTTCCAGACCATTTAAAATCCTGACTGTCACTACACCTTCCCATAGCTGCTGTCAGGAGGAAATCTGATATTTGTAGGGTGGGTGCTATGAACTCATTTATAAGAAGAAACCAGGACTTTAAATTTTAATATTGTTTATATCCTATACTAGCCAATAAACACACAAACACATACATGTATGTGTACATATATGTAGGAATCTGAAGAAAGCCCAAACCAGGACCTAGACATTTCCTTTCAGTATTTACATCTTAACCAGTGTTCTAGTTCAAAGGACATGTTGGCTTCTGGCAGGATTAGCAATATTTGCAAACCATACAGCTCTTGAAAAACATCTGATTCTTCTTCCTTGGGATTCTAAAGGATCATTTGCCTTGTGGAGGCAAGTGTCTTTGTTTCATCTGGCCACATGGAGTTTCACTGAGTAATATTTGCATGGAGTATTTCAGATATCAGTCACTGTAGAAATCTAAATAACTTGTGCCTTCAAAACTGTAGATTACAAAATGAGAAAAAAAAAAGTAAAATCCATATGCTATATCTGACTTGAAGGAAATGCTTATGGAAGGGAACAGCAGAATATGAGACAAATGTATTTATTTTATTTAAGTCTGTGCACACTGTCTGTTTTCTTGTCTGGACTGAGAAGTGTTGCCAGTGGACTATAAGTTAGACACTTACTCTAAGGATGGGTGATCCACATTTTACTTCCTTGATATATGAAGAACAGAACAAGAGCTGCCAGGCAAAATTCCACTGTTGAAATCTAGAGATAGGTTTGAAGTAGCACACGAACACACATATTCATTGCAGCCATGGAGGTGTTACCTAGGAGGATAGATTAAATTAAAAAAACAAGAAACAAAAGTAGATACAATTGAAAAAAAGTTAGAAAAGTTTTTTTTCAGTGACTTGAAAATACTACAATTAACACTATCATTAAACTAGATTAAATGAAGCGGAAATTTGCTTTCAGGCTTTAGAGCCAAGAATTCTTTGTGCCTCTATCAATTTTTGTGCTCTATGTACTCTGTGCTGTTTACACAAGGATTATCTTGTTTATTTTACAGATATTATGCTTCATAGAAACTAATCAAGAGAATATTTCTTTTTTTATGACAAAAAGTGGATGTCGAATTGCTCAAGTTGCTTTTATACAACATTCTTGGGTTTGTGATAGTGTGATATTTAATAAAGTGTTTATAAAGTCTGATATAATAGTTTATCAGATCTTGGGCAGTCATAATAACAAAACTGCCCTTACCATGAGTGTTATGTACTGTACTTTGTAATTTACAACACAGTACTTGCTAAATTACTTCATAAACTAAGAAAGTTGCCTACCAAAGAATCAATATTATAAGAGCAAGAAATGTTTTACTAAATATTTTTTTCTGTTATTTAGTCTCCATACAAATCTTTAGTAATAATTTGGACTCAGAAAAACACTGCACTCCCTGTAGCATGCAACACATTCATGCTGTGAGATATTTTCCTACAATACAATATATTTAAATTTCCAGTGTAAGAGACTTTTCAGCTTAAAATACTACGTCTAAAATGCTCTCCTGCACAAACAGTCTGACAAAGTGAAGGGAAAAGACCCAAATAAAGCTGAAGATTTTACATGGGAATCTAATGGAACAATTCAAGTGAGAGCTAATAGTTTATGAGACCATGAATAGACAATGGAGCCTTTCATTTTTGTGTTGCTAGTCCAAGTCCCCAACATCTTATGTCAAGTCTGTTTGGTGGATTTGCTGTAACAGCATGTGTACAGACTTCCTGAGCAGGAAACAAAGTCTGTGCCAATGAGTCCAGTCTTCCTCTCTGCTGAAGGGCCTATCCTGAGAAACCCATCTGGCAAACAGCAGAAGACCTGGGTATGCATCCCAACCTAGTACCAGCCTCTCCCCACTCTTTCCCGAATTTCAGTTTTGTTTTTCCCTAAACACACTCTGTTCGTGGTTGCATGGAAAAGAAAGAGAAGACAGACACTTACAAGCAGAGAACTGTTATTTGTAACTCATGGCTGATTTTTGGTCTGCAAATAGGCAACTACCTTTTTGATAGTCTAGCATCTTCTTAATCTTCATAATGTAAGCAGCTTCTGCAGCTATTTCTGACATGCATTTATAGACAAAAAATGTCCTTATGGTCACTATGAAAACCATCATCTAATTACAGTTTCACCTTTGATGTAGATTTCACTTTACCCTCTGTATAGTTAAGACAGAAAAGTATCATTCATATTTACATTGCTAATTGTGTCATTTTTATGCAGCATATATAATATAAATATAAATAAATAAATATATACAATATGTATTAGATTATATATAATATAAATATAAATAAATAACTATATACACAATACATATTATATATAATAAATAAATAATTAATTAAAAATAATATATTTATAAATAAACATCAAATTCGCATTCCCCTGTAAGCAGGTGTATCTTCCATCTGGACAAATCTAGTTCTTGTATTTCTAACAAGCAGTCTGAATGCACAAAAATGGCATCACTCTTTTCAATAAGAAATGTGAATTTTAATTCTTTATTAGGCTTGATTAGGCTTTGTTTTGAGAGAACTGAAGAAATTACACTCTGCTGGAGTTTTCTCTCACAAAAAAAAAATCAGCAAGGATTAAGGGCTTTCTTACACATCTAAGAATTTCTTGTCAAATTGCAAGAAATGTAGGAAGGATGAGTGATTTTTCTCCCTATTTCTAGTTTTAGAGATGTATGGCAGTCCAAGGTAATTGTTAGATATCAGAGAGAAGGAGTAGAGAAAGGGCAAGGTGGAACATGGCACAGGTAAATAAACATTTTTCACCCACAAGGCTTGATAAAGCGTATTTCTAAAGGGTTTTGCAGGAGACTGTCAAATACATCTGATCTATTGAATGATTTTTAGAAAGCAGAGATTGCACTCAAGATTCTATCACGATGAGGAGCCAAATATTCGGTTTCTTGCAACATTTCCATGGATGCACATCACGTTGTAACCAGCTGACAGACTGAAGTACAAGAATCAACACTTTACATGGCATCTCTGAGGAGGGGCTCCAAAGCACCAGGTGTTTTTCTTATCCTCCATGGAAAGATATGCAATTGAAAAGCTGCAGGCTTGGAATTTGTTCATAGATCATTTCTTGTAAGCGCATTTATACTTCAAAGTTTTGTTTTCCTGAGTTTACACAATCTGGCCGGAATAATATTGGTATTGCGCCTTCTATATCTACTGTTAATTTTTCAACAGAATGATTATTCCAGAGCATTTCTAGTGAAAAATACCTGTGATCATCCATCCCCTTCAATTCTAGACAGAAAATGGATAGGATTCCTGATGAATTCCGTGGCAAAATCGCCTTTTTCTTAGACTTCTTGAGCAATAAGAGTCCTTGCTTACCAGCAGGTTAGAAAGTGTAGGCAACAGATAAATTTTTCCTGATGGGGAAGGTACAAAAGAAAACTGCAGAGGATTTGATAACAACTTCGAAGTTTTTTGCAGGGATTTATCATGGCATGCTGTTTCCTTTACTTTAAGAACTGAGGGGGTGGAGTAGCAGATCAGGTTGTGAGTGAGGCATCATCATGTGAGCAGATACTGTGGTGGTAGAGAAGAAAGGTGACATTTGGAGCTGGGTAGAGTGTGATGAGTTAGAATTTAAAAAATGTGACTTGAGGATACAAAAGAGAGAAATTAAGAATTCTGGTGAAAGCCAAACTTATAATTAAAATGTAACCTGAAAGGAACAGGAAAGAATAGATTTATTGAGTAGCAGTGAGATTACAGACTTTGAAGAGAAAGTTGGAGTTAGAGACTGAGTCAGAAAAAGGAAAAGGAAATAAGAATAAAGAGAGAAAAGAGCAAAGACAGACGACTGAACAAAGAGGTAAAAGTACTACAGGGAAAGGACAGGAAAATTTAGGTAAGATCTGAAACATGGGAAGAGGAAATGGTGTCAAAACTGGAAGAAGTAGGGGAAGTGCCTGAAGAGCTGAAGCTAAGGCTTAAGCTGCTCCTACGTGGGATGTAGAAGTGCATCGGGCAAGCCTGCTCACCTCAGTGCCTGCCACAGGGCACGGGCACCCTGGTCTCTGTATCTACCTGAATACTTGTGTTCCAGCTCAATGGCAGCTACTTTGCAGCATTTCATGTTTGAAGCCTGGTTGGTCCTTGCTGTAAGTCCTATCAGTTCTATGGTTGCTCTAATAAGATCACTGCTGTGACCAAAGACCATTCCCAACTCAAGAACCACATATCCACAGTCTGGCTTCTGTTTTTTGATGATGCTGTGAAACCAGTGTTAGTGATGAAATACAAAAATCACCACTGCTGCTCCTTATGTGGGCCCCTTTCCAATCCCAGTGGTGTAACTCCTCAGTCCTTGGGTAATCCACCATATCTGGGTGCTGTTGGCTCAGAGTAGTCCCAGAGCCATTAAAAAATGTGCCCAATATAAGCATTTAACATTTCTTCTGGCTGCCTGATCTTGTGGAAGGTGGTCCCACTTCAACTACTCATAGCTACACAGAGCTATCTCCCACATGAAATAAAACAGTACCAGCAGGTCTCTCCACCAGTACTCCCTACCCACCATGCACAGTCTTTGCTGCCTTCCTGGGGAGAGGCACAAAGATGGTCAAAGACATTGCAAAAACCACTGGCTGTAACTATAACACAGACAGCCTTCCAGGCAAGATCAGTCCTTCACCTGAGATGCTAACTTCTGTCAAGATGAGAAAGTTAATCTGTGAAAGAAGCAGAGTTTTCTTAGGAGGGAGACTCCTGTGAGAATTTTTCAGTTTTGTACCTGTTTCCACAGCTACAAGTCCATCAGAAAGGTGAACTCTCCAACTCTAACATATTAAATTTTCTTCCTTTCTTTCTCCTTCAGATCTAACCCCTTAATACATGTAGCCTTAGAAACAAAATAGCATTAAAAAATCTCCTGGTGAAAAGTTTAATGCACACAGGAGACAGGATTAAAATGACTTGGTCTTCTGGGCAACAAAATTGTTAGCTTGGAGCTCTGCTCCAGAGGTTCTCTGCCATTTTGGGAAAGGGGTGTTACTTTGGGCAAGCCAAAATACAAGTGCCTAAATCCTCAGCCTAGAAATCATTCTTAGTTTATAATTAGTCAGAGCTCTGAACAAATGCTGTAGGTATTTATTTGAATGCAATGGTTTGATAATCCTTCCACTGATGTTATAAAATCACATATTTTTCAGAAATGTCATCCAAGCTAGGAAAAAAGCCAGCTTCCTTCACTACTTGAGGTGGCATTTGGACCATGGAGATGGGGTTAGAGGGTCACTTATCCCAGGCTGAGGAAAGAGGTGCAAGTGCGAGTGCTCAAGAGGAGACTGTGAATTTCAGGGACAGTAAATTTAGCCTTTGTAGTCTGAAGGCTACCAAATGGTTGGATTTCCTGAACACATTCTCTTTTTCAGCCCAGAAACATTGTCTGTGCAGATGTTGATAAATTTATACATTTGTTATAATTTCAAGCTGTTTGGAAGCTGTGTCAGGTCAGATTCTCTGCCCAGGATGCTCTGCAACAGGTTGTACACAGCCTGGTGATAACCACAAGACTGCAAGAGCCCTCATAGTCAGGCCAACACTTTAAGAGAGCATCATATTTATTATGCACATGTGATGAAGTCACTGCATGCCTGCACAGTAAGACTTACACTTCTGGGGATTGTCTAATGGCCCTACTGCCCATGTGCTGCCCAGTCCCTGGGAACACGCAGAGAAAAGCCCCTGTGAGTCAGATTTACTGTGAATGTGCAGAGCAATGAAACGCTGCATGTGCAACAGGACGTGTTGCTTCCTGAAGAGTGGGGTGCAGAGCACATACGCTGCACAGATTTCTCAGGCTGAAATATGGGATTTCTGTACTGGCCAAACACTCAAGTCTTGACGAGGGGCAACATTTTAAGATCTGTTATGCACGAGTGCCACAAGGAATTCGCTGCCTCGCACGGTGCTTCTGTCGACCTGGTTGCAAGGTGCTTCATGTGCACTGAGAAAAAGACATTCAGTGCCTGACCCATACTGGCAGATTCCTCTATCAGGCAGGCATTGCAGCTATAGCAGATGCAGAGCTGGTGTTGCTCTGTGGCATTGATCCATTTATAGGTGAATTTCCCATCTGAATGGGAACATATGGGTTCACAACAACAACAACAACAAGGATGCCTAATAAAAATGCTGTTTACATAAATAAAGATTATGAGTCTTTCAGATTTATACTCAGTAGGCACGATACAAATTATTTTTGTTTGAAGAGCAGCAACAACCTCTGAAAAGCTGAGAACACCTTTATGGTAATCCTCAACCCCTTAGAAGGTAGTGTTTGGTTACAATTAAAGAGAAAGTCTCAAACTAGTAATTCTTACCTTCCTGAACTTCAGACAAAAGGGGATCCTGATGTGAGCCACCTCAGGGTATTTTTTTTACAAAAGAAAAATAAAATTAGTGAATTTTTTCAAACCCACACCATCCCAACTTTTGATCGCTTTCAGTTTCAATACAATTTACTATCTCTGTTTTACTATTTTTGTGCCCACATAAGAAAAATGTGAGCAGGCTACAAGCTAGGTTGATTCTTTGGGGTTGAGCTGAGGTCAGTGAAAAATTGATAGCAACTTTTGAGAAGAAAAAAATCATCAAAGCTAAAGGAAGTTTCTCAAAGTGGGATTTAATAGCAGCTATCATATTGCCTTCAATGGCTTGACCATTTCTTCTGCAGCTGTTTTATTTTAAAAGATTTCACCCCCATCCCACATGTATAGGCCTATGCACTGACCTAAGTATGCACATCCAAGTACTTTGGTCACTCATGATAACTATAAACCCTTCAGTGAACTACCAGAAAGGTAGTTCAAATGGAAATGGTGAAATTCAATATAGCGTTTAACTAAGTCACTGTCTAAGGTTAAGCCCAAGGAACAATTAGTAACACTGGAAAGGGAGACAAATGTATTAATTAGTGTGCAGACACCAGATATGTGACTTTTCTGGAAGCTGTAAAATAACCACAGTGGTTTTTCAATGTGAGTGAAGCAAATTAGTCTATTCAAATATACAGTTTAACTAATTTCTACCTATGTGTGTGTGTGTGTGTGTATGTTTGTGTTTGTGAGTGCAAAACCCCCACATTCAAATTTATGTACAAAAGAAAAATTAAAAGACAAGGAGTAAGTTTAGCTGATAATTCTGCTGCTTTTCTGCATGTCTAATCACAGAGCCAAATTCTTAAAAAATCCTATGTAGCAGGTGACCAAGCTCCATTTACTCTTGGGGAGGGGCTAGATTTCTGACTAATATGGACTTTTTGAAAACTTATTTTGTGTGTTATGCAAGCCATAACTGAGGGCTTTATCTGTATCTCATATAAAACTATCACTTTTTATAACAGTAAACATAGTTTAAGTTAGACAGAGGGATTTATTTATTTATCAAGATGATAAATGATGGAAAATGAGTGTGAGCAGATGGAAAATAATGGGTCCACATATGCATTTATTTATTATGGAATATTTCCATAGCTATATATTTTGAACTTTCCAAAAGATTGTCAAGAAGCATTCCTTAGTCTCGGTGAAGAATTAACAAAATTTAAAGTTCACACTTGATAAACTAAAAAATGGTAATGTTTACTATTTATCTATTCTCCCTCTTGAATATGAAAAACATACCAGTAGCTTTGATGCAGTCTTGCAAATGGAAATATGACAATGTCTACCATAAAACTGAGGTTAAAGAAGAACTGAGAAATGACTTCTCCACTACTGACTGACAGATCTCTGAAATTTTGTTCATAGCACAATGCCTCCTTTTACAGCCAAATATTTATCAGTAGCAACAATAAAAATCTTTTTTCTAACTGGACTTTCTCATCCCTTGCCTATTCTCCACTTCAAAATCAAGCGGCACTCCTACAAAACCAGCTGGTAGTTTATGCTTTAAAAATGGGAATTTTAGCATCTTGTGAAAAGTAAAGAAATTGTAGAGTCATTGCAGGAGGAATAGTATGCAAACAAACAGACAAATACTCTCAAGGCTAAATTTTTTTTCAGGGCATTATTGTTTCTTCCTGCACATACAAGTGGGCTGGTGGCATGTGATGGAAAATCTGTGAAACATATGACCTGTTTCCTGGCTTCTCATGTAAATGAATTTATAAATTGTTTGAAATGACTTGAGGTTTCTTCATGATCATTGTATTTTTGAGATGCTACTGATTGCTACTATCTGCAGTCATCTGCAATCACTGAATAGTCAAGGCTGAAAAACTAATGGAGGTCTGTAGCCCAAGCTCTGTCTCCAAGCAGAGTGAGCTATGGGGGGCAGAACAGGATGCTCAGGGCTTTGTCCACTTGGGCCTGAAAACTCTGGAGAATAGACTGCACATCCTCTTTGCTCAACATATCCCACTGTTTGACTCTCTTCATATCATCTTTTTTTTTCCTACAACATCCAGAACATCTGGTGCTTCAGTCTGTTCAAGAATCAGTTTTGGTGGCCTTTTGCTGGACAGATGTGTGTTCATTGGCTGTGCTATTGCTCTATATGCTGCTTTCTCCTATTCATTTCTGAATGCTCACTGGTGAGATTTACCAGCTTGAAATACTTTGAACTTGAATACATTGATAGGGCTAAGCTAATTTGAGGGATGTTTTTTATTTTTTAACCTATCTTGTGCTTCTGCTGATTGCTCAGCTGCTGATCTAGCCAGCTTACTCACCCAGAATCCAGAATGTAACAGCTCAGAGGGTACCAGGAAACACCATCATCACTCAGTTTGTTACACGATTGTTGTGATGAAGGTAAACAAAAAATCATTAATCTCCATCATGCCAGCTTTCAATTCTTACAACCTAAGAAGAGTATCTCACAAACTGGTGGGAGTGTTATATTTATGTTCAGTTTTTATTCAGCTTTGCAGCTAGTAGAAAGGTACTTTACTGCATCTGAACATTTCCTTCACTCTGAATGGAAGCAACTTCCAGCTTGCTATTTTGTGGAGTATCAGACATTATAGAAGAGACCATTGAGTCTTCCTTAGATTTGTCAGAAAGGACACCTAGATCTGGGGAGTGAAGGCATCTCTCACACTCTGTAAGTACAGCAGACATATTTCCAAAACTAAGCTGCCACCCAAGACCATCTATATCAAGATTGGTATATTTGGCCTTATTTGTTGCAGGAAGAATGATTAATGATGCTAGGGAAAATATGAGCTTAACCCTGTTTAATTGGAACTAACTGAATACGTCCATTCACAGACATGATTTTTAAAAAGCCCAGAACAAAAACTCAAATTGATAAAATAATAACCTTTTTTTCTGTCTGCCATAGAAGAGCTTTGTGTAAGGCACTGAATGTGTGAAAATCACACTGAACAGAATCTTCCAAACTGTAGTTTAGCTCCTAAGCTTTGATTAATCTTTCTTTTTCAATTCTTATACATTTATAGAGTGCATTAATGTCAGAAAATTTTAGGTAATAAAGCCACCAACATTTTCCTCTTTATGAAATCCTATCTCTAGTATAAGACTACTGGTGCTTCATCTTCACTCTGTAGTTTACTCATAACCTCTCTAATTTGTTTTCTATAAAATTATCCATTCAAGTTAATCCTTAATGAATCATGATTTTAAAATTACCTTGCTATATATTAGTTCTTCTGTTCAGATATTTGTTACTGTTCATAAAGAGATTTACAGGTCAGGTGTTATTAGATGTCATATATAAATGCTAGAGGGATCTAATTTGTCACTTAAAATCTGACTAATAAAATCCAAGATTTGAATGCACAAGAAATGTAGAGTTATTTAATAACAGAGACATTATGAAGTAACGATATTTTCTTTGAATATCTGATTTTGAAATAATAAAAGGTGTCTCACCTTTATTTATAGATCTTTTTTCTACAATCACAGTGATAGACACTAGTATTAACCTTTTAGAGTTTTCAGCTATTTGCAATGCTTTTATGAAGTTTTAAAAATAGTATCTTGTGGTTATTCACAACTGAAGAGCAAACTGACTGTGTGATGGTTATCTGTGTTTAGAGATAAAACTGTGAAGTTATTAAGCTACATTTATCTAAACAGCCCAAGAAGATGACATAGATTTAAAGGTGCAGCCCAAGATCAAAGAACACAATAAATGATGCAGGAAATAACAATTTAAATGAGAAAATTTCTGTAAAGCAAAAGCTCATTTGTTAACATGAAGTCTGGGTTTAAGGTGAAGAAGAGACACAATAAGACTTTTAAAAAACCCTTTTTTTTTTCTGTGGAATTTGCTCTATATTAGACTTGTATTTTTGTAGAAATAGGATTCTGTCATAGTTTTTTACTTCAATTTCTAAGGCTCTTCCAACCTGCTCCAACAGCCACTAATGACCAGAAGATGACATCAAACATTTTGAATGGGGTTCCCTGGAATTTCAAGGCTGTTTTCCCTTTGCTTTGCTCCAGGCTGGGAAGTTGCCCTGCTTTTATGCTCTCCTGACTGATGGTTTCTAGTGATGAGAGCAAGCAAGCAAGCAGGCTGGTGGACTGTCTGAAAGCTTGGTAAAGTCAGACTGACCAGCATCCATCTTACTGCTGGAAAAACAACAGCACCCAGAGAGCAAGAAGAGATATCTGGACATGGTATGCTACAGGATTAGTGTGTTCTTGGGCAAGATGACCTCCACTGAAAGAGAAATGAACATTTCATAGAGTCTTGATGGAAAATGCTTTCTTCAAAATAGTTTAAGATCTTGGAGAACCTGCACTGTCTTTTTTGTGTGGCCTGATGAAACTTCTTGCATTTTATCAACTTTTAGAAATGTGATGAGTTTGTGTCTATACAAATTTCCCATTTTTTTCTAAATATAAATGTAATTTCAGGTATGCATTGAGACCTGAGCACACAGACACAAAGGCTTGTGTTTATTTTTCCTAGGCTAGTTATATGCTCTCCATTGTCCTTCTCCTCTCGTGAACCCAGTGATGAAAATCCAGTGAGAAGTTATAAGGTTATGCTTATCTACCAACAAATAGAAACATTGGTTATTTACTTTCCCTGAGTTTTAATCACTGTCTGAATTACCCTGGTTTGTTGTAGATGCTGCTGAGGCCTTTAATGTACTCAAAGGGATCTCTTTTCAGCATTCATTTTAGCTCAGAACTTGTTAATCCACTCCTCAATCTGCTGCCAGTTTTGTGTATGTTATGATGCTGTCCTTGGGTCTAGGTTATTCTCCTTTCTTTTTCCCTGGCAAAAGATATTTCTCTGCTTCTCTACAGCTGGAACAGTTTTGGGACAATAACTGTTTTTCTTCATATATCTGTAAAATGCAATGTAAATTTGGCACTGGCTGTCCTAAATGTATGATATTCTACTGGCAAGAGATAGGATGATTTTTCCTGGAACTACTATTCTCATATGACAGATCAAATGTTACTGAGGTTCTCCCATGTCTTTGAACCTGCCATTCTGATGTGTATCAGTACCATTTGGGAACTCTTTATGTGTGCTAGTAATTGTTTAATGTTTCACTGACTGAGATTTACAATGTTTTAATATTAGAAAACGGTAAAATATTTGCAGAAACAAATTGACAATTCTGTTAAAATCCAGATGGCTCATCAGGCCAGCTGGATGAAGTCATGTCAGTTTGGTGACACAGATGGGATTGCTGTATGGGGTGCTGTGTCCTTTAATCACAGAATTATTAAGGTTGGAAAAGACCTCCAAGATCATTGAGCTCAACCTTTGACTGATCACCAACATGTCAACAAAACCATGGCACTAAGTGTCATGTTCAGCCATTTCTTGGACTTCCTGGGTTGGTAACTCCACCACCTCCCTGGGAAGTCTGTTCCAATGTCTGACCACCCTAACTGAGGAAGTTCTTTCTGATGTCCAAACTGACCCTCCTCTGGCACAGCCCAAGGCCATTTCATCTTGTCCCGTTGCTTGTTTCTTGGGAGAAGAGCCCAATGCCCACCTGGCTAAACCTCCTTTCAGAGAGTTGTAGAGTGATAAAGTCTCCTCTAAATTTCCTTTTCTCCAGGCTAAGCAGCCCCAGCTCTCTCAACTGCTCCTCGTGTGGCTTACTCTCCAGACCCTTCACCAGCCCATTTGGTGCTTCTCTGGACTCACTCCAGCCCCTCAATATCTTCCTTGCAGTGGGGAGCCCAGAACTGGACACAGGATTTAGGTGTGGCTTCACCAGTGCCCAGTACAGGGGGAAAATCACTTCCCTGGTCCTGCTGGCCACACCATTGCTGACACAGGTCAATCACTCAGCACTTACAGTGACTAATTGTAATTTCACCTGCTTAAAAGTTAACAGTATGAAATTGCTACTTCTGTAGCTTTCTGCTCTATAATTGGTTAAATCTACCATTTGTTTCAGTACTACTCTGAATATTTCTGGGCTTTATTTTTCTGCAGTTGTTCTGCAGTATGCAGAACTACATAAAATACAACTGAAGACTCATTCTTCTCATACTTCTATTTCTCCTTTGTAGAATTATCTTATTTCTTAGCCTAATGTAGATATTATATGCAGTTAATTCTCCCCAAAAATGTAATACATACCCTATTTTTTTATTACAAGTACAAAATCTACTTTTGAAATACAACTAACCAACTCACCATCCCAAAAATACACCACTTCCTTTGACTTTTACTGTCCATTTAGTCTGTTTTTCTTCAAAATTGTTTTGCTTCACACATTCTGTAGGTAAGCTTTAATTCGTATTAGGTAAAAGCTGTTTGCAATAACTCCAACTGCATTAGCACATGGATATATTATACAACTTAAGCTGAAAATGTTTTTGTCTTCCTCCAGACTACTACAGAAGTTAATAATACCTCCCCCTTTTCTGTTTTTAAATAATGGCTTAATAAGGTTGGATAAAAGACCAGATAAAACAGATGGTCTTGGATGAGATCCTAAGTGTGTCAAATCTGATCTCTGTTTGACTATAAGAAAGAGTACAATGTAAAATAATAAAGAATTCACTGAGAGGGCTTAACGGGAGGAACAGAGGTCGTGAATACTTAATATCAACAAAAAACAAAAGTACTTGTGTAGGAAAAGCTTTTTTTAATTTATTTTTTACTACAGTTATCTTCTATATGATTACAAAGGAAGAGTAAAGGGCTCAAGGCAGGATTGATGACAGTTGGTAAGGGCTAAAAGGGGAACTGGGAGTATACTTGTGACTATAAGTAAACAAAAACTACACTAAAGTTTTATTCTCAGCGAAGAACCTTCATAGACATAAATACAAATGACTGTTGAATGTAGAAACCAAAAAAAGAGCAATTCCTGATTAAGAGGAACAATGTGTGAGATATGGAAAAGAATATTTTAGGGGAGAAAAAAAATGAAGAAAAAAGAGACCAAATATTTGTTTCCAGTTAGGGAATAACCTCTTCTAGGTGTAGTTCAATGAAATTGAGCAATAAAAAGCATTTTTCAAATGTTTCAAATACTTTGCAAAGCTGTTACTACAAAATAGATACTCAGGCTTCTCATGAACCTTTTACAGTTCCATAGCATAAAAGTCCCTGAGATGTAAGTATGACTTTACATAGCAATGGGTGTATTTATTTGTCATTCAATTTTTGCTATTAGAGACTTGAACTATGCTACGCCTAAGCAATATTTCACAGTTTTCCTACAAGTAACTTTGATTGAATATGATATATCAGATTTATCTTCTTGTTTTATACCAAACATGGCAGAAGAACAACTACCATGAAATGGAAACAAACGTCATTGAAATTGATTTTGTAAGTAAAACAAAATCTTTTTAATGCAGGTATTATTGCAGGGTTAAGCCAGCTGCAAGTTTCAGGGGAAAATTAGTAGAGTGCTTCAAGAGAAAAGTAATGGCTGTAGCCTGCAAAATATTTTGCACTAGTACCATTCTAAGGGAAATTAGTATTGTCCTTCTTTCATCTTATTTGTGAAGATATGCTGATCGTAATGGAATTGCACAGGAACCCAATGTTCCAAATACATTTTGTGTGAGGTGTCTTTAAAATATCTAATATTTCTTGCATATGAAGAAAAGAGCTGAAGGGAGCTTGCAAGCAATGAGATCCTCTCTCAGAGCTACCCACTGTTAGATCTATTCAATTTATGAAGTTTTTCTGTATTAAATGACTAAACAGTATGTTTTTTGCTGCTTTGATAATAAAGAAATAATTTGTCTCTTCCTTTCAAGAAGTCCTGTCTCTTTTTCCTCCCTGTACAACAAATCTTGAAGAGGTAGTTAAAGCATCAACACCTGTTAGAGAAAATGGAAAGAACACATCACTGGAAATCTTGGAAACATTTCAGCAGCATGTTTGTTTCAGAATAAATTAGGACCTCTGAACTAATCTTCAGATGAAAAGAGGTTCATATACGTCTTTAATTAGATCATGTTATTGGAACACAATATTGTGATAAAGAAGATTTAATAAAGCATTTTGTCTTTTTATTACTTTTGTTTCATGCAACATATCTCCTTATCCAAGCAAGATGTTTGACTTCAAAGGAAGTGCTATCCACCCTCCCTTTGCTCAATAAATAACTCCCAGAGGAGTAAAAACAATATATGCTTGTAGCTTTGCCCATGCTGCTGAGTGGTGAGAAGATCAATCGTTGTTCTTTTCTGTAGCCCTTGGTCTAAGATGAATCTCTTCCTTGAAGAAATTTCTGTATAATTTGGTGTGTGTCATTAACCCCTCACCTTCATGAGAGAGTGCCTTAGCAATAAAATGAAATAAAGGGATTTCTATTGCTGGAGAACTTTCATCTGAGCTGGGGACGATCCTGTGCAGAGAGCCTGTTCAGGACTCATACTAATAAAGGGACTGAAAAGCAGCTGAAAAAGTGTATTGGATGTATGGTCAGAAAATGATAACTAACTTATTTTTCTTTACTATGAAAATCTTGACTATGCTACCGACATGACAAAATAGTTCTTCTTTTCTATTTTTAAAGAAATAAAGCTGAAGTGTTTTCAGAAAGAAAGATTAGACTCGAAAGTTGCCAATGCTAAAGTTGATTTGACAAGATATCTCAGCTTACACTGTAAAGCCTAAAAGGAGCTAGAGAAAACAGAAGGCAGGATGGTGTCTGAAGAGACAAGTATTTCACCTTTTGCTGCAAGATATTTTCATCTGTCACAAATAGCACTCCTAGCAGTAGCTTGTATTTTCACAGATTTTTCAGAGATTATTCCTTTCTTCTACAGGATATTTATGTCAGTATTTAGGGACATTTACTCCAGTATTTATTTCTTTCTTGGAATAATTGTTCCCAAATCTTCACTGAGTTTTGTGCTGCTGTGATTAAAGCTCATTTTGTGTTAGTATCAACATGGAGCATGTTTAATTATTTTCTTCTCTATGTTTGTCTTCTACATATTTGATTAGCACGTTTCTCCTTAGCATTCTTTTCTCTGCACCAATACAGAAGAAAACAAATATTTTATTTTTTAAAAATTATTATTATTACTCTTCTTAAATGTCTAGTGTGTTTTTCTGGCCCTAAGCTGTACTTGTATTTCTTGAAATAGTGTAGCTAAGACTAGACAGTGTAGGGCAGCCAGACCTCTCCTGCACTGACCAGAACTGGAGTTTTACCTCACCTGTCTTATAGCCTGCATGTTTGTTAATATCTGCTAGCTCTTTTTTTTTTTTTTTTCCTAATGGTAATTTGATAGTCATGGTTTATGTTCAGCCTGTGTTCCCCAATAACCAGTAAATCATTCCCTAAAAGGTTCTCCCTGTCTGGGATATCACCTTATTAAGCAATTGATTACTCAAAAAGTGTAATTACTTTCTATTTTCCCCCCAGCCATGTCTTCATTTTATCAAGCTAATTTTGAATTTCAGTCTTGTCCTTCCATCTGCATTGAGTTTTTGGTAGCTTGATGTCACCTTCTGTGTATAATATATATGCATGAAGTGTATGTACATTCCTTAGTTTACAATTTGGATAATTCATGAAGGACTGACAAGAATCAATTCCTGGATTAATCTCTTCTGAATTCCACTTGATCCACCTTTTTTTGCAAAACAAACTATTGATAACTATTGTTTGGATACTGTTCTCCAGCCACTGAAATCTAAAAGTCAGAAATGCAGGGAAATGAGCATCTATCTACCACATGATTAATGAAAACTTCCAGATGAAGTGGTTTGAAGACACATTCTGTAAAAAGCTCAAATTGAAGATTTTTTGTGATCAGTTTTTATTCCTCAGCCCTGCAGTTCCCCAGGACTTGCATGGAATTTGGAAGATTTGACTAATTATTTGTACATAACATCATTTGTGGAATGGAAAAATATGCAGGTATGAACCTGTGGTTACCATTGGGGATTTTTCAGTCTAAATTAGGTCCAAGATTGCATCTGAAAGAGATGCATGACATCAGACAAACAGGAGTGAAAGAAGATTATGAGCTGGTTGTTTTTAGATTGTGATTTTCCATTCTTTCTTTTACAGTTTCCTTTTAAATGATGTAGAATTTGGCAGGGTTTTCTCTGAGGGAGTGTGTGCTTTGGCAGCAGATTTCAAGGAGGACACAGAATGGAAGAATGAAATTACCATTTACAATTTAACTAGAATTAGAGGAAGAAGGACTAAATTCCGCTCTTAGTTGTTTTAGTGGGAATTTCAGTTCTTGTATATGTATACAACAACATTTTATTTTAAACTCCTGTCTCATTTCATGCTGCTTAAATCAAAACTCCTATTGAATTTTAATTTACCTGTAATCCTCCAAATTAATTGCAATAAGACAATCCTTTTTAAAAGCATCCTTGTGTGTTATTTTTCCTTGTTTATTCAGCTTGATTTAATATTGTTTGTTTTTCACTTTGCATTTTAACAAGCTTGCTCTTTAGTTTTAGAGTAATTTCTGATCAGTCCCAAATGGAAGTTTATTTTATTTTAGTGTTTCTTTCACAACTAATCTGAACTTACATCTGGCTCTAAAGAAATATTTACATAGAAATAACACAAAATTGCATGGTGTAAATGTAGTGCCATTCAACTATGTAAATAGCAGCAAAGATGTTTAATTGATTATAGAACTCTGACAAAATATAAACATTGCTTAGTTTATTTCCAGTTGCTTTATCCTTGAACTTTATGATACAAAGTGAAGACCACTAATTGATATTGGAAATTACAGTTTGAAGTGTTTTCTCCAAACTATACTTAGCACGTAGAAATATATTCTGCAAATGCCTGTTCTCCTGTTTCCACTGTCTTTAGGATATTCAGTTCCCTATTTATAACTAGACATCAAAGTCATGCACTAATGTACATAAAACCAAGCAGGTTTTATATACAGTAAATCTCGCCCCACCACCCCCCTTTCAAGGTCTTGGGATGGAATAACAAAAGCTTCAAGATATAGATGATTCTGTGATGATTTTTTAAACAACTTCTTAATTGCATCTACTAAATTTAAGGACAGATAAAACCCTAGGGTTATAGCTAAAGGGGAAGTTGCCAAACAAAGGCAGTAAAATCTGCGTTTCTGTCAGTGAGTGAAGACTGTCACCTTCTGCTGAGGTCTCTTTAGGCACCAAAGTCTAAATTTTTGGAGACAGGGGGCCAGTACTGTGAGAGATGATTACTACCCTAAGCACTGTGATCCAAAGGGCTATCTCTGCTTTTAATTGAAGGTTTCACCCATTAGTTTTACCTTGCTGAAAAGCACATCCACCTCTTTGACCTGGGAGGGTCTTGTGTTGCAGAGGACTGGCAATCAGACTTCTTGTTCTGTCTGTCTGCACTCATGTCTCATCGCTGCTGTGATTCATGGCATGACTTTCATGGCTTCAAAGGAAAGTTTGGAGACATCTGAAGGCAGTGAAGTGTGGACCTGTCAGGCTAAGCAGCTCCATCATGGAAGAGGAAGAAAAAAAATGAGGGAAGAAGACCAAGGGCAAAGTGTGTCAGTCCATACTCATTCCCTTTCCCACCCTCTTCACTCCCAGCAGGCTCTACCAATGACACTGGAAGGCACGTCAAGGCATTCTGTCTGCTTTTGTTATGAATTTAACACGAGGAAGGAGCAGAACTGGAAATGCTCATGGGACAGGATAGGGCACCCATCCATACCAGGGCTTATGGGTTTCCAGCCAAACCAGCTTCTGGTGAGGCTGATTGACCCAGCAGAATATTTAGAAGGCATTTACATGCTTTCATATTTAAGCTCAAATTTTGACCTAAACCTATTCACATTCTTACCTAGCAATCCTCTTATTTTTGGCACGAAATAGAATTTGATGATTAAAAAGTTATCTCAGAAGTATTACTTCACTTCTAAACCTTTCTTTTTTCTTTAAATTATGGCCCTGTTATATCCAGCTTTACAGTATTTTGTCATCTTCATACTATCATCTTCATTACATTGGAAATGTATTCATTAGGCTTTCAGCTGCTGCCACAGAAAATGGCACAATTCAGTGTGGTAGGCACAAAATTACTGCAGGAAAGAAAATGTCAGTGTGTACTGTCCTTCATCCAGTTGATTTAGAGCAGGGAAAAAGACACTGGGTAGGGCAGTTCAACACCATGACTGTTAGCAAAGTTTAACAATTATTGCATTTTTTTCCCCTCGTGATTATTTGCTTTGATGTTTACAGGAATAAACATCACACTTTTAATTCTCCTTCAATTAAACCTACATGGAAGCTGTGGCTCCACACAGACCCATTACACAGCCTCCACAGTGAACTATTATCTTCCATGGGATGTTCTAAAAACGAATATTTCCTGAAAGATGGCTTTTTAAGGTGAAAATTATTCAATGTTCACAACTTTTTAGAACTGAATGCAAAATTCTGTCAGGATAAATTAATTAAAAAAATTGAAATTACCTTATCAGATCACATTATTATTATTTAACAAATAAAACACAGTAGTGCTGCTAACTGAAGCCTTTTTTGCCATATAAAATATGGAAAATTCATGCCTCCACATCACAAGAATAGGGTAAGAAAAGACTTGAAATTTGCATGGGAATGAGAAGATGAAGCAAAGATAAATAGATGCCTTAAGCAAAAAATTAGAATAAATCAGAAAAGAGAGATATGCTAATCTTATAAAATCATACAGCTTGGTCATAAAAATATGGTTGGTGCATAACCACACTAGCTTCCAATCTTGTGTTCTACATGTTACATGTGGAAAACTTGCTAAGTAATTGGTAAAGAAAATTAATTAAGAATTGTAAGTAATTTTAATCAAGTAACTTTGAGCAACGAATATTGTTTAAATCAATCACATCCATTTTGTGGATTAATTTTAAAGAAAAAATTAAATTGAATTGTGTCAAATTATTTTCACCTATTACTCTCATCTAGTTAAGATTTATGGGTTATAGTATTCTTTCAAAGTAGTAGTTATACAAACATTTAAAAATTATTAAAACTCTAAGATGCTTAAAGATGCTTTTATTCTGAACATCTATGCCCAATAGTTTTTGCCTTTACTTTTCTACAAGGTATTTCTTTCCTGGTTTTTTTTTTCCTTTCTGACATTTTGTATAGCTGGACACAAAGAAAAAAAATATGTTCAGGGCAATTAAAATGCTATTTTTATTAAGATTATTGACTTTAGCCCAGAGAAGCAAATTAAGACTGTAACTTGATGTTTGACCAGTGCAATTGTACCTCAAAAGAACAGAAACTATAAAAAGGAGTGATTTCCCAGGCCTTATTAGTCTTTCAGAAAATGGAATTCAAACAGAGTGAATCAAGGATAAAGTTGCCTATTTCCCTTAATTTCTTTCAGCTTTTCTTGCATTTGTCAATCTTTGCATTATGTGAAGAGTAATTAAATTTACAGATGATTTTAAAGCATGTCTTTAAAAAACAGCATGTCTGTGCTGATGTTATTAGTTTGGGTAAATGCAGATAATTCTGCATGTCAAAGACAATTAACACATATCCTGTAGTCTTAATTACCAGGTTCAAGGAAATTCTGCCCAGAAGAAATTTCAGTAAAGTCTCATGGAAAGTTAAAGGCCCCTGCCCTACAATTAAGAGGGGAAGGTAACGGACCCCCCACTTTTTTTGGTGATTGACTATAAACCTTGGCTTAAGGGACTGCTCTCAGAGGATAGGATTAAAGCAGTCAAGAATAAAAAGAGTTTATTTTAGTTGCAAATATATCTACAACCCTCAGCTGCTCTTCTTACAAAAAACCCCAAAACTTTAAAAGTAAAAGTAAAAGTAGGCAATGCCACACTAAGTCTTACACAGGAAGAACAGGCAGGAGTGGCACCAAATGTAGGTCAGGCACATTTGTACTTGGACTGTATGAAAAGTCTTTCCTTTTTGTGTGTTACACATATAAGTAAGTCACTTTATATACCTGTTCCAGAGTAAGCAGTCCATTTCTCATAAGCCCTTGAAGAAATTAAATCATTAACTGACATCAAAAGAAAACAATCTAGAATACCTCTTCTGTTGCTAATATTATTTTAGCCCATTGGCAATAATTAATCCTTAAGTGTGCAGAGAAGGCATCTTAACAACTGAATCATAACCTTGAGTCAAGAGCCAACTGGGCTGCTCTCAGGCCTTTTTCCTGCTGCTGAGAAGCTGTGCTCTAATCCATGGCAGGATGATGTCAGCTGCAGGAGTTCAGCTCCACTTCTGCACAGGGTTATGCTCTGCTTATTTTGCCTGATGCTAGAAGCCTAACCTAGATGCCATGCTGGTCAACCCGGCCAACCTGGACAAGCTGAATGTCAGATAGGCCAATGACAATAACTTCAGTGTGAATTGCTTTATAATGAAGGGAAATGAGGTCAGGAGGTTTGGAGAAACCTCAGGTAGTCACATGGAAAGATGGAGGGATTGGATTTGAGTTTTGGGCTGGAATGTAGAGATGGAACATGCCTACTTTTGCTGGAAGCAAGGGAAGGGTGTCCCATGGTACCCACATCAAACTTGATCCCATGAACTGCTCTGCCCATGATTAGCTCCTGTTGCTTTTCCAGCAGCCACCTGCAGCCTGGCCAGCTTCATTCTCTCTGGGTGCACACAGAGCCATCTCTTCTCCCCTGGGATATCTCTGTGCCATTGCCAGAAGGGTCAATGCCAGTGTGCAGGGGTCAGGGGGAGCAGCACAGCCTGGTCAGTGCTACCAAGCCTGGAAGTGCAGGGCAGGACAGGGACATTGGAGAGGCTGGGACCAGAGTGGCTCAGAGCTATTGGTCTCCTTCAGATGTCTGTTCTACTCCTGCACATATCTGAGGGTTTATTGAGAGGGAAAAGGCTGGTGCCTGGGCCCTGAGCAGCTGTCACTGATTGATCTCTGCAGAAGGCCAGGCAGAGGGCAAACAGCCACTATTAGCTAAAATTAGGGTGCATTCAAGCGGGGAACTCTTGTCTAAGGAGAAACTGTGATCCACAATGGAGTTAGTGCTGGTTGGACTCAGGAGCCTTCAGAATCAGGCTGTGCTCAAAAGCAGAATTTCTCAATTTGGCTGAGAAATGAGATGTCTAAAATCCTCCTGATTTCTGTCCTGAGAACAAAAAACCTTGGTCTTGATATTCATTGAGTCTCATTGTGGATTTTTCTTTTTGCAAAAAAAGAGGAGAAAGTGAGGAAAGCCTTATTGTTCAACCCAAGAGGGATAAAAGTTAAGGAAGTTTCAAGAAGCTCACAGTTTCAAGAATCAGAGTCTGTTCCCACATCTTGAAGGTAGCAGGGATTTCAGTAAAAAGGAGTGGGATCAGATGAAGGAAAGGTCTTTAGTCACTTTAACTAGGGCAGTAGAGATGACAGAAGCTAGATCAACATACTATCAATGTTAATGCCTAGTGCAAGTTTAATGGCCTCTCAGGAATACATTCTGCCCATAGAGTTTTTCTTTGGACACAGCCCAAAGGTGAGCTCAGCTCCTCATACTATGCAAGGATAAAGCCTTCACTGGATGATTAGTTTTATATTTACACCCTCAGACAAAAAAAAACAAAAAAAACCAAAACATTGAAAATAAAGCAGTAGCCTTTCCGTTATACTTAAATAAGGAAATAAAACAAGCAAAAAGAAAGGCAAATCAACCTTCATTGATGAATAGTACAAGTCAGGAGTTTTTCACTACTGCTTAATTTTTTGGATAAGCTAATTTTATGTGTTATACATATGTGCCAAATTTATTGGTGTGAATCTCCCTGTTGAAAAATTCCTGTCTTGTATGAGGGCAATAGGTGTTTGCACTTCCCAGTTTGGCCCCACAGCACTGTGTGCACACTGCTGCCTAAGGTTCACTTTACAAATCCAGTCTGCCAGCTGCCAGCCAGCTTCTAAGGGTTTTCTGCTATGTCAGTGGCACTTACCAGCAAAAATTGTCAGGAGGAAAAAAACATGGTGCCATCAATCAGCTATACCATTCCCTGCAAAACAATGGCAACAAATGTTATAAGTGGAGCAGTGGAAATGTATTTATGGTTTATTTTGTATAGACCCACTTTTTTCTTCGAGTGAATGCACATTGTTGTGAAGTCTCTGCGTAGAGGTGTTAGAGGAGTGAACTGAAAGCACAGCAAATGGGAAATCTGCTGGGCTGCATAGACTCTCTTTCAAATGTGCTCCTTTTAAGAGCTCTGCTTGCACATACTTTATCATCAGGATTTGTGCTAAGGAAGTGTAGTCTTTAAAGACTAGTTGCTAGTGAAGGCATAAAGTCACTCTTAAAATCTACTAGTTTTGTTTGTGCTGAAAGCATATATTTGCCATTCAGGTACAATGCTCCATTTGTATAGCTTTCAGCAAATGTGCTGTCACGTAGCTAGCATAATGA
Organism: Luscinia megarhynchos; assembly: GCA_034336665.1. Lineage (NCBI taxonomy): Eukaryota > Metazoa > Chordata > Aves > Passeriformes > Muscicapidae > Luscinia > Luscinia megarhynchos. The sequence goes on along the minus strand of CM067566.1, from coordinate 35,642,984 downwards.
TTAAGGGCACTTTGAGAAGCTTACCACCTTTGCTTGTAGAGGTGGGGTACCCTGACCTATAAAAACCCCAAGTGGTACACTTAATAAATATATAATTTGCTAGATGAATCCATCCATGGTTATTTTATTTATAATTCATTGTTTTTAGAACATTTCTACAGTGAATGTTTAACCTAACTCTTAGCTCTCCCTTAACTAACTCTATTTTGAAGTGCTCATTGGTGAATAAGAAAGAGCACAGCTCAATGAATTGTTCTGTTCCTATGAGAGGAAAATGTTTGAATGGAGAGTGCAATTTTGAAAATCAAGACTTTAATGTGAAAGGCAATGTTACATAATCTCAGGTGCTTTGAAAACCACTTTCTTCCAACAGAAGTGAATGAGAAATTGAATTCTTGTTCCACACAAATTATTGTCTCATTTCCCATGCTTAAAATGAACACTGGTGCATTAATTTCTAAATAATTATAAATATTCTGGCAAAAAACAGGTTAGAGTCTTTGAAGCAGTATTTTCTGTGGTGATGTTTAGTTACAGAAAAAGATGAAGTGCAAAAAAAAAGAACCACCTTTTTCAAGGAGGCTTTAAAGGTGGGATGCAATAAAGAGCTCATGACCTTGACATAGTCTACCTTTGAGACTCAATGACATTAGGTCAATTAACAATCGAATGCTACCTCATTTTTTTCTGATTGGAAGACACTTCCCCCTTGAATACCCAGAGCAGCTATGGGAGTTTCTGGGATTCAGGCATGGTCAAAATTTAAAGGCTGATTTTCTTCCAAATTTTTTATTATGTGTCAAGTTTTCAAATAGAAGGCAACATGCTACACATGTGATGACAACCAAACAACGCATTTGTCACAGAAATAGATGGCTGGTCGTCTCCATGTGTCTAAATATCAGTCAGAGCAAAGGCAGGCTAAGTGATGGTAGCACTGGTAATGACTGTGGGTGTCTTGTGCATATCTCAAATCAACAATGACAGAGGCAGTATAAAATCAATTTATGAACCACATTCCTCTTGGGAACTACATTTCAAGCCATAGTTTCATCTAAACTGTTTATCGGCTGCTTTTATTTAATGTATGAAGTGTCAAAAATTTTCTTTGACATTAGGCTTGTTATTGTCTTTTGATTTATGCATCAAAGGAAAACATACTAAATACAAAGATTTTTTTAGTGGATTTGTTCTTGAAAAAATATTGGAAACATTTGCTGCAGTGTCAAAGTCATTCGTACAGTAGTTAAAAATTAAGAAATTAGTCATGAACTTTTAAATTTTAAATAGCTTATGACAGAGAAGATGTGAGCTATAAAAATTTTTACTGCCCAGGGCCTCTTTTAGAAATGTTTATGTTGTGAAGACCTTCATGACCATATCTGTGCAAACAAATATCTGGGCATGGCTTGCAGATTTGGGAATGCAAAACATTCCTTGGTAGGTGCACATGAAGAAATAAATACAAGTACCCTGAAATGCCTGTGCAGATCTCTGCATTTGGCATTTGTTTAACTTGACTGGTGGCTATGTGCATTCTCTTATCTGTGAGGTTTCGAGCCTCTGAAATATACTTACAGTGTGAGAAAGACTTGAGTTGAAATTTCTCGAAACCACACAGAAATCTGTCACAGAAGTGTGTATCTTAGCAGCACCCATCTCTCATCCCTGGAAAGTGTGGGTGGCAGAGCCATCAGAGAGGTGCCCGGTCTTCCAGTTGGGGATAGACAAGGGGAAAGCTGTCTCCATGTCACCAGATGACTATGGCATGAAAAGTGCAGGTGGTGGCCTTGGATAGCAAAGAGTGGTGGGATGTGGCATCTACAATTGCTGGGGAGGCAGAGCACTGCACCAGCACAAAACCCTTCAGAGAGAGTCTGCCTCCAAAACATGTCCAAATAGCAGGTGATCCCAACTACAAGCCAAAATCCTGTGGATGATATTCCCATATAGCTGCACTTGTATTAGGCATTTACTGCAATTGCCCCTGAGAGCTGGCCCATAAAGAACTGCATGAATAGCTTTAGACTTGCAGTAATTTTTCTTTTTAAACACATGAAATATTAAATATGGATCTAGAGGGGAAAACTCTCTCAGTGTCCCCCCTGTCACAATATTGAGCAGGAACTTTTCCTAGATCAGATGCATTTCTCTGAAGGATGGGAGACACTCACTCTGAGGACATGAGGGGAACGACCTGCTACAGATCTCCATAAGCAGAGACAAAAGAGCCTACCATTTTGGGATGATGGGGTAAATGTGTGGAAGGAGATGACTGCTGTCAAGCCCATCATGTGGTATGGGGAATTTGGGCAGTGATTCACTGAGAGCTTTGCTGGAACTGGCTGGGGAGCTGCTGCACTTAGAAGGACTTGATGTGGGACAATGGAATCATATAGTGCAGGAAAGACAGGGTGAAATGGAGAACTTGAGCATTCAGGAGCATCTTGTACTACATGTTCAGGTCATCCTTGGAATGTTGAAGCACCTGTTTTCTATGTTTTTTTGGCTAGAAGTTTTTATCTTGGCAGGTTTTTCACTTTGGCATGTTTTCTAAAAATGTATGACCCACAACTACAAATAAAGGAGTGTAAAGAACAGCCAAACAGAGGACTTGGTTTTAGTACAATCTGTAATCGTTGTGAGTAAAGTTCATAAAAATACCAGCAGGACTTATATTTAACACTTGTGCAAACTGGGGTGGAAGAGATAATTATGATGAGCTGTCTGATATTAGTGATTATACTGAATTTACCTGGTTTTTATGTTCACATTCTGCCTCAAGGAGTATCTTACAGATATTAGGTGGAGGAAACCTGTGTTTAGCAGCCTATTTTGCTTGTCTTGGTTTTCGAACCTCCTGCACTGAAAAGAATGTTACTGTTGACTCAGAGAGTGTATATATTATGCAATTATCATATGCAAATGATTCAATTAACAAAATAGCTTTTAAGTTGACACATGTTTTGTCACTTCATACTGTAGATTTACTGGTCTTCAGTCTACATGGAATTACAGCTGAATATTTGCACATTGTCATCCTTTGATACAAGAGTGATTTCAAGCTCAGACCCCCTGTGAATGTCTCTGAGATGACTCATACATGGAAGAACTACTCATCAGTAAGGTTAGCAGCTGCAATAGACTGAAAATGAAGGTATGTTTTAATTATATTTTATGCTCACCCTGCGTGTGTTTCAGCTTATCTCTGTTCTTTTTATTTGTGAAAGGAGGCTCTCTGGGAACTGGGAGATATTCACTTGCACCTTGTGCATAGAACCGGTCTGAAAACTCATAAAGTCTGATGGGTTTGTGCAGCTCCTAAAGCCCTCTATCCCGTAAAAGCACATTTTTAATTAATTTGCTGGATCCAGCAGGTTGTGTTCATTTAGCAGAGGAGAAACTCACTACACCACTAAATGCCAATTCAATTTCATTTACTTAATAGGAAATGACAGTTTTGACAAATAGGTGTTGGGCATTTTTTTAAAAGATGCATAGTCTACCTTTCCACATGGCTTTTAGGATCCTTTGAAATGTTTCAATTCTTTTTCAGAATTAGACACTAAACTGCAGGAGTCTTTTGCAATCCAGAGAGGTTTAGTGTGTAAATGAGAGAGGTTCTGGCTGTGTTTGGGAAATTTCTCTCTTCCCTTCTCTATAGATTTCACAGTTATGCACTGTACTTGCAGGGAGACTTCTCATGAAGCATTTATTACCAATATTCTCTTAATCCAAGCCTGTCAGAACAAGCCCCAAGAACCCCCAAAAAATACTGAAGACAGAGAAATGACTTGCCAGGTGAAGGGACAGGTTTCTTTTTCTCCATAAAGAAAAAGATGTTTCACACCAAGTTTTCTTTATACTAAGCAATACCATATATAAACAAACATTAGTGCCCTTTACAAAGTAGTTTAGCTGGCTGCATGCTTTAAAGGGATATAAATACCTAGAAAATATGTGAGAAAAAGGAATGCTTACTTTCCAGTCTTTAAAGGGCTCTGATGTAACACACATTAAAAAAAAATATCAAAGATCCATGAATGTCTTTGGCAAGCATGGTGTTTGTTTCAGGCAGGAACCTGCAGTACAAATGGAGAAGGATGACACCAGGCTTTCACCAGCAAATTAAAGACACTGCATTAATTGCCTAGGTCACAAGGAAGCATTTTCTTTTACAGGAAGGGTTGTGATGTGGAATATTCTTCTTCATATTTGGCAAAAATATTCTTTTCAGTTGAGGGAAGTACGTTTTAGAGCATTTGAAAAAGCACAGCTATGGAATACAAATAGAAACAGTAAGCTTAAATTGGAACAGCAAATTCTTTGGTGAAATTAATCAGAGCATCATTAAATAGAGATATTAAGTTATAAACAACTTACAAGTCAAAATTTTTTGAATGTAAAATGAAAGGAAAAATTTTTCTTTGCAAAATGTTTACCTGGCAGTTCAGCAAGTTTAATAGAAAAATAAATGTTTTGCCGCCTTTTTGTAAAAATGTAGGACAATATGTTGTAAGAATCTCAAAACCTTTACAAGCTATTTTGCGAAAAAGCTCTGTATTCACTTTGGTTTTATTCTTCAAGCTTTCAAATTCATGTAAATCCACAGGCTAGAAATATAGTCTGTTACTAAGTTCAGAATTAATGAAATGCATTCAACAATTCCTCAGTTTTACTGTGGATTTCATTAACTCCTTGTATTTAGGTAGTGTCAAAGCTGTTCCTTTTCCATCTTGGTGCTATGAAACAGCAAAAGGACCAGAAAGTTGAACTGCTGCAGCTCAGTGTGTGATCTTAATGTATCTGCAAACAACAAGAAGAGAAACACAGTTTTCTCCAGAGTACTATTTGGTGTTGAAGTGATTTAGGTCTGGAAAATCAATCTGTTCATCCTTCTGGACAATTTCTGAAACAAATATTTAGCAAGATTTATAGTGTTGTACATATGCAGGCCAAAGGATTCCACTGGAAGGCAGATTTTTGTAATACCATATAATCAACTGCTCAATAAGATGTTTTATTGTTTTGGGGGTTTTTTGTGTGTGTAATAAATGCAATTCTGCAACATGTTTTAAGGTCATATAAATATAACGAATCATTCAACTTTTCATTTCTTCTCTAACTAGATGATTTTATATTATCCTGTTTATAGAATAGATACAAAAACACTGGAGGCCCATAGATGAAAGCAAACAAACAAAAAACTAAATGAAACACCTCCCCTTACATGAACTTTAATTACTGAAATTTCATTTTCATCTTAGTCATTTGAACCCATTAAAGTGTAGACTTTTCAGAAAATGCCTAAATAACCTAAGTTCAGCTGAAACCTTAGCACATAAACATCATGGGAAAAGAAGGTTTAAGAATGAGAATCATTAAGGCTGCTTTTAACATGCTAAGGCTGTTTGCTTGCTGTTACTAGTGCTCGTGGTTTACTCCAATCACATTGTCTGGGAGTACTGTTGCACAGTGGAGTGCCCTAGCACACTTCCTCTCAAGTGTCATCTGAAAGCCTTTACACTTGTGCAGGAGGTGATGGGAAATAGATACATGCACATGTGCAGCCAGAAGAGCCTGGGTCTGGAGGGGGCTGAAGTTTGCAATTGCCTCTGAGAAGACAGAACATAGGTGGAGACTTGGACAGGGAAATTCCTGCCAGGGGTGACGAGCTGCACAAGAAAGGCTTCAAGACTTTAATTTTAAAATGCAAGTGGTTAAAGAGGCTCAGGGCAACCTTAGTGTCTTGGGCAAGCAGGAGCCCCAAGGGCCAGTTAGGTATGAGCTTACACATACAATTGAAAGCCCAAGCAACCTATTGTCCTCCGCTGAGGGCAGTCATGGCTTGATGTTTTTAGTTTGGCTTATGCTGATCACTTGTAGTCTCCTCAGGTAAGTAGTTCAGCTGCTGTGAAGTGGAGAGGAGGAAGAAGGTGAGCCCTAAGCAGAGCACCCCAATCTGCTGGTGGCACCGTTTGCAGCAGCAGAAGCTACAGCACACCTCTGTGTATAGCAGATTTTATTTCTTACAAAACACAAACCCAGGACACTGTGGTGTCAGTAATTTTTAGGGCTGCGAAGTACTCAGGTGTTCTGCATTCAGCTTACTCTGATCAGCTTTGTGGGGACTGGGAATATCACTCCCATGGGATCTGGTATTGAAAGCCCTCAAAGCTATCCCCATCCCTCCTGTGGTCATGCCTGTCTCTCCCTGCAATGGCAAACTGTGGCATGGCCGTGGCTAAACTCCTTCACCACCCCGACTTCAACACTAAGGCCTTGTTGCCTTGCAAGGAATGGTGCACCTCAAGCTCAGAGTAGGTTGGAGCATGGGCTCATAATGTCTGGCAGGAAATTTACAGGTGGAGAAGGGAGAACAAATACTTTATTACTAGGCAGTTGTGAAAAAAATATTTAATTGCTATGAGTTTCTCCTAATTTATAGAAAAAAATTAATGTAGCTATACATTGGAATGTGTGACAGAATTTCACAGGTAATATATGTAATGCTATAATGAATAGAAGAGACAGTCCTGGCAAAATTAAGATGTGTCTGCATCCAGACTTCTCCATTCTCTGCATTTTGATAACAGCAACAAAGCCAGTCAGGGGCCAAGATACCACCATATAAAGAAGCTTGAAAATGTCTGCTGTAGGCATAGCCAACCAGAAGTTAATTTTCAAGCCAGGGAAAATAATTATTGCATCTGATGAACCCTTTAAAATCGTTAGAATAAGCCACACTGAAGAAAGTTTATTCTCCCTGCCCTGAACATAGTGCTTCAGTTAAAAAAAAAAACCAGCAAAAAAACTAAACTAAACTAAACTAAACTAACAAAGAATAAAAAATTTATTTGAAAACCAATGGGCTTTATACATAATTCTTGAAACTCTTGTGAACTATTGAAGAGACTAAATGATTTTTGAATTTTAGAATTACTGATCAGTCTTAAGGACGGGGTGAAAAAAGATCAATCTCTTCCTCAGCTTTGCATTTGTTATTTTTTGTTTTCACAGAACCTTCTCTAGCTAGAGAAGGTAGAAATTATATAATTTGAGACAAGAGCAAAAGATCCTTTTAGTTAATCTTGTTGAGGTTTTTTCAACATTTTTCTACTATCTTTTAATAACACAAAAAAGCTTGACAGTTCCTCCTTATATGAGAGTTTTCCCGCAAACAGCAGCATTTAGAATTGTTAATGAACCCATTCTAGTTCTTCAATGGCTTTTAAAAAACATTTTGAACGTCTGTTCATGTTTCTACTGTCACTGAGCACCACAATCGTAATCATAACCATAATCATGAATATTGTAATCTCAGATAAGTCCATGTTCTCTTCTAACCCGTTGTGCATCCATCTGAGCAGGGTATTCACTTTTTTGATCACATTGGCTCAGCTGGAACAGTTTTTATATAATACCATCACTTTCTCTTTTAATTATGATGAGCTAATAATCCTAAAAAGTGGAAGAATTAGCTGAATTTTTCATTTTATAGTCAATAGAAAGGTTTCTCTTGTGTTCTGTGTCCTCAACTTACTGCAATTAATTGTAGAATCAACAAGATGAAGTGGAGAAAATGCACCTCTTTGCCTATTAAAGCAAATAGATCTATTCATTCATGTCTGAATAGTAGCATTTTGGGACTTTTGGTGGTTTATGTCTGTCTTAGAGCAGATCTCTCCCTGTAGCTGCTCATATCCAGTACATCTTCCTGGTGGTTTTTCTTATCGATTATGACCAACCGCAATCTTTTTTTTGCAATTATTTCAGCAAGAGTACAACTGGATTGAATTGAGTCTTGATTTTTGATTATGGTGGTTATTCTTCAACATGTATCTGAGATATAATTATGTCTTCCTTTGTCACCAAGAGAAGCTTTGGAGATTCACCAGAGCCATTTGGTAAACACTTCTATTGCTTCCCATTCAGCTGTATCTGTTTCTCCTGACCTACAGCCACATATTGGTCTGGAGAGCTTCTTTACAAAGTGAACCTTTCTATCTTTTGAAATATTCATCCCACATTTTTTTAAAACTCAGATGTCCCTAGGGGTGCATGGAGATACGGCAATAGAATGGAGAGAGTGTTAATTTTTATACAAATTATGTTATTGTTTTCTTTGTTCACTTGTCAATTTTGAGAGTAAAGTTTTGCTTTTTCATGAAGAATTTATATTTTTCTGTTGCATTTCTCTTTGTTGTGCCTCTGTTTGTGCCAGTTTCTCTGAATTAACACAGCCATTGTAGGCATGAAACAAAGTGTGCAGGTTTTCCTTTGCCATTCAGTTTCCATGAATAACCACTTGCCAGCTATTTTCTGCTCCCAGCGTTGCTTATTTTCAGTTACACACACGTCAGGAGGTCAGAGCCTGCTGGCTGGATAGCTCACCACTGAGTAATGCCACTCAGTGCCGTGCAAGTGCACACTGTCATCTTTGGTAGCGCAGGGATGGCCATACAGGGTGCAGAGCTATTTGTATAAACTGGGCTTACCACGAAAGGCATTCAAATACATTCTGGAGGTGAAAGGACACGTGTGAATTCAGGCATTCAAATACATTCTGGAGGTGAAAGGACACATGTAAATTCAGGCTGTTTTCCAGCAGAGTGCATAAGCAGGTACTTAAGTTGAAGCCAGCGGGTCGGAAGTGTGTGCTTCTCCCCTAGGGGTATCAAAACCTCAGTAGTGTTTTGATAGGGTTAATAGCTAATTTTTAAATATGCTGAGACTCCATTAAATTTGTTGAAGTAAATAGAAGCTGCATATGATCAGAGAGTATTGAGGTAGACCAAGTCCCACCAAAGGGAGAAAAACATTCTGCCGTGCTTGCCAGAATGTCAGGATTTTGAGAAAATAGGTTTGTTTTTACCTTGGAATACTCTTTTCTCAAAATAATATAATCAATTCATCCTGACAGCACACAAGCAACCTAAATAGTAGATGAGCTTCAGCGTCACGTGCACATATTGCTATATTTATGAATTGTTTTTAAAATGCTCATGTTAGGAGAACTGAGAAGCAAATCCATGCGTGTGGATTGCAGCAGTTGGTCAAAAAGCAACCATATGATTGGCAATTTTCCAGGGAGACCTGAACGGGGCAAGTTGCATTTATGTGATCTAAATCCACTGGTCACATTCAGGGGGGATTAACATCTGTTAAAAGTATTATGTTTATCATGCAGGTGTTTCAATATTTGTATTTATTATGTGTTGCAGCAACAGTCTCTGAGAAAACATTCATATAACAATCTGCTTGTTTTATTGTCTGAATCTGTCAGGACAGTCATTTTCTTACTCCAACATTGTGATCCCCTTGCAAGCTGTAAACCATTTAATGAAGTGAGTATATGGAGAAAGATGACAGACTTTCAAACTTTTAGAAGACAGTTTTACATCAGTGACATTAGGTTTTACACTTGGGATTGTTCTTAATACATGTATGGCAAAAATGTTGAATTAGTTTGAAAATTTCCAGAATTCCAATGTATTCCCCTGTGCAGTTCTGTATTTGACATTGCATTCATTTTTTTCAATAAACAATGCCCATAGATTCCAAGATTAATGGAAATAAATATTACATAAAATGCCTTATAGAAGGGATAATTTTATCTGACTTTGAAGAACTTTGTTTCATGTATCTATAATGCTTTTATTGCTCAAAAAGTAACTCTGTGCTGTGACTTGCAGAAAAGGCTGTTGCCTGTTGAAAAAAAAAGGAAAAGAGGAAAAACTCAAAAGCAAGACATCTGCTGATTTGCATTGCAGTGTAATGTGACGCTGCCAGTAACACAGACAAAACAGCTATGTTAAAAATTTTAAGGAAGCAAAATCAAGTGCTCAAACCCATGAGGAAATACAACAGTTTAGGTCGTCTGTGTGATCTTGATTTGGTCCCCTTGAGTGATGAAGTCTTTATTATATTATCATGGATGTTTCTGTTCACAGGACCTCTTGAATCTGATCCAGCTCATACTGGAGCTAATGGAAATATTTTCATTGACTTCAGTGAGCTTCAGGCTGGGCTCCAAATGGTCACTTTTTTTTCTTATTTAACTCATATTGCTTGAAGTAACATAGGTGTATATAACGACAAAGTTTATCCTGTGAATAAGACATGATCCTTGTCTTGAAAAATTTACAAAGTCCCTGTTCATATAATGAAAGGAATGTGATTGGTTCCTGTTGCCTAAATGGATTGCTATTTTCCTTCAATTAATCAACAAAGTGTAACTTTATTTCTGTATATGGTTCATTGCTTTACCAAAACAAAAAAAAAACAATCCCAAAATCCAAAAAACCCCCCTACAAACAAAAAAGAAAAAAAGGGTGCCAAATTGGGTTTTTTGTTTGAGCAAATAATTTATATCAAGGACAAAGACAACACAGCCCAACTGTAGAATGGTCTATAGTAGTGACTGATTTTGGAAAAGGTATGAAGTAGAGCTGAAGGAACAGGTGCTTTTTTTCCCTTTTAAACATTTGTAGGTCAATAGATTACATGAAGTATGATGACTATTTTGGCAGGATAATTTTCGCTAATAAATGTCCATCTGAAAAAGATATTTAAGTGGGGTATAATCCCCCAGGAAATGACAGAATTACTGTCAAAGACTGAGAAGGGATGAGATCTGTACCAGTAATTTCTGCTAGACTAGTTCTCCAGTGTGCGTGCCATTTTGAATGGATGGAATACCAGCAAATTTATGATCGAATTGGTTCTAACATTGGCCAAGTACTAGTTGCAATTTAATGGCTTGTCTTAAATTATTAGAATTGCATTGAAATCACTGCCCTGAGGAACTCACTTCTATTTCCCATGCTAAGAACTAAGATGATTTGATATGTCACCACCTCACCATAACACATCCCCTTATATATTCTTTCAGGTGATTTATATTTATTTCTATTGAGGCCTTCAGAAAAGCAGGATCACAATTTATTTTCTATTTTCCATCAGCAATTTAACTTACTGCATTCAGTCCTCATTCAGTAGGACTCTTTCCTGACCATCCAGGTCTTCCAAAGATATCAACAGCAGCAACATTAATTTCTTTTTAACTTTTGCATTTATTGGTCCTATTGTCAAAAAGAATATGACTGAAATGTTTATATGTATTATGTGCTTATAATTTTATTCTTTCTTTTGGCCTTCTGAATTAGTAACATCTGTTACCACTGATGGAAAATATCCTCTGGGCCACAGAGGAATCACAGTCACATGTTGCCGCTGGAACAGCCGGTGTGAATCAGCAGTAAGATAGACTCATCACTCTGCACCTAACAGATATAACATCAGAATGGAGCCAAGACATTCCTGTCCCAAGTGGGAGGTAACGGCCTATCCTCTAACTTGAAAAGAGAAGCCTCAAACCATTTCCCAAGTGCTTGCAGCCTTAGAGGCAGCACTTACTTAGTATGATTCACGGTAAACTTCTCATTTTCATCGGCATTATCCTCCCTGATTATTATAAGGAATAATGTGGCCCATAAGCTAACTGTAATAACAATGACAAAGAGATTCAGGAATACAGAGTGCATAGCATGAGAGGCCTCCGAGTCCTCATGTTTTTGGTTCTAAAGGGTGGCTTTGGAGTACTTGTCAACATTTTTCATTTATGGCAGGTCTAAAACTTCAAAGATCTATAAAATAGATGCAAGGTATTGGCCATTGCCAAGGGGGCTGTAACAAGCAGTCAGCTAAATACTACCTTGTATGATGCTGATGTTGGAGAAACAAAAATAAAATTTTGGTTTGCTAAGGGGCAAAATTTTTCCATCTTTGTAAAAATGACCCAGGATCTTTCATAAATTTCCAGAATCACTCTCTTGAGTACAAAATGAGTGACAATCTCTTACTCAGAGTACAGTTGTTCTAAATGCAGTGTGCATCAGGTGCAATGCACACTAGTGAATAAGGTAGCAATCAGGTGTTTTTGTTCGATGTTTGTACAATGTCCAGCACACTTACAACTGGAGCACGTGTCCAGGCCAAGCTCCTTGGGTGAGCCATGCATACTCCAAGCCTCCTAGTCTGAGAGTAATAGAAGCATAAGTTATTGTTTTGGTTTCAGAAAAGTTTTTTTGAAAGACCCATGGTGAAAGGCTTTTTTGAGGGAGCCTGCATGAGATGGGATCTTTGAGTCTTACATTTGCAGAGAAGACAACTGCTTGTGCAGACTCATTCATGTACATCACAAATGACCTACAAGAGAATATATCTGTAAGTATCTACCTATATGTTGGATATAATTAATAAAGAGTGTCTATTTCTGTGCAAAGCTTTAGGTGCATTATATTACTCAACAAAATCTGTAAAATATTATGGCATCCAAACAGAATAATGAATGATGATTTATATTCCAAGTCTGTAAATGCAACAACTCCTTCTGTTCCATTTTTTTTTACTTGTGCAAACAGATTTCTTCATTTTGCTGGTATATATAACAATCTTTCATTAACTTATGTCATTACTTTTTAATATTTTTCTTTTACCTTTTTCCTTTTCCTTTACTTCTATATTTATCTCAAATGTAACAATTCTGGGTGAACAACCTCCAGGGTGCATACAATAAAAGTGAACGAACAAATTTGAATTTGATTAAGCCAAATTGAATCACTAAGTGCCATAAGACATTTTTCCTGACTCCTGTAATGTCATTTATGTTGCAGAGAAACAAAAGCTTAAAGAATATAAAACCCCATTTCACAACACTCTGAGTCAGGGTAGGAAACCTGGATTGTGTCCCTAGAAGTGTTTGGCCCTGGTTTGTTGCATACTTGTACTAATTCTCCCTTGCTGCTATCTCTTGAGCAATATCATAGCAACATATTTTGCGTGGTAGTAAATTATCGCAAATGGAGAGATGCAATGTATGGCTAAAAATAATGCCCGCATCTTGCACAGCTGTTGAGTTTTAACTGAAAAGCTTAATCAGCTCTTCAGAAAGTCACAACATCTGATCTGTAAGGTGCTATCCACCTTTGCTCTCAGCGGGAGTTGAGGAGGTGCAGTTCCCCAGAGACCTGACACCCATAGAGGATATTATGGAAGTTAAGTAACTGCCCCGCGATAGCGCGGCTCATCCAATAAGGAATGGATTGTTTAACACCGACAAAGTGGAGTGAGTAACCAGCTATCAGAGACATTTTTGACATAGAGCCATAAAGTGGGAAGCGGCATGCCATTTTAGCAGGCATTAATGCAGCAGGCAGACTGCTCTAATGATCTATAGATAAAGCAGAAAAAATGTCTTCCTGGCTTAAGTGAATTATTGTTGCCATTAAAGATGATAGCATGACATGGGAGGAAAGGTAGTGCTACTTTAAAATGGAGTGTTCCTCCCTCACACTCATCATTAACTCCAGCTAGAAATTGGAGTAGCACAAACTCAACCTTCTTTTGTCCAGATTTGACATTACATCCATAGAAAAGGAAAAGATAACTTTTTTACCTGGTAAAAAAACCCTGTAGTAATTCTTTTCCTGATAGCAGATTCAAATAAGAAAACTTTCATACAAGTATCTACCTATATTTTATCTGCATTCTGGTAGAAATTTTGGTTCCATTGGGTCGGGAACAGCAAAACAAAAACTTTTTATAATTTATTACTCTTTAGCAATCAAATGGATGGCTGTTTGTTTTCTTCTTTTGCCTTCAAAATTCATCTTTTGAGTCATGTTGTCTCAGTTGAGATAAAGAATTTAATGATACCATCATAGGTTAGACAGGAACGTCATGAGGAATCCAGTGTAGTCTCCTGCAGAAAGAATGGGGAAAAAAAGCAGTGCCATCCACGAGATCAGACCAGGTTACTCTGGATATATACAGCTGAGTCTTGAAAACACTCAAGGATGGAGCCTGTACAATCTCTTTGGAAACATGTTTCTACCACATGACTGCCTGTGGCCAGTGGGGTCATTTTCAGTGGTTTTTATTGACTATAAGTTAGGAGACAGGAGTGATCTCTTTGACTTCCCTATTGCTAAGCAAAGGGATGAGATTGTAATAAGAAAATAGTTTTGTAAGACTGAGGATGAGGTTGAAGCAACACAGCTTGATCATACCTGGCTGAGAGAAGACTGAGCTGAGTTGTTATCACTGTAAAATCTACCAAACATTTTATTTTATCTCTACTCCAAGCCTTTCTACCCTCCTGTGTTTCTTCTATCCTTTGTCTTTTCTAAAGAGCATGTTTGCATTTTAGAAATAGCAAGGGGGAAGGGGGGCTTGGTGGGTTTCTGATACATGGATAATCTATTCAAAGTCACTCTCAGGATTTTCCACTTAGATTTGGTTTTCATACTCTTAGTTGTAGGCCAGAAGAAGATTTGGTTTTCATACTCTTAGTTGAAGGCCAGAAGAACACACAAAGGGTAGACTTTTTTTCCATTTAATGGATAGATACTCACTTCAGTACTTAAAAAATTTAAATAATAAACCTTTTCCTATCTCCAGAGGTGCTATGAGGGTGCCACTACCCGATGTTCTGGGTGCCAGCAGATGTAACCCTAGGCACCAGCTCATGTCCTCTGCTATTTACAGTCTCCTGTTTCATTGCTTCATGTGGTCGTTGAGGTTTCTCCCTGGTATAGGACATCTGTGTTGCTTGTCTACTTTGAAAAAAATCCGTTTTCTCAGTATTTGTATGTATAAATTTCTCTTTTAATTGTAATTAAATGCAGAAATCTTGCAGTGTTGTATTTAAATGAATCAAAACTCAAGGTCTTGGACTGGGTATTTAAGACTGTTAAAATACCCCAATCATTTTCATCTTTGTGTCCCTAAAATTTAATTTTATAATTCAAAAGGCTATGGATTTTCTTAATTTGAAAAATATGGATGAAAAGAGTAATTCCCTTGTCTTAGGCCTGCTTTCTTAACCTAGAGATCAGTTCAGTAAATCATACGAAGTGCCCCTCAGCACTTTTCCAACATTTTACAGTGCTTCATTACTGCAGATAAATGTAGTTATAGTTCACATAATACGAACACAGAATTCTTGTGCAGGTACTTAATTGAAGCGGATAAATTTTTACGCAGCAGTACTTTGTTCCTCCTAAATCTTTAGTAGTCTGTGGGTAATAATATAAGTGGTAGTAGTGTTAGGAGAACTTTTTTAATGAAAAGAAAAAATACTCCACTTTGTTTTGTGTTTTCACTCTCTGACAACAAATGAAATGAAGGAAGCTTGTATTCCAAGGAATTATAAAGGGCTAAAAAAACATAGATCTCCATAAAGAAACAACATTTGTAAGTTTTATGGTTAAATCAGCCATTGCTTTGCTGACCAATAAAATGGAAAATGTGTGCTTTTATAGGTTTATAAAAAAGGCAAACTCCAGTTGCATGAAAAATAACTTTCACCGATTGAGTACAGGTGGTGACTTGTTTAAACTCTGAAGATGTAAAGGCTTAGTATGCATGACTGAAAAAGGGAACATGGCACAATAAAAAGTCTTCCTTTCTTTACTCATCAATCCTTTGGGTATTCCATGTCAAATAAATGTTACAACAATTTACAGTAAAAGTATACAGTGGAAGTGCCAACGTTAACACTTCTTAGGATTGGACAAGGTCCAAATTTTTCACACCAATATTTAACGTGAAGTAAAATGTCTTTTCCATTGGAAGTGTCAGCTGTAACATGCTTTCCTATATTTGGCAACATGCTCATGTGAAGTATAAAGTCAAATGCACATGATGTTCCTTTTATTTCAACTATGATAAATTGTGTTCATTTGTTTAAGTGCAAGTGGCAGTTTTAGTGTTCCTACTATAAATTTTGGTTAGCTTCTATTGACATGCTGTATTAAACTTAAGAAAAACAAATTACACTTCACCCATTTTAATTGACTAAATGTGTCAAAAACACAATAAGTATAACACGAAGGGTCAGAGTCTCAGACTTCACCATAATGGGTGTCATGGCAAGGATCCAGCTTTTTGTGCATTTCATTTTTCATAAAGTTTTAGTATGAGGCATACGTTTAACATTCACTTCCACTTCAGATTTGTAGCCTAAAAAAAAATCTCGTGTTCTGTTCCCATTGCTCTGGGAATGTTAATTTTTTCTTTCCTTTTTTTTAAGGTGATAGTACTGATGAATATAGATGAACCGTTATAAACATAAGATTTCAAAATTGACTTTGGTATTTGAAGGAATGAATTAATGATTTATGTAGTATAAATGGATTTGTGTCAAAACCCACGGTTGAGACCATGGTTAGGAATCCCTGACACTAGTTTTCTAAATAGACAAGTGTGGTTGAGTGCCAGATGAAACTTGGCATGCCCCGATCCCAAAGGATTTGAATGGAGCCTGCCACTTTTAATGCATGCATTTCATGCTAGAGAGCCAATGTCTATTTTTGTCTTCTGGAAGTCTTTACCTGTTTTCTGGATTTTAACAATTGAAAATTAAGGAAAACCACCAATAGACTGCATGAGTTTTGGCAGAATGCCCCTAAGCACTGGAATACCTTCATGGAATTTAAGCCCTTTGAATGTCTCAGCGTGGAGTCATTCTCATGAATTGTGAACAAGGGATCAGCACTTGTTGCAAGTGCCAGAATACTTTTTTCTTTTGCTCTCATTGATGCATAAACCTTCATCCACTGGAAGAGTTTTGTTCTCAGTCTGTATCTCTGCCTGGTTAGTTGTAGCAAGGTGGAATGGCCAGGCTCAGACTGCATGTAGGACTTTCAGCAAGGTTTAGCAGCTTCCTTGGGTTTCCAGCAAATCCTTTCAACTATGTTCATCTTCTGGTGAACAGCATGAAGAAGATGTCATGTGCTGCCAGGTATTGACAGGCAGAACAACAGCATCTTACTGTTCTATGCATCTACATCTGGTGAACTCCTGACCTGGCTATGCAATGGCAGACAAAGCCTTTTCCTGCTGCTGCTCTCTCCCATCTGTTGTGTGGCTGGTGGTGTAAAGACATTCCTCTGACCTGGGCAGCAGCAGAGCCTGTCTCTAATGCCAGTGGTAAAAAAAAGTGGGTAGAGATACACGTTGGCATTGTCTGAAAATAAGAAGCAAAATTTTCATCTGCAGTGGGTGCTTTTTTAGCCTTCAGTGTTTTCTACCTTCTGGAAATTTGATAGGATATATGAACTCCATAATTGTTAAGGAAGAATTAAGAGGTACCAGAGGAGCTGGGAATTATTTGGAGGCAGTTTATTTCTATTTTCCTAAATAAAGGGAAACAGCTGGGAGTAGATCCCTCACCCTGAGGGTGGTGCTGGTCTTAGTCAGTCTGTGGAACAGGAGTGAGGAGCACGGGGCTGCCAGCCTGACTGCTGCCAGTGTGGCTGCACACAGGCACAGAGAGCAAGGCGCTGGGAGAGTGTCCAGGAGTAACCTGAGCCCTCTGCCTGTGCTAGAAACCCAAGTCCAAACCCTCCTAGAATGAGTCCAATGAGGCAGCTTGGCCTTATCTCTCTGAAAAAGTGATTCATTCTCATATTTGCACCCTTCTGCACTTCTGCTGACCAACATTCCTTCAGCCAGTTTTGCAGTTGCACCCTGTTGTAGACACTTCCTCAGTAAGTCAGCTCCTAACATGCAGTATGTAGAACATTTCCTTATTTTTGAATTTTTGATGTGAAAGATTACTCTCTCATTCTGAGGCACCTGGCTGTATCCATCCAACTAGAAAGTATTAACGTGGGTGTCTTTTGTTTCACGGTAAATTTTATTTGCTTTTGGGGGTTTTATGATCCTGTCACAACTTAAACAACTCATTTCATAAAGGTATTTTTAGCTACCAGAAAAGGCTATGTATTCCTCAAGACTGAAAATACATCAGCCGGGTTCATATATATACACTATCCCAAAGGGAACTTAAAACTTTCTTCATGAGAGACTGGACGACAAAAGCTCTCAAAAGTTATAGTTCAGGAGGTAGGAAACCTAACTAACTCCATGAATATTGTCAACAGAACAGGCAATGCTGTCTGTAGCTCCATTTTCACGCCACTTTTACTGGAAAATCACAGAATATTCTGTTTTCAGTATGATCTTGCCAAGCTAACTAGAGAATTCTTCTCTGTTGCTGGTTTGTTTTGTTTATTTTTCACCTCTGGTGGAATACACCTATTTAGAGAGTTAGCTCTTTAAAAAAAATAGAAAGAGAAAAAAAGAAAAAAAAGAAAAAAGAACAACAAAGAAAAAAAGAAAAAAAAAAGAAAAATGTTTATTGAAAATCACTCCTGTAACCAACCTATGCAGCCTTAAAATTTGGAAAAGAAAAATATTGCATCTGCTTCTCAGAAAGTGCTTTTTACTGGATTTCTAATGATATGCCTAAACTTGGCCAAGCCAAGCACATTCAACACCTTCCACTTCAGCAACAGCATCAAAGAAACTCTATCTGCTGGGATCCCCCTTTAGAGTTTAGCAGTTAATTTGCTGAGTATTTCGTTGGAGCTGAGTATGCTCCAGGCCAGAGCTGGCAGGTTGACAGTTTTCTCTGGAACTGCAAAATCTGGCTGTTGTGGGACAATGTGAGTATGGGGACTGGAAGCAGAGACTACCTCACTAGTTTTCTTTCATACTTAGGCAGTATAAAGAAAAAAGAAGAAATTCACTGCAATGAAAAGGAGAACCCATCTGGGTGTAATAGACTGCACAGGTACAGAAGGGCAGGACTGGGAGCTCATACCATAAAGAAAATCTTTGTTTTTACTGTATAATTAAAATTATTTAATAATGCATAAATGAAAAAAAGGCAAAATAAAAATTTGTGCAGGGCAATTGAATTGTGATAATTCCTGTCTTCTGGTGCTTCGCTTTCCTTGAATCGTTCCTTTGAAGCTTCTTTTGTATATGTTTTATATTTTACTTTTTAAATGGATGTGCACAAAGAGAATTTGTCATTTATTGCTGTAAGAAGATACAATATTATTATTATACTGTCACATAATTATAATATCGCAATAAATAATGTAGCAATTGAGATTTTAATGGGTATAGAATCCACGGGCTGCAGCAGACGTTCATAAATTTGACCAGAAAATTTCTAAATATACCAGAATTTTATCAGGAAGACACAATTACCTGAAAATCATTCTCATATTACAGGAGGAAAACAAGCAATTATTTCTTTCAAAAGCACCAGTTGAAGCATATTTGTCTCAAATGTTGCTTTGCAGAAAATTTACTATATTTCTGCTTCTCAAGTTTGAAAATAGTACATATATCTAATTTTGATAGCATTGATATTTTTATTATCTTGACCTTTGAAAATCTTGGCCTAGGACCATAAATGGGATATCTTAGCTGCCTTGAATATATCTTAATATTATTGAAAGTCTTTAGAATACAGTTTAATTTTTCATTGAATGGCTAGTTACCAATTTCGAGGAGATTTGATATATATAGAACTATTTCCTTTGGAACAGTCTTGGCTTTATGGCACTCTTAGTGCCAACACTACACTGCAGAAATCTCTGCCCTCCAATGATGCACAATACTGCAAGAAATTGCATTATCAGACTACAGCAACCAAGTGCCAGGGAGAGAAACGAGTTCACACACAATCCAGCCCTTACAGAGAAACACTGGAGCCTCAAAATCCTCAAAAATTATTTCGACCAGAGTGAAAGAATCATGACAAATAGTCAGTGCCTCTGGAGACCCCTCTGACATTGATAGTACAGACTTCCATATTTGTCCTTAGCCTCAAGGTTAAAGGCAAAACCCATCTGGATCTGACTGAAGTAAATTTCCTGCTGTGTTTAATATAGTGCCACCACTACAAATTCCTTGAAAATATTCTGCATTGTTATCCGTGTGTTTCTGAGGGGTGTGGCTCTTGAGTTTTCTCCAAGAGATACAGTGAGAAAAATTCCACTGTACTTGACTGCTAATTATCAAGACTATGAATCCATATCTTACATACTCCTCGTGTAATTCTCTGCATTGTCTGTTACAGCACGGTGTTTTCTTGTTATTTAATAAATAATGTCAATCAGCCTTGACACTCTTAATAGTGCTCCACACCAATCCTTAGTGCTAAAGCTTGTTCATCACAGGAAGGCAAATTTTTGCTAGTTCCTTAGTTCCTCATACAATTATCAACTGGTATCCACAGAATGATTCATCCTACAGCATTTTTTTTTCTACATAGTCTAAAAGAAGATCTAAAATGCCCTCACTCACTCACTCTTACATACAACCACTGCTATGGCTGTAATTGAGAAGAAGCATCTTCATACACATTTTGTGTGAGTATAGAAATTATTTCTTATGATATTTGTCTGTTCTTTCCTCTGCTTTGGATCTTATTATGGATCTAGAGCTCACCTTGACACTAGCTATAACAATGCAAAGTACATACTTCTTTTCCTGCCAATAGAATTTAATTATAAAACTGTAGACCCCAGAAAATAAACAACTTTTCATTAATCTAGAAAATATTCTGCCAAGTAACTGGTAGAAAATTCCATAGATTTCTTATAGTCAGATGTAGTAACTGGAGATTTGTACAGATTTCTGTCAGACCAAGGGTGTGCATGCATTTCAGTATTGATTTTCTTTTCTCCTTTTATACATGAAATCAAAACGCATCTTTACCTTTTATATTTAAATAGAGTAAACCTTGTGTATAAACACTGGATAAACTATACAAAATAATTATTTTTTCCTTCCTAATATCTGCATGAAAATAATTTAAAATCTTCAAAATATTAGTAACCATTGTGTTCTCAGTAGAGTAAGTATCACAAAAAACACTAAAAGCTAACTAGATGACGAAGTTATCAAAGAGGCATGTAGGAAGAAATATGAAAATTTGTTCAACTACAAACTTTGAAGTAAGTAAATGGAAATTGCATATGGCATCACTGCACAACAGAAACAGCTACACTGTGCCTGAAAGACGTAATCCACATATCTATTTAAAGTTGTTGATACACTGAGGAATTTGGACAGGGAAATGCAAGAATGCTGCTTATGGCAGTATGGGCTCTAGCCCCTTCGGAAATTTGTCAATAAAATATTATTGCAATGCACCTGTGTAGACTTAACTAGATGTGCCTGAGATTTAGCAGGGATTTAGCAGGTAGAGAGAAAGAGGCTACTCCAGATCTGTGAACTTCCCCATTTCTGGGAGACCTGTTTTTCCAACAAGCTTATACCACTAAAAGCTGAAACACAGATCAACAGGAATGTGTGATCTTCATTCATGCAAAAAGTTATCCTACAGTGGGACCCACTTCAAGATTTTTGAGGTATTAGAGGCTTTCATTAGTATTTATATTAAATTGTTAAGTGGTTTATTATAGAAATAAGACTCAAGTTCTTTCTTATTTTGTGTGTTGTTTTATTATTAATTTATAGACTGTTGTTGTTGGCAGTGCTGAACATCATGGATAATTCTTTCTCCAAAGAATTAACTAGAAGGAACTGAAAATATTTTCCTCTTGGAACATTTGCCATATCAGGGAAATTAATTATTTATGACTGAAAGTAGGCCAGGGTAAACTTAACAGGTTTGATAAGCTGTGAATATAGAACTGTAGGAGAACCTAACTCACAGGTGTGCCTTGTGGCAATGCACACAGCAGATAGCTCACACAAAACTGCCTGGAAAGTGATCTTCAGTTTTTGCAGGCTGGAAGAATTGACACGGATGGGGGACCCATAAGTTAGTCTCAGATATCCAGGAGATCCATCAAGATATGGTTTTCAATCCATCCAACTGCAGTTGCTTTGCTCTAAGGAGAATGATATAGTTTAATAGGGCAATGTACAGAGACACCAAAACCAAGGCATTTGGGTATAGACACTAGATGTTGGTATGGAGAACTGGGGCATCACAAATGCCTGTGGGAATGCTTTGGTGGAAATCTGTGTTCAAGCAGTTCATTTGTTCACATATAGTGGTCATTTGCTCACAATTTTCATATGTTCAACAGCCCAGTTGAATTATTGAGCCTTTTTTTTTTAATGCACCAGATGTCTATAAGGTACAAAGAAACAGACAAACTCTTCTTCAATTAAATAAAATTTAAGGACTAAAAAGGAGGATTTGTCCACCAAGTAAAAGTAGTATGATAACCCAGTTTACGGTAAATATGGTGACATGGACTAGATTTCAGGTCTGCAGGTTCTTTGTCTCAATGAAAGCTATCAAGGACCTGAAAGCTTTTTGACAAAGCCTGGCACAGTGCCACAAAATTTCAGTTTTGATAAATTGCTGTCTTTCTAGTAAAACAAGGTTACATTGGAGCATTCCTGACTCACTAGATTCGTCTAAACAGATGCCGACAATATGGTTCAAACATACTGGTTAGGGAGGAAGACAGGGCAAATTTCAATTTGTATTTGGACTCCAATCCCATACTAAGAAACGTGTAGCCTCACTCCTGAGTGCTGTTGAAGCCTTGATGTGGGATTTGGGTCATGGCCATGGTCAGTTATGATAGAAATTCTTCCCAGAAGAAATTTGTAGCTGCCCTGGTGTAATTCTGCCATCACATCCTCACCCTGCGGAGTGTGTCTTGTACCATATCTGCCCTGGCCACAGGCAGGACAGTGTATCTGGCAAAGTTGCAGGCCAGATGTATGGCTCTTCAGCTTCCCTTTTGGGATATCTGGCAGGGCTTCAGTGATGTAACAGTGTACTGCCGTCTAAACCTTCATGCACATGACAAACCAAGACTAATGGTTTCCTTTAAATCTGGGGCTGAATACCATTGTTGGCTTTGAAAATTCTGAGAAATATAATTTCACTTTAGATCACTATAAATTTATAACCTGTTGTACAGTGAAGGAGTAATCTCACGGGAAATAAGCATAAACCTATTATATTTTCATTAACAATCTGTTTTCACCATTGACTTAATCCACATTTACTGTTGTGGAATTTGATTATGCATTATAAAGCACCATAAAACAAAATCAGGTATGTATCAAAATATCCATTTTCCTGGTCATGTTGAATTACTCATTTCCTTTGTTTAAAATCTTGGGTCCTTTCTATCTAACTCAGACAGAGAGAGTCTGTGTGTACTGTCATCCACCTGAAAAGCAACATAGCGACTTCTGTTTTCTTTTTTTTTTTCCATTAATATCTCTTTTCTATGAGAAAAGAAAATAGAAGAAAAGGAAAATGGAAAGAAAAAGGGAAATAAATATTTAAATAAATTTAGCATATTAACCAGATTTGGAAGGGTTTTTCTTATACTCAGCACCTTTCTTTTTATTTGATTGTGTAATAGTTAAATATGAAGACTCCCCCCCAGAGCTCAAGTCTACAAAACACACCTAAAAACCCCTGACCTATACAGTGTAACCCAGTTCCTTGAGTCTGTCTCAGAGGTGTGGAATGATCAGGGGTTTGGGAAGAGGCAGTTAGGAAGGCTTTAAATTTGCCATGCATGTGGTTTTGGAGTAAACTCATATTTTAAAGTATGATGTGGATTTTTATGTCGTTGTTGCTTGGATAGTTATTCTGAAATCTGGAATTCCTTACTGTCACACAGTTATAGCTTCTGTGTTTTGTGAATTAGAGAAAATAGTCTACAGAAATGTCAGGCTATTTTTTATATACTTAATTGCCTAGTGGTCAAATAGTTTTTCTGCATTTAAAAATATTATTTAAAAATAATTATTACATCTGGTAAACCATTAACACAGGAAGTCAGCTACTTGAAAATGAGCTCATTGATCAGCATAAATTAAATTAAATATGTTATGTCTCACACAGTCCTCAGATAGTTGGCTGGTATTTCATAGCAGCAAAGGACTGTCAAGAATTTAATGTTAGCGTTACAGTTTTGCCAACAGCATTGCAGGTTGGTTAGCAGCACCAATTTTATAATAAAAATCAAATCTGATGGTGTTTATTTTTGAAAAGTTGCTGAAGAGTCTGTGCAACATAGAATGACGTGAGTGTACAAAATATTTTGCATGCACCAATGTACCAGGAGAGAACATACGGGATAAAGAGAGTATAATTGCAAGGAAGGGCTTTTGTGCATGAAAAGAACTGTACTTTCTATGGGATGGTTCGAAAGTGGATATAAAAAGATAGAAAAAAGAAGAAGCAAAATGCCAGAAAGTTTTCTATTTAGCAACTTGCTTTTACCTACTTTGATAATAACACAATGTTCAAGCACAGAGGAAAAAAGGGGAAAGGTCTTGGAAGTTATATTGATAAACTATGTGTGGATCCCACAGCTGGCATAAAATATCTTGTTTGGGCTGTAAAAATATATTAGTATGTCATGTTATCTTCATAAATTCTTCCAACACATAAGGTGGGTAGTGTCCCCCCGAATCCCAGGGCTCATTACCATTTCTGGCCGCCCTTGCCATCCATCAGCCCCTTTGTCACGCAGAGCAGGCGCGCGGTCCCGCAGCAGTACCGTTCTGCAGGGGTAGATACTGGGTGAGTTATTAGCTGTGGCAGACAGCCCTGCTCCCAAACACTCCTGAGAAGGTTCTTCACTTAGGCAAGCAACAATTACGATGGCATTCCCAAACTGGGGAATGCCAGAAAGTTCTGAATAGAGTCTGTGGGTTTCAGTTTTCCCTTTACAAGGACTCTGGTTAGACATTAATCATGATTTCCAGAGCTTTCCAAAGTTCACCAAAGCAGTTCAAGCATTTAGGACATTCACAGGTATTTGTATTCCACTAAAGCAATCCAATTTACATGTTATTCTTGTTTGTAAGAAAGCTATAAATCCTATTTCTGTGTGAAAAGTTATAATCTGAAACCCCAAGCAACTGAGAATTTGTGTCTCCAGCTCAATGTGAAACAGGAAGGAAACCTGTAAATTAATACATGAATTATATTGCTTTTCACGGTTGTACAAGCTTAGAAGCAACAGACCATTTTCCTTTTCATCTCATTTTTAAATTTTGTGTTTCTCAAATTTACAAATTTAAAAATAGCTCAATTTAAGAGGGACTGTCTTTTTGTTCTAATGTTTATTGTCTGTTTGCTCTAATGATGAACATTTGATTTATTTAAAGTAAGACTATTACTTTTTCTTACTATTTGAAGGCAGGGGCAATGGAACACTTTTCCAGACAGCTAATACCAGATTAAAAATTAATTAGGTATTTTTAAAAAATGATGTTGATTCATTTTGATAAATAAAGTCTGAGTGGTCTAGGTATGTGACTGTCTTATTTTCAAATTACTTAGGAGGTAAATCAGTTTTAGCAGGAAATTAACTAACTTTGGCTTGCAATAATGTTAAGATTTAAACCCCCTATTTTTTGTTTAGGATTTCACTGATCTGGTATGATGAAGTGACATTTGCTTTTAGTCAAATCAGCTTTGCTGTTTGTTTCACTGCAGCACTAAATCTTGCAGAACTAACACTGGTGACAACTTTCCGTTTTCTGTTTAATTCACCACACATTGTCAACAGCAAGATGAGGACTTGAAGCAGGAGCACCACAGAGGAATTTTTGGTTAAAATACCTTTGCTTTGATATTTTCAGAGAAATGTTTAAATTATATAGAATTCTTATGTCCTGTTCTTATAAATGAAGTTTTTATTTAAACCACTTTAATTGGTCTGCTGTTTTGATTATCAGTATAGGATATATATAGATGGGAAAATACCCAAGAAATGCTATGATAAAATTAAGAATAGCAGTTTAAAAAGGAAGCATGAGTCAGTTTATGAGATTGTATCCTAAAAGGCATTCCCTCTGATAGTAAAGGAAATTTCCTCATCAACTTTGATACATAACTCTCAGTAGAGCACATATAAATATTGGTCATTTTTAAAGCACATCATACATCACACAACTGCAGTTTTCATATCCATTTTTTACATATTTCAGTTCTAATTTAATCTCCTTCCATTTCCAAACAAAGACAAAAGACATACCTACATTTGAAACTGTTTCCCACATATCATTCTCCTGAGCTATGAAGTTCGAGAGTAGAAAGGAGCAGAAATTAATTCAGATGCTCATGGAAAATACTTTCCATTGTACAACAACCGAGGAAAGCCACACACTGATGCTTTCACTTAATATTTTAAGTGAAATTAAGAATTTTTTGCATGAAAACACCATGATATGCCTGGAAAAATGCTATTCCACTTTTGTCTCATAACCCAGTGTAGGTCTTCTAATTTTGCCTTCCCAGTGGTTTTCTTGCCTTTTCCAGTAAGTGCCATGGGCAGTATGCTGCACTTGACTCTCTCTGCTGACAAGCAGTTTTGGAGAGAATGCAAAGTATTTTATATATATATATATATAAATATATATATATAGGTGTATATATATGATATATATATATTCCTAGTCCTGTCCTGGCAGTGGTGACATGGCAAGCCTTGATGTCAGCCTCCCTACCGATTCTGCAGCCTAGGTTACAGGTAATTCCTCCAACAGAACTTATATAACTCCCTGCATTGTGATGGTCTAAATCTTTAGTGAAAACTGGTATTCCTAGACTTCGAACACTCTAGATAGCAGATATTATGGGCTCTTGCTTCTTAGGAGGTAATTTTTCAATCACACTAATTTTCTTAACCATAGTAATTATTATATATTATTTAATTTTTTTTCCCCTGTTACTTTTTTTCCCCACCAAAGCACTTTACTATGACTTACAAACTCTCTCTTGGAAAATATCTCTTTCAAAGCTAGACTTTCTAATCACATTGGAAGGAAACAAATCTTTCTCACTCTCTTCATATTGGATTATGTCAAAGATTAGCTTCGATTTAAGCAACGTTGTACGAAGTTTTGCAAAGGATTTTCTTTTTAAACTACAACCATATGTTTTTCTCCATTGAAACAGCTTACATATTGAGTATATGAGATTGATTGATGACATTTGCTCCAGTCATTTCACTAGTCATTTATTCATTTAAGGTTAGGTTAAGGATGTTTATTAAATGATTAGCAAAGCAACTCATTGATCATTGTTCCCTGTTTCTGTCTAGAAGCAACTGAGGAGCAATGAGGTTAAACAAAAATATAGTACTTTTTTTATAACATGAATATACAAGGATATTAATTATTGTTCTGCAACTTCTTTATCGTAAATACTTATACATTACAGTTTCCCCTATGAAAAGATCCTAAACAAGGCTACAGAATGAACAGCGACCAGCCCAGCAGCAGAATAATCCCATGCCTCCCTCTTTCCTCTGTTTCCCACTCACCAAAAAGGATCGTAGTAAATATCACTCTAGTTTTCAGTTTTCTTCATCAGCACACATGAATATTTAAAGCTGCCTCTTTCTATATAATTTGAGGAAATGGATCCAAGGTGCTGAAGAGGCCACCTTGCCTCTCAAAGCTGCAGCCTCTCCCTTGATGCTCTCCCTCTCAGTTCTTCAGCAATTGAGCTTTCTGTGTCCTTAGTGATGTTTTCAATAGAGTGGAGCTTGGTCTTTCCTGGCAGACTGCCTGAGACAACAAAATTCCTTTTTCCAGGAAGGAAGAGCAACATGGGGAGTCATTATTTTCAGTTCATATGTAGATACTGCTTTCTCTGATCCTGGTCTTCCACAAAGCAAAAGGAATTGAGAAAAGGGGAAGGGAAGGGAAGGGAAGGGAAGGGAAGGGAAGGGAAGGGGAAGGGAAGGGAAGGGAAGGGAAGGGAAGGGAAGGGAAGGGAAGGGAAGGGGAAGGGAAGGGAAGGGAAGGGAAGGGAAGGGAAGGGGAAGGGAAGGGAAGGGAAGGGAAGGGAAGGGAAGGGAAGGGAAGGGAAGGGAAGGGAAAATCCAAGAAGAAAAAAATAAATCTTGTAAGGAGGATGGAGACTTTGTAATGTCTTCAACCATCCTACATAGATGTTCTCTGAAACAGGTCAAGGGTAATTCCTGATAAGGGCAGGGGAAGTAAAAAGGGGAGGGACGAGACTGGCACAGGGAATGTCTGCATGGCTGAATGATGGGACATGAGGAGAAAAGACTGGGTTTTGCTCACACCAATGGGTTATGGTTTCAGGACTCTGTGTCCATCTCAAGTCTTCATGCATACTGAAGCTCACTGCAATGGCTGGGTCTAAGTTCACAATGCTACAGCTATATTTCTAAACGTGAGGCTTTATGCACTTATAGACCAATCAACCTGACTTCCATTTCCTGAAAATACCAGACTCAATCATGTCTGTAAGCAGAAATAAAAGTGCGGGATTATAAGAAGCAACTTGTAAGGATTTGTCAAGAATAAATACTGTCAAGAGATATTAATCTGATTCTTTCTGCTAATGGAATTGAATAGGAATGAGCAGTAGATATTATACAGATTTATGATAGTGTAGATTTTGGCATGGTCTCAAGGGCTGTTCTAAAAGCAGTGAAACATGGAGGAACTGAAACTGTTGTCAGGTGGGTGAACTAGTGGGTGAAAAAGTTTGAGAGCCAGGGGCCAGTTTTGAAATCTACCTTGTCCAGGGTTTTGGGTGGCTTCAGAGAGGCTGTAGGCTGACCTAGGCAAAGAGTTAGCAAAGTCCCATCCTATTAGAAGGTGTTAGAAGGTAATGGCAAAACCAGCTTAAGACAGGCCATGCTCCTTGTAAATAACTGTGGATTGAATTTGATAGGACTACCAAACCACTTGCCTTTCAGAGTGTTTCAAGGACTTTTAGAATAAATAGAGGAATTTTTATATAGTGTCCATGTGGGTGTATTTGGGGAAGTTCAGAGTTGGCACATGGGGCTGCTGGGTGGGACCAGCAGGAGAGGCAGGTGCTCAGGTGGCCGTCAACTGTGTATTTATGGTCTAAAGCTCAGCCTCTGCAGAGGGCAGACTTTCATAGAACAGGCCTCAAATATTAGGGAAATACTATTACAACGGGAATTTTTACTTTATTTTCACAAGTATCTTATCCACCTCATAACTGTATTTGTGTGAAATACTGTATAAAGAGCATATACACTCCCTATAAACATGAAGACCACATTAATTTGCACCAGAGGAATTCTGCATTTATTTTCAGAATAAATGGGATTTTATTATAAATGATATTTGGACTCTAAATTGTTTCATATAGGAGAAGCTTTCCCCAACTAGAAAATAAATTTGAGGGGAAAATTATTTATACATGTCTACTCAAAATTGTTTAATATATGCTTATTCATGTAGAAGCCATGTTGATAGTTAACACATGTAAATAATTCTGAAAAAGGAAAGAACAGTCCAGTGAAGGACTGCCAAATATTTTATTCTATCTGCTCCAAAAGAGCAAATGTAGCTGCTGTATTTGCATACGTAATAATATAAATTTTGATGTTTTGAAAAACTCATTTACAGTATTTCTAAAATGTGGAATTTTGTCATCACAAAGAAAACCAAGCTATAGCAGCTTCCAATGCACTGAAGGGAGTATACAAATTTTACATTTTAAGTTACTACTAATAACTAGTTTGTTAGTTTATTGAGGAACGTTTAAGGATAGAGGAAATGAATAAGCACGAAGTACAGCTGGTATATTAAAAGGGAACTTATATGACAACTGCCAAATACCCTGAAGCAAAGAGGTTTAATAAAACAAATAGAAAAAGCACCAGGATGCTTTCTTTATTGCAGCACTACCAAAGTGTAATAAAGAAATCAAACACACAACAAACAAAGTAAACTAAAATGCTGATCCTACATTATTGAACTGTTAATAAATCCTACTGATGGTTCTCTGTTGAATGCAAATGGATCTGTGAGCAGTAAGTAACAAATATGAAAAATTCATCTAAAATAGTTAGTGTAGATCCTATTGAGGATAATGCCTTCCGGGAAGTAAACACTAAAATGATGGGGAAAAAAATCAAACTAATTTGATGGCCTATTTGATGCAGCTGGTGGGGAACCTAAGCAGCACACTAGACTTTGGGTTTACTGCTCTCTGAGGACTTCACCACTGCCAATAAACTGGGTGTGAATTCTGGGCGATGGCTTCTAATCAATCCAGCACTGCTCCCTGCATCATTAAGGGCTTGACCCAGGTGAATGAAGCCTCCATGGCTGCCAGACCACACTAAATTAAAAAAGAAAATAAACTCCATGGGCCACAGGAGACCTACAGCTACAGAAGCTTCTTGTGACTCCAAGAGCAATATTTCCCCTGGTGACCACAGAACACTGGATGGAGAATGAACCAGCTTGGCTGCAGAGCCTGAATCTGCTCATTTCATTCCTGGGCTAATTTCATACCAGGACCACAGCATTTTCAGAGTGCTACAGTGGGTCTACACTGAATGCAGCTAGAAAAAGCTGAGTCTCAGTGGCATGGCTGTGGCTCATGCAGTCACACAATTCACAAGCAGCAGAGCTGAAAACAGAATTCACTAAGTCCTGCTTCCTGATCCCATCCTTCAATCAGTAAAATAAAGTGAAAAAAGATTTCTCCCTGTAGATACTGGTCAAATCCATTTGTGCTTTCTTATAAGTCCATTGTTCCATGGTGTCAGGAAATCTTATAATCTGTGGGCACATGGGTAGTTTGTAAATTTAAAAATTTGCTTGACATTCAATCCTTTCCAGGATTTGAACTTAATTCAAGCCTGTTTCCAAAAATGTCTTTGCCTGAAACTTTTACAGAAGGCTCACACCTACAGTTTTGGCCATTAAAGATACATTTCTGTGTTAAACAAAGTTGTCGTCCCTATTAAAATTGACAGCCAGGTCCATATGTTCCATAAAAGAATGGAAAGGGTCATTGTGAACAATGGTGCAATGGATCCCAAAGTTCTCATAACCCTTTGGAGTGTGCTTTCATAGTAAATTCACAGGAACCTTTCAAAGAATACTGCTTTGCAGTTCAGTCTTACCTCTCACTTACACAGAGCAGAAAACCTAGCCAAACCTAAATATTCACCACATTTTCTCATACGGGATTCCAAATATGTGCCATGGATTGCTTGCCACTTTGAGAAGGCAGAAAACAACTTTTCTGTCAGGTTGGGTTAGGAGTTTACATTCAGTTTAATCCAGTATTCCTTGATGGTCCATTTAGTGTCTGCTCTCTGCCTTCTACCTTACTGCTTCTCCTTTTTTCTGCAGCTAAGCTCAAATTCTCCCTCATTCTCATCTAATGTGGAAGGTTAATATAGAGATTTTGAGAAAACGTTGGAGCATTTTTTATTTGTAAGGAAAACTAACTGCTGTCAATCCAACTTAGAAATCTCTGATTCCTGCCCTTGTTTTGCTCAGACATTATGCAACCATGGTAAATTGAGTGGCTTTTCACTCAGTTAGCAGTAGAACATGCCCAAGATTTCAATCACGAATATAGTGTGAGTACAGGCTGTTAGCCTGGAAATTATATTCCTTTTTATTTGAAGATTTAGGATTCATTATATTGGGCATTGCTGTCATAGGTTCTGACAAAAAACATAAGATGTTAGGAGAATATACTTGAGTAATCAGTGATAATGGCCTGCATTTTTCCAAATCAGAACAATAAGTACAGTGGTCAATCTAAAGCTGACATCTCAGAAGTTCATTTAATCATGCACATATCTCATGTAATTAACATAGAACTTTAGCACTTTGGGCAACAATGTTTTTGCTATCTGTGCTGACAACTGAATATGCTTAAGTCGTATCAGCTCTTGAGGGCAAGAGCAGCTTCCAGCATCCAGCAGCAGCTGCTGCAGTAAGTTATGTCTTTACTCTTCTGTAACAACTGAAAAAGCAAACTCCACGATGATACTAAAAGTATGCACCGATAGAGGTCCAATACTTTATCTAAAAGGACAAACATGTTTTGTCAGGAATGCAAATCAAATTTTTTCCATGTTGCCACGTATACTTGGATTTTTTTTCTGAGGGTTCATGGAGTTCTTTCTTGTGATTAGTGGTACCATTTTACCATGACCTCTCAATAGCCTATCACTCTTTTAATCAAATGTCTTCTGATGCAGCCTTTCCCCGGGCTTGGCTAAGCACAGAGAAGCTGCTTTGTGGAGAACACCCTTTGTGCTGCTGCTGTTCCAAGCAGAGGCAGTCAGGTGCAGAATGTGGCGCTGTCAGTGACTGCTTCCACCACGCTCCTTGTTCTCTCATTGCCATTTCTCTTACACTGGAAATAGTGCTATGATCTCCTGCTTCTCTACCTTTTCAATAAGAGAGGTATGGATGATCCTTCTTCTCACCAATACAGGAAGAATGCAGCCTAGGCTTGTCCTAATCTTCTGCTATTGAACAAGCACAGAAGCCCCTTCAGGTTCTCTATCCCAGATCTACTCCCAGACATCTGGATTAACTTCCATTTATTTATTGCCATGCATGACCTACTCTACATCTTAATTCAGTCCACTTGCTTTTTGTCATTGTTTTGCTCATTTTTATTTGGTGGAGGATTTTTTTGATGATGATACCAAAACATTTGAGATAATTATGTTTTCTCAACTGCCAGTCATTAGTTTCCTTGTCTGTAACTTCTCAGCAGCTTTCCACACTAAAAAGCTTCTAGAATGCCTGCTCTCTTCTTCCAGGGGATTATCCTCCACCATTTTAGATAATCAGGAGCCTGTAGCAGTTCAGACATATTAAAAATTAGCGATTTACTGTAACCAATGCTATGCAATCATAGTATTTTAGCAGCTAGTGTGTTTCTTTTGTGTGTTAAATGTAACAAAGGCCTATTGTGTTCAATGTGGGAAAGCAAATAATTTTTAAAATGTGATTAATTGTGAAAGTATGGACCTTTTAAGTGCATGTGGCAAGCCCTATGCTATGGGAATGGCACTTACTGCTCTCTCAGCATGAGTCTGACGAAGTAAACAAAAAGTTAAAATACAGCCGATAGTCTCCCTGGCATTCATTAACATAGCATAGAAAGCAGAAACTAGCCACATTTTATATAAAAAGACTTTAGAAATCTGCGTCTACTTACATTAACATTAGCCAATTGGTGGGTGCCAACTATGCACATAGCATGTTTTATTTATAGGTCTATATAGTAGTCAAAAACATTCTATCATGGAAATGTGTTATTCATTAATTCATATTTTGCCCAGCCTTACTTTACTTTTTGAACCCATCCAGGTGTTTTTAAAATGATGAGGGTAATTTAATACCAGACAGCATTCGCATTCACCCTATTTTTCAATTCTGTATAACTAAATATTCCTCCAAATTTTTTCTATTATTTACCTAATTAGCTCACATATACTGCAAACTAGATTTTCCCTGTGTTTTTATGACAGAATTCTACACAATGATAAAAAAATAAAAGGTGAAATAAATGGTCAGCTTACTGAACAGAGTATTTCTCAACTGAATGGAGTATTTGACTTTAACTTTTTCTCAAATATCCATTCTTTATATCAACAGGAATGGCAAAGATTGCAATAGATATATGCTTCTGGAGCCTAATATGTTTTAAAGTGTTCATTTAAAATGTTTAAAATGTTCATTTGAGCCTACTGTTCAAAAGCTTCATATGAGATCCAGTCACACATTGCAGAACATAGATCATATCAAATGACCTCAACAAATCCAGCAACATGCAATGTGTATATGTTTTCACTAAAAGAGCTTTATAGGTTTCCATGACTTAACCTATGAGGTTTAAGAGAGTTTAAGTAGGAAAAACAAAACCCTTTTCTTGTTGGTTCCTTTTATCTTAAATGGGAATGTGAGTTTGGCATAATCTAATTTTAATCATGAGGAAAAATTAAAACAAAGTTAAACCAGGAACAATATATCAACAGTAAAATGCGGTCAATTATTGCTTGTCACGTACATCAGTCATATAGGTCATTTATGAATGGCCATAAAGCAACTTCTTCCATTGGCAAGGCACACAGCCTTTGCCACTCAGTGATGTATGTAAATACTGGTGTCAAACCTCCTTCTGAAACACCACCACTGGGGAGAGAGAGAGGATCTCACTGCCATTAGGACACACAATCCTTCAGCCTCTGAAGAAAAATAACAGTTAAGCCAGCAGCAACTTTTTGTAATTAGACTTGATAACAGAGTGTCAACTTTCCAAATAATTTCTGCTGGGGAGCAGAGTGTTAAAATGGGGTCAAGAGGCTTTTGAAGAAAATTTGCAAATTTTTGTTAATCTCCTTGAAATATAGAGCTATTTTTAAGGCTTCCAGGACAAGCCAATTTTTTCCTGTTAGATATTTTTTTTCTTTAAATCTTTTATTTGGATTTAATTTATTTTAATTTATTTTAGTTTTATATTTTTAGACTGATAACCATTATGTCACATCTTCTACATGTTTCAATTCTGAGACATAGAGACTGAAAAGCTATGTTTTTCATCCTCTGTGGAAAGTATAAATTTTCAATCACTTAAAACAACCTCCCTGAGGTTCACAGCATTTAGTGGAATAGTATAGCATTTTAGGAGGTTTTCAGGTGTAGCCAATATTTCCTGATATTCTCTACAGACTTTCCAGAATGATTTAAGAGGATACAACTAGGCATTTGGAAGGATAAACAAAACAAGAATGGTATCACCTGTCTTGTTTCTTGAATGATTCTTGAGGCAAAAATATTTAAAATAAACCAGGCTGATTGTAGCACTTTGTATTTCCTCAGGACCTATGTGATTTCAAGGCTCATCTCCTGAGACTTACCCAGATGTAGCAGCAGTTGTTGTAGTACTCTGTTCCTTAGCTCTAAGTTTCTAGATGGGAAGCCTGCAAGCTACTCATATATTTGGAAAAGACAAAATTGGGGTCATGCAAATCAGGGTCTACAAAATGAGCCTAGGTGAAGTCTGAAGGACTATCCATCAGACTAGGGGACAGCTGAAGAAAGCCAGAGAGTTTAGACAGAAGCATTGTCTTGGGTAAAAACTTATTAGGAACTTTACCCCTGGCTTTATCAACTGCCTGAAGTCTTGAATGAGTGTCCCCCTGCTACTTCAGTGAAAAGAAGACTCTCTTCAGCAGTGTTTCCCTATAAATAATAGTGGTTGTAGTCATTTGCCAAACACTCACTTTATGAGTCATGAAAGGCATTTGAGTGTAGCATGCAATTTAGGCAGAGATTAGGTTTCCATGTCCAAAACAACCAACCTTAATCACTGCACATCCTACGTTTTCCTATTATTCATGTCTACATGGATCATAACCTTAGTCAGGTTGAGCCTATCTCTAAAACAGTTTAGGATATCTGGAAGTCCCTTGAGAGCCCCGGTGTCTTACACACTGGCAGAGGAATCCCAAAACACTTTGTCAGCAGCAGCAGGCTTAGCACAAAGCAGAGCACCAGAGTCACTTTCACTAAGTAAAATAATTTCAGAAAGGGTAACCCTTCACTGTTTGCATGATTAGTGACTGTTAGTTAGTGATTAAAGCACTTTCCCAGGAAGTGGGAGGCTTGATTCCAGCTCCCTTGCCCAGCCCAAGACATCCAGACTTCCGTCTGTCAGGAGAAAAAAAAAGTCATGCCTGCAGTGTCAAAAAAAATTGCGCATCCCTGGTGCAGATTTGTACCAAAGACGCAACAAATTAGAAAAAAAATGAAGAGCAAATACTTACCTGTTAGGACATATTACTGAAGTGGGAGATACCTGGTGACAGTGGTCCTTGTCTTTAAACAGTATTGTTGCTCAAGACAATTTTTGAAAGGGAAAAGAGACCTAAATGCTGCTGAGGCTATTGCTGTTCAATGTCTGCTGTGTTCAGTCTAGTCAACAACGAACACTGAGAATGTACCCAGATTTTGCACCAGTGTTTTCTCTTCAAGTAGGAGGGTGGTCCTAGATATATGCAGAAGGGCAAAATAGTCTTTTTGCACAAAAAGAGGTGAGAAAAGGGTATTATTTTTCCTGTCTCTGGTTACATGTTATGTATAATTTTGAACCAGATATTCCAAGAGAGATGAGTCTTGTATGATACATATACCCAGTAATTTTCTAACAGATATTTAATACAGAATTAGCAAGTGGGAGTCCTTCTAGATGCATATGTAATCATATGTAATTTTAGGTCCAATCAGAGTTTGGTTTCCCTTATTGCCTGGAGATATCCTCTTGTGAAGTCAGCCATACCAAATGAAGGTGATAATAAAGAAGTGGATGAATCTTCTGGGAGTTGAAGCCCTGTCTTCAACAATGGTGATTCATGTACATGGAGAGCATCCATATCAGCTGCTTACACTGCTCTCTGCATTCTGCCTGATGTTCCTCAGTAACATCTACTGGCAATGCTGAATCATCTATAACATACCTGCAAACACTTAAGCTGCAGGTGTTTTTCAGATTCTGCCACACTGAGATTCTGAGGACTTCCCCCAATTCAGTTTCTGATTGTTTACAATCTCCTGCTGTGCCTGCAATATGCTTGAATTGTACTTAAAACACATAAATCTGCCTTCAAAGGCAGCTTGGGAGGCAAAAGTGTGGCTAGGGAATTTTAAATGGAAGGGACAAGCAATGGCTACAAAGAGCTCACTTTTTAGTAGTAGGTGTTGCAGTTTGTTCCAATTACAGCACGCATTAGAGTGTGAAATGTTCATGCCAATCTAGTAAAAGGAAAAAGTACACGCAATGCTGAAATTAACACCTTTGTAATTACAGACAAGCTTCTTTACTACTACCCAGCAAGTGCAGCTGAGGCAGTTTTAGAGAAAAGCAAACACAAGGGGTTGTGGGAGAGCAAATGTGACTTTTTCAATCTGACTTGATAATTGGAACCTTCCTTGGCAGCCAGATAAAATAATTTGCATTTCTGAGGAGAAGAATTTAAGAGTGTACTGCATCGGTACTTGTCTCACTGAATGCAAAACAAAAAGGTTTTTTTTTTGGAATTGCCTTTCTTTCCCTCATATACCACTGAAATCACAGAGCTATACATTTGGCATTCTTCAACATAATTTATAGCCCTTTTTGCAAGTCAAGCCAGTTGCAGACCATCACAGAGGCAAACAAGCCTTTCATTTGCATTAAGTGAGTTGTCTGAGACTCATGGCAAAATGAATAGCTGGATATCCCCAAATAATCCAAGTCCCTTACTATTCACACACATTCTCAGTGACTCATCCAGGAAAATATCACTGAGTGTGTCTTTTAATTTTATTCATGTTTCCACTATAACCCTGCAGAGGCTTCTTAATGATTGCAAGATTGTTTTGGTTAGCTTCACTTGCCAAACAGATCTTTCCCCACTTTATTATATCATCATTATTATTTCTACTATATAGGAAGTATATCACTGCATATCATATATCAAAACATTACTAATGGCATTAAGACAATGCCAAGACTAGTCATGTAACACACATGAAAAGGCAACCCAGTTCTTCAGAGAGCCTTGAACATTAGCTGACCAATTTCAGAGCAACTAGTTTTGCATGTGCATGCCAAAGCAGGACAGAAATTATTTCTTTCTTCTGAAATAAAGCCTGAGGAGCAGAGATACCACCCTGTATCTCTGAAAAAGAGGTCTTGTATCTTTTGAAAAAGCAGCATGATATCATCCAAAGGCTTTTTAGATTTTGTCAGTGTCAGAATAGAGATTTCCAAGGAAGACATAATTTGACAAGGTTTATGCAGAGAAAATTTTTGCAGTTAAAGCTGTAACATTTTGCTTACATAGATTTTTTTAAGAGGAGAAACGAGTGTAATTGATTTATATCTCAAAAGACAGAAATAAGGTTGCTGTCAACCATGATTCTGACATTTCCTACCCTCTTAAACCTTGCCTCTGCAACCTTATGGTCCATTTGACAATGTATCTTCCTGCAGCTTAATGAGAAATCTCTTCATAACATGTCCTCTTTCTCTCCAGGTCTCTAAGTCCAGATATTTCCATCTACTTCTGTGGGTAACTGAGGGCACTACAGTTTTGATCTTTACTGCTGTTTGTTTTTTCTTTGTGGGGCGTCTAAAAACAAAATACAAAATGGTTTCATTTTTACACTTTCTTTTGTCTGGTTAATATTTTCATAATATACTGAATATTAAACAAGGAATGGATGAATAGCTTTTAATAATGACTATCACTATTAGCAGCACCCCAATTATAGTTATAACCTAGGAAGAATCAGTGTTTGGTCTTCCCTTGCTGCAGTTCATGTTACTTTTCATTTGTATATCTTAGCAGAAAATATAGTGTATCTAGTCACCATAGGAACACATTCCCCATCTGTTCTATTATCACATTTTTTCCCCTTGACTTCTGTAGATTGCAGTCCTCTCTACTGTGTTGTCAAGATATGTAGGGGCCACTTTCCTCCCCATCTAAAAGGAGTTAGACATGAAAGCAGTCCTGTTTCTTAACTCTTGGAATTCCATGTCTTTTCATGTGCACAAGATTTTCAGCAGTATACCTGCAAACCAGCTCCTCCTTTCCTAGCCTTTCCAGCAACGTGGCTTTTGAAGAAAGTGGGCTGGGAATCACGTCAAATGCTTTTTAAGGGAAAATGCAGAGTCTTTTTCCTAAAGTGTGTGTCCCATTATGCACCATGAGCTCCCCTCTGTCCGAGCCATATGGCCCATCATTAGAGTCACACGCTGTGGTGCAAAGGGAGAGAGTTTGCCAAGAAGCCTGGCCCATATGAAAGCCTGGGAACTGCTGGAACTGGGGGCACTGCTCAGATCCCCACGAGGCACAATAGCCTAAACCAGCTTATTGCTGAACTGACTCAGAACACAGCGTTTGGGCTCAGCTCAAGAAAAGAAAACATTTTGATTTAGTAAGTCGAAACTAAACATAGGCATTTCCAAATTGAATTATTTTGCAACATTTCATTTTGAAAAAAAATGATGACATTTCAACTTTTTGTTCCCTTTCTAAGGAAAATTATATTGAAATACTGGTTTTGCCTGTGGGATATTTTTTGTTCCCAGTGAGGAAAAAATAGCTTGTACAAAACAACAAAATAATTCAAAGTCGATCATATCTGCATACTGTATCCAGTGCCTTTCCCTGTTAATTTTTTTCAGTTTACAACGTAATGAGAATTAGTTCACATACATAAGGAGAAGTGACTGAAAACAATTTTCTGAGTCACTGGAATGTGAAAAAGATTTATGCTACATCCATAAAAGTCAATGAGAAAATCTGAATTTAAAAATGAAAAAGTTTTTATAGAGAGACACAATATAATCACAGGAATAAATTCACTCATATAAAATTTTGGTTTTGGTTTAGACATGTTCTGATCTGCTTTTGTAAAGGAAGCTAAGGTAGCTTCAATAGTTCATTAGGTTCATGAATATGGAAATATTGGCCTGAATTTTCATTTCAAGCTGATTGAAAATCAGCCTCTGCTGCTACAGTAACCATACTGTATTTTTTTCTTGCATGAATTAGTGATGCCTGATATTAAAGCTATTCAGTTTTTGTTTCTTCTAAACCTAATTGGACAGTAGCCCTTTTCTGTTACAAACCACTTAGCAGAAAGCCAAAATTTATTCATGATTAATATTCAAATAATATTATTGCAATTATATACCTTCAGCAAAATAATTCTCTTCCTCTGTGGTTCCCCTTCCTGATAAAATAAAGTTTCCAGCACTTGCTCTTCCCAAGTTTTTTTCCCATCTGCTACATATTTACTTCTACATTCATGGCCTGAGAATCACCCTCAGCGTGAAACCCTGAAGAACCACGTGGTTGGTTCTACACCAGACCTTCATTGTATTTGCTCCCTCTGCTCTATCTTTCCTCTTTCCTTTCCTACAGCTGAACAACATTTTACTACATGTTAGTCAGGACCAGCATCAGGTGAAATGGGGGACTTTCTCTTCCAGGCTTAGATTCCTTAAGCATTCCTTAGTGACCTTCCCCATTTGCCTCGACTCCAAGACAACTCATCTGCTCTTGGGGCCTGGCTTTACTGAGAAAGTTCATTATGTTAACAAGCTGAATCCATCTTCAGACTTCCCTCAAAACTGGATGCCTTTCAGATTTGCATCTCACACTCCCTCAAATGCATGCCAGAGTCTCTCATATTTATTCCACATCCAGGTGAGATAAAGAGTTGCTTTCACCGGGCAATGAACGTTTAAACTTTTCTCAGTTTAAGTAATTTTAATATTATTAATCAGATTAACTCTTGGCAGGCTTTTCTTCCAAACTCAGTGGATCTCTATGGAAACACAAAACTGTATGGAAAACTGAATATTGAAACACATAGTAAAAAATAATTTAAAATTCTATTGAGGCACATTTACTATTCTTATACAGAGAAGCCATTCATGGGTAAATCCATATAATTTTCAAAGCTAACACTTTCAAGACCACTCCAAAGACTTGGAGAGTTATGTTTTCCTAACTTAGGAGGATTTAACTATTTTGGCACACTATTCAAAAGTGC
Organism: Luscinia megarhynchos; assembly: GCA_034336665.1. NCBI lineage: Eukaryota > Metazoa > Chordata > Aves > Passeriformes > Muscicapidae > Luscinia > Luscinia megarhynchos. Next base: position 35,602,754 of record CM067566.1, on the reverse strand, counting down.
TTGTCATCCAGTTTGGATCAGGAGTGTACTTTTGAATCAAATTTATCACCACTCAACAGGACTTCAATTTACACCCTGGTGTAGTCTGGGAGTGAACAGAACTAGATCCTGAAGCTGGAAACAGGAAGATGTGCCCTAGGAGTCCTCATGACTGACCTTCAGCAGCTGGCAGGGATTTGCCCCAAGATCAAGCTAACAGGAGCCAGAGTGACACTTATTGAGCAGGTTCTCTGTCTCCCTCCACATCTATTCACATCAGGACAGAGTGCTGCTACTGACCAGAGCCCCAGCATCTCATGTTGTGTGCTTTGCTCTCGTGGACACATTGCACTCTTAATTATAAACAAATAAAGCTCTAACACAAGGTATAGCCACTTTCTCCTTTTGAAACCTTGGGCAGGAACTAATACTTTCTTTTTTGGCCCACTTTTTCCAACACAGAACAGATGTGGCTGACTATTTAATTTACTTGATATGCAGCCCCAGAAGAGTGGATAAAACTCTTTCAAGACCATGGATATTTAACTTATTCATACATATTTGTTCATACAACATTTTGTTTCAATCATAACATTGAGTCTTTTTGTGTTATATGTGCCTGTTCAAATCATAACATATTCCTTACTTGGAGTAGAGGCTGAGTTGAAAAAGCAGAATGTAAAGGGATATGCGGAAGCAAAATTATTTGGTTGTCAAATTTATTGGATCATCTCACCTGTCCAAAATTCTGCTTGTTGAAAGGTTTATCCTAAAAGCTGCTGCTAAATTTTAACCCTTTTGGAAATCATTAGGAGCTGAAGTCAGCAGAGTCATCATACTCAGGCCCTTACTGGTGAATAGCAGATTCCCTACTGCCTATGAGTATTGCAATTGTCCTTGTTTCTATAATTATACTATGCAATCGTCAGCTGTCCAGGACAAGATCCTTATTAGGTTGATAGCAGAACTTTAAGGGGTCAGGGTGCCCTTTTTGGCATGTTGCACACACCCTGTGCTTTTGTGGAAAAATAAAAATTCATTAAGAAAAAGTTATACGCTAATCATAATTAAACAGCCACCCCAAATTTTCCCAAGTTTAGTTAATAGTTATAGTCTAGAGTTTACTTTTAATCCTGTTTTTTTTTCCTTTGTGTGCTTGGGTGCTACTCATAGAAATGTTATGCCTTCAGCCATAATTTGGAATAAGCTATTAAACTTCTGCAGCTTTGGTTCAGAACTCTCCCAAATTATGAGAATAGAAGCAGCTCATCCTGAACACTTCTGTCGATAATATTTTAAATAGTCAAATTAAGCAAATGTTGGCTCTACTCCAGTTGGTGGAGATAAACAAAGCTAATGGTGGAGATAAACTATGTTTTAAAACCATGTGAAAAATCGAGTTTTTTCTGCAGCCAAATGTCACTATTCTTACATCAGGTATCTGAGACGAACTATTTCTCTTAATTATTCTGCCAATTCCAGATTGGCACAGTCTGAAAATTTTTGACATTTCAGCACTGTTGTTTAGCTGAGGGCTTAGTCTTGTAATGTCTGGGAGTTTTGCAGTTGGATTACACTTTGGCCACTTTCCCCCCTGGTTGCCCAAGCATTAACTGTCCCAGTCACAGCCCTTCAACCTCTCCTGGACCCTTCTGTCTCTGCTATCTGTGTTCAGTAGGTCAAGATCAGGTTTGATCTTTGAGCAGTAGTCACATGAAATATCAATAACTTTCCTTATGCAATTATTTATTGAATAGCTGTCTTCTAAGGCTAGAAGTAACAAAACAAACAAACAAACAAACAAACAAACAAACAAACAAACAAACAGAATGAGGTTGGAAGAAGCTATAGCATGAGAAATACCTGTAACAGGTACAATCTCCTTTTAATCTAACCTGATTTGTTTCTGTTTTTCAGAATTTTGTTCTGTTGTCAGGATAATTGGATGGAAATAAAACATCTTCTGCAAAATGGAAGCTTTTCAAAAGGAAATCTAGAGTTCCATTAGATACATTCCTACTTGTAAAATCAAAATTTAATATACAGTTTTTGGGAAGATTTCATTTAAAATAATAATAGTTTATTATGATGGAAAAATATCCCCATTTCTTTTTTAAAGTCAGTTCTGCATTAAACTTCACTTACCCAAAGCCTACAGGACCTCATAGGACTTGTAGAAATGGCAGCTTAGGTTTTTCTGTTCCTTCTCTGTGAAACAGATAGACCTGAAAAAACTCTCTCATGCTCATGGTATTTAAATGTCTTCCTAAATGCTTCATAAGCCATGACATTTCTCCTCATTCAGGTAGAGCACTTATATGCTGCCAAACCTGTCTGTACAGATCTTAAAAATGTCTGACTATTGCTAGTTTTAAAAAAAGATAGATGATGAGTATGCTCCTGACATGGCAGATGTCTTGCTTTTTGTCAGTTTAACACAAATAGTTCAAATCCACAGCCATTGTTTGAACTCAGTGCTACCAGATGTGCCACAAGGGGTTGTTAGGATATAATCCCAATATTTTGGTGATAGGCTATGTGCACCCCATTGCTGCATGCCTTAGAAGGCTCATGTGTGCATAAATGCTTTTTAAAAATGCATGTAACTTTTTTTACTTCCAGGGGTTGATGATGATGAAATTTTAAAATTTATTCCTTTGGGCCAAAATATAATGAGAATATTTGTACATTGAAAGGCACCAATAGAGAAATGAAATTAGCTCTTTCTACTTTGAGTTCCCATTCTGCTCTGAAAGACTCTAACATAACATGAAGAATTCCAAAGATATGTGAGCTATAAAAAATAATTACTTCAGTCACTCTTGAAAAACAATTTATTCTTAAAGACAACAATTCCTTACTGGAACAAAGAACTGAAATTTTCAAGTGAGATTTCCTGGACTTAGCAGGGTTGGTACAGTGAACACTCCTCCTCTTAAAAAAGTGCTAAATGTCCAGGAAGCCCCAAATAACTGGAATTGAACTCTGGACACTGGTCTGACAGCTTATCTAAAAATTGGCATCATCCTTAAAATGATTATGATCTTTCAAGTTCTTATGGGAAAAACTCTACCACTAGAAATGCCAGCTTATTTCATGTGTCTTTCCTTGCAACTTCTAAAAGAAGAACTGTGTCAGCAGTTAGGCTTGATGTTGATATTTACCAGAGAAAAAGTTAACATTCTCATTAGCGTTGTAAGACACACAAATATTTCAGTCAATTCAGGTGAAATATAGGTGGGGAAAAGTGGTTTTTAGTTTTACAATGAATCCCCTTGACTTGTTCCAGTTTTCTTAAGTGTGTATCTTAGAAAAGAAAAATCGAAATAAAATCTGTATTTTCTAAGGCTGCTTAATTAAGTTTTACACCAGTGTGATCTCTTATAATGAAATATTTATAATATTTATAAATAACTTTAAAATTAGTGTGGAATGTCTTTGCTTTATTAAATTTCCCTTAATGGCATATTTTAATTAGTACTGAAGTACTAGTGCCATAAATTAGTCAAGAGCCTGACTAGCTTCCTGAAGAAATGCATATAGTACAGTCTAATGTCTAACATTAAAAAGTCTGACAAAATGCTATGGAGCTGGCCATTATGTTATAATACCTCATTTTCCAGCAACTATCAAAATATGCATTTGATGAGTTATTTAAGTTCACTGTCTGGTCAGCAACAGAATAACGATGAAATTCATTATTAATAATGCATTGTAAATATTATGACTGCTAAAAAAGATAGACATATTACACTGTCAGACTTGTAGGAGAAGATGTACACTCTTCCTGAAGATATTTTCTGACCTGAAACCAGAAGTTACTCAATCTAGTTTCAGGCATAGCTTGTTTGATCTGTTGTCACATGTAAGTCAAGATTTTTCTCTAGGGAAATAAGCAAAGAAAACCCCTAAATTAAATCACTGCTGAAATTAATGGATGCAACACAAAATGACTTTTGAGCTTTTTGTAAAAATAAGTTGCACACTTATCTGGTGCACTAACTTAGTGCAGAAATTCACAATTTATCCAGAACCCCCTGGTTTACAGGAAGATTTTGAGGAGAAAGAAAAGGGGTTGAAATTATACACTGGATATATCTTGGAGTTGTAAGGAGATAAAAATAGGATATGCCAAGATCCTCAAAATTGTCTAAGGAGGAGACTGAGTGAGAGTATCTATTTGATATGGATGTTTCTTGTCTGGACTCCTAAAAGTGAAGATACTCACTCATATTGTCTGACACTTAAAACCTGTGGATAATTTAAACCTACATGGACTCAAAAATGGTTAAATCAGAAATAAAAGACATAGCTAAAATTTTTACAAAAGCAATCCTCCTTCCAAGCAGTTAGGCATAGTTTGACTATTTCAATATGTAGGAACATCAGCCAGGGCATTTAAAACATTCCTGGTGCTTTGGTTTGCAAGGTTTAATTCAGGACATTATAGCAGACAAAGGGAAAGTCTTTACAGTACTGTGGTGCTTGCTGGTGCTAGAGGGATGCGATTCTGAGTGGTTTTCCCTCCCAAGATATATTTGAAAAAGTATCTGAGTAATTGCACCATTACTTCAGTAAAGGCTTTGCTTCTGATTACTAGAGTTTAAAACAAAATTCTGTGTTTAAATTCTCTTTGGCTGCTATGCATCATCTGGAAAGATGTGAAATTTTGGAATGGCTCAGCAGCAAACTCAGTCTTAGTAAGCAAGGTCTTTTCCTTGGGACCATTTGTGAAGGCTAGAAAGTTATGTTCACACCCAGAGAACAGCACAGTTCAACACATGAAGAAAATAAACAGGCCCTCCAACTTCAGCCCAGTCCCATGACCCCTGCGTGCAGAGCTTAACCTTCCAAAAGGCATTTGGCTTTGGTGGGTCACTGGAGGAGGGGTGAAGATGTCCTACTTACTGGAAAATGCCACTGTGACCAGGGAAATCATTTTGTGAGACAATATCCTGATGCAAGCATTTACCTTGGTGCCATTTACCTATGTTATTTTATGCCAAAGATCAAGAAATAACATTCCCTTTGGGGAAACAATTATACATCGGGTGCCACTCTTTCAGTCACTTTTGATAGAGTTGTAGTCCCATACTTCAGAGGTTGAAATGGAGATGAAGTGACTCAAGAAGCATAGTCTTTGATTAAAAAAAAATAAAAATTAACAAGCATTAGAAATCATAAGCCCATTTAAATTAGAGACTACAAACTAAATTTCAATGTAAAGTGTATGTTTTATGTAGCATGGGTTAGTAAGAGATACCTGTGATGCAGTGGAAAGATCTGCTAAATATGAACGTCATTTTCACCACTGGAGATCTGGGTTGAAATTCCCTCTAGAGGGTACCTTTATAGATCTCATTTTAGTATATTGTAGTCATACCATTATAAAATCATCAAATGCAATTTGGCACAGCATGATACTTAAATGGTGGCCTGAAATTAACAGACTGAATTACTCTCTATGGGCAGCCAAGGTTATTTATAAATTGGAATTCGGATAACTAAGGAGGAAGGACACAACTGAACTCTGTGCTTTTATACTCCCAATCTCTGTTTTCTGTGCTTTGAAATAGATTCTCAGTCGTCCTTTAGTTGAACTTCCAGAATATTCAATCACTTAAAATGGGAGTAAAACTGAAAGCAGGATGCTGTATTAGGTACCTACAAGAGACAGTGTTTTTACATTTGTAAACTATCTTGTAAAAAGTTTTAATTAAAAGAGCTACATCTTGGCATCTGTGAGGTCTAGTGCAATTAGTTGCTTTAAACTCCATTTTCTCGTCTTGCTGCCAATTAAGCAAACCTTGTGTGCAAGAGTAATGGTTGCCTCAGTGACAAAATAAGAACATGCTAAATAATGTGATTAAACTTGTTAAAAGCCAAAATAAACACTTATAATTATCTCAAGAAAACCTGCATAGCCAAGTGAGAGCTCTATAAAGCGAAACTCTGCATCATAATTTCAGACTTTCCTACACAATAGATCATAGTTAAAGATCTGTTAACAGACCTCTGACTGCTGAACTGGGCAGCTTGTGGTTTTCTTCTAAACCTATTGGCAGTATGTGGATTTATGCAAGAGGTGCAAATTGGAAGTTGTCTGCTATTGGAGCCATTGGCAGAACAGAAATCATACTGTAGGGTTAGCAGCATGAAGTACATTGCTTTGAAATTACACAGCAGGGTTTCAGCTTGCTGCTCTGCTTGCCTTTAAGACCAAGGTCTTATACTGTCTGGCCATGATTAAAATCAAAGTGTGGACCTCTTTGCTGGGTGCCAGTAAATGAAGGTGAAAAACAGAAACAATCTGGATTCTTAATTATTTTAAAATGCAACATAGGCAAAAAACTAAGATGAAAGCATTTTTTACTAATTTATCCTAATTATTGCACATAAAATGATTTCCTAAAAAGGTCTATATCTTGAGATAGTCACTTTCTGTGAGTTTGTGAGATCTTTTTTACAGTATAACATCTTTTACTTAAACCATGCATGTATACAGAAAACGAAAACTGACAAACAGTCTAAATGGTAAGCTTATTTATATTCAGGTTTACGAGTACATCAAGCCTTGAAATACACCAATACACACTGAATTGACTGAAAATTAAATGACCACTATCTTGGTCCACTAGCAAAAAAGCACATATTTGGAAATGCTCCATTCTGCTGCCATAATATAAAGATAAAATGTAGGCATGTACATACTGTCAAGTGGGATCAGAAAAAAGAAAAAAGTGACAATAGAAGATAATGATATGGTAGCAGCATAGAAGGCCTCAGTATAAGTCCTAGGCTCTCTGCTCTGAGAATCTCATTCTTGTTTCAGTCACTGTGGTCACACTTTAAGTAAAATCATAGCAAAGTAATGGCATTTAACAGGAAGTCATTGCTAAAAGGGTGCACTGTGACAACCTCTACACTGCTGTGCAGATAGGTTACATAGGTGAATGAAGGGGCTTTTTCTTTGCTTGTCAGCGTATTGCAAAGTACTTACTGTCAGGATATTTTTCCTAATCAGCACTTGGAGGTCTTACTGATAGACAGACCTCTTGACTGAAATGAAGATGTTGCATATCTGGAGATAGTCAAGGACGAGCATTAAAGCTGATTTGCAAATTACTCACCCACTTTAACTTTGGACTTTTAAAACGTGCAATCTTTTGATTTAAACTGCATAGCTTGGAAGTCACTTTTTTGGCCTCATAGGAAAAAATACCTTATTTTTCCTAGTCTAAGCTCCTTGTTCATGGTGCCTTTTCTCTCAGAAGACAAATGCATGCTTCCCAGGTTACCAGCACAAGAAATATATTGGATATAAGGGAATAAAGGATTCAAGCAGTCAGTTTGAAATGCATTGTATTTTCCCTGGTTTTTTTAATAAAGTTTTAATGCATTTTGAGTGCATTATTTTTCTTAATAATTAAAAGCCCATTTAATGTCACCCAGCTTGTTGACACTTCCTACATCCAGTTTGTAGACAGCTATCTACAAACAAAATTTTCCATGCCTTTAAATCTACAGCAAAGAGAGGGATATATTTCTTTTGTACCCTAGATCAGAGCAGTTCCAGATATTAAATTTATTCCTAACTCCACAACAATATGTATGTGACCCACTGAAGCCAGTTTTATTAACTGGGCTAGTGTCTGATCAAGCTGTGGCAAGACCATATCAGGCAATGTTGGTGAGAATAGGAAAGGTGAGCTCCTTGCTCATTCCTTTGCTGGGAGGTCATTTGTACTGCATGCCCACTACTGTACTTGAATAGAAACATATATTTAAGACCACCCTTGGGTAAAAAATTAAGAGCAGTATTACTGCCTCCAGTTTCTACTTCTTTAGGAAAACTCTTGTCATTTTTTCCTATTTTGCCCCCTTCCCTTTAAAAAATCTCATTACTGTTAGGAAATCACATCGTTTGGATTTTGCCCAATATCTAAGTATGTTGAGCACATACTATGGCAAATTTAGCCATCTAAAAATTGGTGCTCTGCCTTAACTTCTGATGCATATAACGCAATGCTCCACTGGAGAGTTTTCAAGTGACTTAAATAAATACATTTCCCATCTTTGAAAAGCTCCAAATAATTTAATAAACTAAATTTAAAAAAATAGGTAGACAAAACCCCTACTAATGCTAGTGAAGCTTGCTTTCTGCAACACTCCTTTCACTTACAAGACAGACATGCAGTTCTGGCCTATAATATTTCAGCTCTGGTGCTAACAGTAGAAACTGTAATGGAAGCAACACCCTGCCCACCAGTGCTGCCAGTAGTGCCAAGAACTGATGCAATGCTGGTGCAAGACATTCACAGACAGACAGGATTTTAATGACTGCATGGTATCAACAGCCTCTTTGCACAGCTGCTGCATGAGGGATAAAAAGGCAAGCCCAAGCGGAAGCACTGTCAGGAAGGAGGTGCTCACTTCACATCACAGTCCATCAGAAAGGCAGATGAAAGAAAACAGCTGTTAAGAACAGATCTATTTCATGCAAATTCTGTGAGGAAAATACTAAGCACTTCTTTCTGAATTATTTCTCCATTCCTTTCTTTCTTTCAAGTCCCTTGGGGAACTCTGTCCTGAGGTACAGAGAGGTCTGCAAGTTAACACTTAGGCGTTTCTCCTGCTGTGCATTCTCTGCAAAATAGTTTTCCTAAGCATTAATTCTCATTCTTCTCCCTGTGCTTTGGCCATACTCCCTGTGAGACAGGCACTTGTCTCTCCTTCTCCCTCTTCCAACTTTTTCCACACTCCACATCCAGTGGATTCACTGGTAGATGAATCCCACAGTATCCATTAGAGGCTGTTCCTGAAAGGGAAACTTATTATGGGATCATTGTCACTGGCTGCTTGACCCCTTGCAATATTGATTGAACCTGATGGGCAGACACAAAATGTCATTTTATAGGTGTACAAATCTCAGAAAGACTATTTTTTGACTGGACACTCAGAACTTTGCAATACTATGCTGAGAACAAAAACTGGCATTCCTTCATCTCAAGTTTTGTTTTGGCACTCGTAACTAACTTCAGAAATATTGCAATCTCAATGAAAATAATGTATCTTAAACAAAACAGCTGCTTCTAGCTGCAAAAACCTGGTAATTAATCTCAACTCTAAGTTAAATAATAAAAAATTAAACGCATTTAAAAAGCCAAGGATGAAATAATGAATTTACCCCTAAGAGTACTATTATAATTCATTATGAGTGATATGGCCACTGAGCCCTGCTATCCTCTGTATCCCAGTCTTGGCTTCTTCCCTTGGACAATTCACTGAATATCTCCTCCTCAATACTTATAGGACAGGATAAAATACTCATCCTAGTATGATATGAAGATCATGAATACTTTAAAAAAATATTTTAAGTAATAAAGGGGAAAAGAAAGACAAATTAAGTAGAAATTATTCTTAAACTCACATGGAGTATACAATATTGAATGAATAAAAATAAATTTTGTCAATATATTTTTATGCTGTTTAGGACAATTTCAAAATTAATGGAAAAATGGAATAAAGTAGCTTAACATGTATTATCTTAGCTCAAGTACTTAGCAAAATCTCGTGGCCCATGATTTGAAAACATAATTCAACCTTTTATGTAAATGGGGCCAGAGAGATTAGAAAACAGGATAACACTAAATGGCAAAACATGTAACTGTCCAAGCCAATGGAAGGATCAGTGAAAGAGCTGTTTTTAATTAACATCTTAGTGGTTTGGAAAATGGAATAAAGATCATATTAACTAGATTTGATGTTGATGTTGCACTGAAAGATCTTGCCAAAAGTAAAGCCAGAGAAAATACAATGGACCAGAGAGGTTAAACAAATATGGCAAGGGAAGCTAACTCTCAAACCTGGGGGGAAAAAAAGCAAGTTAGCATTAGATAAAGAAGATAAAACATACATGGGAGAGAAAGAAATGGAAGTGAGCAATTCCTTTGGTTCATGCCAAAATCAAGTTAGGTTTGTGGTTTTAGCAAGATCAGACATCAGTGGGGTAGTTTTACTCAGGCTGTCTTCTGCCATGGCAGGTGCAAAGGAAAGTGTTTCTCTCTGACCACAGTCCTGTGCCAAAATTGTTAGAGTGTTTGCAATGGATTTCAGTGAATGAAAGTTGAAATGCTACATCATGCTGCTAACCCCAAGAATTGAAGACTTGTGATTCAGTTTCTGTCCTCATCTCCTTTATCACAAGTTTTAAAAAGCCACATTTTAAAAGTAGGAAGTGCCATGATTCTTCTTCATTTGGAAACATTAAGCATTGCATTTTAAGGTTTTCAGTGTGGGCTAGCAAAACACCCCAAATCAACTCTCTTTGTTATTATTGGTTTTGTTCCCAAAGATGGAAAAAAAAGAAAAAAAACAAAAAAAAGCTGAGATTTGCTCTTTCCATGTAATTGCAGGAGTTGGTGCCTTAAGATAAACAAGTACTATGAGGTAAAATCATTGGATCTTGCAAGAGTACAGTATCTTGCAAACTCTGGGATTCACTTGTAGACACCATGACTGAAGGCTTGTGATTCACCTATGAGAATTTCCAAGAAAGCAGCTAAATTAAGATGAAAGGAAATCTTATTCCAAAGGTCTCCTGGTAAAGTGGCTGTTATTGAGCTGTTGCCGTGCAGTGATATGGCAGATGCTGACAGAGGTCAGAAACATCTTCTGTATCTGGCTGCTCACTTTGAGGATCGCCTAAAGAAGCTCAGCTCTGGCTGAATCTTGGAGCAGACTTCGTTGTAAAACAATTCTTCAAGCAGCACACTGAAGAAACTCAGAAGAGTTCAGGAAATGCGTTTGATCCACTTAATATCTGGACATTATTAAATATTATTACCATTGTTTCCTTTGCTTGGAAAACTGAAGTGGACTGGTACTGGTGTTGCAAGTAGTAGTAAGCGGATCAGAATGCAAAATACAGCCAACACTGAAGTTCTGTGTCCAAGCTAATGTTTATAATTAAAGCTGAGTTTTGGCACAGTGCTGTTGAAAATTTAGGACTCTGCTTTGTTTTTGTGCAGCCCACTCTCTCTACTTATGCAAATGACACCTCATCTTTATTTCAAATAGTCTATATTTCTGATCTGTTCTTCCCTCAGCAGCCACTGCCACCAGTCAGAGCTGAAAACATCCATGCAAGTAGCTGATTCTGTCCAGCTCTTCCAAAGCATTTGCAAGTCCTTATACGAGCAATAAATTAGAAGCTATTCTTTAATGTAAAATACCTCTTGCTCCAAGAGAGGAGAACTGTTACAAGATGCTACATAACTCCCACCTATAAATAAAACCATCTGAAAACAAAACAGATTTAGAAGCAAATTTAGTTTATATAAATTAAAATCAAGAAAAAGAATAAGGTACACTTGTTGTGACTAAAGGAAAAAGACTTAACAAAATGAAATTTAAAGGATATGAATGTACAGAAAGGATGGAGGTGAAGGATAAATTTAAATTCAATTTATGTTTGGCTTCTGTTGCTTGTAATATTCTGATTCTTTAAATAGTTAAACAAATCATAAATAAATAGTTTTTAGCCCAACCTTTATTTTTAAAGTATGTAAAATCCCCTAAGAAAAATTATTTTACCAGAACGATAATAGAAAAAGTGTAATCACATTTTTTTTTATTTTTTAGAAAACCTGTCAGCATTAAATGACCTAGTAAGGACAAAAGGACCTACAACTTCATGTTTTAAAGATTTTTGAAGCAGAATTCAGAATCCACATTGAGGTACTAGCCTACATCTTGGAGAGCAAAAGGAAATGGACATAAATGTACAGGTTGAATTTATGTGCTGCTTCTCAAAGCACAGCAAGCAGGAAAGGCTGAGGACAGACACACAATTTACATCCTTGAGCAGCTTTATTCCAGAAGCAGAGTGGCTGTATTCCAGATGCCTCAACCTCAAGGCTGAGTGAGTCCTGAGAATTGCATCTCAAGTGTTTTAGCCCTTTTCAAATAATGCAGCAAAATTCTTATGCTTCTATAATGCCCAACACTGTAGAGAGATGTGCTAGACAAGCCAAAATTCTTACTTTAGCACAGTTTTAAAGATTCCATTTAATTCATGCTTAAATGAAACAAAAATTGACTCTTCTGATATGGAATATATATAGTTTCAAAAACTTCATGTGCAAATACTAAAGTAAAATCGGAGTCTTAAATGTAAAACCACATTTAGACACTACATTAGACAGGTCAGAAGTTGTTAAGCAGCAGCCAGCAAGAAAAAATCCTAACATTAAAAACTCCTTCCAGTGAATTCAAAGAAAAAAAGCCTTTCAGAAAGAAGCTGGGATTGTTGGATGATCTTTGATATAAAAGGAAAATCCAGATCACTGCGAGAACACAGGTGAATTCCTTGCACTAGTATTCATTACAGAAAATACTGTACCCACAAACTGGTCTTTACTGTAGAAGAGTCTGAAGGACTATCTCCAGCTGAAACATGAGTTGGAGAAGTCTGTTCTGATAAACTGAGGAAGAAAAATTTTTCAGTGCCTAAGAGGTATTTCTGAGAGTGTCAAAGATAGGCAAATCCTGTGCTGTTGTGGTTTAGGAATGGCATTCCCCAATTTAGAGCTGTCCCTTCTTCCTGACTGACACAAAATCAGATGCTGCTCAGCCTCTCCACCTTTGCCTCTTTCCTGCTCTGAGAATTGAAGGCACAAAAGGGTAAAAATTATGGGTTGAGGTAAGAATAATTTACTGGGAACAGCAGTGAGATAAGAAATGAGCAGCAACAGCAGCAATATCAATAACAAAAGGCACAAGACAAAAAAAACTATATATAGGGAAAGCCCAGGACAAAAAGCAACCGGCTCTTCCCCACCACACCATGTTTTGTCCTGACTGAAGAGGGATGACCTCTATGAGAAATGAGAGTCCCTTTCCCCCAGGGTTAGTATCAAACAGGGGTCGTGTCTTGGTCACACCCACTTGGCACAGCCAGTGCATCCCAGAAACTCGGGGAGCAAGTGACCTGCTCAGCCTCCCTGGGCACTGGGAATAGAGGTGTGTGCCCCTGCACCTGGCTACTGTAAAAAAATTATCTCTGTCCTGGGCAGAACCAGAGCAGGTACTAAGAGAACAGGACACACACCTTCCCTACCCCATCAGATACTAAACATAATTTTATTTCTGGATGTCTTTACGTAAACCTGGATAAATTGATAGGGAACCTATTGGAATATGATACTCGGATATGATGCTTTGGGGAAGAGTTAGTAAGTTTTGCAGATGTAGAAATGATTTGCAAGAGCAATAAGGTTCTTTGAAAGAATGATGAATTCCCATGTGAATAAGGGAAAATCCAGCTTGTACAGTGTAGCTGGACTTTCACTTCCTGTGCCCTTACAGAGTAAAAGGAAGGACTTGTCATACAGTGACAACTGAGTGACAACTGCTTAAGTGATAAGAAACAAAGGGTAGGAATAAGTGGTCATTTTTTTCCTGTGAGGAATGTTAGGAATATTCTCCCTCAGGGCTCAGTATTGATCCCTTCACTGCTAAAATGGTCAGGATGATGGCTAAGAGCAAGTGTGACAGTTTGCAGGGGACATGGAATTATTTTAGGACAGTAGACATAGTGGGACTAGTAGAGTTTAAATAAATATGCGCATTTAATTTCTCTAATACAGTTCAGTTTTTTAAGGTGCAACAATTTGGTCATAGGTGTGAATCCTCTATTTTTTGAGAGCTCTGAGACAACAGAATTACCGCAGGATAATGATTATTTCAGTAGTCCCCATGAATGTTTGCATACAGAAGTATAATACCAGGTATCTGAAGCAGTTTAAACAGGAACTACAGGATATTTTCATTTTCCTTAAGAGAGAACATGTGTTTTGTTCTCTCATAGGCTGTATTCAATGCAGAGGGTAAGATAAGATAAATAGAAGGGAAAAATTATATTATGAATCTAACAAAAGTTCTTAAGCAGATAATTTCTTAAAATCATTAAAAAGTAAGGAATAAAGTGACCTGAAAGTCATCTTGTTTTCTTGGAAATGTTGCTATGTGAACACAGGAAAAATTGAGTTAAATATCTTGGCAATTAACATTGAGCTTGGAATCTCCTCATGCATGGAATCTCTATTTTCAAGGGAGATTTGATTAAAAAGATGTCTTCTAACATAAATGCAACTCCCTGGTAACTCTTAAAAATGAAATAAAAATTTATATGCATCTATTTACTTCTTCAGAAAAGCACAGAAGACTAATGGGCCAATGCTTAGTGCTCTTAAGCAGAGAAATTATGAAATAATAACAATGGAAAATTGTGCTAATTTATGAAGAACATGTTAAGAGAAAAAATACTATCCAACTATTATTGAGACCAAATATATACAATCATATATTAGGTCTTGGGGATGAGAGGCCAATAAAAATTCTGCTCATGGATACAGAAAAGAATTTAATCTGAAAAGAAAGTTCCAACAAAAAATGTCAAGCTGCCAGAAGTTTTCCACTGCCTGGCAATAGGTGATCCATCCTGAGATCTCCATTTCCAGTCTCTTTCTCACAGCCTCTCAGCTAGTGCAATGTCACCAGTGGAAGTGAAAATCCACAACAACCAATCCTACAGGTTTTCACTTTTAGCACCTGCAGTCTTAAAGAATGTGACAAAGAGAAGAATCTCCCATTAACAATTGAACTCTTAAAATTGTATTTTACAATCAGGATTCAAACACAAGATTTTGGTACATTCAAGGACAATTTGCATCCTATCAAGTGCTCATTATTCAATACTGTGACTAACTTTCTTGTGGCTTATCACAGAGATAAATATATTTTACTGTCCCTACATAATTTTGAGCTGGTTATAATTTTTTTCTCATATTAGCAGATAATCCTTCCCCTCATGAAAATTTATTAGTGATGTTCACAAATGGTGGATGAGTCCATGAGCTCTGTGCAAATCTGGAGCTTCCTGCTGTCCTGGGTGTCGTGTCTGGGCAGCAGACATGGTGTGCAAGCTGAGCCTACCTGTGCACATAGACCTGTCTGGAGTGCTGCTAAATCTGAAAATCTTTTTCAGCTTATATCAGTTCAACTGTTTTTGCAAAGTAGTTCTGTAGCCAAAAATGTGGGAAAAAAATTACGTGTAGAGAGTAATGTGTTCATTTCCAACTGGATTTATGCAAACCCACACAAGACCTATGTTATGTCTACTGACACTGTGGAAAAAAGACAAAAATACTCTCCAGCTGTCTGATAAGTTCAGGGCCAAAGTCTCCTTCCATTCTGACACAAATGTCATCCACTGAGGTTAATGGGACTGGGGTGCTTACACTATAGGCTGCCTAATTGTTTCTTGGCGGGCTAGCACTTGCTATCAATACCATGCAGACAGTATTAAAAGGGATGTGTCCTATCAGTATGATCAGCTGAATGATAAACAATACCCTGGCATTAGCTCCAAATGGAGAAAGAGATCCTAGTGTGCAATCAGGGAAAGGAATTGTTAGAAATGTAACCATTGCACGGAGCTCCTTGATGAATTACTGAGCATCCAGAACAAGCCTAGTATTATTTCATGGGCTGTAAGCCAGCAATCAGGTAGCAAGAATGAAAGTCCTTGTGAAAATTTTAAGTGGCTTTAGATTTTCAGTTGAGGATGAATTATTTTTTATGCTGTTTTCATGCATCTTCTCTGATAGCTTTTGCTTTTTTGGTTCTGAAATTGACAATTCAGCTATTGTGTCACCATGTATCTTACTAAAGCTAACACATAATTTATCAGAAAGGGTGCAGCATATTAGAATCAAGTGAATGACTTTTATAGGGTGACTTCTGTAGTAGCTCTGAGATCATTGCACCAAAGCAGGAGATAATGCCACTGCTTCAGTAAACTGTAAAAACTAAAACTTTTAGTTCAGTAAAATAAGTCTCTGGACTAAATGCAGTTCAATCCATTAAAAACTCAGCAAAATACTGTGAAGTGGTGGATAATATAAATAGTACGTGGGTCAGCTTAGATCTTTGCTAAGCATGAGTTTTCTTCAATTCATAATTAAGCATGTAAAGACTTTTGGAGTTTTGGATGAGCTCTAATTTTACCTTTGCAATAAAAACCAACAATGTGTATTGCTCAGTTTTGCTTATGATTAAAAAAAAATGTCAGGAAATGTACCTGAGGTATCCATGAAAGAAAATAAACACCTGTTATATTTACTGCAGTTATTTAATCACCTGAAAGGCTCTCATGGCTCAGGTGTTTTGTGGGTTCTTTCACTTATAACAAGATGGCCTTCTTACAGGCAGATTAATAGTTCTCTTATTTTTTTTTCTTCTTTTAGCTTTTTAACAATGTTCTCAGGGCTTTCCTTGAAAGGCAGAAGCAGAATACCTATGTCAAACTATTGCAATATTCTTATTACAGATTAGACAAGTCTACTTTTCCTAGTGGAAATACTATCTTTTGGCCAGATTCATTTGGAATTATGATCAATCTGAAGTATAATTCCTTTTTTTTACACTTAGTTCCAGGCTATGACCTCATTAGGGTATATCATATGAAATCAGAGAGATGTGAGTGTTGAGCAATAGCTCTGGCATGCAAATCTATGAAAATCATCATGTTAGTCTGATAGTCTCATGCAGATTGCTCAAACTCTCTCACAGATGTCATTCTTTACGTCAGGATGTACACGTCAGTTTATATTTTGACTTTGTTTAAAAGCCCAGATTTCTGAGGTTTCTCTTTACATCCCATCTCTGTGAATGGAAATAGCTTGTCAGTTCAGTGGTGTCAGTTTCTTCCACTTCCTCACTCACCACTGAATGTGAGGTGTTGAGCTGGCTAAGTCTCTAACTCACGACTGCTCAGCAGCTGCTTCCTTCCCATGGATCCAGACTGCTGCTGCTCCAGCAGGCTGAGTGCCTGCACCCCTTCTCCTTCCCTCACCAGAGCTTGAGGACATGCTGCCACTGGGATGGATGGATGAAGTGGGGAGAAGATGTGGCTGGACTCACTGAATCCCGTGGATGAGAATTTTAGATTGGTTTGCCAGGGCAACAAGCAGCCACACTGGCTATAAACACTGCTGGATGCTGCCAGCTTGGTATGTATCACACTGATTAATGCCAGAGGAGGAACCACTTCTAAAACAGAGGAGTTTTGTTTAATGTTCTACAAGTGTCAGGAGTGAGGTTTTTTTATTCTTTTTTTTTAAGGTTCTAATATGTAAACCCTTCTATACTGGAATAGAGCAAAGGAATTTGTCAGGATTATTCTAGTGGGTCAACAACATAGGACCTTAAAACTATAGGAAATTAATAATTTCCTCCAAAACTCTGTAAGAACTTCTGAGAAAGAGATATTCACCCTGTCATATCCCCCTAACAACCACGCCACTGCATTGGCCTGTGCTGTCTTCAAAACATGGAAGGACACTGATAAAAACCATGCAGCAGAGGAAAGCCTGCACCATGAATACAGTCTTAATCTGGAAAGGAAGCTACTGGGTCCAGTCCTTCAGGGCTCAACAAACAAAACTTCCACCAAAGTTACAAGGAAAAAGCCATCTTTTCCCAGATGGACATGCTTCTTTAGAGCAGTGAAAATGTGTCTCTGAACATGTAGATTATATATTCATCATGCTCATCCTACATCCTACTGGGCAGAATATACCTAACAGAAATTTAAGTAAGGGGAATATTTTAGCACATTTCTTTTTTATTTTTTTTTCTTTCATGATACAAAGGTGTGATTTCATGTGAAAAAAAAAATCAGAAGATTAGTGGAAAATGGAATCTGTCTGAAGAGGAGACACTAGTTAAGCTTAACCTGGTTGTCTGATGTTTGTCTTCTAGAATACAAAAGGACAGAGAATTCCAGTTAAGATTTAAGTGGACTTTTAAAAGTATTACA
This sequence comes from Luscinia megarhynchos, assembly GCA_034336665.1. NCBI lineage: Eukaryota > Metazoa > Chordata > Aves > Passeriformes > Muscicapidae > Luscinia > Luscinia megarhynchos. Next base: position 35,584,891 of record CM067566.1, on the reverse strand, counting down.
GAAGTCTAATGACTACTCTGCATAAATTACTTCCAGATGCTGACCTGCTTGAGAATGGTGGGATAGGATAGGATAGGATAGGATAGGATAGGATAGGATAGGATAGGATAGGATAGGATAGGATAGGATAGGATAGGATAGGATAGGATAGGATAGGATAGGATAGGACCTGTAGCAGGTGAGATATCAAAACAATTAGTTTCAAGAAATGCAAATATGTGACTTTTTTAACATAGAGGGGAAATGTAATAAAATCTAAATATTTTATGAGCAGTTTTCTTGAAACAGTATTTTCTAGGGCTTTTTACATCCTAGAGAAATGCTTAGTCTAGTTTTTGCCATCACAAAGTAGAGTGAAACTCCCCAAAACTAAGTATAACTCTTTAGAGCTGTGGTTTTCTGTTTACAGAGAAGAAGAAAGGAAACAATTAATCTGCAAATACATTCTTATTCCCTTTGTTTCACTTTTCAAATAACTTCTTGCAATGAACCAAACAAACTCAGTTGCAGGGCACAAGGCCTCGGTGTGCTGAGCTCATCTGCATCTGGCCTAATTGGGAGAACTCTACCAATTATAATGTTGCTTCTGATCAATGTCCTGCAAGTGCACTTGTCTGATTTCTTCAGAGATTGGGAACCAGATGTGAGAATGATAAGCATAACAAACAACCCTGGAAAAACAATGTTTATCATAATCAAAGAGTAAAATCACCATTGGAAAATTGTATCTGCTCCAAGGCAGTTTTTAGAGGCCAGCAACATTGAGGCATTAAGGATGCTAGGGAATAAAGGGCTTCTTGCTTGTGAAGGGACTTATTTCTCATTTTTCATTTCTGTTTGTAATCGCTGTCATTTTTGTTTCTCATGCTTTGGATAAAAAAGGGGATTTTTATATTTATTAGAACTGGGTTTCAATAAACATTATGCAATATGGTAGACCAGGGAATGATTTATTGATAATTTGTCACTTATATTTATGGAAGTGTAGACCCTGGAGCCCTAGGGCTGGTAAATCATATTATGCAGCTACAAATGTTTTTTTATTCTTTGCTGCCAAAAGTGCACCATGTAAACTGATTGCCTCACCAAACCCCCAGGGCCTGATAATGATGCACTTGCTAATACAAAGGCAGGAGGGGTGAGTAGAAGACAACTAATTATAAGTTTATTTTTGTTTCAATATGTTTGCCATTTAATCTAGAGTTCCATAAACAACAGATTGATGAAATATAATTAGGAGGAAGATTACTGTTTAATGAGGGAAAAGATTGGGAAAGAATGTAAATGGAGCAGTGGGCTGTGCAGAGTTTTTAGCTGTTTATTATTGTACAGCTGTAAGGCACTTTCACACAGTTCCCAGATGGAAGCAGCTGTTAGCCCTTCGCCATTAGAAAAAAGGAGGTTCATAGTTCATTTTTATCCACTTGTTCCAGCCTAGTGGTGCTCACTGCAGCACTTCACCAAGTCACAGCTCTCAGCCTGGGCTGAGGCTGTCAGGATGGGCACCCTGTCTTCATTTGCCACTTTGCCATTCACTTATCACATCTGGCAACCTCTCAAGCAACAAGCTGTTCCACTCCTTGTAATATGTTTATCTCCCGTGGTGATGTCAGCAAAAGTCAGCAAAAGTCAGCAAATCTAATATTCATGCTCAAACAGATTTGTTGGTGCTCTTTGTTTATAAGAAAGAGCTCTATATCACCCCTGCAGCTGCTTCCTCTTCACCAAGCTTTGTTTTTGTACAGTACTCTTCTGATAGGCCTTGGGAGCAGTACAAAGCATGGGCCCATCTGATTTAAGTTTTTTTGTTCTTTTTCTTTTTAATATGAAAAGCTCCATCCAACATCTCTTTTTTTTTTTTTCCACAACATGTTGTGAAACCTACATTTTCCCCTCAGCTTGAAAAGGGCTCATACACAAGACAGAACATAAAAGGCAAATAAAACAGGCCTTTCTTTAAAAAGCAGTAACTGGGAAAGAAAAGAAGTAGGCAGACTTTCAAAAAATGAATACTGCAGTAACATTTCTCTTGTAGCACTTAAACAATCCCACATTATGGGCCAAGATATCTACTGCCCTGCACAGGCATTTACATTAGTGCAAAGTGAGTGTAAATCTTTGCTGTTTCAGACAGGTTGTATGTTATATTTGGTGCCAAGGTATTGCACATGCTACAGGGAATTAGAGAATTTGGAGCTTGTTTTTGTAATAATTTATACATTTCACTCTTCTCATTTCACAGTGTTTGGAGCTATCTCAGATATTTTGTATGGCATATTGTGTTTGGGCTTATATAAATTTATATTTCTGAGATATGTTATGCATGATAGTCCTATCAGTCAAGGCAAAGGCAGTGTTTATTCCAGGCTGGCAATAGCCATAATGTTTCTGAACAGTTTCTCAACTGGGTGAGGTATGCTCGTCTTCATTAATTTCTGTTTTGAGATCAGAATTTAAAATTTCTTTTAGACTACTTCATCATTTATTCAGATGCTTAGCTAGAGTTTCATTCCAATTCCACAATTTATTTGTTCCCAACACAGGATAAATTTGGAGATCTGGGTTTAACTAGGTGGCAATTGTGGCACTTCCTTTTCCACTAATATAAACCAGTCTGGTTCTAAATTTCTCTCTCTCTCTCTCTTTCTCTCTTCTCCTTTTTTAAGGAAAATCCAAGAGTATTACTTTAAGTATTGAATTAAATTCTGGTGTTGTTATATAATTTTGTTATTGGCTGTCAAAGGACAATTTATTTCACAGTTTCAAAAACACCTTTCAACATTAATATGCATTAAATTTTGTAAATTTAACATTTAGGAGAATCTCAGGAGTAGAATTATATCCTGATCTGTAAAAAAAAAAAAAAATAAAGACACAGTACAAAAAAATTCCAACAGTACAAAGTTGTTTTTTTAAGTTATTTTAAATTGTACCACTATCAGCAGGCCACCCACATGCTTAATCTAGAAGAACCACCTCTAGGCTATGAGGAAATCTCTGTGGCCCCAGAAAACTTGGCTATTTCACCAACAAGGATGCTGGTTAAAGCCAATTATGGTGGAGAATTTTATGTTCCAAACAGCTGTCCAGTTGCAGTTGGTCTAAGACCACCAAGTTATTTCATGTGTCACAAATAGCCATCTGATTGATTAAATAAAGCTGCATATATATTTTTATGAATAGAAGTGGAAGGTTTAATTTGCTTTTGTTTGTGGGGTCTTATTTATTGCTTGGAAGTGTTTGGATGCCTGCTGGGTATTTGTGAAAAAGGGTTGCAAAAGCTGCACGTATTTCACCTGCAGGTCAGGAACAGAGGTATAGTGTTGTGGTTAAGGCTAACCAAAGCAGAAAAACTACACTGGAGCAAGATATGAAAACTACTGCCAAGGTTGTGGACCAAAACTAAAAACCCTCTTACCCAACTAAAAACCCCAGCTAGTGTTTTTGTATGTATTGTGTGTATGTGTGTGTTTATTTAATATTAAGGCACCATTTATGCTCAAAAATTTTACCTCCAGTTTAGGTATGCTACTACTTAAAATTACAGCAGTTTAAATTACTTCCTTACCTGCTCTTTAAAGCCTATTTTCTCTTGTTTGATTAGTTCATGCACCTAGAGCACTTCCCTATGTGCAGTTTTTACTGTTTCCCCTGTTTAGCCAGTCTGTTTTTTTCATCCTGTCTTTAAAGGGAAAGCCCTATACAGCAACTTAGGAGAGAAAAATCACTTTTAAACCTCAAAATTATTAATTTTACAGAAAAATAAAGATACAAGAGCAGAACTGGAAATGCAAGCAAAAGAAGTCCAGGGTAGCCTTAGTTTCTGCAGATGTGTTTAACTTCTAGAAAAAGAGTTTTGTTAGTCTAATAGTCACTGGCATCACTTTAAGATACTGACCCCAAAATTCCTAAATTCATGGATCACATTCATATTCTCTTCAGACTAATAACATTACTAAACATTTATCATCCAGCCAACATTTCTGAATTTTCTTTTAAAACATTCTAAAGTAAATTGCTCGTCCATGGCATAGAATTAATGCTCCCTGAGGTTATATTTGTTATCTACTTCCCAGCTCCATTACACAAAAAACCAAGAAGATTTACTGGAAAATATTTGATTGTCTCTAGAATCAGTGCTTTCTTAATGTTTCCTTTCTCTGATAAGACATCTACATTCAGCTTTTTCTTCTGTCTCACTGAATCTTTTGTTTACTTCTTTTCCTTCAGATAGCTTGCTTTTTTCTTCACTTTCTCCCTCCTTCTTTTTACCTTTAAATTATTCTTTTGTTATCACCTGACTCATTCATGTCCAGTCAGTCTGCAGTTTACAAATGCAAAAATTGCTGATGATTTCAAAACCATATTGCAAATAAGCTATAGGCAGTATCTAAATCAAGAGCAGTGTATCCAATAAGACACATCTTTACATATTCATTTTAAAAAAGTCCTTTCCTTTTTCTATCTTTATTTTTGCTAGCAATTAACAGCCAAGAGCAAGATTTTCTGTGACTTGGGGCAATTGTGCTATATGAAACCAATAATTTCAATGGTGATTTATTACCTCATTCAAGAGAGAAGAGTTGTGATAAGAAGGACAGGAAAAGATTTTCTGCTATTCTGTTTTTCTCTGTGTTAAATTTCTGCAGTATGGGAGTGGTTGCATGGATCCTAGTGAGGAATTTTTTCTCCAGGATGCCACTCAGCCAGAAATAACTTTTATAGCCATCAAGACTGTTCTTTAGGACAGCATAATAGAAAAAACTGTCATAATCATTAGGTTCCTTCCAAGTCCATGGAATATATTTGAGACTTAATATATCTTGTAGAAGAACACCTACAGTAAAGATTGTAACTGGTGGAAAAGGCACTACCCCCTCTCCCAGTTAACCTGGACTTAACCAAAAAGTAAACGTCCTGTGGAGGCAGTCTTAACCAGATGAACAAAGTGTGTGAAACATTTTGGTTTACAGTGAAGCTGCAAGAAGCTTCCCAAAGCTAAGTGGGAATAAGTTTTCCTTTCTGAAAATTTCACAAGAGTTTTTTAAAATTTTGTGGCCTTGAACATATACTAACACATGGTAGCTATTAACTGCAAGGCATGGGTCTGATGCCTTTGATAATAATAAAAAAGGCCAGAAAAGAGAAGAGAAGGAAGATTTCCAGGCTTTTCCTTGATAACAAACCTCTACTCACCCAAAAAAATTCCCACAAGGACCCAAGTAAATTCTTAGCTTAACAGTTTAAAAAGACATTCCAAAGCTCTGTCGAAAGTCTGTATAACACTAAAATAGCCTGGGTGTATGATTCACCTGCTACTTTAGGCCATACTTTGCAGTATGATAATCAAACTTAGCAAATCACTATACCATGGTCATCAATAAGGACACACAGGTTTTAAAACCCACCAGAAATGGAGACTTTCTATGTATGTGCCTGAATATCTGCCACTTGGCCTTAAGGCCATTTCAAGTCCTCAAGTAAGCTGATATTTAACACCTCATAAAAAAGCTGTGTACACCTGAGCAGAGGAAAAAAGTGACATTTGTTGGTGGTTTGTATGGAGGATCAGATTACCTTTTTTAAAAGCAAAAAAGATCTTCCTCTAAGTATTTAGAAAGAGAAGAAGAAGGAGGAAGGGTGCCATTGCAAAAATCTTTGTTTTGGAGAAGGTGTTAAAAAAAGAAAGAGATTTGTACAGCTGCAAGCAAGCACACCATTTTATAAAATTGCACAGACTTGCATTGCTTCTTGGTGAATTAAAAGATTTACAGTACACGCCTAAGAAAAATTATAGCTACTCTGCACTTACCCTCCAGGTACCTGGTAGGTTTTTGACTGTCATATGCTCCAAAAGATCTCTCTCTGAATATGCCCAGATGCATGTAATAAGTCTGCTTTCTTCAAGGCCAAACAAGAAGGCAATGAGTTGGACAGTCTGCCATGCTCTGTTTTCCTCAAGTGAAATATGATTTTAAGCCTAAATGCTGAAATGGCACCAAATATTTAAAATATTTTATAGTTGGTGAGGTTTTCCACAGTGCGGGTTTGTTTTCCATTCCCCCCATGACATCTCACAACTCTAAGTGCTCAATGACAGCCTGTAGAGGTTTCTCCATAATCCACCTTTATCCATTAACAGACACTCAATCACTAAAGTGCTTACTAGACTAAACATATTTATCCAACCAAATCACACTTTACAATGCAATGCTGCCAATCAGACCCCAGCTATTAACGAGGAACTGCTTTAAGGGGATTTTGGTGTTTGTGCTGTGAAGAGCATGCTTACCTCCAACAAACCACTAAACCAAATTAACATAGCTGTATCCTCATAAAAGAAACCAGATATCCTGTTGTGAAAATAGAAAGCTTGGTAGGACAGGGCTCTTTTGATGGCTAACAGTGTGGCAGACGAAGGCTTCAGACTACAAATCTGGTTACCACAGGCTCATTACAAAACTCTAGCATTAAGCTTTTGCTGACTTTAAAAACAAAATAAAAATTTATCATTTGGGTAACTCAGTAAGTCATCAACTTACTAAGTTACTATTATAATTGCAATAAGTGCTGTAATTGTTGGATAAGGCTCCTTAATTCTAATTGCTCCTTTGTCCAAGATCATGTTGTAAAAATGCTTGCATTAGCCAAAATAAAATCCAAGAGACACAAATGTGGTAGTAATAATAATTCTTTTTATTAGCCTGGAAAAGAGGAAGAGAACAAAGCTTTAAAAAGACTTCAAAGTTCTGACCAAGAGAAAAAAAAATCTAAAATTGGAGAAACATGCGTACACTCTGCCCTTTTATTAGACTCATACAGACTAAGTGCCATCACCACAACTTAGAGCTTGACAGCATTTCTTTCCCAGGCAGCAGGAAAAGTTACACCATCCATGTTGCAGGGCTAATTTAAGTCCTCTGTCAAAAACTACATAAACCAGTCCTGTATATTCTCACTAGGAAGCCCTAATAGTTTTAGACTTATTGGTATTATACATCCTTTAAATCCCAATATTTTAAAGCTGGATTTGACGTTGGCTGGGAATTGGTGTGTTTTCCCTCCACTTAGCCATAGCTAAAAGAAAGGTTTAGTTTTCAACTCTGAGGTAAGTGACTCATGAAAATTCATGGTTTTTAAGAAACACTTATCAGTTTAAAAATACATATATATCCTTCCTTACTCCCAAATAGCTTTAGCTCTGTTATTGAAATATGTATTTCCAGTCCTTCACTGCTTATCAAAAATAATGAGCACTTTCTTTTTTATTAGCTTTTATAAACACTTCTGTGGAAAATTTTATGAGCAGCTAGAACAAGTTCTACTTCTTGCAAAGAGGGCTTTATGCTAGAATTGTATCCAAAATGAGCAAACCACAACATGTACAGATTTTCCAAAAATCACTAGAGCAAACTTCTAAGTTAGAATTGGAAGCACGTAAAGTACAAATTAGGTTGTCATGTATGGTAGATCCATGCACCAAGTTCCATCACAATATGTATCCATCTCCACTGTTTCTGTAGTCTACATGTGTTCTGAGCAGGTATAAATAATACAAAAATTTGCAAATTATGGTTTTCCCATTTTGTATGTAGGAACGTTAGTATATGTTTTTATATGAAAGGAACCAATGCAGGTTCTCAATGTGTAATTATACTACAAGCACATGAAGAAAAGAACAAATTACAATACAAATTAAGAACAGGAATTATTGTAGACCACAATGAATCTCAGCATTTAGAAAATACTTGTGGTTCATAAAAAGTACATGTTTTCACGCCTTTGCTTCGTATCCATGTTAATACATTTTATACTCTGTGTTGTATATATGTGTCACAGAAAGTGATGAAAATACACACAGAAAGCTGCCAGAAGAGGTTTCTCCTGATTAACTGAGAAAGCAGCCTTAATAACTGTAATGCTGCCAATTTGGTTCTGTACCACCTCTTTGAAACAATTTGTTGTTCCATAGAACATGAATTTCTCAGTGTTCCACTTAGTTATTTTTAATTTGTGTTTTGTTTTGAAAGGTACCATATGTAGTATATTGAAACTTTTCAGCTAGCTGAAAGTGAAGAATAGTGCAAAACACTGGGGCAACAAAATATTTCATTCTTTCATAACTTTGTATACTTAAGTAAAAAACAAAACCACACAATTAAAGCATTTTACTTGACTACTCTTGTTATGTTTAGAGGCTAGAGATGTTAATGAAGTGTACTCCAACTTCTTGAGCACACAGGGAAGGGAGGGAAGAGCTAATCTGTGGAATTATATGATCCAACTCATACCTGTAATGTGCACAAGTAATGAGAGAATACTGCCCACAGCTCTAAGTACCATGCCCCCAGTTTTTATGTACAAGGGTGGTATTATGCCTCTTCACTTGTGACGCATGAAAGTGTCAAACTTCCCATTTAGTTTCCAGTTGTGTCTTTAAATAGGCATAATACATCCAGCCAGATTGCCTCTATTTTCCACCACATGGCCAGCACTGCTTGATTTGTCTTCTGGAAATGAGATGATTCATTCTTTAAAGTTGCTCCACTGAAAGGCTTTTCCACATGTTACCCAGTATTGATAATCTCCACAGAATTATATTTGTAGGAGGTACAGTAAATAAGAAAGAAAATTTGTAGCTGCCTCTAAGCATCTTTGATATAAATAATAAATATTTTCTGTAAAATACTTTAAAGATAAACCAATTTCAGGACTCCCAAACCCCTAAAAAAATTTCTAAATTTACTAATATGCAGAGTTTATATTTGCCCTAAGATGGATAATGTTATATTATATTTCAGAATTATTTTTGTCAGAAGATAGAATCTAAAATAATGATTCACTAGAAGATGTATTACAAATAACAAGATGGGCCTCACAAATGCAAGTCTGTTTTATAGTTTCTGCTTTATTAATTTCCTCAGTACAGGTGTCATCATGGAATGTTTGCCAATAAACCTGTAGCACAAACTCAGATGCTCCTACTAGCTTGTTTACTCTATGAAGTATTTTTAGCTTATTTATTACAGCTTTACAGGCTACTGAAAATCTTTGAAGTTATTGCACCTATTCTTTAGGTCCTTAGAATGTTACCATCAAGACATTTTTCTGTTGGTAATTGGCCTAATATGAGAGGATAATTACAATATTAATTATTCATTACTCAGGCCAATATAGGCAAAAAAGTAGGCAGCAGAGGCAGTATTTGATATTATGGGGGCTGCTGTAACTGATCATGGGGAGTCAGGTCCTTTGGGGTTATCAGGTCCTCCTTGGTACTATTTGTGCTGGGCCACAGCTTTCTCTGGCAGACACATCCATGTATATCTGAGGGCTGTTCCTTATCTCTCCAAATGCAGAAGGGCTCATTATCCGTAATGGAGCAGAGTATGCTTGTGATGACAACCATGGACTGGCTCAGGGCTGCCCTTCTCTACAGGCCAATAAGGTCTATATATACCTACACATATGTGTCTGAATACCTATAAAAAACCTGCTAGCCCAAACTGGCAGACCAAGAGGAGAAAGCACGTGCTGGCTGGCCAAGTGGTCAGGCAAGACACATTCTCTTGGCTACCCCAAATGTGTTTCTTTCTATTTTCATGCTTAAGCAACCTGGTCAGAAAACCTTGCTTTGTGTAACCCTATTTCAGGGTTCTTGATGGACTAGGTTACTCTCCTGAGTAAACACATGGGGCCACCAGTAGGTGTTCTCTATCAGCTAGATAAAAATGTTTTAGAAAGAAAGTGTTTTCTTAGCAAACCATAAACACTGTCTCTCCTTTATTATGCTAAATAGCATAACAAATGTCTGGTAAATAAATTGATATCTTTAGTCAAGTGTTTTGTTAATTATTTAGCCAAAGTACTCCTGCTGTTTGTCTGAAAAGAGGTTCCAGAAAGCAATATTATCATAACAGAGAGATAGCAACCAATCTGATATTTGGTAGGGACATTTCACACAAGAAATCTTCAAACTCTATTTTTCCTTTTCCTAAAATAATATTAAAGATGATAAACAGTTCATTATTAGCTGCCCTTCTCAGTCTACAACTAGAATCTAGAAGTGTATCACATTGTCTCCATAGTTTAATGGCAAATGGATCCTAAAATAAACAGTGCTTTACCTCAAGTGGATGATATAGGCACATATGGATGGAACATACTGTTCCTCTGTGCTTTAGTTTAAGCTTTATAGGAAAGTACTTAAGAAGGAAAATCCACAGCAAAAATGAAATATATGTGCCAGCTAGAATGCACATAAAGAGTGTCTTTTAAAATGTCGTCATTCTGACTTGTCAAATTTTGACATAATATAATGCATTCAAGATTTTATAAGCCAAATAAGCCAGTGTGATACCAAAGCCAGAAGACATTTGGAAGCCACAACTTGTTGAGCATTTCGATATTCATGGGTTTTTTTCTTGATGTATACAAAAATGTGTAGCTTCAGTTTAGACATATTCTAGTTCAATGATGTTAGAAAACGATTGAAAAATGTTTATTCCGTTTGCATTGACACAGGAAAGGAAGAAATGTTTTTTTGGCCACACAGTATGTGTTTCAGATGCATTTCTTGTAGTATCTGTTGTCCAAACGAAGGGCTGCTGCATTCTCACTTGTAACAGACTTGAGCTGCAATTTTTTACTCAAAGATTTGCTCTGTTTTAGTGGAGTCTGGAGCATTTCTTACCTTCCACCTGAGCCAAAACATTCACAATATACAGTTTGTCATATATACATTGAAAATAAATAGATAGATTGACGGACTTTTTCTCTCAATACTTCAATTCGAGCTCCTGAGAAGTCCAGAGAGATTTGGCTAGTCAAGCCAGGCTTTGATGGGCTCAAAAATTTTGCTAATATCTAAAATTGTGGGAGAACACAATACACCTGCTAATTAAAAAGCCCTAAAACATTTCACAAGTCATTGCTGTTATAAGTCTGTTCCTTGGCTGTTTCACACCATTGCTGCAACAGTCACATGCAGGCTTCATAACATTCCGTGATGTTGACCAGGATGATGTCCATTGACATCTCACAAGCAGTTTGCATTAAGTAGCTATTGCATTTCCATGCAGTGATGCACTGGTCTTTCTTCACCGAATCATATTCCACAAAATTAATCTTCATGTACTGACCATTTCTTTCCTCCTCCATATTTATTTTTGTAGGAATTTTGAAGTTTGAATTTTTTGTATTTTTTAGAATTGATTTTTAAGAGTATTGGTTTTGATTGGAGGTTTTGGAAAAGGTTTTTAAAATTGAGTAATGGAATTGGAATTATTAGTGTGTAATTTGAATAAAAGTGGGTAATATTATATGGTGAAAAGTTTGGAATTTGAGGCTTTAGACTATAGTAATAAGTATGGAATAAAATGGATGTTTTAGGGTAGTGGGTTTCTTGTTTGTTTTTCTTTGTTTTTTTTGTTTTAAGTAGTAGTTTTTAGTTAAATAGAAAATATTGTATTGTGGGTAATAATTTAGTTATTAGTTTAGAAGTTGCAGTATTAAAAAAAAGGTCATCCCTCCTTCTAGATCCTAAATGCCTGATAGACTTCTGAGAAATTTTATGTCTCGTTTTTTCTTTCTGCTGTGAAACAAAATGAACCTGTAATTTACATGGGTATGAACCCTTCTTTGCTGGTGGAGGACCAAAACTTTTTTTTTTCCATTCATTTTGTTTGTTCCAAAGTTGCATTTATCTGGTTGCCTGTTCCGTAATCCTTCACTGAAAGGTCAAAGATTAAAACCAAGCACGCTCGTCCTGTGCCCTCAAAGCAAGCACAGCAGACAACCTCCGTTGTCTTGGTTTCCTGCTACTCAGTGTTTGTCAGACACTGATTATGAATAACACCCTGAGCAGTTATCTCTATATGGTATGTTTCTAAATCAAATGTCATAACCAATGAGTCACCATGAGTAAGAGAAATAAGATTACCTTTTAAAATAAGTTCACAGTAATCCTTTTCTTAAATGTCACAGCTAACAACTCATTATTTTGCATGACATGCAACTTTGAAGTAAAACCCATTTGTGAATGTACAGTGACTTGGTGTTTCCATGATGAAGAAAGGGGTGGATTGCTTTTTCCATAGACCTTTATTCTGTACATTGTGGAGCTCAAATCTCTTTGCCATAAAGACCTAAATTCATGAATATCAGTATAAATACACTACCATTTCTTTCATAAATTTATCTTATTTTTTCACTTTCACAACACTTGATAGATGGAGAGGACATAAATCAGACCATTGAAAATTTGAAACTTTAAAATAAAATAATGAGCAAAGAATTTTCCAGTGGGTGGGGTAATAAAAATGCAAGGCGGGTCCCCCAGGAGTCACAAACACGGAAGATTATACCAGAGGAAACAGCCAAGATTGGATAAGCTGGCTGAACAGAGAGAAACAATACCCGAGACACAGGCTAAGTGGTTCCACAAAGGAGAATGGAAAGGGAATTTTGAATTGGTGATAGACTTATCTAAGTTTCTTTAATTGACTGATGTCATGATGAATGTAAAATTAAAAAAAAACCAAACAAACACCCAAGGAATCCAATAGAACCCCTAATTTTTAAATAAGAGTTTTGAGGGGAAAGTTCAGAGATTTAGAGATTCATTTAGAGTGGTACAATTTGGGCAAGATCTGAATCTGTTTCCAGAAACAGTGATATTATTATAGAGACTAAAAACTCTCTGTGCTTATGAAAACCCTGTAGACTTATCATCCATTTAGGCAATTTGCTATGCGCAGTAATTTGTATTGTTGCTGTGTCTGCCACAGTTTTGCAGACCTCAGTGACAGATGCATGCTGGCATCCAAGCCCAGGCCAGCTGCAGGCTCAGAGGTGCTGTTAGTGCCCGTGTTTCATACTCAGGGTGAGCAAAGCATCCATCCAGCACCAAGGGAGCTCTGGGCACAGCCTGGCAGGATCCTGCCCTGCTCCAACACTGCAGGGCCCCTGCCTGGAAAGCTTTACACAACTTGTGAACCTTATGTCTTGGAAAAAAGCATACTTTAAACTTAAAAGGGTTTAGAGATCCTTCTCTGCTATTTTCACCACACCAATATGCTGTAGGGGCAAGCAGCTTTTAGTTCCCTGTAGTGCAAAACTGTACACACAGATTTGTGAAATGGATGTGGGTCTGGAACTGGGAAAGTCCTTCAGTCTAATCCCACCTATAGGCAAGCTTTATTGTAGTTTTTGCTCAGATAGCTCTCTGAAAAAGATTACTTGAAATGGATAAACATTCTTTCCATTTTTTTTCAGGCAGTCTCAGGAAGTTTTCTGTGAAAATCTAAACTGTCAAGCTGAAATATCTCCAGGAAATGCAAATCTTCTGACCAGCTTTAGGCTTCCTTCACCTCCACAAAGTGATCCCAAAGTGGGCTTTGGTTTGTTTTATTTGTTTGTTTTCAGTTTTTTGTTTTGTTTTTGTTTTTTGTTGGGTTTTTAGTGTTTATGGAATCCATTTATGGACCTGTTTTATTCTAAAAAATTTGTTGAACATCTTCTACTTCTTTTGCTCCACAACATCCTTGGATAAATTCCAAAATTTCCTGACCTGCTGAAAAACGAATCACTTTTTTTTGCCTGTTTTAAGCCAACCTTTTACTAGTTGCATGGATGTTGCTGATTCTTACCCAGAATGACCAACTGAATAAGATTTCTCTGATTAGCTCACAATACATAAATGACTTTGTGAACCCAAATCATATTCCCCTTCAGGCTTTTTTCCTCTAATTTGTAGATTGCTAGTTGACAGTCTTGCCTCCAAGGGTCTCATCTTCTTAACCTTTCTTTTGTTGCTCTTCTCCCTAATACCTTTAATTACAACACACTTTTTCTCAAGTTATAAATACCATAAACAAACACGGAATTGGCAATAATGGATGTCTTTCTCATGACTTTGTGAATGGTTGGGGTTTGAGCTGCAGATGCCAGTGACTGCAGAAGACCTGCTCTTTCCCCATCTCACACTCTGCAGTGGGACTGCAGATTGGTGCCCAGCAAATGCGAATCCTCGGCACACCACCACAAACAGCTTCTCCAGAACAATTACAAAGTTTCCATGAGAAATTTTTTCTCCTTATTTATAAGAAAGTAATTTGACTAATTCTCTTTCTTTTTATAGATTTAAAGAACATACAGAAATTCAATCAGAAAATCAAGTTTCGTTAAAAGCATTTTAAGGCAGTAAAACAACTCTGTAACTTGTTGCACCAGCCCAATTAAGACCAGGCCCACTTGTTTCAAACCTTAAACAAATGCAAAACACATTTAGAGTTGGGAAGCCTGTACTATCAATGGTGTCTGCAAAAATTATAGCTAAATGTTTCCTATTATATTAGTTTAGCATTTTAGTGAAGTCATTCAATGGGCAAGTCTACACACAGTATTTCCTTTTAGGAAGCTAGCAGATTCTGTTTCCAATTCAAATGAGCAGGTTTCCAGCCTATGCAGCACTGACTCCAGCCACCTCTGTAGAGACTGTGTGTGCTTTATCTTTGTGTGATTTATTGTGTGACACTGAGCAACAGAGGACATCAAGCCCCCAACAGCACAAACCATTCCTCAGGGTCGTGTCTCTACATTCACACAGAGATTCAGAGCATAAAACTGTCCTTTCAAAAGAAGCTTTTTGTAGATGTGGATTCAAGTCAACCCAAAAGTCAGATGGGACCTTGTAATCCAATAGTAAAAGATGTTCAGGGAGCAAGAAATTTGAGAGAAATTAGTCATATCCAGTAAGTTTCACCTTTTCTCAAAATCTGGGACTTTTGGTTGTCCTCAGTGTAGACCCTCTCAAAGTAGCAAGGGTTCAATTTTCCCTCTAATATGTATTATCCCTTTTAATCAAGAACTAATGCTTATCTATTGCCTCTACTGAAAGACTATTAAAGTTCTTCTGTTGCAGCAGACTTATTCCTGATCTAAGCATCTCTCAACTTCCTTTCTCAGTCAGAAACCTGAAAACTGCATCTTCCAAAGAGGAAGAAAATATTAGCCTAATCTAAATTTAGAGAACCTATGCTGATTAAGCCACAATGAAGTCCTACTGGAGATAAGATTGTTGCAGGCTCAATCATGTCAGCTAGTACAGAGAAAAAAGTTAAGATTTTGATGTCTAAATCTAATAATATGAAACTAAATGCAGTTTGTTAAGATGCCTTAAATAAGATAGGCTTTCTAAGAAACAGTTTTAACTTGCTCATTAAAGAGCTCTGTTGAAAAAGTCAGTAAAATAAATGTCAGATGATTCTGCTCCTTAGAATATTAAAATGCCTTTTGTTCATGATTCTGCTCTGTAGAGAAATTAATTTTGTAAGAAAAAGCTTGAATTTTGCATGTCCATTTTTTATTAATGGAAGAACTAAGAGTGCAGTTTCCACAAGCAATGAAAACTTATTTAATCTTGAGTGGCATTTAAGTTTTTTTTAAATTTTTTTTTAAATTTCCGTACTCTATTGTACTGACAGCAGAAGTCTTCCCATATACTGTAATAAACAGGAAACAGAGCTCAGAATATTTGTAAATCAATGAAGCCAATGCTAAAATGTTCTTTCAATAAAAATTTTCTTATTGATTGAAAGAGAAGTATTTTGCTACGTTATACTTGAGGTGAAAGAATTCACATCCATCCCTAGTGACTTTTGAAAGCTACTCGATTTCTTTGCTGCTGCTCTGCCTGAATCCTGCCCTGTCTAATGTGGTGGGAGAAGCCTGGAAGCTCAGCTGCCTGTCACTGAGCACGGCCACAGCCTATCTCTGAGGGATTTCTAATGTCCTGCCCTCTACTAGCCAACAGGCTGCTGAAGCTGAACATGCCAGATCCACCTGTACTTCATACTAGAGCAGCTCTTAGGGAAAGTGAAAAAAAAAAAAGGCTTAATTTATGTTTATAAGCACAGCAAAGCAAAATATGAGGAGATCAGAACGTTATGAAATTAAATTTCCCTGCAGAACATGACAATGAAAAGGATGAAAAATGAAAATCTTTATTTACTGGATGCATCCAGACACTGTGAATCCTCTTTCCACTACCCAGCCAATTGGCTGACATAAGTAGTGCTTAGAATAGCTCCCAGGGAACATTAGAAAACAGGGTCTTTCTTTTATGTTATTTATTATCTATGTTGGCTGATCTTCAATATTTTCATCATCTTTGTAGTGATTGCGTTTCCTTCCAGTGTCTCTCACCATCCTTGGGGACTCTTAAACATTTATGTCTGCACTCAACAGGAGAAACTGAAGATTTTGTACGTGACTTCAAGATAATCCTAGGGTAATGTATTATTAGGGAAATCACGACGTTCTGGCAGATCTGCCAATTTTATTTGCAAGGAGAACTATGGAAAAATTTTACTTGCTGCAGTCAAGAGGCAGATGTGCACAATAACAAAATGAAGTGTAAGGCAAGTATTTAAAAAATCATATAATTGTTTGCACTACTGGCTTCTGCAGATTGCAATTGGCATATCAGCATTTGGACCCTTGAATTAGAGGAGAGACTGGTGGTCTTATCTCAAAGATACCAGACTCGTTTTGCCTCTAGCATTCTAAAATTTCAAAAGAGAAATGATAAGGGTAAACCAGAATTATCAGAGAAACCTGATTTTTTTTGTATGTAGGTACTCAACACTTTTTTGAGACTATCAGACTGTTTTGAGGGCAAGGATTTGGGTTATCCATTAGTCATGTTTCTAAAAATTATTTGGCATCACCTATTATCTTACTCATGGGCAACTCTGAGGAGGCAGATCATCCTTTATTTTATTTTATTTTTATTTTATTTTATTTTATTTTATTTTATTTTATTTTATTTTATTTTATTTTTCAGAAATGGCTTTAAGAATAGGTGGTTAACTTGGAACTGTTACCAGGCTATTAAGAAATATATATGGAATTTGTCACCAGAGAAATATGGTTATTTCACAACTATGATATATTTTTCACCATGCTTATTCATTTGTGAAACACACTTTAATCATAGCAGTTGAGCTCCAACTTGTAATATCTTGTGTTGCATGACTGAATTTAGTGTTCCATTGAAATACTAAGTGACAAAAGGCTGTCATTGTCTTTCAAGCAAACTTTTTACAACCAGCCCAACAGTGTTACTGATTCCCTTAGATCATCTGATGACACTAGCTACTGCAAACAAAGAGTTTGAAAACACAGTTTATTTTTAGCTGGTAACAAGCACCTGAAAGATCAACGGTAATTGTCAAATTAATTAAAAGGATTTAATTTTATTGTAAATTAATCTCAAGCAACTAAAAAATAAGTATTTGTGCGTTGACTACCCTCTGTGGTTTAGTGAGAGTTTTACTGACAGATTGCTCTGATCTCAGATGAGTCCAGGACAGTCTGAGAGCTGTGAGGTCACAGCCATCTATCTTATTTTTTCTGCCATTGTGAGTCATAAATGCCTTCAATCATTTTAGCCCTGATGCAGTGCTAGGTTCAGGTGGAATCAGCTTATCCACTTTAGTAGGATCACAATATGACTTGGAAGTTAAAGAAAAAATTCCCTGTTTCCTTTGACAAATCATAAGTGAAAAAAAAATTAATTTTACTGCTGTATGAAACAGGAAATGCAAGAGATTGACAAAAATTTTATTTTTTCTACTTTTTTTGGCAAACATTTCTGTCATAGAAAAGCTGTATTTTTCCCCTATAATCTATTAGCAACTTAGGAAGGAAGTTGTGCTCCAGACTTCTCTGGAGTCCAAATTACATTTTAAAAGGAGCTCAAGTGTTTCAGGAGTACAAGAGTCATGAGAAATTAAAAAAACCACTTCTAAATCAGTGCAAAAACTCATTAGTGGTTATACAATGTATTTAATGTAGCAAATAAACAATACTATGCACTAAAAATACAGTGCACTGATGTGATCATTGTAAAGGCAGAAAATTTAATATTTCAGGATCAGATACCTTTAAAATGTTGCAAATCTAAATAGGTGGCTGTTTACATATGAAAGAAAATCATTTCAGGTAGTCTAGAGTTTCAGGCAATCAGTTTGCATCTTTCACAGGAAGCACTTTCTCAGAGTCCTCAGAAATATCTCCTACTTTTGTCCTTTAACACCTTTGCATTATGAAGTTTATTTAAAGGCAGTCATGAAGAAGTAGAATGACCATTCAAAGAATATTTTTATTACCTTGTCTTTAATGGAAATTCCTTAAAATTTATTTTCTCAGATTTTGTACTATTTTTCTCTCTACCACTTTTTTAACTTAATTTTCAGATTATCTTCCAAAAACTTTCAGTTCATATTTTTGACTGCTTGGGAAAAAGTGCTTTGAAGATTTTATACTGGTTTTATTATTTCAATAATTTAATTTCAAATATGGCTTCTGATTCATGGTCATAAGCTTAGAAGGAGTATTATGCAAGTTCTTCTCTCTTTTACCTGCTAACAAAACATAGTTAATTTGTTGTGAGGTGAGTGTCCTCCACCACAGCTCTTGAGAATATTTCTGAGGAGTGCATTGGTAGTCATGCAGTTTTATTCTACTTACATAGCTCATCTCCATAATTAAGTATTGTGCAAATATTTACTTATAATTTTATCCCATATCCAGAAAATAATTTAAAAATTGTTGTCTCAAAATAGCATTTAGAGAAGAAAAAAAATCTCAAATAAGCTGCTATATCTCTGTCTTTTCCAGTTTTACACTGGGTCCACATTGTAGATGCAAGGTTCTAGTTTTATACAGGCTTGTCTTGCTACAGATACAACACAAATCAGAACAATAAACTGTTTGTGTTTTAGGATAAGATAAAGACCTTTTCCTGAGGTTTTGTTTTGGGGAAAAAATACTTTGTGGTACTGATAACTCAGGATGAGCCATTTTGTCCTTTTCCTTCATCTGAACCCAGCTGTGGTGAACTATTCAGACTTACTTGAGAACCTAGTTAACTCTCAGCTTCCTCGAAATAAGAAACTAGTGCTCACACTTGTATCAGTTTCACCAGCCAAATGTAGGGAAGCAGAACTTTTCCTGCTTTCAGCCTATGAAGCACCTTTTTACAAGCCAATTTCCATTTGACATGGAGAATAGGCAGAAAGATGGTAAGATTATTTTCAGACCTGCTTATCCTGGGTGCTTATTGTGATTTACACTGGTTCTGTGCTCAGCACAGAAGATTCAAGAGCACAGTGTAATTGTACTCTTTTCCTTCTGCATTAAATACATTTCTTCTCCTCTAATGTCCATTAACCTAGACTGTGAAGAGCAAACATTTTTCTGTATGTGGAAGTGCCTCCCTGGGTAGGCATGTTTTCTAAAATGATTTGGGCACTGCTATTGTGTACCAATGCACAAAGTCTGGAAACTCTAACTTTGTGATGGTTAGAAGTAATTTATATAAAGAAATACTGCTGTAGGCACTTAACTTTCAAAACAAAAACAAAAACAAAACCTCAGGGAAAGTTTTGTGGTTTTTTAAAAACTGAAGAACCTAAACATATATGATTCGCATTTTACTTTTCTTTGCCATGCAGCTGCAATATTGAATGAGATTAAATATGTTTCTGTACTATGACATAGTAGAAAAAAATTCAAACTTGTTTTTTCTATGCAGAATGAAAGCTGCTCAAACTGGATTTGCTCTGATTTCTCTCCAATTAAAATAGAATGCAAATAGCTGAAAGTTCTTAAACTATGTAAACAACAAGAGCAAGAGTACTATTAAAAATATCTGGCTGTAATTTTAGCTTTTTCAACTCTGTTTTCAATTTTCCACCATATCACTGACAAAAATGAAAGTTTTTGTCTTTATAGGGACAAATGAACAAGAATGAAATAAAAATAGGAAAAGATGTATCTTTACATATTTTGACATATTTTTAGCTCAATTTCCTACTTCAAGACATCTGCTGCCTAATAATTCAACATCTCAGTCCTTGCTTTATTTATTTCATGTAATTACTTTCTTGCTTTAAAACCTTTACAGGGAATGGAGCTTGCTTTCATTGCATAACAGTGAAAATATCCTGATGATGCTCTCCAGTTCTGCCTTGGAGAAAGTGGCAAACCCACTCTGCCCCTGCTGACAGCACCTAGGACAGTGAAATCTGTCTTTTGGAAGCCAGGGACACATAATGAAGTCTACTATGATTATTTGCCATCTTTTCAGTTCTCACCAGCACACCCACTATCATCTGAAAAAGAGGATCAAAGATTCCACTTGATAAACCTTCAGTTTTTCAGCTAACCTGGGTAAGAAAGACATTTTATGAATGGAGTAGTAGAAGGTGAGCACGCATGATTTACCATAAATAAGTTTGTTCTACCAATTCTCAAATTTATACAAGGGGTTGTCCTGGTGTTAAGAACTTACTGTAGAGTGGAAAAAAATTCTTTCTAAATTTCGAGTTTTCACACTTCCTTATTCTTCTGTAAAACAAAAAATTAAAAATTCTCTAGTCCTAAATGATTCTAGTTTTGTTAGAGTACTATTAATTCTCTGCAGTCTCAAATTGCAAAAATGAAAGTCATTCAGGTCAGTTTTGAGGAAGAAGGAAAGATAAGATTGCTAGAAAGGACAGAATAATTTGCTCTGACCTTTTATAGAGGCCTGCAAAAATGTTACAAATTATGAGATAGCAATAAATTTTCTTGCTTTGAATCCCTTACAGTAATTTCTGTAACCAAAGGAACAAGGAGCTTCAAAAATTTTAAAATTTATTTTGCAATTAGAGATTTAGACCATAGAGACAGGCAGAAATAGCATAATTTATCTGTTTTCTAACAACGACACTGTTATTAAGAAATTTTTATCTCTGAACTTTTATATTTTTCTCTGTCTAGAGCAATAGTGTTAGTGATGATTTAAAATTTGTCTAACAGAAAAGAATAAATATCCTTATTATGGTTGAAAAAACTGCTTCCAGCATCAACCTGTGTTCTTGAGTTCTTCTGGGAAAAGATAATATTTGTTGCTGAAGCAATTTGTTAAATATAATAGGCAAAATTTTATGTTTTGAGGAGATCTGATTGGTGGCAAAGAGACCCTGGTTCTGCAAAAGAGAGAATTCAAATCTTAACTGCTAAATATTTCAAGGCTGTGGCTTTTCAGTCATCTGCTGGGTACCAACATAGCAAAAGGAGAGATAAAACAGTTTGTGGAAAAAGTATTTTCAGTACTTTTATATTATGTTTAAGTTGTGTGTGCTATGTATCATGAAGGACATCTTCAGAATTAAAATATATGTGAATATGGTAGATACCATTATTTTTCATTTATAGTTTTAAAAATATTACTCTGGCTAATGACATTTTGAGCAATAATATGCAGTTTCTTTAAAGTCTTTTTCCATAAAAATCAATGAAAAGGAAGAAGTTTTCTAGTTCAGTAAGACAAGAGTAATAAAATTTAAAAAAAAAGGTGTAACTTCTGATATTTTGTACCCTCTCTTTTGGATGCACATGGTATAGTTGAACCTTTCACTTTTATGCTGACAGTGTTCAAAGAAAGTTTAGACATTTATTCTATAGATAAGTTTAGATAGACAATATTCATTTTAGGCAATCTGTGGCGACAGAATAGGAAATGAATTCTTAAAAACCTTCAAAGAAGATAGTTTCACATCATCCAGACTGATGAGCTCACCAGTCATTCAGTTATGCATGGAACTTGAGTGGCACATGATTAAAAAATAAAAAGCATTCAATGTTTGAAGAGATTTTAAGTGGCAATCGATAAGGCTAAAATTAAGGTTTCTTTTAGTGGTTATTCTACTGTGATCCCTGCCTTTTAGTCCTCCAGGTTATCTTGTCTTGAAAATAAGTTCCTTGCAGCAGAGCTGTAAATTTTCATTTTACTCCACACAACACTTGAAATGTGGGTCAAACTACTAATGCCATGTTACATTCTTCTTTCCATGTTCTGGACTGTAATCCCACTCATCAGCCACGTGCACCAGTTTTGTAAATTCAGTATTATGTTTGAATCCCAGTGAGATTGCTCAAGTTATGCAAACATAAATCTTTCTAAGACTGGGGCCTAAGGCTGTGTAGTCCCAGGGCAGAAAAGGTTTTTAGCTTTTCTTCTAAAGGGCCAAGCTCACTGTCAGACATAACAAATAAATAATACAGTGGAAATATCATTATCTGAATTGCAAGCCTATTTTTACAAAAGTATCATGTTCCCTGGTGGTTGAAACATTATTCCAGGCTAAACCAATCTTGAGTTTGTATTTCAACATTGCATGTCATAGCATAGCCAAATACTATGTAATTCATCCAGGAATCAGGAATCCACGAATCCCTATTTACCATTGAAACCAGCATGGCTTTTTTTTTTTTTCAAGTAAACAATTAAGATTATGTAATTTCCTTCCCATGAACATAGTGAATACAGCATTGAAACAGAAAAGCTCTACTTAATGTCAAATACCTCCTTTCATTCTCATGAGGGCTATGATATGCTCTGACCTAATGACATTGATAATTCCACCTCCACTGTATTCAGTTGCTCATGGTACCTGAAGCTGATTACCATGCATGTTCTTATGTTTATACACACAGGTTACCTCTACAGTGACATTTGAGATCAGCCCAGCAGTGACACCCTTTCCAGGTAAGTGGGAACTGAAAAATACAGATTTCAAAGTCTCTTTTAAGTGTTTCTCTTCCTGGACTGTAAGGAATTCTGTCAGGGGATTGAAAGAGTATCATGTGTTGTTGAAGAAGACTGTTCCTCCCCTGTAAGACAGGATCTGCTCTACCACTGTCATCAACAGGTTTTTGTCAAACTCATTATGAGAAAACTCAAATAGTAGAGTTTGCTCCACCTCTGTGGAATATGCTCATAGTCTTTACCACCAGAGAATCTTCCTTCATATCTAACCAAACTCTTTCCTTTGTTTTTAAATGTTAGTAATTATATTCTGTTTTCACACTCCATTTTCCCCCCGTTTCCAGTCATGCCAAAGCTTTGAAATTTTTTACCCAAGAACAAGGATTCAGCAGCTAACAATAAAATAGTCAAATGCAAGGTGATTCAGCTCCCTGGAATCTTAAAACTGCATATAAAAAATGTTTTATCTTACTTTATCTTTTACTTTTATCTTTACTTTGTTGGACAGAACTGAAAATATGGGTATGAGGGTTCAACCTGCTTAATTTTGTCATCGCAATAGCCACTGATATTCCCTTTTAGTCCTTTATTTCTAAACACCTTATTTCCTAATCAAAATATTACCTCAAATTTTTCCTATACAAAATTATTCTGAGTTACATTAACTCTTTTGCTCTGCTTTGTTGACAAGTATCAGCTGGACATTCCTCTCAAGTACCCTGTTGGTGTTCCTGCTCCCCAACTACCTGACAATGGGCTCCTTGTTAACAGTTAAGGAGAAAAGGAACATGGAAAGGAAATGTTTTTTGTGCTGTGACTCTGGAACCACAATCGCGACCACCTCAGTGATGTGATGTCAAAACCAGAAAAAAAACCCCCAACCCCACCATTTCTAATTTTGTCCATCCTTTTCTCTTTCTGGGAGGTGTTATCCATAGAAGCCCCATGCATTGTTTCTTTCCCTGTCCTGAGAGCAATTCTCCAGACATGTCCATATATCACCTTTCTCTGCTCTCCATCACCAGAACCGAGAGCTGGCAGCCCAGAGTCTCTTTGTCACACACCTTCTGATATTTCAGCTGGAGGTCACCATCCCTGTCCAGTTGAGGTGGAGGCCTGAGTCGCCATGAAAGAAAAGAGTCGTTCAACATTTGGGTGGTGTGGGTGTTTCTCAGGTCCGTACTGTGATTCACTCCCTCTTTCATGACTGGTCTGCTCCAGTTTATATTTCTGTCCTGGTTACATTCTGATGCAAGTATTCCTGTCAGTCCTTATCCACTTCCTTCCATCACAGACCTCTCTGTCCACTTTCCACGCTGTTTATTCTAGATGAGGGACTACTGTTTAATTATTCCTTCTGGGTCCTGGTTGCTGTTGATTTTTACCTTGTTTCCTCATGGTTTAAACAATGAAATAATGGTCATACCTAAATGGTAGCACAGAATGTGTTGTATTCATCACTTAGATGGAAGTGACTGCTCAGTGAGCAGAACATTGGTGAACTGAGTCCACTAGCACTTTTCTGCTTTCACATATGTCCTGCCTCCTTCTTGTAGAAGTTACCTTCCATTCCTTGTGAACTTTTAAATATGCTTGTTAATGGAAACATAATTATTGTCAAAACAGTAAAACAAATACAGAATTCAGCTCTGTGAAACATGCAACAAAAAACAGAGAAGTACAAAACATACTGAAGTCTTCAGAACAGTGACTTTCTTAGTTGATTGGCAGAGGCAGCATTCCCTAAGACAGCTCTGCTGTTAGCAGTTTGAAAGTCTCTGCATCCCTTTGAACCAGTTTAGAAGGAAAAGTTTTACCAACTCTCATTTCATGATAGTGTTTGCTGTGAATATGCAATCAACAACAAAAAAAATCTAGTTTAAGGATCTAGTGAGACTTAGCAAGCAGAAGGTCTCTTAGCAACAAAACCCCATAACTAATGTGAAGCAGCTGTGGTAATTTTAGAAAATGGCTCAAACTGTTGAAAAGCCATTAGGAAGCTGATATATAGAGAATAAAAGGAACCACTCAACTTTAAAAAGATTTCCCAATATAGAGTGTTATGTTATTTTATAACCAAATCTTAGTCATACGAAGTTTACATGCCACAAAATTCTATTTATGATCACGTGGCAGGACTTTCTACAAGTAGCTGGAATTCCATCACATATCTGAAATTCCCCCTGAAAAAAGAAATGGCCAATAGCTAAGCACATATTCTTCAGTGGTAAAGGTGTGATCACTATATTTTAGTGAGACCGATGCCACTCATGGTTTGATTTATTATATGTGCTTGGAATGGGATCCTAAATAATTGGAATAAATTTCTTTAATCCTGTAACTTTCAGTCTCTACTGGAAATAATGAAAGCCACTTGCTTTTGGTAAGGCTTTGCATATGGCTGATTGTCAGACATTAGCTAACAAGCTTTTTAGCTTATTTGACTGCTTCTTTAATTGGAAATATCCAGTAGCTTGATGAATGACATATTTTAAAAACTGTAACTGGAGCAGAAAATTAGAGGTGTCAGGAATAACAGATTTTATTCGTTTACTCTTCAGGCTGCCACTGATTGATGAAATAATAATGATATTTTATTACTTATATTTATTATTATACTATGGTCTCAAAATAGCCTAAAACTTCAGGCAGGGAAAAATTTTTCTTAGTCAATATGTCAGCTGGCTCCTACTGGATTCAAGTAGGCTTAAATACTATTTTGAATAAAGGCAAAAGGTTATAAAAGTAAAGAGTATTAATTAGGCAATCTTCATTAGAATAAATAACACAAGCTGGGTTGGATGGGCTTTCAGATGTTCAACAGTCCTAAGTAAAAGTGGAGGAAGCTGCATTATTCATCTGTGCACACAATGTGAAAAACTGCTGTGTGCAACCTGGGCACATCAGGCTTATGGTTTTTGAGTCAAGCCTTGCCATTGGGTCTGGCTGCACAACAGGAGACCAGTGCTCAGTCCCACTCACTTGTGTTGCACAGCTCAGCTCTGCTTGCACTGAAAATAATTGTACTTGGAGATTTGATCACAGCTAAACCTACCACAAAGGATTGTGGGCAACCATTGTTTGTCAAGCCTTGTCTTCTTCCTAGCAGAGGGATTACTTCTGTAAAAGCTGCCTTAATGGACATCAGAGGTGAGATATATGCTAGTATCCTAAATGCTAATTGATAGTTATTAGGAAATCAGATATCTAAACCGTCTTACTGAAATTAAATTTTGAGGGAAACCACTGAAAAACAAGCAACATAATTTAGTACAATGAGGTGATAAAAAGGGCATAAACAGAGTTTCCAACTCTGATATCTACCAAGTCAGGAGTCAGATTAGCATTACTTATAAAAAAATGCAAAAGAGAACAGGTTTCACAAATATGTGAGTTCTTGAAAACTCAGTAATTTTTTAATATTCTCCAGGAAACAACAGGGAAAGATCCACTTTTTTAGTATCATATTCATGTCTACCTTTTTAGATTTTCTGTTTTATGGCTGTTTATGTTAAATTGAGGATGGTCTGCTGCAAAATAAGTGATAAAATGCAGAAAAGACTATACAAACATTTCAAAATCTCGTGGTTTAAGCCACTTCTAGTCAGACTGACTCATACAGTCTCTTTTATCTGATATATGATATAAAGTTTAGTACCGTTAAAAAAAAATCAAGATTGCCAGAAAAATAAACTAAATCTACCAAAAGTTATGGGATATGGGATTATAGGGAAACTGTATTTAGTGGCTTTGACTCAAGTTGGAAGGAAATTGATAACACTGGCAAAGCTTCACTTTTGGTTCTAAGCCAGTTTAGAAACCAAAAGAAGTCAAGTAAAGTCAAAAGAAGTTATTTGTCCAGGAATGTCCATAAAACTCTAGTAATCAGGATTCACAAACCTGATATAAGAGACATCTCCAACTCTATTTATTCATTAAGTTAATAACTTTGAAAAAATGTAGTAGAACACTTTATAACCTGCATATTGTAAAATGTGCAGTAAAAACAATTATCGTGCTTAAATTACTATTACAAAAGCTAATTTATTATACTGTTAACAGATTTTGGATGAAATTATCTGCAAATGTAAATTGCCTAATTGCATAAACAAAACACAGGCAGTGTTACCTGTACTACCTGTAGTAATGTGATGACTGCAGGGAAGAGGTATAATTTATGTTCAGCTACTCTTTGTTTAGAAGTTAATTCCAATTTCCAAATTTACTGTCAAGGAGAACTTAATGATGGCTCTTAAGCTCAATCAATACTCAGTGTTGTTATTTGGAGCAGTTCATAAGGCTTTATTCAAAGTAAAATCAGTTGGTTTATTTTTAGTGACCCGCTATATTTAGCACTGATTCATCTGACAATATATTTGTTTGCATTGCTAAAAATAAATATGTATTTGTTTACATTGTTAGCAATCTGGAAAAGCTACTGCTCACTATCAAATGACAGTGCAGTCATCTTTACAACAAAACTAAGTAGGCAAAAGCAATCTGTACTATCCATTTAGAAACTTCCTGAAATATTTAGCGTCTCTTACCAGAGTCTTCCCTAAGCTGTATCTCTTGCCACCTAATTTTCATTTCTGTCATTCAGCTACTACTTTTCCTTACAACAATTTAATCTATTTTTTCTGTATGTTTCTTTAAAATCTTCTTCCATTCTACCTCCCCTTGCACTTTCTCCATCAGTGCCATACAGACGTAATTCCCATCCTAAAAAAGAGCAGACTACCTTGGATTTTGCTTGTGTCTTGTGCTTGTGTCAGTCTTATTTTGATCTTACTAATCCATCTTTTCTCTTACCAATATAAATAATTATCATGAAGCTACAAAAACTACTGCATGTATTAAGGCCATGTGTGTTAAACATTCACATTTTTTGAAAAGTCAGGCATTTTGGAACATATTCAGCAAAACACTTAGAGTTCTCAAGAAGACAATCTGCAAGTGCCTTGAAGCCCACTACTGTGATATAAATACTAAATCTTAGCAACCATACTCAAACTGATATCCTTTCACAGGCAGGAAACCATCACAGGATGAAACTGTCATACTTGGCTGCTAATTAACTAACTTTTGGAGTAGTGTAATTTGAGAGTAATAATAGAATAAGAGGTCTCTTTCACTACTCCTGAGTGATGTATTGACTTGAAATTGTGCCACTGGCCTAACTGCATGCTTTGGAAATGTATTCAGAGCAGCCTGGTTGAGCACCAATACCGTGTTTGCAACACACTAATGAATTATTTATTAATAGCAAAGCTACAGCATGCTCAGCTGAGAAACCAGAGTTCACATTCATCCATGAATTCAAACTTCACAGGAGTTTTACGTGATAATACCCCTACCATTTGTAAGTGATCTTATCCTCTATGATATGATTCCTCTCTATGAAGCATTTCACATAACAGATATTCTGTCTTTAGATGTCTGATTTAGGAATCCAGCCTCCCTTATGCTCAGTGGACAAAGTTATTCTCTTTCCATATTTAACTGTGGATCAATAAATAAGGGTCTGCTTTGGATGACTATCTGGAAAAATGCTATGCCCATCTGTCAATAAAATGGGGGATTATTAGCCATTTTTAGTTACTGGTATGAATATCAACCTTAATCTTTACTCTGATCTTGTTATTTATGTCATAGAAAATAATGAGAAGATTGAAATGATATTTACTTTGCATTAATGGACCTGCAAGACCATACTACAAGCCTCTAGGGACGGGGAGGTTGGGTGTTTGTTCCTAATACCAGCAAGGGAATACTTGGATGAAGGATGGACTGAACCTCCTTAATGCCATCCTAACATTCAAACTAATTTCTCAATTTTGACTGCTCAGGGTGAGACTTTCAAGATGTCTTTTCTTTAACTAAAATTGCAAAATACATCATGACTAAAAATACTTTAAAGAATTTATCCAGCTGACTTTTAGCTCTGTTTTAATATACTACTGATATGTCTTAATTTGTGAATGAAGAAAATCATGAGATCTATAAATCAAATGGGAGAGAGGATAAGCAGTCCAAACTGACAATTTGATTAATATGAATTAGTACAAGTCTAGTTTAGTACTTCATTAGTTCATGTCAGCAATGATAAAAAATATTAATGATGATACTGGAACGCTGAACTTTTAAAGTTCTAACTCAAGTATTGTGCTTACTACAAAATAGCCTTGTTGACCCTCAAACCTCAGCTGTAGTAGATGTTCAGTTGGGTTGGAGAGCTATAAGTCAACTATGTTTTCAGAAACCTTCATAATATTATAATTCTTAGTTTTTAATAAAAAAATCCCCAGTTTTGTTAAGCTGGTACCAGATAGATGTGTTATAATCCTGTCTCTGGGTCTTTGAAAGAGAATGAACTGCCTCAGTAACTGCTGTGGGAATTACAAAAGGACTGACAGAGAAAGTTCAGCATGTGAAAGTCTTTGTCCCAAGTTCATAGTTCTTATCAAGAGAAAATTTTTATCAACAGATCCTGATAGAATCACATTTAGGGAGAAATATAAGGAGCAATCAATCAAATATTTTCTTTTTACATTATGAAGTGATCTATGTGTCAAGATTAATACTCTAAAATGGATCTGTTGGCACAGTGGCAACAATTACAGAATAATGAGTAGGAGGTAAGAAGTTTTTTATTGCTTTCACATAATAAAATACATAGGGTGACAGTTTGAGGATCCAAGATAATTTGTAAAATATTCAACTCTATATTGCTAGTCCAGTGGCATGATAAGAGTGTAGAAGGCAATGGCAAACCTTGTACATGAGAGAAATACATGTGAGGTTACTCTGGCAGGAGCTGGATTTCCATGTTAACAGTGCCAGTATCCATCTTTTCACCATGACTGTGCTGGGTGTGAACGTCAGAGAGAGTTTCAAATGTAATCACAGTCAGAGACAGCTCGGGGATTGAATGAGATGAAAAAGAAATATGATTAATAAAAACTGCATTGGAGAGAAGCCATATTCCTTGGGGGAAGAGAGCTCCCCATGTCATGGAATTGTTATAATTTCTATCTATTAGAACCCTTGTGAGGACACTTTGCCAATCTCTGCACAGTCCCACCACTGCCACTGGTGGTCACTGGCAAGAACAACAAAAGTGAGATTTTGTTTCCTAAGGAGATATGATATAATGATGACGATTTGTTCTTTTATTCCTAGGACCCTGCTCTTGTAATTGGTGCTACATGGAGTGACTTGCATCTCTGCAGGGTTCTGCAGGAGTGTCAAGTTGTCCCTAAGGTCACAGTGGCGGCACCTGTGTGGCTGTCTAGTAAGGGCTGAAGCAGGACTCTACAAAGTGCATGAGTGTGCACACTAATGCTTGTGCCTTTAGATTTCACTAATGTGGGAGCTGAAATCAACGCATTTGCAGGTTTATCTCCAAGTTCTTGTGTCATTGCTCTTTAGTAAATGTTAAAATGTTGTGAATAAAGTGAATGTGAACAGCAGTATAAATGAAGTATAAAAACATCTAATCTTGCTGGCACCAAAGACAGAATCCCTTGATTTCAGTGGACTGATACATAGTTCTGATCTGATTGTAAGGTAATGATCCCATGTTCATGGAGAGGATTTCAGCTCAAAATCTGAAGAGCTAAACTTTAGACTTTATTGCTTACTTTTCTGCAGATTTGTTTTATGAATGAATTATTTTCATTTTTTGAAAAATTATTTTCTTATGTGCTTCTGTACTAACTGTTTAAAGTAAATCCATTTTATATATGGATCCACACCAGTGGATTTTTGTTGTTGTTTTTGGTGTGGTTTATTTTTTTATCAGTGTGTTATTACCTTATTTGATGTAACAAAAATAAACCAAAGATTTTCCTTCCAGAAACCAATTTCAGTATACTTAGAGATATATAAAGAGTTAGCTTTAGGCTTTTATGATGCAGAAGTAAAAATTACTAGCTAAGTGGTATGTCCTACTTTGTCTAAAAAGCTCATTTTATTTTACAGCATAGGGTTTGCATCTGTTTTCTTTTTTCCAATGATATTTTATAAAGTTCTGTGCCACAGCTTTCAAAGTCACTTATATAACAGAAAAAGCACTTTAAAAACACGTAAAGAGCTATTGTGGCAAAAGAATAAAGAATTTCCTCGTGTTCTCTAGTAAGCATCCTGTTAAGTATTGTGTATATTATTGAGAGTTCCTTCATCATAGAGGGTGGTCCACTGGTAATGTACAAAAAAAGGATAGTGTACAAAAATTAAATTATTATTTGACCCCACATCATTATATGCCACATAACTAATTAAAGCACACTTTAACAATGTACTCTTAATGTGCCGTCTGTTACTTGCATGACTCACTCATCTTTCACAAAGAATAAGTGATTTGTATTAGATGGGAGTTGCTAAGGATGTTTTTGGGGCTAGCAATTGCTGTCATTGCTATGTTAAATCACAGGCCCTAGCCTGGGATAGAAAGAGACAGGCTTATCTTGAGCCAGGAAAACAGCACCACAGGACTGATAGCTCTGACTTAGGGCCTTGTTTAAAAAGTTATGACTCAGTGCAAGCAGCCAAGGATCCTTAGCCTTCCCCAGTTCACTCCAAAGCAGCCATTAAGAGCCCTAATGTTCAGGTTGCGTGCCTCACTCTGATTATTTTTGGGAAGTTGATCACAGCAAGCCCTTTTTTTCCTAATAAGCATTCATCTTCATTTAGATGGATGAAGGGAGCTCTTAGTGAAAGCTTTATGCATGGCGAGGGATAATGGTAATTTCTGCCAAGCTCTGCAACTGTGTGCATGGACTGTGAGCTTCTCTTTTCTGTCTTTGAGTTGTAAAAGTAAAATGCACATATCACAATAGCTGTCCCAGATACAAGTGCAAGCAAATTATAGATATGGATAATAATTTGTGTGGGGATGAAGTTCTTGGTCTATATTGGCAATTGGTGATGCCAAAACTATATCATGCAAGTTCATAAAATATAAAAGAGGATCTTGTGAAACAATACCAAAATTTTAGAAACTGCAGAAGATTAATTAATTTTTATTTAATAGGAGCTCTTTCCCTTACTGCCTCATTCTTACATTTAGACTTGTTCAGCAGCATTGTCAAAAAGAGAGAACTTTTGACATATTGCAAACATTGCACCTTAGACAACTTGTTTATGCCTAATAACATAATTATTTAAAACTCTAGGATAGTTGGTGGTCCTTGGCAGTTGTGAGAATGAGATTTATTTTCCCCACAAAGTCCTAGTTTCCAATTTGATAGTATTGTGAGTTATCTGAATTTAATAGCTTTCTAGCCTGGGACTGAATGTTGGCTAGCTGAGCATTAAGAAAGCATAATTTTGAGAGTAGAAAATCATAGATAAGAAGATAAAATTCAAATTTGCAAGGGATTAGATTTTTTTTTCTGAAGTTATTAAATCCCTTCAGCCCCAAAGTGACAGATGGCAAATACAGCAGAGATGGAAGATAAACAAGGTGAGTACAAGATGATACCTACTTATTTATGTGTGAGAATATGTGGCTATTCTGAAGTAAAAGCAAATGGATTGTCAGGGTGGTTATAGTGTTAAACACACTGAAGTTTATGAATTCAACACTAAAATTGTTTAACTCTGCCCCTTGAAAGTATCAGTCACCAAATGGTTCCTACATTTTAAATAATGGGATATGATATGGCAGAGAAGACTGTACTGTGTAAAGGGCAAAAATCTGAGGCATTAGGCATAGGAAAACATGCAAGCCTGATGGTGATAATATTTTAAAAATATAAAATATTTGCACAAAAAATAAAAATGCCCAAGGGTACTGAAGCACTGCTGAAGCTGTAATTTAAATTAATTAATGTTTTCAGCATGTAATTTACTAATAAAAATATTTTCTGTTTAATAGAAAGTGAGCTCTCTAAATACTGTCTTACGGGCATTAAAAATATATTAACATGTGAAAAAATGACAATAAAATATAATTTATCCCTCTCTTATCACCCACCTGCAAACAAACACACTTTGTCTAAAAACTAAAGGAGTCCAAACTGGTGAAAATATGAAAACAGTTTTTTCAACATAGGGACAGTAGCTAACATTTTTAAAGGAAAAAAATATCTTCATTCTAAAGATAATTGTTTTGCTTACATTTTTCCCCCAACTCAAATCTGTGTCTTTATTTTTCTGCCTTCTATTTTCTTCTCCCTGTTTCCCATTTTTCCCAAAATAATAGGCTCACAAGAGGAAATATAGAAGCATTTTAATGAAAGGGGAAATTACCATTGTTAAAAGTGATTTTTCACTTCCATGTCTGTTGCATAGTTTATGTATTCTCTTACAAAAATAGAAGAAGGAGATAAGAAGCTTTCACAAGACGTCTAATTATTTCCTCTAAAAAAAGAACACCCAGTGAACCAAAGACCCTTGTGAATTGGACTATTTGGAATACATAAATTCCTAGACCTGTGGTTGGTCTAGCCCTCCTTCTGCCCGTCTTTAATGCCTTTATATTTTGCTCTTCTCTTTTGATTTCTATCATGGGTTTTTAACTTTTCCCTGGAGGTGTCCATGCTGATGTATTAGAGGGATAAAGGGGGTATTTCAGCATAACATTCCAGAGGGTATGCAAGGAGTCTCAAAACAGCATGAGTTAGGTTGCTTTCAAGTAAAAGGAATTTTGGAAGATGCTTTAGCTTCAAAGGGGTAGGCAGAGAAGGACATCAGCTCTGAGCCTCATAAAGTAATAGAAAATCCTGAAATGCATATATTAGTTGCATTAAACCCTCAGTAACAACTCTGTACTCTACAGATTTGCTCCAACACCACTGTGTTACTTGCTAAGCTACTCAAATGCAGTCTCTTAAAAGGGGACAATAACTCTTATCTAGAGGATATGTCCCAAACTCAACTCTTCTCTCTCTGCTCAGCATTATAATCTAAAGTTGTCCTCTGAAGCACAGGACAGAACAGGTGTTTAAGGCAGTCTTGCAGTTTTCACAGGCTCCCCTCTAGCCAGTATATCTTCCTTGACATAAAAAATTGTGGGATGGTTGGCAGGTGTGCAATTTGAAGACAACATGCTTCCTGCTATGTGATGACTATCTTAGTATCTTTTACTCTCTATCACATAAGTCCGTGTTGGCTCACTGCAAAATCACATAAAAAACCTCAATCCAATCCTTGTGCTAAGAGAAGTTTGGGCTGTACCTTTTTCTGTGATGTGCCCAACTGCTTTTGGTATTTTATCTCTTAGCCAGATAGATTCTGCTCTACTGCACTTCCTTTTATAAAAATGCAGTTGAGGTTAGTTATGGTAACAGAAAGTAACCATAAGCAAGGAATTCCAAAATTAATTTGTAGCATTTTTTACTTGTATACATGTGTTTTGTCTCATTCAGCGTTTTTCTCCACTACATCTTTCAGAAAGCTACAAGATCAAAAGACCAAACTGGTATGAGCTGGAAAAAACATACAATTTCTGGCCACAAGCCAGAATATGAACTTCAGCAAAATCTGATGGGAGAGGAAGAGAGAAAGAGAAAGAAAATAGGACTAGAAGACATTTTCATTAATTTTAGAAAGTCTCCTTTAGGAGGAGCCCATGACGGATAACAGGAAAAAACACACAGCAATAACACCCAGAGAATAATAACATCTATAGAAGTTATGTGTGCTGTATGGCAAACAGTGACAGAAATTAAACAAAAGCTCTAGGTCAGTGTTTAGTATGAAATAAACAGGAAATCATGGTCAGTTTTTGCCACGTTCTTGAATTGGATGCTAAGAAGTTTAGATGAGTTGGAAGACATGACTTTGGATGATCGAGAGCAAAACTCCTTAGCCCACTGATAACAACGTCCAAGTGTCAGACATGCTTGACCCATGCTTGGTACTTTTGCTACACGGGACATCGGTCAATTCAGACTCATAAATGCCAAGATGACAAAGCAGATGAAATTCAGTGAAGTAATAAATCATCACAGTGTTGAAATGCAGCTGTGGTGAGGCTCTAAGCAAAGCCTTACACACATGTATCAACATCGAGTGCCAATGACTCTCATGAGCTGTGAACAGCTCAATTGGAGACAGCTGAAGGAAGAAGGAAAGCAGTTTTCTGAAAAATGAAAGAGGTAAAATGGAATTTAAAAGTCAATGTTTAGTACTGGTTACATGTGAAAAGAATGGCATGGGCAGTATCTACTGCCAAAAACAAAGAGGATAAAATACAAAAGACAAGCACGTATGAGTGCAGCCAAGGTCAGTTTGAAGCAAGGATCAAGTTAGTTAGATCAGGGTTTATTATACAATATCTAAGTTAGGCTTAATGGAAGAAATTGTCTTCAATGAGAATGACCAGCAAAACGACACCCCAAAGACTTGACAGAAGATTAAAAGACATAACCAATTTAGAAGATAAGTTGATGTGTATTTGAAACTCTGCAAGAAGATAACCCTGAGTCTTGCTGGTTTTTTACCATTTACCATTTTGGGAAAACTACAGGTACACAGCATAAAACATAAGCAGATTCTAGCACAGAGATTTTTTTTGCAACATTATTCAGTCAGACACTGACCAGCAGATTCTTCCAGGCCCTCTGATTCTTAGTTATTACAGAAAAGCATTCTAAATGTGAATGTTTTAGACTTAATCTTGCTACTCTTCCCTCTCCTGTTCCTGAATTTCTTCATGCCTGTTTTTTTGGTCAGCTTTCCTGGCAGAAATGTCATTGTTCACATCAACCACATCATGAACTGCTTGAGCAGTCTTCAAAATGTGGCAGAACCAGTGTCTTCTGGATCACAGATCACAGAACAAGCAGATTCTGGCATCAGATTTTGAAAGATCTTACTACTGAAGTTCTCAGATATAAGATTGTTCAGTGAAATGAGGTTATCCTTCACCCCATCAAAAGAGACATGGGTGGATACACACAAATTTTAGGGAACTCCCTGTGGGGTTCTGTTTTAACCTATTCTGATAGTGAAGCAGGAAAGAAATAAGCTACATAGTGTATATAACAGATGTTTAATTGCATCTGGGGAAACATTCATTATGAATATCATTGACACCGTACTTACCTGTTCCTCTGGTGGACACCTGTGTGTTAGTAGTGCATGTGGTGGTAATGTGAGAAACTCTCAGTACCAGCCTTTTAAATTTTACTATTCTCTCTTTTTTAAAAATGTGCTAAATTACATACAGAAACAAAGAAACACACCTAAATAAACAAAGGAACATAAGGAGCATGAGCAATACCACACTGCCAGAAAGAGCAGGTGGAAATGCAAGTTTAAGGGCCATTAAAGCACTGTGAAATTTTTCAGTGTGTCACAATTACAGGAACACCTGGGTCAAATAAATTAGGACTAATCCATTGGGGGTGTTCTTTACAGTCTACTCTGGTCTCAGAATGGCTTGACCCTAACCTGTAATTCTGAACCAAAAAAAAATTAGAAGGGAAAGCTTGCCAGTTCAGGTAGCTGTTGTCAAGGTAATCCATTAGTTTCTAATAGAATACAAAGATGGCAGGAAGAGAGTACAGATAAGGAAAAGTCTCCATGGGTCTTAAAGAGGAAATTCAATATGCATATATGTTTGGCTAGAGTGTGAAGCTTGATAAAGGCCCGACCTCTGATTTCTATTTAATTTCAATCATAATGAACGCAGCAGTGATGTAAATCCAAAGAAAAAATTGTATGAGAGAGCTACTTTATGAAAATGATTTAAAAAATGGATTAAGCTTCTTGATTTCCAAAGGCTGAGAAAACACTCTGGTTAAAGGATATACTCGGATCTTATGTCCCATAGGAACATCTGCTTGCCTTTGCTGCTTGGAAAGGAAAAGGAATCAGTAGATATAAACTATCCCAGAAGACAGGAAAGTTGAAAACTTTCTATATTATATGTGTGTGTACTACATGTTCCTCACACACTGTCCCACTATCAGGGACATCACAACCTCCAATTTTCTTGCCAAGAACTAGTGGACTATTTTGGGTTCCTTTACCTTCATTTCATCCACCATGGCAGAGGAACAGACTTTCCTTGTTCCTAAAAGAGAGTCAGAGAAAGGTCAGAAACAGTTTTCCACTCCTCAAAATTCTGCTGAAGATACTGTTTTCCACTTTAGAAAGGTGATGATTGGTTAAGAGAACAGACAATTATTTTTCAAGGACACAAAGCTTGATTTAATTAAACTCAGATCTCACAGTGGTTAAATGTGTGTTAAGTGTACTCTAATATCCCACTGTATGAGGTAATAAGGGTTTTAACAGCTATAGAATTAATATAATAACTATCATTGTAGGATGCACACACATTAATCTTAACTAAAATGATAATAAAAAAGTAAAAGCAAGCTAGTTTAAATTCCATTAATTCTGAAAGCAGAAACATATTAACAGCTAAGCAAGAAATGATGTTTTCTTTGCTGAATGGTAATAATCTCAACAAACAAATAGATGAATGCCTGGAAACATGTTAAACTTAATTTATAAAATTTTAATATATCTAAGGAAATCCAAGATCATAAATTCAACCTTTTTAATAATTATGCCAGCACTTAAAATGAATGACCTTTTAAAACAAGAATTTCTCCTGTTTTTATAAGGGTTCTCCTCCCTGTTAGATTTAGGCAGCAATATGTCTGCTTCTGAAAGCAGATCATCTAAAATTTATTATCCTAATCTACATGGAAGGAGTCCTAATAACACAAATAAACAGAATTGCAGTACTTTGAGACATTGATAAATGGCAGTTGAAATGAAAGAAAGGGAAGACTGTACCAAGTGAAACAGCATTATCATGTTATTTACTTCAAACTAAAAAACTGAGCTGTTCTTAGCAGGATGTGATTATTATCTCTTTAGAAAGACCAGAAAATTAGTTTCACTAAAATGTGGGCAAGGTCGAAGGATGACCCCTCACTTGAACAGAAGCAGAGCCCAAATTCAAATAATCCTCATTTCAAAACAGAGTCCTTTGAAGACTGATGTTTATGAAAGGGATGGACAGTTGAAGTCAGCTTAGGGATCACAAACTGAATCCATAAAGGATGTAAATGGTACATCATGAATCTAAACTCTGCATTTATCTAATGTGAAGTCTTTCAGAAGTTCATATAATTACAGGCAGAAGTCCACCAGTTTTTACTGTAAATCTAAAGAAACATCAAAGTCTTGATCTAAAAACTACCCATGTCATATCTCCTGTAGCTGTCTTAAATGTGGTGTTGCTTGGCTTTTCTTGCCAGTAGAAATCTACTTTGATTTCTCAAGGATATTTGTCTAGATGATATTTGACATGGTTTTGCATCAGTTAAAATTTTTATGCAGTATCATAACTACAAAAATTTAGAAAATAATGTATTTGCATATATTCAGCACCTACAACAAAGAAATCTGAACTAGAATAAAAATGCCTGTAGAATGCACAAGACTATACATTAACATTGTTAGCTTTACTTCAAGGTTTAAAGAAAATATTTTCATGGAACAGAATTTTCATGTGACCTATACATAGCAGGTCTTGCAACATTAGAAATTGAAACAATGTTAGTATGAGGAGCTACACATAAAAGGACACTTTTACCTAAAATAGGATTTTAGTGTGTTGGATCTGCTGTAATTTTGGAATTTTCACAGAAATATTCTATTTCCAGGGAAGTGGCCAGAGTGCTCTCAGGCACATGGTGTGCTTCTTGGGGCAGTCCTGTGCAGGGACAGGAGGTGGACTTTGATGATACTAACATGTCCTTTCTAAATCAGGATATGCTTAGATTCTGTGATTGTAAATTAG
Source organism: Luscinia megarhynchos (assembly GCA_034336665.1). Lineage (NCBI taxonomy): Eukaryota > Metazoa > Chordata > Aves > Passeriformes > Muscicapidae > Luscinia > Luscinia megarhynchos. Next base: position 35,546,519 of record CM067566.1, on the reverse strand, counting down.
GCAGAGTTTCCATTTTAACGCTGATGCATGAAGCAATTCATGGGTGCTTTCTACACATCCCCAACAAAATAAGAGTTTTTTAGATAGAACCCAAAATTAAGTCATCTGAGAATCCTTATGAAGTAGGTACATTTAATCTGAAGGAGTTTCCTCATAAAAATTTGACTTAAAATATTTGGCATAGTGTTCTAGAAATAAATCCATGAAGATAAATGAATTTGCATAAAATTTAGTACAGTTAACAGATATATGCATCCTTTGCATAGTTCCCTTGCTAGCCTTTCTAACAACTTTCCTTGTAGGGGTTGAATCTACAAAGAAAAGGAAATTCTGACTAACCTCACCCAGCAACACTGACATTTTCTACAAGCCTCAGTGGTAGTAAATAGCAATCAAGACCCTTTTGTTCAAGACATGCCTTTTGTTTTAGCTATGAACAGAGACACTAAGCTACCTGTGAGAGCTCAGGTACGTGTCAATTGCTTCCACTGATGGAAATAGTAACTTAGGGTTCTTGGAAAGACTTCAAATATTCAGCCACCTAGAGCCGGAATTGTAGAAAAAACATCTTGACATTCTGGTAACAGAGAGCTTTTGGCAATAGCACATCCTTTGGTCAGTGTTTCCAGCAGGGAGATTTCCACATTGACTGTGCTGGAATGGTCAGATGGCAGGAAAATGATCAAGGCAAGAACAAAAAAGACTCTGCAGATTCTTATATCCAGTGGATTTAATCTGAAAACTGTCTTGCAAATTCAGGGACCAACTCTTTAGCTGCTACTAATATGTCTTTATCACCTAATATCACCTTACTAATATCACTTATTGTTGAGGCTCTGGGCAAATACCTCTAGGCAAATAATGCTGATTTACATCAGCTGACAGAATCCACCACCATTTTTATTTCAGCAAATTATGCATATGGAGAAGGTTCATGCTTTTCTTTATGTTCACCAAGTGTTTAATTCTAGTGGTGGGAGAGATAAAATAGATTTTGACAAGGGCCAAATTAAATTTCTTTTTCTGTGCAGAGTTCTATACCTATTTGGACTGGCCAGACCAGATGAGATACCAAATGAAGCAGATCTCTGTTGGATTGCTTGGTTACAAAAGGTGCAAAGTGTAGAAACACAAGCCAATGAAGAAGTTCCATACGGAATGTTGATACAAGTGAAATTGGAAATCTCGAGAAATATGGACTGAAAGTTTAATGTCTAAACATAAACAATTTAATGTTTTAATGCATTTTCAGTCATTTCAGCAAAAAACTATTATGAAATTGAAGGACACAAATGTTGGGAACTATATGCCTCCCATGCACAACTGGAACACTTTTGTTGGACAGGATAAAGAATGAAAATGCAGAAGATGGGAGTTCAGTTTAAGGCCAAAGGGTCAAGTTTATCATGGAAATAAGAGACTGAGGAGAAGATGTCAGATAAGGTGCTGCTTAATGAGAGGGACGGGGAGAGGAATCAAGGACTCAAAACAGTTTCTAAAAAAAGTGAGGAAAGCAAGAATAAGAGAAATTTGAAGCCAAAACATCTAATAAAGCAAATTCACTCAGAACCTGAAAATCTATTTGTAGGAAGGAAGCTATGCTTTAAATAGGAAAGCCATAATGAGAACATTGTTATGTTTTGTCACAATCACCAAAAACCAGAGCAAACCAACATGACACACTGGACAGTGGTATAGGAACTGGTATAGATTTTGGCTGCCTCGAAAAACAATTTTTTTGCCTAACATACTGTGTTTTAAAATAAAGTCCTTCTAGGACAATTCTCAGCAAAGCACAGAGTATTTTCTTTTACTATAATGACAATGTTAGTGTGAGAAGGGCCAGTTTAATGATTATGAGTGTAAATCATTTGCAGACTTATGTGTTTCCTACTTGTCAAATCAGATGGCTTCTGGTAAACGCTGTGAAGACTGTAAAGCTCTGAAGTCTGTCAAGTTATAACTGTTATATGATAAATGCAGTGATGGAATATGATTGTTTACCCATTGTTTAATGGGTAATAGAAATGCTTGTACTCCCAGAAACTATTAAAATAATGAAAATTAATGGAAATATGCAGATATTTAAAGAGTGTCTAGTAAAAGCAGGATGCTAATTAAACCAGATTAATGCTATGTATGCATAAATCTGTGAATTTGTTTATTATTTTGGCAGTTTAGTTTAACATTTGCAAAGGCTGCAATTTTAGTTTAAATGAGGGTTAAATGTTCCTGCAGCTCTTTTAGCCAGATCTTTAGGTATGAAGTTATCTACAGGAATAAGTCATTGAAGTCATTGTAACTTTTAACTTCAAAGGGATAGAATGAGCAGGATGAAGAGAACTAAAGGATTGTGTTCAGTCATAAAGGAGATTTTATCTCTCTCCTGCTCCTCTTCCATTCCACCATGGCCATCCCTAATCTACGTTTGCTAAGTTGTGTGGTAGCCCCATGCAGGAAGCTGCAGGCACAAAGGAGTGGGAGTGGAACCACGTTTCACCAAAGGAATTATACTGTCACTGCTTCTGAACGCAGAGCTGAAAAAAAGAGAGTAATAATTTGTATTTATGTTGGCTGTGGCAAGAGGGAGCAGACCTGAAATTCAGACAGAAAGATTCATTCTCAGCCAGTAGGTAGTGAGTTTGGAGGAGTTAGTCACAAAAAGAGATTATGTAGGGGCATCGCAGCTCTGGAGGGTCTTTAGGCACAAGCCAAACAAACATTTTCAAAAATAACACAGCTAGAGCTGATCATATCCTGGGGCAAGAGATAGACCAGATGACTTTTCAAGTCCCCTTCCAGTCTATTTTTCTGTGGCTGTAGCTGCTCTGACTCACCTCTTGTAAAGACAGTATTTGTTGTAGTACTAGCTATTAAGCTAGTAGCTAATTTTCCATCTCTGAAGAGGCTCATCATTCCTTATTCTAGTCAATGGAACAGGACCAGAAACTATTTTTCTGTTTCACCTCTATACAAGAATGTCACTAACAGTAATAATTTCCAGCAGAATGTCATGAGTCTGCCAAGGAATGGGAGAGTGAGTCTCTACCTATTTCTTATATTGATGTATTTTCACACAGTCTTTCCCCTCCAAACTTAGACAATAAAAACCCCAATAGCTACAAATAATAATGTTTGTTCTGAAAGGCAGGCAATAAACCTTTAACAAACAATGTCACTGTAACCCCTAAATTGTAATTGTACTGCCTAAGGCATCTGATAAAGGGTTCTAGTGTTCTTGCTATATTGTGTCAGGCAGATACATCAATCAAACTCCATAATGGTCTAAATTGGAAAATAGGGTAGTGGGAATAAACAGTTCTTAAAAAGTGGTGAAACTTTGTGACAAGCAGCCTTAACAGACCAATCTTGATTCTAAACATAGAAGCAATTTTAGGGCTTCTCTGGAGGCAGAGGACAATTATTGCCTAAACAAATAAACTAGTGTCTCAGTACCTCCGGCATTCTCTAAAGTTAGTTTGAAAGAGTTTTGAGTTCTGAATAGTGAAGTTTCAGGGACATTGTAGCTTGACCCATTAACTTTCATTGAACTGTATATGGACATCCTTTCAGATAATCCACACACTATAGTGGAATAGAATGAGAAAACTGGAATGTGTTTTGATTTTAGCGCCAATTCTTCTGCCAACAAAAATAACTAGATCTGAACTAAGATTAGATATATATGTCAGGCTCTGAATTTGACTCCAGATGAAGACTGCAGACTTTTGGTTCTTAGGTTCAATAAAAGACCGGAACTTCAGATTGTATTGGGAATGTTTATTTTAATCTGTACAGCAAAAATGGATTTATCTACTCATTTATATTCTACTGTGCTGAGGGCCTCTTTGCCTGGTAGGTGAACATGGAATCCAGAGCCTACAGGCTTGTGCTTGCATTCATACTTGCACCATGTACTGAATGGAATCATACAATGACAGAGGAAAAAAGAGCTACTCAAGAGTTTTTCCTCCATGGGAAGTGGTTATTCAGACTCTGAGAACAATTTTAGATGTCACAAGGATATTTCAAATTTAAATGTGAAATAGTTTAGCCTCTCTTACAACTTGATTTTTTTGTGTGAAGTAGTCACACTCTCTTCCAAGAGTAACTGAACACATTTTCTGGAAGGATTAACCAAGATACAAAGTTCAAATAAACTGCTCATGTGAATATAATCTGCATGATCCCCATGGCAGAATGAGTTTAATAAATGCTATTTAATTTAAGCTAATGCATAATCTCACATATATTTCTTCATCATTATGTAATATTCCATCTAATGTGATTTTACTTCAGATGCAAAGCTATATCAGCATATAATTGTGGAGCAATTGCAGAATTTTTTGTGAAGTATCACGTTATTTCAGTGGTATGATTTGGTAATTTGCATCTGAGAGCAACCTGGCTGATAAGCAGCTGTTCACTTCTGAGGTTCTTTATCAGAAGAATTTAAATAAGCTCCCCAACTCACAATGTAACCCTGCTTAAACGTTTACATCTGCCTGAAGAGCTGCTGCCCAGTCACATTGTAGTACCATTTTTCCATACATATGGCATTATGCTTTTTGTGCAGAAATATATAATACAGCCTGGAAGAAAAGACTCCTTCCTTCTTTACCAAATGACGTTTGGGTAGATTGAATTTTACTAGTGTTTAGATTTTTCTGATTTGTGTTTTTCTAATCCAAATGGGTTTGAATTGTGCTTTCTTCTTCCATCTTTGTGTTCTTCCTGGTATCTGTACCATGACCTCTATTTAGTTTTTTTAGCAATTTCCATTGTTTCTTCTGCTGTTCAGTAGAGATTCTTTCATGTCTTACTGTCATCATATCATGGTAGTATTTTGTGTAGTTCAAGGAATGCAAGCTTGCAGTTTTAAAATTTTTTTTACTTTCTGGTTTAATTAGTTTTATTTTTTTACTGGCATTTTTCTACCATTTCAGCTCTACATTTCTACTTTTTCTGTAACTACTTTAATAGCATAAAGTATATTAACAAGACTAGACCGAGGGGACATAATTTATAGGAATGAGTACACTTTCCATGCACATTCTTGTTGGATTTCTGTTGAGTAGGCACATCTGTTAAAAAAAAAAAGAAAATTAAATTCTATTCTTTCTGTTTTTTTCAATGCTAGGAAATATCCATTCACACTAAAACTGAAAAAGACTACACTGTATTAAGATCACCAAGCAATACAATATTTAACACTGCAAAACCCAGCCATACTAGATCAAAACAAGTAAACAAACATATAAAGCTGTATACTGCCTCCACCGTGGCCAAACCAGACCCTTAAAATAGTATGAAAACGGCAGGTCTACATGGTATTTGCAACACAGTTCAAAAGATTTAAAATTTGTAATAAATGGGAAATCCAAGATTTTCACTCAGGAGTTGTCCACTATTCCATGCAAAGTTTTCCATATTTTTATTAAAAAGCGACTTTAAGGGCACTTTTTGTTTAATCAACTATATTTAATTTCGCTATCAATGCGAGAAAATGATAGTCAGCAATGCAAGGTTAATTTATCTGTAGACTAAAATACTGTTACTTTTTATAATCTGTATATAGGGTGTTTTCTAAACTGCATTACTGATGGTTGAGAAATTTTTTTATATGTTGTTTAGTTAGATTAAAAAGGATTTGAGCAATTTGGAGATAGCTCAAGATTCAGTTTCCAAATGTTTTGATATTGCTTTTCATGGAGTTTAAAAGTAAAAAGGCATATAGCAACTGGAAAAGGAATAAAAGTTTACCTCATGTAACCTCACAAGTTTTTAAAGTATTTTTAAGGGAAGTTAACCTAGGTTTAATTTTATTCCTAGAGGTTTGTTCATCCCTAACACTAATGATCTGGTTGCAATATAGAGAACTGCAAAGATCTGCATGAATAAGTAGCAGTATCAAATTCCTGTCCTCCATATAGAATGTATTTCCTGCTAAGTGAACTTACATATTATACACAAAACTCTTTTTCACACCCTCCATCAGCTGATGTATTTGCAGATGCACAAAGACGTCGTCTCTCACAGATTTCATGTGCAGTGACTTCAGGGAGATTTTGTTTTTTTGCAAACATTGCTATTTTAATCTTCCCACCAGGAGACATGGTGGCTTAGGGAACACCTGTATCTACAGCCACCAAATTATCTGTGGGATGGTTTGCCCTTGACAGCTTCATTCTTACCATGATTAGGTAATGGGCAGCCAGGGAACACACCATAAAGGATAAAAACAGAAAGAGCTGCCAAAAGTTCATCTTGCCTACAAAACATTTTTCCCCTTGCCATCTACAAAGTCTCTCCCACCCCCACTTTCTGCAGAAAATGAAGCTGCAGTCATCATGTTCCTTTCTTTCATTTTCTTCAATCTCAGTTCCCCATAAGTGATGTCAGAGAAACAAATCCTGCTCTATCAGATTTGGGAAATCTTTGGTAATCTTGTTTTTGGTAATCTTCAGTGGGTTTTGATCCCCCTAAAGATTTTCCATGAGTTGTACAGACAGACTTGTCTCGCAATTTTAAATTTTTCTTCAAACAGATAATTTTTCTCCATTCACTCATCTCTTACAAATTGCTCAAGGCACAGTCACTCTCCTACAAATTTTTGTGGGGATGGTTGGTTCTCTCAGGCTATGTTCATGTTAGCAAGCAGTATGATCAAACAGGAACAGAGCTGAGGACTGGGGTATTTAACACACAGATTGTTGGTGCAAGTTTACTTCAGACTTGGTCTAATTTAGGAAGCCGAGGAGAGCTCTGGAAGAGTTGGGAACATCTTTGAGGAACCAGAGACACGTCCCTTCTTACACTATAGTGGCTTGTGCCATGTTCAAACCCTCTGTCTTCATTGTAGCAGGAAAACCCCTTGAGGCATTACCAGTACTTCAACTCAAGAGAGCACCCCATTCCTGTGTCCTCTCATTCATCTGTGTGCTAAGAAGCCTGAAATTTCTCTTGAACCTTGAGTCAAAAAGGGAGCAGAAAATGCTCTTTTCAGTCCCTAAGAGACAGAAGTTTGGGGATGGAGGTGTTAATTGAAGACAGGCAGCATAGGCAGCAGTGTAATCACTGAGAAAAGCTCTGAAGTACTGTGCTCTGTGGTGAGAAAGTGGCTCCTTATTCTACCTCATCCCAGATTTCACCATAGGATCTTATTTTCAAGACACTTGAGCCTCTGAGATTGTCTTTGCTGAAATAGTTAGTGCCCACATGTTTCTGAAGCTGAATGGAGTTTGCCTTTGAAGGCACAAGCTTTAGGGAATGTTACTTTTCCTACATTAGGAAAAGGGGAAAATGTCAGCTAGTTTGGCCTTATGTGTAGCAGCTGTTTATACATTTGGTAAAATCAAATACCTGAGTACCAAAATATTTCGGTTTAGATAGCCATCCACAATATTTTTAAGGAACATTTTATTATTCCCCCTCCTTGTTCCACTTTGAATTTTTTCTCCCTTTTCTTTCCACTTCCATGGGGTGAAGTCTCTCACAAGGCTATGTGTTCTTCCACACTACAACCAGGGGCTGTACAATAAAGAAACCTCTTCTTCTCTTGTCCTGCTCAGAAAGTCTGTGCTGCAGAGGGAGATGGGAATAGTATGATTATGGACTACAGCTGCCCGAGGTATTATGGAAGTATTTCATTACTGAAGTATTTTAATTGCGAGCCAAAATATTTCAGATTTGATTTACTTTTGAAGTTGAAGTTTTCCACTGTTTAATTTCCCTAAATAGCTTTAATGCTATGCAGCCTGAAAATGCTCCAAGATATCTCACACTCGACATCCAAAATTAATTAAGGTACTCTTCCTAGTTTTGCTGTTTTACTGGTCTCAACAATAGGCATAATAATAGAATAATAGAACAGCACCATTAAGAAGACTTAAGACTTAAGTAAGTCTTAAGCAATGTTAAAACATGTGGTACTAGAGTAAAAATTGTTTGAAAAACTGTTCTAAAAGTAGAAATGTGTTCCAAAAAATTGCTGAAAAACCATAATTCTGGAACAAAAGGGGATTTTGGCTGTAATTTATTTAGGCATTCAATTCAGGAAAATTTTTATTCCTTGCTACAGACATTAAGAATTCATAGTGCTGCAGTAAGAGCATCACAAATAGAACACTACTGCAACTGCTGAAAATATTATACAGCATCTTTATTTGGGAGTTGTCTTTTCAGTAAACATAAAAAAAGTTTTCTACATGCTTCTTGTTCAGAATAAAATTTCTTTTCACATATACAATGCTACAGTATTTGCTAAAAACTACTGTGGTCTTTAGCAAGTTTATACCTGTATTTCACTGTTTCAAAGGTAATAAGTAATAATAAGTAATCAGCTAAACTTTTCAGCCTTTTTTAGTGCTGCCAGGTCAAATGTATTAGCACACTGCTCTTCCTTAGGATACTGATCTGCCCATACTGATGTGCTCTCAGGTTTGGATTGAAGTGACAATAAGGTTTTGGGCAATGTCATACCTGCTCATGTATACACACGACATAACCCAATCAAGATACCCCTGGAGGCTCAGAAACTTTAAATTCTGATGATAAAACAACTCCCAGTTTTGTAAGCCTCACTGTTTTCCACAGTGGCACATGCTTCTCTGTTAGCGTGGCACATTAATGATGCATATTCTTTTGTCACAGTTGCCTTTAATGAGTCTGTAAGGGATTTTTACTGTATGTGTTTGCTCCTTGTCAATTAGAGGAGACACAGCAGCTTAGTAGGCTCATGAGCAGATTTTTATAGGATGTCAGAACAAAATGATTTTTTATTGACGAAGGGTCAAACTAGTTGTGCTTTTTGTAATGTCACACTAAACAATATGAGGAGCATGTTAAAAAAGCTCACTAGAAGGCAAAGACGAGGAGAAATGATTTAAAGCTACATTATCCTGTTTCTAATTCCTTTTCTTTCTTCCTGCGGAAATGTAATTGCAAGAGGCTGGGAGAAAGGATTGGAGCATTGGCTTCTATGTCAGCCTTGAAGAGAGTCATAAAGTCTCTTTTATGGGTTTCTCTTTAGCCTACTTCTACTTTTCCAAATTAGAGGAGACAATATGACAATCTTAGCTAGCTCTGATCTTACACCTTAATTTGAAAACTCAGCAGCAATATCAGTGCCCAACTTTAGGGGATATGAGGAAATATTTTTGAATTTAAACAATTTCCCATCAACCTGCAGTTAAGGCCCTTTTTACAATTGTCTGCACATTGTTTTAAAGACTTCCTCTCCCCCGATTTTATAGGTTCTGATAATAAAGATTCTGGATATCTAATGTCTGTCTCAGTTAAGCTGTCTGGTAGATTCTAGATATAGGAATCAAATATGTGTCTGGAAGATTCAATCTGTAAGTTGTACTGAATTTTTTCTCAGTTGAGTACAGCAAACATAAGGCATTAGAAATTATAAATCTGTGAAGCAGCTGAAGATCTTTTTCATCATAATTTGCTAAGGACTAGCTCTGGCTGTTTTATATATTTTGAATAATTTTAAACTAATATTTCTATGTTTTAAGCCCTAGAAATCTTACAGTACTGTGTATCACCTACTCCTTAGCATTTCCTGGCATCACTTAATAAAATTCCTGTAGCTGCAGCATGCTGCTGGAGCTGGTGTACCTTGGTCATGACCTGGAAGGACCACCCACTCCTGTAAAAGAGAGGGTAAGTCTGTCTCTATGCTAATTCGATTTTAGACCTCCTTTGAAGAAAAGGTATGTGTGTCCTTCAGTCAGCTTCACTCTGGGCTGAGCTACTTCTGTCGTGCAAGTTTAGGTCTTCAGGAGCCTTTTACAGCTATGTGCATAAGAGAGAGGGCATTTTGTGTGTGTAAGGGAGAAGCAGAAGGGAAACATTTATTGGTGCTTTTGTTTCCTTTTCGACTTGAAGAAAGCCCAGATATTTTGTCACTTATATTTGAAAAAAAAATCTAAGAAAAATAAAAGCATTAATGTTAGCAAAATGAATTTTTAGTTAATGAGATGTGATTGATCACTATGAAGGGAAAAAAAGCAATATCCTATGTCATATAAATCTATGTGTATTTTTTAAAGCTCTAAATAATTTTATTTGCCACAAAAAAAGCACTTGCAATTAGGAATGAAAAATGCAGTTAGTCAACGAAGAGAAAATAAATTTATTGAAGTGAGTTTGCAAATCACAGTTAATTGAGCTACAAACAAAGCAGCAAATAAAGGAAATAATGTGGTAATTGGAACCCTTATCCCTTATTGGCATAGATTATGGCTTGCTATCTTTTAGCAGTATTAAATCATTGCATGTGAATGTTGCCAAAAAAACTCTTCATTTCCTTTTAGTGACTTCTTACTGCCCTCAGTTGAAGTTTAATAGAAAAGGAAGGACATGATGTAGTTTTAATGACAGGAAACCCATGGCTTCCAAATGAATAAATTCCATCACTGGCTGCCACAAAGTGTGCTAATTATTTCCTTTGATAAATTAAAAGCCGTAAAAGTCCAAAGTATATAGCATGTGGTTTACAGTTATAGTCTGCCTGTCTGCATTATTGAAAGTTCATATAAACCTCATTATTTTAATTTAATAAACATTATAATTATTTTTTACACAAGTAGGCTATATAGAAAGCACATGTTGAAGACAAACTTGTCTGACAGAAGTGTAAATAGCCCACAAACAGAATAAGCAAGGAACATGATGTGTCATGTGTCATGATAGCTTGGGTTTCCTATGATACTCCCAAATGAGCAGATGCTTATTGTTCTTTAGCTTTCTAAACAAGAGACTAGTGACTAGCTTTATCCTGTAAATGAGTATCTCATCCTGCAAAGTGTGCTTTGATGAATGATATAGTCACTTGCAGTTTTCAACAGAGTCTGAGTAAATTTGGGAAAAGTCAAGGGAAGCGTGGAGAGGGAAATGGAGGTTTTAGAATAAACATTGCAGAGCAAAAAAATAAAACCCAAACAACCAAAAACAAAAGCAAAAACCCCTCCATATTTTATCTAAAAGAATTAAAGATATCCAGCAGTGATGCAAAATAACCAGGGGTCGTTTGATGAAGGTTTTTTGTTTGTTTGTTTGTTTTGGTTTGTTTTTTTGGGTTCAAGAAAGACCATATCCAATGACAGAATGAGAACCTGAATATTTTTAATGACTCTTGTACTAATGACATTCAGGCCTTCTCAGTCTCTCATGGGATTAGACCTTTACCTTAATGCAAAAAACCCAAACCAAACCAAAGATTGAAGAAACTGGAGAATGAGAAAAAAAGCCAGTTTTTATAGGTTGTGAAAGTTCATTTTGGCTTATTGTTCTAAAACATTTTAAATGGTGAATGCTTTACTTCTGGACTAGTCAGACAATACTAAAAGAAATATGCTACAGTGCCAAATCTTTTGCTGTGTCCTGATCTGATACACCTGACTACAGCTGTAAACTGACTCAAATGCCCTTTTAAAATAAAAAAGTATTCAGCTGGGCTACACGCTAATTTTGCTAAGTGTATTCATTTGGTAATGAGACCAGGACTTTCTGGAGACACAAGACAGAAATGACATGCCATAACACAGGGCATAGGTTCACACAGCAGATATCTGGAACCAGCAGGAGGATGAACAGAACCAGGATAAAGCAAAAGACAGGCAAACCATTCTGTCCTCTCAGATTTAAAATGCATATTAAAGAAAACAACCACAGGTAGTGACTGAAATTACAGGAACTGGAGCAAGTATTGTTTTCCAAAACACATTGCAGAGGTGGGTATGCACAGATATCCATGTCTTGCTGTGGGACAGCTGCAGCTCCTAAAGGACTGATCTCTGTGTCTCAAAGTGAGAGCTGATTTGTGCTGCTTGTTAAACTATGCTGTCCCTCGCTGAAATCAAACCCTACTGACCAGCATAAATGTATAACTGGGCTGGTTTGTTTGTGCTGGAAGTAACTTTTCTGCAAATAGTAGAGACCTCTGGCTATGTATGCCTTTGACCAATTCAGTAGGTCAGTGCAAAACCAAAAATGTATCTCCCTGATTTGCAGAAGTGTGTGCCCAAACTTTCTGAAGCAAATTCAAACATGCATGTGCTACACGGATGAAGTCAGTGGAATTGTATCAAATTGCAATGATGCTGACTTGGTGCTGTAATGATTTGATATTTCAGCTAGAACTTACCCATTTTAGAATGATTGACACTTCATCATGTTATGGGGAAATCTGTATATGACTGTGAGAAAAAAAAAAGAGAAAAGAAAGTACATGACTTTATGAGAAAGTGCTCGAGTCAATTTCTGAGGAGTGCTATTTTGCCTTTTGGTGAACTGACATGGAAACATCTTTAATTTTTTGTATGATGTGCTGGCACTTTTCTGTCATTGCATTGTTACATGTTAATATGAAAAGTGATTTTGAGGAAATTGATAGAGTAAGAAGTTTTCTGGATCTTTTTAGCTGAAAGGAAAGTTAAGAAAGAACTGTGGGAGGTGTTCTAATATTCTTGCAGAAATAATTGGTGTTGCAAGGAAATGTAGGAGGGTGAGTTCTTCCACATTGAAATATAATCCAGTCTCAGGAGTGCTTAAATGTACCATGCATTATACTTGAGGTATACAATTGCAAAGAGTTAAAAAAAGTATATTGAAAATACCAAATTTACAAGGAACAGTTGTAAGAATATCACCTTGAAGAGGGGCACACTCCCTTTACTCTGTGTGTCACTACTTCTCTCTAATAACAAATCTATTAAAAATAGTATAAAGGGCCATTAACAGTATAGTAAAGTCAAATCAAATGCACTATAAAAATATCATAGTAAACTGTGATAAGATTGTAGTGTACAAATAATTTCTGACTAACAATTCAAGGACCTGCTTTGCTATGACTTAGTACCTCACCTGTGCTGTGACACAGACTTGCTATGTCTGTGGTACTAAATTTGGGAGAGATATAGTAATATCTTTTTGGTTTTGATTATGAGGACATGTTAGTGCCTAGTTAGAAAATGCAAACACACGTTGACCAGGTAAAGTAATTCTATTCCTTTCCTCCTCCTTTTATTTTTATTTTCTTTTTGTAATTAGTGGGAAGAAGATAAGATTACTGCTTTTTACAGATTATTGGCTTCATTGATTTTTCCTTCTGTAGTCATGATAAATCTTCTTATAACTGAAAATGACTCTCATAACAGATAACTATGTATATTTTCATGGTATCTTGCTGGTAAAATAATTAAGGTTTTAGAAATGCCATTATGAAGCTATCTGTGGAGAACAAAACATATTGTAAAAGTTTTCTTTAAAATACTAAGGGTACTTAAACATCTAATTAATATTAGCAGTATGGAGCACTTTTGTTGTAAAGAGTTTCATTTTCTCTTAGCATTTCTTCTCGTAGTTGTTCTTCAGTGAATGACGTTGTGTTTTGTGTCCTGCATTTTATAGAATTTTTCTCTTTGTTAACATATTTTTACATGTAGAATGATGTGAACTGCATTTGCACCATGTGCAGAAAAACTATTGTCTATAAGTTGCGTAGAAATATAAGAAAAATAAAGGCTTCTGTATAGTCTTGGAATTCAAAGGTAACAGTGATGGACATAATATTGAAGGAGCAGCTAGATGGGGAAAGGCAAGGTTGCTGTGTAAATCCTTCTGTTTTACAATTTATCAAAGGTTAAAGGTCCTAAGAGAGCTGGACAGGATTATGAACAAATTAATATATATCCTGTCACTTCCTGGCTTCTCAGTCAAAAGCATTTAGGAGTTACCTCTGTGAAAATTTACTGCATTTGACTATGAGAAACAAGGGGAGGAGGGGCTGTGGTTTCTTTATATACCTGCAGGAGGTCAATGTAAGCTACAGTGATGAAATTCTCTCCTTGAATTTTCAGGGCTGTTTGCAGCTCATGTGGTACAGCACCACAGCATGTGTGGCTGAGGATATTACACAACATCTCTCTGATGTTCTGGGATAATATTAAAAACAAACAAACAAGCAAACCTGTTCAAATGTTTTAGTTTGCTTAGACACTAGAAGAATTCTTGATTTAAAGAGTATAAACCAAATGCTCCTCCATACTCTAGGCATGTCATTGGCATTACCTGGAGAGTTAGTTGTGGGCTCCTGGCTTCAGGTTGGAAGAAGCTGCAATTTTTTGGGGGGGCAGTGTTATTACTTCTGGTCTATGCAAAGGGCACAGAGCAGGGAGGTGGCAAGACTCTGGTGTGTTTGGTGACACAGGCTCCCTGTCAAAGTAGAGATACATGATTATTTTAAAGTTGGTCTTCATACATCATAGCTGCTTGACAGAATAGGATAACGCACTATTTTCTCATTGCTAGGTGTCATACAATGGTCAACACAGGCCAGTGTAAAGCTATAGATGCAATTACCACAAAAAAAAAGTTAAATGGCTGAATTTGTTGAAATATGGTGCTTCTTATTGTCACCATTGTTTTATCTGTTTTAATTGCATTTCTATTTCTACCGAGTGAGTAAGGGAGCTAAATAATGGTGTTATCCTATATTATGTTTCCATGGCCATGAGGTAGGAAAGCATGAAGGTTAAAAATCGAATTAGTTGCTTGAAGCTCTAATTTGAAATCCCATCAGGGTCACTTGTTTACTAGCACTAATAGTTAACTAGTGCACAGCCTTTAAATTACTGCTTATTACAGAGGGGCTGTTCACACCACTGTGCTTAAGGACCTGTCAGCATTTCCAGTGGAAAACTCTGTTAACAAAGGCTTATGACTTTGTCATTAATATTTGCTCTGAAACTTGCCAAATGTCATCTCAGGTTAGAAACAGATTATTTCCTTTATTGGAGACTGCCTGACTGGAATGGGAAATAAATTGGTTTTCAAATTATTTTGAACTCTAGAAGAACTGCCTGAAATGTTTCCTCACTACCATACTCTACTGTATTGAAAATAATGTGATTGAGGAGGATTCTGGGACACTGGGGTAAGGAAAGGGTAATACAGTGAAAAAAAACGAACATACAAGTTGTTTTGTTGTAGCTTTGCAATGGATTCGGTGGTGGTAACAAGACACATGGACAAACTTTTCTAGCTTTTGTAAAATATTGTTGGAGCTTTGGCTGTTAGAATTTTGGGGTTCTGATACTTCAATTTACTTCTTTATAGCGACCTTTTAAATCTCATTTATTTAACCTGGTGACTGAGGTAACCTGGATTTGATCCTTAGTTGTCCATCAACATTTTTGTAGCCTGAGACCTGTAATATAGACAAACTTGGGTCTCATTGTCCCATCAGAAGTGGCTTCCCTCCACTGCCTACCAATCCCTTGGGTCTGATCAGATGCTGAGGATGTGAGAGCTGTTCCAAGACCTCAGCTTCAGTGCTCTAAATGATACTCAGAATTCTCAGATTGAAGCACTGTTATTTTTGGGGGTTTCCTCTTGCTTTTCAGAAAATAGCTGCTTTCTTATGCTGTTCTCTGCTACTCATCTATATTCAAGGAATACTTTATTTCTCCAAAACACAACTCAGAGCTTTTAATAGTCCACTGTTTTATGAAGGAATGACTTTCATTTTCCTGTTGATACACTGGGGGATGTTTCTTTCCTTTATGTTTGCTTTTCTTTTAAAATTTTCCTTGAACAATAAATGTACCTAAATTCCAATGTTTTAAACTTTGTTAAATTTTTTTGACTTTTTTCAGTTTGAGTTACTGAATGCTTCATTATCCAATTAGTGTCTTATGTCATGTGCCATATTGTACTAAAACTGGACAGATAACAGCTTCAAAGATCTTTAATTTCTTTTTCTTTTTTCTTTTTTTCTTTTTCTTTTTCTTTTTTCTTTCTGTACTCCTTTTATATTTTCAGAACTCAAATTGTGCTCAAGCACACAGAGAAAGATACTGTTTTGGAGATTTCAATGCACATTTTTGAGAAATCTGTAAATCTGCATTTTGAGAAATAGTTGAGTATGCAGCAGTTCCATATGGTTATCTTCAGCTCCACAGTTTGTGATGCAATTTTTTTTTTTGCTGGAACATATTCAGGTTTTGAGGTACAATATTTCCATAGCACTATTATTCATGGTTTCTGTTCACAGCTACACTGTGTCTTATTCAGCAGGCTTATGTCTCTTGCTGTCTGCTCGTAGGTGTTAGCCAGGAAAAAAGATGCACGTGCTAATAGATATTTCTTTTCCTGGAAGAAAATATACAAGCATAGATTTCACCATATTGTCTTTCATTTATGGAGGGGGAGCATCTATTTTAAGTAAATATCATTTTATCTCTGTATTTTGCAAAGGATTGAAAGAAGTTAATGGAATAAATATGTATGCAAATTCACCAAATAATTACTCAGAAAGCTGAGTGTGAAAATAAGGTCTAAATGAAAGTAAATATGACAGCATTAAAATTAGTTTTGACATCTGATATGAATCAATATGTAAGCTGGGGAAAGGCAAGATCATATTCAAAACTAAGGAATAAAAAAAGATTGAACCAAAAGGCCTATAGCCCTGCATATGTTGGGGGTTTTTTGCCATTAGAATCATTGCAGGAACAGGAAGATAAGAAGAAAAATTTCAGGAGTTGTTTATTATTTTTTATGTAATAAGATATGCAAAAAATAGAAAGTAACTCAGAAATGCACAATTATTTCTCCACATTATCCATTTGTTAAACAGAACAGGAATACTCCATGCTTATAGTAAACCAAGTTGATTGCGAATCAAATGTAGATTATTAAAGCTGAAGAGACAATAAAAATGAACTGTAGGATGTTGCAATGGAGGCTTAAAAGGATGTGGAATACCAGTCTAAGGTAAAGATGCTCTGAAGCATCAGGGTTACTGGTGAAGAACTTTATTGTCCATCAATATTATAATCTACTATTAGGGGAATATTATTTTAACCCCTTGCCTTCACCACGCGCATCTGTGTAGAATTGCTTCACTGGGCTTCTGAACACATCATGCACACTCATGTTGCCCCTGATCTGAGTGCAAAGCTAACAATGTTGATTCATTGTTGTGCTGATAATGCTCAATTCAGAAAAAAAATTAACCTCAAAAACCAGTAAATTTATTTTCCTTCGAAATCTTTGTACCACATGCAGATGTTAATTATTTCCTATACGATTTCTGTCATTTGGGTGAAGAATCCATGTGTGCCTTCCATGACCCCAAGTAGGTTGTTAGCTGCAGCAGAGAAACAGGACTTCAGAGGGAGTTGCTAACCTTCACTGACTGGCCTGTCAGCCAGAGAATGATGCAGAGCACCTTCAAAAGGTCCCCTAAGTAATGAGCACTAAGGAGGGTTATAATGGGCCCATCATTAGCTCCAGCTAATATTTTGACCTAATGCCCACATATACTACAGGTGTCGTGCAGGGCCACCATAGGATTAATCTGCAGGATATTTTGTGGCTATATGATGACAACACATTTCTTCAGCATGTTTCCTGAATTGTAAACCTTTATATATGTATTTTGTAAAATGCAAGAAAATTATGACCTCTTGCATATATTTTTTAATTCTTTGCTCAAACTCAGTCGCCTACAGTGACCAATGAAACTAAGTAAACAGCCATATAAAAGAGAAAATAAATGGCAAGACATTAAAAGCTTACCCTCTAACAAGGATGCAGCAAATATAAATACAGCTGCTAGAAAAACTCACCCGTTGTCATATTTTGTGTTCTTTCTTTAAACTGTTTGTTGTTTGTTTTGACTTTTTTTTGTGTGTGAGTATTGGTATTTCCCCCCCAAATCCTATTACTACTTACAATTTTGAAGAGGATGAAAACTTTTGCACTCCACTTCTGCAAGCATTTTTGTGGGCCTCCTGTACACTTATTCCCTTCTTTCCATGGGGAGTTTATTTTCATGATAATAACTTCTTTTACACATTTCTAGAACATGTTTGGTTTTTATTTTACCAAACTTATTCACTTGGTCCTTCAAAGTGTTGGACATTCTTACCCTTGTTACTTAATAGTTAGGGATCCTACTCATGTTTGCTATGGATCTACTTTTTCAGTAGTTACAGCTCTGCTTCCTTTTTTTTCTTTACATCATTTCCTAAGGAATAGCAGCCACTTTGTAAGATTAACTGAGTGAACATTTGCATTGCTTTTATTCTCAACCAGATTAAGGCACAAATTCATCCGCTTGCCTGCACTCCTATCAGCATTGCATAGAGAGCTGAATTTCATTAATCTGTGCAGTCAAACTGCTGAGTGAATTTCATGTGGCTGTAATTTAAAAGCCATATTGTAGAATATATCAAATATAAAAAGAGAATTCATACAGGTTTTTGCCCAATACTACCAAAGACACATTGAAACTTTATGAAAAGCTTATTTTGTAATAGGAAATTTATTGTAAGGAAAGGGCAATATTTGACTTATAAGTACTTACTTTTAAATTCTTTTCCACAGATACCTCCACCCTCTCCCCACCCCCTCCACCCCCACCAGCTCCCTGGTTTTGTGTACTTGTATCAGTTATATCAAAAATCAATTACATCCAAAATGCCAGGTGCTATTTAAACTTGATAAAGGAGCAAATATTTTCAACATTCATGCTGAAACACCAGTTAATTAAAGCAAAAACATCTAATGAGATGGCAAAATCATACATTCTTTAAAAATGACACAAATTGAGCAAAAATTTCAACTTAGGTTAATAAGTGGAAAGCCTATACCCAGATTCACTGAAATGCAGAGTGTAGGCTATATATTTGTGTGTGTGCTCATACAGATTGTTTTTAATTTAAATTACATAACTGTAGATGAACACAAGTTCCTTTTTTCTTTGGGCAGGAACTTGTTAAGAGACAACACAGACTTCATTAAGAAATGTTAGATGTCAGTTTAAAATTGAAGAACTAAAGCTTACTGTATTTATGACTGTCTTTAAAATAATTTAAATTAACAATGCAGATTTGATGCTGAAATATTGCTAGAAATGGATTCTACATCATTATGCCAATTTAGATAACTTATTAAAGATGCTATTATTTTGGGGAGTTGGATAATGTTAAACTCTAAAAGGCCATTGCAAATAATTTCATTCATTGAGAAACAGCACTTAGTAGAAAAGGGAAGAGAAAAGAAAGTATTTTGGATGACATTTAACTTGACTTCATTTGGGCATGAGACCTTAAAATTCTCATTTGAGCTTACTGAATACAAATCAATGTTTTGTTAGAGGTTTTTTATTTTTTTCTTCTTTTCTTTATGAATTATTTTCAGGGACATTCAAGCAATCTCTGTGCAGTTTTTTTTAAGAAAAGAGAATGAAAACTTTTTCTTGAGACAACGATATTCAGTCCTTAAAATGATAAAGTCTGGTCAATCTATGTTTGTTGTTTCTTTCTCTATTGCCACTAAAAATAAAACCTTCAGGAGAACATTTCTTTAGCTCACTTTTTCATTATTTCCAGAGGCAAAAGCTGGCAAGGCAATTTATAATTCAATTTTTGCTAAATCCACAACACCTAATATATATGTCAGGCATTTCAACGGCAGGGTACTTTGGGGATAGGTGATAAATTGTGCTGATTATAAGTGCAAGCTGTTCTTCTAAAATATCATATCCAAAAGAAGGCAAGTATTATTAGGAGAATGTAATGTATCTTTAGAATGTCCAGAAACATAAGAGATAATCACTTCACGTGGATATATTTTCCCTTGAGTTTTACAGCTCAATATTAAGGTTTTACCCTGGTTTTGATAGCACTCATCTGAATGGAGGGACCATCATAGGTTGGTAGTCTTTCAGCAGTCACAGAGCTCTTAGAACTGCAATAATTCATTTCTCCCAAAAAAAGAGCTTTACTATGAAACCTGAAACATGGTCACAATAATTTTCTGATTATGTTGGGGAATGTGAAAAGTCTAAATATTATTCTGTAGTATAATTTGTCCTGATATTTTAAATAACTTTTCAGTGTTTCCATGTATTTTCCTGTGGGGTACACGTAGTTGTTTATTGATATTGTTTATCAATACTCCTGAGCAAAAACATTCTTCGTAATAATATTGGTTGTTAAGACAATCTGAAAACAAGGAAAAATATACTATATCTTGGGAACTTTCCTGTTAGTTTCTGCTTTTTAAAACCAAAAATTTGTTAGTATTACGAAGATGAGATCAACTAAAAGACAGGCAAATGACTGAGATTTGGGGAGTGATGGAAACCTTTCCAATTTTATGTTGTTTGTCTTAATTTAGCTTGGCTGATTTTGACTTAGCTGCTCAGCAGATGCTGCTTGTTTATCTTGCCAACCATTATTTGTATCCTGATCAGACTCTCTGAGGAACAGACCGATTTTGTGACTTTTTTAAAAAATCAATTTATTACTCTTCCTATACTATCATCCTGTTTTAGGCATATTTCCTTCTCTTCAATTTTTCAGGAAATTGTTTTCTTGCTTTACAGGCAGGGTCTCTCTTTTTTTTTTTCCTAAAACAGGAAAAACATTTTAAAGGAAAGAAAATAAAATTATAAATTTTATGTGCATCTAAGATTAAATAAAAGGTCAGTAATAAAACCAATAAGGCATAGAGTAGAAAAAGACAGCTTGAAAAGATCCTGTTCTTTCTAGTTTCTGTCTGTCCGCTACTTTTATTTCTCTGTTTCTTTCAAATTGTGCCATAAATCTTCTCTAGAAGTTCTCCTTATTTTGTGTAATATCAGCAACCTTTTGTAGACTCAAGTGCTTCCTCCTTGCCCTCAAACTCTAGTTTTTGTATCATCCAAACTCGTTTAATGAAGAAGATGAACAAAATTGGAAAACAAATGATGGCTCATGAACCAGACCAGCTTGGCGTGCACACTTGTCTGAAAGACTGATGAGATAATACCTGCAAAAGAATGGTCTGCTCTGACAGGAAAAGGAGAACCAATGTATCCAGAACACCCAATAGCTCATCTGGCAGTAAATGAGAGGTCAAAATGTCACTCTTCCAGTCCTGCCCCTGGTGGTGTTAGAAATCTACGAAAGAAGTCCTAATATCTACTCAACAGTATTGTAGGCATTCTTATAGAATGGGTGGGGAATTAAAAGCATGTAAAAGTATGGATGGAGGAGATACATCCTCAAAGGAAAAATGAAACTTTGGAGGAAGATTGAAAAAAATCCTGCAAGGAAGTCAGCGAGAAACAGATACCCTTTAGCAAGAGGCAGGGAGAGATGCTTCAAAATATTTGAAGAAATAGCAAAGAATAAAATGAGGAAGAATCATGAAAACGTTTGCCCTCTTATTTTAGTCTTTGCATTTGAGATTCAAAAAAAAATTCCTTAAAAAGGGGGGATAAGTGTAGTTGAGAATTTCTTGCTCATGATTGATGATACAAGGCAGGCATGGTTTCTGTTTGGCCATTTTCTTGGGCAGAGAAGAACACTGTGTTATAATACCTTTCTAGATAAAGACATGCTGAAATTTGTAAGGCTGTTAGTTGAACCTAACCTCACACTGGTAAAAGCTGTTACTACAGCAAGTCAGATTGAATCAGCTATTAATAATGCAAAGATGTCATTACTTCCCAAAAGAGATTCATAGCACAACTTGTAGGGAAGTATAATATTTTTCATATTATTAGGGGCAGACGTAGAAGGGGACATTGCCTACTGTATGAGGTTTTTGGTTTTTTTCTGAAGAGGGTTTTAAATGGCAAACAAAAGATACAGACTAGAGAAGTTAAATCATCCATTTACTCATAATTTTCCATTAGATAAATTAAAATTTGGGCTTCCATTAACATAAAATTCCTATTACAGATACATTCTTGGCCTTGAAGGGCATGGTAGAGAAGAAAGTAAATTTTTCAGAGACAATGTTCTTTTTTTAACATATTTTTCTATGCCCTGACAACACATGACTTGCTAGAATCCTTCTGTCTTTAATGAAAAATGAATTGGGGCTGGCCTGTAAATATCCTCAAGCCAATGCAAAATCATAGCTCTCAACCCTCTGGAATAACAGCAGGCCTTTGCTGTAGATGCAGCCCTTTTAACTTACTGTTTTTCTCATACTTGAGTGTTTTTGTGGGTTTTGTGGTTTTTGTTTTACTTTTTTTTTTTTTTTAATTTTGATGGGAAGGACATTAATTAGTTGGTGGATTTTGGGGACTGTTTATCATATCTTCTACTACTTTGTATGAATTTATACATTTAGAAATTTAGAATTTGAATCACTGATATAATATTTCTAAAACTTCTCTTCCTGAGAGGGTTGAAGAAGACAGGAAGGTTGTATGTTCTTATGAGTCTCAGGGACCTTGAATACAGGCAAAACATATATTTTGATAATGAAATATTGACAACTATTTTCAAAATAAGCACAAATAGAGTATTTCAAATCTGGGATATTATACTTGGTAAATTGAGTGCTAAAATTGTTACAAATTTCTACGTGAGATTAGGAAAGACAATTTCAGACTTCACACAGGGACCAGAGTTCAGCCAGTCCCTCTAATTACAAGAGTCTGTTTCTATACACTCCCTAAAATAAGAATAATTGAATAAAGATCCAGTTCTTTTTTCTTTCTTCTTCATAGCAATCAAAGACAGTTTAGTTTGACTTTCAAAGGACTTTGCAGAAACATCCTGTTGGGTGCATGTGCCCTTTAAGAGGTAGTAATATTGTATAGGAAGCAATGGGTGAAGAATTCAAGAGCAGCATCTGAGCAGTGTGATGGAAATGCCGAGGTGCCACTGAAGTAATCTGTTGTCCTCTACATACTTTTCTGGTAGAAAGGAATGGACATAGAGTCTGTATCAACCTTGTGTTCTCTAAATCTGGGCAGAGGTATATCTCATCTCAAGCAATGTGATGAGATTTTTTATGAAAGAAAGCTCTTCAGGTGATGTCATAGGCCTGAAAATGTATGGTAAGATCAAAAAAATAAAATCAAGGTTATCTTAAATTACTTCAAAGGAAATGTGATTTGTTTTTTTAATTAGTTCAAAGGCTTCTGTAAAAGATATTCCTCCTGGGTTCCTATTACTACCAAAAATTGAAGAATAAACAGGAACTGTATATGTTCAAATATGGAAAATCAGGAACTCCCATAGAAGATGGTGTCCCTGTTTTATTGTGAAAACTAGGTATTTAGGGTTGAGATTTTTGCAAGAAATATTTCAGAGTCTGCTGTCATTAAGAGGGTGCAAAGAGGGAAAGATAATAAGACTGTAATTAATTTTATAATCCTGAGGAAATTTTAGCAAAGTTAAAATAAATAGAGACCTTGGGCAAATGGAAATCAAACTTTCAATTACTCTAAAGTAGATTCTGGCTCATTCAATCTAGCTGACACTTTGATGAGTTTAAATCCTTGCAGACGCTATGTAAGAACTGAATCCAGGCCAACTACACCCCCTCTGTCTTTGCAAATGCAGAAGCAGTGGTATCTCAATAGTAAGAGAACCAGCTCTTTCAAAAAGGAAATTTGTAGATATAACATGAACAGTGGATGTCATTAAAAGTCAAATGACTACTTTTTCATGTTGGTGAAGGTTCTCAGAAGGGAAATATAGCACATTAGATTATGCAACTTACTTTCAGGGTTTTGCTGTGTTTTCCTGTTTAAAACAAAATCCATGTTGCAAAAGAAGACAAAGGCAATGAACATAGTATTTATTTTACTGTACTTCAACAGAAATTTCATAATCAGAGGTACCTTTAAAAGTATAACCATTTCCCTTTCCTACAGTTAATATCCTTAAACTGCACACCCATAACAGCACTCTTGAAATATGCAACAAAACAAATAGTTTGTGTATCAGTGCTTACAAGATACCAGTAAACAATAAAGTTTGTGCTCTCAACAAATTTTTTTTGCTGTGAACTGGACACAAAAAAGTCAGGAAACATGAGGAAACCTGAAGACAGTATAATTCTAGCACTTGGTTTTAATTAAAAACTTTTTCTAGACCTTAAGCCACATGTTACTTGTATATATTATCAGGATACAGGAAAGAAGAGAAATTTCACTGAGGCTTGTTAACCCAATATTCAAGGCAGTTCAGTTAAAAGAAGGAGAGCAAACAGTAAATGTAGAAGGCTCTGAAATGCAGGTGAAATTCTTTCAGTAGAATGATGGCACTTTGTACAAGGGATTTTGAAAAGTGACCAGAGGCTCTGTAAGGAGAAATTAATCCTTTTTTATTTTCATAACATATTTTCTTAAATGTCTAAAACATCAGAAGCAGCTACTTATTAGATCTAAAAAGTGATCAAACAATTCAAAATTCAAATTTTTCTGAAGGAATGAAGGTATCTGTATCGCAAATGAAGGTCCTGTGTAATGTGAGGTTTTTTTAGCTTTTTGTTTCTACACAGTCAGTGAAGATCAGTGCTAGTATCCCAAGCCAAATTTTCTGATCGGAAAGAAAGTAAAAAATTATTTAAAAATTCTGTAATTCATTCAGAGTATCATGGCACCCTAATTTATTCTATAAATATTCCAGTATATAATGCAGGACTGTAGCCAAATAAAGTACTCTCTGATGGATTTGGAAGTACATAGGAAGGTGGATCAGCTGAAAAAAATTGTTATCTGAAAAAGGACTGACTTGCAAGGCTGCTTGTGAAATAGCTTTAGCAATGAAATATGTGCTAGAACAAGAAAGGAAAACCACCAGATGACAAAATGGGATGGATAAAGTGCATGACACAACAAAACAAAAAGCTTTCCTTAAAACTCCATTGTCATAACATATTCCTCCGCTGGGTCCATGAACAAAACACTTCCCAGGAAGTGCAGTGCAAGAGCAGGAGGTCGATGAAAGTTATAGATGGGGAAGCAAATGCAGCTGAGAGGTTCAGAACGGGGTATAGAGCACAGAGCTGCGAGTCAGAGCACAGGATGGGAGAGTGCACAGGAACAAGCACTTTCTGGGGCTGAGCCGAGCTGAGTACAGCTGAAGTGTTCTTACAGACAAGCTACTTTAAGAAAAAATATGATGTCACTGTTTTTACATTGCAAAAATGTAGGCCAGCATACCCTCCTGATGGGGAGTGCAGATACAGTGATAGGGCCAGGAGAGCTATGCTTGAGGTTAACAGAATGCCTAACATGTGTGTCCAAGTGGGAGGAAACCGTGGTGAGACAAGAAATGAAAGAAATAATTCATTTAGTGTCTGGCATGATGATTGTGAATTTCTTTAAAGACAATTTCTTTATATTGTGTAAGTTTGTGGGCTTTTGTGTCTTTCTTTACTGCCGCTGGAAAGAAGTACATCTCCTTGCTGGGACTAAATTATGATCACTTCGGTTGTGTGACTATTAATCAAGAGAAGGCATTTGCAAGCCTTTCCCAGCCACATATCCTTTGAGGGTTCTGAAAGCTATAGAATGCAGTTTGTTATCTGTCACTGCGAGGCCGTGCCAAGTTCCATGATGCAGTGAAAGCAAAGTCATACGCTGCAGCTGACACTTTCCCACTGACCTCAGCTCATTGCACTGCATAAACAGAAGCTATTACAAGTCAATATGGTTCTTTCTATGCTGAAAGGAGTGCAAGAAAGCTTTCCACGTTTCTGCAAGGTTCAAAGTGAACAATGTGCTTTTTCTGTCACATCAGCAGGCGAGGCTGTCATATCCTCAGTTCACCTCATAAATAATAGGCATAGAGGACAGTTGTATTAGGCTGCAGTTCAAAAGGGTTGTAATCTGACAGCAGACACTGCCTTTCCTTGACATGCTCACCTTTAGCCATGCTTAATTGTTGGTGTGCTTCAATTTAATGCTGCCTGCTTGGTGAATCGACACCCAGGCTTGTAGGCAAGGCCTTGCAAGGCCTACAAGGAGAAACCACTGGGCAAAAGATGGAAAAAAAATTTGGGCAAAGCCTGGCAACACTATGGCAGCTTCTGTGAGAAGACACAAGTTTGGGAGTGGGTCACCAGGCTCAGGACCTGCCACAAACCTTTTCAGGGTTGGTGGCAGCTGTCAGGGAAGGGGATTGAGAGGAATTGGCTGTGGCCTCCAGGGAGCCCCACCAGTCTGGAGGCGGTGGTGGGCAGAGGGGTTGTTTTGTTTCCTGCCCTGTCCCCGGGAGGTAAATGTGAAGGATTGGAGAAATAAAGCAGGGATTTATTGGGAGGGAGCAGATTTACTAGGAACTGGTGGGCAGGGAAGCATTAACCTCCTGCTCCCTCTCCGAGCTGATCTGGCGGTGGTGGGGCGCGCGAGCTCCTGTCCCTGCCTGTCTTTCTCTCGGGGTCCTCAAAACAGGCCAGGAGGCCGTGGCACCCTGTATGGGGGCATTTCATTTCCTCCCGTTCCCCCTGATCTGCCAACGTAAACAACTGCCTACTTTCACCTAAACTGAAAACCAGATCTGCCTCTAATCACGTTGGGTGACTGTTGACATCTGTAGAGTTTGATATTTTGATAATATGTCTGTGATAATACTTCATTACAGTTATGTCCTTGGCTATAATTCTTTCAACACAGTCACTTTTGTACTGCCCTTTGAATTGCAGGAAAGCATTGTAAAGCCACATTTTGCTCTGATGGTCGCATTACAATTCAGATGATTTAGAATTAATAAGCATTTGATATACCTTTGAGAAAGAGCAAGCAATGCATTTTTTTCTCTTGTTTTTTTCTTCTAAAGGAAATTGTGATGTGTTTGGGAGAAAGGGGAGAAGACTTCTTTCTCCCCTGCTCAGATTTGCTTGTAATTTGAAACCATTACTGGTGTGTTGTCATATAATATTATACTCCTCCATTTTACAGACTCTTTACAGTTATTTCCCTGATTGCTTGCCTGGACATAGGAGATCATTAAACTATGAATTGAAAATTAGCATGCTGATCAGCAGTTTATGGATCAGCACTATGGATCTGTGGGGCTTTATTCTTTGCATATAGAAAGAAGTGTATGTTAGACTGTGCTTTTAATTTAATCTCTACTAAGTAATATGTCTTATGATTTCAACAGTAGAAACTTGTTCTTATGTTTTGAGTGAATAAGGTAAACCTTTGCTTGCCACTTCTTTCACAGATGGTAAATTCTCTGTGTACATTTTACCAATAGTTTGAAATCCCAAAAATGCTTTTGTGGAGATAATATAATATTTCATCATCCGCCAAAAGGAAAGTTTAGGCATTGTTTGAAAATTAATTGAATGACTTGCAAAATTTTTAAGAATATTTCCAATACTTCCTTGAAGTAAAATTTTCCTTGGGATCAACAAATTAAAACATTTCATTTAGATAAACATGAAATATATAGTGTTGTTATTAACCAGTTGTTATTAATTATATAGAAGTAGAGCAATCTGTCACTTGAAAACAGTTACACTAGCTTTGAGACTAAATAATTTTATTTGCAAAGTTGCTCAATGTTTTCTAGAATTTTTTTCTGAAGATCATGGGGACAGACTGCTAAATGCTTGTGCTTTGTTTCCTAAAACCAGCAAATTAGACCAAGAAAAATATATTTCTGCAAGGAAGGTAGTAATTGAGTGCTTTTTGAGTAGATTCTATGCCCACACTAAAAGGGTATGTTTTGTAGTTGAATATAATTTCTACAAAGTTTTCTGGAAGAAGTGCCTGACATGTCTCTAGCATCCAGAATGTTGAAGAGGTTTATATTTTGAGTCTGCTAAAGCACACACCTCATGCATCTTCCTGTCTGTAATCCTGAGCCCAAAAGATTCCAGACAATATGAATGTGCCTCTTTTCCTGCTGTGGATAATGGAAGATGGAGTGAACAAACCTATGCAGGAGCAACTGGGAATGTGCTAACTTAATCCTTAATGAGAATGGTAAGAATGTTTTTCTTGTGCAATCTTATCATTAGACTGTCATCAGTAGTCAAGACAACAATATAATCCTGTTAGAGGTAGTCAAGATTAAGGCCTTTCTTGGTTCATTTAGATTCACTTCACTTTGTTTGTCCTGGAGGTAGGGTTATGTCAGTGTCTCCAGATGGCACAGTGTCTGCCAACCTGCAGAACATGCAAGCTCAAGTATCACCTTGTGCATGGAGTTCAGCTTGACTCTCCATCATGCAAAGATGAGACCTCTGTATTATAGTTTCATGGTTCACTTTCCCAGCAGAAGGGTGGGAGCTGCTCCTTGACCACGTGTAAATGCATCTGGAATCCCACTGTGGTTGATATGAAGGTATTCTACTCAGATCAAAAGAAGGTCTGAAGAAGCATGCCCAAACATTACCCACAACTGCACATTATCTCTACAAGATCTCTGTAAACACCTAAATTCAGATGAGAGATAACTCCTCTCTTACAGCATTTACAATTTTCCCTGTGAGCAAGTACCTGCAGGTTTGAGATAAGACTGAAGGCCTCATTTCTTATAATAACCTGATCTGTTTCACCTTTTTATTTTAATCTCTAATTGTTTTTTTGTGTAGTAGGAAGGAGTTATAAAGACAGGCACTGACTCTGCAGATGTAGGAGCAAGAATGAATGTTTTGGAAGTGGAAGACATGAGGACTGAGAGTGAAACCTGAGAAAAATTTCTGTTGTTCTTCTTGCTGGCCTAGTTGTGTTTAACCAGAGGGGAAAAGAATTGATATAAGAAACAGGCAGGAACTAGCCCCAGCTGCTGTCTGTCTTTCCCATAAATACCCAAAACTCCTGAGCTTTTTGTGAAAGTCTCCCTCACATGTTTATTTTGTCCAGCCTGACTTTTTTTTCCCCCAGCAGATGTTAAAACCAACCTTTTGCTTGCAAGAAGTTTTGCTTTGATGATTCATTGTAGTCTGAAACAAATTTCCAAATCAGCTGTTAGATAAGCAAAGAGTAAAGAAGTGTTCAGAGTAAAGCAGTGTTTGGAGAATATAATTGATGGAATAATAACCTGACTTGTAATAACCTTGTAATCCAAGGTTAGGCGCTGGTGTTTTACCTACTAAGGTAAATATTCACAATCTCTTTCTGACTTAGGTGTCCAAACTATAGATGTATCTTTTCTTTCTAAACGGACTTTTCATCCTTTTACTGACATTAGTTCTTCTTTTTATTCAATTAACCCAGAAACAAAGCTTCTGGCAAGGCGAGTCAGCTGTTGTCTGCTGAAAAGAGACATACAAATCTTGTCACATAGCTTTTATTTCTATGGTCAGGAACCCTCAGGCCTGCTATTAAGGCAACTTAGGCTTGTGTGGAACTTTGCTGTCTCCTGCACACTCTGAAATAAGATTACATGATGGAGAAGATCAATTTACTGAGAACATTTAAGCTCAGAATATTAAGCTTTTTGTGCAATCACATCTCCTCTCTAGCTGTGTGGCAGAAAAGCTAGCCACAAGATCCTTGACAAATTAGATATTACCACATCTAACTGTGTATATTTAAGCTTATCAAACTGAATCGTTGCATTGTGACTGTGCTCTTACACAGACAAGGACTCCATTTAATAAATGCAGTGCCATTTAATAGTAATTAATCACCCAACTAAAATGTCACATTAAGGTCAAAGAGACCAGGAGACAAAAAGAAGAGAACATTAAATTCAGCTGACAAACATAGGAAAAGAGAATATAGAGCCAAAGAAAGTTCTGGGACATTGGCACTGGTAAAACATTTAATCCAAACTTCTTTACTCTCCATTCAGTTCAGAAATAATCACATTCACTTGGTTCAAAGCAAGGTCATTTTTGTAACTTTTAAATGAAATTTCCTCATTGCGTGTGCAGTGACAGCCCATTCCAAGCTTGGAATTGTTGGTGCATTTTACGGATGTTGTGTTCTCAGTATTTGCTGTTTCCTTCCTCTCTGTTTCTCTCCTTTTTTCTTTGCTATTATGACATTCTTCATTTTTGTGGAATTTTCCTCAACATGTCCTGAATGCAAGCACCCTAGAAAATCTCAAGTTTTTGTAGTTTACAATTCAGAATTTGATTTCATATTACTGCTGTGCAGTTCTCTAGCTTTTGTCGTGGTTTAATCATTCAACAGCAACAAGACCAAAAAGAAGTTATTCAGTTAAATAAGAGGATAATTTGTATTCAATGTTCCTATAAACAAAAACATAGGAAGTTCTGTTTCAGAGGAAGCATATTTGCCATCTGCAGAAGCAAATATATATGGAGTTCCTTATAATAAAAGTGAGATATTGCAGAAAAGGGAAAACTCCATTGTTAATTCCATTTCTTCACAATTGTGTTAATCGATTTCAATGTAGGTGTATGAACACATACAAGCGACCCTGTGTGTATATGCTTGCATTATTTCTCAGTGTCCTTCTTTTTCTTTTCCCTTCTTTTACAGAATATAGAAGTAAGCAATCCCTATCCACTTTTAAAACAGATTTTTCGAGAGGCTAAATATACTGGTTTCTGTGCATGAAGAAACAAACTTGTAAAATACAGTCATGGATGAAAATATATTATTGTCAATGGACATTACAAAACTCAGACAAACGGCTTCTAAATAGACTTGTTTTTTAAAGCATCTATCATTTCTCCTTCCTGTTCCAGAGCTCTCAGTTTTATGTCCAAGGATTTTTGTATTAGCATTGTGAAAAAGAGTAATTCTTCAAAATTATTCTACATTTGGCAAGATCTGTCTTTATAACTTCTGCGTCAGTCCAAAGAATTTTGGCCTTTCCAAAGGTTAAATATTATCTTTCAAAATTGTGTAATTCTGGCTTCATCAGGAAATGTCTCCATTTTCTATAATAACCTTTTATTTCCTTACCTTTAATGTCAAAAAGTTCACACATGAATGCTCAAACTCATGATATTGAAATATTAGGCACTAATTTCTCACACTTAGATGCATGATAAATATTAACTTGGTACTGATCCTGACTCTGACACATCTGGAAAGACATTTTCATGTGTGAAGTGAAATCATAGTTTGCGGTGCTAGTTTTTATACATTGATGTACATTTTAATTTTTAATGAAGGTTTTGATGATTCAAAACTCCAGAGTTCTTGGTAGTAATATCAGAATTATCTTTGCAGGTTTTGTAGATGAAAAATTACCATTCTCTTTCACTTGCCTAAGTTTGTGATGATTTCTGGAAGAATGTGGTTCAGTCTATTACCAATAAGCTTCTGGGACAATCCTATAGACATGACCCCATTTCTTACACAGCCCTGATAGTCCTCCAAGAAAAGCATGTTTGACAGTATGGGTTAAAATATTATCTTGTTTATTTCATAAGCCAGTGGTTACCAAACTGTGGTCTGCATTCCAGCCTAACGGGCTGTCTTTAGTAATGATTGGTCTGTGGTCTGCAGCAGATCGTGTGGTTAGCTGGACCTCTATTAGGAAGAAAATTTTCTGGCTAGTAGCACAGCCTCTTCCAAAATGTGTGATCTGTAGATCCTGGAACTCAACAGTGTCCTACATTAGACTTCCTGCATGTATGAATAAGCTGCACAGAAAAAACGATAGGGACATGTTCT
Organism: Luscinia megarhynchos; assembly: GCA_034336665.1. Classification (NCBI taxonomy): domain Eukaryota; kingdom Metazoa; phylum Chordata; class Aves; order Passeriformes; family Muscicapidae; genus Luscinia; species Luscinia megarhynchos. Next base: position 35,515,147 of record CM067566.1, on the reverse strand, counting down.
CATGAGACATGTGAATAAGTGAGAGGAATTCAAGTCACCTAGACAATCTGGTCACTAGAGATTCCTGACTTTGGGTGGTCACATCTAAGATCTATTTTTACTTCTTTTGCTTTTTTTAAAATTAAAAATAACTAAAAAGTCCCATTTTAGAGTCAGTTCTGTCATGTGGAATGGTGCAAGATCCCAACAGATATCATAGTCAGATTTTTTTCCAAACCTAGTTTGTGCTGTGTTTGAAAAAACTAGCAGTTGGCCACACAGCAATTGGTAGCTATAGTAGTAAGTGATTTGCCTTTTTAAGGCTATTTTCAGCACCTAGAGGAAAGCCAGTCATTTTTATAAGTACAATTCACATCTTATAGTAGAGGTAGTTTGGAAAGTTCTAACTAAAGTAGAACATTCACCAACATTTCCAACTTTCTGTTCTGTTTCTGTTCTGTTCTCTTTTCTTCCCTTGGCATCCCTACAAAGGTAGTCTCTCCCTCTATCTGCACTTGTATCTTGCATTCATCCTTCTATACACTCTGGCTTTGGCCCTTCTCTTTTTCTTTGACTTTAACTTTGGTTTCTGCCTTTGGTTCCCTTCTCACACTTTTTCCTGCCCTCTCTCATCTTTGCAATTCCTATAAACTTGCTGCATTTCCAAATATGCCTTCTACATGTCGTGGCTATGCAGGCCTTTTCTTTTACTCCATTGCCTCTCTGCCTGGAGTGCACTGAGAGTGGAAGGGCTTTGCTCTCATCTCTGTCCTTTCCAGAGACCTCTCTCTTGCTATCTGTTCCTTCAAAAAACTCCTTGTTCAGCTCCTTGTAGCTCTAGATTGCAACATGCTCTTCTGACAGACTTCTTGGGGACTAACTAATTCTTGTATGTACACTCCGAGCATGTACATGAGCTTTTGTGAAGACTTTTGGTTAAATGTAGGTGCATGTTGCTGTTGCTTTGGTAACATTGTCAATGTACACTGCTAAACAAACAAGTACACAGAGAATATCTTTCTTTATATCTCAGGTATTTGAAACACATCTAGAAATGTTTATTTGTGAAAAAGAGTTAGTAAGCAAAACTTTCCATTATAAAATGCACAATTTTTTTCCCTGGAAGGTTTGGGTCCAATGTATATAACACTGTTCAGTGTGTACATTTGCAATTTTTTGCACAACAGTATGGGTGCAATATTGCATCTTCATTTTCCACCTGTGATTTGCTTATGTTCAGCACATGATTTTCTGTGGAGTTGTTGCCAGAAGATGGGGTTTTCAAACTCCAAAGAAATATGGAATAGCTTGCTGTCTAAATGAAATGCTGTAGCTTGGCTCACTATAGCTAAAGGACAAGAAAAAAATGAACATTTTTAAAATAAATTCAAGTTTAGTTACAAAACCCTCACAAGTCTTGTGCTAATGTCTGTCAAACCTACCTGCATTTGACACTCCTTTGATAGTGACACAAACCCATCACTACAGTTGCCTCACTTTAAACTCCTAAGAAATTAGTTGCTGCAGTGTGTGTTAAGGGAGAAATAAATCCCTGATCAAAATGCTAATTTCATCCTCACCAAGTGTTTACATGAGGCTGATTATGTCAGTGAAGTCCCATAACTAGCAAAAACTGTGGGCTCACCTGTCCAAACTCATAGCCTGCACAGGAGCGAGGTCCAGTTTAAATGGGTTTTGTTTCATGAGCTGTACTTAATGCAGTTGTAACTGTGGCACAATGAATTGGGACAAACACTTTTAAAATCCCTACACATATAGAAACCTACGTGTAACACAGGGAAAGGAGTCTGCTGGCTTGCAAGGGGAGGTGAATGCCCTTGACACAGTCCTCTCCTGGGCCTTAGGGGATACTGGTGCTTTTGAAAGGATTGCTCCCATGATGAGGCTCACAGGGAGTCAAAGCAAACACTGTATATTATGTACACACATATATATGTGTAAAGGCCGAATATTCTGGTCACAAAACAGAGCAAGTATGCTGTGGTGATGAAGTCCCTTTTTTCCCAAAATATTTGCCTGCTTCTTGAGCAATGCCATAAGGAGCTTACCTTGTTGAGGATCCCTCACCCCCTGAAGGGGACAGCATTCCCCAGCCTGTGCCTGTGCTGCTGGGTGTCTTTTATTTGTTTTCTTTCCTGGCGATACCACCCCTCTCGGGGCAGACGCTTTAGTGAGATGGATCGCACTCAGGTAACTGGCAGTTCAAGGAAGTCCTTGCCGGGCTTGTTTACACCAAGGCGTTTTAGAGCAGCCATTTAGCTTCCACCCTGTCCCACCCCGCTGACCAGCCCTAAGTGTAAAGGCCGCCAGCGGGCCTGCGGGTCGCTGATAAACTAAACCCCCATTTGGCAGGCAAGGAAGCCAGAACGATAAGGATGTTGATTTATGTTTTATCTGTCACTACATTTTCAGTAAAGTCGGGCAGCGAGCCTTAACGAAGCGAGGGCTGTTATCACCTCTCCTTAGCCCTTTAAGTGCAGCAGGCTCTTTGGTGTCTCTCGCTGGATGCCGCTCTGTTAATTGCGACGGTAAACAGGACACAGCGCTGACCATCCCGCCTTGCCACAAAACCGCTGGGTTTAGGAAAGGAGCCCGAGCCCAGGGGGAGTCACACACCGAAGAGGGTTCGTAGAAGTACTCAGCATTTCCTGGACTTGCTTCTATCATTTAAAATGTATTGCATACCTTGAAGTGAATGTAATGGCTGGCCTAATTGGAGATAACTTCACTGAAGTGGCCGTGGTTACCATTTATGTCAGCGGTGAATGTGCCCTTTAAAGCTGTGCCCCTCAGGTATGGCTGTTCAGCGTAGGAAAAACCTGACAACATTCATTACCGGTGAAATAAATGTTGTGAATTATACGTATGATTAGGTACCATTTTCCCCTCATTTTGGATATGTGAGTGTTATTTTTCTGAAAGCATTGTAAGATTTTACACATTATGTTTAATGGCAAACACATTTTTAGTTTTGTGAAGCGCCACATGCTTTTTGGGGCCAGCAGAAGTGCCCACAGAGAAGAGGATGGAAAGAGCTGGGAGAGAAATGCAAGCAGTAAAATATTGAAGTATTCTGGAAAAAACAGAATATGGAAAATCTGAAAAAATCCACCCTAAGCAATTATTGTTACATCCTATGCAGAATGTTAAAATTACAGATTTTTCTTTTTCCTTTGTCCCCGTTTGATTTCTTTTTCTATTTTTTTTCTTTCTCTCCCACTCCCCAAATATTTCATCTTACCTTTCAAGTCAGTCATTATATTTCTTTCTAAACAAATCTAGAAAGAAAAAAAGGAGCTGGTTCCTGCTTGAGGTCAGTGGGAACTTCGCCATTGACTTTAAATAGGTCCAGAAGCGGGCCCAACAGAGCATTTTATAGCTTCCTTTATTTATCTTAGGTTTTATTTTGAGCAATGTGTCTTTTGTATGACTACATTATTTCCACAGCGAACACCATAATGATGGCCTCATATACATTATTATATACACAAGTACTGAACAAAGCATTATTGATAGTTATGCTCTTTTAAACAAGAGCAAAAGACAGCTATGAAAGTACAGCACAAGGATGCTTTTAGGGTGCAGATTCCATAAGCCTGTGTGCGGTGCTACTCCATACCAATTGTCAAGAAATCTGTTGATTACTGAGAAACAGGTGATTAAAAAGAAATAATTAGTGCTTCAGTCTAAGAAGCCAGCCCTGCAGTTCATTAGGTTTTGTAAATGATGCCCAAAGCTGATTTGTTCTCCCTGAGAGAAATGGTAGAATGAATCACTGTTCTTCAACTGGAAGAGTACTGAACGGCTTGAGTTTACTATCTCTAGGCTAATGGGCCAAGGATAACAATATAAGGTTTGGCAGAAATCTGGCTGATAACCAGGGATATCAGCTATGGAGTGTGGTGGCCATTTGTTACACAAGATTCAGATGAACAAATGATGGAAGGGACTGTTTCTGTCTTTTGTTGATGACAGTTATGAATTTTGGGTTCTTTGCAAAGCTGTCTCCAAGGAATCACCAAAGGGTCATCTCATGCATAGAGATAATTTATCACAATTACAAATGTAGTGTATTAAAACCATACAATTTAAATGCAAGAAAGAAATGAATATGATTTTTCTGTAAAAGTGGCTGCTGCCATGAATTAGAACCACCAGCCTCTCTCTGTCTTGTCAAAAAGTAAGGTAGACTCCTGGCTGGATAAAAGCTTCAGCTCACAGAGATCTGGCAATGAGGATGGATCAAAGGCATATTTTTCTCTCACAGTCATTACGAGAGATCCTCTGGATCAGCTGTACTTAGGACAGACTAGCCTGAGAGTGCAGCACCTTTTTCACCCAAGCAAAAAGGGTCAGCTGAACTGTGCGGGTGTACTGGACGAACCAGAAAATTTCATTGTTGTGTCCATTCCCTTCAGCTAGCTGAAGTCAAAAATCAATTTTCCTTCCAGTTAGTGTAGTTATGTTACTTGTAGGGCAGCTTTGATGCTGCTGGGTTTGTATTCCAAAATAAGTCACAGCAGCTGTCTGGAGAACATATAACCTATTTACTTCTGGTTGTCACGGAAAGAAATCTACTGCTAGGCAAAACAGAAGCATTTATGAAAACCCATGGGTGAGGAAAGGCCACAGAGCTTACAGCAACTGAAGTCCTGCCCTCTGAACAGAGGCACACAGACAGTGCCCTGCACTCAGGGTGAAATACCAGCTCATGGCAGCATACACAGTGGGATTGGTGCTTCCACCCAGAAAACATTTCTGGGGATGGAAGAAACCTGTTGTCATTAGTTACCACAAAAATATATTGTTGGCAACCAATTGTCACTCTAGCAACCTCAAGAGAAGAAACAACTGCTTGATGAATGAGCAGCCCTGGCTGCAGCATAACAGTCCAGTGTATTTGTTGGACTGGAGCCCAGTATGAAATTTTATCAATATTATCTATTTTTTTTAATTGATAAATTTCCCACAAGCCAACATGGCTAATCTACAGTATATTTGCTTTCCCAGCTATTTGCTGAAAGCTTTCTACAAACACATTTTCAGTGCTTGTAATAAATTTGCCTGCATGCATAGTTTTCCAATGTTTTTATTATTTATTTGTGGCAGAACAAGTAAATCTCTAAGGATTTCGATCTTATAAAAATATATAATGTGGAAATACCATATGTTCTTGCACCAGCTCTGGTGTCTGTTTTTTCAAGCTTTCCTACCATTAAACTGAATATTCATGGAAAATAGATTCAGAAAGGGTGTCAATAACACTGAAATAAACCCAATATTTTGTTCAACTGATTATCCAGGAACAGTTTTGGGCCAGTGTCCCAATTCTTATTAAAAATAATAAAAAAAAAGAGAGAGAAAGAAGTCCTCTCATCCATTTAGGAGTTATGTCACTTTAAAAGTTGCTATATTCCATTACACAGTCCCCCACCCACTTATTTGCCCAAATACAGTTTGCTACTACATGGATCTAGAGCAGCTGCCTTGCCCCAGAACAGCTGCTGGTGCTCTATATTTGCAGCTTCCTCTTGCTCTCTGATACTCCATAAAACTGTTTATATTCCCTGTAAAAGTGTTTTCATTCTGTTTGCTTAGTGACCATGCACCACAAATATTCTCTTTACCACTAACAATCATGAAACGAAAATGTTTACAAAACTTTATTTAGTGCCAGTACCTAATAAACTATAGAAATGCTCTGAAGTGAGTATGTGCATGCAATGTGTGTATGCCTGTATGAATGAAGTATTTACCTAATTTTTCTGTGCAGCAGCGAGGTGCTGATGTACTTTTACTAGCACTACTCCAAGATTGCATGCATTTGGTGTCTACTGCCTGGTTTTATAACTCTTTGAAGCTTATTTATGGTCTGTGGAAGAACTGACATGTGAACTAAGCTAACTATTTTTGCAGCTTTTTTTTGAACCTTGGCCATATCTATTCAAGATCATGTGTTTATGCCACATCAATGCAAACCTTGTTGTTTTTCCTACCTCAGATCAGATATTTAAGCTAGTTTGTCCTGCACTGCTTTGATGCTACCCACCATAAACCATTTGCACTCTTCTTGCTGCATTGCCATGAACCAGATGTGTTCTGGAAGAGGAATTGTCCCACAGCTTTTATTAAGGTGACATATTTGATTCAATATTAGGAGGGCAATTGTTTGCCTTTGAAGCAACTCTGCTTCATAAGAGGGAATCACAGTGCATTTTAGTTCATTGAGCTAATTGCTGCTGCCCCAAGAGTCTGAGGGTAGACTTGTTTGCTCTTCTGTTTGCAGCTGGCTTGTCTTTCTCAGATGATACACAGGGTGGCTAAGCAACACTTGGTAGCTTTCATCCATTCCTTTCCTACTTTCATTTGGTATCTCACACACAGTATGTATCTCCAATGCCAAATCCTCTTTATCAAGCTCACAAAACAGGCTGTGATGTGTTGCCAGCAGGAACAAAGTGCAATGGGGTAAAGTCTTGGAAGGGAAAGCTTTGCTTCTGCACAGAAATTGTTCATACCCAGCAGCAGCAGGATTTGCTCTCTAGCTGATCTGCTCTCAATGCAGGGCAGGATTTAGGCAGAACATTATGGTACCCCATCTCTCTGAACTTCAGGAGCTGAGAAATGGGCACTTTACCTATTGTTTTGGGTATTTTAAAAGCATGTAGTTTGGCTTAGAATATTTATTGCTTTTCTTGTGATCCTGAAATCTGTGACTGCTGTCAGCATAGTAGCTGTATTTCTTTTATGTCTAAACTGTTCCCACGGTTTGTGTCTGTTACAGAGATTCTTTGTTTCAGTTCTTTTTACTAATACACAAGTGAATAATAATATAGAGATGGATTCCATATTCTTATAGGTTCTGGTAATCATGTAAAAAGAATTTTTTCTATTATGATTTTTTTTTCTGCTTAATAATTTATTTTACACTGCAAACCAAGGACATAACTCAGAAGCCTTCAGCTGGGTACAGTGTTTCAGTTCCTTTCCTGCCCTCATCGAGTGCAGGAACCAGCACTACATAGAGAGACTGGGAAAATTTTATTTCAAAAAAATACATCACTCTTGCCTCCTGCATTACAAGAGTCTCACACTCCAAAAATTAGAGACCTTTACCTTTCATAGCAACTAAAGGTCAGTCTACAGAGGAACCAAAAATGTTGCTTGACACCCCTACCATCACTGCCAGAAGCACTGCCAAACCTTATGCTCTCTCAACTGGCTCTCACAACACAGTTAATATATTAACCAGATAATAATAAACTATGTTCTGACAGATGACTTTGGGCTAAAAAGAGTTTGCAACAAGACAGCACACAATATACATTTTTTTACATGGGATCTCTGTAGCTGACCTATTCTTAAAATTGAGTTTTGTGGTGTGGAGACTTTCAAAATGTTAATGAAACTTGCTTCCATATGTCTTTGTCTGATGATAAATACCTTCCATTTAAAACAGTATTTGATTTCAGTATCTCTTGTCAGTGATGAGGTTCTTTCTCTTTGGAGGATTAAAGACATCACACCTGCTCCTCTTCCTATTTTTATAGTGCATAAATAGATAATATGCAATACTTTCACCTGATATTCTTCCACAACATTCATGTTACAGCAGGCACCTCTGTAATCAATTAAGATAACACAGATTGACTTCTGTGCACTGAGGAACAGGGTTTGTGTTCCTGCAAGTTCCTCTTTGTCTTTGGGAAAGTAGCCAGAGCTACCTCATGAACCCTATATTTAGAGGAGCCTTTGTCCAAAGCAGCTCAGAATATCTGATAGTATAAAATGTGTGGGAGAGGTGGTTTTATCTCTTAAGCATCCTTATCCACAGCTTCAGGAATATCTAACTTTTCCTTTAAATCTGTAGACTGCATATGTTTTGGATTAGTTTCATTTGTGTTTTGGTAGGTTTTATGAGTTTTTTTAAAATAATTTTCCTGTTTTCTGAGTAAATTATATGAAACATCTGCCCTAAATTTAATCTATCAAGCTCATAAAGGGAAAAGGCAGACGTTTTATGAGTGATATTATAAAATTTAGATAATTATCTTGTTTGTTTTAGCAGTTTCTATTTTGGTCTCTGCACAGTATTCTTCCATTAAAAGACAATTTTTATATGGTGTACTGGCCATGAAGAATAGCCAGTGATCACATAAAAAGTATATTTAGTAGTGGTCCTGTTAATCAGTAATATTCTGTGTAATTTTAACTGACCTATATTCATTGTGTAAGCATAAACCTAATCTCAAACCTGTTATATGGTTCTCAAATTAAAAAAGGAAAAGTCTCTCTATAGACAGCATATAATTCCTGTAGCCTTCACTAGCTGTGCAACTTATGCAGTTTCAAGTAGGGTAATGAACGCAAGATGGACTGGTGGTACCCTTTTCCTTTGCCATCTGCATCAGTTCAGTGAAGTTTTGCATCTGCCATTTGTGCAAATCTTTTTAATGAAAGGTGGAAAATTATTCTGGGGAGTCATCATCATGTGCACGCCTGTTCTTATCTCCTTTACTAGGCATGTGCCACTGCCTGCTGTCAAAGGCAGTATCCTGTGCTGGAGTAAACCTCTGGTATGCCCTGGTGTGGTTATCCTTGCTGCTCATGTGCCTTTTTCTCTGTTTTTTGGTGCTTTTTGTTTAGTTTTGCTCCAAAGAAGATAATTCCATTAACTTTGCAGGATAGAACCAAATATTGGATCAAAAAACGGATGATGAAAGTATTTTATTTAAGAGTATTTTATTTAAGAGAAGATGCTGATGGTTTAGCATCATAAAAAAAAAGAGAGAAAAAAAGAAAGAAAGAGGAAAAAATGCCACTTCAGCTCTCTTCCTTGTACTCATCTATGAGAATACTCACCAAACAAACCTTATTGGAGGTGTAAGTGGTCTTCCTTCTCTCAGAGCTGGATCACAACCTTTCAAAGCTCATGCAGATTCACAACGTCTTGACTATGTTGGTGAGACCTCACCTCTTCTGGCAATTTTTGGATGACACTTGCTCCACCTCATCTTATGCCTTCTTTAAACTCTTCTAAGTGAGGTATAAACTGCTATTGCTCTTATATGTTCACATATTCTCTTTCCTTATTTCCACAATACTTTCCTCACCCAATGCATGCTCAACTTGCCTCCTGGGACTTCGTGCAGCCCAGGAGGTCCAATGTGTCCAGTTAGGGTAAGATCTGTGCTGGCCTAGTGGGAAAGACTGATCCTTTCTGGCTTCAAAATTTTTTGCATGTTCTGTGAAAAATTTAAAAAGTGATTGAAAATAAAATGCTCCATAGAAATGTAACAAGTTTTTTTTTGGGGGGTTTATTTTTTTTTGTTAGCAATGTGGAACCAGTGCATCTTTCTGAGGGCTATTTATGTTGCAGAGCTGCTGAGAGGGGAAGGTAAGAGAAGCATGCATGTTATTTTTCAGTGCAGAGAGTCTGCATTTTTCTCCCCCCACTATATATCAGTGGATAGAGAATTCATTCATTTGGAATTTACTAAGTGGTGCCAGAAGGCAACAGAAAATAATAGCAGTGCTAAAGGCTTAGCTGTATGAATGATATGCAGTTTGTGCCCAGAATCTATTATAGTTTGTTGGAACCTCAGGGTTTAAGAGACAGATTTTTCAGAATTTCTGTTAATCCAGTGTCTATGCCAAAAAGGCTCTGGGGTCACTAGTTAAAATTCAAATTCTCCCTTATGGGTAGAATATGCTATAGTATATGTTCATAGTTCCTGTTCTCATACTAGTAGGTAGGAGTAACTGAGTTATACTCCCACAATATCAGGATATTTTTCTTGTTTTCTTTTTGAGGATTCTTGATTTCCACACAGTCATCCATGACAGAATTTTACTGAAATATTTTTCAAATTTTTCTGACCCCTCAATGCCGTAAATTCAGTGGTTTCTTAACTTCTCTTTGTTGTCTTTGGGGTTATTCCCTCTCCCTGCTTGGTTAAACACAAAAAATTTTGCTTCCTGATCAAACAGAAAGATCTGTGACCCCATCTGGATTTCAGGCTTCCACGGGGAGCCTGTGTTTAAATTCAGGGGAAATCGAAGCTACAGGATTCCCAGGGTGCCAGTGAGAGGCAGACAGCTCTCCGGGCTGCTGGGGTGGGCAGGAGCAGGGCAGGGTGCTGGGGGCATTCTGCTTCTCTCTCATCCAGCAGGGGCAGCCTGCTGTCTTAAACAAGCCATGAGACTGTGGGCTGAGTAACAGCAACAGGAAAGATGTAGCCACCCGCCTTGGGATGTGGCTACTTGCAATTTTTCTCCATTGTAGTAATTTCTGGTAGCTGGTTTTGATATCTATCTTTTCTAGGCAAGTGTCTGTGACCAGTCATTTAAACTTTAATTTTTAACCAAGCTGTACTGCCGTGTTGGTGTGGCCTGCTTCCAAGTATAGTCAGATTTCCTGAGAAATCAGTGGGATTTCCAGTTCTTCCCAATATAAGTCATGCTTGCCTGTAGTTCCATGCTGGGAGTAAGAGCACTGGCTGAAGTGCATATGAGAAATAGCAAGTGGCATTTTTACCTCAGAAGCCAGGGAAGGAAAGGGAGTTTAAGTGACAGGAGACTTTGGGGCTTCTGTTTTGTCGCAGTGTGAGCGGAGCCAGAGGGCAAATTCTTCCCTCCTGCTCAGTCTCATTATTCTGCCCTCTGTGTATCCCACCAGCCCACTGACATCCAGAACAGGGAAGGGAAAAACACACTTCTGGGACCTAGCAGGAGAGCTGACTGTGTGTCCCTATTCTCCTGTATGTGTGAATCTGGTACAAGCCAAATCAAAGTGCAAAATTAAAATATTTTTTCCTTTATATGTTTTCCATAATACCATTTCTTTGAGGATTCAAAGTGCCAGAAGGGATTGCCAATGTTTCATCTGGTTAGCTTACATGCTGATTGATGACTTTGATAATATGTGTAGTTTAATGATATTTACACTGTTTGTCCAGTTAGGTATATTAAAAGAATGTTGAGAAAACAGTAGACGTGCTAAAATCCTATGGTAACAGCTCATACATTAGTGGTGTTTTGTTGTGAACAAAGTCATTTTTCAGCCAAGTCATAAAGTAGCCTAAAAACAAGTGTGGCACTGTTTGCTTCAAATGAGGCTGTTGCCATGTGACCACCATTCATCTGACATCATTACTGACATAGCTTTCGTTAGTATGATATCTGATTAAGGCTCCCAGCCGTGGTGGAGCCAGACTAAGTAGTCTGAGTGAGGTGGCTGAGGAAAGTTAATGTGTCAATGTTACTACTGGGTGAGAGTGTCTGCTCAAAGTTTCCTTTGGAGAATGAGGATAGAAATGGCTGACAATCTTTCTAATGGGAAGCTTCTGAAAATATTTGAAGATCTGGTAGTAATTAAAGATGTGCTGAACTCCAAAGAGAGATGTAATCAGGTCAGCAAAACATAAAGATATCCTTTCTGTGTGAGGAAATGCAAATATGGAGAAAAAATTTATAAAAAGCAAAAAAGCTAAGAAATGAAATTTATCACACATTTGCAGAAACCAATTAATTAAATCTCTGTGTAGTGTGTGAACATATTTCTGGCTTGTACATGTAAATAATCACCCTTTTTAAGGTCTAAATTTCTCTTTTATTAAAAAAAATATGTTTATATGTAAGGCTTGAGGTATTCCTGCTACCTTATGAAAAGATAATTTCTTACAGGTACAGTGAAAAATAATTTGCAATGTCCATCTGAGATGGGATAAATTCACGTATTTCTGCTTTGGCTTTTGAAATCCACAAAGATTACCATTGTATCTAGTAATCTGGAAAACATACTAATTAGCCTGTTGCTTTTTGAAAGCATACAGACTAGCCTGAAAAATTATTGGAAAGTTATTCTCTTTGTGATGGAGTGACTAGAATGATGAAATAATTTTTTTTTATAATTCCATTTCTTAAGTCTGTTGGTAATTTGTGCTCCAATTTTGGTTTTGAATACGGGACTTCTGCTAATATTGTTCAATTTTTCCTCTTAAAATTGGAATATGGTAGATTATTTTCCTTGCCCAGATGCCTTAATGTTTGATATAACTATTGTACTTTGAAGTACTGTTGGACTAAGACCCATCTTAGACTGGTGTGGGGTTCAGATCCACAACTAAGACCTGCAGGGTGCTAGAAGCATTACCTTCTCATACCTGATGCTCAAGTGATTTGAGAACATTTACATTGTCAAGGGGTGACAGGGAAGCATAAACCAAATAAGTTTCAGTGGGAAGTATGATTCCCATGCCTAGATGTTCTTGGGAAAAGGATTTAGGTCAAACAGAGGAATTAAGGGTTTGACATTGGAAAGAGGTAGCAATCACCAAAGAGTAGGGTACATATAACTTTGAACAAGCACTTTTAGGTCATGGAAATCTTTAATTCTGATGATAAATGACAGTCTGACTTATAGCATCTGGGCACTGACTTTGTCTAGATGACCAAGAGTCAGCAGTTCAGGAGGTGTACTGTATTTGCATGGCACTTTTTCTCAAAAGCACAGTTGTTGGCACCATCAAGTGATACAGGCCATTACAAATTCAAAAAGGGAAAAAAATCAAAGGATGTGGCTTCAAGTGAAATTGTTCAGATGAGTCTTATTTTTTCTTGCACCTGAAGAAAAAAAAAGCCTATTTCTAAGAAATACTGAAATATTTTTGATATGGATTACTCACCCATATTTAAAATCCTTAATGGTTTAAATTCTGTATCATTTGGCTTGTGGCCAGCCAATAGGAAATGCTAAGATTTCATGGGTTTTAGATTAAATTGGTGCAATATAAATATTACTTCTCCAATAAAACCAGTGAAATGAATGGATAAGCAGGGTTTTTTTGTAAGTAGAGTCTGCCCTATCTTCATATAGTTTGCAGAAATTTAACAAAATTTGTTTCTGCTCAAAGGAATAATGATAAAATCACTTTGAAATTGTTAGAAAAATGCTGGCTATTAATCTACTACAGCTTTCAAATGACTGATCATACACATTTAATCTTTTTCCTTTAATTAGAAAAGGAAATAAATAGATCCATTTGACATTAGACTCAGCAACACATTACTTAGATGAAATCACACTTAAGAGTACTGCAGACTGGTTCTGAGTAGCTCAGCTGATAAGGCACTGGTTTGTCATCTACAAGACAACAGTTCAAGACTTCTCTGATTTCTTAAGTCAAATTAATTTAGTTATGTCAACTATGCTGCCATAAGATGATAATCCAAGCTGCATGGATGCCAGGCATACTATTACCTTCTTTGGCTAGACTGAAACTGTGTCAGAAACACTGGGGGCAGCTAGAATTCATTGCAGGTGTGGTGAGAAAAATGGAACACATGAATTTCAAGAATTCTAAAATACTGCCAATATATAATTGCTCATTCAATTCAATTAGTCTATTTTTTTTTATTTCCTGCAGGACTCAGTGTGAAACATGCCAAAGCCACTTGAACTCTGCTTGGACCAAGGATCTATCTATTAAGTTTACTTAAAATAACCCCTCAGCAATCTCACTGGAACCCCCTTCTCTGTGCAGGGCTCTAACACGCTTTATTGTCTTGACTCAGCAGAGGAATTGGTCACTTTATGTGTTTCTGAGTTCAACAACCACGTTGCAAACCATTCCTCTGAAGTCACAGTCTCCACTGAAAAACTCTCTGCTAGGGTGCCTATTTCCTCTATGAATTTCCGCTGTGACAGTAAATCTTTACAGGAGAGATACGAGGATAACAGAGCCTAAATGCTTACAGAAAAAACACAAACATTCTTGGGCAAAAGTGACTCACTCAGTGAGAGATAAAGGGGCTGGAATTTTCCTAAGGAAATGTCTTATTAACTTTTGTTTTATGGCCGTATCTCTGTCAGAAAAAAGCCTGTCATTCCCTCTTACTTTTTCAATAACTTCCATTTCAGCCAAAATTCTGCAGAGGAAGAAAAGATGAAAATATCCCCCAGTTTTGTCAAAATACATGACTGGGTAGGGAAACAAAGTATTTTATCACTTCCACTGATTAAAAAAAAATCAGCATGAACCTTCAGAATATCCACTTACGAAAGTATTGCTATGAAGATTATGCAACACATATACCCACTGTACTTCTAGTACTGTGCACAGATTTTCATCCCAAAGTAAGTCTGCTGTTTTGTGAATGTCTATAAGAGCACGTTGACAGAAATCAGCATAAAAGAAGAATGACATAATTCTGATACTGGAATGAACTGCCCAAATTTATGTAACGCTGCAGAAACCTGGAAACACTGATACCATTCAGTAATCTTAAATCTGAAACTAGGGGTGCTAAAATAACATGCATCTCTATTTTAATGCAAAGAGAAGGTATTTGGGCTTGTTGCAAAAGATTAGGATATCAGAGAGAGAAAGAGAGGTGCAAATAAAAGTTTGGAAGTAGTGTTGACTGTAGAGATCCTATCAGTTTCATGTACTTCAAGTAAGGCAACTGATAGTTCAGCTTGAAGATATCTCACCTCCTAAAAGTGTGCCACTGTCATGCTATTTCCAAGAGACTTTGTTTGCTGTGGAGCAAACAAAAAGTAAAAGAAATTGAATTTCTTTTTCACTATTAATAAATAAGCTTTACATTAGTCTTCTTGTGCAACTTTTACATCCATATCTCAATTACAGGATTTACTGAGCTGGTAGCATATCTTCAGTTTTTGCAACAGCCTCAGTGATGATCAAATTTCTCAGGAATGATTGTCCACAATCCTTCAGAGCTTGTAAAACTTTTACATTTATCATAGAGCAAATAATCTGGTAAGCAGCCAAGCCTTCATTTTCCATCAAAGAATGCTAAAAAGAATCCAATTCCTGGAATCTGATGCAAATGTGCTTTCCGTGAACTGCTGCGTATCCATGCACAATTTAGAAGACAGAATCAGAAAAGTTATTTAATGAGTAAAATATTGTTGTTTCTCCCCCTCCCTCCACTAGAATTCTACATATCAAGTTTTCCAAGACACATATGCTCCTTTTTAATGACTGGAAATACTTTCCTAATGATTAAATTCTGCTTAGCTCTAGTAGACTCTTCCAGAACTTTTATAAGCCAACATAATGTATGCATCTGATGATAGGCTATAAACATTCATTTTTAGGTCACTACAAGAAAAGCTTGGAAAACTGAGCTGTCCATAACCAACTTTTTTTAACAGCTTGTGATATAATCATTCCTAAAATTATATCTTGTGACTCAATGAAGACATCTGGCAATGCATAAGTGCTGTCCAGCTGTCCAAGATGTCCAGCTACTTGGGATTGTGATGTCTAAATTTTTCAGTTGCATTTCTACAATACTTCTGAGTCATGGAGAGTATTTTTTGCCTTGAAATTCACTAGGCTGTTTGACCTCAAGATGGAACTTCTTGAAGATTTGAAAAGTGAAAATCAGTTATAAAATGTGAAAGTAGTGTTTTCATGCTGGAAGGGAATTTTGATTCCTTTGCTTTTCAATAACTTCCAGACACAAAAAATGGGGTAATTTTTTAGTGTGAAGCAGAAGGCAACTGTCTGGAACTTTCCATCTCAGAAGCTTCAGGAAATACATTCAGATGACTGGATAAAGACCAGCTTGGCCAAAGACAAACAATGATGTGGACAAGATAGCATCCCCAGTGCAACTTCTGCAGCGAGGCAATCCAATTCATTTTCTCAATCACACAATTGTTCATTAGCATGTGAAGTTATCAGCTCTGCTGCATGTGGAACATGGAATGTGGTGCTGTACCTGTCAGCATCTTCTGTGCTCTTTGGTGTCTCACTTCAAAGTAAGTACTGAGGAGCTGGGTGCTGCTGCAAAATTAGGTATCTACTCTTCATACACTGACTGGCAGAGGTTCAACCTTTCTAAGTCATCTTCCCACAGCTGCTGACAAGGAACACAAATTTGTATGTTGTGTGAAACTCTCATTCCTGCTCATCCACAAGCTTATTTAACAAGCTGAAGAATTTATTATAAAATCACCTTATTAATTGTATAATTTTCCAACTGCTCCTCGTGTCAAGAGGACATGACACAGAGCAGTGAAGCATGATCTCTTAGAATTGAGATCATTGGGCTCTGTGTTGCCTTCCATCCCTCCCAAAACAATTTACATGTTCATCTCTGTAGAGATTAGGAGAACCTTTCAGGACTTCATTAGACAAGGATGGAACTGTGTATTTATTCTGCGGTCTGGGAAGCCAACCTTGCCCAGGTTCCCTGCCATTCATCAGATTTCACATCTCTGTGTCTAGTGTGTGCCCTTCACCAGCTCTTCCTTTCAGAAACTCCTGCATGTATGCCAAGAATCCCATGGATCAATGCTTCCATCTTTTACAGAAGTAGGATGTTCATCTCCCCCATTTTTTTATTCTGGTGGCCAAGTTGCTAGTTCTTCTGACGTCTTGACTCTGGATCTCTTTACTTATAAAATTTTTCCTATTTTCCATTGAGTCTTCCTGCTCTGTTCTCTGGGTCCTTGCCTTTTTTTCATGCTTCCAAATCCACTTTTTCATTGCTTCCTCTTTACCCCACATCCGTTGTTGCTTTGTTGCCTGCTGTTTCTGTCTTCCTGTATTGAAGCTTTTGTTTCTTACCACAGGCTGCTCTGGAAAGATCCTTTTATTTTTTCGGTAGACTCTCAGCCATTATCTGAACACTCATAAGATTAATTTGCTGCCTTTGAGCTATGCAGGCAGTAGAAGTAGTAATGGTAGAATTAAACAGTCTGGAGAGCATTGCTGTTCCCCAAGCAAGGTTTTTCTTGTGTTTAAATTGCATGAAAATCAAAGCATCTCTGTCTATGGGTTTCTGGAACACTTTGGCACTTATCAGCTGAACCACTCCCTGACTGTCATCTTATAAAAAGGGCAACTGGGGCTTGTGTTGGATTTTGCTTTACCATGCCACTCAGAAGTTAATGGCATGATTAGGGAAAGATAAAAAAAAACAAACTTCTATGGACATTTTGTGGAAGCTTCTTGAATGCTGTATAAATTTCTTTCACGAACAGTGGAGGGGTTTCTTTGCAGACTTCTAGTGATATGTACAGATTCCATTAAAATATGCAGCTTCTCAATTCCAAATCAGAATGGTTCATAGTCACTTATTGATATTTCAAAGTTCTTTGTTTAAATTTGGTGCTTTGAACTTCCAAAGGAAAGAATCATGCACATAAATGTTAAAAAAAAACCAGCAACAAAGCCCAAAGTGAAAACCTGGACTTAAGGTTTTGCTTTTGATATTACTACTTGCAGTTCTTTGGAATAGCTTGGCATTGTAGTATGATTTTCCCATATTTCAGATGACACCATGAATAAAGAGTTCTGCCCAAATCATCTCAACCTCTACTTCATTATACATTATACATTATACTAGCTGCTTAAATCCAGCTGACACCTTGAATCTCAAAGCCAAATAAAGTAGATCTGGAATATATACAGAGAGGGAGGACAGGATGGTATCAGAGCAAAGAAAGACTTGCTTTAAAAAAAAAAGGTATTTTGGGAGGGGAATAGATTGGGGGAGGTAGATCATAAAAGAGACCAATAAACTTGAGATTAGCATGGAGAAGTTAAAAAGGCATTAATTGTTTATCATTTCTCTGAGTATTGCAACTAAAGATCACCAATGCAGAGAAGAAGAGGTTCTTAATGCAGATGCGTAGATCCGCTGAGAACTTTTGCCAAAGGATGTAACAGATGTTGAAAAAGTTTGTGGTTTGTGGAGAAGTTTGACATATTCATGAAACAAAAATTTGGTATGACTATAGACACAGAAATAATTCCATAGCTAATCTTTAAATTTAAAAAAAAATGAGCAGATTCTGAATTTATCCTAATTTTCAGAAGATTTTAAGGTGTTCTACTCTTGGAGACCAGGAGTCCCATAGAACTATAATTAGCTAACATAGTACTATTTTCTTATAAGTGCTCACTTTACAGAATCATCTGACAGGTGATTTTTACTTGTTCAACAACCATATATCTACTTACCAATTAAAAAATATTGTATTGCAAATATGGTAATGTGGAAGCTGAAGGCAGGAAAAAAAGGGGAACAAGAGCACTACACTTTGCATAGATTTATTATTATGCTTGAATTGATACTTCAAAAGATCTTGTTTTCTACTGACTGTCCTTTCTTGGCTGTTATATTTTAACAGCTTGGTTAAAATTCTCCACTTTATTGGCTCTTTTGAATGACAGATATTTAACTTCCATTGCCAAAGTCATGTATTTGAGAACTTTTTGAATAGAAGCAAAAATGTGACCATGCCTAAGCAATGCAGAATACTGCTTGTAAGTACTGCTTGAGCCCAAGTTAAGAAATCTACAAATACTACTGCTGGGAGGGTGTTTCCTGTTCTAGTTCTCAAGACAGATTTGGCAAGACACAACAGGGGGACTCTGGTAAGGAAAACAGATTGCAGGCTTTTAATCTCTGCAAGCTCTCGAAGAACTCAATCACTCAAAAAAATTGGCCCTAGAACTTAGTGTGTACTTATTATCTGTTTCACTGCTCTGTTCAATTTTGTTTTAATGAGTCCTGTTAGAAGTCTGGTAGCAATGTAGGATTTCTTTTGAAGCAAGTTTAATTTTCATCTTGATCTTTTACATTTTGCCTGATTTGGCTCTAGAGTATTTAGCCAAAATCTTTTTTTTTTTCTGTGTCCACTCTCTTAACAGTTTTTTTAAGATATGGAGAAAATTGAGAAGAAAGCTACTGGAAAAAAAAAACCAAAATCAAAACACCAGCATAATTCAGAAAGGTATGCTGGGATCAAGAGAGATAGTTTTTGTAATGTAAGAAATTTAATACTCATATTGCTTACAAACACAACGGTACTAATTTTTGCTTTACCAAAAGGCATGTCTCTATAGGCTTTTAACTGATTAGCCATTCTTAATTTTGTTTTTTAATAGCAAGCTAACATAGAACAAAAAACCAAACGAGCTCAAGACATCTTTACTTCTTGTAATGCTTCTCCTTACACCTGGGAAGAAAAAAAACCCACAAAAACCAAGCAAAACCACAAACAAAAAACCACAACAAACAAAAAAAAACAACTAAAAGGCTATGTGTGTCCTTTCCTCTCTCACAACCTATTTTGAATTTGGGTCAATATGGGCTTGGAATTTGGAAATTTTGTTAACTGTAGACCCTGTTAATCTGTCCTGTGTAATTTGTCTCAATCCTGAGTCACATCTGTGCGCAGATTAGGAAAATGGAGCTGGCAGAAATTTAGGTCAAGGGATGGCAGAAAGCACTGCTAATTGTCTCCAGTGGTCACAAACAACACGGAGAAGAAAGTGGCAGTGACAAGGCCAGCAGGCCCTCGCGGGGTGAGCAAAGCCTCAAAATGCCTGTAGGTTTTGGGAGGCAAAGGTCATAGGAACAATATTGGGCCACTCCAAGCCTATGTCATAAACTGTCAATAAAGAGCTCTTGTGCAGGGCAGGCCTCATGTTTTCTCTGCCTATGTTTGTTTTTCCCCAGCACCCCATCAATTCACAGCGCAGGGTTAATAAAAATCCACACAAGTCTCAAGGTGTTTCCTTTAAACTTCTTTGGAGGTTGTGTGGATAGACAATAACACACATCTGACTTCATGCTCAGACCTCTAGTGGTCCATGCTCTTTTTGCAGCACTTTTTAACACACATTGCACATATCTGGCATGATTAACATGCAGGGCTGCACTTTTTAATGAAGTTTATCTGGACCAAAATTTTGCATGTAACATAAATTGTAGGAATCTGTCACAAGAATAAGACCTGAATCATCTTGGCCACACTGCCAGCATATCTAATCAAATTTATCACTGCATGACACAGACTCAACCCCAGGTCTGGTAAGAGAGGAGATGGAGCTCTTCTGTCTGATCTTCCTGGACCTCAATTCATTTTTATTCAACTTTTTAAAAGGATATCTATGACCTATAATCTCATTTTGTCTTCTTAAACATCTTCTGGTTGTCTTCAGATTCCACAACATTTCGCAAAATTATGTTTGGGTTGAAAATTCACATTAATAGCATGGCTGAAAGAAGAAAAGACTAATACCTTGGAATCACAGCAGCTATTTATCAAGTTTAATTGCCATCAGTTCTACTTAAAAGATAGCTGATTTACTTACACTGCATTGCACAGTGAAGGAGTTTTATATGGAAAATACCAGAAAGAGACAATTATTTTAGCAGGTGCACATTGATTTGTGGTTGAGCTTATTTCCAACATAATGAGATAAGTTCCCATCTTTTGTTTGCTCTCTTTTTTCCATAACTATCTGGAAAAAGATACTCTTTTACAGGTCAGTTCTACCAAGGATTTCCGTGACCATGAAAAAAATTCTGTACATAAATGACAGAAAGCCAGATTGACACTGTTCAAATGTGGCTGGATTTTGCTACCCACTACATTAAGATACAGATAGAGCAACTGAAAATTATTTGATCAGTTGTCTGTCATCTCCAAAGGCTCTGTGATGTTTTATCTCCGGTTCTAGTAATTTAAAAGGTCAAATGATTATTTTAAAGAAAAAGCAGCTAAAGCAGAGTGTCAGGAAGTGAGATAAAGAAAATCCTTTTATGTTTGAAAATACAGCCTTATCTTAAAATTCACTTTTCATGTAAAAATAAGGCCAACTCTGAAAAGAGAAAACAATATTTTATTTTGTAAAGAAAGCAAATACAATTGGTGCATTTTTTTAGTAGAATACAAACATGTTTTTTCCTACAATTTTCAGTTCTGCACCTATTAAAACCCATAAAACTGTGGGTTTATATATACCTAGCTATTTTTTAAATTTAGTTATTTTTCCCTATGAATAGACTTACCTTTGTGTGATGAAAATGTTGTTAATGAAAGAGAACTAGACTTGAATTTCCAGGATAGACTTCACCAGAGACAAACCATTTCATCACAGTATTCAGAAATTATCCTGGAGAAGGGGAAGATTTAACAAATCAGAACTAATAAGATCATGACTGAGAAAATTATCCAGACTTCTTTTTGAATAAGAGTATCAATTTCTCACGATTCATCACAACATACTTACTTTACTGGAAAATATTTTCCCTTTTTAGGTTTTAACTTCATTACAACCTGATCTTAAGAAGGTAACACTATGCCACCAACCTAAGCATCACAGTTTATTACTGATGTTTCTGGAAAAAGCAGAAAAATTATGAGATAACATTAATATTATGGTAGTGAAATATCAGAACCAAAAGCAGCCTATTGAACATAATCCCAAATCTCACATCCTGACTAACCAGGAATTACCAAAGTAGCACATCGACAGAAAAAGCCAATGAAACACTTTGATACTTTCATGGTTTGGAATTTATCATAAATTTGAAATACACAGTGGCCAACTAAAAAGTTAAAAACATGTTTGCAAATTTTTTATCATAGGTTTATTGTAATTAAGCTATCTTAAAGCAATTTAGTTTACTATATTAAAAAAATCTTATAAAATATATTTTTTTAATTCAAGGTATTTATTGGCTGCAGAGCTGGTTTCTGTGTACTAATTGCTGAAACCTCTTTACCTCCTTATGCTCTTAGTTTCATAGAAACTGTGAAACTAAGAGCATAAGGAGATGAAGAAATAATTCTGCAGGAGAGTAATTAGAGTCCTGGCAGCGTGACCAGAAGTGTGACATTCAGGAGAGGAAAAGGTATTTCTGTTAACCTCCTGCATGAGACATTAATAGTAATCTCCTTTAAAAATCTTGAGGAGATCCACCTAGACTACTTAACAGAATTCTGCCTTTAGGATAAGAAATACATTAATAATTATAAGCCAATTGACATGCAAACAGAATCCTTAAAAACACCTTGCTAGACTGAGTCACCAGTAGGACTCATCTCTGATTCATTGCAAAACAACATGGTACCTTGCTTTTTAATGTATATCCTCATCTGAAAGCAAGGTGGTTCTTGGAATTTTAATGTCTATTCTAACAGCCCTTTAGTATTTTCTGATTTAACCTCGTGTATTCAGTCACAATGACCCCATGCAGCACTGCAGCCTGGGGGAGAGCAGCTGGAAAGCTGCCCAGTGGATGAGGACTTGGGGGTGCTGATTAACAGCAGGTGAACATGAGCAGATGTGTGTCACTGGTGGGGCCACACCTCGAATCCTGTGCCCGGGTCTGGGCCCCTCGCTGCAAGACAGACATTGAGGGGCTGGACTGAGTCCAGAGAAGGGCAGTGAAACTGAGGAAGGGTCTTTTGAGGAGCTGCTGAGGGAGCTGGGGATGTTCAGGCTGGAGACAAGGAGGCTCAGAGGAGCCTGATCACCCTCTACCATCACCTGAAAGGAGGCTGTCACCAGGTGGGTGTTTGATCCTTCTCCCAGGTGACAAGTGACAGGATGAGAGGATATAGCCTCAAGCTGCACCAGATGAGGTTCATGTTGAACATTGAGTAGAATTTTTTCACAGTTAAGTACTGGAACAAACTTTCCAGGGAGACAGTAGAGGCACTAACATTGGAAGAATTCAAGAAATGATTGAAAATTACACTTATTGACAGGGTGGTGATCCAAGATTGGACATAATGTTCTTGGAGGTCTTTTTCCAACCTATATAATTCTGTGGTTCCATCATATTTCACATTTTTTCAGCATTAATGCACTGAATAATGAAATATATAATATAATATATCTGTCAAATGAGAAGAGACTACAGAGTTCTTGTTCATCTATACACTGTCTGAAAGGTGGTAGCATTGACATCTTTGGGAACTTGTGCAGCAAAATAAAAGTTATCCTGCAATGTCTATTTATGCCTTACTGTAAAGATATGAATGTAGTCAAAAGTACAGAGAATTGTGGAATTCCTATTTGCACATTTATATTATGCAAATTTCTGGATTGTTTTCTCCTGATGACCCTTTATATCAGTAGAAGTCATTGTATTTTTACATATCCCAATTAAGCCAGTTGACCAATTGGCAATGGTTCCAGTTTAATTACTTCCATTCTACAAAAATATTCTAGAAGCATTTGGTAACATATTACTATAAGTAGTTCTGTGGTTTAGAATATTTTTCTGTAAAACTCTCATGTATTTTTAACAAATATACCTTCCATCAGACAAACTTTTTTTTTACTTACAAGAAAGATAAGTCGTAGAAAAAATGCTGGACTTAAAAAATATGTTGCTAATTGGTAAAGCAGTATCATCAGAGATTGCCACCACAGAATTATAAACCAATAAGTGGAGAGAATTACTTTGAGGAATTTCATTGATTTGAAAATAATTTTCTATTAGCCTTGACAGAAAATTTCATCATCAATTTTTCCTTCCTCTGAAGGAATATTTTTAGATAAAGAAATAATAAGCAGCAACTATTTAAAGAATTATCTATTAGTAATTATTCCCTCAAATTCAGACATCATGTCAAATTTTATTGTTGCCTGTCAAGAGCTTTAATGCATTTAGCATGTGAAGGGGAAGAACTATGTTTATTTTGTTGGGGGAAAAACCAACCCAAAAACATTCCTGCAGCAAATATCATCCAACCTTCCAAACTGCCCAAGTTTATCATATACTTAGCCGCTTCCCATTTTAGGTTAGTTAGTTTTCTACAACAGAAAAGTGAGGCATTTTATTGGAATCTCCCAAATTACAAATATAATGTGTTTTCAAAAAGAAATGAAAAAGTGATTTTGAACCAGAGCTTCCTTTTTTTATTCAAAATAATGGGAAATTTTCCACCTAGGTTAATTTGAGTGCAGTATGATTCACAAGGTTTTAAGCTAGAGACTAGGA
Organism: Luscinia megarhynchos; assembly: GCA_034336665.1. Classification (NCBI taxonomy): domain Eukaryota; kingdom Metazoa; phylum Chordata; class Aves; order Passeriformes; family Muscicapidae; genus Luscinia; species Luscinia megarhynchos. The sequence goes on along the minus strand of CM067566.1, from coordinate 35,491,357 downwards.
AAATGATTTGACTAAAATAAAACTGACCTGCAGCCTTATGAAAGACTTAAACAAAACTTTTAGTTTGCAAAAATCTGACTAAAATAATCTACAAATTTTGAAAGTCATCATGGCAGGGAAATAATAAAATTTTTGTCTATTCTATAAGGCCTATACCCTTATTTTGAGGATCTTGATTTGGTTCAGATAATCATCCAGATTTTAGATGCTTATTTAATTGAACCTCTAAACCTATTGACTTTGCCCATCTCCAATTTAAAAATCCTCTCTGGGAAAGTTATCCAGATGTAAGTTGTACAAAAGCACACCTGGCAAAACAACATCTGCCTGACAATGACTTAGTGAGCCTCAGTAAAGGCTGACATATGTGCACATGCAATTGGACCTTATACCAACAAAGTGTTTTACATATTAGTGTACACTGGGGAGTCCTGAATCCTGACAGAAAAATATGATGTCTTTTACACTTTAAATTACAGTGAAGCTGTATCCACAGATGGTGCAGGTACAACATGTTGCTCTTACACAGCTGGCAGGTAAGGGGAGGTCATTTCCCTAACAGTCTCTTCCTGATTTCTAGTGTTTGCCTCAATGCAGTTGCAATTTGAGATCAGCATTCTGAGTGGAGTTAGTCCTAGCTGCTGGTATCATGCCGACTGAAAACTCCAGTATCAATGAAGAGGCTTCTGTTGATGCTTACAGATGACAGAATATTATTCCCTCTCCTTTATTACAGCATCTCTTTCATAAGGTATATGGGGCACAGTTTGTTGTGGTTTGGTCAGATGCAGGTCTTGAGTGAGTTAACAGAGTTTCTTTGAGATTAGTCAGCTGGAGAACTCACAGAGCCATTCCCATGTGCCAAATGGCCATGCTTTGAAGATAGGGAAAGTAAATCTTATGTGGTCAGGTTCCTGCAAGCTAACAGAGGAGCTTTAATTCTGAAGGGAAAAGGATTGATACATAGTCTGTTCTCTTATGCTGACCTTTGTCTTAAAACTATAACAAAAATTCCAGGAAATATTTATACTTGGCCAAATTCTGAGAACAGGATGTGGCCCAGCTGACCACCAGCATCTGAGTGTGGAATAGCAGGACACTTATGTTCACAAGATAGAACAGCAGTGCTGCACTTCTTGCTTCAGAGCTGCAGAAACCCTCTAAGGCAGGATTTATTAATTTTTTTCCAACAAAAAAATGCAATGCATTCCTCTGGTTACCTAGCCTGACTCATAGTCCTTCTCTTTCTCAACCTGCTCAAGAACTTTATGCTTTTGTGAGAGTTGTGCATTATAGAGTTCAGTCTTAGAGGACCAAACCAGCACTGCTTTTAGAAGGGCATGCCTGAAATTTTATCAAGGTGTCTTCAGAAGATAAATGGCCAAAGGATAAAAGTTGCCTGTGAGAATTAGGAAAATCCTCTGCCTACTTCTAGTAGGCCTAATCTAAGCCTAGAGTGTGCTCATCCATTTTTAAAGTAACCCTTTCCTGCCTCTTGTTTTGCCACCTGCAGCTAACAGAAATGTTATTTCATTTCCAGACAGCAAGGAGTGGCTGTGCCATAGCACAGCTCCACAAGCAAAGTTGTACAGCCTAGTGACTAGGAAGAAATGAGCCAGAAGTGTAAATTTGCAGAGTCTGCAGTAGAAGGACACTAGGTTCTGGTGGAAGAGCATCATGAAAATCATTCCCCTGTTTCCAAGCTGGTTGTTTATACGTTTTCTTTAATCTCTTTTACTTGGGCTTTAATCTGTTCATATTCAAAGGCTACACTATACATCTGCCTCTTCCAAACCATTTCCATTTCTTTGGGTCTAGGCACCTTGCTGCCTCTCAGCTCACTTCTCTACTATAGACTTTTCCAAAAGCTTGGGTCAGTCAGGTGTATGATAATGTGTGACTCAAGTTTTGGACAATGGTGTCAGCAGAGATAAAGGCTGTCAAGGTGTACAGCTGTCTCCTTAGCAATAATACAGTGCATCCTACAGTGCTTCACACTCTACCCTCTCTTTGCTGTATTCATGGATACCTTCTTTTTAGATATTGAAAATTCCGAAATCAGATTTCTTTTCCTGGAAAGGGGTATAAGTAGTGAGTAGATGCAGATTAGGCTACATCTGCATCTGGAATCAAATAGCCTCTTGAGATCTGACCTTAGAGATCAAGGCCAAATCTTTTAATGAGAACTTAGGCAGTGTCTTATAGCAGCACGATTGACTTGTTGGGGGGTTGTATAACACCTACCAAAGTCAATTTCCTTCTAGTTGTGGCATTTACACACTTCAGCAGCACACCTTTATTTTTTCTTTTTCTTTGTATGGGTAATTAATTCCTTTTTGTTTTTTTCTCAAATAGAACAAAAGTTCTGTAAATCATTAGATTTTTAGATATATTAGAAATAACTGAATAACTTCAAAATAATATCCCAGTGTCAAAGATCGAATATAAATTTGACACAAACCTAGAGGAAGGACCCAGCCAAAAGTAAAGCTTTTCCATTTTAGCAGAAACCTCCAAATCTCACTGAATGGTGTGAATAGGCTGAAATATTGGCCTATTGTTTCAATGAATATTTCAATGATTGGCAACACAGCTTCTGAGGAAATCTAATAATTGTTATCAGCTTAAGTGAGATAATGAAAAAGAAGTAAAAATTGAGGAGAAGGTAAGGCTAATGAGCTGAGACTGATCATGCAATTCACAGGCTTTGTCCTGAATGTCTTCTACCCAGAGAAGGAAAAAGTAGATAATGATAATTTCAGAAATAGACTAGAAATTCTGAGTTTCTATGATGCACCAGTGCAGAACAGTCTGGCTTAAGCTGGCTGAAGGGCACACAGAAGTTGGATAGAACAACTGCAGAACATAGTGAGAAGGTTATTAGAGACCTCAATAAAGGACATTTGCCCAGCAGTAAATACCTCAGTATTTTGGGCACGTGAGTTAATTATAGTAAGGACAACATGCTTACAAATATAGGTGGACAGAGCTATCAGTGGCCTTTCTCACCTATCATTGTACCAGGAGGCTCTGCTGAGCAAGGCTTAAAGAATTATCTTGTAGCACTGATAGCACTGATGCTGCTGGGGCTACAAAGGTTTGGTCTCACTGGTCACTGACACAGCTGTTAGCACATGGGCTGAAATACTGCTGGCTTTGGTGGTCTCAGCACCTCTTTGTTGAATGGGATCAGAAGAGTTTGTAAAGAAGTGAGAAGCTGCTGGGTTTTTTCCAAGCTTGGAGGAAACCAGATGATGCATGCTGTGATTGCCCATGAGACCGGAGAATGAGAAGCCTGAAATTGGACAGGATGATGTCAATTAATCATATGGGAGTGTATTTGTTGTGCTCAACTGTGCATTTAAATTTAAATAATTGAACATCAGTACAGCATTTTGAAGAATGGATACTAGCAAATCTAGTCTCCAGAATGTTCTAATTAAAGTTATTTTAAATAGGACTTACAAAGTTTATATTTTAAAATGAATCCTGTGTTGAGTGCAAGACCTTTTTCCAGAGATTTCTTTATGGTAAGCCTGAGGTTTAAACCTGTGTTTTACTTTTTGAAATGCTGTAAAACAATGGATCCCCAGGATCTGTTTCATCAAGAAATTAGGGTGAAGTGCAGAAAAAAAGAGCTGTAATAATTGTGCATAATACAATCTCATGACTCCTCCACTGCTTCTGTCATACCACAAATATTTCTGGACACTGATTTCCAGCATCTGTGGAACCATATTCCAGCTGTTCTCAGGCTTTCTCATTTTTGGAAGCCTGCCCCTCCTTCAGCTCCAACCACAAATGTCCACACAGTAGAAATCTAGTCATTGTCCAAGGGTCAGTCAAAGACAAGCCAAAGATTACCCCAGAATGTCTCTGTTATTTTTTCACTCCCATCTAAGAACTTTTAGAATCACAAAGTCAGGCACAAATTACTTACCTCAAAGCAAGACACCAACATTTTTGTGAACTAGCCCTGACAGAATTGTGTGTAAAGGTCTTTCCCTGTTTCTAAGGTCTTTAGCACAGGCATGTCCAAGCTGCAAATTAGGATGTCAAAATATGCAAACCCTCACATTTTAATAAGTCACAAACCCCCCAAAATAAAGGAAACTTGTTTGATGACAATCAGCAGCCCTGTCACTTTCAGATGTCATCAGCTATCTCTTGCTGCTACTTTACTTCAGATTTGAAGTTCCATCTGCTCTTTGCTCTTTCTTAGTTTGAAAAAACCTTCCCACAATGCTGTCTAAATAATTGGGAAAGCATTTTCAAAAGACCGAAAAAAGTACGCAGGGTACTTCAGATTTTGTTCAAAAAGGAAGAAAAAGGAATAAACTTTCAGAGTCCTGTTGAAAATTTGTATATCTTTATATATATATATATATATATATATATTTCATTCCTCATGTTTTTAACCTCAACACTAGTATACAGAACTCCGCTGGATCCTAATTTCCAATAACTTTTATTAAGTTAATATCCTAGTTAATTTTTATAATATTGCATGTTAAGATTACCCTTATGTTAACCACTAGAACACATGCAATGTTGCTCAAATATGTATATGTAGAATGTTTGTGTGTGAACCCACAAATTAATTTAAAAAAAGGATAAAAAAATTAAACTGCTAAACCCAAACTGTATTCAAATAAATAACTTATCCTACTCCTTAGTCTACCCTAGTCCAGTTTTTTTAGTTGCTTTTTTAAGGCAAGAAATCTGCTTTTGCTGCAGGATTTTTTGAAATTTTGCTACAAGAGTGCAGGATTTAACTAATTAATACAAAATAACAAAAGGCCCTAATGCAACCCAAACCAAAACCCAAAAATTGGTTCCTGGAAACATTAATGTGCACTCGTTACACACTAGATTTTAGGCTTGTCTGCAGCAGGGAATATTTCAGTTTGTGCATCTCACTTCTGGATTATGCCTTTCAAGAAAATTCCTAAATTTCTTTGTTTTCTAAACTTTTCTTATGGTTCAAGTTGTTTTGATTCTTATTCACGTAAGTTGCTTTTCTCAGAGGGATTGTCACAAGAGTTTAAAGAAAATTATTATCCTTATCATTGTTACATAAAGATAAAAACTAGGTAGTCTTCATTACGGAAGGTACAGAAAATCAATCAGTTTCTCCATTATCATTCTACTGAGAAGCATACTAAATGCAGCTTATTAGGAAGTGTCATTCTCATACCTAAACCAAAAAGACAATAAAAAAGGGGATACTGATAAGGAGAATTATTTCCCTATGCAATTAGCAGTGTTATTCCCTTTTGCAGGATGACTTTGCAGCCAGGAGTTCATGAAGAGTTTTTTTCCCTAACAGATTTTTTGGCTATATAGAACATCCTGTGTAGTCAGGGCTAAAATAACAAGAGATTCGCAGCTCTCTGCAGATCTTCTGAAAAATAACATAGATTTAAAAATCCCTTTTCTTCTAGTTGTTTCATTCTACAGCAGGTTTTATGCATCAATATTTTTTCCTTTTTCTTCCAGAACCAAATTAATACTGACTTTTAAAAGGAAAGTATTTCTGAACTAGCTAATCTAGGGGAGAGAGATTCAACATGACAAGCTCCTTACATGTGATCAACAGCTTTGTGTAGAAAAAGGGAAGACTGCATAAGCAATGTCGAGGATAAGGAGTAATATTACTGGGAGGATTTCTAAAATTATCCTAATATTTAGAGGTTTCATTTTTCTGATTTTCGAGCCAAATATTAATCTTTGTCCAAAGAGCTTGACAAATGATACTGGGGTGACAAACTGACAAGCAGGTATGTGAGAAATTATGTTTGCTTGCAGAAGGTGCTTTAATTTTTTATTTGATGTGACAGTGTTTTTCTTTATTTTCATGACAATAAAAAATAATATAGTATCTAAAAAGTTGCTTTAGAATTTTTCATTATTTTTCTTTTTTGCACTAAATAGGCAATGAAATAGAGTAATGGTTATTTTCCACGTGGATAATCGAGGATTAGAAAAGGTGTAGAAATACTGACCTGTTTTCATTCATTTCAAATAAATTAACTTTTCTGTGTAATTCCTTATTTATTTTCATGTCTCAACTGTTTGTTACATTTTACTGCCAAAATGAAATCCCTACAAGGCGTTTGTGACAAGGTGCATTTGGCAGTGTCTCAATAATAGAGAGGGATGAACACAACTCCAGTCTGAATAGGTGTAGGGGAGTCCTTATGTTCATGAGTGAGTTGCACAAAGGATGAGCTGAATCATACAGCACTAACAGGGAAAGAACCCTCTTAATAATAAGTCTGGGAAAGCAGTGCCTAATTTATATAAAAATAAATGGAAGTGGGATATAGGTGGCAGTGAGCTGTGCTGAAGTCTCTCCTCACAAACCCTTCTCACCCTGGCAGCATGTAAGCCAGCCCATTTTTTCCAGCACACATTGGAGGTTTTGGAGTATGAGATCTTCCTGATTTGTCTCCCAGACTGACCCTTATAAGAGGCAGCTTCTGTGAGGTCATAAAATCCTTGGGATGTGGGGCTCTAAAATCATTGCCAAAGTTATGTTTGGGTGAGTCAAAATAAAGAAACTGCTCCAAACCCACCCTTGTGCTCTGGGAAAATTGCCACACTTCTCATGGAGTTAGATGGACTGTCTTGAAAGAAGAAGACATAGAATGCAGAATCATGTGTTGCTTTCATCAGCAAGGAACCTTTGATGCACATTTCTCCTACATCCAGCCCTTAGGTAACAGATAATTGTAGAATGTATTTAATTTTGGACACATTCCATTTTTACTTGCAATAACTGCCCTGTGAGACTCATTAATGCTTTAAAGCTTCCTATTAAATAGAAACCTCACAGTACTTTCTTTCTAATAAAATAAACTGAAAGGTGAAAATATTTTCTGTTTGTTTTTTAATAATGAATGTGCGTCTCAAAAAATTACTCCTAATTTGTTGGATTATTTTAGTTTTATGTCCTTTCAGAGACATGTTAATGAATAATGAAAAAAAGTGCAATAAAAGCAAACAATAATTATTCATGCTGACCTGAGGCATTTAAAGAAATAGAAAAAAGTCTAAAGGAACAGATTTCCTATAGTGCTACTTTCTTAAGTATACCAAGGTAATTAGCTTTAAGAGGAGATAATTTCAGTTCACTGAGGGTGCTCTTTTAAGTCTTTCTGGGAAATTTGGATTTTCCATTGATAGTAGTTTTAACATGTCACACTGGAGCCAGAGTGAATTAAAGTGAAGAGCTGCACAGTCTAAACAAATAGTCCTTCCCATGATCAGCAGCCTGACAACATAACAACATAAATTATGTCACATGCCCACAAGTAATGCAGGAACAATTAAAAAAATAATAGTAAAACCTCACTGCAATCCATAAACAATACATGATGTCTTTTATTGAGCTAACATTTTAAGCAGTCTAATTTTCCAATTTATCATGCTCCATTTTTACTGGTCTTAAGGAAATAACAACAAAAATTTGCCTGTTCTACAATCTATTATTTCTTCTGATTAAATGGTGACATAGCAATTCTCCATGAAAGTAGCTGGCTAAATCCTCAAAACCATCAATGAAAAACAGAAGTTCAGTTCTTATCTCACTTTGTAGCATAGTTAGGACAGATACAATATATTTGTTTGTGGGTAAGAATATTTGAGTAACTTATTTTACATATTGAAAATTTCTATTTCAATCTCATCTGGGCTTCCTCTGCATCTCTCCTATACAACCATTTTTAAATTTCTTTTCATGCCACTTTTAGACTAAATAAGAATTTAAAGTCTCTTATTACTGGTTGCTGTAAGGATCTCTCCCTCTTTGGCATGGTGGTTCTCATGATTGAATGTCCTAGATATGGGAAATCATAGATAGAGAATTAAAGCCGTTCCTCCCGCCATGCTTTTGTTATCCCACCAGCAGCAACTTCTACTCAACTTCAGCTACAACAGGAATGGAAAAAAGAGTTTGCCTTTTTTTCTTCTTTTCTCTTTCAAGTGCATGTCACTACACATATTTCTTGTTTAAGATGTTTTCCTTTATTGCGCTTTTGACCACGTGCAAATTAAATGGTAAAGTTGGTGGCAGTGCCTCTCATCTTCTGTCCCATTTTTTGCACGTACAGACAAGAGGCACTTGATAATGACAGTACCTTCCTGACTGCTCTAACTGGATGGTAAGAAGAAGGATAGATTTTCCCCTACCTAAGCAGAATTTAAAGATTACTGTGTAGCACGTGTGTTTCTCAACATGAAATCCTCCAGCTGGATGATCCAGATAAGAAAGTGTATTAGATCTTTTCACATATCACTTTGGGCTTTCCCAGTCTCAGTTTTCAGATCCTGCTTTCACAGATATTGCTTATTCATCACATATGCGTGGTCAACTACAGCTCTGGAAAGTGCTTGAGGAATTTTGACCAAAGGCTGCGGAAGCATCATTAGAAATTACATAAAGAAAGAGAAAACACAGCATATGAATTTCTCGTTGAGGATGTAGACACTGCTTTCAAAATGGCCTGGTACACAGTTGAAAAGTTTTGGTACTCAGGTTTTCCAAAGTATCAGCACTACGGTGGCAAAGTTTAGAGTCTTCTATTAATCTGTTTTTTATTATTGTTTTTAATATATAAATCTTAAGGATGTATGTCACTGTTTTTCTGACTCAGACTTCTTTTATTTTTCTTATTACACTGCAAGAAATTATTATTAATCTCTTCTAATAAAAATTGCATTTGGAAAGGATAAATGTGAGTTGGAGATTCTTACAATAACTAAAGAAACAGTAAGCTCTTCATGTTGCTTTCCCTCTCTGCAAAATCATTGTAAGCAACATTAGGCAATAAGTTAATTGCATGTTGGTATGGCTCCATACCAATCATGGCAGGCATTTTTCAAAGAGGGAACTAAAATATTAAAAGTCTAAGTGAATTAGGTGCCCATCCCATTTCAGAATGACCTGAGCATTAGGAACAAACATTTTACCCGGACTCCTAAAATCAGGACCAGATGCCTTTCTAAACACTGCGCTGTAATTCAACCATATTTTTATTGGACACAGTACAAGAATTACAGGGTGAAATTCCATGGTTTCTGTTATGTAAGAAGTCAGACTACATGATGGCACGATCCCTTATGTCACTAAAATCTCTGAATAGCTGAAGATGAAATCACATCTGATTTGCTCAAATTTCACTTCCTGGATTCTTGCATTGTCAATAATTTCACTCAATCTCCAGCCATTGAAGCAAGTTCCAGGGTAAACAATAAAGGCAGAATTTGTATTTTTAATGTAACAAACAAGGAAAACCCTCAAAATTTTGAGAAAACCTTCCTGCGAATTTTCCACCATCTTTTATGTGCTTATTCCACGTTAGGATTGAGCTGAAGGAAATGCATATTTATGTTTTGCATTCACTCTAATGCTCTTATCAGCAGGCAATAAATGAGGGAATTTATTCTGGGTTGGTATCTTAAGCATCAGACTTATCAGCAAAATCAAAACGCTGATAAAAAGAAATATAATCTATTTCTGGAATAGGACTTCTATGAATCTACAACTGATAATGCCTACTGAAAAACAGAGGCCTTTCTCTTATTTTCAGGTTCGGTTATGATGGAATTCACCAATTTTATTTTGAGTGTGGAAAATACCTTCTCATTTTCAGCGCTCTAAAAGCCAAGTACTTTAAAGAGTCCAAGTGAGTTGAAACTTTGATGAACTCTAATGTCAAGAAAACCTCTGCACGTTAAACCATGCTCAACTATAAAACGAGTTTTAAATGTCTTTTCTGTTAGGCAGGATCACTTGAATGAAAGAAAACTGAAGATCAGTCCTGTCAGATGTAAGACTCAAGAACCAAAAAACTCCCACCACCTCACCAAAAACCAGCCCAGAGCAATCAGTTTTGGTGGGAAATGGAAGGAAACAATAGGAATGCTTTGACCTCAGGATTCTTTTTTCCTTCGGGTCTGTGGAGTCATTAGAAAACTCTGGTACCCTCTGCTGGCCAAGCAATAAATCTGTAGCCCCTGAGCCAAGATGACATTCCCACGGATGCTGACATACAAGCACGTGAGCAGCTTGGAAGCAAGAGCCAGGTTGACTTGAATCCTCTTAAAGAGCAAAACAAAAAACCCAAGAAAAAACATATGAGAAAGCATTAGTCAGGAAAAAGTTTCGGGCTACCAAGAGAGTGCTATAAAAAAGGATCTAAGATAAGCAACACTAGGTTTTTATTAAAGTATTTTAAAAACATTAAGCCTCTATCTAAGGATGTTTTTTAGATTTTCAAAGTGTTTTGTATTAGTGTATAATGACTGTGCTGTGCTCCTCTTGTCTTTCAGGTCAGGACTCGTGCTGCTAAAGAGAGGGAGTGTGGCACATCTAGCACACTGCTTAAACATCTCAAATGTGCATATGCATATTTCTTTGAAATGGAGTGATTCCCTCTGTTACATGAGCTCACCTCTAAGCTGATATCAGCAAAGTTATTATTTTAAATGGGTAAAACAAAGTTCTGTGTATTTGGCGTCTTACAGTTCAGGAGGTTAAAAAGGTAAATGGTTTCATGTATACCATAGGCCTCTGCTAAAAAGAGGACAATAATGATGAGCCAGACACTTTTTCAGAGGTGGAAAGTAACTAGTTAGAATAGTTAATCTTTTGAGATGCATCCCTGGCATTAAGTGGATTCTTCTCATTCAGCTGAAGGCGCAACAGCTGGATTCTGTCATCCCTGACTGGGGCGGTCTTGTTAGTGTAGGATGACCTCTGGAGCACTAACACAGATAATACTGGCACCTCTCTCCACTCTAATCAACTACCAGTCTGAGCAATTCTACAGGAGATGGGGGCATTAAGGCCATATTTTTCTAAACAAAATTCATTGATGGTAGCAGAGTATTGTGACAGCAAAAGACAGATTTTACCTTTCTCACCAAAGGTTTTTAGGGCTAAATTTGTGGAATGGTCTGTAAAAACAGCACAGCTCCATATTTTCTCCCTTTTCTTAAAGTCATATTTTGCAAAACTAGACTGTTTGTGTCAAGTATGTCTAAGCCAAGACCCTCACAGTTTTACTGCCATATATAAAACTGTTCATTGCAACCACACATAGTTAATGTGCTCTCTCTTCGTCTCTTTCCACATAGATTAGAGCTGGCAGGAAATTTTTGGGCATTTAGCTGGAATGTAAAAGGCTCAGGTTCAAATTACTGTTCTGTCCTGCCCTTTTTCAGACCAAGGCATTTAAAAGGGATCTTCTAGATCTGAACTGACTAATTTGTGGTGGACCAAGGCTGTTTTGGTGATGGAGCTCTTCTGTTTTGACCAGTTTTAAAGAAGCTTCATTAAAAACTGACCTCTTCTCATGATGTACATTCACTTCAACTAAAAGTTTTTCCTTCTGTAAAGTTTTCAGTCATAGCTAATACAGCTAGCTATACAAAAAAAAAAAAAAATGGCTACAAGGTTATCAGTAGTTATGAAAAAGCAAAATGAAGGTAGCCAACTTTGCTGAAAGGGATTCATTTGCCACTCAGGCATTTGGTGTCATGCATCACACTACTTGCAGAGCACAGGCTTGCTGTTGATAACTACATTGCACCACATGCAAAGTACAATATGTTGGTTTTATAGGAAGCAACAATTCTGTTTATCCTTAGGATTTATTAGAAAATTGCCAATACCCACACTGTCAACTAAGTTGAGCCTTCTGCTGCACTTGTACTCTTATGGTAGTAACATTTGCACTCTGAATTCTTGGGATAATGGAATGCTGCTGCCTTGTGCCTGGGCAATAGAAAGGTGTTGGATTTGGTTGTTTGAGAGTGATTTCAGTTGTGTTTGGGAGTATACACCTCTGAAATTCAGATCTTACTGCTAAGAGCACAACAGAAATGAATGTCTGCATCTGAATTAAGGCTGTTCACATTTACTATACTGTCAGTGGAGAGAAATAGGGTGTTATTTACCCCTCAAAATAAATTTTAATTACTAGACAAATCCTGCCTTTGATTTTTTCCTGTCAAGTGGGAAAAGAACAGTGATCAGCTGTGAACAATTTGGGGTGCTTACTTGCCCACAGTCCTTCATGTCAAAAGTGGGAATAAGACCCAAATCTCCAGGGCAGATTTGCTTAATTGGAGTAAACATTGTGTTGTATTCTCTGTTGACAATTTTATTGTAACAACACCAGGCTTTCTCTGTCATACAGATGCAGTTCTCTGTTGGAAGGCAAATGAATGACTCAGTATTTGAGACAGGAGTACAAAGCATCCATGCAACTGAGGATTATGCTGTGACAAACACAGCCATGGAAGTCAAATGCAGTCTTTCTTTTGTGTGGGTGGAATGTTGCAGGAGAAGTGGTAATGTTGCCTGAGCTTTTAAAAGATCATGGAAAATGAGAGCCTGATCCTTTAGAAGTTATCAATACTATTGGACTTCCTTAGCAACATACCACAGTCCTTCATCCTTTGAATTAATGATGGCAGATGAAGGGGAGGTGTCATCCTGTTTGTGAATCACTAAAGAATGCTTCTTAAAGTTTTAATTGTCATAGGTTTTGGTAGAAAGTAAAAGAATTCTAAGGTTCAAGAACTCATCTGTTCTTAGAGTGAAACTTTGTTGGGAATGCTAAGGGAATCTAAGAGACCTTTATTTCAATTTAATTTGTTTTTAAAAAAGGAAGAAAAGTATAGTCATCATGGAAATGATCACTAAGTTGGTCCTTAGGACACTTACCAGGCCCTCAATTTCAGTTCCCTCATCTGCCTGATGCACACCTGGCCTGTAATCCCAATGTCCCATATCCCGTGAGTTTGTCTGCTGCAAAGAAATTCTGGCTCTTCTTGTAAATTCGTTCAAACCTATAACAGCTTTTGCAGCCTTCCCACTCTGCTGCTTAGAAAGATCATGCTTTGATTGCAGATTTCTTGGAGCACATAGGTGATTTGGTGATTTTGTATCTTTTGCCTGAAGATTTTACCCCTTTCCTTTGTGTCTGATTTTGCCCACCACCTTCTCTCTGTGCTTTCCTCTACTGTTTATACTTCTTGTATTAACCCCATCCAAGCGGTTTGTTCTTCCCATTGTTCACTGAAACCCCTGCAATGCATTTTCCTGATTGAAGGCTGTCAGCAGAGGGAGCATCAAAAGCAAAGGAAGCTTCTACCAGGGCTACTGGGCCTTCATGGAGGAATGGAGTTAGATTTGCAGAATCTTAAAGACAGAAGTTTGGCCATCAGCATGTGCATCAAAGACATGTTGACTCATATGTAAAACATAGTGAGCTCTTTAGATTTAAATGGAAAGAAAAAATGCCAGCCTACGTACATGTCAGAGTTGCCATGAAATAAAAACGGACAACATGGGACAAATATGATTTTGCTTGAAGTCTTTCTCCAATTGTTTAAAATTATTTATTTTAGATATCCATTTTTTTTGTTGCATTCCTTGTCCAGTGTCTCTCTAGAGAGTGAGTTCTTTCTTTGCTGGTAAATTTCAGGGCTAATAAATTATGTTGATATTGACCAAATGAAAAATAAACCAATTTTGATTATGCTGGCATTGAAAGAAAACAACTGGGGCAATCATCACCGTCTGGACATGCTGTACACTTGGCTGATTCTTTCCTTTAGTGAGTCATTGTTTTCTGGTAAATGTTGATTACCAGTCCACTTGCATTTGTGAAAATCTCATCAGGCTAGGCTGCTGTAATTAGTGCAAACATCAATATGCTATCAAACATATGCCAAAATATAAATGGCGCATCCTAGATTCTATGTTAAGAATCCAGAGTTAAAGTATGTAACAAAATGTATGAATACTTGTATAAAATTATCATGAAACATTTTAGCACAAACTATTATGGTAGCTAGAGACTTAGATAATTCACTGTAAGGATGTTACAAGGAGATATATGTTTGAACAACTTGTGTACACTGAGAATGGAATGAAAAACTAATTTTTGAGACTAAATAAACTGACTATTCACGAAATAGAATATGAAAATAAACTTTTACGACTCTTCAACCACAGTGGAGTAGAGAAACCTCAAGTTTTCTGGAGTGATGCTACTTGGGTGTATACAATTATGGTGGGATTTGCCCTTCTGTTGTCTGAAGTGTGCAATTTGTCTTTCACTTCATGCCTGTATCTATTTGTGAGCTATTTATAGGCAACCCAAATGTCCCTATGACTTAATTCTCTGGGGAGCCTGATAAAATAGGTATCTTTTGAATGTTTAACTCACACTAGTTATAGTGCATTCAGCCATAGCAATTTTTTTTCAAAGAAGATATAATGTTGGCATATATGGTTAAGGTGTTGGTGTACATTCTTTATTATTGCCTAGTGGGTAGAGTGCTCTAATTTCTCCCTAAACTTGTGGGACTTTCAGTTTATCACCCCCAGAAGAGGGCTAAGGAAACTCTGTGGTGCTCATCTCAGACCAGCAGTGAATGTTCAGGACCAAGACCAGGGACAGATGAGAACTGGTACTAGGTCTTACAGCTGGTGCCAGCCCCACTGCTTCTCAGAGGAGATGGGAAGATCCCTTTTTCCTCACCACAATTTTTCTTCTGAAACCCAAAGCTAGAACCACACAGGGCTTCCAGAGCTTTGTCATTGGAAAAGCAGACTGTGGGACTGTGGCTGTTTTGGCACCAGAAGATGATGTAGGTAGGTATCAGCTGACTGATGTAAGTAGAGACCTTTGCCTGTGTTTGGGTCCTAAGCATCCTAAGTGCTTCTTGTAGCACAGCATTAGAACATACCACAGTTTTTAAAAAATACTTATCCATTTAGTTCATAAATACAGAAGTACTGTTCTTTCCAACAGAAAAACAGAAGCAGATAAAGTAGTATATGATCACATAGGAAGACTCCAGTATTGCAAAGTTTTGAACTTTTGTCTTCTAAGTCCTAAGGCAGACCCTAAACAAATGGATCCTCTTTCTTCTCTGCGTGTGCTTGATGCTTTGCTAGCAAGCACTGTGATTTTCTTTTCTCCTGGGCTGTTTTTCTACAACATATGTATGTCTTTAGTTCTGCAAGTTAAGTAGGTGCAGTTTTTCATGCAGTAAACCAATTGGTATATATAGTATTCCTATGTTTAAAATGCCTTTGAAGACTCGTCCAAAGCTCAGTGAAGCCAATGACATCTTTGTTTAATTTCAATAGAATATGAATCAGGATGTGAATTGAAAGAGAAAATGTGGTCCTGCTTCTCCACTGAGAATTAATGCAGGCATCCTTGAAAGTATAGGACGTTATTTGGTTGTAGAAATAATGAGAGCATATGGGATCGTGGACTTAACAGAAATGACTGTTTCACACTTTCTAAAGTGTGCACTGTAGTCTGAAGGAATGCCTGTCTGAGCAAAACTACAGAATACAGATACCTTCTCTGAGAAAAGAGATTTTTTCACCAAATTTCATTCTATTTAGAATTCAGCTAAACTGAAGAGAAAATATATCTCTCTATATAAAATATATTTAGAAGAATACAATAATCTACAATAACATCATAAATCAAATTAAAAAAACAGACAGAGTTTTGCTGAGCATAGGAATGTTTTCATTTGTCCAGGAGATGTTATTCATGGAATCATAGGATAATTTGGGTTGAAAGACACATTTCAAGATCTTCTAATCCAATCCCCCTGCAAATAAGCAGGGTAGTTTTCAACCAGACCAGGCTGCTCAGAGCCCCATCCAACCTGACCTTGAATGTTTGCAGGGATAGAGCATCCACCACCTCTGTGGACAACAAGTTCCAAGTTTAATCACTCTCTTTGTCAAAAATCAGATTTTGTTTTGTTTTGTTTTGTTTTTTGGTTTTTTGGGGTTTTTTTTGGTTTTGGTTTTGTTTGTTTTTTTTGTCTGAATCAACCCTCTTTTAATTTAAAACCACTATTCTCTTTCAACAGACTTTGCTAAAACGTTTTTTAATTACTGAAAAGCCATAATAAGTTCTCCCTGGATCCTTCTCTTCTCCAGGCTAGGGCCTCAGTTGATTGGAGCATGGTGCTAGTAATGTCAAGGTTGTGGGTTTGATACCCATAGGGAATACCCACTCAAGAGCTGGATTCAGTGATCCTTGTGAGTCTCTTCCAACTCAGAATATTTTGTGATCCTCAAGTTTGTCCATGTCCCTCCAAATGGTATCACATTAATTTTTAAGAATTATTTTCAAATTTAACAAAGCTACAGCAAATTGAAAATTCTGTTGAGGGAGCACAGTCAAAAACATTTGGAAGTCTTCTGGACAGATTTGCTACTAATTGTAGCAACACTGTGTACTGTTATTTAAACAGAATGATTCAACAATTAGCAAGTTTTCATGGGTCAATTTTTGGACCGATTATAGAACAAAAATGGAGGAAAAACCTCATGGCTTTAAAGTAATAGAGGCATGAAAAAACTCCACAATTTATCAATGTGTTGTTATTTACAGGATTGTTTATTTAAAAAAATAAGACACCTTTCAGAGATGGTTAGTTTCTTAATTTTTTAAAAATCTGTTAAAATGTGTTGTTTGTGAAAAAGAATTTTTAAGTGAAAAGAAAAATTATAGCTTCCATTTTAACTTCATCACAATCTTTGGGGATTTAACTTTAAAATATCTCTATTTTCAAAATTTATTTACTGTAAACTGTAATACAGGAAATCAGATTTGACACAAATGATTTTGTTTTGACCTTAAACAATTTTTCTAGAGAAGGGAAGAAAACCTTCACCACTCTGGAGAGTGAATACATGATGGGCTAAATTGAAGTGCACTCACTAAAACCACAAACCTTTCAGCTGCTGGCAGCTGTTCTCTCCTGATAAATACAAGATGAGTCCATTGCACAGTGAGTGCAATAGTGCTGAGAGACTGAAGAACCAGCTTTGAATTGAAAAGCACTTGAATGTGAGGGAGACATTTTCTGATGAGATGGGATCAGACAGAACAAATATTTTCCTTGAAAGCCCTCAGTATCATCTGAAGCCAGTACTGTTGCAGACTTATCTCTGCATTCACTATACATTTGCTCATGGAGACAACAACAACTGCTAAAAACAGAAAGAAAATGCTTTTCTGGTAAACTATAGCCTTCTCTCAAACATTTCCTGTTGTCTTCAGAAAAAACCCAAAATTTCGTCATTTTTCTTGACCATTAAGTCTTTTGAACATGTTTCAGCTTTCTCAATTACCCATCTATCTCAGCAATCAGCCTATTGTTACTGAGGAAATACCCTTCAAGAAGCATATTAGGGACATCATTTCAGTGATTATTTTCTATGGAATAATGACCATTTTGTTTCATTAGTGGCTTTCTGGTTCTAATCAGACATTTATTTTTCACATTCCCAAAACAAGGTTGCCCAGCATATGTAAAGGGAGCTGTGTGTGTACCATATGGCTAAGAATAATAAATGCTGTATAAAATGGGGAGAGTGAAAAGGGAAGAGTAATGTAATATAATAGATAATGAATTCAGCTACATTATGTGATTTCAGCATTATGAGTCTGCAAAGATGAAGGAGCACACATGGACTTTAAACCCCAGTGATTTTCACTTTCAGTATTCTAAACTGAAATTTCTTTTCCCTCATCTTGGTCAGATGTCTCTGCAGTCATGAAATTACAAAGAAGGAAGGCTTAATTCTTGTATAGAATTGTGCTGTTTAACTCCAGGTTCAGGAGAGGTAAAGCACATTAAGTCCAAATATGTGGAACTGGAATCACTATGGAGACAGGCCCATGATGTGTGGGCATTGGGCTACATTTTCTGTATTGCAAAACAGCATTCTGGTAATTTCTAAGTAGCAAGACTACAAATTCTGACTTATGCTAAAAAAATATAGACTCCAAAAAGAACCTTAAACATTCCTTATAGAACTTGGCTGTACTTCAGGAAGTGAATTTTCACATTGCTCTAATCATCTGCTCTTAAGGCTTAAAGTCTGTAGGAGTCCTCAGCCCAAATCACTAGATTGAAGAGCTGAAATAAAAATGTTTTGATTTCCTAACCAATACCCACAATTTTTAAAATTGTGTTCTGGAAAATAAAATGCTTGTTGGATGATAGCATGAGGTATAAAAGGGACATTTCAAGCCATAATTTTACACAATTTTTTATCTGCTATTAGACCTATTATTTGGAATTTGGCTGATTCTGTGATCAAAATCCTACATAGTACTGAAGTTTTCAGACTACATATTAATAATGAAATGTGCATTTTTCTGGGAATTTGCTATCAATAAAAATCTGGACAAATTATCTGAATGGAAGCTGGCTCAGAGCTAACTACCTTGATCCACACAGAGCCTTATCCTAATAGTGCCACATTTCATAGGTGTGTTAATGCTGAAAGCTAAACACAATGAATGCTCACACTTCTACTTCTGGCATGTGCATTATACTCAGGGCTGTACATCATGTACTGTCTGTAACCTTGCTTACAAGGATTATAACTTATGATTGTTACAGCTGCAAGTTATTTAATACCAATACCTAAAAGCTGTGCTCATTAGACTCCTAACCCATGTCTCTCTCTGAAAAGTGTATTATCATAGTTGGCAATATCAATAATTTTACTTAAAGTAAGTCATACAACCCTGCCTCGATTTTATGATTTAAAGGTAGTTACTGAGAACCCTTGAGTTCTTAACATATAATTTAGGATCAGCTAAATGTGCACAAGACCTCACTTATTGGAGAATTAGAAGTGTATAAATACATATTAGTTTTTCTTTCCAACTTTTGTTTCAAGTGTACCTGGTAGATTTATTGCTTGACTGTGCTTCAGTAGTCTGACTCCCTGTGGTGATTTCCAAAGGTCTGCAAGCAGGAATATACCCTTAGTGTTGCAAAAGATTATGACATCATGGATGTTAAAAAGAGAATGAATGATGTGGTTAGTCATGCATTCAATATATTACTAGAGAGGGGGTTATATGGAAACATGGCCTTTCTGTCAGGTAGAATAAATGACATATATAATTTGTTTTGTCCTTCTCTTAAAAGAACAGGGGGGAGGAGATAATCTGTCTTAATAAGGGTATGCTTAGATTATCAACCAACAAGAAAGTAATATATTCTTAAACATCCATATGTGATCTCCTTATTAAATTAGGATGTTGAGCTAAATTTAAAGTATCAATATATAAATCAGTCAGTCAGTTAAATTATCCAGTTGTATACTGATAAATGGGAGTTAATAAAGCAATTACTTCTTTCTGAACCATAAGGCTCTGGTTTCCAAATCAGTTGTATGAGTTATGGATTACTGACATAATTTACAAGTTTTCATTTACATGACTTATACCCTTGATTTCTGAGGAATTAGTCCTTTATTGTATTAAAGGCACAACAAAACAGCATTTGCATTACATTATGGTTGGAGAAAAGCAGCAAAACTCTCTGACTTCTCAATTTATGGTGACAGTGTCCCTTAGTCTAGCTGCTGTTGTTCATAACATATAGAGAGTTAAGGACAGAATTGTTGCCTTAATATTGAAGGTCAGGACTTCTCAATGTGTGTGTCGTGACCTATGTTCTATACCTGTTGAGTTTTGCCTTTTCTTTCCCTCAATTCCATAAGAACACACCACTAGCAGGCAGTTCTGCACCTATGCTGACCATTTGCTGTGAAAGAGGTGGCATTAAAACTTGTCAGTGTATTGCCACATAACCTTCACGTTTTCTATTTTTATGAGGCTCAGCTTTGTGTAGGTTGACGTCATTGAAGGATTGGAAATGATTACAATGTGAACAAGGTCAAGCTCATATAAGGTGTGCCTCAAATAAATTTTCATTTTAATTTTTCACACGTTTTTCTCCTTTTAATGCTTACTGCCTGGTTTTTATCTTATTATACTATTTAGATAGAAGTAACCTGTCACTTGGGCCACACAAGTCTTGAAGGGTTGAAGAGTTTCGCAAGCTAGCCAGAGTCAGGTAGAATTTTGCTGGAGTCTAATCTGTTCTTAACAACAAAGTTCTAAAATTCAAGAAAGGTAATAGCTTGCAGATTAAACCATTTACCGTCTTCCACCATGTCACTCTCTGAGAGCACTGTAATGGCAATAGCAATAGTTGTTATGGGAGAGAGCAATAGGAACATTTAAGGAAGGCTTCATGATGCATGCTGATGGTGTTTCTGTAGCTCAGCTCAATCAGCGTTTCAAAAAGAATCCCCAAAAACCAACCGACCAACTGAAAAAAAGGAAACCCCAAAAAAACCCCAAACCAAGCCCTAAATCATTAAAATTGTATTCTGATTGAAAATATAATTTTTCTCATGAAAAAAGCTGGTGGCGATGCAACAAGCTGAGAAACCTGGGCATGTGGTGCCTGAGACATCGTAGATGAAAGTAAGGAATGAATAAGAAGGTAGACAAAAAAGTCAGGTAGAAACAGAGGAACCAATAGCCCATTGCAACAGAATTCTCAGAACAAAAAACCCCTTGAACAATACAAGAATTATATGGCCAAGAGTAGGATTGTCCTTAGACCTGGCCTAAATGGCAGACTCCATTTTACAGACTAGCAGAATTAAAGAGTTTGGTAAAGAGTAGCTCTAGTCTTCCTATTTACTTTGTTATTTTTACCTTGCAGGCAATCCAGAAACTGGATTAGCACTAAGTGTGGGATGAACAAATTAAGAGATTGTCTTTCATCTCCCCAGCATATCTCCATTCAAATATCAACAGCTAATAGATAGGCAAGGCTCACAGTTTCTGTCTTTCTTAGTGGCATGATCAGTGCTGCTGTGTGATGTGGAGCCAGTGAACAGTCACTCACTATAAAGGATCTATTTTAATTAATAAAAGGAATCTTCGTATGACAAGAATTTTATTTTTTCCTTACTGAAATGCATTGAAACACATAAATATTTATTCCCATAATTATTATGCACCAGTATCTGCCATGTATTTTAAAGCTCAAAGTCCAAGCTCCAAACATTAAAGATCCAAACAATAGAGACACAGTCAGGTCGTCATCTCCTTGGTATGTATTGGAGTATAAGTATTGTTTTCAGATGTCAGACTTTATAAAAATTCTTCTAAGGAGATATCATAATGGGTTTCTTCAATTTTATCAACATTTACCCTCAAGCCTTATGTAATTGGCTAATACCTATTATGTTAAACTGCTTCAGCCAGAGCAATTTGGCCTGCACTTCTGACATTAATATTGTTGCAAGGCATCATCATTCTAGTTATAGGCAGATAGGTGTTACTTATCACATGCCTGGCTAACAGAAAGGCAAATGGATTTATGTCAAATAGGATATATTCGGAATAAAATATCAAGGAATCTTAATAAACTTAATTTAAAAAGCCAATTTTTGATAGACCAAACAGAAACTGATTAGACTGACTAAACTACTCCGCTGTTGATTCAGGAGCAGCCAAACTGCTTCCATTTATACACCTTTTTGGCCTCAATGAAAATGAAAGTTATTTAATTATTTAAAAGAAGTGGCATTTTGGCAGAAATTCACATTTCCCTTCAGCCATCTATAAATTTATGAGATTTTAGATAACAGAACTTCCCTTAATATACCTTCCAGGATGTTAAAGAAAAGCTATTTGTTTATGGTTCACGGAGCGATGCCAGATCTGGCTAGTCTGGAGGCAAGATTTCTCAAGCTTTTGATCTGCAGGCTCTGGTTTCCAGAATGTTGAGATCCATGTTGAAAAGGAATCTGGTGTACAGAGTCTGTTCATTGCATTGCCACAATTATAAAGCAGAACCAGATAAAAAGACTGATAAGGGTGGATTAAAAGTATGGAACAATGACTGCAAGAACGGTCACCAAAAGGACCATAGTCTATATAGAGGAGGTAGTACCAAATCAAGAAGTACATGGAAGGGGTGAATATAGGATCTTTATTTATTTTTCTTCACACAAGATCTCAGCACATGAAAACAATGTCAAGAGAAGGCCTCACAAAACTAAATTGTGGTAATGGAGTACTGTGGTACAGAGTTGTTATCCACAGAGTGCTAATGGAAAGTAAAATACAAAAGTATTTGGAATCAAACCATACTAAAGTAATTATTGGAAGATGGATCCATCAGTGACTTTCAAACATTTAGGAAAATGCTCCATGATTGCTAAAAGTGGAGAGATTTGATTTTTTCTGCACTTGTTTCTTATTTCCCTACATGACCACTGTTGGGGCTGGGATACTGGGCTATACAAACCATTGTGTGCATGACACTTTTGTCATGCTTTGTTTGCAAGGATTTAAGGAAAGGAAAATGTTCCTTGGTTATTAATGATTGTTACTTTGTCTCCCTAAACTGTTCTCCAGACCAGCTTTCCTTCTTACTCTTCAGGGCTTCCTTCATTTTCTCCATTTTCTTTTTGCCCTTTATACCCCTTTTAGCTTTCTTATTAGGAGGACATCACAGATGGAAAAAACTAATTCATGTATTGAATATTGATATTATGAACTGGACTCTAGAGATTTTTTTTCCTTCAGCATAACTATTGAGCATGATTATATTGCTGCTATTTCAATTTTTTGGACCACATAAGAACAAGATAACTAGATTTTTCATATCTGATTGCTCTGAGCTAGATTGTTTTTTGTAACTTTTGGTTCTATTTAGCATAGAGGATAATGGTCCTAAATAACCACATGACCATGACAGTTAATGTAATCAAAAACAAAAACACTTTTGAATTTGGAAAACAAAGAAAGTCAGATAAAATTCAGTCTGCACCTACTCAACATTCTCCAAAATGTTGCAGGTTGAAAAGAAGGCTGATCTTAATAAATGGCTCCAGCTTTGAAGCCTTGATGTAATACTGTAAATTCTTTTGAGATTATTAGACTGGCAGTTTAGCATCTATCATTCAAGATAGACTAGCATAATAATGATCACTAAAAAATGATCACACTTTACTGTTATAGCTCTTGGTTCATAAATGGTTCATATAACTGTTTTTCAGCTCCTACAGGTGAATTTGATGAATTAAATCTCACAGAATAATTACTTAATTCTCTTCTACGTGTTAAACAACAGGGTCTGATGGGTTTCATTTTTGTTGGGTGTTTTTAGTTTGTATTTCTGTCTCTGCCTCTGAGGTTGTATTCTTAGACTTCATGCACAAAACTGGAGAAACTGCAAAAAAACTTCCTAGGCTGCAAAAATGTAATGTCAAATAAGCTTACACACTCATCCTTTGTTTGGATTATCATGAGACATTTTGTCACGGCACAACAAATGTAAACCTTTTTGGATTATTTCAGCCACCTGGACTAGAGCAAGACACCCCTACCAACGGGAGAAGGGATGTACCTAGATGGTCTTTAAGGTGTGCTCCACCCCAAAACATTCTAATATTCTATGATTCACTTCCCTTTCCCTGGAGTAGCCTGGGTCCCTCTCTTTTTGGCTGTGCCACATTTTCCCTCCATGGAGCTCGTTGGCCAGCACAGACAGACACCCTTTTCTCTGGAGGTAGCACTTTGTGGCATGGCTGTAGAGGCCATGCAGGTGCCAGGAAGGTGCAGGATCCCAGAGGGATTTTCCTTCTGCATGAGTGCACCCTCGGGTCCTGTTCTTGTCACCTTTGCTGAATATCCACTCTCCAGGGAAGATTTATATTCTTTTGACATTGAAGAGTTAAACAAGAGGGGAAAAAAGACTTTTACGCTGCCCTGTAAAAGTCATGTTTTGCTGGCAAACAGCAGCAAACTTGCTAGGCTTTCTTCATTAGAGCCTTGCCATTTAAGCCATCAGCGTCATTTTGTGAGGACATCAAACATGTGTACACCAGATGCTG
Source organism: Luscinia megarhynchos (assembly GCA_034336665.1). Taxonomy (NCBI): domain Eukaryota; kingdom Metazoa; phylum Chordata; class Aves; order Passeriformes; family Muscicapidae; genus Luscinia; species Luscinia megarhynchos. Next base: position 35,467,566 of record CM067566.1, on the reverse strand, counting down.
GCAACACAGAGCAGCTCTAAGGACCTGACTCAACTTAACAATAATCTGCGGACAGCGGGTGTGAACCTGAGCTGGGCCAACACCTCATCAGACTGCATGGCTAATTGATTTCAAAATTAGAGTTGGTATTTCTGAACAATAATCTTAAAAGGCAGCAATAAAATACATCAGAATCCTTTGAGCTAGCCAAGCTTTCATCCAAATGGCTTATTACAAAGAGCTGGCACACCTGAACTTTGGCATAGACAAATAAATCCCAAAACAGTAAATGGAAACCACATTTGGCACTGGAGGTTTGTCAAGAGAAGTTTGTAGTCATCAGGAAACAAGATTTTGGATTTTTTTTTCCTTAGTGGCAGGAAGTCATTCACTGGATGTATTTTATTCCAACTGCTGTGATTTATGCAATGAAAATGCAGGTAGTGTTGAAGAGAATGCTATTTTTAATTTTTATATTTTTTTTAATATTTCACAATCTTCAGGATCCCAGAAGCTCTAAAGCACAGGAAGGGTTACAGTTATCCCAACAGTGATAACTTAATTGCATCTGTCGGCCTCCCTCTTTGAACTTTGAACTGCTGTTTTGTGGCATCATGATCCGAAAGGATTTAGATCTGACTTTTGTGTGGCTACAATAAATTATACCCAAGTATCTGAGCAATGCCTGGAATCTTATCTTCAAGGCAGGATGAGGCATCTCACTTAAGGAATGGTATAAATTTGGAATACAAATCTCTTTGGGTACTAGCATTTCAGATCAGGTAGAAAAGATTGCTTTTTCCTTTGCAATAAATTGAATTATAAGAAAATCAAGAATATATAAATAAAACCATTGATTTCCTTAAATATTTCCTGAAAAAATGGCTCCTCGGAACTGCTTCAAAATGGGACTAAACCAATCTTTGCAGTCAGGGGCTGATCTGTGCAGTACCTGAAATCCATTTTCATTCAACATCTCCGTTGTTTATAAACAATTTTATACATTTGAATTTTATGACTAAAGATGCAACAGTCTAGAGACAATTGCAGCTTTCATCGTTAGTTGGTCTAGATAAAATGCTACTCACTGCTTGCTTACTTGCTTTGTGTTTAAATACTAGTGGTTAAGTTTTACCATTCTGACAGTCTCAGGTTAAGTTTGTGGTAACTGAGACTTCTCTGTGGTTTTGAGTAATTCTGTTCTGTACTATTAATGTTAATGTCAGCATGGTCTCAAACTTAGTTCAAAATATGAGTCTTGATGGTATGCATTACATCTTCATAAACAGATTCTTAAGACAATATGACTACAGAGTTATTATACATTACTTTGCCAAGGGATATAAGCAATCTTTTTCGCTATGCATCTGACAGATGCAGCTTAGTTGATTCAAAATATCATCTTTTCTTTTGGTTTAAGTGTAATTTTCAGGCATGGCCTGATTCTCATCTCACTTACAATGTGGGTTTCCAGATGTATCCCTGGATTTTCACAGGGTTATTAATAACAAAGAAATTGGTCTGTGATATGCCAACTTTCTGATTACCCAGGGCCCAATTCAGTTATACATGTTTAAAACAAGCCTAATTCTATTAGCTGCCAATCTGTAGTGCTGTGAGAGGATAATCAGACCTTGTAGATTCATCTTACCCTTATGAAAATATTTTGCTGTGCACATTATTTTCAATCTTGCCAATATGTAATTGTGTCTCCTGTGGGCCAGGCATGTAAGAACACCTTTTAGTCATGTACTATATTTTAGCCATGATTAATTTTAGAAATGTTTTCAGTTGCACAGGTTTGGCGTATGTGGGGAAATTCAAATTTTTACCTATTAAATAACTGCAAAAGGTATTATTTCCACGATTTCAGTCTAGTAAAGTGAGCTGAAAGAATAGAATTTTTTAAAATAAAATACATCATATTATGGGCATCTTGGCCTTCTCACATCCATACACATATTGACTTTGCATCCAATTACCTTAGTTATTAATGCTCATCTAAATGTTTGGTGCTAAAATGAAGTATAAATTAGACTAAATGCCTTACATGGAAATAAACACTAATGGGAGAGATTCAGACCTCTGTTACTTCTGCTCAAACGGCCTCCTTCAGCAAGGCTTGCAGAGGTGCAGATGAGGGCAGATTTACCTCTAAATTTTTTCATTGCTCATAATGACAGTTCCTCTGTGTGCACAGCATAAAATCAAGGACTCATTTCTGTAAAGTTGAATAAGGGATTGACATCTGTAACTTAACTCCAGCACATGGCTCTTCGTGTTTTCCTCCTACTCCTACAAGCATTCATATGTAAAGCAAAAGAATACATCAAAGTGACACAAACAGCATAACAAGAGCCTGTCTGCAAAGTCCTGCGCCAGCTGGGACTCTTACATGGTTTAGATTAGAGTCCAGAGAGTGCTGAGGCTGGACCACCACAGGAGAAAGAGCTAGGGGACACTGCAAGTGTTCCCATGCACAGTAATAGACAAACACCTGGGTCAAATTAATCTGGGCTTATCCACTGCGAAAATTCACAGGGTTTAATGGCTTTCCTTACCTGTGAAGGGGTGGTCTACTTACAGGACTTCTGTACAGAGTCTGATGCAGAGGGGCAGATTGCAGATTTTTGTGTGTTAAAGGTCAAAATTTATAGTAAGAGGCAAACAGGTGGGAGTTACCACACAACAAACAGAAAAATACAGCAAATACATGAGTTCCTCAGTTTTCATTAATTTTTTAGTTTTGTAAAGCAACTCGGGTGCTATTAAACCAAGTTCCAAGAGAAAACGATATTTGTTGGTTATGAGGAAAAATAGTAAACTGCATTCCTGCTGTATGCTTCAGGATTATTTTATGCTAGAGAAAGATAATGGAACACGTGTGATGTTTGTATTTCTGTGGAATTGCTTTAAAGGCTTTTCCCCTGTTTATCTCTTAGGCTTCTCTATGCAGACACTTCATTACAAGAAATTTTTCTATTTTCTCAAAGTTTTCTCCCTCTGTATCTTCCCTTCATGTCAAAATATGGAGCAGGATTTTGCTGTACTTAAATCTTCTTCAGCTAGATCTCAACAGAACCAATGGAGAGGGGATATGGACCCACTCACTTGCAAAAAGAAACTTGGCTGTATCACATGATTTTAAAAATATGCTTCAAATATATCATTAGGCTCCTTAGCTGAGCTGCATTACAAGATGTAGTCAGCAGGTTTCCTAGCTGTAATGCTGTAGTTAAAATAGCTTTGGATTAGGGTTTGTTTGTTTGCTTTATCCATGCATTACTCTTTGATAACAATGCTGCAAACACAACTGTGCTTGTCTTCTATATGGAGATGGATGAACTGGCTTTCTCCAAAGCAAGGCCAGGAATTCAACAAGATAGCATAAGGGAAATCAGAAAGTAGCTGGAATTTTTACAGGGCTTCATCTACACTGTAAGTATCTCCTAAGGTTTTTGTACTGTTAGCTGGAGCAGCTTCCTGACTTGGTGCACTCATTGTTGAATGACCAGAAGGTATCCCTGGCTCAGCTGGCTCCTCCAACAACATAAAATGTTTTATTGTGGATCACCACAACTAACAGAAAGCTGTGTTTTCGTGTAGTGTTATTGCTTTATCTGTAGTCTCACTGCTGTAGGAAGCCAGTTGCCTTATCATTATAGGTAAAGCAAAAACCTTTCCAGAAAATTTTAATGTCTGTGAAACATACATTCACTCTGCCATTGGAAGACCTATTTCTCTGTCAGTAATTAAGACATAAGATTTGCTTCTTGTTTTTAGTTTTAAATAAGCCCATCAACCTATCATTAGAAAAAGTAAAGCAATGAGGCAAAGGGACAGAGCAGTTCTAAAAAACAGTAATAATCTCTACAGTCAATCTAGGGGATAGGCAGAAATGGCTAAACAAATGTGTTATGCTTTGGAAGAATAAAGATTTGTGGATTGCAAAATATTATAACCATAACAAACTCAAACCTCAACTTGAATATTTAAATCTTTAATTGCATATAGAAGCACATAATGTCCATAATGATTTATGAGTTATATTTGTCCAGAAACTGACTCCTAAGGAGACCATTAAAGGACCATGATGCCATTGCTGGTGTATAGGAAATCTGGGAGGAAGGACAATTTCACAATTCCCAGTCAGGGGAGAAGAGAAAAACTAGAAACCCCACAACCTGACAAGCACTGCAGACCATATTGACTCCTTGCACTGTGGTAGTCAGCTGAGGTGATGTGATGGCCCTCTGGGAAGAGAATGGAAGAGCCCTGCAGATGTACACCTAAAAACATCAGTATGTAGGTTTTACTTGATTTCTAGGCCTTGACCTTTACAAAGTTACAAATAAAAACCCCAAAGGAATAGGATGAAGACACGACAACAGTTGTGGAGAAAATAATTTGTACTATTTGAAATAGCATTAAGGAAGATGATATATGGGTACACCACATGAATAAAGCATTACATTGGCCTGGAGTTCTTTCCTTTTTTTTACCAGATGTTACTTTGCTAAATCATAAGGGTACTTTCAGAATACTTAATACACAAGGCACAGACTGTTAAAGCCAATGATGATATAGTATTAATCCTTCTGGTACTTCTCCAGTGAGTCTGTTTGGCTCTACTCCCCTTGAGTTCACGCTGATGGGAGTCTGAGAGACATTGAGGAAAGTGAAAGTTGCATCTCTGCCCATCAACAACTACCTGTGACACAATGTGGCCTGACCTCTCAAAATGTCAGCAAACTGCTGGTCCAAAGGAAAGCATCTCACAGAAAGACAGTGCATTAACAAGTGCTTTTCTTACGCAGACCAGAAGGGCAAAATTGTAATTTAGATACCTACAAATTAATCGTTTGTGTTCTACCAAATATTTCTATTGCTACCAGTAAAATGCCTGTGCTAATTTAAGACATCTAAAGATCCTGATGGCAGTGATGAAGCAGGACAAAGTTTGAAAGTGGAGCAATGCAGAAAGACACAATAATAAGGACTTCAGGTTATCTGATGTGCACTATGAAGAAAATAACATCAAGAATAAACATGCTGATTAATATGCCTAATTCTAAGCACATTATTTTAGGAATTGATCTAACTTTTCTGGTTACCACTTCATCTCTCTTGCTGTGGAGATCAATCTATGCTGTTTTTCTCCTTTTATAGCTTTATTTTCTCTTCTTTGTCCAGCATTATCAAACTATGACACAGATTCAATTATGATGTTGTGATGCCAAACCTGTGGTCCTGGCAAAGTGTATCATGCAGCATATCTAGGTAAGTGAATTAAAAAAGCATCTGAGCAGGTATCTGGTGTGTGTCACTGCCCATTCTTCCATAATAAACTATGTTCTTCTTCTCATTCATTTGTCAATCACAGTAACTAAAGATTATTATATGCTGTATGTACGTGACACCAGCAATTTGCAAAGTCTGTTGGAAAGAAAATCAGGTTAGAATGACAGAGTGAGAAATTAAGCAGAAGTCTGATGTAATTAGCTATAACAATCAGTGCTCTAATTTCTGATTTATTGTTTCCTGTTTTCCTGCTGCTTTCAGTCCATGTATACTGTATGTGTTTCATATAGGTCAAACAATTGTCTTATCAGTCCTGGCAAACCAAGAGGTCACAGTTAACAATATTTATTTAAACATGCAGGATGCTTCCCACTGCAATTAGGAAATAACTATTACTAATAGATCTTTGGTGCTATTTCCTCATTTATAAGACTTTGTAAAGATATAATGGCAATAGGGGATTCAGATTCAGGCTTCTTCATAAATATTTCTTGCAGACAGATTTACTTGACTTTGGTTTGTTAAACTGACCACACTGAATTCCACTAAATGACAATCTGACAACAAAATATCAATATGAAATATTTGCACATGCATATATATATCAATTTAAAAACAATGGACATGTGGCATTATGCATTGCCAGATCTTTAAAAAAAGGCTATCCAAGCCTTGGTCCCTCTGAAACCAGTGAGAGCTTTGCTGGTGACTGTGGTGGGATTACAACTTGGGCCTATAAATTTGTTCTGGCTGCCTTTTTCACATTGTACAGAATTCAAGGTCTTTGGATGAGCAATCCTTTTTCATAATCCAGGACTGAGCATAATTTACTCTTACACAGTCCTTGCAACTCCAGTGGGAATTCAAATGACTGCGTGTTTTGATTGGAAATATGCATAGTAAATTGTGCATCTCACATATTTACTATATGTATTGAACTCTTTAGTTAACAGACACGTTTTCATAAAAAGTGAGTCTAGGGGAGATGCTTAAAGGTCATGTAGTCTGGTCTCCAAAGTATTTCTAAAAATAAACCAGAACTAAAACATTCCTGACAGAAGCTGGCCTACTCTATTCTTTAAAAATTCCAGAAACAGAGATCCCACAACCTCCTCATGTAATCTATTCCACTTTCTACTCCAGTACTCTTTCAGAAATATAATAGCAGGAAAGTTCTAAACTAAATACTCTTGCTGCTGCAGGTTGATCCAATTATTTTCCTTTTCTATAGCAGACATGGACGAGTAATTGATTCTTTGTAGTAATTTTCTATATAATTGTCTTATTTCTTCTTAATATTTTTTCCTGTAAAATTATTAATTTTTTAGTTCTTGTTACTTGAAATTCACATTTGCTTGATGTCTGATCATCTATTCTGATCATCTATTTTTTTTGTGCTGAGTCTTGCCCAATTTTGACAGAGCAATTGCAAAACTTGGTGCTGTGCATACAGCTCTTGTGCTTATACTTCCCATTGTGGCACTTCCTTTATTGAAGTATTAAGACACCTGTGACTCATATGATACACTATAACATCCAGATCCTTTTCTGTAGGACTGCTATCTGGGCAAGACATTTCTCAGAGAGTATTTGTGAAGCTGATTGTTCCTACTTAAATATTTTATTTGCCTTGATTGAATTGCTTTCTATTTATTATAGCTTCTTTCTCCCATTTGTCTTCCTTATTTTGAATTCTAACCTTGTCCTCAAAAATGCTTGCACTCCTCCCAGCTTGCTATCATACAAGAATTTAATAAACTTACTGCCTGTTGTACTGCCCAGAGCATTAATGAAATGACTGCACAGTACCAGACTCCAGACAGATTTCTGTAGAACTCTTGTTGATACCACCTTTCAACATATTGTTTTCCAGTTTCTTCTGCACCCTTGTTACAGAGGTGTAAGGAAAGAAGTTATTTTCCTGTTTGGTTGTTTGGTTTATTTTTTCCAATGAGGTTAATATTTATGCAAAGCAACATTGACTGTTTAATAAATGAAGATGCAGTACATTATTTTTTGGCTGTTACTTTTCACTGGTTAGTCTTTTCAATACTTAGAAATAGATGCTTTGCTAGTTTTTAACTGGGGTCAGGCTAGCTGACATGGCTCCTTGGCTCTACTTTTCCCCACTTTTAGAAATAAGCAGTATATTTTTTTTTTTTTTTTTTTTTTTTATTTGGTGGTCCAGAACCTTGACCTTGCAAATTCTCTAATTTCTAACTATTCTAATGATTTCTAATGATTCTAAGTTTGGTTCCCCTTTAGATATCTCTGTGAAGTCCTATGTAACTCACTGAAGTTTAACCTTGTTGCTTTCAATGCTAATCATGCAATTTGTAATCTCAGATCACAATTTTTTTTTGTGAACCATGAATCAAAGGAGTACTAAACATTTTGTCCATCTTGGCATTATTTAGCACTGTTAACAGTACTGTTGGCTTTTCATCCTTGTTGACTGCCAGGATAATTTATTGCTTAGAAATTTTTTTTTTTTTTTTTAGGAGAGGATCCACCTGTTCAGAACCTCTGGGCAGCATCCATCTGTGAGGGCCAGTTCTGAAGTCATCTATCCAAGACCCAGGGCAGTGCTGGAAAGGAGCCATGACTGCAGCATGTAAGAGCAGCAAATTTAGGATATGGGTAATATCAACGAATTAGGTTCTATGAGATTCTATAAGATTCAGTGAAATCTCCTGCCTGTAGATTTGTGTGACATTGCCAAAGGGTCATGAGAATGGAGGGAAAAGAAGGGATGATGATGAACAATATAAATGTGAAAAATATCTGCTATTAAGATAGCTAATATTATTTTCAGGAAATGTCACAAATTCCCTTCCCATTTCCCATCCTCCTGGAAGTTAAGAGGAGTGTGGAGTTTTTCTCAGGACACTTTTGCTTTCAGGATGGGTACCTGTCCATGGAGCAGTCGTGTTTGGTAGATTGCACCACATGTTCATGAGATTTCTACAGTTGCCTTGAATGATGGACTGGATGCCGTCCCCATCCCTGGGCTGAGATGTGAGCACTGGCAATGGCCTGGACCTCAGACTGTTCAGGACACCCAGACCAGCAAAGAGGGAACTGTTGTGCTTTCCAATCTGAACAGTGAAGGAGGCAAGGCTCTAAAGCACAGGAGACTCACACTTGAGACAGACATACAACAGCAAACTAAAGCAGGGCTTTAGCTTCTTTTTTTGCCTATTCTAATGGGCACTGTCTTCAAGCATTTTTGCTTACTTCTGAATTTTTCTACTTGTTTCTGATTTACTGCTACTACTTGGAACGATAATGATTTTGGAAACTTTACTTATTAGTATTACTTATTTTTCTTGCATATCAAAGCACTTTGCAAACAGGAAGAGCCTAATTTACTGCTCTTCCCACATCAAAGTTTGCATAGAAAGCAACAGCACAACTGGAACAGTTCTCAAATATGTGTATGAAGATACTGCAGAAAATATCACTGTGCTACTTTGCTGGCTATCATTCAGGGATACAGGAAAATATCTTAAATGTTCTTGGGATTACAAAATAAACCACTGTAAGAGCCAATTTACCGCTGAAAAATTTGTATTTCTTGAATTTACACGTTAACATCTTTGTTGAATGCTCAGTTAACATCAACCATTATAGTTTCCCACAAACCAATTTATACCACCTTACAGTAGATGAGGGTAGCTGCAGGATTTCATAAAAACAAAAGACACACTGATTAAAAGTTTGGGGCTAATAATCATTGCCCAGATTACTAATGCTAAATATTAGTTTATTTTTTACAATTTCAGGAAAATGTAAACCCAACAGCCTTACAGTCTGCAAGCATCCTAGTATTTATATCCACCAGATTTCAGTGAACTAGTTTTTCTAATTTTTCCCCTTCAAAGTAATTAATCTTACTCATTTGCTTCCAGATATTGATGCTAATTTTCTTTGTCAGTTAATTTGAGGGTAGAAAATATAACTTGGGCTCAGTCTTCCTTGTTTGATAATTTAATACCAATATTATTTAGGTTATTAGTTTTGCTGGTAAATCAAGGAGCGAGTTGCCGGAGTACAGCTGTGACCCCAGGGCAGGAACTTTCTGCCGGCTGTCACCTTCCGACAGTTCGGGCTGTTAATTACCTCCTACAGTCGGAGCACAAGCACCTCTGTGTCTGCCAGCTGGCAGCCTCTGCCTCTCACTGGCAGCCTGAGATTTAAAACCTGTAACAAAAAGCTGTTATGTAAACAGTTTATTGTATAATACACAACGGCAGCAGCAGACCCACATTGGGAATTAAGGGTACTCTGCCTTCACGAGAAGTTAGGGCTGGAAAGGATGCAAGATCCTGGTTGCCTCCTTCCACCAGCCAGCAGACAAAACATAAAAGCCCAAAGTGAAACAGCCTGAGCTGAGGTTTCTCAGACTCTGCATACTGGGATCTAAGTGTCTGAATCGTTGTGGTGCTGTTGAACCACACCAATTATTTTAACATGTGAGAATAAAAGACTTTAATTGCCTGGTGACACACCAGTCACCAGCCCAGAGAAGCTGCAAAAATAATCTCTGAGGTTTCCTTCTCAGAAAGCAAATGCAGACTTCACAAGTGCATTCTCAGGTCCTCTCATCTAAGGACTCATTCCCTGAAGTGGCACAGATGTCCCCTGGGAGGGCAGCTTTAGCTGGTCTGTGTCTGGGAAAGAGCTCACGATTACACTTCTGAGGGAGCAGTGTCACCACGCTGTACATAAAGCTGAGCTGCTCACAAGTGTGAGAAGCAGGTTCCTTGTTCCAAATTCATGAAAGGATCTCTTTTATAGTCATAATGGCTCAAAGGGTGCAGCTGAAGCAGTGCAGGAGCCAGACAATGGGACATCCCCAAAATGTGGCTTGCAGTTCAGCTTCTGGAAGTTATTTCATGTCTTTACTGGTCAGTCATTTAAGTTTAGGAAACAGAACCACCCTAAGCAAGAGGAAGGTACCCAAACCCATTTGTTAGCTTCAGCTGGGTGGTTAGAGCCCTTACAGTGGGGCAGAACAGGATTGCCATCCATCCCAGACCTGAGAGGATTCAAGCCCCCATCTCACTTCTCTGGGGAGCAGTGTGATAATTTACAGGTGAGCTTTGGCCACCACACATCTAGAATTGCAGAACTGATGAAATCAAACAAGAGCAAGAAGGAGCCCTGCTATGGATCAGGATGAGGTGTTCTGGATCATATCCTTATTCTCTGTAATATTCAAATATTTTATGCACTGGCTGCTTGGTGCAATAAGCACAGTGTTTCTGTAACAGAAATTTGTAGAATTTTAAAGACCTGAGATAACCACAAAATCATGACTTATCTCTCAATTTCCAATTGTGTGCATATAAATTTGAATTCAATAAAGGTAGTAAGGAATATTCCCTACTATTAGGTTTACATATCCAGTATAAGGTGTTCAGACATCTGCTCTCTCTCTATCATGCTTAGGTAAAGGCCATTAATGCTGATGGTATGCAAAACCTTCTTGGGGCCTTTAAATGGTATTGTCAGAACAGAAGAAATAATTCTTCAAGGATCAAAGCAGTGAGTTTTGTTTTCAACATTTGAAATAAGTGAAAAAGAGACTCGTAGCAAAATTATTTCAGTGGAAATTTTTTTAGGTGATCATTATAGAGCATTCTTTTTTGTCTCGTACTAGGATTTTATTCAGAGACAAAATAAATCAATCATAACTTGATTTAAATATTGTTTCTTGGAAATGAAATTTCACATCAGCGGTGCACTTTCCATAGATGTCACAATGTTGTTTATTAAATTTATTCTAAGAAACATTGGAGTTTATGCCCTTTGAAATAACTCCTAGAGAGAAGAAGTAACTCAGAGAAAAAAGCTACTATAAACCAGCAATTTGTGCAGTAGAAGTGAGCCTGTGTTTCCTTATGTAGATACAGTTCTCAGTATTTTCAAGAATTTCACCTACCTCATCTTTTGGATAGATTTGAGTTCAGAATTTGTGTTTCAATATATTTCAGATCAGGCATGGAAACACTCTACCTCCTCCATCCCTTGCAGACAAAGGGAAGTTGGAACCAACAAAAAGCTGTTTAGTAAAAGAGGAGAATAATTACTAGCTTATCAAAAATTAGCAATAGCAGCCTGAGTACCACCCATCTGGTCTGCTGACATCCAAATAAGTCTAAGCCTCCCAGACCAGGGGTGTCCACATAATTTTCAGAAAGAAAATATCTGGGAATGGCATTTATATCACTATGGAGCATGCAATTTCATTCCTACATTTCCAATTTGGGTCTCCCTGACAGTTATTTGCAAAGCTACAAGTATAATGAGGTTTAATCTCACAATATCCATTTGGAGCAAATGCTGGAGGTAGGATGTACCAAAGTGTGGTTTTGACTACAATGGAACTTCCAAGTATTTACACCAGTACAAGGAGAAGCAAAGTTTGACCCAGTGACTTCACACAGGCATAACGCTGAGAGGATTCCTAAAATGTGTATGTATTCTGAAATTTGAAATTTAATGTAAAAGAAAAAAGTAATTTTAAATCAGTTTTTTGTATGATTTACACATTTGAAATATTGTGTATAAATTCTCTTTACCTTGCTATTGAAGGATGCTTTGAAAACCATGCACAGAAGTGAAACCAATTGCCAATGTAAAGAAAGCCTGCCTTCAACACTGGCAGAGCTAAAGAAACATCCATTTCTTTGCATTCTCCTCCCTAAAGTAGTGGCAAACCTTTTAACAGTTCCCATTCCTGCAGGCAATTCCCCTCTCGTGGTTAACTGCTTCACTGCTGGCCCAGCAGTCACATCTGCCCTCTGTTGCCATATCACATTGGTGCTCCCTTGAAGCTGGGGAATTGCCAGCAAGAGATACCTGGTATCTATCACCAGCAGTCAAGCTATCAGACTGACTGGAGCAAAGCCATTTTAAAGTTATATCACAAAAATTTTCTATAATTTTTCACAGATCTGAAGCACCCTGACTTTATTGCATTTTTTTTTTCATTTAAATAGATTTCTATTTTATTTAGCAGTAAGAAAAGAAAATATGAAAATGTGTCAGCATTACTCTTCTTGTTATATTTGAAAATATTATTTTAAATATTATTTAAAATAAAATTTTCCAACAAGTCTATTGTCTTCTATCCCTTTTATTTGTAATAATGATATAAATATAATTTCTTTTCCCTAAAGATTTTTATATTTCCCTATCCTTTCAAAAATATATTTGATTTGATTTCTGCTAGAATGTTTGCATGAGAAAACCTTTACCGTCACTTAGGCTGTTTAATTGGAAAAAATTCAGACTATTTTACAATTTTTTTTTCTTTTTCCTAAAATGACCAGACATCATGGTCTATTCCATAGATGCAGAACTGAGTTTTTAAGTTGTTGTGATATTTGAACTCTTTCAATTGCTTAAAATGTTAAGTTTCCCACTTTCATACACATAATATATTTTTCTTTGTGGGTTGTTTTTCTTACTGATGGCACACACCCCTCCTCCATTTCTTTTTTTTTGCCAGTGTTGCTGTCAGGTGTATCTTTGAAGAGACATTTGCTATATTCCTGTCTCACACTGCACATAGCTAATTTTCTGCCTGTGAGTGATTCAATTGCTTTGCCCTGCTAATGGTGCAGAGCTGTGAGTGCAGGAAGCTCATGTGTTCTTGGGCACTCGGTGTCCAAAGCTCAACACAATCTGTTGAGTGCCAGCCCTGCAGTGTGAATGAGCCCAGGGGGTCTGATGATCCTGCCTGACAAAGACATAAAATTCTGTGCTTGAGGTTGGAGGAGCTGTGGCCTGCAGGAGAGGGATACTTATATTGCCCTTTCTTTTTCTTTTTTTTTTTTTTTTTAATGTGATTTCCAGTACCATAGAGCAGAGAGAAATGAAGGAGGGAGAAGTTCAGGAGGAAGAGGCATTGCTCAGGCTTTCTTTGATCTGCTCCAGTTGAAACTTTTCTGACCCAGGCAGACAGATCAAAGAAAGAAGCCAGAGTACAGAGCACTGGAGACATTTCATGACTGTAGAAAATACAGCCCCAAAAGTGTTTCTCTTTTAGTTTGAGAATATGCTTGCCTTACATATAAACTGTTGTGGCACTTATTACTAAAACCAGATGATCACAAACTATTGATTATTTTATATACCTCTGTCAGGAAGGCATTAGCTATATAGTGCCTCAGATAAAAAACCTGTGACTAGTACATGAAGATTGCAATATAACTAACAGAAACGAATGATAACAAATTGTACATCTATTTTATTTCTCAATATGTCTTTGCTTGAAGAGATTCCAGTTTCAAATGTTTAGTAATCCGGAGATTGATAGAAGACTTTCTTTGAACATTAGAAAACTTTAGCTCTCAATAATTCAGTGAAGAGGCAGCAAACAGCTGTATTACCATCTTCTTCAATCTGTGGTACTGAGCAGCCTTTACAGAGCAGAGAGGTATCAGGACACACCTTCATCACCAGCCCCAGAAACAGCCCCTTTTGCTGAAAAGTCATAGTAGCCTTGTTTATGTGGTTTTCTGGCTTTTTTTCGTTGCTGGAGCTGAGGGGCAGCAGCAGAGACGCCGAGTGCAGGTTCGTTCTCTGAGACAGAGAGAAGGGTGCCATCTACTGAGGCACTCACATCCCCTCCTGCATCCCACAGGCTTTTCACAGAAACCTCTCAGCCGTGTGCCAAACTGGAAAGCTCCTAAGACCAAAGTAAATCCATGAATTTTGATGAAACTCATTAAAAGGCGTTTCAGGAAGAGCTGCCTTTGTTCAAATTACTGTTATTCCATTTGCTGTCTCCTAAGTGAGAGCAAGCAGCTTTATGATGAACAGAAACGTGATGTGAAAGTTCATTTTGGAACATGTGTTTTAAAATAACAAAATTCATCATGAAAACAGGCTATTTGCACTGTTAGAGGATGGGAAGAATTGAATAGTTATTGTGTAGTCATTTTGGTTGTTAACTCTGAATTTAAACTGAGTATTTTTATGGAATCAGAGTATCTATTAAGCCTTTTTTAAAATCTACTTCATGCCGATAGCTATACAGCTATTATCATTTTGTGGCATGCATTCAAAACCATTAACTGGAAATAGATTACAGAATTATTTCTGCAAATACTTTTATCTGATGCTACAGAATCCATCACTGATATTTCATGTAGCAATGGTCACAAATAAACAGCATATTCTTCTCCTGCAGGATCATCTTTGAAAATCATCTTCTAGTACTTCAGTCAGTATGTTTGTTTCAAAAGCCAGATCTGTATTTTGCAGAACAGACTAGTTTCATTATCTGTTGGTATCTGTCTTCTTTAATGAGAAAAGGGCACTAAAGACACAGGAGAGACAGAGCAAATACCTTCATATGTGACTGTGAGTAAATCACCGTCTGTGTGTAAGCCCAACACATGCTTTCTGTTCATAATCCACAGGGGAGAGTACTAATCATGCATTTTTACTGCAGCTCTATGTATCCAAACATTTGACCAGGTAAAATTATTGGAGATGTCAGGGAAAAAGATATATTTGCTGTTCTTACTTTCACCTCATCTTAGAATGTAAACCCCTGTAAATAAAAGCTAATCTTGGCAAATCATGTAGAAAAAGTCAAAATCAAGTTGTCAAAGCAATAAACAGTCCAATACAGCTGACAGGTCTCTTTGTTATAAAATAATACACACGTCAGCTGTAAAAAAGATAGGCTGAGACCTAAATGTACTGGTTTTGAAACAAGTATGAAACATTCTTGTTCTTGGGAACCTGCACAATTGAGCCATGATAAAGTAAAAAAGATTTTTTTTTTGTTTTTTCTTCCCCCTAAACATTTTTCATCAGCCTACCTTGATCTAAGAATTTATTGCAGTCTGATGGCAAAAGCAGGAAGGAGCACTGGCAATTATTAGTACAGCTTTGGGGGTTTTTAAAAATTTTATCAGTGAATGACAATTGTGATTTAAAATGCTTCATGCTGGTGTTGTTCGTGCCTTTTTCATTCTTACCACCAAATTATGAAATAAATGTAGATTTTTAAGTGCAGATGTAAATGTTGTGAGTGTTTTGTATCAAGAATTTATGGTATATCAAATTGTTCTCCTATGTTTTTGGATAGATTTTACAATCAACAGGTGAATTTAACAAGAGCTGTGAACTATTTCTGAAATGTGTTTATAAACAACAGTCAAATTTATGCATTCAGGAAGATACTGAGAAGTCTGAGTAACACTGTCCCCATGCCTACAGTCTTGCTTCTCCCACTTGCTACTCACTGACAAGATTCTATTTTCAAGATAAATAAATCTCTAACCAGGTATATGAGTAAGTTTTGTTTAAGCTTCCCAATAAAACAGAGCACTACATCTCTTTTCTAAAGGCCACACACTCACAAAAGTATTTTTCTTTTTAAATTTCTGATCTTCCTAGAGTATTGTCACTTCTTTAATACAGCTGAACAAGGTTCAAAATATTTAAAGGCAAGTTAATGTTCCTGATGGATTCTGTTATTTAATTTAGAAGCAGTATAGCTTAACTGTTTCTTGGTGTTTGATATCATTACCTATGATTTTGCCATGGATGATTGAATACTGTATTCAGAAAAAGCACTGAAGGAGTTGAGCATACCTGTTGAAAATATAGGTGGATGCTTTTTATTTTTCATGCTTACTTTTCTATTATTGTAATTTACAGAGTTTCTGAGCTCATGGAAGTGCTGTTGTGACACTCACTGGAGAGATACACAATAAAAGGCAGTACCAATTCAATGCACCTTGTAATGAGCTATTGCCTTTCTTTTTTTATTTTTTTAATGCTCTCTGCCTCAAACCTGTGAAGAATCATCACAGATTCAACTGAGTCTGTCTAGGTTACTTTAAAAAATGCCCAAGATGCAGCAGTCTGACCACTACCAACTGATATTTTTAATAGGTTTCTGTAAGTCTGTTGATAAGCAGAAAATAATCAAGAAAATATTACCTTCAAATTTCCTAGATAAATGTGAGCAATATGCATGTGAACTTTGAAACCCGTTACATGCATGGAGTGCTGTGAATCATGAACTCCAGTATTTTAACTCTAGTTTTTATATTCAGTCATTGTTTGGCTTGAACACGGAGTTGAGGCACTCCATACTTTAGATTTTGTTTATATAAGAAAAGGGAGAGATGGCAAGAGTATACTTACCCACCTCCCCTTTTAAGGGATGATCAGTTAATGCTGCTATAACACTTTAAAGATAGGTTTTCCAGAACTTAAATATGATTAGACATTTATACAGATAATAAAACATTCATACTTACCTAGGATAAGATAGAAGGGATTTAAAATATTCAAGCTTCCTGGCATAACTAACTGCTTGAGATTAAAAGGGGAACTTTTTTCCTTATTACTTTTGGTGGTTGTGGGGTAGTTTGGATGTTACTTTGAAGTATTGCACTGTGTTGGCTGGAGCAAGATACTAGTTTAAACAAACTGCTGGCCTCAACAAGGATGGCAGGTCTTACTCTTGTGTTTCTAGATCCTGGTGGAGCTTCTGCATACATCTTACTGATGCACAACACATCTGTCCATGGCTACATCACATGGCTAAGGCATGTCCCACCCTCCCAAGAGCCTCAGGTATTTCAGGTTTTCGTATTTTTGATGAAGTTTAAGAGCTTGTCATTCTGATTTGGTTCAGTGGACATAATTCCAAAAAGAGAAGCCTTACTAGCTAAAAACTCTCAATACAAGCCCAGTTTGCTTTGACAGAATTAGAAAGTAATTAAATAACCAGTTCTGGTGACAGACTCTGGTTGGGGTCATTCCCACTGAGAGATCAAGAATAGCACACCTGAATATCTGGTATAGCTCTACTCTCCTCTAACCCTCGCTTTTAGTAAGCCCATAATACACGGACTTACTAAGAAATAAGAACATTCCTCCTTGAGAAAATGCAATCTACAACACTATATATTTTTAAATTTTGGGGTTTTTTTCAGTTTTGCATTTTTTTGGCAGCAGCTTGCATTTTTAAATACAACTACATGCAGTGCGTGTGTGGTATTGTGTGCATGTGTTTGGGCAATAACTAGCTTCAATTTACACATGATTAATTTTTTTAAACTCGCTTATCAGGCAGCATGTCACATTTAATTTTTATTTAGTTCATAGTTTCTGTTTTACTGCCTCGTTATATCCTCCAAATTCACTGGATATTTCTCTCTCCACCCTTTTCTTCGCTTTTGTTGTATACTTTTTATGTATAAATACACACATACATAAGAGAGGAAAATAGTTGCTCTGGGGAAATCTTGAAACCCTTTTTCATTCTTAAACAGCAACAAGGGATTTACATTTATAAATAGGGAGCCAGGGGCCAGCAGGCGGAACGCTAACACACAACATCAGTGAAGTTACACAGATAAATTTTTCAGTTCTTTTATCTAGTAAACATCCTAATGATCAACATCAAAGGCTGAAGCAAGAAGCCTTTCTCTTTTGTGCCAGATTGAGAAAGAGTGGGCTCTTTTACATCTCATTTGGGAGATATGAGGAGCCTTTGCATGGATCATTGCTTTTTATGGGTAGTAATGAGGTGAGAAGTATTCTAGTGTGTGGCACAGGCCTTCATTAAAAGCGTGAAACAGAATGGCTTATGGTTAAAAGGAGTAATTTGTTCTAACATACTTGCTAAATTGTGCTGTAACCATGCCAGGTCACTGGACTACATTTTCCATAGGATTTCCGAATGCATTTGTGTGTAATTATTCTGCCCATACAGAACTGAGGGATTTTTCCAATGACTTGTGCTAACTAGCTGACAACCCTCATTCCTTTACGGGAAACTTCTCTGAATGCTGTATTTTAAGAGGTGTGGAAGAGCCCAGATTCTTTTGCTCAAGCCTATATTTCCTCAAAAAATTAAGAACCAGCACAACAACATAAAATAACTGATCCAAAGGTCATATTAACATGACAAAAAAACAGGGAGCCATCCCCATAGTCTTCACCTTCAGCCGGACAGGATTTTATCAGAGAGGTCCTTGCAAACCGAAGGCAGCCAAGCTGCTGTGTACTGCTGTCCCCTAGGCTGCACATTTGAGCAGCCTGGCTCCCCGAAGAGCTGCTTAGCCACTTCTCACATCACAGTGGACAAGTGGAGATGGTCTTCACTTTGGGAAGTCAGCCACCTGTATGGAGCTGCTGCTGAGAAATATGCTAGTAATCATACAGGAGCACGGATACCACAATGTGCAAATGTTTTTCTGAGCTCTAGCTCCTGCCTTGCTTCTACCTGGAGTACGGATTTCTGCCCAGGTAATTTTTTTCAGAGGACAAAAAGGTGTAGCACCTGGGAACTACCCTCCTGAACTGTGGAGGACTGTAATGCATTGCACTGGCAAGGGACAACAGGAGTCCTTTTTCCAGCAAAACCACTGGTAGCATCCAGAGCTGACCTTTAGGCACTAAACCACACAATCTGCTGAGGACTGTGCATCCAGCTGGCAGCAGGATATGGAAGAGAATGGAGACTGCAGCCCTCCTCTTCTCCAGTCAACTCATCCCATCACTTCCCTGCTCTCTCCATCGTCCCAGCACCAAGAAAATCAGCTTTAATCCTTGTCACGCCAAAAAAATGACAGTTCTGAGTTTTGATGTACCAGAGGACTTTTCTACTAAGCACCTTTAGAAGGAAGTGAAAAGGTATTAAAACGAAAAACACAGAAATTATCCGTTTCAGTTCGTGTCTTTTTTAACAAACAAAGAAACAAAACCTCAGGGAAAATTCAATATAATTTTTCTTTTCTATTTTTTTTCTGTCCCATTTTAGGACAAATCTCAGTATCTAGAAATAACAAAAATATTACAAAAGCATTTTTCAATACCTCAAGCCAAGCTTTTGTTTCGAATGCACATTGAAGAAAATTTATGAGATTTCAACTTTTTTGCTCTGGGTCAGGCAAGAAAAGTGTTTGAAATCTCAAAACAATCTCCTTCCTAGCTTTGAAGGAAGGGGAAGGGACAGGACTGTGCCTGTGTGTGTGTGTGTGTGTGTGCATCTCTGTTTGGCAGCAATTAAAATATGAGAGCAGTGGTTACAGCCATATGCTTCCTCAGAAACTGATAAAAGTTGCATGTGCATATAACTGATGGAGAATTTGCCCCATAATGTTAAGACAGCTAAGTACAGTTGTTTCTTAAATCATCTTAGTATTTCTTTCTGTACAAGTCAAGAAAGGCTAGTCCACTTTAACCTATTCATATGAATGAAAAAATAGAGTTTTGTGAAGAATACATGAAATCAAGCCCTATAACAATTTGTCTTCTGAGCATCAGACACTTAGAAACCCGAGAAAGAGATGAATTATTTTCTCCACATATTTTCTAGCTGTATTGTGAAGCATAGAAGGCGTCAATGTTTAATGTTCATCAGTAAGTGCTGGGGTCGTTCCTCATAATCCTATTCACAACATTTTGTTTAAAAATGTTAGTGACAATGATTTAAACTGCTTATTTTAGTGCTGTGAAAAAAGCTAGAATAAAGCAGAGAAGTACAGTCTGCTTTAGTTAAACAGCCACTCCCATGAAAGTGATGTATATATATGATTGTGTGTATGTATATATGCAAGTATAATGTGTATATATATATATTATTATATATGTGTATATATTGTTATATAATGTATATACATTACACTGTTTGAACAAACAACAAAATTCAGTCTTAGATTTTCCTATATGTTGCATTGTTTTTCCAAGCTTTTTCAGGCACAGAGATTAAAAGTCAAGAAGATTGGGCAATATGTCAATAGACATCTGGAAATTGTAAAAGTTCAGGCAGTGACTATATTTTCTCCTAGACTGCAAGTGAGGAAACTCATCTGGTTTCTTATTACAATGAGGTGAACTCAGGTTGTTGTGAAGATTTTTAAAGGATGCCAGCTATTTGTTTATTGGGAAGGTATGAATATCCTGACATTGAAAGATCTTTATGCCAAATTGATCAGATTATATCCACACATGTTAAGTCAGGGTATCAATAGAGATTGTCAATTGTCTTGTGTTGTGAATCACATGTTTTAAGATATATTTTGTCACTGATGGCTTCTCTATGGTTTTAAAAAGTGTATAAAATTAAATCTCTGTTTTGTACTGACATCTTGGAATTTAGGTGTGCAAAGCCAGCATTAGCCACCTTGCATATCTTGCTGCCATAGAGTTTGTGCTGCAACTACAAATTAAATGCACTTAAAACCAAACTGACTTGGCTGCCAGTGTTGTCTGATCTTCCTCTTACCCAGCTCCGTCTTCCAGACTGGCTTTGTCACCACTTGTTCAAAGGAGTTTATTCTGTGAATAATTGCTGAATTAATAACTACTTAAAAAGAGAAGAAAATAAAGATGGACGAAATGAAATAACTTGAGAATATTTGGGAAACAGGAAAATTAAAAACTCCATCAATACAACTACCAGAAGGTAGAATCCTAACCATGGTTTGAAGCCCTGGACTCAGGTTTACTAATGATTTTTTTTTACTACACACAAAAAAAGGTTTTTAAGTTTGTAAATGTCTGAAAGATTCTGATAACAGGACTGTAAATGCTGCTATTAATGCCTTCTTTACTAGTAATTATTTAAAAAGTAGGATTAAAAGCATTGTAAAAATAGTAAGTCTTGCCCTGTACCTCAATTCTCTTTACAGCATGTAAATCAGCAGTTTTCTATGTGAGTCTCACAGAGTTCAATTTGCTTAGTGTTATTTAAACCCTTTATTAAGAGACAGAGTCTGAAAGGGCTAGGTTGTGTGTAAAGACAGCTGTTTTGTGCAATAATGTCACAAATTACTCCAAATCTCTCTTGATTAATCTTGAAACAAATAATTTTCTGCCATTTGTCAAGGTATTTCTTGCTCCATGAAACCTAGCAGCAATGATTTTAAAAAACCCCAAAGCATATTATCAGAAGGGAAAAAGTTTTACAGTGAGACTTGTCTCTGTTTTTTAGGAATTGGTGTCAAGGTTCCACTATCCCTATTCATTCATAAAACATCACACAGAGGAGGAACATATAAATGTGCTATGATTTCCTCAGACAATTCCATTACAACCAAAATCGTGCTGCTTTTCTCCTGTTACATACTCCTGCTCACAACCCAGAATCAACCTGCCATTCAGGAAGAAACTATAGAAGGCAGGGATACATCTCCTCATTCCTGTAATTTTATACAGGGCTGGATTTCTAAATTATGTTCCTTTTTTTCCCCAGTAGAGGTTCCTCTAGAGGACAATCACATTTTTTTAAAGTGACTGATCACATAATATGGTTGGAAGTTTTATTTGCCTTCTTCCCATGCCTCCTGCTTCAGATATGGGGCAAATCATGAGCTGGCAGACCAGGTTTTTTTCAGGCTGTCCAGGGCTCCTGTTTTGGTTTTGGACCCCAGTGGTGTGACAGGACTCCTCCATACCTCGAGTAAACTTCCATGCACTAGCAGAATCTTCGATTTCCTCACTCACTTCCAAAGGCCTGAGTATGTGGTGAAAAGCCCAGTTTGCCAGTATAACTGTTTACATATACCACCAATTTAGTAGGTTTTGGATAAGAAGTTGCCTTTCTTTCCCTCGTGTGAGGCAGATCACACCCAAGCTAGAGCTGTGCAGGTGTGAGTTACATTCACTCCATCAATCTCCTCTTGCTACATGATGTGCACTTTTGAACCTTAATGATTTGCTGAGATTATAAGGAGAAAGGATGAGGGAACCACAAACAGAATGAGCACATCAGTAGTTTTAACCATGAAAAGGTTATACCTATCCTAGGACTGAACTTTTCTTTTTGGAAATTATAAAATCCTGTCTGGCATAAATAAATTCCATTCATCCCTTCTGAAAAAGATGAAAGTCTGTTCTGTAAATAGGATGTTTCTCTATTAAATTCAGGATTAAATCTAAGCCTGTTGCTGAGCATTCAGAGGTGCCAGAGGCTAAAGCTAGGCAGACAATTGACCTGACCACAACAATTTCCCTCTCTAGCCTGCCTCAGGGTGAGATCTCAGCTGTTTGAAGGGAAGCTGTGGGTCAGGAACTCTCCTTCAATTGCCTGTGCTTAAAAATACATCTAAGACAAACAAACCTTGGTGAGTTTGCACATAGATAGTGCCAAAATTTCAGTGTGTTTTTCCTTTCATTAGAATCTCCAAATAGAGGAGTGCAATGAGAAAAATAAGTCATAGCACTAACTAAAAATGTGAAATGGAAATATAGCTACAAGAAAAGGAGATAATTCAAAATAATTAATTTTCCAAAACGATTGCTCAGTTACCACCCCCCCCCCAAAAAAAATAAAAAAAGGTGGAAGTTAGTTTAAAGGAAAAAATATTGTTGCATTTTTGCATTTTTTTATCTTTCATATAATTTTATACCAGTGCAATGATCTGACACAGAGCAGAGCAATATAAACAGTTGTGTTGGCACAGCTGGACAGGCAATAAAATGGAACTGGAGTTGGGAGAGTAAGTAGATGAAACCAGGTAGAAAACGAACATCTTTTTCACATTTTGCTGTTGAATTAATTAATTGAGTCCAAATCTGTGCTTTACAAGGACTTAACTTCCTGTTCTCCATTTTTGCAGATTTCAAAGCACCTATGCAAGGGAAGATTTCAGGGTAATGGCACTTGGACTGACTGTACCCTATAGAAGAGGGGGACAGCGGGGGTACAGTCCAGAACATTATGAAGAAAATCTATGAAGTGCCATACAACATTTTGACCTACTGAAAGTAAAGCAATTTAAGCTGCTGCTTAAATTGCCATTTCCCATAAAAGCAGCACAATTCTAATGTGTTTGCTACTATTTTTTCCTCTTAAAATGCCTAGATGAAATGAATTTTTATAAAAATGATGGCTAGGCCTGACCCTCCATCTTTAAGCTCCTACTTGAGCCTTAGAGATCCAGCACATATGGTACAGTATGTAACAACCAGCTGCTAATTGGACTCCCTGCAAACATGACTATTAAGGTCAACTGAATCAAATAAAGACAGCTCAAGCTTTAAATCCGAGGGACACATGCCCTTCTGCTGACTGCACACAGCTCCCTTTGCTACTGGTGAGAATAAAATGGATTTATCCAGAAACAATCCTAGCCAGCTTTGATTTTATTTCTAATATTTCTAATATTGTTATCCCCGTTATAGGCGCATCTGGAGTTACATATTGGAAAGTGCAAAGTCCACTTAGACATTTCAAAACAAAATTCTATGTACTTGGATTGTATATCATACAATGCATACTGAATTTGTTCTTAAATTTCTGTCTCACTTCCATTTAGTACCAATAGATAAAAATTGAGAGTAAAATTAAATTTTGTAAAATTTTAAAATATAATAGAATATCAGAAATCCTAGCCCTTCTGTATTGTGAGAGCATTTTCCAAACAATACTCTGTTGATCTTGCTGATTCTATTACACAGTGATAGAATACTACTTTTAGCAAGCTTAGTGGAGGCAAGAAAAAGCTTAGGGGAATCCTACAGCACTGTCTAATAACAGAAGTCCTCCAATGTATATGAAATCTTGAGAGTGGCCAAAAGTGTGTTAGTGTTTTAGCCTGTTATTTTGTGAACATCCTGCCAACAGAGCGTGAACCTCTCAAGCTCGACTATCAAAGTCAACAGAGAAGCTCCCGTTGCTCCCAAATATCTGTATTAGTAAACTGTGTAAACAAAACGTTTTGTGGATACCTCACTGGGTCTGAAGTCTTACAGAACTGTTGCTGATTAAGGAGTCTCTTTTCTTAACATTTGTCTTTCACATTTATTTTTCAAAGTATTTCCGTAACAGGCCAATGTGACTGAAGTTTCCTGACCCTCTGCCAATCACAATATAACCTTCAAAGGAAAGAGATAACCTCCCACTGAAGTAAGATACGAAGAAATGTTCTTCAGAAGAAAGTCCAGTAAAATTCAAATAGGGAGTGCAAAACTGGAACTGGTTTAGAGAATTATAATACGGAGATTATTTTAACTCTTTAAGTAGCTAGTCCCGTGGCTGATTTAGGGGCTGATTTAAATCAGAGTTCCACCTCTCCAGCCATGCTGCAGGGAGCAAAAGCAGGGTGAGATAAGCCCTTCTGTGGCAGACACTTTGAAAGGCAGTGAAAAGCAAGGATCCTTCATGTTTGTCAAAAGGGAAGAACTGAGATAAGCAGGACCTGAATCCTTGTTCACATTATAACTGAGTGAGAAGTGGAGTTTTGGTCCCTTGAGGTATTCTGATACACTGATATTTATTTCCATCCCAGATCATAAACAAATTTGGAACGTCATGCTTTGTGGTTTGTTGGATATTTTTGTCTTTTTTTAAATGAACAATTCCTAACAAACATGATTTTAAAAGAGTGGATTGTTTTGACTTCCTTTGCTTATCAGGCTTCATTGCCTCTTGAGCAGTAATCCATATGCCTTGTGCCCAAATTCTTCTCATGTCCAGTTTTTTTGTGGGATGACTTTTCTAACCTTGATGTACGATATCTGGATTAAAGAGGTAAGAGAATATTAGAAAGTGTAGCAAGAAATGCTACTCCTGTGAGAGCACCTATGATAATGATGCATCTCCATTTATAACCTCCCCTGATTCAAGCGACCAAATAAGTGTTCTTCAGAAGGAAATTCAATTAGCAGACGATAAAAATATTTTTTTTAATTCTCTACACAATTTTCATTGAAAGGCTGATTTCCACTGAGTACTTTTTTTAAATCTATGTTCCTCCTCCCTAGACAAATAGCAAATTGATGCTATTTAAATGATGAGAGATGCAGCTAACTCCCAGGGCTATGGTCGATAGTGTTACCAAAACATCACTAGGAGCTTTGTCTATTTTCAGAATTCATCTTTACCTCTTTGTTTGTTTGCTTGTTTTTGTGAATGGCATTTACAAAACTCCCTAGAACCTTAACATTTTCGACTGCAAGTTGAAATTCTGTCTGTCAATGATCTTCTTTAATTCTGATGGGAAGTAGCTCAGAATCAGACTGTGGATGGTCCTTGCACAAAACATTGACAATGAAACATTTTCTGAGTCTCAGTAACCTCCAGGAGCATGTTTGTTCATTTAGAATATGTGTCTGCAAATACAGCTCACAGCCTCACTATCTTCTTTGAGTAGAGGAAGATTAATTAGTCATCCCTGTTAAATGCCACAATAACCCATCATTGTTTTAACCAGCATCAGCCTTGATTTACAGTTGTGAAACCAAAGAAGAAACTGCTGCCTTTCTTGCCTAATATTTGGTCTAAGTGTCTAAACATAATCCTGCATTCATTTTCACAAATCAAAGACACTTTATTTGTATGGGTGCAGTGCTTGCTGAATTCTGGAGGAGGAAGAATGGAGAGAGACTGTAAAATAACTGATAGTTCAAAAGTTAGCTGATTGTGATCATAGAACAATTATCATCTGAATAATTATTTTTTCATGGTAGTCACATTTTATTTTGAACATTCCTCAGTTATACAATTCACCTAAATACCAACTTTGCAGTAAGAAGCTCATCTTACTCCCCAGCAGAAGATAACTACACAGATTTAAGTGAGGCAACAAATACACTGTTATGACAAATGCTTAAAATTAATTGTTGCCCTTGAATTTTTTTTCCTTGCCCAGCTTTCAAGAAGGCCACTTAATATTCTGTTTTGATAATTGCAAGGGTATATGCAAGGAGAAAAGAGGAAGAAATTCCAGCTTGTATCTTTAAAGCTCTGGAATGGTGTAAATTATTACAGTGGTTTCACATTTTCATGGGATCAAGGCAACAACAGTAAGCTCATAAAACAGATACCACTAATTATGCAGAGGAGAAGTCATAAAGTCACTGATGGAAGTATGTTTTATATTCATGAACACATCATTAAAATTTTAAGACACACTATCAAATTCTACATTTTAATACTACACCAAACAGCATTAAACCCTCCCAACAAGAAAATCAGATTGTTTAATGATTGTGTTTGTCACACAGGTTTCATATGTCTGCTGTTGAAGCAGATGTAGTCTTTTCTGTTGCTGGATGGTTTTTATCACTGGACAATTAAAAATAATTTCTTTTAATGCAGTTTGTAGAAAAACTAGATACAACAAAAAGGAAACAAATCTCCAAAAAGTTAGGAATATTTAATTGCAGAAATATTTCAATTCAGCCAATCACATAAAATCTTTTTATAGTGTTATCAATTAGTTTTTACTTCTCTTGTATTTTGTCTTAATGAAAAAGATGTTTTAAAGTAGTAGGACAGTGATTCAGGCAGGCTGCCACCCAGCACATAAATGTTAGGTATTTCAAAGGAATTTTTAAAGTAAACGTGCCATTTAAGCCAAGGGCAAAATATAATAGGAAATATTTCAGGATTGCTTGTTTGGCTGAAACTCTTGGAAGATTAAGGAGTGTCCTGTATGACTTTCCTTACTGTCGTGAAAGAACTGAGGTCACTGTGAAAATACACATATAATAAGGCCCCAAATTCTCTGTTCTTTAAAGAGGTGCAACAGACAGCAAATAGATGTATCCTTGTCAAGACGTTGGTGGCACGAGTGACACTTTCGAAGATGGCTCTCACAATCTACAAGGAAGGGTCCTGGTTTTGGCTTTGGACTAGGAAATGCAAAGAGCTGTGCAGTTGCACATTCCCACATGATGCCCCTGCCTCGCCCCTGATGTGCTCTCTTCCCCTTCACTTCACAGTGAACTGTGCAGCTTCTTACATTTGAGGCATCTAGAAATGACTACCTCTCTAGAAAGGCTGGGCACAGTCAAGGAAATTAAGAGTCAGTCTTATTTGCCAGCATAAGTAACTAAAAACTCAAATACTTAATGCTGCATTTAAAGGACATTTTTTTAACATCCAACAGTGGATTAAAGCTAGACCCTAAACTGGTCTAGCTCTAGTTAACTACCACATGATATTCAAATACCAGGTAATACCGTTGTTAAACATTTATCTGACAAAAATTCAAGGAAGAGCTTCAGTTATTAGCATGAATTTCTTGAAGTGAGTTCTGATAGGACTCAGTGAAGACTTCTGCCTAAAAAAAAAAATCAATGGCTAAATGTGGTCTAATATTAGGTCTCTTCTAAACCTTTCTTCCTCCAGAGCCAATATTTGGCCTACACTATCTGCCAGCATCTTTTTAATGAGAAGCACACATCTAAAAGCTCTCACAGCTCTCAAAATTTAGGAGTAAATATTTTAAAATTAAAACCGTATGCTAAGCAGTGCAGATTTGCTGGTGCAGATGTTATTTTTGGCTCATTTTTTTTAACTGGTTCGTAACCAACGTACTTCAGCCTATTTTTCCAGACTTATTAGTAGTATTCTAAATACCACATATGTAGTGAGAGAAGTTAATAGAATAATACCTCAAGATATTTTAGGTGGTTTTCTACTTAGCACCCCAGTCATCGTTAAAATTCTGTTAAGAAGATGTATCCTCAGGACACTATAAATAGCAAAAGGGAGAAAAAGAGAAAATGGAGATAAAAATCACTTAGAGAATGGGACAAGGACCATCCTGCATTAAATTCTACACTCCACCTTTCTCAGGAGACTCACAAAATGTTTTTGGCATTTAATTTGTGATTGCTTTATGTAGTTTCTGCAAGTCAGAGCACAGTAATGTAAACTTTTGGGTTTTCTTGTTGATGGTGGTCCCACACTCATTCTAATTATTTAGGATTCATAACTATTTCTGTTTGTGCTGTTTATATTAATGCCTGATATCCTCAGTGTCATTCTTCCCTGAAAGTCTCTGGTGAAGGTCACAGCGTTTTCCACACTCTACTAATTCTTAATTAATTCAGTATTAGTTGATTCTCTGGTTATGAGGGACCCTGTTGTCTTCCTTATTATGTTGGCCAATGATTTACAATGATTTAAAGAGCAGATCACGTATTTTTTGTCCATAAGTAGGCCTAGTTCTTCTTATTCCTTCAAAAGTTGGAGATCTTGAAACCACACTATTTAGGAAAGTGAGATTCTCTTTCGGTTGTCCATGGAAAAACTCTATCATATTTTTTGGATTGCAAATCTTAGATTACCTCAATTTAACATCAGAGGGGAGAGTGCAGTAATAGAATGCTTAAAGCACAGAGCTGCTGTTCATGCCATTTACAATGATCTGTTCAGGTATTTTTCTTAGAGACCAAAGTTGCCAATTCTTAGTTCAAGCATGAACAAATCTTCTTTTTTTAGTTGTATTTAAGTGAGGTAAATGGGTCTTTGGGATTGTGCTGTTCTAACTGTTGGGAGGATCTGCTCTGTAAGCAAGTATTTTTAATTTGCATACCATATAGGCTTAATATGGGACCAATTTTTAGCTCAAAACCTAAAGAATTGAAATACTTAACAATCGTGACGCTTTAAAGACGATTTTTTTAAAAACAAGTTAAGAAATGTGAAATTTGAGAATGAGAAACTCCTCAGCCACAGACATGAAAACAAAATAATAGACTAAAATCAGTTAATTATGCATAAGAGTTAAAAAGGAATCTGAACATAGGTTCAGAAAAATTTCTGGACACTAAGATCCATTCCACTAAACATATAAGAATTGTGTATACTACTATGATAAGTAGTCCCACAACTGCTAGAGAACTGGCAGTAAATGGCAAAACCAGATTTTGCAGAGTCAGGTCTTTTGTCAGAACAGTACAGGGTTTGCAGGTTTTCCATTTTTATGTCTTGAAACATTTTTTGTTTGAGGCCTTTCTGTTAAGCTTTGCCAGTCATTCCTTAGACCTACATAAGGCATACATAAGACACTTTTCTATGTTTGGTGGTGAAACCATAACTTCACAGATTTTCTAAATGTCTTTAATTGCTAGAAAGCTGTGAAGTAGAAAAGCTAAGTTGTTATGGGGTCTTGCTTTTTTAAAAAAATTATTTTTTCCAAAATTGTGGATGTTTTGCAGAGCGTCACATTTTTTTTTGAAAAGAAACAAACCTCAAACCTGCAGGTCATTCATTTTTATTGCCCTCTGGAACAAAACAGAAACATGCAAGCAATGGAAAATGTCAAAACCAACATTCTCACTGAATTGTTATAAAAAAGTCCTGATATTTTGGTGAGAAAAGATTCAGGAAAAACTCCACTTTTGACTGGCATGTATACAGACTGTCATTCCATAACCAGAAGGCTATGTATTTAAACCAGCTAATTGCCTTTACTAAATCTAATAATGGCACCTTGCTAGAGACACTGGCTAATCAGTCAGCAACTAAATCTAGGCCTAATTTATCAGACAAACTTCATTAAATAAATTTTATATTGTACACTGCACAAAACCAAACTCGATAATTGGGATTAATTGCCACCTTCATCAGTTTTAGCAAGGTCAAGGATTAAGCAGGCTTGGAGAGTGATCTGACCTTTCATTGCAATTCTTCTTCCACTGAAACTTTTAGCTGTCAAATTCAGAATTGTAGATTTTACAGGAGATTTGTCACAAAACAGATTTGGATATGGTGTTATCCATGTCTCACTTTACCCAGCCATGAAACAGCCAGACATTAACAAAACAGCTGCTTTGAAATGCAATGCAAAAATAATATCAAAATGCATATTTTTCCACATTTTGAAGTTTTTTTGCTGCAGATTAAGAACTAAAACCGAAAGATCATATTAAAAAGAGAAAAGATACTGCAAGCTTAAATTTTGCCTACAGATTTTGTAGAAAAGTTTTAAATAGAATACGAAGAGCTGAAAATTTCATATAAAACATTTTCTATGGTTTATCATTTCAACTTTTATGAAAATGCCCCTAAACAAAATATTTTCAGACAAAAACTTGTCTGGTTTTGGTTATTTGGGAGGGAGGAGGTTGAGGAAGAATTAAGATTTTACAATATGGGTCTAGAACTGCTCTTCTGCACTTGGTTATGTATATTTAAGACATATCTCCCTCCTGGCATGATTTGCAACACAATAATGGAGCAATGTTGAGAAACCCATGCTATTGCTCTCAACTTAAATTCCCAGAATTGTCAATCCAGCAGCTGTCACAGTAAAACATTTACATAATTTTTAAATTACAGGCAATTATACAAAAGTCTTCTCCATCAAAGGATTGGTTTCCTTCCCCACCCTCCCCCTGAAGTCAATAGCAAACTGCCCTTTCTAGGCAGTGGGAAAAAAGTGCCTTGGTTATACTTAGAGAAGAGCACTGTATGCTTGAAATCATATTTTTGCTTTTACCTAGTACCATGATATTTGAGAAAGTATGTTAGTAATGATGTTAGTAATGGGGATGCTATAGATAGTAGCTATAAAGCCTTTGATGGTAAGCACAGAGCATATATTATGACTATTTATGGAATGATAAGAAATAAACAGGCAATGATGGCTTTTAGGTTTTGTAAAACTCTAGACTCCCATGACTTGAGATGACAAGAATTTTTTCAAGTTAATGATTAATCCTTCTTTTCTTTTTTTTTTTTTTTAAATGAGAAAAAAAAGTCAGCATTTTTCTAAATGATTGAAAATTGTAATTGTCAGTCAAGGAAACAGTTTCTCTCTTGTCTCTTTTTTCTTGCCGTCATCCCTTCAGCTACATGAGAATTACATTTTTTACAGCTGTTAGAATGAAACAACACAGGATTACTCTTATCTGTCCCTGGTGCTGTGAATTTTTTAGCCAAATCACAGACAGATGGATAGATGAATAAGATGCAAGTACGAATGACCTAGCAGTGGTTTCATTTCAGATGGCAAGGTAAGCCTGACTGTGTATGTGTGTATAATGTACAGTGTTTATGTGTAGGCCCATGTACTCACACGTGCTGTGACTGGTGTTTGGCCAGTAATGTGAGACAAAGAAGTGAGAGAGACAGAACCTGAGTGCTTTTTGTATATTTTTTACAATTATTCACAAAAGCGTTTAGCTGTAAAAAGTTAAATGCAAGAGTTTTTTCTTTTGCTAAAGCAGCCGTTCATATGGGAAAAAAAAGAAAGGAAAAAAAGAAAGGAAAACAGACAAACTCAGCAACTTTTCTTTGATTTTACTGCAGGATACATGCTCGGCTGCTCTTCTTGTGATGCCCACGGTGCCGTGGAGCAGTGGACCTTGCCCCTTTTTGTAGTTAACTGGTGAAAAAGACTGCATCTGCTTATTCTCAGACATTAATACAGCTAAAGGAATAAGACATCAGAGGCCTGCAAATGAGAAGGTCTTTTTAAATTTACAAAGCATTTGCTCCTGAATCCACCTCAGCCAGTTTGGGGAAAGCACTTTTGGCACCAAGTCACCCTTCAGGGAAAGACTGATAATGATCACTAGAGACATACTACGGGCTCCTGCCTCACTCACTTCAAAGGCCTTCTCTCTTAATCAACATTAAATCATCATTTTGCCTTGCATATAGGGACAGCTGTACACAATCTATTTGTTTTAAAACAGATTAGGAATGGGTTCTCTGCCAGAGTATAAGCTGCATGATAAATGTGCTTTAAAGCCATAACTAGGAAAAAACATTGCTCCCTTCGTTAGTTAGATTCCAGTACTAGCTGAGAGATCACATTGCCCCGGGACTGGATCCTTCTTTGGTTGTTTGGCTGTCCCCAAGGGCACCCAGGCAATATGATAATTCCGAAAAAATCAAGTGTCTGTTGATCTGAGCTGTGTCTTCTGGTGAATTTTTTATGAAAAACAATAGTCACAGGAAGTAGTATAAGATTGTCTAGGTCTGTTTTCTTCTTCTTTTCTTTTAATCTCAGAGTTAAAAACCCTATTTCATCCACTGACAGTCTCACAAGGTGACAACAAAGGCCTTTTATTACCCAATTAAAAGCTGATGGCCAGATAGTTGTTAAATAATTAAGTAAAGACTCTAAATTACAGGGGGAAAAAATCCCTTCTCTTGATCCATGCTGGAGATTTTTTTGTATGGTTCCTAGGCATCTCTCTACAAGCTCTTTTTCTTGCACAATACAAGTGCACTGGAATGTGCACAATTTAAAAGAAAAGTCTAGCAACTAGCCATATTTCCAGAATAGGACATTATGTATTGAAAAGCAGAGGTTCAAAAAAAAATTTGGGAGTCAAAATGAGTACACAAAAAATAACATTCTGAGAACAACATTGTGATGAAATGAACTACTCGGTTTTTGTATGTGCAGAGACAATATTGATAATGGAAGACTAAAATGAACCCTTAATTTCCACTAAAAAAATAAAAAGATATTCAAAATTAAAATATAAAGATATTACAATGAATATGTCTCACAATGAGAAACTTATAATGTTCAATCTGTATTATTTTTTTAAAAACCCAACAAAAAATTGGCAGGCAAAGTGATTGTATGACACTAGCTCCTTCACAGGAAGAAAACAGTGTTTTTAATACATCACATGTTAGAGAAATGCAAAATTAGTTTAAGAAAGTTTAAGCAAAAGTGAAACAAACCCAAATTAAAAATGAGGCCCAGCTTCTAAGAGCAATCAGTAGAAAAATCTATCAAATGAACTGGCATCTTTGGCACTTGTTTCTTTTCTTGCAGTCCTTAAGCCAAAACCAGCCAAGCTTTTGGGGGGCTGTATCCTAATTAAATCATTAGCTGCTTTAACTCAAATTGCACTCCACTCAGAAGAAGCTGAGTGAAATGCAGTGCCTTCCAAAATAAGAGTGATGTAGCTGGACAGGATGATCTAACAACTCACCTTGAGTTCTAGCTTTTCTTACATGTCCTCTGGTTCAAGTACAGGTGGCACTGCATGCCATTTTCAAACCTTAATGAGCATGAATCATAGGCCTGTGCATATGAATTTCTGTGCCAGTGGATGTCACCAAGTTACACAAAGAGAACACATGCAAGGGATTGGAACTGTTGTGTCTGCTCAGAATGACAATAATTCCTATCTATTTGTTTGGACACTTTTCCCATGCCAAGAAAATAAATAACGAAAAACAAAAGTTCAGATTTTTTACATTTTTTGATAAATCACAATTTTGCCTTAAGCATTGTTCTCTTTTTAAATACTCAAGACACAGAATGAATGTCTTTTCTTCATACTCTTATGACCAAACTCAGAATATTCTACTCTAAAAGAAGTCTGATTGTTATTTCTGTCTTTTCATATAGATATATATATAAATGTTCTATTTTATGATAAAGATAATAGAAGATCAGGAAGTTTGCCAGAAAACTGGAACCCCGTGTAGCAAGGAAAGATGTTACTACTGATTTCAGTTTTCACACTGTGTTTTTCACATGGTGAATAGGGAGTAAATTAAAAATCCACCCTAGCTGCTTTTTGTAGGTGCTGTCATAAAGAATATTATATTTCCAAGAAGATAGAGACAGGCATGGGAATAAAGGGAGAAGGAAAGATGACTAGATTAAATTTTACCTAGCAAGCAGTAGAGGGAACCATCTAAGCAAAGGGAAATCGGGATATATGTTCAGTAAAAACTGGGTAAATTTTTGACCAAAAAAATAGGATTAAAAATTAAGAGAGGAAAATCCTAGTAACATGGAGCAGAAGAAAACACACCATGTGTGGAAAAACTGCTTCCTATCTAGAAAAGCACTTCACTTACTAGAGCAGAACAAGAGTATTATACTGAATAAAGTGAGACCCATTCCTGTCCTGCCAGAGAAGAGAACCTATTTTTCAGTTGATGAGAATGCACCAGATCATCAAGCTAGTGAGCAGGATGCAAGAAAGGAAAAGCCATACCGAATGAATCTTATGCACTTGAAAAACAACAGAATGCAAATCAAGGCAACATAAATTATACAGAGGGAGTGAAAGTTACTCCAGGGGTTTTATCCCCCTGCCCCCACAGGATACAAGCTATTTCCTTTGAGTTTGCAATAGTAATTTCAAAATGCTACTCCTGGCACTGTCCGAGCCACATGTATTTTCAGCACTTGGCAAGAAGACATTTAGAAGATAGGGGTTGTTCTTTTACTTGGGAAAAGGAATTAAACTTCTTGCACTGTGACAGTAAAAAATGTGTTTCTCCACCGAGGTCGCCACTGCACAGACAACAGTAAATTTGGCATTTCCTAATTTTTTGCTCCTTGACTTTACTACCTAAATAACTTTTTCTTTTCACTGAGTAATTGTCCACATGAAGTCCAATTTTATTGTGCTTGTGCTCATGGCTAGCTCAGGCACAGGGAGCACGAACAGTCCAAGAATGGACTACATGTGCATAACACATTTCAAAGAAGTACAGCTCATGAGAAGTAAATAACTCCTTACTAGTGGCAATAATGACTAAATTAAGAGGGCTTTGTTTGACCATTGCCAATGCAAATTACTAATCTTTCATAATATTCCCTGGATAGACAGGGTTCTGATTTCTCAGCAGTTGTTCACAACTGAGTAATTCTACAATTAGTAATTTGACAGGATTGAAGAATTACGTCCCTTTGTAAAGCACATCAAACTAGCTAAATATTCTAAAATTAATTTCCAACATTTTCCAAAGTACATTATAGTTCTCAGATAAATATATCCTATGCTATATAAAAAGGCTAAATGGTGTTCATAATTAACAGTAGTGACAAGAGAAAAGGCTATGACTTTCATTTATGAAAGAAGTTATGGGACATAGGAATAACCATGGATTCTGGATTAGATCTAAGCTCCTGCCTGTAACAATGACCAGTAGCAGATGTTGTAGGAATAAAAGAAAGACATGGCAATCCCTCCTTTTCTGTGCAATCAGACACTGCAAGTATATACCAGCAGGCTTTCCTGTGAAAGAGCACATATGCAAGAAGGTTGCAACTGGCCCATATTTACCTGTTGATTTACAGAATTCTGCTTTCCAGAATTCTCTTTCATGCTGTGAAAGACTGCAGTCTCTTGTCAGAATACAAAATAAGATTTTATATATCACTGGTATTTGCTGAGAAAATGATATCACCCTTTTCAGAGAAGCTATGGCATGCTGAATGCCAAGATCAAGCAAGAAACCCGAAGTGTAAATCTGAATTTACTCCTATTATATCTAATGGAACTGTTGAGATTGCTGTGTTCAGTGTTAGGGTATCAAACTCAGACCCACCTAAATAACTGATCCTTATCCCAACAGGAAAATCGCAACTTTGATTTTTAGTTTTATCTAGTATTAAAGGTAAAACTCTATTTGAGAAGGACAAACCACTTCAATTTTGTGTATTTTTAATCACTTAGTAATTAATTTCTTTCTTGTGGGAAGAGATATTTGTGTTAGCTATAGTTAGACATAAGAAATATGGGTCTCATTGTTTATATATATTTCCGGTCTTGCTTTGTCAGTAGCTATAATTTTGAAAAATTGGTAAACTTAAAAGAATTCAGATTGATAGTTTCACTTTCAAGTAGTGACCAATGGACGTCAACATGCAGTATCACATAGGTTGGAAACTCAAATAGATACCTGACAGATACAAATAAGAAAAAGGGAGGAATCTAAATCATGGCTAAACTGTATCTGGTTTGGATCTTGTTGCTCTTTTTAAGATCTGATTAAGAGACTCTGAGCAGGCAAGTTTGCTTATAGGAAGCTATTCTGCAAATTATAATGGGGAGGTCAGAGCCTCAAACTGTCATGAAGTTGCTCGAATTCATTGTTGTATCTGGGCACCAACTTAGAGACAATGTCAGGACTTTTGTGCAAGCAAAGTGAATTGGTGTTCCTTTCTTTCTGCTTATGTACCTTCCTAGATGAGAAAGGGTTAAGCATGAGTTAGGGATGCATGTGAAAATATATGGGTGAAGTAGGAAAAAAAAATTCTCTTCTAGCTTGAGCCACTCCATCTGTTCCCTTAATTCAGTGGCAGACCTTGATCGGACCCTGGGATCCACTAGTCCCACACTTCATACAGCTTCTCTGTAAATTAAGTTGTTGGCCTGTGTTACTGAGGGTTTAGGAAGGTGAGTGATGACCTTGGTTTGAGTATGTTTGTATAGAAACATGTCACTGTAGGGTGATGTCTTTCCTCCAGGGACATAGGGCCCAATACTAACCATTTGTTAAGAAAATACCAAAGCTAAACATATCCAGTGTATGAAAGGATCCAACACCCTTGCCAAGTGTAACTTACACTCATCTTTGAAACATCAATGTGCACAGTATTTTAAAGGTTATTTTTAGCACTTGTCTTTTAAACTGCTTCCCATCTGATGTTAACATCTTGCAACTTTCAAACTAATATGAGTTATTTTTATTATTAAAATGGGAAATGTCTTTAATATAGTGTATTATGACAATATGTTTAATATATATTTTTAAAAGGAGATATAAAATAGTATTTATTCTCAAGAATCAGAATGCATAATTCCAGAGAAGTACCACAATGCTTTCAAGTTCTGTGTTTCTTTATATAGCTAAGATTAAAAGTAAAACTTTAATGACGATATAGTTCTCCTTTATTCCCGCTTCCCTGCAGTATTTTCCCAGCAGTAATCCACGTTCCTAAGTCTGATGCATGCCTGTTGTTGTTGTTTGGAGAATCAGTTGTGGTTATTCAATTGTCTGAGAAAGTTCTGTTAAATCACGTGAATTGTCTTATAACATTTATTTTCAAATAATAAGGTAAAGAGTTCAGTCAGATCAGTAATTTTCTTTAGCTTGTGAAGCTCACCGGCAAACATGATGAGAGAAATTCAGAATAGAACCGCAGTTTTCAAGCCAGATAGTCTTAAATCCAAATTCCTAAATGTGGTTTTAGACTTGAACTTTAGGCTGAAAATGTTGGCCTTGTTTAATGTTCCTATTGAGGATTGATTAATGAATACTCAGGATGTTTTTCCATACAGCCAGCCTGTAAACCTTACCTTTCTAAAGTTCAGCCCATACTTACTTGGTATATCTTTAAATAATCTATCTTCCTTCTCTACACTTTTTAAGTATTTCAGATATTTCAGTTTGTGAAACTGTTGCAAAACTGGCAATCTGGTGCTAAAGCTTCTCCCGGGTATGAGGGGTAGCTGGAGCAGGGGACAGCCTTTGTTTAAACTGAAAAGGATGAAATTTTAGCCCCGTCAGAGTCAGTGGAAGCTTTGCTGCTGGCTTCCACATGGCCTGGAGATTTTACCCAGGTATCCACCTTTGGTCTCAAGTGATGTAAATCAAGCATGACTGCACCAAAGACTGTGAGGATGCAAAATACAAGACTTGTATATGAAGGGAAATCAGGCCAAATCAGTCAGAAGAACTATGAAAAGCTGGTCAAAGGAAAGTTTCTGTATTAGAGGAGGGTGAACTTTAACATTTTCTCCCCTGAACAATTTTCTCCAAATGTATGTTTCAGGAAATATAGTCTACCCCATGTGAAACCATTCCTAATGGGTATATAATCAAAAGTAAATTATAAGAATGCTGTATATGTGGGTTTTTAACTCTTCCACAATAGCTAAAGAAATTACCTAAAACTGATGATGAACTATTTCTAAAATTTCTACCTTTCCTCCACAGGTAAACAATCTTTTGGTCATATCTGAACTTCTATAAATTCCCAAGTCTTGCTCACTCCAACATAAACAGAAAACCAACAGCATATTTCAGTTCTATTGCAACTGTGCCATTCTATTTAAAGAACTGTATTAGATAGGAATGACAATGTAAAGAATGCACTCAAGCTCTTTAGCCGAAAATAATCTTTATTTACAATAGGTTTTGGATAATTTTTTTGGAAGCTGTCATTCCATTACTTTTCACATAAATCAAAGCAGAAAAGAAATGTGTTTGAGAAGAAGTGGGAACTAAAGGTCATATCATTCAAGAAAAGGCATATGCTTTATTTGGGCCAGCCCTGAAGAACAGAAAGATTGAATTGAACAGATAACTGGAGAAATGTTCTGAATGTTTTCTGGGTGAGAAATAAATCGATAAATTAATAAACTTTTAAATAGGTAAAAGAAAAAAGTTGAGTGGATTTCTTTTTTAATATTGAGCACAAAGAAGAAAATAACAAACCTTTTTAAGAGCAGCCAGGATATTATTCCAAGAATAACTTCAAAAGATGCAAAAGCATGGTTGGAGGGCATTAAGCAAAATGCTCTGCAGGAGCTGGGTGAAAACCACCTGTACCCCTCTTCTTCCAGAACACATCTCCATTTTATGACAACTCTCAGACTCCAATGGATAGAAACCAAAATCTTTAAAACTCTCTTAACAGCAAAGATGTCTCTGAATTTAAATTTTTCTGTCCAAAAGAGAAGAGGACATCAGGGGGTCCTATGAAATCCATAGTGCTGCCAGCCAAACTCCAGAGGTGTGTGCTGGAGCTGGCTACCAGCTTGATCTTAATTAATTTAATTAGCATGGTGGGCTGGGAGTTGCAGCAGGGGAGAAGGTGGGGTCTGCTCTAAGGAAGGTTTGCTTCCAAGCAGAGAATGTGGGTGGGTGAGACTGTCACCTCTGAAACTGCCTTAACTTGTGGCATCAAAACCTACAGACTGGGCACCTTGCACTACTGGGCTGGTCAGAGCTTAGATTTCAGTATCCTTCTCCATCCTGTCTCCTGTGAGCTATTTCACTTAGCTTTTCTTTTTCAGCAAGAAGACATATACAGAAGTCTCCCACAAATTAGAAAGCTCCTCACCATTTGGGCTAGCAGAAGATGCCATAACCTGGCTAAAAATTGAAAACATCACATGTTAGAAGATGTGCTGGATCTGCAAATGCTTTTCCTATGACAAAACCTCATATTTACAAAGGACTCAAGGCACCCACTCACCATCCCTGCCTGTGGAAGGAAGGTACTTCCTCACCTGAGATCACTCCAGTTGTCCCAGAGATGGAATATCTTTGCATGGTGGTTGGAGAGCAGCTGCTCCTTCTGCTTCTCTGTTTCTTTCTGTTTCCTGCCATTGTTTTTTCCTAACAGGTCTGAGGAAGAATGACTTCCTAATGGGACAGTGATTAAATATAAAACAATGAAGAACTACTTAAATTTATTTCCCCCTACCACAATTTCTCCTAGAGCTCTGGGAGAGAACAAAGTGAATGCAGCAAATGAGATAATAGACTCTACAATTTGAAGCATTTTGAAAAGAGGTGCTAATATGAAAGGTCAGCACTACCTTGCTCCTCTTTTTTCTTTCTTTGAGTTGTGTGAATTTGGCATAATTATAAGATATTTTTTTTTCAATATGTTAGCTGATCTCAGTTTAACAATCAGAAGCTTCCTTTCCTTAGGGTCAGTGTGCTCCCAGACAGAGGAGAGGATCATGGGCTGGACAAAGGCTGTTTATAGGTGACACTCTAAGTGAATTTACAAGCCTGTTTGAAGACTTCAATGAGCTCTTGTCTACAAGAGCTCCTTGTGTGGCTTGTCATCCACTTGTCAGGTATGTGTATTTTTAAGCTGATTGATGCAAATCTGAGAAAATACTGTTTTCATGGGGTTTTGCTACTCTCTGTCTCAATAACCTATCAGTAAAGCAACATTGCCAGCATTCAATTTATTATTATATTCATCTCTTCTATGGTAACTTTGATGAATAATTTTTTGCTTTGGTTAGTACCAGCATCCCTAGATGCTGTGTATTTCCATAACCCCAAGACCAGAGCAACAAGGAGGACTAAACAAAAAAAGAAGTGGCAGGAAGGTCTGTAAAAGATCTTCTTGCATTGTGTTTATTAATGCTAAATGTAGAGGATTATAAGAAAAATGAGTTACACCCTGAACACCTCTGACTTTTTTTAAATATTTGGGATAAAAAATGATAGATCTATGTTTACTGCATCCTTTTACCTATTTTTGTTATTTAAGTAAAGTATGACTTAGTAAATTATGTCATCTTCAGATCCTTAACTTTTCTGGTAAAGAATAAAAAGTTCATGACTGTACCACTTGAAGACAGGAAAATAATGGTTTCAAATTTTAAACCAGATTTTCTTCAAATGTATTTTTAGTCATATTTTTAAAGGAAAGTCTGCAGATGTCAGGGCAGTGTTTGTGTGCAAATCTATGAATATACTTCTATTTTACTAAGAGCTTAATTTTGTTTCTTCAGTATTCCAAAGCTGGAAGCAAAAATATTACTGAAAAATATGTATTTCTATGTGAAGTAAATGGCATTGTAAACAGAAAACAGGCTGAACTTACAAAATCCAGATTTGGACTTAATTTTTTTAGAAGTTGATAATTCATTTTCCTTTATTCCCTTTAGAGATTAAATTAATGTGTGAAATTCTGGAACAGTTGACACCTGAGCTCGTCACAACACTTTCCCTGACTGGGGTGTTTGAATTTGTGCTCTGATGAACTTGTTCTGTAAGAATTTATAAGAATGTTTCCTGGCAGGATGTCTGAATTTTTCCACAGTGCATTTATTTTTTTGGAGTTAATTTGTTGTGTCTGTCAGGACTCCTTTAAGAAAACCCTCCAGCAGCAGAGTACCTAAAGAGCAGTTACTTTTCTGCTCTTTTCCTTTAGAATTTAATTCAAGTTGAATTTTAGTTTTATTCCCCTTTCCCTCCCCAGTATGGCAATCCTCTGGAGAAGTGCTGGCATCCAGGGATGTAATTGTACTAATAAAACCCCAAGATCCCACCACTGCAAAAGCAAAGGGAGACACAGCAGAGGGGAATGAGTGAGAGCTGGGGAACAAAGTGGTTTGGAGGGACAGAAATCGAATCAGCCTCTTCTAAATTTATTTTTATAAGTTGTGGAACTGCATATACAGATTCCCCCTCTCCTCTTTGAAACAACAAGTAAAAAAAATAGGTTAATCAAGAGCATCAGTGGCCATCACCAAACAGAAAGCAGGGCTGGTCCTGCCCCTGCAGCCCTGGCACTTTGGGGTGTCAGCTCCAGTGCTCAGTTGAACCACTGTGAAAATGGCAAGGATTACTTCACTGCAGGAGGGTTTGTTGTCTGTACAGAAACAAACCTTGAAAACTATATACGAGAGCAACATTGAAAAGATGCTAGGATTGAAAAATCTAGGCTTTGAAAATGGAAACACCAAATTCATACGCTAACATTTTTCTGCAGTCTGAGATCTGCAATCCTAATTCTGTTACAATGTGCATGATCATTAAGATGTGACTTTTAGTTTTGCTAGCTCACAAATTTTGAAAATTACTAGTGTGAAATTTTTAGCATAGTAGTAAGGTCCACATAAACAAACAACTTTCCAGCACAGAAACACTTGTGCTGAATTTGAAACAATACTATCTTCATTTCAGTTACTTTCTGAAATGTAACTTCAGAACTAATTTGAAGAATAATTTTCTTCTTAATACCCCTTTAAGGATCACCAAGATTTTAGAACTTGAGAAAAAAAGTACGTGATACAGTCATAAGCTAAGCCAATAGTAGTTTAAATCTGTTATGCTTTTCAAACTGAGAAAATAATAATTTCAGCAGTCTGACTTCTATAGTGATGGCAGAGTGAAAAATTTATTAAGAACAACTGAAATTATCACAAACTTTTCAATAATGCTGAAATTACAATCGAAAAATCTTTCTTTTACTGCATGACATATTAAATAATAATCTTGGGAGAAAATATGAAGCTAAGCAGGAGAAATCAACATAATATAGGGATAAATAACTTATTTCCTACTAATCCCACAGAAAATTGTACTG
The DNA here is from genome assembly GCA_034336665.1 of Luscinia megarhynchos. NCBI lineage: Eukaryota > Metazoa > Chordata > Aves > Passeriformes > Muscicapidae > Luscinia > Luscinia megarhynchos. The sequence continues at coordinate 35,425,714 of CM067566.1, read as the reverse complement.
AAATTGTAGGGGGCTTAGCGACCAGTATGAAATTTTGTTTGCTTCCTTTCTGTTTAACACTTTCTGAGTTGAAATTAATTTCTCTCGAATAGCATAAAAAGGGTGAGGAGTTTATTTGAGGGGTTTCTATTGCCACCTAGTGGCTCCCACGCCCTCCCCCTGCCCTGAGCCCCAGGTCGGGCTCCCAAAAGCTTCTCAGCTGTCAGGAGCAAACGCTTTTGTTAATGACAGGAGAGAGAGGTGCCATGCTACAAACTTTTTCAGACATAACAAAAAAAAAAAAAAAAATCATGAATTTATATTTACTCATTATACGGCCAAAAAAAAAAGTAAAAAGTTCTTGGAGTAACTAAGATATCCCCCAGCTGACATAAATTAAGAACTTAGTAACTTAGTAATGAGCACTGCTTTGGAAAAGAGAAGTTTATACAAATGTGCTTTTTGTTGTTTGAAACAGATGATATAGATTTGTTTTTATTCTGTCATGCCTGAATTTTAGTCTCCTGGAGGTCTCGCTGATTTTTGTTGAATTGATAAATTTTTATCTGTGGAGCAAAACCTACTTATACTCTTCTATAAAGAAATAGAACTTCTTGCTGGTCATGACAGGGTATATTGAGATAAACTGAAAGAAATATAAAGTCTTCAGTTTTCCTTACTTTTTGTTGATAATGGCAAATATAAAAAATTTTATGGGCTTTCACCCTTGCATGCTGACATCTGAGCATTAAAATAGAAATAAGTAAGAGTCTTAATTCCTCATACTTATGCCACTATAAAGTCTGTGGTTTCCCTGAAGCCAGTGGAGCTACTCATGTCTATGGAGGTAAGACTTGCTGTAAATTAAATTAGATTGAAACCCACAAACCTGAATGAAGTCCAGAAGCTTTTCATTGTACCTGGTCTCATGTGGATAGTACAGCACTGTAATGTAGATTATAATACATAACACCTGTATGTAAGAGCTCCTTGTATCGGAGTTTCACTTCTCCATGAAACAGTTTTCAAAATATACTTCCTCTTGTATTAAAAACTTTCCTATATAAAAATGTGTGGGGTTTTTTTATATTTCAGTATAGACTAAAAAATGTGATTTTATTTCTCAAAAGTTCTATTTTAATGACAAGTAAAAATTGTAAGGGATTAATTTTTGCCTTCACTGCTTCAACAGAAATAGTGTGTTCTGAGTGATAACCACTCCTCCTTTTAAAATAAACCACACACTTTTGTCTTGGCAGACACTAAGCTCTAGAAGACTTATCTGCTTGTAAAGCTTTCCTTTGCATACGTGGTCACTCAGTTTAAACACATTTTAAAAGTATGGAGCAAACTACAGAATGGAAAAAAGTATGAAGGCTTTGATATATATTCTATTTTTGCTCTGTGAATATGCAGCTAACTCTTTTCTAGTGAATGATTCATTCCTCTGGACTTGGTATGTCTTTCAGTCCCAAGAACTGCCCATCTGAAGCTTTGACTTCCTACAAATGGAGGCTTTTCTGAATATTTTAATGCACAAATTGGCAGGGAACAGGGCTGCTAGGAGCCTGACATGGAACTTGGAGACACACACATTAATTTTCACACCCAGGCACAGCCTTCCTCTGTAACCTTGACCAGCTCACTCAGGCTCAGATTTTCAACTCCTGTATAGCACTTTAAGAGGTACTTACAAAATAGTCTTCTGCCTCAGCTGCCCTCCTAGAAAATATCCTGCTCCACAGTGGCACTTGCATTCCCTGTCTTGGGCTTGTTTGTGGAAGGTATTTAGGAAGAGCAAAGCACTTACCTGGCTTTTGTCTCTCAAATCCCTGTGAAGGACTGTAAGTTCTTGGAGGTTCAGTCTGTCCTCCCACAAGAGCATCTACCTCAGTTAAATCGAGGAGGCCCCTGCTGGGTTCAGACTTTGAGTCACTGCCACGTTTCGAGCAGTAAAATAGAACAGGAAACTAATGTGAGTGGCCATTCTTCAGACTGAGGTTGGCTTATTCACGCTGAAACTTCAAATTGCAGAATGAGCAATTGCAATGATTCTACCCTAAAAAATGGTCACAGCTGGTGGAAGAGACAGTGCACTTCAGTGAGTATTCCAGGACTGGCAGCAGCAGGACAGGAGCTAAGCTGATGTCCCTAGGAATAGTGGCATCTCCAGCAATTCCTGAGGGAAACCAGAGCCAGCAAGAGCCATCAGTGGGTTGCAATTCCAGGTTTCTTACTTCAATGCAATAGATCTATCTACCCAGATATCTAAAAAAATATTTGAATCAGGAAAAGGTTTTCAACATTCCTGGTTCACCAGGAAAATTTTCAGGGTTCTCTTGCATTGTTTCTTAAAGTGTTTTAAAGTTCATCACTCCAACACAATTTAAGTAAGAAAATAAATTTACTGTCAGATTTTTGCATATTGATTCCTTTTATTTCTATTCACTCTAGAGGCATTTTTTTCTGCTGAATGGCCTGCTTATGCTAATGCAACAGCCATTCTTTGAAGCATACTTTAAGTGGTTTGTTTGTATCATATTACAATTATTTTTCTGAGTAAATTTAAACTATGAGGTTTTGTTGGTTGGTTGGTTGACTGTTTTTTGGGGGGCATTTCTGTTTTTTATTTTTTTAATGGGAAACATAGCTTCCAAATGCTAGGGTATTTTTTCTCAATTAACACAAGAAAAAGCCCTTTTCAAGTTCTTTAAACTCATCTGTTGTGCATCAATGTGGTGAAAAGTAAAAATACCTTAGTTTTGGGAGTGGTGGTAGCCAACTGAAAAATTTGCCTGGTTAAAGACAGGAATCAATAGAAATGTGAAATTATTGTTACAGCTCAGTCATGTGTTATGTTTCCCAAGTGCTCTGTGCTGCCAGATTAAACTGTGCTTTACAGGGCCAGGCACTAGTGCCAGGTAACTGGTATCCTGCTCCCACAGAGCAGTCACACTCCAGACAAATGTGAACTTTCCATGTGAGAGCATTGGAATGGCTCTGTTTAAGCTACAGAAGCCTAAGAAAAATTTCTGTGAGGACATAACCTAGGAAAGCTCGACAGCTCAGTGATGGGGTGAGGAGGTCACAGGGAAATGCTGGTCACTTGCATGCCTGAGATTGTAAATATCTTCCTGAAACATTATGATGTTTTGTGCATCTGCAGCCAGTGAGCAAAAAAGAGAATGAGGCATGTGGGAAAAGATTGGAAAGTCTCAGATACTGAGAAGTGCTTCTAGCTGCTCTCCAACAGGCTCAGTGATTGATGATGGGGTTTTTGAGTCTCTGGTTGCAATGGGTATGGATGCTCAGCACCACAGCCCTCTGGGGTGAGCTCAGGCACGTTCAGGAGTTGTGTCTCTCTGCACAGCAATATGACTGGGTCCTCTGCAGGTCCTCACCAGACCCCTGCTATGGCTACCATACCATGTTCTGTGCTGCAAATGTTTTCTTAATGGCTTAGGGTATTCTAGAAAATGGAAAAGACTATTTTACTCAACAAAAATAGCATGATGATGGAATTTTGCTTCTCTTCTATCATTTTGGAAGTTAAAATTAATACTACAGCAGCTCCTAAGATGTCTGTGCTACCAAATGGCAGTATGTAGTTTATCTCCTAGGTAGCTCTGGGGAGCACAGCCTTTCTGCAGTTCATTTGGGTTCTGCCTGGGAGAGCCCCTGCTCAAATGATATAAAAAGAGGAAGGGGAAGATCTGCTGCCTCACATTTGTGAGATCTTCTCATTGTCCTCACCATGACCCAGGGAATGGACAAATAATTGTTATCAGACTTCAGACCTCCACCATCACATCTTCTCTCAGTGCTGCTGTAGAAGGAGAAGAAGTCTCCCATCCAGCCAAGTGCACAATCTAACTGAATAGGCAGGTGAGTAACCCCTTTCCTCCTCAGTGAGGCAAAGCACATGTTTGAATCCTATTAAAGCCTGTTGGACTTAAACACATACTTAAAGTTTGGTGGAGTTGAAAGGCAGAGGCAAAGCTGAAAGGCAGAAGTGGAAAATGAAATTGAAGTAATGCAACTCTGCCTGCTGGTTTAACAAAGGACTGACTGTATGCTGGCTGTGGGTGGACTCTAGCTGCAGCATTTTACCTACACAAGTGTCCTGATACAGACAGTTAATGTCTATGAGAGGATTGCCATGCTTTGCAAGTAGGTTATGATTTACTCAGATTTTAGTCAGTCCTAATTGCCTTCATTATCCAGATGATTTGCTAAAGTTACATGCTAGGCACAAGAATGTGGTTTTGCTTCTACAAGTTTTGGGCCCCATACAAGTATTTGACAGAGAGAAATGTCAGTCTATTCTGAAGATAGTTTGCATTTGGAATATCATCTCCAGGTAAATAAACTTTGCAAAAAAAGCTCTCAAGCACTAAGTTTTAGAAGGAAAGTGAAGTGAGATCCCACTCTCAGTGAAGAGGTGTGTTACGGATTTTTTTATTATATTTTCTTAGGTGGAAAAAATACTTCTCACCAAAAACTCCCTCAAACCAACACAACCACTGATTTTTCACTAGTTGGTGGTTCTGAAACCCACTCTGGGGACACCAAATCAAGCCACTGAGGTGGGGAAAAAAAAAGCACCATTGCTATCAGGCCCCCTGGGTTCTGTACTGCTTTGCTCTCTGATGACACACAGTTCATTTCCTGACCTCTGGAGAGATGACAAGGGAAAAAAAAGAAAGAAAGAAAGAAAGCAACTCTTAATGCTAAGGAACGAACATGGAGCTCAACTTGAAATATAGGGAAGAGAGTCTTTCAAAAGTTGTAGCTGTATTTAGCATCAGAGTTCATGAGATCCACATGTCCCATCTTCTTTTTCTACAAATCCCAGAGGGGGAAAAAAACCCATTTATTCAGATAGCCTGGAAGGAAAAAAAAATGTCTGTTCATCAATTTCCCCCTTTTTTAAGAGATAACCACTGACTCTACCCGTATGTTATCTTTGTCCTGAGGCAGCAAATTTATCATAATTTATTCTGGTATATTCTAAATTTACCATGTTGATTACCACTGTATAAACAATGTCTGGCATTTGCCTCAGCCAAAGAATTGAGGCTGGCGCTGATTTGGAGTAGAGATCTGTGGAAGAGCTTCAATTTACTGAAGTGGCTGTAATATCAGTACAAACACCAGAGATAGATAGCTAAGGATATGGTGGTTTTAAAAGGAAAAAAAGTAAGGATTCTTCTCCTGTGTGATGCTAATGAGCCACTTACTGAAATGTATCTGTTTGGAGAGAGAAGTCCAAATGACACAAGGTTAAAAAACATTAGAAAGTGGTCTGCAGGAACAGCTGACTGGACTCCATCCTGGAAAAGCTGCTCTTAATTCTTCTTAGGTATCATCAGTGGGTAAAGGTTAAGAAAAGTCTTTATGTGATTACTGCATACAAATACGAGTAACATAAAAGGATTCTCATAAGGTTGGACTGAAACCAGTCCTAATCTCTGGGGACTAAAAAAAGAATTTAAAGGACCAAAAAAATGGGGAGAGACTGTCTTAACTAGAGATAAGTTTCTATTTCCAGTTTAAAGAAAAAGAATTTTTTGATCAATAGGCCAAACTGCATATTCACTGAAAGAATAGCTGAGATCCCCCCCTCATGCAAGCAAAATGAAATAAATTTTGTCTGTTTCCTCATAGAATTGCAATGTATTTCCTTCAAAACTCTTCAATAATTATTCTAATTCCCTTAGTAAATTCTGATATTAAAATCAATTTATGAACCAAACATTTAAATAACTTGATGAGCTCTTTCATTAAATAGCATATTCAAGATTTCATTTATATTTACATCCTTGAAATTATGTTTTTCTGTTATCCTGTGCATTATACTTATTCCAGAACACCACTTTGGCATTAAGATATTGGGTGAACTGCACCTGGCTTTAATGAGGCTGAAAAAGCCTTATTGAACTCCTTGGTCAATGTTGCAGACCAATTCAGCCTCCAAAGGTAGGAAAGAAAACAAGAATTTTAGGACTCCACATCAGCCCTGGATGGCTCCTTGGCTCCGTCTAGCACAGATTTAAACATCTTCATTCGCAGCAGGGCAGACCCATTTGGGATAGCCAAAGGGAGCTGTGGGATATGTTTGTTAATCTGTCCGTGTAACCTTTTAGGGCAGTTTTACAAACTCTGTGCACGAGCAATAGGACTGTGATTTTTAATCAGTGTGTTTGAAGCATGGATAAAAATGAGAGTGCATCTCTGCTGTATCCAGTCAAATAAAAATTAAATTACTTTTGCTTTAAAGTGACAACACCCAGCACCCAGCAAGTATTGCAATATTTGATATTCCACCATAAACTGTGATTCTTTTGCCCTTTATTCCTGAATTTTCAGCTTGGTTTTCTGTAAAATCAGCAGGTGCTGTGAAGACTCCTTCTCTCAGTCCTTTTCTGTGCTCTGTTCTGAATGGTTCCTCCATACTTACAATCCTAAGTAGGTGTTTATAGGAATTTATTTTAATGGAGTAGTTTGACATGCTAAATTTCTCCTAATGCCATCACAATCTCCTGGGATTTGAAGACAGAAACATTTGTTCCTGCTCGATACTTTTTGAATAATACTCTTCCTAGATACTAATAAGCAAGGGAAAATACAATACTACCTTCTAAATGGCTTGGAGGGCTTTTTGGCTGGAAGACAGAAATTGTTTCTTCACTAATGTATTCTTAAGAGTGCAGTATTGTGAAATACAATATTTTGTTGATAGTACAGAACAAACACACTTTACCAGGAAAAGAAAGCTGTGCTAGTCCATTCTGTGGTACAGGACTTTCTTCTGTGGTTTTAGAAGCTAAGCCATGTTATTCATAGATCAGTTTGGAAAGCAGTTTGAGATCGTTCAGAACATTATGGTTTAAAAAAATGGGTAAAATAATTTCATATGTTTACATTCCATTCATGTACTGCCACGTGTCTAGTAATGCTGTTAAGAAAAACTCAAGTTCTTTTACAAAATATAATATGGCATAAAGAAAATATAACATTGTCTTGCAGTTTAGCAATTATTATTAAAAAGTACTAGCCCTCCATGAACGACTGCAGTTTCTCTCTCCTCACAGACTGCAAGCTAGAACACAGGCTAACAAAAAGAGAAGAGGAGTAGAGCATCAAATTTAAGCCATAAAATAGTCCCACTGCTTTGGATAAGGCTGTCTGATAAAGTGTTAAGGGTCACAGAGACCAGGGAGGACTCTGGGGGTTCCCCTGGCCCAGCTTTGGATGCAGACTCACCTCTGAGGGATGGCACTGCCCCTCCCAAGGGTGCTCTCAGCTGTGTGACAATGGCTCAGGAAAGAGAGCAGCCACCCTGCGGAAAGATTGTTGCTTTGCTTTGGTAGCATGTTGGGATTTTTTTTCTAGGGAGGATGGGAAGAGCTAGAAGATGAACAGAGAAGCTCTTTGGGAATAACTGAAGCCATAGCTCAATGACAAGTCTTGAGGAATGTCTGCCAGAATACAGGTTGAATGAAATACACTGCAGAACGTGATATTACACAAAGAACTCCTTAACACATTTTTTAACTTGGGAGCAAAATGGATGTTCAAAGAATGGCTTGCTTTCTTCATACAGTCTACAAGCCACCATGCTCTGATGCACTGTAGTGAAAATGGTGGAGGTGCTAATGCCAGCATTTTGGGGAAGAAATTGTTACCAGAGTGAAGGAACATTGTTTGCAACCAGAATTATGAGATCAAGAGCTGAGGGAAATGTCACAGCTGTCTCCTAGGAGTCTGCTTTACAACATTCCAAAAAGGCATGGAGTTGATTTGGGCAACCAAACACTAATCTTGGTACTTCTACTATGAATGGAACAGGGAGAAACCTGAAGATGCCATAAATAGAATTGGCAGTCATACAGCCTACATTTCCTGTGAAAATTGCTCTTTATGTGAATGTTGGTTTCTCCACACCTGTTTTACATTGCTGACATTTTTTTGGAAGTTTTTGTTTAAATTTGGTTGCTGAAGTTTAATCAGCTGAACTTCTCAATTGACACAACACGGTGGGTACAGGTTCTTGAAGGTAAGAGTGTGTTTTCCCAGAATAATATCCCTGTGTCTGTTTAGTTTTATCCATATATTGGAAGCTGTTGGCACTATGATGAGTCTAAACAAGAAAGAAAGGAAAGAAAGGAAAGAAAGGAAAGAAAGGAAAGAAAGAAAGAAAAGAAAGAAAGAAAGAAAGAAAGAAAGAAAGAAAGAAAGAAAGAAAGAAAGAAAGAAAGAAAGAAAGAAAGAAAGAAAGAAAGAAAGAAAGAAAGAAAGAAAGAAAGAAAAAGAAAGAAAGAAAGAAAGAAAGAAAAAGAAAGAAAGAAAGAAAGAAAGAAAGAAAGAAAGAAAGAAAGAAAAAGAAAGAAAGAAAGAAAGAAAGAAAGAAAGAAAGAAAGAAAGAAAGAAAGAAAGAAAGAAAGAAAGAAAGAATTGTCTGTTTGTATTTTCAGCATTTAATTTATACAAGGTATTATTATGTCCTTGAATCTAAAGGAAATTTTTCCTGCTTTGACACTACAAAATGTGATGCTGTAAACTAACTGGATCTTTTCCAGCTCTACCTTATGTGCCTGGGTTGGCCTAGAACCAGATTTTAATGTTACTATTGGGAGTACATTTTCAAAGTAATAAACAATTAAACAGTAGCAATGTGGCGGTGAGTAAATTTCTTTGCTGCTAAACTTCAGTTGGCTCAGATTTCTGTTTCCAGTGATTTTACAAGCAAACACTAAATTCCTTCTTTATTCTTTCCTTGGATGACTTACAACCAAAACAGAGCAGGAAAAGTTTAGAATCATAATTTTATAAAATAAAGTATATTTTATTAATTATTGAATTCTGTGATTCTCTGACAATTACACAGAACCAGACTTTTTCAATCAATAGTTTCTCTACTACTATTTTTATCATACTTTCTGTTGATGGAATTATAGGACCAAGGCTACATACTATACAAGGTCTCACTGAACTGTAAGTTTTATTAGTTTGATTGCTACAAGAGGTCATGGAGCAAATAATATAATAGTGAATGGGAAGAAAGCTTTGAGGGAATTTTTTTAAGGACTATTCAGCACTGGCTTTCACCCTTTTGTAGATGTGCAATAAGAAAGAGTATGTGGAAACTTGTCCCCATCCTATAATTTTGTGTAGTCTTGGAGACTTATATTCAAGTGTGTTACACATATTCAGTGCAGATTTTCTCTGTCCTGGAACTCAAATGGAACACTCTGTGCTTTCCAACATGTTAAAATGTCTATAGGAGTGTTCTGTGTAGGTGCTCAAAAAATAATATCTGAGTGTCAGTCATGTGGTGTGCTAAATTTAATTACAATATCCAGTCAGAATAATGTATGGACCATTAGTGGAGAGAACTCACCTTGCAGTTAAAATTCCCAAAGGACCAACATGCAAGCAAAAAACCAGAAAAACGAAAGAGCCAGAAAACCAAATTTCACTGGGGGAAAAAAACCAAACTCAAAAGTCTCATCCTGTATTTTGGATACAGTGTTCAGTATCAGTGGAAATGTTAGATAGCAGTGGGGGGGATGCTGGAAATCCTGAGAAGCAGTGGCTTTTCTCGAGTTGCTAATTTCTTTGATCTCTACTGGTGACAGCAGCGTGGGACTCCCGACACCTGCAGTGCCTCTGATGGATTGCTGCCCCGAGCTGCAGAATGGGCTGAGGCTGTGCCTGCACCTCACTAGGGGTCACAGACACCTTTGAGGTGTCCTCCCCCAGCTGCACTGCTCGTGTGACATTACCCAAGGTATTTTATTTCCTGCTCTAGCCCTTTCTTACGCTTGATCCAGTGCCACAAATCTTTAGCATGCTTCATTCTTGCACAGATGGAATAAGGCAATGCATGTCCTTGTAAGCTGAGATCAAGACTGTCCCACAGGTAGAAGTGGTGTAAGAGAATCCAGGAAGCCCTTTCCCTTCCCTCTTCTAAGTAGGTTTTTTTTTTGTGCTGCTTTCCCAGACATTTTTTCAAAGCATTTGACTGTAATGTCACATTTTAAATCCTCGTGCAGTTGATGTTCTTTCCACTGACTTTAAAGAGCTTTGGATCAGGCCCTAAATAAATAATGAGAATTTCTTCCACCTTAATTTATGGTTAATTTCCAAACTAAGCAGTTACGTCTTTCATCTTTATTCTTTATATTTTCTCATGACTCTGCTTGTTATTTTAAGGAAGCAGTAATATATACAGCATCTATATACACAGACTGCAATATATGTATACTGCCTGAAGTACAGTGGATTGTCTTGCTGAAGGGATGAATATATAACTGTAAGAAGCCCTTTAGAGTTCATCCGGAATACAGAGTTACTTATTACATTGTAGCCTGGATTCAGTCAAAGGTGTATTTAGTAGTAATTTAAGATTTTTCTTTTTGACCAAAGCAAACTATGATAAATTTTTTGGAAAAGATGTGTATTCCAGAAGGAGAAAAAAGCACTCTTAGTATCAATCTTGCTGCTTAAGACTGCAAAAATCAGAAAATATTAATAGATGTTCAATAACAAGTTAATAAAGTAAATTATCTCATATACCAACCAATGGAAAGTGGTTTCCAACTGTACATTTTCTAGTGTCCAGTCTCCAAACTGAGTGCTTTCAATTCCATTCCTGTGCATATGTGCATTTATGTGAGGGCTTTTCAGTACAAAATCACATCACACTAGAGATATTGGCTTCTCCCTTCCACTTTCCAAATTAACTGTTGTCTATGAATGATATCATCACTGGCATGCTGGCTTTAAGCTGTTTTTGCTATGACATGGAATGCTTTGCATCATACTGTACATTTTGTCACACACCAGCTTCCATTTTCATTTCTGAGTAGAAGGATAAATATTGCCTTTGGAAAGAGTGGCAGCAGAGGAAAGAGGGAGGTGGGAGATTGCTGTGGTTGTCATGCTTCAGCAGAGCACCCTGTGAGATGTCAGTCTGGATGCATCCCACCACCCCATAAGGATGGAAATTAAGTCTTTGGTTTGAAGTAACCGTAGCTGAACCTTAACTCACCTCAGTTTGAACTTCACAGCTGATAGAAAGGCATCTCCAGAGGGGCATTTCTACTCCAGGCACCTCTCCTCACTGCTAGTGGAGAGGATGCATCAATGCCTGTGGTTAGTTGGTGTTCTGGCAAGGTGGGATTTACTGAAATTTTATGATGCTGTGAAAAGCAATGAACATTTCAGGAAAAAAATTGTATCTAGACATTATCTGTCTAAATGTGGCCAAGCCATATTTAGGGGACACATGAAAATTTGTGAGTGCTTTAACTTCTGTAGATGAGGGAAACAACAAGGCATACAAATGCTATTATTCTCATTCAGATATTTACTTTATTTTCATAATTTCTTATTTTAACTAATGCAAAAGACCTGTGGCCAGTTTTCCAGAGTGTTGAGCCTTCAATACTACTACTGAGACTGTTCAGTTCTGACATTGAGAACTTATGTATATAGTCAAACTTTATGTATGTGAAGATTTTCTTATGACTTCTCCTGGTGAATTGTTTGTTTCTCTATGAGGATTAAAAAACCAGTCACTTCATAGGTCTTAATAGTAAGGTATCATAAAAATAAATCTGCAAAACACTCATATAAGCTGGGTGTGAGGGAGGAAGGTGGAAATGGGTATATATACATGGAGTTCATAACTTTGTATTTAAAGGAAAGGCTGGATAGCATGCCTCTGTGTAATGGTTAAAGATACAATTAATGCAGAAGACATAAAAATGCAGTATCATGATTTCACCAAATAATACAAGAATCCTGTTGAAAATATAATGCAGGATCATAGAATTAAAGCTGGTTAAAAGTGCACTTGCATGAGGAGGCAACTGATGTGGGTAGATCACATGAATCCAGGCAATATTGTTGTGGCATTTCTAAACTTAAGACACCAGTCTTTCTATTTTCTAAGTGTCCTCTGGAAGATAAATTTATAAAATGTTTTCCCATTTTGTTCAAAATGTTGTGAAGAGTTAGCTTTGCTTTTAGCTATAATAATTTGAATGTTTAGACTCAGGAAAGTAAGGGTGACTTCAAGTAGAAGCTGATACATGTGATGAGAACCCTACCATTCCTTGGCATCCTTTGGTTATAATTAATCATATTTCAGTTCTGTCATAGTTAATCATTTTTCAGTTCAGTTCATCTAAATGCATACAATCTTTGTTAATGTTGAAATGCATGATACCATTATTAACACTCACAGAAAATACATATAGCCCTTTGAAATATTTAACTATCCCTGTATTGTAGTACACCAAGAAGTCAGAATATGCAGTTTGGGTGTGTTAAATTCCACTTTTGCACAGACAAGGTGCTGAATCTGAGATTTTATATTAATAGGAAATAAACAGCAAAGCCTGTGACAGAAAAGCAGCTGTGTTTCTCTGAAATTAAACTCCAACCACATCCTAGCTCCTTTAGAAAGAGGGATTGTCCAGGTCCTTCCTCCTTCTGTGACCTAGGGAGAGAAAACCTACAACAGAATTCAGATGAGAGCTTCTTCTTCCTTCCAGTCTCCCACTTTGGATGAACCAGGCAACATTACTGTTCTAGTCCATGCACTACCCTTAAAATAAAAAATGTAAATGCATCTGGTGTGGCTTTTGTGAAATCTTGTGAAGGAACTAGGGAAATTGTTTTTTTCTTATTTTCCAGAACAAATGACTAATAGCCCATGTAGGCAGGGAAAGTGCCTTGTTCTTTATTTGTATTCTTGTAGTGCCTTTAAGTCTCAGTATTGGCCATGAGGTAGAGGTGTTTCTTTGTCTAAAGACACTGATAAAAAAAAGGGTACTGTGTGAACTACAGCACTTAAGCCAATAAATATAGTATGAACTTGGAAATTATGCAGTTTCTTTAAAGTTGTATGTTTGAGTGTGATGCTTAAGTTATTCACTGTAGAAAATGTAGCAATTTATCTTGTTACTTTAGAAATACCACATCTGCATAGAGAAAAGATTGAATTACTAAGAAATGTGCATGGAGTGCTTTCCTGAGTGTGGTTTTGGCACATGATATAAGAAGCAAGTATAACACTACTGTTCTCCTGATCCTGTGTCGCCTGGTGAAGTAAATATAAATTTTATATTATAAATATAAATATAAATATATAGGTACAAAGTGCCTCAGGAACTGGATCAGGAGTTTACAAAATTAAGCTTCAGAAAATTAAATATGTGCACCGAACAAATAAAGCATAGAGAAATGTGGATAGTTGTATCTGTGTAAATACAGACTTTTTCACCTCTTTCAGTTTCATTTCCATGCACAGTGTACACAGTCAAGCATAGTTGATAACTTGATAGTCACACACATAGTGGCCTGTTAAATTTGCTGGTATCATTTAACTTTCTCATAAACATGAGGTTTTTTTGTGAAAGTAATTAATGAAAGGGAGATTACATTTCAGAATTTTAGCTGGTGAAGAGATAAGAAAAAAGCTGCAAGATAAATATGTCAATATCATTCCTGAAGCAGAATAAAAATCTCAACTCTAACAATGTCAACAAAAACATGTTTCTCTTCAGATTTAATTTCCATGAGAAACTATGTTAAATTAAAACCTTCCAGTGCAGTGTCCTTCCATTTTTTGCATTTTTACTACCTAGAGATCAAACAGTTTGACACAGCAAAAATTCTAGTGAGTTAAGAAGAAATGCTGATTGGTTTGTTGGCTGGTGGCCGGGGGAATGTTATGACCGAGTAATTATGTGTTCTGGACAGATGTATTAACCAGGCTTCGAGCTGGAGCCACTGCATATTATTTTAGTCATAAGACTAGAGGAACTGAATCACTTTCAAAGAGCTGGCTGGCTGACACTGCCTTAGTGATGCCTGTTCCAATGATTCTTTGGCAGCAACTTCCAACGCTGCACTTATGACACAGTAAACAAAAACTACATTAAAGGTTTGTTTTTTAATCATAGAGAAGTTGAACATTTCCACTGAGCTATTTTGCTATTTATCAAGAAGCACTGAAGGTTATTGTACAGCTTCCATCCTTGTTTCTCTTACCAAAGAAGGGGAGCTGTTTAGCAACACTGTTTTAGATCTGGTGATAGTAAAAATGCCACAGAATTCAAGGTTTTTAGCAATTCATTGAGTTCTTATCTCTAAACCTGCTGTGTCATGTTTGTTTATTCACTCACTTTCTGAGGTAAGAATGTTTTTTTTAATTGGGCTGACAAGTAAAATGAAGGGGGCTTCCATTGTCAGCCTCAAGTTAAGAGATGGTGAGATTTCTTCTGTTCTGGTAAGTAACAGCATTGTTTTTGCAAGGTTCTGAAATATTGTATTGACAGGTGAAGAAAGAATTTATAAGGGAAAAGAAGTCCTTATTCAATGTATTCTTTGCTAAAAATGTTATTTTTACATATAAAAATGGCATAACTGTGTGCATAAATTAATATTTATAATCTTCTAAAAGTGATACTTGAGGTATTTCAGTGAGATTTGTCACCTGATAAGCACAGAGGCCTTTGAGTTTTAAAGAAGAGTTTTATTAATTTTTCAGCCACTTGATTCTTTTGCAACTACTTTGTAAATGCCCATTGCAAGGTGTAGTAAATTTGCAAATTGTACAAGGGTTATTTTTTGGGGATGGGGGTGTCCTGTGCTTTTCATAGTTCTAATCTAACTTCATCACTGGTTCTTTCCCAAGGACACAGCATAGAACAAGAGCAGCCCTTCATAATGAAGCAGGAAAGAGTCTGTTGTTTTGATTTCCCCCTGCAGTGATGGATTTTGAATGTAAACTGTTATGTAAGGTCATTTTGAACATTGCCCTGGAGGCAGTATGTCAAGGGAAGCATAGCAAACAAGTCAAAGATTCTCTTTCTTGGAAATGCAATGGATTTAAATGAGAAAGGCTCTTTGCTGCCCTCTGATTCTAAGGGCACACTATGTGACTGGAAAAATATAGATCTGCACCTAGAGCCCTGGCAGCTGGGGGGCTATCACAGGCTGGAGAGGAAGCTTTATTTTTAGGTCTATTTCTTGCTCATTTGGCTGTGGTAAATGGCAGACTCTGTGCTCCAGGTTCACCTTCTGTAAAGCACAGGTGATAAAGTGTTGGGGCTGATGACAGCTGCTGTGGTGCTAAGTGTCTGAGGATTGTGGGGTTTTTTGGTTTGGAGGACGCTAGGAATAAATGAACAGTAAAAAACACAAGAGGAGGAGTGTGTAAAAGTCAGTCAAAACTCTCCTTTCAGAATTGTGCAGGGGTAAGTTATCCTTGTCCCTGGTGATTCATGGTGTCTTTTGATGTGCATGTTGGAGTCCCTAATAATTTGTATACACCCAGTCAATTATGAAGGACCAATTTGTCCTGCAAATTTGTCTTCCACCCAACTGATGTTGGCAAAAGAGGGGTTTGTCTGCAAACTTCCTTTCCATACACCTCAGGTGCCAAACTCCATGGTCACTTTGTGAAGAAGGTGAGGGAGGGACAAGTGAGATCCTGTTAATGTATTTGTTCTTTCACCAGGGCAGCACAGTGTTTCAGAAAAGCATAATGTATGTCTCTGAAAGAGGAAAAGAAAGGGAGAGATACAGTAATTTGGCTCCTGTACAAACAGATATTTATATTGTTTCTCTGTTTTTTAAATATTTTCAATAAACTGCAAATTGTTGCCAGTGAAACATTGAGTATTGCAAATTTATATATATGTATTTAGCTTGATAGAAACTTAGTGAACAGAAGGCAAAGAGATGCTTCTCTAACACAGACCCACGGAAGGGAGACTCAAGGGATGCCTTCTGTTTCATTGTCAGATCAGGAATGAACTTAGTCACTGCTCTGATTTGGACCTTTCAAGAATCTTTTTTGTCCTGGGAAGTTTTGAAAGAAAGTAGATTTTTTTTTTCCTTTTCAGAATCATGAAATTGAATCAGAAAAGCAGCTGCTTATTTTTCTACATAAGTCTCCATGCTCTACATGTCTGTGTATCCATGTATGTGCATCTGCCTGGGCGTGTGCATAAATGATTCAGATGATAACCTGAAAGCCATTCAGTGGAAGACTAACAGACAAAAATTAAAGCCTAAAGTGGCATCCATAAATTTGTTCTGAACTCCCAAGATGTCTGAGCCTGCACAAGAGAAAGTCTGAAAATATCTTCAAGACCTGTTTTCTTCACCAGGCCAAACCCAAAACACCCCAAGCTGATAGGAGACCCTCCTTTAGCATTTGACTGGTTTGGGATGGGCCCAATGGATTCAACAAGCTGATGTAATGAGAAGCTAAGGGATTGCATATCCATAAATAAAACCCTGCTGTCTAAATTATGTTAATTTAAATCCCCAGAATGTATATGAGTGCTCAACAGTTATTTATTAATTCCTTATCCACCAGGATGAGCTTAAATTTTGAGCTGAGTCCCTGGCAGATTTATGCAAGTTTCTTCTTTTCCTTAGTTGGAAAATGTTGTGGGGATTTTTCGTTGTTGTTGGGGGTTTTGAAGGCTTTTTTGTGTGGTGTATGTGTTTGACTTTTTTGTTTTGTTGTTTGTTCTGGGGTGGTTTTTTGTTTGTTTGTTTTTTTTGGTTTTTGTTGGTTTTTTTTAAGAGTGAAAATAAACCAAACCCTCCTGTTTTAACAATGATTTCTTTTCTTGTAGTTACATTTGAGATGTTAACACTAAAGTGCACAGCCCAGACCCTGAAGTCTCATGAGGCAAATATGTTAATGGCTTATGGATTAAAATAGCTATTATCTCATTTACTCTGGGAACAAGCTATGAGAGCTAAAAAATTAACAGCATAATGAAAAAATATACTCTAACCTAGATCAAAAGTTGTTTTCTAATGATGAAAAGTGGAAGATCATGAGACTTCAGGCTGGTACTTTTCAATAAATTGTGCTGACAATTGTGTCAGGCTGCTATAATCCTTAGACTACACTATACATTATTCTACAAATTTCTGTAAATGGAAATAAACAGTGGTGCTCAGGGGGACTGGCTTAGCTTACAAAGAGCAAAATAACTCACTGACAGTACAGGCGAAGGTCATTTTTTTTCCTTCTGTTAATTGCTTCGAAGTGCGGGTATACCACTAAATCTATTAAAAAAATTGAAATGTGATCCCCATTAGATATACGGGTATGCACAGAGAAATGGGATGGATGAATGCCTTCAAGCATTAGGACCAGAAATCCATGATTTTGTGATTTTGAATGGTAAATGATCAACTGGTATAATCTCAGGAGATGAGAACCAACAGAGTATTTAGTGAGCATTTACCAAGAAGTGACATCTTGTTGCTTCTTGGGCATTTGGAAGCCAATGGAAGGCAGGAACTGCTACCTTGAAAGAAGCTAAATCCTGCTCATCTGCAGGTTGGTGACATCTTTCCTCCTTCAGTCACAGCAGCTCTTGAATCCTAGTTAGGATATAATTTTAGTTAAAAAATGTATTAATGCAAGGTTCACTAGAGCCTGTAAAAGCCAAAGCATTTTCATCTCATGCACAGCATGGAGCTGAAGCCAAGGCCACCTCTGCTTTCCCCACTGTGCTCCCCAGCTGTAACACTCAGCTTAGCCTGGTGCTGGGCTGCTACCTTGCTTTTCAATGATTAGATTAAGTGTGGGATTTAGAGGCTGATTTGCTTGGCCCTGTTATCTTACAAACTAGATTTTTTTATTTTTTTTTTTGGCACTGGCAAAGCTCCTGATACAGATATAGATACAAAGGAAAGCAGAGTGTGTATGAAGATATTTTGTTTTGGTTTTGAAACAAAGAAAAAAAATACAAATTCTGGTGCTTGCTGGGATAGGGACGAGGATGTTTACAGGATAATTTGAGTGGGGACTAAAACAAAAGGAACGTTTTCATCCTTTCTGATTAATACATGTTTGTACAGCACCATGAAGATGAGAAGCATGCTAAGTGTTATTAATTAATATTCTTTCAAGATATTTATAAGATATTTATAAGATATTTATAATATTTACGTATTTATGACAACAAAAATGGTTCAATATCAAAGCGAATTATCCCAGAAAAAAATGCCAAGCTTTTGATCTGCTTATACATCATGTTGCTGCAAACCTTTTCCTTTCAACCCAGAGTTACATTCAAAAGCAGAAAGATATACAGCTGACGTTTCGAACTGAGCGACACTACGATAAACTAGGGTTTCTCTAGAAGATAAAATACATCATAAATCGGTGCAACACTTACCTCATTTTAAATATTACTGTCTCCTTTTATCAGGTAACACTATATAACCTCCCTTTACCTCCTTTCTTCCCATATTTTATTTGGTATATTAATTCTGAACAATGATCACAAGCAGAATTTTTTTTTAATTAAAATCAAATATATGGCCTTAGAGGCTTAGGTTATCTGATAAAAATATTTTAATTAAAAAGATACAGATTCTTTTAGCTCCCTGATGAGTTGATAATAATTGAAATGTACAGTGTTAATTTTAATCTGCAGCAAGTTGTTTAAAAAAATAATTCTTACCCTTTTTCAAAGTCAAAAAGAAATAAGTAAAGAGAAATTCCTTAAGGGGAAGAAGAACCTCTCCCGATGGGCTTTTTATTGCAAATTGTCAAAAAAAATCACACAATATTAGACAGAGCTTATTACATTTACTGATAAAGTTATTTCATTTTATTTTATTTTTTTAAGGATAAAGAAATGCTTGTCTGATTAAAGTAACTGAGTTGTTTCTACTTTCATGGCACTCTACCTCTAGAGGAACTTTATCTCTCTTACAAATGTACTTTCTGTACAAAATGCTGTCTCTGCCATGATCATTGGGAAATGTATTTCACTAAAGAAAGGCTTCACACCTGGGTCTTGCCCCGAGGAGTGTGCAAGTAACAGGGATGGATTTCAAATGGAGAAAATGTTTTCATGTCAGGGACGAGGCTGTTGTGTAGCAGCCCTTCAATGTCCCATTAGGGAAATGTGGTTTAAGGAGAGGATAGCAAATAGCATTGTAACACTTCAAGAAAAAAAATCAAGATCATACAAAACCAAGAAAGGAAATGTCCGCTGTTTATACTTTTATTTATTTATACTGTTAACCACTATCGGAACAACTTATTTTATCAGGTATTTTTAAGAATTTCTAGATCAAACTTCTACAGGAAAATCAACTTTAGTACAAGCTTTTTAAGATGGGTCAGAATTTAGGAATGGCTAGTTATTATTTTAAAGCATATCCCGTGTAACATGAATTTGAAAGCTGATACTGAAGCAAGAGTACAGATCTTGTTTGAGTGACAGCCACAATATAAGAGCTTCTATACAAGAAAGGTTGAAAATGCCAGGTACAGTGCACAAGTCACTAAGAAGTTTTATTTTTTCCTTTAGAGATTGTAGGACTTAATTAGATATTAATTCCAGGTGGGATGTTGCCTGGAATTCTTTCATTTATAGTGATTGATTTTTAAGATCTAATCCGTTTTTATAAATCATTGGATGAGCATGGCTTCATTCAGAAGAGTGATTTAATTCCATTGTGACTGGTCTGACCTTAAATATTATGCAAACATGGGATAGTAAGTAAAATACTTTTCTAAATAAATAAATAGCACAGAAATTTGAAGTTTATTTTCTAAGTCTGATTGTGATTATGCAAAATCAATTAACTACAATCAAAATCCACTACATTCAAATAAATGATCATGTTTTGGTTTGCGTTTTTAATGCATCAACTTAGGTTGATCAACACATTAAAAGAAAACAAAAAATAACAACTTCTAAAATTTCTTAATCTATTCATAGTTGATTACTGTCATTCTTTCCAAATATTCCTGTTTCCAAAGATTATTCTCGTGAGTTCTCTGAACAGTGTCTAAAATTTTTCTTGTGTGTCGGTTTTCACTTTGCGTGTTTTGCTGTGATCCTAGAGTAGAGAAAGGAGGAAGATTTATTTGTGCATACTATTCCTTATTTTATATTATATTTCAGTGAAAGTTTCAGAAGTTTTGATAAGATTTGTAATTTTTTAGTATTTCCTAAACATGTAAATGTGTTTAGGGTATGAGGAGGAAACTTGAGCAATAAATCAATGAAATCAGAAACGAGAATTTTAGAAACAGGTCGGTAACTAATTTTAATTTCTTGGCATTAAACTAAAAAATATTGGTGTCTGAAGTGGTGTTGCTGTTTTACCATCATTTAATGTTATAACTCGACACTTTTGCCTTTCTTGTATCTACCTAATTACCATTAGGTAATCATAATAACAAAATTAAGGATGCATTCAGAATAGATATTTTAAATCAAGGTTAATCCTTGGTGAGTAGTACTCTTTCTTTAAGATAAAATGCATTTGTTTTTTGACTCCACAAAAAAGTATATTCAGTTGGTGTTTTTAGTCCCTTTTAGCTTGGTAGTAGGAAAAAATAAGTTAAGATCAGCATAGAAATCTTATCTTCACTAGGTCAATGGCATGGTTTAGAAACAGGTTTGTGGCAACCAGATATATGGTGGCTTTTACTTGTCTTTCATCTTATGTCTACAGTGTTTGCTCCATAACACAACTTCAACAGAAAATATCAAGGGGTTTGGGCTGCTTAAATGTTATGTCAGTCAGTCTGTGCTTTGCTTGAGTATAGCTTAAAACAACGTATTTCTTCTCTCCTTTGTTTGGGTTGGTATTTTTCCTTTTTGAAGAATCAATCTTTTATTATCTCCTTCACAGAAGGGCAACATTTGTTTCTTTATTTTTGTATATGAATTTACTGCAACAGATAACAGGATATTGCAGTCTTTGTGATGATTTAGAAGCAAGGGGGGGTTCTTTCTTTTTCCTTTTTTTTACGTGCTGTTTCTTTACCTCCTTTGCTTTTGGCTTTGCTCATGTTGGATTGACCTGCACATGTGCTGTAGACAGTCTTCTGGCTTGCATGCATGCACACACATGTGGTGCCTTTACCAACAGGATCCACCATGAGATCTGCCTGCATTCCTGCAATTAAAACTGCTCTCATTTAAAAATAGGGCTTATTGACATGTGTCACTACAGACAAACAAAAGGAAAAAAAACAAACCAAACCTCAAATTCAGCGTTTCCTGAGAGAGGAGTGCTCAAAAGCCATGCTAATATCTGGGGAGAGGTCTGGTTTTGTGACTGCTTTTCACTTCCCGTTTCTCTACAGGAGGAATCCTAGTGCTGTGTGTGGGGCAGCCTTTCAGCTTTGGAAAACACACACCCCCTGCAGACACTGCACCCTGAATACGTGCTCCCTGCTTATTGTGCTGATAATCAATACGTGTTGTTAAGATACTTTTTGGTTTTCTGATATAGAAGTAGAAATAATCATACAGATCACAGAAAAACAGAATTTCTAAAAAACTACATGCTCACCAGTTAAATAATCTGCTAAAGGAGAATATTGAACAGTTTATTCTAAATTTCTCAAATAATTTTATGGTTTTGAAAAAAAGTATTAAAAAATTCAGAGGAAAATCATATTAATTCTTTTGAGATAATATTTATAATTTCGATTATATGTAGAGCAAAAATGCAAACTCAATGAGTTATGCCTGAGTTCATATATTGTTCAGAAATTAGTTGTACTAATAAAATAGGTTTTGTCTTAGTGGGAATAAAGAAAAACCTTTCCGCTACCACAAAATGTGACATCAAGCTTTGCATTTTATAAACTGCTATAATTTTTTTACGTAATTTTACTTTGTCATCAGAAAAAAAAATCCGCTTCCAATGTGCTTTACTGTTAAAGGTATGAAAATCTGTTAAAAAGTTAAATTTACTGTTAAATGTATGTAGAAATGAAATGTTAAAACATTGCATTGGTATGTTGGAAGCATTTAATTTTGATAGGCATGATGTATAGCTAGGGAAGTAAATGTACTCAAATTATGCTGTCTTTGAAAGACTAGGTAATTTGAAAGTAGATTATCCAATGAGACCGAAGTAGTAGTTGTCAAATTTTCAGGAAGTAATTAAACAAGCAGAGAGTCTCTCTTTTTTACTGGCTGTTTCTGGGTTGCATAGAGATTATGAAGAGAGACAAGAAAAATGACAGAGCAGGCTAAACAGCACATCAAACTCTCCTTGAAGAAAGCTTTTTTTTTGCTCCCCTTAGTGGCTTTCTAATCTAGATAATGTTTTATTTTCGTTGCAGGTATCTGGTAAAATGTGCCCTTTGGAAAAGCAAGAGATACCACAGGCAACTTCTTTTTTTTTTTAATACCTCTCAATGAAATCTGTGTTTGTCCAAAAGGTTTCTTGCCTATATACAGTTTGGTTTTGTTCTGCTGTTTTGTTTAAGGTTTTTGTTTAGATCTCAGCTCTTCTGGTTGACTTTCTTGTGGCACTCTGCCTTTTCTTTCCAAAGGTAGGGCCACGATTGCATGCTGCTATGTGTGCTGCCCAAGATTTCAGAGGGCACCTCAGTCCCTCCCTGGCACACACAGCCTCGCTTGTGTTCTGCTTTTCCCAGTCTGCCCTGCCCCTGTGTTTCTCAGCAGCATAATGTCGGGCAATGAGTTTGGGTCCCAGTTTGGCTAAGAAATTTCTGCCCCTCAGAGCAGAAAGCAAGTACAAATGTCCAGAGTGGGGATGAAGCTAGGTGATCAAACACAACCCTCTGGCCAGTATAAACCTGGAGGGCAGGGCTGTATCTTTTTATTTTGCAAGTTTCTATGTAACCATTTTAGGAATCAGCCCTCCAGTATCTAGGTAAACTCTGTATCAAATTAAGAGATTCTTAGACTTCAGGAAGATGAGAACAATGAATGTCCACCCATTAAAATTACTTTCGTGCTAATTATCAAATTTTCATCCCTCTTTCCCTGTATATTTCAGTAGTGCAGATGCAAGAAGAGAAATCACAATGGTACCAACTTAGAAGGTGAGGCAGCAGATCAGATTACTTTGAGAAATAAGCAGTAAAACTCTCTTCTGATTTTTCAGGACACCTCCTTCAGTGTCCTGTGTCCAGATTTGTCATTGCAGCACAGAGAGCAGTAAGGGAGCACCTGAGGCCACTGATGGGGACTCAAGGCAAATCTGAGTGGTCTCCCTAGAAAAAACAGGAGGCAAACATAAATATTTTGGATAGCCAGATTGACACTACAACTACCTACAAGTAGCCACTTCTCCCTTGGCTTCTTCCTGAGGCATAAAATTTCTGCTGTGAGCTTTCTGTTGACCTTGCCCTTTTCAGTTTCCCAAAGAGCTAATTCTGACCCACAGCAGCCAGTGCTTCAGCCACTCTCTCACCTAGTGATAGTGCTTTCCTACTGTGGAAATTTCCATACTGACAGTAGAGCCTCAAAGTGCTTCATTCACCTTCTTTTTCTTGCCCTTTCATATGACAGACTAATGCAAGATTTCTGTCTAAGACAGGAGGATTTATATGTGTTTACCTTACCTATTCACTGCTTCAAACTATGGGATGTATTAATGCTGCTAACTCTGCTGCTGTGCTCCCTGAGGAGGACTGGAAGTCACCAATAGGATCTCTCATAGGCTACAGCTCTCTGTGCATGAAATAGTCTGATAACATTTCCATAACTAAACCGTATAAATGAACTGAAATTTCATGAATTTCAAATGAACTCTAATTTTAAAAGTGTGAATACAAGAAATTAAGTCAGAAGAATATTTAAAAAAAATTTTAAACAATCACCTTAAATATTTTTAGTTCTGCATCTCATGAGATGGGGAACATGTTTTTAAAAACTAAATTGCCTTTTTAAACTAGCTTCTTATCGACTTCTTATTTCTACATGAAAGCTGCATTTTCAAAAGACTATTTCTGGTAGCTAGAAAATTAAGATGAGAGGAAGTTATGACAGTAGATGAAGGCAATAGTTATTTTTCTGAGATAAAGTCACAGTTGTAATGGCCTAGAGTAAGCTGAGAGGCCATTGCTTTTCTGCAGTTGCACCATCTGATTAGCAGTGTATGCATGACTCTAGAGAGCATTGATGACACCAAACAAGTCCTTTACAACTCAGATTCTGCACATCAAGAATATTCCACACCGGTTGTAAAAGGCCCTTCTGACTGCATCCACAATGTACAAGGGAGGTATCAAAAAAAGTACTGATACTTGTTAGAAATATGTACATGTGCACATTGAGTTTAGGACCAATCTGTTAACAGACAGCTTTTTTTTTCTTAACAGGAACAGATGAATGGAACAGATTGTACTGTCTTTGGAGTTACTAGCCTGATGTTTTTATGGAAATGATACTGGGATCAGTGTCCAGGAAGAGGCTGATCGTTGCAAACAATTTTGGGACTGATGGGGAAGGGCTCCCCTTGATGCCAGGGAGAAGCGTACCTGAAAGGGGTCACGTTTGAGAAAAGAAATGTTTGAGTTGTTCTGCATTTGGTAGAACACTGAAAACTGCCAATCATCAGTAAATTTGCATGTGGAGAACACTGAGAGATATAAAATTGGAGCTGTTGATCACAGTTGTTATTCCTGTGGGTGAATGAGGGATTAACAGAAGGAATAAGATTGATTTGCATGTGTTTATATGAAAGCACATGAGCACAGAGCATCCTTTGGTATTATGCACCCCCTCAAGTTAAAGAGCTAAATTCTTCAAACAAGTGCAAGTGAATAAATTCACAGTTCCAAGGAAAGGGTTTGATCGTATTCATTATCCTCTACATTTGGGAAATTACTGGGCATTGACTATAAACGCAGGGAGAAAAACTTGTTGTTGTAGGTGAGACACCAAAAGACTTGAGATTTTTTTCCAGTCAATTATCATATTAGGTGGGAATGGCAAAGCTTCAGCTTTGTCCACAAATAATTAAAACTGGTTTTGGAGGCCCCATTTAATCCTTTTGCTTCCATGCAGAGAAATGCACAAATAAACTCGCCAAGGCACCTCGTTTAAAAAGAAAAACTACAAAAGTTCCATGTCTTTTCACCAGGCTGGATTGCTGCTTTGCAGGTTGGCTGCCCGTTCGCCCCTGGCGCTGCAGGAGCATCCTGCTCCCACTGCTCCGCAGGAAAGCCTGGCTCCCTTCCCGCAGCTTCGCCCCAGTTACCGGGCTTCTCCCAACACTTTTTTCTCTTTCTTTCTGTCTCTCTTTGCATGGGGGAGACGGCCGGGCTAAGGTAAATCTCCCTCCGGCAGGAGCAAGGGGAGCCCCTGAGCTCCCCCCGCTTTCCCCGTGCTCTGGCTTTCCTCTCCCTGAAGCCCTGTGTACACAAAGGGCTCGCTTCTGCCTTTCAATTAGGTAACCGAGATTTATTTACTTTTACTCTTTCTCCCATCCCTACACGTATTTAGTGTCTGAAGCTCCTGTCAGCTTTGGGATTGGGTGTTCTTTTCGGTTTTTTCTCCCCCCTCCTCCTTATTAAGTTATTTTTTGCATTTCCCCGGAGGCAGATTTAAATCAAATGTCCGTGTAAGGGAGGACTCGATCCAGCCTGGCTCCTACGCCCAGCAGACAGACAGACAGACACGTCTCGGCGGCCCCGCCGCTCTCGCCCCGGCTGTGCTGGGGCTCCCCGGCTCTGGGGGTGCCCGAGGAGCCCCAGCTGGCTGGGAGGGGCTGCCTGAGCTCAGCCTCAGTGCATGCCCTTAGGGGAAAAAACACCACCCACAAACCCCCAACAACAGAGAGCACCGAGCCCAGCAGGGCGCTGCTGGAGAAGGAGGGCTTGCCCGTGTTCGAGGAGCTGAGGGTTGGGTGACCCGAAGCGCCGGGACAGCGCCCGGCGCCGGCGGCTCCTGCGGGGCTTTCCCGGAGCGCCTGGAGCGGGAGCGGACCAGCCGGGACAGCCGAGGAGACCCCATCCCGCCACAAGGGACCGCAGCAACCTTCACGGCTGCGAAAGGTAAAGGAGATTTGTCTCTGCTGCGGTTGTGTTGTTTCCGTTTTGAACTTTTTGTTTGGACCGGTGGTTCGTTTTGTTGCGGGAGTTTTTTCTGTGTGTTTGTGATGCTTAAAAATATATATATATTTTTATTTTTTTTTTTCATTCTCCCTCTTTTTCTCGTCTCGTCGCTTTCGGAACGGCACGGACCTGCCATGGGGTTGGCATCCCGGGGAGCGCCGCCGCCAGCTGCGGGTCCCCGCGGGGAACAGCGCAGGGATGCGGAGCGCTGCCCTCCGCCCCCCGTCCTCCTGCCTCGGCTTTGCCCCGCCGTCCCTCTGCTGCCGGCCACCGCGGGCACTCCGCGTCCCCTCCGAAGCTCCATGCGCGACTCCACGAAGAAATGCAGGGGAGGGAAGTGGAGGAATTTTCTGTTTGGCACTGAAGCGGAGAAAAAGAAAATCTGCGGGTTCGGTCACCTGCCCTGCATCCTGCCCGGGGGAGAGCCCAGCCCGGCCGGGGCCTGCGGGAGCTTTTATTGCCCATAAATAGCGGCGGGGAAGCGGGCGGTAATGCGATCAGGAAGGGAGGCATTAGGCACAGCAGCGCTCGGGCGCCGACAAGCGCGCTCTCCAAAGACGCTTCGAGGCGAGTCGCTGTAAAGGTTTTATTGGTAACCGAGAAGCGCCTCGCAGCAGCAGGTTTGGCATTAAGGATCGCTTCGGTGGGTAGGAAT
Organism: Luscinia megarhynchos; assembly: GCA_034336665.1. NCBI lineage: Eukaryota > Metazoa > Chordata > Aves > Passeriformes > Muscicapidae > Luscinia > Luscinia megarhynchos. Next base: position 35,399,171 of record CM067566.1, on the reverse strand, counting down.
TTCACTGCCGGGCTGAGAGCCGGCGGGCAAAGGGCGCTGCGCGGTAGTAACAAGTATTTACTAAAGGAGTTAGTGCCAAATGAATGCCGGGTTTCAGCCTTCGATTTGCCGGATAAATTTTTAGTAACTATGAAAGGAGGCCAATAACGTTTATAGAGGAAAGAAAAATATTTGAAGTTACAAACTTCTCTAATAGCTGAAAATTAACTTTTGACAACAACCGGGATTTCCCCTCCTCGCTGATTCAAAGAAACGTCTATACTTAAATGTCACCCTAAAAGATCTGCTATTTTAAAAATAACAGTACCCCGCAGGGCAATTTTCCAGCTGTAGAAGAACCTTTAAAACCAAACCGCAGTGCTGCCTGTGGGCAGACGTGTTTAGAGCCGGTGAGAGCAGAGCATCCACAATATTTACGTTAGGATTTTCGGGTAGGCGGGAAAGCACAGGCATATTATTCTCTCCTGCAGATCCTGAAGTCCTTCCTACAAGATTTTCTTTTTGATCTGCTTGTTGTCAAGTAATTAGTAAAAGGAATTACCCGCTCTGGCGCTGTGCCTTCAGGTAGCAGAGGCACTAGTGCTGTAAACTTCGCATTTTCTGCATATCTCTGGCTCGCCTCCCTCCTCCACCAGCAGCAATTCTTTCAAAGGGGGTTAAAATTTTAATTTAGTTACTCATAAGCTGTGAAGGGATGTGTTATATCGCGGCCTATGCCCATTTGAAGTTAATAGGCTGGTTGCAGTGACTTTGTCTCTCCGGGCAAAGGTGGAGGGGGGTTTTGTGGCGAGGCAGAGCTGGCATCACCAAGGCACAGCTGGGAAAGTCAGATGGCGCGACCATCACAGCAACTTCCACTGTCCTTGGGAAGATCGTCTCCTTTTGTCCTTGAAAACATCTCACGCGAATTTCTCCAGGGGGACAACTGTATTTTAATGTGCTCTGGAAAGTTAGGGTTACCTTGAGGGAAAAAAAAACAAAACAAAAAAAAAACCAAAAAGAACAAACCCCAAAAACAAAAACACAAAAAAGGCAGGAAAATCACTTGTAGCTAATTAACATTCGAATTTTTGCCTTTTCTCGTACATGGATTTAATCTTTTTTTTCCGTGGAAAAGAAAACAGTAACAAGTGAGGTACGGATTTATAAAGATACCTAAATGAATCGAAAGTGTGACTGTGCATACGGATATACGCAGTTATGTTAGAGCACTTTCATTGAAAAAGAAGAGGAGCTGACGAAGCGATTATCTCTCTATCAGATTAAAAGCTGTCTGTTATTTTTAAATGTTTAAATCCTTTCATCAGGAATATGGCTGTATTCCAAATGACGAAATAGAGGAATCTTGCTTTTAACAGGGGAAAAAAAACTCCAACAACAACAAAGAAATAAACTACTCTACCCCCAAAAGATTTTTTTCACCTTCCCACCTCCTAAATAACAACTAAACCCCAAAGCGTCAGAAATTTTTTTGTTTTTATTTTTATTTCATTATTCAGTGTTGGGACTTAACAATTACAGCTTGGAAAACCCATTTGAAAACAGTAGAGCCAAGTTACAGCAAAGGTCTGGCCAGCATTATTCTAGCATTTGGAAAACATTTGACAGTTGCGAGGGCTCCCCCCTTTCCTTCCATTCCTTGAAAATTTACCCCTTTCAAAAGGGAATCACAGCCCCTATCTCTGTTTCTCCAGGTAGATTCCCTTCTCTCGCTCTCTCTCCCTCTCTTTCCCCTTGTGTGAAGGGGTGAATTGAAAAATCATTTAATTATTTTCATTCTAATCGCCTTAATCCCGCTCATACTAGGAGCAAATGACGATAATGGGATCCACATGGAGAAGACCCCCGGCTGGGGGGGTCGGGCAGGGATGCTCCCGGCCCAAGCCTCGGCAGGTGGAGGCGGGCGGGGCGGGGCTGGGCTCAGGGCTTTAACACAAATAAAGAATTGCACTAAACCTGCCCAACCCGCGGATAACTTACTTTTCAGCATCCTATTTTCGCTCCAGGCGGCGCGGCTGCGAAGTGACCCGGCTGTCACGCCGGGCGAACAGCTGACCCTCCTGAAACAGGAGAAGGAAAAACAAAACCCATCCCACTCGCTCCCCACGCCATCCCCCGCCTCCTCGGAGCCTGAGCAAGGACAAGCCGATTAATTTTCCCTGGCAATCCCCGAGGGCCGCTCCGCTTTGCCGCCGTCCGCGGGGGCTCCGCTGCAGCCCAGGGACCAGCGGGAGGAGGAGGAGGAGGGATAGGAGGAGGAAGAAGGGCAGCTCGCCGGCGGCATTAGTTATAAGCACCGCGCTCCTATCTGAGGCTGCAGGAATAGAGCCGACAGCGAGATCAGCGGGGCTGGCTTTCCTTCGGGCGTTTGCAGATCTGTACAAACACGGGGCCCGCCGGGTTCTATAAACAACTTTCAGGACACAGTCAATCAATCACACGGGCAAGCAAGCCGACCAGGAGCCTAGGATATATACAGGGCATAAATATATACATATAAACCCTGTCAATTTCGGAGTAGTTACAATTCTTTTTTTTTTTTTTTCTATAAGCCTAAGGGAAACTGTATCTAGAAGGATTCTGACAAGCCAGGAAATCACAGTGGAAAAGTAGGAGGTATTGTTAGGAAGTTATGCTACATTATATGTTTTAATACCTGCAAGAAAAATATCGGAAAAGAGAAAGAAAAAAGTGTCTAAGCGAGTCGAAGATTTAAAAAAAAATAAAATATGCTTACAGTCAGACAGAAAATTTCAAGAATATGTGGCTGAGAACATGAAACCTGACCACTTTAAAATACAATGCAATAGATATATCTGTAAAAGACATGAGTTTAGCAGATTTTCTAGTCAACAAAGTATTCTTCAGTTGCAGTCATTTCTAGCCTTTAATTTGAAACATGTTTGTGTCTAGGGATAGGTCCTTGCAAATGCACGGTTGTTTTTTGTTCTGTTTCCTAAATGATCTTTTGATAAAAAGAGCTCTGTGCAGCATGGGGTTCGTGCTCTCTCCTTCTGACACTGAATCTTTTTCTTGCAAAGGGACGTGTGTGAACAAAGAACCCATAAAATGAAGGGTGCAACAGGTTTGAAGGTCCCAGTAATGCAGAAAGAATAGCTGCATATCAAGGTAGAAGAAAGATAACCAAGTTTTTTGATTTAAAAGAGGAGGACCTATTCTGTGCTGGTGTAAATTAAAAGTTTCACTGAAATAGAGGACTTGTTGGTACTGCAGGAACTGAGTGTTGTTGTTATGCTGCTATGATCTAAAACCATGGCTTCTTTATCTGCATAGTGAGCATTGAGGAAAGCCTAGGCAATGATGCTCAGAGAGCAGAAGCTGTGCTCCAGGAGAAAGCATCAAGAGGAGCTTTTCCCTACCGGTAAAACCTGCCAAACAAGCTTGTAAAATTGAGGACCAGAGTGTTGGTTTTGCTCAGGAAAGGCATTATGACTGCATTGCCTTTATGCTGCTATTGTCAGGAATAATTTTATTTTCTTGAAATTACTGCATTTGTTGTGTAAATTTTTGTATCAAGAATAAACTTGATACTTGGTCATTTCACTCGGTGGTTGTTATCTGTCATAACAAATCCTGTAAGGAGTGTAAGCCAAAAACTATTCATGTCAGGAGAGTGGGTTTTGGTGATGACCTTCCAAGTTCATTGGGTCTTAGAGATATAAATAGTTGGAAAGTTGTGTCACTGCCTTCTCAGAAACTTGATGTGTTTAAAGATGTGTATGGTCAGCAGAATAGGGATTGGGCTTACATCTAAGACCTTCCCCTTTTAAGGACTTGTGTTTAAAATGGATTGGATCACTTACTTGTTTAAAGGTAATTCCATTTTCATATAACAATTTACTCTTATCACATGTAAGTGAATGCTTCATCAATCACAGCTTTATTCTTGTGGTCCCAACGTATTATTTTTCATAGCAATATATTATGGAGTACTTTCACAGAAACTTGCCTTGATTTGTGATGTGTAAGACTGACACAATGAGTGATAAATGTATTAACTGACAATTCCCAGTTAAAATAACATGTGAAATAAATAGCAATAATTAAAGTAATATCTGAAGACTCTGTAAATACTTAATAATTTTGATGTTATTTTAATATTATGGAAAAACTCTGAAAGCTCACACACTTTTTTTTTACCCTCAAAGATTTAGTTTGTTTTATTAGTTTTTTTTTTTTATCCCGGGCTAAATGATTGTTAAGACTAATGTAAACAAGCTTTTCTGGAAATGAAGAAAGTGAAAAAGGAAGAAAGTGAGGTAGAAATATACAATACATATACCTGAAACTATCACCAACCTCATCCCTTCCACCCCACAACCTGGCTTCCTTCTGCCTTTGAGTATTCCTTCTAAACTTTGTAATATAGAAATGACAAATGTCCTTCCAGAAGGCCTTACAATGCTACTGTGATGCACCAAAGGCTCTTTGTGAGAAGTGCCTGCCACAGCAGACAGCTTACCTCATCAGCCTACTAACACAGAAATTCTCCCGTGCTCCATTATGTGGTACACCTGTATACTGAGAACTGGATTCGAAGGGGGTGAAGCCAAATGGGTACTTTAATCCCTGCTTGAGAAAATTATAGTTATAATCCAATATATATAATTACATACTAAAACTGAGACACCTTTTCTCCTTTACGCCAATATACGGCTGCACCTGTAGGTGGGACTTTGCTATTTATTTTACAGATCTCCTTTGCAGCATGGTCATTGAACTTTACTATTTCTCTTGTCTCTGAGGTTAAATGCTTTTTGGCATTACTTGTATGAAGTAACAGTGTTACTATCAGTACTAGTAGTAAGCATAAAGCCTCCAAAGTCTCAGCCTGCTTTTGACTCCTTTATTGAGAATACACTACCCAAGAAGATGTGAGAATACTGCTTTGTTTAAGTTGATAACACAGTGACATCTATCACCTTAAATGCGTGTTGACAGTTTACATGGCTCTGTTAGGAGGTGAGTCATTAAAGATACTTCTAAGCCTTTACTTCTTCCAATGCAATGACATCCTGAATCTCCTCCCTTGAGTTACCAATTTGCTTTTGACAGAGGTAGGGCAACAACTTCACTAGGGTGTAACTTGTTAGGTGTGGGGCAAGGAAAATGCAGATAAGCTTCTCCAAGTATTATCTCATATTCCGTATAAAATCCTTCTTAGTTCAAATTTGTGGTGAGCAACTTCTAAAAGAGACTAAAGATCATTAATTAGCATTCAGTAAATTATTTCGCAGATGATTTTGGAATGGATTGAAGTCATTGACAAACTGTACATTTTTCAACATGGCTTCTTTTTCTTTAACTTTTGTATAACAGATTAGAAAATACTGATACTCACTGAGAGTACATCCTAACTGCTAATTTCTCTTGTTTCTGTTATTTAACCACTGTGAAGAAACTACAGAGAGTACTTAATATTTTAAAAATAACAAGATTGCACGCTATTTACTAATTAGGGAGGGAAGAGGTGGAGGTTTGCAAAGAAAGACTGCTCTACTTCCCTGTGCGCTGCTGTGGAGAGGCACAGATGTGCTGGCAGGGCATAAAAGCTGTTATGTTACTGCAGGAAAGAGGGAGGATGAGTATGTCTGGGACCAGGTATCCTCTTAAAGAGACCACCAATCTCACCTCTTCAAAAATTCTGTCTTGATCTGCATTAAAACCAACAAAATTTTAGCTTTAATGACGTCTTATCGCAGAAAATTTCCTTTGCCTTTTTCTGTTTCGCTAATTTAAGTCTTTAGACTCAGGCTATAAATCTTGATTTATGACTGACAATTTAACTTAGTTTTTAATTTTTAATACTTTTCAAAGTCTTTATAATTTTAAATAAAATCTATTTTACATAGAAGCCAGAATAATGTATATGTCCCATTTAGATCTTCAAATTAGCCCTTTTAAGTGCTGTGATTTTTCAGTATATATTATGCAGCACTATGCACATTGTGAATACTTAATACCAAGAAAGCGAAATCATATTTTACTTTTAAAAAGCTGATTACATATCATGTGACTCCTGTATTTTATTACACATCTAAAACTTATCTACAGAGAAAAAGATTCAAGCATTTCTTACTGTATTTTTGCAGGGATAGATGAATTTTGAGTATTTATTTCAATTTTTTTCTGCTATTCCATGGGAACAAAACTCCAAAAAAGTCAGCTTTTGCTAATACAATTCAGAAATGGTACTGTCAGATTTCAGACAGTGTGAAACAGTAATACATACTTTTATTGATATAAATTCCTAAGTGGAATATAGAAACAAGAAGTTACATTGAATGTGAAAAAATACAGCATCTTGATTGTTACTAAGAAGCACGCTGAGAGATACACTTCTTTAGCACTTGTAAAGAAGTTCTGTGGTTTCCTCATTTGTTTTGTCATGCAGGTGATTAATGCTGCAGAAGGCAAGTAAACTCAGTAAATTCTGTTATAAAAATATATTTCAGTTCAGTTGTGATACATGTAATTATGAAAATTAGCCTGAATTCTAGATATGAAGACAGGGAAACTGCAATTGTGAAAATATTTTTTTTTAAACACATAAAAATAGCTAAGATAAAAGTAATGCAAAGAATACATGTGCCATCTTGCCCCATAAAAGAGTACATTCTCCCTGGTGCAGCAGAGCAGTACAAACTTTTTTTCACCACCTATATCTCTGTGAAGCCTGCAGGATTTTTTTGCCTGCTCATTTAATGTATAGAACTGGTGTCTAAAAGGGTCCACAGGACTGAATGCAAGGTCAGTTTTTTGATACAGCATTGTGTGGCTGCAGGAGGACTTGCACAGCACAGGCAGGCATGTTTTCTCAGAAAGGGAAGGCTGTTTCTGAAATAATCTTTTTGATTTTTTAGTATGTGTAAGAAAACACAATGCTCAAACTGTAGACCAGCAGAACAATCTTTCATAAGGAAATCAAAGAAGACAAATTTTAAGTAATTTTCAATATCAACCTTATATTTCAAAAGAGTTGCTCGCTTCTATTATGGTCATATGTAAGAAGTATTGCAAACTTGTCAGATTTTGGCTCTTGGCATACACATTGATGCATCTGCTTCAAGTTCAACAGAACATTCCTTGCCACTCAGCAAGCTACTGGCATGCATAGTGCTCAAAGGATGAGCTCCTCCTAACAGAATACAGCATACAGATTGAAGAGATGGTCTTTCTCCAGAAAAACTTAGGCAAATCAGCTTTGGTACATATTTTTTAAAGTACTTCTCTTCTGCATGGATTATGGGATTTTCCATAAGGTTAAAAAAATGTCTATCCTTGCTCTAAAAATTTAAGTCTACACTGGTATCCACTGTCAAAAACATAGTATTGAAATGACAAATGAGGTTCACTTCCTTAGAACGTGTAAATGTCCCAGCTTAGAGTTAAACTTTCAACAGCTGAAAGACAATACCATCGACATGTACCTGGCACTAGTTACTCGGGTTTATTTTTTCCTGGAAAGCAGTTTTGGGCGACAGAGTGGCGTCCGGGTTTCCCAGGTTGTTGTGCTGACAAACTGCAGTGGTGGTAAAGGCAGGGAGTCTGACAAAATCCCATTAATCATTTTAAATTAAATCCAACATTCCACTCCAACACTGCCAAGAAGAAAGCTAACTTTTACAAATGAATACTCTCTCTGAAAATAACTGGTATTCTGACCATATCGCTCTCACAAAAACATGCTTGATTTCTGTTAGGTACACATACACTCTTTTTAAGTTTAAAAATGCATTTTTTTGATTGCTAGGAATCTGAAAAGTGCTTTTTGCTTGTTTTTTCTATTAGGGTCTATGAGTGAACCACACAAGTGAAAATTAGGAGCCTCTTTTTTCTTTCAATGAAGTTTTTTTGCTTTTCTAGTATTTTAAGTACATAAAGTTTGTTTTTAATGGAAGTAAATTTCACATAGGAAATGGAAGTACTCCATTTAAATATTTTCTCTAAGCATATTTATATAAGTGAGAAAGGAAGACTGCAAATTTACTAACATTAGTATTAGCAAAAACACTGATGTGACAAAGGAGCAATGTGATCTCTTCTAGGTTTTCTACAGACACACTTCTGTAACTACACCTAGCTATTTGATGATTATGATTTAATTACACATGGCAAGTCTGAACTTTAAACGTCTCATAAATAATTTTAGATTATCACATAATTTTTTTCTTACTAAAATCACTATTACATGAAGATTATAGAAGTTTATATTTCTCTTTAAGGCAAGATGAAACCATAACGTGCCGATGTGAGACACATTATATCTCTTTGCTGTCCATCTTAAGGGTGCTTTTGAGCTTAGAGTGGGAGATTGTACAATGGCAGAGAACAAGTCATCAGCCTTAATATTTATTAGTTTTAATACATCAATGAAATATTTGAAAAGAAAAAAAAACACCCTAATTCAATAGAGGGCAAGTAAATCTGATTTTCCCAAATGCTTATATTTTAACATGATCAAGTAGGTATACCTCAATTTTGTTTATGTGCTTAAAATAATATTTGTTTACTAAAAGTAGAGATATCAATAGTATCAGATTGCACAATGATATCCTTACAAAGAGAACAAAAATGTTACCACTTCAAAATAAGCAATTACTATTGATAAATTTGTTTATGTCAAGAACATTAATAAACTGCTGAATACTGAAGAAGAATAGCAACATTTATATGTCCAGCAAGTCAGTTTATTTTCTTAAAGCTGTATTTTGAAACTGTTTACATTTTTTTCTTTTTCCAATGTGGAGAGTGGAAGGGAAAGGTTAAAGAGAAAAAATTGAATTTTTTTTCCTGAATGCAAACTTCTCACTTGCTTCAAAATCAATGAACATGTCTCAAACTTGTATTTGTTTGGGCTTCTATATGTTGCAGCAGTTTTGATTTATTTTAAAAAGTCAAAACTGTATAAATGTGTTGTTTAGAGTTTGAACGGAAAGTATTCTAGACAGAAATAATTTGAGAAAACAGATAATATCAGATGCTATCTACAGCTAAGCCATGTGAATATCTAATGTATGCCACATTCCTTCAAAAAATGCAATCAGAGCCTCAGATTTTAATCAAAGCAAACATGAGCTGCATTTGTGTGACACTTTACATGGACACAGGTACACTCATTTTCCCAACATGAACAGAAAAGTCTTTTTATCATATCTGCGTATTTCAGAAATGAGCATTCAGAACAATTCCAGTGTCTTTTAGGACAGAACAGTGAGTGTTTGCAGGGGGATGGGCTGCAGGCTCACTTCTTCCCTCAGTGCAGTGTACAGTGCATACAGGTAAGAGTTAAGGCAACACCACATGGCCGAAGTTCAAAGGACATGCAGTGGTGGAATCACAACAGCTTGGGAATCACTTTGCAGTTATAAGTATGATCACGATCATGTAATTTGGCTTGAGACCCTCTACCTAAATCTTCTGAAGTGCTTGATCATGTAGCTATTTCCACATCACACCATTTAGGGACACCTGGAGCAATGAAGCATTATTTTAAAATGTGAGTGGAAACACCAAGTGCATTGAAGAAAACACTGCCCAAAACTCTGTTTTTTGAAGAGTTTTGGAGGACAACTAAGACAATTTTTTCATTTTTAAGAGTATTATTACACCTAATTAAGACTTTTTTTCTCCTTTTAAGACAGAAAAATGTTTAACTTCATGTGAAGTCTAGATTGCTAAAATGCAAAAAATTACTTCTCAGCCACTTTAGAGCTGGACTCAAACTGGAAAAACGACAGAAGAAATGTTCGCATTAATTAATTGTTTGTGGTTGCCTCTGAGGGAATTCACACTTGGCATGCTGTGTTCCACTCTGTTAGTAACATAACATGAGTTGGGTACTAATCCTCTAACACTGTTCAAAATCCTGTTGTGAAGATCAGATGCTGTTATCGGCATGTCATTAGGGTTTTGTTTTCTTTTCCCCTGGACTTGTCTTATGGAAACTTGAATTGTATTATTCTGTTTCTAATTTATCTTCTTGGCTGCTACACTGGCCCAAGTTTTCTAAATCTTGCTAATAGATGTACTCATCTATTCCAGAAAAAACATGTTCTGTCAGCCTGAAGGCTTTGCTCTGTATCAGGGTAACTGGAAATTAAGAGAAATGCAGACTAACAACTCATAATCTCTTACCAGTGCAAAATCAACACCAGTATCGCTAATGTCAACCTAAGCATAAGTTAGAACAGAATTAAGCCTTGCTCTTCATTTGTGGTTTGAGGAGAAAATATTTTCTAACAAGAAAAGTTCTAATTTAAAAATTCACTGAATTACTCTTTTAAAGTGTGTAACCTTTGAGGAGTGTTTCTTAGAAAACTATATTCTCCTCTCTTCACTTCAGACCACTTTAAAGAGCCGGGAGACACTTGTCCTTTATTGTTAGTTTTATAAATTATAAGTTTTCAACTTTTTTTCCTATCATACAGAAGCAGATACCTGTGTCTTAAACAAAGCTCCCCACTGTACCATGAACTCTTAATTTGTGTTCGAGATTAATTGACCACTGCAGAACACATCCTTGGGCTTTCTGCAATAAATGAAACAACACTGGGTGAAGAGTAGTTATCCTGAGCAAGGCAGGTGATACTGTAAGCCTGCCTGAACATGGCCACAGTACTGCTGGCTCCTGGCTTTGGCTGTGTATGCTACATAAATGCAATGGCATTTACACGTGATTGAAGGTAATGTCATAAAAAAGTACTTTTTCTGCAGGCATTTTGGTTTGTGGAGCAGAGTTATAAACACTTGAAATAGCAGTGATAGCTACATCTTTATCTTCCCTGTGATTTATGTAGCCCTTGTACGGACTGTCCTCGCATCCAAAACAAACATAACACTCTCTAGGTGCCAAACAGAAAGCAGCAGCATAGGCAAAGTGCATGGTGTGAGGGGTCATTCCTGAATTGAATTCTTGGCTCTGCAATAGGCTTTCTACATAAAAACGCAGATTAGTTCTGTTTTACAGATTATGAATACCTTCCCTCACCTCATGGTATGGTAGGGAAAAAAAATAAATATACTTGTTACCATGATGTATCTAGATGCTACTGATAGCTGAATATTATGTAAACAAACAATCAGGAACAGCTCTTACTTCAACTACATGTTATGTCAACTTAAGAAAAGCACTGCTTTGTGAGTTGTCTGAACAAAAACTAGGCAAATCCTTATTCAATTCCTGCACATGCACAGCAGTTCCACTGCTAATACTCTCCACACTTCAGAAAATGTCAAGACAAAATCTAACCAAGTAATTTTAGAAGTATTTCCATAAATTTAGAGCTGCTTAAAATCCAACTTAGAAAGTAATTCAGTATCTGAATCTGAATTTATTCAGTTCTCCAATCATGCACAGTCACTGCTCTTATCTTGTTAGTTTTTAACAGCTTTAGCAACGAGTCATCTGGTATACATTTGCCAAGGCATTTCCATCACTGACACTTCTAGACTGAGGAAACCAGTTGAAAGCAGCACTTTATTCACTCCTACCACTTTCCCTGTCCAGATTTTTTCTTGCTTACTGCACTGAATAGATGATTGTAATTGCCCTGTTCCTCAAAAACTAGTATCTGCAAAACAGGTTATGCATGTAAATAACAAACCTCTCTGTACACAGCATGATTTCCCCAGCTACCCCTGTATGGCATCAGGGTTTATCTAAAATAGAGCCTGTAATATTTAAAATTGAGTGAATAGCAGACTGGCAACATGCTAATTCAAGTTAATAAATATAGTATAAAATACCAGCTTAGATATTTTACAAGTGTTCTATCATCTCCTAGAATAAACTTTATTGTAGTATTCAGACCAATGTTCCTCTAACTTAAGTATCTGAGGTAGTCAGCATTGTAAAAAAATGCAAACGAAAGTCAAACACTAATTTAAGAGATAAAAGGAGAAATTTTAGTTAAAATACTTTACAATAAAATAATTATGATTATAAATCTCTTTAGTTAAATATATACACATTACATGGTACTCTAAAAAGAATGAACTTGTTAAAGTTTCAAGCAGATCTAATGCACAAATTCACCACTTTTTCAGCTTAGACTGTAATGTCAGTTTAACATTCATAAATGGCTGTGTCAGACTAATGGCATTGTTTTGTGCAAAACTAAAAAAAAAATTATGAACAAAAAATCCTTCTGTTCCCACAGTAAATAGATAGAAAAGCGTAGTTTACACATACACACACTTACACACACAAACTTTGATTGCATACAGAGGTTAGAATGACCAGCACTAAAATAACCCCCATCTCTACAAAATAATTAATATCTTGAATTGATGTAGTTTTTGAAAATTACAAATTTTAAGTGCTAGCAAATTGTGCTTTTAGGCAGCCACATGGCCAATAAGGTAGATGTTGTCGTAAAGGTGCCCTACAAAATCTTCACTAATGTTCTGTGCAGCTCGTCGCGTATTCCGGATGAATTCCCTCTTTGACATTTTGTTCTTCACGTGAGGGCTCGTTAGATCAATCGAAAGTAGAATCAAAGAGTAACACAGTACATACACTGCATCTAGACAAGAGAGAATAAATAAAAAAAGTGTAAAAAAGAAACTGTCATCATCAGAAGTATTTTTCCCCTGTCTAAGAAGCTTATGGTCTTTATCATCTAGGCTCTTAATTTTATATATATACACATATATACAACTACACAGATGGGTATCCTAGTGAAATAAAATTTAATATAGCAACTTTCAAATTAATAACGCCAGCACAGTGCCAAATGAGAATTTACAAATCTCTTAATATTTCTACGCAATCCAAAAGCCACTAAGGGCTTTATATATTTTCATTTAAACAGATTCTTGAAGTTTGTGTAAACTAAAGCCAATATCCTGCAAAAGCTTATCTTTTAAATATGTAAGCAGTTCCACTGCTGGAAACTGCCTCCCCCAACCAGTTAGAAATGCTTGCTAATTTGAATGTGGCCCCTTTCATTTCTGTGAGACTATCCACAAGGTTGTTTTTTTTTGTTAACTGTGTAAAACACTGTAAGGCGAAGTTCAGAAAAGAGAAAAGCTCAAAGTACAGACAAAAATGAAGGAAAGATAACAGGGAAATAAACCCAACTAATCAGATAAAAAAAGAATCTGTATATTTGGTTTTGTCTTTTTCCCCCCGCCCCAAACTCAAGTGGAATGATGACTCTATACGGAACCAATTTGTACTTTCAGAAATACTTGTTTAGGTGCTGCTATCGGGAACAGTAGCATCATCCAGAAGTATAAAGACTGATCCACCACTCATTTTTGCTTACCAGGGCTAAGGCCAAGCTCTCTCATCAAATCAGGATTACAAGCACAGAATCTGTGAGAGAACTTTGTTATGAGAGTTTCAAGGTACTCCCCACGCTCCTCAGGAGCGTGAATGTGTCTGAAGAACTCTCTCAGTGCATTTGGCAAGAACTGATTTCTGAAGTTGTGCAGCGTCACAAGGTCATCCAAAACATCTCTCCTGGCAGAACAAAAGCCCACGTTATTAGAAAAGCTTCTTTTAACTGTTTAAATATGAAAATGTGTGTATTTTAAAAATAAAAATTAAAGCTTTAGAATAGTATAGGCTTTCAGGCAAAATTATCACTAACAGCACAAAGATAATACATACACGTTTGTTCTTTGCCTATTCGTCGCCAAATACTATAAAAACATACATGAATCAGAACTCAAAATTTATATGTATATTCAATATAGAGGCCTTGTTTCTGTTAAACTGGGACAAAACCATTAAAAACGACAGTAAAAGGAGAAGATTCATGCGTGTCACACATTTTGATGTCTAAGTAGAAGCTGTTACAGGAGTGTCTTGTTAAAACCAGGCTTCAGCTTGGCAAAATTTGCTCATCAAAGTCCATCAGGGTGTGATGTTCTCAAGTGTTTCACAATGAACACAGACACATATAAAAGATTCAGACCACATCTATATCACCAAATGTGCAAAAAACAGTTGAAAAAATTTGGAAGCAAATTTGAAGTGAACCTAAGAATATTTTCCTATGTTTAACCTGATTTTTACCTTGCTTGTGAGTTTCAACCTCTAGAAAAGTAGTTTTTATTTTTAGTGATTATGCTGTTTATGAAGGGAAGATAAATGGCAGTAGCAGTCGCTAACATTAACTGGCAATCTCATCCATTGAATGGTTTTGTATTTTTATTATTGTCAAGAAAAAATTATAAATCTGAAGTTTTACAGCATAGAACTGCCAGTGGTGATAACACCAAAGACTCCTTTTATTCCTTTAGTAGTACAGGTTGAAGAGGATGAGAAGCAAGAGTTGATTCCTGCTAGAAGTGCAGTTGGCTCTCTGTTCTTCCTATTCGGGTGCAGTTACTATTCTCCTTCTCCTTTCTGCCCTACCCCAACCTGAATGCATGAGAAAGCACTGCGGGGACAGAACAGCAGGCTACAGCAGGGGAGTGTTCCCTTCTGCAGCTCCTGATATCTCCAAGAGGATGCTCCCTTCCATCTCAGGAGGGGTGTGCAACTTCCAATCAAGAAATTATCAGACAACCAAGGAATGATTAGATAATTCAACATTAGTTAAAAAGCTATCATCCATTAGTAAAGTGATAAGTACTTTTTCTGAGTAACACTCATAAGAAAGGAAAAACAACCCTGTCAAGTCAAAGAAAAGCAGCAAAATATCTATGTAAGATTTTGTGGGGATGTGAGATTTATTATTTATAGGTGGTATTTTTGAGGATTCTTATTAAGTACTACAGTCTCATAAATGCTTGAATGGAGTAACTGTTCAGATTTAGCAGAACCATTCATTACCTAGCTGCACTTTCTTGCCTTTTTAAATCCTTTAAGTCACATCTCTACATTCAAAACATTGTTAAATGGGGCTGTACATTGAAAATTAATACAAAATGTCTTAAGAGAAATTTGAATTACCTTTCATCAAGGTAGATTCTCAGCTTCTTCCAATTCAGTGTTCTTGTGCAAAAGATAAACTTAGCTATTTCTTTCGGTGAATCATCTAGTATGCCTTTGGACATAAAGTAGTTGACTCCCTGAGATAAAATACATGTACATATAAATATGTTTAATCTTCATAATGTATTTAGGAACAAGTATTGTACTTCACAATGAAGGAATGTAATCCTACAAATTAACTGGTTTGTTTTTCAGAATGATTCCTCCTCTGTAAATCACATTTCAACATGCAGAATACACTCTAAAATTACGAATCATACGCAAAGAAACAATTTAGTGTTATGGTTGAGATTTTACATACAGTCATAGTAGAGTATTTTAAATTATGAACCCCATAATGAGCATGGCGGTTCTTTAATAATTTCTTTACAGTGTATATCAGTATTTTGCTTTTTATATTTTTAACAGTATTTAAAATGTGGCAAGGACCATAATTGGTAATTTCATAACTTTGGCAAATAAGAAAATCTTAGCCATAATGTGTTAAGTCTTCAACATATTTCTTTAAAAAAGTAATGTTCCCACATATAAACAATGTATCACATTCAAATAGATGCATTAAATGCATTTGTTTAAATGTGTAATAATGCAAATAAACACAAGCACGCTGATTTCAAAGCAGAGGTAAGTATCAACATATAAAAATATGCATACACATAAATAAGAACACTATGCCTAACATAAAAATAGTTTAAAAATACAGAATTGCATATAAATTATACTCATATTATGATTTCCAGAATTTTACACTTTGACCAAGCACACATTTTTTATAGAATAAACACAACAAATTTAAAGTATTTCAGTGGTATTCTGGGTTCTCTCTGGTCATTGAAATATCCCAAAGCATAAAACTATTTTCCTTACACTCTCTTAGAAATCAAAACCCAACTAATGGATTTTAAAAATGTTCACACGTTCCAACTAAGTTTAGCAAAAATCTAAACCTGAGAATAACTAACCAAGTTCTTCTGATTCAATTTGGCAGGGGCTGGGAGCAGTTCTCAGCATTTGCTACAAAGTGTTGCGATAGCTAAGTACAACAGATCTTGACTATAGCACAAGGTTGAAATGTAGAATGAGTAGGACAGGGCATTTCTGCATAGAATAATGTACCAAGGCCACAACCTAAACCACCTTTAAAATACTTCTGAAATATATTTTCATAAATCTTCTGATATCAAACTTCACAATATTTTGTAAGTCTGCCCTTTCTGTTTACATTACAGCTACAAAGATGTAGGGGCAGCCTGTCATTCACTGTATAAACTAAACTGCCCAGGGCTCTTGAATTTTGTGTGAAAAAGAAATCAAGGACTGAGTGCAGGTTTGGAACATTTTGTGAAATGGCTTACTAAAGCAAGTCTTAGTTGCCCTGAGCAGGAAAACAGAATATAAGAACACAAGTTAAAAGCTAAGAAACACATGTAGTATTAACTAGCTGTTTGTACCAGTCCATAGTTTTTGCTTATATATTTATAGAAAATAGCAGTTAATCAAGATACATTTGTTTTGTTAAAATAAAAATAAATAAAAATATAAAGGTTTTTAGATAGGTAAAACAAAAAATCTAGCAGTGTTACACCCCAATTTTAAGAAAAATCTGTATTTAGGACGACAATGAAACATGCATTACTCTATCAGTTGCATTTCAGTCCAAATTAGGTCACGTTTAAGTTTGTCCATAATATGGATGGACAACATAATGGTAAGTACTTTCTTGAACCAGAGCTAAATAAGAAATTAAAAATGGGAGATAACAACAAGGATTTTGGCAATTTATGTAAGATGAACAGCAGAATATCTCCTTTACATATATCCCAAGTTAATAAGATTTATATTTGCTTCAGTAAGAAGTACTAGCTTAAGGTAATACAAACTGAAGCCTGGCGAGGAAATCTTGAGTAGCATTTCTGCTGCAACTAACAAACACTTCTGCAACATATCCAGAAAACACCTAGCACGACACAGAAGAGGCAGGAGGAAAATAATACCTTCTTTATGATAGACACTGGGTTTGTTTCTCTGTGCCAATAAATGCTGCAGTTTCTTTCTCATGCCCTAGCTCGCAACTCAATGTAGGATATCCATCTGATAGGCTACAAAGTCTTTGCACTATTATTCTCTGATTCTTTTCTCCCCCACCACACATAATACTTAACAATATCTTCCCCCATGAATGCATTTTCCTCTACTCCTTCACAAATAAACAGGGTCTAAAAAAATACACTTCATCACAAGCCATTGTTTTTAGTTGCTTTTTACTTCATCCTAAGCCATCAAGAATACTTTGCAACAGTAGAAACCTGATTTCTCTTTTAAGTTCTTAAATTTTGTCTCACAGCAAATGAAATTTATTTACAAGATTTACAGCATGTCACTGAATCTGTTTTTCGTAACACTGTAAATACTACCTTGAAAACCTCTCAGAACCCTTGCTTCAAATAAATCACTTTTGGTAGCTAAAATGGCCACTTGTGGCATATATACTAGCTGAAATAAGTAGCCCTAAACACTATTAAAACCTATGCTAAGATTATTTATCAGTCAACTGGTCGTTCTCTTAGGAAATATTTGACTGCAGTCAGGTAGGCTTTCCTGTGCCATGATCTAGCAGCTCTGAAAAGACCTTTTTAACACTTGGGAAATATTGCAGAATGAGCACATATAGTAGTTTTAAAATTCTGATTCAGAGCACTATAATGTTCTTAGCAATAGAGAATTGGGAAAGATGCCTTAAAAGCTTGCCTCTGAGGACAGCATGTTATTTCTGAATTTCAGACAGCTCTGGCTAAAATACCAACGTATGGAAGTGTTGATTTAAATTATATATACAAACAACAATTTTAAATATAGACTAATAGTAACAACAAAAGCCATTTGTTGTATTTCAGTATGTTACTTTTTACAGTAGTTTTCTTTTTCCTGGCACACAATGCTTGTTTTGCCAACCTATTTCATTACAGCACTGACACTCCTTGCTTGTTTTCTACCTGTTTCCAATAGTATTTGGATTTCTTTATATATATATATATATATATAATATATATTTATATTATATTTATATATTATCTCTTTTCAGTGTTGATCCCATTTCTGCATTGACTATCTTCCTTGCTAAGAGTACTTTCAGACCAGCAGTCAACATCAAAACTAGCAGTGGACTTTGACACCTCTGTTTAGATAGGCACACAAAACAAACCAGACATACCCTAAGTTAATGGCACAGAAATTTTAGAATCATTATCTAGTACAGTAGGGTCTCAATTTCTGTTGGTGATTCTAGGTAACACTAACACTATTAGTAAATAATAAGTAGACATGTATTATTGTTCCCATTTTTCTTGGGAAATACACTGTCTTAAAATATCTAATGGTGCATCTTCTGGAACAATGCAGAGTATTGATGAGATATTGTATAATGCAAATTTTTATAACTACTAAGTTATGAATCAAGTCATTTGCTGACAAATGTGGACACAATATGTAACATACATTTCAAGCACTGTCTCTTTCACTGTGTGTCTTTAAAATACAGTCTCAGTGATATAAACTTATGATGGCAGAAATTGCAAATAGAACCCGGAAATATTTTTCATGTTACATAGAATCCGTAACTAATAATTTACAAGATTAAACTACTCTGAGTTTAATGTAGAATTATCAAAAGATTTCAGCTCAGTGTTCCTTTCCAACTATTTTGATAAATCGCATAAGAATTTCTTTACAACGTACACATAATATTCAAACTGATAAATCAATGCATCTCAAAATTGGCTTGCTTAGTAGATCACTATGAAATAGGGTAAGTTTCAAAAAATTTTGCTTAGAAATATAGCACAGTAGACATTTTATCATCTACAGACTATCTATAATTAAAAAGCCAGGAAATGTAGCTTTATACAAGTGGCTAACAATTTATAACCAGGAAAAGGTTAGAGAAAACCTGGCCTCCCTCTCAAAAACTAAGGGCAGCTTGTGGAATGAGACAATCAGAAGAGTGGAAAGAAAGGCTTAGTATAAGCACTGTCTTGCTGTACTTTATTATTATGCTACAAAAGGAAATCCTGATCTCACTGAAGACAGACAGTTTTGGTACAGTACTCTACAAGGTCCATAAAAATAAATTCTATTAAATAGATCAGTTAGAACCATTAAGGATGAAACAAAAAAAACCAGATCTTCTTTCCTGACCAAAAGATTCTTGTTTGTACTTTCAGTTTCAATTTCAGCTACATAGCATTGATTCATGTAAAAAACTTGACAAAATATTTTGTGGAGTTAGAAACTGGATATAAAACAATGGGAAGTAACTTCTGGTTGCTTACAAATTCTGAGTCATAAGCACATGAGATGAGATGAGCACTGCATGAGAAACATTCCACATACAGCATAGACTCTAAAATAAAATACAGCAGAAACCAGGTAGGTTTAAACAACATGGTATTTATATTCAAGCGCTAATACTAAGACTAAACCATCCCCTCTCTCCAAAGAAACAACAAAAACCAGGTTCCAAAATCTTGGCTACAATGGTGGTGCCATACGAAAAAAAGCAAACAAAACCAACCAACCAACCAAAAAACCCAAAAAACCCACCCCAAACATGCATTGGACTTTTTTTTTTAAAATATTACATGTTGTGTTTAGGCACATCCTATCAGCAGAATGTGAGCACCTGCTGTGAACTATGCAAGCTCATGCACACAATCAACACGTTAAATTACAGCAGATATCACAACACCATGCACACAACAATGGCTAACCAGAGAATCCTACCACAAAGTGTGTAGATGCTCTTCCCTACCCCGTGAGCCACCGCTAGCTCTGGAGCTGTTGCTGTGGAGCCTGGTTACCCATTTTCATGACATGGGCGGTGTCCTTTGGAGAATCTTGCTCCTGTGGCTGTAAGTATTCTTATTTTTATAGTAATTTGATCAGGTCTGTTATCAAATGTAAAGCAGAGTTTGGCAGGAAATTCGGAGACACAATTTTTAATAGTGGAATGTCATATATCATATGTTCCTTATAATAATAATTCTGCCAATATCACAGTTGTAAGCAATAAAAGCAGTAGTATTTGTGAATTCTCCTGAAACTCAGGCCCTGAACGATTCCTACCAGGCTACGGTGCTCCACAGGGAGAGAGGAACAGAGCCCTTAGGAGATAACCCTGAGGTTCTCATCTCTCATTGAAGCAGAGTGTTTGTACTTCTATTGTAAAACATAACCATAATGAAGAAGCAAGAGTCACATAATAAAGTTAATACCTAATTTAGGTATGCTGTAAGTTGGTCTAATTTGCAGATCTTAATTTCCTTTAAAAAATAATGAATCTTTTATTAATTGCCTTTTCTGAAGGTTCCAAATGCTTTAAACATACCAAGATTACTTTAAATAAGGTTGAAATATAATGGCACATTATAAACAAAGAGAGTTAAGTGAAAAATTATGTTAAAAAAATTGAAATACAAAGAAAAACTTGAACAGACAATGGTGCTAGCAATATACTTGATATATTACTGAAAACATGTAAGTTACCTAAATATTTTGTATCTCGTTTGAAAACTTTTACATTTATTACTAAATTTATGAAAATTCTGCAGAAAAACAATACTAATCGCTCAAGTGGCCAGGTGCTGATGTCTCCATCTATGTATCAGAGTTCAAGGCAGAGTTCTACCAGAGAAATTACAAAGTATTCTATTTGTGACTGATAAAAGTAATGGTCTCCTAATCAAACAGAATATGAGATAAAGCAAGAACTTAATTGAAATCACATTATTGCAATGATTCATAGAACTGCTTTATTTATTTTACCCCATGATCACAAGTTCACACTTTCTATATCATACTAGCTGAGTGAAATTTGCCCCTAGCAGTGTTTCTTTTCATATCTCAGTCCCTTTTCTACTTTGGATTTATTCAGTTACCACTTCCATGTGTACGTGTAACTATATGCAGGAAGTTAACAGCACTTTTGTTCAGTACTGTGTGCACTCTTTTCCTAGGAAACATGAAGCAGGAGTCTCGTTTTGTACACAAAAGACTCTGTCACTTGGGCATTAACTGTCTATCTCCCAGGCAAAAGCTGTCTACTCTCAAATTGTTTTCCATTTTGAAAGGTGACAGACTGAAAGCAGAAACTTATAAATGGAAACCTTTCAGTTTGACAAGGGATATTTTTTTTGAAGATAAATTTATGTTGTTCTATAAGGAAAGATTGTGTGTAACAAACACCTACAGAAATTAAATCAATCTGATCTTCAAGACAGTTCAGCAGTAGATTTTTTTCACATTTCAAGATTTGCTCCTTGATAGTGGAAATAAGTAAAAATCCCCTACAAGAAAATGTGATTGTCATAGAAGCAATTGGACTTTATACCTCATCCTGCTTTGCCTAAAGTGGAACCAAACTCATACTCTGCATTTTAACAGTTTTATTTATGTAAGCTCATTGTTATGCTCTTACAATTCACCACTATCTCTTCAGTTAGGATATCTGCCTTGTTCCTAAGTTAATATGTGGTTATGAATTTCTAGCATCCACAGAAGTGTACAAAGCACTTAGCAGGTAAGTCATGTAAATGGTGTACACAGGTACAATATTCAAAAAAAGACCAGAATATGGCTGTAGCTCAGTATTAACCATCCTTACAGTAAAAAAAAAAACACCTAGTAAAACTTTGTTCTTATACGGCCATAATTATAAAAAAAACAATCACAATTATTGTAACTGTTTATTACTGTCAGCAACAGTTCACTTACCTCATCAGGGTTGGCATTAAAGGTGAGACTGCCCTCATCTAGCTGCATATACAGTTTTCTAAAAGAAAATCCTAGAGGCGGATTCTTATTGTATATAGAACAGTGACCCCAAGTGGATTTGCACAACCTATGAAAATAGAATTAATCTATTATAAAAATTCCTTTCTGAATTTCATGGATTTTACAGAAGCAAAATGTAATCAACACTGCAAAGCTAAACACTCAAACCATAGGAAAAGTTAGAAGTAGATCGCTGTAACAGTTATTAAGTCTTTTGCCATGTTTTTCTAAAATGTTCAATTATATGATTAAGAGGCTTTGGTGTATTTGAGTGCAACCTCAAAATACATCCCAGTAGGTGGCATCATGACAACCGCAGAGCAGAGACCTCTGGCACTCCAAGAACCTGAGCACTGGAGAACAGTGACACGTTGTTCTCCTGCAGTACTATGACAGACTAAAACATTTTGTTTCTTCTCTTGTGCCCCAGTTGTGCAGTGAATCAGACACCATATCTGCACAAAATGATGCCATTAATTCAGCACTTTCCCCATCTGTCCTTCTTCACCCAAGTCTTCTTCCTTTTGTCCTAACTGGCCAGTCCTCTTGGCCAGCCCTAATGACTAGATCCAGCCCATCCTTCTCTATCTGCTATAACTTATCAGCTTCTTTCCCTTTTATTCCACCCTGACTCCACATCTCAGTTTCATCAGTTCCTGTCCCTCATTTCAGTTTCTTTGATGATACCATCTGCAATTCCCTTTATGCACACTCTAGATTCCTTATTGAACTGGTAATTCTGCTTCAACACACCCACTCTGTAACTAATGAAAAACAATGTTTAGGACCAGCAGGTAGTCACTAGAGACATGGAAAATATTTTGTTTTCAATTCTGGAACCTGGGTCTTATTTGAGTTTGGAACTGCAACCACAGTATTTGCCAAAGCTTAAACACCCCCTTATACATGTGGAATAGTAAAGATTTTTACAGAGATTATGCAAATTGAGATTTTAATTTATTGCTAAATCAGGACACATTTTCATTACCAAAAGAAATGTGGTATGAACGTAAGTATTATTTGGAAAGATTTCATGAAAAATGATTGAACTGTTTCCCAGGATGAACTTTCCACCCCACATTTTAAGAATATATACCGCAGGCAATTAAAGAAGCTCTAGAATCTTCAAGCTTTGGTCTATCGGAATTTATTTGTATTTAGGATGGGTTTGATACCAAGAACTAAGCACAGTACAGTGCATATTGATATACTTCGAAGCTTACTGGTACCCTTCACTAGAATTCCTGTTTCCTGTCAATGTAATAGTCCCCAAAGGCAGGACAACTGTGACTAAGAAGTTATCCTGCACTATCCTTTTGCTAGGTTTAAAAGCATGATAGGAAGGGAAGCTGCTTAATTCAAATGCAGCAGGACAAGGAAACAGATGAGGGGAGGAAGAGATGTAGAGCATTATTAAAGGAAAATAAACAACCTGAACAGCAACCCAACTGCTACTGGGAGAAGAAAATGTTGTGAAAGTAGTTACAAGTTCTGCTGACTGTCTGTTCTAAAGATAAGTATGATTTCATGAGTCTTTCCTAGGGCTGCAAAACATAAAATACCAAATAATATGTTAATTACATTTTGATATTACACTATTTTATCTGAAAGAATGTTCCTTTATTTATTTCTCAGACATACAAATTCTGCATATGTTATACATAAATGTGTTTCAAGTGTTAAGCTGAAGAAATTTCACTTCAGAAAAAATGACCTTTTCTTTCCACCCTCCATGACCATCTTCCAATGAAGATATACCTAAGCTTCTACAAGTGTAGTAGATGAGTTCACACTCCTCTTCATTTGAAGTTTGGCTGAATAAGTTTGCTTGCTTAAGCTAGACAGCTGTTTGAAGTTCAGAGGAGTAATGAAACAAACACCTGAGATGCACTTTGAGCTAACAGAAAAGTGATGACAAGTCCCTGTTTTTATCCCATGCTATCTCAAACACCAGGCATATAATACACATGTATATTGTGTCACTCACACTTGTGTATGTAGCAATTGCCAGTAATACCCCATACTAATTAAAAATCCAGAATAACACATTTATAAACTATATAGTGTTTCCTTTATATCAATCTCATTTATCTTAGGAAACTTTTGCTAGGGTTAGAAAGGCAAAAAGCACTTGCTGAGACAAAATTAAAATCTGAAACATTTTACTATGTCCAGGTGATACTTCTTTTTTTTCTTGTGCTTACCCTTGCCAGAGGAGCTCATCATTAGCAAGATCCTGCCAGACACATGATGCTAGACAGAGATCAGTTGCATTCAGGTATGACAAAATGGTAAAACTAAGCTCTGGTGGCAACATTTCCAGGTTAATGAATCCTTCTTGTTCTTTAGATTTCCTCGTCTTCAGCAGGTGGTAAATGTCAATGCCCCCTTGGGCTTGCTTGCGGTGGCTTGTACTGGAAACATTGTTAGCAGGTATCCTCCTACCATGCTCTCTGGTAAGATAGCCTTGTCCACTGTATCCTTGCTGTTGCAATTGCTGGTTTCTAGCAATTCTCCAGAGTCCCTGACCCATCTGCGAGCCTGCTAGACATAAAACCCAAATTAGATGTTCACAGCTATTTGTAAACATTTGTAAGACAAGACTCAACACATAAGCAAAATTTTAGGACTGATCTGAACAGGTAGAAAGTGAGTTCTGTCAGTTATGCTGACCAGGTAACCAGTCTTCCTGAGGCAACTGAAAAAATACTAAAAACAAAACCCATTAAAAAAAAGCTAGAAAATATTTTCAAAAGTTTCCATGCTTGAAAAGCTACAAAATTAACAATAAGCTTCTTCAAAGAGTAATAAATATTATCTATATCCCATACAAGTTAATAAACTTTAGGCTTCAGAACATTTGGAATCTTCAGACTTCCTTCAAAATTTAGTTCAAAAACCTTATTTAGAGTCAACGAAGTACTATAAAACATAGGGAGAAACAAAAATGTATTGGGTAGCACAGTGACTGACACTGAAACAAAGTTTAATGAGTTCAGTGATAATGCAGTAAGAATTTTGAGCGCTCATAAACAGGCGAATAAGTATCTTTTTAAGCTTTCTTAGCAAGTAACATAACATAAACCCTTGATAATAAGGTACTCACATACTTATACAAAGGATATCACAGCAGAAATAGTATGAAAAGCTTTTTGGTAATGTAAAAAAAAAAAAAATAAATTGCTGTTGTAAGGATCAACTGAAGAAATTTCACAGAAGAAACAAAATGAGACAGAATTTAAACCAGTCTAGAACCAGCTGCTGAAACTCCATAAGCTCTGCTATTTGTATATTCAGCAGCTTATATGCCATTTGTTAGAACACATATAATTTTCCCAATCACATAATTACTTTCAGCTTTGTAGTAATCCAGGATTAATGCTTTCAGAGCCCATCATAATAAAAAATGAGCAAACCCATTGTTATAAAGCCCTTTAAGTAGTGGTGCCAAAAACTATATTTTAAAATTATTTTGAACATATACTTTCAATCTTCAGATTCAGTATACCACTGAAATGCATGTTTTGAAACTTCTAATACTGTAACTTTAGTAATTGAAACCTCTTGATAGCTTGGCTGTAGTAACTACCACAGTAAAAATAACATCGCGCTTGTTTATTAATCGCCGATCTTCTCTAGCTCTGTCTGCTATCTATCAAAATCTGATTTAAATTCCAATCGTGTCTTCCTCATGTTACTTTGCTACTGCATAATAAATTCTTTTGCAGCGTTGACAAGCATGACAGGATGCTAAAAGTAATCTAGATTAAAGCTGCATTAGTACCGGATTCAACTTCATTACATAAAAACCAACACGCGCTCTAGATATAAACACTCTCCACTTCGTGGTGACTGAGCCCTACAGCTGCTGCTTTGCAGCCACGATTACCCCAGCAGGAAAACGTTCTTTCTTTCGATGCAAGCCTACTGAAGCCGAAGCTTCGCTCACAGCAGCTGCATTGCAGCCGAGGCTGCTGGTGCCCCCCGAGGGGTGAAAGCCCTTCAATCCCGACACCGGGCAGGCGGGCGGAGGCGCGGCCCGTCCCAGGCCCAGAGCCGCCGCAGGAGCGAGGGCCGCCCCGCGTCCCGAGAAGCTCGGCAGCGCCGCTCCTCCCCGCGCAGAGCGGCACCGGGGACCCGGCCCGGGCAGGCCGCCCCGCTCCCGGGGCAGCGGCGGGTGCCGCCCCCCGGAGCCCGGCCGCCGATTGGCCGTGCCGCCCGCCCGTCCTGCGCGGCGCCCGCGGCCCTACCTGGGCCAGCTCGGCTCCAACCGCCGCCGCGACGAGCCCGGCCCGCCTCCGTGCGAGGGCCGCGCCGGGCGGGAGGGCTGCGCGGCCTGGCGGCGCGGACGGGCGGACAGCCCCAGGGAAGGAGCCGCGGCAGGAGCCCGAGCCCGCCGCCGCCGCCCCGACTCCGGCCTGGGCAGCGCTGACGGCCGCTGTTGTTGCTGGAAGTGACGTGGCGGGAGGGACGCGCCGGAAGCGGAAGCGGCCGGTGGGGCCCGGCGGCGGCAGATTCGGTCTGCGCCAGCCGCGTCCGGGAGCGGCCGCGGGGCCCGGCCGCGCTCCCGAGGGAACGGCGGCGCTCCCGCCCCGGGTGAGCGGCGGCAGCGCCCTCCGCGCGGGGTCTGTCCCGGCTGCCAGCCCGGGGCTCTCCCTCTCCTGGAGACGGCGCGGTCTCCGGCTGCGGTAGGGGCGAGGAAAGGCGGGTGGGCAGCCAGCCCGGTCCCGCTCTTGCCAGTTTGCCGCAGCGCGCTGTGTCCGGGACCGCAGCCCGCCTGGCGTGTCCTGGCTGGGACACGCTTTTTTCCCGCCGGTGCCCAGGGCAACCAGCCCAGGACGCGCAGTCCCTTGTGCAGTTCGCTGGTGTGCAGCTGGCACGCCCGCCCAGTCCCGAACTTATCGGTGGCGCTTTTGCATCTGTGTGTAATAGTGGATTTCCCCCAGCTCCCCGCCCTGTGCAACAGAAGAGTCCAGATTCAGAAGAAATCAAAAGTCTAGTTACTGGGCATCTCAACGTTTGCGGTGTTAGCATACTCGGTGACTTGCATGGGGCAGCTTTTTCTGGTTTTTGTTTGTTTGTTTTGGGTTTTTTGTTTAGTTTTTTACATTGATCCTTTGAATATCATACGTAGTTTTGAGAGTTGTTTTTTGAGCCACTTGTTCAAAGTTCTGCATTATCGTATCTTGAAACTTTGGTATACTCGATCTTTACAGCTAACACTCTGCAAGTTCTGTTACAAATTTCTACAGACACAAAGCTGTGTACCTCGTTTTACTGGATTTGCCTTCCCAAGATTTGCTACCATCCTGTTACTTTTATGATCTCTTAAGCTATTTTGTAGTGACAGTAGTTACCAGTTTTTATATTCAGAGGTCTGGTGTAAAGAGAATGATTGTTAATACTCCTGGGAAACAGCCTGTATGATTAGACAAAACCCTGAGAGTGTCTTCTGTGAGTGTTTGCACTGCAAAATAGAGTTTCAGTCTTATGTCAGATTCTTTGAGATTTGTCTTAATAGCGAGTTAAATTGGAAAAACCAAAGAATGGATTGCATTGTAACATAATGCAGGAAGAACAGCTGTCTCAGTGGCCAAATAATAGGTTAAATTCTTCCAAGCTTTTAACAGTAAGTATTGTGTACTTCTGTCTAGTGCAAC
Organism: Luscinia megarhynchos; assembly: GCA_034336665.1. NCBI lineage: Eukaryota > Metazoa > Chordata > Aves > Passeriformes > Muscicapidae > Luscinia > Luscinia megarhynchos. Next base: position 35,371,712 of record CM067566.1, on the reverse strand, counting down.
TAATTACCCAGAACCTAATGATTAAATTAAAGGAATCTGATGATTAAGTAGGAAGAAAATTATTTTAACAAGGGCAGAACACATGAGAAGAGCTTAATCTTGAGGACTGCTGGTTAAACACCATAGAAGCACAAGAAGAAATTCATGCACAACAAACCCAGCCCACTGTAAATGCAGGCTTTAACTGTCCCTTGAGAGCATTGCTTCATTTACAGGCTGTGTGACTGTGCCTCTTCACTGCTTGGATTGGTAGGCTTCAGAATACTTGTTTTATAGCAAGAAGAGAAATATTTAGTGAAGATAGTGGTAGGTAATTACCTCCTAGGTTCTAGCAGAAAGCTGAATTTAAGTGATTATTGCATTTTGTAATTTTTATATACATAATTTTTTTGAACAGATTTTTTAACGTTTATTTCATAATCTGAAAGAAGAATAGCATTTGGAATAATGGCAACAGGAGACTTAAATGGAAGTTTAAGAAAAATAGAACAAGGACTTCGCTTGTTAAATTATCCCAGAGATGTGGATTATACAGTGTAAGTGACAGTGTGAAAACTTGTGCTAATACATGATGACAGCAAGATGTGTAAACAAGATATGTATAAGTATGAGCATTGCACCCAGTGATAATAAACAGAACATTAACTGTGGGAAGTTGGGATGTGGTCTGTGTGAACTGGAAATATAAAAGCATGCAGTTTGGCTCTTCTGAGCAATCCTTAGAACAATCCTGAGCTGTATTACTGTCTTGCTCCTCTTCTGCTGTTCTTGTCTTTGCCTTGGTTAATCTCACCTTTTTGGTTTTTTGGAAGTGCTTGCAAAACTTCCTTCAGGAAATTTTGTCCTGTAAAGTTTCAGATATAAACAAAAAAAATGTCTGAATGTTGAGCTGGAAATGCTGGTGGGCTTTAGACTTGACAATGTTTAAATTATATGAAGACCACAAAACCATTTTCTTTTAGCATTTTATAGATAACAGCAAAGATGGCTGAATGAGACATGCCTGGACAAAAAAAACTTACAATGAAAGATATTTGGATATAACGTGCTGGTTGTATTTATTCCTTTCAAGTTAAATGTTTGAATTCTTATAATGAAAGGCTTTTGTTACTTTCTCCTGTGTAAAATACTTTTGTTTCTTAATAGGTTAGTAAAGGGAGATCCAGCTGCATTTTTACCTATCATCAGCTATTGTTTTACATCTTTTTCAACTTGCATAGCAGAGCTTTTGGTAAAGTGTGGTGTGGAGCTGACAGCCAAGAGTGACTTGCGTTTTATTGAAGCTGTTTATAAGGTATCTCTTCATGTTCTTCGCAAAAGAAACACGAGTCTGAGTACAACTTCACAAAAATTAAACATTTAATGTGAGCTTTACTAGAAAGTGGAAGTTTTTGGCAATGAACATGAATTTTAATTCTGTTAGGATTTAAGATGGGTAGTAAGTCACTGTGTACAAGTTTTTAAGTTTTAATGAAATTAAAGGATAAGTGGTGGTATCCAAATCTCCATTTTGAGACCTTGGCAGAAACAGTAATATTGTTAGATGTTAGTTTGGGAGAACACAGAAATATTTATCGGACAATAAGATTTATAGAAGTGACCTTGTCAAAAATCTTAACCACCAAAAAAAATCATAAGAAACTCAAAATATTCTAATATAAGCACAGTTAAAAAATACAGCTATTTTCAAACACTATGCCATTTTAGTACATAAAGTTGAGTACTTAACCTTTTATAAATTGGAATCAAATTCTTAACTGATTGAAACTATCTTTGAACTATCCATAAAATATAACAAAGTGCGTTTGGTGGATTGCTGAATTAAGAAACAGTGGCTTATTCAGACTAGTTTTCCATCTGTCTGAGAGACTGCTTTGCAGGGTTCTGTGGGAGCCTTATGTAGCCCTCTGATGCATTTGCTGAGATTAATACAGCTTTTTATTGTGCATTCACTTTAAAAGCTCTTAGTTTGAATTTCTTAGTATTAATTTCTATAGTACTTTATTTCTCGAATCTTAAGACTATGAGTTGAAGTTTACAGGGAGGATGTGAGTAAAAGGGGAGATACCTCCTCTTCCAGAAAGGAAGGCCTTAAATGTATGTTTAAAGCCTAGTTAAAAGAAACAGCTATGTATTTATTTATATATAAATAAACAAATGAGAAAAGGCTTAACTGCTGAAGTGCAGAATGAAGGAAAAGATTGCAGTAAAATAAGAATATGGGCATGCCATTTCTACATCAAATTGTGAGGTGATTCTGAAAGTGAAGTAAACTCTTATTTTGTTGCAGTTTCTTCGAGATCAATTTCAATATAAACCAATTTTAACAAAAGAGCAGTTTCTTCAGTTTGGCTTTGCAGAAAGAAAAATGCAAATTGTTTGTGACATTATCAACTGTGTGGTGAAGAAACATAAGGAGTTGAATAACTCTAGTAAGGTACTGATCAAATTGTTACCTTTAAAAGTTTCTTTTGACATGTTTGATGCTGCAGATAAACTGGTCTTCAGCTTCTGTTTGAAGATGCAGCATTGCTTATGGACCAGATAATGGAAAGTTAGAATGAAGTTCTGTTGTAGATGCTTGAATGCTTTCATTCAAGACATGAAGCAGCCAATACTTTGTAGTATTAAAAAAAATTAGAATGAAGATAAATCTAATTGTTGTCTTTACAGTAAGTGATATATTTTTTTTTATACTTCTTGATACAGTCAACATGTGAATCAATAAACTTTTCAGATAAATTTATAGGCAAAGCAAAATCATCTCATTTGTTGGATTTCTGTAACAATTTAAACATGGCACTTTTTTCTCAAATCTGATTATTTTCATCAATGATATTTTTACTGGCATTTTTTTATCAGTGTGTGTCGAGTATCAGTCTGCTTTAATGAAAGGAATTGCTAGTCTTTATATTTTACTGGATTTTGTTTCCTTTGAGTTTTTAACAAGTCTTCAGGACTTCTGAATACCTAATTTGTCAGTTTTGAAGACATAACTACATTTTTTTGTATTTGTTTTATTTTCAACTCTGGTCCAGGTTGTCTTTTCTATTTATAACCGTCTATTGATGCAATCTAGCATAGGCATTAGTGAGTGTGGAAGTATGGCATTCAATTCTGGATTTGTGTTCTCTATAATTTTGGGTCATATTTAATTTTTTTTTAGACATTATTGTACTACAGAGGTTTAAATGTGTTTGTGTGTGTACACCATGAAATATTCCTGAGTGTCAGTGATGGTGTTAGAAAGTGGTGTGTGGAATCCTGAAAAATCTTCCTGTGTTGTTTTCTTCTGTTCACTTTGGAGGTTAAATCCCAAACGAGGAAAAAAATCAGACCTGTTAAATTTGAAGTATGGTCAAATTGTGGTAAAGGTCTTACTGATCCAAGTGGCAGTGCTCTGAATTCCAAACAGGTATGAAAATAAGTTTTGTGTTTTATGTCTAAAGGTTAATCTCATTTGTAGCAAGTCAGGCTCTTGCTGAAATTTTTGCTTTCATTTAGGTTTTAATACTTAATCAAACTAGTTTAGAGGTGGGTTTTGTTTAGTTGTTTTTCCCTGAAGTGTGCTTGGCTGAAATAATAGCTGAAATACAGAGGATGTTGCCTCTCTCTTTTACTGAGCAGTAGATCTCAAAGTCTTGATGGTAATGACCTGCTGCTGTTGTTTGTGCTATATTTGAATTATATCAAGTGTAAGGGAAAGCAATGGAAAAAGATACAATGGGACAAAGAAGCTATATTGTGTTTGAAGAGTGAAGTGTGCTTGGCCTAACATGTTTTCAACACAGTTTTCAAAACACTGGTCTTTGGTCTGAATCTGTTCAGCAAATTTGCAAAATGTGGCATTCCTCTTGGCTTTGATTTTACAAAGGTAAAATGATTATGTGTTGAATAAATATGATTATACATCATGCCACTCTTGACACATTAAAAAGGCAGTTTTCCTAATATTTTCTGCAAAATAAAATTGTAGAAAACTTTTAAGACTATGACTGCCTGTTAATAGTTGGTGATTCCTACTTATGAGGAAAATACTGCTTTTATCAAGGAAAGCTTCACAAAGAAAGTATTTGGAATGGCTTCTCTCTCTTCTAGTTGTTTAATAGTAGCACTGAATGGGAAGAGATACGTGTTTTAAGAATTCCCTAGTAGGGGAGAGTTTCAGTTTAACTAAAACATCGAGGAATCTGTGCATGTTAAGATGCTGCAAAGTAATTAATTGTGCATTCTTAATCATTAAATATTCTATTTTGTGATAGTATCATAGGATTTAATCCACCCAGAAAGAATTGCATTTCTCTTCATTTTCTCTAAAGGAAGCCTTCAAAAGAAACTTATGTGTGGCTCATAGGGCTATTTGCTGATAGTTTTCAAGAAAAAGGAAAAATTCTAATCTTCCTAGTTAAACCTTTTTTCTTCTTGATGTTTTAGTCATGGTTTTGTTGTTGGAACTGTCTATATATATGAATTTCACTGTATGTAATAGTGTATTTTCCAGTTCAAACTTAGAAATCTAACAACCTTTACATTAAAGGAAGACATTCATGTCTTCATTACTGGTTATGGAAAGGAAACAAGGTATACAGTATATATGGTAAAGTGTGTGCATGTTTATTTTACAGTTCCTTCATGTCTTTGATTTTTTTTTTTTTTAATTAAACTGCCTGCTATTGCTTTCTGTATTTTGTAACCAGTTGGGATAAGAGAGTTAGATTTAAATAAATATTGAAATAATAGGTCTTACATATTATTGCTTGGCTAATGAATTGAAATATTCTTGTAATGACTAATACCAACTCTTTGTTGGTTTTGTTTGTTTGTTTGTTTGTTTTTAAACATACCCAAAAGAAGCCTCTAGTGGAAAGGCACTCAGGAAATGAAGTTAGTGGTGACCTTCATCCACTACCCCTTCCAGCACAGGAAGGGAATGAAGAGGAATTATCCCTAGATCATGATATCGTGGAAGTTAAATGTGAACAAGTAAGAACTTCTATTTTAAGATGCTGTCTTTTTTTACAGGATTTTTCTAAAAGGATAAAGGTTTTCACATTATAGTTGTACTTCAGGAGCATGTAGCTCCTGAATACATTAATAAATGTATTGACAAAGTTGGAAAAAGCAAGAGTCAGTTAAATTGTACTGTCTCTTTCAAGACAATTCTGTCAACAGCTTCTTTTAAAAGCTGAGTTCCCTGAGTAGGCATATTTTGGTGATTCTGGAAGAAAAATAATTTTCTAATGTAGCAGGATGTGGTTACTGAACTTGAAGATTGCATTTAATTAGTTTGATCAAATGATGAATTGTTTTTGTTTTGGAATTAGAGGACATGTTCTTATCGATATTTTCAGGTCATAGAAGAAAATTCAGAAATTGAGTTTTTAAAGCATCAGCTTGCAGATTTTCAGGAAAAGCTTCAGAAGCTAGATTGGATGGAAGATAAGCTACAAGTTTTAGAAGAGAAACTGCAAGGAAAAGTGATCATAGATGAGAAGGACTGGAATAACTTACTGAATCGAGTTTTGCTTCTTGAAACAGAACTGTTGTTACAATCCCAAAAGGTGTGTTAACTTCTCTTTTGATTCTATAACAAAAATTGCCCAAACACAATCTTGTTGGTCTGTTTCAGCCCTCCCTGCCTCCTGATCTGTTTTTTCCGATTTTAAAGGCACAATCTGAATGCAAGCGCTGTTTATGAGGTTGATAGTATTTTTTCTTAACTGTTACATTCTATTCTCTGATACTTTTTGAACTAAAGCACTCCATCTTTTCTTATTAGTAATGATTCAGTGTCATTTTATTTACTACTGAAGTTATAGAAGGAAGTTTTTGAACTTGGACTCTTTGTTCTCTGCAAATGATAGTGACGAAAATGGATAACATGCATAATGGAAAACAGGGGTTAACCAAAAAGTTAATTCTTATTTTAGTCCTATGTTTAATTTATTGGCCCTTGAAATTTCTGGCCTAATCAATGGGTTTTTTCTCCTATTTCCACTCTTTTCCCTCACTTCATATTTCTTGTCAGTGATGTTCATTGCGTTTTTGAATGTGTAAAAGCACTATAGTTGTGATGTGGATATATTTGGCATACCAAATAAATCCTCTTGTAGCATTAAGACTGGGTTATTTTTCATGCTGTTGGAAGGTCATTGTGTGCACATTATGTAATTTTATATATGTACACATCTAATATTTGGAATTGCAGTGAACCATAGCATCCTTTGAAATTGATTGTGTGATCCAAAAATTTTATTCTCTCATGCAACTTGTGTGTTTTCCAGAAGCTGAAAACCCTTGTGGGTTTGCATTTTTTTTTTGCAGTTGTAAAACTTTTGAATTTATTCATGACCAGGAGTTCTGTGCATGTTGCTCACCCCACAAATTTGAAAGTGTTACTAATACTTTTATACAAAACATCTTTTACTGTGTGCCTTGGAAGTATGGTGGTTATGTAAAGTCTTGAAATGGACAGGTGTTCAGACTGCTCACTAGGTTATTTCTAAAGGCTATAGCTCAATTGGTAGGGATAGATATTCTCAATCACTTAGAAAGTTTTAGATCAGTAGTAGCTCAAGTGATTTCCCATCTGAAATCAGATTCTTATGGATCAGTAGACATATGTCCAAATAACACCACCAATAATAATTTTTTTTTCTGGCAGCAGTCTCAAGAGGCCTTCAGGTGAACAGCCATGGACAATCTTTCTCCTGTTTCAAATGTATTCTTTTCAAGAAATTACTGTAGCACATGGGAAAACTCATGTTTCAGACTAGACTTGTTCTTTTGTTTTTTAAATTTGGTTTATTCCTGCTTCAGTAACATGTTTATTGCAGTTGTTTGTATGGTTGGATAGTATTTGGAAAATTCTCTCAAAACTATCACTCAGAAATTTCATGTGAGATAATTATATTTCTGTAATGCATGTTACTGAAAGAATTCACCTGCAGAAGCAAGTTCAGTTATAGTTTCTGTGTGGCCTTGTATATACAAATATATAAGCATATATATATATTTATACATAGTTTTCAAAACTGTTTTGCAATAGACATTTGAAAACTAAGAAATAAAGCTTTGGGCCACAGAATTGCTGCTTTTTTGTTTAGTAGAATTGCACCCAAGTTGTGCTTCATACATTCAGAAACAATTCAGAATTACTCCTCTCTCTTTTGCATTTTTCAGGGACCTTTTGGCATCTAGCCAACCTGGCAGGAACACTCTAAGGTCTGTCTTTTGCTGTTGCCAAAGTAGCAGCAGCTGTGCATTTAGCTCTGGGAAAATCTCCCAAAAGCTACCAAATCCATTTCAATGAAGGGAATTGAACAGACATGGTCTGTGCAGATTCTATTTTTGTATTTTTTAAGAGATAGACATTATTAAAGTTTTTTCCAGCATTTTCTCATACAATGCCTACTATTTCTCCTTCATTCATTTATTTGGGTGTAATATTCCCCTGGTAGCTGATGTAGTTACTCCAGTATATAAAGGCTAGGATGTCAAATTGTAGTGGTAAGTCGTTGGTAGAAAAAAAGTCTGGATGTTGTTTGAGAGTTGCATTTTTTTACTTTGAAATTAGAAAGTTTACTATTGTTTCCTTCTTGTGAACAACTTTTAAAAAGTTAGATTGAGTTAAACTGAGAATGTTTCTTAAAAGAGCCCTCTCTGATTTAGGAGCCTGGGAAGCAACTTAACAATAGACTTCTGAGTACTAAGCATTAGGTGGAATGAGCTTCAGTTAGTCTATAGGCTATTATTTTAGGACTGAGGACTGTATTTTTGAATATCAACCAGCAGTAGAAGGCACACTTATTTTAAGCTAATGGCAACCAATGTTGTGATGGAATGATTAGTATGGGCTGAGAGCATTCTGATTGTCCATTCTACTCATAACCAAGTTATATGCACTGGGTTTTGGCCTGGTTTTGACCTCTTTATGAACAGCAATATTGATACTAAAAAAAAAGACCCATAAAATAAACTGGTTTTTTAATGAAAAATGGAAATGTTGAATTGTTTAGTCCTGTGAAGATATTTGTGCAGTGCCAACATATCTGGATGGTGTAGCAAGCAAATACATACATACCTAGTACTTAAATACACTTTTGTTCAGTCAGAAGATGACTTAAACAGGATGTATGGCTAAAATGCAGTAAACTTGTATTTCAGAAAGACTTACCAAAAGAGTTCAGCAATATAAATCAAGAAAGTACTTCTAGTACCATTCCAGTATCTCCTGGTGAGTATTAATGATTTTCCTTTTAATTGATGTAAATATGCTAAACACTTCTTGCTGGCCTTGACTATAATAGTTTAAGTAACTGCAGTTGTGACCTCTGAATTTAAAAACATACTGCAGATTGGAAGTCAACCTCCTCATCATTTCATGTTTCTAATTTATTCTTTAGATGATTTGGTTGCTATAGCATAGTAAGCAATGGTTGCAAATAGCTACTAAAAATATTAAAGATGCAAATCTAGTCAAGGTTCTGTTACTAAGGCTGAGAAAAACAATACTGTCATCTGGACTTTAAAGCAATTATCATGTTTTAAAAATGCACTGTTCTTAAACACAAATGGAGTTATTTTTGCTGTTACTAATATCTTTTAGATTGCTGTTTTCGTGTTTTTAATGGGACTCAGACAAATCATTATTCATAAGCTTTGTTGATTTTCAAGTCTCTACTGAATGTTTTCTGTATTTCATCTCTGAAGCAGTTAGCAGCTATCCAACTGGCATTTTTGATAAGATTTCTTGTTTTGAAGAGAAAGACAAAATCTTTTTCTTCCATTTCCAACTTCCATTTACTTTTGATAACATGAGAAGCAAATGAAGCAGACTTTAGTGGGAAAGAAGTTAAAAGCACTGCCCAGGCCATGAGTAATTCTTCTGTCTTCCTCAATGGTAGCTCTTTAGCCCTCAGCTCTGTTAGCTCCCTTAGCTCACTCTGTTCTCTTCCTTGATTTGGCCTGTTTCCCTTGTGGCAGCTGTTTTTCCTACCACCAGTGGTAAGGAGGATATTCTATTTTCCATTCTCACACATTAGGCTTTTTTGTCCAATGTTGAGCTCATGAATTGTAATTGAAAGGGAGTCTCAGTAATCCAATTTCCATGGAAATTAGGAAGGTAGTTCTTGGTTATGTCAAAGCTTGTTTTTATTGTGGAGTCTCGGAAATGGGACCTTCATTTTATAGGACATAGAAAGCTTGCAACATGTTTACTTCCTTTGATAAGTTTAGTGGTATGTTACTGACACTTGAGGACTTTGTAATTTAAGTAAACAGGCAGATGGTTTTTAAATGAGAATTTTCATATTTTCAGACTCCCCAAATTCTTATGAGTTTGTTATTCCTGCTTTTCTAAAATTCAGGAAATTTTAGGCATAAAAGTTATGGGGACAGTCTTAACTCTTTTACCTGAGAGCACAGTACTTGGAATCCTTTCAGGCTCTTTTTGGATGTAGCACTCTTCAGAAATCACAGCTGTACCAAATAAAAAATTTTTAATTTTAGGTGTTTAAAAAACAGTTTAATATGAATTTTAGATACAAAATAGTGTAGCTAAGTATGTTCCAAAGGTATGATGTATAGATGGTGACATTACTAAAAATGGGTATGGGAACATGTTTTTTCAAGATACTAAGTTCTCTTCCCTGACAATAGTAATGTAAAATTGCAAAGAATATCAAAGCCTTCCAAATTTAGAAAAAAAGAAATACTGCTACTTATGAGACAGGTTACTTAGCACAAATTAAAGACATGTTTGAACAGGCAGTTTACAATAAAAATAATGTAAACTGTATGCAATTACTATTAAAAGTTTGGCACTGTAATCAGATGTTCATAAGCTTTGGTTTTACTCTAATCAGGAGAAAATAATATTAGTAGTCTTTGGAATTTGCTTTTTGTATATCTCATATATTATACATAGTGTAATACTGCACTTGTTTTAAAAAAATGAAAAACCTATTTTGGACTCTCATAGTAGCTTTTTCTTTTCCCTCCCTAAACAATGCATTCTCTTCTGTTATTACCTACTGTAAATCAAGTTATTTGATAGGTGACCTTGCAAAAGAGAGCAAAAAGGCAAAGGTGACATAAAACTGAGCATTTCTCTATAGATACAGAGAGGAATGAGGAGATGCCAGAGAGTCATCCTCAGTCGTCTGGATGCAGTTCACTGTTATCCACAGACCAGTCTCCCAAAGACATGGCCATTAATTCTCATGATCTGACAGACATTTCAAAGGTAAGTATAACAGGAAAATGCTCAGTTGATTTCCTTTGAGATCAGGAGAACAAGTAATCATAGGTATTAGTTGTATATACTGATAGAAAAACATGGGAACTATGCAAAATTACATCCAGGTCTGTCTCATAAAAACACTTTTCATATGTAAACAGTGCTTAAAGTCACATTTTCTCTGAATTTCAAGTTGAAAGTCTATCTGAAGAATATCAGCTTTGAAGAATTCACTAACTGTGTTGCTTTTAAATTGTAGGAGACAATAAGACAAAGAATGGAAAAGATAAGTAAAATGTAAGTAATAGGAAAGGGCAGCAGGAATTTATTTCCCAGGAGGGAGTCGTACTGGACTAAGGCATACAGAGAATATACATATGTGTTCCAAACCTCAAAGGTCTACATCAGGTGTGGCATTTCCTTATGGCTCTACTGGATAGTAAATCCACTTACAGTTTTGTATTTGTGGGATGAGTCACTGCTTTGGTTTCTAAAAAGCAATAGAAAACACTCTTAATAGTATTAACTAGATATTAAAGAGTGTTTAGAATTTGGTTGATAAGAAATAGGAGTATTACTTATCTCCTGATTGCAATTCTTTGGTACTTGCAACTTTTCTTCCTGAAAAATACCTATATTATCTTAACTATTTTTTATTATTTCAGGAAAAGTAAAGCAAATTTAAGAACTGTATTAAGATGTATTTGATACTAATTCTGAGACTTATAATAAAATTTTTTGTTATATTTTTATTATACTTGAAGAGAAATGTGTTGTGTTACAATGTTTCTTAAGCAAGAGATTCTGTTTTTGAAGTCAGTGGGCTATAAAAAGCTCTAGCCTTTTCTGTGATTTTAATTTTATTGTGTGGGTTACTTCTTTCTTTGTGTACTTAATGATTGTTGATATATGGTAGGCATTTAAAATAGAAACCAATTGCAGAGGAAAAGTGCAGGATGAGAGAAGACTTATGGGGTCATGCTGCTTATTAGTATTTTGGATAATTAGGAATTTAAAAGCAAGTCAATTATTTTGTACCTTATTTTATTAAGTGTATGTGAACAACATTTATTTTCAGAATTGAGGAAACCTTCAACTTGTTCAAAACACCAAGCCCATCACTGGCAATACCTGAAAGCACAGGTCTTTAGACCTGGTCTCTGGAGACTTGTGGATACCAGAAATAATATGTATGTTTGTACAGCATTAAATTTTTAATATATTGAATTTGTAATGATCAGTGCTTTTATAGCTTTGAATAAATATTTTATTCATGCATCTGTGTATTGATTTCCCTCCCCACTCCCACGATTTTTGTTTTTAAAGACTGTTCAAATAGCTTCTTCCCCCCTCCTTGCACTCTTGTGAATTGAAGTCATTACAGCAGTGTATTCTTGTGTTGACATTTGTTAGCAGTGTGCTAAGTAATATGTTTTTTAAAGTGTGGGCTTGAGGACCATGGTTTACATCCTGTTGGAAACATTCCAGCTGGAACTTGCATATTGCACCCAAGAGGCATTCTTACATACCATCTTACCATCTGTACTGTTCAATAAGTCTTAATAAAAAACTTACATACACAGTTTCAAATATGTACTTTTTTGCTTGTTTTTTTATTTTTAAATATAAGTTTTCATGCTGAGCTTGAGAGCACCAACACTTTATGGCTTCCATTAACACTGACAAAGTGAGGGTCAGTTTGATCCTAAACACTAAAATGTGCAAGTAAGTCCAAAGACTTTGACTGCAAGAGATGTGTTGAGTGTTTTAGTGCTCTTACCCAACACATTTTAAGACCAGCAGCACAGATGGAGACCAGTCAGTATACAAAGAAACACAACATTTTCATTATTTGAAGCCATATTAAGATTTCTGTTAAGAGACATAAGTGGGTGTAAGACTTCCATAAACATATGATCAAACCAGGAATGTGTGAGACTTGATTAGATTTATTTATTTGTTTATTAATCTTTGTAAATTGGTAGCCTATTATATGAACATTCTTTTGTGTTTCAATACTTCACTTTAAAAGATTTTTGGGCTTTAATATTACAAGCCAGTTGGAATTTTTTTGGTGGCAGAGTTTGCAGATGAAGGCAAAAGCAGCTGTTTGCCATGCTGTAAAAAGTGATTTCTATGTTTTAACAATAATTATGGGTTTTTTTCTATAACCATATGGAATATAAATGGACTTTATTTTAGACAAACAGAAGAGCTTATGACAATCTGTTATGTTATATAGACTAGCTCTGGTAAAAAAAAAACTTCTGTGATTGGACTTACTTTGTCAGTTGTTTAAAAATAAAAGAACCTAAAAAGATTGGAAAATTGCATAGTAGGAATTTGTTTTGCCCCTTAATTGAAAATACGCCTTGCAAATCACTGTTCATTATTCTAACAAAGAAATGAAATGAGGTTTTTTCCTAAATGTTAGAGCAATTTCTTAAAATAGGACTACAGCACCATCTTGTGGAAGTCTTTATAAAGTCATCAAAGAAGTGAAAATTAGTATTTCTGGTTGCTATGGTCAAATATTTTGAATTATCTCTCTCTTATTTTTCCTCTTTGCCTTGGAGTCAAAGAGGCTTTTGTGTTCAGTAAGATATTTATTCTCTGTGATAATTTGATAATGTTTATTGCAGGAATGAGAGGAATTACTATTGTTTGTTGATATCATGGCAGAAATGAGAAATGGTAGTAAGTATACTTGATTCAAGTTATAGAGACTTTATCATTGAATGCATCTGGGGACTGCAGTGAGTGTTAGAAAAAGCTCTTTCTCTGTGTGTGCAATTCAATATCCTCTCCAGTGCTATAAGATTGAAAATCCCAAAGTGTTCAATAATTTCATTCTTCCAGCACCTTATATAGTAATGAAATCTAAATCAAGGATATGGGCAAACTGAAGTTTGAGAAGTACATTATTGTCTTGTAAAGGTTAATTTTTCTGGAGAAACAGGAAAATAAGATGATCAAAATATATTAGAAGACACCAATTGTGGAATTTTGTTACTTTGTATTACAGATGCATAAAATTCTTTACTAATCACTGGTGAACAGGGCTTGAAGCAGCTTTTTTCGATCAACTACTTGTTTTGACATTGGAAGTTAGGCATCATTTCGAACAGTTGCAATTTTAGCATATTCTATCTTAAAATAATTTATTTGCTAATTATTTACAGTTACCTTTTCAAACACTTTATGCTACGTATGGTTTCCCTTCAGGTTTGTTTTTTTTTGGAATCTTTTTTAACTCTGTGTGGTGAAAATACCTTAATTAACTTATAATCCTCAGACAGTAAATTATTCTTCCTCAGGAAACATTTTATGAGCAAAAATGGTTTAATGGTAGTATTTTGGTTCTGTGGTCTGTAGGCAGATTTCTGTGTGATAGAGATATGCCATGGTCTTTGTAGGATACTGGTGACAACGCACTCTGTCACCTATGCCAGATGAGTAGTCAATACAAGGATAGCAGTTGTAATACTTTTGAGTGTCCCAAATGGGGAAAATAAGTTGGACCAAGACTATGATATTCTTTCCTCTGAGCATCCTATGCTTATTTTATTAGGAGTAGTAAAATTAGTATCTCTCTGTAGGCAATGTGACCTTATCCGAGAGAAAAGTGCTGCATCAGTCATTGCAAAACTCCTTCTCTTTAGACAGTCTAGAGCAGATGCTTATTTGGAAGTGGTGAGGCTTTTTGCTCTCTAGGAGCAAACTGCTCTAATTACAGGTTCACAACAATTAGCAGTAGTATGGAGCACTGATGTTCTAATACAGAATTATGTGTTGGTTTTTCCCTCCCCTTTTCCTTTGTAGTTATTGTAAAAAAAACTTATGCTTTAAATCACTTTAAAAATTACTTTAAAGCAAAATCACTTGATGAGAGACTCAAAATCACCAGAAATATAATTTTGCCAATGTTAGGTTTATAATGATAAATTTTTAGCGTAAGTAGTGACAAAGAGTATTATGCCTTGGGGTATTTTAATCAAATGTGTGATCCTATTTCTAAAACATACTGCAAGGTCTTCATAAACTTTCACACTTGCATGTCTGTTCTCTTACCTGGTGTTGCTGCACTACACTGAATGCATGTTGAAATATGAACTGGGATTAAGAGTTAGAGAGCCTTGAATACTTTCCATGAATGCTGGGAATAGTTTCACAAAGCTGAAGTTTTTGGCAGCTTAAGGGATTTCCTCCCAGCGCTGATCATTCCCATCTGTCTGTGTTATCAACTGTTTTGTAACTGATGTGACTTAAATATACTCTTCTGAAAATAAATAGCTTGGGGTACTGATTGTATTTTTTTGGGTGGTCTTGTTTGGTTTTTTTATTATTTTTTCTCATTCACATCAGTTTATGACATTACATCCAAATGTTTGTGCCTGAACTTTCAGTTGGAGCAAGAAAGAATCTTTCTCTGAGTCTGCAGAGATCTGGAAGTGAAGTTCCCGTGCAAAGTCCCAATGTACATAGTAATAAAAACTTGTTTAATGTATTTTTTAATTGATTGAATGAAAGGGCAAATGTGTGTCTGAGAAAGACATGGAAAACAGGATTAAAGGAAATCTAAATCTACAATTTGGAATTGGATCAGTTTCCAGGAGCTGAAATAGCTCTGTTTATTACATGTGCTTTTGGGTTTTTTTTTCCCCTTGGCCAGTTTTTTTTGGATTTAGAGGCATATTTTTCATATGTTCAAAAATACCTGAAAAACTCAACTCTTTGCTGTGTAAAATGACCATAAAATATACATGCAAATGCAAACCCAATCCTTGGGGAATATTCTTTGTAATTTTTTGTATTGTGGAATAAATATGTATGAACGTGTAACACATTTAAAATATTTCACATAGGCAATCACTGTATTATAAAAATAGAAAACATATTCTCCTTACAACCTTAGTTTAACTGTAGTGATAAACTAGGCAATATAGTTCATGGACTTTGAAGCATTTCATTGCTATCCATATGTGCAAGTTTTCAATATGCAGGAAGACTCTCAAGTTATTTTTAGCAGTGCATGTTCATTTGCTCCATCGGTGATCAAGCAGGATGCACTGTGCCTTTCCTGACTGACTGATGGTCTGGCATTGCACAGTCTTTGTCCCTGTATTGTCGCATAAGATGCTGATAGTAATTTCTTTGTCTGCTTGCTCCAACTGCAAAATTAAGAGATTCACCTTGTTTTTCTCTTGAGTATGATGTGATTTGGTTCATTGTTTATGCCTGCTTTAAGAATTACTTAGGTAAAAAGCTAGTGGAAAAAAATGTAGTCTGTTTTTTTCTTGTAATTGAAACCATCCCATTGGAACCTGTTGAAGAAGCTAAGGATAAGTTCATGAACTTACTTGAGCTTATGTATTAGTGATAACTTAGGGTCCAGCTTCTTGTAGTTATAAAAGTGTTTGACAGCTGTGATAATTTCAGTTAAAGTAGTTGTGATTTTGTGTGAACTACAGAAAAATAGGTGCTGATATGGTGGAAGATTACTAGCCTGAATATCTAGTTTGCTTTTAAGCTGAGACATAACAATTTAAGATTAGTGACTCAATTTTTCTGTAGGCTTTTTCTTGTATCACTGTTGGAACATTTCTGTATTCTCTATATTATATATAGCATTTTTCATTAAGATATACCAGCAGACAAAACATAAATCTTTTTGTTTGAAACTGATTTGGACTTCCATAATATAAATTATAAACTGAATCATAAATTGTCTTGAATATAAAATATACAGAGGCAAGGGATACAATTGTTATGTTACTTTAACTTGGAAATAACAATAGGCTCTAGTGATTGAGAAGTACTGAGATTAATGTTATTTCATTGTGGTTTTAAAGACTTCAGCCTTGAGTGAAAGTATTTTTGTTATAGGAATGTCTTTGATAAGTGTTTGGATTTTAAGTGAGTTTTCTGATGGTTTTGCCCTCATTTTAAAGATTGACATAAATATGTGCTAATACTGATCTAATAGTACAAGCAGCAGCAAGGATCTGTAGGTGTTCTGGTAAGGTTTCTGAGCTTTGCTGTACAGGTATAATTTTACCTGAGCAATAAATAAAGACAATAAAGTTTTCTGTGAATCCCTTTTTGCTTAAGAGGAGAAGTTGTCTTGACTAAAGAGCAAACTGTAGTCCTGATAGCGGTGAAGCCTTGAAATATCAGAACCTAGAATATGGAGGACTTTCCTGGTTATTGAAGGGCCACAGGAAATTCCTCTGAAGGAGATAAAATTAGAGCTACAAGTGAAGCAGGAAAAAGGCTCTGGATGATCCAAAAGTGGGTATTAGCAGGACATGCTTTTTTAAAGGAATATTTTAAAAGTTGTCCAGAATGTAGTGTGTCTGACAACCAAACAGGACAAAATACCAAGGTGGTGCATTTATTTAAAAGTATACTCATGCTGAGAACCATTTGAAATTAAAAAGGTCAAAAAGTAGAAAAAATTCACTGTAGTATGGTGGTCATATGCATAAGACCGGGTTAGGCACGGTACCCATATGAACAGACCAAGCAACCTTGTCACCAGTGGTTCCATACCTAATACACAAATGCTTACATCAAAATTGTCTCCAACCTCCTCTGGGCAGATCTACTGTTAACTCTTCATGCCTTACATTGGGCACCAATTAAGGCTGTCCTGGTTAGGAATGGTATTCCCCAATTCAGTGCCCCTGCTGAGACTCTCCAAAACTACTTGCTGCTTGCTCTCCCCGTTTTGCCCTCCCCTCCCCTGCTGGGTGGGATGGAGTTGAGAACTGAAGGTAAAAAAAGGCAAAGGTCATGGACTGAGACAAGGACAATTTACTAGAAACAATGATAAGAAAAACAGTAATAGCAACAGGATTAATAACCAAAGGGTTCAAAAGAGAGTGATTCCATGCAAAATGTTCACTGGGCCCAGAAGGAGCCCCTTGTCTGTGGACAAGAGTGTCCCTTCCCTCAGCAATGAGGTGAACTGATATAGAATAGCCTCCATGTCCTAATCACACCCTCTCCTTGCTACTGCAAAAAATTAACACTGTCCTGGCTGGAGCAATAGACAGCAATAGATAGACAGCAATATTGCCTGAGCAAATGGTTTAATAAACCTTTAATCAATAAAAGGAGATGGAATGTGACAGTATCTTGAATCTTGTACAAATCACAGATCTGTAAATAAAGAGGTGAAAACTTAATTTGATGGGTTATCTGAAACTGCACAGGTGTTGGAGAGGGTTTTTGAGTTTTAGGTAATAGACCTGTGCTAACTGACCTCAGCAGCACACTTTAGCCCATAGCTAACTTTAAGATGTCTCCCTAAGTTAAGCTGTCTTGATTGCTCATTTAGCTCCTCTTTCACAGCATCTTGCATTTTTATCACTGTTCGAGACCCATCAGGCATGCTAATAGTATTTCTGTTATGTTTATGAATTTAATGTCTGGGGGGGAGGGGAGTGAAGAATGGTGGGGTTTTTTCTACCTGAGTGGGGTTTAATGTGAACACTTAAACCACAGCTGTGCTCAGAAGCATAAGGTAGCTCTAAGTCCATGTAAATAAAATTGTTAATTGTAGCCAGTGCGAGCATTCCTAAGTTATCAGTAACTTGAGGAGCTCAGGTCCTGACTTGTTGTTGGGGCTGATGTTGAGGTCAGCAGAGGCTGCAGGACCCAGGAAGTCTGTGAGTCAGAGCATGCCAATCTCTGTTTCGGTAACTGCGCTCTTGCTGATAACCGGGCTAGTTTGGTGACTCCAGTCTTAACATCTTGGACAGCTGCACATACATCATGAGCTGGGCGTGGGATCTGAAGTTAAATGGTGTGCATGTTATGCAGTTGAATTGTCTCATGCATCCCACCATGACTGCTGTATGTGTGTTTTTGTGTCTACCTATGGGAACTGAAGGGACCAATATGTTTATAAATGTCAATAAAGTATTCAAAACATAATTAATACTAGTTTTAATAGAAATGGTAAAATTAAAGTAAGGATAACCTGAACTCAAGATTTCTGTTTTTAAATGGGCTCAGTGCTTTCCTGTTAAAAATTGTTGGAGTGATTTAAGAAATAATAACCTGTTTTCATGTAAAGTAAGCCTGTAATTCAGGCAAAAGTAATTACAGAATATACTGGGTTGGAAGGGACCCACAAAGGTCATCATTCTGGCCCTTGAAAGGACCATTCTCAAGAGTCAAATGTTTTAAAATCTGGACATTAAGTCAGACAATTTGGTAAAGGCTCATTCTTTTTTATTGCTCCAGTGCTAGTCATTGCACAAAATTAAAAGTTGACTCTTACCAAAGAGACCCTAAATAAAGCATATAAAGTGGAATACATGTTTTCTATTTTGGTGTATTTTGCTGGAAAATGTAGACAGAATTGTCTACTATAATATAAACAATTTAGTCTTTAAGCTACATTTTTTCCATAGAAGATTGACATTTGCTGCTTTTTCCAGATAACAGTAGCCAATGTTGTCTTATCAGGAAATGGATTAACTGCAGTTCTGTAAGTCATGGAGAAGATAAGAACAACTTTGAATAATGATGCAATGGTGGAACAAGGTCCTTGTGTTTGAGAAAAGATTAAACACTAAACTTTCTAATAAGCTGACAATCAGCCTTTTTTTCCCACATAAAATTTCTTAATCACTTAGAAATATGAACTTCAGATAAAGATGTTAAATTATAAAGCTTTATTTAAAAATCTTAAGCTTTTAATCTTTAAAATTATAAAGCTGCCTGCAATAGAGAGAATATTTCAAAATGACGTGTCTTTAATAGGAGAAATTCAATTTAATATTAATGAACAATAATTTTTATTGTTCATGTGGGACTTTATTTATAACATTGAGTCTATGTTGCAGATATAATTCCTTTCGTTTAATATTTTCCAATGTCTAAGAGAAGGTATTCAAGAATAGGGTCTTAAAATCTCTTTAGAAATTGCTGGGTTACATTTTTTGCATCTCTAAATGTGTATCTACTCCCTTGCTAGGCAGGATTTTCTTGATGTCATTGAAGAATGCATTTTTGCACATGATTCCATCTCTCTTGCTATTATTATTGGCATGTATGTCATTTAGTCCTTACTGCATGTTCAGTTAGAAGCTGCTTTTGCAGCTGACAGGGAGTTTTACTCCCCTTTCACTTCCCTTCCTTATATCTGGCCTGCTAATGTTTTCTTTCTTTACAAATTGAAGCTATGCTTTTCTGTGTCAGAAACTGCTTCTTCAATTTAATGCCTGGATGACATATCTGGGGAAAGAGAAAAGCAAGCTTCTGCTACCAGTACTGAAGCTGATTCTGCTGTCTGGTTTTATCTTCAAATATTTGGGTTTTTGTTGAAAAATAAAAGAATCAACACTGCCCATACTCTAGTATAAATATAATTAATTTTGTGATTATGTGAAATTTAAAAAAAAATCCCAAAGCAGGAGCTTTGAGAAATGTCAGAAATACTTTTTTGGCTGTATTGGCTTTTAACAAACCTGTTATTTCAAGCCCTTGTGCTATCTTTTTTGAATAGCATTGCCCTTAAGCAATTTTTCTCTCCTTCAGTAAAGAAGAAATTGTTAATTGTGTTTATTACTGTGTCAGGTTAATCTGGGAGTATTTTGCTTGTTAATACTTTCTTTTATGCCTTGAATTTCAGAGTGAGACAGTTATTGTGCTGGGTTTTGAGTTCCAGTGAATCTATAAAAATGGGGGGAACAAATTAGCAGGTTCAGTCAAGTGAACCATGGCAAAATGCTGTTCTTGTCACCTCATTCTATGCTGTTGGTGGAGATTCTCTATCAATTTTTCAAAAATGACCGCAGGGGACATTGTGCTCTTGCCGAATGTGAACCATGAGAGAGGTCATGGTCAAAAAAGGTAAATCTGGGAAATATTCCATGGAAGCTGTAGATAAGCATACTAGTAAAACTGTGGCTGCATTTGTATAATTTGCATGACTGGAGGGAAACAGTAGAGACAAAATACATAAACAGTAAACTTCAAGCATGAAAACAATGTTTGCAGAACAGAAACAGGTCAATAGGAAAGGAACCTGAGTATTTCCAATTTTGTTTGGATAGGTAGACATTAGCTTGAGATTCTGTATAAATCACACAAATACATTCTTGTCTTCTGTTTTCTTTTGAAACCTGGATTCTTCAAAGCAAAATGTAATGCCTCTCATTTTTTCCAAAGGGGCTGTTTTGCCTCTGTTCAGTGAGATACTGTACATCCAGTATCCCTCTTTTGCATAGGGAGAATCAACTTAAAACTCATTGCAAAGTTAGATCTGTCTTATTATATATCTTGTTTAATGTTTGTCAGCATTGAACTATTTCAGCAAATTGTTTTTTCGCTCAGTATTTTCAGTAAATATTTTTTCAGCATTTCTGATCTTAATAGCCTGAATATTAGCAGCCAAAATGATCATATCACAAGATAACCACCCCTTCCAGAACATTTATGAATAGATTTGGATTTGATATTTCTACTTTATAACAGTAGGAGAAATAGACATATAAATCTTTGTCCTAACAGTGTCTTTTAAGTTTTCTTCAGCTTTTTGTTGTCTGACCCTTAATAAAGTGTCACTTTAGAAATTTTAGAGAAATGTCTGAAAGAAAAATGACCCAAATTCAGGAATGTCTACTATAATCAGAACGTCTTTGAAATTACAGACTTCCATAACCATATATGAGTCTTTCTTTACTTGTTCCTCCTGATTTATCCAAGCAAAACAGTTTTATCTTTTCCCTTTCTTTTGTACCTTCTTTAGGTCAAACATTGGTTTCTTTTTTGGCACGTTAGGTCTATATGAAATGTGATCTGTAATGGAGAATATTTGAGGCAAAATATTAAAAAGAAGTCCTCACCTAAAAATCCCATTCAAATGAAGAGATGTTGAGGAAAGTTTCTGCTCCTCCTTTTGAGTCCTTTGAGGTTATTGTATACTTAATGTTTATATGACTTGAAGAAAATTAGACATTTGTCACAGAAAAAATTGATGGGTTCTAGGAAATGAGCACAGCTATCACATAATTGCAGCACAACTTTAAGCTGAGTGCAGGATCCTTCAAAGGGAATTGAATTTCATACTGTCAGTAGTGTAACATAACTTATTACTTGGTACTTAATAACAACTTTAACTTGGAGGTAATGATTTTACATTTAGACTTCCATTAAAAAGATAAACACCTTAAACTGACCACTCAGCTCACTTAACCATGATGTCTGTTTAGCATGAAAGACTTCATGAATTTTTTCCTCTTTCTTTGGGTTTCTGAGGCCCTTTCTGGTACTAAGCTTTAACAACTTGTCTGCCTGAGACCTTAGTGCCACACAGAAATGTCTGATGAAATTGAGGAAGATTCAAAGCTCCTCACATAGCTAAAATTGCATCAGATGACCTGTGAGAAGTAGGTACCACTGCAAATTCAAGTTAATGTTAAGATTCCTGTCAGCAAAGGCAATCATTTAAGCCCTTTCTTGCAAAGCAACCAAATAAAGTATTACTCAAACATCTGTCAGCAGAGACTTGAGGTCTAACCCTCAGCTAAGCTAGAAACCCATAATGAGGGACACCTGGTCCAAACTGCTTTTGCTTAGACAAAGCTTCAGCACTTCTTTGATGTATTAGTAGACCACATTTGTGACAATATAATTTTCTAGAAATAATCTAATTTATGCAGTCTGATTAACTTTCTTTCATTAGGCCTTGCTATTTATCTTCACATTATAAAAATTTTCTGCATCTGAATGTATTGTACCTTTCTTTAAAACTTCAGATTTAAAGTGCTGGTTTTCACTTGTAAAGCTATTAAGTACTTAATAATTCTGAGATAAGTAGAAGCCTTCTGATCTCTTTTCCATATCCATGTACTGTAGCAAGCCAGCAGAGCCCACTTCCTTCCTTTCCTAATATGGTCAATATTCCAATATTTATTAATTATATTCCCTATGACTTCTTCCTCTGCTTTAATGTTCAAGTTTGCTAATTCAATCTTTTGTCACAGGATGGGTTCATTTCCTTTAGATTTCTGCACCTTTTTAGGTACTCAGATGCTTCTAGAAGTTTTTCAAAGCTCAGGTTTGTCTGAAAGCTGAGAACTAAGGAATACACATTGCATTTCTAAATAGGGCAAAAGGGGTAAGGTGAAGGCCTGTTTTTAACAAAACATGGATAATCACTGTCTCCTCAACAGAGAGTTTAACTGCTGCTCTTGACTTGAGATGGGATAGTTTCATTTACTTGAAAAAAGCACAAGAAAGGCCATTAACAGTTGTTTACAGAGCATGATGGATATCACCTTATAATTACTGATATTCTACTGATAGTAACCTGAATCTTAGAGTTGTCTTGGGAAATAAAAAAGTCAGAGTCCAACAGAAAACCTGATCTTTGTTTCATTTTTTTCTTCTATTAAATGGTGTTAATGTTAGAAAGCTTTAAAGAAAATACCTAGTTGTTAAAACTATTGCCAAACCTGAAGACGTTTTACACTGTTGTTCATTTTGTTATTCAAATTTGAATTTTATGAATTTCTTATATTGCACAAAAACCTATTCTCTTGTAGCCTTTTTTTGTAAGGATCCCTGCTTCTTTGCTTCAAGCACAATCTAGAAACGCTTGAGAACAATTTAAATTGCCAATTTCTTAAGGAGTGGATCTCTCTTGTGATATCACAAGGCAGGATATGTTTTCGACAAGTGAGTATATACAGCAAGAATCCTTAATTTCACAGCAATGTAGATAGAAATCCTGAGGGACCTTAAAGATCATCTAGATCCAGCCCACCCACTATGGACAGGGGCACCTTCCAGTAGACCAGGGTGCTCAAAGCCCCATCCAGCCTCACCTTCCATGGATGGAGCATCCACAGCTTCTTTGGGAAACTTGTGCCAGTGTCTCACCACCCTCAAAGTGAAGAATTTCTTCCTAATATTTAATCTAAACCTGCCCTTTTTGAACTGGAAGTCATTCCACCTTGTCTTGTCACTAGATGCCCTTGTAAAAGTATGGGGGGGCTTGACAGCTGGCTTGTAAGCCAAACTGAGTTAGTAGAAGAAACAGCAATTGATATATTCCAAGTGTATCCGTAGCAAGGAAGAAGACAAGGCCTCTTAGCATGGAAACTGATTGAAAAAGAACATGAAAGATTTTTAGTTAGACTACACGCATAAGTAAATGTGTATCTGTGCCGTATTACATTTTGCAAAACTTTTACCTAATATATTGGCACTAATTGCTTTGCACCAATAAATATGATAAGCTATTGTGATGTAATCAGTGACTTAAGATCATGCTTTGTTAAAAGTGTATATGCTAGAGAACACACAAAACAAAAAAGAAGCCATTATTATTCTGCTCAAGTATATATATATGCATGTGTATGTCATGTCCAACCTGACAGTGGCATTAAAAGTCCCTCTCCAGCTCTCTTGCAGGCCCGCTTGAGGTACTGGAAGGCTGCTCTAAGGTCTCCTCAGAGCTCCTCTTCTCCAGGCTGACCAAACCTAACTCTGAGCCCATCTCCATAGGAGAGGTGCTCCAGCCCACTGAGCAGCCTTGTAATCTCCACTGTACTTGCTCCAACAGGTCCATGTCCTTACTTTGGGCTCCCAGAGCTGGGGTGGGGTGTCACCATAGCAGAGCAGAGGGGCACAATCCCCTCTCTCAGCTTGCTGCTCACAGTGTTTTTGATGCAGCCCAGGGCGTGCTTGGCTTTCTGGGCTGCAACTGCACGAGTCTGGGTCGTGGTGGGTTCTTGTCAACCAGAGAAAGCAATCTGTGATCAAGGAAGGTCTTGGCAAACAGTTCAGCAGAATTATTCAGGCAGTCTAACCCAGCACTGTGTCTGTAGAGCATTGAAGTTAATTTTCCTTCTAATTAAGTAAACCTGAAGTATATCAGTGAAGGTTTACTTTCCTGGAATTAAAACATAGAACATAATGTAAGTGGCTGAGTTGCTCACTAATTGAAGCAATCTGTCAAGATAATGAGGGAGGATTTTCTAGTGAGTGGTAGTGGTGACTGGGGGATAGGGAAACATTCAGAAATTCCTTGAAAGTAGAAACATGATTAGTGGGTACAGACTCAAAGGGATTTATGTTAGGGTTGGCAGTGAAGAAGTTGTGCGCTCTGCGCTCAGGAATGATACTTGAAAAGGTTGTTGCTTACGTTTGTTGTACGAAACTGTTTTATTCCCTCACTAAGCAGGTTCTTCTGATATATGGCAACTATAGAATAACTACTGGATTAAAATGGAAGAGTAACTGCAATTCTAATTTAAATTGAATCGTTACTTCAGGGTGGAAATTTTACTTGCTTGTTGTAGTTCTTTCAAGTGAGTATGTGATCTGGATGGTGTTCAGCACTCATTAATCATGTTTGCATACCCGTTTTACAGCTGGATTTTTTAATCTGGTATTAAAGTTCATTTAACATGCCTTCCAGAAAGTAAATATGTCAGTAAGTTTTGGTTTGTTTTACATACTCATTCTTCAGGTAGTTTAACCCAGTACAAATCTACACTGCATTCAAACTTTATTCAGAGTTGGTCAAGACTAGTTTCATTTCAGATTATGAAATGATTCAGGAACACCTGGAGCCAAGATTTATGTCTTTACCTAAATTTTGAAAGTACTGTGTTTTTATAGCTCTTTAGAGGAAAGGCAGGAACTGCATTAACACTTGTTAGAGCAACAGTTAATGCAATGCTGACTAGAACGTAACTGCCTCAAATATTAATGTTAAAATGTCAAAAAAAAAAAAAGGGGGAGAGGTGGGGGAATAAATTTCAATATTTGGTCTTGGGAAATTATTTATTCTCCTTTATTTAAGAAGTAGTCAAGTTTTAAAGCATTTGAGAGACATTATAGTGATGTGAACAAGGTTTCCTTCTTTTTTTGCTGCTGATCTGGTATGAAAAGTGAAGGCCTCAAGCCCCTATAGAAGTTATTTCACTGGAATATGTATGTGAATATTTTAAAGCCTGACAGGCTATGCACACAGTCACAGACTTTGAAACTGATGTACTTCTCAATTGAAATACCTCATTGAAAATTATCCTTTGGTTAGCTTTTCCTTGTGCCAGAGATATTCAGACCCAGTATGTTGGAAATCTAGATTTCAAGCTGCAAGGATTTGAAAATATCTAGCTTTGAGTGCTTCTGTACAATAATGCTATATCATTTAGAAAAATTGTGTCTGCATAAAGTTGTACCCATATTTAAATCCTTCCTTAGAGATAATGAAAATAATAGTGTGTAACCCCAGGTCCCATAATCTGTGTAATTCCCTTGCTTAAAGTAGATAGTAGAAGGCCATGAGTTATAGAAGTTCTGGCAGGTTTCAGCACTCCAGCCTGCTTTTCCAAACTGTTAAATAGTGAAATGATACCATCTTTTGCTTTCTTTAGAAAATTTCAATCAGCTGGAGTTGTTCATCACTGACAGCACTCCATTCAGTATCATTTCACTTGAGTCAGGGTGATAAATCATACTCTGCAATTTCTCTCAAGAATATAAAACCATTCTAACACTACATCTGTTAAGAATATAATGCTTGTCTTTCTATGCAGCAGAATGTAGATTTAATCACAACAGCACCATTTAAAGGTGTCCATTCTTGTATTTGAATATTTTGACTAAGGAAAATGGGTTACTTTCTGATTAAGGAACAAATAAGTCTTGGGATAATCTCTTCTATTCAAGATCTTTTCTCTATGAAAAGAGATTTTGAGATATATTTGTTTAAAATACCTTCAGGAACTTGAAAGCAACAAGTGTTTCCACTGTTTCTGCAGCTGTGTGGAATGTTTTGCACGTCAAAATGAAGGTGATGAATTATGGTTACACAAAAAGGGCAAGCAAGTTCTATTAAGACAGTTAGCAAAAGTTGGTTTTGTAAACTTCCTTGAAAATGCTAAAACTTTTCCTGTTAAAAATCACCACAAAACAAGTGAAAATTATGTGTTTGAATTTTTTTTTATGACAATACTGTGATGCATTATACTTGTCTGTCTCAATAAATATGCTCTGGAGAAAACCAAATTTTTTCAGGTATTAGAGTGACCTGACAAAAGTTGATAAATCTTAGCTGAACAGACTATGCACTCTTCTTTTTATTCCCCAAATCCCCATGACTCATTCATACATTATCTTGTCTCCTCAACCTGTATTCTTTCTGCCCCTATCCTAGCTTGTGCTCTGGACAGGTTTTTCTCCTTTGCAGCCAATGTGACCCCATGGTGTATAGTCTGCATGCTCTGACTTGGGTTAGACCCAATCTGTCATATAAACTGAATACCTGTGACTAGTTTGAATGTTTTAGCTCCCCCACATCCAGCGGCTGGCAAACTGTTGATTTATTAAATCTGATCCATTTAATGTTTCAGAGGTATCTGTAAATTTTCCAAATAAGTGACAAAAAATGAAAACAAATCTAGTTCCACTTGAGAGGCTAGAGTGCAGTTAGTACGAAGTTAACTTGATAGTGTACATTATAATGTTATAATTGTTTGTACTTTAATTTTACACTGTGGCTGTATTTTGAACAAAATGATGGTCAACTTAAATAAGGATACCTAAGCACAAAGCTGTCTCTTAAGAGCCACGAGAATTCAAAAGAAATATCGAAATATAAATTAATATAATCTAGAGATCCATAAACTTGAATATCTCTTTTTTGTTCAGTTTTAACCAGTATTGAGAAGCTTTTCACCCAGTCATTATCCAAAACCAACCAGCTCATTTACACATATTAGTGTCTGTCTGGGTGAGGGGTTGTGTGACACAGATTTGAGGGAATATGGATCTGCTGGGGAGCAGGCAGGTTATACAGAGGGATCTGAGCAGGCTGGGTCAGGGCCAGGGCCAGTTGTCAGCAGTCCAGCGAGGCCAAGTGCCAGGTTGTGCCCTTGGGTCACAGTGACCCCATGCAGCACTGCAGGCTGGGCTGGACTGGCTGGGAAGCTGCCCAGAGGAAAAGAGCCTGGAAGTTCTGGTTGACAGCACAGGAACACGAGCCAGCTGAGCCCAGGTGGCCAAGAAGGCCAATGGATCCTGGCCTGGATCAGCAATAGAGTGGGCAGCAGCACCAGGCAGGGATTGTCCCCCTGTTCTGGGGAGGACTGGTGAGGCTGCACCTCACACACCGAGCCCAGTTCTGGGCCCCTCAGAGCTCAGGGGACATTGAGGGTCTGGAGCAAGCCCAGAGAAGGGCAACAGAGCTGGGGAAGGCTCTGGAGGACAGGTCTTGTAAGGAAGGAGTGACTGAGGCAGTGGGGTTGTTCAGCCTGGAGAAAAGGAAACTCAGGGGGACCTTATTGCTCTCTACAGCTCCCTGAGAGGAGGGGGCAGCCAGGGGGGGTTTGGACTCTTCTCCCAACAAAAAGTGACAGGACAAGAGGAAATGACCCCAAGCTGCATAAGCAGAGGTTAACATGAGGCACCAGATGGAATTTCTTCATGGAAAAGGCTGTTAAGCGTTGGAACAGTTACCACCACCAGGGAGGTGGTGAGAGTTCAAGAAGTGACTGGGTGTGGCACTTGGTGCTCTGCTCTGGTCCGGTTGACAACGTGGTGATTGGTCAAAGGTTGAACTTGGTGATCCTGGAGGCTGTTTGCAACTTAAATCATTCTGATTCTGCGACTTGCCTTTTGTGTTATGGTTTAGGACATGTTGAAGTTTTCTCAGCAATGGGAGTGCAAATATGTGTCTCTACTTTCAGGAATTTTCTTAAGCACCAGCCTATAGAATAGCTCTTAAGAAATATGGTTTGGTGTTTTTTTCTCTGCTTCACAAAACTTTTCACTTCTTATTGCATTATATGTACAGCTACAAGGTAAGCAGTCCTGGGAAAAGCAAATGGAATGTAAACTGTCTCTCTGAGAGCTTCCTGATGACTAGACCAGAATTTCATGGATTTTTTTTGTCTTTGTGGCCCAGACAATTTCCTCTGGATTACTTTATAGATGTCATCACCACATGTGTTTTAAGAGAAAAATATCTTCTTTCCAAAATTAAGTAGGTACCTGTAACTTAGAGAGTGTTTTCTTCTGTGATCACAAATAGAAAGAGGCATTTAACTGTAGGTAAAACACCTAAGCATCAAAGATTTTTTTTTGCAAGAGTTTTTTATTTCTTATTTCAGGATGCAGCATAAAGGAAGCAAGGAATGGCTGGAGTCAGGGAGGAAATGCATGGGAATTTCTTAAACTGGCTGTACTGTCTGAAGACAAGACAATGAATCATGTAACTACACTCTAATACAGATGTTTGTATTCCTTTGAGGGAGAAGCTGGTCGAGTGCTTAAGTGGTTCTGCAGCACCTCTAAACTTTTTAGATGTGAAATTACAATTTATTTGGCTGTGGAGTGCTTCACAGTTCCTATCAGAATTATGTACTCTCAGCAGTACAAAAAAATTAAAAAATCAGTATTATTTAATACCTTTGCATAAGGTCCCAAATGTAAAGCTGCATATTTTCATAACCAGCAATTAAGGTATTGAAATATAGGTAACATAAATTAAAAACCAAAAAACCAGAAAACCAAAAAACAAACAAATAATCTCTACAAAACTCAATTTACATATAACCCAAGAGATAAGAAGTACTTTGGATACAAGTCTTTGTGGGTTACTTTTTTTCTTTTTTTACCTTTTCCCTCTGCAACAGTTTTGAAACAAGAACATAAATTCATCACCCTTGACCAAAGAGTTCATATCCAGGGAAGACATTTTGTGGGGAATGAACTTTTCTCCCTGCCACTGTACACTTGCATCTCAAATGCTTTCCTGACTTGGGACTTCTGTCAACGCATAAATACAGAGAAAAATGGGCAAGATTATCAAGTGACTTGTAAATAATTGCTTAAAGAAGGATGGGAAAATGGGGAAAATTGCTTAAGGAATATAATTTTATGATAGATACTTGCAGGTGGTGAGTGTGTATATTTGCTGTTCTTCTTGAGCTGTCCTTGCTGAGTTTGTATGCATCAACTACTTTCCCTGATTTAATTTAAACTGTTTTACTAATTTTTGTCTCCATTCAAATGGCACAGACAATTAAAATGAGGATGCCTTTATTTGTAAGGAGCACACTTTTGTTCTGCTTTTCTCTGAACTGTTTCATGTTTTCTTTCTAACGTCTCATTTTTTTTTCAGTGTTCTTTTGAACACATGCTCACCTGCTTTAGAGGATCCAAAGCTACTAATAAAAACACCCTATAATATATAACAGATGCAGAAGTGAATATAAGTGGAAACAGTGGAAAAAGGGGAGCAGACCCAGAGCTGTCATCAAGCTCCTCACAGTCACTAGATTTTTTTTCACCTGCTCATGCAGTGCTTGCTCAAGACCTGTTGGCAGTGACTATACATTTCATCTCTCACCATTTTTTTACCCCTCTACCTCACAGGCTTTTTCTGAGAGTTTGTGACTATAATAAATTCATGTTTAAATCCTGCTGAATGTGCTAAACAATGTAAAGTGGTTGCCATTAAAAAGACAAATTTATGTGCTGCCAATATTTTAACTAGGACCTCCTTCTAAAATTTTTCCTTGGAGACTTTCTGGAATCCTTCCAACTTTTGAGAAACTGGTGAGGTAGGGTGAATGCCAGCTTGGTGAGGAGACCATTGGAGGGCTAGGAGATCTTCTGATTATTTTTCTTTATAAACAAAATGCATTTTGGGAAGAAATATGGAAATGACATTTGACAACATTTTTTGCAGTACTTGGAGTCTGTGGCCTAGTCATGGTAGACATACATGGCCTATTGAAAATACCATGGTTCTGTGTGTAAACTTGAGAGCAAAAGAACATTTATCTTTCTTCAAAAATGTTCTTGAAACCAATTGATATTTGTTGTTCTCTATCCATGTGTGAAAAGTGTGTTTACAGAATTTTTTTCTAGATGTGTGAAGAAAGTTTTGGGCAAGATGGCTTTAAATAAGATGCAGAGAAGTTGTGATTTGGATACAAAATTCAGCGCTCCAGAAATTGTAATTTCATGTGCCTTCCTTTTCTTCCAGGAGTGTTTTCAGATTCTGTTAAACACACCAGGCTTTATTGACTTATGTTTTTTGTGGATACAAACAAAAAAGAAACAAACAAAAAAAACCAACCAAACAAAAAAAGAAAGTAGAGGCTATAACAAGCTTAAAATCTAACAGCTGATACGTAATAATAGAGTCAGTCACATTTTTCATTGTGAACTTTATCTCCATTTGTTGGTTGTAGTATTGTAATTGGACAGTAAACTTGTGGAAGAAGGACCTTCTTGGTGGCACACCAGCATAATTCTCTTGTGTTAAACCAGAACACTTGAAAGGAATTTGTCAATTTAGGTTCATTTAAGTTCTGCTTGCATGTCCTACAATACTTGGCAGTACAATGATGTTGTGTGAAATATCTATAGACACAAATATATTTTTAGAGGGTCTCTGTTGGCAGCACAGAGAACACATTCCCAGTTCCCTATCAGAGAGTACAGAGAAAAACAGTTTTGGTCTCCTCCCCTTTCTCTGTCCTCATTCCATTATCCCACGTGAAATGAAATGCACTGCTCCTAACAAAAAGTTATAGCTTGGGGTTTTTTTTCCAGCTAAATTAAACAATAGCATTTCTACAATTGATTGGTGCATGTTCAAAGGAGTTTTATGTTCTGTGGTGTTTGTTGATTTGATCTATCTGTGTTCAATATGACTATTTGAT
The DNA here is from genome assembly GCA_034336665.1 of Luscinia megarhynchos. Taxonomy (NCBI): domain Eukaryota; kingdom Metazoa; phylum Chordata; class Aves; order Passeriformes; family Muscicapidae; genus Luscinia; species Luscinia megarhynchos. The sequence continues at coordinate 35,340,764 of CM067566.1, read as the reverse complement.
TTTCTTTCTAGAACTGAGCTGCAAGGGTCTTCTGCTTTCTATTTCACGAGCTCTTGAAATCACACAACTTTCTTTATTATGCAATTTAGTGTCACTTGCCTGTTCAGAGGCAGAGCAGGACAGCAGTGAAAGTCAGTTTGTCATTTTGTGTTATACTGTGCACTTCCTTTCTCCCTGCCTAGTACATGACTTTAAAGTTCAAACTAGCTCTGCTATAGAGACCTGTCTTTGTTCACAGATGCTTTGTATTGGGCATACAGACAAATTATAAGTGGAACTTTATTTCCTTTTGTTTGCAGCCTCTTTAGTTCTATGTGGTTGATAGTTTTCAGCATGCACTGAAATAAGCACTCACTAAAACATATGGATCCAAGTGCTGACCTCAGTTACATCACTGTAAATCTGGACAGGAACTGTTATCATTTGGTTTTATGCTGGTGCTATTAAGATAAAGAAAGGGAGTGATTTATTAGTGATGAACGAAGTTTTTATAGCCATCTCAGTCTTGCACAAGTTTATAAGGTTGTTTAAGTACCAAAACTCACAGATTTAACTCCATCTTTTATTATGTGTAAAAAACTCTAAGGCAGGTCATTCCTTGCATAGTAAATGAATGGTATGTAAGGGAATATTAATTAAAAGTCCTGTTATTTGAGGAAATTACTTATTGGATTTTCTTTACATTCTCAGAGCTCTTGTATAATCCTTAATTCAACTAGTTTATTATTTTTAGCAATATTTTTGTGTGATGCATATCACATTGCTTGAGCAGATCCTTGGCTCAAAAGAGGATCATTAGCAAGACAATGAACATGTTTGTAATTTTTCAGGGATACAGACATATAAATGTGTTGTGACACATCTTCTGGACACCTCAAGAAATTTTAACCAACATTCAAAAACAAGGGAGGGAGGCACGAGGAAAACTTATTTCAGGGATATTGATTGTGATTCAGAATTATCACTGCTGTTTGGTCTCATCTTTTAATTCATAGCTCTTTCTGTGTTTTTTCAAGGTGTACTGTAAGGGAAAGAGATAAACAGATAAATAAATTTGCATATGTAGAAAGAATAAAGAGTAATATATGTGAAGAAGAAGCACTTCAGTCTAAAAACGTTTTGTCTTTGTTGCTTTAAATATTTAATGAGCATAAAATACTGTGGTCTTTTGAATGGTGTCTAAACTAACATTGTGGGATATACCTAATTATTTTATTGATTAATATTTTGAACATTTTAAACATTTTTTAATGTGTAGAGATGAAACTTTTCTGAGAAAACTGGCAATAAAATAATTTTAATTTAAAAGGCACAGAAAAGGCAGGAATGACTGCTGTTATAAGGCCAGATTCTGCACCACTGAAGTCTGTGCCAATATTTTCTTTTTCACTAATCACTGACTGAATAAACTGTACAATTTCTCTTTAAAAGGGCACAGTCATTTCATACTTAAGAGAATTGGATGACTCAAGATATATTTATCAACCTTATCAGAAAAAAAAGTAAACTTTCAGGAGGAATGCTTAAAAAATAACTATTTCAAAGAAGGTTTCTGGTTTCTGCATTCTGAAAAACTGTTCAATGTCCAAGATTATAGCACTGAAGATACTGAGTGTATCATTTTTCCATTAATATAAGCAACATATAGGAATTTTTCAGAGATACACATATAAATAAATGCAATTCAAGGCCTTAAAACAGCCCAGAAATGCTTAGCTCTCTTGATGTCTACAGCTTCTCAGAGCAGGCATTACTTTTACTTACCTGAAAGTGGTTTTTATCTTGACATGCATATATAAAACTTTTATGAGTTCCCAAGAATCTGTGAGAAATTATGCAAGTATACTCTGGGGGAAAGGGGCACAAAATCCCTTAAAGGTGGATGTTTAAATAATACAGATAAATTGTGAACTAACATCAAATCCTTATTGAACAGCTCATGGAGACCTGGTCCTTTCAAACACACTGAGTCGAGAGCTCTAAGGCAATAAAAATAGATCTTCAAATATTTATGTATGAATACTGGGCTTATACAGTAATAATAGCTATCAGGAGGATGCTGTACATTAGCAGACCTACCATTTTCTGTGCTGGTGTGCTGCACATATGTTTCTTACTTACTTACATAGTGCCAAGTCCTGTGTTTGAAGTGGAAATTATTTTATGAAGCTTTTTTTATTAAAAGCATATTTGTATATTTGGTATTAGCATATTTGTATATTTGGTCTTAGACCAAATGTATATACAGATACATTTACAGATATAAAGATATACAGATATATAGATATACAGATATATATACATTATTTATATATATATATATATATAATACATTGCTTCAAAAGATTAGGTGTTTCTATTAAGTAATTATTTTCATGCTTGTTACCATTTATTGAAATTTAATAAATGGGTTCAGAATTTCTCCCATTTCTACCTGGATTTATTCTATCTTCACTTGAAACTGCTCCATAATCTAATTCCACTTCGCTTTCCTCTCTTGTGCCAAAAATCCCAGGCTGTTTTGGGTATTGACCTATCTTGGACAACAGTACATTCCCCAAAGTGTCTCTGAAAAAATAACTTCATGCTATATAATATTCACATATGATTAATTGAATAATATTTATTTAAACAAGTAAACCTATTGCATAAAACTTTCCTATGATTTTGTGGTTGGGTCTGCTGCACGAGGGGATGAGGATTTCTGACTTGGGCCAGAATGTGATGCTGCAGCTGCCCTTGAAGAAGGGCCTGAGGAGAGAGGAGGGAAGAAGACCAGGATGTGTACAGACTAATTCATATCCTTAAATAAGTAACCATTTAGATTTATTTCTTATAATCAAAAGCATTTAAGCAGCTTTGCAGTTTTAAAAAACTTGAATGTAGTATTTGTCTTTGGAAGTAGAGGTTTTACCTTTCCACTTGGTTTTAAAGCACATCAACTTCTCCATTTTAACATATATACAAATTTAACAGGCAGACCAACTTAATAGGCTATGCAGCAGATGATCCTTTATTTGCAGGGAAAGAACCAGCATATTTTTGATAAAACTGTGCTAATATGAGCTCCAGCTCACTCCAGCAGCTGTAAAAGAAATTAATTCACTGAAGTTCCCTATTAAACCAGCAACTTGTGCATAGAGAACTACTTGGGTGTTTCTTAGTTTTTTGGTTTTTTTTTTTTTTTTTGGGGGGGGGGGGTTTGTTTGTTTTTTAAATGTGTGATTGAAATAAAAAATAACTGGGATTTTTTTGATTGGGAATTTCACCTCTCTCCAGGCATGTGGTCCTCCTCTATGTCATAAGGGTGATTCTAACTTTAATTTTACATTCAATTCTGACTGCAGAAGCCTTGACAGCTTTCAGTCAGAACATTTATTGTTGTTTTTCTCCTTCTGAAGTGTAGTAAACTGAGGGCAACATTTTACTAAGATTTTAAGGTCTCTTTATCACTGCTAATATTATAAAATACTATGTCATAGCAGCTAATTGTTATGCTACATACTTGAACTCTCCACTTACTGGCACAGAAGATCTCTTTGCTCTTCCAGTAGTGAATATTGTTTCTGGTCTGTGTAAGCCTGTTAGTTGACTCTCTTATGGTTCATCATAATTAAGGAGGGTCTTATTGATTGTTGCAATTTTCACTCAAGTGAAACATCTTCCATGTCTTCCACTCCACTTTGGCCAATAATCTTCTCTGTCCCAGACATGATGGACAAAAGTTGGCTGGCTTGTTTGTGTTTTGGGGGCAAACAGGACCAAAATTGTCACTTTTGTGGCATTCAGAATCTTATAATTCAATAGTCTTCCTGTTGAGGATAGTAGAGGAACATTCTCTTAATAAGATGCTACGTGCTCTTCATGAGCTCAAGTATGCCAGTATATTTTTTATAGCTGTTTGGGGAATATAATGTGCCCCAAGACAAATTCAGATTCATAATGGCCTGTGGAAGTGTGATTGAGAGGGATAAGGGAGAAGATTTAGGAAGACTGGCTTGAAGATGGAGAAGGTCCAGGTAAAAATGTGGAAGACTGGAATACATGATTTTTAAAATATATTGAAGTCACAGCCGAAAGAAGAGGCATCAGAGCACATTTGCAAAACTTCAGACTTTATCCCAGCTGCAGTGTTGCTGCAGTTGTTGTTCATGTTGCAAGGTTTTGTACCCTGTGTTATGGTATTTTGCTTTTTTAACTTTTATGAGTGATCCTTATGATCATCAATCTCAATATAAAAAAAATCATTAAAATAAAAAATTAAGCAGGTTGTCGATTTTTTTGCTGAGTCTATCTGATATAACATTTGAAACTGGTTAATGTTTATTTACCAGCCCTGAGCGAAAATTACATATCTTGTGGTTCTTACAGCCTGCAGTGGAATGGAAGTGGGTTTTAAACTGTAAAAGGTGATGAAGTGCTTCCTTCATGTTTGCAATGCAGCTATTCCCACTCTGGCCATGAATTCTGCTCAGTGACAGCTCCTCCAAGGGTGAGAAATGTTATACAGGTGTTATTGGGGCATTATTTGACATGCTGAGCATGTGCTCTTTAAATTGTAGGTGAGAGGATGTGTTTGAAAGGGGGATTTTAAAAATATGGTTCTGAAAAATGAGAGCATTCCAATTGGTCACAGCTGCATTCAGTGTAATATGATTTTTTTTTCTCTCTGAGTTGCTGGTTTTATCTGAGTTGATCTTTGAAGTACTAATTTGGTGCAGAATGTTGTCGTCATTTTTAGGTTATATAGAATAATTAGTTGAAGTTAAACTGATAATATCCTATTTTTAAAAAATAAAAATGTTTGCCTGTCTGATAGGTAAGAGCAGTGTGCTAAAAGAAAAGGAAATTTCCTTTTGAGTGGATGTTTCATCCAAGAGAGCTAATTAATGGAAAATTGATACTTCCCACAAGATGGCAGTGTAGGTGCGTTTTTTTAACTTTCCTGAGCTAGAATTGTTCTGCAAAACCCGGAGAGGATTGGTAGTAAGTTAGCCATTTATGACTACAAAATAATTACTAAATGTTGGATTAGTGTAGTTATTAGTAGTGTATCAGATCCTGGGTGATACAGAATTTCAGTAACTTCCATTGCTACTAGGTTTTAGTATCATTTATTTGAAATACATATAACTGTTTTCTTGCCATTTGTTTTGTGGTTGGAAAACATAACCACTCTAAGCAATGAGCATTTTGAAAATATCTGGTAAAACTGAATCTTACAAGCTGGGGAGTTAATGATCCTTTTTGGCTGAATTTGATTCACCAGATGTTTCTGTGCTTTACTGTGTAGTCAGAATTTCTATGTGTGTAGACCTGTGGTCCTTTCCTTGGATGCCCATTAATCTGTGTGTGAATTCTTAAAGGCCTCATAATGCATTCAGTCCCCTACTTGTTATTAACTGCTGTCTTTGTTACAAGCTTAAAAGCAAGGTAGGATGCTCTTAAATAATAGAAACCATTATTTGAAACCATTCCCTGAATTCATCCCATGCTTGGTGTTTTGTTTTGTTTTGTTTTTTTCGTTTTTGTTTTTGTTTTTTGTTTTTTGGGTTTTTTTGCTTCGTTTTTATCTAAATGCATGGAGTTAAGTTGGTGGTATCTTTCTCTATTCAGTATAATACAATTTTTTTGCTCATAAGTGCTCCAGGTGGCTTTTGCACACAGTGCTAGAGCATTTGCTGTTAAGTGATCTTATTTGTAAAATGTAAGTTATTTAATTTTCTGAATTTAAATAGACTAAGCTCCCCCCACCTGTTTTCCCAAGAACTTGAAAAGGCTGGAAAAGAATAAAGGTCAAACCATGGTCAGTGTTCCTTGTCCAAATAGGGCATTAAGAGCCTGTTGAATCTCCACTATACAATCTGTTGATTTCAGTTTGTACAATTACCATTGAAGTAGAAGTGATAGAAAGTTTCTTAGATTTTTTTTTTTTTTAGGAATGTATGGATACTAGATGATTGCTACACAATGCAGTCTGTCAGTGTAACAAACTGAATTGTGTTTTAAAAATCTCATTAATTTTGCTGTTAAGCTGGTTTGCTCCAAGTTGAGGGTAGCAATAATGAAAAACCAGAATGTGAAGACTTAGGCTTCCTACAACTTGATTTGACAGCAGCCATGGGAAAGTGGAAAAAAATGGAGGGGTTCTTCAGTAAGAAGGAACCATCTTTCATCACCATGTAAAATGTAATGGTGTTTATCTCTGTTGAATACCTTGCTGTGTTGTAGCTGTTCACAAAATCTATTCCACAGTCTTGGAGGCCTAACAAGTTTGTCTTTGTCCTTTTGGCCTATTTCTTATCTGGCTGGCACAGCCAAATCTGTGTGGGTTTCAGGGAAGTGTTGAGGCTTTTAGTGCTTTACACAGGTATGTTACTGATTAGCAATACAGCTGTGTTGTGGATTATATGTCTCCACAAGTGTGGTGAGGATGGAAAGAACAACTCAACAGAGCATGGAAGATAGAATATGTTTGATTAATCCTAGCAAGCAGTGGTTTTGTGCAAAAATGTTTATTGTTTTGGTGCTCAGTTGGATTTGTGTTATGCTATTTAGGTTATCATACAGTTTCAATACACTTCTTCAATTTATATCACCTTGTGGTGTTCAGGAATTTTGCTAGTTGACTGGCAATTATTGTACTGAAAAGTATTTGGCAATATGTTTGTCTGTGAAGTAATGGAAATTTACTGTACAGGTTAACTACTGATGTTTGTTTAATAGATCTCAGTACCTTGTTGAGGTCTCAGTCACTGCCTGAGGAATTTACAACCAAAGATATGCAGAGATAACAAACCCACATTGAGTTTACTTGGCTGAAAATTGTTAGCCAAACCAAACATGACACATCAAGCGTGACAGATAGCATATAACTTGCATTCCAGCATTAGTGAGCCAGTGAAAATAATTCACATTTATAAATTAAATACAGGAAAAATTAAATTGGAATTAGGACCAGAGGAATAAAGTGGAAAACAAGGTAGCTTTCATTCCTCAGTGAAGGCTTTAAAAGGAGCAGATTTTTATATTCTAAAATTATACAAAAGTTGGACACAGGATTATTGATTATTCAGAGCAAACTGTTTACATAGAGAAGTGGCCCAGAAAGGGCTGATCTTCAGTATTGTGTATAAAAGTCAGGATGAGAGAATTAATGTTTAATACCAGGAGATTTTCAGTTATTCCTCAGCATTTTGATGAAAGAACTGATATGAACTTTGTGTGTAGCATTACTTTTTGATTGCCTTCAGAACAGATCTTTTTTTCCTGAAGGCAATTTGTTTCGTTTAGTTTATTGGGTCAATGAGGCCCAGTCCTGGAGCTGAGTCACAAAGTGTGCTCAATGCCAGCCTGCTTGATTCTCAGTTTTCTGTATTTCAGAACACACTACCTTATCACATCAGTGTCAGTACTTCACAGAGCATTCAAGTGCAAGTCCTGCACGGTTATGGGGGCTAAAACAAGCCACTGAATTTCAATCAGACTTAAAGCTGTCCTTTTGTATTTCATCCAACACTGACACTGATGTATTTTATCACTTACAGAGAATTACTGTACATAAATTGAATGTCTTGTCAGTAAAACCATCGTTATCTATATCACAAAATTGTTACAGATCCATTGTCAAGGTCACCTCAATTCTTGCTCAGTTTTACTGAACAGATTTATATTGACTTTGTGCAGTTAGATGGAAAAGATAAACAAAACACAACAAATAATTTGTTTCTTTATTTTCAAATTTGAAGATTAATAAGGTAGATGAATTTACCTCATTCATCTTCAAATATTCTCATTTTTTCAGATGGCAAAAGCTTCATCAGAAGAGAAAAGAAATTTAAAGGGGAAAGCTCTGAGCTCTAAGGAAAGAATCTTTTTGGTCTCAAGAGCTTGTAAAAGGAATTTTGGATTACAAAACCCAGACAAGTAGCTCCAGGATCTTTGGTGGCATGAATTTCAAAGGGCAAAAGCAAACTACTTTTAAACACTGGTAAGTAGAAGGAAGAGCCTTCAGAATAGTTTAAAAAATAGGCACTGGAACAAATTGATAAGAAGGAAGGCTTACAGAGCCTTTTTGAAAAGGAGACATGGTGCATGAGGTGAAGGAAAAATACATCACTGCCTACAATTACCTGAAGGGAGGTTGTAGCCAGGTGGGGCTCAGTCTCTTCTCCCAGGTTACAAGTTACAGTACAAGAGGAAATGGCCCCAAGTTATGCCAGGGAAGGTTTAGATTGGATATGAGTAAAAATTTCCTCACCATAAAGACTCAGTGATTGGAGCAGGCTGCCCAGGGAAATGGTTGAGTCACCATCCCAGAGGTATTTAAGAGAGGTGAAGATGTGGTGCCTGGGGTCATGGTTTAGTGGTGGACTTGGAAGTGCTAAGTTAAGGATTGGAATAGATGTTCTCAAAGGTATTTTCCAACCTAAATGATTCTGTGATTATTGAGTGATCCAGAGCATGAGAGAGTATGCATATGGTCCTTGCACAGAACAGGACACCAGACTTAATGAAGGTAATTTATTGGGATAAAATAAAGTCTGCTTTTCACCATGAGAGGGAAGAGGGATAACTACTAGCAATTAGGTTTATCCTCTACAATAGCTATGTTTGTGAATGTTGAATGTAATAAGGCAGGCAAACCATCAGATCCAGTAATCACACTTGATGTTAAATTCAGTAGCAAATTTTTGGCTTTTCATTTACTAAAGGAGATATGAGAAGCAGTGAAAAGTATCTGATTCCTTTTTTAAAAGAATTAGGAACAAGTTATTTTTTCACTTTTTCTTATCCTTTCCAGCTCCATGTCCAATAGAGTAGGATTATGCTATTTTATTTAATTATTTTTCATATTCAGATCACCTCAATTAGAATAATGCTTTCAAGGGGTTTGTGCAGTCAAAGCAAGCTCAGAAGTATATTTTAATTTAGGTGACCTTCCCAGCTTGTGGATTGACAGACCCACATGTTATTCTCCTCTTCAGTTTCCTAGAGGCAAAATTTAGGGCAAGGAACAGGAAAAGTAAATTTCACTTCAATTAAAAAAAAAAACAATGAAAAAATTCCAACACAAAAACTATCAGCAAACCCAAGAAACCAGGTCTGCAGGCGTGGGATGTTAGTTTAGAGCAGAGGCCATATAATCATTAGAGCTGGGTAGGGGTTGTGGCTGTATTATCTGTGCCACAGATATTTTGTACCTGTTGAGAGTACTGTACTTTGATGGGAATCACAGCAGGAGATTTGTAACCTGAAGCTAAACAGCCCATTAAGTGATCGTGCTACTGCATTTTTTGCTTCTGTGGTACCTGAAATCCTAAGCAAAGGGGTGTTTAACCAATAGGTCTAAAGAATAGTGCCCTTTATTTTGTGTGTTTCTAGTAAAGTACTTCTGGAGTTGTAAAGACTCAAGTGTGGACTCATGTAGCAATCCTGACTTGCTCTGGATCTTATTATAAGCATCTCTCATATGTGGCAGAGTAGACTCATAACATCATCCTTTTTTACCAGGAATGCACACATTTACAATATGTCCTTCAAAATTCTGGAGAAAATGGAATGACGAAAATGATCTCTAAAGGTCACAGTGCATTTCCCCTTGTTTTTCCTAAATCAAGAGAACAGATGACAAAGCTCCTGGTTGATGATGTCCTGCTTGCAAGTGAACGATTTCCTTCTCTGTTTCCCTAGAACTTTGTAGGACTTTTATTTCTAATTCAATCTCAATCACTAAACAGCATTATATTGTTGAGAGTTAGCAAGTGTCTTGTCTTGTTGTTAATCTTTTAACAAATATATTTCATATTTCTGACTTTATGTTTCCATTTTCCCATACATCCCGGCATCATACAGTGTTCACAAGCAATATGTTGTTTGGGGTGAATCACATGTGTTATGGCACTAGTAATATGAACTGGAGTATCTCACTGGACTAATAATAATAATAATAATAATAATAATAATAATAGTGAATATGAGTCAGTGCAGGAGTGGCTAAGATTAACTCAGAGTTTCGGGGAGCCAAGAGATGATTCATCCTTTGAAATAAAGAGACGCTGCTAATAAACATTGATAGACATTCAGTTTTGTTTGCAGCATACCAGCTCTCACTGTAGATACTGAGGAAGCAACATGAGGAAGTGAGAATGTAATACTAGCAGCAGTTTTATGATCAATGACTTATGTTGATTTGTCATTGCTGTAGATATTGGCACTCTCTACTGTCAAGATACAGCAAAAAACCTTACTGGTTTTGCTACTGTGGCAGCTTTTTTTCACAGTCCTTAGTGCTGCTCTCTTGCACTTGAGATTTGCTGGAGTGTTTCCTCAAATTTCTGGATGCTAAGTGCATATCAACAACAGCTCTGCTAATTTATAGTATTTAAAGTGGCAAATGACTCAGATAACAGGAGAATGATAACAGTATACTAAGATAACAGTAGAATGAATTTATTCTCCAGAGTAGATGTGTTTGCTCCTCCTCTTCACATCTCTGCCAAATCATTTTAATTGGGACCTCAACTCTCTGCCTTCTGTGACAGTCACTCTGAACCCCCTACTGCCCTGAAGCCATCTTCACAAAAAAATGCTGAGCTGTACCCGACTGTTGACCACGTTCTCACAGCTCCAGGTGAAAAACAGTGTGATGCTGGCTTTCCTCAGCTGTCAGACAATGTCTTTGACTTCCTTGCTGGTGTGGCCACTTGCAAGAGAGCTTTTGTTTTTCTAGTCACTGTATGTGTTTGGGCTGGTTTTATCTGGTCAAAGGAAAGACACAGCTAGGAGTCAGACTCGACAGTGTAGTGATAAACTCCAATTGGTATCCAGTGTGATACCAGAGAGATTTCCAGAGAGCTTTCTGCCCTCAGGAATTTCTCTCCTCCCTACCCATTGCTCAGAGTGGGAGATAGTCACAAACTGTGTGTCACAAGCTGTCATCTTTTCCTGTTGTATTTAATGAACATACAGCTGCTGCTTTTGTTGCCTGTGCAGTGCCTCAGACCATGGTAGCCACTCCTCTTTGTTCACCCAAAAGACTTATCTTAAAACTTATCTTAAAAAAAAACTTATCTTAAAACTTATCTTTCTTCTAGAAACAGAAACAGGAGAGAAAGCACTGATGACACTTTTACTAGCCATGCTTGTTCATGTCCTTAATTTTTTGAGAATTATTTATTAATTTTTTGATAGTATCAGGCATTTAAGTTGACCAACACCTACTGCACAAAAAAGGATATGACAGGCATTCTTTGGCTTCAATGAATAACCTGTTTGCATGGAAAATATTCAGACAGTAGCTGGCACATAAGATAGCACAATGGAATTATTGATAAAACAGATGGAATTACGAACATATACGTATTAGTTAAAAAAAAATAATGTAAAACAATACAATAATCAGTGGAGTGATTATTACCTTTTTGCTGTCCTGAAAGTTTTATGAAATAAATAGTTTTGTCTTGTCTAAAAACTCTTCAGAAAAGAGAGTTGTATTGTTGTAATAGCATGTGTAATATTAGTGGATTTCTGTCCACCATGGACACTAGGAATCCTTCTGCCTTGGAAGCTGAACTACTTTGGACAAGTACTTTATTTTTTATTTCTCACAGTATCTACTTATTACATATTACTTCAGTGGCATTCAAGCAGATTAACTTTCTCTCTTTCAGACTGGAATACACATGCCTAACACTTCTCTTTTTCCCAGTAGAACTGGTAAGTGTTATATCAATCAGATACATCCTAAAACTGTATGTTACTCAAGAAAACTAAGCAGTTTTCCCAGGTTGAGGCATCTTTCTCCATACCTTCTTACAAAAGAACTGAGCTCTATTTAATTAGCATTGACGTGATATCCACTGACAATTGTACAGAGTGTTCAGAGACCTTTGTGTTGCAATGTGGTGTTTCTTTTCATTGTGGGATGACTCTGCACTACTAGCCTCTATCATAACAAATTAAAGTTTAACCCATTCATGTTCTGGAAATAACGGGGCTTTGCCAGGTACCACGACACTTCTGTGTAGGGGTGGAAACCTTCCTTTGTGGAAAGGTTGCAGCTTGAATAATTGAACGGGAAAAACTGTGACCATGTTAGGACTTTCTGGATAAATAGCTCTCAGGCAAGAATTAGCAACATCTATGTACACACAACAAAGTTCACATTGTTGAACATGGTGTGGGAAATAAGGGAAACAGAAACAGGTGAGAGAAATGAGAATCCAGTTTTCTTTATGCTGAAGAGGTATCAGATACCAAGTAAGGTAGAGAAAGGATCAGAAAGCTGCAAGACAATTTAATATTGAGCTCTCAGTCAGATGGAGTCTATTGTGTTTTTTTCCTACTCAAAACAGTAGACTAATACCTTCCAATTAAATGTACATTTCAGAGTGGGAACATTCCTGTGGCTTTGTGAAAGCCAGACTTGAGGTGATTCACAGTAAGGTTCTCCTTTGTGGGAATCCTGAATTAATCAACATACTTACAGAGAAAATAATGTAGATATCCAGCATCCTGTAAGACTGAACAGTGCTGCTCAAATTCTTTTTACGTGGTCTATTTTTATTTGTCTAATGCCACATAAAATGATACTGCCACATGAAAAGGATGTGAACATTATACTCCCCCTCCTTCTGTTGTGAAATAAGCCTTCACATTGCTCTTAGTTTGGAAATTTAAAGTACATTAGTCTGTTACTAATTATTTATTAAAGATAAGAGTTGGCAATGTCAGTTATTTTGGAAGTTTGCATTGCTGTGTTGGTTCCCAAAGTCTCTCTCACTAACTGTGAGAAATTCTCCTTCACTTTTAGAGCACTTAGTGGCCTCTCTTCTGTCTCTTTTTTTGACACTCAGCTGTGACATGGTCTGCATCTCTGTCCTGATACTATTAGTTCAGATGCAACAATGAGGAATTATTTACTATAACCCACAGAGCTGGAATCCAGTGCAATAGGATGAAGTCTGTAATATAAAATTCAGATTTGAATATATGAAATCTTCTTGAGAGTGAAATCTATGAAGAAAGGGACCTTTGATAGGAGTTTTGGAAATCCCAACATGGTAGATTTTTGTAGAACAAACAATCTTGTCTGGAAAGTCCTGTCTGTATGGAGATATGCTGGATGATCTAACCCAGCAGGGTCTGTCTGGGCTTTTTTGGAATGGCATAGAAGGACTCGATGCAAATGATAAGGAGAAAAGTTACCTTTGAAATCCTATGTTACTGTTCTAGTCATCTGATATGATAATACCCAGCAACAAGAGGAACATAAACTGGTATTAAGGTGAACAGCTAAATTAAAATTCTCTCCAAAGTTTCATCTAAATCCTTCTACTAGGCTGCTTATTTCTCACCCAGTGCAAGAACACTGTTTCACTGTAACTTTTCCTAACCTTTCTTGAAAACTGTGACTTTTTCACCAGAAATTTTAGTCACGTAATATCAGATATTGGTGAATAATACTTTTGAAGTTTTTGATAGAGAAAATTACATAAGTTTGCAAAGGATGATGTTATTGTAAAGCTTATTTAAACTTATGTTAATTTTCTTTTCAGTGGAAATATTCAACATTCACATTGAAAATGCTCCTTTTTAAATTTTCTTTTTCAAATCACATTTGAGATTACTTTGAAGAATTCATTACTTCTTTCGGGAAAGCAGAGTAATAGGGCTGTGATAAAAAAAAGTTGAATTGTTCTTTTGGTTGGTTTCACCTCATGCCTTGAGAATTATATGTGTTTTTGGAAGATCTCAATGACTTTTCCAAATTGTGTTGTCTGATGCTGTGAAGCAGCACTAGGTTGACTAATAAAGTAAAGAGTATGAGGGAATCTACTTTGATATTGTCAGTACATTTCCATTGAAAGTTGTGTAATAATATCTAATAAATTCTGAATATTTATGATGGCCAAATACATTGCATAATTTGAACATCATTGATATATCTTGGGTGGGTGGGTGTAGAGTAGAAACCTGGTACAATTTGTTTCTGTATGCTGCCACTGGCAATCCTGCACTAGAAGTGTGTCTTTTGTCTGGGATAAAGAACTGTCTTCTATCATTAGGCAATAAAATTGAGTAAGAGATGGGATCCTGTGATGTGATGGAGAAATGAGATGTTCTCTTGGAAATACTCTAGGAGGTCAAGAATTTTCATGTAACATCAAAGCCAAAGGACTAAAGAACAGGCTGCTGCTTTGTAGAGGTAGCAAGATTATTTGTATTTTTTTCCAGTTGTTTTGATGTTAGTTATCTTCTAGACATGAACCAGTTTCAGAGGGTGGGAACAGCTGTCCATGTTGATAGGGATATCTTGTTGCTGTTGTCTGCTTTCTTCTGACAGTGATAGTCACTGCTATCAGAAACAGGATATGGAAGTTTGACAGTTCCTGTGTACTCTCATACATCCACTGTTTACGTAAATCAGAGGGAAATACTTTCACTCTGCCCTGCTTGTAGTTTAAATGGAGAAAAGACCCAAAGAGACTAAATGAAATGCCTGTGTGCCAGGAAAGTCCTTCATTAAACATGCAGGAGAAGCTGCATGCATTTCAGATGTGTAACTTTTTTGCTATTTTTTTCTTTTCTCACCCTGTAGGAGGAAGAAACACAAAAAACATTGCTGTCTCAATTTCAGGGATTTCATAATAATTTTGATCCCTGTTTTTCTGTTTAAAAGAAATCCAAACACTGTAAAATAGCTGCTGAATATTCCCACTAATGTACTCTGCCCAACTGTAGTCAGTTTTGGTGCTTAGGATCTGCCCTGTTTACAGTCACTGAAATTGATAGGTTTTCCAAGTTTATTGGACTTGATTCAGTACAAATTTATCACCCTGCAGTGCATTGCATTGCACTTTTTTTTTAAATGTGGAAGTGTTTTAGGAGAAAGAACAAGATTAGAGTAACTGCTATACAGAGTGTTCCCAAAAAGCCCAGCAAACAAAAGGAAGCCAAGATTGCGACAGATAAGGAATGTCATTACAAACATAGCTCAGGGCTATTCTGACTTGTGGCCATAAATGCAGGAAGTAATTTTCCTCCTGGATCCTTTTTAAATATAGGAACAAAATAGAAGTCTGGTGATTGCAGGTATAGTGCGTGGGAGATACTGAAAGGTCGTAAATATCTGAGCAATAGAATGAAGGTGCATGTGTATGAATTCATAACTCCTAATTGTTAAATTTTTTAGGATGTTACCACTAATCCACCAGCATCTGTGATAAAATTACATAACTTCTTAATAGTACTTCCTTTCTTAACAGTCAAATAATGCAGTAGGATGTCCCTGTTCTTATGCTCTGAACAGTATGTCCACAAAATTGCTTAGAAAAACTCTTCAGTTCTGTTTCCATTATGGCAATTACAAGAACTACATGCAGGAGCTTTAGACATTTTAATAATTAGCTGGAGAACTGTCAGGATTCATTAAAAATCCCAGACAAACACCATGTATATGAAACAAATTAACTCTGCTGAGATAATAAATAAATTTAAAATAAAAAATTCCAGAACACTACCTTTTTCTTTAGTACAGATCAGTGTATATGTTCCTCCCTACATGCACATTTTATATGTTTATGAGGGGTTTTGTTCTATGATTAACAGGTAATTACCAGTTCTTATTTACAGCAAAACCAAGAGTACTCTCACTGCTTTCTTATGAGCATTTGTTAACATTTACATTTCTATATTGTATATATGCACATACCCTTTAATCTCTCTATAAATACATTCTTTAGAAGGACTTTTTTGGGCTAAAATTAAATTGCAAATCTTGCTATTGTGTTTTTGACTCAACTACATTTTTCAGTTGTATTTCACAGTTAACTCTTGCAAATTAAAATTGGCATTATGCTCAGCACAAAGATATATTTTATTGCTTAGCTGGCCATCTCATTTTCCAGTTGCATATTTCCTGCAATTCACTGATTTTTCATTATTAAAAAAAAACATTTATCTGTAAACATTTTTTCCCTTACTATTTCTTCTGCATTTTAAATTAATTATTTCCCACATCTTTCTTTGTGGGAAATAATTAATTTAATAATTAACCCTGAGGGCAAACCAATTGCCTTCATTTTAGATTCAGACCAGCATCTGCCAAAACAAACAGGAGTGAAATTCTGGTGACATAAACAGTTTACACATTACAGGAACTCTTCCTGTAAAATTCAATCTGCAAATTGAAGTTCTTAGAACATGAAATCACAGCACTTAGAGTGAAATAGTCTTCTGTCTAGCTGGGAAAGGAGTTTTGATGGTGGTGGTAATCTTGCAGGTTGTTTCATTTCTCAGTGTTTCCTAAAGAAAGTGCTATTTTCCTTTCCTCCACTAAATAAATGCTTGCTAGGTGCAAAGAGCAGCACTGGTTTGTATAAAAAGAACAGTTAAAATGGTTAAAGAGCTACCCAGAAGTTTGTTTTTTTTACAACATTCCATAGCCACCAAGTGCCCTTATGAATTTGTCCATACAAAATACTATGTCCTTTAAAGAAAACTGAAAAACCTCATAGACTTATTGAAGGTGGGGCTTAATCTTTAATGGTTTCCTGTTTCAAGTGCTCCACTGTAAATTGTAGTTATTCATTTCTGCACAATCAAGCATAGAAACTAAAGAGTGTGCTTCATTCATGTGTGAATAGTTACAAACACAACATAGCAGTTCAGAATGTGATTACAAGACTGAGCTTTCTCCAATGTATTTAATTTTGCTTAAATTTTTCTCTATCTGGATCCCCAACAAAATTCTGAATAGTAAAAAGAAAAATTATGAAGTAATTAGCATTCCAGAAATCATACAGTGGACTCTGGGGGAAAGCATGCAAGCAAATTAAGTAATGCATATTTCCTTCCATTAGGGGTTAGAAATTATTTTGATCAGTATATAAACAAAAGCTGGCAGTCAATTTTTATCTCAAGTGAAGGAAAATGTTTAAGTTGAATAATTGAATTAAAAAATAAAATTAATATGGCCCATTCACTTAAAGGTTTGATTTGGTCATCCTTCTGGGTCCCTTCCACAGACTGTTCTGTGGTTTGATGCACACTACAAGGGTGGGAGGTTGGCTCTAACTCTAGGCTGCTTTTCCTAGAAAAGGCTCACCTACATAACCCATAATCAGCAAAAACTGGGTTTCTGAAAAAGGGGTTCTTGGTAAGTGTTTTCTTGCTAAGAGAAAGATTTTTGGTTCTGTTGTGGTATTAGTCATGTAAAGGTTTAGGGATTATGTCAAAACACGAGCTGAGTAAGAGAAGAAACCAGAAAACATTGTGTAATATTTCTATTGTAACTTCTGTTGTTATTTGGCATTCCAGTTTTATTTATTTTGACCTCCATTTTTCACTTTGTTTTCTAGTTAGGTTTTTAAGTCCCTTTCCCAGTCCCAGACAGAAGCTGCTGTACTAACTTCTGCAAGTTCCTCTTGTTCAGTAAGGACATTTTGAGAAAGCAGTTTAGGATCAATATCAGTGGTTTGATAGACCCAAGGATGGAGTAAAAGGCCCCAATAAGTTCCTGGATGAAAGAGGCACTTGAGGGTGGTGTAGCAAAAAAATAGGGGAAGGAAAGAGGTTGCCTGGTCCTATAAACCATTTTTCATTTTCTAGTTCTGTCTTTGGCTGAGAGAGACTTGTTGGTAGAAGACAAAGAGAGGACAGTCTGCCACTGCCTAAAGACCACATAATACTTCCTCAGTTTTTCCTGGTTTTCCATACACACTCTAAGAAGGTAATTTTTCCAATCTTATAACAGGAAGTCAAGATTTATAATGAATGCAACTTTTTTGAAGTAAACCTTTTTTACTCAAACTAGGGCTACTGATTCTACACTGTATTATTTTCATGTCTGGGACATAGAAGTGTCCCAGAAAGTAAGGAACTCACAAGGCATTTTACTTGCAATGTTTCTCTCCATATTTTCTTTTTAGTTGGTTCATAGCTCTTTCATATTCTTCCTGGAGCATTGGGTGGTGGAAGGTTTCTAGTGAGAGAGAGGACATTCATATTTGTTAAAAAATGGTCTCGTACCAGAAATCACAAAGTTTTTTGGAAATTAATGATACATAGAATTCTCTGATTCAGAAAATGCAAGTGCAGAGAAATGAAAGATTTTTTTTTAATAACAAACTAACAACAGACAGCTGAAAGGCAGAGAAAAAAATCTTGGAGCTAAAGGAGAAAAAAAATTATAAATGTACAATTTAATTCCCTCAAAATTTCAGCAGCCATAAATCAGCAAATGCCATCTATGTTTTGGAAATGAAATATTTAGTTAATCCGATAGGCTTTTCTCCTCGGGCCAGCTGCATGCAGAACATGCAAGCCTGGTCATGTCCTCACAAACATCTTTCTGCGAGATCAGGATGTGGGTTTGCCAGTCATCGCTGTGCTTCCACGATCCTCACACCAGTGCTGATGTCAGTGTTCCCTGGTGATGTGAGCTGGCTCAACCTCCTGGAGGCTGTCACGTGCTGCGAGGCAAAAGGTATTGTTGTGTTACTGTGGGGCTTTGCCAGCAGCTGGCTGGTTTAGAGGAGCAGCTCTTTGAGGAAGCCTGCGACAGGACCAAAATGGGATGAGCATCTGGCAGTGGGCAGCATGGGTGTAGGCAGGTTCTTGATTCCAGTGTCTTTTCCCTTTTAACCTGTCATCCTAAATATCAATACTACTTGTGTATTTAAGCATGTCCTCCAAAGCTGTGACTTTTCAATAAGCCCACTTTTGTTACTTTTTTTTTTTTTTTTTTTTTTTTTTTTTACACAGAAAAGAAGGTGGTATACTTTTGTTGAATTTTTTCTCATAGAGCCTATGTGATTAAGTAAAAGTGGTTATCCATGAACTGGAAAAAACCCCAAACAAACATACACACATATTGATCTATATAATGTTTCTTTTTGAAAAAGCTTAGGAATCACAGGTGCTACAATTTTATTGCTACATATTGACACAAATGATAGCAGAAGCACGGTAATTCAGCCTTTTTATGAAGCTTCATTCATAGTAATGCATTGTAACCTTTTAAAAACCTGTCTGGCTACTTCAAGAGTTTACAAGAGAGAATGGAAGGAATAGCGTGCTGTTACATAGATGTTTTAAAATATTAATAGAAATAAAGTATCTTTCAACTCTTTACCCAATCAGCTTCTTTCCTTCTAAAATGTATTGTACTTTGAAGCCTAATCTGTTTGCAATGTAGCATGATATCTGTTTGAAAACTGGTATTCATGAAAAAATAGAAATTGTATTTGAGTATCAGTTACTAGTTAAAAAATAAAGTTGCTACCCCTGCACAATAGGATAGTCACAGCTCTTGGTTATACAGGGTCAAAGTGAGTTTCAGTTCCAAAGAGGTCATGGATTCTTGAGAAAAAACAATATGAGTTCAGGCCAATAATGGCAGAAATGCTTTCTATGCTGAAACAGTATACATTACCATTGAAACAGAAGCATTTTGGCCTGAGCTCCCTACCTGCAAAGGAAAGTAATTAGCAATTGCACAGTTAGTAATTGCATCTAATGCTCCTAGTCTGAAAAGGATTAAAAGAACTCAGGACTGTGTCTATCACTGACAATAAAATTTCCATATGGAGTGAGTGATTCTGGGTTTCCCCTTAATGTTAAAAATTTTAAAAGCCTTTTCAGCATGACGCCAGGGCAGAAAATAATATTTTCTTAGAAATCACAGGGAAATCAGAGGTATGAAAATCCTAATTTAGAATTTGATGTTTTAGTGTGAGGAATCCTGCCTTAATAAAGTAATCTGATTTAATTTCATTGCTAAAAAGATTGTTAAGCACTGAAACAGGCATCGCAGGAGTGTGGTGGAGACACCATTCCTGGAAATGTTCAAAAAACATATGGAAAAACATGTGGATATGGCATCTGAGAACATGGTTTAATGGTGAATATGGTGGTGTAGCTGGGTTGACAGTTAGACCTGATTATCTTAATAGACTTTTCCAACCTTAATAATTTTATGGTTGTATAATTTGTCTTCCATTTTGAAAATTGTCTGCTTCTGCAAGGACAAAAAGTGCTATATCCCCCTAAATTCTGCAACAGTGTCCTCTGAGTGTAAGTTCCTTCCTTAGCCCTTCAGTCCATTTTGCCCACTTGCTTTCCAAACTTGGAAATGTGGTTGATTTGCAAGCTGTTTAATTAGGACCACCTAGGGATGCATTTTTTTCATAGTCCGGATCAGCTGAACAATTCCTGCTAGTTCATGGGCCAGGAAGGATGAGGAAGGCAAGTACACTAAACTCCCACAAACCTTCTTCTGGGCAGAATTGGTGTTCAAGGAATACACAAGAATTCAGACTATTCTATTCCATCCCTGTCTGTCATGTTTAGAGTTTCCTTAGTGTAGCAGCATATCTTGCCCTAGGAAGCCCTCTGATATATTGGATACCTCCTCTCCACAACCATTTCCAGGCCAGTGTGGGACAAACCCCCACTTTTCTCAGACTAAACTAGGTGTGTTCTTTCTGTTCACCAAGGGTATTTCATAAGCAATGAAAACATTGTGTGTGGTGCCCTCATGCTGTTAACAGCACTAGGTTTTTCTACCATAAGCAGAATTTTTCCTTCTTTCATCAGGATGTGCACATGGAAGTAGAACCTCTGCTGTTTCAGGCAGAGACTGACCTCACAGGTGGTTTCAGGTTTCTGAGTAAATTTTCCTTCCCATTACTCTACAGTTAGCAGTGTTATCATTTACTTGCTACAAGATAAAGTCCTGCAGCCCATTCTTCTGTATATAATTTCTAAACCTCTGGATCTGGTAATGGAAAGTAGAACTATGCAGCCACACTCAGTGATTACAAGAGAAATCAAAAAAAGGAGAAAAATGGATAAAACTTGATTTCTCTTTAGGGAGGAAATTCCCAGCCCTCCACTGTCACTGTATGGTGGGCCTTTGTGCCATTGCTTGCCCCCATTTGTCACGAGCTGTGTGTCACCAGATTAGAGATCAGACTGGTTGTGGGGTGTTATGGTGGTCTGAATATGAGCAGTCCCAGAAGCACCTCAGTAAGCCCATGTAGAGGATATTAAAAAATGTGCAGAACTACAGAACAGGCCAGGTTAGAAGAAACAAAATCATCAGGTCAAACCTTTAATTGGAAATGGACCATAGATGAGATTATCAAATATTCTAGAACACCAGAGAGCTCATTTTCCCGGAGAGGATGCCCCTAAGAAGGCTGTCCTGCAGCTTGTATGGATTCTTGCCTGTCTCTTTATCCTTTATTCCCTTGACTGGTACTGGTTTATGTTCCCTCATTAGTATTATGACACTTCACCTCTCAGGCTGCAGACTAATTATCAGCCAATGGTGACAAATTTCTTTTCAAGTTCTTCTCTGTTTAGTCATCTGATGAATGTGTTTCACCAGAATTTTTGTGAAACTTACCCAATACCAGACTGATTCTAAAGAGCAAGGTAAACACTGGTTCTGTGTCTCTAAGGTGCTTACAGGCTCTACATAGTCTCTTCCTTGATGGCTTCTCATCCGACACCCTACATCAAAATGTAAAAAGATGAAGATTTAGATGTGGAAAGGTCAAATATGAAAAATAGTGTAATTTCATTTCATCTTGGCACTAACAGAACACTAAATTAAAAACAATGCTGGATAAGGAAGAACTTACTGCATGTAGAGTCCTCAACTATCAAATGTTCTATCTGAAACCACATCATTTAGAACAGGAAGCCCAGAAAAATATGTTTCCTCCAGATCACGTTGACGTAATGGTGTATATAATATAATAAATATTCTGGATTTCAAACTGGCCTAATTGAATCCTCCATGGCAGAATGATATGAGAAAGCAAACAAAACATTTCCTTTCTTTTCCAGAGAAAGATAAATAGGAATATCTAAGCAAGTCCTGACAAGCCTTAAAATCTGATATGAAATTCGATTGTATTATACCTCCTAAACAGGACGCCAGAGCTGTTGAGAGTTGGTTGTTCCGTTATATAAACCTTATTTAGGAGCAAAAAAGTAACAGTTGGTGACCAGGAACTCTTTCAACCCAGAGCTAAAATGTGGTGTATCAGACTAGGAAGTTTAAAAAGCCTAACATTTTCTAGATGTTAGAGCAAATTGTCTCTCAAAATGTTTATTGTTCGAGCCATTTAGTTAGGAAACAACCCTCAGAGGCATAAAAACTGCACAAAAACAGCAGAACAGATCTCTGAATGGTGGAGACCAATTATTTTGCTATTGCATTCAACTTAAGCTTAAAGAGCAAACAGATGTGCTTGAAGTTTATTGCCCTTTGCACTGTCCTTTCCTTAATTCAGTTAAGTAGATGGAGAGAAAGAGAGAGTTGATTTCTCTCTCCACATAGATATCTGGCTATCAGTATGCAGCAGGCTGAAGTCCACAGTTCTTGTGGCAATCACAGTCTTGTGATTAAATTTGTCTTTTGGTATATCTCCCAGCTTCTGCTAAAAGATAAACTATCCTCATGGATTTTAATTTTGTTCTTTCGATTAAAAGTCTGATGCAAGGCAAGAAATTTGTGTCTTAGCAGCTCCAAGTTCTTTCCTTTTCTTTGACCGCCAAGTTAGAGGGTGGTGTAGGATTTAAAAAAATACACTGATCTCCACTGGATTTAATGAGTACAGTTTTAAAACTAATTTTATACAAATTTGTCACTCTATTTATTTTTTTGATATGTGAGTGGAGTTATGTATCCAATAAGAGATATGCAAACCCCTCAAAAGCTGCCAAAGAATACAAGTTATACAAGCGGGCATGTCACAGGCTGACTTGGTGACTCACATCTTGGCAGCTGCCATATAAACAAAACTACTGAATTGGTTGAATCTGTCTAATCATGAAACCTTTTGTGCAGCTCACTTTCAAAGATATGCTGTAAAGAATTACTAGAGAGTGAAAATTTGATCAAAATGCATGAATTACTAATGATTTGAAAAATTAGACTAGGCTTTAAAAATTCAATTATGATAGTTGAATTTCAGGCACTGAGTTTTGATCAGATATGAATACATATTAAATCTAAACCAAAGATTTGAAAATCAAAATGCGTTCTATTAGTAATTTCCATTTCTGCTTTGGGTGTCAGCCAAACACCAATGCCAGAGCTTCTAATCACCTGAAAAATTTTTGAATATCAGGTAAACATTGAGGATCCAGTAGTCATACTTGCTTTAAAGGGGATTAGAGTCCTGCTTTTATATTCTGAGTGCTTTAAATATTCAAAACCTACTGAAATGCAAGGAAGAAAAAAAGTACAATAACTATGATTCTGCAGGTCAGATCTTTCCTCATTGTTGTAGTACTATAGAGGTAGCCAAGTTGTAAGTCAGGGTAGTCATGCTGCTGGTTAGCAGTTATTTGCCAGTTTCTAGAAGTGTAAAATATATTTATACTCCACAGTTCAAAAACAATGAGTGTTAAGCATTAACTGTTGTTGAGGATACTCAACAACTGTTGTCCTTTGCTGGATCACAAGTCCCCTCTAGAAAATCTCAATACTGAAAATTCAGAATGATTACTCTACTATAATGCTACAGTCTTTATAGGTAGATTTCTGCTGATCTGCACATGTGACTGTAAAGTCTCATTTTTCTTTCTCTTTTCAATTCTTCTGGAATGCTCATTTTTTAACTTTCAGAACTAAGGACTCAATCACCTCTGCCTGGAGGGAAGCGAAAAGTATTTGTGGTCAATTTGGCTAGACATTAACATTTCATTTAGAAATCGAGTGAGAACTAAGTTTATGCATATTTTCGACTAGTCTTAGCAAATCTTCACAGTTTGTCACATGCTCTGGAGCAGAATTTCCTGTTAGATGGTTCCTAAATCCATGTTAATTAATTTCTTCTGCATTTTTCTCCAGAACTGTGCAGCTCAGAAGCTGTAACCCAATACATATGGAGATGGATTTTAGTTTTATGAGATAGGGCAAAATAACCTTTAACTGAATGTTTCTTTGAATATCAAGAAATTAAGGGATACTGGAAGCAAAAGAGCTAACAAACCAAGACAGCTAATGCAGCTCACTTTTATCCAGAAGGTGGAGAGCAATGCCATGCAGGAGGGAGGCCTTGGAGAGAGGCTGAAAATTCCATCTTGTTTCTTTAGGGGATTCTTGCATAGTTTTCACCTTCACTGACTACAGGGGCAGTCGAAAATTCTTAGTCAGAAAGGTTTGGCAAAGAAGGAAGACTCCATCAGGACCAGTTTGCAGTTAATGCAGTGAATGCCTCAGTGCTATATGCTATGCCATTAGTTTTTGTCTAGCACAGAGGCTTGAACACAGATTCAGCTGACTTGTAGGCTGGTTCAGGCTCACTGAAGTTGATGACATCTTAGCATTTCCCTGAAGCTTAGCATGCAAATCGTGCCTTAAATACAGATGTTTCCTCAGCATGACAAATGCTTCAGTGCTGAAGTGTCATTTAACTTGAGATCAAAAGTGCTTTTTTGTAAATGCAGCACCAAGGCTTGAAACTTACAGAAATTAAACACATTTAGTTTATTTAAAATTATGATGATTGCTTTTCAAGCTGTTGCTGATTGAAGAGGCCAAAACCAATGTCTAATGAAGTTTTTAGTCCTTATGTCTGTTAAGCAGACTTCACAGATTGTTGTTTGCACCCTGGAGTATTTTAATTTATGCTACAAATGTGTTTTCAGGGCCCAATGTTTTAAGAAACTCATTGAAAATGAACTTTGAATTTCACTCCAATGTGTAGAGTGAGTACTGAATCACTTTTCTTCCTTAAGCTCTTTAAATAATATTTTTTCCTAACGTATGGTACAATGACAAATTAAGGGAAAAAAAGTGGCCAATAGGAAACTTACTATCCATACTAATATTTATACAGACTCTTCTTTGTTCATAGGAATGAACCTTACTCTTTCAGCCACAGAGTTTGTACCATGTACATGTCATTGACAAATGTCTGTACTGCAAGATTCAGCTATTTATCTTCAGTTCAGTTGAATAGAACAAGCTTTGTACTTTAGAGAAACATTTTGTTCTATGTTTGTGCTTTTTTCTTGGCTTTTTTTTTTTTTTTAAATGTTTGACATATTAGACATAATGGGGAATGATAAAGAATAATGGGACTACTCAGATGATATATTTGATGATTTTTCAAGGAACACAGTCCCAGAGGTTGGCCTAGTGACCATAGTTTTTGGTTTTGGCCACAGTGTACCACAATTGTTCTTTTTGAGCAGTGCCCACTGTTGTTTTCAGTGCACAATCCTGTTCAATAAATGAAATGGCAATGTATGTACTTTTATGCCTTTTTTGAGTTTTGGCATTGTTTTTTCATTTTGTTTGCCCTTTCTGCAAGTAAAAATGAATAATACTATCAGCATAAAAAAAAGAAGGAAAACCAATATGAAAAAATGTAAATTTGCCCTGCCATAATGGTGGTCTAAATGGTCTTAAATATATTTTCCAACCTAAGTGATTCTACAATTCTAAAGATTCTGTGTATAGCATCACAAACCTTCCAGTGATTGTGATTATCTATGATAGTATATAAAATAACATAAAAGAAATTATAATAGATAAGAGCATAGATTTGCCTCAGCAGGTGACATTTGAGGGATCCATAATATGTCAAAGATTATATATCAGTTAATATATGATCATTTTAATTAAAGAGCAAATCTAATTTTGATATATTTCAGGAACTGAGAAGAAAAATGAAACTCTAAAATCCAACTAGGTAAAACATTCTTAATAAAATGTAATTTATACAGATTTAAGCTTATTTCATGATCTTAAGACACCAAATTTGGGAGATAAACATCACTGAGAAATAGTGCTTCACAACTTTCATAGAAGTTACTATCTCCAGGGGCATGCAGAGATAGTGACTATTGTTCTAAAACAAAAAATTTCTGTTGTATGTGTAGATTGTGAGTGTGTAGTAGGCACATATACACACACACACACACACACACATATATACTTATATATAGATATGTAAAAAATTTCTAGCTGCATTTTCTCTAGTCTTCCATTAACATGTACCAGGTATAGTAACTTCCTTAAATCAAACCAGCAGCAATAGTTTTGATAAGTATCAGCTAATTTGTAAGCATTGTTGAGGGCAGTCTATTTAAACAGATTTACAAATGCAGAGAAGGATAAAAGCTCCATAAAAGAGCACTATATCTGTTTGAAGTGAAATTGCCAGAAGGATTTTGTGCAAGGAAGCTCTTTCATTTTTGAAGATCTGTTCCAGATTAGGTAGTAGAGAATTCAGTATTCTCTGCCCATCTCTAGATCTTTCTTGAGAACTGCACTGTTTGTGTGTATATGATATTTTTAATGCTTGTAGTATTATTTGCTGAAATAATGCTTCAAGGTCAAATGCTGTACGAGATTTTGAAGTGCTAGTCATCTAAACTAAGTAAATCCAAATAGTTAGATGAACTAAAATACAACTGTTTTTTCTGAAGGGTTCTATATTCCTGTATTCCAAAAATATCTTTATTTCCACTTCTGTAGGTTTTGTTTGCAGCTGTGGGAAAGTGCACTGAAAGTTATCTATGTGCTTTTTTTCCTGCAAGCAAACAGAAGTGTGCTTATCCTCATGTCCTATAGTAGAGTTCAAAGCTGTGTGACTGAGAGCCTGATTTCCTTCCTATTCTTTCTTTTCTTTCTCAAATTTGTGGCTGCTGAGGAAAGGTTCCATGGCAAAGAGAAAAAAGCTGCTGAGACACCTTGAGCCATTTCTTTGATGTGGAGATTGTGAGAACTAATAAACTAGCCTTACAGTTCCTCTGAAATCAGTGAAATGAGAGATGTCCTAAGTGAGTGTGTTCTTGGTGGCTGCAGAAGAAGCACAGCTGTTTTGGAGTAGCTGGAGTGTAGCTCACTTCAGAAATGCTTGTGTTTAAGGTAGTGCAATGTGAATATGAAGAGAAGGAGATGGCAGGGTCAGGGTGAAAAATAAGGGATTAAGTAGATCTTTTTCCTTCTGCTTGGATGTCACTGCCATAAATCTCTGCTTGATCAGGCTAAATCTAGAGCCTTCAACCATTCAGAATTCCTGGACCAGATGTCAGACCTGTCACCAGATGATCATCCTGTCCTGTGCAGCCTCTCTTCTGTGTGTAAGGAGGAGGGCTAGGAACCCTCTCATGAAAGTGAAAGCTTAAAAAGTGCAATTCTTGTAGCAAGAAATTAATTCCACCTCTGCAGTTGTAATAATCTCTGTAAAGTTTGCCCAGCAGATGCCAGCAGTGAATTAACACAGAGCTTGTGAAAAATAAAAGGACTGGAATATATAAGTGTTTCAAATGCTTCACAGTTGAACGATTACTTAAAATAGTTCAAATTTTTCAATTAAGATTAATTTTTACTGTGAAGATCCTGATTTTATCCTCTGAATCCCTGAGAGAATAGTGTGTTAGGTTGTTTTTACACAAATCAGAAAACATCCAGATTTAAAATTGGGCCACAGTTCATAGTAATGGCCTTTCACTTAAACAGTGGGGTTTAAGTTACTTATTTTAAAGATGTTCCAGGTTTAGCCTCTTCACACCTTATTTTTACCTGATCTGTTCTCTTTCTGTTTACTTTCTGTCCCCATCAGAGTAAGAGCATAATGCTTCTTGTTTACTGTCCCTTTCTGTTATAATTTTAAATTTGACCTGACATTAAGCTGTTCCTTTATATATTGCAGGGGAAAAAAATCTAAGTCATATGGTATTATCCTCCTCTTTCATTTCACCATCTGGATTCCTGGAGCTCGAGCTGAAAACTGTCAACGTCTCTTGATGCAAAGCAAATAGTCTTAGCTAAAAGGGAAGTTCAAGCTGGAGAATCACCCTGTAGAAAGTTTAGAGCAGTTCAACACTGGAGGAAGGAAATCATCATCTGTCAGAAGAGCCCCATCCTGCCCAGAAGCCATAGCTTTAGGTATCTAATGCTGTTCCTTTAAAGATTAATCTCATATATACTATTTCAGTGGAAATCAGACTTTGGTTTTATTGAAGCTTATTTTTGGTTTACTGTTTGCAAAGCTTATGTTTCAAATAAGCAGGAAAGGTTCTAGTCTCTCATATCTGGGCTTCCTCTATTTCAGAAAACTACAAGAAGGATTTGTTACTCCATGGTTCATCCCATCAATAACAAAATTGATACACATTTGATTTTATGGCACTCATAATACAAGTTAATTCCAGTTCATTCTGAACTCTAAAGAATGCAATGAACAATCCATATAACTTTGTAGATTATGTATCTCTTAAATACCTTGAATTAAGGCACTAAATAATAAAAATAAACTAACACTGTCATGTAACAAAGCATTTGAAAGGCCTTATGATTTGGGCTTTTGTATAGGATCATAAGCACTGAAAAAAATGGAGATAATTACTAATATTTATTTTTTACCCTTAAGAAAAATACCACTTGAAACTCTAAGGACACACTGAAAAGTAAACTTGTGTAACATGGGTTTGAGTGTTCATTCCAAATAATGATCATTATATGAGTCTAGAATATTACTTGTTATTTTATGTTCTTGGCAATTAGTGTATCTCATTTAAAATATTTATTTTTCCTTTTGGCTGAGTTTCTGTACAACACTGGAAGGAACAGTTGTCTTTAAAATTATGGTCTCTCAGGCAAAATAAATTATGTCTTGGAAATATGTCAAGACTTTTAACTGAAGATGAGGTTTCAAAACAATCTTTGTGCAAAAAATGAAACTCACTTTCCCCTTCAACTCATCTTTCTACCTACTGCTTCTCTGGTTTTTCTCTCTTTAAATCAAACATATGCTCTCTTTCTTTCTGACTGGAAGACTTCCAAAGTTTGGGGGGAAATCTAACAGGAAACCCTTCCAAAACATAGGAATCAGGACTTGTTCTTCCTGTGCAGATAAAACCCTCAGATGTGTTTAAATTCAGACTATCTGAAGCTAGAAAGCTGTAGTTGGTTTGGGGCAGTTTTTAATTAAATGGTAGAATTTTGATGGCTATTTCTCACATTATGATTTGAATCAAAGATTTTGCTTCACAGTACATATTTCTTCCAGTAGGTCCCAGATGTGCAAATAATTTGAGATTTATCTTAGTTTAAGTATTTGTTTGATTCTGAGGCTTCCTTATCAGATTATCAGATGGAAATCAGTGCAGTATATGCTTTTAATGAAATTTTCTGTATGACTTTGATTTGAAAACATCTGTCCTTTTGAGTTACGAAATTAATCCAGAAGAAAAGACCAATACATGTAAGATATGACTTAAATTCTTTCCCAGTATAGGCTCAGATTTTTCTGGTGTCCTGGAGTCTAATTGCATATTTTATGAATTTAATTTTTTCATGTGTGACTATTGATATACCACATAAATGTATTCTTAGAATAATGCCAATTCATAGAATTAGAATTTTGTGGAAGTGTAATATCAAAAGCTAACTGAGCAATGACTAAAATGATTAGCTGTAATTAGCTTCACATTTCATTCTGGTTTTCTTCCTCCAGGGAGAATACATTGGACTCCTGGTCTTTTATTGCTAACATTATTACATTATTTATTCTTTCACTGATTCCCTGGGAAAGTCAACCCACCCTGTTTAGCAGAAATTTTTTGGGGGTATCAAGGAGCAGAGATGAGCAAAAGCAATCAAGCAAGCAATGTACCATCAACAATATTCCTATTGTTATTTGAAGTGTGTTACTAAGAGGAGCTGCTGAGCTACTGTCCTAGTGTGGTATTTGGTGGTTTCATGTTTTGCAGGTACAACCATTATTATTAAACCTTCCCTGGTTTCTAGACTATGCTGAAATCCTGCTTAACAAGGAGACACACAGAGGTAGATGATAATCAGCTTTAGGACCTACCTAACACATGCTGAATTCAAATTTTCCTTACATCTTTTACATTATTCTGCCATGTATTGGGAAATTGTCTGATTTTAACGAGACAGTCATAGCAACTAAAACTGTCAATTCAGTTGGAAGTTTTTAATCCAGAGGGATATACAGATGTTAGGGATGCTAAAGGTGTGCCTAGCATCCTGTGTATTCAAAATGGGCTTTAAAAATAGTGTGAAAATATGCAAAAGTTGAGACATTGGGAGAATGAAGAGTAATTCAAAACATGTGTTTCTGTTCCTTTTCTTCTCCCCACAGACTTATCACTCCCTTCCACAGAAGGTAAGTACTATTTTTCCACTCTTTCAGTAACAAAAATCCATAGAATTAAAGTCACCACTCCTAAGAAGGATATATATTCATTTTCCAGCTTTCCCAGGAGCTATTAAATCTTCTTATACTATGAGCCTAAGTAAATTACCAAGCAAAAAATTATTTTTTTAGGCATGTAACCCATGAAGTATGAAGACTTTTTGCATAAATGCAGCTGAGGATTGACCTGGATTCAGAAGGCCCAGTACTGCTCAGGAGGTAGGAAACTCAGTTTTTATTTTCATTGCTACTATATGACATGCTACTTCTGAGAATATTCACTGTGAGAAGTAAAGGCACATGTATATAACATCATAAAAACCAGATTATTCAGGATTGAATTGAAATTTTACTCGATGAAGGCAAGAAGTTAAAGATTTAGAAAATAAGATTTAAAAGGCAAGCAAACATATCAATCAATGCCAAAATATTTACCCTTGTATATACATAGTGAGAAAATTCACATATATATATATCTATAAAAGAAAACAAAAATATTTCTGAAATATTTTATAAATATTTAAAATCCAAAAAGTTAAAAATCTGTACTTCCTTATATGGTATACAATATACTAAGTTGCACATATGCAACATTTCACAAGAGAAAGTTAATTCTTAACTCCTTATGGCTACATTTGCGATCTAGATTCCTGAACTGAATTCCTGGTCTGAAGAATTCAAGATGTAAATTAGTAGGCACTATAGTGAAAAGAATTATAACAAAGTAAGTCAGATCAACTAAACTATGCTTGGAGAATTAGATCAGAACAACCAGAATGAAAAAAAGTGGCCCCTACTACAAAATAATTATAAAAATAGGCTTCAGTGCCATATGTTTATTCTACTAAATAAATACTGTTACTAGTGCTTATAGAATCAGAATAGAGGGGTAACATCTTCCCACAACAGATTTTTTCTCCTATCTCTTTGTTATTAGGATGCAAATGTTTGAACACTGACACTGATCTAAAAACAACACTAATCCTTTTGCCCCCAAAATTACTCTTTTCAAAAATTTTTCTATTTAAGAAAAGCTAAAAGTAATTATCACAAAACAATTATTTATCTCTTTGATGATGTAAAAGGTGTTTGGCCATATTGCTGAAAATGAATTCCTTGGGATGCTGTGATCTTCATAACTTCTCCATTTAGAGTATCATCTTCAATTATTGTTATCAGTCCCTCAGCAATTATTGATGGGCTGAAAAAAAAAAGTCATTTCAGAGTCATATTATAATAGAACAAGTAAAAAAGACAAGAAGCTCAATGTAAATTTATATATCTGAAAATTTAAAAAATTGGCATTTGAAAAAATTTATTTTGAGGAAAATCCGAGGTGGTATGAATGTTTCAGGAGAGATATGTATTCTCCTCAATCAGGACATACATCTAAAGTGGCTACTTTACAAATCATGATTTCTTTGCTCTAGTTTCTGATAAATGCCTGTGGACATCCAGCTGCCACTGGGCTTCCTATCAAAGTTTTCTCTGTCAGGGAAATGGACAGAAGTAATCCTTAAATCCTCTGCAGCTCTTTACTGTTGATTTATCCTGCTTCTGTAGCAGAGCTGACATACAAATTAGCATAATTTCACATGCAGCTTGCAACAGGTGCAAAATATTTTACATAAAAGTATGGGTGAAACAACATAGTTATACAATTTCCTTTGCACAGAAGCATCTTGGAAGCTAATTGTTAGAAGCTAAGAAAGTGTTAAAAATATCACTTTATGCTTGTCATGTTCTCATGGTCTGTCCAACCTGTCTGCTTTTGGCTTTTGTTGGCAAGACTGTAATGGGTCAGGTAACTCTTTGGTCTGATCCATGGTGGTTGCTACTGTGCTCTGAATCAAGTTTTGTCAGTTCTTGGTCTGATTTCCATCTTGGTTCATGTGACTGTACTCATTTATAACAATTCACTTGAAAATTTTGTGAAAATTCAGTGCAAATTATATATCCTGTATCCCACAACAAGTTTGATTAAACAAATTCATGAGGGAGCATCAAGGGCTATTAAAAATTAAAATCACTATATTTAACTTGCTAATTGGATTTGGACTTTGCTGGGAAATGGGAATGCAAAAAGCATATATCACTGTGCAGATGGTGCTCTTAAAATAGGGTTAGATAGCTGCCATTTTTTTCTTTCTATGCAGATAATGCATTTGATTTTATCTGAGGCAGCATTTCCCTTTTATATTAATTTTGCTGAAAGTTTGTCTTTGTTCTTCATCAACAAAGTGCAAAAACTGCACTTCATCTGACTTGACTTACTCCATCACGCCATAGAACTGCATCATGTTTTTTATCTCATCCTTGTATGAAAAGTATTGTCCCATATTCTCTTCTTTATCTATTGATTGGAGAATTGGTGTGTTGACAAATCCTGGACAAATTGTGTTGAGTCTCACACCGTAGTTTTCCATATTGGCAGCTAACTAGAAAAGAGAAAGGGGTAGGCATTTGTCAGCAACATTTTAAGACTTTTTTGGTAATTTTGTAATTTTTGTACTGTGTAAGCAAATTTTCAAAGAATGAGATTTACCACAAAGTACTTTTCAGTATTGCTAAGTAAGGACATTTTGTTACTACCGACTGTTTTAACAATTAAATTTGAAGCATGTTTTCTCTAGTAATCCTACTAGATTACTAGAATAAAAAGCACATTTCATTTGTTAGGAGAACAATTCTACAAGAAATCAGAACTCTTTCCAGGTAGCTGTTTTTTTGAATACTTTTTGTTCTTAGTGCTCTTTAGCATATCATTAACATGCTAAACAGTATTCCAGGGTAATGATATAACTCTTCTAAACAAAAATAAGAAAAAGTTCTCCCAAATGTATGCTTCCAATCTTATAGGAGCTTTTTTAATTAAAAGTAAATTCTGAAATAAATAAAATTATCTTTAAGGTACTGTATTTATCTTCCTCACATCAGAAGAAGTACAATATGTTCTCTATTCTTACCACTGTAATGCTAAACCTTTCTAGTGGCTCAGTAGTCCATGCCAAGGTATGAATCTATCACTGAGCATCTCCACTGGAAAGTCCCTGTGAACTGATTTTTTTTTCAGGAAGCAGCTCAGGAACATGATGAAATAAAGAAGCACAAGTTGTTCTGGGAGAGGTAGGACCCCTTGTTCGTGGTTCTACCAAAGTGTGCATGCAACAAAGAAGTCTGATCCACATCCAGGTATGTGTGACATGCTGGATTAACTTTCTTAGCAATAGCACAGAACTGAGCAACTACACATGATATATCCAAGAATAACTATAACTGTTAAACACTGCATTCTATTTATTTTAACATTTAACAGGGCCCCTATGATGTAAGTCACATGTCATTTTCATGGTATGGTAGCCTGCCCTTTTGGTCTGGGGGGCAAGAAACTGAAATCCTAGATGTGAGGTGTCTGACCCACCCACCATCAGGTAGTTCACTGTGTTTATTATTGTTCTTTTCTTCCATGGCATTCTTGTGTTCCTTAGAGACAGCATTTCCTCTTATTTACTTTTGCACTTAGATGGTGATATTTGCATTTCTAATGAGAAAACAAAAATGGAAAACTAGGCATCATGTTCTTGATGTTATGATATGTTCAATATGGTACATGAGACACTTATCCCTACTATTTTCTTTATGTTAATTAGAAAAATTAATTGTTTTTGTGGAGATGGGTGCATAAAATATGGATAGAGTGTTCAAAGTATAATTTCAGATGATTAGTTCCAGAAATTGGACTGGAAATCTTGCTTAGATTATCTTTAAGATTAACCTATTAAAGTGCAGCTGTATTTTCTCCCTCCAAGTTGTTTTATTACAGTGCTTGCTCAATTTAACTAGAAAGTTTTGGAGTCAGAGGCTGGGACTTACAATATGGTCATCTTACATGCCCCATCCTGAACATGTCATTTTGCATTTTCAGAGTATTAAGAGCTAGTAAGAATAAATAATGATTTGCTCAAGTCACTTTTGTACACTTTAGTGCCTATAGTCATTGACTGGGTCTTAGATCATTGACCTGAGTTAGGAAATAAGGAGACCAAAATGTTAAATGTCTGGGACAGGGTTCTGAAAAAATAGTTTCAAAACTTGGATTAGAATTTGGCTTTTGTACTCCTCCCACTGTCCTTAAATTACTCTGCAACATCATTCTTCCACGCTCTCCAAACCTCAAATCAGTCATAAACACACAGATGCCATACTTATTCCCTCTTTGGATTCCCTTCATGAAAGGAGGGAACCTCCACTGCTTCACACACTTTGACTTCTTTCAGACAATTAGTTCCAGTTGTGTGGCTATAAGGAAGGAACATGAAGAACTCAAGCATGTTCCCAAGGAGCTGCTGATATGGCTTTGGAAAATGCATACTTACTGCTATGGACCGTGTGAATCCAATCACACCATGCTTTGTAGCACAGTACACAGGCTGGAATGCAGCAGGCATGAGTCCTTTAAAATAAAAAGGTAGCTGAATGAAGATGTCAGATATCCCTAATTTGTAATTACCTTAAACACATAGGTCTATAGTATAAAAAAAATCTCTGATGGAGAGACAGCAAAATGGATTAGTAGACATTTGTAAGTTATGTTTTCTAATCTGGGATAGGCCAGGAAAAAATGAGATGGATAAAAATGTGCAGGCAAAAGAAGAGTAATAAAAAAGCATAACTTTTAAAAGGAAAAGTTGTATTAAGTATGACTTAAAATAGAGGACACAATCTGGAAAAAAAGCACTTGAGAATGAGATTTTTGAGGCATCTTCTATGAATCAGTAAAATATTTAAAGTATATTGAAGAGCAAAGTATTTTAGATATGCTTTGATATCTAATGTGTGAACTGTACACCTGAAATCATTTACAGTGTGTTCAGAAAGTGTGGGAATAAGAGAAGCAAAATAAAAATTAAGGCCTTATGAATAACAAACTTCAGCCTGTCTGAAAGCTAGAGGATAAAATGTTTTCCTGAATGTGCCATTGTAAAACTGGATAGTAATTTTAATGTTTGATTCTAATGGAAGTAATTCCAATTAATAACTCATTTATTTTTTATATCTTTCATACTTCAGATCTTAAGGTGATGCTTTCAAGAGGGGGTGTGATTTACCTCAGTGGAGATGAAGAATTCATTATCTAGCTCTAAGTATGGATTTGCCAGAAAAATTATATATGCCAGACTTGCCTGGGCTCTTTGCTCTGGAATCTATTTTGTCTGAAGGAAAGAACTTTCTAAGACAGCATAAAGCTCTAATTACCAACCTGACAGCTTCAAGGTTTTATCTTGATTTAAATGCTAACTTGATGGTCCTGTGAAAGCAGCATTGTTCATTACTGGCAAATAAAGAACTTAACTTATTACCTGGTTGTTCTTTTAAAATTGTGTTAATTTGCTTGAATTAATGTCTTATGCTTCTGCTTAAGAACTCACATTATGAAATGGCTTTTGTACTGCCCCTTTGTGATCACAACATATTCTTAATATTCCTCTGTTTACTTTTGATGTTCACCAAATTATTGGAAACATTGGAATATTGGCACATTAGAAATAAGACAATACTATTAAAAAAAAACAACAAACAACCAAACCCTCAAGTACTTTTACATGCTTTAAATAAAAGAAATTCTAATCAGGCTGCAGCTAACAGAAATAAGACAGACAACATCTACTGGGAAACACAGAAGAAGAATTTAGAAGTAATTTTACTTTTATTTTTAACCACAGTATGAAAAATTACCTTTTACTTGAGAGGGAAGAGAAACAAAGTCAAGAAATAAACAAAGGAAGGGCACAGCTCACAATAATGAAGTGGAATAAGGTTCAAAGACATACTTATATGCCAAAGACAGCAGGAATAACTAGGCAGGAAGAGAGGAACAAATAACTTTTTTTTTGAAAACCAGTTCTTTCCTAATTAAAATTATTTTCTTTGCTGAAGTGGAGAACCAAGAAGAAATCATCTCACTTTTGGATAAAGCATCTAAGACTAGTCCTAGCACTCCTCACATAAAACAGCAACAGTCCTGTCCCACTTTTGTTCATGAGTTCATACCCAGAACAGCAGTGTGGGCTTTCCAGCTCTGAGCCTTTTCCCTGCCTTAGGAAGAGCTGAGCCTCTGCTGGTGTGTCCCAGGGACTCTCCCAGCATGCATTTTATGATGAACCACTGTGTCATATTGAGTCTGCTCTGCCCACATATTTATCAACCAGCGAGCAGAAATGAGTTCCTAATGTATAAGTTAAGGCATTCATTTGGTAGAAAATCTGGATTCTATTTGCTGCCGCCATGGATATTTAATTATCTTATGCAAAGCAGAACAGCAGTAAAACAGACTAGAGACCATTATGCACAAAATAATGGGGGGAAGAAGAAGAGGGTGTTCAAATGGATGGTGATGGGTTAGTGTACTTCTGGAAAGTGATACATTTGGGCTTTAATCTTTCTTAGACAAGGGCAGGGAGCTGCTATGGCTAGACTTTTTTCTCTCTAGATGTTGCTGCATAGTGAATTGCAAATGACTTTGTGATGACTCAAGAAGCTCTCTGGTTTACCCAAAGCAGTTCAAGCAGACCAACAATAATCCTGTGCTCCAGTGTTAACTGCTCTATTTTATTTTTCTCAGTTCCTGGCAGGCTGAGAGAGACAGTTCTTGCACTTGCTTATACTCTATTCTCCTTGTTGGTGACAAGATCACTCTACCATTGAAGACATGGTGTCAGGTGTCTCACTACAACTCCTTATTTATCATGGTCAATAGCTTCAATAACCACATCTTGAGAAATTAGTACTGGAGGTAGAGAATTCTATCAACAAGTTTGAATTGTACCAGTAGGCTTTGCTGAAACCAGTATTTCCTTTCATTCCACTTTCCTGGAACAAATAACTTTGATAGAAACAGAATTAAGCATTTTTCCCCACTTACATTCTCCCACTGAACATGTTGCCCTCAGAGATTTAAGTTCCTTTCTTTGAATATGATTTATTAGCCTTTTTAGTTTTAAGCTGGACTTTGGCCTTTCTGATTTTCTCTCTGCATACCCCCATGATAACATTTCAGTCTTCCTGAGTGCCAAAACAAAGGTGAAACAGAAATCCTAGCAAAAATTCTAAGCTGTGCCATTTCTGTGACTTTTTTTTTTTAAAGTGAACTGAAGTGTGAAGGGAATAGCTTCTAGCTTGTTTTAACCTCATTCTGACACATTCTGCTGAGCATTTTCCTTTTCACAAAGAGGAGGGACCAGAAGCTCTGCCATGATGCTGAACTCAAGGCCCCAGTGGTACAGCCATTGACACTTCTGCTCCCCTGTATCACTGTGAGAGGGTCCTTGCTTGGTGATGGAACCATATGCTCAGTTTTGTTCCTGTACTACATATAGGATTTGGTCCTAAAAAATTTGTTTGCTGACACAGGTACTTTAAGTGTTTCTTATGGCTGGAGCTTTCAATAAAGGGAAGACAAACCAGCTGTTTGCTGAATCTGGATGCTTGAAGTTTAGTGCAATCATACCACTGATATAGCTGTGCAGCAGAAAGGTATCCAGACACATTGAAGGGCCTCTCAAAAAAGTAGCATGATACTATGCTAAAAATTCTAATGTTTTTAAGCCCTCTGTGAATACTTTAAGTTTTTTTGTCTGCTAAAATGCAGACAGATACAGATTCAGTTTCACAGAAAACCTTCTTTGAAGTACAAAAGCCATCAAAACAAAAGTGCCTATACTTGAATTCCTTTTGCCCTTTTACCTTTTGCAAAAAGGGTACAGGTACCAGCCACCACAAGCTAAAAGACCATGCTAAGTTTAATAATTTATACAGCCTCTTGAGTTAAATTTAGTTTTTTATGCTTTCTCTTGTGACTATTAATTGCA
The DNA here is from genome assembly GCA_034336665.1 of Luscinia megarhynchos. Lineage (NCBI taxonomy): Eukaryota > Metazoa > Chordata > Aves > Passeriformes > Muscicapidae > Luscinia > Luscinia megarhynchos. The sequence continues at coordinate 35,302,693 of CM067566.1, read as the reverse complement.
ATTAAAGGTTCCATGTGTGGCTTACTACAGAAAAAAATTTTAGAATATTTTATTACTTGAATTTGAAAATTAGGTCTATTCCAATGCAAAAATCTGCAATCATTGAAGTTTTTTATTGAGCCAAATTGGAAGTAAAACACATTTCTCATTATCTTAGTTTAGCAGAATTACTTCTTGATATGAATGCACAAATCAAATAAAATTAGATTTTGCAGCTTTGAGACATAGTTGAGTACTTGCTGCATGTGCTTACATATTTCTCTCCCTCTTTTAAGTCCTGCCCAGGGTCAAGACTAAAGAAAGGAAGACTCACTACTGGATAGACAGGCTCTGGCTTTGATCCAGCTGAATTAACACTTATAAGCATCCACTTCACAGAAATCATTTCTGTAGTACCATGGGTGTTTGGAAATGTAATACTCTAAGGCTTGATTCTGTCCCTAGTCCAAATCATTGGAAAAATTCCCATGGTGATACACTGGTAGTTAACTAATGTGCAAAGGAAATACTATCAAATTTTACATAAGCACTATCTGCAACTCTTTTTGTTGCTCAGAAAGACAGAGGAAGATTTGCTCTCTGTATCTTACAGAGAACTTGGACAGCGGGGATCAAAACCTCTCCAAAGTTTAATGATCAACAGAAGCTAGCTCTAAGAAAACACTTGAAGGGGATGTTAAGCAAGCCAGTGGAAGTTTGTCTTTCATATATGGAATAAACTGCAGGACTTAGGCCTTCAGACTGGAAAGGAGAATTAGAATCATAAAGCACAAATTTACAAAAGCAGTAAATAAATAAGCAATAAAAGTTAGCTTTTAAAGTGAGTTTTTCCTTACGACCTTGGAAACAATTGTTAAACACAAACTATACAAAACCAAACAAAGCAAAGAAACTGTTGTTTTAACAAATAGAACAGCCAAGCTTCTAGGTCTCAAAAACAAAATAATTTTTTTTCACTTGAGACCAGTTATAAAAGGAATCAAACCACTTGCTACCCCTACCCTTTCTTAAACACTGCCTTGGGCATCAGTATTTCTATGAAAATGTTTAATCTTTTACTTGTGTTGATGACCTCTTGCATGGCAACAGCAATTTCCTTCAGGTTAATATGGACCCAATACAATGTCCATTTCAGCCTATAGAGATAAACTTACAGTGTCAGTAGGCAATGTGTCAGGCAGTATGACAAATGCTGACTCAAAGGTACATGGAGTCTTTTAATAAGACACCCTCACCCTTTTGACATATGTGCATGTGTTAAGTCAGATCCTCAAGAACCACATGAATTATGCCAGTAGGGTGAACTGGACTTTTCATCACAAAGGCTGCGGTTTATAGGAGAACTTAAGAGTACTCAGAACATCCACACCTATGCACAATCAGGTAACTATAGCTGGTGCTATCTTAACTGGCTTTTCATTGCTAAAACACGTAGGAATATCCTGGAGTGAAATGACTAGAACGTGATAATCTGCACAGATACAAAAAAAGCCCCTCTGACAATTCAAGTGTTGGGTAGCATATGTATTATTTTTCACAGAGAGTCTGACAGTAGAAAGAGAGAACAACCTTTACAAACAAAAAAGAGAGAATGCAAGTACTTCCCCATGATATTTTTGAGGAAGGTTGCCAAGTGATTTCATTCTCCCTGGACAGTTTCCCCCTCAGCTGTGTTTTTTTGCTGGGAGCCCAGTCACTGAAGCATTGAGTATATCTACAGGAAATAGTAGAATTCTGCACCAGTCAGAAAACCAACAACGGGGCAGCATTACCCCCAACTGATGTAGGATCCATATAATTCTGGTTTTGTACTGATGAATTGAAATACAGTTATAGCATAGATAAGTAGTGAGCAAAGAAAGTGCTTGCTTAAGCTTGGTGAAATATGACTTAATTTTATGACTTCTCAAGTACAGGTTAGATCACATCTGAAAGGATTCGGAACACAGACTGGGTGTGTGACAATCTTTGTTAATTAAGTACGTACAGTCTAGTCTTAGATATTGCTACATTTGTTTTCCTCTGGAGTTAAATGGAGGAATTTACCTCAGGCTCAAGATTTTAAATACAAGGTTAGGAAAATTACTAGTTTTTTCTATTGAGCTGTGTTTAAAAAAGCAAATGAAATTTGTGGTTTTTTGATATTCCTTCTAATGCCACGATGAAAACCAGTTCAAAATATTTCTAAACAGGGGAGGCCCATGAAGAGAAGAAAAAATAAGACTGATCAGTATGATTAATTTACTTAAGAGGAAAACTCAGCAGAAATTGTTTATGCAGAAAATTTTCTCACCTGCCAAGGATGAGATATTAATGATTACTCCTCCATTGCCTCCATTTCCTTTTCTCATGTATTCTAGGCCAAGGTAGGTTCCTCTGATCACAGATGTCTGGCATAGAGAGGAAGCAATTACTGAAGATACTCAAAGATTATTTGAAATGATTAAAAATATTTTACTGAATTATTGATGTTATTCAAAATATCTACTGTGCTTTTACAAACTGAATCTTGCTTTTATTCTGGTGCTTAAAACCTGTATTGCTTTACCAGTTATCTTATTTATAATTTGAAGTTTTTAGGCACAGAGCCACTCCACGGTATTGCAACTCAAAAACTTCAGAAGCACAATTGTAATAGATAGAAGTAGTAACAGTTTACTTATTTCTCTTAATAAACAAACTAAAATATTGAAATGCAAAATAAGAGCTGTGAAGGAAATAAAAGAGTAAGTAAATAATTTATACATGAAACACATGCCTTATCTAAAAATATAAGTGGCAGATGAACTGATCTAAATCCCACGATTTTTGTTGAGATAGCCTCTTCTATATTATAAAAATGTACTGACTGTGTCTGAAGACAACATTAATACTTAAAAAGGCTCAAGTCAAAAGAAATTCACACTTTTTTGGATTAAGTACCATGATATATTTCTGGTCCCAGGATGTTAAAAATGTGTATTATTTTCTGGCTAAAGTTACAGGAATTTTACCGTTCCTCTCAAATGAAAGTTAGCCCACACAGGCAAATACAGAGAAGGTAAAAAAAGCATTCTAAGAGATGTGAGATGTTGTAAACATATTAGCTATGATTTTTACAAATATTTTTCCTTTTTTTAATACAGAACTTTGAGGGAAAAAAATTTTGGAAACCTGTATCATCTTGGTTCCTTAAAATATGCTTTTGAATGCTACTGCAGTCAGAAATTCTGCTGAGATTCCTCTCACTGAGCTTCAGACTTTTAAACTGAGAGGTCCAAAGACACACCAAGCCTTGGCTTACCAACCTGAGTTTCTTCCAGAAAGTCACTTTACCTGAGAGTGAAACTAATAGTAAGAAAAGGGCAGCAGACCAGGCTCCTGGTGGAAGAAAATAACTTCAGAGAAATGTTCCAGTATTACTGCATTAGTGATGAGTTCCGTAACTATTTACCAATTTTTTTTAGATCCCTCTGTAATAGTTTAGCATTTGCTTTCCAATTCCTACTTAAAATGGACAAATGAATTGACACACACTTTTAGACTTTGGGAAATATTATTTCAGCTTTTAAAAAACTTTGATTGTACTTTATGACTGCTTAATGCAATTTATTGATCCAAATAAATTAGGATGTCCAAAAGATGAAGTGTGTATGATTATTTCACTATTTTTTACCAGATAAGGTCTGCAGAATAATGGAGACAGAAATTTCCCATTAAAAAAAAAACAAACACTGAAAAATCTGTATTTGCCTAAAGCCTAATGGATAGTGACTAGAGAAACTGGGGGAAAAAAAAAGAAAAGCTTTTAAAAGCAGAAAGTGAACTACTTTTCTGCCACTATCTAAATTCTCAAAGCAAAATTGAAATAATCTTGAGATGGATATTGTATTTCATTTTCATTAGCTGATATTTTTAGACATGTATGCTATAAAATATAAAGCAGTACTTGTAATTCAATTTCAGTTATCCTTCATGCTTTTTGGTTTTAATAGGAATCATATTTGGAAGAGTGCATGTTCTACTTTATTAATATCACTCATTCATTTTTTCAAGTAACATGAGGCTGCACATTGACAGAGATAAAACAACCTGAGACCTCATTACCAAGTTTGCTTTGGGATCTTGATAATGTTTTCTCATTTTCTCATGGTTTCAGCACTTAATGAGATATTTTTATAATACTATGTTTTCAGAATATCTATTTCCTGGAATAGTGTAAAACCCCACTAAATATGATTATTTCAAAATCCTGAAATAATATTTTAAATTTTTCTTAAAGAAAAAAATTCCCATAAATAGATTTCTTTTTCTTTCCTGAAGTCTCGTTTAAGGTAACATATTTAAAAAAATATTTTGATGAATTTAAAAAGGATGCTGTTGATTAAATGCTTTAACAGAAACTTTTGAAATAACTGTCTTTAAGTGTCTTGACACATACCAAACCAAATCAGATTTCTCTTGCATGTTCTGGAAAGTAGCAGAGCCATTATAAAGGTTAAGCTACTGCTGTTTAATCCTGATTTTCATATGTAAATTTGATTTATTAAAACCAAGATTGGTTTGTGTTGTTATAAGGTATATTTATTCTGAACGTAAACTTAATGGCACCTAATAAAGTTAGATTTGAACTTAAGCATGGAATATGTTTTTCAATATACATATATGCATAATTGGCTGTACAGAAGATATTTTAGAAAGAAAGGGGTTAATGCTGTCTTTGGAGAGCAGGTGCAGGTCCTGTCATGCCCTGGAGCAGTGGCTCAGCCTGCTGAGCAGAAAAAGAGAATTCCACTTAGGATGATTAGAGAAAAAAAATCAGTTGAAGAAGGAAGTAGCTTGGGCTCCTTGAAGCCATTTCTGTCCCTTCTAGTTTAGAGATAACAGAGCTAGATGAGCTCATGGCCAAACCACAATTATAAACCAAGAAAAAAGTGGTAGCTTTGGCTGCCTGATCAAAATTACTGTATTGTTCTTCTCCCTCTGGAATCCATTAACTTAGTATTTCTTCAAGTGGCTGAAGACATGCTCTTTGCCTAAAGGTATTGTGAGAGGTGGTCTTCAAGATAAATGCAGACTTCCATTTGGATGTTGCCCTTTACACCTGCTATAGCCTTGTAATCCTTACCTGTGATCCTTGCAAAAACCTCACTGAATGTGGCTGATCTTGGGTGAAATGGCTATTTATTTATTTATGTCCAAATCCTCTCAAATTTATGTGTTTTCTGAACCCAGTTTCTTGGTTTTATGTTATCATGAAAATGTCTGTAATTTCCATTCAATTAAATGAAAGGAACTAAAGGTCTTTTCAGACTGTGCAGTTCCCCAATTGTACTTTTAAGACTAGTAATTTAATCCCATGTTCTTAACCAACAATAATTTATAGATTATCTATTAAGTAAAAATTCTGGAAAACTTAAATTAAAAATTACCTAATAAAAAAAATTGTCTGACTCAGTTTAGGATGAAAATATGATGTGAGATTTGCACAAGAAAGTGTTTTAGAGCTGAACTTTTTATGATTCCTTTGTTTAAAACTGCATTTAGCTCAAGGGATGTTGTTCATAAACGTGTTAAGAAGAAAGAGTATCAAAGTAGTCAGCTTTATACCTAAATGTAGGTAAACCAAAAAATGGTACAGCTGAATCTTACCTCTTTTTTTTTTTTTTTTTTTGTAATCCTGGTTATGGAAAATGAGTATTCTTGAAGTCAGAAAATAAATTACTGTTCTTCTAGATGTTGAAAAACATATGATATCTCAGTAACACTGCTGTTTATTTTCTTACCAAAATACAGTGTTTTACTACAGCACATAATGATGATGGGCCATTAAGGTGCACTGGAGGTCTGAGTGTGCTCTCAGGGGAGGCAATTTACTCAGCAGAAAATTTAGGATTCTTTCAAATAAAGTTATAGGGGTGAGTATGAAAATATCTGCTATCATTAATTTACATAAATTTCAGATTAAAATTAGAGGAGATCAGGCATGCTGAAGTATCATACAGTAATAAACCCAATATCATATCTGACAGCATGGTAAATATTGCAAAATAATTGTGCAAATACTCAAAATATTTGCAGTTGCTTTTGAGAATAACATATCAATAATCAGTAACTCATGTAATGATTTCTAAAATGGCAATTCAAGTGCCAGTGTAAAAATCAAAAATAAAACAAAATCTTTGATTCTTCACATTTCTATGTATCCTTTGGCTGTATAGCTTTAATTCTATCATTCTAAAAGATATCATATATTGAAACTCTGATTCTAATTAGGCTCAGTCTTCAGTAGAGCACTAATTAACTTTTCTACCTTTAGAAACCAATGTCAGCAAATGTGTACAATGTTCTTGTATTCAAACATTATATCTGTCAGTTTTCATACTTTGTGCTTCATTTTAGATTTATCTCTAAAAAAAAAGTGGTTTTTGGTGATGGTGCAGGACACTATTAATCATCATCATTTTTGAGTGACAATTGCTTTGAAAATAACTTAGGTCACAGTGCTTTTTTTTTCTAGTGTTTCAGGGCAGCTGTACCAACTGACATAGTTTCTCACACCCATTAATAATGTTTTGCTTGCCAACTCTTGTCTGATATATCTGGTAATTCCTGCTGAGAAAATACATGAGCATCTTCAGTGCTGAAGATGAGCACTATATAGATATTGAGTTGATATGGTAATATGAATTCCTTTGAGAAAACAAAATAGTAATCAGTCCTAATATTTTATGTAGGCTCCTGAAATAAGATAGTTCAGTGCTAGGGATACTGAACAAAAATGAAAGAGCCACTGACTTGTGGTTTCACAAAGCAGGTTAGCACAGAGCTGGAATTTGGCCCAAGATCATTTGCCTTTCATACAATGATGTTGTAAATCAATGACTATCTGTAAGGAAACATTTAAAAGTACTTTGTGAACTGTGTAGGATGAACTTCAAAATTCTGAAACTAAAAGTGCTGCTTGTGATATCCATGGAAAGTTTTAGCATTTTGCTGTTGGACAAGAAGATGGGATTAATTTTTTTAAATGTAGATTTTCTAGGATGTAGACAAGTTGGAACAAGCATTCAAGTTCCTTGGCATTCCTATGTATAGGTTAGTTTGATTGCTATATGAAATGAAATTGCAAGCTCTTGAGTATGGATTTCCAAACTCAAACTGTGGAAAACAAGAAGTCTTGAGTGGGAGAGGCAGAAAGGAGAAAGGAATATATAACAGGATTTGATAATTTGCTACAAGTCAATAGATTTTTTACAAGGTGGGAACTATGCTTCAGTTTTTTATGGTGCAGATTTCTTTACTTCCCTCTCCCCCTTCAATACAGCTCCACATTACCGAAGGACATAGGAATAGTATTCCATTTTGATAGCTGGTCTTATGTTCTTGGTTCAAAACCTTTGCTTTTCATTATACTTCAACATTAGTTACTGCAAACACACACAAAAAAACATAAGCCAAAAAATTTGTTGACTTACTGTGCTATTAAGGTAAGTCATTGTATCTTTCCTAGTACAAAATAAACAGAAAAAATAATTATACCCAGAGGCTTCTTTATGTACTTAGAGGATGGATCCTTGTGCTACTAATTTCAAGGTAAGTGTCGCTTCTCAGTTTTTTGGCCACATCTCTCCCTAGACACTTACTCCTCTGACATCAAATTATGCTGAAGAATAGGCTAGTAGGCCATTGAGGTAGCAGTGGTTGACAATAAACCAGTCACCTATGCCATTTCCTCCACTACAGTAGCACTGTTTGCTTTGGTTTGTTTCTCTGCTGCTGAGAAATGGTACTTGCCTTTGTCCCTGTTGTGGGACCTAGTGGTTATTTCCAGCTGCTGAATCCAGCTATGTGCCCAGGTTACATTACTCTGGGATGAAAGCTCAGTCCTCATTTCTCCTGGTACACTGGGAAAGGCCAGCAAGGTGTATGGACCAGAAGAAGGTTGCAGCATATTCCCTCCTGTGGCTTGCACAGTGGAACAGCCTTGTGATGATCATGAAGTCTTTGTCACAAAAACAAATTCAATTAATCACTTCTGATGTTTGCTTAGCTACCCTTCTGGTTTCTGCTGAAATATTAATTGGCCTTATGATAAATAGATCCTTGCTAATAAGCAAACATTGGTTTTGCAAGGTTTGCTAGTTGCTGGAAAATGTATTTCACCATGAGCTATATTGAAAGGAGTCACACATAAATATACAGTGGTGCGTTATCTTCTTTGTAGTTCCAATCTAAGTATTTTGCAGGGACATACCATGATGTAGATAGGCTTCATTTTAGTAAAGGACTTTTCTAAATTAATGGAAATTTTTTACTTCTGTCACTTATGGGAAAAAAATTGAGTAAACTCATAAAAAATGTAAAAACTTGGATTTGTTGCAGATTTCTACATTTTTCAAGTAATGAAGGATAAGACTGTCATGCACCTGAGTAAACTTTATGCGTGCATTTGAATTCTACTTACTTCTGGACAGCACATAAATAATTGAATCCCATATGACTGGGGTGTTTTGATGTGCCCAGGCTCTGGCCTGCAATTTAAACTTTTGCCAGAATGTGTTAAAAATGGCAAAATTATCACATAAACAGGAGATACTTGTGATTTTGTTTTCAAATTTTTTTTATAATTTCATTTAAGGAATTAATATATACACAATTTTTTTTCTCATAATAAAACAATAAGATAGTCAAAATGCCACATAAAGTACTTCTAAACTTTTGCTTCAGGTAATATTTAAAATGTAAGCATAGGTGATACTAGTACTGCTACATTTAACTGTCTACTGTAACCTATGTGAGTTTCAGAAACTTCTGACATGAACATAAAAAGAGACCCTGTGTATAATTTGGATTTTCCTTAGTATAAAATGTGCTAAGTGCATTTGTAATGACAAAAGACACTGTAATTACAGCAGCCACTCTAATTACAGTGGTTCCAGAAAGCAACATCAACACAAGATTGTTGAAGCTTCTTAGAACACCCAACTGTGTTTAAATAACATACATGATCAAGGTTTGTAAAGATGTGGGCCCTTTCCTTGCTTCAGGGGTTTGAAGAATAGAAAAAATCAGATTATAAAATTTCTAGATCCCTTAGGCAAAAGTTTTTATGAATGCAATAAAGACTGTCATGCTGGAGAACTGTAGGTAGGACCCTTAATAAGAATTTATGTGTCATACTCTCTTGTGCTATTCTGTGCACACGTATGTGTGTGTGACAGACTGCTGAAATTACACTGGTGATATCTCTTTAAAATGGAATTCTTGTATTGTTACCAAGTTCATTTTTGTATGTGCCATAATAACAAGAGTGTACCCTCGTATGAGTACCACCAGTTGAAGCTGCTCTTGATCACGCTGATTTAAATCAAGTTAACACCAGGAGATTTGGAGTTTTGAGATGAGGAATAGATGGCATTGCTGGAGTACTTAAGTAAAAAAAAAATTAGATGTAATAATAAAGTAATAAAAATAATAAAGTAATGAAAATATGGATGTCTGGCACAAAATGTAGCAAAAATGGTGGAAAGCATGCAATGCTTGAGAATGACACAAATGGTAGAAATGGCATTTTTTCATTTTAGCAGTCAGTACTCCTTCCTACATCCCCTCCCTGGCTTTATCAAGTTGTCTTTTCTTCCTCTCAGGAAACAGTAATGGAAACCAGTAGGAATTGTGTTTAACTCCATTTTCCTTCCAAATTAAGTCCCACTTTTTCAGCCTTCTTCATGCTTTCTCAAGCATTACTACCAGAGAACTTCCTTACACTCCTTTAAAAATGTTCCTGAAGACCAACCGGTTCTGTGAACTGTTTTAGCCATAAAGAACACACCCCAGATGTGTTTGTTCTGATTTGTATTGCTCTGTACTGCTCTACTTTTGTACTTTGTACTTTAAACTGGGGCAGGGAATATTTGCTATATCAATATATAAATGATATCCCTAAGACAATAACTGACATGTAGACAGTTTTTATCCTCCTTTAAAATAAAAAATATGTTCATAATGTGTATGGCACTGTGTGGCTATAGCAGCTATTTCTGTTCTTAGGAATAAAACAAAGAATATTTAAACTATCCTAAAAGAGGAAAATTGAGACATTTTTTAAAAGAATGTATTTCATATCTATTTTTCTTCTTTCTACAAGAAACAGAAAAATATTTTATAAAACAAATGCATAGAAGATATTATGCGCGTCAGCTATTTTTGTTCAGTTGTTTTAATTAAAAAAGCAAAAAGTACAAAGTGTTATATTTTGTTTTACAGAAATTACAGTAAATAGTTAATAGTTAAATGGTTAGAAGTAATAGAAATGCTTGTGAAGATAAGCTAGTTAACTCAGTGTTAGAGGAAGAATAATCAAGAGGTGAGTGGAGGCATTTGGATCTTAGAGCAGCTTTGATTTAACTCACACAACTGTACTTCTACTGTGTTTGATCATTTTAGATAATCTTCCAGTCACCATCATGTACTTACAAAATTTTTCAACATTCAACGTGTGTTAGGTCATTAGGACATTTATGGTGAACTTACATATACAGCAATGTATAAACTATATAATATTCCCTTAAAAAAATTAGAGGACTAACTTGATAGTTAAGCATGTAGGTTTCTAAGATTTGTATTTCAGATTTTCTGCTACTTGAGACCACTTATGGTCTTCTGCTCAATTACTTGTAATAAGAAAAAAAGCCTAGAATCATGGAATTATTTAGATTGAAAAAGACCTTTAAAATCATCAAATCCAGCTGTTAGCCCAGCTCTACCAAGTCCACCACTAAACCACGACCCCAAGCACCACATCTAGAGGCCTTTAAAATACCTCCAGGGATAGTGACTGCCACTTTCCTGGGCAGACTGTTCCTGTGCTTGACCACCCTTTGGCAAAGAAATCTCTCCTCATATCCAATCTAAACCTTCCCCAGCCATTCTGACCATTTTCTCTTTTCCTATTGCTTCCTACCTTCTTCCCCCACGTCATGACAACCTCCATTCAGGTGACTGTAGAGGGTGATAAAGCTCCTCTTAGCCTCCTTTTCTCCAGGTTAAAAAATAACATTTTCCTCAGCTGCTCCTCATAAGACCCTTCACTGCTCTGTTGTCCTTTTGTGGGTGTATACTCCAGCACCTCAATATCCTTCTTGTAGTGAGGGGACCAGACTGAACATGGGATTTGAGGTGCAGCCTCACCAGTGCTGTATACAGAGACAATCCCTGGCCACACTATTGCTGATGCAGGCCAGGATGCCATTGGCCTTCCTGACCACCTGGGCACAGCTGGCTCATGTTCAGCTGCTCTTGACCAGGACCCCCAGGTCCTTTCCCAATGGGCACCTTTTCAGCCACCCTGCCCCAAGCCTGTGGCAATGCATGTGGTTGTTGTGACCAAAGTGCAGGACTCAGCACTTCACCTAACTTCAGCTCAATTGGCCTTGGCCCATCAATCCAGATTTGTTCAGATCTACAGAGCATTTACAGCACCTTCTGACCCCTCAGCAGATCAACACCCCACCCAACTTGGTGTCTTCTGCAACAGAGTAGGAGGAGGTTCTCAACATTTTCTGCTTGAAGTTCTTGACATTGAGAAATTATTAAGACATGACTCTGAATTAGGATATCTGTCTTGACAGCAAGTATCACAATCATATTTTCACATGAAGTTCAGTATTTCCAGTAATGACTTATTATCCATGCTTGCAAATTTGACAGGTGTATACATCTGTTATCTGACTTACTTCTCTTTACTTTTATGCCTGGTTTTAACACAGGATATAAGCTATCTAGAACACAGACTTCTTTTACATTCAAGGCATCTGTACTAAGAGATACATGTTGCCTATCACTGAGGATGACAAACTACTGTATGAAGTTTCCTAATGTTTAATTTTTCAAAACATTTCAGAAATTAAATAAAGAGGAAGAAATACATGTACTTAAATCTCAAAGAACATACAAGAAATAGATATAAAGTATCATGAGAAAGGCATTATGAAACGTAAATTTTTTCCAAATGCCTTATTTTCTCATTAATTTTTCTGTAACTTGTCTCATATACAGCTCGTGTTACTTGCCCTGGAGTTGTTTTGTTAGTTTGTTTTTTTGGAGGCATTAGGATTCAAAGACGGGTACCTTTGTCCTTAAAATTTTTGACAAAAACACAGCTAATTTTCATATTCTGAGCTTTCTTGTTGCATGACAAATTTCAAATGAGAAAACTTCACATTTTACTTTTCAAAGCTTCATTTTTCTACTTCTTTTGCAGTAAGTATGATCATGGAGTGACTTGTTGAATCACCATTGAATTAGGACTTCACAGATGGTAGACTACAAGCTGAATTTCATTAACCTAGAAATTCTATTAATGCTAGAAAGGTCATTCCTTGGAGCTTAGGTGTTCTAGAGAGTAAAAAGTACTAGAAAGTAAAAACTTTTCAGCTGAGAAATAAATATTATGGTTTCACCTGATGAGATAGCAGAAAATATCAAAGAATGGGTAACGGTTTGTTTGAAAATTAATTTTACAGGCTTGTTGAATATACTGAATTTTAGTGAGCACACTACTTAAGTGCCCTTAAGTAGTGTGCTCCTGCCAGAGATGATGGGGTAGTGGCCTATATTAAAAACTCAGGTTTTATGCTGGCATGGTTGGTGAAGAAAGTGTGGAGAGCAAGTTTACTTGTAGTATCAACAAATGGCAACTCTAACACAGGCCAGTTGAACCTCGCAAGTATCTAAAATGTTAGAACATTTTATACATGTATATATACAAAACCACTAATATAAACAGACTGGCCTGTTGTAGATGCAGCTCTACTGCCTTGGGTGGTCAATTCTTACATCTATTTGGGAATTAACTGGATTTTCTAGAAATAGAATGTTGTCTGGTAATAGATAATCTGAGCACCTCTACACAGTGCTGTATGTCTTGGACAGACAATTTTAGGGACCTACCACACACAGTTATGTGGTGATTGTTTCAGCAGCTGTACTTATCAATCCAATTAATGTTCTGTCATCTGACAAAATCTGTACAAGCCAAGTACAGGCTATTAACTGTATTCCAACATTTAATACTGAATAATAGACATGTGAAAGGAGATAATGCTTACCAAGTTAATTTGTATCGTGCTTTCCCAGTCCTTCTCATTGTTCACTCCAGCATTATTAACCACAATATCCAGCCTTCCAAAATGTTCAATTACTTTTTTGAAAGCACCTATAGTAAGATCCAAGAGTGATATTTCTTAAAACTTTGGAAATTTAGATATAAAAAAACAAAGCATACATAAAAATGAATGGTTTATTAGTCTACCAAAATTTCTTCATTATTTTCTTAAACATTAGTAAGCAGCATGCAACTAAATATTTTATCTAACATGCATCAACATTGGATATATATAGGGAAAGTGGAAGGATTAAGATAACATAGTTGCTTTTTCACTCAATTTGATAATGTCTGATAACTGGAGCTAATGTAAGTTCTTAGCACTTATATATTTTGTATTAGATAGGATGTTTGGCTTAATTAATCATTTATAGCTTGATTTGTAGCAGTTTGATAAATCTAATAAAGCCAAGATTTGACATCATCTAGTTTGAATGAAAAAGAAAAGCTTCAAGTGTTCAGAAGAAATTTCTTCATTCAGTCCAACTTTAGCCTGAGAATACAGTTTTTATTTAATGAGTAACTGACATGAACATTTCATCTACAAATAATTAATCACAATTCTTATTTAGATGTACCTATTTATGGATAAGTTGTTATAAATCCTACTTGTCAGGTAACTTTAATAATGTGTTTCTCAAATTCAAATCTTCTTTTTTTCTGGGGATAAAACTAGTGACCTGTCTTCCAAAGAATTTAAAAATAAGAACTGGGAAACTTCCACAATGACATTTTGTTTTTCCATGTGACAGTGTTAGAATTAAGATAAAAGATGTGCATAGAAAATATGATGATGTCATATTGAGGAGCAAACCCCTTAAGCCTGGCTCTGCTTTGACAAGATGGATGAGATGAATTCCAGATGTTCATTCCAGTCTAAGATGTTCCAGGACTGAGAACATTATCTGACATGTATATATAGCTTGCTTGTTTTCCCTTCCAAATAACATTCCTCATCACTAAATATTTACTGTTATGTAAACCAAGACACCACCTGCCCAATATTGTTTTAATAAACCTTGTTTGGTGCCTGACTCACAACTGACAGTATTTCAGGTATACCAAAATTATGCTTGACAGACCTTGATGAAATTACTTCACTGAAAGGGGATCCCAGGAGCATCTTCCTTCTCTGATCTCTAGTGCTTGACTCTTCGTGTCAATCAGGTGAACAGCATCTGCTTTCAGACATCTATCTTTTTCTGCAGCAGTTGCAGGGGTTTACAAAGCTTTTCCTGCATCAGCCTTTTCTCTGCCTCAGTGCTTTGGGTCCATCACAATCATTATCCTGTGATTAACACAAGAGCTGGGCAGCTGATGGGACCGATTTTATTTGTCCAACTGCCTTTATTGTATAGATTTTTCTAATATTCTTATTCTACATCAGAACACTGTGATATTAATAATCTTCTGGTTTGGTCTGTATCTCTTCTTCTCTTTTCTTTTGTTTGTTGCCAATTCATTCACTGATTTCTCAACTCTTCAGTCACTTCTCTTCCTAATTCTGCATCAGCAAGGGCAAATGAAAACCTCTGACTTTATTAGAAGCAGAAGTGAGTATTTAACTTACTTCTGATGGGTAAAATAAGTACAATTTGGGTCCTTACTTAGCTTCCAAATTTTTGAAAACTGACTAACTTTTAAGCCTTCTCTAAATAACATATTTCTTAAGAAGATTCTAGTTCTTAATAGAATCTTTAAAAACCACCATAAACAATAGTAATTTTGCCAATGATTTTTAAATAATATTTATACAGACTTCATTAATTGCAGTTTTCTAATTTACATATTGAGGAAAGACCAAATGTTTTTGCATATCTGTGTTTGGAATATTTCTGATAAAAATTTATCTGTTGACAGTAGTCCCATCTATCACCTATCCACAAAAAGAAGAATCTTGTTGTAAATTCTTAGAGAAGTTGTCACCTACACATCAATATAAGCTGACTTATTCTTCCCTCTTCAAACATAGAATAAATCTGTGTTTACATTGAACACTAATTAATGCTTATGGAACCATAAAAAATCAAAAGCAGATGATTGTATGAAATATTGAGTAGGGAAGGAAAAATTAAAAGAAGGATCCTTTTTAAAGGAAAGGTAAGAAAAACAATGCAAAGTCAGCACAAACACCAGTTATATGTGAACTTCCTAAATATCCCTGGACGGTAAAAGTAAGTATGGTGGATTTTTCAAAAGTGAGATGAGTTAAGAGATTTTTGTGGGGTGTCAGGTGGAAAGAATCACCAGAGAAAAAAGTACAGACAAGACCTGAAAGTAGATTAAGGCAGATGATTTCTTTCCCATAAGCCTCATGTACTCAGAAATACTAGTTCTGGTACTGAGATTTGCTTCCTACACAAAGGGCTAAAGTTTAAAAAAAGAGGAAACTTCATTCACACACATGACCTTTAACATAAAGTACAGGACTTGATTAATCCAATAAGACCTTTAAACCCTAAATGTGAAATTAATCTAAATTTGTTAAGTAGTAGCTTACAATTGCAAGTGGAAAAAATATGAAAATAAAGCAGCTAAAAACAAAAAAACAACACCAAAACCAGTTCAGATTCCCCAAAGGATGGCGAGACATGCTTGCAAATTTATGGTAAGAAATCTGCAGCAGGACTAATGCAATGATCATAGAGGCATTAGCAGCAGCAGCTGCCTGTTCTTGCTCTTTTTCTTTGCAAGAACCACTTCCAATTTTACTCTGATTGCTTTTTTCCGACTAACTTGATTCCAGAAACTCCCTTGCTGACCTGTCCTACTCACTCCAGCTCCCGGTTCACACCCTGTTGGTCCTGCACTCGCCTGGCACTAAAGAGAGGAGGAGTTGTGGGAGACAAGGCACACTGAAGTAACACCCGCCCAGCAGCACATGTTATTCCTACCTCTAGGATGCTTTTTCTTGCTCCTTACTCCTCCCACTTGGAGAAAAAGTCAATAATCAACCTAGCTGATAAAAACTTTGCTGATTACAGCAGATCCCAGATTTAAAGTCCAGCATCTTTCTTGCAAACAGTAAAGCTATAGAATTAGGAATAATCATGCTAGCTTGGAACACGGACAGTAGTGCTGAATTTTGGAATAGCAGCAATGTTTTCTGAAAGAGGAATGGCTATGCTCAATGATCACTGTCGAGAAAGTGACCAGTGAAGTGTGATGAATGAAAACAGACCAGAACTGCTCAGATCTAGCATGACAGAAATGAATCTAGGGAAAGGGCACTGGCAAAAGAGATGTCAAAATCTGAATCTGAGTCATGACCTATGAATGTACCATTTAATAAGGAAACTTTGATGAAGTGATGTGCCTGTTATGAAATATTGTGAAGGTACATCAATGTTATATGATACTCAGTAGGGAACACTGTTTATCCACTAAGTGGAAACAGAAATGCAAATCGTTTATGAGGGAAACTGCTTTTATTCCAGGCAGCTACACATATAAACGTGTGTGAACTGTTATCACCCTATGGTTAACCCCTATAGTTAAAGCGTGCCACTTTTTGCCAGCTACTCTTTCAGCTAAGGCAGCACACAATGAAAGTAAGTGTGCTGTATGGAAAGAGCACTGCAACCCAGCACAGAATTTATTACTCCTGTTACGAGGGAATGCAGCTTGGAATCTGTACTGAAACCTCATAAAAAACAAGTCCGAGCTTTAAAGCTCATATATATATTACTCATAAAATAGCAATTATCTTCTGCAGAGGCTTTCATGCAAAAATATCACACACAGCACACTCCATGGAAATGACTTTGGCTTTTCTTTCCGATGCGCCAAGGAACAAAGTGAAATTGTAGCACTAACGCTGGCAGCAATATTTCACATCCGCAGGTTCAGGAAGAAATGGTTTGTGAGTCAGTGCCGGAGCGCTCGGGAGCAGGCTGTCCTGCAGGACTCTGCTGAGCGCTCACCGGTGCTGCAGCCCGGGCGCGCTGCGCTCGCTGTGCCCGACGCCCTCCTACCTTTCAGCTGCTCCTGCTCCGTCACATCGCACTGGATGAACAGCGTCCGCTGCGCTTCAAACTGCTCGTCCAGGGCCGCCTTGCTCTCCTGTCCGGCCTCGGAGTTGCGGTCCAGCAGGGCTACCTAAGCGGGGAGGGAGGAAAATGAGTGGCTGGCGGGCGGGCGGATGGACAGACGGACAGGTCCCGGAGCCGAGCCGAGCTGAGCCCCGGGGGCTGCCAGCACCCCCCGCCCGCGGGTGCCGGCTGGAAGCAGAGGCGAGGGAAAGGCAGGACGCTTCCCGGGGCTCACCTTGGCGCCCTTGCCCAGCAGCGCCTGCACGAAAGCCCGGCCGATGCCCTGCGCCCCGCCGGTGACCAGAGCCACCTTCCCATTGACGTGCATGGCCGCCGCGCTCCTGCCCAGCCGGAGCAACCCCGCGCCGTGTCACCTGCCCGCTTTCCTTTCTCCCTCCTTCGCGCCCTCCCTCCTGCCCTCCCTCCTTCCCTCCTCCTCCTCCCGCTGCCGCCGCTGCAGCGGCTCATTCCCCTCCCGCTCCCGTGCGATCCAGAGCCTCCCGGAGCTGCCTGGGCGGGGGGAAGCAGGGGCGGAGCGGGTCAATAAATCGTCCTCCCGAGTGTCTGCATGAACCCTGGAGAGAGAGAGCCAGAGGGAAGACCAGCTTCATCCCTTCTTCCCACCCCCGAGCTTTCCGGGGGGGACAGGCTCACCGCGCCCCCCGGAGAAAGGGTCCCAGGGCAGCGACAGCTCCGCTCGGTGGAGAGGGGGATTTGTGTGTGTGTGTGTGTGCGTGTAAATCGCGTGAGAAGCTGCTACAAGCTTTGATAAGGGCTGTTGGCAGCTCCTGAGGCTGTGTGAGTTTTGGTTGGCCCAAACAGCATAAGGAGCAGGGTGAGGACAGCTTCCAAAAAAACAAACATAGGCCACTTTTTCCCACTTCAAAACAACCCACCAGCCTTCTCCCTCCCATTCCTCTAATAAGCAGAATCTATTTGCATGAAAAAGCAACCATTTAATGTTACAGATATTAGACGTCTCAAGATAAGTGCTTTTGACAATTTTTCAGGTCTGCGGTTAATGTAGTTTATATCTTAAAACATGTTTAACTGCTTTTATTTCTTATTAGCCAAATTCTGTCTGCTATATTAACATGAACTGTTTGGAACTAAAATTCCTCAATACAAATGTGCATTACCATACAGTAGAAAAGAGAGCACCCTTAGCCATGTAAGAGCTGAAACAAATGCTCTTGCTCATTAGTTTGTTGTGGGATTCACAAATGTTATCCCATAGAAAATGCAATGTTGTGGTGTGTTGGGTAGGCAAGAAAAATCCATTCTTTCAGTCCTAAGCTCTATAAACGTGCACATAATGCAAGTGTGTGTGTATATTAACACACACACACTTGTCTTTTATGTTCTCCGTTTTCTTTTGCCTGGTGTATCAGGTTTAAACATTTTACTTGTGCTTTCAAGGCCCTAAAGTACGCTGACTCAGACTGCATCTCTATTATTAACGTCTTGTAATTTCTCCTTGTCTCTCAGTAACAGTGTTCCTATTTTGCCCTGTCTCTTATCCCTCTTCTGTTCTCTACAAGTCTGCCTTTATCTATGGAATTCCCTTCTTTTGTATTACCTAGAAGAAAGAAATTACATCATTCCCAACACCCAGCAAACTGTTAGAGAACCATTAAGGTAACTATGCTACCTAATTGAGTAAATTAAATAACACAAGATCTCGTTATTATAACCTTTGTCCTTAAAAATGTGATCTAATATAACCCAGCTGGTAAATTGGATCACAGCCATAAAGTTTTACTAAAGATCATGATTCACTGTACTTCATAAGAGTAGTGGAAGATGGCCTCTGGGATAAGTGATTTGTTAGAATATGATACCTATGTTTCTGGGAGGACTCCAATTTGCTTTGGAGCTGTGAAAATTGTGCCACTTAAAGTGCCATGCCTAATGAGCTCTGTCCCAACCAGCTGAGCCAGCTTCCCTAATTTGTTGGGACACAAGTACAGTGCCAGTTTAAAGTCACATCATGAGAACAGTATTACCACATAGGGACCTAACAATAGCATTGCAATGGATTCTTTCAATTTAGCCCTGATACCCCCTGCCCCTCCTTCCCCCTCCTTTCTTCTCCTATGGCAATTATCAACTTCTGTCACAGTCTTTATTTCCACAATGTAATATTTTTTTAAAGAGCTATGCAAAGGAAAAGATCAATAAACCTCTCTGTATTCCAAACAGCTGTAGTTGGAATGACCTTTGGCAACAGTTTTCTAAATTGTTGATAATTTGGCATGGATATTAAGAACAATCTGGACTCTTTAGAAATGCTGGAATGCTTTAAGATCTGAGTGCACACTCTGTTTCTATAAAAAAAAACTTATAACTCTGTGTCCAGAGATCAGCTTGGTTGAATACAATCTTGGGTATCATAGGTTGAAATTGTTCAGAAGTTTATTCTGACAAACTAAGCCAGGTTTTCTAACATGTTTTTGTTGGCTGAACAGACTCTTGCCATTACTCTATTCAAGAATCTAAATGATACATCTTCCAAGATGGCAAAAAAAAAAAAAAAAAAAAGATCCACACTGATACCCATAACCTTGAAGAAATATATTTGATATATGAGACAGTGTTCCTAATTAGAACAGGATGTGTCAATCCTCCAAATGCAGGAGGAAGTAATAGAAGGATGGCTCTGTGATTTACCCCTGGAGCCAGCAGAGATCGCTTGGCTGTAAGGGATATGTGTGCTTTGCTCTTCCAAACTACACTGGATTTGTTGCCAGCTCACTATAGATACTCTCAAGAAATTTGTTGCTATATAGTCCTTTACCACCACAAGTTTTTAATTTGACCAACTGCATAGAAGATAAAATATTGCCCATAGGAAGAATCTCCTTATAGACATCTGTTAGAAATCTGGAGTTAGCATCTCAGTCTTCTTGGTGAAACTTGGGGTGGTAGGGAGTAGTTATGAAATATTTTTTCTCTCTTATTCATAAATTGACAGTTTGTGGATCTTTCCTTCAACTTTAAAGAAAACTTTCATGGAAGCATGAGGACTTTCATTGTCAATTTTTCGGTGGTCCACCTTTTCAAATAACCCAACCTTAAGAAAAAAAAGTACCCAACCTCACATAAAAAGTTGGAGGAGTTGTCACATCAGGCAGTAGCATACTGTAAGTGATCCATCTTCCGAAGTGGCCAATTTACAGAAGACTGAGTATATGCCTTGGGTACCTTCTTCTGCGTATACTGATATGCTTATTTAAGCTGGTGTGTTGGTTTCACGTGCTTGGGGGGAGGGGTGGATTCGCCTCAGGGACAGCTCCATGAGGCTGGGGAGTGGGAGGGACTCTCCTGTCTCTGGGAGCTTCCCCTGTGAGCTGCTGGCACCAATCAGAGAGCGGATTTGGTGATGGACAGCTCGGGAAACCAATGGAAGGTTGTTTCGCTTTCACAAATCACCTTGGATCAAGTTAACTGCTGGGTTATTCGGTTTCTGGTCTCTGGAGGTGCGGGGGTCTCTGGCTGGGGTCCCAGCCTGGCTCCGGGCTTGGCCTTGGGCCCAGCCCGGCACCCCGGCCCCGGCTCTGCAGGGGGCCCTGGCTCGAGACCCCGGCCCCGGCTTGTTGGGGGCCCGGCTGCATGGTCCCGGTCCCCCGGCCCCCCCCGACTGCATGGCTCCGGGCAGCCCTGGCCCTGGCACCGGCCACGTGGCCCCAGCACTGGCCTTCCACTTGGCAGAAGAGGCCTCCAGCTGCCCATGTTGTTTCTTCACGATCTGGATACAATTTTAACTTCTTTATGCCTGGATAAGATTCTCGATCTCCTGAGCTTCCCTGAATGAAAAGAAATGAAGTGTGGAGACTACAGAGGTCAGCGGAATGAAGACAAAGTTCCTGGTGGGAAGAGATTGAAAAGATGCAAGTAGCTGAAAACCTTTTTTTGTGGGCTAAGGGGATTGTGACTACACTAAAATTCCTTTAAACTGTGAAATGTACTTGGGAAGGTTTGGATGCTTGAGAAGAAGACTTTTTGCCTCGGGGAAATGGAACTCTCTGTTTTGGGACTGGAATATGAGCAGAGATATTTGATAGTGAAGGAGATGAAGAGAATTTTGTCTTTTTTTTGGCAGCCTGCCTTTAAAAGTGATACCCCAAGTGTGTAACATAACCCATAGCACAGCTTTGGAAGGACTGTGCATAAATAGGAGGAGAGTAATAATCTGCAATATTTTCCTGGGCGGATGTGGATTGTGAAGGTGAAGACACCCCCTAAGCCATAACTAAAAAAAGGGACTTTTCTCAAGTAAACTGAACTGATTATTTGAGTGTATAACTGACTGAAGTGTTCTCTGTATATTGTTGGTAAGAAATGTGGAATGAAGGGGAGGAGGGAATCTTATTCTGATTTTTTTTGTGTTATTAATAAATTTCTTCTTGTACCTTTTTTAAGTTTTGAGCCTGCCTTGTCTCTACTCCTGGGTCCTGTCTCTAAAAGAAATTAAATATATTAAGGTTGGCAAACCCAAGTCACACCGTGACAGCTGGTATGCTAATTTAAGAAAATGTGAGACAGTTAATAATGATACATTATTCAGTGGTCAAGAGTCAAGCCAAATCTTATCATATTTGTGATTTTTTTCACCAAAGTGAAATTTGCACTAACGCTTGCCCTAAGAAGTATTTGTGTAATACATTAGCTAGACTCAAAAGTATCATAAACAACTATTATCTGAAATCATAGGCAAGAAAAGATACTAAATGAGTCCATGATATTTGATTTTGGTGCTTTGAGAGAAAGATAATTCCATGCATTTTCTGTTCAAAGTTAAGTGAGAATACTACTACTAGATAATGTCTTTAGATGCTGAAGCTGCTCAGGTCAAATCTTTCACACAAACTCCTGCACAAGGGTACAAAGCAGAATGTTTATTAACCTTTGCATTTTGTTTGTGTACAGAATGTAATTTCATTTATTGCTTTCTAGTAAGCCTCTTGGCTAGTAAGTTTTTTTTTTTGCTTTCCTTTTATGTCTGTAGTTCCTCTTCCATGTACTAAGTCTGTGGCTTGCACTGCGCTGTTCCTCATAGTCCACAGTGGCATCAAAGTGAAGGAGCTCCCAGTAGTTTTAATGTACTTTTGTAGAGAAGACAGAAATATGATCTCTTAGACATATTTCATCCTGTTCATTTATTTTTTTTTTTTTACCATCTTCTCATTCTCTGCAAGGTGTTACCCAAGTTGCTATAAAGACTAAGTAAGTGGTGTCACACCTGTGGATGAATTATGTGTGTAGCAGGGCATACAAACACAGCTAATCACATGTGTGCTTTGGTATGTAGCTCAGTGCATTTCCACAGCTTCTACTAAGAAGAACAGGTGGAAAACAAAACTAGAGAAATGCCACAAATGACCAGCTTTGCATGGGGTAATTAAGACAGATTTCAGGTCACATAAAGTGGTGTATTTTTTTTCATTAATAAGAAACTTACAGCAAGTATGAAACAGTTTTCCATGCCCAAGAGAGTTAATAATAATGCAATTTCTGTGTTTTCTCTCTGCATGTATTACACTAAAAGGCATAAATCACTGCATAAGAAGACAAGCTGATGCAGCTATGCTACATTTCAGATATTACACCTAGCTGTGTATACCAAAGAATTCAAGACATGGACTGACTGCCAGAAATATCTAACTCAGAGGGCAAGAAATGAATGAATAACAGGCTCAGAGATTTGCCAAAATGCATTTTTAGAGGACAACATCATATCAGCTCATGGTAGTGAGTGGCTAGGTTATTTTGTTCACACAGGACAACAGCAGGACATGCACAAAAATGTAATGTACTTGGGCCAAATGAGAGAAAACAGGGTACATCAAAGCACAGTGCAACAAAATAGTTGTCAAAATATTTTTTCATAGTGCTTGGACTATATATTCAAGATTTCATGACTTTCATGGTGAGATTTGGAGCAAGATACTAAAACAGTTCTGTTGTCTGTCTTTTGAAAAGCAGGCAGGATAAGAAAGCAATAATATAGTTTTTTTTTGAAAATACAAGCAATCGAGGTTGGTAGTATTGTCATAATAAAAATGGCAGTTGATGAGAATTAAAAAAAAAAAAAAAGAAAAAAAAAGGTCTTTGGTAATTAGCTCAAGTAGGCCCAAGCAGTTAAGACTAGATCACTTTGCTTTATAAAGTAGAAAAGGGAAGTCACAGGAAATGATAAAACAGAGAAAGAGAAACTTGTACAGTGCAATTTCCTGATTCTTGAAAATGTCTAAAAAGTATACAGTTTTTGTGAAAAGATGCGTCAGAACATGTGGGAGGATGTGACAGTAAATGAGACACAAGAGAGATGGTGGCTGGTTTTTAGATTGCCTCTAATTGACATTAGAGAAGGAATGTTAAGAGAGGAATTACTGTAATTTTGGAAAAATCTACTTCTACTGAGAGAAAAGTTTTGAAGTAAAGAAAATAATGTAGTGTCAAATATCTAGAGAAGAGGTGAAGAAAATAGCTGCCTAGGAAGCTAAGGACAAAAGATTTAGAAATCATTTCCTGAGTACCTATTCAGAGAGGCTTTCTAGATCTCCAGCATACCTTTCCTTAATCAAATTACTCTGCCATGCTCAACATTAATTCAGTCTCAGACATCATAGTGATAAATATTTCAATTAATTGTCCTGCATATAGGCCATATAACTGGGGAATACTTATCTACTCATGTTTCCCCTTAGATGCTTAATTCTGTTAAAAAAATTAAAAAGCTGAAAGCAATTAAGGTAAGACAATGTTCAATGAGGATAGAAGCATTATTAATAAAATAACTTTAAAAAGTTACTAGATAGGGGAATTTGGGGTTAATCTTATGCTTGAAAATCAATAAAACATTTAAAAAAATATAGTCTGCTGGAAGAATGAGAACATGAGCATGAGATCTTGCTAAGAAGGCAGTTCTGCAAGGTGTTAAAACTTCTTAAGGCTCAAGACAGGCTCTAAATGAATAAGGAAAGATTCAGTGTTAAAGCATGCCCTGCCCTTTCTCTATCTGATATAATTATAGGAGAACCTTTAAAACCCTGTATTTGGCACTGTCTTTAAACACCACAGCAGTATGGCAGCTGGCAGCAAAACCAAAACAAAAATATGTGAACCCCTCCCATGCCTCTCGCAAGTTTGGCTGCACCCTATAGGCAGGACTGACTGTCTTCCCTACTAATTTGATTATCAACCCATCAAGCACTGCAAATATCCATATGTTTGCAAAGAAAATGTTGTATATTTTCTTGCATTCAAATTATAAAGGGCTTCCTATAAAGCTAAGGTGAGCAATTAAAACCACACTAGCCACTCAACAGAGTAACTTGAATTTCTTAGAATTGTGTAATTCTAGTACAAGTGATTTGTATATTTCCTTAAAGGATTTTAACCACAGTTATATGGATTTTTGATATTTGTTGAAATCCTGGAGTCATATTAATTATTTTATTCAATAGATACTACTAATGTGCTTTCTTTGAGTACTATCCAGTTGAGAAGAAATATTGTTTTGATTATGTTTATTCCAAATCTGTAAAATTAGGAATTAGCAGGGAACCATGAAATCAGTCAATCCTCTTATTCTGCTCTCCAGTTTTATGTATGGTCTGATGGTGATAGCTCTAGGGAACATCTACTACTACTGAAAGAAAAGGTTTAGAGTAAAGAAAACAATGTGCAAAAACTTGGAAGTGCTACATAAAACTTGTAGTATGCTATAGATTAAAAACTGGTCAGAATAATAACATAGTCACTCCCAGAAAAATGAACCAAAAACAAGGCACGAAAAAGGATGTAAAAAACATTGATGAGAGATGTACTTTGCTAGAAATTATCATATGAAATGAAATGAAGAAATGAGTCAAAAATCCCAAATGTCAACACCGTGGCACTTTTTCCTCTAGGAATTTCGTTCTTTAAAATTAAAGCATGACATATGCAAAGGGAAATTGTGTTGAAACAATTTCTGACAGAAAAGTAACTGATACATTGTTTTCATATTTTCCTTTTAGTACTTATAATACAGAATTTAAAAAAAATCCTCAACCGGATTCATTCAACATAAATCCTGAGGTAAATCAGGCAGAAGCTGGCAGCAAACATACTTTAGCCTTTTTTTCATTTTATATATGCACATAAAAAATTATTTGAAAAGATTGTCTTATATGTTTTTGAACTGGAGAAAATAAAATATTCACAGGAAATATTTCATTTTTCTCACACACTGAATTTAATGGAGGGTAAAAATAATTTTATTAAAATGTCATGTTCAAAAAAAATTAAAATTTTCACAATTAAAGATCTTCATGAAAGAGAACATAAAGTATTTTCTTAGAAATATGAGGGCAGCTATAAGCAGGGTTGGTAGCACAACCTAAGAAGCTGTCTCACTTTTCTCATTAGAATTTGTCTACTTAAAATTTTTTATAGTTCTATGAGGTTAAAAGCAAGACATTTTCATATCAGATGTTTTCTTCAAATTGGAAAACTGCAAGTAAAGTCAAGTTAAGCAAGAACTGAGACTCCCTCAACTGCATGCCTCATGTATTTGGGCTGTGTCATACAGAGCTGCATCTGCAAAAGGTTTCCAGGAGTTTTCAAAAAAGTGCTCAGCCACAGCATTCCCAGGATGTTTTTGTTTTCACAGGAAAACTGTGTCACTGACTGTTAATGTGTAAAGTGTAAAGTTTGTGTTAATCTTTATCTAGTAAAACCTCTCAGCCTTGTGGCTGGTCCTGTATCCTGTGATGTGAGCAGTGAGCACAGATACTGATTTGGGGTTTGTTTAGCACCGTGGCAAGACCTTCTCACTAGATTATATTGTTGTGAAACTCTTCCTTTTCAAAATGATTCCATGGAGTAATAATTGCCTTTGTTTGGCTCTTTTCTTTTTACTGTCAAATCCACATTTCTGTCTTTTGACAGGTGTCATTTACCTACATAAATTAAAGCTGCTTTAGGGTTTAAGTGCTTCTAGCATTCTTTTGATACAGGGTAATGATGAAATTTCATTTCATTAGGTACAAAGTGAAATATAAAGGCAAAGACACAACAAATACCTTTCTCTTATTATTTCCTACTTACTGCCTTTGAAATTATTTAGAAATGTGTATAGTGCATTAATTAACAATTTTGTGCTAAGACAGGCCCACTGTTTATTGGGATACTTAATTTCTCTCATAAATTTTATAATGCTGTTGATGGAGTTAACAAGTCTATAGAATGGAAATATATACATAACTACAGAGATACAGGCATTTTTTATGGATCTAGTCCTTCCTCAACTTATGACTGAATTTCATTTATTGGAATGAAGATTGTCAATACCTTTGCACTATACTATTAAATAATATTTTCAATTTTCTGAAATGGCTTGTCAATTAGGAGAGAAGTATTGCCCCTATTTGAATTATTTAATAATTTAGTCAGTGTTTAATAATAGTGTAATGTATGAGATGCTAAGAATTACTTAGCCTTTTCAAAAGAAAAAAAATCCAGAACTGAGAAGTTAAAAATCCAAATTAAGGATATGAGATTAACATGAGGACAAACATGAAAATGAACATAGCCTACCAAAAATCTGTGAACCGTACAGAACCAGAATGAACCCTAATAGCAACCTAAGTATTGTTGCTACTGTGAAGTGAATCAGGTTGGATCATTCCAGTTTTTAGCTCCCTATTCCACACCATATTTCAAGTCACTGTTCTCTGTAAGTAGGGATGTTCAGTGTTTCAATATTAAGAAAGTAGAATGTCTCACAGAACATTTATTTTGACAAATATCAAATAAAAAATCATTGGAGTGAGACTGTGCTTATTTCATTAGTAATGTTAATATTTCTTTTGGCAAAATTGATTTTATTCCTAATTTATTTTCTTGCTGTTGATTTTGACTTTTATATTCTAATAGTTGTGTTATACCATAATACAGCTTCTGTTATATATGATATTTTTGGATGTGTTTCAGTTTTTAGCAGTTCTTGTCCCCCCAAAACTTCTAATTTCATGTTCCATTAATATTTTCCTGATTATTAATTCCTTTATAGTGATAAAGGTAGTTGTGAAATATGACAATTTTCCATAACACTGAATTTCCAAAGCTCAGCCATTCTACTCAGGGGTTTGTAAGGCTTATTAATTTTAAGTCTTATTAATGTTAAAGCTTATTAGAAAAACACATTTAGACAGACTAGCAGAAGGAAATACAAATAAAGAAAATATTACTAGACTGCATTCCCATGAGTGAAACTAGCTATTCAATACTCACATAATTTTTATTGTCTCCCAATTTTGCCCTTTTTTTTTCTTTAAATCATGTAGTTCCTACAAGATACTCAAGTGTATACTGTACAAAAATGTGTTAGATATACCAGGATATGAGAAGACTCTCCCAATTTTAGAGGAAAAATTTGATTTATGAATTGCAGCCTTAGTTTAAAGAATTATGTAATCCATTTCTAAACAGCTGAGATAAAAAAATCTGTAAGGCCGAAATACTGCAGCAGAAATCTATAACTGATTTTAATTAAAGTGCCCATTTTATCTGAAGATATTCACAATCCAGCACTGAAATTAAAAATGTCCACATCAACAGAACCTTTTCTAAGGCTTACAGTGCCAGTTGGCCTTGTTACACACATCTATCTATCTATCTATCTATCTATCTATCTATCTATCTATCTATCTATTGTTCATGTATTAATCTACAGTTAATGACCATTGTTTAACCATCTCCAAGTAAGCCAAGCAGTGCCAAGCTATGAGGCACCTGGTTCCAGCTGGCTGACTCATAACTCAGCTGAGGCATTCTATACATAAGCTTTTGGTACTATTCATTGAGAGTATGACATGTGTGATCTAAATGGGAAACTTTTCTGCTGAGCTGCTTAGAGCTTGTGAGTACAAATGTTAAACATCAAATAGGGCTTATGAATAGAATCCAACTCACAGTCCTGCACAGCACTATTCCCACCAAGAGTCCCTGAGTGCACACACCATGTGCCCAAGTATTGTCCAAACACTTCTTGAACTCTGCCAGGCTTGGTGGTCTGTCCAATTCCCTGGGGAGCCTGTTCCTGTGTACAACCACCCTCTGGGTGAAGAATCTTTTGGTAGTATCCAACTCAACCCTTCTCTAGCACAGCTTCAGGCCATTCCCTTGGGTCCTGCCGCTGGTCACCAAATGAAGAGATCAGGGCCTGCCCCTCCTCTTCCCCTCATGAGGAAGTTGCAGACAGCAATGAGGTCTCCCCTCAGCCTCTTTTTCTCCAGGCTGAAACGATGACTGCATTGTCATTGTTTTTCAATACCTCCCAGAATAATCCTCTCCATAACTTTATCAGGCACTGAAATGAGATTGACAGGCCTGTTATTTCTGGGGTCCCCCTCTAGAGCTTCTTAAAAACTGGGAAAATGTTCACTAGCTTCTGCTCAGCTGGGTCCTCTCTGGATTCCCAAGAATGCTCAAAATCATTGAGATAGGTTTTGCAATGATATTAGCCAGCTCTTTGAATATTCTTGGTTGAATCCCATCAGACCCAATAGATTTGTAGGGATCCAGCCAGAGAAGCAGATCCTGCACAATTTCAGGGTTGACTGGGAGTCGATCATCCTTACAGTCATGGTCCTCCAGCTCAGGGCACTGAGATCCTCCTGTTCCATCATCCATGTTGATGGTCGAGGCAAAGAATGTGTTAAATACCAGTGCCAAGAAAATCATATGTACGTTCATCTCAAAGATGAGCATTTTGATGAACTAATCTGATTCAATACCTTAAAAAATTTATCTTGTTTAAATGAGAGAAAAAGCAATTTCAATGTGTGATATTTTTACAAGACATTAAAAATACCCTTAAAAATATTCTGTGCCTCTGTAAAGCTGATTAACTTACTCTAATTCTGTAAAAAAATGAATATTCTTCGTAAAGAAGAAAAATAGTACTATGACTCTTATTATCATGCCTGTTATTATCAATATATTCCTGAATATTTATTTATTTTGTTTTGGACTTTTTGCTTTTACAAGTAAATACAGTTGTTTATTTAATTCATTTATTTCTTCTGTAAGGTGGAAATATGTTCTCTTCAAATCAGTTATGCAGGGGCTTCCCAGGATTAAGCCACAAGTAAACTCCACATGTGTTGCATCAGAGCGCTCTAGTAAGTACAAAGTCTGCTGCTAGGCTGAAGCCGTCTGATTTCCTTTTTGCGATTTTTCTATGTTAATTTTTTCACAGTGTTAAGCATGTACATGGAGCATTTGTTTACTCAAAGTTTTCAGTGTACCTTCTGTGCACGAGAAGGGAGGGTGGATCTTGGCACCACTGTAGGGTTTTTTTTTCCATATCTGTTTTGGCCTTTTTTTTTTCTTTTTTTTTTTTTTTTTTTTTTCTGGGCTCTAGCTCAAAGTTACTAACCACATCTGGCATCTGGAGCAGATAAAGTTCAAGTCAGGATGTCCCAACAACTAGCAAAGATGTCCAAAAATTTGGAGAGTAACTATGTGCAAATTCAAAATAATACACTAGGAATCTAGGAACCAAGAGAAATCAAATATTGCGTGACTAAATATAATGCAATGAAGCTAAGACACACATGAATTATTTTGTGCTGATTCACTTATGTCTATGACTAATCGGGCAGAATTGACACAGTTAATTAACACAGTAGCAAACTCAAAAGGGAGTGAGAGCTGGAGAAATCAGCAAACTTTGCAAAAATATCAGTAACTGGGAAAAGACTTTGCTTAACACTTAATTTATTGCACAAATTCATTGCATAGCTTCCTTCTGTTGCTCTGAGAACAAATAATCAGCCTAAACAATCAGAGATGTGTCTAAACTAGCATTTTGCCCTACATCTTTCACCCATTAGTATTAGTGAGGAGGCAGTCCTCATGGTAGCTGGTACAGCACTGCTGGCACCAATAGCTCCTGGCATGCAGACAGCTTGGGGATCAAAGGCTTTCCCATAGCAGATCCCTACAGTTTCTCATAGTACTGTTCTAGTTCAAATCAAGGCTCAGAAGGTTTCAGGCCAAGGTCCAAAACAGTGTTATAGTGCCAAAAGTGTATCTGTAGGTGGTTTTAACTTCTAAATCCAAGCCTGTGATTCTCCAAAGTCCTGCTGAACCATGTAAGGGGATGAATTTTTGGTGACAAAACTCCTCTAATGCAAAAGATTCCATGATTTTCAGTGACTGCCATCTTGGTAGGATTAAGACTGGCAGCTATTTAAAACTGAAATGTAATCAGTAGTCTGAAAAATGGTGTTTTTGGCCCAAGTATTTATCTGTGCAGCCTCACATTGACTTCAATCAAAATAGATATGATTTGACCACTTTTTTAAAATTTAAAAAAGAGGTGGTAGAGGTGGTCCGTCTCCTGTTTTGTGGAATACCTGAACAATTAAAGCATTCACATCAAATATGAGGCTAAGGGATTCAAGACTTTTCACAAAATGAATGAACTGAGATCTGTATCTCCCTAGAAAGTGTTTTAACCATAAGGCTGTGAGGCTGTACAGTGATAGTGGTTTTGATGTGAGGGAATGTCCTTCTTTTGAAATTAGGGCACTTGAAGTAGTCCTTCAGTAGTTCCTGAAGTATGCCTGTGTATTTCAAACTAAGTGACCATTTTATGTAGCTGCAGAAACATCCAGGCTGATGTGAGATATTTTTGTTATTTGTTTACATGCATACCAACAAGATTAATTTAAATTCTAGACAATATTATTTCTTGCAAAGCATTCTGTCTCACCCTGTGGGCTTAAAAAAATCCTGCAATATTTAACTCCAGATAGAAATGAAAAATTCAAACAGAAAAGCAATTTTATTGTAGCTGTGGATTAATTTTTGCATCTAGATCCTGCAAAATTAGTCTTCAACAAAAACAAAGAATGAAATAATAGATAGAGAAGCAAAGCAGAAAGATCTGTGAATCTGTAGAATTCTCATGTGGGATAATTTCTGGTCATTTAACCTAGAAGTTGTATCAGCAGGAGATGTAATTTATCTTGACATAAACTAGTTAGGACTAGTATTTAAAAAGGAATATTTCTGCAAAATATGAGGTAAATAAATACAGCTAAGTAACAACCTACTTTGAGACAGAGGTTCTCTGTTTTTCTGGCTTCAGGCAGCATTTTTTAGTCACAGAATCTAAATGAATTTTCAATTCTGTAATTATGAAAGGCATATGCAGTGAGAATTAAAGCAAAATAAGAAAAAAAGAACTAAAGAGAGAGAGATTGAAAATGAGAAAAGTAAATAAACACACTATATGGTAACCATAATTTGTATATCATAAATGTGAAATACAGATGGAGTATCCTGTGATAGGAAAGTTGCAACTAAACATCTGTTTCTTCCAAATTTCCAAAGAAATATAGATTCACAAATTATGTTGAAATGTTTAAGAAACTAGACTACACAAACATGTCAGAAAATGTGAAATTCAAATTTTAGCTGCTTAGTTTTTGTGTTTATAGACTCCTTTAGTACAGTCACTGTCAAATAAACAGTAGTCAATAAAAATGCAGATTTACACCACATGATTATTTTTTCCTTTAGATCCATCCCAAGAGAAAGTACATCACACACAGACTGTATAATGTGTACTGATAAAGAAGGCAAATATCCTGACTTTTGAGCAGTGGAGCCATTTGAGCTTTGAGCTATTATGGCCATCTTCTGTTCCCTAAGAATTATTAACAGAAAGCCTCAAAATAGTTATGGCTCAAAGCTAAAGTATTGAAGTAAATCTTTTGAGGTGCACTGTCTGCAAGACATCTTTTACCTCAGTTTAGTGACAATAGTGGGAAGGATTCTGTGGCTTAAACACTGGCATCCACACCATTTTATATGCTTTAAGGAGTAGTAGATACCCACTGGTAGATTTGAAATAGAGCATTCAAAAAATCCAGATTTTCTGGAGCAGCAGTGAAAATATAACCACACACACAACCATGAAACCCAGCAGTGCCCTATGCAACAAGCGGAGATTTCCTGTAAGTAAATTAGTTTCTCTGAGAAATAAAAACTGTCATATCCTCTTGATAGTCTTTACAATCCTGAGATCCAAGAATTATGCTGAGGTGACAGAGCGTATAGGTGCATGTGTACATGTGTTGTACATATACATAGGTGGAGACAATGAGTTAATGAGTTTGTGGTAGCATGAAATGCTTGAGATCACATAAATAATTCTTTCTTAATCCATTGTGAAATAATTTTAGATTAAATGTGGTGCTCTCTCACCTCAGAACAACTAATTCTAGGCCATCCTAGCCATGGAACAATATATAAGGTAATAAATAAAAAAGAATTTAAATATTTTTGTGTCATACCAGGATGTTTACAGCCAAGGAGTATGAAATGAGTTATTACTTCAGGATGACTCCAGGAAGATGGTATAATTGTATTTGGAAGATGGAAGATTTAAAAAAAAAGTGTTGTCTCTGGCACATGAGAGTCTGTTTTTCATTTTGGTTTACTTTATGAATTTATTACTAGTGTTTAATTTAGCTGTAGCGACAATATGCTAATAGCTGCTATATAGAGTCTTTGCAGCACAAGTACATTCTTGTGACTATTCACTTATATGTCTTTAGCAGGATTTTAGCTCCTCAGTTTGTTCCTAAATGTTAACACCTTTATATCACCACTGAATAAATAATAGACTTTGCAATCAGTGCAAAGAATATCTTGAAGATCAGATCTCTGAGGTTTATGAATCTATTCTGCATTTTGCAAGTAGTTTTCACTAAAGTGGTCCAAATTTTCATGAATAGCATTTTTTCCACAGAAAATACTCTTAAACCAAAGCCAGTTGGTATTGGCTTCAGAAAAATTTCCAGTAGCATATTCCAGCTAATTGAAAAATATGTTGCCTGTTTGGTATCCTTGTGGTTTTACTTTTTTATTCTGATTTGTATTCAGGAAGTTCTATTTCTCTTGCATGTTTTTGCATGTGCCTGTTGACTTTGTGAGTACATAATGATGGTACACCTGGTTCAGCCTGGAGAGGAGAAAACAGAGGGATCTTATCAGTGTATTTCAGTGTCTAAATGGAGGGTGTCAAGAACCAATCCTTTCTCACTGGTGACAGGCAATAGAACAAGAGGCCAGGGGCAGAAATTTGAACACAGCTTTTCACAAGAATATGAAGAGCTTCTTTGCTGTTTGGGTTACTCAGCACTGGAACAAGTTGTCTAGTGAGGTTGTGGAGTCTCCCTGGAAACACTCAAAAGCTGTTTGGACACAATTCTGAATAACATGCTCTAGAGAATCCTGCTTGAACAGGGAAACTCCTGTAGAACCTCCAGTGGTCCCTTACCCATTCTGTAATTCTTGAAGTCTTCCCCTTACCGTAGTTGTAAGATTTTCTAATTGAAACTGTGTTCAATTTTTGGTGGTGAGGGGAAGGGACTGCCCAGAGGAGCAGAAGGAGCAGTCTGTAAATGATTCTCTGGAAAAATAGGTTGATTGCACACATAAGTATTTTTGAATGATGAAAAGAAGGATGGGGACTTTCTAATTTCCCTAGTATCAAGAAAGAAAGGGAACTACCTCTGATAATGCAATATTACTGCTTGATCTGGCAACTTCACAATTCCCAAAGCCACAAATTGTTTTTATGGTTCTAGGAACAGCAGTACAGGCTGTTCACAGCATTCCTCTGACCTTTACTTCAGAAGGAGAAACAGAAAGAAGTCCTCTACTTCTGGAACATTGCTAAGTGGAACAGTTAATCTGGAAGTTTTGCAACACGAATCCCAAGAATCAATGATATTGAATTACCTAAGCCAAATTCTGACGTAGAGGTACAGCCCTTCACTTTGAGAATGTTAATGATGTGGAAGAAGACCATTTGTAATCAGCCTAGGATCACCTGAGAAAACTTCATCAAAGTCTCAAAATTTGCCAGCCTTTTCCCAGATTGTCAATTAAATCTATAATTGTGACTTTCAATTATGGAAAGAATATAGTTGCGTTTTTATGCACTCCCTATTAGGAGATCAAGTGACATATTACTTGATAGAGATCATCTCCACTTGTAATTTTTTTAACCCAAAACTATTGAGTGGCCTTTGGATGGCCATGCAAATGTTTTGACTGTGATCTGAAAAGGCTGAGGACATTAGGCATGATAAAACAAATTTTAAAAAATCACAGAAAAAAGTATTCCCCACAAGGTTACTTCAGGTGAAATGGAGTCAAGTACTGTGTCTGCTGGCAATCTCAATATAACATTTAACTGCTGCTTCTCACGATTTCATCAGTTCATTCCAGCAGCATGGCTCAACACACTTTAGCAAGTCTTTTCAGAGGCAGCAAAAATATCATTGCAAACACCCTGGAGCCACAAACTTCACCAGTGAATGTGTGTGGATGCTGACCACAGTAATGCCTTCCTTTTGGCAGTAGCAGAGACATTATATGCTTTGTTGCTGCTCCTGACTTCACTGACAGGTTCCCTATAGTCTTAAAAAGGGCATTTGCCAGGCTCTGTAGTGCCATGAGAAGAGCACTTCTGTACAGAGGTGATGCTGGTACAACTCATCATCTGCCTTGTTCACAGTTGTCTGTAGAATGGCCCTGCCTCATGTATCAAACAAATAAAACATATGGTGAGGAGGACACACCCAGGAAAGAGCAGTTTTACCAAGTAGTGCATTTTCTAAGAGATGAAGAATAAAATGTTCCTAATGATGTCTATGGAAAAGCACAGCATTGTGAATGAATGATCCTAGAAGCTTCTGCTGAGCTTTTGGAATATGACAATAAGACTTCACAGGCATCAAAAAAAAAAAAAAACTTTTAGCATGAAAAATTAGTAGTTCTTAAAATGCGTGTAGGCCTATTTTCCACTATGTTGTTTTAACCCACAAAATATGATTTGCTCTTCCAGCAAACTGCATTTCTGTGCATTCAGGAGGCAGAACACTGATTCATCAGTTGTAACTTCCTTTCCTTCATCGGGAAGCAACAATGCAAGGGAAAAAGAAAACAAATGCAAGGTTCCAGAAAAACCTGACAGACATCACTGAAATCTTTCTGCATTCAAGACAATGTCCTCAGACTGAATCAGCTTTTAAGTTTGTCCTCAAAAACCTTATTGAACTTTTTCATTGTGTCTTGAGCAACATATCCCTTTTCTGAATCCTGTGGATAGAACCATTGAAATGGCCTAAATAGATGTGTTCCTCTAAATCTTTTAACCCAATAGCTTTTTTCTGACTTTGATAAAATCACATACACTGCTGTACACACTGCATCACATAATTGTGTGCTGTCAAGTCAAAGTACATTCATACACAACCCCTTAACTGTGAAAAAGAAAATAATATTAATGAAAATAATTTTAATGAAAATTGAGTCACTACTTTGACAGGATAGCATTAATCTGTTGGTGATTTAGAACTAACATGCAATGTATTCGAATTTTAAAAATATATATATATACACCATGTTCTTAAAACAAGCTGAACTGACTTCAGCTTTAGATTTCTAGCTAAATCTACTCACCAAAGCATATTGTCTCAGCTAGAACAAAGGACAGATAACCTTCAGGACCTTGCAGAACTTTACAGAAAATAACAGGAACTAAACTGTCTCAAATTGAAAACAAAACTCTTGCTGCTTGAATAAATGTTCATAAAGAACATTTCAAAAAAGAAAGTAGTGACCCTCTTTGAGGAAGTTAGGAGTGTGTTTCTTTGGGGGATGTCTGGTGCCAGAAAATATCTTTTGGATTGAAGGCATCCCAGAATACAAGCAAATAGACTGAAAGGTTGCATTTTAAAGAGCCATATGTGTTGATGAGACAGTTCTGAATGAGACGGCCATTTTGCACAAAAATCCACACTGAATACAGAAGATGTGGTATTGTAAATGAAGATTGTTTCTTCAGGGATGTGAAGAAAATGAAGAAAAGATCTGGAATTTGATACTAAAGTGTAAACTTCTAATATAAGCTGTCAAAAGCACTCACTCATATGGGGTATATATTTTGCCCTTAAATCTGCATGAATGCACAAGCAAACACAGTCTTGTTTTGAAATCGATGTTGTTGCGCAAATTCTAGCTGATTGTCTGCAGTTTTAGAAAGAGC
Source organism: Luscinia megarhynchos (assembly GCA_034336665.1). Taxonomy (NCBI): domain Eukaryota; kingdom Metazoa; phylum Chordata; class Aves; order Passeriformes; family Muscicapidae; genus Luscinia; species Luscinia megarhynchos. The sequence goes on along the minus strand of CM067566.1, from coordinate 35,266,389 downwards.
TGAAGTCGGTGCCTGAGGCACAGCTCCATAATAAGAAATTGCATAATAACAAAATTCCATAAAGAATCAGATCAAATGGCCAATATTCCCCAGTGGTAGCAACGAGCATTTTGATGTAAGAAACAAGGTAGAGCAGAATGGTTCTTTCCTTTTTATGCACATAATGATCTAAAAAATAAGGGAATGCTCAGTTCAGTTCCCCTTTAAAAAGAATTATGTGTTCCCATGCCTCAGACAGTGCTTCCAAGTAAGAGAGTCATTCCTCGGCCATTAGGCAGATCTGGAAGCATCTGTCAAAGTGTCAAAATATGCAGCTGCAGGACATTGCAATGACTAAGATATGGAAAAGGGAGCAAAAAAAAAGTTGTCTGTTTTGGCTGCTTAACCAGAAAATTAAAAGAAAAACACATTTTCCGTTAAATGGATATGTTTTGTTGTTTGCTGTACTGAAATAAGCTTGATCCTTACTTCCATTGCCCGCTTCTTAGCAAAACCCCTTGTTCAAAAGGAATGCTTTCCAGGTTTTGTCAGAAAAGCAAAAGGAGGGAGTATAGTCACAAATCCAGTGAGAGGTCACCTTTTCTTTTGCCAGGAGGTTGGGATAATCAGACATAAAATATAGTCTGTCATTTTTGATGAGAATTTTTTGAGATTTGAAATCATGTCCTTTACCACCTGAAAGGGCATTCTTACTTCCGGGGTGTGGAATGGCTCTCAACTATTCCTGCTACAGTCTGTCTTATGGAAACTGCAGAAAGAAAAGAGTGAGACTCTAAAAACTGGAAGGAGAAGAGTGACTGTTTGGTCATTGGGACATTCACTACAGAAATAGGCACCTGGATTCCCATTTCACTGAAATACTATTGCTTGCAAGGGTAGATAGAGAAAACCTTCCACTACTAAAGGAGGTCATTTAAGAAGCAAGAGATGCAAATAGTCAGCAAGTTATGAAATTATTTTTTAAAACTTTAATCTCAAACAGACTTTTCTGCAGAAGCTGATATTTTCTATGTATATTCAGATTTGGGGAAGTAAAAATTGTGTTTCTTCCTGCTCTTTCCTTATTTCTGAGGTATGAAAGCATACAGAATTTTTAGTTAGTTTATTGTATTCAGTACTTTGTTGTTTAACAAAAACCTTACCAAACTTAAAAAAAAAATTATCAGAAAAAAAGAATCTAACCACAGTGTATTGGTTGACAATATTTGTTTATATTTCTCTGTACTTGGATGCTGTCAAGTTTGACTTTTCTCTCCCTCTAAATACTTATTATTGCATGAGGAAGCATTAAGCTTAATCCTGTTGTGGTTAAATAAGAAGGTTTAGCAATTTCATTCCATGACTTCAGCTGTTCTTAGCCATGCATGCATGTCTCTTGCTACTGTTTGATCTGCTCAGAAGAGATTTGGTTCAGAGTGTAATCTATATGGAGATTCAGCATAGTTATGAACACATGATTTGGAGGTTGATAACAAAGATATTTGCTGTAAGGTTGCATCTTGGTTGTAAGTAGTTAAGGAAGAGAACAATGAAGCATTTTTGATAGTCATGTCATGGGTATAAATTTCTCAATAGATGGAGCCACGAAAAAAGGCAAATGAAACTGAAATATTCCTCACCAGGAGAATTCCAGGGGAGCCAGTGAGCAGGACAATGGTGCTGCAGTCATCTGGAATTGTTAAAACTCCAGTCACAGATATGCAAAAAATTTAAACTGAAACTAAGTAATGAAAGTAATGAAAGATAGTGGAAGGGTGTGATTTATTTAACTTTGCAAAAGGAAGGCCAAGAGGGTCTAGGATTGCCCTCTAGGATAAACACCATGAGGGAACAGATCTGTTTAAGTTAAAGAACAATGCTGGCACAAGAACAAATACATATAGACTGACCCTGAAAAAATCTTGGATTGGATGTTAGAAGAATGTCACTAACTATTAATAAAATGTTCTTCAAGCAGTCACAACCATCCCTCAGAATGGCCAGTGTACACCTGCAGGTGAAGCTAAGAGATTTAGATGTCTGAGTGAGAATGCACAGTCCAGAGGCTGAAAGAGTAGCTCTGTAGGCGTATTTGTCTAGAAGCATCAGTGTTTTTCTCTTTAAATTTGATTTGCCAAATGAGTCTGACGTTTTTATTACCACTGACCCAGGTGTAAAGGCTCTCTTCCAAGCTCTCTTTCCACCATGTATTCCCAGCTCATGCTCACATTAATTTTTTAAAATGTGGCTGATAGAAGGTCAGTTCTTCTGTACTGTGACATAATGCAATTCAACAGCAAGTTTCTGACTTAATGCAGTGTTTACTTGCTGATCTGCTCTGCTGTGTGTTTCTGGTCATAACAAATGATGATAACAGCACCTCCTAGACTTAAAGCCCATTAATCTGTGGATGACCTGACCATGGGTTCACTGGAAACCAGGGTTTCATTGTTTTTTATAGATAATAAGCACATTTTTTTAAACAGCAAAGTATTTTTGCCAACAGGGTTTTTGAGGTGCAGCTAGAAAAGCTGCCATAAGCTTTATTATGACATTGCAAAGAGAAAGTAAAGGGACTTTGAAAATTACATAATTTACCATAGATTGATTACTTTTGGCTGTCGACAATGAAAGATTTAGAGCCTAGCCCTAGTTTTATTGCAGAACAACATTAGGGGTTGTGAACTTAAAGGCACCTGGTTTTATGTATTAGACTAATATGACATTTGCTGTCATATGCTGTAATATTTTCCTTGCAGGTAAAGCCTCTGTTCCATTATCAGTGTTTTACTGAGGAAAAATAAATCCAGCTATTGAAGATTTTATCTAAAATATCTTCAGTGCCATAGGGAACATAGGTATAGGAACAAACACCTGGCATAAAAATGATAAGATAAGGTCTATTAAGAAGAGTATAGTTAGTAAAAGAAAATAAAATAATTTTCTACAAGAAACTAAAAGTTTTTAATTATCAGCTTTTTAAAATTAACATATCTGTGAGGTGAGAGAGTTGAGTAGCACTTTGATGATGAAACGAGAACTGTGTTCCTTAAATGGGATAAGAAAGGATATTTGGGTTAGGAAGGAAATCCAATGGAACTTAAGGTAAACACAAACTTAAGAAGAGGGATCAATTTGTCCAAACTAATTCCTGTTCCCTCCATTGAACAGTAGGTGAAATACCTAGAACATATTTTGTTGCTTGCTATCTTTTATTCTTTAATGTGCAATTGAAGTAGTGTATGAACTGAGTTCCTGGAAATCAATTTTTTGGTCTCCAGAAGAAAATTTTCAGGGTATGCAGATTGACTCACAGATGATATTTTGTCTGTCTTTTGTCTGTCCGTGTGTGTTCGTCCTTAAAAAGACCTAGCAGCAATAATAAAGAGTAAGAAGAGTGTAGAATATTTGCAGTTCTGTTGCAATGTGTGGCCAATCCTCAGTGAAGAACTCTGAGGGATTTCATGTGACCTGGCAGTGTTTTTTGGATACAAGAGCTTAAAGAAAGTAAGAGAGACTTGAAGCCATATTAGCCTGAGTTTCCCTCCCATGTGCCATTATGTTTCCACACATGGGCAGTGAGAGTCTTTGTAGAAGAACTAAATGATAGAATTTCAGCTGAAAAGCATCAGGACTGAATTCTGGCATGCAGATATTCAGATGTTTCTCTGGGACATATTCATTGTAGGTTGAAAATTTTCTTTGGTCAACTCGATAACAAGTAGGCTTCCACTTTAAAGTCATCCCAAGTATCCTGATTCGTAAGATAATTTATTGCTAGAGGTCATGCTGAAAGGTGTTTACTGGTAGAAGAGAATAAAAAGCAAATATAGAACAAGTGTGCTAATAAGGGAAATGTTAGAGAGACAAACTTTTAAGAGCTTCCTGTTCTCCCCGAGATCGGGAAGAACAAGCTGTACCTCCAGCACCTGCCCTATGCTCTGTGTATCATCTCGGCAAACATGCCATCTGCTAAACCCTGACACAGAGAAAAAACCTTCCTCAGGCCTGAAACAGAATTTAAAGGCTGCTTAGTAGCTCCTTATTTCAAGCAGACTTTTGGAAGGCAGATTGATGCAGAATGCACTGTTCAGTTTATGTACATGATATATGAAGCACTTTTTGATTTTTCAGTAATCTCAGTGTCAGTAATTTTTCAGTTTAGCATAGATTAGACAGATCAGTTATGATATTTAGACACAAAAAACCCCAGAAGCCTAAGAGGTCACCATCAGATGGATTACCTGCTGACAGAACTTCTCTGAGACTGTGAAATGGCTCCCACATCGCCAGGCCGAACGCTGGACATTGTGAGAAGAATAAGGAATGGGACTAACACTAACAAAAACAAAACAAGAAGGAACTGCATTCAAGGTAGGAAACACTTATTGTAACTTTCTTGTTGCTTCCATATGCTTTTGGAGAGTATCCATCCCTGTCCAATGCTGCTTTCCTGGTGAAGGGCCGTGTTTGTGCATTATCTGGGCAGAGACCTTCATGCCTTCTCAGCCCCTCTGACATTGGGGCTAAATATGAGGACGGCTCTTCGGCTCACCATGATTCCCCTCTTTGGGAGTGTTTGGGAGTGTCTCACTGCCTGTGTGTGCAGAATGTCTCAGAGTCTGTTGCCCCCACAGCCACTGCACACAGCCCCGTCCCACCATGAGGGGACAGGAGGTTTCAAGCTGCCCGTGGCAGGGCCTTGGGAGCCACTTTGGGCCGCTGTGTGTCACAGGCCCAGCCTGAGTGACTGCCACAGCCACTGTGGACATCTGTGGGTCTGGGTTTGGGCTGCCTCCCTGCCACCAGGCCCTTCCCAATGCCCAGCTGACAGTCCCAGCTCTGACAGATGCTGGGGGAGGTCCTGAGCCCTCACCTGACAGGCAGAAAACGAGTCTGAAGGAGGGAAGGATATCTGCTCCTCACGTGCACAAGCAGAGAGTGTTACTTTCCTGAGTCAATATTTGCTTCTAGTAATCCGTGGCTTTTTAAAGTTCAGGTCTTTGAAAAGAAGTGCTCAGACAGCCCACACATTCAGTTAACTCCTGCAAGGTGAAAGAAAGGGGTAGGCACTGACAGAAGTGTGTCTGTGTCACAGGGAGTGCAAGCTGTGGAAATCAGGGAGGAGATTGAAGTGGAAGGGAAGACGAGGCCTGTGGATTCCAGGAAGGAAAAGCAGCAGGCTGTTGCAGACCGGAGGCAACAGGAAAAATGCTCTGCTCTAGCATTCTGCATATGACATTGAGACTTTTGTTTATCCACATGGCTGCTGAACTGCGCTGGATTCTCTGGTGGGTACTCTGGAAGTTATAGATGGACAAATATGATAAGTATGTGATCTACCTTTCCCTGCTCCCAATAGCAGGAACCTGGAAAAACTTTTGTTGTGAAAATAGTATCCCTCCCTCAGATGCTTTAGATGCTTTCAAACATAGTGTAAGGGTTTTCCCATAACTTCAAGATTTCTTATGATTCTGTATTAGACTATTTGCTGTCTTTGCTACTATGTTCTGGCACCAAAAGTTTGTAGAGAGCCCTACACAGCTGGCATACCTAGCTAATTTGCTGGGAACACACCCATTCGCTGATACAATCACCCATATTTGCCCCATCCTCACCTTCTCCCCAAAAAACAAATATTGTCAAGGTATGGAATATTTCTTTCTTTTGTAGCCACACCCAGCATATTGTAACCATGATTCAGTCTTGTGTTCATCCTATGTGGCAAAACTATCAGCCCCATTTTGCAAGGGTTGGAGTACATAACCATATTTTTCCAGCTGAAAGCATAACAACTATAAATATTTCCTTCCAGAGGAAAACTACATAAAAATAATTTGCCAAAAAATTTGCTTAAAAATTTCTGGTTGTGACTAAAATGTGAAGCCAAACTCTACTCTTACTCGCAGCCATTTATATCTGGAACATATCCATTGACTTCAATGAAGATATTCCAGATTTATGTTTCTTTAGGCAGAACTTGGCTTTAGTCCTTATAGATGAAATTTTTTCACAGGAGTAGAACTTTCAGAATTCATGTGATACCATAAATCCTGAAGCAAAACTTTTGCTTTTATGTTTAACTCTTCTTAAACACCCATTACATATGTCAAAAGCACTATGAGAATATCAGGGTGATATAGGGCTTCATTGCTTCTTTTATCACCAAATCTCAAATAACTTTGAAATACTTCTCATTTATAAACTAGAAGACTATGACAGTCTCAGCTTGTTTTGCCTCAGGGACAAAACCAAGAGATCTTCCTAATACACAGTTCATATTCAAAGCTATTCCTCTTCTAAAGAAATCTTCTTAAGGATCAGATCTTGCGAATATTTAGACATGTGCTTCAACTTAAGTAGGTGAGCAGCTTCAGTTCAATGGAACTGACTCATATAATGTTTACTTGTAAATTGAAGCATTTTGAGAAAATATTTATATACACACACACAAAACCACTAATTGCTTTCATTTATCTGAATACCCTTGTCATACGAGTATGCTGGTCTAATTTACCCTTATGCATAATAATGATGATAATGGAGCAAGGAGCATGATCTAAACATCTACAGAATACACAATGAGGCATAAACTAGTATGAAGCTAAAACATGGAGATGAACTTGGAGGGAAATGTTTTGATATACCATATGAGGACAGAAAAGATGTGAAAAAGACATTAAAAAGCTATGAAAGGTAATAAAATTGCCTAGGTTAATTGATATAAGTAGCTTTCCTTGTAATTTGCAGTTATTCTTTGTAAGATAAGATTGAATTTCCTGTACTCTTGATACATCAGAAGTAATTTACTACATTTGGAATGGTCATGATCCTCCTAAGAAAGTGACACAAGCACCATTGAGGATGTCTGCTGATCCCTGTTTATAATTTCTTATTAATACAGATTATAGAATTGGCACCTAAATACAATTAAATATAAACCAAGTCAACACACTTCACTATTTTTCCTGAATTTATTGTTTGAAACCTCAATAAAGTCAATGTGGATTTGACAGTTTTGCTTCAAAATATAGACCTTCAGTTCACTTCAGTGGTTGAAAATATATTTATGTCCCATGTTGTGATTAATTAAATTTATGTCGCTGCAGGAGAAATTTAGATGTACAGATAGTATGCCCTTTTTCCTTAGGAATAATGCATGGAAATGGAAAGGAAATAAAATCATATGTAGGACAATAAAATAATGAGATTATTTCTTATTTAAAATAGTTTAAATAAATATATGCCCAAACTATTATTCTAACTTGTTTTTTATTTAGATAATGTGTATATTTGTCTTTCAGTATGTTTATTTAATATTGGTATTTCCCATTAGTCTCTTAAAAGTAAATATTCTAGAAGCTCTGTTAATTCTTTAAAGTAACCATACAGTCTCTTGATTTAAAATAGAACTGTTTTGTTTAGTTTAAGACAGATGTGACAGCATGAAAAAATGAAAACACAGCATAAATATTAGCATTCCACTTTTTCTCTTAGCTTACTGACAGAAAATCATATGAAATTTTATGTTAGGAAGACTATCACATTTAAGATCCACGTTGTTTCTGTATAGAATATATTTTAATGAAAATTCTAGCTAATGTTACCATTTTATTTGAGATGGAAAAATTATACTACTGCATTAGGCACATAAATCACAAATATTCTTTCTATGTTAGATAAAAAGGTGTTCTCTTGGCACACAAAATTTCCAGATCTCAATAAGACCAAGAAAACAGCTTGTTTCCTGAGATGTGAAAGAGAGCTTATACCTCTTTTCTTCTTCCCTTTTCTTAAAGAAAGAAAAACATTAAGGGAATAAAGTACAACTATCTTCTTTCTCCCTATTATGAGATCAGTTGCAAAGCAGCTATGTCAAATTTTTGTTTCCACAAGAAAAACCCCAAATAATTGCAAACTGGAATACACAGCAAAGGACCATACAAGACCATTATGCTTATCTTATTTGTGTCACTGTTCTTTCACTGTCAGAAGTAATTGTGAAGGAGGGCACAACAAATGTATCACTTCTCTGATCCTAAATGGCAGTCATGCATAGGAGCAGATCTTCATTGTAATGTCACTTTACATACTAGCCTTGGATGAGTATTGCTGCGGATTGCTTTTGATTTATACCTCCTGCCGTTCCAGCTGTCATGACTTGCTCCTTAGTCTGTACTCTGGATTTTGTAACTCACCGTCATGGGATTCATCATCACATTAGGATGTGATCCATTGGTTTCTGTACTTTCTGGTTTGTCTTCCTAACTGTTGCACCACCAGATGTGCAGTGAGACCAAGAACACAGTATTTCAGACAGAACTCTGTGAGTTAATGAGATTTTCGTTGACAATGGCTTATTTTGATATGCCAGTCTCACAGATTCTGAGCCTCACATAAGACACCTCTCGCTAATGGAAGTTTTCTGATAATTATTTGTGACTAATTTGAAAAGATTGTATCACAATACACTCCCTCTGCCATTTCCCATTAAAAATACCTCAGACAAATAATGTCCTCATCATTAGGCCTGAGGCATACTTGTGATAATCTGCTGATAATACCAGTGTAGGTTGGAGACTGCTAACAACTCATCTGAGCTCAGTCTTTATCACCAGCTCAGTCTGGTTATGAGTACCTGCCTGAGACTGTCATTCAGGTCTTTTTATTGTGTGGCCTAAACCATTTCATTGCTTTTTTTGGCATAGAGCCCTCTTTGTACCTTTGAATATTCTACTGCAAATTTACTGAGACCTTGAAAATCACGGCAGTGTATGTTACAAGGAAAAAGTCATTCTTCATGTCCTACTTGCGAACAGATTTTCAGAAAAGCAATAAATACTTGCCAATTATGCAGTCCTCTCCAAAAACACCTATATTGTGTATCCATCTCAAGAAGCATTGGCTTTTCTCATCTGACCAGTTTTTGTGGAATTATTATTACGATTTCAACATCCTGTACAGTACACCATTAGATGTGACCCATGGTAATGAAGCATCAAAACACCTCTCTGTCTCATCTATTCTACTTTCTGCTGTTGAAGCTTTGTGTGCTGTAGTTTCTGGCAAATATGGCAGCCAGCTTTCACTTCTCAGTTTCTATGAAATTTCATTCTGCTTTATCAGAGTTTACTTTATTTGTACTGTAGAAATTTCCAAGCTGTCTTTGCATGCTGAAAGGATATTTGGGCTAGAGAGATTAGTCTAGAAAAGTATAGAGTGTCTGAAAAGCAATGTGATGTTTAGAAAGTCGGACAATAGGAGAATTTATTCAAAATCTCATTAATTCAAAGATATGAATTTATGACCATTTGTTGGACAGCAAGGACTCACATAATAGAACACTCTATCTAGTTGCTGTAGAGCTCCACCACATTTTTCTGGCCGCTGCCAAGTTATCCTGTTGTTTCAGCAAAGCTATCTTCCCTTGGGTACCCTCTGTGGTTACTCTAATTATCTGCAGAGTCTTTTGTACAGCTTCCTGTACTATAAAATTTTCCTTTTTACTTCTGCTGAAGTGTTCATCTTTGCTGTCATCTGTCTAAAATCCTTTTTCATTTACCATCTTTTAGTCTTCACTTGAATTAAATTAGTATTTTCAACTTGGATCTTAGCCTTCCCTTTCATCTGTTTCTGATCATGTTCCACCTTGATTGACATCGTAATTATCATGTCCAAGTTATTACGTGGATGTCTGTAATAACTCCGTATGTTTCACTGTTGCTTTGTTGAAACAATTTCCTCATTGCTCTTGTTCCAAAAGCTAGATGTTATCTATCTTGTAGCTGCCTCTGGAGTTCCATAGTCTAGAGGATTTCTCTTTTAAACAGACTTGCCAATATTGGTCCTTTTTGTTTGTCAAGTAGAATAAATGTTTTCACCAAATAGTCTGTGCTGAATATCTGTTCAAGAACAAATGGAATAATGCTCAGCAAAGATCTGTTAAAATGTCTGGGATTAAGATAAATTATGACTTTTTAGCTGTGACTAAATTATAAACCTTTTTTATTATGTTAATTTTGGCCTTGACCGTGGCTTATGAGTTACTTGGCTACAATTTTGAATCTGTCTCATGCAAAGAGGCATGATAATAGTGACTGACTGATACTTTTACTCTGCCAGCATATTTACACACCTTCAAGGGCTTGAAAAGTACCATCAGGGTTTGTGTGTGTGTGTGTGGATGCCTTAAAATTCAACACTTGGATTAAGATAATATGGTTTCTTGGTCTGTCATGAGCAACAAAGAGCTGAAAACTTGACCTTAAAGGGTGTTCATGTGGCTCAGTTTGGAATTGCCATGTCTTACAGGTGTAACACCAAAGTGGTATTTATTACTGCCTGGCACCTAACTCAAAAGTTGAACTGAGGAAAACATGAGTTCGGGCCAAATGTCATTCTTGGTTATCAAAATGTGGAAAACACATCTGCTGCACATACTCAACTACTTTTCCTGCTCAACATTAATCTGTTTTGCGTTTAAGCAGTGTAAATTCCATGCATACATTTTAAGTGTTACCATAAACTAAACCTAATTCTTGTCTGCATATGGAATAATTTTATAAATTTTGCAACGCGTTTCTCTGAAGGCTGAGCAGAACAGTACTTGGGTGCTATAGCACACATGTACTGACCCACTGTGTGATGTTTTGATGTCCCTTTTATTCTGGCTATATCTCCCTTAGCTGGTAGCAAGTTGTTGAGGACATCCATGCAACACATTTGCAGTGGGAGAGATTACTTCAGATAAGCTCTTGGCTTGTGTGAAGTGAACGTCTGTTTTCAACTGAAGTGTTATTATGTGGAAATGAAGTCCTGCACTGTAATTCAGTCTGACCCAAAAGTGTATCAATTCATGCACTCTGAGACTGCCCTGCAATGCAAACCAGCATGTAGTAATTGGAGGCAACTGAGGGACTTCCTTCATGAGGCTGCTTTTGGCCTGAAATTAAAAGCGGCTTTAGAGATAACTGCTGACTCTAAAATTTGAAATTCTCTGGGATGCTTTGAATTGACAGAATTGTACAGATGGGACAAGATTTCTATATCTGTACCTATGTCTTGGAGGATATTGTCTTTTCTAAAGTCTCCTTTTCCTTTATCCTGCTCCACCCTGACTACATATCTTTTGATATTTCTAAATACATATTTTTTTGCCTCTCACCTCAGCTATATTACAAAATTCTTAGTGTGTTTTTCTGTGTATGCAAAAACTGATAGTCTGTAACTACTTTGAAGAATCAAAGCATATTCATAACCATTACACACAATGAAAGGTTACTACAAGCTTTGAGAATCCTTGCCTCTATGAATAGTAAAGCAAAGCTTTTATATCACTTGGTACTGTATTGCTTCCTGGAGCCTTGAGCTGCATGAAAAGTCATCCAAACAACTCTGCTTCTCTGCAAAATTGCCAAGAAGAAATTAGACTGGGAATCACTGACAGTTATTAGTGTGTTTTATTAGTATTGCTTTTAAGTTTGTTCATGTTTTGTTTTGCCTTGCTTCATTAATTTTATTTTGTCATCTATCTATCTATCTATCTATCTATCTATCTATCTATCTATCTATCTATCTATCTATCTATCTATCTATCTATTTGCCTATCTAGTTAAAGATAACCTCTTCTTGCTTTAACCCAAATGGTGTCACTTCTTATACAAGGTTTCCTAGCTGTTGGCTCCTCAGGAATTCAGAATGAGCCCAAAGGATGCTGAAAAATTCTCCTGCCAAACACCATTCTTTACCTCTGGTTCTCCAGACTAAGTATCTGTTTCTATGAGAGCTGCTTCCAACTTCTAACAGAAGCTTAGCTATTAGAAATGAGTCATTGTAATGCATCATCACTACAGTATAATTTTGTGATAGCTTAAGAGTTTGAGTGGACACATACCTCTATATTTTGTGTAGTTGTAAAAGAATCAGATTGCCTGTACATACTAGAGCACAGGACATTCTTGAAAACGATGTAGCACTTCATCCATTTAGATAGCTTCATACTTTTTAAAATGTGATTCAAGTAAGCAAAATACTTAAACATTAAATTATCTAAAGGATCACAATCTTAATGTGGATTTAATTACTTGAGGGTAGAAACACGGGTAACTGCAATTCTTTAGGAAGAGTCAGTATAGCTTTACTGAAGGGAAGTCCTTCATTGCAAACCTCTTGAAGATTTTCAAAGGGCTCCACAGACATGTAGCTAAAAGTAATATGACTGCTAGTTTACCTCTCCAAAGACTTGTTGGCCATCTGTCCAAAGATTTTTAAGGGGACTAAATTATGGAATTAGAGAGAAGGTCCCATTGGTAAAACACAGGTTAAAAGATAACCAAAGTAGAATTGATATGTCTTCATTACGAGAGAGAGGTTACCACTGCAGAACTCCACAGTATCTTGGACAAGCATCTTGGCTTTTCAACATATTTCTAAATTATTTAGAAAATTATATTCTCAGTGGGTGAAACAGTTTTCAGATAATATTGTTTATTAGAGCATTTAAAGATGGCTAAAGCACCTTAGAAATCCATGTGACTATGTAATGAAGAGGCAGCTAATATTAATTTTAAATATATAAGACAAGATGCACGTGAGGAAAGAAAATCCCCGCTTTGCATGAGATCTGGCGATCTGCAGCTTTGCTCCTCGTAAGTGAACTGGTGCTATGATAAATAACTGCATCAAAACACTGACTTAACATTCAGCAGTGGACAAAAAGGAATCCTAAGGATTATTACAAAAGGAAGCAAGAGCAAATGCCAAATAAATGTTTCTACCACTTAGTAAATATATGCTTCATCTTCTCCTAGAATACTGTGATTTTTTCCTTATCTCACATCAGCAGAATATAGACCTGCAGCAGAAATCAAAAAAGTTCAAAGGAACAAGGATGATCAGAGACAAAATGGCTTCATAATGAATACCGATTAAACTGAATGATGTTTAACTGAGAGATGACTGGATTAGCATATGGTAAAGCTCCTCAGAATCATAACTATCTGGAAATAGTTGTGTAAAACCTAGAGAGACCTCTTCACTGTCTTTTGCAGGACAGGAATTGGGAGCTAATGAATAAAGCTGTAGTTTAAAACAGAAAGAGGTAGTTGATCATGCATTGGTGTTGAAATTCTGAAATTTTGAAATTCTTGCTAAATGATATTTTATATTAAAAATAAATGTGCTCAAGCAAACAACTGGAAAGACACTTAGAAATGTGATGCAAGTACTTGGGAGGTGTTATTAGATACATAAACTACATGAGGTTCAAGAAATTTGTTATACTGGAAATAATTGAGACCTGGAAAGTATTAGAGAAAATATAATCTGTCCTTGCCCTGCCCTGCACTAGTTTTTTCCTAGTTACTTCCTTTGCTTTTTAGAATACCAGGATAATAATTTTACTCAGAAACCATGGTCTCATAGTTTTCTGTACTTCAGTTCTGGTTCATTTTTTTTGTTTGTTTGTTTTCTATTTATTACTTATTTATATTTATTCTTGTAAATTAAATCAGTCTGTGCATTAGTTAATTTCAGTAGAAACTTCTCTAAAACTCACTTGTGTAAGCTGGTATTCTTAACAAATTTGTCCAAATTTGGTTCTCTGTTACAGACAAGCTGTCTGCCAGCTTCTCCAATAAGCACATTTGAAGAATAAAACTGTCAAAGAAAGATATTAATGTGATTAATGAGGAATATGAATAAAAACATGTACATATTTACTGGAAATAACTGGATGAGTTTTGCCATTTAACTAAGTTAATTAAATTTATATTAACTCAATTTAATTATTATTGTATATGAGTTTTTATGTGTAGTTGTTTCTTCTAGGTTTATACTGACTTCGCTTGCTCTGCTCAGGAGCCATGGATACAGGATAAAGTGCAGAGTTGCTTTAAACTTTTACTCAGAGTGTACCCAGAGATATTGTTTCTGAAAAACTTTATCTGAAAGCAAGACAGGAATAAGCTTGGTTCTACGTAGATTGTCTTGGAAGAAGGGAGAAGTTAATTTCTTAATATTTAATAAACAGTAATAATTTCAGAGTACTACCAAGGCAGGCGTCAGGCTTCACACTCTTACCAACTGCATGCAACCACCACTCCAAACCCCACAATTATAAAAACCTCACTCTGTCTTTGATTATTAAGTAAGCCTTTACCTCAGGGTAATTACTACAAGCAAAATGCATGCAGTGGCAAGAAACCTCAGCATTTTTACCAGGTAAATAAATATGAAACAAAAAGAGACACCCAAAGGCATACTGCTAGCCTAATCTATTTTACCTAAAAGGAAAACTGAAGAATCTTACCTCTACTAAACTTTTAATTCAGCATAGGTCTGCAACTGGGTGTAAAAATGAAGCAAAGCAAAACAACAATAAAAAACAACTCCTCTCAAATTACCATTTTCTAAAGCAATAAAGCAAGTAATTATCTCCACTAAAAAACCCCAAAGCATAACAAATGGAATTCTAGGAACATTACATGTGTACAGTTCATTTGGAAAATCAGGCAAATCACCAGAACCTTGGCTTGGATTTTTAAGAGAATGTTAACCTTATGATTGCTTGCCAAGAAAAAAAATTATTTTGTTTAAAACCCTCTACATGATTCAGTCTAATTAGCATATTTTGCCAAGAAGGCCCTTAACAAGGGACCAATATCTGTCCCAACACATAGTCAACTCTCCTCCTCCCTGTGATCCTTATGAGTTATTTGCATCCTAACAGTTGAAGAAACTTCCTTCTTTTGTAACACTAAGATGATAAAGATCAGCAGACTATTCTCAGCATAATCATTTGACTTTGTTTTCAGATGAGCTGTAGTTTAGATCTCAAGTAAACAGATGAATTCTCACACATCTTGTTTTCTCCAAAAAAATCATTGCTCAGTTTAGCTAACATGTGATGAATAAGAGTTCTAGTATGAGGTAACGTCCTTACGTAGATAAATCTATTCAGAATTTCAACATGAATTTAGACATAAAGCTGAATCTCTGCTGAAGCACGATCTGCTATGGTGAATTGCTAATGTATGAAAGCCACAAATTGCCTGTCTTCATTAGGAATTTATTAGGCATTTGTTACCTTAGGTGACAACACACCTAGTTTCCTACTGAAGACACATCTCCATGAGAAGGGCTTCCATGCTTGGAAAAGATTTTGCTTGCTGCAGGCAGGTAAGTAAGTAAACAGGCAGACACAGGCACACAGAGCTTACAGTCATTTGGACTACTTGTCTGCTTCAAATTAAGCAGCAGTTAAATGTTTTGTGGCTCATAGCCTAAATTCTGGAATTTGAGGCCCTTCCCATTCCCCCATTGGTTTGAGAGAGCGTGCTGTCAAGACGCTTAAAAACAGTCTTATGCTGACTTTTAAAATTTATGCTTAGAGAACTCTATAGAATAGAGTTTTGTTAAATTTTTCAGCAACAAGTTCCTTATTTTTGTTTGTTTCAGTGTTTTCTTCCTTTTTTTGTGCGTGTTTGTTTACTTGTGTTGTGGTAGGAAGTTTGTGTATGCTAAAGAGCAAATACTGATGATTTTATATAGATAAACAGCAACTAAGATTGATAAGAAAACTGATAGTAACAAGTAACTAAGCAAATTTATTGGAATTTTACTTGTTTTCAAGAAAGTTAATGGAAAATAAATTTGGCAAATGGCAAGATTCCAAATGCTGTAGCTAGAACACGCTATAATTAATTTCATATTTTTTTCTGATCACTGTCAGATAATGATTCATTTTGCAATAACTGTTTAACACAGCACATGACTTCTCTCTGTTTTTGTTATGGAAGACTGAAAACAAAACAAGGTAGGAAAACATTGTCTCTCTATGCTAGTTATGGCTACGAGAAGGCAGGGGATAGCTAGTTATGGTTACGAGAAGGCAGGGGATAGATGTAGAAAGGTTCTTTTGCAGTTGGGGCAGAGAGTCCTTCAGAAATTCTTCTTCCAAGTGAACCTTTTGTATGTCAGTCATATGGTGGTAATTTGCTCATAGCATCACATATTTTTCCAGTAATACAGGTTAAAATTCTTGAATTCTTGTTAAATAATTGCTGTCTTCTGCAGGCTTGTAGGAATAACAAATATTTCAATTAGCTAATGCACAAGGTACTATTTACATACATTATATAAGCAACATATATAACCATACATGTCCATAGGTGTGTGTAAACAATAGAATTCAAAATAATCAGGTGATATTCAGTCATAACACACGCTCTTACCTATTTCACCTAGGCGATCTACCTACTGGGCCTAGTGGAAAGCAAATTACACACTTGTGAATGATAGCTCCAACAGTAATTGGCAGAGACATAGTTTTGCTGTGATAACTGTACACCTGGTGACACTGGACTTTTGCAGAAAGTGATGAGTACATTCAAGATCAGAGTTCTGTAAATTGATTTGATATTGTATCTCGCTCAAATATTTTATTGTCCTACACACCTTTCTTTAAGCAAGACACAGTTAGTTAGGCATATCAGCAATTCATCACTTTCAAGTATGTTTTAACTAGAACAAACTGTGAATTGAAACACATGGTCACTATCATTATGTGACTGTTCAGGGAAGGCTTTTCTCCTCAATGTTTTTTCCAAGGGAAACAAAATTATCAACAAACATTTTAATATCCTCTTTTCCAAGGCAACAGGTTGACATTTATCTAAGTCAACTGGAAACACACTTGACAGGTTTACTAAGTATAAATTTTACATGTAACAGTGAACTTCTTGTTTTCATAAGGCCCACAAGAATATGTACACAACTGAGAGCTCTAAATTTTAGGAGATCGCTTAAGGTTTAAAAGATATTTGTTTATTTTAACTGAGCAGTCTATTTTGTACAATAGATTGTACAACATTTTCCTCCTCCATTGCTTCATCAGGTGAATTTTCAGGCTGAAAGAATTATCCATCCTTTTTCCCTAGACTGTGGGATACGAGCTATTCATGACCTGTACAAAGACTCTTCAGTGGCATCAAAACTTACCTTTTATGTATTTTTGAGTTAACTGGATCAAATGAGAGACAGCAGTACATCAACCTTCTCATAACAAGCTGACATTCAAATGAGTGGATGAGACTGGTTAGATAATGATAAAACAGAAGGGAACTATTCAGGAGAAGTGATCTCACTCAGGTTTGTATTTTATTATTCTTAAATGAACCACACCATCCCACCGCCCACCGCCCCTCTCCCCCAAAGACATGAAGTCAAATTCTTTTTACACTAACTTTGTGGACTATGTATTGTCTTAAAAAGTGCTCTTCAAGGCAACTTATTCATAATTTTTCAGGGGAAAATGAGAAGTAAACAAAACAAAAAAAAGAGAAACAGAAATTAATGAAATCTTTCTCCATTTTCATGGAAAAATTCTGAATTATTCTACAAGAATAGCTTATTTCAGGCTTCAAAAACCTCCACATTCAGAGGGCATTTAGCCATAAGTTTGGTGTCCAATTTTCATCTTTCACAGCAATCACCTTTCCAATACTATTTTTTTCTGAAGGTCAATTGCCATGATTGTGCAAAAGCAAGGTTCAAAGTTCTGTGCCATACAAAAATAGATGGCTTACTAAAACTTTCATTCAGCCCTTTTGTGTGAAGTGAATTTCATCATTTTCTTTTCATCATAAAACGCTCCAAAACATCTCCTATAATGCAGAAATGAAAAGGGGTGGTATTCATGGGATAAATTCACATTTGAGCATTTCATTTTGAGGAAGCTGCATCAAATGAAGAGTGTAACTAAAGACACCAGAAGAGAAATAAGAGCACATGTCAGTGGTTTTAATTACAGTGATAGAGAAGCTTGTGTCTATAACTTGATTTTTGGACTTTGCATGGTGTGAAGTAAAGCTTTCAGAAGTTGCATGAAGACATGAAACTTAGCACTGACACTGTGGGAAAGAGGAACCAAAAGAAAGTATTCTGACTAGACATCATCATTTTTGCACGGAAATTTGTTTCCAGATTTTTTCTATAAAATTTCTAAGGGTTAAAAGACCATATATTTGTAGTTTAGAGTAGATTCAGCAAAGGAAGGAAAAGAGAATATTTATCACTTTTAATTGGATGATGGAAGAATTTCAGTCCAGATGTTATGTACTCTGTAAAAGCAGATGTATATCTGTGATTCTGACTATTTTTCAGCTAGTGTTTCTTAAGACCAAGTAATATGTTTTGACTCCATCCAGTCTGACTCATAACAAAGCACAACAATATTTCCTCAGTACAACTGCAGCACTTGTGCTTTTCATGCAATTCCTTCACAATGGGGAACCTTTGAACAAAAATAACTAAGGAATTGAAAGAGAGTTTAAGGGAAGTGGAAAGGTATGATACTCAAAAATTTGATTGCAATCTCTTTTCTGCTGAGGCACAAACCCATAGCTTAATCTGTAATTCATGGGTCTGATAATAACTGGTTATTTTGGCATTTCAGAAAACGAATGTATTTCTTTCTTTGGCAAAGAACTCTTACAAATGCAAGAAATGCAAAGGTACTAAAAAGAAAAACAGAAGAAAGAAAGCATTGAAATTGCTTTTGCATAAAATCATAGTATGTTGTATGATTTGTTCTATCAGTTAGATAAAGGAAAAGCAAATAAATCAGCACAACCTTACCACAATTTATTGAAAAACAATGTTATTCAAATGCACGGTAAGTGGATGCTGATTCTTCAGGAAGAGAAGGGAAGCTTGTCCCAACTGCCTAGGCTGTTCCTGGGTTTTTCTGTTGGGAGTGGCTGAGAGCATGCTGCACTGCTTTTGCTAATACCACTGAGGATAAAAAAGACGGATAAAGGCAGTAAAATAAAAAGAAATTAAATGTATCCCATGTTTTTTTTTTTAATGTTGCACCACTAAAGAACTTAAGGATGGAACACGATCCTGCCACTGGCTTATTATTAAGTAATTTGTTGAATTGGTTTTTTTCACTTTTAATTTTTAAAATAATGTCTCATGGTACTTATTCACCATTTCAGTGATCATATATAGAAAAAATCCTTTTTTTTCTGCCCAAAGGGGCAGTGCAAAAATACAAATAATATGGTGGTCCATATTATAGAAAAGACACTGCATCTTTAAAAAAATTACATAAAATTAAAAATTGCAGCATTTATTGTAGAAAAGCTTCAGCTTTTTTACTGATGTTTTCCAGATTCCTCCTTGCAGGAGTAATGATTGAGCAGCTCAGGTTTAACTAGCTGGGTGTGCTGGAGCTAGCAGGCTATGGGCCTTATGCTGTGTCTCATGAGGAACTTAAGGCATAGCTCCACATCACAAAAGGAGTAAGCTGGCAGGAACTGTTCAAACCTGGAAGTGTATTATGAAATTTTGCCAGAGACCACAGTTCCATCAGCTCTGTTAGCTGAACAATTCACGTATTTGTTCCTGGGACCATTTTAGTCAAGATGGACCAGTCAATGTCCAGTTGTTCAAATTAATCTAGCTCAATTTGAGGGCTTCAGTAACTAAGCCTAACATATTGCTAGCCTCAGAAGGGCCTTGAATAGGGCCTTTGCCAAATATCCAAATAATATGGAAATATCCAAGAAACCCTTCAGTACTATGGAGCAAATAATGTTGCTTCTTTAAGTAGTTAGTTTGGGTTGCTATTCTGGATAATATTCTAATCACCACTGCCACAGGTATTTTTTTGGCTATAAATGTTAATAATGAATTTTGAAACATGAAATAGGTAACTGGGTTATTCTTTATTTATATACATACAATACACTCACAAATACATTAAAATTTTTATCCATCCAGAAGTAATTTAGAGCTAAAGATTTATACTAAATGTAAATGAATGTATTTTTTGAAAATTAGGTCTCCTTTCTGTTCCTCAATGTTTTGGTAGAATGATTGCCTAAAAGACATTTGTGGAAATGTTGTTAATGCTCTTGAGAAATAGCTTTTTTTAATCCCTTTTAAAGACTGTGAATGTAGTTTCACATGACTCAATCATTTCAAGAATATTTTATACTAAAAAGCATAGCCTTGTCTCCCATGGTCCTCACTTTGAGCGCCTAGAATTGACTCTTCCTTCTCTGTTTTTGTTGCTAAAACAGAAATAGTGAGCTTAGTGAGCTGAATTAGGTTTCTGAAGGGCAGCCACAGAGCTGGTATAAGGGAGAGGGCAGGGCTGTGTATCTGGGTATCAGGGAGGAGGCTGGAAGGGATGACATCAGGCTGCTGGACTGCCTTAATTTTTATCACACCTTCTTGAAGACTGTGCTGCACTCAATGCAGTGAGTGAGTTAGTACTAATTTCAGTAATTCCATCAACACTGTGGTTGAACTAACAATAATAAAAATAGGCCCCACTTGGCTTTCTTCTGACTAATTGTAAGTCCATGATAGAGCAGGAATTGAACAATCTTCCAAAGTTGGGGCCCAAATGAGTCACTCTTAAATTATACACTGTTTTTCAGGGTATACTAAGGTACACTCAATCCTAACTAGTTCCTGGAAAAATGTATTTGTTCTTGCTTTGTCGTTGTGTTTATCTAAAATAAAGATATTGTATAACAATTTAATGTCAATAAAAACACTGACTCAGGACTATACACCCAAAGTACATATTTTGCTTTGCAGTGGCAAAAGGTTATGACATTTAATTCCTAGCCAACCTTTCACATATCTTTATTTACTCTTCACATGCATACAGTCAGATCAAATACTGCCACGGGCAAAAACACACTGCCATGGGTAAAATGCATTATACAATAACATGTAGATTCTACATACTGCAAATTTTATCTGCATACACATATATGTGTATGTATGTGCACAAGTACATACTCACACAGTAATGGAAACAATGGACTAGCAGGAAATAAGTCACTGAGAGAAATCCCATTCTGTTGTAGGAAAGCACATTATGTTCCATCAAAGTTCTCTATTTGAAAGCTTTTACTCATACTGATTTCACTAGAAATCTATTCCAAATACAGAAAGCTCTACCGTTTAGGACTCTTTCATCTATAAGAAGAAAGTCTAAAACACTAATGACCTCTTTTTTTTTTCCCCCCTGACAGTCTTAGCTCAAAAAGAGTTCTTGTTTTTGTCCTTGATGTTTATCTCTCATCGGGATTACAAGGATATATTCACTTTCTGCAAATCAGTCATAAATGCTTGCTGCTTCTATTACCAGCTTAAAAAAAAATTAAGCTCTTCAAGCCATCTCATGTAAAAGACAAATTTAATATTCTTTTTGTAATCTAAGTAGTCTTCCTCTGGATGTGCCGTAGGTGTTTGAACATATTCATTCAGAACAGTTCAGGACTGTTGAAAGGGAACTTTTCCTAATAAAACTGTATCTGATTATGCTTCCTATGATTCCTCTTGCCTTTTTCTCTCCTGCAATGTGTGGTAGTTTAGTGCTATTCTGTACTTATCTCTAAACCCTTTTTTCTGGGCATTTCAAGCAGACCAGATTCTTGTTTACTAGAATAATACAAAGACTTTCTGTTTCATAGTATTGAATGAAAGTTGGCTCCTCCTTTCTTCTCTAGCATCCAAGGTCATTGAGAAGTTTATGGAAACTGCTTCACATATTTCCAAACAGCTGTCTTTGGAAGTTGTGGAACCAAATTTTAAGTCACAGGCTGTTAGCTACAGGACTTGCTGTGATGGATCACGTGTGCTGCTAATGTTGATCTGGCATTGTACCATGTGCTTCTAAACAGTCAAATGATTGACCAAGCACCAGCTATTAAATGTAACTTAATCAACTGCATCTACTTCTTGGAAGCAGCTTTTGGACCAGAATATATATGCCTGTGATTTCATAATGGTCCTGGTATGACAGGAGTCTGGAATTACCCAGGGAATTTCCATGTTCAATGTAATGTGTCTTATTGAAGCTTCCTACTTATGTGGAAATTTCATCCAGTTATCCCATTTTTTCCTTTTCATTGTTTCCTTTTATGTATGAGTTAAAAGAAAAAAAAAAAAAAAAAAGGAAATCACTGTAAAATTACAATTAGTTTTCAGATTTCAGATAGCTATTTTGTTTCTTTAACTATGGTCACAACCAGCCCTCTTCTCTATTACCTTTTATTTTTGTAGGAATTTAACCATTGCAACCATGGAAAAGAGAAAGTCAAGATTATAGAACCTCTTGGATGAGCTACAAGTAAAAACAACAATGCCAGGATCCTAGGGAGAACACACAGACAAATAAACAAACCAAGTAGAAAAAAAGGGATGGGAATTCTTCCTACCATGCTACGTAATGAATTCTGACTTCATTCCTGTTTCAACAGAACCCATTTCTCTGCATCACAGATATAGCACCACTGAAATAAGTCTGTCTCTTATTTTAATATATTTAGTAAACCATGGTAACCATTAAGTATGAACCACAAGACAAGAACCTTATTAGAAAAATAAATTAAGGTGAAGAAAAAAAAAAGAATCTTCTTGACATATTGAAATTCTCAGTGTCTTATTACTCCTTGCTACTTACTCTGCTTCCCAGGGGGCACATAACCTCATGTTCCCTTTCTCATGTAGAAATCAGAGATGCAACTGATATGGAAGAGGGAAGCAAAAGGACAGTTCACCATCACCAATTAATGGTTAATGTCTTTTCTTTAGAAAGTGATTAGAGGACAAATATTCCACAGTGTATCTGAGACACCTGATATAAAATCAGCCTCCAGTTTACATCAAAGAACTTACTTTTGATGGAGGAAATACTTCACTGCCTTCCCTCTCAATTTTAAAATTAGTGCCTTCTTCTGTACGTGTTTTGCACAGATAATAACTATATGAGACAAAATACTCTAAAATGAGGTCTCTTTTCTTGTTTCTTTAATGATTTAAGACAAATCCTTAGCTTTGGGTTACTAATGTTTTTTCAGATGTTTGAAATTACATCAAGGGAAGCATTTGGATTTGCTGGCGTTTCTGGATTTTGGAAGGGTGTCTAGGTCTTTTTTCCCCCATGTGCTCTCTGAAACAACTGGCAGTCCCATTTAATAATTCTTGACATGCAGAACAGTCTGGCAGGTTCAGAGAAAAATTAAAAATAAGTATTGGTTCTGAACACATTGTCCTTAGCAACGGGAAGGAGGGAATAGAGGTGTGGGTGTATTCTTGTAAATATTGGAAACCCAAATTTAAGAATATTAAATTGTTTTGCTGCATTTTTTTGCAATCTAGATCCTGGCAATTATATAAAAACTCAGAAAATTGAATTACATATTCTCTAGGAGTGAAAGACAACTTTATAAAACAGTTTTCCATAGAGGTACTACAGATTTCTGAATTCATTTTCTTCAAAGGCTTTTCTTCTAACTAGATCCTGATGTCTTTCTGTAAATGACACTGCTATGACCTAAATGTGTCAGTGCTTTAATCAGCAAAAAAAAAACCCCACAAACTTTTCTTTTCTCTCTCTAAAAAAGTATTATCATGCAACCGAAACACTTTGAGGAATTACGCCTAAGATGTTCTTCTAATGTTTATCACAAAAATGTTTCATTCAAAGACAGAAACTCCTCCGCTTTAGGCACCAGCTGTACGCTGAGAACATTCTAATTGCTCTCTGACACTGATAGAACCCTCCATAAGAAATGAGTTTGTGCTTGTGAGCATATATGTACGAAAGGGGAAGGATGGAAAATCTGGTTTTTATTTTCTGAAAGCAAGAAATGGCATGAGATGAGTATTGACTCAAAATTTCATGCTTTCTTCCTTAAAACCTCTTGTTACAGCATGTGAATAATATGTATCTTGGCTATGACAGGGAAACTTTGTTATTGAGTGATGGAGACAGTTCTACCGACACAGTCTTAAAACCTTTGAAGACTTTTGAAGATGAGGAAGGAATTTTAAAAGGAATGTTGACAAGAACTGAGCAAAATATTTTTCTCAATTAAGTGAAGCAGGAGGCTTGCTAATATTTGTGCACAAAAGAAAATCTATGGATTAGTATGGCTGAGCATGAATCAGCAGAGGCATGCAGCTGTGAAAAAGAAAATGTATAAATAGAACTCTATAACCCAACACACAAAGTAATCCTTCTCCTCTACACCTCACTAGCAAGGCTTTCATTAGAATACTTTGTGCAGTTCTCTTTCTTTCTCTCCAAAACAGGTGGGAGATTGGCTGAAATGCATGTAGAAGGGAGAAACAGTGGTTATTTCAACTCTGGAAACCACGATCTCCACGGAAAGAAAAAGTGATTTTAATTTTTTTTTTCCTTGAAAAAGAAAAGAGAAAAATAAAGGAATATGATGGAGAAGGAATGTAATAAACAAGTTATTAGCACATAGGAATAGAGTAATGCTTTTCCTGTTTGCTGTAGATAAAATGAGAAATAATAACCTAAGTTGCAAAAAGAAGGAGTTATATAAGATATTTGGAAACAAACTTCTAAGAGTAAAAGAATAATGAGTTGCTGAGAAAGTGTGAAGTTCTTTTAAAACTGGTTTAAAAAGTGTCTGTCCACACATATATGTCTGATTCTATGTTAACTCAGAAACCTCTTCTATGATTTTATGTTCACTTACAATGCACATTTTAGGCATACTGAACATATAAACTTGCATCACATAACCGGTATTAGACCTTTTTTTCTTAACCAAAACATTTGGTTATGCAATGTTTCAAGTGTATCCCTCAGCCTGTGGGGTGGACTCATGTTGGAGAAGTTGATGGAGAATTGTCTCCCATGGGAGGGACCCCACATGGGTGAAGATGAAACGTTTGAGGAGTCTTCTTCACGAGGAGGAAGGAGTGGCAGAGACAATGTGTCATGAGCTGTTTGCAACCCCCGTTCCCCATCCTCCTGTGCCACTGAGGGGGAGGAGGTAGAGAAAATCAGAGTGAAGTTGAGCCTGGGAAGAAGGGAGGAGTAGTGGGGAGGTGTTTTCAAGATTTGGGTTTGTTTCTCACTATCCTACTTTGGTTTGATTGGTAATAAGTTCAGTTTATTTCTCCAAGTAAGCTCTGATATTTTCCTGTTACAAAAACTGATGAGTCATCTCTCTCTGTCCTTATATTGAAACATGAATATTTCCTTTTTTTCTCTCCCCAGTCCAGCTGAAGAGAAGAGTGCCAGAGTGGCATTGGTAAGCATCTGGTATTCAGTGAGTCAGCCTGCTACAAAATA
Source organism: Luscinia megarhynchos (assembly GCA_034336665.1). Classification (NCBI taxonomy): domain Eukaryota; kingdom Metazoa; phylum Chordata; class Aves; order Passeriformes; family Muscicapidae; genus Luscinia; species Luscinia megarhynchos. Next base: position 35,241,269 of record CM067566.1, on the reverse strand, counting down.
TCTGAAAATAATAATGTTGTAATTTTGAATTCTACTCAATGTATTTTATTTATATTATTTATCTTCTCCTTATGTTTCCAATAAAATCGTTGATCTCACATAAAGATGAATTTTACTTTGATTAAAAATAAACAAACATTGGGCTGATTATTTTTTTTAAATTGCATGATTATAGGAAAACCACTTATTTAGGCAGATCTATTTCATAAGCAGCTTTTAGTCTCTACCATACCTTAGGATGATTCATCTGCAGGTAAAATACCAGTAAAATCTGTTTTATTACCTGTGAAAATTTTTTCCCTGATCAAGGGGAAGTTCTTATCAGCACAAAACTCCAAGGAAACAGTTTATATGTTTGGACTTTGAGCAGTGTTAAAAATTCTCTGTACAATGGTATATCTGTTTGGAGGGTACATGCAGATTCTGAATTTTACTTCCTTCCACAAAGGATTTTCTTTGTTTTAATAAGCTTACTGTCTGGGGGAAAGACACGAGTTGTTATTCTTTAATGGGTTTAAAATGTTAGTATAGCAAATTTCAATTTGGGTTTTTAAGTGGAAAAGAAACAAAAGCATGACCATTTGAGATAGTTACAAATATTCTCTAAAACTTGAAATAAAAAGAAAAAAGTGATATTTTTCTAAAGCTCAACTCAAATATGTTGTCTAGAGATAGGAGATTTAAGTGTTTCTTTCCTTGTTCTGTCCTCTGCTGACTATTTACTGTCTAGATATAAACAGCACAAACAAAAATATTGATTTTGTTTCCACAGATTTTTATTCCTAGAATTTAAAAAAATAAGCAACAAACAAAAAACAACAAAAATAGATTGGAGGATAAAAGAAGTGTCAAAAAGCATTATGATGAAAGGAATTTTTTTTTGGTACTGTTTCTGGATGTTGCATGATTACTATGTAACCATCTCTGACAATATTTTCCATGTTTCTTTTACTATTTAAAATATAATAGCATAATTGAAACCAGCCACTCTTGAGGTCTGTAGAAATATTTTTGCTTAAGGCAGAGCTAGATTTGATGGCAGTAGAATTAAGGGAGGCATGATGGCAGGCATATTTTACAGATGTTCAAGTTTGGTTCAGATGTTTGAGTTCAATTTAGATTCTGCTGCACTTTATTTTTATGAAGAGAATAAATAACTCATTAACTTGCAGGCACACAACAATTAAACCCTGGAAAGGGCTCAGTTTGCCTAACCCCCTGAGTTCAGAACATCTGCTTAAGGTCTGAAGTAAACTGAAGTTTTTCAGAAAGATTATGTCAAAGATGATGATTCAATTTTCTTTGAAAAACAATAATTAAAGTTCCAGCTACAATGAGATATATAACCACTGCCTTTTGTAATCAGGTAGACCATCCTGATCCAATTTCTCAGACATTCACTGACTTCAGACCCACAAAACAGGCTTGACAGCAAATTCTAGTTGAAAATAGATTCCCAGAAACTCCACTAAAAATCGGTCAATGATATTAATCTCAGAAAATTGCAACCACAGAATTAACTCAGTCACTCAGTCTTTTAAACTATTGACTATGCAATTTGAATTACCTTTTTCAATGGAGGTTTACATCAGGCAAGATGGATGGGCATGCATAGTTTGTAACATTCCCAAAGAGGTGCTATTACAAGGCTTTTCTCCCTGGTAGAGAGCTCAGAGTGGTCTGGTAGCCTGGTTAGATACTGTGAAAAAAAATTTGTTTTGGATGGTTTTGCACATGCCCCAAGAGGTATGCAGGCTATGTTGCTCTGATGGTTGCAAGTAAAATATTCTGCTTTAATTTGAAAAAGGTTAAATAACTCTACAAACTCACAGATAGTCTAATGCTGGCTGTGCCCCGAAATTACCCTGTAGACATCTCATAACGGGATATGGTTGGATGAGAGGTAGTACAGGCTCAGGAGAGATTATGAAGGTTTACAAGAAAAGATGGTGTACAGGATTTTCTGTGTACCTATAGTAATTGCCCTGCAGTCCCTTTGGACATCCCAAAAGAACTGTTCCCCCCAGGTGAAAACAAAGAAAGAAAAAAAATTATGATTTTTGATATTATTTAGACATAGGTTTGATACTTTGAAAATGTGCAGAGAAAAATATACTTGTAGAAGACTTAAGACAACATGGACTTGCTAATACTGAAAAAACTTTTTCCAGGATTAGGTAGTAAATGAAGAAAAGAGGTGAGGAAGAGATCTAAGTACTTAAATTTTCTAGTACCTCCTTCTTTTTATGCCAAGAGAATGCTTGGGGCTTTTTTGCTAATCTGAGTCTATACTTTCCCTTGCAAGGGGTGCCAGAGTTGGAACACAGGCATGAGTATTATAAGTAAGAATAAATTAATAGAGGTTTAATAATCAGAAAGACAATGTAACTGTTCTACAAGTGGAGCAGCTGTATGAAATGTTGATGCCAGTCACAGGGGAGAAATAATTAGAGGGTCAGCAGGGATAACAAACCAGTTTAATGCACTTGCCCTGTGTCATAGGGCGGCGTTGGAATGTACAGCCTTTCAAATGAAAGCAGCATTCTGGAGGTGTCATCAAGAAATAAAGGAATTAACTCAGGGGTGAAATCAGTATGTAAGGAGCTCTCAGAAAGGGACCTTACATCAGGAATTTGCCTGAACACAGAACTACTGCCACAACCAGTAGCACCTTTTCCCTGTTCCCTCATCTAGCAGCTGCTTTGATGCTGCTTCAGAACCCTTCAGAAATTTACTTGGTCTCATATATTTGCTATAACAAAATTCAAGGTTTTTTTTTTTTTTTTTTGTGTGCTTATAAACCTTAATTAAATCTGAGCCTACTGGAACAGAGACAGATTATTTCTGAAAGCTTATAAATTTATTTTCTCAAAACTGTGTGCTGTATAAAATCGTTTCTGTGTTATGTCCACAGTCATATGCAATTCAAAAATTTCCTATTGAAGTGATATATGCCCTTCTTGATTTATTTTTTACTGACCTTTTATTGTCAATGAAGTTAAATACAAAGTGTAAAGTAATTCAGCTGAATTATCATTGAGGAGCGCCTGCAAAGCCTGTAGAGAAAGGAAACAAGAAAATACTAATTGATTTTTAAGTTGTAAATACTTCTGTGAACCTTAAACATACACTTCATTAACTTTGGGAGATATATTTTATTGAGTGGTACTAAATTATTAAAGATTAATAGTGTACTCTCTTATATATTGTGCTCTCCTGAGAAAGATACAATGTAGTATCTATTCTAATCTGCAACTATACTGTAGTATCTGTCTATAATAATATTCTCAGTATCATTTCAGATCAAAGTTCAGAGTGTTCTTATTGCTGTTTCCATATTTGTTCAGTGAATGTGTAAAGGGGTGAAGTCTACTAGGAAAGCAAGAGGGTGGTGACAAAACAAGTTATCACGAGACAAACTGAGTTCTGGATTTACACTCTTAATACTGCTGAAGTGTATGGGCTCACCTCATCTTAGATATGAGATAATATGAAGTTATCTATTCCTCAATGAAACATAAATATCATAAAATCATAGAATAGTTTAGATGGAAGGGACTTTGAAGATCATCTCATTCCAATCCCTCTGCCATGGGCAGGGACAATTTCCACTAGACTAGATTGCCCAGAGCTCCATCCAACCTGCTCTTGAATATTTGCATGGGTGGGGCATCCACAGCTTCTTTGTGAAACCTGTTCCAGTGCCTCATCACCCTCACAGGGAAGAATTTCTTCCTAATATCTCATCTAGACCTGCTGTCTTTCAGTTTGTATCCACTCCCCCTTGACCTATGCAAAAAGTTTTCATGACCTTACTAAAAGTCTCTGTCTTTCTTGAAGGTTCCCTTCAGCTACTGGAAAGCCTCAATTAAGTCACCCTCAAGCTTTCTTGTACTTCCTTCTTTGTGTTTATGACAGCATGACAGCACACATGTTGTTAATAAGTGGAATGGCTGTTTTGAATATCTAATAAGTGATGCATTTGTAATTGTAGCTATCCCTGTACTCTGAAGGCATCCTTACTGAGAGGAATCTGCTCCAAAGACGTTCAAAGTTTAATTTTGTTTCTAAGACAGCATCACCTTAAAACGTTGCCATCACTTTCAAAACAAATTATGATTTGTAGCACGAACAGTAACAATATTTTATAAGTTTCTTTCTTAATGATGACCGTCAGTGGTGGAATGTCTTCAGGAAAAATGCATTGTGCTAAGTTTTTTGTCCCTGAACAGAACGTGCGTTCCCAAAGCACGTCTCGATCCGTATGAAGGGGTGCCATCTGCTGGTGCCATTTATGCTGTCCCGAGAAACAGTGATGACTTTGCTGCAATAAAACAAGGGATGGGTGGGGAGGGACACCTGCTCCGTGTATGATGAATGGAGTATAGTTGGGTTTGTAAAAATATCCAATAGCCCCCTACTTTAAATATGTTAAGCCTACCCCGAGTAAATTGTGGACTTACTCTGACCTCTACATGAGGTTTACTCTTCATTAAGCATCACAGAATGGGTCAGGTTGGAAGGGACTACAGTGGCTCATCCTGTCTAGTCTCTCTGCCTCAACAGGGTCATCCTAGAGCACAGGATTGTGTCCTGGCTGTTCTTGAATATCTCCATAAGGGAGACTCCACAACCTCTCTGGAAAATCTGTTACAGTGCACACTCACTCACACAGTAAAGATTGTGTGGAGTAGGTACAGAAGATGGAGTCAAGCTCTTTTAAACAGCGCTTGGTGGCAAGATTGGAGGCAGTGGGCACAAACCAAAACACAGGAAGCTCCCTTTGAATATCAGAAAGCACTTTTTACTCTGATGGGGACTGAGCACTGGCACAGGTTGCCTGCAGAGGCTGTGGAGTCACATCATCCTTAGAGATATTCAAAAGCCATCTGAACATGGCCCTGGGCAACTGGCTGTAAGTGACCCTTCTTGAGCACAGGGTTTGCCCCTTACAGCCTCAGCCAATCTGTGACTTTGTAACTCTGTGAAATAAATGTTTAAGTATTTTTGTTAATGGGAAAATATAAGATATAAAATATATACTTGTTTATTATTTCTTTGAAGTATTAATAATTTTTTTGAAAGTATGATTCATTTCCAAAAGGAAAATTGCTCTGTAATACTAGGTCTTTGACTTTTGAGGATTGTTGTCCCTGCTTTTAAATTCACAAGCTTGTGTCTTATTCAGAAAAATGTATGTTCTCAGAACCCGACAGTGTATAGATAATACAAAATAAAATCCACTGTGTGGATTATGTGAAATTAAATATCTTTTAAAAATATTTTAAAGTAGTTAGATATTTTTAAAAATTAATTGGTCGCTCTATATGCAATCATGAAAAGAGGATATTTGGTATCTGTTTTTCCAGAACATTTTGTTGAAAGGACCACACAGTTTATGCCATAAATCACATATTGATCTCTTTAAGATCTGTTACCTCTCTTTCCTATGATTCTCCGGCCACATTACCTGGCTGTTACTTTCTTTCCAAATTGCTTGTTGCACAGCTGGTACGGTGCATTTGCAGTTTTCGTGCTCTGGGAACTGTGTACCTCATCATGAAAACATTTGCTACTGCAGTAGCTTCCTGATGTTGTTGCTTGTGAATACATCTGAACGAGGGCAGAGGTACCAGCTGTGCTTTGCTTTGGGGAAGACAAGACAGTATCGATCTGCTGGAGCAACAGCTGTCACCAATAGCAAAGATCCGAGAGTTCTGCAGGCTGTGAAGGCTCACTCAGGATTTCTGCCAAGGCCCCTCTGGTGCTCTTGTTTCATTTGAGTGTTCCTTTTAGAAATTTCCTTTTCATAAAGCTCCAAGCTACAAGTTTGCTGAACGGAATTACTTGCGAGTGATAACGGAAACACTTCATTTGTGAGTATGTCGGAGTTGCTGTTTTGTGTGCCATGACATGACAACTTGAGAGGTGTGAACTGATGTTGTCTTTGTGACATGTGGGCAGGGAGTGACCAACAGCTGGGTTGTCTCGTAAAGACTTGGCTTTTACTGACTATGCCCTTTACAAGGCCATTAAGACTGCTGCAATCAGAACTCAGTCTGTTCTCAAATGACTTCTCACCTGCTAACTTCAAGTTTTCTATCAAAGTGTACACAGGAGGGGCTCAGAGATCTATAGAATTTTCATAAGGCTATTTTGCTGCTAGTGAAACTCTTTGCCTTTTTGATGATAAGTTCAGCAAAACTGTTTTGGAATGGCTGTACTTATTTCAATAGGCATTTATCAAGATAATTCTCCCTGAGTTTTTAGAACAAGGTTTTTTTTCACAGCTAGAGCCCATATAACAATCAAAGGCACTCTATTCCTTCTCTCTTGCTTTCACTCCTGAAATACTTAATGGTAGTGCACCATAACTACTGCTGAGAATTTAATCCTTTTTTCCAATGGTTTTGTCTGTCCCTCTTTTGACTTGAAATTCATTACCTAAAATATCATAAAAATTATTTCGCGGTTTCTGAAAAAAGATAAGTTTATTTTTTTTTGAACAAAATATCTACAATGACATGGGTAACACCATAAATTTCACATTTTTAACACTTCTGACTGCAGAGAATGTCAGTTAAGTGCAATATGATACTGTAATACAATAAAAAGGAATCTAATAAAATCCATGCACATCACATTTATAGATTTTTACCAAAAAAGGAAGTACTTTGAGATGAAATTGCTGTCAGAGAGAACTCACAGGAGAATATTTTGAAGACACACAGACAGTTTATTAATATACTATCATGTAAATTTTATTTTTTTCTTTGCTGTAGCCTTTAAAAAGCCAGGATCACTAGCACACAAAATATCATATATTATGTTAAACCTTTATGTCAAAAGCTTATGGCACAATTTCTTTTTATACAGCTCACAATTCCACATTCATGGAACATCAGTAGCTACTTTAGTCCATTTCATCTGCTAATATCACTCTGATGTACATTAAAATACAAACATAAGAAATGTTTCTTGCATATTTCACAAAGATGAAAGTGAAGAAGTGCAGTAATATTCGAGAATATCAAGCCAACAGGATGAGCAAACACTTTTTCTGGCATTAATCCACTGCTTCTAGCAATCTAACCTGCTTCCACAAGCCTTCCAAACTGATAGTACTCCAGTAATTACTGTAGGTTATTGTTGCCTGAAGACACCTTTTCTGTAACCACTCCAAAACAGAACACACGTTTTATTACTAACAAGTAGTCTGGTTTGAAATTTATAGTTTTCTTCTTAGTTGTCTCATAAAGGAAAAAAGCTGTGAAACCTGATATTGTACTCATCTAAATAACCATATGATTGTGCAGTTAGAGGTGGATAAAGTTATTTTACTACCTCACAGGGTACTGTATGTATTACTAGCTCATTCAGCAGTTTCACATTTTAGGCCAAATTCTATTCTGATGGATTATATTAATTTCCATGATAGCTCAAACAAGAGCAGAAGTTGCACAAAAAATGTATCTTTTGCAACAAATTATGTCAGCTTGGGCTGGGAATGGTATAAATAAATTCATTTTCTTCTACTATAAAATTATTGCTGAAAATAATACTTTTTCTTTTTTCTACGGTAAAGGTAGACTTTTAATCTTTCCCTACTGTTAAAAAATATAAGGTTTTGTACAGTTTATTATATTCTATCTTTATCTACATTATCAGTCTACAGTTCTGTAAGGGATTATACACAAAGTGGAAGCAATACCTCACTCCTTAAATGTAAAGTGCACGTTTAATCACCTAAATATTTCTGACTAGTGAGTAAACAGAATAATCTCTCATACATCACAAATGATTCTTTATAAAGCAGATTTTGGAATGAACTATAAAAAAAGAATCCAAAGAAAACTAATGTATGATTGAGCTGAAAATAACTAGTTAATTCTTAAGTAAATGCTGTGTTCTTCCTGAATTATACTAATCAGTTTAAATAATAGTGATTGCTGTCAAAAGTCCTTGGAAGTAAAATGTACTTTATTTTGGTGTTAAAATAGCTGAATTCTAAGTAGCAAAATACTAGTATTTCTTATTCCTTTTAATCTTCACATAGTTTATCAGCATTATAGAGAAAAAAGGCATCCATCTAATCATGCAAGCCTATTGTGTTGACATTTGAATATAGTTTTAAAAATGAAATGCATTTTGCTGTTTGGAATTTAAGTAGGAGTTTGGTAGAGTGATAGTTGAGTATTTCTACTGCATCTCTAAGGGGCTTTTCTTCTCCTCTCTCAAGGTACTGAAGTTTTCTGCCTTATGAATATTTTTCTGCATTTCCACTGCCTCTTTGGTAGGAGTGCAACATAAATAGTGCAGTCTGGTAAATACTGCAGAGTACCTTTCAATTCTTGCATCTTAACACCATTTCCTGCTGCTTCATCATACAGTTGCAAAAAAAAATAATCTCTTACAGTAATCTTAGCTGATGTCAGTAGCTGTTGATTCCAGCTTTGCACAGAGGGCTGGCATGCCTGCCGGCAGTTTTGGACTATTCCTGTTGTAAGTGGTGAACAGCAGGCATTTGTGTCTTGAAGTTTCTTATTATCTTAAATGACATTTCTCTCTTTCTCTACTGTGTGACTTTATACTAAGTAATTTAGGAATAATAGAAATGAAACTTGGATATAATGTAATTATTTCTTTTGAAAAATACATTGTTAGTGGACTAAGAGGCTTCTGCTACCTTGGTAAATATTACGGTTTCACTAAAAAAGTCCACAAAACCATCAGCTCCAGAGAGATCTTGGTTTCATGGTATAAAAACAGAATCACATGCCAAATCTTATGCACATATCTGAAAACAGCCCTTAGAAAAAAATACAGTTGGTTTTGCTGATAACAGAAACATGTTAACTTCCCTTTCCATACAATATAACTAATCCTATCTTGGAGAGAGATGAACATCAGCCATAAATTCTTGTTACCCTCTCATACCTTCATAAGTGAATGAGATCTTTTGGAACATGTACATAAAGAAATAAATTAAAAAGCATACACAATACCAGGTAAAAAAAACCAAAAAAGTGAATTAATTTTAGATTATAAACGAAGCAAAACTATAAAATAATAATAGTTTTAAAATAAAGGTGGATTATACATGTCCTTTCTGACACAATTTAACAACATTTGAGAGCTACCATTATAAAATCTCTCTAACTAATCCTGGGAGTAAAATACTAATTGTTTGTTACAATCTCAGTGCAATTTCATTGCTTCTGTTACTCATATGCACCATGCCTTTGGCACTGCACCAGATGTTTGCCTCCAGCTGGTTCTGCTTTTAAATACACATTCTGATTATCAGCAAAGCACACATTTTAAACATATTCAAAATTAAAGTATTTTGCAGTGACAATCAGGCTCACCTACTGGACTTGGAGTATCTAAGAATCCTAAATGCTATATTTCCACATCATACCATGGTTTTGTTTTGCCAATAGATTGACAAAAGTAAATACTCTTGCCTGCACACTGTGCCATAAATATGATCTATGGTGTTACAATTCAAAGAAGCAATATGGCTTATTTAAACCTAAACAGGGAAGATCTTTCTTAGAGTTTTAATAGTTGTTCTCCTATTTATTAATGTGAAATCCAGTAAATGTAAAAGACCATACATGTCTTTTTTTTATGTTTGAGAAGAGCTGCATGTTTTTTCCAAAGTTGTGAAGCGCTTCTTAACCAACATCTAAGTCATATTAACAAATTTCAAAGAATAAGTCAGAAAATTTGACACATTCATAAATTAAACTTCCTGTAATTTTGCAATACATAGGAGATGAATGTGCATAAACATAACTGTATTCATCCTCCAAATGCTTCAGTGAAGCAGTTGACTCTCTGCTTTCAGTTTTGGTCCGAGATCTCTTTGCATTGAATCAAAATGAAGCAAAATCTTGATGCAATTTGTCTATACAAGCTGTATGAATTTTATGAATTGAGAAAAAAACCCAAATCTTAAAAATATAAAAAAGATTAAAGAATATACTTCATTTATCAAAGTGTAAGTGATTAAAAGAAAAAAATCCTTGGCAGGAATCAATACTTTTCAAATTTTAGTATATTTCTCATATGAAATGTACACTATTAGGCTGTATACCTTGTGCTTTCTAAGATTATTTCAACATAGACCTTCCAGGGGAACAGTAATATGAAGTACATTGAATAAATTATATGACTTAAATATGTTAAACCTATTCATTGTAAAACCACCAGTACTGTCCTTAAGACTAGATCAAGTCCTTTAAACTGTTTTCTCCAATCAGTAATTTGTCATCATATTGTAAAATTCAAATAAAACTTACAAACACTAATCTATTCTCTAATACTGTGGGATTCACCTAGGGTATTCTGGAAACATTTTAAAAATTAAAAATACACCAGAGTTTAAAAAATTTAAGGACCATCAAAGAGTACTGTACAATTATACCACTATGTAACAGCATGTATAAATACTTGGCAATAAAGCTTCAGAAGAGAGTGATTATCAATGAAAAAGTTGTTAATAATTAGTTTGACAAGGAAAGTTTGGAACAGCAGATGTATCTTCTCTGGGTGTCATTCTTCCATCCCACTGTAGCTGGTCATTGCAGGCCATGCAGGATCCTTTTTCTCCCCCTCACTGTTTTTAACTCTGCCAACCACTCCTCTGATGTGCATTTCTAACAAAAAGCCTCCTGTTGAGTGCGACAGCCAGATCTTTACGTACTGCAAGCCTGAATCTTGTTATTGGTGAATGTCCTCATGCCTGATGATTTTGTAGATTACCCAATAAAAAATGTTGAAAATCAGAAAGGCTAATGGGAAACAAGCTCTGGATATTGTGTCTATCTTCTTGGCCCGGTCAATGAACACCTTTCTCATCTCCTCAGGGCTTTTTGGTACAGCTTGAACAGGGTTATTTGGCCCCTTTTGTGTTATTCCGTCTTTTGCTTGCACACACGGGCCCACTCCATACGCTGTAATGCTAAACTGACTGTCACGTGTATCATCATCCTGCTGGAAAAAAAAGAAGAAAAGAAAGAAAAAGAGCAAGAAGGGTTTTGTTTGTTTTTTTTTAAAATATTGGTTACAGAAGTCTTACCTGCTGCTAAATAGCAGTTACACCCTTACCTCTTTGACTTCTTGAATCCACACCTTATCTTAAATTGTTGAAATTTCATCCCTATCAGAATCTGCCAAAAATATTGCTGGATCATTAACAAGCACAGAATTGTTCTATTTGTTTGTAGGTTCTGAAATCTATTTAGAGAAGTGAGAAAGCCTAGTAAACTAGTGGTAATTGGGCACGCAGCTTCTGATTTGGTTTGTTTCTCCATTTACAGCAAATATGTGCAGTCTTCAAATGAACAAATTTCCCACTGCTCTTTTAGAAAACAGCTGTTAAGCCTGTATATTGCCTTACAACCCAGGATCCTGGCCTCTAGAGATACTCCTCATAAAATCACTAATGATATACACATTCATTATATTAGTGAGAATTCTGCCTGTTTGGCCACTGTATATTTAATTAATCTTATCTGTATGCCTACTTTCTGCTGTTCAGTGCATCAGATAAAAAGAATAGTATGCAGTGTCTTAGTTTAAAATAAAGAAATGGAAGCTAAAGGCCAGATTTTTATTCTGACTCATTCTTCTGTCAGTTCAAGGGAAAACTGGCGAAGACATTCAGGATCAGGGAACTATAAAAGAAAGTGATTCTTAATCAAAAGGCACAGAAACAGTAGATGTTCTGAAGATACACATATTTTCATGGCATACAATTTAAAAATGTATCTTGTGTCTGGAGGCTTCTGTTTAACTTCTCTTTATCTAGATATCCTCAAGTGATAAAAAAGGCATGTATGCAGAAAAATAAATGATACATAATCTGTGAAGTCAGGGCTAAATTTGGTTCTGAAATATGTTCCAGTGTACTTCTTCTTCACATAGACTACTCAAGAATAATTATGTGATTTTGATGGCATTCACCATTTTTTCAATACTAAAGCTAAATTCAGGAATGTCTGTTTTTTGTGTCTAATTTATCCTAGTTGCTTCATTTTATGAAATATGGAAATTATTACATTAATTCTTAAATAAGCATTTTGAAAAAATATTTTCGTAACTATTATAAAAAGAATTGAGGAGCTGTAAATTTTTCTTTTGTAGGAGAATTTTTGATATTTTAAAGCTCTTCCTATCTTAAATTAAAATAAGTCTAAAATATATTTATTTGCCAAAGCAAGTCAAATAATTACTGTTTTGGTTCAATAGTTAGAAGAATTTTTGTTTTACTATTTCCTTACTTTATAAAAATGCAGTTTCTCAATGAGAACGACTTAAATCCAAAGTTCCAAATTTTTAATTTTGAAAATGTCTGTGACACTTTGAAAATCTAAAAACACTTTAAGATGAAGAATTAATTTTAAACATATTTAAAGCTTCAATCAAATAATTGCTAATTACTTTGTTTAAAAAAATCCGAGTTTTATGATCAATATTAGTTGAACACGTTAGCTACAAAAGAATGCATATAATTTACTAAGTTTGAAGTGAACTATTTGGCCATCAGCATGACCATCTGGCAGAGCTGTATGTATCACTCAACAGAAAAACTTCTTCATATATGTAAATTCAGTAAATATAGAGACCGATAGTTTACTGAAGCTACTGTACCTAAAATCTGTATTACAATTTGCCTTTTAAAAGTAAAGAAAAATTAACATGAAAGAAAAGGAGGAGGAAAAGTCACTGACTGACTTTACTATGGAAATGAAAAACAGAAATACGAAATGATAGGATCATTATTTGATGACGTGATAGAACAGAAATTTAATTACTGCAACAGTGCTCCTCTTCTGCCAGAAAAGATTAGGAAATAACACCTTTAATCTAGTTGTGTAGTTGTATTCTAGAATAGTTGTAGTCTTGTGTTCCACTTAAGAGAAATGCATGTACTGTGAGAATTTACTATAAACTTGCCATTTAAACACCTTCATGTATACACTTCAGGATTTTGTCTTTATATGCTTCTCCAGAAAATAATGCTTGTGACTGCACAGGCTGAGAAAGGTAATAAAATTATTCTTTTGAGTAGCAGATTTCAGCTTCTGTATGTTTTCCAGCAGATTCATAATGTGGAAAAACCACTAGGTTTGCCTCAGATTAATATCTGAAGGTGCTTGTGCACAGCAGGAAAGATGCTGTTACTGTTATCATCAATACTAGCTTTGAGTGCTTTATTGAAGGCATTTATATCAGTGACATCCCTTTTCTTTTTTTCTGTTGATTGACTTGGCTGAAGTCCCACTTTTTGATTAGCATTATGTCTCAGAATGCATGTGTCTGAGTCCACAGCTGTAGAAATCATCTGTGGGACAATACCCTGTATGACCCAGTTGAGAGCCTTTACAGTGAATCTCCCTGAAAAAGTCCTGCATATTGGCTGAATGAATAAAATTATTTTTTTAAGTGATAAGGAAGCTTTTGTTTCTTTTGTGTCCTTTTTTGTGTATCATCACTAAAGAAATTATTTATTATAGATTTTTGATAAAACTTTAGAAATCTTTTTATGAATTAACTTTGGTAAGAGTTTGATTTGAATGCATTTTTCACCCATTCAGCTTTAGAATTAACAACTTGAAAGTTTTTCTGCATACAGTTACATTTAAATATTTTATAATCTCTATTAAAATTATTGTAATTAAGGAATGGAAAAAAGATTTAGATAAGAAGTTTTATTAGGAAAATTAGAATTCTTTAGTGGTTTGAAGAAAATAATTTCAATTAATCTACTTCTGTACCAGCATTGTTCTACAAAATACTTAGCTATCAATGAACAGAAAACTGTGAATTTTGTGGTCTTGTGACTATGGTGTTTTCTGTCTGTGTGCTTAGTAATACAATTATCTTAAGAAATAATATGTATATAAGGGCTGAAAATAACTCCATTGCCATTTGATTGTAAGGTGTTTTAAGAACTTGAAAACTTATTATTACCTTGACTTTGGTTATTTGATCATTATCTTTTTTATTGCTCAGTTTTGAGAAGTAAAGTGGTATTAAGTTGTTTTGCGCAACAAAAAATACAAAATTTTAGTATTATGTTTTAATCCAGACTTAAACAGATCAAAATGGATTATGAAATTAACAAGACAGTACCTTTACTAACATCTCACGTCATCACATACAGGTAGCAATGAAGGTATATGAAGTTCACATGGGAAGATGTTATTGTAGACAAAAGGACAGGGCCTCTGTTAATGGTTGGATATCACATTATGACAAATGTCATGGTTTACCCTTAAATTTGTACTGTAGATTTGAGGCAAACTCCCGTCTATAGGTCCTGCACATCTCAAGCCATTGCTATGCTGTATTGATTCACTGATTTCAAGTCCATCAAGAACTCCCTCAAAATACTTTCATCAAAACGGATGGTTGACCAAAAAGAAAACAAAAGAAAAAGGTGTGATTACCATTAAGGACAATCTAGTTTGCATGTCTATTTTCCTCTCTAAAGATATGGTGATCTTTAGATTTTGAAAATAGAACTTATAGACTGAATATTCCCCACACCTAAATAATAGCTAACCTAAAATCAAATTGTTATTATTCAGTATATGTACACAGTTAATATTTTCCCCATAGAATTTAAATGCAACTAATAAAAATTATGATCATAGTTATGTTTCAGTGTCCCTGTATGACTTCTAATTCTGCCCTTTTATTTCCCTTTTGTCTTTTAGGAAGAAATTAATAATTAACATTCTGAAGGAATGGTAACAGTATTTCTGAATAGTTCTTTTCACTGGCCAGGTTTCTTTTTTTGTCAAAGAGCTGTGGCTCATACACTAAGTATCAAATAAAGTCTCAAACTGGGAACCAAAATTCCCCTGTTCTCAGGATTCACTATGCCATTTGAGTAAACATAAAGACATTAGACCCTTTGAAAAAAATCTCCTATACCTACTGTGATGCTGATTGGAAGACAGCATTGAGTAGGCTGCATATTATGTTCCAAAAAGAGCTTTCATGTATAAATGAATTTATAACAAAATCCCAGACACTTCAAAAATTTTGCTAGTTCTGTGAAAACTGGATTGGGTCTCTGAAAAGAAATTTGTGAAAGATAAGGAAGATGATGATCATAATACATGAATTTTTTTAAAAGGAAAACCAGTTTGGATAAACAACTGTACTACTTGCATCACTTGATCCTTTAACTGCTTTCAGCTGTTACTGTATAGGTTTCATGTTGTTCATGTTGCAAACATAGTTCTGAGGAAGTATATGGACTTATTAGGGGAATTTCCAGAGAAGGTGAATGAGAAAAAAACAAAACAGAACAAAAACCTCAAAGCCCAAAGCAAAGCAAAACCAAAAACTGGTAGTATGTATAGAAAAGACTGAATGGAAATGGGCAAATGGTGACATGAAGGAATGAAACAGTCTGATTCCTGTGTCCTTTCTAGACAAGCCACAAGAGGCCAAAAAACACATCAGTAAAAAAAAACAAAACACCAAAACAAACTTTTTAAACAATTGGAATAGACTTTCAGGGCAGCTTGTGGAATTTTTTTGTCTGTGATGAATTAGGTATGAGCGATCTTTGCTTAAGTCAGAAAAATGGATCTACTTACCTCCCAAAGACACTGAAATTCAATCATAGGACTATTGCTTTTATTACTTGGTAAAAAGTAAATATTTCTTGAAATAAGTATTATCTTTCTAATTACAAAGAAAATATGCACTTTGGAAATTCTTCAGCTGCCCTACACATACCTGAAATGAAACATTTCCAAATTGTTCTAATTTTACACTTTTGCAACATATCAAATCACTAGAAGTTTTGCTGTACCCTTATAGATAAAATGCCAGTGGCAAAAAAAAACTGTATTCAAGAATTAGAATTCACCTGATAGAAAAACCTGATCTTATTAAAATGTTCCAAGGTGGTAAGCATACAGAATGAACAAGTTATCCTATCTGGTTTATTTCTCTAATAGTGAAATGTCCTCTAGTAGGATATAAATACTGAATAGGATATTGTTTTTCTTTTTGCCAAGGAAAAAGACTTATTGTTCAAGAAGCCCCTGAAGTTTATTTTAAATGCAGCTTTTTTACATAACTTCTTTTCACCTCTTGACTTTATGGTCAAATGAACATTTCTTAGTGTATGGTAGTTTTCAAAATCAATACAATCTAATCCCTGAGAGCCAGTGGCTGTTTGACCTAGTCTAAAGGAAAAAAAACACACAAAGCTTTATAATCATGAGCTATAGGAACTGGCTTTGAGAAAGATAAAAGAAGAAGAAAAACCAAGTCACTTTGAGTATAGTCCTAGGGCCTGCATTTCATATTATAAACTGTGGTGAATAAACAATAACACTTGTGGAAGGCAGGCAAATTATTAACTGCAGTTTTTAATCTGTAAAACGCCATTTATTATTTGTATACCAGAGGCTTTAAGATGTGATCCAAATTTCTTTTTGAGAGATAAAATCTCCATGCTATAATGTTTCAAGTCCTGTGTACTTTTTGGGCAAGGAAAGATTTCACAAAACATTGAGAAACAGAGAAGCAATCAGCTGAGCTGTTTCTAGAGCTTGGGAAGGTGCATACTCAAGGGTTAACTCTGCACAAGAGCTCTAGCTCTACATGGAATACGAGTTAAGAAATATCTAATTAAATTAATATTTTATGAAAATTACTATTTTTCTAAAATTGTAATCTTGCATAGGAACAAAGCATTTTGTGGTAAATTTAGAATGAGAAGCTTGTCCCATGATGAAACATATAGATAGATGTACAGGGAGAAGGGAAAGCCCCATAGCCCCAGATATACTTAATACCCTGAATCACCTGAAGCACATTATGAAGAAAAGCATTGAAATGCATGCCTCCATCCTTCAGAATCAAAGTGAAGTACTTGGTACTTTATTGCACTTTGTCTAAAGTCTCTAATTTTAATCCTGTAATTTTATAAGAATTTAGCAGGCAATCTACCTAAAGCTGTAGACTTTCTGATGAACTGTAAAATTAGAATAAGGACTTTTAAGTGTGAATTAAAAAATACCATGATCCAGAAAAACACTTATCAGTGTGGTTATTCATGCACAAACCTTCTTTCTTTAAGAGGTCTTCTCTTAGAAGTACTTTTCATATTGTGGTTCCTTTCTCACATACCTCTAAGCTGAAATTTAATTGATTGTGATTGCTGAATGAGTGTCTTTGGTGAATTTGAAGTCTTGCTAAAAAGGGAGTGGAAAAGAGATTTGGTTTGATTCTGAGGAAAAAAGATACTACCTGCTAGTTTCTAACCCTGTGGTCATAATATTGACCTCCATTTAAGAAAGGTATCACTTAAGATGAATGTGGTAAATTTGCTTGAGATCCAGAAGAAACAGTAATACAAGGTGAGAGATGAATGGACTAAAAGTATAGTGACATAAAAAATCACTTAGCACAGTTGTTTGATACACAATTCACTTGTCACTTACCTATCCCCTGTCCAGTAATTAACGTCTGCCCCATCCCATTCTTCCCATTCCAAACCTTAGGACAGCTTTCAGAGAGCTGCCATATCCCAAGAACAAGCAAGCACCTTGTTACAAAACTGCTGTTTTTTCTGCTAGTCTCAGCAGGAAGAAAGAAGCACATTTTTCACAGGGTCAAATATTGAGTGCAGGTACTTGTGGTCTGAAACATCCTCCAGTCTACATTACATGAGTTTCTCTGCACAGCTGAAGAAGTCTGGGACTCAACAAATAGTGACAGGCAAATGTAAGAAAATGTCATTTTCACCTGACTGTATGGGCTGCCTTTTAACACAGAGTCTTACTAACAGAGACTGCTTAGGTAGGGTTTACAACAGTGCAGGCCTTCAGGATGTTTTAAGTAAGAGGGAAACTTGTAAAATATCTTCTCCTGGTGATGTAAGCAGTAGACTAAGTCTTCAGCAATGAAAGGTGGTTGAACAGAATTGTGTTGCTATGGTCAGACTTTCATCCACTAGTAATATTCTAGATAGTGACTGATAGTGACAGGCTCTGCATGACATCAGTGGGGGGGATACTCATTAAATAAGTAGGCTGGAGAACTATTTACACTCTGTAAAATCTGAAGTAGGAATTATATCTTGTAAGAAATTTTCCTTATTACTTGAATTAACTACAGATTTCAGAATTCAAACTTGTAGCCTTAGTTGTTTGGCTTTCCATGCTGGTAATGAGTTATTTTACTGGTAGTCTGTGTAGATCCAGCACTAATATACCATCACTATAATTAAATTTCTTACTAATAATATGAACAGCTAAAACAAAATTACAGACAGAAGAAAAAAACCCCAAACTTACCAGTCTTTTAAAGTAAAATATTTGTTCTTTTACCAATAATGTTATCTGAATAAGTACTTTGTCTATTAAAAGATATTTGCATGAAACACAGCTGTTAAGGCTTTGAAATGAGTATTAGAATGAAATTAGGAAACAACATTTGTTGAACCTCAATGTAGTAAAAACTGCTGCAAATACCAGTAACATTCATTCACTGAAGTATAACCTAACTCTTCTAACAGAGTGAAATTCATGCTTGTCCAGATGGCTCCCACATGGCCCACACCTCATGTAAATCCCTCTTAATCCCTCTTTGAGAATTCAAGTTGGATTTATGCAATTCATAGTCCTTGTAGTGACCCTCTGCCTATAGTAAACTGTATGCTGTGCTGCCATTATATTTCTATTGCCACTTGAAGCTGCAGTATGCTCACCAGACTAAGCCTGTGTCCTGGCATAATTCAGTCAGAGCCTTTAGAAGCTGTGAACACGTTACTTTTACCTTGCTCTTCTTCCTCTTGCGTCGGAATCGCAGAAGTTCTTTATGCTGCCTCGACACAAAGTTTACAGCTGCATACTCCAAAAGTGCAGAAAATACAAAGAGCAGACACACTGCCATCCAGATGTCAATGGCTTTGACGTATGACACCTAGGAGAGGAGGCAGGAGAAGCCTGAGTATGCTAAAACCACAGATGTGAAGTTTAGTGTTTCATGGCAGGAGGAAGTGCATTAATATCTCCACATCCCAACAATACTCTTATAAAAAAAACCTTTTTATGAAAGTTAGACAATAGTAAGAACAACAATTCAATCTATAAATGTTGATTTTTTGTGAAAAAGGTATTCTTTTACAAAAAGTGTTTAAATCATTAACAGTTTCTTATAGTGTACTGTGTATTACATCACAAATCAAATAATCCTCAAAAAACAGATGCTTTTCCTTCATTTGTCCCACTGAGATCTGTGAATGACACTAAGGAAGCAAAAAGTAGTTTGTAGTGGGACTAGTGGGAATTCCTGCATTAAAATGGATGTTCCTGGAATAAAAATTAGGTAGAAGAAAGGAGATAGGTGGAGAGGTCTGATGTGTTCATTCTGTGCTAATATAAATCACAGTAAATCAAATGCATAGTTTCAAATGAGTTTTTAGAGCATTCCATTTTATCTGTTGATGCTAAATTTGGATGCATTCAGTTCCACATATTTAGCACACAAAGAATGCTCAAATCTGTTAAAGCTATCTGTTTTAATTTAAAAAAAAGTTAATTAGACTATCTAAAAATATCATGTTAAAACTAATACAGAACTGAACCTTGTATATATTTTTATTGTATACATTTTATTTCTATTAGCTGCAGTGGCACATGAAGATGGTCAAGGAATAAGCCTTAAAATGAAATAGAAACTATTTAAAGAAATAACAACTCAGAAAATGAAAATAGTTAATCATAGAAATAAACTTTAAGTGATTTTCATTGTGTTGAGATTCATTTTTATGCAATTGTTTGGAGCCGTTAAGGTTCACATTTTTATACATTTTAATGTAAATGTGTTTATAACTAGTGAGCTAATTAATAATTTAGGCAGTTTTGAGAAAGGATTATAACTGATCTATGGTAAGAATTTATGGCCTTTAGAATTTCAGTCATATCTTCTAGCATGACATCAGATACTGGCATGTGGAAAAAGAATGAACCAGTCAATTGTTAAGTAGGATTTATGGAATACTACTTCAACAAGAAGTATTACAAGTACTTTCAATACTTGTGAAACAAGTAAAACTTTACAAGTAAAACAAGTACTTTCACTACTAGTTAAGGTTTATGGAATTAACTAGATATGTGGCTGGCTATATAGGTGAGAAATAGAATATATTTGGAGAATCAAAAAAACACTAAATATTTCAAAATTATTTATCTGGTTTAGAAAATGATTGGATGCTAATAATTAAAACCGTAAGGCTGATTGAAAGTGTTTGTCACATAACATTATGATTAACATAGTACAAACAAAGGAAATTTAGCTTACTTTTGGAAGAGATGCCCGTGAACCTGAGCTTTGTGTTGTCATGGTCAGTACAGTTGTTATGCCTAGAGCCACTCTGGCTGGAGCTGCATCCATATTGATCCAAAATGACACCCAGGAGAGAATGACGATCAGGAGGCTTGGAATGTACATCTGGATGAGATAGTAACCCATCTGCCTCTCAAGGTGAAATCGGACTTCAATACACGTAAACTTCCCTTTTTTCAACAAAGAAGAAATATTCAAGAGAAATAGAATGTTTTTACTGTCTAGTACACACTCCTAAATAATGTATGTTATGTCAAATATATTTGTTCACTAGAAAATTATTTATGTTTCGAATTCTCTACAGTGACTTGTAATAAAGACAGTCCCTCATTATAACAGGGGTATCTTCTTGAAAAAGGGGCAGAACATCTGAAAAATTAAGAATTTTATAAGGTCTTAAATTCTTATTTTCTTATTAAAACCCCCACAATTCATTATAACAACAGGAAATTTCCTCTGTGAGATCACACATTTTTGCAACTTATGATTTGGAAATACTTCTGTGTACAAGGAAAATGCTTGCTTCTCCATTGTATAAAATCTCCTTTATATTTGGTTCAATTTTAAGCTCAATTTGATCTTTTATTAAACTAAAAATTGGGAAAAATATAGTGATATCAGTAAGGGTATTAAGTTGGGAGAATCAATAGGAGAATCTCTCCCTGTGTCCCATTCAAACTGTTCTAGCTCATAAGATAAATGATCAAGTTTCAAACACTGATTGAATACTAGAAAGACCAGAGATTAGGAAACTTTAGAAAGGTAATTAAATGATCTAGTTTTATCTAGGTACTGAAAAAAAGCAACTTCTACTGACTTGTTCAAACCAGAAAAAAAAATGTCGGTAGCTCATAAAAGTTTCATAAACCCACATTTTTATATTATCCAGATTATTGTGGGGTTGGGGTTTTTTTCCACCCTGAAAGCTGTAGATGATTTCACAGATCTTGACCCAGCCTCATAAGATTTTCTAATTCTGCCCAATGGCCATATCAGTCACATAGTGGAGCTGAAGGCAATGCTGTTACTGTAAGTGGTGTATGCATAAAACAGTTTCTTACAACAACAAATACACATAACTCAGTTTTCTTCCTTGAGTGAAAACATTTCCTAATCCTAAATTTAACAAGGAAGGCTATATCATATAGGTTTCTTAAGTGGTATGAAGATCTTTGGTTATGTTTTCCACTCATTTTTGACAGATATTCTCCTAAACAATTTCTATTTGCCAAAATTCTGCTTTATACAAAATTTTTCCACATTGAGATTTGATATTTAGCAGATTTTAAAAAATTATGTAATGGATTTATAAGCTTATCCTATACTAATATGTATCTTATTCTGTGACAATAATGATAGGCAGAAATGAACTTCAGATAAAGTCAAACAAATATTTTCATTCTAGGGATATTCTTGGACTTCATTATTTTCATAACAGTTCTTTTAACAAGACACTAGGTTTTCTATGATGCCATAATGAACATAATTTTATGACAATTTTATTCTGTTGAGGCACTAGAAAAATATTTAGAAAGACATTTGTTATGATCTCTAATTTTAAGGTTACATTCTGTATCTCAGGAGTTTTATATCTGCAAGATCAATCATTAGTTACATTCCTAATTGCCAGCGTTTTCTGAATCCTATCTACACTCCTGAAATCTGTGTCCCAGATCCTGGCTCAACCATCTGCTACCTCAGCTTCAAGAGTGATTTCTGGTTTAAAAAAGTGAATGGGAATTTTGGTGTTTAATTCAGGAAAGGCCAGGATATTCCCCTATGTTTCTCTTCCAGGTCTTGAACAGGATACCTGTGCAATGTAATCTTTCACTTAGCAGTTCAGTACACCCCACGTAATGAGAAGTTCTGCTCTGCCTGGCCTTTGTTGGAGTCATATTCTTACTTCAAACTGGTTCTTACCCTGAAGATTTCTTTTTTTCTGACATTCATTCTGTTAATTCAGCAGCCTTGGACAGCAGCAGTCTCTGTCTCATACATCACAGTAAATCGTGGTGGTAAGGAGTGACAGAAATGCATCAGCCCAATCTAGGTCTAAGCAAAGCCATTTTATTTGGCATCATATCAGTAAGAATTGTTCAGCATGCATTATTATCTTCTTATAGGGTCCTATATTCTCCTTTCAAAACAAATTAGGAAATAAAACTAAGAAGCATCAGGCTGTATTATATATGCATAGGCATATATGAAGCATCAATAAACATCAGCTATTTTTATGTTGGCTTTTTTCCATTCAGAGAAATGTGGGATAACAGATCTGAGTTGCTTTCCTGAGGACTCCAGTGGACTTGAATTTTTACAGACCACTCAGCACAAAAATTTTGTGGTCCTAAACAGTGAACAGTAAATAATATAGCAGCTCTGATATGGATTATTTTATGTGGTTGCAAATTTGACAGATCTAATTGAACTAAGGAAGAAGGGAAGAATAGTTGTAAGCAACAGAATCCTAAAAAAATTAAAGAGATCCTAAATGAAAGAAGTGCAAATGGAATATAATGTAACCACAGGGAAGGAGAGAAAAAAGCAGGGAAAATGAAGAGGCCAGAACTAGGACTGAATGATTTATCAGATGAATTATACAAAAGCATTTTTTGCTTGGTTTAGTATTTTTGTAAATATCATTGGCCAAGAGAAAAAATGTCTCAAAACCTATAACACCAAAAAAAAATTTAAAAAGGAAAAAAAAAGTTGAATGTGTCTCCAAGCAGAAAAGTACCTTTGCTAAGCTCCACATGTGTGAGAGAGTTAAAGACCTGCCTTTTTCTTAGACCCAGAGAGTTTATGGACTCGCCAGGCATACTTCCAGTGTTTCCTAGTCAAGACTACTGTGTTTCTCTCTTCCAGTACAGCACTGAAAAATTAATAAATAGCAGCTCCTCAGGGAGACTGGTGGCTATCCAGCTAGACACTCTTCTCTGTTGCTCCGCTGCCAAGCATTGGAGAAAGGCTGAGGATGGAAGTCAGTCTCAGGACTGCAGTTGCAGCAGTTGCTGGTCTAAGTGTGAACGAGTTGATGTTAGCTTTTCCCCTTCCTTACGGAAATCAGAACCACCTGCACAAACTTGGCTAAAGAAGCTGAGTGGAAAACCACCTGCACTAGCAGATGTGAGCTCCAGCCAGCAAAGCAGTGCTGTTTTTCTCCCATGCAAAGCAGCATCCAGCTGTGGGCCTCCTTTCTTTTCCTTTATTCCATTTAAAATTACAGCCAGGTTAGCTGTCATTTAATTTATTTGACTGGATGCTTGAATGGACAAGAAGAGGCATAACCATAAAGTCATCTCAGCTGGGGAATGAGATAGACAAGCAACAAAGAGCATTGCTCTAATAATTGATTTGCAGTACATGAAAGGTAAGATCTAGTTCATTTTGATATGCACTGTGAATGCCACAGAGAGTGCTACCAGGAGGACAGGAATCCCTTGTGATATTGTGGCTTTGCTGAGGCTGAGTAACAAAGATCTGATGGTAGTTGCAGACTAAAGCTAAATAGAAGCGTGCACACAATCCATAAAGTGGATTTTTGTAAAGCAAAGGAAAGAAAAACTATGCAGGGCTTCCCAAAGTAAATATTTTTCCCTGAATTGAGGTTACATTTTTTGTGTTTGTAAGTCTAGTCTAACCAGGAGTTTAAGTGCATGAAAGGCCCCAAAAGTGCTGACTTGATGAGAGTTGTAGCTATGCATGTGAAGTGAATCTATTGGTGTATATGCATGTGATGGTGCATTTTTGTCTCACCCAAATGCTTTGGTAGCAACGATGTTAGAACTGCTGGTCTGGTGAGATTTCCATGCAATGTTCGTGCTGAAACCATTAGTGTCATGAAAAAATAAAACTGTAGTCAGTCTATATGATTTTCTTTTCCCCAGAAAGGATAAATTGCTTTTCTTTGGAGTCAGTATCTAGATCATGTACTTTTTATGTTTTTGTTTCTTCCATGGCCAACTGTGAGTAACCCAAGAGCATTTTTCTACTTCAGGTCATCTTCACATTACACAGCCTCCTTTGATTGTGGCATATGCTGCTAAAAAAATGGGCTACTGCTGCAGGCAGCAGCATGCTTGTGTCATTAAAAGGTACTGTCAGTAGTATGGGATGTGCAAGAGAAATCAAGCATATGTTGTAAATTCAGGCCATAAAGAGTTCTCTTACATAGTTTAATCTGTCTCAAACTGTCCCAGAGGTAAGAGTTGGTAGGACTTAAAAGTGTTTGTCTCCTTTTAGCAGCCTTTAAGGTGTCTTTTGGGAAAAGCTTTGTACCCCTAAAATGTTATAAACATGTTACAACTCGCAGGAAGGCCGAGTAGCTATTTCTGAAGCTATACAGAAATTTTTAATAAGGGAGAATTACTTCAGGATTCTGATTCAAGGAAATAGTGTGCCTGAGAAACAATTTAGAAAGGAGTAACAATTATTAAACTACTATGAAATTAAAAATTAATAGCATAATAAAATACAAAATGAATAAGTATAAACAAACTAGAAAAGAACCAAACATGCAGACTTCAACTGTTAATCCATGCAGAATGGAGAGTTATCTGCTGAAGGTTGTTGATACTACTTTAGATAGTAGTAAATGGTAGTCTGACCTTGCAAGTCATTGATAATGGTAATAAACCATTTACTGTGAAATGCCCTATGGATACAGAGAGGACTAAAAGACTACACAGCTTAATGAAATTACATTAATCTATTTACCTAAAATAAGAATCTTATGCTTGCTGAATAGAGATGATTTAAAACTCAGCAAAATTGAACTGAGTTAAGCAAATCTGAATACATTTTTATGGTGCTCTGCAGAATATATGTCTTGGATCTGGGAAACAAATATTTCATATTCTGATTCCAACACATCTGTCACTATGGTTGTAGACTACACAATTCTCATTTTACCAGTGACTGATAGCCAACAAGCAGCCAGTATAGCAATCAAAATATTGCTAGCTATGGAGATTTGCTGACAGAATCCTGGGGCAATTGGACTGTGATGATGCTCCTCTGCAACAACACTTCATTTTTCCTCTTGAAAAACAGCTAGAGACAAAGGCTTAGCATGAAATTAGAAAAAAACTGAGAAAAGGAGAAAGGGAGAGTGAGACTACTTCAGTGGCTAGGATATGCTCAACCAACATGGCTGACTTATATTTAGATCTCTTAATACAATAGAGAGATTCTCCCACTTGTCTGTCTTCTGGAAAGCCATTTTTTAGGCACCTCAACTCCTCTACTCCCCATATCTCAATAGAGAACTTAAGTTCAAAATGAGTTTTAAAATTGCATTAGACAGAGGATTTGCCTCTTGGTGTTATTCTAAACCTCTGCTGTGTTTAAAATTTTTAGACATGTAAAACCCAGAATTTGTAATCTTACCTGAAAAAGATAACATATTGCAAAAGCCAGCTGATACTCTTTTCTTTATAGAGATAAAAGTAATGATAGTTCTTTCTTCTCAAGACAAAAATTAAAGACTCTTCTTCCAAAGTGAAACAATAGGTGGACTAAAAAACCAGATTTTGTATAATGGATGTAATATGACCACTGAATCATGCCTTTGACTGCTTTCTAAAGTTAAATACCTTGGATTCACAGGTCCTTACTAAATAGTTGTCACTGCAAAGCTTTGAGTATTCCTATCTACTCTCTGCACAAGGAAAAATATTAACTCTAAACAAATATCTTTTGCAGAAAAAGCCACACTGAGGATAGTTCATGACATACAATATATATTGAAAATATGATTTTACTGCAGGCCATCATAGACCTCTCCCTTTCCTGTATTTCTGCAGCTCTTCCTTAATGCTGATTCTGGCACTTGTCTCTTCCTGAGCTGTGGAATTTCAGTGTGCTCGGTAGTAGAAAGCTAGTTCTTTAAATACCTATGTGTTAAATCCCCAGACAGATGAAGTTTGATCAGTATCATCCTGAGACAAAATCATTCATCATGTAATTAATATCAGCTTTTAATAAAGGCCCTGCATATACAAGCCCTAACGTTTTATCTAGTACACAGGATGGAATCACCATGGCAAAGGTCATTGCCTTTAGTGAGAGTGTGGCTACTGGCTCCAACTGTCTTCAGACAAAATGGATTGGAGAAAAAGGGAAAAAAAATCCCCCCCAAAAAACCCCAACAAAACAAAACAAAAAACCAATCAACCAACCAACCAAAAACACCAAAAAAGTGAGCTTTTTATGTTTGAAGTTATTAATCTTGAAAGGAAATTTTCTGAAGATAATTTTATCTTCTAACTGAAAAAATGTCTTAGCTGAAAATAGTCTCAGGAGAAAAATAAAACTGTATTGACTTAAGAGGGATCACATAGACCACCAGCACTTTCCTTTTGTCTTTTTGTTGTGTGCTTTCTTTTTTCTCTGCATCCACTAAAATAAGATTGTAATTAACATCTCTTGGCAACAGCATGTTATGTATAACACTGCAGTCAGAATAGCAGATGATTTTCATAGAGAGGATGAAGGAGAATGAAATCTATAAACTGAATTTTCCATGAGGCAATACTGTCCCCTTTGTTGGAGCCATTATCAGAATCACCACAAGAAAAGCACTCCACTTGATTTTACCTTGTTCAGTAAAGAAATTTTCTTTTTACTCTTCCAAGAATGTCATGTTTTTGTTTGAGAGGAGCTCTGGTTTACTTACTACTGAAATACACCTAAATGCTTTCTGTTCCTTTGCCTTCCAGTGATAAAATTTTTTAAACAATTCATAAATTGTTTAAAATTGTTTAAATAATTAATAAATTATGTGCATGCAAAGCTCATTATTTCAAGAGATTGTATCTATAAAAATGATTTCATAAGTAAATTTAGCTGAAATAATTTTCATGCCTTTCTAAGAAGAAGTCAGAATAATAAAAAGCACTTGGTAAGTGCAGTCTCTAGAAACTTTCTAATTTGCACTTTAATATATATTGCAATTTAAGTGTATTTTGCTTATAAAAGTACTTGTTTTTTCCACCTCATAAAATAGATAAAACAGCACATTTATTTTCATATAGCCTGAAGAGAAATTATGATTTTCCAGTGTCTAAATATAGAGCTAGACAAATTATCATTTACATGGCACTTGCCCATGTATCTAAAGCCAAGATTCATTAAATGACTCTAGGAATGTGCTACCACCCAGTTTTTCTTTCAAGTCACAGTCTGTGGATATCAGCAGCATATTGGGGGAAATCAGTGCTGAGGCCATTACCTGTCTTTGACTGCACAGATTCCTGGACAGGGAAGGAAGTGTCCATCCACAGCTTTTTTTGGAGTACTGAGGTAGGTGGTAAATTTGGCATTGGTGTAAGACTGATAATGACTGCAGTAAACCACAGAGTTGAAAATAAACACAGAAAAGGGAAAACTATTTCTTTTTCAGCTTGTTAAATTTGCATTTGTAGTTCTCATGTCCCTCATGGAGGAATGGAGAACCAAGCTGCATTGAGCAGGACCTTTGTAGGCTGGAGAACCCAGCACAACACCGTGGCAAAGACAAATGCACAGATCTGTGATGTGATTGAGAGATGGAGCAGCTCCCTGCCCTGGTACAGGCTGAGGATGGACTGGATGGGTAGCAGGTCTGCCAGGCTTGGGAGCCTGAGAGACATCAAGTTGAACAGAAGTCTTGTGATGTGAAAGACTTGCCATGTGCTGCACTGTGCTAGCAGGGACAGAGAGAGGAGAACTATAAACTAAAGAGACATCTAGATGTAATGTTTCCACTTCCAGGACATATGATGGATTTTTATTCAATGAATCTTTAAAGTAGAATGCTCAAATTTTGATCAGTGCAGGGTTGATAACTGTGGCCTATTTGCCCTTCAGAAAAATGCCTTGAGTTGGACAGTGTCATTTTGTGTATCTAGGGATGATCACATCCTCAGCCTGCATCCTCAGACTGTTTTCCAAAGTGTTTATAATTTCTGCTTTTTCAGCAAAGAAATGAGCAGCTTCAGAGATTTCACACCCATAGACTCTCTTGGGTAAAAAGTACAAACCTCCATTTTGCAGAAATGGTCAACGGAAAAAAAGCCTGAGGGAGTTAAAAAGTCATATCCTAAAAATCACTCCTATAGTCTCAAAAGAGTCTCAAAAAGTAAGGGTTTGAGTTGTTGTCAGAGTAAGACATTAAAGTTATGTCTCCTTTAATGACTGTCATGAAGCTGGCAGCAAAATGGCTGAATATGAGGCACCAGGTCTGTTGAAGGTGAGACTTAGAAAGGCCACAATCTACAGGTTGTTAAGCAACTTTTTTGACTATGGGAGAAAAAATGGGATCATGAGAAAAAATTGTGTTTGGGATGTGCATATTATGAAGAAATATGGGGAATGTGGAGCTAAGGAAACATGATTGCAATTGTCAGAAATGGTCACATATAGAATCTGTCAGTTCTGGTGGTAAGTGCAGCAATCACAGCTCCACTGTTTCCAGGACCACTACATCCAATTCTTTGATCCAAAAGGCACTATTAGACCTAAGGCAGTTCTGAGCAGCATCACTCAAGGGTGGATGTAAAGCCAAATCCTTGATGCAGCAGTAAAGCCAAGATCCATTTGTGCCTGTTAGCCAATGCTATTATGTATAAATCCATGCTACTGTATATTGGGTTTTTGCAGCTGTGATTGAGATTATGTGATTGAAATAAAATTTAGGTGTGTATATATATATAATATATATATATATATATATAATTAGGTATAACAGCCCAGGGAAGCAATTAATAATTAATGTCACATAGGAGTGTGGCAAAGCAATGGTTAATGGTTCATGTGTGATTTTCCGTGTTTTGATTCTACTTCGCTTTCCAAATCGGTCACTCCGGATAATGCACTAGATGCAAAACATGAAAATGATCAGAAATGTTGCTGTGTCACTTCAGAACACAAGATCTGATGAGCCATTTTGCTGTACTGTTGCTGAAACTGTTATGTCTCTATATTTAGATGCAGTTTATTTTTCGAGCACTGGTACAGTGAACCATTTTCATTTAGGAATGAAACACTGATGAGACATGCACTGATGAGTTTCCACATACTGTCCTGAAGCTTCATGTTAATTTGCTTCACAGGGAGAATTTTGGGATTTTTTTTTCTATTTTACAGGATGTCTCAGAAGAGCTTTCCATCCTGTGCTATAACTAAATTTAATTTGAAAATTATTCTTCGATCATTTACTGCAAACCAGCTGCAGTTGCTTAGCATTATTTTAAGAATTCATTTTATCTAATCTGTCATTGACCAGAGAAATAGACTTCATATCATGTTTTAAAAATTGCTTTTTGTAAATTTTGGTTCTTGTGGAGTATCTTGAAGGCATACCTGCCTTGCAGTATCTCATTGCAGAAGCCTTAAGAAAACACATTACTGATCATGTATCCAAATGACATAGTGAAAATAATTGTTGTTACTTTAAATATAATGTTTATGGGGTTTTAGCCTACAAATGGTAGTTAATAATATTGGTTGTAACAAAGAAATAAAAGGAATTCTTACTCTCCTAGAAACCAACCCCTCTAACCAGATTAAATTTGCTTCATACTGAAGACTTGAATTAAAAAAAATACTTTGGACAAAATACTGTTGTCTCAAATAGGCAACTATCACAATAAATTTAATCCTTCATGAGTAAAACCACCTTTTCTTTCTGATTTGCCCTGACAAAGTTCTGTACCTGTAATTTTGGTGCTGTAACTCAGAGCAGGCTGCTCAGCTGCTTCCTCTGGTGAGGACATGCCCTTCCACCTGCTGTTCGGTCCCACAGCTGTGCAATTGCTTTATCTTCTTCAGACATCTTTTTTTCTAACATTCCCATCCTTGGAGGCACCCAGGCTTCCAAGGTTTCTGTGTTATCAAATGCTTTGATTTTTTTTTTTTTGTGGACAAGTTAAATGGTCTCCTTACTTTTTTAAGTACAGGAATGAGCTTCATCTTTCCAGGGCTATAGGTTGTGCTCACATCTTAGAGTATGTTTGGCCAGAGAAATGCAGTTTGGCCAAAGCAATACAGAATACAACAAGCTGCTGATTGGCCACACTGTCCTCTAAACTTACAGCAGTAAATCCCTCCTCTCACCTAAATGTGACAGAATTGTACAGAGACAAGCACAGTTGCAGCCACATCTTGAGAACCATGCAGTCAATAACATCTGCTGCTTCTGCTTCTCCTCTCAAGTTAGGGCCACAGTGGAAAAACAGTACATAAAAGTTGACCCCATGTAACCTAGTATAGTGTGCCAAGGCATAACATATTTTCCTATTTTTCCTGAGATAAAAATTGATTAACAAGTTAAATAGGCTTGAAACAAGTTATGAAGAAAAATGTAGTGTCTTCATAATATTGAAAAAATGAAGTTTTAGTCAAAATCACAAGGTTTAAACTCTGATGATTATAATGCAAGTTCTCAGACAGATGAGTAAGAGTCATTTTACAACTCATGTTACAACAACTCATCTTAGGACAGAGTGTTTGGAAATCACTGGAAATGCTGAATTTTTAAACCAGGTTTCTATTCAGTATCAGGCTAAGCATCACAGTAATGTCTTAAATTCTCAGAGATTTTTGATGCATCATTTTATGCAAATGAACTTTAGAAAAAAGAGAAGAATACCCTATACCATGATTTCTCATTAGTTAATATCATATACAGGGTATAGAATACAATTACAGACACTCATTGAAATGTCCCAAAAGCAGGAGAGTCCTAAAAAGAAAGGGTAAGTTGCTTGTATATCTCAAAGGAGACAGTGGAAAATAATGAAAATAAATTTTTCTTATTTGTCATAAGGATTATGAAAGAAGAAAAAAGAATCATAGGAATTTCTATCCTGTCATTAACAAAGAAATGTCTGAGTGAAAAAAATGGCTTTGCTATAGGATATGTATCACAAATTTTAGAAGGTTTTTAAGGATTATCCAGATATTAGTATTTGTACGATAAAAGAGCATGTTAAGTATTTCCAATTTATTTTAGGGAAAACTTCAAAATATCTCTATCAGTATCTTCCTACTCTAAATGGAAATTATGAGAGAACCTTCCTTTCTCTTAGGGCAGCACTGCAGTTGTGATAAAACTCAGTGTTGGAAAGCTCCTTAATTTTGATTGTAGCAGAATATTTCTTATGAACACCACCTATTTAATTTTCTCTCCCTGACATTTCAGCAGAATTCAAATGAATCATTCTAATCTTAAATTTTAAGATATGTTTGATCATAATGGAGAGCAAAAATTAAAAGATATATGAATTATAATGGAAGAGTTTTACCTTTTTTTTTTTTGTCTTTCCTCAAGAGAATATACAAACCATGCATTTATAGACTTTGCTTTTCAGGATTATGGGGCTTTTGATTGTTCAGTTGTTAATATAGTTTTTCACAATTAAAAATAAAAATATAATAACTTTATTGTTAATGTTAACATTAATCCCCTTCTTCT
Organism: Luscinia megarhynchos; assembly: GCA_034336665.1. NCBI lineage: Eukaryota > Metazoa > Chordata > Aves > Passeriformes > Muscicapidae > Luscinia > Luscinia megarhynchos. The sequence continues at coordinate 35,209,420 of CM067566.1, read as the reverse complement.
TCATGTAATCCCAGAGATGAGCTAAATATCTCAGTTCAGCAAAAGCTTCAATTCAGTATCATAGAATCAAGAATTAGAGAATTATAGAATGGTTTGCACTGATAGATCCTAAAGATCAGCAGTTCCATCCTCCCTGCCATGGGCAGGGACACCTTCCAGGCTGCTCAGAGCCCCAACCAACCTGGTCTTGAACACTTCCAGGGATGGTGCATCCACAACTTCTTGGGGCAGCCTGTTCCACAGCCTCACCACCCTCACAAGAAAGAATTTCTTCCTGATAGCTACACCTCCTCTCTTTCAGTTTCAATCCATTCACCCTTGTCCTGTCACTGCATGCTCATGTCTAGTCTGTACACCTGGCCATTGCACCTAAGAATCCTTTCAGCTCATTCACATTGCCCCCTTGCTGTATGATCTAGGGCAGGGATAACTTGGCAACCCTGTGTCCCTTTTTCCTGCCTGAGCCAGGTTATGGTCAGTGCACAGCATGCAGACCTTTGGATTTCAGTAGTGCTTCAGATTCCCACATTGTAAATATGATCACAGCACCTGAATTTACTGAATAAGTAAAACCCCTAACTGAACATTTTCTGAATTATTTCAACTCTATATTTTATTAAATAGAAAAAGTTCTAAAACTGAAGTTTGTTCAGTCTTCAGGTAGTTTTGGTTTGTTTGCTAGTTTTTTAAGACTATTACCTTGCACAATGCACCTGTACTAACCCTCTTCTGAATTCAGTGAGAGCATTTAAAAAATACCCCAACATTTATAACAAAAAATGTTAAATGTCTTTTCAGTTGTCATCACTTTCCTACCTGTATTGTAATGCTTGGTGCAGTAGCACAAATCCTTTTCTTCTTTCAACAGAAACTGTGGCAGAGTGAGACCTTCTGCTACTTGAACCGCTCCCTTTTCTTGCCACTCAAAAATGAGATCATTCATTGTGTACCCAACTAAAACAAAGAAAAAACCCAAATAACTCTAAGTCAGCTGCAAACTTTGAAACGCAGTAACATCAAATTACAATATTTTAAGTAAATGTTACAAAAAGGACTTAGTACAAGGGTCTGCTTGTACCTCTAATCACCATGTTTTATCTGCCATTCTATACCATACTGAAATGGAAGAGACAAAATGGCTCTTAGGAGTCTTATGAAACTCTTTTAAATCTTAATAATTAGATGGTCATTAAAGGATTCAACAAAAGCATATAAATTAGCTAAACATCCAAATCTCTTGGGTGCTTGGGAATATCTTTCTTTCCCCAGTCCCTGAAGGATAAAATAGACCCTTCACATTCAGATCTCTTCCTCCATTTACTTGAGGTGAAATGTGGATTTTCTGTTATGATTATGGATTTATGTCAATTTGAATATTTAAGTGCAAATTTTTCAAAGACAACAATGAATTAAAAATCCAGCAGTACTACTAGTTGAGTTGAAAAACTGCTTTTCTCTGAAACTGGAACAACACTGGGAAAGAAATTGATTATTTTCTTCTCATATTACCTGACTGGGACACATAATGATATTAGAAGCACTCAACTTTAATATTAAGTCTCCTGCATTTTCCATACCTTATGCATGTGTATAAGATTAGATATAACAGCAAAAGACATACTAATCAAGGTCCAAACTTTGCTAAGGACAAGTACTTTTCTCTTTCTATTTCCTTCTCTCAGATAAATAATTGCATGGGATATAATTGGGCAAAATATCCCCATTTCTTCTGAATATGCGATCTGTTAACTTTCCTAGACATTTAATTCTAATTTTCTTTTTAAATAAATTTTGCTTATGCTTATTGCAACTTGAAAAAAGGCTTCATATTTTTGAATTCAAGTTTGAGCTACACATACTAGAAGAAATCAGAAGATAAAAGGAGAATCTTTCATCTAATTTATATAACTTTCAGCTTCTTTGCAACGTTTCCTTTCTGCTTTAGTCCAATAGCAATAAGCTATTGAAAATAATCTGTTGGGAACCAGAAATTCTTTTAACATTACAGTAACAAATTACTGTTTAAAGTATATTGTTCAGAACCTTCTAGGAGTAGCTGTCTACTCAAAAGTACTGACATTTTGTGTTTCAGCAAAAAAAAGCAACCTCTCTGCTGTGTGGGCATAACTCTTAACCCGTTATATTCAGTGACTTTGTTACTCTTTTAACACACCTATAAATGGCATTCAGTGACCTGATCTGCTGACCTGAAAACTGGTACACTTCATCTTTTCTGATCTATGCTGAATGGACCTAGAAGCTAAGAATTAGTGTTCATAAATGTAAAAATGTTTTCAACACCACTTCTTCCTTCTAAATTCTTGATGTTTCTTTTGGGGAGAACCTTTAGATAGGGTATTCACAGGAACTCAAACTGACTGTTGGTTTACTTGGCACTTTTTTTGAGGCTGGATGAATATGATAAAAATGAGAAGTAATTAAGATCAGACATTGCTCAAGCCACTACAAAGCATAAATCAAATGTGCAAGAAAACACTTGCCTTTCTTATGGATTATATGATATTCTATCAACACAGTTAAAATTCACTATTAAATGCCATAATCTGTGAAAAATCAGAAGTATATATCTTATCAAACTTTGCATGAATTCAGACAAAAGCAGCTGTGTGTAAAGCAGAATGCCACTTGAAGCATGTAGATTATGGCCAGAAGTGATATTCCCCGAGTAAAACTCATTGAACTGGTAACAAACAACTACTGTGTCAAAATGTATTTCACTAAATATGGTTCATTCATCTCTAATGCATACTTTTAATTTTGATTTTCTACTCTGCCCATTAATTCTTCTATAATGCAATATAGTACAAATAGTAGCAGCATATTCAAAACGCTGCTGCAGTAATTAATTTTTGTCATGTTCACATTTTAAATGCCCAATTACAGCTTTAGCATTCAAAACTGTACCTTCAGTTTTGTAAGTCAAGGTCATAGCCATAAATTACAAGTGTCTTAAAATATAGAGAATTTAATGGAGATGTGAGTTTATGTTTTACCATATAAATTTAAAGTAGTATAATATTTCCACTAGTATGTTAAATTAAATCAGCTTGAATGAAATCAAAAGAAAATATCTTTTTCCAATTAATTTTAGGAGGAGGACCTGCTGAATAGTGCAGAACTTAACACTCAGAATGCTCATGGCACTGTGTGCATAGTGCATAAAGGAAAAAAGATTTCTAGAGAAATCACTCTTTGAAACAATCAGTAGTTACCATACTGTAGTATTTATACTATAATCGTTTAGGTATGCAGTGTTATATATGCAATGAGCCTAAAATACAGTCCCTTGGCACACTAATTTTCAGACCTCTGCTGATTAATTGTAATAATTGCCCCTGTCCTGTTCTAGAAATACTAAATCTGAAGTCCATCTGAGCTTTTGATTCTTGGCTACTTGCTACCTGACCAACAAATGTGCATTATCTTTAAAGCCATTTTAAAAAATGTCACTCAGTAACATAAATTTAACTCAAGGCCTAAATGCCCGTTGCTGATATTGGTCTGCTTTTGAAGATTAGAAATACACTGTGTGTATTTTCCAGATGGTCTGTGAGATAAAAAAATCTGAGAAGTTGTGTTCCATTACATGGTAATCGCTGTACAAATGGAGCAGTAAAGTGTGGTCTTAAAATGTGAAGGCTTTATTTTGAATGGATGTATGGTTACCCATACAGACTTGTGCCATACGTGTTAGTTATATTGTTAGACATATTATGTAAGAACTGCACTGAACTATGTAGCAGTTTTAAAGAACAAGACATTTCCCTTTAGGGCCTATAAGGGACTAACTGCAACCCAACATGATATTTAGCCTCCCATTAAACCAAAAGTTTTTCTTTTTGGACTATGAGGTGGTGCTGGTGACTATTATAAATTGCTACCAGATATTTTTATTGCCAGTGGCTGGGAAGTATGTAGGGAATTCCTAGTGGATAAATTTTATTGTTGAAAAAAGAATAGTCAGTCACTAGCCTAGGTAGTATACAAGGGTACAGCTAACTGGTGCAAAAAGTGAATCTTTTATTATACATTAATAGCTGAAAGCAATGGAGGCTATAGTCTAGCATGGTCTTCAGGACCAGGGCAGCCTAAACTAAACCAAGTGCATTAGTAAATTTCAGTAATTTTCTGTCACTGCAATGCAATGTGCTAGGGTTTGGGTTTGCAGGGCATGAATGAGTAAGATTGGGAAAGGAAGAAGGGTTGTTAAATTGTGTTTTATGGCTGTTTTATGTGTTTTATGTTTTATCTCGCTTCTGTGGCTGAAGAAGAGGGCAGTTAGCAATGTATTTCTTTTTGTTTGGCTCAGTGCAGTACTTGCTCTTACTTAATTCTATAAAGATATTGCTAATTATACAAAATCTAAGTGGTATCATCATGGAACTCTAAAGAAAGGATAAGAAAAACAACTTCATTGTTTGAAAAGTGATGCTCAGGAGTTACAGGGCTGGTTAGATTACACTAATTCTCTATTAACCCAAAGTCTGAGGTCTTGCACATCTAAAATGAAAAGCAGGAGGTAAATTGTTGGCAATTCTATCACAAAGACATCATCCCAGGAGGAGAACATTTCCAGGGGGAGTATTTCTCAGGAAAACTCAAGAATTGTGTGAATGCATGGCACTGTAGCCTCTGTGCAAACAGTTCTCATAAAGAGACAAGCAATTTCCAGGAGCCTGAAGTCATTCCAGGTAACTAGCTAATGAAGCATGTACTGGCAGAGTGAGAGCTCTGCCTGAGATGAATATGAAAAACTAGGGAACTAAGTAGAATTAAGAATTTACTAGAAGGGCAGAGAACCTGAAACAATTAGGAAGCTTGGATTTGGTCTGCAGAAATATTATTTTAGAAAACAATGTGCAACAGAGTTGGTGATAAGTGTGACAAAATTAAAGTAAAACTGTCACACTAACAGAGGGAGAAGCTGGAAGAGATAAGGCATTGATGAAAAGCAGTTCTCAGGACTTTTGCTGGAATAGTTGATGAAGGGTTTTAAATAACTGGACATCAAATAAAATTAAATTGTAGTAGTATTTTATTTAGTTGATTGTAATTGTAATCCATACAAAACTCTGGCAGATGGTGGACAAGACAGACATGCTAACTTTAGCCTTTAGACAGCACTGGAAATTGTTTAGCTAGAGTGAAAATTTTCAGTGTTTTCAATTAGAGGTTCCAGGAAAAAAATTCAGGAAAAAAGAATGTGATCCTGCTGAAATATTTCTATGTATCAAGAGCATCTACAGTGTCTTGAAAGAAAAAACAAACATTTCCCTTGAACTGACTCATCTTTCCCAGAAAAAAAAAAAATCTTTCCAAAACTGGTGTTGACAAGTTCTTATCAACGCTCAAATGAGGTTCCTGGAAGAAGGAATTAGACTGTATCTTTGTCTATTTTTTTTTAAACTACCATAAATATCAACTTTTCGTTCATCCAATTTTGAAAGTATAGTACTAAAGCCTGCTTTAAATAAATAGAGTCCAATTCAAACCACATCAGCCCACATTGCTCTACAAAATTGAGTTACATGCTAAGAGTATTTATTTTAGCTAATTCAGTATCAGTGGTAGGCATTAAAAACCCATTATCTCATAGACAAGACAGTGAACATTCAACGAGTTTGTCTTGAAGAATTGATGAATTGATGTCTAACATCTCTTCTCCTGCTTCTCCAAGGACTGCACTCTTAGAGAAACACAAGGCAAGCAGCTCCCCTGCACTATTAGAGACTCTGCACCTTTGAACCATCATCATCTTGGCAATTCCAACATAATTCCTTATCACATCTGCTGACACTGTTTTATCTGCTTTGTCCCTCCACCTTTAGCATACCTTTCCAAGCCAAGAGCAAACTTGTGATACAGCTGAATATCAATATATCCTGTAAATTTTCTACTCATTTTGTTTTATTACAGGAAGGCTGTGCTTCCCTTTTGTCATTTTAAAATACAGGTATATTAAAACCCAACTCTTTTTCTCATGTTCAATAAACAGACACAGGTTCAGCATAAAACAACCGAGTAGAGTATCTGGCTTTTTTGTAAAATAATTTAGTTCAGCTACAGAATTTATTTTTATTTTTTAATCGCAGTGATTTATCTAAATTCCATTCACATTTCTTTAATTTTTAGTAAGGTACAGCTCCAAAAGTAATGTTGGATTTAGTCAGCAAACCCATCAGTTCTTTAGGTCTCCAGTTGAAGCAAGAACTACAGTCATGCTGTCTAGGGTTATTCCACTACTCTTCTGTTAGGCATCCCATCAGTTTGCCTCCAGGACAGGCTGCCTGCACACTGCTGTTCCTAAGAGCATGCCAGACATTTGAATTGTGCCCTAAATTCCCAGCAACATAGCAGGGGAAGATATGACAGAGCTAACGAATCTGGTTTTGACTTGAGATTAGAACAAATTCTTCTACATTACACACTAAATATATTAGCTTCAGAAATGAGCTGTGATTCATTTCAAGGTTAAACTTGTGCTGGAGCTCCAAGAAAACAGGATTTTACTCAATGTACTTCTGAGCAGCTTTGCAAACTGTCTGCACCTTGCACTGCCCTCTAAGTAATTCTGAAGGAACTCCCTGGGGAGTTATAGGTTTATTCTTCTTAGTCTGAATATTGGAAAAGGATAACATTTCAGCTCAGCACTCTAGCACATCTCCCAAACCTACTATTCCTTGCTGAAGCCTATAGGTGTTCAGCTATCATTTTTATTCTAGTTTCTGAGGAAACTAGGAGCTGAAGACAAGTATCCTGATCTTTGTAGCTGTGTGTCATAGCTCACAGATAGACACAATAGTTTGAGTCACCCAGCTGCAGAATAAAAACCACAGCCTGAGCAGCTGATAACTTTTGTGCTACTGAAATGGAAAGGAGATAAGCAGTATGGTTTCTACACCTTCTGGTACAGACAGGCATTGACCTAGTGTGTCCATGATTTCTGTCATTCAGAGAGACCTGAGGATTCACTGGCAGATGAGAAATACACTCCAGTTATTTTATCTTCCTTATGTTGTCTTTGTGCTGTTGTGGAAAAAGTGAAAATGTGCACATAATTTTCTGTAATGCATTAGCTTGTACTGCTGCAGCCTGCATACCCATCTTTCCACTTGTACAAGCCCCAAATTAGAGACTGGGGGGAAAGAAATTGTGCAAATAAGAATCATGTAGTACAGAGGGGATTTTCTTTCACAATCCAGAAAACAAGAGCATGATTGCTTAGAAAGACTAAAAAGCCTCCATGAATCAAAGGAGGGAAAAAAGGCCATTGTTTAATTTAAAAATAAACATCAAGCTAAAATTATGAGGTAAGAAAGTGTTTTGTACCTTACCTATGTTGCTTTTCACAGTATATATTTTCTTTTGTAACTTAGTCTTTTGGATATTCTTTGAAAATTCAGGATTATTAAATGTCACATAAAGTTATAATTGTAATTTATGAATAAAGGAATGCTGTGAGGCAAAAGTGAAACTTAAAAAAGAAAGACAACAAGCTCTAGCATATGAAAGAAAAACATTTCTTTCCTGGGAGACAGGCCACAGAAATAAATATGTATCTAGTTGACATTTCTTTGTATCTTATTCAAGCAGAATAAAACTAAAATTATCCCACATGCCTATAGGCTGCCCTGGTGTAAAGCACAGAACGGAAGAAAGGATTATTTCATATGTGCATTTTCATTTGTTCCTTTTCTAAGATAAAAAAGCAGCTCATTCTAGCTGCTGAGAAATCATTTGGTAAAATAAATCCTTTAGAAATAGAAGACATTTCCACTTAAATATTTTTCAGACACTTCATGATATAATGAAGTACTTTTACCAGGGGCAAATCCAGCTGCTAATACTGACCTTGGAAAAAAAAAAACATTACATGAGACAGCTAAAAATAAAGATATTATTTGGGGAAAAAAGCTATACATGATTTTTTCTCTTAGACTTTTCTCTACTGGAGCAACAGTATCAATATTGAAGGAAAATATCTAGTGGTAAAAGAAATTACTACTTAAAGGAGAGACAAAACCCATGATCTGTCTCATAACTGTTAGTCTTTGCAACCCAGTGGTAAGATGAGTAAAAAAAAGATGAGTGATTTATTCTGATTAGCTTAGTGACACATGCAGGAGCAAGGCTTGCAAGATCAGACACAGTTTACAGAAACCATGAGACAAATGGGCCTTGTGAATTCATAACCTGGCACTCAGTGGAAAAAACAGCAATCATCACCACTTCAAAAAGAAACATCTGGAAACATGGCTACTGCTGTTTTGCTCCTGCAAACACTTTGGTTTTTATAACACAGCCTGGTGGTCAGATCATTCATTCAGGACATGAGAGGACTGTGTTTTCTGTTTTGAACTCAAATGTCTTCCACTTCCCCAGACAAGGCATTAGCCACTAGGGTTAGTGCTTTGATCCTTGTGTTTACATCGTCTCACTGTGCACCAAAAAATGCAAGGCAGACAGCCAGAGCAGAGTATGACACTGTGGCCTAGAAATTAGAGATGCTTGGATGGATTCAGGCTCTCAGGGTTATGTCAGTTCTTACCTCGGGAGATTTGATGTGAAGCCCGGGAAAATGCCAAATGCACCCATCCTCCTTTTTATCTTCTATAATTTTAAATAGAATTGGATGCCTTTTCTTAGGCAGAGAGTCTGGAATTTGAATGTTTCTGCTCATCCTTTCCTAAATTTTGGAAATTGAACAGACTTCACTCTCATATAAAGTTTTTTTTTTTGTTTTTTTTTTTTTACCTGGTTACTCTTCCTGGCATGTCGATATTTTTTGTAACACTTCCAAGTTGTCTATTTCCTTTCTTGTCCTTCCAGAGAAACTGGCTATTGGCAGGTGACTTCCTGCTCTCCAAAGGCTTTTGGAACTTAGCTCACTGTACGGATCTGCTTTGGATCTATCCCAACATAATCTCAGGGAACTGCTGCCTTGTTCTTGCAAACCTAACTGGTTATTCTGCTGTCAGACATGTAAAAATATCCAGAGTTCCAACATGCTGCAAAATTTTCTGCCTCAGGCCATCGTTTTTCCCATAGTCTGTTTTTTGATGTCTGAAGTTACAGGTAAAATAGAATTAGACAAGGCAATATGGAAAAGACTTTATTACTTGCAACTTCCTTATGAAATCCAATTTGATCTCTGTGAATAAAGAATTTGGAGCACTCATCTGTATTTTCTTTAGCTCTTCTTTTGTGAGAACTGCCTCCTTTGCCATGTCAATGTGCAGCTGGGAATTTACTCCCACTGAACTCAATGATTAAAAACAAGACTTCAGTGAAAAATGTTCTGCTGGAAAATACAGTAGAACATCTACAGTGCTATTCAACTAATAAAAGTTGGTTCCCTGTGGTGTTGTTTGTGGGAAATGTGGGCTCCTGCAAGGTTTCTCTAAAGCAAACCAGATGCCTGTTTGTTTAAGAATGCTCAGTTTGTCTGACCTGTCCTCACAATAGCTGAAAGAGAGGAAAAATGCAGCTAAGTTTTATGAAGCTGTTAAAGAAAAATATAATAACTTTCAAAAATATTTTTTTAGTGATACATTTTGCTTGTTCAGTCAAACACTATGATACTTCCTCTTTGAAGCATAATTGTATTTAGTGAGTATACCTGCCACCTGCATATATTCCAATGCCACTGCCTCCTGCTAACCTTTTTTTAGCCACATTAATTATATAGTGACATAGATTATCAGTAGGATTGTCTGCTCTGGTTGACTGAGGAGTTTTGCTCAAATCCTGGATATATAATATTGTCCTAAATTCCTTGACATTTGCAGCAAACAACGATCTCTCCACTTCAGTCAAGAAAATTTCTGCTGTCAGATTCAGCTGTTGTCCTCATATTGAAAGGTTGCTCCATAATGTTACCATCTGTCCATTGTAATAAAAGATAGATCTGGCTTTTATACTCACCCTGCAATATTCTATAAAAGCATACCATACAAGAAACAGTTCTGACATACTGACTGATAGATAATTACCTCCCCTTCCCTAGAGTGCTGCTTTCTTCCAGTAAAAGATGAAAAAACCTCAAAAAAAGTTAACAAAATTATGTGTGTTGTGTTTCTGATCTATGATATATTTCAAACAATCCAGTATGTTCTTCTATATGCAGAATTATTTTTTTTAAATTTTACTTATTGGCCCAAAAAACTGTAAATATAGGCCTTTTAGATGAATACTTCCTAATCTGTCTTGCCCCTGTCATTTATTTTCATGAACTTCAGATTGCTGGAAGCTTTCATAGAATGCTTTATTTTACTTTTGCTCTTTGCATCATTAGGAGGATTTTTCTGCTGCAACTCTCTTTCGAAGTCCTCTCATTTTAAGGAAAACAGCAATTCCCAAATATTTTATATCACAAGGAAAGTGAGAAAGTTCATCAGACATGTGAATGTGTTTGTGCCTTGAAATGGCATAGCTGCTTTGCACTTTCCATCCTCTTTTAAGTAACAAGATATCAAGGCAGATGATAAGTATATAATATGTTAAAATATAATAATTTTATTTCACATAAAATCCCATAAATCACTTCTTTAAGTTATTCTTATGTTTCCTTAGTGCTTCCCATATTATCCACCTCCTGTATGTGTGACCAGACTTATGGTGAAACCCTATATGCAGAAATTTTATATAAAGACAAACAATCACTGGGTAATTAAGTTTAATGGTAATTTCAGATATACATAAATCTCTTGATTTTCAGTTCAAATAGGTATAAAAGAACCTCTTCCTCCTAAAATCATGTATATTTCACAGATTCTATTGATAAAATAGAAGATTCATTTTGAAAATTTGTTCTTGTACCACTACAAGGGGTTTTCCTACCTCCTCTATAGCTGTTGTAATCCCTGCAAAAGTATGTATAGGATAATACATTACACAAACTTACAGCTTTCCAGCTGCATTATACATGTTTGCACGTCCATTGGAAAATTTTTGAGATCCATCGGACAGGAAAGTATTAAAGTCAATCTGAAAGAACACAAAAAACTCATTAAAAATATACCCCTCCCAAAAAAATGCTATAGAACTGTGCAGGAAGAATGCATGAATACAATGGAAGCAATTAGAAACAGAAAACGTAAATCAATAGGAAGCTCTCAAAAAAGATCTCTATTAACTGAACCCATCTAACTCAGCCTAGTAAGACAACATGTGAAAAATTTTACAGACTTTCAGAAAAATAAATTTTTCAGTAGGGCTGCCTGACTTAATGGGAAGTCTAAAGGAATGCAGCAACAGTGTGCCTTTTTGTGCTACAGCAGAATTATTGCACTGTTCCTGTATTTCAAATCTTTGGCACAAAACTTACCCAAATTTACAAGAATTCCATAACATATGTCAACTTCAAATCATGGTGGAAAAGTAGTTTTATGTGTTACTGTCCTAAAATAAGGTGCTTAAAATGCTAACACAAAGGTTTAAAGAAACATTTTATGATATTGATGGTAGACTGAAATATGGCTGTAATTTTGAACTGTAGCTTACAGCAGTGTTAGTCCTAATACTTCCTGTGAAATTCTTTGCAAATTTTAGGCAAAAGAGGCATTTTTAAATTTTAAATAAATGCAATAATTTATCTTTTGAGTAGAACTTCTCAGAGGAATCGGAAAGAAGAATTTATAAGAGATAAAAATCACGTTTTCCCTCCCTTGCCATGCCAAGGTATCCATTCATCATTCAGGGCCATGACTACCTTCATTAATCAGTTCAGTTGATAGAATGTCCTACAAAAACCTGAGGAGCTTCAGTTCAATTGCTTACACATAAGGCTCTTCCAGCATGGCAGTGCTCTAATCCCCCCCTCTTGAACCCATTCCTCTGTTTTTGGCACTGGGGCTAAAGGGAAGTGGGAAGTAGCTGGAAAGTATAGCTGTATATTTCTTTTGCCTATTTTTTTTTTCTGACCAACAGCCTTGATTCATTGCTATAATTTCTGTTTAGTCAGACAGTGACAGAGCTGCATGAGGAGGTCTGAGGAGGGAAGTCAGACCTGTCCCCTATTCCCACGCTGTTAAAAATAGTTCCAAAGGCAAATTCTGGCTGTTAGGCTGGTAATACAGCAAGTCGTTTCAGAGACACCTGGACTTTACTTTTTACTTCAGTAAATATTTTAGTATTTTATCTTAAGTATTCATTGAGTTGGGAACCTTTGCCTTCCATTATTTTCTTGTCTGAATTGTTCCAATGCAATTAGGGATGAGGAAAAATTAGGGAATGAAAGAAAGAAGCTAATTTAGAAACTTCTTTTTTGTTTTCTTTCCCTCTTAATGTCAGCACACTAGCAATTAGCATATCTCCCCTAATCAGAAGGTTAACTTACTCAAATGTACGTAACTAAACTAGATGCCAATGATATGATTTTAAATCTGTTTTAGAAACTGTAATAGTTCTTCATTAAATCAAAGCAACATAAAGTTTCTGTCTCCATAAGAAACAGAGGAGCTCTCTGGTATCTGCTTTCAGCACAGCTGATGTTTACCTTTATAAATTAATATTATAATATTTCTCACATTTGGGGCTTTTCACTCAATTTCTTGTGGCCATGAACTTGGCCTGAATTGTACTGAACTTGCAATCCACACCTGTTTCAGATGAGTGGTGGGATCTATACTCTGTGCTGTATGTATTTGGAAGGAGTAGGGCAAGGCAGGGAGATATTTGATTAGAGTGGAACAACAGCCAGTGCCTCTTGGGGTGACTCAGAAAGTCTGCAGATAATTGATCTAGATGTCATTTCTACTTGAATCCAGATAAGGAATCCTTTTAACCTACTTTGAATCTGTTTCTAGTGACAGAGTACATGTCATGACACTGAAGATTGATTATGGTCCCAGAGTGGCAGACTAACCTCCTTTTGGATATGAAATCCTCATAAGAATTTTAACCCAACCCTTTCTCCACGTGTAAGCTTGAAAAAGTGCTGCCTAATTGCACTGGAAGAACGGAAGGAGGAAGGAGACTCTTTTGCCACTGACACATCCATGCAAGTCATAAAGATTTCTCTTTCTCCACTACACAAACTGTTTACAGGTTCCTGATGTCTCTTCAAAGAGTAAAATTATGCATTAATTCGGTGTCATAAAATGCAAAGCAAAACACAACAGTATATTTATTTTGAAAAGAGTAACAGTTTGCATAAGTGAGTCACTGCTTCAATACCAAATCTAGTGGGGCATTAGCATACTTATACCAATGTGTTTCTCATTAGATCAGGTTTTTGAAGACAGTGGTAAAATGCTTACTGATGTCTGTATTAAAAGGAAAGTGGTGGGAAGAGAAGTGGGATAATTAAATTTTATCAATACTTATGATTGCTGCTTTCAGCTTCTTAAAACCTTTTCAAAAATTTACTTTCCAGTTTTCTCTCCATCTCCAGTAGTAAATGACTTAGCTTTAAATGTCATACTTCCTCAAACAGGCCATATTTTCATGTTGAAATGCAACTGCAATATCCAGAAAGGGGGAAAAGAAGTAACATTGGATGTCATGAAATTGGAGAAGACTACAGACTGTGAAACTCATACATAGGCCAACTCAAATTATAATGCTACAGGATTGTTTGTTGTGTGCAGTGTCCTAGCTCCTCTAGGCTCAGTACCTATACTTTAAAATGAGAAAGATACTTTTGTTATAATTTTTACTATGTCTATGTCTATCATATTATCGCATGAGTGATCATTTTCTATTTTAATATTAACAATGAATGTTGATAAAAATCTGCATTCAAAACACACATAAGAGTTCTGCATGACTAGCAACTGAATATATGTTTTAGCAATTCCTAATTGTACATTTGAGCTTCTATCTGAAAAAATCCATTAGATTAGAGACTCACCTGATGGAATAAAGTACATTTCCATTTTTGAAAATCCGCAACAACTTATTATCTGTTGTAACTTCATGAAAGTTGGCACCTTTTTCATTAGCAAAGAACAAATCAGGTTTCCAAATTGAATCCAGCATGGATGGATCTAAATCTAGAGAGTCATCTGGATATTCACTGTATGCAAGGCGTGGATCATTCCAATTCTGACGGAGAAAGATGTTCACTCTGTAATCCTGAATAAAAGAGAAAACAAGCAAAGCCTTATCAAGCATAGGGATTTAGCTTTTATTTCATTTCTTAGCCATGTAATCCCCTGTCCATCTGTGGATGACAAAAGAATTACTTAGCTGAATGCCAAAATGATACCTATTTATATTAGTGGGGACACAATGGATAAGAATAAAGATGCATTTCAGGGCAATCAAAAAAAATCCTAAGATAAGGAAATCCAACCTCCATGTACAGTTCATATAATTCCATAAAACTCTACCCTTATCACAAATTTGTCTTGAATTTGAAATGAGAAACATAAAAAGAGTTTTATGGTGCCACCTTTTTCTGCTCAAACCCTGGCAGGGGCATTCCCACTTCCCTCTTTCTGTCAATGAGTATTTGTCCCACTGTAAGGGAAGTGAAATTAATTTTTTTTTCTCTCCATCTAATCCTTACTTGTTTTAGATCCACCACACAGGCTTTCTGTGCCTCATTTCCCTATTGAACACTGGGTGAGCAGTAACTTGCCATACAGCAGTGTGGGGAGGGCACATGTTCCTCTCTTCAAAAAGGGTAGAAACCACAAGTATGGTCACCTTAATTTCTACATTTCTGTCTTTATCAAGAGTACTTTTATAGAAAAGATGAGTGAGTTCAAACTTCTGGAAGTCACTTTGGAGCTGCACATACACTCTGTCAGAAATGTATTTATGGCTCTATACCTTCTTACAACTTTACCACTCTGAAAATACTTATTTTTAAATAAAGGTGAAAAATAGCTTCTCATTACATTACATTTAGAACTGAGACTGCACATAAGGGCATAGGAACCTTTATTAGTCATAGTAAGATTTTCCTTGCTATTTGAACTGCATTAATGAAAAAGATAAAAATAAAATAGAGAAAAAATAGGTAGCTGCAGGGGGAAAATGGCAACTTATTGTCAGATCTTACATGATACCTCTACAACAAAAGTTAAAAAAATTGCTTGTTTATGGATAAAAAAGATGATGAAAATTTATTTTAACAAGAAAACTTTTTGAGTGAGAATGCGAAACTAAGTGCCCAGGGCTGAAAAATACAATTTAGCCAAAAGTTATGGATACTAGTTATTATAGGTTAGACTACTAGTTAAAACTTAATTGGTGTAGAAATTGTTCATTAAAAATCCAACATTTTACCAACATTTCTCTTAGGAAACTTGCAGCATGCAGCCATGTAGTGGGAAGAATCATGCCAACAGACCTAATAAAGGAGAACAGGAACCTCAATATGCAACATTTACTCATGAGAAAACATGAGAAACAGTTTTTCATATATTCAGCATCCTGCTGTTTTGGTCAATTTAATTACTCAGCTTGACTAAGGGCAGCCAAGTATGCTAAAAATATGCTTACCAAGTATTGCCAATTGAAAATATTGCAAATCATATAGAGAAAGTCCCAGTAAAGAATTTTATGTTCACATAACCTTAAAACTTTTTCGGACAAAGAAAGTAAGTAGAAAACTAAAGCTGAAGAATGAAATTAATTCAGATTACTGCTTCCAGCAGAGAGGAAAAAGGCTCTGTGACCAAATAGAAGCATTAAATGCATAGGAATTGTTAAACAACCATTTTATTTAAAGAAATAAGCTGTTAATTAATTTGTTAAACACACATACACAAAAACACCCCAACCCCTTTTAGGAAAGGACTGAAAGATATTTTCTTTTTCATCATGGGTAGTGACAGCCATTAAAAGTTCTTATGAGAACCTGTTGGTATTTTTTATAATTATGATTGATGTGATAAAACCAGAGCCAAGGATTTGTACTTTACAGAAACAAGCCTGTGTTTTCTGTGTGTTTCTAAAGTAACACAAAATTCTTAGACGAGCTTGTGCCTCAGTGTTCATAGAACAATATTTCTGGTGCTTTCAAGTAAGAGGGAATAATAACCCCTGAAATATGCTTATTTTTTTGCATGACATCCCAAATACCATGTAATAGCAGCTCTCATTCCAGGCTGCTGTATAAAATCAAATGGACAGGAAGAAGCAGGATGTGGGAGCAAGGATGGCTCCATTGCCTTTCCAGCATGGGCAATCCTTGCACTGAAGGAAACATTAGCTCTAAACCCAGGGCACTGGGGTGGGAGCTCTGCAGCTCTCAGGACTTTGCATTTCAGTCCAACTCAAGCTTTATATTATAAATTATATAACCTGAGGTATGTCTATTTAGTCAGTAAATACTTTTCTCAGAGGAATGAAGAGTTTATGAACAGGTTTAGCTGTAAAGGTCTTACATGTATGAGACAGAACAGGTGAAAAATGCATAGCAAGAAGGCCAAATGAAAAAGGAAAATGGAGAATGACAAATGGTGGAAACCTTTCAAGATTATATTAAGTGATTTTGCATGTTAGTATGAGTAAATTTTACTGGTTTAAATTGTTTCCAGATTTTAATATGAAAAAAAGTTCTGGTTAAACTTCTCACTGAAGCAACTGGAGCTATTTTTCATTGTTCTCTCCCTTGAAAACTCTGACTTAAATTGGCACTCAATATTCACTTAAAAAAAAATCCCAATCTATCAATAGGAAAGAGATATGTTTAACTGCTATTTTATGAAAGACAAGTATTCATCATCTCAGTTTATCATTACACATTATGAGCACAATGCCTAACTGCTTTAAACAAGTAGGGTTGTTAGATGCAAACACAGACACCAGAATCAAATTGCCTGAATTGATTGGTTATCCTGCAAGAAGCTCTGTATTCTCCTGTGCTATTTGCCTGAAAGGATGATTGCTAATTCAAATAACTGTGACAGAAAGTGTCCTTGAGGGGAGGGAGAAGCCATCATTTCAGTTGTTGTGACTTCCACAGCCTCATCTGTAACCTCAAGGCTGCCATTGTCTGAACAGCTGCTGTGCCCTGGTTCTACAGAATGAGAGTGAGACATGGGTCTGCACTTGTTTCACCATACTTCAAAACCTTAGCCACAAGGGGAACCTTCTCAGAGGGTCAGGATTATGTCCATCCGCATCACAAGGCTCAATAAAATAAAAATTGGAGATCAGGAAATTGCTCTTTTCTGTCCATGCCAAGGTTTGGGCCACTATGGCCCTCAGTACTAACATTTTGATTAGTAATTTCCAGCACACAGTAAAATCTGAAACACTCACAGAATATTTTGATTTCTGCTTCATTATACTTGTACAGATAGAGCTGTATTACCATAACTTACAAAATGTAGCTTTATGGAGATTTTTGCACAAATCCTCAAGATACTGATTTCCTAATTCTCACTATTTCTTTAATGCATTTTTCATATGCACTGCATGTGGAATCCTTCTAGATCTGAGAGATTCCAAAATATGCCTCTCATTTGAACACTGAATATCACCTGCTCTCATAATTTTTGTATGCTATTATTTGAACCAAGCCTTCAGAATTTAATGCATAAATTACAGAACTCTCTCTATTGCCATTCCAAATATTATGATAATTTTGCTTAATATATACTTCTAAGTGAAATCTAGACTTGTCTTTTGTATAATGTAGCCAAATTATTCTTCCTTCACTCGTTTTAATTCACTGTAAAATTTTAATGTGGACATCTCACAGACTTTGAAAGAACACTGTTAAGTGTAAACACAAGACACTATAACAAATATTGTCCTTGTGGAAATTTTTTTCTTCATGTGTTAGCTATGACACATGTTATGAAAGCTCATTTGCACTGCTGTACAAGGAAAGGTTATATGTTGCAGAACACATTGATAGTTTTAATATTTACTGCTGAGATTTTCTGAAGTTACTGTTTTGGTGTCTGAAAAGCATGCAACTTGACATGCTTTTTATTGCTGCTTTGATTGGTATAATTAGACAGGATGGCCTGTGGCATAACAGTAATTTGTGGTAATTACATCTTTCCATTTTAAATTTATTCAGTGTTCTTAAGCACTGTGGCTACACATTAGGTAACTAATTACTTTGTCCAAATTGATGGAATTTTTTAGTTTTCCTTTCCATAGCTAAAAATTTCAGACTGGGCCAAAAGTTTTTCAGCAAATAACTTCAATATGCCTTTGAAAAAAACTTTTCTAGTACAGAAGCTCAAATATTTAAATTGAAGTTAGCCACTCAAATTGTCAAGTCCTTTTCCATGCTGGTTACCAATGCCATTGTAAAATCAAAGTAGAGAATAACCTTGAAATTCACTCTCACATTTGAGAAATGCAAATGCAGTTTTTGTATTCTGAAGGATTGCCTTGTATTTCCTCATGCATAGTAGTTGAAATTCCATCATTACTGAGATTACTTATGGTGCAGTCTTATCTGTTCAAAATAATGTGTAAAAGAAAATAGAGGGAAGGATGATACAGGACTGGACAGGGTAGTCAATTCTGTGAGAGTAGACATGAAAAGTTGGATTTCTTTGAATTGATATGCAAAGGACTTGTTTTATGACTTAATTTATTACTTGATCGCTTTCTCTAAGTATATCAAAGGGGTGGGAGAAAATATTTTAAATCTAAAGACAAGAATAACCTTCCTTAACTTTCTATAAATTTAGACTGAACTGAAATGGTTCATTATTTTCTTACACTAACAGGCACTAGTGATATTTTCATTGGTCTTATTTATTTTTTAATTGCATCTTTGTACTATTACTGGAGTATGTTTAAAGTTCCCATGTTCTCATCATAAGAAGGGAACTGTCTGAGCAAGTCCAGAAGAGAGCCACAAGGTTGATAAGAGGACAGGAAAACCTCTGCTACAAAGACAGGATGAGAAAGTTTGGGCTGCTCAGCCTGGAGAAGAGAAGGTTGAGTGAAGAAATTTTTTACTGTGAGAGTGATGTGGCACTGGAACAAGGAGGTTCTGGATGCTGCAACCCTGAGAGCATTCAAGGGCAGGCTGGATAAGGCTTTGAGAAACCTGGTCTAGCAGGACATGTCCCTGCCCATGGCAGGGGGCTTGGGACTACATGATCTTTAAGGTCCATTCTAACCTGTTAACATTCTATGATTCTGTGATTACAGGGCTGGACTGCAGTAAGGATAGTGAATATATCTGTGCTGTTTGGCATTTCAATTAAGGAGTGAAAACCAATTGCAACAAGCTCCATGCTGCACCATTAACTGTAACTCATTAATCTGTCACAGATTTACCATAGCATCTTAAGAGAAATTAACTGTGATTTAAATCAATTGCTTAGTACTTAGTTTTAATTGACACATTAAATCTGTGTCAGAGCACCAATATTTGACTAATGTCAAACATCCCTGAGAACATGCTTTTCTCTACAGAAGAGCTGTAGGGCGTTCATTACAAGAAGCAATGCAGAGGCACTGTTAATTATGATAAAGAGTTTGTCTATGGCACGGAGAATCCTTCTTGGTGATCTGTTGCTGAATCTTTTTATAGGTGGAGTCTCTGTTTCCAGAACTGATTTTGGCAGTCTGTGTCTAAAACTAAGGATGTCCTTATTGCTCTGACTCTGGAATCACAGAACCCACAGCAACTGCAGTACTGTACCATTCCCTTAGTACAAAGCAACTTTGTGAATTTTCTAGAACCACATGATCCCTCCCTTGGACAGCAATGCCTTCATGGATGTGCCTTAGGAAAACGACTTCTTGCAATTTTTGTTTTTTGCAATTTTAGATTGAAATTGTGGGTGCTCCTGCTCCCTTCATTAAGTAGGACATCCTAGATGGATGGCAGGTTTAGGTGAGGACTAACTAGCCTCTGATCTGAGGAAGATTTAAAATTTATTTGAGCTATTCAGGAAAGACTGGTGATGGATTTGGATGAACAGCTTCTCTGAGCAGTTGATTTTAAGGTGTGTATTCATGTATTTAATATTTCTAGGGTTTTGGGATTACTTTTGGTAAGGTAATTTTTGGGGTTTTAGTTTGATTTTGTTTGTTTCTCATACATTTCAGAAGTAGTAGATATCCCAATGAGTGTCCTGTGAATGGTTTGGCTAAAACTTTATTTCAATTTTGCCTTACTCCTTTCAGATTTGACTCCAATAGCTATCCATCAATACTCTTATTGAAGTCAATAGAACTAGAACTCACTTGGCAAAGAGCTGGCTGAAACTAGTACTTCAACATGGCTACTTGTAATGTCAGACCTCTCAAACTTCCTTACAAAATTAAAATTCAGAGTTCAGCAACTAAATTTACACGCTAATTCTGCACCAAGTTGCTCTCCCTACATGTGCCACCTGCTTTCATACCCTTGGATTCTGAAGTGGTATGGCTTCTGTTAGCACTCTGGCTGGCACAGATGAATGCTTCTTGCTGTATTTTCTATTGAGATAAGTAATTCCTCATTTGCCACCACACAAATGATGGTGGATGAGAGCCTCCTGTAACCTATTACAGTTCTGTCTTTGCCTTAGAGGAAGTATTGGTCATTTACAGGATGTTTATTAGCACAGCTATCAGACTCTTTCATTCAACCCACAACTAAACAAAGAATATAGTCAGTAGTTTCTGAGACAGTTCCTTGATTTTTGCCTTACTTCCTCCCTTGTCTTTCTTACAAAACATTCAAAATCAGTGGAACTCAACGCTGTGCTACAATGTCTACTTACTTTCCATACCTTTTAGGGCTAAAACATTGTAAATGGATGGGTTTAGTTTATTTAAGTGTTGAGTTATTTAGTTGAGTTTATTATCAGCAGCAATACTGGGTTTTAGATTCGGTGCTCACACGTAATCATCAAAGGCAGTTAATGTCTAGGATGCCTATTCTTAAAAAGATTAATTATAGTACTGACATACTGTATAATAATGTTTGTCATAGCTCCTACTGCATGTCCTAGAATATTTATTAATTAAAGATTGAATATACTACTCCCATATTTAATGGAAGCTGTGCGTTCCCAAGTCCTAATGCATTCCACTGAAATCACATTTTGAAACTTGTTCAGTGTAATTGCTTTTTTAAGCTTTAGCTCAGGGGATTTTAAAATGTTTGCACATTCAAGAAGTAGTATAAGGGATTAGATGAAAAACGACATGACAATTACTAGAACAAACAACATACACTAAGCCTCTGTCTTCATTTGGTCCTTGCCATGTTCTCAGTTGACAAAAGGTTCTGGCTTTTTTCTGCAAGCAAATGATGTGTCCCTGAAAAAGTTTTTGCTCTCACAGCAGAAGGTACTTCTTGCTAAGTGAAAAGTTAAGTTTTTCTGAGATCATTCATTTGTTCACATGAATTTTTGGTGCTATATTTTCCATTTTGTTATTGTTTATGTTAGCCCTTTGAATATGACTGGTTTCAACGAGTGAGTGAATGGGATAATTCCAAAAATCTTTACTGAAAACATGTATTTGAAATCATCCTGTTTCGTCTCCACACAGAAATATGCCCAAATTAGATTAAATACAGTTTTGGGAATTCCATATTAAATTTCCCTGATGAATTTCTTGTGTTGGTAGACAAATATGATATTGTCTAGAATAGAGTGAATAAGGTAAAATAAAAGGTAAAGCTAAACTCTGGTCAAGCCCAGAAGCAGAGCCTGCTAACTCCTCTAGTCTAGACACCTGCTAGAGTGGGCTATGAGAAGGAATATATTTCTAAATTTAAACAAAGTTGATCAGTTATGAGTTGGCCTTAAATTTATTGATATGCATGAAATGCACCAAGAGGTCACTAGGAAAATCATGTTGTTTTAGCAGTTTTACAATGATATCTTGGCCACACATAAAATTTTATGTGCATTTGAACTGCACCAGTACCGAAGAGAAAGGGAACAATTTGTTTGTCTACCCAAAGACATCACCCAGTGGCATTTGAAAAGCCCTAAGATATTTTGCCTTTTGGCAGCTGGTTCAAAAAGATGCATGTCTCCTGCCATCCTGTGATATGTTTACCTTTCCAGATAACTCAGGGAGCCTTAGGGATTGTTAAGGCCACACTAAATCCACTCGGGCAACTAAATAAAACTTTACCAGACACAAACTCCATTCAGTATCAATTTTTTAACCTGTTCCTTTCATGAAGAAATTAACTTTTTGAACAAGTACACGTAAGGGAGAAAGAAGAAATGTCAATTTTAAGGGCTTCCACTAGGTCCATGTGATGAAAGGCTTAGAAGTAAAGGTTACTTATTAAAAAGTAAATCTTTATTTTAAAATATCTAAAATACTGTCATTTGTAATACTATGGTAATATCAGAACAGTAGTCACAGGCACAAACCTAAAACATTTTCCCTACATTTTGCTAAGTTGGGAAATAGTCTTGTTACCTTGTGAAGTCTAGTATAAATATTTTAAAATTGAAGTAAAACTATCCAAAATTAATGAAATAATTAATCAGTGTAAAATATAAATATATAAATTGAAAACTGTTCTTATATTTGGATGTGGTATATATTTTCTGTACATATATGATATGCACTAACAAGACATACAAATTATGTTTTTAATATGGTCACTTTTCTGAAACTGTCTAGCAGCCACATTCACAAAAAGTAAGGAAAAATATATTGCAAACAAGAGACCTAATAATGGCTTACTAGAAATATCGAATTTTCAGTATTCTATCCCTTGAATCCCATCAGGAGTTAAATAGCTAAACCCTCATTCAATTTAAATCTTTTTAAAGAAGATAGAGGAACTAAAAAGAAGATTGTGAGAAATCCCACATATTGTAGCTTACAATGTTTGTAGATGGAAAGCAGACTAGAAATCTTCTTTAACTAATCCTGTTATGCCAATAAATCAGCTTGCATATGTTCCTATACATTTACATTTTGAAAATCCATTAACTGAAAAAGAAATCTAGTCAGTGAAAGATCAGGCAATGTAAAGATTGCTTTTTTTTTAAACAAGGGAATTAATTCAGATTCTCCAGGAGTGCTTTTGAAGATTATTGTTTTATCATCAAAAACAGGTAAACAAGAAATAATGAATACCTACTTTTTCTCAGTTATGTGTGTTCAATACATTTGTTTTTAATTTCACCTTCAATATCTTCATAGTTGTAATAAAGTTTTAGGTCAGTATCTATTCACACTGCCTCAGTTTCCAATGAAAAATACCTTGATGAGGTGGCTACCTGTTTCTTTCTTTTTGTTTCCCCTGGGAAAGAAAGATGTGGGATTAAATTTGCTTCTAGGCAAAATTAAATTTTAAGCCTTGAGGCTTGCAAGTTGGGACCTTTCTGGAGAAGGCTGCAGTTTGTTTGAGCTGGTATAGGGCTATGTTTTGATTTGTGCTGAACACAGGGTTGATAATACGGAGCTGTTCTTCTGTTATTGTTGAGCAATGCTTTAACAGAGCCAAAGCATTTTTTGCTTTTCCAACTGCTGTGCTGGTGAGGAGACTGGGGGTGCATGGGAAATTGGGAAGAGACAGAGCTGTCACAGCTAACACCCACTGACCAAGGTGATACACCATACCGTATGGCATCATGCTCAGTGTATACGGGGAGGGAGAGAGGAGTAGGGAGGCAAGAAGAAGGAGGAGCATATTTGGAGAGATGGTGTTTGCCTTCCCAAGTAACTGTAGAGTGTGATGGGGACCTGCTTTCCTGGGAATGCTTGAACACCTGCCTGCCCATGGGAAGCAGTGAATTAATTCCTTGTTTTGCTTTGCTTGTGTGCACAGCTTCTGCTTGCCCTATTAAACTGTCTTTATCTCAGCCCATGAGTTCTCTGACTTTTTACCCTTCCAATTAATTCTCTCCCCGATCCCACTGTGGAGGAGTGCAAGGCGGCTGTGCAGCACTGGTTTGCTGGTTGGGGTTAAATCATAACAAGAGGGATTTTTGTTGGCTTTGCAGTGCTTTTCAGCCCTGCAAATTCAAGAAGAAATTCAAAGTCTCTGCAAGCTGGAGCACTAGAGGCAGAAAAGCAGAGAAGCCTGTGAGCTGGGAGTACCTGCAATTTAGAGAGAGGGAGGAAGGTGTCAATCTGTAGATATCTGTCTAGAGACACTTGTCTGATGAATCCAAACAGCAGAGTAGCACTTCCTGGGTAAAATGGCTAATTAGATAAAGGGTCAAATGGTAGTGCTTAGGAGTGAGAGAAGACAGAACCCAGTTTCTGTGCTGAAGGAGATGGCTGCTGCTGCTAAGGTCCGTATAATATGTCTGAGATTCTGAATTCATAAGGGTTATTTTGTGCAAAAAGAAATCAAACTATCTGAGAGGTGCTGAGTTTTTTTATTTTGTAAATTGATATTAGGATCTAAAAGGATTTAGGTGGGAGAAAAAACAAATAATGATGCAATTGCTCTACCAGGATGTAGATTTTTATGAACATCTTCATAGCAGCCTTCTAACAGATTGAAAAGACTACTATAATAATGTGGAAATAAGTAAGAAGATACTGGAAAGGATGGGAGTGATACCACATGATTTCATAGTGCAGTGCTGTACAAGTAAAGGTTTTCCCTTTAAGGAGAAAGAGCAATCAGAGGAAGGGGAATTAATGTAAGCAAACATAGATAAGGGAAAATAAGAGGTGTGAACTGTTTCCCAGCTTTGCTAGAACATGAGACAACTTTAGGTAAACAAAGTATGTAAAAATTTAACTAAAAGCTAAGTCTCCCTTGGGATGAGAAGATAAAGATTCCTGGAAGAAGCTTTGATAAGTTTGCAAAGAAAGCACTAGAACAGGTGATGAGTAGTATTTAAAGTAGCACTGTATGCAGTAGCAAGGACTTGAGCGGATGATGTAGGAGGTAACTTGAGGTCTTTTGCAGCTAAAAAAATTGAAATAAGTGCTATGGGGAAGTAGAAAGCTTTGTGTCTATAAGCTGAGCTGTTCAGCTTTCTGTATTGTAAAGTGTTTTGCAAATTCTTTAAGGATGTTGGTTAAAATGGACCAGAAAGAAGAATGCATTTGTATGTCTGGATGAGGTGATTATAACACCTGTCCTGGTAAATATTTATCTATTTAAGATAAACCAGAACAATTAGCTCTAGCTTAAAGTAGTAAGGCAACTGTTTGTTTGTAGTGTGTACAAGGAAACACTTCTTCCAAGAAATCTATTGAAAGACGATGTAGAATAGGTACAATAGAACAAAATCAGAAATGCTTATTGAAGAAAGATGAAGCTAAAACAATTAAAGTGCTGTTGCTCATGAAAGGACAGTAATTATGGTGGCTTCAAAAATGGGTTGGTTTGGTTTAAAAACATATTTTATTTGTAAATGCAAGATAATCTCATTAGTGGGGGGAGTACAGAAAGATCTATAATGTGCTTTCTATCAACATTCAATTCTTTTCAGACTGAATCAGAAATACCCCTGAGCAAAAACATGGTGAGGCCAAATAAGAGACATACGACTTTCAATTGTTAATTGAGATTGAGAGTTAAATTAAAATTATATTCATTAATTCAGTGTTAATTGTCTGCACTGTTATTTGGCATCACATCTCTCCATGAGCATCCCCTCCAATGCACTTTGAGCACTTGCATTATGCTAAGCGTATTAACACACACTGAATAAAAATTGCTGTAAATCTGCATTAAGGTCAGTGTTGTACCTGACCTTTAAAACTCAGAAAACCTTGAGCAAGTTTATCAGTCACATTTCCTAGAATAAAAGCAGACATTTTGGTATGGCCTACTATGTACCCAATAGACTACTTGTTTTGTGTATTCAGTATTCTGACTGAACATTTGCAGCTGAAAATGTTGGCACTGATATTATTCTGACCCTCTGTGACTGAATAATCTCTTCTCTTTTTTTTTTTTAATTATATTTGCCAGCAATATATATGACACTGCTCTTAATGATCACAAAATCTTTTTGTGTCAGGAGATACAGTGTGAATACAACAAGCTGAGCACATCTTGAGCTATAAAAACTCTCTAAAGAACTTTTCGGGGTATTCTGATAAAAGCTGAAGTTTAAGTTCCCCTGCACCAGTAAGAAAAGTATTTTCTTTTCTGTAGGATATGGTTCCAATATTGCCAATATATATTTAATTTACATGACCAAACAATCCAACTCATTTGTCAGATTTTTAAGGTTATATGTGCTTAGATACATTACTATTTATCTCAAATGAAAAAGCTTCACATGTTGATTTATATTAAATATGTTATGTCAATTTCATTATAATGAGATAGTCATTTAATTCTGGGTTTTCACAATTTTTTAATCTTTTATTCTTCCAGATTTCTAAATTCCTATGTGTAAAAGCCCAGAATAGCAGCAACTTGCAAAATATGAAACACTGGTCCTAGGTTTTCCTTTATATGTGTGAAGCAGTAAGAGTTTTACTTGTCTAGAGAATGAGTGTGAAATTCTTTGTGAATATCATTGACATGCACAGATCTAGTGCTACCGTTCAGTGTGATAACACAGAAAAATTGGTGAGGCTGGATCCTAAGCAGTGCCAATGATAAAAGTTTGTTTAAGGGAGCTTTTAATTATGTAGTTCACTTTTTTGCCTGCCTCCTCAGAGCATACATTACATAAATGAAATTTCTCATATGGATCACTTAAAATCACCCAGGTTCAACTCAAATCACAGCTTCCTAGCAAGAGGTGGCATTCTTTTGCCTGCTGTGAATCATCTGATTTGTATCTTGATAAAAAGAATATGAAATAGCTGGGAAGGATTCCAGGAAGGAAGGAAGGATTCCAGGAAGGATCAGGAAGGAAGGGATGAAGGAAGGAAGTTAGTTTACAGAGCTGACAAGCTGTAAGCCAAATAATGCTACTTTTTTGGTCTGTCTCCTGAGCTGCTAGAGCAGGTGTAGATGAGCTAAAGAGAATGCGGCTGCCCGAGAGACACACGTTGCCCTTCCATCGCACACTGCCACACTCCTCATCCTCACTGAGAGCTATTCAGCCCATCAATGCGAAATTGGCACCTGGGCTGCCCTGCAAGCGACGCGGGTTTTTTTAACCCCTTGTTGCTCTGCCTGTTTACTCTGTTATGCACAGCCGAGGCAGCAGAGGGAGCTCAAAGATTTTGGTCAGCAGCAGGAGACCCCCGGGAGGGCCGGACAGGGATGGACACTGCCAGGGGCACTTGCAGGGACAGCGAAGGACAGAGCTCGATCTATTCGGACTCCTTTAAAGCTGGTAGATAATATGCATATCCCATTATCAGCTGGTAGTTTTAATACAAGGTATTAGTGCCCAGGTTTTATTTTGTATTTATGGCTTACGTATCCTGTTCTGTTTGCAGTTTAGAAAAAGAGGTATTTACCAAGAATTTAAAAGTCCTTTTTAAGTCTAAAAATTTGTTCTAATAAGTTAAGACATTGGTACCTGAATTTTAAGGAATACACTAAATTCAGTTGATAAAATAGTGAAAACTGGAGACTTACTGAACTGGAGTGAATTTACTTCTGTTAAACCATGCAGAAATTCAGTTTGTGAAATAACGCAAGATTGTTTTGATTTTCATTTAAAGGTAGAAAGATTTTCATGTTTTTAGAAGTTCACCATCAGTGTTTGGGAGAGTAAAAGCTAATAAACCACACAACTGAAAGTCCTATCTAGACAAAAGCATTTGTTCTTCTGCAAAGAAAGATTTGAGTCTCTGAGAGGTCATCAGCAGCTCACAATAAATAGAAGTCCGTTTTGAGCTGTCTTGGTGGATACATTATTAACAGAAAACAAGCATCATGAAAGGCAAGGTTGTGCTTAAAAGTCCAGTTTTTGAATGCATAAAAACAAGAAAATGAAAAACCTTGTAGTTCCAGCCAGGCTTGGTATTTTCTTTTAACATATTATATTACATGGAACTATTTGTTACAGACCAGGTTTTTGTCTACCTTGACTGAATTTGCTTTCAAGGTAACAGAGTAGTTTCATTACAAAATAGAAATATCATACTAAATTAACTAAGTTGCACTGAAAGGGAATGTTTAAAATTCTCTGGTTTTGGAGAGAAAATACACTTGAGATATGAACTTGGTCATCCTCCTCCCAAACTCAGGACAATTTTTGTATGTTAACAACTCAAATTTTGTATATATCCTTTATATAGCAATCAAGTGGCTACATTTTTGCACTTCACTGACCTTGTGGTCTGTCTCCTCTTTTGGACCAGATTCATTCATCCAGACATTAGGAAGTAGCTGTGGATCACTGTTCTAATCATGTGGGTATTGCTTAATCCTCTGATTGAACCTGAATAAATCTCTCTGGATGTCCTGTCAATCTGTTTGGGATTTGCAATCTGGAAAGGCCTCCAAATACAAATTAGAGCAGTTTTCCATCAGAAAAAAATCATCTACCTCTCTCAGTAACATCTACTACTATGTTCCAAGGTAGATAAAGAACAGGCAGTTGTTAACACCACTTTGGAGATAGGGGGACATAAATATTTGACTATATGAATTTTACTTATTGTTTTCCTAACTACAGGTCCTTGGTTATGTTAGGGTTTTTTGGTAGGTTTTTGTTTGTTTTGGTTGGGTTTTTGGTTTTTTGTTACTATAACAATTCAGTTCTGTCATTCCAAGTACATATCTTGACCTCTAAAATTGTTGGGATTTCAGAGTATTTTCTATATTTGGATCTTACAAACTCCCACAGTTGTTTTGTCATCTCTCTGTATTTTAACTTTTAGTGAGGTTATCCTGGGGGTTTTCATCAATTCACAGTTCACTATCTAGTTTTGCTACCTTTACACTCTGACCTCTTCTCCTTATTTTGTTAAAATCTCATCTTTTTGTACTGTATCATCTGTCCTTCTTTAGTAGACAAATTTTAAGTGTATGTGCAAAAGCATGCAATCCACTTCTTTTATTCCAAATTTTATATACCAGTTCAAAGTTTTAGTCATGCTATTATTTCAGTGCAATGACTCTGTGGAAGAAGGACTTTTATAATAAAGTATACACTCTGTATGCACTGTATATGCTGAAATTAAAAATATTATTAACTAAGTGGCTTAATGAACTAGCACTTTTGAGGTTAGAAAGGTGGACCATTATGGAAACGAATATCTATCTAATAATTATTTCATTGCAACTGTCAAATAAAACTTAGGGGAGAAATAATAATTAAAAATCCAAATCTTCTACCCCTGTCTTTACTTCTTCTTCTGTGTGATGGTATCATGATGATATTTTTGTTATAAAAAATTGACTGCCACATTAGGAATTCTCACTTTCCATTCTCAGAAGTGGATTTCCTGCTTTGCTTAGTTCCAGGTCAAGAGAAGCCCTAGCTAGCTTTAGAGCCCATGGTACTTATTTAACTTGAACTTCAAACATTGACTGAGTTAAAATATCTTACCATGGTTGTCTCTGCAATGGATCCAAAGCTGTTTATAAATATGTTGCATGTGACATTTACTGGAGGACCTGCAAAAAGAGAAAAAAACTCCACCAGTCCCTGTTCCAGAATTATTGCTTATTGATTAATTATTAAATATAAACCATTCAGGAACAATATTTACTGACTTTGGAAGAAATAGTGCTACATTCACAATTAATTTAATGCATGATTATATTGAATGGTTTCTAATAATTTCTCAAAGGCACACTACTTATTAGGCCAGGCTAGCAATTAAAAAAACTCACAGCAACAAAGTTCAGTACAAACCTGCACACATGCTTCTATACAAAAAAGAAAAAAAACCAGCAACATCCCATTTGAAATATATAGTAAAAATATTTTATGTGTATTTCAGTGAGAATGCATGTCACTGCTCACAACAATTGGGGGAAAAGTGACTTTCTTCACTCACTCTACCTTCAATGTTATCTGTCATCACTGTTAAAAGAAATGCATTATTGCTGCTCTTATCTCTACTGCTTACAGGCAAGTCATTTAGATTCTATTCCCACTTCTCTTAAATTCGCAACATGTTTAAGAGTCCATTTATAACTGAATTCTTTGTTACTATGGGTCCTCAGTCAACTGTTTTTTATCTTATCTTAAATTTTGAAGTATCAGTAGTGGCAGAACAGTCATTATGATAACTGAACAATGAATTGCCTCTTCATCGAAAAGGATTTAAATTATTTTCTAGAAGTCTCTTTAAAAATGTCATTGTGGAAAAGCATGCTAACTTTTCCATTATTCCTTATCAATTCCAGTCTGTGTCCAATAGAAACAAGGTTTTTCCGGATCAATTATTTTTTATACCTTCCTACAGCTCAATATTCTCATATCAATAAACCAGTTCAGCATTGGAGAACCTGGATTCCTTTTGTAGTTATAAGCTGTCTAACGATGAGAGATCTGTACCTGGAATATGAAGACGGGTCTTACAAACATTTATGCAATACCAATTTTTTACTGTCACTGAAGAAAGAAACTGCTCTGTCACTACTGGTGGTTTGCAACTAGCAAAGTCTAGCATGACCAATAAATTTCACATTAACTACTCGAAGAATCAGAATGTCCATTAAAAATTCTATCAATATGACAGAACTTAGAACATCCAGATTTCTTTCCTGACAGTAAAAATGGTTTAGAAGTGCTGTACAGCAATTCTAACAAAACATTTCTACACGTACTTTAGTCTTTGCAATATGCAAGACTACACCTATGGACCAGTACTCTCAGGTAAGGAGGTAGCACTTGCTGTCACTTTGGTAAGCAGATAATTATTTAGAGTTGTTGAGTATATCCAGTATTTCTGAGAATTCAGTAAAAGCTTTACATGCTCAACTCCTGAAAAGGATCAAAGAAGAAAGGAAAAGCAGGGATGATGAATGAAAGCAGAGTCACTAAAAGTTGTCAGGAAGAAAATGGTACTTGACCATGTTATTCATTTGTTTGCAATGCAGCTTTTCTTTCAAATAATTCCATGTTGTTGTACCTGCCATCCTTTCAAATTTGATGCAATCCTATCTTGTTTAAAATACTTTAAAATATAGGTTTGCTTTATCAGTATAGTTGTTCTTATTAAGAAAAAGCTCTAAATCACTACAGTGATGATGCTTAAATTAAAATTACAATAAAACAGTTAATAGCTAGTTAAAAGAACACAAAAGTAGAAGCTAAAAGTAGCCTGCAAATGATTTTGAGTTAACTCAAAGACACTGTGCTGAGAGTAAAAATGAACTTCCCAAAACACGGTCAAAAAGAATCACGAATGAGAAGCTGTAAAAGCTGGAAGTCATATTTGAACACAGGAATTCAGGCAAGCTGAACACAGATTAAAGAGAGGCAGAAAAGAAACAGAGCTAAAACTCACTAGAGAGAGAAAAGCTAACAATGATCGCCATCTACAAGGCGATAAAAATAGAATCCTGCCAAGATCTGAAAGCTGAAAGAGATGATTAAGGTACAAAAGTATCCATGGAAGTGAAGAAGGTCAGAGCAGAAAAACCAAATGAAGGTTTTGTAGCAGCATTTGTCTCCAATTGCTGGCTGTGTCAAATACTAGAGCCATTCTGCTGGAATTTTGTATGAGGACTGCAGAAGACGTTTCAGACCAAGTGAACCGGAACAAACTGACCGGCTGAGGTGATATAAATCCAGACATTGCAAAAATCTTTGCAGAATTGTGGAAATACAATTCACTGTGAGTCAGCTATCACCTGTGTCAATTTTGTAATCAGTGGAAATGTGCACCATGTTCAGCAAGTATAACTTTAAAAAATAACCAGATTTCAGGTATGATGGTGGAGGACATGAACATGAACTTTATCCCTGCAAACCTTACCTCTGTACCAGCCAAACTGGTACAAATAATGACAACTTTTATAATTTTGAGATATGGATTATATTATTATATATAAATATCTTACATAGATGATTATATTTATATATTTGCAAGAAAGATGTCAAAAAGGACCAAAAATTCTATACAAAACTTTGGCACAAAACCAGCTTAAGTAGAAGAGGACCCTTCACACTTGAAAAGGCAGTAGGCAGTAGGCAGTCTGCAAATATACAAATCTGTAAAGATGCCTTAGTATGTCATATGGCAATAAAATCAGTAAAATAATCAACAGATTTACAGCAAATGAAAAATTTATACCTTTTAATATTTCAAAACACAAAGGTTTTATAGCCAGAAAATAATGAAAAGGCCAAAAATATAAACAGCTACCAGAAGGGATCAAGAGAACATATGTAACTAAATTAATTCTTTTTTTTCAATTAAGTCCTGGCTTTCAAAGCTTCTAAACTACTGATTGTTGAAAAATGTTTGCCACTAGCAGAGCGAGTAACACTTTGCATTTTCCTATGTAAATGCCCACATTTTTACTTTAATATTTAATTTTTTTACACCTAAGTTACATAATTGTGCTCAAATTTGAAAGGCAATGAAGTATTTTCCATATTTGCAGAAATGGATATTGTCTGCAATGTGGACATTGAGTAAGACAAGCACCTTGCTATAGGTTTGATGTAACATTAAAAAAAAAAAATTGCAACTGGAACAAAGCTTTTACAATTATTATCAATTTCCTGTTGTATTACGTAGCTGAATAAATAACATGTCTTCTCTATTATATTTTTTGAAGAACTCAAATGCAGTATTCCATATCCAAAAGCAGAGAACATAGACACAATATATAATTTTGTCTTCTTGTCTTCTTCATAATTTTAATTATGAATAAAATTGGTAATTAAAAATCTTGTCTGCATAGGAATTTCACTGGAACAATGAATGATTTAAAATTAATGTATGAGTTATCTTAATAGCACTTATCCTCTTTCTTTAAAATGATCACCAGTTTAAAACCTCAAAAAGGCATTAAGGCCCAGCATTTGTTGTAGGAGTAATAAAACTAACCAAAAAGTGGCAAAGTCACTTAAGGGGATACTTATTCTTAAGGTAGGTCTGAATCACTGTGGGCAAATCTGTTCAAACTGCATAGCTGTCCAGAAGATTTGGAATGTGCACTTTTTGAAAAGGAACAATGTCAAATTAAGTTTTGTCTCTTTAAGTTTCAATAGTTACAAAACAAGGTTCTAAATCTTTTGAATTATACTTTCAAGAATTACTGCATTTAATTTCGTAATCTCCAAACCATCTGCTTATTCTTCACTGTTGCCTCATCAGAAGATTGTGATTAGATGCTGTCCATGACAATCTATACAATTCAATCCTCAAATCATATAGAGATGTGTTTGAAATTCCAGTGTACGTTTATAGCTTTCTGAGAAATATCAGCATCACCAACTTAAAAAGAACAAAGCATTTCCAGCTGCAGGAAATCTTGGGTAATAAGTTTATATATACACAACCAACTGTTTATGGTTTGCTGATGAGGAAGTAATCTGACAAATCTCTTACAGGGTCCTTATCAATCAGACTAGGCAAATTCTGGTAAAACCAGCACATAGCACTGGCTTTAGAGTCAAAACCACTTAAGTTTCTGGAACCTGGAGATGTCAAAAAATTATAGCATTTCTTGCTGTATAAGAATTAAGATGGAAAGGCAGTGACAGATGACTTAGAGGAGAAAGCACTGCCAGCTTGAAGGAAAATTTTTGTAGTAAACATGGAGTAAAGCCTCATAGTGAAATGTTAGAGCTAAGAGAACCCCTTGGACTCAAGAAGACAGGCATAGGAGAAAGCAACTAAGGCAAAGTAAGAGTAATGTAATTTTTAATCACAGCAGGTTTATTCTTTCAAAGCATTATTTATATTCTGGGTAATTTAAAGACTGATACCTCATTTAAAGATTCAGTAATAAAGTTAAATATTCCATTATAACACTGGAACTCTTTGTTTAAAAAAAAAAGAATAGTCAAATTTGCCTAAACTTCCCAGATTATGAAAGTAGAATGGATGGCGTTTGTCTGTATGATGCTTTGCATATCCACATAAAAATATGGTTTGTGTAATCCTTCATTAAACACTCTGTCGTGCCTGAGTCTGAATAATACGCTAAGGTCCTCGGGAGACGTAGTCATTCCATTTGCAAATTTTGCTGCTTCAGTCTTTGAATCTGCTTTGTTTTAATTGCATCTCCCTTGTGAAAAGTGCATAAAAGGCACATGCCAAGACAAAATTACATGTATTGAGAACTTGCAATTTCAGTGGAGAACTGGGAATAGGGAAAAGAACAAGAGGAAAGATGGTCCTTTTGGCTTTTCAAGGCACAAATGGGGCTCAGGAGAGAAAAATATAATTTAGTAGTAGAATTGGTAACTAAGACAAAGTGTCTTGAGTTTGATGGTCAATGTCATTAACACACTCATTACAACCAGACAGATATGAAGATTTGGCCAATCTTTCACAGAACTTGCTTTCCATAGTGTTTCATGCTATGGCAACACAAAGTGGGAATCTGAATCCATCAGCAAACATTTCAGGAAAGAAAAGAAACTAACAAACCATATTAGACAACTCAAATCTAAGGATAAGGTACATTTACAAAAGGCATGCAATGGGGCAGCTGTGAAAGTGGCAGGTGTAGGGTGTATTGCTACTGAAATGTACTGCCACACATACAAAAGAAAGGCAAAAGAAGGCACTTTATTCCCCCCCAGTGAATGCACTTCTTAGTTTTTCATATTTGTTTCAGAAATTGCATTTTTGTGAGCAGTAATACTGTCATATTAAAAACCTGAAAGTTTAGTTTTCAAATTACCTTTGAAATTTGGTCTGATCCTTGCATCATAGCCTGACATCCTACCCATCAGCTTGTCCAGGAAATCAGATGGTGACATTGGCATGCTACGAGATCTTGCACTGTCTGTTTCCTTTGTGGCTACCAAGCTAACAGC
This sequence comes from Luscinia megarhynchos, assembly GCA_034336665.1. Lineage (NCBI taxonomy): Eukaryota > Metazoa > Chordata > Aves > Passeriformes > Muscicapidae > Luscinia > Luscinia megarhynchos. The sequence continues at coordinate 35,174,708 of CM067566.1, read as the reverse complement.
AAGGAAAAACAAACAAACAGACAAACAACATTTGTTAGAAGTTTTGTTAGCAAAACATTGATTTTATTTGGTCAATCATAGCTCATTTTTCTAGGAACAGGAAAACAGGAAAGCTAAGACAGTCTTTCTAGCTAGTTAATACTTCAAAAATAGTAGTAGCAAAGAAATTGAAACAATAAATTCTTTCTATAGCTGTCATTTAATACATAAATTTTTTTCTGCTATGCTGCACAGTTGTAGGTTACTCCTTCCTCATAACCTCTGGAGATTAGTAACACTTTCCATCAGCAGTAATCAATATTATTATCACAAAATTAAACACAGAAGTAGCTGTGTATGTGAAACATCATATTTTGGAGTTAATTATGAGACTGTTCTATTTTAACTGGGTGTGCTGTGATAGAAGCATGGACCAGAAAAAAAAAGTACTAAGTATCTTGATTAGAATAGTACTACTATCACCAATTTTTGTTTTATGTTGTTTATTATTAACCATAATAAAACAGATCAGTGTCTTGGCAGGTGGTATTCTTAACATTTTCTTAGAGTTTCATTGTCTGTTAAAACAAAAGTGACTGCTACAGTGGGTAAAAAACCAAACCAAAACCAAAAAAACCCCTAACTACTTACTGACTAAACTATTTGAGACAAACTTTTTTTCTCAGGGCCACATGACAACTGCCATCTCCTATAGCTTCCTCTTCATATGCATGCAAAACTCCCACTGACATTCTAAAGTGTGTTCTGCACATGCTACAAGAGCAGAGTAATGGCACTGGGATCAGCCATGGGAGCCAAAGGAAAAGTCTGCGTTTTGTGGAACAAGTTTTACTTGAGCGTTGTCTAACACACTGGAAAAATAGAACAGTCAGCAAAATACATAAATTTAGAGAAACATTGTGATACACAGTGCAATTGAAACCATTTGTGGGTTTTGGAGTCTCAAAACAGGTAAAGAGCTTTGCATGTTTGTGCAAAATTCAAGTAAAAAATCTATTACAGAAGGACTTAAATCTCTTTTACTTACCCAATTCATTGTCTCCATATCAATTCACTCATTTGGAATGACTTAAATATGCTTTTGTTTAGATGTAAATGCAGGGTAATAATGTAAAGCCTTTAGGAATTTTCTGACTCATAAAAAACCCATGCTAATCTTTGCTTCTTAACAATGGATAAAAATGGAAAAATTCCATACAGGTACATATGTTTGCAGAGACCATGTGGACCACAGACTGAGAATGTGATTTCTTTCTTTTCAAGACTCTTTTACTCAGGACATGAAAAGTTACAGTTTTATAAAAACTTCCATTTAGAAGGTCTTCTAAAATTTTTGTCATCAAGTTTGAAATTTGGATTTTTAATCTTAAAAAAGATTTCATATTAGTCCTTGAGAGTTACAAATATGAGCACACATAGAATATGAACACAGAAGCCTCTAGAATGCTATGGTTTGCTCATATTTTAATTAAAAATGGAAATTAAATCTTTTAGTAGTAATATTAAATCAGAAAGTTAAATTTTGTTCTTGAGTTTATTTCCTTAGCTAGTGTTTATACTATTCTATGTGTAAGCTGATTTGTATATTCTTAAATAGTTCATAAATTGTCAAATTGTTGAATATTTCTAAATTGTTTTGAATATTTTGGTATCTCTTTCAGTAAAAAAATGTTTCTTTACTCTTCTTTAATAGCAGACCTGTTTGTTTAACCTTTTCTTTTTAACTTAGTTCTTTGTTTCTTCCTGTGGCTGCAGAATTTCCATTTCTGAGAAATTAAGTATTCAACATATTCTTTTTATAGCTGTTTGAAATTATCCTATTGCCACAATTTTCATTATCAATCATTGTGAATGGATCTGATTCATCACATTATTACAACTTGTAGTGATTAATGTTTCTGTAAAACATCACAAATGTCTATAAAACAAATAAAGTACAAGAGTCAGATTACCCTTTGTTGGGTATTATCTATTTGGAAGGCAGGAGAATTAAGTTACTGTATGTATACACTTAGTACATACACTTAAACTTGGATTTCATTCTAGCAGTCTTCTATAATGAATTTATATTTCTATTCTGTAGATATATAAAATTTCTATACTACAGGATATACAATCCTGTATTTTTATTCTTAATATACATAAACTATCCAGAACTCAAATATAGAAATGTCCATTGTAAGCTTGAATATAATTTTCTGGAAATGAAGAATTTGTTTCTTTGCATTTTTTTTACTTCACTGAACGTTTTGTAAAACTTTCCTTGTACTTGTAGTTCTTGCTTTGCCATGGAAGAAAGTACTTTGAAATTAAGGTTACTAATGCTGACAGGGAAAAATAGTAATTGCTGCAACTGTGGATTTTCTCAAAGTGATATTTACCTTTTTATATGATGGCATCATTAATATTTGCTTTCATTAGTAAGTTTTAAATCTCAGAATATCTTGAATAATTTCATGTCTGCTTATGAAAAGCATACATTCAGTATAATTAATACCTTTTGTGTAAACAAGTTTTATCTCAAAAGTCAGCTGTAATTTGTAACTAAATATTTATTCAAGGAATGTTTTCCCTTTTACTAAGCTTGGAGTGCAATGAGTAAAAGCTGGTTGAGTCTGCAGAATTCTGCCTTTTTGATTTAAATTTTATTGAAAATATGTATTTCAAGAATACTATTGGACAAATAATACTTTCATCAATCAAAGCTGACATGTGGAATACTTGTCTACTTATAAAGGAGCTAGACTTTGTAATGTAGTAAAACCCTAGTAATGCAGTGGATTTTAAGGAGGGATTTTCTGTTTCCAGATTAATATAAAAATTTACTCTGTGTGGTAAGGGCTCTTCAGTTTTATTGCACACTGCCTCTGAAAGACAGGCCTCTGGCTAAGGGGTTAGAGGAGGGTATACTCCTTCCATGAACTAAGAATTGAGCTTCTTTTAGTGTTAAAAATGCACATAGCTTTGTCCTCGATACACAACTATTGCATAAGTCCAGGAATGCCTTTGCGTGCCTCCAGAGGGGAATTCATTCTGACCTGTCACAGTTCTTCAAAGAATTTGTACATGCATTTTCTAACAGGCAGAATTACAGGAATTTAATATCAGCAAGGTATGATGGACTTGTGTTTAGTATAAAGTCATTATGTGACTTTAAATAACTGAGAAAGAAAGCTGTACACTTTTCTCAGATGTAGAAGCTTCCCATTGCTGAAGTGTTTTATTGGAGAGCGATTATAATCTCACAGTCTTCTGGTCTGTTCATATTTTATGAGGAATCCTCTCCCTGGTAGTGATTCTGAGTTGTTCCTGTGAGCTATTGGCAAATAGTTATAAGGATTTATACCATTTTCCAATTTCAGACTTAGTACAGTACTTGACTTCAATTTCCTGGACGTATCCCAAACATCTTTAAAATGTAAATTAAGCCTTCAAAAACAAGTGAAAAGAAATTTGATAACTGAACTTGTGGACAAGAATCGAGAAAAAAAAGAAAATGTCAAGAGATGCATTCAAAAATTATTTGTGACCAGACAAATTTACACCATCAAAACTTAGGGTAGGAATTTTTGTTTCAAATAAGCTGTCATACAAAACCAGACAAGATCAGAAAATTAGAATCACAAGGACTATAATTACTCCTGTCTCTGGTCTATTCTGTCCATTAACTTATTTTTTCCCCTAAAATCTGAGGACAGATGAGCTTTGCATCAATGCTTTGAAGCCTGTCAAGTTGGAATCTCAATCACTGAGATAGGAAACTATCCTAAATCTCAGGTGCTTTACATTCAAAAAGTCATATTTGAATCAGAAACTGCTAGGTCAAGCTGAAGATATATCAAGTGGGATATAAATGTTCAGAGAGTAAGAAGCAGCCTGACACAGACAAGATGCAGCTTCTCTAGACCAGACACCACATCCTATATTTCAGAAAGAAAGCTACCTGTAAAAATGGTGTTCAGCAATGCCATCTATAATCTGGAAAGAAAATGCAAAGCAATTGATGGTTTAAAACAAAGAAATTAAAAAATAATTGACAGAGACATAAATTCTGATGAAGTGAACAACCTCTTTCCTAAAGTCAGCCCATTGAAGTTGAAGAGTTTGAAACAATTAGAGGAAGGATATTAAGAGGTGTATGAACTGTGAGCGTGGGCAGAGCTGGAGAAAGCAGTGAAGGAGGAATCAGAATGCCTCAAACAACTCAGCACTGTTGTGGTAAGCTTCTGTGTTATCCAGTGGTGCAGAAAGATTGAAAGAGTGGGTAGAAGCATGAAGGTCACTTATTATTTTATACGATATTAATGAGACCAGCTCTGGGATGTTACGTCAAATTCCATATCCGAGTTTTAAAAGGACATTAAAGCACTTGGAAAGGTACTGAACAAAGCCACTAAACCATGACCTGAGAGGAAGGGAAATTTGCTTCAAGTAAGAGACTTTAGGAGCTTAATCTGCTTAGTTTATCAAAAAAGTAGACTGAAAAAAATAGCTTGATTGAAGTGTATAAATATCTCAATGCAACAGAAAATGCTGGACATTTATCTAAAGAAGAAAGAGAGAAGAAAACTCAGTAAGAGACAGACAAATTCAAATGGGAATTTGGACACACAATTTAATAATAACTTAACAGAAGAGCAAACTGTACCAACCAAGACAATACAGCTTTCTGGAAGAAACAATTTAACTAAATATAAGGTACTGTTCTTCATATATGGCTAGCTTGGTGAAAAGGAGTGAGTTCTGATATATAGAAAAGAAGGCTAGATTCAGATTAAACATTACAAATGTCACGCAGAAATCTACAGACTGTCAAAAGGCACTTGATTTTTTGAGGAGCTTAAGGAAGGGAAGCAATGGGCATAGTTCCCAGGGTGAAATGATGTCTTCCCAGGGTCCTTCTACACAGGGGTTGGGTTGCAAGCTTGCAGTTGCTGTAATGAGGTTTGCAAGTTACAGCTGTAATGTTGGCTCATCTTGCTCAATTCCTTTCACAGCTGGGTATTTGACTTACTAAGCAGTTGTCTGAGCATCAGCTCCTTGCACAGTAGGGACTTAACCTCCAGAATGGGAAGTGCACTTGAGCTGCCCATAAACCAGAAGCAGCTTAAAATATCAGAGGTTGACCACAACTAGGAAAAAGAAAGGTAAATATTCTGTCTATGACAAGCATCTGCAAAGAATAAAGAATGTAAGATAAACTATAACATTGTCATGAAAGCAATGGATGTGAAATAGCCAGGAATAAATTTAGAACAAAATTTAGACTTTCAACAACAGTAACACTTCAGTTATGGAATAGTTTAACACTTTGAGCTGACACAGACAGCCCTGCCCGTTTCAACATGGAACTAGGCCTTGCAAGTGATGGGATTCAGTTCTTTTTTAATCCTCTGCTGAGAATACGTTTACATTATTATTATTGATTCTTTTATGTTTTTGAAATACTTTCCGCTACAGAAGTCTGAAAAAAAAATAGTTAAAACAGCTATACAGCCAGAGGACCAAAACCTACAGAATTTAAATGGGAGATCTCATCTATCAGCTGGCAATTTAGTTACCAAGATAAAGCATGGGTCATGAATTTGTGCTCTTGAAATATCTATTTAAAGCAGGCTTGTTTGTGAGAGAACATCTTTCTCTTCCCTTCCTACAAAGGAAAATTATTGGGAAAAACTCTTCACAGAGCATTTACAACCCCCACAAATGTTTCCTTCTCTAAAACATTTAAGGCTCCAAAAATCAGATTGCTTTCCTATGTCTTTTTTCTTTTTTTTTTTTCTGAAGAATTGCTGTTTTCTATCTGCAAGTTGTCGCTATCTATTCCAACCTTCTGCACATTTTTACCAAAGCACAAACAGAGGAAAGAAACTTTACATATGAAAGTGCTTTATATAAGCTTTATTTTAAAAGGTGTATTTTCAAAGGTAATTTCAGGCCCACTACCTTTGAGACTTATGTTTGTACTGCAGGAAATGCTGGTGTTTACTGATTTCCCTCATTTAAACATTCATCTTCAAGGTCTGTTATTAAAAAATTCCTTTCAGGGTGTGGTTTCAGCCTTAAAAGAATACATATCTATTTGAAAATATTGAAGAAAAAAAGAAACGGACTACCATCAGCATTTCTACAAAAGCTTGTATCACTCCAGAAGGACTTAATAAGACCAGTCCAGACAAAAGGGAAGAAAGAAATTATGTCTTTCACCATTTGCTGAATCTTCTCATTTTGTTGCTGCTACAGGGAGTGACAGATGAAAAAAGAATATGATGTGCTGAAATTCTGCCTTCCACTGGAAACTTCCTAGAGACATGTTTCCAAGTCCTATTTAGGACGATCCACTTATTTATCCAAATTAGCCTGAGAGTAGTCTCCAGAGACTCACAGACATTCTTTTGAATACATTTGATACAAATTATCTTTGAATTATATGGTAGGTTCATTTTCTCCCTTCCATAGGTAAACAACTGACACATTTTTTTCTTGAAAATCTTACATTTACACCAAGTTGTTTTCACATTTGTCTTGGGGATTCTTTTCACCTGATCATAAATTACTAATTTAGTCTCAAAACCAATCAATTTTAGTCATTCAGACAGGTAGAAGGTTTGCATTTCATCTTACAATGCATACTACAGTGCTGCTACACACATTGTGATGGTCCAGTAGGTCCTTCACTTCATTATTTAACTTATTCTCTCAGACATCAAGTGTGGCCAAACCCCTGGAGCAATTGGATGTTGTGTTTGTGGTCTATTCTTTCCAGCTGATGTTAGAATGTTTTTAATACACTCCATATTAAAATACTTCCCAGAGAAGCTCAAATAACTTAATTACACCCTTAGAAAGAAAGCAAAAACTGCAGCCAATATGAATTTAATTGCATACATTACTACACAAAAGCATTTAAGTAAATTAGTTTAGTGGTACTTATTCACTGATTCACCAGCAATGATTAGGTGAATTAATCTCATGACTAGACTCTCTGATTCCATAGCTGTAAGCAATGGTGATAGAGTTCATCAGCTTTTAAAATAAAAATTATTTAGTGTAACCATGTAATTAAAGAGGTCTGCTGGGAAAGAAATGATCATCTAATTGGTGGTGTTGGATCATCTGATAGTGTCTTGCATTTTAAAAATTTTAGCAATAAGATTCTGTGATATGAAGAAAGCATTTAAAGCCTCTTCTGAGTGATAAAGACCTTAATCAAATTTGGTAGAATTAATGGGGAAAGCAAGCTTTTAATTTGATGAGGTCCAAAGCACAGGATGGCTTTTTTTGTAATGCTAATGTCTCTAACTAACTGATCTATTAATTAAGTAGACAAAGGACTAACAAGACCAGAGTTTATAGCAAGCAGAATTTGCATTAGTCAAGACTTGCATAAACCTGAACAAAAATACCTTTTGAGAGTAGAATGTTCCGGCATGTGACAGCTTAAAATAAAAACCAAGAAATACAACAAGAATGATTACTGAAGGCCTCAAGCCCATCCAAATGAGTGTTTTCCTTGTTTTTACAAAAATTAATCCTGCTCTTTTTAGAGAGACAAAAATTGCCTTCAATTTTACACCAAAAAATACAATACATTAATGTAAAGCATAAACAGTACTAATCTGTTAGAGTTTTGGAGATAAGGCTAAGAGTTTTTCCAAGTTTCTGCAGAGTTTATTACTGAAATGCATTTGTTCAGATAAGTGGCATGACACAGATATTCTTTGAGGTATGATATGTTGAAACTGACTGAGATAGCTGTGTCAAAAGAGAAACACAAGTCTTTGTGTTTTACTGTGATAAAGAATTTTGAATTTGGAAACCTTGAAGATCAGCAAATAGAGTGAGTGGGAGTTCAGAAGACAGAATAAACTCTTTTTAAGCAAGCATTTTTAAAAATTTCAATACAATTTAAAACGAATCTCTTTACTGAAAATTCAAATGCTTCATAGAAAATAAAAGACAGGGTTTTCTGATGGGAGGCCATTCATCAGCAATATTTATTTATGAAAATCCAGGGCCATTCTGGAAAGCCAGGAGCTATGTCAGGGGGTCACAGCTGCGTGGATCCAGTACTGAAAGTGACATACAAAATCATCTGTCACTGCTGTTCCATTCTAGCTCACACAGAGATACTTTTCTCTGAGAAACAAAACACAAAATTCATCTCCTTCTCTGAATTATCCTTGGAAGACAATCTCTTTACATTTTCTATATTGTGAACTCAGGGTAAGTGAACTCCTAGTTTAGATGCCTGAATTAGACAACGTTCCCTTCCACCATTCAAGGTTAGTACAAGGAGATAATTTTCTTCCAACTCCTTTGTATTCCATTATGAAAATAACTCTATTTGAATAATGATTTATTGGTGAATAAATTAATTTCATTCTGAGGGACAAAAAGAAAGTTTCCAATGGTGAAAGAACAGTGGAAGAGGGTGGCATGTAGTAAAGCCAACGATAGTAAATGATGAAGAAAGAATTAAATTTTCAATGTGTTAACAGACTAAGATTGCAAGGGCTTTTCTTTTTATTTCTGCTAAAACTGACAATAATCTATTTCTTGCTAATTAAAGATGCAATCTCTTATACTTGTTGTAGGTCATAAAATTGACAGTTCCTAGTGCAAAGAAAACGCAGATTTTCATATACTGCAATGTTTTAGATAATGCTAATTTTATCAGAACAAACTTAAGAATTCTTAAGAGGAGCAGAAGCATTTTATCACTAAGACTTTAAAAAGGTATTTTCTAAGAAAAACCCTCAAGAAAATGTTAATTATTTTGTGTAAAATTTCGATTTTTCTACTGATTTTTCACAGTTTTAGATTTTTTTAGTTGTCCTCCTATCCTCTTATTTTGACTAAATGCAAATGGTCAGAATAATTTTTCAATATAATGCTGCAGAGATAAGAGTTGCATCAGGGCACATTTCAGCTGAAGTAATACTTACGTGCAACAAAAAAATTACCCTTTCCATTTTAAGTTTATTAACTGTCTATTCTTTATTATTTTAATGGTTATAAATGAGAGCTACATTACATATATACGAGATTGCATTTCAATGCAACTATTAGAAAAATGTATTTCAGATTTGAATAATTTTTCTGTTTCAGCTACAGAATTAACATTAAATTTTAGTGCTCCTGTAGCTTAGGCAATGGTTACAAGCATTTTTTAATGTTCCTGATACCTTTATGGTGTCATATTTTTTTTTGTATTTATTAATACAGTTGAGAATTCCTCCAGCTTTACAATCTTCCTCTAGTCATGTTTGTCATGGAAGTAAAATAGCTTGTTAAAGTAAACGCATGTTTAACACGTTAACATAAAGTACATAAATTATGGATTATTGTTCCGAAAAACTTTGAATTGCTGTGGAATGTTTAAACTCTTCTTAACAGAGAGGAAAAAACAGCATAATACAATTTGAAGTCTTCTGATTAAGTCATGATCATCATTCTAGCACATTATAGTCTAGATAATGCTAAATTTATATAATTTTTTTTGTTTGTGACTTGATACATATATATAAACACAATGCTTAACACAGCAGCATGTGAGATGGCTGTTTAGATTTGACTTTTTCTCTAAAATAAGTTTGATAAAAGTTCTGTTAGAGAAAAGCTGAATATATCCTGAAAAGTAACTATATAAAAGTATTTTTTCCCAAAAAGCTACTCACAAAATTGTTTATTTTGATTAGCCAGATAATTATAGTGTAGGTCTGTGTTATTACTAATAATTTAGAGTTTTCAATTAAGACAAAATATTTCTAGTTGGAAAAATACTGTTTTCATTAAATGGAGTTTTAAGGAAACATATGTTTCAATGTAGTTTTATGAAACGCTGGCAGGCTTGGGTTTAATATTGTTCAGTTTTTTTCCTATTTCGTCAGTAACAATCAGTTTTCCAATGTCAATGGGAACTGAAGTTGCAGTCTCAGTTTCTAATTTTTGAAGACTGAATATCTTCCCCACAGAATTAGCAGAGATTTTTCTTGCTTTCTGCGACTTAAACTGCTTTTTATGCATTGAAAAGTGAGAAAATCTTTTCAGAGCTTTGGAAATTTTGTGAGACAGGAATGGTGATGTTCAACCAGCCGTGTTAATTTACATGAGATATGTGGATTAAATATTTTTTTTCCTTTTTATTAATTCTATCCAGGATCAACGCGGTAATAAATCAGTGTAAGACTTTCTTTAACAAGAACAGAGTTGAGCTTCAGGGTGATGAAGAGAGTGACAGAATTCATGCCACATAATGACAGAACCCAGCATTCCTAATGCATGCACTGAAGCATATTCCTTACGGAATAAGTCAGAGAAAATAATGTGAAGGTTAAAAAAACAGTGCTGCTAGCTTTTCGTGCTTCCTCCAAAATTATCCTGGTCCACTACACACATTCTCTTTCACACACAGAAAGTGGTGTTTAAACTTCCTCTCAGATATGTACTTAGTCTTTGCTTTTCTAGTCTTCATTATGGCAGCATCCCCTTAAATTATCATCCCAGTGCTATGAACTTTGTGTAAAGAACTCCAAATGAGCTGGGGGAAGGAAGAGTCATGACCTGAGCTGATCCCCCACTGCCCAGACAAATCCTCCACCAGGTGAGCGAGGGCTCCAGGTAGAGCACACTCTCCTCTTCCCTGGATCATCATGGAAGCATTGAGGACACTCCCCCTTCCCCAACAGTGTTAAAGGCTTTGTTATGTGCAAGACCCATTTACTCCTGAAGGAATCATCCCTGTTGAAAAGGAGGAAAAACAGCATTCTGTTAACCATTGTTCAGGGATCTGAACAAGTGCTTTTGTGCTCACATTTTAATTACAAATGAAAATTTGAGTACTCTTGGATCCGAAGAGAAGCAACAGAAATAGGGAAAGAGAGAGAGATATTCTGAGAGCTCATTTGCAGAGTGTTAGAATTTGGGAATAAGTATTGAAGATAAAAGGGAAAATTTTAACACATATATGGGGAAACTTCCAAATAGTATTTTTAAATCCAGTTCCCCACTGTATTGAACTTTTTGCAATCATAGCTTACTGTCTCAAGTAGGGACATTTCATGTTCATTTTGTGTGGTAAAAACTTGCAATATTATGTTTAAAACAATTGTTTATCATTTTTAGTGCACAAGAACTGAGGGAAACTACAAGATATTTTATTCTACTTTAAGTCTTGCCAATTAGGAGTTTAGGCAAACTGATAAATCTGCTTCTTAAAAAAGAAGAAAAGAAAAGAAAAAGAAAAAGAAAAAGAAAAAGAAAAGAAAAAGAAAAAGAAAAAGAAAAAGAAAAAGAAAAGAAAAAGAAAAAGAAAAAGAAAAAGAAAAAGAAAAAGAAAAAGAAAAGAAAAAGAAAAGAAAAAGAAAAAGAAAAAGAAAAAGAAAAAGAAAAGAAAAGAAAAGAAAAGAAAAGGAAAAGAAAAGAAAAAGAAAAGAAAGAAGAAAAGCTATCCAGAAAGAATTCTTTCTAGCAGAATAAAGAAATGAAAAAAAAATATTTTAAATGGATTTTAAAAAGAAGTCTTTTAGGGGATAAATTCCAGCTATGATGCTGAAATCTGCCCTCTTTGAATTTAGTTCTAATACTGAGGAGTCAGAGGTAATGGATCTGACCCAATAACATCAGGGAGAACACCCCACAGGTGCCCATCTCTTCACAGAAGTTCTATATATGTACTTAGGCACAGAATTTACATTTACCCTAGAACACAGGAGTTAGGCACAACTTTGCTGTGTGAAGTCAGTGCTTTAGTCATTATTGATTTCAAGGTGTTTATTTTTGCCAATTTACCAGTTTGTGACATTTATTTTATCTACTAGGGCACTATTAGTCAGCACATACATTGCTCACAAACCTGGAAGTGTAGCTGGTCCCTGAAATGGAGATGTCTTAGCCTACATAACCCAGAGAATGGACTCCCCTGTGCATTACTGAATCTAGTAAAGGACAGTGCAGTTTTGAACCCTTTGTGAAACTACAAGACTTAGCAGGACAAAAACCCAGGATCCTTTAAGAAATTGAATCTTATGCCAGAACATTATAAACCAGCTTTTCACAAAATTGTCCCTAGGCTCTGCAGTTCCCCACTAAGATGTAAAGTCATAATAGTTTTTAAAAGAAACAAAAGAAAAGAAAAGAAAAGAAACCTTTGAGAACCATGATGGCATAACTGTATTAGCTAGGTATTTCTGCTGAGTAGTTACTTGTGAAATTAAAATTAATTAATCATACAAAATTGTAAACAGCCTATTTTGTAGAAAGTCATCTGTGAAATTGCATATTCTGGTACTTGTGGATCCTCAGAGATGCTGGGATTACATTAGGTTCATATTTTATCTTTCAAAATTCAAAAATGGAGAATGCATTCAGAATGTATTTTGTAAGGAACTCGAGATAAACTCTAGACACAGCGAAGTCGTAACGTAAACTGTACATAGTATATGAAGTCTTGAGCAATGGTGTGATAGATAGCATAAGCCAATACTTTTTTTAGATTAAATGTGTTTATCTATCTATCTATCTATCTATCTATCTATCTATCTATCTATCTATCTATCTATCTAATCTATCTATCTAATCTATCTATCGTATCATATCAAAGAGGAAATGCAACAAAGAGCAAAATATTAAGACAGCAGGTGATGTAGTTATAATTACAGCTTGAATTTTATTAGAGGAAAAAAATGAATTTGCTTTTTAAAATTTCATGGCTGCTTTCATTTTGGCTATGATACTTTTTAAAATTAGTTTTAACTGTAAGAATCCCATGCAGGTTAATAGCAATTAACTCTTAATTAAATTAAATTAAATAAGTTTGAGAAAATTTAGTAGTCCTGTGTTCTACTCTATTGTTTCACTAAAAGAGCTTCGGGATAATCTGCTGCCTTGCTTTTTGCTCTAACAGTTGATTTGTATGAGTCAGTAGCCCCACTACTTCTGCAGCTCCATTATTTCAACAGCCAATGATCATGTCAGACCAGAGTGTTTTTGAAATTTTCCACCTTTCCTGTGGTCTCAAACTGTTTCCCTTGGAAACTGCATTTTGCTAATGTTTCATGTCACCACAAAGAAATTTCAGTAATAACGTCAAAGAGGACTGATCTTCCTTAGGGAAGTTCCTACCTAGAAATAGCCCTGACTCTCCCTATTGTTCCCACTCATTTTGCACATCAGTGGTAAGCTCAGAGAAGTAACAGGGTGGTTTGTGGTATAGAAAAATTGCATAAAAAAATTGGAGTGTGGAGTCACTGTCCCTGCAGATGGTTAATAAAAGACTGGACGTGGAACTTAGTGCCATGGTCTAGTTGACATAGGGGTGTTCATTCATAGGTTGGACTTGATGATGTCAGAAATCTTTTCCAACCTAATTGATTCTGTGATTCTGTTCATTATGTGGAAAGTCCAGTTAAGTGTAGATAGGGTGTTATGACCCTGTTTGCTGTTGCATTCAATAATGTGTATTGGACAAATCATTCTGGAAATCTGACTGCAAATGTAATAATGAAATGCATTCTTTTGTACTTTTATAAATATAGACCATCTATTTTTTAAACTTTTTTTTCCTCATTCTTTCTTTTTATTGCCACTACTTACAATTCCAGTGCCACACCATCTAAAGGCATCAGCCAGAACGGATAATAAGCCATAAAAAATAACGGATTGTGCTAGGAAAAAAGTACAGTGTTTAACATTCTCGTTCTTTTCTCCTGACTTTACTCTGCAAACTAGTCTACTTTCTGATGCTCTTTGTGTTTTGGTCCTGCACTTTTGATAAACGTAGTTTTTTACTGAGTATTTTCCTTCTCTCTGAGATGTTCCCTTTTTGCTGGTAGCTGATATCCTCAAAAAGGTGCCTTTTACTTGACCTATTCATGGTGCTTATATATCAGTGAAAGTGATGTCTTCTGTTTCCTATTTCCCTTCACTGATTCTTTCACTAAACATCATGAAGTTTAGTAGCAAAAGCAGTAAAGAGGACAAGAAGCAACACCTCACACAAGGGCTCTTCATCATTCATTACTTGAGAAAAGCTGATTTGCAGGAATAATTCCCTATAGGTATTATTACATAATACTCAGTAAGGTCATTTGAAGCCTGTATTCTGAATCTGTTAAAATAAGGAGCTCTAATCTTGTAAAAATTTTAATTTTCTCTGATTTTCATGATTCCTAGGATTCCTGGACAAAACTAATCTGATAGAGGAGCTATTACATTTATCATCATACAGAAGCACAGCACTTATCTCACAATATTACTTGCTTTCAGTTGTTGCTATCATCAATTGGCCAGGAATTAATTAAAAGAAGTTGAAAAGTAAGAAAATGTCATTAGCACTGTAAGAATTGAAAGATTTGTGGTTTTAATTGAAATTTCTGTTATTTAATTTTCTTAAATGTTATAGTACTATAAACACAAAAATATATACATAATATATAAATATATAATCATTTCCTGAAATCATGAAGATGGTAATCACTTAGAAAAATGACCAAGTTTTATAGAAATAAAGAAGGGATAGCTAAAGCCCTTATCAAATTTGTACTAATGAAGAAACTCCTATTTGGCACAAAAGGACTTCGGTGTCTTCAGTGGAATAGCTAAAATACAAGAGAAACTGGCAGAGCTGAAATACAAGAGAATTTTAATACATATTCTTGGTCACAAAACCACCTTTTGTCACTTTTGTCTGAGTTTTGAAAAATACAATGTTTCCCTAAAGGTACTGATGCTCTAGTCCTAAACTTTTAGAAGGACCCTTCATCACAGGAGTTTGACTGACTGAGCTCAGTGTGAGCTCTGGTAGCTCAGTTTTGAAACAGAGCTGTTTGTATTTGTTTTGTAGAACCCTCAGCAGGGGTTCACTTCTCTTCTCTGAGGGCTTGTTTTTGCTTCTCTTAATCATGTTTGTTTTCCCTTTTTTTTTTAATCCTGTGCTGGGGAGATTCTCGTGGTCTCTGCATGAGTAGTGTGCAAGCATGCTTTCATCCAGTCTTGTGAATTCATAATTTTGATCTGAGCCTGACCCTTTGGCCTTGACCTTGGGCACACCTCTTCATTACCACTTTTGCCCATCAATTCAAACTTTTGAACTGTTCTTCTCCTGCACAAGTGCTGTGGGACTGCAAACTTTTATGGCAGAATCCTGTTCCTTCCTGCCTTGCTGTGAGTCTGAACGTCCAGCTCGCCTACCCTTCCTTTGCTACTCCCTGAGATGTGCTAAGTGCTTTTCATCGGACCTGGAGTCTGTCAGCTGACTTATTCCACAGAAATTCTCTTTCAAATTAAGTCTGGGCTGCTGAGGAATGGTATTGTGCCTCAGTGCTGTCATCTTGCATTAGTAGATTTTCCTTTACATGCTTTTATTCACATCTTGATTTGGACAGACACTTTTATTTCTTGAATAACACTGTAGGTCTAATTATTAACACATTAATAAGCTACTGAAGCTTTATTAGAGCACCTGAGAATCTTTATTTCAAAGATGTTTTGATGCTATGTCAGATTTAATAGTTTTTAGCTGTTGTATTTTTTCTCTTTCATTATTTGAAGGACCTAATACTGGCTTAAAGGATAATGACTTCTGCTTCTTATAGCTATTCACCTGAAATAAATTTGCAATGAAATGAAGGAACAATTTCAAAGTCAGTTAACCTTAAACTCAGATATGCCACAAAGTTAGGTTGCATGGAGGTTTTTCCCACAAAAATCTAGTTTTTAAGAGCAATTGTCTGTGTCTCTGACACTGTTTCCTTCAAGGAAAGTCCAATGGAGTAGTGAAAAGATCAAGGAAAGAGGCAATAACCTAATTGCAGCATGATTCTTTGTCTATACTAATATGGATAAATAAAGAAACACCACATAGGGAGAATCTATTTTGCATTTCCCCAGTGCAACCTACCCTTTCATCCTGCTCTATCCCCATACACAGGTCTACATATAAAGTAGATACTGCATCCTTCAAGGAAAAAGCAAATCCCTGTCAAGTCCCAGACAGTGTAGTTCTAATAGATCAGTGCTGATCAGTTCCTGAGCTGTTATGAAACTGGTTTTGACTCATAAATCTGATCTTCATGTTTATTCTACAAATATGATCTTGCTTTCATCAAGACCTCTTGGAATTCAGGCAAATCCAGAGGATGTCTTGCTAACACTTCTACTTTATTGACAACTCAGAAGAATACTGTCTTAGACATTATTGTAACTTCAAACTATATATCAGAATTTTTTTCTTTCTTTGGTAGTAAATTGCAGTTGTTTTAATGCTACATGACTTTATTTTCCCTAGATTTGCCTCTTTTTTGCACCTGGACCCTCTTAGTATCACATTCAGGCTCGGACTGGCAGTAACATTAATACATAATATTTTTTTTATTTTGGGTCTGTTAATAGATTTTCTCCCTATCCTCAAATATATTGCATAAACCAGAGTGCTATGTACTTAAACCATTGTTTTTCATGCTTAAAATCTATCAATACATTATCAGTATGTGTATTAATCTATGACATAACAGTACAAACACACACAAACATGCTCAATATGATGAAAGACTATGGATAATCACACAATCATTAAGGTTGGAAAAGATCCCAAGATCATGAAATACAATCTTTGACTGAACACCACCTTCTCAACTTGACCACAGCCCTAAGTGCCATGTTCATTTCTTGAACACCTTCAAGAAATGGTGACTCCACCACCCCCTGGGCAGCCCATTCCAATGCTTGACCACCTTTTCCATGAAGAAATTCTTCCTGATATCCAATGTGAATCTTCCTTGGCACAGCTTGAGGCTGTTTCCCCTTGTCCTGTCACTTGTTGCCTGGGAGAGCAGGCTGATCCCCATCTGGCTACAGCCTCCTTTCAGACAGTTGTAGAGAGCAAAAAGGTCTCTCCTTAGCCCCCTTTTCTCCAGATTTAAACAATCCCAGCTCCCTCAGCTGGTCTTCACGAGACTTGCTCTCTAGATCCTTTCCCAGCTCCATTCCTCTTCTAATTTTTTTTTCTGCAATATCTTTTGGAGATCAAATTGATAACTAGATCCTATAATGACCAATATACATCTTGTTTCAGCCATTGCAATTTGAAGGATCTTTTGATGTGGAATGAAAAATGAGTTATTAAAAAAAATCAGGTGAAGTTTCTTCTTAAGCATGCATCTCCAGACTTCACTCATTAAAGTAGCAAGTCTAAATTTACACTGAACAACATCCTTTTTTCTATCTTCACAGGCATATAATTTAAACATTAATTTTAAATAGCCTCAGGGCTGTTGGACAAGTAATGAAGGCTTTTCTTGTTAGCTTCATTCAGTTTTCTCACACAGACTTTAGTTTCTTAGTGAAGAGCCGAAAAGTTTCAAAGTTGCACCATGTAAGAGAATATAACATCATTTCTTCCAAAATGTGTGAGCAAGTAAACCACATAAGGTTTGACTGTTCCTAGAAATCTCTAGTGCATCCATCTTCTCATCAAGTGTTATATAGTGCTATGGCTGGGGTCTGTGTCTAACAGAGAGTGGAAGCAGCATTCTACTCTTCCCTTTGCTCCAATGGAAATAATTTCACAAGGTTTAAGTTGGAAAAGAAATAGAATTAATGGCTCCAGGAGAGCTGAGAATTTTACAGGGTCAATATTTTAATTTTAATTTTTTACTTTTTTCCCTTTTTTAGAGCATGGAGAAGACTAAAGTCTTCAGCAGCCTCTATGTTGAGATTGATAAGGAAGATAAACATGGATTCTGAGCAGCTTTCTGAACTCCTTCTCCAACCATATAGTCCTTGTGCACAGTAACCATGTTCATTATCATAGTGACTATGAACAAAAGACTGTTACAATACTACAGTTATCTGGATGTTGAAGAGAATAGTTTGAATTTATGCTAAATAAGGTATCTGTATACATTTGGAAGCAATTCAGTAATAGTCTAGATTTATGTGATGCAGAATATCTGTATGCTTTTCATAACTGACTTTATAGCTTCCCCCTACCCCCTTGGAATAAATGTTTTTATGTTGTTAAACTAAAGGATTAACAATTCAACAGTAGGATGGCATTTGCATGGAATATTATGCAGAGGAAAATAAAGTTCCATAAATACATTGAAATAGAATAATAATAGCCCAGTGCTGCTTGTATTGCCTACACTGCACAAGTGTTTGGTCACCTACACTGAACATTAAATACTCACTGCAAAATTTAAAGTGTAATACACATGCATTGAGTCCTTTCCTCGCAATGTCAGTCTCATACCATGTGACCAAGTTTCATAAATCTCTTTCTTTTGGCACAGTTACAATAAAATCACAGTACAAACAATTTATGTTACATATTTTGATACAAAGCATATCATTAAATTAACTTCAAAAAGGAAAGATTTGCTATAAACCTGTGAGCACTTGTGAAGTGTGCCATCATTGTGAGGCACTACATGCTGCTGACTTAACTTCATGGTTATAAATCTCTTACATGTATAATCCCCAAACTCTCTTTTCAAATTTAAGTTTCCTTTTTTGTCTTTGCTAAATAACAGTGTGATTCTTAAAATAGTCTGGCACTGTCATGTTACACTCCACAGTTTGTTTATTGTGGTACAGAGCTAGAATGTTTGTTGATAACAAGCATGGCTAACTGCATTAGCAGTGAATATATGATGACACTGAAGTCTCTTTCTTTACATGTGTGATTTTGCTTTTAACTTTTCCCTCATGGAGGACTCAAATTCATTTTAGCCTGGTATCAACACACTTCCAGAGCTGTGCGTTAAAAGAATGTTTATATTGATATAATAACATCACTTTGCCTAGAAAGAGTGTGCTGGGCAGAGAAAGCCGTACAAACCTCAGTCTTCTACTCAGGTCATAATTTATGGATATGTTGCCATCTTTCATAATACAAATCCTAGACTGTCGGTAGTACAGCACATGCTTTCCCTCTTCTGTTAGGGAACTTCTGCAGACCATATCCTCTCTTCACCCATCTGGTGTGTTTCTGTTTCTGCACAAGACCTCTGACCTAACGCAATCTGTGGTTTTCCTTTTGCTGAAAAGAACTGACAGTAATAAAGAAGTCTGTATACTCCCAGCTTAGATAATCTTCTGTAACTTTTGCACATAGACACTTTACACCTTAAGAATTTTCAAGATCATTGATGTTAGAATTCCTGCTAAAAATAGTGTCAGAATTCGCAGATCTTATAGGAAAACTCTATCTGCGAGCAAGTGAGGGAAGTACACAACCTCCTGCTTGTAAAATGCGAAAGGAGGTTCGGGACAGAACAATGTCAGAAGCCTTTCGGGAAGCGTGGGAGCTCACGGGTTTAGTTTCCGTGCCCACAGCCCGGCTGCCGAAGGTACCCGGGCGTTCGTGGTGAGGGCAGGCAGCGACCGCGGCTGTCCGCACCCGTCCCGCGCACTTCAGCCGCCCGAAACCCGGGAAGGGGGCACCTCTAGTTCCCCCAAAAAAGCAACTCACCTGAGCAGTACCGCAGCTTCCCACAGATAAAACCCCGAGACGGCGGCGCGGAGGTAGCGGATCCTGGCCGTGCTGCCCGGAGCCGCGGCGGAGCCCGGCAGCGGCGGTGTCGGAGCCATGGCAGGGGCTCGGGGGCGCGGCTCCGCGGGCGGGGGGCAGCACGCAGCACCCTGGAGAGCTCCGGCGGCTCCTCGCCCGCCGCCCGCCTCAGCGCCCGGCGGCCCCCGGCGCCCTCCCGCCGGGCCCCGCCGCGCCCGCCCCGCCGCTCCGCATGGCAGCCTAATCCCAGCCGCGGCGGCGGCGCCCAGCCGCGGCGGCGGCGGGAGCCCCCCTGCCCGCCCGCCTGCGCCCCGCTCCTGGCAGCAGCCCGCGCTCCGCCGCCGGACGCATGCCGGGCTCGGGGCGCCGCGGCCGCGGCGGGGCGGGCGGGAGGCCGGGCCGGGGCCGCCCCCCGGAGAGCGCGGAGGGCGCGGGGCGGGACCGGGCGCGGCGCGGAGGGGCGGAGGGGAGCCCTGGAGGGGCGGAGGGGAGCCCTGGAGGGACGGCCCTGGTGTGCGGAGCTCCGCTGGGGCTGCGGGGGAGTCCGTGCCCGGAACGGAGCGTCTTCCCTCCGCGGCGGCGGAATCTGTGCCTGCGCGGGGCAGCGACCTCAGGGAGGCCGGGGGAACTCGCTGAATGAACCTCGGCTCTCCCCGAACAGACTGGGAAAAGAGGGGCGCTTCTGCTCTGCCTGTAGGTCTGGTGGTAGGCTGGCTTTCTCTTAGGAAATAGGTGAGGAGAGGTGAGAAACACGTATCTGTATTTTAGTCTCTTCTTTGAAAGTACTGTGCTGATTGACACAGAAAAGGTATATCCTGTTCCATTTGACTTTTTCGGAAAAGAAAGATGGTCTAGAGCCGTAGGGTGAGCTACTAGGGAAACCCAAAGAGTCTGAAAGTTTGACTGGGAAGGAGAGTGGAAGGGACTGTGAGAAGGAACAAGGGAAAGAACATCTTAAGTGGGAAACTGGAAAGTTATTCATGAGAACGAGGGGAGGAGACAGAGAATAAGGTTACAACAATACAGGTGGCAAAAGTGACATGATTACATTTATTGTCAGAGAAACCAAACATTTCAGGCAAACCAGGTGCTGCTTTCCTTAGCTTTATGAGTTGATATTGAGAAATATAGTTTGAGAAATTCTTGTAGGAATCTGTATGATTTGTGCACAAAATAAAACGAAGGATTTGTCAGGAAGGGCTACACCTGGAGAAGAGCAGAAGGGGGAAAATATGTATGAGATTGTAAAGTAGGGCTGCTCTAAAAGACAGTGGACACCCATGCCATCATCTGGGAGAGCCAGTGGGAAGAGAAACCTGGGAGGACCAGTTCAGGACAGAGCTCTGCACTTGTGAGCAGCATCTGACTGGGCCTGTCTCCCTCTCCTTGACTGCCTCAGTGTGATCCACCCGCTTTTTTTCCTGTAGTCGCTATCCCGTGTTAAATGGCACCCCAATACTTGAGCAGCTACAATAGTTGCACAGCCCACATGGTTACCTCATGCCAGACTCTGATTCGAACTATTATGAAGCCATAGAAAACATAAGTGCCAAAGGCTTAGCAGATGTGGAAAAAGGAAAAGGTTCAGCAAGGTAAGGCACATGAAGCAAAGAAAAAGAAACTGTAATTTGAGGGAAGTATAATAAAATCATGATAGAAAAGGAAGACGGAAAGCAGTGAGAATGGAATATGGAACAACTTTTAACACAGTAAAAAACCTGATTAAAAGGTCATCAAGTAGATGAGATACAGGAAGGAAATTAGAAACAAGGATTTTATACATTCCTTATATCCAAAGATAGGTGTAAGTTAGATATAAGGTATTTCATCAGAAAACCTTGAAAGTAGTCACATGTTCCACCTGCAGGTATATTGTCTTTTTAATTTCAAAAAATACCCCAAATGTGGTTTTCACCACAGTTCACAATGTCCCTGTTCTTTTTGTTTAGCTCTTCTTCAAGGTTGTTCCCAGCAGATATCGCTAAATATTAATGCCTACCACACATTTTAAAGACAGGTGAGATTTCTTTGTTGATAACTATCAAGTGTATGGCAAAGAATGCAGTGGAATATCACTAGAAATTTTCCTCTGTTCCCTGAACTTTTTTAATCACTAGTGGTTACATAAAGGAAGGGATGCTCTAAGTTTCTAGGTCCACTCTGCAAAAAGTTGTTCCTTTCTGTTTTGTTCTATCTGTAGTCCTGAATGTCAACAATGATCATGACTTGTTAAAACCCTCAACTGAAAACACAATAACAAACAAACTAATGAATCCCTCTATTTGCTCAGGGACAGTCTGTCAATGCAGGTGCTCTACAGAATCAGTGGAGTACTTTTTTTGTGTATTTAGAAGGGTTGATTCCTTTCTTTCTCCTTAAAATGAGTTTGCAGTGAGGCTGCTTTTCCAGGCCCTGTTTATTTTTGTGGACTATGTATGTCAACAGTGAATTGGTCTAATTTAATTTATTTGCACTGAGGAAAATGCATTTTTCTTATGGTGCTGTTAGTTGAAACTACTATCACAAACTCTCCATGTCTCCTACAATAGGAACAGTTCTATTAATTATAAATGCAGGCTATACTTTAAATATGCAGAGTTCAAGCTTCTCAAAATCCTTGTGGGAAAAATATATGCTTGCTTGTGCTTTAGGTAGCCAGTTTGCTGTTGCATTATTTTACTTTGCTAAGTGAGACTGTTTTTGAGCTTTTGAATATTTTCTGCTGGTAGTGTTAAAATATTAAAATATTTTCTTCTGAGTAAATTCAAACAACCCATCTTGATTTATAAAAGGTTCTAATTCAACAAAACACTCAAGCATATATGTTGACCTCAAAATTTGACAAAATATTTATTAGTTGTTATAAATGTTTTAATTCACTGGTGTTTTAATTACCATCTTCTTAATCTTTCCATATCATTACTGACAGACTTACATGCTTATTATATAAAGCCAAACCAATGATTATGTCCCATATTTAGAAGATCTCTGTGGTATCTTTTGATATTTCTGGCAGTTACAGTAGATTGATAGATGAGACTTGTTTGAACATCTATTTTAAAACCAAAATCCACAGAGTTTCTATCTCAAATATTAATGTTTTTTATTTATATATGCCTCACATACCTAGATAAAAAAAATCAAATATAGGTGGTAAGTATGGGCCATATGCTTACAAAAACTGAACTACATAATTTATTTTCAGTATTACTGGATGTGTTAATTGAAGTACATTCTTTACAAATGGAAAATATCAGTATGTTGAAAAAACTTTTCACCAAAATATTCTAATGTCAATCTCTAATTTTACTTATAACCATCAGGCTGGATATCTACTATATCTCTGGTTCAACTATATATGAAAGCAAATCACTTGTATTTATATGCTTGAGAAATATTCACCAGGAATAGCCTGTGAGGCAAAAATACTTAAAGGGTACTGGAAGAAGATGCTGCTAACGAGAATCATAACAGTATTTTTTGTTGTTGTTCCAAAGATGGGGATAATTGAAAAACTTTGTATATTAGAACAGCAAGAGATAAGATAGATGAATATTATAGACAACCTCAATTTTTTAGCATACAATTTATGCAATTGAATACAAGATAATGTAGCTATTTCAAGTTTTTCACACAGAGGAACCAAAGTGTATATATGGGTGAAAGGATTAACTAATGTGGTTTCTGGTGTAATAGCATTGTTCTGGAATATTAAGACAAACTAATCGTAGTTGTAGTCATGAGAATTTATTATCATTTTAGTATGCCCAATCATAAACACATTATGGTTCAGTATGTTTAATCATTCTGTAAAAAGGCAGCTGACAAATTTGAAAGGTTTCTGAAAAAAACTACAAGAATTTTACAGCTTGGACTACTTTTCTAATATAAGATTAAACTTCATCTTGTAAAAAACTGAAGGTCTTTAGACACCTGCATGAAGTAAAAGCAATTGTGAAGTCAAGGTAAAAACTTTAAGATAATTAGAGAGGTAGTGAATTGGCAAGACTGGAACCTGATAAAAGAGGAATTCAGAATAGAAGAATAATAATCTTTCTTTGAAGCAATTAAATGATTGAAATACCTAAGCGGGACCAAAACTGATCACCTTTAAAGTCTTTAGATCTTGGTCAGTTTTATGTTTTGGATTTGGTGCAGAAGCCACTGGGCAAAATCTGATGACCCTTGAGATTCAGTTCATGTCAGCCATGGCTCCAGTGTTAAAACACATGAATCTAAAAACCCAAAATGTTTTATAATGATATATTCAGCTACAGAGATATTTACTTTCTTATAAGATTGGCTTCCAAACTGATGGTTAATAATCATATGTATCATGATGGTAAGGAATAAAGACCTCATGTGTGTACTCCTTACCACACTTGTATTGCCAGTTTGTACATTCTAGCATTTTAAGAGGGTGTTGTGATGGGATATGACATCACTGTAGTTTTAGATACTGGTTTTACTGAGACATGTTTGATTATGTTAATTAGTCTGGCTTTCTCAGTACACAGGATTCCCCAGGATGTAATTCATTCAAGTGTGAAACCCCAGAGGCTTTGACCTATTACTAAACACAAAACTACAAATAGAATAAATGTTTTTCGATAAACACAGTCCTAAAATAGAAAGGCCATTTTTAAAACATGAGAGTAACTTCACAAAAAAGAAAAATGTAGTTGTTCAATATATCTCAACAAGCAAGAAAAGACTTAGAAATGTGTTTCAGTCTCTGAAAACAAAGTGGAGTCTGTATGAAATGATTTGCCAGACAGTTTTCTCTAAAATATATGTGTTCACCACAAGGCTGAAACATAACCTTCTGAAAATGTATTACATCAAAAGCAAGACTTGGGATAACTAAAATAAATAGTTATACAATGAATAGTAAAATAAATAGACTTTTTAGTTTGGTTTGATGAACTGTTGTCATTGCATTTAATTTTGGTGTGCATACAAAAAAATTGTTTTTAATTCATGGTTAAAGACTTTCAGTCTTTTAACAAACTGTGAAATGCCAGATCACGTGTATTTTTCTTTAGATATTTTTTCTTCTCAAACACATTCTATCTTAAACCTTAATTCTTAAAAGTCAGATGGAGTCCCTGAGTTCCAGTGGCAGCAGTTTTATCCATCATGATCTTTAGATCTGTGCTAATCTACATGAGACACCAATATCTGGAGAGATGGGTTACGATAGTAAGAGAAATTAAAATGAAGATAAATGGTCTATATTTCACTCTTATTGTAAGATATCAATCAATGTTAAGAGTTATTTAAGTGTAGTATGTAAATTTTATTTTAGAGTAATAATATGCCACATGAAAGCCCTCACCATCTTGTAAATAACAGGCATATACATAAAAATACCACCAAGTTGTCTGTTATTGAAATATAAAATTATTGTTAAATATTATTCAGAATGGTTACCAAAAATGTCTGTATGTATTCACTTTATAGGAAGACAACTAAGCAGGGATAAAAATACAGTATAAGTTTGTACTCAAAAAGCCGTCATTACTGAAAAGAAGTTCTGAGGTGAACTGATCTGTTCTCTGTGGTGTCTTGACTGCCTTGGAGCAAAATATGATCTTCTCTTTATGTGCTTATAATTTCTGTAAGAAAATAAGGATCACAGGGAGCTTAATTTTTTCTCCCTGATTTACAAAAAAAAATCAGAACAATCTATAAAGAGGGTAGAAATGCCTATGAACCATTGTGTGCACAGTTCAATCAAAAGCAGAAAGATTTCTATGTTAATTTCATACTTTGTTATTAGCTCCATTATTTAATCAAGGGTTTGATCCATTTAACTCTGCCTAGCTCAAAGCAAGCGAGCTGTTCTGCTGGCTCAAACCTCAAGGGAAATCATTCCTGCTAGTTAGTGAGTGCTCCTTTTTTTAAATTTAATTAATCCATGTCATCATATCAGAGCAATTAAATATCCAGAGTGGCCTGCCATTTTCCCAGTGTGAAACTTCCATTTCTTCTTGTTTGCTTGTTATTTTTTTTAATTCACCCATGGGATAGTTTTGCATTCAGAAAAAGTAACAGATAAGCTTATTGTACTTGTGCAAATTAAACTCCCATGGATTTTAATGGTAGAGGTATGATTGCTTGCATATATATGGTTGAAAATCTGTGGGTCTTGTGGTGAGCAGACTAATTATGAGGTATTTATATTTTTATATTTATATGCTTTATATTTTAGGCTGTGTTGTTTTTGTGCTTGAAGAAGGCGCTTAGACATTTTTGAAATCTGATGGGGCTGGACTATCTCTATTTCTATTGGAGTATTATACATTAAGATGCAAAAAAACCCACCAAAACCCTAAGCCAAAATACTTTCTAAAAGCACTTCTCAGTGGCCATGAGCAGATGCAGCAAAGCCATAGTGACAGTAGGTGTACTTAAGAAGAGAGAAATTAAAGCTGGACATCCAGATTTTCTTATCCTGCCTTACTTTACAGCATTTTTCTTGTTCATCTTGAGAGTATATAGATTTTGCACTGTATCCTGGGAGCTAAGAAATACAAGTATGCATTTAGGGAGAGAGTAAATGCTAAAGACATAGAATAGTGTAAAATCTCCCCCTGATTATTCTCTCTCTTGCTGTAGTTTGTGTTCAGCCCTGGTTCCACTGACTGTATACAATAAGTGTATCATAAGGATAAAGAAAGGACATAAATCTAGTAAGGATATTATGTGCTGTATAAACGTTTAATAACCCTTTCAATTCCTGTGTGACTTAAATAGGTTGCAGGGGGTCCTTTATAATGATCTAGAAAGCAATTCCAAAATGTAATACCTAGTCAAGCTTAGTTTGGTAGTTGGTTGTTTCTTTATAAACATTGTTACTCAAAACTAATTCTCAGAGTTGTGAATGAAAGCCAGACTATTTTTGCCCACATTTTTGTCAGCTTTTCTTAACTACATTTTTACATCTATTCACCTATTTCTGCTAATTAATTTACTGTAAAATGTATTACTTTTTGTGATAATCAATTACATTACATTGGTTTTTTATTAATTACTTTTTATATGAAATGAGTGCTTGGTAACGTTTTGACTTGTTTATAAGAGCTTGGATGACTGGATCATTTGCATTGAGGTATAATAATGACTATTACTAGGAAAAAGGCAGACATGTATTGGGCTTCCCATGTTGCTATTATTTTAATGTTTATTTCACTGCATTCTATTAATTCTCAAATCAATCTGCCTCCTAACATAAGCTCTTACTGTCTTCTTCGTTATTTCATGTTGGCAGTATCTGTCACACCTTTGAAAAGTATAATATTTAATTATTTGATTTTTTTTCCTCTGAAATAAACTGATTGTCTTTGGTTTTGCTCTTATCTATTGCTTCCTACTTTTACATCTCTAGCTAGTGCTGTTCATCACTGAAACACAGATATGAGAGGCAGCACATATGAGAAGGGCTTGTAACATGACTATTAGTTGGTATTAGTATAGCATCTCCTAAGTCAGTATTGGGTTTGTGCCTATACTTTGGAATTATTTCTAGGAGCTGTTTGGCACTATCTTTCTTTCAAATGTTACTCTAAATGAAAACTGTTTAGATAACACTAGTTCTAAGCCAAGTGCAAAAACTTTTCCATGAGCATTTTTAATGTCCTCTGAAATTCAACTGTACAACTAAAGCTGTGGACTTTGTAGAGATCTACTGTAATTTTTTGGCTGGCAGTAGCTTGACAGTGGGAGAAGATGATTTCAATAATTCACCACTGTGGATTTTTTTTAAGGTGTGCTGCTCTCGACTCTGTCCAGCTTTTATGTGTGTGTGGCAAATTGCTTTATATGGGGAGAGGCTCTAGAAAAGCTTTGAAAGATGTAATTCTACACAGTTACTCCTGTTTTGTTTCACTTAATGCAACTATTTGGCCATCCTTTTAATGAGTTTTTTTCTTAGCTCATTCTTCTGGAACGGAGGAAGAGGTGAGTCAATTATGTATGCATAACTTAAAGGGATATAGTTTTAAAATATCATGTAAGTCTTGAAAGCATAAACTTTCAGTAATGATAAAGCTGTGCCAGGCACTTTGCAGCCAGAGAGGTCTTCAATATTAGAAAATGAGAACAAATTAAATTCATCGACTTTTCAAGGTGCCCTGTTTAAGTTATGTTTTAGGACAAGTTTGTCTGCCTTTTGAGGCTCACTTCTCTAGGAATAGCAGGTGCAGCCTGCAGGATAGTTCTTCAGCACGTGTGCTTTGAAGAGAAATGCATATAGGAGTGCATATCTGCATAGTTTTGAGAATGTTATAGACTAGATTGCACTAGACAGCATGGCCAGCAGGACCAGGGCAGTGATTGTCCCCCTGCACGTGGCACTGGTGAGGCCATAGCTGGAATCCTGTGTTCAATTCTGGGCCCCTCACCACCATAAAGACATGGAGGTGCTGTCCACAAAAGGATAGCAAAGATGGTGAAGGTCCAGAGCACAGGTCTGATGAGGACTAGCTGAAAGAGATGGGAGTGTTTAGTCTGGGGAAAAGGAGATTCAGGGGGACCTTCTCTAACTATCCCACGCAAGGTGGAGGTCAGTCTCTTCATCCAAGTGAAAGTGATAGGAGAAGAGGAAATGGCTTCAAATTGTGTTGGGGGAGTTTTAGCTTGGACATTGGGAAAAATTCCATCTCTGAAAGGATTGTCAAGCATTGGAACAGGATGCTCAGGGAAGTGGTGGAGACACCATCCCGGCAGGTATTTAAAAGTTGTGTAGATTTCAAACTTGGGGATGTGGTACAGTGATGGTCAATACTGGTTTATGGTCAGATTTTTAAGGGTGATAGTGTTTTTGCTCTAAATGATGCTATGAAGTACTTTGAGTTTCAACTTGGTTGAGCATGTATTTTATAATAACTTTTACAAAATGTGGAGTTTAAGTTATATTTGGTGCCCTAGTGATCATTTGCATGTACTTATTGAATTCAAAATCCTCTTATCTACTGTCAAGAAACTATATAGCAATATATATTCAAAGTCAACAGCTGTCTACGCAGAGCTGTGAAGATGACTGTCCTGACCTGATCTGTGAATCAAATATCTGTGCAATGTTGCCTTCAAGTATCCATATCACATAACTCATCTTTGGTTACATCAGATATACACATCATTGTAATCCTTTAAGGGGAAGGCCAGAGGAAAACTGTAGGACAAGTGCATTCAGCACATTGCTGTTGAGTGCTGCAGAGAATAGTGTACATATTTCTGAAGGTGGATTTTTTTTTTTTAGGCAGAATATATTAGTGTCACAGTGAAGAAGTTATTTCAGTAATAGCTCTCTATCAGATATTGACTGCAAAGTAGCACTTATTAAATACGTTTCACCCCTTAAGATGTTTCTTCATACCTGTTTGTGTATTAGCTGTTATAGGTTAGGCTGTAAACAAACAACACAATAAAGATACATTTTTGCTTTTTATTTGTCTCGAAAAGTCTCAGATTTAAATGTTAACTGCTGCTTTTGTAACTTGTGCATGCTGGAACATAATGTGTTAGAGAAACAGTTTTTCCTCTCCAAATGTGCTGTAATCAAAGGGTTTTGCCTCAAAGCTACTCTTTGAGTTTCCAGTGTATTCTTAATTTTTATGAACTAAATGCTAATCTATATCTAGTAAATTTTGGTCTAAAATCCCTGTTCAACAGTCGGTATTTCATACATGTATGTGCTGATCATTCACATGATGCATCTCGCCTTTAAAACATCTATAACAAACTGAATCTCATTGAACTGGCTTGTAGCATTATTTAGGTGCACAATAAAACTCCAAAACAGCAAGCTTGTTTTTATTTCAGATTATTTTTGCCAGCTTTCTGGTCCAGCATGGCAACTGTTTTGTTCTTGGATGATCCAATTACAGAAATCCTGAACTCTGCGCTCCTAGATGCTTCAACAGCAGGAGGTTAGAGTGATGGCCAGACACTTAAAGGAGGCTGGAGTGACTATCCTGCACTGGTTATTCAAGCTGTAGGTGGGGGACAAATGGGACAGACAGCTTGTACTACTTAGCTGTAGATAGTGGTTTGGGTTTTTTTTCTGTTTTATTAACTATTACATGGCCTGAATCAGATGTGTATTTGTGACTTGTGTGGACAACAACAATGCACAAACACACTACAGCAAACGCTTAAATATGACACAGCACTAAGTTTTGTCTTAAGTATGGTTCAAAATAAATACTAAAGCCTCATCTTGAATTAATGATTGAAAACGTTTGTACCTTAATTGTATCTTAGTTTCAAATACTCATTTTTTATTATCTCTGTTATGTTGTCATTGAGTGGATACAAAGCTAAAATTTTTGAGTCCTCTTTTTTGACATAACTACAACATAAATTGAAAGACTCTTGGGAAGTATAAAGTGACAACGAATCATAAGAACATCCTTTTTTAGTGATACATAAGTTTTACATATTAAAAATAACATCCTTGGCTGCATTTTTAGTTCAATACAACATGAATTTTACTTCAGGTGAAGATGTAAAGTTGATATGGAACTTAAGGCTTTATTTCATTTATTAACAAAGAAAATGTATGAGCTAAGATGAAGAATTTCAGAAAAGAGCAGGCTGCATGCCTGCATGCAAAATTTATAGAACTGCATTTCTTTCTTCAATTGTAATAAATTCATTAAGCAGTATAAAATCACAGCAGAATTGAGATTTTTATTTCAAGGCTTTACTTAAATGAATGTTGTCCTAATGTGAAGAAAGCCACTGCCCTCATACAGATTTTTCATTAGTAGATAAAACTATTTTGAGGAGTTAATATAAGCATTTGAAGAGGATAGTTGCTGGGAAATGGAGGAGGTACAGTTTTCAGAGACTCCCATTCACTTAGATCATGCATGTGTGTTAACATGCATGCTAACATGTACTCAGAAATTATCTGCTTTGCCCCTAAGTCGGTGCATGCAAAGCACAGGCACATGAAGGATCCAGTGGTCCTGCCCCATGGAGAAGAAAATGTGTCCTGCTCTATAAGCAAACAGTCTTTTGTTCTTTCTGAGTCATATTTAAGAGGATGTTTTTATATGTCACAGCTACAGCAGTGAGATTCCATAGGCACCATTTTATTGTAGCTTTAATGATTTTAGCAAATGGATTGGAAACTAGCAGTTTCTAAAAGTTTCTAATTTTTGTAAATTTCAGAAAGACAGTATCCTTGAGGATTCTTTGAGACTGAAGATAAAGGGGTCAAAAGAAATGGAAATTTGTAGCTTTACATGCTCATGTTGCAGTACCTGTAGTGTCAAAAAGGATAGTTACTTCAGAGGAAAAAAGTCTCTCTACATCTACAAAACAGAACAAGTGAAGGGGAGTTCTGCCTGTGTTGGTGGGATGGCAAATTCCCATGGATTTCATAGTTTTGGCCTTACTGAAGACCAGCAGTCACAAAATCATAGAATATTCTGTGTTGGAAAGGACCCATCAGGGTCATCCTGTTCAACTCCTGCACCTGCACAGGACATCCCAAGAGTCACACCATGTGCCTGGAAGCATTGTCCAACCACTTTTTGAACTCTATCAGGAATTTTGACCATTTCCCTGGGGAGCCTGTTCCAGTGCCCAGCCACCCTCTGTGTCAAGAACCTTTTTCTAATATCCAACCTAAACCTCCCCTAACATAACTTCAGGCTGTTCCCTTGTATCCTGTCACTGGTCACCAGAAAGAGGAGACCAGTGCCTGCCCCTGTATTTTCCCTGTTAAATCCAGCCTCTCATTCCCCATCATCCCTGTACATCCAAGACTGCCCCATCCCAAGTGCAGAATCCAGCACTTTCCCATGTTAAGTTTCATATGATTGCAGATTATCCAGCCCTCTAAATTGTTGAGGTCTCTCTGCAGGGCCTCTCTGCATTCAAGGGAGTTGACAACTCCTCCCTCCCAATTTATAATTATCAGCAAACTTGCTCAGTGCTCCTATGAGTCTCTATCCAAGTCATTAATGAAGAAAGGATTTTGCTGAATTGGAAAATATCTTGGCTCTGCTTATAGGTGAACTGCAATCTCACATGGAGTATCAAGTTTCTTTATTCTGAATCATGTTTCTTGTATATTTTTGTACCTTAGTTTTTTCCTGAGGAGAAGCAGAACTCGAAGCAAGTCTATTTCAGTCACAGACTGAAAGTCACAGACTGTATAGACAAGGAAATTCAGATTCAACTGAAATAATAAAGCTGTGGTGGAAGCAGTATGTACTATTAGTACGTATTTAATATTGAAGTTTCAGTTTGAACCCTGAACAACTTCAGAGATACTGGAAGAATTAACAAGATCAATTTATCATCACTGTTTCAATTGTATCTAAATGGTATTTTTCGTTCTTAGTTCTCAGAAAGGGTTCTTGTTGCTGAAATTGTCATCAGACTATGCTTTGGGGTTTTTTAAAAAGCTGTATGTCAGCTAAGGAGATGAGAGACACAGATGAAAAATATGCCACTTGTATTCAGTGTGAGATTTTGGAACAGATGAGGCCCTGGTGGATCTAATCCAGATTCATTCATTTTTCCTGATAGGGAGCTGTGGTCTATATGCAGAAATGATGTTAAAGAGTGATTCATACCTTCAATGTGGAGACATAAATGTGCAGAACTCAAATACTCTCTGGCTGATGAGTAATCCTACAGTGGATTTTTGTGACCACTTCCTTGGAATAAAGGAAGTTGGATGAAAAACTGTGTTACAAATGTAAATAGCCTTACATTACAAATGTAGCGTGCCAGTTCAGCAATTAGGATATCTCACAATATTACCAAGGGAGCAGAAATGCAGTAATGACAAAAAAAAAATTAAGCTGCTGTGCATTTTCTGGGCCTCAGTAGGGTTAGGATGCAGTCTTCAGGAGTACAGAGAGAAACTGATGCTGTCAACAGTTCTGTTCTTGTCTCTATGGCACTGCTTCATACCATTTTTAGGAAAAGCAGAAGTGTGTTTTTAATTCTCTGACAAACTGAAGAGTCTCCAAATGCTTTGGAGATTGTAACGTTGTCTGACTTTGAGAATGTGTATAGTTATTTTCAAAATCTGTTCTATAGTATTGCTATTTCTTTTTTCATTCCAAAATCTAAAATGGGAGTAAAAATTCTTTCTTATCTGCTTCTTGGCATAGCTGAATGTACATGTGAGATCCATCCAGGTCGTTGAGTTCTACCCTGATGATGAAGGCAAAGAAAAAAACCCCATGTCTGAGATATTAATAAAATATAGGATATTCAAGCAGACTCGGTGTGCTGGAAATATTATTAATTTTTTCATTAATGTCAAGATACTTCTGCTAGAGGATAGTAAAAATATTTTTACTGTATAAAAACCTCTTCACAAAAATATCTCGTTCATCAAAAGGTTTTTAATAAAAGGTGGAAGGGTTGAAGGTAGAAGGGTTGCAGCTTTTATGACATCCGTGTAGCAGATAAGGCAACAAATCGAAACACATTTAGGAAAAAGATGACTGCTACCTCCACTTATTTTGAACAGGATTCAGAGGCAGTAGCAGCAGAAAAAAATCTGAATAGTTCAGAAGCTCTGTTTGCACTAAAAACCCAAGCTATGTTTTGCATTCTTGAAAAAGTGGCAATACAAAATCTGTATAAAGCAAATCCAATCTAATTAATATTGATTCTTGAAAGCATCTCAATTCTTTACTTCCTCAGGCAATAGTAATTGTTTACATGTTTCACAATCTGTTTCAATATCTCACAAAGATTAGCAGTGAATGGAGTGAACTCTGATGTCAGTGAAAAATAAGATAAAAAATTGTGTTTCAAATATCTGAGCAGTGTTTATCAACAATCCAGACTTCAACTGTGTTGTTTATTTTTCTTTCAATATTAAAATGTGACAGACTATTCTTATTATAATGGTGTAGTCCATGCAGCATGAGGGGGAAGGGTTTAGAAATGTATTTAGACTTATCTCGGCAGTTATGTTTTACCATTATGTTTCATTTAAATGGTTCTATTTAAAACTGAGATTAAGGAGTATGCTTTGAAAAAAACTTCAATTCAATATAACCAGCATGACTCTTCTTTCACAGTGCTCTTCCTTAAAGGTAGTATATTATGGACTATTACTTCAGAAGAATAGTTTTTTCATTATTATGCATGCCTGCACACCTGTGGGAATCACTGTGAATAAGTGAAGTCCATTAGGTGAAACAAAGGTAAAATGGAAAAATGGTTGAATTTCCAGAGTTAATAACAAAGCTACTTCATGCCTATTGGCAGTAGAGAGACATAATATCTTTTTATAGTAAGGTTGCACATATAAATGAATTTCTGGAGTTAAATACAGTGCAGGCATCTTGCAAAGCCAGTGGGCAGGAAACAAATTTCCCTGGGCAACCATGAGACATTTGGAGCCTGGCATTACAGTGAACCAGAATTTGTTTCCAGCTACAAGGAAGGCAAAATTCAGTTCTTTGAAACATTTTCCCTGGAAATGAGATATGTGCAAAGAGCTTATCTCAACAGACATTAGAATGCAGAAAGGAAGATGGTTTAGTGTACCCCAGGTTTCCTCTTTCAGCACTCATTTAGAAAAATTTCAAGATACAAATATTTTGTATAGATGTGTTACAAATTGTGAATGTCTTTTTAAAATCTCTTATTTATTGAATGAAGGAAAATGGGAGGAGTTTCAGAATGCTGTAAATATCTTATAGAATGTTGGGATACTGGGGCCAGCCTGCTCAGGGATGTGGTCATCATCTGTCCTCATAACTGAAGATTTTCAGGATGTAGTTGGACATTGCTAAATAATCTCATCTAGATTCCCTTTCCCATGGAAGGCTGGAACACATTCTCTGTCAAGTGCCCTTCCAACCTGAGCTGGAATAGATATTTTATGTAAGATTTGTGTTGGACTGGGTCTCATGCTGATCATTTTCCAGGTGTAGATGGCTGTCAGAGACCTCTGAATGATTTGTGCTTCCTGCTGGGGGGAAGGAATTTTTCATTGTCTAAGATAACAATTTTGAAATATGACTTTTTCTTTTTTCACTGACAACTTGTCACAGTCAACAGTAATTTATGACCAGTAGTGATTGATATGCCTTATCTGAGATAATTTGCTTTCCAGATAGTGAAACAAACAACAAACTTCCCACTGTGAGTTGGATCTATTTGTTTATGGAAAAGCTTGTACTATTACCCTTAACTGAATAGCTCTAAGACAGGGCCATCCTGCCAAGATAATGTTGTTTAGACCTTGCCAGATCATAAAAATAACTAAGATTTCAAAAAACTTGTCTTGAAGTGCATACAGAAAAAGCCTGAAAGGGGCATACAAAAACAGCCTGTGAAGTTAAGAAAATACTTAAGCATGGACTCAGTTTAGCCTTCAGAACCAGATAATTTTCCAGATATTTTTCCAGATATCTTTCACCAAACTCTGAAGGACACTAAATAGACACATAACAATTGTCACTGTATTTGCCAAGGTGAACAGACCAGGAAAATATTTTGCTTTTTCTGTAAGTTTTCTCATCTAAGATGATTTTCTCCAGTGGAAACAAGAAGTTGAATGCATAATGACTTCTTTTCAGCTTCCTGTTTTAGGGAGTGAGTGTGCATGTGTATATATATATATATATATACTTCTGTTAAACATGAAGATACTACCACCTGGTCTGTTGAAGAAACATAAACTATTTGTATATGTTTGTAATTAAATGTTCAGAAAGAAGAGATATAACTTAGCTTTGCATAAATGTAGGCCAGGTCCCTTCTTAGCTCAACTCAGGATTCAGTTAAACCATAGAAAAAAATCTAATGGAAAAGCTGAACAGCAACTGAAAACTGCTGAAAGTGCTTTATTTGATCTGGGAAAACTATTCTTTAGTGGACTAAGTACTCTTTGTTGATGCTCTCTCACTACTGAAATTTGTCAATGTAACAAAAAAAAATCTACCAGATTCGCAAAACTTTTTTACCCGAGGAAGAAACAGTGCTGCAATTTTTCATGGCTTATAAGATCTTATGAAGAGAGTTTCCAGTTACATTGGAAAAAAGTGGAGAGATGGAGGGAAATACAAGCATCACTAAATGCCCTCACTTTTCATGGATAGTATAAAAGAGTTTTAATGTATTATTTCACCAAGGTCTTGTAGAATCTTTTTCACAGCTTGTAAAAATTAATGTGTACTGACTCCCTGTGTGCTCAGGAGCGTGTGCATGTTGGAGATTGTAAATGTTTATCTGTTGTTATTGCTAATTCTAGCAGATCTGACATATGGTGTTGCACTTGAGATTACTGACACTGTATCGCCTAACTTCCAATTTCCAAGTAGGCTGTAACAGGGAAAGCTGTTAATGTGCTATGAATTTGTAAAATTCTTTAAAAAAGATAGGGTGTTAAGTGACTTCTGCTATGTGTTTAGCAGGATGCCTGGTCAACAGCGTTGACTGAGCAGCATCTAAGCTGTCTGAGTAGAAACAGAAGCCTTGTAGCACTACATCTGGATGAAGTCATTCAATGACAAATGGTGTCAGACCCACAAAATGACCAAGAGGGGCAGATTTTCACCTGCTGCAGGTGGTACTGCAGTTCCCAGTTCTGAGACTGTAAAGTGACAAAGCAAGTTCTCATCTGGTGGCAGGGATCTCTGCCTTTCTGCTTCCAGAATAAGAGCACTGCACTGTAGCCTTAGCAAAAGCAGCTAATTCCCAGGACTAATTTATTGAAAATAAGTTAGTCAGATTCAGCATTATTTGATATAATTGTAACAGTAAACTGTACAGTGAAATATTGGGCTGATTTGTAACAATGTCCTTTGATTTCCTGTGTTTGTGCCTCCCATAGGAAGACATTTCTTTGCACTTTATAATACACAAAGGTAGGTTTTAATTTGGCTGAAGTGGCCAGCTAGAAACTGGCTGAGCACTGCTTCAAGAATTAATACTGTCATGTTGGTCACACAGTTCAGAGAGTCATAGAATGGTTTGGGAAAAAAAAAAGGAAAAACGACCCTAAAGATCACCTGGGTCCAGCTGACTTGCCCATAGGCAGGAGCACAGCTACACATGTAGCAAACAAATACCTTTAGATACTCCTTGGCAGAGCAGGTGCTGAAAGAACACACAGCTCTGCATGGAGATGACTTCAGTGGGCTGCATAGAAAAACATTTCATCAAAGATTCTACTTGCCCAGCAGCAATTTTGCTTAGAACAGAGAAGTCAGGATTTTTCATTTCTCCAATGCTATTTTCTTAACATGAATCTGCTTTACAGTGTATTTTAGAAGAATTGTCTGCATAGCATATCTGAGAAATGAAACAAGAGGAAAAGCTGTGCCTCCAAAATGCAAACTGCCCCAATTTACATTTCACTATAAAATTAAAACAAAAAAAATCATTATTTGATGTTTTCATGTACTGAATCTTAATGTAATCCACATATACATTATGAGATAACTGCTAAAAATATCAGACTTCTCTTACCCTATTTCTGCCTCCCCCTAAAGCAAATAAAAATACACGGTGAAAACAGGTATATTAAAAAAATTTAAAATGATAAAAATTTAGTATCAAACAATACTAAGGACTGAAATGTTTACTTAGAAGGTTGTTCAAAGAGAACTCCAAGTATCCAAGGGATAATTCAAATGCATTCATTTTCCTGAAGTTACCAAGTGAATGCTTCTTTAAATTCATGAAGTTTCCCATTGTGATGAGCAAATTTCCGAATAGACATGTTTAGCAAAAAGTTGCTTGCTAACCTTTAAACTTTATTCTAACCCCTCAGACTTTTTTCTGTTTTAAATTTATATTTTCTGTTAAGGATTTGTCCTGAAAACTTGTTTTGTTTATATATATATATAGAATAACTAATACACATGCAGATATTTTCCTTAGATTTATATGTTTTTAATATGCATTGCATATTTTGTTGTATTAATTTTTAAACTTGTCTTGCGCATTCAGTAAAGTGACATGCATCTTAAACATATGATACTAAGATATTCTGTAATAATGAGCTGTAATGACTCTTGTAGTTGTAAGCAACATTCTCTGTCTTTCTTGTGTTACCTTGTCCTTTAATAGAATGAACAATACATGGTTCTTCCAGGTGTCATTCCAATGCCTATATAGTTTCCCCAATGCTTGACCAGGTCTTGCAGATCTAAGCATAGTAAGTTTAATTTTAGAGCAAAATTATTGAGTTGATGGCCATACCTATGAGGTAGAAAATTGTGTGACTCTGGAGTATAAAATAAAAACTTCAGCTGTGAATGCTTGACATTCTGTGGAAGTGGACAGACTATCAACTACTATAATTGTGCTTGATGACCTTAGAGACCTTTTCCAGTCTAAACAACTCTAAGATTCTATGTGGTGAGGTTGTTGGGGCAGATATATTTGTAGAATCTTCTCATGACTCCCCATTCTGGTTGAAGTCGATTTGCAATACTGATGGCTTTTCTGTCATTTGTAGCTTCATGGCTAGGAGAATGCTGTTGGAGGCAAAGTTTAAACAAAAAAAAAAAATGAGGGATATGTAGTGATTACTTTCAGACATGGGAGGTCTGAAATACAGCCACAACCATTTTTGAGTTTACTCTGCAGGTGTGATTAAGTATCCCAACAGCATATATACACTTTATACTGATCTGGGAACAATTTAGTTAGGAAAAGTGAATGTGAAATTTCTGTCTTCAAGTAATTGCTTATATTCTATTAATAGTAAAACAAATACTAAAATGCAGCATGGCAGAATATCTGTGAAAGCTCCTGTCTGAGGAACATTTGAGGAGAAAGAATGATTTGACTACTTTTTCAGTAAACAATCAGGTTTTGCTAGGTGACAATAAAGTGACATCTGCCCAGCTCTGCAGGTTCTGGGTATATCTGACTGTATGGTCCAGCTGACTTAATGAGCACAATATTGAATTTGCATTATAGGAGCATGTCAGCCCCCATGTGTGCACCCATGTATTCAACTCTGACGTAGGTTGCTTCCTTAGGGTTGATATAAGCACAGAGTTGTAGGAAATATAAACGTGCTTGATCCATTTATTTGTAAGAATTAGTGAATCCTTAAATTAGTGTCGATTATGCCCTTTTTTTTCTTTTTAGATTTTGGACTGTGATTTGTTATATTACTGCCTAAACATCAGCAAATGGGAGGAGGAGGGAATTTAACTTGATGATGCTTATGGGTCCCTCCCAACTTGAGATTTCTATAAATTTATGAATGGAAGATGTAATCATTCCTGATCAGGCAATGATTAGGTAAATTTGGGGATTTATAATTCTAGGTCTACTTTAGAACTGTAATATTAAAATTTTCCTATTTGTTCTTAACAAGAGAGGTGCTTTGGTAAATTAAAATTGAGGGAGGATTCAATAGTTTTAAGACTGAAATTCAAATGTCCAACAGTTTAAAAATTAAGTTATTGATATTTGTCTATGACCAGTTTGTTTTGAAAAATTTTTTTAACAAAGTGTTCTCTTAAAGTATCATAGAGTGTGCTTTTGCATCTCTGTTTATCATCTGTGCTGATTTTACAATAATCAGGCTTAGCTGCTAGTTTAACTCTCATATACAAGATATATAAAAAGCAAGGAAAAAATGAGGGTATGTGTTCCCAAATTTAGCAGAGTTCTGAAAGTCCTTCTAATGCAATAGCTGTTTGTTTTTTTAATTTTATTTTTTATTTAAGCATAAATGGGATAGCCTTTTTAGTGTTTGTAATATCTTAAGAAAATATTAAATACTTGAATGTTCCTATGCTGCTTTGTTTTATGTTTTGTTCTTGCCAATTTTTCTTTAGTCTCTTTAGTTTGCTGGCATTTTCCCTACAACCTTCTGTCTACCCTACAGCACTTCTAGCAGCAGATCTGTTTTCATAAATCACTTTGAGAGAAGCCAACACTCATAAAGAAAATATATGTTGATTTTTGCACAGTCCTGACATCTAACGGAAAGTTAAAATAAAGGCCACAATAAAATTCCACTGCAATTCATACCATGCTTGGTTTATGTTCTATGGATATGCAGTTTTTCCTTTAAATTAGAATATCATTCTGATTTTAATGGGGTTTTTGTTTGTGAAATAAGATGGTAATGAAATGAAACACAACTAGGTTCCAGTCCTGAAATCCGTTCTTGCTTTTTCATAAAGGCAAAGCTTTCACTGATGTCAATGACAGTTTTGCCTGAATCAGAATTGCAGGATTGGGCTGATAGTGTCTGACTTAATGAATTTCAAAGAGGAAATTTCATTCCGTGACCAGACAGATCATTTTGGAGTGTCTTTCACAGCCAGTGAAAATGCATCTTGTGACTATGTTTTTGTTTTTCTTTTGTTTTCATGCTTCTTTAAAGCTTTTTTCCCCTGAGTGATGTTAGTCTAACAAATAAGCAGAGTGTTTTACTTGCAAGGATAGTAATGAGATTAATGGAAGAGCATTTTAGAATCTTACTGAAATATGCATGAATTATTTTTTATTATTATTATTTTGTTCTTTTTGGTAGTAGGACTGAAAAAGGTTTTGCTGCAACATTCTTTTTTTTTCTGTAGAAGTTTGCTTTGCTGCTTGGTAACTGCAAAGCTTATTTAATTGAAAAAGACAAACTCCCACACACATTTGAGTCATCTTAAAATTGGCTAACAATCCCAGATATTTAACAAAGAGAAGGCTCAGAAGAAAGAAGAGGGAGTTTGAGTCCATAGTAAACAAGGGAAGAAATGTGTATGAAGAGAGGGTCGATGTTGGAGTTTTTCTTTCCCATTTGCTTTGACAACAGAACCTGCTACCTCTTTTGCCTAATATTCACTATCTTGCAACTCATGGCATTTATGGAGCAATAAATGCAACCAGTTATATCCCAAAACAAGGCCTGTGGGGATTGATAAAGGGCAATTACTTATTTTTAGTACATCTGCCATGTAGAACTTATGGTACTAGGTGTGGTTTAGGGATTTGTTAGTTTGGATTTTTTAAGACACAGCCAGCCTTTATGCACAAAGCTCTTTACCAAGCTTTGCAAAGTGACCTTAAACTGAGGTTGCCTGTTGCTGAAGTAATTCAATCACAGGCAGGTTCACAGATGACAGTGCCTACTAGTATGCAATCTATCACTGATTTTAGACTGTAATGACCATCACTCGCACTTAACCATGCACAAAATTATGTGAACAGCACAAGGGAAAGCAGATTTTTCATCTTTATTTGAATAGATGTAAATGCTACTTTTTTTCTCCCCCTCACACACTTGCTTAACATGCAAATACTTTAAATAGTACTGGATCAGAACTATGGTATCTGGCTTGCTGGACCTGGCCTTAGTAAATGTTTATGAGAAAACATGCAGTAATAGGAATTTCTCAGAAGGTTGTTGTGAGGTGTTTAAATTGCTCTGTTTTACAAACTGTGTAAAGGGAGAGGTTTATAACACCAAACCTACTGAACTGAATTCTGTCTTGTGTCAGACTTCTTTTCTCACTTTTTCCTTGCTATTTGAAACTTGTGACAAAAAGGTCACTAAGGAGCTGAAACTACGTTTTCAAAAAGGCTGAAAAATAGGTGATATTGGAGAGGTGGATCAGGATTGTGGAAAATGTACCTCAGGATGGTCTGGCCTGTATTAAGGAAGTTTTAACTATAGAATGTATATTTTCTTCCCTGTGGGAGTCAGTGCAGTAGTGTTGCTTCCTGTGCCTTTTTGCCATGAAGGGGAATTTGATATGCTGTCATAATTTTAGCAATG
Source organism: Luscinia megarhynchos (assembly GCA_034336665.1). Lineage (NCBI taxonomy): Eukaryota > Metazoa > Chordata > Aves > Passeriformes > Muscicapidae > Luscinia > Luscinia megarhynchos. The sequence goes on along the minus strand of CM067566.1, from coordinate 35,133,453 downwards.
CTTTTCTCTGTTGTAGCTGGAGTATTGTACGAGGAACATGAGATGTCCTTCTCCTCAGCATAGACTGCTCCAAGCTAAGTGGTGGTGATGTGTCCCTTTGGTCTGGAAAGAGGAGCAGGGAGACAATAGTACCTACACTGTCTGCATTCAATCAAACTTTGGGAAGACTCTTCTTTATGGGGACACCCTTGTCTTGAATACTGATCTAACTATTTAGAAATAAAAAATAAAAATAAATAAAAATAAAAAAACATCTCAAACCAACAAGAAATTTCAGGAAGAAAACAAAACAGCAACCCATAAACCTGGACAAGCTGTCTCACCTCATGGTCTCCTTTTATCACATTTGATATTGTATCAAGGAGGTAAATAGTAAAATGCAGCAGACTGAAACAACGGTAGCACAGTTTTTCTGAAGCAAGATGAGGGATGCAATCTGAACACTAGCATTGAGGATTATATGTAGTCAGGGACCATGTACTTCAGATAAGAGTAATCAAGTAGTAGGGCATACAATTTAAACCAATTAATTTCATGTTTTAGATGGCAGAGCCAGCAGGAGATGCCCAGAGCTTGTTGAGGCTACACAGGTCGTTAGGACTGCACCAAGGAATACCAGCCACTTCAGCCAGAAAGCCAGATTCACTGGTGTCCCAGCTTAAATGCCTCTATGCTACCACATGCAGCATGGGGAATAAAGAGGAGAGATGAGATGTGCCCATGCCTGCAGGGCTGAAACCTTATTGGCATCATTGAAACTCTGTGGAATGGCTCCAACGACTGGAGTGCTCAAATGAAAAGATACAGGATCTTTAGGAAGGATGGACAAAGGAGGGCCCAAGAGAGGGCTCAAAAAATTGCATCCCTACAAAGGGTAAATCAGTGAAGAACAGCAGGAGGCCTGCATAGATGAACAAGGAGATCCTGCATAGATTTAAACATGTAGCTTAGAGTGTGGAACCAGTGGAAGGTAGCCTGGGAGGAGTACAGAGAAATTATCTGAACAGCCAGGGATCCTTAACAAAGCTAAAGTACTGACAGAAATAAATCTGGCCAAGGACATCCAAGGTACAAAAAACCGCTTCTTTAGGTACCCCAACAATAAAAGAAATACTAGGGAAAATAAAAGTTCTCCCAGGAAGGACACAGAAGTCCTGGTCACTTGGACATGGAGGAGGCCAAGGAAGTGAATTAGTTTATTTGCCTTGGTCTCCACCAGCAAGGGTTCAAGCCACAGCACCCAAGTTGCAGAAGATAAAAGCAGAGATTAGCAGTGCCATATCTTGTAGCACAGCAAAGAGTCATGATCAAGGAAGGTGATTCTCCTCTGTTCTTTTGGGCTTCTGAATTTACTCATTTGTCAAAAAATACAAATGTTATAGCTACTACAGTTTCCTCTGCATACAAAGAGAAAGATGCAAACCCTCTTTTTTCTTGTTGGCACATTAAACATAAGAGGCTCATATTAAGTGAACTAACATTCTAGGCTTCCAATGTCAGTGGAATTTGTGCTGGTTTAGCTGGAGGGAATAGTCCAATAGACTCACTTTGTCAGGGACTATTAATATTTTCCAGGTTTAATTTAGGCATAAAGCTCTGAAGCAGTGTATTTGTGAGCGAATCCTAGTACCAGTTACAAGATCATGGCTCAAGTGCCCTTTGTATGAGTAATGACTGGGGAGGAGGGGAGGTGAGAGAGCTGGGAATGCACTTTAAGAAAAATTCAGAGTGATGGAAAATATACCTGTAATAGTAATATAATTCCAGAGCACCCAGAGTTTTCAGAAATTCCATTACAATACAGTTCAATACAATTTGTGTTCTGTCTGATGGAACTTAAATATAATGCAATTTCTGCTCCTTGTTTGAAAACTGAACCCATTCTGTGGTGGCAATAGAGAAATATTTCATGTCATTAGTGGTTTAGCTTTGCAACAATTATTTCTAGGTGACTGAAATTGTTTGTATTTCTTCTGTTAAACTTTTCCAGGCTCTTGAGAATTGTTAAGTACACAGTGAAAAATAACTTATCTGTTCAAGTATACTAAGAACTTACTGAGTTGTTAAGTTTTCATGCAGCTGTTTGTTTGGATTATGTTTTTATTGCTCTGTAAGGGGTCTCTGGAAAATCCTTTTATACTGAGTTTGCTACTCAGTTATTGTTCCTCAGCAAATATTCATCTTCTGAGTGTTTCACATTGGAGTAATTTTTCATTTGCATGTTAACTTACACACACATAGATGGTCTTTGATATCCTTATTTGTCAATGTGTGTGGGTATTTCTACTGCTGGTAGGTATGAACACTTGGTTTTGGTAAGAAAAGTTACAAAATCAACAATTGGATATGAAAAAAGATATTCCAACTAAGGATTTTAATATCTGACTTTGCTTCAGGAGTTCACACACAAAAAAGTAGATAGTGGTAAATTTTGAATCAAAACCTAGTTTATATACTTTGATAACAGGTCTAGACAGAGATAAGGTTGAGATGATCCTACAAGCCTATTACTGTTTTGGGATGTTTATGATATGTTGTTATCCAACAGAGTTAGAGCAGCAAGTGGACCTACGAGGGACACAACATGGAGCATTCTTGGGCTTTATTTGAAACACTGATTTTTAGAATCTTTCAAACTTGTTTCTACAAATAAACATCCCAGCTATTATAAATGTTCTAATGTCTGGATTTGTGAAGAGCTAAGTGGTTGTGTCATAGTAAATAAGCTTCTGCAGTTTGTCCCTATATTGATGACAATTCTTGTCTCAAACAAATGTGCTAGCAATAATTGGAAGGAATACGACAGGGGGAAAGTCTTTCTTTTCTTCTCCCCCTTTTATTTTGCTAGAGGAAAAGCAACTTACTTCATTTTTGCTGTCTTTTTATGGCCTTGAGTTGTCTTGCTAAAATAGAAATATTTTCTTTAGAGGCAGCTTTGAAATAGAAGAAAGCTGCATGTACTGATTTCCTTAAACTGCTTCTCCTGGCAGACTTCCACATGGATTCTATTCTATTTGTGCTTTTATATAAATGTGAACTTAGTATACTGAGTACTTCTCTATGTTATCTTCTTTTCCCAAGATAATCCTGGTTAAATGTAGTTCTGCCAGATAGTGATTTGCCAAGACAAATTTCCAAAAATGAATCCAGACATTATGAAGTAAATGTATCATTATTGCTGAATGAAATAGAAATATTTCATCTTTCAGAATAATTTGGATACATGCTTTGGGAAACAGTGAATTTTTCGTCAACCAGAGGAGGGTTATTGTAACCAAGTAGTTTGGATAGGATTGGTGTTTATGCAGAAGGGAGCATGCATTGGTATATGCAATCACACACTTATTTTTTAGACAAAACCTCCACTACAACAGAATATATTAAATCAATATCTTAGTGTAAATGAGATGTTTGTCTATACCACTAAGTCGATACAGAATTCTGTCAACTGTACAATGAAATGCTTGTTGCCAAGACACCAGTAATTTACTTCCACTTAGAATAAAATACATTTTATTTTAAAAAAAATGTAGAAGATAATTTAAACACTTCTTGCTAATTTGAGTCCTGTTAAATTTCATAGAGATTTTACTTTTGATTTCATGGGTTTGTGAGGTGATGATGTGTGCTGTCCCATGGGATCAAGATCTAGACAAGGGTGGCATTACAGCTGAGTCAATGAGATGTCCCAAAGAGTGTCAGAGAATTGGGGAAGCAGCCAAGAAGTGAATCAAAAAATGAGCCTGCAGACAGAAAAGTTTACAGAACATTTAAACTTTCACGAAGTTTTAACATAATGAATGGAACTGAAAAGTGCTGTAAAGAGAATAATACCTATTTTGTAACTGGGATAGATTATCTATTGCTTTGAATGAAAGGGAATATATTTCTAAACAAATTCATAAGGAAGTTCAGGGATATTTGTTCCTGAAGCCAAAATTTGCTCAGCTTGTGGACATATACAGGCAACTTTATTCATGCTGAAACCCCTTAGGCTGTCATTGCCTGCAACAGTGATCATGCAAGACTAACTCTTGTGGCTACCATATTCAATGTTAGTAAGGTTGAGAGAGCTTTGTCTTGCCAACTGCAACCTGACCTTTTGGTGAGTGCTTTTTAGTTTTGTTTGCTTGGCCTGGATGTTTTCTTCAGGTTTCTTCTCCCAAGCAGATGGTATTTATTGTGCTGCAGTAGTAGGGCTTGAACAGCATCAGGAAAATAAAATACACAAATGCAGTTAACCACATATTTTCTCCTATTAAATATTAATAGAACATTCGAAGTACTTATTAATAACTGTTTATCTCAACAGAACCTTCAGGTATGCTATTTAAGAACTGCAAATACTAAAAAAATAACAGGAAGGTTTTTTCCTCACCGTTACAGGTTGTGGTTCTCAGGGTAACAGTAACTCCTTGTGGGAACAAGTTTCTGGCTAGAAACCTCATCACCCATTTCCAATGACTGGCCCTGAAGCCATTTATAAAATAAGAAAGTTATGCCTTATGGTAAAGGGGAGAACTATGGCTTTATTGTGTTTATTTTTATCCACATTTGTCAAAATAACCTGAACTGGCTAACAGCAGCCCAATGAACTTCTATGGGATGGATTATTAAATGTAATATGCATGCCAGAATGAGATTTTCATGTTCTGTGTTGTCTCTGACTTGATCTGTTACAAGGCTAGGCCAAATCTCTTACTAAGAGATAAACTGCTACTAAATCATTCATGTTTTCCATGAAAAACCCCAGAAGATTCCTTTTTTTCTGCTCTGTTATACTGTGTTATACTTGTGGCATCTAAACTACACTTTCTGAAGAGGAGTTCTCAAGCTTGATCTTGCTCCTGACAAAGTTTTATTACGATGCAATTTTCAGACAGATGTGTTGCACCAAGGTGTATATATATGGGTTTGAGACCTGAATATTAACATTAGGCAGTTCTACAGCACTGTAAAGCTTTTTGCTGAGCAGCACTGTCCTCCAAGTAATTAGGATTTTCAACTTCTGTTTCCAAAAGACATTTTTGTTCAGAATTTTTGAAGTGCTTTGTATACAAGAAAGAATTAAACATTCTGGCTTATATTTGCTTTCATTGAATTTTAGGTATCATCTTATAAATTTTTAAATAAATGCTTGATTGTGTTAATTTTTATTTAGCTAGTTTTGGCCCCGTGTCCTGGATGTTGCAGTGCAGAAGTATAAAAGATGCTGAAAACAATTGACTGCTTTTCAGTTTTCTGCTTTCAGTAGAGTCCACTTGTCTAAAAGTTAGACTCAACAATAAATGTATGCATGGATCAGAAACATTTATTGTTATAAGCAGTCATGGTTTACCCACATGTTAATGGCTGATGTTAAATTCATTGACACTTAGTGCTCTCCATTTTCAAAACTCTATTATGAAAAATAATAAAAAATCTATAGTAAAATGAGATTTTAATGCACTTTCATGCTTGCACAGTCAATCCTTGCTCAGTCTTCCCAATGTTCAGTAACTAGTGAAGCATTTCAGAATCAGTTTTGATTCCCAAATCAGCATTCCCAATCAGCATTGAGCTATCAATTGGAAGTGTGAGCCTTTTAAGGCAGATGACTCATGAGTGGCTTGATAATAGACAGGACAAACAATTTCTGTGTATAGACTTTATAAACAGGGAGGAAATCGTTTCCAGGCTAATATTTCTGCCAATGTTATTATCTAGAAATTATGATTCATTAAAAATGGCTCAAATTAAGCCTGGAAACAAACAAGAAAAGCCTCCTTTTCCCCAAGCAGTCAAAGAAAAATTACTTACATTGTTACTATAATGCTAGGTACAACGGTAATAATTTGTGATAACATGGATATACGAATATTTGGCTTTCTTTGGTGTTGAAGACTGGAATTTATATGAGCAGTCAATCACATACTTTGACTTACATACTTGGTTCAAAGATGTTCTCTCTTCCCTTCCTTAAGTGAGATTTCTTTCTTCCCTGCTGCAAGATTCTGACCCTAAACCTTAAGAAACTGATGAGAAAGGGAGAACATAACATTTCTGGAAATATTTTCTTAGATTCTTTTCAGGATCCAGGTAACTTGTTATAAAAATTCATAGGTTCAGATATATAGAGGTTCCTTTAATTCATTATACTCTGCCCTTGCTCTTAGTATGTAGTTGATAATAAAATCTTTCACTGTTTTCCAGTTAATCTCACCTAGCATTGAAAACACTGATAAATAATTAGCCACTCTTTTTTGTTACTAGAATTCACACACTGAAATTTACACTTATAGGTATATGCAAACTGTGTGTAGTTTCTATTGAGATATAAAAAAATTGAATTTAGCTGTGCTTGAAAGATTTTAATGCAATCACTTCAGAGCTTTGACTTGCAGTATTACATAAAATATAAAAGCCTTTTACAATGCAGTTGTAGAATCTGTCATATTTTATTGCTACTTGTGCTACAATAATTCAGAGTGATTCAGGTTTATTCACTGTTCTCCTGAATGATATTAGATGTAATTGAAAGGAATATGATACTCTGTATCATTTGTGAATCCATCACTGTGTTTCTAAATGAAGAAGTTGAAACTCTCTATAACCTTTTGCTGTTTTTCACCAAACACAATAAACTTAAAGAGTTTAATGTTAAACACTCCAATACTCTGTTTGGGTTGTGGGATGATGTCTACTTTCACTATGTTGAGAGTATAAGAGATGAGATCCAGAAAGGATTTAGGGTCTGAAGTTCCTGTTCAGGTCAAGTTTTGACTTGAAAAATTCACCTGGTGATGTTGCATCGATCAATAAAACTATCCTAGGATTTTCTAAAAATACCCAGAAATGCTTAATCTCTGCTGGAATAAGCAGCAGGTTGTGGGGTGTTTTTTTGGTTTTTTTTTTACAATTTCTGTTTGTTTTTTTGAGGTTTCTTTGGATTTTTTCTGTGGGAGTTTCTTCCACCTTGGTCATTGTCCAGGGATTACAAACATCACTTGCAATATAGGAAATTTGCTTTAATTCTGCCTTATATTATTTGTTTGTGTTCAAAATTTATTTGATATCTGTCACTTAATTTTGAATGACACTAGCAGAAGCAAGAATAATAGCAGTTAGGGAGACATTAGGTTTTCAGGTGCAGGTAAGGAAGCCAGGATTTCTTAGTAATTTCTGCCTGTTGACATTCTGGTTGCAGACACAGGTGACAGCTAGACACTGGAATATCACTACTGTGGGATGTGGAGGAATCTTCTGATGCTTCTCTCTCTCCCAACCTCTTGAATTACTGTTTATTGCATGAAATAAAGTTACTCTGAAAATGATAGACGTTTTGGATGTTGAGTGATGAAGAGAGGATAAAAAAGGAAATTTTTGATGGGCTTTCATTGGCGATGGAAAACAAAAAACCACCAGAACACAAGAATGTGTATGTGACATATATGGGTGTGTTTCTAGGTATTTTTAAAAAATCTGGTTTACCTTTCAGGCCAGAAAAATAATTTAGAATACAGAGCCACCAACACAGTCTTGTAAAACTACATTTTTCAAAAGATATAAGTATTAAGTAAACTTCATATTTCTAGCATCAATTTGCCTAAAGCATTTGCATTTAGTAGAGATTTGCTTTATGAGTGACTCTGTTGTAAGAGTCTTTCAAGACAAAACTGAAATGTAAGAATGTAATGTGTTATTTGTTATGGAATAATTCAGAAGTTTGACATTGTTTGTAAAAAAAAAAAATTCAATACTGATGTGTTTTCTGTTAAGTGTAACTATCTGTGTATATTGAGTAATAGTGTTGGAATGGTGAAACCAGAAGGAAATATTAAGCTTACTCATACTACCTAAGTTTTATTCTGTTATTTTAGTAGTTAATAAGGGGAAAGAGAAGCAGATAAAATTTGATTGACTCTATACTGCTTTTTTATACTGAAATTGTAATAATTTGGAAAATGCATAGTCTATTATAGTAACTAAAGAGCTTAAAATCTGTATGAAGGATTAATACATCTTTTTATGCAACAAAGTCTGCTCTTATTTTTCAATTCCATTTTTTCAAGACAGCTGCAAGCAGATAACTCTGTGTAATTTGGTTCTTAGTTAATGAAAACTACACTGCAACAAAAATGAAATATATTGTTTCTATTTTGCCTGGTGGAATAGGTTTAAGCATGAGCACTTTGAGATTTCAAAATTACTTATTTTTAAACTTGTTCTTGGGAGTGGTGTTTGAAAGAAATTAGGTCTAATTCCCTAGCATAATATTAATAATAAAGATATCTCCAAGAAAAATCTTATAATGCAGAACAATTGTGTATTTAACATCTGATAAAAAAAATGCATGTGTGTATCATAGGTAAAAATGTACGTATATGTGAAACAGGAGAGGAAAAGGAATTTATATGGGTAAATAGGAGATGTATTTTTGCTCTTGCCAATCTTTTTACCTGGCAAAAATTCCTTGTGAGCTTTTCTGAAACTTCTCTCTGACAGTTTGGGACTTGCATGGCAGGGTGTTAGGCATTGTTTCAGGTATAGGTTTATGGTGTTTATTTTCACCATGTCTTTTCTCAGTCCACCTTTTCTAATATGGAGTGTACCCTTTTGTGCTTATACACTATGAGAGGAATTATTTTAGAATGAAATGACTGTATGTGACAGCAATATGAGGAACCTGAAAATAACACTTATGAGAGGTTCTGCATCCTGGCAGCATGTGAAGGCTGATGCAATATTAAGGGCTGGGTGCTCCAATGCTTGCAGACAATGCTACAGAGTTAGAGCTTGAACCTTTGTCACAGGTAATACTAAACCCCAAAATTTCACTCTAGCTTAACTGAATTCCCTGGATTTTTGTTGTTGTTGTTGTTGTTGTTGTTATTTTCAAATACCTCTATGTGTGTACTTGGAGAATTGATCTGATTTCCACTTACTGGAGCTCAGAATTTTTTGAACTGAGGGTGAGATCAAAAGATTAGTGTCATAGCAGAGTGCACTAGCTAAGATTCTACCAGAAGGCTTTGAATCATTTGACCTCTTAACATTAATGTTTCAACTCTCTTATTTCTGTAAAAAATTATTTTTTTTCCCTCTAGATCTTCTTGGACAACAATCATCATGTCTACATATTTGTAGATAGAAGAGTGTCTTAATTTTTTTTTTTAACCTTTCATCTTTATGTGCCTGTGTTGAATGTGGTAGCATAAACTTCAGAAGGAGATTCTGAACTTTGGAACTACATATATATTATTTGTTCAAAAAGAGAAAAGTTTGCTTCCTGCCCCATCTTGGGCTTTTATCTTGCTCACTCTAGGTTTTCAGTTAACTCACTTCAGCTGTGGCATTTTCTGGATGGTCACACTTGTTCTTTGTTTTTCTTTCCCACTGGTTGGAGCCTTCAGTTGGCTTAGTCTCTCTCAGTAAAACATGAGACAAAGTAGTCTGAAATATATGTAAAAGCAAAGTAAAAGTTTTAAAGACTTCATTTATACGTGTGATACAATGAAAATTCCTGGTCTATATTAAAAAATAGATGAACAGTACTCTTTGACTTTTGGATAGATGACCTTTTGGTTTTACTTCTAAACCGACCTCTTGTTTCATAAATCCTGTCTACACAAATCTTAAATGAAAATTAAAGCATCATTTAAAGGTAAGGACTTGAGTCTCTCCCTTCCTAGTCTAATCTATTTTTGTGATTTTGAAGGCAAAAGAAGCTGTAGAATTTTTGCAAGCAACACTGCCTTGTCCTATCTGGAACATGCCTGGAGCAAAGGTGGCCCAGGATTCCTTTCCTTGCTGTCAGCTTGTCTGGCTGTGAGACTGGGTCCTGCAGTGCAAAGCTAAAAGCAAAGTCTTTTTTTCCTTGTCTCTCTGAAATATTTGAGAATAAAAATTCTGCTGAATTTTGTTGACACAGATATAATTGACAGATATTATTATACTAAATTGTTTCTGTAACAGGTCCTCAAAGCCTATTATGCATTTATAAATAGATTTTCTTCAGTACGCTTTCAGAAATTTTGAATATAAAATACATATTCAAGAAAATGGACACAAATTCTATTACATTATTTTCTAATAGAAGGAAAAATATGACTGTTTACAAAGATGTGAAATTAAACAATGGCTTTTTGTTTTTTGCAACATTTTGATAATAAGGCACTGACATACCAACATAAATGTGAAGTGTGCTCAGAATTATTGAGTATAAAGGGGAGTATACCCCCATTATGCATCCATCTCATAAAGACAAATTTCTGGCTCTTGTACTCTTAAAGATGAGTTTCAGTCCAAGCTCACTCAAATATGCAGATTTTACCAAAATAAAATGCTGTCTTCATTTAGTTGTAATATCCAAGACACATGCAGACATATCACTTCCTCCTTTTCTTCTAAATTATTTTGGTTTGTCTTTATTTCATAACTAGTTTTTTCAATGTCAGTGTTTTAATTAAAATAATCTGGAAGAGAATGTTTGAATATAAAAATTTCTGTTGATACCACACTTACATAAAGTGAGAGTTTGCTTAAGGTGTTTCTCTTTCATTGTCAGTAACAGGACAAATACTTCATAAATTTTATTGCCTAGTGCATTCTAAGATTCTTCAAAGTAAATGTGCATTTATTCTTAATTGCTGGGTTATTCAGACAAGAATTTTCATACCACCACATTGAAGGCAAATATTGTTATAGTGAAATATAAGACTAGTTTTGTCCTCTTTTTGCACATTACTCTAGTAGAAGTGCCACACTTCATTGCTAGTTCACAGTTCTGCCTTAGCCATTAGTGTAGAAAAAATATGTTCTCAAGGGAAAGAGAACTAATTTACATCCCAGGTTGTTTAGCCACAGTTATCTAGATCCGAAAATTCAAACCTGAATAGCTGTGACTTGATTTTTTAATTTTTAAAAATTTTTTAAACAAAAGACAATCAGGGAGTGATAAATGTATTTCAGAAATCAAAACATTGTCTTGATTCAATGGAAATAATTATCTCTAATCCTGGAACACTTCCTAATGGCAAAAAACCACAAAACTCAGCTAAAAAATGTGAAGTAATAATTATTATATTACTCTAACTGTACAGCAATCAAATACTGTAGTGTAGGTAACGTGATATTTTACTGAGGAGAGAAATTTTTCACATGTTAACTTACTGACTTTCACAAAGGGGGAATCTGTTATCCTTAGAAATCTCCTATACATTTTTCTTCACAGTTTTTCTCTTGTGCAGTCACATTTCATGAACCTAGAAACTATTCTGCTTGTCAGTCTTGGGCCCTGTGCTGCAATACAGATGTAAGCAATGCAAGTTCTCAGTCATGGAGGAAAGAAAGGTCATAGCACATGTGTGGAGGGCACTTTTTCTGTTGCCATAGTTTAAGGTAATAGAACACTGTATAGGCTCTTGCAAAGTAACAAAGAATGTAGTTTTGCTCTCAAGACTCTCTTGTGGTGGAAAATATGTTCTGGGACAGGTAGGTCAGATAGGAAATCAGTATTGAAGACCTGCTGCTGGCTAAGGTCAAACCCATCAGCAATGGTGATGACATCTCGGGGATAACAGATGTAAGAGAAAAAAAACCCAAAACCAATCTGTGCAATGCAACCAGAGAGAGGAGTGAGAAAGTGAGAGCATCAACTTTGTAGACACCGAGATCAGTGAAGGAGAGGGAGGAGGTGCCAGGTGTCCCAGTGTGGAGCAGAGGTTCCCCTTCACCTGAAGATGGTGAGGCAGCTCTCCCCCTGCAGCCCATGGAGGTGCACAGGGGAGCAGAGATCCACCTGCAGCCCCTGAGTACTCCATGCTGCAGCACATGGACACACAAAGGGGGTGTGTGGCCCTGTGGGAAGCTGGAGAAGGCTCCTGGCAGGACCAGTGGACACATGAGAGAAAAGCCTATGCTGCAGCAGCTTTGCTGGCAGGACTTGTGGGGACCCACACTGGAGCAGTTTGTGAAGAATTCCAGCCAGAGGGAAGGAGCCACTTCAGAGGAGAGAGTGGAGGACTGTCTCCCATGAGAGGGACCCCACACTGCAGCAGAGGAGGAGTGTGAGGAGTCTTTCTGCTGAGGAGGAAGAACTAGCAGAAACAACATATGATGGACTGATGGCAGCCCTCATTCCAAGCCCCTATGTACTCCTGGGATGATGGTACAGAAAATTGGGAGTAAAGTTGAGCCTGGGAAGAAGGGAGAAGTAGACAGAAGGTGCTTTTAAGATTTGGTTTTTATTTCTCATTATTATATTTTGATTTGATTGGTAATAAATTAAATTTTTCCAAAGCTGATCCTGTTTTGTCTGTGACAAAACTGGTGAGTGATATGTTCCTACCCTTAACTCAAGGGTTGTTTATTATATTTTCTTTCCCCTGTTCATGAAAGTTTTGGAAAGCAATAAGAGTTGTAGATTGGAGAGTCCTTTTCCACGACATATCTTTTTTAAATAAAATCACAGTTAGGGAACTTCGTGTGACAAAAAGTCTGTGCCCATCTCTGGAAGTGTTGAAGGCTGGTTTGGATGGGACTTTGAACCTGGAGGATGGCTCTGTTTCTGGCAGAAGTGTTGGAACTAGATGATTTTCAAGGTTCTTCCCAAGAAACATAATTATATGGATCTACAATTAGATATTGAATATAAACAAAAAAAAACAACAAAAAAAAACAAAACAAAAAAAAACCAAAAAAAAACAAAAAAACCTCTAGCCCTGTACCAAAATTTTTTAGGAAGTAAAGCAATTCTTGAGTTCCCCCAGAAGTGTAATGTATGAAGATCAAAAATAAGACACTTAAATGTTGACTAGGTTTTTTGTTAAACTCAGTTGCAGCTGTTATGCTTTCAGGATTCATTCAAGCACTTGACTCTTGGGTGTAAGTTGAAACAGCCTATAGGTTTGAATCTTTGTATTTAATAAATCAACTTTGTCCAGTTTTATAAGGAATTGTCATAATTATCAGGCTATCAGACCTTCCAAGATTCATCTTTTCCAATCTTGTTTGTTTGTTTGTTTTGTCTGGGATTCTGCTCTATCTTTCAGTACATTCTAGCCTTTCAGTAAATTCTTTAAAATTGGAAAACTGTGAAGAGAGGGTGAAGTTCTAGGCTTTGACATTTTGAGCCGCTTGAAGGAAAGAGTACCCGTAGACTCTGGACTTTGCAGTTTTGAATTGTGGCCTCTACCCTTTGTTCAGTAGCTCAGACACTCTTGCCTTCTTATATTTGTCCAAGAAAGGAAAAATAAATCATAATTGTGTTCTCTTTAAAGAAAACGAAAGAACATTTAAATGAAATATTTTTCCTGCTGTATTAAAAGTGTAGAGAAGTGTTTTTTCATCCACGATCCATAACAAATTATTTTTTTGCTATCAAGGATGAGACAAATTGATATTTTATTCTTTAATATCACAGAAAGCTCTGAGAAAGAAATTAGTTCCTTTCATACAGTACAAAAAGAAGGAAAATATTGTTGGCCTAAATGCTGTGAGGAGGTTCAGAATGTGAGGCAAGCTTCAGACGAACGTTTGTGAGAAAATTATTTAGGTGTGCAGCTGGTCAGAACTGGCACAGATGCAGAGCAATCCTGAGGAGTTGGTGGGGTAATGTGACCTGGCACAAAGACAAAGACCTCTAGAATTTGCATGAGTGCTCAGAGCCTCAGTGGAGCAGTGAAAGGACTCCTGCTCTGCAGACCAGGAAAGTCACGAGCATTGCAAAGGTTTGAGAGAGGAGCCTGGGCTCTCTAGGCTATTTCAGAACTTGAGTAATTCTCTGTCAGTGGTACTGTGCTGCATATACAGGTTTTCACTCCTCCTGTGTTTATTGCATTCAGGGCTGGTTGCAAAATGTTACTTTTGTTTTTCTTTGTCTTCCTAAAGTCAATACACTTGTGAGAAATGGAGAGGGTCTTCTATATTATGGCACCTGAGAGAAATAATTTCAGCTTATGCTCTTCCATTTGGTAGCAGTCATACCCAACAGATTTTTATATATAGTATTGATTCACGAAGACTTTTGTTTTTACTCAGTATTTACTGAGCTTTATCCTCTCTAAGGAACTTAGTATTTCTACACCTTTCTTCCCTCTACCTTCGTGTCTCCTTCCACCTCAAACCAAATATATTTAGCTCTTTACTAGGATTTTCCACACACTATTTCTCCTAGACCACAGCAGCTCCGAGGCTTTTGAAAGAAATTAGCTCACAGCTCTTGTTCATATGATCTGGTTGCAAAGAAGTATTGCTCTGAAGTGTCATACATTTATCTCCCTATTACTGGGAGATAATACATTTGTGTTACCTTAGGCTAGTATAGTCTTTCTCAAGAGCACTTCAAGTGGAAATAATGCCTTAAAATAGGTGGATGCGATAAAAAGAACATTTTCTGTCATATGACAGCAGCTATTAAAGAACATGCTGTTACCTAACACATATGCCACTGAGTCTTTTGATGAAATAGGCCAGTCAAGCATCAAAAGATATTGCTCTGACAGTCCCACAAAGGTCTTGGTTAAAGTGAGGTGATCATGACATTAGTAGTCCTGACTTGATGTCTGATAATGAGATCTCTCACCTCAGAAGAGGTCAGATTAAAAGCTCTATCTCATCTAGGTTGTCCTTTACAAAGTAAGAACTGCTAATTTTTACTGCCCACTATAAGGAAAAGTTAAGATTTTAAGTGTTAACACAGGGAGCTCTATTACAGTATCAATTAGAAGGAATTCAATTTCCTTCTGTTTTAATAATCTGGAAATTAAATTAAAAAGAAGAGCTTTTTTGCATCAATGTTAGGACGACTGGCAAGGGGTTAAATGAGAAGGATAATGACGGATTGTAGATAGAACAATCACAGTCTAACAAACAGTCTAGGCAAGCCCTGGTGTGTTTTGAATCATGTGTTTGCAATTCCTAGTGTGGCTGGATGAACAATACCTTACAGGCACAAAAGTCCAATAAATATTATAATGTTTGAAGGAGAGAATCACTTTTTTATTCCCTGCAATTTCTGGTGAATAGGGCTTCATTCCCAGAAAGGTATGTGACTCAGGTGGAAATGCAATTATGCAGTGGGTTTCTGTATGGTGCAAAATTGATAAGGCTGCAGTTTACAATCAAATGGAGATTTTTAACTGGTGATGCTGGTGCCTTGCTGGTAAGTTTTCAGATCGTTACCTCCTCCTATCTGGATAGATAAGATTTTGACTTTTCCCAATCAGGTACAAAAGCAGTCTCTATATTTGGGCAAAGATAAATACTATAGATTTAATTATATTGGAGTCTACAGTTGAAGAGGTTTGTGCTAGTTAAAAGGCTTGTAATTTGTCACTAGGGGAGGAGAATAACTTTGACAGATAAGAGCTGTGGCGTTGAGTTTGGTGTGAAGGAAGTTGTTGAAAATGTTTTGTTTTGTTTTTTTTTAAATGAAAATTTACCATCTGTGAACATGCTTACCATCATACTAAAAAGATTGATCCCCTAATCAAAATAGGTGTGTAGTGCACCTAGCAACACTACTCAGTTTACTCTTTCTTAAAAACCTGGAAAAGAACACTGTTAATGATTATTTTTTTCACTCCTCTATTTTGTCCTTTATGTAAAAATAAATCCACAGTATTTATTTTAAAGGGGTATTAGCAGAGGAGCTAACATCACTAGAAAAACTTTTTTAAAAAAATATGTGCAGAATCCAATTGCTGATAGAAAAAATGAAAGCTAACAAAATTTATTTTCCTAGGTAAGCATTGCTTTTGAATGTTGTCACAGGAACCTTGGTTTCCTTTTACTCTTAGCTACTTTGGATTGTCCTGCTGATAGAGCTTTATAAAAAAAATTCTTGAAACTTAGAAGATAAAAAGTCCAATTTATTGCTTCAATTGTTAATTTCACAGTTCAGTGATTATTTCAAAACATACACTGGTTGACTGAACTGCAGCTGTGGCCAAATATTGATTTTTTGTGGGAGGTTTTGTTGATTTTTTTTAATGAAAAAATTACTTTCCCTAATTCTCTATGATTTTTTCTTTATTATTAATAAAGCAGTAAAATTTTCTGATCAGTCAGAAAGGTGACATGAAACTTTGAGTTGAAGTATTTTTATTGTTACTAAGGAGACAGTGAAAGCAATTTTCCTTTTATAAAATATCTACATTTAGTCCCTGATTGCGTTAACTTCTTCCTGGAGCTAGGACATCAAAAGTTCTTTCCTTATTTCCATTTAACTAAACAGAGATTCTCAGTTTAAAAATGTTGTTGTTGTTTTCAGTAACAACAGCTTGTTGCTGCTCTCTTGAGCCTCCATTTACTTCCCTGATTCAACAAAGCCTGTTGGGAGGTCCCTGTCTTTTAAACACAACACAGAATATTTCTGTCCTCACTGTGAGTAATGTACAACGTGGACATTCTGCCCAATGTGTAGTGCTAGTGGAAACAAGAAGTTCCAAGAGTCAAAAACAAATGGACCTTGGCAGTCCATTGATGTTTCAAAATCTATATAAAGTTGGAATCATACATGTCAATACAGCTTAAGTGTTTTTTTCATGTTCTATGGATGAACCAAAAGAGCTACTTCAAATATGGAAAATGCTTTTTAACCCATCATTGAACAGCAAGTGGATTTCGAGATCTGGCTGTGTTCCTGTAGCAACTCCTGCTGAAGTTGAACCACTGAAGTTTTCTGAGTTTAATGGCTTCAGTGGAGGAATGAAGACTCTTCTATGTCTCCTGCTTTAGAGGAGATTGATGAAACAATATTTTTTTTTGTAAAATATATATCCCTTTCCTGAGACCCTACGTTAATGTAATCACTGAAGGCTGATATCATCCATTGATATTTATAGGACTGCTTAAACATCTGACATTTCTTTTCCAGCTGCAACAAATTCCATTAGATTGCATACTGCTGTAAAGGACAGAAAACACATTTCTATGAAGATGTTTGTAGCATCCAATTATGTTGATTTTAGCTCCAAATTATAATAGCCCCAAGAGATAAAAAGGGTTAAAGGGATGAAAATATTGATCTACAAGTTAACAAAATGCATAATAGTAGGATAATTAGGACAATTTAATGCCTTCTATACTGTTATCAGATGAAAATAGCTCACTAAGTACTCTCAAAGACTTTGATCTTATTGTAACTAATTTAATAGTATTATTATCTATTGGACTTTTTTATTGAATGAAGTATAAATCTGAAGTTTATAATTAAATAAGGTTAATATAAACTTGGTAACACATCACAAACCTAAAGTCAAATTTTCATTGCAGCATTAAAATGACTTTAACCTAGCACTTTTCCTTTTCTCAAAAGTTCCATTGTGAAATTGTAGACATCAGCGACCCTTCAAGCAATTTTAATTTAATGAGTGTTTCTCCCAGTTCACAAGCACTCTCTCTTTGGTTAATTTCAGGTAGTTCACTCTTGTCCTCTGTCATCACTCCTAGTGCTGAAGTCTCTGAAACAAAGTCTGGGAAACAACCTGATAGTTCCTTCTAGACCTTGTGACTCCAGCAACAATAAATGAGGCTCTGGTGAAGCCTTAAGTTTTAGTTTTCATATTATCCAGATTCTGTACTGCACTAGAATATAACTCTGAACTTCATATAGTTTTAGGAAGTTCTCTTCACAGTTTAGTTAGACAAAACAATCCATTTCCAGCCTGAGAACCAAGGACACCATTGCAGTTTTGGGCCCAAAAAGTGCAAACAACAGTGAATTGAAGAGAGCAATCTGAGAGGATGTGACTTCATAACCTGAAGCTGTAATTGGACAGTTAACCCCAATATGGAAATGGATAAAAACTCGTAAAAGTGTGAGAGCTCGTGACCCACTGTCCATCTTGGGTGTAGCCTCGACCAGGCTCTTGTACTGCCCAAGGTGTATCCTTTGAAAGCCTTTTAATAAATACCTACTTTATTCCTTTAACACTGTCTAGCCCCTGCTCCAGATCGCCTCTCAAGGCATCACTGGGATTTTTTGTTCCAGGCTATGAAGTGACATCTTCACTGTCTAGTGTGAAAATCTGACTCCCATGAAAAATATGAATCTCATAAAAGGCCTCTGGAGGTCTCGTTTGAAGGAAAAAGTCATCTTGTTTCTCAAAGCCATTTTTAAAATAAAGCAATGTGGAGGGGAGTGGGCGGGTGTGTATATTTAAATTCTAAATTTTTACTTTTTTAAAAAGAATGGTTTTTTCAGAAAGCAAACTGCAATGTTTTTGGGAGAGAAGTTTAAATTTTTAGTTCTAGAAACTAAAGTGTGCCTATTAGCGTTTTTTTGAAAGTGGGTTCTTTTCTTCATTACTTTTCTGTAAAAATACCCATTTATCTATGCCTGAATATCAAAGGTGTTGGAAGCAAGGTCAAATATCCTGCCCACTATTCAGAAAAATTCTGAATGCCATGGATTTGTCTTTTCATTTATTTCTTCCCAGCTGGAGATTATAAACAAACAAACAGTGCTAAGATTCATAGCTGACAAAGAATGACATTTGGACAGAAATCAATTCATGCTCTACTTGAAAGAGTAGTTTTTTGTAATATGTGAGCCCTCTATTATCATCTTTTTAAAGCTCCTAAGCACTAGTAGTAACAAAATAACCTCTGCAGAATAACAGAACCAGCTTCAGATTCTTGAAATGCTATTTTGAGTAGAATAATTTTTATCTTCAGTTATACTACTTCCCAATATAAGGGAAAAAATTGGTAAATCAGTAAATTGAAATCCCAACAATTTATTATCATTATAATAAACTAATTACTTTATTTTGTACTTGTAAATTGTCATCAATTACAAGAAATATGAAAATATTTTTTATCTGTGATTCTGTGGAATAATTTCTGTATGTTGTCTTTGTATAAAATAATTCACATAATTCAAATACCTGTTAGAAAAATATTTAAAACATATGTTGCTCTGTGCTGCAGTATCCTCTAAATTTGTAAAACCTTGTTTCCTTGCTAATTTTGTTCAAGATTCAAAGGGCTAGATTAGAATATATGATTGGACCTTAATATGGTTGAAGTCACTTTGTTGAGTACTACTAATACATATGATGTATTTTGTGTTTTCTAATCCACCTTCTTCCGTTGTCTACTGTGTAAATAAAAAGAAACTGATTGGAACCCAAAACTGTATTTTTTGCTTAATCTCTATTTGGAAGCATGTGTTCTATACAGGAAATACGCAGGAGATGGAAGTAGACTCAGGCCAGTTGGAATAAATGTAGGGAGGTTTTCAGAGCAAGTAGAAATGAGACAAGAAGGCCAAGAAATAATCCAGAAATAAAACTGGCTAAGGAAGTCCGGGATAAGAAAAACAGCTTCCTCAAATAAATCAATGACACAAGCTCCACAAAGGCAAATGCAGGGTCCTGCACCTGGGAGTAGTGATTCCATGCTCCCCCACAGGCTGGGGCTGATCTGCTGGAAAGCAGCTTGTGGAGAAGGACATGGGGATCCTGGTGGACACCAAGCTGTCCATGAGCCAGCAGTGTGACCTTGTGGCCAAGAGGCCAATGGTGACCTGGGGTGCATTAGGAAGAACATTCCAGCAGATCAAGGAATGTGATCCTGCCCTTCTACTCTGCCCTGGTGAGGACATATCTGGAGTGCTGTGCCCAAATCTTGGGCTGCTCAGTACAGGAGACACATGGAGAACATGGAGGAGATCCAGTGGAGGTCAATAAAGATGATTAATAAACAGGAGCAGCTGTCTTATGAAGACAGACTGAGGGAGCTGGGCCTGTTCAGCCTTGAGAAGGGACAACTGAGAGGTGGCCATCAATGTCTGTCAGTGTCTGAAGGGAGGGTGCCAAAAGGATGGAGCCAGGCTCTGCTCGTGGTGCTGAGCAATAGAACAAGAGACACTGGGCAGAAACTGATGCACAGGAAGTTCCACCTGAACCTGAGGAAGAAGTTTTTTACTGTGCAGATAATCTAACACATTCGAACAAATTGTCCAGGGAGATTGTGTAGCCTCCCCCTAATCAAGATACACAAGATATTCAAGGACATCTGGATGCAATCCTGTGCCCTGTGCATTGGAATGACACTGCTTTTGAGCAGGGAGGTTGAATCAGATGAGCCACTGTGGTCCCTTCCAACCTTATCCATTCTGTGATTTGGACCAAATTCTGTTAGAAGGTAGGATAATATTTTGCTTTTGATTAAACAATTTTAAAAATAGCAGCACCATTTAGAATCTATTTTCATAAGCATCAGTGCTATTTAAAAAGAAAAAACGAACCCCTCTCTGATGTCCAATCTCTGATCTTGCTTTTGGCAAAGTCAGCTTACTTCACCAAAAAAGCCTCCCTCTATTTGACAAGCCAAGTCAACAGTGACAACTAAACCTGTTTGGTTAAATATCCTATAGTTCAGTAGTAGAAAAAATTACTTGGGGGGGCTTTCCAGAATTGGACTTTGTTCATCTGGTATCACAGAAGAGCTGCAATTGAGGAACTGCAAATATTGTGTATATGAAAGCACATCCTAAAAAGAAGTCAGTTCTTCACTGCATTTGCCACAGAATATACGTAGTCTGTCTCTTAAGGAAAATTATTTTTACAGATGCACATTCCAAAAGAAATCATCTAAATTTCTTCACCTTACTTAGAAAATGAAAGTTAATTTGTACCATCTGCTCTATCTATTATTTCACTAAGGTGACAAAACATTTAGAATTATGCTTTAAGTAAAACTTTTATGTTTAATTCATAAAAAAGAAACCTTCAAAATAAATTAGCATATTTTAAGAAAAACAAATATTTTTTCTATTACCTAAAAATATTTGTATAAAATTGGAAGATAAATTTTATATTAAAAAATAAAGCTGAAGTATAAAATTCTTACTATTTTTGTGAAGTCTAATTTGGGGAAATATACAAATATTTATTCTCATTGTGTTTATATAACGTGAATCTTCCACTGGAGTAGAAGGATATTTGTTGACAAATAACACTTTTCAGTTAAATTGTGCTGTTTTTGTTCTGTAACTGAGATGTCAAAAGCTACTAAGGATATATGTTAACAGAATTTTAAGAGTATTGCTCTAAAAAAATCCATTTCCGTTTGAGAGTTGGGAAACAATGTTTCAAATTCTCAAATGAAAATCTGCATTAATTAGACAAGAGTTGATAATTTTTTTAAAGTTATGTAAGATACCAAATGTGGGTTATTAATGCTCTCTGTCATTCTAGGCTACTTGCATCCTACAGATTTTAACGAGAACCTCTTCTGTTGATTTTTCATGCAGAGAAAGAACTTATATTTTTACTAATAACAATGGTAAGAATTGGAAGATAATTTAAAACAACCTTAAGGGTCAAGGTCCTGCTGAAAGGAAGCTGTAGTCAAGTGGGGGTCAGTCTGTTCTCCCGGGCAACCAGTGACAGGAAAAGAGGACACATTATTGAACTGAGCCAGGGGAAGTTCAGGCTGTACATTAGAAAGAAATTCTTCACAGAAAGACAGACTGGCATTGGAATGGGCTGCCCAGGGAGGTGGTGGAGTCAGCGACCCTGGAGGTATTTAAAAAGACTGGATGTGGCACTCAGTGCCATGCTTTAGTTCATAAGGTGGTGTTAGGTCTTAGCTTGGACTTGAGGATCTCAAAGGTCTTTTCCAATCTAATTAATTCTGTGTTTCTCTGTTTCTGTTATATTCTTTGCAAAAATTACTCTATTAATATGCTGTTTTCATCCTCGTTCATTCTTAGATATGATCATAAAAAGTTTGAGTATTAGACCAGCTAAAAGACCATGAGAATCACAAGAAGGGCCTAGGAAAAAAGCTCCAATGCCCAATGTTCTCTAAATTAACACAAAACCAGTGTCCAGAATATAAATAGTACAATGAAGAACAGACTACATGAAATACAATAAGAATAATTTTTTGTAGTATCAGAGGGATTGCTCCTCTGGTTTGGAGATTTTTCTTCAACATATGATGTAATACAGTTCTGTATATTCTGTATATTCAGAATAACTTTTTATAGGAAAAAATAGTTTCCTTTCCAGTAACTCAATTTTCCTATGAGTTCCCTGGCTTAAAAAAATTCTCTCATTTACTTGGCAGTTTTTATCTTTTCCAATTTATTTTTTACATGCCAATAGACTGCAAGTTGTTGAGATGATAGAGAGAGTTTAATGAGTCTTCCTTTCTTAGGGAAGAAGATATTTATGAGTGAGATTTGTAATTAACTGATAGTAAATAAGGAACTGTGCATGGGCTGCTTTCAACCACTTTCTCTGAAGGTAACAAGTGAACATAATGGTCATTATAATTTCAGAGGACTTTAGTTCATTTCAGGTGATTTCAGTGTATATCAGGAAATGTACAAAGTAAAATAAATGCTGTTGGGTTTTTTTTTTTGGCATGAAAAAATTTGTCTTCAGGAAGAAAATGTGCTGAAGGTCACAAGTGCATTAAAGGTAGCAATATAAATAAACATGTGTTAGCATTTATTTTCATTTCTTACCCCTTGGGTGAAAAAAAGCCTTCCTAGCATAAAGACTTATTCTTTTTTTTAAATCAATATATTAAAAAAAATGGGTACTGTAGGTGCAGAGTCACTCTGTGACAGTGGAACAGCTGCTTTGTCTCTGCCAGCCAGCCCCAGCACAACAATGACAAGTCCTGTTTTATAGGTTAGAATTTCAATAAAATTCAGGTAGTAGTAGATAAAACATTTAAGCTTTCTGTCCCCAGATATTTGTCTCAAATGAGGTAATTCGATAAAATAAATATTTAATTTCAAAAATGGAATTTAGTAGCTAGAAGAGAACACTTATTTTGCTATTTAAAATTTTGCAACTGGGACTTGAATGGGGAATCCTCAGTCAAATAGAAAAGTGAAAACTGCTTTGGGCAAGTGTTAAATTTCTGTGATACATATAAATAGTAAAATTTCTGTATTCCTCATATTCAGATATATGGTCTTAATCTTGTACTAATGTTATTGACCAATGTAATGTACAACTTGATCCAGATTGGATTGAGTAGGCTGTATAAATACATAAAAGTGTTCCTTCACAGTTACTGTAGCTAGTAATGACATGAATATCACTGAATATGTTTATCAGATTTGCCCAATGCTAAAACCATAGCAGTGCCAAACTCTAAAAGAGAATTTGTTGATGTGTAAATAAAAAATGATAAGTTGACTCTACACAGAAAGTTCATGAGTTCAAAAGTGTGTCAATAAGTTGAAAATGAACAGTAGGATCTAAACAATTTTGCTCTTCAAATTAGCATTTCATTAAGTAATTAGGAGCCAAAATAGGCTCCTGAAAATAGGCTGTAATTCTAAATTGCTAAATTTTCTTTCAAATTTATACTAATTCCCAATTTAGAGAAGAAAAAACAAAGATAAGTACTGTTTAAATTGTAAGATTTACATTTCCTTTCACTATTAACACAGAAGAAAAAAAATTGGGAGCCTGGGGGAGATTAAAACATCTTAACTAGGTGCCTTTTGAAAATCTGTGTTTCTTTCACAAACACAGATCTCTGAATCAAGAGAGCAAATTTATTTATTGCCTGTGTGCCTCATATTTCTTCATTGTGGGTGTAGGTGATCCTTCTGTCTTTCAAGGTAATATGATTTGATTGTAATATTTCTCTTCTTCTGACTCTCTGGTCTATAAAGAGACTCTTGATTAGGCTTTCATTTGGTGGCTTTTTGATCAGATTTTCTTATAGAGAGGAAAAAACCACAACAATGGTGCAATGTGAGAAGAGAGAAAAGTGAGAATGACCAAAGAAAAAAATAGCATTTATGCTCCCTTGAGACTTAAAGGAGCTGTATTTGAGAGAAAAACAACCGTCAGGTTAAATACATAAGACTTTAGTTCACTAGTTTTGAGGCTTGGCAGTTGTTGTTGGGCAAAGCCAATACTGGGTAATTGCTTAGAATGCTATGGATCTGAAAGGGACCACAATTAGAATATAATTTTAATAAAGTTAGGGAAATAATTTATTTTATAGTTTAAATCTTGGAGCTTTTTTCCCCCTACAATGATTTTTTTTTAAATACTCTAGGACTGATTTTCAGGTGGCAAAGAATGTAAATGTGAGTATCACTGACCAAGGTATTTCTGAAGCCATTTCCTAAAAACAGGTGAGAAGTTGATTTGCAAAAATGGACTAGGTAACCATATCAAGATCAGACAGTGTCCTGAAAACTCGATTACTTTTGAGAGATGTGACAGTGCTCATAGAAATTGCACCCTGAAACCAGTCTCCTTGTGCCAGGCTAGTTAGTACTATAGCCAGGAGTCTAGTGGTATTTTCAATGTAAGGAACATATACTGTTGATTAAAAAAAAAGCTGCCTGAGGTTTTATTCCTCTTTTTTTTTTTTTTTTTTTTTTGGTTGGGGGGAGGGTGGTGGTGGGCAGCACTGTAAATAACACTTTTTCCTTTTCAGATTAAAAGACTGAAAAAAAACTCTTGAAAACTCTTGGTTTTGGTTTAGGAACAATCATTTCAATATCTTTTAAGAAAATCTGCTACTTGAATTTATTTTATTTGACAAAAAGAAGTCAGCTAAATAATAACAGCACCAGGTGACTATATGCCCATGTTAAGATCTGATAAGTGAGATGTTTCCACCTGAATTAAAGTGCAAATGTGACCGCATGCCAAATTCAATAATAAAGATTTTATTGAACAATTAATTTGAAGTAGACAGATAAAAAGAAATAGAAAAGAGAGAGAGAAATCAAGAAATCAACAAGATAATTAATATCCATGGATCCAGTAGCATCTCTTTGGTCCTCCTTCACCCTGGTTTCTCAGTAGTTGAGAGCCTGATGTTTAAAACTTTTCACTATTTATACATTTTAGCAAAAATAGGAATTAATGTTCTAATGGCTGCACAGTTCTCTAATGCTAATTTGTCTGCATGTTCAGTCTTTCTTTTCAAGTCAGTGGGTTTTTTGGGTTAGTGGGCCATGAGTTGGCACCAGTAATCTCGCCCTGTTCTAATTATCTTTACTGTATGTTTCCTTTGGGCTTCAGACACATAGGAAAAATAATTTTCACTTCATCCTCTATGGGAATCACTTATTTGCTATCCATCTGTAATATGCTTTGGCAGTTAAAATGGTTTGCTATTTATAAATACTAAATTGGATGTAAACAAATTTATCTCACTCTTGCTTATGACTAATTTTTCATGATTAGTTATTGTGTTTCTTTACCATGCACACAAATGCTATTGTTTCAAAACTCTGTTGGAAAATGTAATTATCATTTTGGGTACAAAAAAATGTTTACCCATTTATCTTGTTGCATTAGAATAAGTAAAAGCTTAAAGATTTTTATTTCTGTCTTTGCTGTTGTTCTCAATAGGTTTGTAAGTATAGCCTTCCTCCCCTCCTCAAAATTCAGAGAGTTTAACCAATCCTGAATCTTCACCTTTCCTCTTGGGCTCAAAATTAAGAAATATTTAATTTATTATGCTAAAAGTCTTTTTCTGGTGTGGTATGAGTCATGAGGAATTCAACAGCTGTCCTTGCCCTATCAGGGCACATGATAATGTGGCCAGGAATAGCACAGGACTGTGGACACAGAGACTGGCTTGCTCCAGGGACGTGTGGCACTACATTTGGCAGGTGTAATAGGGGGAGCATCCTATGGGGATCTGTGGATGGCTCATGATATAAAAAGACTATTTTCACACATTCCGTGGGATAAATTTGAACAGCTTAAGTTTTGCCCCTCAGTGGCTGATTTGGCCTTTTCTCTGTCATGTCATGAAAAATGCACCAACTTGCAAACAGTGCAGAATAGCCAGCAATTTCACCTTTGAGGCTAGGTATGATTGTGCACTTCATGTGGGACCTAAAAACAGCTAATGACCTGAGACAGTGAAGACTCTTAAAAATATAAAAAATTGCTCAGCCTATTAATTTTTTTAAAAATCAACATTTTTTATGGTAACTACTCATACAGTGAGAGCTGATTAATCTTATTGAAATGCTTTATACTAAAAGGAAAATAAAAAAGGTATGTGGCTCTGCATACCAAATCAGTTGCTCAAATTACTTTGGAAACATGTTATTATATTTGAAACAAGCCACAGGTAGTGGAGCTTCTGAGCTGTAAACTCTGTGAAGTGGGAGTTAATTGCACGTTTTGGTCATGTGGGCACATCCTGCTGTTGCTAGGTTATTGCAGCATGAGAGTGGATGCTGATTGCACCGGGGAACAAAATGTTTTCATGTCACATCAGATATGCTGAGACCGTGACCTCATCCTACAGAGTCTTATTAGCAGTGATGGGCATGATTTAGGTCTGTCCACCCAACAGCTCCTCTAAAATATTCTGTCTCTGCTTAGCATTGAAATGGTGAGCCCAGTATTAGTGACAAAGCCTTAAAAATATCCTGTACAAAGGCAGGATGCATCTTTTAAAGTGAAACAGAGCACTAAAACAAGCTGCACTGTAAACTTTAAGTATGTTTCTAGGATTGCCTCCACTTCTCCAACTATTTTTTATGTGCTGTGCCAGAAATTTACAATTTCCAGTCACAACAGCTATTACCTATTTAGAAATGTCTCTTCATTTTAAATCTAAGAAACAGGTGTAGGTAGAATGGACAAATAATTGTTAGAAGAGATATGGAGAGGTATCCCTGAAGCCAGTAGGTGTTCTTACCTGAACTGTAGTTACCACTGCAATTCTGCAGTTCTATACTGTTAGATGTAACTTATCTCAAAACTATAGGGAAAACAGTGCTCTGAGACAGTGAGTTCAGTATGACCTTGACTTGAAGCATAGACTGTCCAGCAGTGCCTGTCTCAGGGCCAGTTTCCTATAACCACCTTTTAAAAAAACATTACTCCAAATGATTTGTATCCAGTATTTCACACTGGAAATAAGTTCAGAAAAAAATGAAAGTTCTTAATAAGCCATCATGTTCTAGTGATAAATACCAAGCCTGAAGAGGTAAATAAATTAAGAGATTTCTCACAGCATGTTTACTTAGCAGATTTGTTTCTGCCTCATAAAAATCCTTATTTGGGGGGATTGTCTAGGAAAACTGAAGTGCTATAGTTAATTACACTTGTTTTCTTAGAATTCCTTCCACATGTTGTTGCTTCAAATATCTATTTGATCTTGAAAATTTCCCTTCTTCATCCTGAAAATATATAGATGTGAAGAGTTGCTATAAGTAGCAAGCATAAGAATTAATTTTCACTAACATTAGCCATCAAAAAACATTAAGCATTTTATCAAATCTTGTGTTTTAGACAGTAATTGTGGAAAGGACAAGCACCTTCATAAGGCTTCCCATAAAGAGCATTAGGCTGTGAAAAGCTGAACTGAGGAATTTCAGTATTTTTCCACTATTTGCCTAACTTACAGTAGGCACTCCATTTATAAATAATTAAATTTGGATGAGATGGATGCAGTGCAAAAAGTTCAGTTACAACAGACACTTAACAGGATTTTCTGCTCAGTTAAGGAAATTCAACTGGGTGTCTTCCAGCACAGAAGAGCATAGTTGAAAGCAGTTCAGGAGTAGGGAAAGACTTACAGAGGCTCCTGGTCACGATATAAAAACTTTGTTATACAATTATTAGTTGTTGATTTTGCCGGAAGATTGGAGGCTGATGTTGAGTATAGGACATAAAAAGCAGGTGCTGGTGACAAGATAGTTATGTGTGCCTTGTAGAGCGTGTATTAACCAAGCCTTCCTACACAAGTACATGAAAATCTTCTGGAATGTCCCTTATGAAGTGCAATCAGACACGGGACCTTGCACTGGAGACACATCATGACATGATTTGACTTGACATTTTCTGGGTCTGGGCTATGATTTTGACACTCCATGACACAAATGTGTTTTTATTCAATATGACCTTTCATGTTAGTTTTTTTTTCTTTTTGGGCACCAACCTGTTTTTGGCTGCAAATATGTCCAAAGGGACCATATGGCCTCTGTACCATTCACTGTAGTAAAAACCATGGCTATTCACTATGAGATCCTCAGCTGTTACTCCTGACTTAAGAAACTCAATGTTAGCATTTATTGTTCATGAGGGCACATTTTAATTTTTTGAGAGCAGTATTAGGGAGCATATATGAGAAAAATGAAGAGGAAACTATGCTCTGCTAGGTAAAGTTGTGGTGCTTAGTCTTAGTGATTGTGTGGGCTCTGTCCAATGGCAAAGCTGCTCTTGGCACACTCATCCTTAATTTGTCTGTTTGCACTGATTGTGGTACCACCTGAAACATAATTAACATGTACTTTCTAAATTAGATGACATAACAAGACATCTAAGTTCCCAGGCCTTGATATGTGACGACAAGACCTACCTTGAGTTTTTTGGGATATAACACAAATCAGTACCAGCCAACTGCTTAAGTGTCACCCCAACATCATTGCTGCTCTGTCTTCTTTTCCACACTTTGATTAATTCTTTGTGCTTCCAAAATTTATTGCAGATGGAGACATGTTGTTTTGTTCTTCTGTACTTGCTGTAAGATTGTGGAGTGGTGAATAAAATAAAATAAATTATGTCTGGTGAAAATATGCAAAATTGAGATCACTGCTTGATCTCCTAATGGTCAATGTCATAGAGAATTATTATGGAAATAAGTCTACACCACAGAAATGTCCTCATTTTTTTGTAATGTGCATTGTCCTTCTAGGTCTTAAATTATTGACATAATTACACTGAAATTAAACCATCTATGGTTTCATTGACTTAGTCATTAGATTATAAAAGCAGCATTCATTGAGATTATGCAAATTCAAATAATTCCTGTTTAATTCATCTGCAAATTATCTGCATTTCTCTGTTTAGAAAATTTGCATATACATATACTCTAGATACATCCATTTCTTTAACATTGTTGGAAGCAAAAACTGGAAAGCTTGATTTTGTTAATACTTCACAACCTCCACTGATCACTGCTTTTCAGGACCAATGATGTTTTTGCAGAACACTTCTGCACAAAGATAATTTCCAATAATTTTCATGGACAGCGCTTTTTGCTGTGCTTATTGTACATATGTTTCCACCCATGCAAAACAGCATGAATGTCTAATTAGAGGCTGAATCTCAGGTAATTAATATACTATCACTTGAATTGTAAAAAAAATCATGCTGCATTATTTTTATGCATAACAAGTATAGCTAAAAGTTGCCCACAACAAATGAGATTTCTGAGCTTGTCATTTTTTGTATCTTTCCATCGTGACCTCAAAATGATGAGATAGATGAGATACTTTTTGGGCCACTGAAGTCAGTTTTAGGAGAAATAGAATAAAAATTTTATTTCCAGAGTTCTGTAAAAATCCCCACTCATCATTGCCATTCTGCAAATTCATTTCTCAGTCTTTCTACTAATTAAAAATGTTTTCTCTGTTAAACATATACTTTGTTTGAATATTATATGCAGTCTAAAGAACAGCTATGAATAAGGGTAGTACATTATAAGACCATTTCAATACTGTAGTAAAGGGTGAAAAAACTTGAAGAGTATGGTTAAATTGAATTTCAATGAACTTAAGTATTACTGATTCCAGAGAAAAACAACTTCTACCTTCAGTTATATAATTGTTGGTTGGTTTAACTGATTCTGGTAGTAGTAACATAAATTTCAAAGAAATGAGATAAAATTATCTACTTTCTGGAGTCTGTTGATGGTAGTTTTTTTGGTTTTTTTAGGGGTAGTTAGTTTGTTTATTTGGCTGGTTTTTTTCCCCTTAGATGCTTAAAAGGTGGCTAGATACGATACTGAGTCACTGCTGTGAGAGTAAAACTGGGGGGAAGAAGCATTAGGATTTCCTGACCTCGTCTGAACTGATGCATTGGATTCATCTCTATTTTTCAGGCTTTAGCAGTTGCACTTTCTTTTGTTTTAAAATAATTTTTCCAGATAAGATGTTTGTAGAGTGAAAGAGTTTTTCTGTTAGATTTTTATTGGGGTTTGATGAAGATTTTTTGCTATTTTGTAGGCTTAGTTGTCCGAAATAATGACTTTACATAGTCTTAAACAGTTCCACAGAATGTGATTATATATTTTTCTCATGTTCTTTTGTATTGATTTTTCTGTGTGTTTTCTCATAGTGAATGTTGGTAAAAATTAATTCCTAATATTTTTTCTTGACTCTTTTATATCTTCCTGCATAATGATATTTATTTTATCTATGTAAAAATAATTTAATGAATTTTTCTTGAGTTTTGGTGAATATTGCAGCCTTGTGAAACCTATTAAGAAGTCCATTAAAGCTTAACATATTTCATGTAATCCCACTGCTCTCCTTTTGTCAATGAGCTGATTTTATTTTATTAGTTGCTAAAGTGTTTTCACTTCTGCCTTTGTTTATAGTTCCAGATTTCATAATGAAATTATACATTTTTAGTAACAGTATGTGGAAATCTGTAATAAGGGATGAAATTCTTTTTATTGCTGTCTAACTCCTGTAAGTGGATATTAGGTGTCTCTGGACCACACATCTTACTGCTTCTTTTTTATTACAAAAAAAAAAGACTATTCTCTTGAACCAAGCAGACCATTTATATTTCTTAAATTCATACTATTTTCAAATAATAAAACCAAATCTATGATTCATTTCTGAGACATGAACAAGCTGCTAAAGTGCATATTTTGAAAGTTATCAGTCTAGGAAAGAAATAATTATAGGTGTTGATAGAGGTTGACATAGAAAATAGTGATGGTAGTGGGGGAGAGAGCTCTTTCCAGATGAGGATAATTTTCTTGGGAGTTCAGGGAAGAAATGAAGCAGGGCATGGGAGATCTTGATTTTTAAATTACTGTTGTGAGGCCAATCATGGTCTCATGCTCATAGTGCCAATCTTAACAATGAAAATCTGACTAGTAGCATCCTGAAGGGTGTGTGCAAGTACAAAGAGTTGACAAAATACATTATTCTGCAGATGGAAAAACAAGCTTTAATGTGCTTTGTAGAGCTTTTAAGCCAGTTACACATAAGCCAGTTTGAAGTTATATAATGACAACAGTGAGGTATTAAATACAATGATGTATTCTGCCCATCAGGAAGGGAAACAAGTGTTTCAGTTTGTTTTTTGAATGATCTGGAAGCGCTCTGAAAGATGTCTGTCATCGGGTGCTGCTGGGAACCAGGGAAAAATCAGCCTTGAAGCCTTGGGTTTCTCAGCCTGCTCAAGGACAAGAAATTATAGCAATGATTAACACCTGTTGTTGATCACAGAGCCATACGGGTGCTAAGTGATGTTTTGCAGAAAGCATGTTTTCAAAGAGGTGTTGCCTTCTTGGACCAATGAGCCCTTTCTATTCTGTTTTGCACGAACTACCCTATATAACAGTAGTGTTTCTTTAAATAAAGCTCTCTTTTGCTTCTCCATTCCACGAGGAACCACGTTGCATTATCCTTTTCACCGCTCTCCCATAGCCTCAAATGCAACAGCTGACCATTTTACCTTCAATCTTTCATATTTTGTACTTTCAGATCATCCAGTGAAAGAACTACGTACATAAGAGTTAAACAGCCTACAGGATCTGGGTTTGGACTAATAGAAGCTTTGCATCTTACTCTAAAAATCCAGTTTTCTTTATTTCTATTACATTAATTATCTGAATCATGTGTATGTATGGAGTTTAAAAATGTACTGACTTTTCTGTCTTGTGCTGCATTTCAGACATAAGTAGCAAGTTCAAAATCTCTTTCTACCATAAAAGATCTGCAGTTATTAAAGAGTGCATCAAGTTTGCTGCTTTTTCTGCATCAACTCTTTTTATCTCTCATTTCTGACTTTTTTAGCCATTGAGCTATTTTCTGTCCCAGAATTTTCCACTTTGATTTTTCCAAACATCCCTCTAGCTGAGTGTTTTATTAAAAACAGAATCAACTCAGATTTACCAAAAGCAAATGATTTTGTGTGGTACACTACTCTTTGTCAGTCTTTGTTTTGTTTGGCACCTCATTACTTCATTAATTTTTTTACCTAGAGTTTTTTACTTTTTAGTTCTGTTTCTTGTTCATGTATTTATGGTGCCTTCTGATCCATGTAACTTACAACTTTCATGCTTTACCTGTTTATGTAGCAAAGTCCTACACATTGCCAGGTTGCAACTGCTTGGGCTGGAACAGCATTTCCTAAATTGCCTTGGCCATTTCCAGTAGCATTTGAACAGCTTTGTTTCATCCCTTGATCAAAGACCAGGCTTATAAAAAGATCTCAGTGGCTGTCTAGAGAAGCCAGAACACTGAAAATTATATACTTGGTAATTTTGTTTATTTATTTAAATGTTGAATGTTTTGTTCAAAATATTATTGCTTTCGCCAAAAGGTATGGTAATGATTATTAAGAGGAAAGGGATGCAAATGCCTTTTGAGAAGCAGAAAAGGATTGGTTTGCTGTTAAGTAATATGCTCTGATTTAAGTACTTTTAAGTCATTTGTTTATTTCAATTCTCTGTTTTCAAAAACCACCGTGTTTGAGTTCTGCCCTTGAATGAATGCTGATTGTTTAAGCTAAACCATTTCTGTTGTCCTTCTATCTTTGCCTGGTTGTTGTCTAAAGAAGAGGAAGAAGAGGAAGACTGGAAAACCAGAGGGATGCATCATGCATTAAAAGGCAGTTCCTGGTTGCAAACCAAACACTAAGAGGCAAAGCAACAGGTTCAGATGTTGTTTCTGGGTTTCACTGTCGAAGGTCTTACTGCATTTCTAGAAAGAATCCAATCTCAGGCCTTTGTGCACAGGGTAGTTAATTTCTTTTTTTTTTTTTTTTAATGCAACAAATGTATATTTTAATTTACCCTATGAATCAAAATGCTGGCTTTAAAATGAGTATACAACACAAATCTTACCAGATAGTGGAATATTTTCAACTTTTTTTTTCTGTTACTGACCGTAAATATTTTAGAGATGATTTGATATAAAAAGACTATTTGAAAATTGATAAATCATATTTAGATTAATTTATGTTTAGCAACCTAAATTATATGTATCATTATTATAGCATCATAGAATAGTTTGGGTTGAAAGGAACCCTAAAAACCGTGTAGTTCTAGTCCACCTGCCTTGACCAGGGACATCTTGCACTAGACCAGGCTGCTCAAAGCTGCATCCAACATGACCTTGTACATTTCCAGGCATGAAGTATCCATTTTTTTAGATAGCAAACATAAAACATGATTACCTTTATGTAAGTCATATTTTGTGATTTTTGTTTTCTCTTTAGATAGTTGAAGTGCTGTTTGAAATCTGTGATTCAGCATTTTACTGACACAAAAATAAAAAAAATAAAAACTCTATTTATGCAAAAAACATGTAGGCATAACTTTAAAAATGTGTTTCACATAAAAAAATACCTCCTAGAGTTTTGAACATGATGATAGACTAAACAGTCTGGGAGCCTGAGGCTCTGAAGAAGCAGCTTTTGCTCTCCTGTGACAGTTATTCAAAACATAGCTCGAGGAGACCAGCTCTCATGGTTGGACAAGTAGACCATGACAGTCCTTCCCTGAGGTTTAAATATGCTGCACTGACATGACTACAAAACCCATTGTTATCACTGTGTTGGTTTAGACACTGACCTACTCTCATCCCTTGGATTAATGAACAACATCACAGCACTTTTGTTTTGTACCTAAATTGAGTAATGATCTCTAGGGCCAAGTGCTATGTGTGTAAAACTACCACTGAGCTCAGTGGAAAGGGACAGTGTCTGCTTTTCTCAAGGCAGAAGAGGTGATTAACAAACAAGAGGAATTAACTGAGGCATGGGAACCTAAATTTAGTCCATCATTCTCACTTCTTCCCTCTCATTTTTGCCCTGGATTTCTTTCCAGCAGGATTGTTAAAGGAAAAGCATGATGGCAGCTGGAGTTTTCTGTACTTTCCTAAGATAACAAATAATGTCAGCCTTAATTTGCTACTGCTGGTGTGTACCATCACTGCACAGTAGTCTGGAGTCTTGTTCAGACCTAACACCTTGGAGAGTTGATGATTCCTTTCTACAGCATAATGATTCTTAAAAATGCAGAACGGTTTGAGTCACTAAGGGAACCTTGTGTTTTGTCTTTGTAATGGCTTGTCACATTTAATACAGTGATGCTTTAATATGCCAATAAAATGCACATTTGTAAACTCTTTGGGGGAAGAAAAAACCCAGAAAAATAATCCACTGTTTGCTTTTGAAATCTTATCCAGAACCTAGTCTTTCAGTGTTATGAAAATGCAAAAAAAAAAAAAAGTATATATGTATATATGTATATATATATATATATATATATATATATATATATATATATATATATATATATATATATATATATGCATATGTAAATAAAAGGTTGAAGTACTCCACTCACTCTTTCTGGAAATAAGTTTAGGCTCAGAAGGATTGTTGATAGTGAGTTTGTCCTGATCTACTTCAACTAAATTCTTTGTTTAATAATAGAGTTTGTCTGGGCAAGAATAGGTTTGGAAAAAAGGGCCAGCATAGCTCAGGGGGTATTGAAGATTATCTTGCTGATCAAAATTCTATCTCTATACGTGTTGACTTTGTGAATTCATGAGGGTATTTAGTGTGTGGAGGGACGTTTCTCCAAAATCCTTATTATGATGGGTATGATACCTTAAATTACTCCAAAGACACTTGGAGTGGGTATTTTTATTATTGTTTTTTAACTAAAAGAAAGTTATAGGGATCTGGAAATTTTTATGACATATCATTAAATTAAAAGATCTGAATATTTTGGGAAGTTTTCTATCCTCTTGAAACTGGATTTGAAACCATTTTTTGGTTGGATTTTAATTTGAGCTTCTATACTTCCAACATATATTAATTTTAATTTATTTATCTACTTCATTATTATGAAGTATTAATAATTTTACATAGATTCTTAAAAACTGAGTGCTTTAGCTAATTTATATATTTTATGACTTTAAAATGTGATATATAAGTCAATAAAAGATTATGATACTTCTGTCCTGGTTTAACCTCAGTAGTATCTATGCCCCACACAGCTTCCTGATCATTCCCCAGTATTGTGATAGGGAAGAGAATTAGAAGAGTAAGAGCTAAAAAATTCATGGGTAGAGATAAAGGCAGTCCAATATGGAAAGCAAAAGCTGCACATCCAATTAAGTAACTACTTCTCATGGACATGCAGGTGTCCAGTCATGAACAACCCAGAAAAGCCAGGCTCCATCAAATGTTAGTTGTTGCTTGAGAATGCACACACCTTAGCCCTGAACATCCCTCTTCCTCCTTCCCCAGCTTTTATTGCTGAACAAAAATGTTATATTGTGTGGGATATCCCTTTGTTCAGTCAGGGTCAGCTGTTCTGGCCACATCCCCTCCCAGTTTCTTGTGCACCCCAGCCCCTTCCCCAGAGGAGTGGCAGAAGAAGCAGAAAATTCCTCAATTCTCTTTCAGCACTTCTAAGCTACAGCTGAAATATACTTGAAGTATCAACTCTATTTTGGTCACAATCCAAAACACAGACCCATAAAAGTTACTTGATGAAAGCTAAGTTTATGACTGCCAAAATTAGTACAGCTGTTCACATAAAAGTGACATGCATAAAATCAGTACCACTTAGCTTGTTTTTTAATAACAAATGTTGTCATAAATTGAACCTTTTCTGAAGCACCCCTGTGTTATCAACACTGTTTTGGTCACAACTACAAAATACAGCACCATACAAAGTTCAATGAAGAAAATTATTTCTTTTCCAGATGAAACCTGTAGACACCTCCAATTACTTTCCAAGTTTCTTTTCCACAACTTAAGTGCCATGGTTTTCATGTACTTTTTGACACTGTTGTGGTTTTAGGCACAGATTCTTTTTTTTTTTTTTTTTTTACTCCTGGACAGGAATAGAAACCAATTCTGAACACTTCTGGGTTTTTTTTTTCTTGCATGACTGTGTAATCCTGACAGTTATAGACTCTATTTGCATGAAAACATGTATTTATGCCAGAAGTTTGGAGGGCTTGAGGTCATCTAGAAGCTAGCTGAGCACTGACAGAACTGGTGTGTGTTTTGCATAAAATGTACAAAAACATCATCCAAAACCAGAAGTTTCTATGGAACAAGATGTCTAAGAAACAGAATTTGAATTACTCTACTGGACTTCTTGGCTGAGTTTTGAGGGGATGGGGGTTTTGGCCACTCGTTCAGATTTGCTCACACACGAATCTCTCTTCAGCAGATTGAATGGTGTATAGTCTCACTTGGAATGTATTCCTTGTTCAGCATATTGGCTGATGTGCATTCACATCTCTCCCACAGTCATGGAGGCACTTGCTGGATTTTGTAGCCCACAGGAGTGTACAAAATTGTCAAATGAATAACTTCTTTTCATGCATCAAAACAGAAATAGCTCTCCATAACCATGGGATTTCCTGCTTT
This sequence comes from Luscinia megarhynchos, assembly GCA_034336665.1. Lineage (NCBI taxonomy): Eukaryota > Metazoa > Chordata > Aves > Passeriformes > Muscicapidae > Luscinia > Luscinia megarhynchos. The sequence continues at coordinate 35,097,073 of CM067566.1, read as the reverse complement.
TATTCCTGCTTCTGGCTACCATCACGAGCTCTTAGCTTGCTTTTACAAGTGGGTGATGTATATTCAGTTTCTTGCTATGCCACTTGCAAAAATCCTGGCCAGTTCATTCAAACTGCCTTTAGTACTTTTGCCAACTGTATTGCAAGTAAGCAGATACCTATCTTACAGAGGATTATAAAAGTTAAAACTTGATTTTGTATCTCTGTTGTACTTTGGTAAGAACACAGTAAATAGTTTAATTGCATTAATTTTATTGCCAAGTGGTACTTGGCTGATATTCTTTCAGCTCACTCTAATGAAAGGCAAGAAAATACATAAGCAGTAAAGATGACAGAAGAACAAGAAGAGATGAAAAAGCTTAGGAAAAGCAGAGAGTGTGTATTTAAGCAGCACTGATTTAAAAACAAACCACAAAATATATTAGGAAACTTGTCTGTCCATGAGTGCACAGCAGGGCATTACCACTTAAGCTAAAGCTCTCCAGATACTAATATAATTTCATTTACTAGCAAATATAAAATAAGTAGTTATGGGAGAGCAAAATAAAAAGCAGTTGGCGTAGAAGAAAAAAAAAAGGAAGAGAATAATTTTTATAGTTTCCACCCCTCATGTCAAAATGGAAGAGGTGGAATGGAAAGCAGTTCAGAGAAGGATGAAAAAAATGCTGTGGAATAACTTTTGTGCAAAGAACAACATTCAGAAATAGATGAGTGGGAAATAAACTAAAAGTGAAAAGGAACACAAAGCTAGGCTAGAGGGAAAAGTTGGGGAAAAAACTAATATTCTCTTCTGTACAAAAAACATCTTGAAAATTCAAGTTAAGCTAACAGAAGGTGTGTTCAAAAGAAGTGCAGACATTTCTCCTGCAACACATCTCATTTATGAACTTCCTTGTCAGTTTATTGTGGATGGGAACTTTGCATCAACTTCAAGAGGAGGCTGGGTAACTGCTGGAGAATTCATTCCCTGAGCATGCTAGAAATCAAGCTGAGTGTAGAAATTCAGCTACAAATCAAGCTGAGTTTAGACAGAGATGAAGGATGAGAGAGTACTCAAAGAATTATCCCATTCTTCATCCTAGGCATCCACTTTTTGGAGACAGAGGAAAACTACTGATCTAACTGGACTTCAAGTCTAATTTATGGCAGCTTTTTTATCTCATTTTTTGGGGGATTGAGAGTGAGGTGGTTTGAGGGGTTTTTTGTGTGGTTTTATTTTGTTTTGGTTTTGGTTTTGTTTTTTCAAAGGAGGAAAACAGGCTCATAGTGTCTGAAGAGTTATAACACCACAATAAAGAAAAGAATGGGCCAAGAGAAGAAGACAATGTCGTCATAGAAACTGTTAGAGTGGCACCTTGTGTACACAAGATTTTATTTATTTTCTATTATGGCCAATATTAAAATCTTACAAGACCTACATAATTATTTTCATGATTATTTTGGTGTAAGATTTTTTTAAAAGAGTTTTCCTTTTTTTTTCTTCAAAGAAATATCTTTAAGGAAAAAGAAAAAATAAATAAAGCCAGGAAAACCCAAAAGCCCCCAAAAACCCAGATGTTCCCAAAGAAGAGCAGGGTTGGCTCCGACAAAAAGATATTTTTCAATGATTTTAATAGACCTCTGTTCTGGAAGCATTGACATTGATTGCAGTGGGAAACAACATAGGGCCATTAAGTATGTTTACTTCTCTTCAAATCACTGATTACTTTTCTTGAAGCAGCTAATGATATTCAAACTGTTTAGCACTGCTTTTAAACCATGTAGATCATGAAATTCCTCTGCCAGCATCGCTGTGGTTTTGCACAGCATGGGACAGATGGGCACGTTAAACTGCTCTGTTCTGAGTGGCAGGGTGTTCCAGTGAGTGTCCTGGCAGGAGCAATGTTCTCCTGGTGAACAGCCAGCAGCAAATCCCAGAGCAAGGGCTCCCAGGGGTGGAGTAGAGTGGTGGGCTCCAAGTGCCAGCAAGGCCAGTCATAAACTTTGGAAAAAATATAATGAGCCTGTGGAATGAGGCTGGATGTGAAGCTGGGAAAAACAGTGGATTTTTGACCACAGGTTGAAGATAAGGGTACCTGGGGGACTTGCATTGTGGTGTACTAGTGCTGAGTAGAGGATGCAAAGGAGTTGGTGGGGAGGATGGATAAAGGTGATAAAGTGTGGGATACTTCCCTTCTGTTGTCTAGCAGGCCCTTATATGTACTGAATGAGGCTAAACATTCCCGGCTGTGGGAACTGGCAAAGATGGATGACTAATTTCACACTTTGAAGAAATAAGAAAAATGTGTTTGGCCCCAGTACAATGAGATTAGAATTGAAGATAGCAATGCTGTTTTTCAGTCTAGTTGTTGTATGCTTTGGAGATGTGACATATAGTCTTGCAATTGTGTGATGACCTTAAATATTTCATAAGCATTACTTTTCTATGTTTAGCTGTGAAGTCTTAGATTTACTGTGTCAACTCATTGCTGGCAGCCCACTTGAAACTGAATATCAAACAGCTTCTTACAGCATTTCAGAATGGGTCCTTAGGCTTCCTTGGTTCTAAGATTAAGGTATGCAAAAGAAAATGTGGGAAAATTTTAATGGACAAGGTTAAACTACTGAACCTGGCAATATTTTTTGTTAATTGTTAAGATTACGCATGAGAAAGTGCACTGTTTGATGGTCTAACCTCAAAAATCTCCTTACTTGTCATAGAAGATCCTTCAAATGCTGTTTTATTCTAGTGAAAAATTGCAGCTTTCTATATTTTCTTGGCAGTATGATTTGTTTATCATGAGTTACAGTTCTGTCCACAAAATCTAACTGCTCATAGAACAAACATCAATCTGCTATGCCATGAAAAAGAAATTATTAAAATTAAAACTCTTGTTTTTACACAATGGTTTAGTTGTGTAATAAATCATACTAGAACCTCTTGTTTCAATGTTGGCATAGTCTAGAAACCTTATATTTCACTGAATAGATTTCAGAAGAAATATTTACCTGTTCAGATAAAACAGTTTACTTTCTGCAAAAAGTTCAAAAGTAGATGCTGACTTTTTATGGAAAATATTAACAAAAAATGTTAAGTGCATGCTCCTTGGTATTATGCAATGCCTTTCTTTCTTTCTTTCTTTCTTTCTTTCTTTCTTTCTTTCTTTCTTTCTTTCTTTCTTTCTTTCTTTCTTTCTCTCTTTCTTTCTCTCTTTCTTTCTCTCTTTCTTTCTCTCTTTCTTTCTCTCTTTCTTTCTCTCTTTCTTTCTCTCTTTCTTTCTCTCTTTCTTTCTCTCTTTCTTTCTCTCTTTCTTTTCTTTCTTTCTTTCTTTCTTTCTTTCTTTCTTTCTTTCTTTCTTTCTTTTTCTTTCTTTCTTTCTTTCTTTCTTTCTTTCTTTCTTTCTTTCTTTCTTTCTTTCTTTCTTTCTTTCTTTCTTTCTTTCTTTCTTTCTTTCTTTCTTTCTTTCTTTCTTTCTTTCTTTCTTTCTTTCTTTCTTTTTTTTCCTTTTAATGTTGCTTACCAGGACATTTGAAATCTTCATGGATGAGTTTTATTGTTTTGTTTGTGGGTGGTAGGAGTTTCCATTTACTTTGTTTTTATATGTTATTGAAATTTAACTCAGAACTACCAGCTCTACGAACTGAATTTTTCAAAAATGTGGGAACATCCCTCTTCTGATTGATGAGGCAAGCTGATGTTATTTTTCAGATTATTATATCTGATCTATGTCATGCTGATATATGTAATCTATTTAACTTTTCCAGCTGCACAAAGGCAAGAATAAATGAATGTGCCTCTATATGGTTGACAAACATCTAGATGATTTTTCTTATTTATTTATCTTGCCAAGATAAATTTTAAAAACAATTATTTATTCCTCTGAAATGTAATAGAAACACATTGAAAAAACATCTTTAGAGATATTGTAAAGGTGTTAAGATGAGGCACTTAGGGACATGGTTGAGGCCTATAGTAAGATGTTATTAAAAATAAATGTTGTCTGAATCTGGAATAAAGGGAAATGTAACAGGAAAAAGGAGGGAAATATCAGAAGATGCAGAACAGTATTTTGAATATGTTTCTATTATTAAGACATAGTTACGCCTGAATTTAAAGACTCTTCTGCCCCTGAATCTAAAGATTTCTCAAGTTATTTTGGTTTTGTTTGTAAATATAAGAGATTCATTCACTTAAAAGTCTGAAGCAAGGATAAAAAAGCCAGAAACTGTTGCCCTTAAAAGAATGCTCATCTAAATTTAAAAGTCCTTTTACTTAATAGTGGATTAGAAGCATCTTTTCATGAAAGATGGCTGAGAAGGAGGCAGCTGCCATTTAGGTGCCATGCCCTCTCCTGAACAATAGTCATTCTGTGTTGTTAAAAAGCACAGTAACTGCATGCTCTTTAATTCTATAACAAGTTATTGGCATAATGTTTGGGAATGGGCTGCTTGCATACATGGTTTAAAGAACACCGACATATCTTCCCATTTAATATCCATTCAAATTGAGTCCAGATGGCGCAGTCCAACATGGAAATAGATGAACCTGAAACTTGCCAAGGTGTCAGACTGTTTTCCATAATAGTACTTAAAATTTGTTCTGTGGTTATTTGTCTGAAATAAATACTATAGAATGGCAAAACAGTTCAGGTAAGAGGTCTGGAAACTTGTCCAATCTCTATGCCCAAAACAAGGGCATGTGGAGCAATTTGTCTTGGTTCTGCTCAAACAATGGCTTTTGAATATCTCCAAAGTAGGAGACTCCACAACCTCCATGGGCAACCAGTGCCAGTGTTTATCGCCCTCGCATAAGTTTGTTTTACTTCAAATGTTTAAAGAGAGTTTCTGGAATTCTGGTTTCTGCCCCTTGCCTCTTGTCTGTCCTCTGTCTAGGAGTCTCTAAGAAGAGTCTTTCTCTTTTTCCTTTACCACCCCTCAGTAGACATTTATCAATTTCCTGCTCCTCTAGTATGTCTTTGTCACCCTGGGGAGGACAAAACTGGACATAAAATGGCTAATGCATCTCACCAGGGCAGAGCAGTGGGCAAGGATCCCCTCTACATCCCTGATGCACTCTATGGTGCTGAGTTGTTCTAGCATGTCTCTGAGATCTGTGCCCCTGTATAGGTTATGGAACAGTCTAAAGTGGCAGAATAATAAAAGAAGAAATTAACGTCTGGGTATCTAAATAGGTGTGTAATATGGGAAAGGTGGCAGCAGCAATTCAAGAAGGAAAAACAAAATTAGTTGGTGAAAAATGCCATTAAGGAAACTAATAAATGCCTTCTTGAAATTTTATTGCCTTAGCAGATCTTTCTCATGAATATGTAGAGGTTTTACTTTGTGACTTCAGATTCTAAAAAGTAAAGCTAGTATCTTACTATGTTAATTAAAATGATTGCCTTAAAATTTTTCAGGATACGTGGAAAATGTTATATATTGCCTGAACCTGAATGTCAGCATGTGCATATAAAGAAAAAGAACAAAAAACAGACAAACAAAATGACAGGAAAAGATACAAAAAGAAACAGATATTGCAGATGTTTGGAAAGTGGTTTTATTTAATGGCAAAATCGTGGCAGTTGTGTCCATCTATTTGAGGTATTTTTTTTTTAAAAAAATTCTATTCAGAATTATATTAATTGTTTGATGATGTCTTTAGACTTATTTGTGTATTTATATGAGAATTGTGTATTTATATGGAAACTTGCTACAGTTTAACAGAATAGATTTTGTTGTTATTTTTAGTCTCTCAAATTGAAAAAATCTATACTGGTACTGGCTAACTTAGATACTTAATTTCTGCCTACCTAAGCATGTTAATTTGCAGTCTGTTTGGGACAGCTGGCAGAGCCTGAGAATTATATCCACTGTGTGTTAGAGTTCACAAAAAGCATAATTTATGTTGTGATTCAATTCAAAATGACACTACTTTAGCAAAAAACAAAAATTTTCAGAAATTAACTCTAAAAACTTAAATCCATTATCTGACTGAAAGAATTATTTGGCTTTAGCTTTTCTGACATAAATATTTAGACTTTTTGGCATGCTGAAATAATGCTAGAAGTAACACAGTTTGCTCAAGAATGTGTTTTGCTTCCATAAATGGAAGCAGTGCATGTTGGGGTTTCAGATTGTTTGCCACTATTTATTTGGAAATTTGAGTTTAGAAATTAACAATCACATTTGCAAAAAAAAAATACAAAAAATGATGGTGTTTGTTTCCAATTGCTATTGCTGTATACTAATAGATATCTTTGGAGGTTTTATGTGTGAAGTCATAAAAAAAATGGTGGGAAGAAATTGGAAATACTTAATATAGTTGGAGTAAAAAGTGACAGTAAAATCTGGTGTCCTTGTGGGCAAACTTTCATCTGAAGATGTGGCTTTGAAAGGTCTTAAAGTTTCTTATATGTGATATGTATCCTGAAGATTTTATTTGGGTGGATTTACAGTTAGTCTTACCAATCAATATTACCTTTAGATATCAGAAAGGAGATTAATCTGACACTGGTACCAGATTCTGTCTCCAGTAATCTTATAAATCACTTGAAAGAGAGCAACAACTGTTGTAAATTTTGTACTGAATCTATTAACTTGGTAGCAAACTTTGGAAATCTGAAAACAAGCCCAGCTTGGTTCCATACCATGTATAAGGATATTGTCAGTAGTCCACAATCTAAGACATAAGCCAGTAGTTTCAAGCTTCCTGAAAGTTTATGTTATTTTAGAGGGGGCAAAGGATATAGAGTTGTGCTCCAATCCAGCTGCTTATTTCTCAAAAGCGAGTTGACACCAGGCATAAATAGTTCTGCCAGTCAAAATTAATCTAAAACTTATAAAGACTTAAATGCAGAAGTATTTACATATTTTGGTGACCTTTTTCAGAATAGTTGATCTGTTAATTAATTTTTTATCATTATTCACATAATCATTTTTAAAGCTCTACTATTATACAAAACCATTTTATTCTCTCATTATGTGTTTCTACATACCAAACCTCACAATAATTGCTCTTTCATGCATTGTCATGGTATACAATAATAGAAACAATACTGATCTAAGTATTACTCAGCAACATCAAAGCTGAGACTAATTGCTTGGAGAATAATACAATTTCTTTTTCTCTTTCTGCCTTTGAATTTTTTTTGGCTTCTCTTTTGATTTATTTTCCTGTTTTTAATGTATTTTGTTCATTTTACATTTTGCTTGGCATTCTGCATTTATTATTCTAGGAATAGCTCAATTTTCATGCTGCTATAATAAAATAACAAAAATTCAGAACACTCCATAATTTATTCCTGTTTTATGATAATAGTGTTAGACCGCCTTGCATAGAATACTCTGCTATAGAGCTACTCCAGATCACATTGTATTAGCAGGCTACATTTTTCACTGAAAGCAATATATCATAGAAGCTCAGTTCTAAGATGAAGAGTCACATGCTCTAGTTTTAGCTATACTTCCATGGAAGACTTCCTTTTCCCTTTTTGCTTCTTCTATCACACATTGGCCAATGCTAAACCCACAACATTAATTAGTGCCTTTGCTGGAAAATTTCAAATTGGCAAACCAAAACCACTACAATGGGTCAACCAGCAATCTCATTGTTTGAATGTTCATCATAGATTTCTTGGACTTTTTGTATTTGACTGTTGAGCACTTGAGATACTTTCAAAACAGTCACACAGTCTTGCTACAGCTTTTCTAACTCTTGGGTGAAGATAAGAGCAGTAGTTGTAATACTTCTTAGTTATAAAATAAAATATATAAAATAGCTGAATCCGTGTTAAAGTACCAATGAACACAACTGAGCAGTGCTGGTTGGGAAGACAGAGGCTGTGCTGTGGTGGCCTCAGTCTCTGCTCCACCAGCAGTGAGGCAGAACACACCATCTGAATGCTGTCTCTAAAGAATCTTGAAAATGCCTCCTAGCATAAACATCTCGTTTGCCTGTCCGACTGGACACAGGCTGGATTTGCCAGGTTGTGCACCACCTGGAATGGTTCTGCAGACCAGGCTAGGGCAGATGGCGTTGCAGAAGCAAAGAAAGCTTCATCTCTCTGCCTTCAGCACTGCTGTGGCTCTATAATTTCAAAGTCATTTGGAGTAGTTAAGAAACCTAGAACATCTGTGCTTTTCCAAGCTCTCCCCCTGCTTCTGGTTGTTGGAAAGTAACACTCTGAGAATGGAGTGAATGTAAAAACAAACAAAACAAAACAAAACAAAACAAGACACTAATGGGAAGACTCAATATTTACAGTTCAGAAAATTGTTAAATTGTTAGACATTCCTGCTGCTGTGAACTCTCTGGTGAGTCTAGGGTGCTGCTCAGAGCAAGACTTTCTGCAATGTACTTTCACTATATTTTTTCTTTCTGTCCTTGACTTCTCTAGGATTTATGTATAACTTTCAATTTTTCTTTTTTAAAGATCTGTTTTAAAAACTATTCCCTTATAGATTATCCTTTTGGTTTTCCCTGCCTCCCCTGCCAGGAATCTTCTTTCAAGTTCTGACTCTCTTAACTTCTTGCAGTTTTATTTTCTGCTATAAGAATTCTACTCTATTCTTTTCAGTGTTCCTTTTCTTTCTCTTTTTCCTTCTCTTTTTTCTACCTTTCTTTGTGTATCAAATTGGAATTGTCACAAACATTGATACCTCATGGGAATCAAAATGAGGCTCTGTCTCTTTTGAAATGCCATCACAGGTGAAATAAATTTCATGGAAATACATGCAATTAAAAAATAAGTGCTATTTGGCTTCTTTTCCTGTGGTGTTTCTGGTATTTGGAATGATTAGTTAATGACGAGCTGTTGAAACCTTTTTCTCAGTGTTAGAGAGCACAGACTAATCAAAGAGAGTTAACTATGTGGAATTGTGCAAAAAGATTCCAGAATTGCATTTTCTACTAACACATGCTGTCAAAATCACCATACTTTATTGTTGTCATCATCTCACCCAGTCCTGAATGGATTACTCAACAAATAGATGACAAAGTAACAAGGAAAAGAAACAAACAAACAAGCAAAAACCAACCCCAACTGCAAACAGCCAACATTTAAGAAAAGTCCTTGTTTCTTTAAGTGCCAGATATTGCCTTTCTTACCTTTGAGGGAATTCATTGTCCATAAAGTCAATTTATGTTAGTGTGATGGGTATTCCTTGATTTTTAGAGCAGTTGAAGCTGTGAAAGAGTGAGAGTATGGCCAAATTCTATTAGCCAGGCAATATTGCATATAAAAATTAGTGTCACCATAATTCCTATCTATGCTTTCAGACCCATTCACAGCATGGCACCAGCACAGATGGCAATGTTATAAAACAATAAATCCCATAGGAAGCCTGCTGCCATTGGAAAAGGTGAGGATCACTGATCAGTACAGAAGGGTTGTCCTTCTGTCCAAGCGCCTCAGTCTGCAACAGAAGCTCAAATCTGTGAAACTTATTTATCCATTCATCTAGAGTAATTTCTAATGCTGGCTGACCACAACTCTTGCTCAACCTTCAGGGAAAAAAACCATGCATACTAAATCTCTCCTGATTATTTTGATGTACAAGCACCATAGGCCCAGATTACAAATGTTTTTAGAAGCTTAATTCATACTGATTTAAGTAGGGCTATGTATCTAAGCAACTTTGACATTAGCAGTGCTCCCTTCTGCTCTTTATTGCAAACAGAACTACTAGTGTCTTATATTCCAAGTGAAACTGAACAGATTAAAACATGAAACTATATTTTTTTTTCTTTTCTCCTTTCTTATAGAAGCAGCCACAATTCCATACATTTTTTCTTGTCCTTTTTGAAGAATCACTTTGGTTCAATCACAATATATACCATAATAATATTTTTCTTTCCAAAGGATATGTGATGTAGCCCTGATTTCCTGTTAAATGAATTTTGGTGAATGAATTTCTTGCTTTCCTTGAGTACAAAGCAAAAGTTTTTGCTTTTCCTACTAAGCTACTTAACATAACCCACATTTTTTCTCACTCTTCCAATTCTTTCCCCCATGCCACTGCAGGGGAATGGGAAAGCAGTTGTGCAGTGCTGAGCTGCCTTCAGGGGTTAAACCACAATGAGTGTGTGTAAAATTTGTGTAGGTGAAGACTTTTGGAATGTCATAAAAAAGAGTTGGTAAATAGAGATTTTGAAATAATAAGAAAAACTGGGAAATTTTTTCCTTGTCTTTTTGAAAGGAAGAAAAGCTTACGAAAAACCCTAGTGCAGATTACTCAGCAATTTATTTTCGAAATATATGTGCATTTTTTTGTCTTCTGGGACAGTGCACTTTAAACTTTTTCATTTGGCATAAATAATTTCTCATTGTGCTCCAAAACACATTGACTGACTCAATCTGCCAGAATGCAATCCTTATTCTCAGGGAAAAAATAAAATTTAAAGCATGGAGGCATAAAATCAGAAAAGACCTGTGGGACACCTAGAAAAAATATCAACATCAGGAGAACAGGAAGCAAAGGTAATTGCAAATGAAAAAGAATACCAGAACAATACAAGGGAAAAGGGAGAATTTCTGGTTTTAACCTTTAGGAAAAGCAGAAGTGAGCTCCAAGTTTGAAATAGAATTTGAAATCAGATAATTAGAGTTTATTCTGATTTTTCATCAAAACTTTTAATGATTTTCACTTTTTATCAGCCTGCTTTGTGACAAAGAGGAGTATCCCTCTTCTGTGCTCTGACAACATCATAGGGAATGTCATAGCATATGAAGTGTCAGGCATATAATTGATCCCCACTTTACCTATGTATGTGGTCAGAACTTTTACAATGATAAAAGCATTTTGTTTCAATTCCGATTCCTTTCCTTTGTAAAAAAAATCCTCATTGGTTTGCTGTTAAGTGAACAGATAAAATACAAATGTTAAATAAGGTCAGAAAATTCAACCTGCAGTCAGGTTGAATTTACAAAAAGTCTTAAAATTCAAATGTTTAGCTTTCTTTAAGTTTTTGTTTCATATGTTATGTTCATATATATTTACATGTATTTGTGGGCAGCAGTAATCTGGGGGAAGAACAGAGGAAGGAAAGAGAGGAAACAGCAGTGGGAAAATGGAGATTAAAAGAGCAGTCAGTAAATAATAGAAACACTCAACATCTTAAATAAAAGATCAGCATGATAATGTTGTCCTGGCAGCTCTATAAACAAAATATTGGAGAGAATTGTGTTTTCTCTTGGAGATGAACTTTCTGCTGTGATCAGTGCTGAAAGATTTTTCTTGACTCAAAATGTTTATTTCAGTCTCAGGTAATTTCCAGTTTTACTTTCTGGCTGGGTTGGAAGGCCAGCTGCAACAAGACAAGGATGGCATTGCTCCCATGATCCCCACAAATGGGGTTATGTGTGTCTCTAGAAGGTATTTGCCTGTTTGGAGTGGTTTCTGTGGTTAAATAGAAGGAAAAACTAGAGACTTCAGTTTGTAGTTTGAAAAGGAAAATATGCTTCCTTCCAGTGCTGGCAACAGCTTTCAAACACCTGTCTACTGTGCTGTTAAACCATTTGTATTTCAAACTCAGCAGCAGTTGAAAGAGGATAAACTCATGAGCTGAAAAAACCCTGTGATAAGTTTTGATGCACAATGTTACTCCATGCTTCGTGCAGGGAGTAAAAATTGGACATACTTTGTTGTGATGAGGATCAGCAAGACTTTCTCTAACAAAATATTAACTGCCAGATGTGCTTTATCTGCGTTAGGCAGAAGAAGAATATAAATGAGATCTAACACCTGTGTGTGCAAACTGACATTTCAGATAAGGTTTTTCACACTCAGCGTGTTTGCAGCATTTAGCTGTGTCGCTTGAGGGAAATTGCATGACTATTCCAATATGTCATTAAAGAATGACTTGAAGATAGGGACTTTTTGATTAATTATGCTACCTATAATGGTACCCCAGGTTGTGGATGAAAGTTTAGGAATTGCAGGACTTGACAGCTGAATCATGACTTGTGCTTCGTGAGTGTTGATGACAGCAGTAGCAATGAATCTCTGATACCATCCACTCATCTGTACTCATCCTCATTAGAAGCAATAACATTTCCAGCCCCTGAGAAAATGAGGCATTATTTCTGCTTTATAGGAACGTCTACTATGTGTTGTTTTGTGATTGATTAAAGAAAATATTACATATGTCAGGAGAGTAAAAAAAATTCACAATTATTAGTCTTTGAAAACCCGTCTCCTATTACAGTGATATTATTTTCACTTTTTCTTTATGTAATTATTTAATTTATGAAGTATTAAAATTTTAAGTGTGCTGTTGACATTAAAAGTTAAGAATTCCTGTAATCTATAATGAAATGAGAACAGTAAAGAAATGAAAACCTACCATGGAGAAATATTTTTTACTCTTCTTGCTGATCTCAGTAATTCTTGGCAGGACTCCAAGACTATTATGATGTTTCACTGGCTTTTATCTATGTGTTTGGCAGCATAAGTAAAAACTGTTATTTTTTATTATGGAGTTTCCATTCCCAGTGTTTTCAGAAGACTCAGTGTTAGAAAAATGAAAAAAAGTTCTTCTGGAACCAGTTGAATTTTTTGCTCTGTTTTTCCTCTAAGAAAAAAGACAAACCTTACTTAATAAGAAATTATAACATAAATTAAATATATTGAATTTTTTTTAACTAAAGAAGGTAGAAAAATAATGGACCTTTATGAGAAAAAATTTGCAGCAGTTAACATGAAATGAATAATTATAAAGCAATTGTTACCTAAGAGATCCAGCAGGATTTTTTGCATTTCTGATTCCTAACTTTGTTTTTGTTGTTCTTTGAAGTAATCTCATGTTTTAAAGCACCTTTAGCCCTCAGCAGTACACTAAGAACATCTTTTCTTATTGCATGGATGTGCTGGGGAAAAAAAGAAAAAAAGCCAGTGTTTATTTCAGTGACACGATCTTTACTTTTGTGCTGCTTCTTATTAGAGACAAACTAGACAAATTTAGTCTTTTTAGATGGTGAGAAGGAGTTGCTCTAGTTAAGAGCTGGGCTGTTTGCTTATCAGAAAGCTCTGGCCACAAGTAAGCTTCTTTTCTTACAGCTTTTGTTAAAACCATTTTGTTCTTTTCTTATGGAGGACTAATGCAGATTTTTGGACAATATTTAACATGCCTATGGGGAGAGAAATATACTTTTGGGAAATAAATCTAGAGTATATCCACTGGTCACATAGCATAAAGTGAAAGGGCTATTCAGTAGCTCCAATGACATTTAGACATTTACCATACAGGAATAATTAATTCTAAGACACATTAGCTGTGTTTTAAATTTATCAGCTGAGTATGTGAGTGAGAAAACATATTGGAGAGTGGTGGCAAGGTCCTCTCATGACATTGTAGGACAGGTAGAACTGGATTTTTAACAACTGCAACGAGGCCTTCTGAAGCCCAGTTTTAAGATGGTTCTAGCCAATTAAACTCTGATTAAATATTGAAACAAAATCTCTTATTTGAGAAAAGTATAATTCCACAAGATATGTATTTATGGGTTTTATTTTTAATATTCTCTTTCAAAGTGGGCTGTCAGAGTGCAGAGTTAGAAATAATTCACATTTTCCTTTCTTGGCAATATGAGGGAATCCTCAGAATCTATAAGGTTGTTGCACCTAAAATATATGTCTTATTGCAGATCTCTTCTAGCAGCATGGTAGGGATAGAGCTGGAGTTGCCAAATTTAAACTGTTCAGAGATTAATTTTCAAGTGGACATCAGTTGCATTTAGTAGCTGACTGCTTGGGCCTACAAATGAGCTGGGATTGGAATGTAGGTTAGCAGATTTGCTACTTTACCACTGGAAGTACAGTATTATAATATATATATATATTATTAATATATAATATTATTATATTATTAATATATATATTTATAATACATAAACCTATTTGTACATTATGTAAATAATTATAAAAAAATTCAATTTTAATCTCTTTGGCCCGACACAATGCCTCTAAAATAGATACTAGAATTTGTTGGGTATTTTTTCTTGAAATCCTTTGAATTTTGTAGGCACTTAGGTGGGTACTATATTTATTGTCATCACTTGAGAGAGTTATTGCTGTAATTGATAATTTAATGAGTGCATTTTCTCAATGTAATATGCTAAACAAGAGTGTGAAAACATACATATTATTCTGTAAATTTACCTTGTGGCTTCTGATATGCTGTGCTCCAAATTACTCTGCTAACCTGGAAAACAATTAATTGGAGAGGGTGTCAGAAAAAGACCAAAAGAGAGATAGGCCCATTTACTTTATTAGTAATAAAATTAATAATAACACTAGGCACAGATTATTTACTTTTACAAAGCAGAAAAGGATATGAAAACATTTCATATTGACCCATGTTAAAAAATGCAGTCACCAGTGTTGAAGGTGTTTCCTGATTTAACACAGTGCTCCTCTCCATGGGCACCTTCCTAGTTCTTCCACCATCTGACTTGATCCAATGAATTCAGCACTGCTTCTCTAGCATTTTTGGAGAACACATGTAAGAACTTCTTAGCTGGAGGTTCTTCTGCACTCAGAACTCCAAAGGAAAGGAAAAGATCAGGGTCAGATGTTCTGAGCAGCCATCTGAACATGGTGTTAAATGAGATTAAAAACTAGAAAAACTCACCCATTTTATGATTAAAAACCATTTTAAATTTTGTTTGTGCAATTGATATTGACCACACACCACTACTGAATCAACGTTTCTAAGCTATGAATTGTAATTTATCATTAAAAAAAAAAAAAAACCTGAAACTTTCTATAAATAACTAATGATTAGTCAATATTAAAAGTTTTAATATTATATCTTAAGCCATAAACAAAACAATTGAAGCCTAAAGACAAATATTGATATGAGTCTTTTTATGAGAAGCACAGGCAGACTAATCTTGGAACAAGATGGATTACCTCATAAGCATAAATGACATCTAATAGCCAAGGCAATAACTTGCATGTAACTTCAAAATATTTGTTGCTCAAAACTCATTAGATTGCTTCTTAAGTGTTTGCAGAGTTATTTAAATTGGCCTTTGTCAGTGATAAACCAAGAAGCTCATATTTATTTCCTTGTTACACGTCCAAAAATGAACTTAGATATTATTTCTCTCTAGCTATCAGTAATAACTTTTAACTGGGGAAAAGATGAATTATAGTTTTGCAGAAACAATTTGTGGTGATAAATTTGCACACATTTTCCACAAAACAATTGTGATTAATGCAAAAGGATGGGCTAAAAATGATCAGGCATAGCAATTTTTTCTACTTATGTGATTTCTTTTGTACATACAGCCTTAATATTAGAGAAAGCAAGTCCCTTGACATCAGTGGTAGAGTATTTTTAAAAAAGAGAGCATGCAAAAAATGTACTGTTTTGGACATGACATAATGTTTCTTACTACTGAATAATACTGAATACTAAACTAGACAAAAAGATTGTTCACTATAGTCTGAGACATGACACCTGGAAGTTCAAAAGGATAATATCAATGTATCTATAAATATATACTTTTCTCTGCAATTTAAGGCATCTCTTATTGATATAAGCATTTTATTTTTTTATATAGTAACCATTTTACAGTTATGTGCTTTTACAGTAATTAGTATATTCTACAGAGAATGTTTTTTTCGGAAAACTAATCTTCAAACTTCCACATAGGCACCAATGGTGCCTACAGACTTGTGTATGATGTGGTTTTGGTTTTTGTTTTTACTTGAATTATACCTCAAGGAGTCTGAAGACTTTGATACATCATGTCAGATCTCTAGAGCTGATAAGACAGGTAAGACTGTGAAAGCAGTTCTGACATAGACTTGGGTTTATTTTTCATCTTATATTCATAAAATGTGAGTTTCTTCTAATTTGTAATGTGAAAGGGCATTTCAAAATCTGATATAATTACTCGGAAACATTTCAGCTGTGACACTTGCTGACAATCATTACATTTCTACTCCTGATACCTGAGAGGGATCACTGCTGAGTGCATGAAATATCTCTGGCACTTGGGAAAGAAGCAATTCTGTTCATACTTGCAGCTTTCCATAATGTCAAACTACAGGCACTTCATTGGATGATTTTGGCAGCGTGTATTTGTATTGCTACACATTGATTTAACTACTAGACACAGCTGATTTTTTAAAGGTAAAGATCTAGGAGGACATCACATCCATAAAAATTAATGATTATGCACATGTGAAGCCTTGAAAATATTCCAAGCAAAACTGGTGATACACTTTCTACAAGTATTTAATCTAGTCAATTCATTTTCCAAAATGTTCATCATATTTGGTTTTGACCTAGTGCTGTTGTTCACCATTCAAAGTCAATTTTGAACTTAAAAAAGCAGATTGGAAATATTTTGATTGTGAGTACTTACCAAACCAATGAAAAAGAAAGTAAAATGTGAACATCTGAATACGTCTCTTCATTGCTGATAAAATCCTGAATAATAATAAAAAAATTACTCACTACATACAGAAGATCCATTAACTTCAACACAAATTGAAATAAAGAATGTTGCTCAAGACACAAAATCAAATTGCACTCTGGTTGTAGACAAATCATTGGAAATGAAGCTTGAAAAATCCATATTATGTCTTCTTTGTTATCCAAAGTTGAACATAGAAAAATGATCTTGTGATTCGGGCAGTGGACCAGAAAATAGGCAATTCTAAGTTTAATCACTATTTTTTCCTTGCCCTCCATGTATGACACAGACAAAATGTCTTTCCTTCTCAGGTACTTAAAGTCAGGATTTATAATAAGTTCTAAGACTGTTATCATGAGGTGTAACCAGCTGCTTTTGAAATATATATTTTGACTAATTAATAGTCATAAGTTAAATTTTGATTCCCAATGAAAGCAACTATGCATGAAACAACATTTCCCTTTCATGTATCATAGTCACCTCTCTGGAAAACAAAACAAAAGCTTATTTTGCTGTGTTAACAGATGTGAGGATGTTTTTTAAAAAGAAAATGTTTACTGATAATTTTTTTTAAGTATAAAATGTTTTTCTTTGTACGTAACAGATTATTGTAGAAGTAGATATTATACAGAAAGTCAAATAATGTTGTTAGTTTAATTAAAAACATTTAAAGTTAATTAAAGCACAGCAAAACTTTATTGTGGTTAATCCGAGTGCTAATATTCACTGTCCAAATTATCTAATTAACACAAAACAGAACTCATTAACAATAAAAGTGTAAATTGTTAGTGAGAAACTTATTAATATATACCTCCATGAGAGTGGTGTTCACCCTTTCTCATGACTCTCCTGATGGTCAGGTCATCAGTAACTGTGTCCTCAAGAAGGCAATGCAGAATTGTAGTGAGCTGCCAACACTCCCACTTGCTGTGGGAGTAATCACAGAATCACAGAATGGGCAATGCTGGCAGGGACCACAGTGGGACATCTGATCCAACCTCCCTGCTCCAGCAGAATCATCACAGGGCACATGGAACAGGATTGTGTCCAGATGGTTCTTGAACTTCTCCAGTGAGGCAGACTCCACAACCTCTCTGGTTCCAGTGCTTGGTCACTTAAATGATGGAGAAGTTCTTCCTCAAGTTCAGATGGACCTTCCTGTGCATCTATTTCTGCCTGTTGCCTCTTGTCCTATTGCTCAGCACACTGAGCAGAGCCTGGGTACACCCTCTTGACACCTTCCCATGAGACAATGACAGACATTGATGGTCACCTCTCAGTTGTGACTTCCCAAGGCTGAACAGGCCCAGCTCCCTCAGCCTTTCCTCGTGAGAGAGATGCTCTAACCCCTCAATCACCTACATCAAAGACCAAAGTTCTCCAAGTCTGGGAAATAAGTACAGGCTACAGTTATGAGAGACTCTGCTACATTGCAAATGTGAAACGTGCACTGGTGGTGAAATACACATGGAAACTTGGCTACTGCAATACTGTGGTCAGTCTGTTTTTCCTTCTGTTAATCACAAGAACTGAGAATACCTCACTGCTCAACACACTGCACTGCTTAACACACTGAAACCCCTAAACACATACACAAAGTTTTGTGAAATATTACTGTATGAAAAGTAACTGAAAATAAAAGTGAAGGGGGGACAGATTTAAAACCTGGAAATGCTAGCTGCTGGTACTTCTGTGGTGATGTAGACAGAAGTTAAAGGAGAGTAGATTTCTTTCACTGGCTAAAAATTTGTATGGAGAAATCATGTGTGGAAATGTAAAAATACTGCAATAATCACTCAAAAAGGTTTTCCAATAAAATATTTTGTGAATTATTATTTTTGTGTGAGGTATTGCAGAAATTTAATAAGGCAAATACATTTCTCCAAGATGTTTGGTTCGGAGGGTTTAATTTCTTGTAAGAGAAAAAAGGTCAACCTCTAAATTCACAGATTCAATAAAAAATGTAAAGTGGAAAAAATGTTGGATATGAATAGTGCAATCTTTAAAGAGTTGTGATTTTTCATTATGATTTGTTTAAACTTTTTATAAGATAAAACTCCCAATGTCCTGATTTTGGGTGTTTTTTTGTTTTCCAAGTGCCCTAGAAAAATAATTGGTTTGTGTTATAATTATTCAGGCTTAAATTACGTTAAATTATCCCAGTTGGAGCTTTAATTTGTCATACTCTGTAAAACAGGTAATCAGATAATGAATATTGCAAAATAAGCTATCATAAAAATATTTTTAATAGTGTAGGACACTTTGAATTTACCTTTATCAATAATAGTTAAATAACATAAGAAAAGATATTATTTAGATTCACAATTTTCCCAAAAGTTAGGCACAGCTAGTAGCTACAGTCAGGCTGAGGATGTGAGAGAAATTGTCTTTCCTGTGGCTACATTAGATATTCCTGTGAACTGCTAGAACACATATGAGAGTTTGACCTTCCTAATGCCGTGTTTAAAACTTCGTGAAACTTGTGATACACAGATTCCATTTTTTTTCTGGAAGTCTTCCACAAGGCAACATAATTCTTGGGTAAGAAATAAGAGTTCTCTTGTTATTATGCTGCATTTACTCAGACTATAACCTCCATGCTTTTTATTTCTCATCTGGGTCAGAGAAAATTTTTTAATGACATTCATGTGTGGAAACATTTTGTTGATTGTCACCCAGTAATAAGCCTTTTGCTTTCTTCCTGTAGAAAGTGGACCTGCATAAAGATACTTATCTCATATTACAGAAAGTTGACTTAATGGAAACACTGCTTAAAAATTAAATCATTTCATTAGAGTAAGTGCCTGCAACCACTTTCCAGATGACACAATGCATGATAAGCCACAATTGTGGTATGAAGCAAGAAAATAACATATGCTAGAGTATAAAATGTAAGGTAATCATCACAGTTACAATTAGGCCTGGTGTTGCTAGTTATCATATTAAACTTGGCTGTACCTAATGGAAAGTGAAAGAGAAATAAAAGTGATTGCATTTTCAATTTTATCTTTATTTTTCCTTCCTGGAATTCCATTCATGCATACAGCAGACCTGAATAATTTTTTCCATATACCTATGACAGCAGAAACAATATTTGTTTCCCTCTCAAGATGTTTTTCCCAATGTTAGGCAAATTTCTTCATTTTCCTAAATCTATTCCTATTATAATTTGTTTATGTCATTGCAGCAATTCAGAAACTATTAGCTAACAAACATTAGTATATTTAATCGTCTCTGATGACTGTTATCTATCTCATTTCTGAGAGAACCCACAATCTCTGTGAGTTCCCCTCTTGGCATTAACTGCAGACACCAGAGATGAAGATTAAAAAGTCAAGGAGAATAAAAGAGTATTCTCAAATCTGCCAGTGCTTTTCAGGAGTCACTATGACACACAGGAAAGGTTACAGTTATTTTCCAGGGCACTTTTATGAATGATTTGCAAGGGAATCATCCCAAGCTCTCAGGACACATATCCAAGATAACTGGTGTGATGAAATGATATAAAACTTAGCAATTTTTGCCTGCATTTTTTTGCTATTGTTGTTCAGTGGTGGGTAAACAACTTTGAGCATACAATAAGACAGAATTTCATCTTTTGAAGGAAAAGGAATATAAATAGAAGCTGCAACACTAACAAGGAGATTTAAGGAGATTTTCTTCCCTTTTTGCCTTTTAAAAATTGAATGTAAGTAGCCACAGAACACCTACTTATGGCAATATGCAGCAACAAAACCTTCTGGGAAATTCAAATTGATTCTAGTCTGCTTACATAATTCATGTATTCATACTAACATATATTCTTATAAAACTGCAAATTAATTTGTTTTATGATATCACAAATGAATGAAACTGTAATTGAAAACCTTCTTATGTTTTCAGTTACAAAAATTGTAAAACCGTGTTCTGGTTTGACCAATTTCTAGTGAACTTTATTTTTTTTTGTTTAATGTTTATTTATATGGGCTTATGAGCCCTGAAGTTCTTAGGATTTTGATCTAAGGGCCCACTATTTAATTAGTAATTGGCATCCTTGTTGATTGTGTGTGAAAAGTCATGTTTAGAAAAATATTGAAAAGTTCAATTTTCCTTAAGTGTAGCTCTTCATCTGAAACAATTCTGTGAGTTATGCTAACTTTACCACTAGCATATTTCAAAACTGTTGTCAGAGAAGACTGGGTTTATTTGATGGAATACAGTTTTGTCTTCCTCTGAAGTTCAAAGCCTGTAGATAGTATAAAATAGGCAAAGTACTATGCCTTCAGAAAAAATCCGAAAACTTCATTGTTCATTTCTCTATGTGTGTGCCTTATATTGCTCTTCTTTTTTTGTAGGAACAACTTTGACATCAGTTAAAATACAGTGATAAATGTGAAGTGAAATTTCTATTGAAGCTAATGAAATCAGTGCTTGGCTTTTCATGTTCAGCTTTGAGCTGGCATAAAGAATTAAAAGTCATGCAGCTAACTGGTTTTATTCTTCTTTTTTCCATATGGTATTAAAGGAAAAGTGTTTTTCTTGCATATTGCAATCATGTGGAACTAGTAATACATACCTGGCCAGAAGGGAGCTGCCATTTTTTAATATTTTCACCTTCATCAGTTTTATTTTATTGTTTTTATATCTTGAGGGATGCATGCTAAAAGAAATACAATTAGGAAATTGTTCGTGTGTGAACACTTCCTCTTCTGTTTGATAATATCTAAATAATTTCTGACAGGTTTGGTTTTTTACTGTAGATTTTTATCTCTTCACATATTCGTTTGAAATTGATTTTCCAACTGACATGTCTTGGTTTGACTAAAGATTGCAAAATTAACTTTTCAAATGGAAATGAGAGGTGGTGTGAACTCCACTAGAGTCAACAGAAAAGGTGCTTGCTTTCGTAGCAAATAACTGAAAATTAATTTTGCATATCAAACTTAACTACATTTTGACAGTGTTTGACCACCCTTTTGGAAATGCTTCCTATTGTCCAGTCTAAACCTCTTCTGGCAAACTTCTGAACCATCCCCATGCATCCTATCACTGGATTAATGGAGAAGAGATCAGCACTGCCCTCTCCACATCCTTCCTGTCATGGTTTACTCCTAGCTGGTGACTAAAAACTGCAAAGCACTGACTCACTCCCTGGTGAGGTGGCACCAGGAGAAAACAAAAGTAAAACCTGTGAAATGTGATAAAAGAAGTTTGATTATTGAAAAAAAAGTAAAATATAATAATAATAATAATTTTAATGGAAAGGAGAGAGAGAGAAAGATTAATAAAACCCACAGGAAGCTGTCAAGAGCAAGGATGTCAGTCCTCAGCCTCCTTCTCTCCAATCTAAAAAATTCAAAGTCCTTAGCTGCTCCTTATAAGGTATTCCTTCTGCCAGAAAACAAAAAACAAAAAAAAAACAAAACAAAAAAAACAAAACAAAACAAAACAAAACAAAACAAAACAAAACAAAACAAAAAAACCCCAAAAAATTTTAAAAAAATCAAACTTTCTTTCAAGACTTTCCACAGAGATGAGGGATGGTGTGGACGTCTCTTTTTCCAAAGATATGGAGCACTTCCAGCTGCCTGTAGGACCATGATGGGTTACAGATGAGGGCTGCATAGGTGTGCTTATAACTAAGTCAATGTCCTTGAAGAAAGTTGCAACACTTCCAGGTGAGTGATAGAGGAAGGAGGGGACAGGTGTGCACCATGATCTGGTCATGTCCCTGCTTGGCTACATGTCTGTCCAAGACAGGAGCAGCAGGAGGGAATGGAAGTACTGCACTGTGGCCCCTGGCTGCATCCCTATGAAGGCATCTAGCTATCACTGTTTCACTCATAACCAGGTTTTAAGTATTTGATTTATTTTAACAAGTTTACACTTGATGCCAGAGCTACTGGGTGAATTCTTGCTTCATAGAGACTCAAAATAGATATCTAAAACTCCCTTCCTCTTTTCAAAATTGTTGACTGCCTGATGTAAAATTGCTCTTCATTGAGAAAAAAAATTATTTTGCAGTTATGTGTAAAATAAATAATATACATTTATGTCAGGATGGTATGAAGTTATATCAGATGGTGAATTAATACTCTTTTGCCTTTCCTTGAGAGTAATAAACATGGTCTTACTTTAAATAAAAACCTCATATTTGGGAGATGTACCGTGGCAGAGTTGTTAGCTATTTCATTTATCCCCGACAGTGCATCTGTATATTTCTGTATATTTCATAACTGATACGAAGCTGTCATCTGCGTTAGAAATCTAATCATGTAGCAATCTTAAGCATTTTCCCTCTCTTATATTTTTTCACTTTTCTTACCACTGTTAGAGCTGACATTGGTACATTATTCCTGGACAGGGCACTAAACCTTGCAAACAGCAGTTGTTCAACTGTGTGCCCTGCTAATGGCCTGGGTCTGCCTGTATGCTGCTTGTGCATTCTTTCTCTTCCTTGTGTTCTGTAATGGATATTGCTTATATTAAAAATGTGTTATAAATTGATTTTTTTACTGCTGGGACTCATATATAGAGCTGCAGCAATTAATGGAAAAACTGAAACCTTCCCAACTTAACAGGCTGTGTGAGATTAATACACAAGTCAAAGAAATGCACTTTGATATGTGCTGTCATAGTTTTATTTTCCGTGCCAATTGCACACCAAAGTTCAAAGGAAAGGAATATTTAGGGGATTTTTAATCTGTTCAGTCTGTGTCTTTCCAGACTTTTTATATTTATTTTAGAAAGGACCTATAGGTCAACCTATTGCTAAAGCACATATGTAATATAATTGGGAATTGCTAAGAAAACACTTTGAAGAGAAAAAACAAAAGAAAACAGGCTTGTGAGCACATCACACCTGTAATTGAGGTATATTTCTCTTTTCAATAATTTCATTTTCTTACCAGGAAAGGTAGTTGAGCAACTCATGGGATAAGAGTCACTTGAAGACTCAGTGTACTCAGCTCAATGCCAGACTTCATGCAGTATTTTGGACAAGTCCTTCTCTTTAACCAAATTGTGTTGACTGAAAGATGTTCAGGTCAGAAGCAATTGGATTCTGTATTTGTACATGCCCTGGAACAGAAGAAGGTAACTCTTTGAACTGCCATCAGTAAGCCTTATTTCTGCATTATTCTGAGGCAACACTTTTCTCCTAAGATTCATATTTAATTCAAAACTTCCATTAGTTGGGAACCTCAAAATAAAGACTTCACAGAACTTCTGACAAGCCTCCTGCAAAATAATAGCAGTGTGCTATGTGAGTTAATGGGTGTCAAAAGGAAGAGGAAAACAAATCAATTAGCAAATGTTATCTTTCCTCTGATGTAGGTAGGTTTTCAATTAGACTATTTAATAAAGAAAAAATTCAGAATAACAATAAGGCAAATGTTAATTTGTTTCCTGATGTAAATCCTGAGTTGTGCACCCCCCACTTTTCTAACTCTTATTATTTCCTAATGACATTGAAATTCTCATTTTTAAAATTTACAGAATTTTGTGTTGTAATTGTGGAAAAAAAATGTTTGCTGTTGTTCAAGCAACAAAAAGAAGATGAAGCAATAGGTACCTGATTTTGGAATGTAAAGGTATAGTCAAGAGAAATTAGTTTTGTGCATGTGATTTAAATAACAAATATAATCCAAAACCCAGACACAAAAGACAACTTTGAAGTTTATAGTAAAATATTTAGTGTTCATGTGAGAGGTTAAAATTAACGATGCTCAGGTAATTGAACAGCACCAATATTAATGATTTGAGGAAGAAACAGCAACAAAAAATTGCCATGTAATTGAAAAAAACGAATGAATGCATGTGAGAAGATCTGAAAAAGAGATATACCCCTGAGGTGTATGTTATGTCATGAAATGATAATGATGTTGAATTATTATTTTATTTTCAGAATTATTTGTCTCCATCTTTCATAGCAAATAACTGAAAATTAATTTTGCATATCAAACTTAACTACATTTCTCTGTCCTGAGATGAGGGTTGGTGTTGTAATTCAATAAATGAGGTAGAAGGAATGAATCAACAAACCTGGCCATCTTCCGGCTAGCTCCCGGTTCATGTCCCCCTTCCTGTGACCTTCCCCTGTGACGTCGTACCCTACCGGGAGTTCCTGTATCCTGACCCTATCCCCCGGTGTTCTTATCCCATTGGCTGCTAGCCAAAGCCACTCCCCATTCCCTCTCCTGAAGACGGAGGTCCCAGGAGAGATCGCTCTTTTTCCTCCTTACTCCATCGGGCCACGCCATAGCCATAGAATAAAGCTGAGAACGGAAAGAGCCTCTTTTGTAATCCTTTTCCATCCATGCTAAAAGATACATTGTCTTATCTTAAGTAATTAGGAAAAGACAAAGCATCGTTTTAGCAGTTGGCGCCCAACGTGGGGCTTAATTTTAGACCCCATTTTGCCTGAAGTCCCAGTTTTAGGACTTTAAAGGCCAGTTAGGTTGATCAACTACCTCCGTGGTTGGAGCGGTTTTTACCAGCCCCGAGCCTAGGAGGGTGAGACGGGCAACTTCTTCGCGGACTCGGAGAAGCCGTCTTTGGATCGGAACTTTTGCAAAGTTACTGGCGAGACCGCTCTCCGTCTGAGAAAGGTAACCCCAAGGTAACCCCGAGGGACAGGGGAGGGGGTTTTTCTGACGGATTAGCTCAGACTCGTGGGGGGAGGTTGGTACCCCACGGGTGAGCAGCGGCGCAGTCCCAGCGTGGAGCGGGAGCGCGTGGGCGGTGTGGCAATCCCGCCCGGCAGTACACGTGCTCAGCCGGCTCTGCCTGGTGTGTGTGGCGGTATTGGCGTACGCACGGGCGCCAGAGCTTTCCCTGAAGTGGGATTCCTCCGGGACCGTCTGTGTCGCCATTACGGGCAACCACGTGTAGTAATAACGCCCAGCACCCCCACCTGGGTTTTGCAAACGGACTGCTATTGTGTAACTCTTCTGTAAAAGACAGGGAATCGTGCATTTTGTTTTTATAACATCGAAATGGGGGGGAATGTTTCAGCACAACAAAAGAGTATTATTTCTCAGCTTAAAGAAATGTTAGATGCACAGCATGTTGTAATTTCTAAGAAACAAATTAGAAAGTTTGTTAGGTGGTTGCATCAAGAAGTAATGGAATTTGAAAAGCAAAATATCAAATCTATTTTATTTTGGGACAGTGTCGGAGATTTATTAACTTCTAAAATACAGAAAGGTGATACCACTGTTGCTTTATTTTTGCCTATATTTTTAAATATTCACAAACAATTATCACAATTGGAGAACAAAAATCAACCACAGGAAAATTCTTTACAACCCTCTTTACCTAATTCGGAACCTCCTGTCCCTGAATTAAAAGAGAAATCAGAAATATCTCCAGAAACTACTAATACTAAGGTTCCTCCAAAATACACAGAATTCGAATCTCCTGAACAATTTGCTACAAACTTACCATCGTATCCTCCTCTGTCGCTATTGCCCTCTCAACAACCTAGTTTAGAAAATCGCCCTTTTTTAGTGCAAGGGGAAAAACTTGTAGTAAATTCTAATACTATGCCTTTTTCTTCCAATAATCCATTCCTGCATCCACCTCCAATTTCTGCTCAGTATTTTCCTGGTTATTGTAACCCATCTTTCCAAGCTATACCGCTTTCTAATGCTTTTTCTAACACCGGGACACAGAACAATGGGAGCCCCGGGAGTGCAGCCGCAGAGGGAGGGGGAGGGGAAGCACGTGTCTCAGGTACACAGACACCCTCCGCAGAGACACAGAAACAATTAACCCCTAACTCACTGACTAACCCTGAATCTCACCAGGTTTTTGAAGCAGGACCAGTTGTTTATTTAGGTAAAACGAACGGTAAAAGAAACTACCAACCGTTACCATACCAAGATAAAAAAGAAATTTGCAAAGTACAAAGGGAGTTTGGAAGGCAAAGTGCAATATTTAAGGGAATGATGAGAGCAACTTTTACATCAAATGAACTAGTTCCACATGATTTAAAAGACCTTTTCAGGTGTTTGCTAACCCCTGCTGAATATGAATTATGGTTTAATATTTGGAAACGTTCTTTAAGCAGTCTTTTAACAGAGCTTCACAAAAATCCTGAACATTCCAAAGAGTCTGAGGATAATGAAATTACATTAGATCATTTATGTGGGGAGGGGGAAATACATTGCCCAGAAAAGCAAACTCGGTTATTGTCTAAATTTGTTTTGGATAAGGTTTGTGAGGTAGCTGAACAGGCTTTTATCAAATTACCAACTGTTGAAGTAACTACTAGTTATGTAAATATTAAACAATATCCTTCTGAGAATTTTTGAGCTTTATAGATCGTTTGAAGACACAGGTGGAACGCCAGGTACAGAATCCAGCCATGCAGGCAGAACTCATTAAGGAATTAGCAGAGAAAAACGCCAATGAAGCCTGTCGCAGAGTCATTCTAAGCCTGCCCCTGTACCCAGAACCAACTCTAGCACAGATGATTGAAGCCTGCACCCGGAGAGCAGAATTGTTCAGTGTTCCAGAGAGAATTCCTAGTCCAACACCTCCTGAACCTCCAGGACTTGATCCACCACAGATGAAGAAGCCGCAGTTATCATCGCAGCAGCTGAAGAAGATCACCTGTTTCCAGTGTCAGCAGCAAGGACATTTTGCTAGGGACTGTCCTCAAAGCAGGAAACAGAACAAAATCAGCAAACAAAAAAACTAGAACTGAGGCGCGGGCCTGCCATAAACACCATAGCGCGCCAGGATATAAATTCTGCAGGCTATACTGTAGCAAAAGCCTCTCTCTTAAAAGCAAGGGGGGAAGATGGGATGGACAATGTGGGTATAACAGATAATGCAAATGTTAAATGTTCTCCTAACAAAGTCAGGCAGTTCTGTGGCCGTATTAGGCTACAAACTACCAAAGGTTTTCATTTCAGATCTGCTGAGTGGACCATCATTACAGTGGACATCTCAAGTCCTTTAATTGATATGACGGTTTGCCACATGGAGAGTGAGTATTTTGTTGTGGGAGACACAGCACACACACCCTCAGAAATTGAAATAGCTCCTATGATCATTAAGGGGAAAATATCTGGTGTTATCATATTAGCTCATTGTCTACAAGCACCTTTCTATTTGGGTGAGGGGCAAGTACCGGCCCAAGCTTTTCCTATTCCAGCAAATATCACAGCAGATAATAAATCACCAGAGGTTTACTGGGCAGAGACAGTGAAGGAGGAAAAACCTTCTCTAGCATGCAACATGACACATGGAACAGACCATCTACATGTGAAGGGTGTTTTGGATACAGGTTCTGATGTAACCATAATACCTGAAAAGATGTGGCCTTCACATTGGGAATTGCAACCTGTTGCAGGGCAAATTCAGGGTATAGGCCATATTAAATTAGCGCAAATATCAAAACGGATTGTACAAATTGAGGGACCGGACGGCAAATTGGCCAGTGTTCGTCCGTTTGTAATAGATTATAAGTGTCCCCTATGGGGAAGGGATTCCATGTCACAATGGGGAGTTAAAATGATAATTCCAAAAACTCCCCAGGAATTTTTAGAAGCGGCCACCGTGGAGTGCCGGGTCCAGAAGCTGACATGGCTAAGTGACACACCTATCTGGACTACACAGTGGCCCTTAAGAAAGGAAAAGTTACAGGCACTTCAAAAACTTGTAGATGAACAATTGGCAAGAGGTCATATAGTAGAAACAACAAGCCCCTGGAATTCTCCAATTTTTGTAATAAAAAAACGAAAAACAGACAAATGGAGATTATTACATGATCTTAGGGGAATAAATAAAGTAATTCAAGACATGGGATCTCCTCAACCTGGGATGCCTTCTCCAACTATGTTACCTAGAAATTGGCAATTGGTAGATATAGATATCAAAGATTGTTTTTTCCATATCCCATTACACCCTGAAGATGCTCCCAGGTTTGCATTCTCAGTACCATCATTGAACAGAGAGGCTCCAATGAAGAGATACCACTGGAAAGTGCTGCCACAGGGCATGAAGTGTAGTCCTGCTATCTGCCAGTGGTATGTAGCTTCATTGTTGTCTCCAGTGCGGGCACAGAGAAAGGAAGCAATAATTTTGCATTACATCGATGATGTGCTGGTGTGTGCTACTGATAACTCCACCCTCCAGGACACGCTTGACCTAGTAGTTAAAGTTTTAACCTCTGCTGGATTTCAATTACAGGATTACAAGGTTCAAAGGATGCCACCTTGGAAGTATCTGGGCCTAGAGATCACTGCCAGGACCATTGTTCCACAGAAATTAAAAATTAATTGTAATCCTAAAACTTTAGCAGATCTCCACTCCCTGTGTGGATCTCTGAATTGGGTAAGACCTTGGTTAGGCCTCACTAATGAAGACTTAGAACCCCTTTTCAATTTATTGAAAGGGGACAGAGAGCTGGTTTCTCCTAGGGAACTGACACCTGAGGCAAAAGCTGCAATTGAAAAGGTACAGAAAGCTCTGTCTGAAAGGCAGGCACACCGCTATCACCCTGAACTGCCTTTCAAATTCATTGTTTTGGGGAAACTGCCACACTTGCATGGGTTAATATTCCAGTGGATTGAGGGGCAGAGAGACTCACTCTTAATCATAGAATGGGTCTTCCTCTCCCACCAAAGATCCAAAACTATTACACAACCTCAGGAGCTGATGACTCAGCTGATTCAAAAAGCAAGGATGAGGCTGCGTGAGCTGTCTGGGTCTGATTTCACATGCATACACCTGCCAGTTAAACTTTCTGGGGAGGGAAAGAATTCTCCTGAAAGGTTAACAAAAGAGATGTTTGAGCATTTGCTGCAGAGCAATGCCAGCCTCCAGATATCTCTGGACAGCTACAGTGGACAGATATCTGTTCACAGCCCAGCTCATAAGTTGTTCAATGAGGAATTTCACCTCATACCTCGTGAAAAGAGGAGCAGGAGACCGCTCGAGGCACTCACAGTGTTTACAGATGCATCGGGGGCCTCCCATAAGTCGGTGATGACTTGGAGAAATCCCCAGACTCAGCATTGGGAAGCTGATGTTGAGTTTGTGGAGGGGTCACCCCAGATTGCAGAACTGGCTGCAGTTGTGAGAGCCTTCGAAAAGTTCTCAGAGCCTCTTAACCTGGTAACAGATTCAGCTTATGTTGCTGGGGTAGTGTCCAGAGCAGAGCAGGCAGTGCTCAAAGACATTGATAATGAGCAGCTCTTTAGGCTGCTGTCAAAACTAATCTATTTGGTTTCACACAGAGAACATCCCTTCTATGTAATGCATGTGAGGTCACACATGGATTTGCCAGGTGGCAGACACCCTTGCAGCTCCAGCAGAAAAGGCATGCCTCCCTGACATCTTCCAACAGGCAAAGCTGAGCCACCAGCAATACCACCAGAATGTACCAGGTTTGGTCCGTCAATTCCAGCTAACACGGAGTCAGGCCAGGGCTATAGTAGCCACCTGTCCCAACTGCCAGCTCGAGGCCATGCCATCGCTGGGTATTGGGGTTAACCCCCGGGGCCTTGGCAGCTGTGAGGTGTGGCAAACAGATATCACCCACATTCCTAGTTTTGGTCGCCTCAAATATGTCCATGTGAGTATAGACACATATTCAGGTGCAGTTTATGCCTCCGCTCATGCAGGGGAAAAGGCTGTACATGCAAAACAACACCTAGTACAAGCCTTCTCAGTTTTGGGGATCCCTAGAGAAATAAAAACAGACAATGGCCCAGCATACACATCCAAGGAGTTCCTGGAATTCATCCAGCAGTGGGGAGTGAATCATAAGACAGGCATCCCACACTCCCCTACAGGCCAAGCTGTGATTGAGCACACACAC
Organism: Luscinia megarhynchos; assembly: GCA_034336665.1. Lineage (NCBI taxonomy): Eukaryota > Metazoa > Chordata > Aves > Passeriformes > Muscicapidae > Luscinia > Luscinia megarhynchos. The sequence continues at coordinate 35,066,855 of CM067566.1, read as the reverse complement.
CAGACACTCAAACAAGTTTTAGCCAGACAAAGCAGTTCAACTGTGTGGATGTCTCCCCAGCAAAAGCTCTGTAAAGCTTTGTTTACAATCAATTTCTTAAATTGTTCATTTGAAAATATGACTCCTCCAGTGGTTCGTCATTTTAACAGCAGTAAACAGTTCAAATTATCTCAGCATCCACCAGTTTTGATTAGGGACCCAGAAACATGGAAAACCAAAGGTCCCTATGAGCTAGTAACCTGGGGAAGAGGTTATGCATGTGTATCAACTCCCTCAGGACCTCGATGGATTCCCCAAAAGTGGGTAAAACCTTTTCTCCCTAAAACCCCAGCTACAGCAGAAGAAGATGAGAAGCAAGTAAGCATTGCTTCAAAAAGAAGACGCCGCAAAGGAAAAGGAATACCCTCAAACAGAGACTTATAACATGTTTTAAACTGTTTGTTTTTCTTTTTAGAAAAAGTTACCCTCCAGTTAACCCTGTGTGGAACCCCATCCAAGTTGTCTTCTTGTTAGCCTTAACAAGTGAAACAAGAATCAGAAGACTGGTTTAATAAACTGTCTAAGGGCTGGGGATTTTCTGGGTGGGGGCTTCCAGAGTCAAAACCATTATGTTCATTGTTATTCTTTTCTTTGTAGCAATGGCATTTGGAAACATAAGTCATTTAATGTTTAAGGCCATTAGTGGTATCATTCCTTCTACCTCAGGGAACAATCCTATAGGAATGACTAATATAAAACAATCTGATTCTCCCATTTGTCACAAATGGTGGTCAAAATAATAAATTCGGGCTAGAATTATTTTAATATCACCCCCCTACATAAAAAACAAAAAACGGGGAGATGTTGTAATTCAATAAATGAGGTAGAAGGAATGAATCAACAAACCTGGCCATCTTCCGGCTAGCTCCCGGTTCATGTCCCCCTTCCTGTGACCTTCCCCTGTGACCTCGTACCCTACCGGGAGTTCTTGTATCCTGACCCTATCCCCCGGTGTTCTTATCCCATTGGCTGCTAGCCAAAGCCACTCCCCATTCCCTCTCCTGAAGACGGAGGTCCCAGGAGAGATCGCTCTTTTTCCTCCTTACTCCATCGGGCCACGCCATCGCCATAGAATAAAGCTGAGAACGGAAAGAGCCTCTTTTGTAATCCTTTTCCATCCATGCTAAAAGATACATTGTCTTATCTTAAGTAATTAGGAAAAGACAAAGCATCGTTTTAGCAAGTTGGCTGTTACTGGCATCACTCATGTGTCTCCACCAGAAGTAATACAGCAGAATTAGTCACTTGTCTGCCATTGCAGAGTTCCATCATCACCTGGCAAAAACCTGCTGCAATGGCTGTTGTTATCACAGTATTTTCCATTCTTCACTTTACTGCATGAATGTCATGTTTCTGCTTAAATAACAACTGCAAGTACAGATACTACCAATGTCATTGGGAAAGAATGGAGCACCCTGTCTGTGGCTGTTCTGCAGCACCCTTCTTTTATTTATTCTGCAATATGCTGTAGGAGTCTCACTTTTTTTGAGTAAAGTTGTTGCAATACAAATGAGAAAGTCCTTATAGGACAATATATTTTTTCTAGGTATTTGAATTGTACATGTATCTAAATGATCATATATCTAAATGGTCATATATCTAAATTATCATATATCTCTCCATTATGTATAATTTTTATAGAATATTTTTTTTTCTCTATGTGAGGAATTACTCTCAAACATATTTTCAGGGTGCAGCTGGAAAAAGAAAGAAATAAGAGAAAAGCATCCTGTTCTTAGTGACCATCTTCATGGTCCCTTATGATGACAGTAGTTGTCACACTGCTCGGAATAACTTTCTGTATGAATTATTGATGGAATTAATATAGCAGACAATTAATTCTGAAATAATGAGGGGAAAATAAAAACTCAGTAAAAAGTTACACTAAACCACAACTTATTGCAAATTACTGGAAAAAAAATATAGAAGCATTTTCTGGTAATTCAGCAACTGTTAGTTGGGTTACTGCTGCCCCTGGGTAAACTGACATTTTCATATGCACTAATTAGCAAAGAGGTCAAATAAAATCTCAAATAAAATAGTTCATTTATAGCATTTTGCATCTGTGGAGGAACCAATCTCAAGTTCTGGAATAACTGACAAAAAAGTAAAACCTTAGGTGTTCTACCCACCAGGACTGGCTATTATCTACTGCTAATTCCTACAAATGAAATGCAGGGAAAAAAAACCTTGTAGATTTTAAAAATTATTTTTATTGTTTGATGAAAGCTGCGGAGTATCTTTATCCCAAAGCATGGGATGATGCTGTCATGCACACAGAAACACACTTGGTTTTGGTTATGATCAAATGCTGGAGTGTGTGGCAGCAATGCCAAGGCTGCCCTGATGAAATAACACAGCCCAACATCTCTCCCACTCGTGTGAGAGCCGAGGCAGCAGCTCTGCTGGGCTGCCGACAGCAGAGAGCTCTTTAGCTAATTAGTGCATAGAGAAATACCTAATTACACAGCAGCAGTGGTGACTTGAAGAGACAGCTGACATACCTGAAGAAATTACAGTCTGAATTTCCAAGCCAGCCACAACCTCAGTTCTTGTTCTAATCACAGAATTGTCCAGTAAAAATTTCCAGCTGCTGCAAACATAATTTTATCTCCATGAAAAATGGAAACAAAAATGACTGAATATTCAGCAACAGCATCATCCATTCTGTCAGAATCAACATCTGGAACACAAGTGCTCAAGATCATGCGTGTTTATACACGTAAATGATGCTAAATTACTGTGTCCTAAGACTGCTGTTAAGATGATCAAAGCTGCTACTCAGCTACAAATTTCTATGGAATTAGTTTTGAAAAATACTAATTTTATCTCCTCAAAATACTTTAAAGAGGCACGTTTTAAATGTTCACTTAAATAGAGATTTGTTTTACTTTCCTGTAAAATAAAATCATATAGTTAAAAGCATCAGGTACAGTTCTTTGCAAATTATTATACATATAAATTTTATCTTTGCAAATTCTTAAGTATTCTGTATTTGGTATTTTTCACTACCTAATTTTTTCCTTTCACCTTGTATAGATACCTATGTTTGCCAGTGCATAATGATGCATTTTTGTATATTCATACATCATGCATTTTTACAGTTTCCTGTTTCAAATTATAAAGATTTCCTGAGAATGAACTTGGCAGGATGTTTTTCCACATAAAAGTGAAAATAAAACCTATTTTAATTCAAATAATGGCAGAAGGAGAGGTATTTGTCAATAAAAGTAAAATTTTTTGGGTAAAAAGCTGGAAAAAGCAAAATTTTAGAAACCCACAATTTTAAAGTGCCTATATTGCCATTTTTCATTTTATTCTCCATGAAGAAATTATCTCAGACAAAATCTATAATAACTTCAAACTGTCATTTGATACTTTTGAAATACTCGGAACCAAACAAAATTATGTTTTGCCCTGAAATAAAAGCAATTCTTAGCTTCTTACTGAAGGCACCATGAAGACTAAACCAAGTTTTTTCTCTTGTGAATTCACAGGGGCTTGCAAGTGTGGGCTCTTGAGCAGTGTGAATGATAAATGCAATTCATGTTTGGATTCTTGGTGCCATGTGCTTATGTTACACTTGGTTATTGCCTCTTTTTATCTCAAAGCATATACATATCATGACCTATCAGTCCACACAGTTTGTCAGTAGGCAAAACACTCTGTCAGAGGTCTGCTGTGATCTGCAGTACGTATGGGGCTGACTGTGTTTCCATTTTTTACTACTTGTGGGGTGTATTTTTGCCCCCACTGAAATAATGGGAAAACGCTTTCTTAGTTTTAATTGTGGAAGCACAAGTGTGCTTGGAAAAATTCTTCAGGCTCCATCGGTTTTACTTCTGTTCAAATGTGTTATGAGCAGGAATGAATCCATAAATCTGTACTCTGCCATTTGCAGTCCTTCAGCTCTTGTTCAACTTTCATCTCCTGTTGCTTTCTTTTGAAAGAAGAAATGGTTTTATTCAGGATACAGAAGGCATTCATTCACAGAAACACTTAGTAGGTCTACAGATGTTTTTTAATTCTTATTATCATTTAAAATTAATAAGACTACTATTGAGTGGAAACATATTAGCAATAACTTAAACAGAAAAGAGAAATACAAAAAGCCCTATATTACTCAATTTTTCACTATTGAAAAATGCTCTATAAAACAATGTTTAGATCTCACATGATGAAACTCAGTCCTATTTTTCTTAGTGAAGGACATAATTGATATTTTGAAAATTATCCCTTCCCTAAATGTTTGATGTTTTTATCTCAAAACTCTAGACAGCATTTCATTGGTCACCCTTTATCAATAAATGTTTTAATCAGTAAACCAACTTCAAAACAGACCTAAAAGAAAAGACAATAAATTGCCTTTGTTTTAAAAAAATATTTTGTTATCTCTTGTATTGATATTCAAAAGTAGAGTATTGCCTACGAACTTGACATAGGTAAAATACTGAAACTTGATTGCCTAGACAATAATTACTTCTCATGAGTAGCATGTAACTACAAAAGAGTTAAATGAAATCCTTTCCTCTAGAGTCAAGATGGGAAAATGTAACTAAAAATAAAAGCTGTTTCAGCTTTTGAGGACAAGAGAAGCAGAAGAGAGTGTTAGTCCATCCAAAAATAGTCTCCTTGTATCTACAGATATACAGAAAAGGCATACTTCCTTCTATATGAAAATAAGGTTTTCAAAGTGAAATGGAAAATTATCTGTGAAAGCAGAACCTTTTATTCCAATATATTTGACTGACAGAGGATTGTATGAACAGTAAAGATCTGCTTTTCAATATGTAGATAGTTCTAAATTACGCACAAGAGACTTTTCCTTTTGAGATGGTCCATTCTCTTATGGATTTGTGTTTCAGATAACCTCCTGCTGTCCTAGGGAAATTGCATGTGAGGGGTGTTACGCCTCAGAATTGGAAACATGTTTATAACAGCAGTATATCTAGGTGCAGGAATTATTTTAAAATCTTTTCCTCTTCAAGCTACTGCTGTTTTCAGTTATGTAGGGTGGTTCTGCTGTAGCTGTGCATGACACATTAGGCTGGGCATGTAAAGTAATGCAGTGTGACTGATACAAGCTGATGTTACACTTCACAGCACAATGCTTCATAATGCGTTATGTCAATGAGAGCATTTAAAAAAAAAGTAATTCTCCAGACAGAACTGATAGAAGAATCCAAAAATAATCTCCCTTGTCTCCTCCTCTCTTCTCCCTAAAAAAAACCCCAAAACAAACAACAACAACAACCACAAAGCAACACCACTGAAAGATACTGAAAACAGAGTCCAATTTGTATTCGACAAAAATGACTCTTGGAGAATACACAGCAGTTGGTGGTTGTATAATACACTTAGAGCTGAATTAAGAAGGGAAAATAATTTTTATAATTTTTACAGAGTTAACATAATTTCACAGATGTAATCTCTACTGGCTTTCAAAGCGATGTGTTTTTAGAGGACCAAGATTAGATTAATGTACTAGTCTACATCACGTTGTGAGCATTTTCAGCTTGTAAGCAACATTATTTCAATTCTAAACATAAATATTTATTTTATGAACTGTAAGTTCATTTAGGTTTCTCTTCATTTTGTATTCCTTTTAATTATTTATCTTTTTTTTTTTTATTTTTAAACTTTATGTCTGTTTTTTATATAGATACTTTTCTTAAGATCACATAAACATACAGAATATTTTTCCTCATATTATTGTAACCTTCTTGAATTTTTTTTATGAGATGCTCCTAAAATTTGGAAATCTTTCCATCTTATTCTCTAATTCAGCCCTTCTACCAAAAAGCCCTAAACCACATTCCCCTCCAAAAAACCCCAACCCAAAACCCTCATACACACACACACATACACACAAACAAATGAAAAAAAAAAGAAGTATTTCTTAGACTAGCTAAACTTCTTCTGGCCTGAAACTTAGAAATCAATGAATTGATAAGTTGTTAAATTTGATAATCTAATTTTATATCACATCTTATAAATAAAGCAAAAGGAAATTCAGAAATCAATGAAACTTCATCATTTAGAAAAACAATAGTGGAGCGATTAAAAATCAGTCTTAAAAATTTCTGTCTCTTAATCAGTGTATCTCAACTTCCCATGGATTATTCACTCAAACCAGGTTGTCTTGTAGCACTCCTTGCTTGTAATCTCAACCTCAATAAAACATTTTTCATCCCCTTATATTTGTAGGTTTGACCTTCATGTGAGAACAGAACCAGAGGGGAGCTCCCAAAATAATGTGGAAGTTTGCTATGGGAGTGGTCCTGCACTTTTCAAGTTTCTGGAAATCCTGGTAGTAAAAGCATTCGTCTTGTGTAACACATTTTTATCTTCTCAGACATGCTGACCTTACCAATCAAATATTATAGTTGGTATATTTCGTTGTTACTTTGAGCATGATCCAGTTTCAACTGTTCCACACAGTCAAGGATTAAATGATGACATTCACACTATATTTTATAGCTATTTTCTGATAAACTGAAATAAAGAAACTAACAGTAAGGATAAGTACGTAACTTATTAACTGAAAAAGTCACTCTATTTCCTTAGAATAGAGCCTGATTTTGCTTTCCAATGCCAAATCTTCCATTTTAAGAATCAAGAGGAAAAAAGTTATATTTTTCCCTAAAAAAAGATTAAAATATTGTTTTAGTGTATTTATGCACTCTTGGGTTTTTGGTATTGCTTTTTCCCCAGTATAATGCCTGTCTTTACAGTCCCACAGCATTACTTGAAACATTAAATTACAAGACAAATAGAGACAGCAACATGTCATATCAAGAAAACAAAATCTTATTAGAAAAGTTCAGATGTTTAAACATATTAGCAGAGATTTAAAATTAGTGCTTTTTTTTTACTTAGATAATGCAAGTGTATTAAGTCTAGCAGATAATAAGTAGTTAAGTGGATGAAATATGTATCACATAGTGGGAAAACTTCTACAGGTGAGTCCTTAATTAGTTTTGCCAGTGTTGATGTAACTCCATCCTGCAGTCTCTCTTCCAGTATTGTTTACTCATAAAGACTTTATCTCCTGCTGGGAGACTCTACCCAGTGGTTTACTGATGTCATGAATAAGTTTTCATGCGTGTACAATTTAGCTCTTTATTTTAGCACCTTGTCCCTTATACTTTGTTACCCTGTTCCTAGCACTCTACAGGAATTCCCATTCCTGTCACTCTCTTTGCAAAGGAAAAAGCTTTTCTTTGCACCCACCTGTGCTGCTGAGTCAGTGGTGGAGAGTTCTGCTGCCTCCTGAAGGGCTCTGCTATCTTTGTCCTTTTTTTCATTCTTTTTCCTCTTCCTGCTGCAGTAAAAGCTGATAGGGAAATAATAATGTTGTTGTTTTTTTTTTTTTTGTTTAGACTTGTAATACCCTAAGCCACAACATTTGGCCAATCTCATTGACTTGGTGTTTCCTAGCCAAAAGAGGGTGGCAAAACTGTGCAAAAACTTTACACTTAGTTCTACTCTTACACTTCTATAACAATAGCAATGATTTACCATCATTGTACTACCACTGATGTTTAGAAGGCCCTCACAGGAATTATGCTATGGGGTTCATCTTCAATCCTTTTTTTGTCTACATTGCATATACGTGTGCATGTATGTGTGGGTGTGTGGGTGTGGGTGGGTGTGTGTTAATCAACCTTTTTCACTTTTGAAGTGAAACAGGCAGTGCAGAGCACAGTTTATAGGTTTAGGTACAGTCTTTGTATTCAAATCTTCACTCTTCACTCCAAAAATAAAGAGAATCTAAATAAGAGTCTGGTTAGAGTCCCAGTCACAGGTTTGACGTGTGATCCCAGAGAGATCCAAACTAGGGATCACTGTGAATATGTAGACACAACAAATGGATGTCAATGCACACCCTCCATTCTTTATGGAAAGTACTTTGGATAAATTCCTAAATAGTTGCTGCAAGCAGATATTGGAATTAAATTGGAAATAATCCAAAATTTCAAAAGATAAGAGACCAAAAATATGTAGATAAAGTACTGTCCCTTTTCTGTGGCTATATGTGCTAATGGAAATAAAATATTAGTGGTGTATTGCTGTTCTGCCTGATTCAGAAAAGGCAAGGAAGAATAAAACATAGTTTAATTTTATTTTTTTTAATGTGTGTGGGCCATCAAACCCAGAGTTGCTGTGGGCCAGCCAACTGGAGAGCTGCTGGGGAAGAACACATGCTGTGTTACAAGTGCCAAGTCTGGTAGTTACATGCTGTAGTACAGAATAGTTCTTAGGCAAGTGCTTTTATACAGAACAGATCACAGGAACTGTAGTTATTACTGGAATGTAATATTAAAACCAACATGAAAACTGACTAAAGGTTACAGCATTTGCTATTACAAATCTTTTACAGTTAGCATATAGTCCTCTTGGGGTGAGAGTGATGGAGATAGGAGCAAGTGTTGTAACATGAGATCTGACATCATCTGATTTATTCATGTGCTTGAACAGTGGGTCATGTTATCTGCTTGATTTGTAATTTAAAAATGAAGTTATTACAACTTAATTTTAGCCACAGACATAAAAAAAGAGGAAGTCATCCTGAAAAAGACTAGAAAACAGCTCACCATTATTTGAGTTCCTGCTGTGAAATTGTTTCTTTGCTTTTGCATATGAAGGAACATAACAAAATATGTTGATGTGAAAATAACTGTAAGAATTCAGGAGACTAGGAAAAATTTCTTTTGAGGATGCATGGAGTATATGGAAGGAAATTTAAGATATCATTATAATCCTGTCACAGCTGGAAGAGGCAGACTCCACCAGTAAGCTACTTCATCATCACAGCTTAATTTTACATTAAAAAGTTCAAATATGTAAGATGTTTAAAACCTCCAGTAGTTTAAGACTTTATATTTGGGAGAATACAAATACTGCAGAAAACTGAGGATACTCTACCTTGAAAACTGAGGGTACTTTTCTTTGCTTAAGTTATTGAAATAGAAAACAGCTATAGCTGAAAGGATTGAAGAATGACATTGTGTCTCAGTGTTCTTCATTCCAAAATGACAAGACACTCAACATCTGCCCTCAGCCACAGCTGAAGTGTTAAATGCTCTTAGGTATGGCCATGAAGGAGGCTTCAAGCACCATGGCTAGATCTAATAGAAGTCTTTAACACACAAATTTATGTATGCCTTTCATAAAAATATATAATTTGATTTGCTTTTAACCATTGTTTCCATAAATTATATTCTACAGATACATTTTCAGTAATTTAATCTACATAGGCTGGAAAACCTAATCAGTCTAATATGTTCTTTCCAGATAATATTATTCTGGTAGGGAAGTTTAATTTATCCATATGTTTCTATTGTAGATTTTTTTTTCTTTAAGAGTTATTTAAAAGTCAAAATAATAGTTGTTGCAGACTTGTCTGCTTATAGTGAAAAAGATTTTTTTGGATGAGAGGAGATCTCTCTTACTGTACCTTCCATTTTGGAAAATGAAAATGCATTCGGAGTTAATTCATACACAGTCCCTAATAAAAAAATAAATAGTTTTAATTAGAAAAAATATCTTTATTAGCTAAAAAATTAAGCAATACTTCAAAAACACTTTATAGAGTGTTGACAAAACACATTTGTTTCTCCACTTAAGGCTAGATTATAATTTTGTAATCACTGTCCTTTTTTTCCCCCTAAGATTCTATTTCAAAACTTTGAGTTGCTCTGGTAGGGCATGACCCTGTGGTGATAGTAGGACATGATGAAAAGAAGTCACATCTTTGCAAGAGAAATAGATTGTGTTTCATAGGGAAATTATTGTTAATAAATAAATAAATTATAAATAGGAAAATCTAATCATCTTCTGGAAAAATATGTTAAAAGTCACAGAGAAGAAAAAAAAAACTTAGAGAAAGAAGAACAGAGACTCATAATTAACTTTCTGGCTGTAATTTGGCTTGGAATAATTGGCTTAGGTAGGCAACTACTCAGATTCTACTTTTAATGAAAAACTAAGGTTGAGGTTTTGGCTGGAGGACTTGAACAAGATATATTTTTAAGGACATGATACATGTCAGTGATGAAGTGAAAGGATGAAGGAAAAGGCTGTCTATCTAGATGGGATTCTGCATCATTTGGAAAACTAAATGGTAATGCCCACAGAGAGAAATGAGACAACTCACCACTGCCAGCACCACCTGCCAGCATCTTCCCTTCTCAGGACTCCTCTGTCTTTCCTGGAAGCAGCAATGAGTAAGTTCAGAGAGGTCTTCCACTTGGCAAGGGTGTAACACATGAAGGAAGGCTGGTGGAAGCTGCAGCTCATGTAACCAAGGCTTTAGTTGCTTTAGGCTGTGTAGCAACAGCAGGAGCAGGACAGAAAGCCTCAAGTATATTTTTAGAGGAAGGTCAAGGAGCTTGTTTGATCTTGAGTGAAAAGAAATTGAAAATAGGTGTGATGGGAGGAACAGGTATGGAATAGGAATACTGTTGACAATCTGTTTTCAACTTTAAAATACACTGAAGAATTTTGCAATTTATATTTTTAATCTATATGTGGTATGATTTGAGTGTACATCTACAGAGCCTCATGGGGAGCTGGAACCTGGTGCTTGCCAATCCAGGAGCCTTGACCTGAACTTTCAACACAGGCAGCAGGGCTTCAGAAAAGACTCTTGTACTCAGTGAGAGTGAGGAGAGAGCTCGTGGTATGAGAGAAGGGAGACCAGTATCTCCTGCACTTTTCCCTCCTTCTTTGCCCTTGTAGAATTAGTTCTGGTGGGGACACAAGGACAGAGTGAAATCTGTCCTGACCTGTCCATGCAGGGTTGCTGGGAACAGTCCTGCCCTCTTAACAGTAACATGCTACTCCTGACCTCCTGCTATCTTTCATCATTTTTGTAAATATTTTTGGGAAATAAGAAAGAGCAAAATGCAGCTTTGTCACCCATTAAAGAATCTCTTATTTTAATTCTGACTGTGTCAGAACTGTTGTGATCCAAAGACTCCCACAGAACAAGGATTTATGTGACTTTTCTGTATTTCAACCTCTTCATCTTGGAAGCCACGTGCTTGTGCTCAAATGTCAGCTAGCTTTCCCTTAGTTTTTAGTTTGTTTGTCTTTAATAGTCATTTTTCAAGTACTGATAATTTGAAAACTCTTCCAGATTTTGAATGTAGATTAAAAGCATACTGGTGTTTTCCAGTTAATGAACTTCATGGTTAACCTGTGTCATGAAAAAAAAACATATTGGATCCTTTTATGCACTTCTATATCATCAAAGTCTTTAAAAACCACACAGTTTGAATTTCAAGCAGAGCCACCAAAATTGTGGGTAGCCAAGTGTGAGGACAGGATTAAAGTATATAAAGTATAAAAGTATTTAAGTATACACACAAAATTAATCTTAAATTACAGAGTTTTAAAGTTTCTTCATAAACAGGGATTTTTCTCTTTTTTTCTGAAAAAAGAAACATTCTGAATTTGAAACCTCCATTCAAACATAAGAGTAATGATTGTAGATATTGTGGTAGATGTTTGTAAGGAACAAAAGCACTCCTTGATGGGATTTACACATGCCTGTTATTGCTCCATAAAGCTCTTACAAAGTTGCAGATTATACCGTTACAAGAAAATCAGTATAGTTCTCAGCCTCTACACCACTCACTTGGGAATGAAAAGTATCTCAACAGGAGCTTCTAATTAAAAGCTAATGGGTGGAACAGGAACTATTTAATTCTACCTTACAGTTTTTGCCAGAGTAGAAGGCAAGGACAGGGTATGTTGCAAACATAAAGGACTTTGGTGAAGGAAAGTCAGCATACTGTGCTGGTGAAATAGTGTCAGAGGACAGCTGTAAAGTAAAAACTATCCTAGCATGGATAATGCTATCAAATGTAACACAAGACACGTGTAAGTAAGTGGATATTTTTTATGCCTGACAAGTCTGGCATCCTGTTGCACTGTAACTCTGTTGAATTAATATCTCTAGTCTTTACTGTGCTATGGCTCTACTCTGCAGAACCATCAAAAATTATATAACAGGGCAATCTCTAAAGCTTATGATGGAGCAGCTGAACTAAAAGACTTGTATGTAAGCAGAAGAGCTGATAGTGCCAGAATTATATCAAACCAACCCAAAGTTCTTAATACTTTATTTAGAAAAAACAAACCAAACCATGAATTTGTAGAGCCCATGACAGATGAAAGACCACTATAGTTTAAAAAATTATTTTCCCCTTATTGCTCTGAGTGTTACCCTTATTACCCTGAGGAAAACACTCTACAGTTTAAAAAAAGCTGATGCTTCAAATACCTACAAACTTGTAATCAGTGTGCTGCTCTAAATAGCAATGAAGCATGCTCCATTCTGCATGGTTAGCATATGCCACACTTGGATAGCAAGCAAATAAATTTAACTGAAAATACTGGCTTCAGTTTCCCTGGTGACAATGAGCACATAGAACCTGTCAGACTATCATTTTAAAAAAAAATAGTTGAGAAATAAATTTCTATTATGAAATTAATATTAGTATCATATCAATCGTCTCAATTCTGTAACTGAGTCTTTCTTAACAGATGTTTTACTCAAGTTTGTGTAGTGATGTTGAGGTTGCTTGAAGCTTTCCCTACAGCTTATGTTGATGTAGGTTTTTTTAGGTCAGTGATTACTGTACACATAGATGAATACAGAAAAAAAAAGTATTTCCACTCCTTTTTGCTTTATTTTGTTAATATTAAATCAAAGGGAAAAATCAAGAAGTTGGCCCTATCTTCTAAAAAATCAGTCTTATTGTCTCACTCTTCGTCCTACTAAGTTATACAAAGCTTCTAGAATCATTCAGAAGATGATCTTTCCTTAAGTAATATTAACCAAACCCAAATTTACAAACTTTATAAGCCTATATTTCCAGTCCCAAACCTGTCTCTTAGAGTCTTGATGGACTTAGCACCTCTACAGTTTGCAGAGTCCTACTTTGGTACACTGTTTTTATCCAAAAGCTTTGGATTTGTAGCCTTTTCCTGTCTAAACCAATAAAATGAGATAAAATCTGGTCAATACTCAGGTGAAATATATCTCACAGGGTGATCTAGCAGCAGAAGATAAATTCTTACTCTTCATTTAGCTATGGATCATTGCCATGGCTCTGCACCCAGAACTGCTGTCTTTTGCTAAGACATCTGACATAAAGATATAACTCTTTTTGGTGCTAGAAATAAAGAATTCAGACACAGATATATCAGTCTCTGTCCTGGCAAAATTCCAGGCTGGTTATTAAATTCTGCTTGCCTAAACCTTTGCTTGTTTGGTCATTGTTAATTGAGTGGAGGTTTTTTATATTCTCTGATGATATCTCATTTCATGGCCATTGACCCCTGGATCCCAAATTCCTTTACAAGATAAAAGACCAAAGATATTTATTTTGAATATGTGAATTACCTGGAAGTGAGATAAATATCTTTAAATATATATTATTGAAATGCAGATCTTAGAGCATGTCACACCATAAAAAAAATAATCATTATCCACATTTTACAAGCGGGAAGAAGGCTCAAGGCATTGCAAGCATTAGGAGATCACCCAAGGACAAACTCCAGAAGAGAAGATACATCTTCAAAGTCTGTCTATTTAACTCACTCTATAGACTGTAGATTGTTGAACTGATACAACTGTTTCATTTTTTCTGGTTTTTTAAATCCAAAGAATTAAAAGAAATATTTTAACACACTGCGCACATCAGAACTTATTGAATCATATCACAGTCAATCAATCAAAGTCTTTTACAATTCTATTTAAAATTATTCTGTGTCACATTATTCACTATGGAACAGTGTCAGCTGTGTTTTAAAAATAAGTTCCTAATTTTAAACTGCAAATCTTAAAAAGCTAGAAAATAGCTACTATTATCCAAGGGAGAGGAAAGAGTAGTTTTTAGACGTCAATTTGTGTTTTCTTATGTTAAGACAATTTCTGGAAAATGTGTTTTAAAAGTAGCTTTCAATGCATTTCCACTAAGCAGAAGTGAAAACATGATATATTCTGAGTGAAGTCAAAGAAAGCAGTGACATTTAATGATGGTTTTTAAAGGAGGGTAGACAAGTCTTCAGCCAGGGCTTCCAAACACATAAGTAGTTCTAGCAGTTGAAAGCAGAGCATTTAAATCCTTTTGACATCCTTAATTGGATGTTCCCTCACTCTCTTGCCTGTCTTGCTATTTGCCTTTACTTCTCTCTGAGGTTTTCAAAATATTAAAAAATATTCAGAACCTTCTAAAAATAATGCCCTTAAATATTTGTAATGCCCTATTGTGTGCAGAGCATCAAACCGTTAGAGTCAGTGGAATTCTACCTGATGGTATTTTACCACCCACCACTTACCAGTCAAGGCAGATAAACAGATGTGTACACTTCTTTAAAATCTTATTTTTGCCAGAGGCTTGGTATGTGGAGAATCAATCAGACAGTAATGGTGGGTTGGTACAGAATGGGAGTAGCATGAGCTCTGCAATAGTGTCTATGTGTGTTTATATGTGTGTGCTTGGGTATGGCAATGTGGGCTAGTACATACAAAAAAATTTTCTTGCCAACGTTTTTAACCTAGAATCTAGTTTTTTAAAAAGGCATATCACATTAAATCAATATTCAGTTATTATCCAGTTAGCATTTCTTACCATTTCTTGGTATGTCATGTGGGACATGTTGCACAGCTCAGTAATAAAAGAGCACCAAGCAGCCATCACAGAACTGTCAATGACAAAAAACCTGCATGCCAGGGAAGAAGGAAAAATTCATCAACGCTTGTTTTATAACACACAAAAAAAAAAAAAAAGAAAAAAGGAAAAGGTAAGAAGTAGGAATAATTATGAGAGGACAAGAAGCCAACACACACACAGCCACACCCACCCTGGTTGTGTTAATGTGTATGTCTGTGATTTATTCCTGCTTTTAAATTGCTAAATTCTGTATGTAGACATAGTCCTTTAAATTTTAAAATTGTGTGGTAGAATAAGAGACAGTTTAGAGAAGAACAAAATGAGTGTTCAAAGCTATGGAATAGCTTCCATGCAAAAGATTGACAGGTAAGCAAGGAGGGTTCTGAAGAACTAGCAGAAGAGATGGAATTGGTCTGTGAAAACGTGGCTGGGATGCAGAGAGATCGTAGGTATCAGCAGCCACTGTCTCGTCCAAGACAAAAACTAGAGTACCAAGACAAAACACAAGGTGACACATCCAACACCAACACAAGGACTTTGGGGCCTTCATACAGGATGTTGCAGACACCAGACCTTTATACATATTTGCTTTGTTACTGAACACAAAAATACATCAAGAATAGAAACACAACATCAGGGATGGTGTGAGCAACTGTAGCCAGTGCTGAAATATTGAGAGGCAGATCTTCACAATTTTTTTAATGCAAAATTTCACTGTATAATGTACTTTTATGCTTTGTTTTCCAAGGAAGCAAACCATGAATTTAAGCAGAACAAAAATGAACATTCTGGGAGCATTCTTAGCCCTGAAGATGAGGTAAGCAATGCAATGCCACTGGTTCCATACGAAGTTTAAACTACCACAACACAGATATTGTAGACATGAAGAAAAAAGACAAACAGGTGGGATTTGTTGAAATTGGATCTTTTTCATTCACCTCTGCTTTCCATTTTATCCTGAAATATTATTATTAAGTAGATATTTTTCAGCTTTTCTTGGGCTAATACTTTTCCAAATTTTAAAGCCAAAATCACTGTAATTTAAAATAATGTATGCAATTTTTTTCTCCTTAGTTCTTTATTGCATGATGCTTGAAACATTTTTATGTCGATAGTTTAGCATGGAACTGTCCAATCTAAGCAAAACTCTACATTTTCAATTTTTTCTTTTTAATTTTATTTAATTTTACCACCCCCTCAGTTACATAACTGTTATGTGGGGTTTGTTTCTTTTTTCCAAACCACTCATTCCAAAACATTTTATCTGTTTAGCACAGTACATCCGAAGCTATTGAACATAGCAGCCAAGACAAAATGTGGCAGCTGTAGCCTCAGGTAACTCATAAATGGGCTGCTTTCACATCTGAGAGAGAGGAGGAAGAAGTACAAGTTGCCATGCTTAGCAGTAACTGATTTAATTATTTGCTGACATTGATATTCCACAACAAATGCCACATTCAGAGGATTTCAGAGACTCGTATGTTACCAAGTTTCAAATGTGTTTAATCAAATTTAAAAAAATAAAAACCTCACACATACATAACACAGATGACTCTCAGAATATGACTGTGCAACGGCTGTTGGTCCTCCTGAGTTGCTGGACCAATAAGTGGTGAAAGTCCTTTTTAATCCCTGGGAAGAAGTGATGCTGAGAGGGAGCCAAACTCTGCCACCACAGACAGGGCATTTTAGGAATTGAGTATCTTAGGTCATTCACAAGCAGAGAGCAAAAGCTACCAAGTGGTGTTGAGAAACACGATTTCCAGATTAAAATTAGCAGGTGGTTTATATAGGTAGGGCAGCTGCTAGGGAACAGGCAATGTGAAAAATTATTGATCCTGTGGAGGGTGAGACAGCTACAGCTGGAATGCATCAAGCTGAGATGCCTTTGACAGGCACAGAATAGAAACTAAATTACCTCAGAGACTGCTGAAATAGATCTGGAGAGCAAGGAAGGACACTGCTAGTGAAAGGGAAGAAAAGATGGTGAACTTCTGCCCAGAACAGAAGGAGAGAGTAAGAATATCACTGCAGAGAGAATTCAAGCTGAGACAGAGTTCCTGAGACAGAATTCAAACCAGGTGAAAGGATAGCAGGCTGATGAGTTGAAAACATTCCTTACATTCTATTAACACATATTTTTAATGAGTTTTGAGACATTGCGTATTCATATAGAGTTCTCATAAATATAGGATTTTTGTCTTTACTATCCACAATTAATTATTTTAAAACTTCCATGAGGCAGTAACATTCATGGCACTGAAGATCATTGACCCCCTGACTACTTTGTCTCACTTTATCTTTGGCAGTAGATTAGTCACATAACAGGGTGCTACAGCAGGAACTTGGGTTATTTCTTTTAGTACGATAAATACACACTTCTCTCTTTCGACATCAGAGCTGTGAAACCAAGAAGCATTACAATTATACACATAAATGCTCCTAAGATGTGAAACTTTTGTGACAGTGATTTTATCCCTTAAGAACATCAGTGTTATTTTGGGGATTCTCAATATTTCTATAGCATGGATGCAGGAAGGGAGGGCTGGTGGCTGTTGAAGACCTTTATCCGTGCCACAGCAGTCTGATGTTCTCACGCAACTGCTCGAAATCAGTAGAAAGAATTTTCCAAGGCATGACTAATTACGAGTGAAGCTGGTTAAAAAGAAAAGTTATGTGAAAAGTATTTCTTGTGTCTTGGTTATCTTTTGTCTTTTACCCTTGGGGTAAAAATACTTTGCTGGTTTTTGTTTTGTTCTCTCTTGGAACACAAACAAATTGAAGGAAGTGGGTTAAACACGGTTTTGGTACTTAACTAAACTAATAAATCCACACAATCCCATGACTTAAGAGAAGGTCCAAAATAATGACCTTCATTTCAGCATCTACTCAGGACAAAATTAATTTGTTTTTCAGAACTCCAGAATGTAGATAATGAACAGATTAATGAGGAACAAGGTAATTATGTAGAGTGCTGGATTTGAGGAAAGATTCAGGCAAAGAGGGCAGACGGATGGGACTTCTACACTGTCAGTCATAATCTTCTTTGTTGGAAGTGAATAAAGAATTTGAGATAAAAAAAGGTGGAAGTCCTTTTCTGAGCTCCAGAGTAAAGGTGCTCAGTCTTTATTCATACCCATTGCAGAGAAAAAGCAGGTTTATAATTTTGACTGTGTTCTTGCAAAAACGCTTGGCAGCCCACTGGTTGTAAGTGCTTGTGAATTATTTGATTATTACTGCTTGCTGTGCAATATCTCAGAGCCTGTGGAAAAGAAGGGACTCACCAGCTTGATGATTTTCTCACAGTTTTGTCTGAGGTACATACTGTGCCCCTTGGTTATCTCTCATTTTTTGCACTCTCACATTACTTTTTAAAACTGAATAGTTAGAAATGAAGGTAGGAATCATGTTTGGTTTTCCTCAAACAGCATTTCCACACTTCTCTGGACTGCTTTAAAAGGAGTATGGTTCTGATAATGACAACTGCAAGCACACTATGGGTCTGCACGTTTTTTAGCAGCACTCTCAGGTAATTTCTACTGGTTTATTAGGTTTTTTCCTTATTTTGTTTCTTTTTTGTACTCTTTCTCGCTACACTGTTTTACAATGTTTTTCATTAAAATACAAATGTTTATCCATTTTATTTTTACCGTAACACATGTGCTTCCTCAGACATTAGGTAGTGCCCATACAGTAGTTTAGGCAACCAGTATCTCCCAAAGGTACTGTCTAATCCATCTAGTGTAAAAAGGTATTTGAAATCTGACACCTTTTCCCAAGAAAATTCCTCTCTTAGCTGAAGACAAATGTTCCCATTTTGCCTATTTGCAGCTATTTTGGCCTTATCCAGAAAGAAATAAATCGAGCAGGCTGAAGAGAAAAAGAATATGCATCAGTTTGAGCATTACCTGAGCTCATCCTGGATGCTGTGCCTAGGTACCTGTCTTTGCACACTAAGTTCCCTTTTGTTAACTCCTCCTTAGCCCACCAGATCTTTGGTGCATGTTCCTTTCTGAAAAGTGAGAGTAGTGAACAGAAATACAATTATACAATTATATACCCAGGTATAAAATGAAAGATGAATAAGATGAAACATATGTCTGTAAGGTTAGGTTTTTGTCTATTTGTCCCCCACACCGTCTGTACAAACACTGAGTGCCCCATCATGCTGCTCTGACTGTGCTGCACTCACAATTCTTTCCTCACAGCTCATCCTCCTTGAGTGCCTGAAGGATGGTGTGATTACACTTATTTTAGCAAAGAAAGGTCTGGCAAGGTGAGCTGAAACTTCCCCACTGCAATGCTTACATTTTCTAGGATCCAGGATTTGTTCAAATCTTTTAGAATTCCAAACATTTCAGAAATAACCCAATGTCAAGAATAACATATTGTTTTTCTTTAAAAGTATATTCTTTTGAGCTGCTTTTTGGGTCTTGGTTTGGGTCATACCACCGGGTATTTGATTATTAATCTCCATGCTCCCTGATCATCTCCCTGATTACATTCCAGTGCCAGAATATAACTGGAAAAATCATGTAACTGGAAATTTCATAAATCTCAACCTCTTTTGTTATTATTATTCCTGTGTAGGAGACATCATCTGGCTCCTACATGTCATACATCCTTGCAAAGGGTACAGACTAGCTGCAGCTTCTCTGTGTGCACAGCTGCTCAGTGTTAGCTTCCTACAACACTCAAATTCGGTGGTTAGCCAACACCCAAACTCTCAGGTGCTTAACTGTTGCAGCTGTAGCAAAACATCTGTGTGAAGTGTGGAGCCACCTCCAAAAATCCATCAAGTGAGAGACTCTGAACATGTGGCTGGAGCAGGTCCAAATTCATTACAGGAGAGTTCTTGCTGTTGGGGCTCCTCCTTAAATGCATGCACTAATTTGTTTCCTTTTTTTCCCATTATCACGTGATTTACTTGTTAAGAATTTCACAGTCACATTTACATCTTTTTTTTTTTCCCTGAATGTTGTTGTGATAGCATTTCTCAGTATTGTATTTAAAACCTTTCCTTGCTAAAAACCAAGCCCAAACACAAACCAGCCAACCAAAAACCCCCAATCTGATGCTGAACTTTTAATGTTGAAAATACTATATTGTTGCAGCTTTACCTTTCATTAGGCATTAGAAAATAAATAATCTTATAATCAAAACAATATTACACCATTTATACAGAAGATTGGAGAAAGGCAATATCATTCCCTCGGGGCCCATAATCAAGTCTTTTTCTATGTAGTTCAGAGTGATTAAACAGCTGAAAGTCATAAAAGAAATGGAAGGTTTTAAGATGTGGAGAAATTTAATTTGTGCTAGTTTCTAAAAGTAAGACCATATAAGCTTCTTAAAATTTTGTGTTAAGCCAAAAGAAAGAGAAAGGCAATCACAGAATAACAGGGAAAATATTAGTAAAATTGTGACTGGGTGTAAGAAAATTCAGAAACTCTGTGTGTTGTGTGTGAGAAGGTTAATTTGTTACACACTTTTCATCTTTGAAAATAGAAACTTAAATTTCAGAAGATAATTATGTTCTTCCTTTACATTTATCAGAGTCAGAGCAAAGCTTGCTCACCAATGCTTAGAGGATATCACCATCTGAAGAAATTGCCTCATAAAGGGCTTGCATTTTTTTCAGTGTCTGTAACACCTATGAGCAGTAACCACTGTCAACACCACCTTTAATATTTTGCAGATTTTTATATTTGGATTTTTTTCCCTAATTTGGAGCCAAAATTGAGTACATGAGGTCTTGCCTTTTAAAATAGGGACAAGTTGAAAATAGTGGACATTTTCTTTTACTTGTGTTTCTCTTATTAGCTATTTACTCCTGGAACACTATTTATAGATGGGTTTTTCTCCCACAGAAAATTTGATTTTGAAGATTCTGTAATTCAAGTCACACTGGTTACCTAAAATTCAGTCTGGTGGTGGGTGTCATGATGCTTTAGTTCTGTTTGCACCAGGTGAACCATACTGTTTTAAACACCACTGGGTATGATTTTGATGCTAACCAGTTACCAGGAAGGCAATTGGGAGGCATTTATCCCATGATGTGTAAACTTTGTGTGTTGGAAACATCCTGGTCCAATAGTTAGTTCTACAATTAGTTTACAGTTTGATTCTTTGTCTGTGTAATGCTGCTATTAAAACAAGCAGATGTTCCTCTAGGGATGGTTGCACTTCATTTGTGAACAAAGTGATACCCTGTGGATCACAAGGTGTATTCTCTGTCATAATTTGAAACTCAAGCAAGTCTAACAGCTGTAAAATTGAATTGAATAATTGAAACAGAATTTGACCTACATGTTCCCAATATTTAGTTTTAGAAAGCATTTATGATCCATGCTAATGAAGATAACTCATGTATATTAATGCAATGGTATTATTCTAATTGTCTTTGCATATGGCATAGTAAATATTGTTACTATTAATAAAAGGAAGATGGAATTGAATATTCATAATTTAGCTCACAGTACATTACAGATGTTTTATACTAAAAATTAATTCAGTGTGAAGTTATATATAACTTTGATAAGCTTTAATTTGGCTGCTTTTTTATCTACAGTATGCTTATTCTGTCCTTGAATGTCACCTTCTGGCAAAAAAAAAGGTAATCTATGATGTTTTCCATTAAAAAAAGGCAGCAGGTATGATAAATGAAAAGAGCTTAAATTGTTCTGATACAGAAGACCTACCACATTAATTTTAAAACCTTTTTATTTGTTTCACCACTGAAATGAAAAAAAAAAATTGAATGTTTCTGTCTCTCTATCATAGTTGATTTTTCCTGCCCACTGGTTTAGTATGATTTCAGTATTGCAACTTGTTTTTTATTCTTGATATCTTCCTCCTCTTTTTTTTGAACCTTCCAGATTTCTAGAATTGCAACTGAAAAGATCCTGTGCAGAGTCCCAAACCTTTGCCTGAACTCCCATCCTTATGCATCTGAGGTATCACCTCTTGAATATTGCTGGCATCTGAGATTTAGTCTTTCTATGGAATTCTTTTTATTGCCTCATTTCTCTCAAATTATTGTCATTCTCAGAGCTACATTTAGACTTCTGGTCTATTTTTGTCTTGTCTTCACTCTAACAAATAGCTCTTGTCTTCTTCAGTTCAACTTCAGCAAGCTGTCATTGCTCTCTTATCTCTTTCCAATTCTTCTTTTTTCAATGTTTCTCTTCTTTCAATTCTCTTCTCAATCTTTCTTGTCTTCTGGGCTAGTGAAAAAGATTTATAAGTTTAAAAAATACTTTTAGGCGGAGGATTCGCTTGTCTCCCGTTCCACCACTGTTTATTTTCCTTGGAACACAAGCAAGAATGTCTGAGAAGGATTCATGGGCTCCCATTTCTTTTGCTTTGGTGGGTGGCCCCATGCACTTGCTGCAAGGCTTGCATTTATTTTGTTTTCCCTTGAAGAAGCAGTTCTATATAGAAAAGCCATGCCTTAGCATGATCTGTTCTCTAGAGATAAGTGTCCTGAGGTTTTTTTTTCTTTTTGGTGTTTGTTTTCTTCCTGCTCTAGACCAGACATGCTTGGAAACATATATAAATATAGCTGCAATAGAAGTTTAGATGTTTTAAGCTCCTGCATAACTAATTTTGCTTTCAAGATCAACTACTAACTGGTTCCTCTATTGTAACTATATAAATTCATTATATGCATTCAAAATTGAATATATATAAATTACTATAAACTAAGGGAATG
Source organism: Luscinia megarhynchos (assembly GCA_034336665.1). Classification (NCBI taxonomy): domain Eukaryota; kingdom Metazoa; phylum Chordata; class Aves; order Passeriformes; family Muscicapidae; genus Luscinia; species Luscinia megarhynchos. The sequence continues at coordinate 35,044,412 of CM067566.1, read as the reverse complement.
AAGGATCTGCTGTTTGATTGCTGGTCTTTTTCATTCTTCAGGCAGAGGTATTTTATCAACAAACAATAAACGGAAAGGAATTAAAATAGAAATTAAAAATAGTCTTCAGGGAAACCTCAAGTACACCTTAAATTATATTGATTAAGGCATATTTCAGCTTGAGATAAATAAATTAAGAGTAAATCTAAGTCAGGCTATAAAGCTCAAATTTATATGCTCAGAGTACATTTAACAAAAGTTTATCACTAAGTGTTCCTCAGTTTTGCACATCAAGCCCCCAGGTTAATTTTTTCTGGATGCCTGACTGCATTATCTGTGCCTAGAACAAAAGTCCTGACCTGAAATTCTTGTTTAAGTGACCATCTAAGAGTCCTTTTTAAAAATGAATCACAAGCATGGACAGGATCCTTTCCTCTGGCGAGCATAAAATATGTTGCATAATTACAAATTCTTAAAGTAGTTTTCTAGTAAATTTAAAACACATATTTAAAGAAATAATATAAGAGTTCTATGAATTAATTCACAGATAAACATGAATCATCAGCTGCTGCAAAAATATTTTCAACTGCATGAGGCAATGATGAGGAGGATACAGGTGAAAGAGAAAGAAAATGTAACTTTTATTTTCTTAAGCACATTAATTTTTAAAGCTTATCTTTTTAGTTCATCTAGTAGAACCGTTAATACTTTTATTTAGTGATTTATGGCCTACCACTTGTTTAAGAAAATTTTACTAATATTCTCAAAATCCACATGCCACTAACTGGAACACTAGAAGAACCCCCACAACATCAAAACATATAATATCCAATAACAAACTCTCAGAATTACAATCAGCATTAACACCTAGGAAGCACTCAGTTGAGAAAAATGTACAATCAAATTATCAAACGTATAACATAGTAAAATGACATTGATCTCTTTGCAGTCTCAGAAATGCTATTAAAATTATAAGCACTGATGGTTTTGTGGGGTAGTAAATGCATTTCTCTGGTGTTTATTCTTGACCTTCACAGAGCTGCAGCTGAACTAACAGGACGAGGTTGTTTGAATTTCCAGGATGCTGATGATAGGTTATCCATGTATGACATACAGTTTCCCTAAATATATTCAAATCAGTATAGCTCATTGCTCAGCTATACTCAGATTTTGTAGAAAGCAGAATGTTTGCAGCTCTCAAGCTGCATTTGAATTATTGTAGTTTATTTTTTTTAATCTCTAATTACTATATGATTTTTTGTTCCATTTACAGTCTCATCCATGAGAGACTGTGATAGCTCCCTGGATTTGTAATATACTTCAATTTCAAATTAAATTTTTTGGATACTTTTTCATTTTGTTTTCTGAGTTCAATCCATTTCTTATATTTTTAATTTCTAAGAAAAAAAGATCTTCCTCCAGCTAAAACACAGAATTTTTCAGCAAGAAAAATGCTTTCTTTTGCAACAAGTGCTCACATTTATGACAGGGTTCTAGGCAGTGAATCCCCAGTGGAGAAATAAAACACTTTAACTCTGTGTTTCCTTTGGCAGGATTAAGCTGGCCTTGATCTCTCCTCTGAGAGCTTCTGGCTACAGTCAAACCCTGCAGTCTGCTTTTTTTTCCTTTCTTCCCTTCCCAGCATACGTGGAGGTTACTCACACTGCTCACTCCTTGCCAGCTGCTAATATAAAATGGTATTGCTCTCTAAGGAGACTCGTCCTACATGTGTTTTTCCAAGCATCAGCATCAATTCCTCCCCTCTCTCCCAGTTCTCTTGCAGTAGCTCTGTATGGCCATGGTTTAGTCTCACCCTGTTTTTCTGCCCTTCACCCACACATCTTTCAAAGTGGGCGGCACAGGCAGTGCAGCGCTCTGTCCTTCGTGTTCATTCCCTGCTATTTCTCTCAAGCCTCTGGAGCAGTTCTCCCTCAATCTGATGTTTTTCCCAAAGTCATTTTGCAGATGAGCTGAATGTGCACACTGAAGCACTTAGGTCTGAAGCAGTCAGAAGAGACTTGCAGCAAAAACTTGTATTTCTGTTTAGCCGCAAACACGATAATTGCTGAATGCAACAATAATGGAGAGGTCAACAAACAATAGGTACACAAAGTAAAGGTTTTCCTCGTGGTTTCTCTATTAAAAAAGAAATTCTTATCTAGTCCTTCACATTCTCCCAAGGAAATAATATTGAGTTTATTAAAGAAAACAAAAGTATAATCCACAGACACTAAGAAATTGTATTCACAGGCAACTTAAACTGCATTAAAAACAAATCTAAAATTACTTTTAAATTTTTTTCTTAGACTGATATGTAGATGTACTGAAGAAGAACTGAATGACCCTCTTATTTGAGAAGTCCTACATTGCTTTTACAGTGTTTAATGTGCCTCCACTTGCATTCCATGGCTAAGGGAGTAAGTGTACGTGTTAACCCAGCAGTGTTGGATGGGAGGAATCATAGTATGAGATTTGCAACTACTGTTTAATCTTCTTTCATGCATCCATTTTAAACTGAAAACTTCATCTGGAGCAAAAAAACCTGTATTTTTCACAGATTGCATCACTTGTTAAATGACATGCTCCAAATTTGGATTTATTATGTTTTGGATCAACAAGAGATATTTGTTTAAAATGGAGAAACATAGGATACTGAACAAAGAAAGTCCTTTTATCAAACTAGGGAAGCAGACCCAAGATTTTGTTTTCTGCTTTTTGCTCAGACTGGGCTACTGTGATTGTTTATTTAGAGACTTTTTTGCTCTAGACTACCATTCATGCATAAAAAAACTGTGTAAAAAGAAGGAAAACCAACAAAAACCTTACAAAAACAACATAAACATTACCAAAAAAGCTGACCTAAGGAAAATTCACCATCTAAAAATGGTATATATTCATACACAGCTGTGAAGTCTGTTGGGATTTAATCATGGCTGCCTTTATAGTCAAGAAATGGCAAAAGAGAAATAATGTAGCCAGCACTTTTAAAACTTCGTGCACTTCCAAATAGATACCCCTGAGTAAAAAATATGAAAATTGGAATTCTTGCATTTGTTTAAAATGAATTGGATTACCTCATAGAACAATGATAATCAGATTACCAAACATTTAAATCTCAGTGAATCAGATTTCCCTCTGGGTTATGGGAGGGAGAGTTCACGTCGAAAACCAGAAAATTTTACAGCTCTTTCTTGATGATAAGGCAGCAAAGAGAACTCATGTGACAGCTCAGTCTCACATAAACAAACTAGTTTATTCCCCTCTGCACACCTAGTAGGAAGCAATGCAGTGTTTACCAATGAATTGAATTACTTTACCAAGGCTTTTGCATATATTATATTTAAAATATATATTAAATACATTTATAAATATAAAGATTTATATTTAACGTGTTAGAGATCAAATCTTCTCTGTCTTTATAGTACACACACACGCTCACACAAAAAGTAATTTCAACTTATTATTCAAGTCTTATTTTATATCAAACATCAAAATAATCAAAAAAATTCTTTCCTGGATTTCTTTATCATGCTATGCAAAGCTAATATATTTATTTCTTAACAGAAAATGAAATATTCTGATCTTATTCCCATTTTTACCAAATAGGAATAAATTTATTTTAAAATAAATTATTAGAACAATATTCTTGAAAATGTTCATCAGCCACAAGAATTTAATTTCTGCCAGAAATGGTTCTTCTGCCTGATGCAGTGTCAGTGAAGTTGGCTAAGTTGTGGAAAGAGAAGAAGCTTTGACTTTTCTTTTCCATTTATTCTTCCCTGTCATCCTCTCCCCTTTTTTTTTTTTTTTCTGTTTCTTTCCAGATAGAAAACTGCATGACAAAGCCCTGGAAGAGCTTGGGGGAGCAATTATCACCATATTTCTTACACTTGCTCTTTTTCCCTCCCCTGTTGGCTTCACACTGTTCTGCCTCTTTATTTTGTCACTTAAGAAGCTTTCTGGATAAGAAGTACATTGTTTTCCAGGACTGGAAAATGCTTTAATGCTGTAGGTACTATTGCCACATGCAATTACCATTATAAATAATGAAATCTTATTTAATAACAGTAATCTACAGAGGCTGTTGAACTCCTGGAGGTGTTTAAAGCACTTTCAAAGTACACAAAACCAAATAAAAGTGAAATTTCTTTCAGTAAAAGTGACTCATTTTTATATAAATTGTAAAGTGAATTTTGTTTGGTTTTAATTTCACAGGATCTTAATTCCTGTCCATTCTGACCCCCTAGAATTCTAATGTTGATTCTACAGAGCTTTTCCAAATATAAAAGAAAGAATTCAGTGTTTAATGACATTCTTCTGGTAGGAAAACCTTTTTCTTTCTTACAGGTGTTGCATAAAACATGAATGCATTCTTTCCACTTTATCCCATTGAGATCAGACAGAGAAATTTGCCTTGGAGCAGCCCTAGTTTATTTTGCTTGTTATGCAGGGGGTACATTTCTAAGTTGTTTTTTCATGATGCTACTTCCATTTGGCAGGTAGGTGGTATTTCTGTGGATTCAAAAATGCCTCACACAATGCAACCATGTTTCACACAAAGCAATATTCAGGAGCTTAATTGAATGCTTGCCTCTTTCAAGTAAGTGATTTTCTTTAATAGCTCCTCTCCATGTTTCTTGTGGTTCATACTGTACTTTTATGAGTCTCAAATGGGTATTTTGGACATATATTTTACAGCCAGAAAATTCTGATATTTGGTAGCCTATTCAGCTCAAATCATGAGAATCAGACAGTTCTTTTAACTACATGTTTGCTACTAAATCACTCAGCTTTTTGTGTGAACAGGGTTTTTCTCTCTGGCTATGACAATCTTTAATCTCTCCTCCAGTTTATTTTTAATGTTGACAATAACAGCTATTGACTTTCTCATCATCCAATTTACCACAGTCCACACACCAACATTTCATAGCAAAGGTCTCAGTTTTCTCCCCAAAGCATCACACTTTACTCATATACATTCATTCACCTGGCCCTCACAGTGGGAAGAGTAGAAGGAATCATCCAATATTTCTGAGTGCTCACCTGAGAGACCTATTTTCTCCATGAAAGGGATGTATAAGATCTAAAAAATCAAGGAAAGACAATTTATAGGATAACCAAGAATCAAGACCACAGAATTCCTTGGTCAGATGATTTTATGATGTCGTCAATGAATTTATTCCATGTTCCACAAAATAAAACAAACTCTTACTTCCACGTGGTTTCCTATGGCTTTTGGTGTAAGATGTAAAGACTATTTTGAGAGAAGACATCAAAAAGAGTCTAGGCCTTCCTGCCACTGCCCTGTTTTGCCTAAACAGCACCAAGAGATTGTTTATCTTTAAAATTTAGGAGTGATTTCAACCAAAGGTCTAGGGAATAAATTCAAGCATGTCCATGTTTTTTTTTTTTTTAATGTACTTTGGCTCTTATTCTGAAGTGTCCAATCCTTTGTAGAGTTACACAGTAAAAATATCCTAGGCTTTTCACTGAATCCTGGGTTTTACCCTGGAGTCAAATACCTTCTGAAGCTAAATTTGGCAATCCTTCACTTGTGTCCCCAAAGTCCCAAATGGGATCTAATCCAAAGTACTTGACAAGATAAAAGCACAGATGAAATCTGTCTTTTAAAAACCACATATTACCATTTTCTCTTATATATAGGTCTCACAGCTAGGGCATTCTAGCCAAAAAGCACTAAAGTTAGTTAGGCTTCCTTACTTGTGAAGATCTCTTAAACTCCACTTGAAATTACAGTAATCTAAACAGTAAAGGTTTGATATGAAATACATCAGTGTTACCTTGTCAATGAGAAAGCTTCATAAAATCTGATGGCTATGTTTATGAGGAAAATGTATATTTTCCTAAAGATTTTCTACCAGTTTTCATAATTTTCTTATACATTATTTCCATGAAAAAAAAAATATTTTATCTATAGAGGTAGATTCAGCTAATGAGTAAAAAAGAATCAAAGCAAAAAAACCGACTTTATAGTGAAATAATAAGATATTAGCTAATAAAAAATGAAGAGAAGACAATTGATACATTTGAAACTAATGAAATATTTTACCTGGGTTCACAGCAGGCTAGCTGAACACAGAAGAAATAAATAGAGATTAATATCTATCCATTAGAATTTTTGAGCATGATATTTATCCTTTTGCTACTTTTGTTGTGCCCTGGAAGGCTGGTCATTCCCCTCAGTGGCCAAACACAAAAGACAGGGTGTTCTAAACATAGTTATCTGATCTTTTTTCCCATCACAAAATTAAAGCCAGATATATTTGAGTTATCATTATCCAGACAAATATATAAGTGTTGTGAAACTGAAGATAACAGTGAGAATCCTAAAAGTCTCTAGATAGATGTGTATAGCTGAGAGATAAGAAAAAATACCAGTTTTAGATGAAAGATTCTGCTTTTGTAGTGTAGCTATTCCTGTGGTTTATTAAAGAATCAAAGCTTTCACTTATAACTTTTCTGAAAGTCTCTTTGGAAACTACTTGAGGAAAGAAAAAAGGCAGATGTGGAAAAAAAAGAGAGAAATTATTACTGTGAAAGATTTTACAAGTCATTGCTTGCTAACAGGTTAAATGATCAAGCTACTTGTTTTGTGTGCTGATAAAATGTAGTCAAACAGATCTTTTCTAATCTAAGAAACAATTCATAAATGACACAAGAAAGAAACAGATATCTTTCAATTTTTTTGTGTGAACTTTCCTCTCAACAGGTTATTACATTTGTAAAGGATTACAAAGTCAGAGCAGTTTAGGAAAACAACTAAGGAAAGGGGATAAGTGTAACCAAGCTCAATAGAATTCACAATAGAGTGCAGAAAAAATTAGATAGGGTAATCTCTACTTCACCAGGAACTATTTTTCAAAATTTTAGCAGGTTACTGAATTTTCCAGTTTTAGAAACCGTGAAAAAATGTTATAAACCACCTAAATATTCAAACTGAGAAGAGTGGGGAGGAAATTGCTCTCAGAGTAGTTATTAGTAGTTCACTGATAAATGATAACTATTCTAATAAGGACAAAATATAACTTTCATATAATTTTACTAAACTGAGAAAAAAGGGGTGTCCACCCTTTGAAAACCAGATTAAAATTTTATAGTTTCTTTTTTTAATATTAGTGATAAAAACCAACCAAATGTAAATATAAACAAACAAAAATACAACCTGAGGGAAAGAAAACAAAACAAAATACTAAGTAGTCTGGTTAAAATACAGTAACAGGAGAGGAGGAAGGGGAAACAAATTTGAGATTAGCATCACTACCACCATAACCAAAATTACCTGCCAAAAATGGAAAGAAGCAACAAGTACCAGCAGAACTGGAAGCTTGCTTGGCACAAGTTATGCAGCAGCTAGTTCAGAAATATGACTATTTCTGCCACCATGCTCCTAAAAAATCTAGAAAAACTGAAAAGAGTCCAAAGAAGAGCTAAATGGGATAAAAGACATCTATCAAATACTGTACATGGAAAGGTTTGAATATTCCTTACTGAGGAAAATGGGAACATATAATTAGCTAAATTCCTAATTTAAAAAAAAATCTCATTATTTGATTAAACCAGAAAACCCCTAACAATAGATAGAAATAAACAGAGATCAACTCAGGGGTTTGTAGAGACACTTTCACTGTAAGTGCTTAAAAAGAAAGAATAAATTTTTATTCTTAATCTGTTTCAAAAGGTGTATGAAAACATCATTCTGCCTTCCAGCTGGGGAAATCTCAACTCTCCCTAACAGTTCTAAACATAAAACTGTATTTTTGATTCAGTGAATTGAAAGATAAATGAGTTTAACACTCCATGTTTTTGGAAAGCCTAATACATTAGAACAGAAGAGATAATGAGACTTAGTTCTTATGTAAAAACCTAGAAAGAAATGAGGTTACATCTATCTGGTATCAAGAAATCTTACAGACCCCAAGCAACTACTTGGAAAACTGAATTTTCTAGGCTTTTCACAACCCAGCATATATTTCTGAAGGTTTCAGCATGAGCATATGTGGTATGTTACGTGACAAGTTGAATATATTTAAATCAGCCAGCAAATTAAGCACAAATAAAGCTATTTCACACTGGTAGAATAAAAACCCATCTATGATCTAAGCAAACAATAGTATTTATAAGTTTTAGCCTTTTAATTATAATCCAAGTTTTACAAAGGGGGAAGAACTCTTTCCTGGACATCAAATATTTCTTGATATTACAAAATTTATTTGTGTTCAGTGTCCTAGTAAATGGAGGAATAACTCTGAAAGAAGTGAATCAGCTGCTTTAGATCAATAAGATCTGGTCATGACTTTTTTGGAAGGTCAGTCACTTTTGAACCTGTGGGTGACAGCAGTAACATATACAAAAAAAATATACAAATTCAGAAGCTGGTTTCTACCAAATGTGGAATGGTTTTACCCAGCTTCGAGTTGCTTAACAGCTTGAACATTTATTTTTTCTCTGAAGAATGTGCCTTTCAATGATGAAAGTTGTTCATAAAAGGGATGACACTAAAGGATGAATACTTACAATCTTCCAACCTTCTGCTTTCTTATCCTGTTGAGAGCTAGTCCACGAGACAGGTCTGCAGGAATTTGTGTGGGACACTTTCAAAATACTTACATAAAAACTTTGGGCATGAGCTGGGAGGAAACCAGCAAGTCAGTAAATGAAAAAGCAGCTTTTATGTGTTATCTGCTTGCAATAAAGTCAGAAGACTGTAACTCCTGTGGTCTAAAGGCAAGTACAGACAAATATCAAGCTTTGCACTACACACCATACCCTCTGCAACTATTGTAAAAGAGAAATTATCAACATGAGATACGAATTAATGAGGATTTTTTAGGTTACCTACCATGTAATATCTGACAGACAGAAAGTCTTGATGTTAAATGAACTACAGATTGATCTGTCAAGATGGTATGAGATGAAATTTAATGTATTTTCATTCCACATAACACTTCAATGCTTCAGTAAATGACAGTGACAAAGTATTTGGATATTTTCTGGTTAAATTTTATTTTTTACATTGCAAATTATTTCTATTGACTTTTTATGTAGACACATTTGACTTCATGCTTTATGAGCATTCCATCTGTAATCTCTCAAACGTTTTGCAAGGCACATTTATGAATCCACAGTCTGCAATCTAACACTTTGCATCCTATTGTCATCAATTACTGTGCAGCTTTTCAGAAGTGCAGTCAGAGAATAGAATATAATCAAAAAAGAATATTTCATTTGGAAGGGACCTGCAGCAACCATCCAGTCTGACTGCCTGAGCACATCAGGGCTGACCAAAAATTTAAAAAAAAAATATTAAGGTCTTTGTGCAAATGTCTCCAAAACACTGACAAGCTCAGGGAACAAACCACCTTTCTAGGAAACATATTCTAGTATTTGACCAGCCTCACAGTAAATAATGGCTGGTCTAAACCTTCCCTGGCACAGAGTTGAGTCATTCCCACCCATCCTGCTGGTGGATACCAGGGACAAGAGGTCAGCACCTCCCTTTGCCACTTTCCTCCTGAGGAAAAGTGCAGAGAGCAGTGAGGTCACCCCTGAACTCCTTCCCATCAGGCTGGACACAGCATCCTTAGCTCCTCCGCCCAGGACATGCCTTTTCCAGCCCTGTCACCAACTTTGTTGCCTTCTCTGGACCTATGCAAGGACTTTCACATCCTCTTGACATGCACAGAGCACTCAGGGTGAGCCCCCCAAGGCTGAATGCAGCAGGACAGTCACCTCTGTTGTCTGCTCATGCTGTGCTTGATGCACCCCAGGATGGGGTTTGCTCTCTGGTTTCCCTTCACACTGAGACCAGCACCCCCAGACCCCTCTCTGCAGGGCTGCCCTCCAGCCGCTCTTTACTCATTCCCAGGGTTTCTCTGTCCCAGGTGCACAATCCATCATTTGGACTTCTTATATTTCATATTACTGGTGATGTCCACTGCTGCAATCTAAAGCTGTTAACTGAGTACTAAATTCAGTATTTCTCTAAATAAAATGTGAGACATTCAAGTGGCTATTAGTTCATAGTTTTACAGGATTTATTATAGCTAAAAGGGTTCCCAACTCTAGGAATTTTAGCTAGGGATTCCGACCTAAATTTAAAGCAGCTTGAAGCTGGTGGGGTGAAGAAAAAGGAAGCAGGGGTAGGAAAGACAAGACAAAAAAAAATTATTAAGGTCTGAAACTGCTTTCAGTTTTTCCAATTCATTTTTTTCTTCTTTTCCTCCTCTAACCTTTTCATGTTGCAACTCAGCAACAAAGGACTTAAATATGTGGAGAAAAAGGTGTTATTTTGCATGTTCTTTTGATGTCATTCTGCCTTTTTTAAAACCAGTATATGTGCATTAAAATAGTTCTCTACTCCTTCTTTCTTTTATCTCAAAGGTATGCCTTTAATTTCAAGGGTTCATAAAATGCTTTGATACACCACATAGGTTGAACTACTCAGCTTTACACAAGCATATTTCCTTGGAGAACCTTGAGCATATTTGCTGATATTTAACTTTTTTTTTTAATGGAAATGTCTAGGCAAATGGCAATCCTCTGTACTATTTTTATTTAGTGAAACTTTGTTGAAACTTGAAAAGTTTCAAGGAAAACAGCAAATCTGTCACTTTGCTCATGTGACTAATAGCTTTTAAAATAGAGATAGAGTAATTTTGTGACCATGGAATAATTTGAAAAGGTATCTAAATTTTTAAATAAAAAGCACTTTCTAATTTTACAAGCAGAATAAGCAAACAGGTTAGCTGATATTGTTATGAGGATGAAAATGTGTTAGTCACTTTGGGGATAATTTGAATTCTGCAGCAAACACCAAGAAAAAACTTAAGTTTCATTAAACTGTCAGAAATTCAAAGTGTATTTCAAAGTAATTAAACCTAACAACCAAACTTACTAGGTCAGGTGTGGAGTCACAAACTTCTGAATCCTATGCATTCAAAATTTCTTCTGAATCAAAGCAGAACAATGAGGATTTCTTATCCTATGCAGTATGATGAGAGAGGTTGCATGAATTAAATTTACAGTGCCACTAATTAAAATGTTGCCCTACTCTATTTCCTGGGAGCAGTAGACCAGATAGTCTTGTAGGGATAAACATTTATATATTTATGTACCATACCCTATTTCATTTGACCTTTCCATGCCTGAAAACCCACTGATGAATTCAGCCTATTAAAAATGCAATCTTAGGATTCATATCAGATATAACCTAATTTAATAATTCCTATTTTCTGTTCCCTGCATAGTGAAACTGAAGCTGGTGTCTGATTCAGTGGGTGTCTCAGTGTGGCTCGTTATTGCTCTTGCTTATACATAATCCAAGCATTTCAACAAAGCATAGCAAGAAAACTATTTTTAGTGCACTATAGCCCTAGTTATAACAATAGAGAAATTGCATATTTCTTGCAAGGGATAGCTGGGAGTGTCTTGCAGTGTTTGGGAGTGACACCTTTGTTCTGGGAGTGAGGCAGAGGATACAAAGATGAAAAACCTGGTGAGCTCTTGGGTAAAAATGGATTTGGGTGAACTTCACCTTGTATCAATCAGTCAGCTGAATCAGGCAGTGTGCTCTTTATTTCTTCAGAAAACCCACAGGCTTTGCATGTGAAAGTACAGAATATCTCCAATTATTAGGGCTTGGGCTAAATAAAATTCAACAACATATTCTTAGGTAAGAAAATGAAAGAGAGGAAAAAACACAGGCAAAGTCTTACAGAACAATTGTACTGCTGTGGACCTGTTATGCACTAAAAACTATCTCAGATCTCAAACATGCTTTATGAAGAAATTCTTCCAAGACACTGCACCTATTTAGGAGGAAAGGAATCTTCCTATAAATGCTTCTCATGTATTTATGTTTTATTTGCTTTCAAATAAATATTGCAAACACACTTTTCAGGAAATGTTATTTAGCAATTTCAATATTAAATTTTCAGTGAGCTTTCAACAGTAAAGGTACAATTTCCACACTAACTAGAAGCATTTCAGGAGAAACTTAGTTTCTCCTTTTGAGAACTTTAGTTCTCAAACTAAAAGATGTTAGCTCTTTTTAATGATAGTGTCTTAAAAGCTAATCTCTAAACAAGTATAATCTGAATTTGAATGAAATTAGAGTCCTGTAAATAAATTTATTGCAGTTTTGATTAAGATGTTTCAGGACAATGTGCAAATTATAGTGATTTATCCACTCAATTTATTTTCCTTCTGCCTTGTACTCATCAGAATAGAACCAGTAATATGGTCTCCATCCATTTAAATTTGTAAGTCAATTAACAGATAATTATTTAGCAGGGCTAATATTTGTGTACATTGCAAACAAAGCATCAAGATACTTTCTGTTCCTCATGTATTGTATACCTAACATAGTCCAGTTAGGACAAAATGTCATTTTTGAGCAATAATGGGCACCAAATCACAATGTTTTATATTACGTGGTTTTCAATAATTTTTAAAAATGTGTAAAAGTAAAAAAATATTTTGTATGTATTGTTTAACAAGATATCCAGGAAGCAAGAAATTTTTTGGGGGATAGATTTACAAGGTGTAACACAGGTCGATTTCTGCAGTTGTCACTTATTATACAGGCTCTGTTTAACAGGATTATCTATTTCTATACTAACTCTCATGATATATGATCTACCCTACTCAGACTCACATTATGCTAATTGGAATACTGAAAACACCAGGAGATAAGTTTTTCTCTGCAAACCAACAGATGTTGATGTTATGTTACACTAAAAATACAGAACACCATGATACCCTTGTGTTAACAAAATGTAACTATTCTGTCATAAAGAATTGTTTCATAAATCAGCACTTTTTTTTTTCTCCCTTTATACTGTTGTATTTCCTCAGCAGTTTGAGTTGAAAAATCTATAATGGTAGATCCTCCAGAAAGAAATAAATACAGGCTGCAATTAGAGTCTAGATCTGTTTTGTGTGTCTTTTAGACAAAACTATTCCCTCTTTTTAATACTGAAGCTACATGCAGTAAGAAGTAATGGAACATGTTTCAGAATTCGAAGCACTACTAAGATGCATGCTTCCTTGTCTACATTTGAAAGATGAGAATCCTTGATGTACAAGATTCTATGGTTATGTCTGAGCATTTTCAAAGCCTGAAAGAGATCTGGTGGAAATTCAGAATATGGAGTGTGATCTCTGAGAAATTGAAATCCTAAGCAAGTAAAAACTAAGCTATCCAATAATAATACATTATAATATTTTATAGTGGCTTGATTTTAAAGCCCAAATACACTATTTAAGAGAATTTAATTTTCTGTCTTTAGTTGACCAGTATCTCTTTCCTTTTTTATAAAAATTTTCTTTTTCTGAAGAGTAGTCCATTGTAATTAGTAGAAAAAACTCAATACATCTGAAAACACAATATTATTAATATACTGTGATATCAAGAGTAATACAGTATTTTTAAAGAATATGAGCTCTGTTGAATGATCTTTTGAAACACAGTAGATAATTTTGTTGAAAGAACTGAAAGCTGAAAACTGAGCCTTTGAAAAATGTAAAGAAGTGACTCACTGTTGGGAGCCAAAGTTGCAAATAATATATTTGAGAAACAAATAAATGAGTCACTTGTGAAACAGGGAGTAGATGATTTTCTTAATCAAAGCACTGATTGACAAAAGAAAGTGGAAATAATACTCTGGAAATCAAACATCTGTACAGGATATATATGTATATGTAAAGTGGGTTGATACATCAATTACATAACTGCAATCTTCACATCCTGCCCTTGAACTTCTGCAGTAGTATCTACTTCAATTATAAAATTAGTTCTGCCTGGAACAATGGCACTCTTTAAAACATTTTAAGTTCAAGTGTAGTCTGCTGGAAACAGGACAATATGGTCAAGCATTATTACAAAGGGGGATCAAGAGTGTTGTCACACAATTGGCCACAAAAAATCCTGCATTCTAGTCCTACTTAGGATGCCCTCTGGAAAAACTATCAAGCTTCAGGGCTCTACACCACTTGTGATAGCAAATGCTTTTACTTGAGCTGACATCTTTTTCCTTTACACAATTATAAAAAAACAACCTCCCCAAACAAGCAAACAAGCCACAGTTGTCTGAAATCTGTTGTAACTACTATGCTCCTCAGTACAGGAACCCAGCCCTTTTCACCAGAGAAAAGCAGAACCTTAGAAATCTGTCTAATTCTCTCTCTCTCTCTTTTTGGTTTTTTTTATTAATTTAATTCTGACTTCTGTGTGAGAGTAACAAAAATTTTCTCAGATTGTATGATAAAAGAAGTACTTAAAGTACTTAATGGTCTGCAATGTCTCTAATTTTGTCTAAAATACCGAATATATAAACCAGTAAAATATAATTCAGAATGTAGAGAAAAGATCAGTAAGTAACATTTATTTTTTTTGGTGAAGTTTAATTTGAAACAGATGTATTTTTTTTGGTATAGTGAAAATGTTTGAATCCAGTTTCTTCTAGTTATCAAAAATCTTGAAAAGCATCAAATACACAATCATAACACCTTGGGTTTTTTTCCTAAAATACAATTTTTATGAACATGAAGATCAATATAGATAAATGGAATTAATTAGGAGGAGATAGATGGAAACTTGAAATTCAGTCAAATTTTCAGATTCTTTATGAGAAGTATAAGAATTTCCATATCATAGTATAATTAAGTCTGGAGGAGACATCTGTATACAATCTAGTTTACCTGTCTACCAAGAGATGGCCTCCAGGAAATAAACCTATCCCCAAATATAATTAGTTTAAAAACCCCCAAATATTAGTCTTAATCAGATAAAATCCCTTTAGCTTGACTTAGACAGTGATGATACAAATTTAACATAATCTCTGATTTTGTAAGGAAAAAAGCTCTAAATCCACACAACCAAGATGCTGCTCAGTCCTGCTGACAAGAACCTCCCTAGGACCACTGGCCATCTCTTCATAGCTCATCTGTTGGACAGTTTTCTGCTCCTTCCTCTGTCTGAAGCGGGGCCTCTGAGGATTTAAACATTCCTGAAACTCTCCTGGGAGTATTCTTTCCTGTTCAAACTCTCTGTTGTGTACCTCTCTCTTTACTGAGTGGCCAAGATCTGAATATGACTGTTACCATTGTAACAGCTATTCTATCATCTGCTCTGTAACAACACTATTCGTGTGACAACCCACATTTCTTCCTTTCCATACTGTGTAAGAAGATTAGAGAAAGTCACTGCAGGGAAGGCACAAGTCAGCTCCACCTTGCAAGAGCTCAGGGTCTGTATGCAGGCCAGAAGAAAATAAATTAAGTCATTAGGTCTTAAACAATTCACAGCCTTCAATGATGTGATATTAAAATATAACTAAACACAGAACATGGAAATGGTGACAAGGAAACTTTCCGAGTAAATTTTAAAAAACCACAAAAATCTTTCTAAATCACAGCCACCTGGAAGAATTAATAGATTGAAAGATAGGTAAATATTATAGACATTTAGATAATTTTACTACAATTTCTCATCAGAAACAAGAAATTATCTGTCTTAGTGTAGTCTGACTACATTTGCACATGATAGCTCTGTTATAGCTATTGCTAACCTTATGAATTAATCTCCAGTCTGAAGGAGTTCAATGCAGAAGTATTTACCTTTATATGAACTCTATACAACAAAACTTATATCCATCAAAGACTGTTAATACTCAAAACAGAAGACAGTACCTTTGGAGCTGGTTATCTAACCTTTTCCACTCATATTTATTTACATCTAGTACTCAAGATTTACTGGTTTCACAGTAAAATCTTGTGAGAAAGAAAAAAAGCCAATTTTATTTGTTTGCACCTATAAAAATGGTAATTCTACTTTTACAAACTTTGCACTTGTATTTTCCTTGTTATTAAAGCATAAGCAAAATCTGATATCTGACATCTTTTACTATGCCTTTTAGAAGTCATACTTTATTATAACTGAATTTTCTCCCTGGTTTTGTATATATCAGTTTAATTCATCATCCATCTCTGCAATTCAGTGCCAAACACAAAACTAAGAGCCTTTTATTTCTCTTCAGGAAGCATGGATTTATTCTCTTTCATTTCCTGTGTTACAAATAAGACTTCCCTTCTTGCTTTTATTGTCTTTTTAAGGAATAGATATTTAAATTTGCTGTTGGAGAGTGTGAACATTTCAGTATTTTATCAATTAATGGTAACTAATTTAATGAAAATAATTTAATTTATCATTTAATGACAGTCTCACTTCCAAAGCAGATGAGATACTTACTGATGTTCAGAAACACTCTTTGGAATTAATGCCATTCATCATGTCTTTGAAAACCACAGAGTAATTTTAAAAATTTACAGTCATTGTGCAGTGCTGGTCTTACTAATTTAATGAACTATGTCAGTAATAGCAGAACACCCAGTGATCCACTAATTACCTCACAGTCCACATTTGCTGTTTCACTAACATTAGGCTCCACAAAAATGCATACAGATAGGATTAAAAGTGGGACTTCCCATCCATTTTTTGGCAATAGTTATGTCTCACTACAAACATTTGTTCTTCTTATTCATTTAGTCAGTCCTCGTTAGGTCAACTCAATTTTGATTTCATTAGGGATGAACATACGTCAAACACTGTTGACTGAGTTGAGACTCAGATTTTCAAAGATCCACAAAATCTAAACTACAGTGACCTGAAGTAACACTGATGCTTGTCACCTCAAATGAAGATCAGCTAAGGCATTGGTATGGCAGAGTTTATAAGGAAAGCAAAAACTGTGTTATGACTAGGCAAACCCAGAGGCATCCTGCTCTGGATTGAATAAAGTCTACCTTTAGATTGATTCTGTTTAGTGAGTTGACTTGTAATTTCCTCTTGAATGGCTGAGCCTTGACTGTTGCAGATTTTGACTTATTGCTGTTTCATGCTACACATTCAATACCTCTCTCAGCAGCTCCAGGGTCAGTGTGATTCTGTGTGAAAATCCACAGGGTATATAGAGTGTGCATTACAAAGCCAAAAACTAAGATCTTTCATTGTGGATTGTTAAATAAAGACAATTCTACTTGAATATTGGTGTTGAGACTTTTCTGGTGCTCTGCATGCTTCTGCACAGGTCTAATTACACAGACTTCTCTAATACTCCCCAGACTCCTCCATTTTTCCTAACCTGAGGCAGCTCTCCCCCACAACCATGCTCATAATTTATTTCTCTTCTGGACATCTTCTACCTCCATAATTCTCTCTTCAGTGCATCATTCAATACTCATTTAGCTCATGGAGAAAATAGTTAACTGCCTTTTGCAATTGGTTTTTAAAAAATTAAATCTGCACAAAACAATGATAAGAAGGCCACAGCCCTATCAAGTCCCTTTTTAACCCTACATCACCTTGAAAACAGGTGAGGTTCATTCAGGCCACTCTAGGTATCTTCAGCGAAATCTCTTTTCAGACAATCCCAGGTGTGTTGGAGGTCATGGGGTCTAGGTACTAGCTCAGCTAGTACCCTGTGCTGAAAGCTATTCAGAACTGTAATAAAGCTGCAGTTCAAGCCACAGGTGCTGGAATTGAAATTCAGTGTGCAAAATTCAAAGAAAGGTGTGCTTGTACTTTGCTCCTGAGGTGGACAGAGAAGCCAGCCATTACAGGCCTTAAAACTCCTTAGTCAGTTAATTATAGTATTCATTCACAAGCCCTTTGTCAAAATGCAGCAAATTTCAGTGTAACCAGAATTAAATTTTAGGAAACATAGAGTGTTTAGAAGAGAAAATTACCTTCATCAAACTTGAGCAGTGAGTGCCCTGCAATTCAGGTAACAGAATTGAAAAAGACATCCTCAATTGCTCTGAAATATTAAATCTTCTTTATTTAAGGGTGTAAAAAAACATGTAGAACTTCATTAAACGAGTAAAAAAGTTGTGCATCTTACAGACATATAATACAAACCACAAAAAGTAGGTACACTTTTGGTAGTAGGTTTCAGCTTTGTAGCAGTACAGAAACACACTTCAATTGTAAGGATCTATGCTGCCTAAGAGGTTATTGTATAATTAACATCTTGGATGAAATTTAAAATGTCCTTAAGCTTCAAGTTCTTCACGAATATGAAACTCATAAAGTCTATTTCTATTCGAAAAAGGAAAGACACATTCAGAATGTTTGAAACATGATACAAAAACCCTGAAATCCATTCCCTACCACCTCCCTTGAATATTTAACATTTTAAACAATGCTCAGAAAGTTCACATTCACACAAAATACACTTTTTAAAATTCATGTTTTAATTTCATATCTTGCTGGGTTTCCATTAGAGGATCCTTCTGTCTGAGATCCTAGTACTTTTCCAAATTGCAACAACAAATATGACAGCATTACTTCCACAAAGGCATGGACCACCCAGCAACCTACACACTAGTGAAACAGGACATCTTTTCCTTCTTCTTCTTTGTACTGCTTGGTGGAACAATTCTGCTTCCAAGAAAAGCATGCAGAATATCTATACATTTTATTTGTATTACATTTAGACTTCAAGGATTTTAAGTGTCAAGTGCTGTAAGAGTTACCATATAAAATTCCTCCAAACTTTTGATTTAATCATTGCATGCACTCTTCCTGAGCTTATAAATCAGTTTCTGACCTAACAAAACCTTCTTAGGTAGGCACAAGACTGGGTGTGGGATTTGAATTTGTCAGTGTCGTTCAGTTTGTTTATAAATTTCTGTTGGTTTCATCAAACCCAAAGTATTTTAGTTGACTTGCCAAGCACAATACCTGAGTAAAAGGACCAGCTTATGTTTCAGAAGTGGCTCCGGCACCTCTGCCTCAGTAGTTTCACCCAATACCACACTGCATTTTTGACTGAGGCAGAGTGATTCAGTGACTAAAATATTTCATGCTTCTGAGACTCACCATCCTATTTCCTTCATAGGCTGCTTCTTCATAAATAACTTTTTGTTATTTATTTATTTGTTTGTTTGTTTGTTTATTTGTTTATTTGTGGTCTGAGCAGGAGGTTGTCTGCTGTGCCTGCGTCTATCCCATGTCATTCCTGCTCAGGTCCATCACATGTCAGTGGGGCTTAATTTCTTCTCCTTAGGAAATCAAGAAGGAAAACAGCTTTGTTCTGCCACTTAGAAAGATTTCTTGTAAATACTCACTTAAAATTAGCAAATAGTAAATCTTTATTGTTCTTGACTATTAAGACCCCTCTTTTTCCATTTTCCATCTATTACTCATCAAAATTATAGTCCAATATGGAGGTAGAGATATAATTCTATTATGTCCCATATTTAAAACTGGCATTTTTGCCAAGACATACGTTCAATAACTTGTATTAAAATGACATTGCTACCTAATATAAATTTATTCAGATAGTCAAAAATATCAACACGTCTTTCTAGTTGTAAGTTTCTTTTAGGAAAAAAATGGCATATAGATGGAACATTAGAAGTTTTTATTCCTTTTTTTTCAGAGTCTGCACATATTTTTCCATAATATAATTGCTAATCAAGTCAACAACATTTCAAATAAAAGTTATGCACACTTGAATACTTAATTGTGAGACAACTCATGAAATAACTCCTTGCAATGTTAAAAGGGATTATCATAAATCAAGGTGGATACTATGGAGGACTGTGTTGCAAGCACATGGGGTTAAGAGAGCAGCAGTCTAAAAAGAGTCATTAAATGTTATCAGGATGAATGCAAAATGAGAATGTTTTCCCTAGATCCTATTCTTGACCTGAAATGAAAATGCTGCTTCCTAAAGGATCCAGTGTAATGTGAACCTACATTGTGGAACTCTTTGAACTGCTTGAATAGCAAAAAAGACAAATGTCCCTGTAATGGCCATTCCCTTGATACCTGCTCCTGCTTTCAGGAGAGTCTATTCAGCCTATCTGTGTAACATCAGCCCAAAGAGAGAGAAAACACAGGCAAATGGCCTGGTTTAAACGTACAGAAGCAGCCCCATACATGGGGTACGATGTTACTCTGCCTTCTAGCATCACTTCAGATTTCCTTTATACAGAATAGTATATATTTATTTTTCTGAAACATTTAGGAATGTGAAAGAAGTCCAAAAGTGTCTGATTATACATTGCACATACTGTAATTTTTAGCAGACCCTTTAACTGTAAGATTTCATGTGGTTTTATCCCAAAATTAAAATATATTTGTCAACATTGATATTAATCAATGTATAACCCCAAAATCTCACTTAAACGACCATTTCAATTAGCCACATAAATCAGGCATAGTATAGCATGTACACAGACATGAAATCTGTTTTCCCAGCAAAGTTTTCTCATTGGTTTGTATCTGTATTTGGATGCAAAAGTGAGGCAATTCTCTGACTCTTTCTCCCTGTAATCTTTCCTGCCTTAAGAAGAAAAATGGAAAAAACTTATCTTCCCACATGGGAAATAATTGTCTCCTACCTGAAAATACTAGATGAATGTTGCTGTAACATAAGCACTTTAAAGTTATTGATCAATTTTTTCCAGTATAAAAGGGCATCAAATACAAAATTAAGATATGCCTTACAATTTCCCTCTAGTAGCTGTGGGGGTTTCTTTTTGACTCTTGGGAAACCAATTCTCACAGAGCTGTTATTTTCCCATTTATTTTCTGTATGTTTACAACCCTTTTCTCCGCAGATTAGTTTCAGTGAAGGTCACACAGTGTCTGAAAACCAGAGGAGAATAAGATGGGGAAACATACAAATGAAAATTTTGGTATAGGTGAAGTTTAAACGGCCTGTATTGTTGGGAAAAAAACCCCTCAAACAACAAAACAGCACTGCAGATGTGTATAACAACCTAGCTCTCTCAGAGAACCATACTGTCTTTTCCAGAGAATTGCTTCATTTACCTAAAATACTTCCTAATCAAAGTATTCCCTATAAATCTGCAGAATTAAACAAATTTATCACCAGAAACAGCAGAAACTGGGAGAAAGCAAATTTCATTCTGATACAGCAAGAGAAAAATGACTGTAAATTTTTCAGCAAGATGAGGAAATATTTGGAGAAAAGCTTTCTCCTATACCTAAAGTTAAAAAAAAAAGAAGCCTTTTCATAAAGATGAAATTCCAAATTTGTGTAGACACAAATGAAAGACAGATATAAGCTATTAAAGAAAAAGTAATTTGATCCAGGTTATATGATGGGTTTACGCGATTTATTCCTGTTCACCAAAAATTTAATTAATTCAAAACCAGGACAGATTACTAAAGACAAGTAACAAGGTTTGAGGTACAGAAGAAAGAATGCTATCCATGTCCACAATATGGCCTCTCTTCATGCTTATGCTCAGTGATTAATGGGACTCTTTAAAATAGGAATGAACAAGAAAAACATGACTTGAAATAAATGCTACGTTAATAACTGGGTTTCATGGCAGCAGGCACAAAGGCAAAGCCCTCTGAACATTTATAGTGCTGCATACCTTGGACATCCTGTGATTTAAATTTAAATTATGATAAAAATAAATTTAAAAAGTCATACTTGTCCAAAATTTATGTTAAATAGTCATGTTATGTTCAACATCCCCAAAACAGAGTAAATACTATACAAAACTTTTGTGATAGCACCTTACATTAAAATATTTCCATTTTCTTCAGAGTAACATTTTAATAAACACAGAATGTTTTAGAGGGAATTAGGGAGGCATGAGTAATGTTAAATAGGATAGTCTTACTCTGCACAGGAGGCTGAAAAAACATGGAACCAATTTCTAATTTAATTGGACAAAGCCAGAATCCAAGTGCCTAACTCATGCCTTTCCACTAACTAATTTTACATCTTCTGCTGAGTCTTCTAAAGGTGTAAGAAGGCATACTGTTTACCACTGCTTTTATTATTTACACTATGTGTTTATAAAAGATCAGTGAATAAAAAATTGGTTGAAATGTCCGTGAACCCACTTGGAAGTCAATGCTCCTTTGCTTTTTAAAGGTTTTCAAAATGCTGAATCTATGGCTCAATTTTAAAGGCAGAATTAAGAATTTATTTTTCTTATGTTTTAGTCCATTTCAATGTGGTGTAGTCGTTTTTTATTAGCTTCATTGTGCCAAGGAAACTTCACACCATCACACATTCTGGTGCTGGAGGTCAGTGCTCACTTGCTTTCCTCATCTATTAAGACCTTCCACCTTCAGGTTACAAAGAAACTTCATTGGCCCTGAGGATAAAAATCCAAGGAAATTAAAAAACAACTTTCTATAGGATGTTTGTCTTCCTTGATAATCTAAACCAAACAGTTTTGTTTAATTTCCAGCATCATTAATTCTTTAGAACATGTAAGACAGAGTCCCAAGGGAAAATTACTCATAACACTATAAATTGCAAAGGACTTTTCATAGGCTTTTTAGAAGTAGAAAAATAATATGGTTATTTGTTTTTTAACTTAGCTTAGTATAGCTGTAGAAATAGACAAAATGTGCAAACCACAGAAGAACAACTAAAAAGGTGAAAGCATATCATGGGTAGACCCAAGGATTTATCACTTAACAATTCAAGGATGATGCAGCATAGATGAGAAAAGAACTGCTCCCATTTGCATTTTGCAAGTTTAAATAAGGGCCTGGTTTAAGAAATAAAGCATGCTTAAAAACAGGAAGGTGGCAACACAGATGAAGTCATGACTGGGATATTCACAACATTTCAATCAGATTTATGCTAAGGTTGAAAGTCAAACAATAAGTAATGTCACTTTCTATTGTGAAGGGCTATTTTCCCACTTTATTACAAACCTCATTATGAGGAAGGAACTGAGTTTTATTAATATAACTTCAGGACAAGACCACAGAAAGCAAAGAAAATAAAAACCCACTTTATTTTCTTCTCTTTTACAGTTTTGTAAAATCGTTTCAGAAACAATTTTTCCAAAGTATTTGAGTCCTTTTAGCCTAGTAAATATTGAGTGTGTCTGGCTGTAGGCTTGTTGGACTAACAACACTGTCATCAGGCTGTGTCTGATTTTGGGCTTGTGTTGGCCTTTCTGGAGGTAGTGATTTGTTTGGCCTGGAGGACAAACATGCTGGTGGCTTTAGCTTCAGAGAGGTGTGTGGCATAACACCTGCTGTTATATCTGGGTTTACAGCAGAGGGTTAGTAATAACAATTAGTTGTTATGTGTAGAACAGCTGTCCCATGACTGCAGCAGGAGTGCAGTGTGTGCCAGGACAGACACACCATTGCAGCAGGAGCCTTGAACCATCACAGGAATCTACTGGAGGCACCACAGCTATAAACTCAGCAGGGCTTGGTGTTCCCTGGTTAGCAAAGAAGTGCAGCTCTGGGAAGTGAGCAAAAGCAGTGTTTGGGACAGTAAAGAGAAGAAAGTATGGAACTCACTCCATAGAAAATATGGATGCACCATAGAGCTGTGAACCAGGGAAGAAAGGTGTGGAGTATGCCAGCAACATATAGAAACAACTTCCACTGGGCTCTCACACATGGAAGAAGAAATCATCAACATCATACTCCTGAACTTGGTATGCTGCCTACTTGTCCACTGGCAGCCCCAAACCATCAATCTTGGGAGTTGGGAGAGGAGTCAAGTGACTATAAAAGAAAGAGGTGCATACTCTTCAGAAGTTTGTGTATATTAATTTTAATTGTACTTTCTTAAAACTCTTAAGTCCTAGCAATACCACAACTGGATAATAGTCATATTTTGATTAGAACTGCTAAGACTTCTGCTTGATTAATAATAAGTCCTTGACTTACATGTACAACGTGTTACCCAGTTTGCACAAAAGAGAAATTTGAGTGCAGCAAAGGATGGGAGACTATCTTCCAGAAGAAGACGACCAGGGAATGCTACCAATGTGTACAAACACATAGTGGAGGGTAATAAAGAACAGGGAGTTAAGACTCTTCTCCATGGTGCCCAAAGACAAAAGAGGCAACAGGCTGGAATAGAAATTTTAGGAAATTCCCTTACTAGAAAAAACCCAAGGTCTGTGTCAAGTGAATTGTACATCCATAGGTAGTTGTTTGAAATTTTTAATTTCTTACAGATTTCTGTCTGTTATGAAAAAGTTGATACAGTCAAACATAAGAGAAAAACGCATTAGAAGAGTAATACTTTGTCCAAAAGAATCAGTCTAGAGAGATATTAAAGTGGGAGAAATAGAAAATATATAATGAAAAAGTTATTAAACTTTTGCATTGCACCAATCTTATTTCTCACTGCCTTTATTTTGTGGTCTCTTCTTCCAGTTGTCACAAGACTAGTAAATAGAAGAAAAGCAACCCTAGAAATACTAAGAGTTCACCCAATGGAGTTGCATCCATATCAGATGCTGTACTCTGATAGCATTACTATATTGCTGAGTGTATATTTGAGGAAGGTTTTAATTTAATATGCTTGTATAAACATTCCTGTCCCAGCATAAAGAGGAATCATTGGGAGTTTTGCCAACTCATGTCTGAACACATTGTAAAGACTCTCTTTCTCTGGATGTAACCAGTGGCAGAGCTAAAGGAGACATGATAGCTTCTCTGCAGATGACCTAACACAAATTTTTAACTGAAGGACAAAAACAAGGAGCATATTGCTTTTTTACTTTGTTTTAAAACTAGGTGACATGGGCAAGTTCTAATCTCTTCAAGAAGGATATAAGAACTGTACATATTTCAGTAAGTTCAGTGGGTAGAAATTATGACAGGCTGTGAGATTATTTTGTGTACTTGAAATTTCTTTTTGTGTTCTGGCAAACACAGCAACAAGATGTACTGTTAATTACAGTGTGTAAATTAATGTGTGTATAAAACTTCAACAATTAGCTTGAGGACACTAGAACAAATGCACCAGACATATGCCTATTTGAGCTGAGATCTAGTTGATCTAGTTGATCTAGTCCTTTTTTAAAAATGCTTATAGATCAGGCATTTTTTTTCTCATGTTATTATCCGTGAAGGTTAGGTTAAACCTTTATAAAGACTTTGACACTTCATTAAAAAGTAAAGGGCATCACTGGAGTGACTCTAAATGAACAAAGTAATCCAAGATGAAGGAAAAACTGACCAAACTTATGCACAAAATCTCTGGGTTGCCAACTGCAGCAACCAAGCCTGGATCTATCACGGAAAGTTAATTCTAATTTTAAATAAGGAATCTTTTTTTTTTTTTACATCCTGGTATCCAGGAATAGATTTTTACTTTCAAGGTTTTCTGCTCATTCATGTCCTCTCCTGCCTCTTTTTGTTTTCAAAATTCTTGGATGCACAGAGTACATGCAGGGTAATTCAGAAATAACCCAGAAGTCAGTGAACATATTTATTTTAAGATAGGATTTTCACTGGAATAGTCAACCTAAATACAGAGTTGTCTTTATTTTGGATGTAACTGTAAGAAATATCTAGGACTCCCTGACTCTCAGATTTCACTTCAAAAAATTCAGTTTTCTTGTGCATTTCAGAAACAAAGACTTTATGGACAGTCAGTTTCAGTGGGCTGAGGGTTACAAACAATCCAGAGAAATTAAAATATACATACACTCTCTGTAGCTGTTATTACATCATTATTTGAATTTTCCTGTCCATTCAGTTAATCCACCCCAACCAGAGACAAATTTTATTTTTTTTTACCCAGACACATCTGTGAGAAGAAAATAAATCATCATTATCCATTTGGTGTCATTCATTCTTTCAGTTTAAAAGAGGCAAAACAAAGGGAAGTCAAAAGTGAAAAGTGGAAAATTCAGTACAGCTCATTGCTAAAGGCTAGCAGATAGCTCCTTTCATTATTTGAAAGTTTTCTATCACAAGTATGTTATCTTTCTTAAAATTATAAACACTTCTCTGTGGTTTTTACTCTTTATAGGTCTTCAAAGTGAAATAAACACTCACTTACCTACACTGCAAAATATTGTGACCTTAGTGCACCACACTCCATCTACAGTTTGAGACTCCATATCCACTCTTTCATGCATTTCATATTTAAAAATAAATTATGTTTGCTTTAATTAATTAATTCTGTTAATTAAATTACCTTTCATCTTAACTTGTCCATTTAAGACATCAAATTTTCTACAGGCCCTCTTCCACAATAAACTTTTTACTCTCTTTTAGAATTATCATTTAAAGACTAAGCAAATAGTATGTCCACATAAGTGAAGACCTGATGAGCTGCCAATGCCTGAAAATCCCACTGACATGGCTATAACCCTGCACATGCCTGACAGATCCAATGCCACACAGACCAGATCCAGCCATGAAAGCAATTTAAACAGGAGGAATGTCTGTCTGTATCACTTCTGCTTCAGCATCGCTCCATTGGGTTTGGGCTGCTGCAGCAGCTGGCTGAAATTCTCTCCTCCTCAGGCTACAGAAAAGCCTCTTCTAGGAATGGACAGGAGATGTGGTTATGACCCAGCTTCCCTTGCAAATATGGGATACTTATTTTTATTTGGAAAAAAAAATACTATGTTACACTGTTGTAGTAAAATTGATTCTTAATTGTGCTGAAGAGCTGTGTATGGTAAACTCTATTTCCTTACAAGAATAAAAAAAAGAACATTTACTGCCAGAAGAAAGGTTTTCATGTGGAAGGTTGGCAGATGCAGCATCTTCCTTAAGACATAAAGAAAACAACTTGGAACAAAAAGACTAAGATTTGTTCTACTTGCTCTCCTGGTGATTTTATTATAGGAGCTTATGAGAATTGAGAATAGTCTTTTTTTTTTTCCAATTTCCCAGTTCTTTTTAAACAGTCTTTGCTTCTGCACTGAGCAACAGAAGTCCTAATTATTTTGTCTCTAGCTTTTAGAATAAGCTAGCTATGAGGATCTGAGTGTTAAAAAAGGAATTTCAGTGCATGTAGGCTGATTCTGAAAAAAAAATAATGATAAGAATAAGGAATACATTTTAATGACTAGCTGTGTATACTTTTCCAAAGGCATCTTCATCTGAAAACAGCTAAGAAATATATGGTCCCACAGCTAATAAAACAAACCCTTCTATATAAAGCAGCTTTGAACATAATTGGAGATTCATTAAAAACTATATGGGTTTTTCACAGGTTGCTTTTCAAATAAATCCCTAGATATACCACCATTTTTTTTAGAGGTAAGCCCAATGAATATTAATATAATGACAATACTATTGCTGAAATATTTATAATATTTATAATATTTATAATAGAATATTTATAATATATAATGATATTTATAATATTGCTTATAAATATAATATTATTTATAATATTTATAATATAATATAATATTGCTCATATGTAGTCATATGTAAAACTATTAGGGGCACAATCCTGCTAACAACATTGTTCCCCTTTCTGAGACTGAAACAGAAGTACTGGAATTTAAGAGAGAAAATTGTGTGGAGAACATAAAAAATCCCAGACCTGTTATATATTTTGCTCCTTTCATTTCTGTTTCCCAAAGTAAGAAAGCAATCACCAATCCAGCAGCTCATTTTCACCAGATGAGGATAATCACAAAGGACACCACACCGTTGCCTTGCATTTGCAGAACCTCTGACACTAGATGGTATCAAATAATAGAAAACTATCCTTGCAAAACAACAAAGAGAACAGGGTGGGGAGATCAAGGGGTGGCAGCTTTGCTGTCCATTAGCAAGTTGGACCTACTGGAGGAGGGTTCTGGCAAGCACCAGGGCCAGCTGAAGGTGGCTGGTGAGACCAGCACGCAGTCAAGCTGCACTTCCCTCCACAGGATGGATGAGAACTTGAAGAACAAAAGTGTGAAAAGTCATGATGTGAATTGTAAACAGTTTAGGAGGCAAAGAGAAACTGTGCACAAACAAAGCAGATCAAGGCCATCCATTCTCTGCTTCCCATGATCTGGTCTGTGTTCACCCATTCCTAAGAAATCAGGGCTCCATCACACTTAATGGTGACTTGGAAAGGCATATTCCACAACATCAAATATTCCCATTCTTTCCTGCAGTGTCATATGCTGCCAGATATCCCTTTGGTCAGGGAGAGTCAGATGGCCCAGCTGTGTCCCCTCCAAACTTCTTGTGCACCCCCAGCCTACACTCTGTTTAAGCACTCCTCAGCAAGAACTAAAACATTGGTATGCTATCCACACAGTTTTTGGTCACAAATCCAAAACATAGTCCCATTCCACCTGTTGTGAAAAGAATTAACTCTATCCCACCTCAAGCATGAACACTGGACTAGCTACTTTCTTTTCAGGAGGAAGGTATGTGGTTTGTTTGATTTCATGGTTTAAATCATGGAGATTAAATCCTCATGTAAATTCAAGTTCAAAATATTTCAGCATCTGTTTCAGTAAAGATTGGATTGTGATATACCAGTTTCAGAGGTAACAGAGACAGACACATGAAAATACCTACCATCTCCTTCTCCTCTTAAAATATCAGATGAAACTACTTAACACATTTAGATTCTCAAAGTTTCTTTTATAAAACTGCGACATCTGAGAAAAGATACCCCAAGTAAGAATAATCACACCAAGAGGAGAGAGATTAAGCATCAAAAGAAGAGAGAATTAAACTACAAAAAGCAGGTAAGATGGCAAATATAGAGATTCATGAAGAATAGTGAAAAAGATCATAGTGACATAGCATCTCATTTCACAAGACTTTTTAGTGAGATATTTTAAGTAGTGCCACCATCAGCATGTGGCACCTTAGTAAGACACAGCTTTGTGAAAACCCAATTTGTAAAGCCAAGCATTTGGCATTAGATGAACACTAGATGAACATTTTCATTTCCTTTTTCGAATATTGCCTGTTAGGAGCTAGAACACCTGTTGGATTTCTACCAGACCAAATAAGAAATCCTAATGTATTAAAAGAAATATAATGTGTCGTGGATGATTACTACATTTCAACAATGAAGGATTTAACAACTCACATGAAAAAAAAAATATAGAAATGCAATGATCTTTTAAAAGTATTTCTAATAATTTCTAATCATTCGTATGTTTAGCAGTCTCAAAGCAACACAGACAGTTCACAGGAGTGAGATATTATTGAAAAGTATCAGATCAGGAAGGAAAAATGTTATCAGTACTTACATAGCAAAATGAGAGCACTTGGATTTTTAATATTCAGATATGAGCATTGTCACTCGGTAGATCTAATTCCCTCTACTTCAAAATAACCACAAATCAGTCTGTTTCATCGAGTGTGATGAGAAATGCTTACTGAAGAGCAATAGTGCTTTAGAGGCATCACTGACTGTAGATACCCAACTCAGTAATTTAATAAAGAACCCATTATTCTGTGGCTAGACAGAAAATTTACATGTTAATTCCAAACTATTGATTTGTAAAGAGGAGCAGTAATTAATGTCTGTGTATGTATAATATGTATGTATGTTTGCAAATAAATCTTACTTCATTGGTTTTGTTTAATTTTATTGGAAAAATTTACTGGGATACGTAATCAACACCACAAAGCATAAGGAGTGTGTGTATATATATATATATGCATAAATAAATGCATAAATAAATGCATAGTTCTGTGTGTATATATATGTATATATAGATATAGATAAATTTATATATATATATATATATGTATATATAGATATAGATAAATTTTTATATATATATATATATATATATATATATATATATAACTTTATATATTTTGTAATATTTCAGGTATGACCCTGCTTCCAGTAATAATATTCAGGATTATTTAAGATGGGAATACCGATTGTAAGATGGGAAGTCTGCTCTGAACATAGGAGAATGGATTTTCAAGTGTCAGAAAAGAATCCTTTTTCCTGCTTGGTAAAGCATGCATCTGATCCTAATCTTTATTTAAAAGTCTAAAACTGGAAGTAAGGAAATGTGATATGAGATAAACATAAATCAAAGTATCTGTATGTGATACAGACTAGTAAGAGATAAGGAAAAAATGTCAGTCAATAGACTGGGCATGAGATGATTCCATGATTTTTTAAAAGGACCTACATAGGAGTCACACTGTGAAAATTCACTCAGATATTACAACCAGATGCAAATGTTATTTGTTCCAACTAAGCACACTTTTCAAAGAAATCTTACTGAGCAATAATTGTAGACAAGATGCCTTTGGAGATGTTGAGGAGGTGCTAAAGTGAATTTCCTGTTCAATCAGATACTGTGGAAAAATACACTGTTAACAGAATGAGACTGGTATCAAAGCATGAATTTATTGTCCTAATATAGAAATACAATGACAGTGAGAAAAATGCATCAGGCTTTGGTTCACTTTGCAACAAGAAATAAGATACAATTTACTGCACAGTATCAAGAGTAATAAAATATGTAATATATCTGTCTTTCAAGCTCTTCTGTTTTTTCTTGCTTTCTGGTTTTACTTTTTATCTGTTTTTCCAGATACATCCCAACGTTTTTTAGGCAAACTGTCATTCTGTGCATCAATTTTCCCTAGTCTATCCAGTCTTAGAGATTAACACTTTCTAATTTTAGAAATATTACTGTCAGAGCTTTTAATGTAAATATATATTTTTTTTAAATTATTGATAGCATGGAAGGAAAAACTCTAGATATTCAGTTTTTACCTTCTAATCCTCTAAGTAATTTTTTTTTCCTGCTCTACAGTTTATTTATAAATAGATCCATGTGTCAGACATACAGGTATATCTTTCAGTAAGCTATTTCTGACAAAACACTGAAATAATGGCATTTAGCAAAAACCTGTGCACAGATCTTGTCAGGCCTATTTGGGCTTTGCTGTAATAGCATGGAATCCAAACACTATTTGACTGGGATCCAGCAGTTTCTATTGGCATCTTTCTGCATTGTTTTTATCTTGGACTTTTTGAAATGTGAAGGATCAGTTTCATGAAGACCTTCTAAGCTCAGTGATATTGGTTATTCTTTCAGGGCAAGTAACAAAATGTTACATTATACCCTAACAATTACTCACTCATCAGTAGGCAGTCTGCACCACCCATTCCTTTAGTTCTGTGTTTTCAAAACAGAAGGAATGGAGCAGATCTAAACAACACCCACCCAAGGCCTTGTACACCACATGTGTTTAGTTTCTGCAATATCACAAGTTTTTCTCATAAATTGGTCATTAAAGCTTTCCAAAATTCAACTGTCTTGATTTCTGCTTTGGGGGTTAGTTATTCCCCATTATACACTGCAGAATTTTACCTCACCAGTGGAAAGTGTGTAATCATTGACACTTTTCAGCAAGGTAAGAGTTATAACTCTTGAAGTTATTTCTTTTTACATTTGTGTTGGGCTACATTTGTACAATGGGCTGTACAGACACAATCATAATTCAATAGTGATCTTCCTTTGCATATGCTTATCAGTAATTATTTTTTTCCACTAAAATAAACTAATTGTAGTAGTAGTGACAAACAAAACAATATAAAAAAAAGATTATCATGATGCATCTGGTTTATTATGTAAACAAGCAAAACAGCAAAACAAGACAATATTTACTGAAAGTTGGGAACAACAATTACCATCTTCCAATCCAGTAAAATCTCTAATTTTAAAAAAAAAGCCCTTCTTTAAATACTTTCCTTTTCTTTGTTTTGAGGATGGTAAAGAATCCATGCCTTTGATGCAACCTGCTGTGGATGAAAGATCAAATATTTTTGCACCCTGCAGATGGAGTTTTGCTACTTTCATAAGCAGGTCACTAAGTAAATTCTGTTTGCATTTTCAAATGGTCAACTGTTGCCAGATGTTAAATTGATCTCTACAACTTTGAAAATGTTTCTTTGTAAAAACAGAATACAGATAGATCTTATAACACCAAACAAAACAACAAATCTGCTCAAAAACAACAGTACTGCTTTAAATAGGTCAATAAATAAAGGTACTACAAAACAATATTTAAAATTACAATAGATAAAGGACTTAAAATATTTCTTTTCTTAGCTGTAGCAGGACAATGTTTCCTCTAAACACTTAAGTTCTGAATTTTTTTTCTGCCTAACAAAACTTGGATGACAGAACTTAGGTCACACCACTGAACATATATGGAAGAATAAGATTAGCAGACTTAATATTTCCTCTTCCTTCTTCTTGAATTGAGACACCAGTGCTTTCTTATATTTTAATTTTTTCCATCTTTTTCACATTCATAATGTGAAATAAGTAAACTTCCCATGCAAAATAGACTAACAGACTATGTGGAAGAGAGATGCCTGTTGATCTGTCATTCATCTGCAAATACATCTCCAAGTTCAATCTGTCAGCTGACAAAAAGTGGAGAATAAGAGTATAACTCAATATATTTAATCTAAGCTCATTTTACTTAGGAAAGAAAAAAACAAACATGCTCAGTTCCTTTCAGTTTCTTTTTCATAGTCATCTAGAGATAAAATAAATTGAAAAAAAAATGTGATGTCCCCAGCTAAAAGAAAATAGTGGAATGAGGAAATCCGTGGATTTGGTGCAATCATGCACTTTCAAATTTGTTGAAGTAACCAATTAAACAGAATCATCAGCTGCTCATAGGTCTGACTGGACAGGCACAATACATGAACATCAGAAGTTTCAATTAAGAGCTGGAAATAAACAGTGGATTTGTAAGAAAAAAAAAAAGATTTTATAATGGTCAGTAAATAAAAGGTCTTGGCAGTAATACTGACAAAATTAATTTAGCATAATGTTATATAAATATATGTTTCTCCTTTGTTCCTACTGTTTTAGATAATATTGTTGACAAATCTTTCATACCTGTCTCAAACTTTTAAAATATACTGGGTTTACCACAATTCAGTACAGATCAAGTGGAGGTTGGAGACCCCAGTAGGCAGCAGCATAGAACAGTGTGATAGCTGCTAATGTGAATACCTAAATTACCAGCTGTGCATGTCAATAACAAAAATATTCTATTTAGAGGAGTACTTTAATTTGTGAAATCACAGTTCACTCTCAATATTCAGTTCAAACAAATTACTTTAGTATGGAGAGGCCATGAAATGAAACCAATAAAAATCCAAGCAAATCACAAAGACAAAAAACTAAATGGATGGGTGAACAAACAATAGAACCAAGTACTGAGAAAAACAGCTTATAGGTTTGCATATTTTTCACATTTACATTTCATCTTTCACTAAATTATACTGCTGTTAAATAGGAAACTGAATTTTTGCTTTGTCAGTGTAATTTCCTTCTCCTAAAATGATTGTCTGCACCTTAAGACTATTTTAAAAGGTAATTAGCTAAATTACTCATTAATAATTAATGATTCAGACTGCCCTGTTCTCTTTGCATTAAACAAATATATTTAAGATTCTCTACAGGGCAATGTACTTTGTGAAAAATAACAAGCTAGACAATTTTCCAGTGATAATAGGGAAAAAAAGGTGTTTAATTCTTAGATAAGGGAAGTTCAGATAAACAATGCTAAAAAGAAAAATTGCTAACAACGACAATTAGAGTTTACTAAATACCTTCTGAAACAGCCCAGATTCCAATTAACACATATTTTTTGCGTACTAACATTCAGTGACATAATTTAAAGACTGCAGCACAATGGAACTGATCAAATTTTTTTTAAAAAATATCTTTTTTTTCTGAAGTGGTTTAAGGTACTCCTTTCATCATCTTTTATCACCACAGCAGCATCCCAGGTCAGCCAAAAATAGTTTGCTCTTTTAAAAAACTTTTTATCTTTTGTTGATACTGCGAGTCTTATACAGTTACCTAAACCAAGGCTTCTAAATGTTTTAGTACTTTTCAAAGTACTAAAAAATCAATAGCAGGTTGCAAGGTCCCCAAATGCCTTTTGATTGTACATTAAGTAGTGCAGCAGACTTTCAAAGTTGAGCCGGCCCTAATATCTGTTAAAGGACCTTCCAAAACACTTTTTTGTTCGCTTCTTAAATAAATAGTGACACTTAGCAACTATGCTCTGCTGTTCTGTAGTGAATATTTAGTAATACAAATTTACAATAAAAGCTCAGAAGAACTTTCTGAATTTAATAAACAGTAGGCTGTATGCACCTTGGATATTTACTGCTGTATCTTACTGGATGATGGATGTCTTTGATGAAATAAGTCTGGTGTCATTTTAGAGCTGCAAAACCTATTTCACAAGGGAAAAAACAAGGTTGACATCCAAAGCATAGAAGTATTTATGTGAAAATACATAGGAACTCAATGACTTGTAAAAATAGATTTTATATGACCATTTTTCAGAACAGAATAACACAAAGAGGCAAATTGTAATCTTGCAAACCTATAATTAGATCCCATGTTAGCACAGGATATGTTACAGTCCCATCCATCACCACAAATTGGGCACCACTCTTAGGACAGAAATTCAGGGATCTGTGAGTCTCTTCTGGCCTGAAATCTTATTCTCTATGACCTCCTCACAGTTGTCTAGTCATTGGCTAAATGTGAACACAACTAAGCAATGCTCTTCCAAACTTTCGAAACTCCTAATCTTTTCTTTGTATTGTCCCTCTGCTGACCCCAGGCTATGCTTTCAGCCATCACTGCTGCCTGCTCCCTTTCTGTGAAGTGCCACCTCAGTGACTCTCCCTGTGTGGCTCTCCTTGTCCACTTACCCTGGCTACCCTCAGCCAGGTTTCATCTCAAAATCTGCACCACCCAATCTTTTGATACTGACAAACCACATGAATGCTCTCCTAGCTTTTCAGACTGCTCCAGTACCCATCATTTGCTAGCTGGCTTGCAAATGCACCTGTTCCTTCCTATCTATTCACCAACCTGAATATCTGAACCATAGGCTATGATCTTTACTCTGAAAGGACAGACCCTACAGGAAGCTTTGTAATGACAACCAACACCTGCTAATTTAGTCTAAAATTCTTTCAAAATTTCCTTAACTTCTGGGCCCTACCACGTACAAATTTACTATGAAGAGGAGAATGAAGTAGGTGACTCCATAATGTCCCCTCCAACCTAGATGCTTTTTGATTCTAAATTTTCTGACAAACATTTCTGTGCCTTCTTTCCTACTGCTGTATCCAACCAGTTATTTTCCTTCTAATTCTACTTAAACATTCAATTTTGTAACACCTACAAAAACTTAGTCTGCATTGCATAGTTATTTCCATAGCTAACCTCTACTGATTCATCCCTTGTCCTCTAGATTCTATATTTTCACACTCTATCACAAAAAAAATGCTTCATTACAAACCCCAAGAAGCTCTGCTTCCATACTGTTAGGCATGAAAGGTTCCAGTCAATAGCAAGAATCCTGAACACTATGACAACATAAATAATAAACAAAAAACCAACTTCCAGACTCAGGATGCTCACAATCTTGAAACAATCATTATTTTTTCTTGATTTTTTCTGCTCTCCTAACACTATTATTATCTTATACACTACTTATATTTTGAGGAATTGATGAATTTTTGTAATTAACACTTTTTACATAATACTTCACTCTGTCTCAGAAACAACATGAATTAATGTCTGTGTAAAATAATTTAATACTTGTATTCAAGCAGTAGCTCCCAAAGTTTTCCTGTTATAAACCACAATACAAAAAAAGGAAGTGTCACACTACATGAAAAATCAGGTTTCATGACTGAATGCAGTTTGCAACCTTTTATAGGACCTCAAACAAGTCACAACCTGTTAAATTTCTGATGCATACATGGTCATTTAAAAACATCCCAGACATCTTCAGTGACTGAGTTTGTGAATCACGATTCTATAATATGTTTTAAGACTGAATGTCCTGATGAGATGTTTTTATTTTCCCTGGAATTATTTGTATACATATAAAAAAAATATTTAAACACAGTTTTCTTCAGAGTTAAGGTAACCTTTTGACATATGCTTCTAAAAGTCTAGCAATATTTGTCATTTTGTCCCAAAGAGAAGACTGTAGTTTCTAAGAACTGTAAAGTTAGACTTGCAAAGAGAAGACAAACATAAAACATTAGTTTTGTTTTAGGAACAAAAACTTTGAAAATCCAAGTAGAAACAATTTTAATTTCTCATTTTACAGTTAATAGGGTTATGAGACTTGTCATAACTAATCTGAAATGCAGTCTCTTTATGTCATAGACAATGGATGTATTATAAAAACTTCTACATGAGTAAATTATTGACATTGCCCCGCTTCTGCCACAGTCCTGAATCAATTGTGAACAAATAGAATGTGCTTCTTCACAGATAATACCATCACAAAAGATTTCCAGGATGAGTACTGGAAGTTAGAAACAAAAACCCCCTGCTTTACATCATTGGAGGGCACCAGCCAATGAATTCAGCCTGTTTTTCACAGAAAAGCTGAATTCTATTATGTTTGGTCAGTGAAAGCCTTGATGTGCTCTGTCATATCTACAACACTAATTTCAGAACTCCTACTCAAGCATGTTTTGTAACCAATGGGGAGGATACTTTAAAGCATCCCTGTAGTTTACTAACCAACCCAAGGCACTTTGCACTTCTAAATTACTTATGCACTTTACTACTTAGAGCATTTAGCAAAATTATACAAATTGGCTTTTTGCTTTAAAAAAATCTATTTTCTTTCTCTTAAGCAAAGTTTCTTTATTCGTACTATGGTTTACAGTCTTTTAACTAATTTTCTCTAAAGGTAAAACATTTTTCATTTTAAATTATTGGAGTGGAAAATTGCACAGGTTTAAAAATTTATGAAAAAATATGTAACAGCCTACGGTCTCATAAAATATGTATCATACAGCACCATATTTATTCTACCTACTTGTTAAATTTGCTTAAAGTGCCCACTGTGATTTGTTTGGCAGAACATAGGTTTTTTTCCATAAAAGCCTTTGCTGTGTCTTACAGGGTTATCTATTGTTTGAGCTGTGCTATGAAAAAACAATGCATAGCATTTCTGATTATTTTTTTTCCTGTCCTTATTAAGAGAGGTTAGCTGAGAGTGGAAACATAAAACAACATTATTATGAAGCCATTGAGGAAAATTTAAATCTGAAGAACAATTATTAAACAATGAATATAAGTAAATATAATAATAATTACATAAATATAATTTTTACATTTAAATAAAATTTTCCCATCAAGGTATGGAAATCTGGAGTGAAAATACTAATTTTACTTAACCATGATATTCTTTCAGATCATCTTCATTCAGTAACAAGCTTAAATAGTAGAATATTTTACAATGGCTCCTGACAAAAAATTTGCTGATAATGTGTCTGCCTAGCAGTGGAAAAATTTGCAATATCAGCAACATAGCTTAAAGAGAAGATCTCTTTAGCTATATTTTTTTTAAGAATAAATAAATTTTGTTTATTTCTGTACTACCTTGCAACCTAAGTGGAAGGTAAAACAATAAAGACAAAAATAAAGATTAAAATAAAGATAAATCTATTATTTCAAGATTAAGAAGTTCATTAAGTTCTTTAGGATAGTTTTGAAGTCTCAAAAAAGATAACTTAAAAATAGTTCTAGTCCATAGCTGTTTCTGAAATTTTTCCCAAATTTAAAACTACTGAATTTGTTAATAGTTTTTGCAATGTCACTCACTATGTCATATAATGTTGGAACTCTTTTTTCACCATTTGCAAAAATCAAAAATTTTTGGTTTTTTATCAAGTAAATCTTCAGCAGAACTAATCCTATAAATTTTCATTATTTTTATGTATTTATATCAAGAGAAATACATATGCAGAGGTACTCATTGGGCTGGGCCACAAACCCTTTGAATCTGAATTCAACACTGTTGCTAAGTGAATGATTAACTTAGTAAACAACAGTAGTTATAGATTACTTAGTTGTAATTATTACAGCAGGAATACTCATTGCTATGAATAGAAATATGCAACTTCAACAAAATTAATTGCACACTTTGAATAGTGATCATAAGCAGCTCATGAATCATTTAGATTTTTCTACTTTCATTAGAAAAGATATGTCAAAGTTAGTAAAATCTGTTTGCAGTTATACCACTGGAGACATTAAATTCTTGTTAAGTAACTACTGAAATTCATATCTTCTAGAACAAACTGATCTACCTGGATACCTGACTCCCATCCATGCACCATGATTTTCTCCTCAGACTATACCTAGAAGTTTTAAAGTTGCTCCTCTCCTCCAGATCTTCCAGCTACCTTATACAGCCTGGCTGGTTCCTGCCCATTAACTTGATAGCTGGAGATTAAGGTTGTTTTTTTGCAGTGTCTTCTCCCTGGCAATCCCTCAAAGCTTTCTCAAAGTTTCCCTAAAGTTTCAAGTGTTTCTGGACTTAAAGGATAGTCTATGAGTCTCTGAGGCTGCAGGGTCCTTAAGAGGGCCTGCTTAAATAAGGTTTCAAATTTTTTGGTTTCTTCCCTCAGCACCAAGGACTGCAGGACACAGTGCCTGGTTGTTCTATACTCCAAAAGAAATATCTCTGTCTGTTCATTCAAGGGGATAAGATTAGCTCCAGCACGCAGCAAAAAAATACTGAGTTTGATGCTTTCACACAATCCAAGGTTGTAGCAAATGCAGCTTTGATAAACAGAATAATAGCTTTTTTTTTCAAATACCAACAATACTATATCATTACTTTTAATGATTAAATTGCTCCATCTGATCAAACAGATTGCTTTGATTATGTTGGCTTCCTCTGCAGAGATACTAAAATGTCAGAAAATAAAGGTACATTAGTCTTTTAGAATTTACTCACTCTTCATGGATGTTACTATGTTATCTATTGCATTAGATAGATAAATGAATGATTAGGTATACTTTCCCCTTTCTTATAAAAATAACATCTGCTTTCCCTTTCTCTCATTTATTAAATTTTGTTTTGCCCAGATTAAGAGCAATTTTCACATTGTTTGGAATAGGTTTGATAAACAAAAATGAAACATCATACTGGTATTAGATACTGTACTGTGAAGTAAAAATTGCCTTACATTGCTATGAATCATGACCCTTGTGCCAGGTATATTTAAACCACCTATTCTCATTCAGTGCTACTCCAAGGCACTGTGTTACACCATTGTATGCTCCCACTTAAGCATGTGAGTGCATTTAGAATGTTTTGGGGTCCATGGAAAACATAAATTACTCTTCAAGACATACTTTTGACAATTGTCATTTTGTTTTGCTAGAACAATCATCCTAATTGCATCTGAACTCAGAGAAAGGTGCAACCTTCATTTCTTGTTCCCATAAAATTAAATTAAGGAATCTACTGAAGCACACCACCATCCCATTCCTTTCCACCCTGCAGCCAAGCAGGAGGACAACAGGGTTCAGTGGTCTGGATGCAGATCACATCCCAACACACAATCAGGACATGGTTACAATGCCTTCCAAGTTTCTCCACTTCAGCCATATTCACAAAAGGCAATTTTGCTGGGCATTTCCCCTTTTCACCAAAACTGTGTTTGAGGATCTATCTTATTCATCTAACCTTTACTTTTTATATGATAATCCTGCCTTCTTACCCTTCTCAGTACACCATTATGATTTTCACTATAATTCACAGCACAAAGATCCACTGGAATCAATTATGAGGTAAACGATGCTTAGATCATAATGTTCCTATTTCAATTAAATCAGATGTCTAGTTAGGATATAAGTTTAAATTGAATTATAATGCATAAAAGACATATCTCAAATAGGAAAGTAAAGAAAATGTTGATGATCAATATCAACACACAAAGAAGTTCATACTGTTTTCAATTACTTCTTGAACTTAGATCTTTAAGGAAAGAAATGACACTGAAGCAATAAATAAGATCTCTACATTCATCAGAGCTAAGAAATAATTGAGCTTTCTGATACTGAGGCACACAAAAGGAACATAAGTACCCTTAACTTGTCTGTCTGAAACAAAAATTGAAAAACTGAAATAAATCAAATTATAGCTACTTTTAAATGTCAGTTACTCTTTAAGTCTGGTTAAGCTTCAGTGGATTTGCAGGAAGAAATCATAACTAATTGATCTTAATAAAGAGCATTCCAATTAGGCAGAATGGAATTTTATACTGAAAATCTTAAATATCCAAAAATATTAGAATCTTCTGAATTATCATCAATCATGTCTATCAGCAATTAAATTTAAAGGGTAATGTTAGTGAAACTGGGTAATAACAGCTCCAAAGAAAAAACAATATTTTTTAACATATTCTGGAAACAATTAAAATAAATAGACACTCTCCCTGTTTGCTTCCATTTAGAAGGATAAAGGTGGCTGCTCTTCATTCTTGATCACCATAGAAATGAATGAGAAAAAATAATGAGCAAATATACAAAAGACTGAGTCCTTCTGAAAAAAGGTAGACCAACAGATTACTGCTGCCAAGAAGCTATATTCTTCTCTTCTTAAAGAAGTCCTTCCTTGCTTTTATGTGTCAGAACTTAAAGAATGCAGTAAAAATGTCCCAAAACCAGCCCCATAAAATGAGATACCACAGCAAGCACAGATGGCTAACAGGAAGCCATGTGGTGATGACTACCTCCCTACTTAATCTGTCTCTCTTTCTCTTTTTCTTCTCTCCCACCTCACATTTACTGTTAAATAAAATCTGTACTATTTTCTCTGGCTTATGGGCTAATTTGCACCTTAGCTCAGGCAAAGGCATCTCTGAATAACTGGCCCCTACCATTATTTCACAAGTAGGATCCTAACATTACTCTAGTGGATCATAACATTCTCTCTTCTACCCATTTAAAAGCAAAAAAACCATCCTACAATCTGGAAAATTTCTTCAGAACTCCTTCTAGCATAAGTACAGAATCTCCCTGTATGTCCTAAAGCATGATGCTTGAGCTCAAAACAAAGTACAGCAGTTGAACAATAGGAAAAAAAAGTCATGGATATCCAGAAGGGTTTGAAATGCTATTCTCTATACACATATTTCCTCTGCTCCCTCTCAGTCATTTCTTTATCAATGCTTCTATCATCCCAACACAGAAATCATCAGCCTGCAGCTGAATGGCCTTTAAATCACTGACTTTCATATCTGACTCGCAAGGTACCTTAGATTCAGTGGGGTTGATTGTTTCAACCAGAAACAATTTTCCTCTTGTGAATAGCCAAGTTACATATGTCAGAAGCAGCTAACTGCCGTACCTAAAATGCAACACTGTAAAAACAGAGAGTATCAAACTTGCTAAACCCTCACTGCAATAAATGAGGAATAATAAAGCTGTAAAAGTTTAAAACTGTATATCTTCTAGAAACATCATTATATGCTAGCTGCAAACACACTTGTGATTCTCTGCTTACTCCTGTTTATAGGTGATAACTTGCCTTAAAAATTAAGTATGTAGTTGTAGCAGAATTCTCTGCCCTGTAATGCAGTCAAACAAATTGAACAAAGCTCTGATTTGTAGTCATTTCACCCTAGTCCGTTCTACATATTAGAGTGTTTTTTACAGAAAAACAAAACAAAACAAAACAAAACAAACAAAATAAAAAACACAAAAAACCCCCTCTTCCATATAATTATATCTTTCAGAGAGTAACTGAAAATTATTTAGATTACTATAAAACTTCATTAGTTAAGGTCAACCTGCCAACGTGACATTGGCAAAAATAGTTAAACAGGGAAACTCCACTATGCAGCAATGAACAGGCAGCAGAAAAATACTTGGTAGTTTCTATCTTCTCTAATAAAAAACATAAATTTGTTCACCTTCAGGTGCTTCAACAAGGGTTCACCAGCAGAGATCTGCTCTGAGGGTGATGTGGGTAGAGAGGGAATGGGAGGGAAGAGGAGGAGAAAGAGAGGTTGGGGTGACCCTGGGCTTCCTCCCAACAGGGCAGGTGTACCCAGTACAGCCCTGGGGTGCTCAGCTGTGCCCTCACTAGGAGCATCTACATTCCTCACCTGGCTGGACAGCATCTGGAGGAGGTAATGGATGTGGGTCTAGCTGGGGCAGAGCTGGGGGTTTTGGGTACTGCCTTCCAAGGACAGTGGGATGGGTATCTGGAAGTTGAAGGACATTTTGAGGAAAGACAGGACCCCAGGGACTCTCAAGAGGGGTTGGTGAAGGGTTGTGGTATTTTTGGGGAAGATGTCCCAGGGTATGAATGTACAGGGGCCAGGGCTGTATTGGGGTGGGGTAGAGGGCAGCACATTTGAGGTTGGGGGATTTTGAGGAGAACACTGGGTTAGGATTCAGGTTGGGGTGCTCCCCTCAAAGGTTTCATGGTGGAGCTAGGCCAGTTGTTGCTTCAGCCCTTGTGCCTTCTTGGTGGCACCTTTTCTCCCTTGAACTTTCTCAAGGTGTAAATAATTCTGCTCCTTTATCCCTCTCCAGGCCGGATGTAATTCTCTTTCTGCCATATAACTACAGTCAATGACACTTCCTAGAGGGCTTTTTCAGCTGCTCCATTTCCTTTTCCAGCCTGCTAGCTTTTGATTTGGCTGGTTTCTCACCTGTCAGAGATGTCCTCACTGACCTTTTCTTGCACTTGAAGTCATTGCTCACATGCTCTGCAACACTTGCACACTGTGATGCCTCATGGCTCCCAGGGCTCAGGTGGGAAAAGGATGAATCAGATCTCAACGTTGTTACTTGGCTTCTTACATCCCCTGCCTATTCAAAGTTAATGAATGCAAATTGACAAAACTTGGGAAATTGACTCAAAACAGGAGACAGTGCCAGCATTACATATAACCAAAAGAGGTCTGTCACCAACTCAACATCAGATTATAAAAGAGTTTTCAACAACTCTAAATTAGACATTATTCATGGGAAAGTCTTATTTTGCATTACTGTATAGTACAATCCTAAAAGGAAGATGCTAAAATCTTTTGTTTTTACATACCCCCAAAGCTTTTGCTAGCCTTGATGGCTTCTAGATGTTCCTTGTCCCAGAGTCTCTGCTGTTCCTGAAGAGCACAGGTCCATCCTGCTCCCTCCTGCACCTCAGCACCATCAGGTCTACTTCCTGGCCCAGTGGGAATTGCCACTACACCACCTTGCCTGACCCTCACCACTCCCCAGGGGGTTGTGACAGGCAGGACTTGCCAGGTGCTGCCAGATGCCACCTGCAAAAAGAGGAGCCAAGCTCCTGAGTGCAGCAGGGCACTGGCT
The DNA here is from genome assembly GCA_034336665.1 of Luscinia megarhynchos. Classification (NCBI taxonomy): domain Eukaryota; kingdom Metazoa; phylum Chordata; class Aves; order Passeriformes; family Muscicapidae; genus Luscinia; species Luscinia megarhynchos. The sequence goes on along the minus strand of CM067566.1, from coordinate 35,001,482 downwards.
TAATCCCTATCAGCAATTAATAGGATTAATCCCTGTCAGCAATTCCACCAGCACCACCCTGGACTCCTGGCTGTGTCTGTTGGGTTGGCACTACCCCTTTAATGAGCCTTTCAAGGGCAGGGCTGCTCACAATGTGATTTTCTGTGTGCCACATACTTCAGGATGTACCTTTTGGTTTCTACCCATACCCCACTGCTTTGTCCTACATGGTGTTGCTCATCACTTAATAAAACATCAAGCTTGTTCCCATTTAAGTTCCAGTATTGGGTTTCTGAATGAAAATACCAACTCTAGGTTGAAGACCTTTCCTCTGCCTTCTCCCAGTGTAAGAACAGCAATATCTCTAGATGTCAACTGCTTATTTCTCCACATTTTTAATACTTACAAGGATTATTACATGGATTGAAGTATATAATGCATTATGTATTAAAAATAAGTAAATCTTTTGTTCCCAGTGAGTTGCAACTGAATATAAAACAGAAGGGTTTTATAAACACATCAAATTGGTGTAGCTTAATTTTTCATACCCATGAGCTTTATACTATATATCTTGCTACAGCTTCACAGTACCTTGCATTACCATCAATATAACCAGAGAGGATACCAAAATTAAGGTCTATGAAACATGATTTTAAGTGGAAGGTGCTGGCAAAAACAGCCTATAACATATTAAAGAAAATATGGTTTTAGAGCAGGTGAGAAAGTCTTCACTTGTAAGATGCTTATAGAATAGATTAATCTGTAGATGCTGCATCATATGCTTGGTCACACAAAGAAATTACCTTTAAAATTGACAGACAATCCATGCAGTGTGGATTGAAGAGTTATGTGTGTGAAAATGTGACAGATCTATGACCAGCATGACCAGAAAGCAGGATACTACTTTTATTTCTCTTATTTTGGAAAGAATTCCAGCAGGGTTTTAAAAGTACAGATAATTCACCTCTGCACAAGGGATTCCCACAGGCTTCAATCAGTAAGGTATTTTTTGCTTTTTATTTAATTAAGTCTGACTGCCTCATGTTTTTAATAACAAAATAGTTGTAAAATCAACTTAGTGGGACCCATTTCTCTTCCTTACCATAGGAAGACAGAAAAAAATATATGGCATATAAAATATATAAGTAAAAATGGGGAAAAATGTTTCAGTAAGATGGAGGAAACCTTCTTAGGTTTAGAGAGTTCCTTGGCAAAAGTAATTCACTGATAATAAACATTGGATGTTTGCAGAAGTGCTGAGACAAATGGATTAAGAGTACATGTACTGCTCCACAACCACCAGACCTCAAGAAAAAACACATTGTCTCCAATTTTAATTTTGTTTTTCCCTGCTGTAGCTGCAAGTGTTATGAAATATCAAGATTCACACATTCCCTAAGATCCTTTGAAATATCACAGAGACAGGCCAGTTCTGCCTTTTAGGGCAAGTATGTACTGATGCATTTCATTTATTTTTTACTCTGCAACTGGGAGAAGTTCACTGGCCTTTCCAGTTGCAAATGATAGCAGCATATCTGAATGGTGTCCTTTTAGGGAGACTGAATCAAACCTAATGACCACAAGGGAGTGATAGATAAAAGCTGAAAAGAATTAGCTCATATGTAGATAGTAAAAAGTTTAAAAGTACTTTTCAAGTGTCTAATCATTCTAATTAATTACATTTATGAATTCAAAAATGTGTATAACATTATATTCAGAAAGAAAGACACCTTTATTCAAAATCACTTCAGAAAGACTACATGTCACCTTTCAGTATAAATTATTTTATACTTCATAATGTGCTCCTCCAAACAAAGTTCATTACACAGGTAATAGCTAAATTTAAAAAACAAGTAAGTAAAAATTTTCCTCTTTGAAAATAGTTTCTTCTACATGTGTTAAAATTTGAAAAAACCCACAAAAAACAACGCCTATAACTAATTCTTAAAGTTTATTTTTAAAATAATGTTTAGTGTGACACTCATCAACATTCATTTTGGAGATGTCACTTTGAATCAGACGGCTATTTCTGACCAGACAATTTGAAAGAAATCTTCCCATACTTGTTGATACTTAGTTGATTTAGTCTGACTTGACTAACACTTTAATTTTATATCTTCATTCTACAGATAATAAAATTTTAACAAATTGCGTGACTTTTAAATGTAGATGTCTGTCAATTCTTAAAATGAAAACTCTCTTTCAGGGTAAAATATCTGTGCAGCTATCTTCCATTTACCTGCAGAAAATGTTACTTTCATAGTATTTTAGTGAAGTGGAAAGAGTAGCAGAGTTTCATTGGATCTCAATTATCATAAGAATACAAAAGAAGCATAAATTTTGACACATGTTCTAATGAGCACTCATTTCTGAATTCTAGTAAACATACATTTTTTAAAAAGCACTCCTAAACTATAGATGAAATAACTGACATTCATCCATTGGCTCAGCTGCATCCCCTCAAGCTCAACAACATTTTTTCCCCATCTGCTATAATATGACTAGATAGAAATGGGTAATTAAATGATCATGTGTAAAATAAACCCAAAAGGAAGAACTTGTAACACACACAAAAAATGCATGCATGTGCATCCTTAGGTTAAGAGCTTTTTCAAACAAAATTTGTCTGAATCTGGACTACATGTTGAAAGATCAAATAAGGGCATTTAAAAGCCTCTCAAAATTAAGTCTGAGCAAGAATGCTATTGCAAAACCAGCAGAATAACTAAATCTCAGCTGGTGGTTTAGAACTTAAATTTTTCAGCCATAAGAATGTCTTTATCTTAGCCTGCATGCTAGAAACAAGATGCTGACCTACATGCAAAAGATATATGTGCCTTCAGTAAACTCACTGGCCTCAATTATCTTTCTACATTAAATTCAGATCAAATCTGTGAAACCTTAAATTTACACTCTCAAATCCTCCTAGCTCCTGCAGTTTTGTTTTTCCTTATCCTTAAAAATGTTTTAAACATATATATGTGTGTAGGTGTATTGCATATATTTGTATGTGTATTTGTCCCTTTGTGTGTTCATACTTGTGCTCTCAAAAATGTCATGCTCTCTTTCAAACTTTGAGAGAAGTTTAGCATTGATAAGAATAACAAATAAGGCATAAGCCACTGGTGTAAACTTCCAAGTATATATTCAAAAGCATTAGGAGGCCTGCATTTTCTGACTAAATACAGAAATATGGGAAAATTCTTAAATTCTGATATATTTATTCGATGTAACTTTAAGTGATTTTCTATTCAGCTACTCTCATTTCCAGTCACAAACTCATTTCAATTTTCATGTAAGTGCAATCTAAATGAGGGTTATGTACATGTCTCCAGGCAGTCCTAATCAGGGCTTGGCCTTCCCCTCTGCAGCAGGAAGACAGAAAATCACAACTGTCAGACTTAAGTGGATCCTTTGTGGCCCATATATACTAAGGATTTATTCACACTGTGAAGTAAGAGCATTCATTTCTTCTCTTTTCTTCTTCCAGCAGAGAGAGCTGGAAATACTAAAGATCACAGCTTGAATCAGAGGGAACACTCAGATAGCTTTGACTTCCTGTGAAAGGGGAGGGAAAAAAAATCTAAGATTACAAAATATCTCACAGAATGAAAGTGCCCAATCTCCACCATCTTGGTTTGAACTTTAAAGTTTTTCTTTGGAGATGGATGGGTAGGAAAATAAATGAAAGCTGTAATTTTAATTACTTTACTGCAAGATAAGAATCAATATTGTAATTTGATCATATTTAAGCAGTAACTGATCTGTGCATTTCAAGAATGAAACAGCTGGGGTAACAGGCAGCTTTCAGATTTCAGCACTACATACAGTAGGAATAAAAATAAAATTTCATTTTACTCTAAAAAAGAAGGGGGAAAAAGGCTTATTTCATAATAAGTAAAAAATTCCAAAGTCTTATAGAAGTTTTTGTTATTTTTATCTTAAAAATATCCCCAAATAGGGAAACAGAATTTTTCCAATGAAAAATATTTTTGACTGAAAATTAAATATAAATTCTAGTAATTTTGATAGTAAGAGAAATACTACTCAGTACAAAAAAAAGTACTTCTGCTGTAGCACAATAAAAGATGATTATGAAAGGGGAAATGTATGCAAGCCATAAGCAAAACTTCCTGATGCTTATATACATTATTCATAGTACTGATAGGAGTATTCAAACTAGCCTCGCTTTTTGTGTGATTCAGGGTAGCAACTTTCCACTAGTTGTCTCATTTTTGATCAAAAAACCTTTTGTTTGGCTGAAATGCATCTTTGAAAAAAGAGTAATCTACCCTTGTTAACAAAATACAGAATATTCATTTCCTTTTGCTCTTTCTGCAGTGACTAATCTCCTCACTGTTAAAATTTATGCTCAATTTGTACCTCAGATTTAGGACTCTGTAGTTTAGAGAATTTTTCCCTAATAAAAAGCATTCAATAGCAAGTCACATATCAAGTTTATTCTGATAAAACTATCAGACATAAGTCATTAACAGCAACATTTTATCACTTTTTAAGAAATACTAACAAAGCTAAAAATCATCAACCATGAGACAATATTTTCAAAGGTCAAAGCCTGTGATTAATCTCCTTTGAAATGCAAAAGACAGAAGTAAGGGCAATCAACAAGTTTTACAGGAAAATTCCATTTTTATACAAAAGATCACTAATCCTCTACCAGTTCACAATGACCTTTACAAAATTAGATCTCTACAGAGTGATATAGGGTAAAGTAGCTTGCACAGCCCCTGGATGGGGATATTTCTTTTTCACTTTCTGCTACACTGTTTCTGTACTGTTTGACAAAGCATTCCACACCAATTTCTGTTTAAGAAAATCCAAGAGGAAGCCTCAAAAGAGAGCACCTGCATGCATTGCACTGACTTCCTTTCTATGCATTATTTCATTGACTTTCATTTCTTAAAAGCTACAGATGACATCTATCTTCTGTAAGGCCCATGACACAGTCCTCTAAATCCTTCTGTCTAAATTGGAGAGTTGTAGATTTGATTGGTAGACTGCTCAGTGGATAAGGAGTTGTTTGGATGTTCACATCCATAGGGTAGTGGTCAGCAGCTCAGCATTCAGATGGAGATCAGTGATAAGTGATGTCCTTCAGGGATCCATATTTCAACCAGGACAGTTTAATATATTCAGCAATTGAGTGAAGCCTCAGCAAACTTGCAGATGACACCAAGGCGAGTGGGGCTGTTGGCAGACACAAAGGGTAAAATGCCTTCCAAAGGGCCCTGGTGAGGCTCAAGAATCCCAAGAGGTTCAACAAGGCCAGGTGCAAGGTGCTGCACCTGGGTCAGGGCACCCCCTGGTACTGTCACAGGCTGGGGGATGGCCAGATCAAGAGCAGCCCAGTTGAGAGGGACTTGGGGGTGCTGGTGGGTGAAAAACTGGACATGAGCTGGCAACGTGCACTTGTAGCCCATTGGCCTGCCACTTCCTAGGCTGCATGCAAAGCAGCATGGCCAACAAGTCAAGGGAGGTGATTCTTCCCTCTTTTCCACTCTGGTGTGACCCCACCTGGAATATGCATCCAGCCCTGGGGCGCTTAATATAACGAGGAGATGGACCTCCTGGAGCAGGTCCAGAAAGGGGCCATGAACATGACTGGAACACCTCTCCTGTGAGGAAAGGCTAAGACACCTGGAGTTGTTCATCCTGGAGAAGAGAAGACTCTGAAGAGACCTTAATTATGACAGTAAGTACTACATAGTAATATATAATTACTATATCATAGCAAAGTATCTTTATTTCACTACTTAAAAGCAGCTCACAAGAAAGATGGGAACAAACATTTTAGCAGGGTCTGTTGAGATAGGATATGCATTAATGGTTTTAAAATGAAGGAAGTTTGATTTAAATTGGATGTTAGCAAAACATTTTTTACATTAAGGGTGGTGAACCACTGGAACGTGTTGTACAGAGAAGTGGTGGATGCCCAATCCTTGGGAACATTCAAGGTCAAGGACAGACAGAGCTCTGAGCAATCTGATGGCTGAAGATGTCCCAGGATATTGCAGGGGGAGTAGAACTAGATGACCTTGAAAGGTCCCTTCTACCTCAAGCTATTCCATGGTTCTATGCTTCCAAATCTTGAAAATGTACCGCTTTGAGCTACACTGTAGTTTAACACCCTCAGGTGTGCCATGTTCACTTTACAAACCCTTGAGCAATTTCATCTCAAAAATACTTGTTTCTGCTTCTCTGTTATGACACTGCTGTAAACAGATTACAAAGATTAAAAGTGGGGCTTTTATCTAAAGTAATTATTCCGAATCTTTTTCTTAATATTAATCTTTTATCACCAGCTGTTGTAGTTATTAACTGCAAAGAAAATTCCAGGATAATAAATGGAATCCATATAGGCAGTGTAGGGAGTGCTGTTTCATACTTTGTTGCTTTACCTCCTAAAACTTAAAAAAAAGAGATTAAAACATGAACCAAGGGAAAAACATCTGTTTTCTTATTCCAGATACCAGCTAAGCATTCATAGGCTTCCGTAATCTAGTACAAAAATAAACTGCATGACAAATCAGTAATTAATATACTTAACACATATCTGTTAAGGACTTTATATTATAATGAAGGTTAAATTTGCCTAGTGTTACCACTTTATTTGTAAATTACCAGCAAGTGACTGTGACTATAACTACAGGCTTAAGAGAAATAGGCAGAAAGATCAATGATTTTAGACAACTCCTTCAAAATATTTCAACTACTGAAAAAAACCCACCAAAAATCCAACCAAAACCCACACCAAAAGAAAAAAACACAAAAAAACCCGAGAAAGACAAGGCTTTCCAAAACTGCAAATTAAAGGGTTGTATTCTAAGATAACAAGCAGTGCAGCAGCCAAAAAGTTAAATAATCTCATGAGATCTCCTGTTTAGATCAGCTTTTGTTATTTAAATTCACACAACAGCAATCTATAATTTTGTTTTGTGCAACTTATGTTATATTCTACCTAGATGACATGGCAATTTTAGAATTAAGGTTGCTTAAATGTATATTACTCAAGTGACACACACACACACAAATAATCGAGAAAACAGTCGTTTACATCACTCCTGTTTTAGGTCCTTCCCTGCCTCATTACCTAAAATATTCTGCCATGGATGTTCCATAATTCCTTTTCAGGTTTTGGAAGTAATCTTAGCATTCCTTGTTTAAAGTCACAATCAATCATAATATTTAATCTGTGATCTAGATTAAGATCAATTTTTTGCTAATTCACTAGTTCTATATAATGTAGTATGAACCCAAATTATTCACTTGGGGACCATCCTTGCAGGACCTAACACATTACTGGTAAATTCTTTGCCAATGGAGAACTTGTTGAGAAGCACGGAGATCAATGACTGAATTTATTGTGGTGTTTGTTATAACGAAATAAATGTAAATAAGATCGGCATGATATTAATATTTTTCCAACAGAATGATTTCTTGTTGAATTTGTGCTATAGGAGAGCGGCAAAAAGGACAATGCACCATAGTTCTTCATGTAATGGAGAAGCAAGAGAGCTTTATTTAAAGAAATGCTACACTTATATAGGGTAGTTCGTGCAATATAGAACAGAAAAATTCATTGGTCCAAGAAGGCAACACCTCTTTGAAAACATGCTTTCTGCAAAATATCACATCTCTCATGCAGGTGCCTAATCGTTATAATTTCTTGTCCTTGAGCAGCCTGAGAAACCCAAGGCTTCAAGGCTGCTTCTTCCCTGGTTCCCAGCAGTATCCAATGACAATGTCTAAATTGTCATTTCCTGCATCAATAGATACTAGATCTATACAATTCTTTTAAAAAGTCAAAAAAGTGGGAATAGTACTGAAGATCTGGTTTTGGTTTTTTTTCCCCTCCATCATGTTGTCCTCTCTCTGTTTCCTTTCCTATTTTTCTCAGTGTTTTCTGAATATCCTTAAAATTAGTGCCTGATTTTCCATCTTTGATTACCTATTCTGCTGTTGAAATTGGATTCTTTATGTACAAAATATTAAATAAGTAATCTTGATCTACATTCCTTGGCCACTAACTAGTGAAAGTAGTAATGAAAGTAGAGCCAAGGAGTTCTTGGGTTTATCATTATAATAATATATTATATTATCATTATATTAATATTTACTATGTTATAATTACAGTTTTTCTTTAAATCTTTCATTCTGACTATGGTTTCTTGTGAATTGGAATCAGTGAATTGAGTTGTTGAGATTTTAATCCCATTAGTTGCTAACACTAATTGATAATAATATTAACTAATATTAAAGACTGTATTGAAGTAAGCTATCCCTGTCCCCAAGGGTAGCAGGGCATGTTTGATTAATTCTACTGTGCTTTAGAAGACATGCATAGCCCATTTTCATGTGATATGTCAACCACTGAGCATTTCTACAGTCATTGCTTAATTAAGGAGGGCACTTCCACATTCAGTATGAGACTATGAAAGATTTATTTAGGGGCTCTAATCACACTTGGAGTTTAATGCTGACTCAACTGAAGGATTTACAGCCTACAACTTTTAATGACAATTTCAGGTCTTTGTGCTTCCTACCACCATAAAACACAGCACTAAATTCCATGTCCTGTTGCAGCTCATATACAGAGTTAACAAGTGAATTTACAGAAGTAAAGTGGCAGAACAGAGCCATTTTCTCTATAATCTGTATTTCTCGGCTCCTTGTTGCCGAGGTCAGTTTCAGGGGATGATACAAGGACGTGCCCAAATGCAAGATTTTCAATGAGAACAGCACATACAGGGAGCTTGCCCACTGCCCCTTGCTACTGCAATAGCCAAATAGATGCAAGTCATTGTTGGAAACTTAAGGAAGAAAAAAAAAAAATCATAGAATTACAGACTGGTTTGATCTACTTCCAAACTCTATGCCACAGGCAGGGGCACCTCTCCCTAGACCAGATTGCTCAAAACCCAATCAAACCTTGAACACTGCCAGGGGTGGGGCATCCACAGCTTCTGTGGGCAAAAAGTTCCAGTTTCTCAACACCCCTAGAGTAAACAATTTCTTCCTAGCATCTACTCTCTTTCAGTCTCTGGACATACCCTCATTCTGTCACTGCATTCCTTAAGGTAAGTTCCTCTTTGGCTTCCTTATAGGCGAGATCCTAGAAGGCTGCTACAAGGTGTCCTCACATAACACTACGAGATGTGGGTTGTTTCTTTACACATATTTATGTTTCTCTAAGAAAAAGAATTTCAGGAAATCAGAAGCCAACCTTCCACAAACACACACACATGCTCACAAATACCAGTGAAATAAAAAATATTCATGTGAACAGAAAGAATTTACAAAGATCGATTAAAGCATCAGAAAAATAGGATTGTCTTGAAAAGAATGACTCAGATCTTGAAACAACAAATATACTTGTTCAGGATGTTTTGCACCAAGGACTACCAGGCTAAAACAATAAAAAGCTGGTAAGTACCCATAGAGAGTGATAATGGGCAAACTCACCAAACATCCTTATGAGGTAGCATTTGCCCTCTTAAAATATATGTCTGAACAGCACAACTTAAAACAGAATTTAAGCCATTGGAAATATTAAACTGGAATTCTGAGAATAAGTTTCAAATATGGTCTGAACAGTTTGATATAGCAGATATAAACTCTGCTAGCTTATTTGAAAACTATGCATTGATTAGGTTCTCACTCCTCTGTAAATAACACTGACTCACAGATATCCTTTGAAAATATATGGCCTCTTATATTTTGAGGAAAGGGCATATTAATTTTTTACAGTTTAATCTAAATAGAGATGCAGTCCTGGCTGCATCAAATTTAATACCCATCAAAGAAAAGCTATTTTTGAAAAGACATGAGCTACCATTCTAGTAGTATGTGGTATCTAGTAATATCTAGTGATAAAGCAAGAAGACATATTACTTGTAAGGAATGCACATCAAACTAAGAAATATGCATAGAAATTTGTGTTTTTCATTTATGAACCAGCCTTGATTTGCATTTTAAACATACTAAAGTCCCTCTAGAAGTCTGCCTTTTTAAAATTTATTTTACTCACTTAGACTACAGTGTTGCTTTAAAGCACTACTGTACTGGAGATAGTTCAAAATAGAAATTTATGGCCATTAACTCTATCCTTTGCTTGACAGAGGACTTTCATGAATCTTGTGTTAAATAACTACAAAAGTTTTAAGTTGACTCCAACGGAGTCTGGGAAATGACAGCTTTCAGCAAAGTATCAGTAGACTTCATTTGTTTCTGGCCCACAGAGACATCCACCTTAAGGCACTGCCTCAGGCTTTTGGATTTCTTAAGCCTACCCACTTCATTGAGATTGTTTGTGCTGCTTTTTGCTTCTCACCAAATAAACCTGCCTTAACAACATTTCAGCAACCTAGAGCAGTCCTGTGTTCTAAATTCAGCAAATATCTTTCTAGAAAGATAATTTACAGAAAAATAATAGATGTGTAGATGTGTAGCACATACATATCTATTTACAAACAAGAATAAAGTATGATTTGGATAGAGCAAAGACATTGGTCTACTCAATAAAGCTCTGCTCACAATGATAGCTTATCACAAGCTTTTGCTGCTGTAACAACCATTAGTTATGTGCTCTTTACAAATCCTGTAAGTAGATCTCGTTTTACAAATTTTGCCTTAATTTATGCAATTAAAGAGGTTAAATGCTGTTCAAGCAGAGAGGATTTCTTTGGCAAATACAGCAGTTTCATACAGGGGCTCTGCCAGTACAGAGTAGCAGAAGTCTGCAGAGTCACACACAGCAATCTGCAGATGAAGAACAGTTTATTTTAAACCTACAGGCTTCTAGAAACTGTTACCACCTCTGGACTCTCTGGCAATTCATTTTACACCTTAGCTGTGAGTGCTGCAGCAGCACTTACTTACAGGTGTAATTGGCAAGCACAGCATCAGGCTTGCTTCTGCTTTCAAGAACTTAGCAGCTGAAATTCACGCAATATTCATATAGGGCTCCAAACTCTTCTCTAAAATGCACTCATTTTTTCCCCTATTTCAAATGCCTACTATATATTTGGTAGTTTCTAATTGAAGCTTTTGAGGTGAAATCAAAAGTGATTTTTTTGTTTTCTTAAACTTAGTTATAATAAATTATCTACTCACAAGCTATGTTTGGTAGGACCGAGGACCAAAAGATAGATGAATTTTCAATCAAAATTCAAGATGTTCCTCACACATTGCTTTTCAAATATTCCTTTTTTCTTTTATTTTAAATTAATGCAGTCCCTGAATGCTGGCTGTTTAGCTTGAGTTCTTAGATAATTGCTCTACTGCAGAATTTTTCCAATAGTTTGTAATCCTTACTTTTTTCCCCTGATTTGTGAGGAATTCCCCATCATAAACAGTGAAATGCATTGAAAAAATTTGTTTAAACGCATTAGCAATGTAATGCAAAGTTGTTTCACCCACAAGAAGTTGAATCACTTGTTTCTTATACCACTTCAACCCTCTAGCATATCCCTAGATGTGCTTCTAGTCCTTAAGCTAAATTCTCAACAATACTAGAAATTGGAGCACAAAATTTGGCCTTAAGCAAGTGCTACTAAATATAAAGCTTACTGTTCTAATTTCACAATATGTTCTTGCCTAGAGAGCTTCAAATCATTGATTTGATTTCTTTTCCATTTTTTCTTGTAGCTTAACACCTTAATGCTATTGTAATTAACCAGGATATTACATACAGAGAATGGCAATACAACTGGCATTTGGGAAACTAATGAGGGGTATTAACTCATCTTTTGTGACAGTACAGAAGACAAAAGCTCTAGTTCACCATATGCATTTACTGTGCTAGTCACAAAGCACAGAAAAACTATTGCCTATACTGCATTGTAAGAATACGTCCACAGGTGTGTAGGTATTTGTCAACTAAACTTCTTTTAATCCCAGAACATATTCAAGGGCTTCCTGGATGTGGCCCAAATAAAAAAACTCAGGAAAACAAAACTGTAAATCTAAGTGTTTTAAAGTCTTTCACTCCTGCCTGGTGCTGCCTCCCTTCACCGACATGCATCCATGACCAGCATAATAAAAGACAACACTAAAATACCTTGAGACAAGCCAAAATAATCTTTAGACATTCCAGGAAAAGCACAGGGTCAGGCCTTTATTACATACCTTTTCCTTCCTGTCACAGGAACTCTAGATCATACTATCAATTACTGAAAGTCTAGGCTGCCTCCACAGCCAGAACCATAACCTGTGTCACCTTTTCAACTAGAAGAAAATCTTGAAAATCAAGTGCAGCTATTTTGCTTTATTTCAGCTCACTGTCCTCTCTGCTGGACCCATCTGTAGAATTAGCCTCAAGATGAGTGTGTCTCTGTTCTTTTTCATTATCACTGTATGCCAGGAGTCAATCAATCCAAGCATTAGCACCATTTTCTTGGCACCCATTGGAATGGCATTGCAAATATTCCTGTCCAGGGTTTTCAAGAGTAGTTGGCAGACACTTGCATCCTTGCCCTGACAGTGAGGGGTATGGGGCACATGGGGGCAACCTAGAAAATACAGGTCTTCCTGGTTGACCACAGATGGTTAGAAAATGCTCTCATCCAGCACGTTCACTACACAGCTGTTCAACAAACTACTGCAAATGTGGCAAGACAGGTATTATTTTTTCTTGGACAATCAATAATCAAAATACCTTTTCAGTGGCTGTAGAGATTAAATTGAGGAATAAAAAGAGGAATCCATATCCAATAACTAGATTTCTTTTCCACACTAAAATCTAATCTAAAAGGCTCACTGTTCCTATTCTTGCTTCTGCTCTACTAAAAGTGAGGGTGAGATCTCTCAGGATGGCAATAACTTATTTGTGAGCTCCCTCTTTATGCATATCTTATATTCTGTCTGACCTATGTCCACATTTACTTCACATTCTGTTTTGCTGTCGGCTGGAGAGAAGGGATGATTCCTAATCATGCTGATGTGAATATAAAAAGTCTGTAATTTATGAGGATTAGTAATTTTTTGAGGTGTCTTCAACATATGGAATTATCAAAATACTCTACAGATATGTTCTTTAAAGGCATTTAGAAGTGCTGAGTCTATGCAGGCAAGTATTTAATTCAAAGATAAATATTCTGGCTAATGTAGGCAACATCTATGAGACTGACAAAATGAGTTCTGCTTCATTTTCCTGTTAGGGTAGACGATAATGAAAATCAGGCCTTTTCCATCATACCATGGGGGGATGGAAGGTACAACAGGGAAGAGGAAGACATAAGAAGGAACTGGAATTAGTGGACCAACATGTGAGAACAGAAAGGCTATGTCCTTGGCCACATTTCTATAGATGCTCTGCAATATGGACACACCTAAGAAAGAACAGTCCCATAGTGTCTCCATAAACTGTGAGACATTTACAGTGCAGTCCTCATTGACATCATTGATGTTTGACTTTCTTCTAGTTAAAAAATGTAATTTTGAAGAAAGTTAATGTTCTTGGAATCAAAAGCAAATAATCTGCCTCATTGCTATAGGTATATTTCATTTATTCAGACTTCTAACAAAAGCAGAACAAAAATCAACCAAACAAATCCCTTTTATATTTAAAATTGTATAAACAATATTAGATTACTGATTCACTGGGAGATATATGGTGTTTGAACTACATCTAGGTTCAACAGGCAGATAATAATTTAGGTTGTATAAATTTTATATTAATTGATGGTTAATTAATATAACAGCTTTCTTTGCATAAAGAATTTGTGTAACAGTTAGGTCAATCTTATTCTCATGGGAAACTTGTTTTCCCTGATGGATGCCTCCCACATAATTCCCTCTCACTGCACCTTCTCCTAGTAAACAGTAAAGAGCTGCTACATTATTCTGGAAAATTAATTATTCTTAATGCAGCCTTCAGGCTCATTCATAAAAACTTCTAAAATGTATTAGAGATAATGCTTATTTAGAAGATCCAAGGTGTCTCTGTACATGTACACTAATTTTTAAAAGTTTTGGGATTTGTAGCAAGAATGAATATTTTTGTTGTTGTTTTTTTAGCAAATGCATTAACAGTAACATATCCATGCATTACTATAAGTCCTTTCTGCCTTCTCTCCCTCCTCTGTACAGAACAGAGAATCAGGCAGACAGGTGTAAGCAACTCTGGAGGCAGAGCTCTGAGGAATGGGCATATTAGCTATTGAGAACCTACAGCTCACTGGAACCAAAAGTTCATGGCAATTGGAAAGACTTAATGAATACTCCCTCCTCCTCCTCCTCCTCCTCTAATCTTGCTACCCCAAACAAGGCTACAGCAGATACATTGCTCAGTTTTAAGGGAATCCCTCTCTATCCTGTCCCCAGGCCACAGAGCAGATTTTACAGAGTTGTTTCCTCTCCCATCCTTGTTTCTGCTCTCAACATGAGCCTCAAAGGTTGAGGTGTGTGATGAACACCAAAAGCCTGACTCACACTGTGGGAACTGAGTAACAGTGGCTAACAGCACACTATACCCAAATGATCAAATTCTGAAGTTATTAGTACTCCAACTTTCAAAACCACAGCTGACATCAACTTTTTGTTTCAAAATCCATTCCTCTGTCTTTTGCTAATTTGCATCTCCTAGTTATTTGAATTCTAGTACTATATAACCTCATTTGGATTGTCTCACAAACTAATAGCTTCTGACTCACATTAATAGGTTCCAAACTATGGTTTAGTATTGCCCAAACCTTCTAAATCTAACTGTAATTTATGTAGAAATGTTTCATCATCAAACACTAATAAAAATCTGGCTTAATGTGTGTTGCAGTATTACCTCAACTTCTAGTAGAAATAAAGAGGGCGGGGGGAAAAACCAAAGGTCCTCCCTCACACCATTGTTTTCTTGAGAAATTCTTTTAAGAAAGCAGAGGAAAAGAAACTATAGAACTAATTAGAATGACATCATTTGACCTTTCAGAAAAAGGCATTTGATGTATTAAAAAAAAAAGAAAAGAAAATTATGAGTTACTACTGACATTTTTAGAAGTAGAAACAATAGCTCTCTAAACTTCTGATAAACTTATTTTTTACTCACATGTCAGGTAAATGATTGTATAAAGAACCAAATCTAGCATCAAAGTAATAAGTTGTCCAACTGCTGAATTAGAATCTTTTTTTTTCACCATCTCCTCTAAAATTTTCAAAATATCCTTAAGCTACAGGCAGTCCCCAAGCCTTTTGGAACTATTCAAAGGTCATTTCAGCTACATATCTATCATGCAGATTACTGCACTAACCAGGGGATAGGACTCATTTTAATCCAAAAGTGAAGCACATGTAATGAGACGTGGCCATGGGGCCCACACACTGAACAAAGAGTTTGCATGTGCTCAGTCAGAAATTGATGCATTTGCCCACACAAGAAAAAATGAGGAAAAAAGCCACCCCTGATTTCAAATTAGAACAGACAAGGATTAATGTGTTTTACCATACAATCTGGAATATTCTAGCCACTTATTTTTAACCAGATTTTTTTTTTTTTTCTGAAGACCTAATCTTTATCAAGCATGCCAGTATGAGGAGCAAGACTAACAAAAAGGCAAGTAGGAAAATCTGTACGTACAAAAAAAAAAAGTGTAAAACATTTCACTCTACGGGAAGTGAACAATGCAGAAATTTAAGTCAATAAAGAGAGATTTTATTTGTCAACTTTAAAGGAGCTAGAGACTAGGACCATGTAATAAAGCTTTTCCCTTTCTTTTGATACATTATTATTTTAAAATAGTTAAAATTTAGAAAAAAAAAATTGTCAAAGCCTTCCTTTCAACATATTGGACTCTTCAAACATATTCAAACCAACCTTGTCATATAGAAACTCGTGATAGGTTGTGTATTGGGGAATAAAGCAGTGCCCTGCAGTGATATCCAAGGAAGTTCTGCTGTCAGGAGCAGCAAGCATCTTAGAACCACATTCCTCACGGGCTGATTAGAAGCCCTGTGAGTCACTCCCTCACCAGAGAGACCAGGGAGACAACTGGAACAGCACAAGCCAGAGAACTCATAGCTGAGATAAACACAGTTCAAAAGGGAAATCAAAATCTGCACACACAAGCAAAACAAAACAAAGAATGAACTCCCTACATCCATGGGTTTGGCCATTCCCAGGAGAACAGGGCCCCATTATGGGTAATGGTCACTTGGGAAGCCAAACACCATTGCTACAAATGTACCTCCCTTTCTCCTTCTTCCCTCCACTACACAGGGTGCCATTGCATGATGATGATGATGAGCATGATGCCATATGGTCTGGAATATCTCCATGGTCAGTTTGGGTCGCCTGTCCTGTTGCGAGGAGTTTGTGTTTCCTCCCAACCTCCCACCAGCTCCACCTTCCTACCCAGCATGGCTGTGTGAAAACCAGGAAAGGCCTTGGCTCTGTCTAAGCCCTGCTCAGCAATAATAGAAATTGCTCCACATTACCCACACTGTCTTCAGCACAAATCCAAGACACAGCCCCATACCAGCCACTAGGAAGAAAATTAGCTTTATCCTAGCTGAAACCAGCAGACCCTATTGCAGCAGTTAGCTTGCTTTCAGGCATTAGTGAGCAATACATTAATGGAACTATACTGGCACTATATCAGGTAGTTTGTCCAGACATTGCAGTGCTCAGAGCTGCAAGTTCAAAAGCAATAAGTTTAAAACAAGTTTAGTTTGATTTGAAAAAATCATTCACTGGGACCAAGAGTATTTGTTTCTTTTCTGTTGCACAAAGGAGAATATGTTCAGCAACAATGACAGAGGTACTTAGATTCCCACGGATCAAGCAAGATAGCACAACAGCTATGGTATTAGGGAAAGGTAAACTACATTTAACTAATCCCAGAACAGGGGGAAGAACCAGAACACTGCTATACATTCTTCTAAATAACTAGATTTACATGGACATCCTTTTGTCCTGGTCTCTTCAGCTGAGCACTGAGCTGAAAGTCTGAGAAATAAGGTGAGGTATTCAGATCTACAGAATGAGTGGCCTTTAAAGACACTTTCTATTTAGAAGTTCCCACACAATTCTTCAGGTGTTTTGCAGGCAATAAAAATGCATGGCTAAGAATTGCATGACCAGGAGGTATGCAAATATTTAGCACTACTAATAGTCCAGTTCAATGCCCTTTCTTTTCAGAAGAATGCTCCTGCTGAGAAAACCATCCTGCTCAAAGAAGTAGGTTTTGCTACTGATTCAAACAACAATGTTCTCCCTGGGTCCCCTAAGCTTTTCTCTTAATTCTCAGAACAAAATAATCTTTTCTCAGAATTTGATTTGGCACATCTTAGACTAGTTAATTCAAGACAATTTTTGGTTTCCTTTTCACCACATAAAAGGCTCCACGAAGGAAAAGCCAAGAAAGTATGGTTGTCATCAGGCATGCAATGTTTTAATGTAAAGTGCACTCTATCAGCTTGAAAAAAATTTAGTTTTTCATAATTTTTAAATTTTTTTCTGAAGGACAAGTCTGATATTTACAAATAAGCTGACAAATCTCAAAAATAGCAATGCATGTCAAGTTATTTGCATTTGCATTTTCATTATAGGTCTACATTAATTAAACACACAAGGCTTTTTTGTTATTATAATTGAGATGACTGGCAAGATCTGCAGCTGTAATGTTAAACAATATGAGCAATTCATATAACTCAAACAACCACCATGCAGAGCTATTTAAAATACACTGTTCTCTTATACTTAACATATCCTTGATGTTAAAAGCTGAAATGTGTACTGAAAATACACAAAAACAAAGGTTTATTTTACAAGCTTATATAGTATTGTCAGCATTTATTTACAACCAACAATAACTTTTTTCCCTGATATTTGTTGTAGTTCAAGTTTGCATGGAAAGCAAACACTTAAGGCCATGCCTAACTAAATGCTACTGCTCATTCCTGTCAGGATAAGCACAATTACAAGTTGTATCTTGTAATTCCAAAATAGTCTTATGTTCTTCTCTCTTCATTTGACATTCTGCATAAATAAAGTTCTGATCATACTGTTTTCCAGTTAAGACACACAAAGACTACTAAATAAAACGAGCATTGATACAATTTCTTTCAAAAGCAGCTGGAATCCACTCTTAGTACCTTGAGTGGGAAGGTTTGTTATGGCTTATTAGTGTGCTGTACCTGTATAACAAAATAAACTGCATAAAGCCTTCAGGGATTTATTGAAGACAGGATCACCTATTGAACACACCTATAAACAATTTAGCTACAAGTTTGCTGATGTAAAACCACCTCATGAGTAAAACATGCAGGATCAGACTATGCTCCAAAATTCTACTGGGCAGAAAGTAGAATTCTTTCCATATCCAGCTCATCACAAAAACAACAAAAAAGTACACACATTCCATTAAAATAAGTTGAAAGTAGATCAGTTAAACTTCTTAATTCTGAAGATACTGCTGATGTACTTCATTGAAAATAGATTACTGATGTTTGGTGCCAAGGCATAAAACTATTTTAAGTATTTTTATGTAAGCTATTTGTGCTACAACAGTTGAATAAATAGTGATAAGTAAAAATTCAGATAAGGTTGGTCTAATACATTTAACCATTTCCTCAGCCATTACTGGATGATTTGGAGCTCAGAATAGCAGGCCAGCTACAGTTTCTCAAAGTTCACAATTTAAATGGCAATCTTCAAAGAAACTTAAAAAAATCTTTTGGAACTTGTTCTTAGCATATACAAAAGGAAAATTATTTTTGTTTTTAAATTTATTTCACCCATATAAATAATAAGCAAGATATATTTAACTTCATTTACCTTAATATAATAGAGCAGGGAGCTTGTGAAAACCCAGTCGAAATTCTGAAGACGTTCACAGGGACCTTAAGAAAGATGAGCAAGATTAATGTCCCAAACAGCAATGGGTTGTTTAGATTTAACTCAAGGACAATAAATGTGATTTACACTGTTTTCATTGAGCTTGCACTCACCCTGTGATAATTTGTATCAGCTACAGTAGGATTAATCACCTTGAAAGCTTGTTTACCTTCTCTATTTTATGTAAAAATGCCAGTTTATTGGTGCTCCTTAGTGAAACAACATATTTACCCATATATTATATTTTGTTTTGTCAGTAGATAAATCAGTATATTGCAGTTTTAGAGGGATACTGGTTTTCAGATTGCAATCCTAGAAGGCAGTTTAAAAAGCAACACACAGATGTGAAGGTCTTGGCCATCATGAATATCAATTGCTCAGCATCCTGTGAATATTCTGTGAAATCTTCTCTGCTATAGAGACTAATTTTGCAGTAATGAGCACTTTTCTATTTCTCTCACTGAAGTATAAATGGCATGGGGAAAACAGAATAAACAGAAGGGAAAAACAAAGCAATTGTTGTAAAAATAAGTATTTAAACATAATTACATTATACAAAAAAGAAATACTAATTACATCATCACTGATGAAAGAGAAAAGAAAATTTAGCAATACAAAATAGAAAGTCATTTAGCATGAAATTTAAGGAAAAGGGCCAAACTTGTTTATTTGTCCCCAACAGCTTCATCTCCATATTCAAAACTGGAAGAGGTGAAAGTAACAGTATGTTTCACCCATTTTCTCCAGTAATATGGCAACTCCTTAGGGAGACATTCAGTCAGGCTATAGCTCCAGATTAATCTTGAATAACTACCTCACACAAGTGAAAATCTTCACAAGAACCTTCAGTTTATTCATGTCTAATAATGGCACAAGACTGAGGGTTAAGAGGTAGGTCACTGTTAACAGCATTAGCTTTTAAAGAAAAAACAGTCTGGACTCTTCCAGATTCTTTCTCTACCTCCTTACAGGATGGATAAAAGAAATAAAATAGGCCATGAAAGCAAGATCTTTTGAAGTATTCCATGTAGTCTAAAAAAAAATGGCAGTATTAAGGACATGAATGAGCTTGGTTCTACAAATCTAGCAACAGTTTTGGAAGGTTTTAATCTCTTTCCTTACAGCCACCAGGCCAAAAAAAGTGCAGCTTTACCCTCTCTGTACAAATTTTTATTTCAGACAAAAACAGAGACATCAAGTGATTTGCTTAATTAACCAGTGAAGTCAGACTCACAAACAGTAATCCCAGTAAATTTACAAAATTAATCTGCAGTGCAAGAACTATTTGCTGGAGAAATCAATGAATTTTTATTAGTTAATAAGTTTAATGTTGTTATATTTCAGAAAACTTCCAGATGGTGAAGGGGAGTACAGTTATTGAACAAATTATTCATCTCTGCCTAGCTACAGAATGTGGCAACAGTCCTGAGATACAATATTTAGCAGCCTAGCATTAAGAAAGGCTGCTGAACTATTCTTTATAGGAGTTCAGTGTAGTTCTTTGTTCCCTAAAAAAACCCCAAGCCCCAACAACCTGCTTATTATTCTATCTATAGGGTTTTTTTGTTTGTTTTTTTTCCCTGAAAGAATATTAGGAACTTGAGAGATACTCTTTTTCCTATTCTCTGATTTTCAGGCAAAAGATAATTCTTTTCTTTAAAGCATTATTCTGAATCATATTAGACACAGCTGGGTAGAAACAAATGTTTTTTTCTTAATGCAGAATCCAGACTTTGAAAACTACTTAAACACACAAATATATAAGACAAATAATATGCAAAAAATACAAATTATGCATTTATGCATCATTTATATACTCATGTTGTTCAAAGGCTATATTGCTTCTCACACTTCTACCCCAGAACTAAAACATTTAATTCTTATTTCTTTCCATTTTTTTCCCCTATTACTGTCTTACATCTGTTTCAAATCACAGAATCTTCTGAGCTGGAAGGGACCCACAAGAACCAAGTCCAGCTCTTAAGTCAGTGGCTCATATGGGGATCAAACCCACAATCTTAGCATTGTTAACACCATGCTTTAACCAAATGAGCTAATTTTTATGTCTGTTCTACTGTGAAGTTAAGTAGTTACTATTAGGCTACTCCTACAGCATAGAATGAGAATTTCTGCTAAGGTTTTCCATCATAAAGGAGTTAATTGAACCTCATGACTGGCCTAAAAGGGCTGGAAGTTAATCACTACTCTGTTAGCACAGAGCAAATCACAAGCTTTGCAGAAGGCTTTTGTCTGGTGGTTTTTTTTCTAAGAAAAATTATACCAGTAATGCTTTCCAGTACTGCTCTTACGTAACTTTAAATATAAGCATACATTTTCAGTTTCCTTAGCAATCCTATGCCAACCAACAGGTAACATCAATTAGCAAATTAATAACCAGAAAATGCGTTTTTCTTTGGCATTGGAATGGAACTGGACATTAAAAAAAGGGAGGAAGAAGGCTCCTAATCCTTCACTTATTATCTAGCAGCTAACCAGTCTCTAAACAACTTCCAGTTTGAATCTCAGTGGTGGAATGGTGGAATACCACACCAATAGTAGAAATTATTTCAGGGACATGTGTAAAAGCAGAATATATTCCCTTCTGTAGATTAGAAGGGAAAGAACTGAATACATACCAGAAAAAAAAAAAGCGGGGGGGAGAGAGAAAATGTACAGAGCAGAAAAGTGTAGGTGACATTTCCCTGGCACCAGTTGCTCTAGGGTAAATGCCCTTGAAAGCAGACAAAACATTTCTGTTGTGGTGCAAGGGTGAAGTATTAGGAGGAAATGAAAATATTTTTGAAGATGACAGCCATGGGACAAGTTAACCTTCTTTTTCCTGAGTGAGGATTTTATTTAATGACAACTACATATGGCTGCAAAAGTATAGAATTTAAACAGTTCTGAGCATCATTTGATGCACTAGAATGCTCATTGCCATTTCAGTGATAGAACTGGTTTCAGTTCCCAGAAATTCTGAAGACAGTTTTGCATACTGCTGGCATTACCAATGAGGTCTGGATATAAAACAGGTACAGGATTTTCAATGCTAGGCAACACATCTTAGCTAGTGAGTACAGATGAAAAAGCATACAAATTTTCAGATTCTATATCCTTTCTCCAGATCTGTTGAGATATTCTACTTATAAACATGTTTTGATAAACACTTAAGAATCAGATGCTTTTTTAAAATGCCTGCTTTTTACAGCACAAATGAAAACAGACAGGGAGGTCACTATGCTGAATTTGTACCAGTGACAGGTCCCCTCATCCCACAAAATTTTCCTGAAGCACAGAAGGTTGCTTGCTATACAGAAATAGAATGAGACGTTGGATAGAAAGATAAGTAGTTTTTAAATCTAAAATAATGCTATGAAGTTCAAAGCCTGCTTTCTCTTGCTCATGCTGATCGTTCTCATATTTGCTGAGTTCTGCTTCTGGTTCTCCAGCTGAGTTCTGACATGTCCTTTCCAAAGTTAAATATTTTGTTTCAGCTTAAACTACCTTTATCACACTTCTCCCAAAAAGTGTTTTGCATTCAAATGTGTTTATGTAACAAAAGCCAAATTTTCAGTGTCAATGTTATGAAATTTCTTCATAGAATAACACCCATCACTAACACACAAATCAATTAAATCTGTGACCGCAGGACTTTGCATGACTGGACACAGATATCTTAAAGCCCTTAAAACTGGATTCTTTATAGGCTCACAAAGACAGATATGGATATGATTCATCATTTCTTGGTTACAATAATTACTTTAATTAAAATTCCATTAATAAAATATTCAGTTATAGCTTGAAAATGCCTAAATGGGTTGATAATTAAACTGAGTATGTAAGATGCCCAAGATGCCCAAAAGATCTGGTATTCTTGAGGTAGAATTAACATTTCAACAGAACAATTAAAACACACCATCAAGTGTTTCTTTTTGTTGTCATTTTAAGCCAACTTCGTTATTGTGCTACTATTACAGGATTTTAGCAGTATTGAGGCACTGATCTAACTGCAACTTTCAAAAGCACTCCATTATTACACTTTTATTTCTCCAAATATCATGTAAAATTCCAGATGCTGGAAAGGCAGTAAAGATGATGAAATAATATAAAAATTTTATTTTCTTCCTTTTAAGGAAGAAAAAACAAAAAGTGTTCTTTCAAGACTTGAATAATTCAGAGCACAACTTCGAATTGTCCTGGCAAAACACATATTCTGGAAACAGTTGTCCAGCAAAACTGTCCCTCACACTGCTTATAGACTTCTTTATGATAAAATTTTCAGTGTGATTTTATAACTGACTTTCAGAGTTTTTATTTCACTTTTACTACAGATCTCATAACATTTTCCTCAATAATTTGCAGAGCATTGCTTTCAACAGACTGTTTATTTCAAAGTATGAGATTGTAACTCTAATTTTTGACTACCAACAGGAAAGAAAAGCAGAGGGCTGTACTTTTTTCTTTCTGAATTTGACAGATTTAGCTCAGAAAGGAAAATTAAGGATTAATTCATGCTGAAATTAAAATGACTGGCAAGGAAAAAAAAATAAAATACAAGTAATCAGTACAAGTCTAAGATTAATATGTTAGTGTGGACTATAGAACTCAGAATTCTCTTTTAACTTCAACTTTGTAATTTTTTGAAGTTGCATATTTTCTGGATTTTAGAGAATATAGCTATTGAATTCTGATCCTCTTAAAATATTTTTTAAAAATTCTTAAATGGAAATTAATTTCAGAACAGGAAAGATATCAAAAGATTTATTTAGAAACTACCAACATGTTTTTACTTTTTTAATTTGTTTCTTTTTTTTCTTAGTTTCGGAATGCTATCCCTAAAGTTAGTACTTGACACTAATTCACAGACTACTGAACAGACACTTGATTTTGTTACTGCTGAAAATCCTTCTTTAGGAATGAATATTGATTAAAAAAAACCAAAACTTTCCTCAGTCCTAGTTAGTCTGTGAGGCACCTAGAATCTTCAGAATATTTAAATATAGGTAAAAGGAAAAAGTTAAAGGTTAAAGATAAAAGCTTTTTCGTTCTGAATTGATTTCACAAACTACATGTATCACAGACCATTTGTTCCCTGTTTCTTGGGAAATAAGAGAGGCAACTTCAATCATTAAGAAATTTCTCTGGAAAAGAAAGAAACAGCAAACGGACTCACAATACTGCACATTCCATTATAATTAATCTGCAGCACACAAGCCATTCTACCAGCAAGCTGAAATATTTTTATTAGATGATGCATCTGAGAATATAAAAACATTACTAAGCTTTTTAAAGCTTGCTTACTTCCCATTTCTGTAATGTCATTCTGTGCCAGATTGAGTGAAATCTTAAACACATCAACCCACGTGAAGCCAGTGCTGTATTCTCCTGCTGCCTCTAGCTTGACCCAATTAATTTGAAAACCTTGGCCAAAACTTGTCCCTTGACATTTTGTAATCAAAAGCTGCTGCCACCATCACTTTATATGTGCTCAGGAAGGTTGTTTGTTTCAAAGGCTCCAAACTGCCATGATAAGCAATTATCCTGCCATTTTTTCACCTTCACAGAAACCCAAGACAGAGGACAGTACAGTTGCTGTGCTGTGTACTTTACAGAATACAAGTAACTTGCTAATTTATTGGACTAGGATTTCTTTAGACAGAATACAGCTCTATAAATCCTTAATCTTTACATCTATATCCTTTGGAAATGTTTTGCATATCTGAAGGGAAGATTAAACTTACCCTCCAGTGTCTAATAGCAGAAAAATGAGATGACAAATATAAGTCAAACAAAAGAAACAACAGCCTAGAATAAGATTTTTGAAGAAGAAGCTTTCATGGAAGTTACTTTCCGAAGTATTAATGAAGAAGTAGAGTTAAAAGTGTATCTTAATTATGTGGAATATTTGCAAGTTTATATGCAAACATACCATATAAATACTATGTTCCTTTTTACCCTACTTTGTAACAGAGTTCATATCCAAATATGTCCTACATTTTCTTTCAGTGCTCCATCTTTCTCTGAAAACTTCCCATTGTTTATGTTAAAGAAACTGTATTTTTCCAGAAGGCTGGATGTTTTTTCCAGATGTTCTGATGCAGTTATTTTCATGTCTAGCATTTTCCATTTGGAAAAGAGTTTTAATGGAAATGAGAGAAATTCTGCTTAGAATATCTATTTAAAATTTGTTAGTTTTCCTTAGTGGGCTCTCCTTCCTGTCTCTTCTTCCCCTTTTTGGAGTCACTGGTGTCTTATCAAAAAGAAACAGCAGTTTAGTAACTGCTCAATATGTACACAAATAACTGTTAAATTTTTCACACTTTACAGAACTTTGTCTTATCAACTGCTTTAAATTTTCAGTGAGTGATTTTAGAATTGTGGCAGGCTATGAATAAGATAAATTTAAAATTTTGCCTATCCATTGCATGAAGTGAACCAAAATATCCCTCAATTCTGCTACATCTCAGTGAACTATTTCAATTTGGCACAGACAGAAGAGAATCTCCTGAGCTGATGTAAACAAAGTCTGTTTAAAAAGTGCTGAGAGATAACCTACTTCTGTTAACTCCTGTATATAAACAAACACAAAGGTCTTTAATGCTTTAGAAACTCAGAAAACCATTCCTAATAATTTGAAAGAGGTAAGATTCTACCCTCCCCAAAGCAGAGCAGGTAGGAATTGCTGAGATACCAGACGAATAAATCACCTGTCTCTTCTCAGTAAATACAAGGAAAAACCCATAGCAACACTGTGTGCCTGTTTCATAAACTGCAAGAGCAAACAGTTCAACTGCAAGTAACAGAATTAGTCAGATTCTGTCCTGGGGTGTCCACATGAGAAGGCTGATATTAACAATCCTGATACATGATTAGTGAGGAAAATATCTCACTGGCACACAGTTACTCTAGAGGAGCATTATTGAACACATATCATTGCTAAGAGAAAATTATTAGCTTATTCCTGAGAATGTTTGATTTATAGCACTGTTTTTTTTTCAAAAATCTATGTGAGTTACAGAAGTAGCAGCTCCTCCTCTCATCAGATACAGACTTATTCAGGATCATACCCAGAGCCTGTTGAAAATAGGCAACAAAACCTCCCCAGCTCAGTGGGTTAACCACCACTACTTAGCAAATAATGCTAAAACTGTGACAGGCTATGAATAAGGTGGTAAATTGAAAATTTTGCCTATTCATTGCATGAAGTGAACCAAAGTATTCCTCAGTTCTGCTCAGTGCACTATTTCATTTTGGCACAGACAGAAGAGAACATCCGGAGCTGATCTGCAGCTATGACCAGGAAGTTTTTTAATTCCACAGATTGTCCAGATCAAAACAGAAGTAAAGGGTCCCTTTTCTGGGTAGGTGAGAAGAAGTCAAAGGCCTTTACATCCATGAAGCTTTGCCATCCACCCAGAGCCCATCTGTTCTGACAGGAGAGAGTGTGGAGAGCAGCCATTCTGTATAAAGTACTTCTGGGCAGCAGGGTGGTAGAGGGATTGGTGTGCCAAACCTTTTACTCCTCTGCTGGCTCATACTGCAGCTTTTCCTCAATGAACATCTACTGGAGTCAGGTTCCATGAAGTACCTAAGAGGTAACAGGCAATTTTCTCTTTTCTTTCCAGTTCAGGTGCCAAATGGGACCCAGCTTCTCATACACTCACAGAGAATCTGCTTTACCATCTCTGGTTCAAGGTCCAACCCAGGCTGGAGCACACCAGAAGAGACACAGGATGTGACAAGAGAGAGGGAAATGTGGAAGAGGAGAAAGCTGGAAGCAAGGAAAAGAAACTCCTGACATGAAGAAGGACTGAACCATGGGATTCAGTGGGCAGAAGGTACATGAACAAGTGAGTGAGCCAGGGCTTTTTCCCTCCTCCCACTACCCCCATAGTGACCCATCTTTTCCTCTGGCTAAACCATGGGCTGGTGTAGCCCACTGCCCTTCCCCAGGCTGCTGGAGCTTGCCTGATAGGCCATCCCAGTCCTTGGCCCTGGCAATGCCACCTCCTGCAAGGTGGGACAGCCACCAGAGCTGCCAACTGTCCATCCCCTCTGCAGAACCTGGGCTGAGGAGACAGAGCAGGATGAAAGGAACAAGACCCAAAGAGCCCCCAAAAATGGATGGGGAGGAGCCACTAGGTATAGCTGGGGTATTCCCAGGGAAAGAGTTCTGAAATGCATTTCCTTCCTCTCCCATCTTCCCACCTGTCTTTGAAACCAGGTATAAAATGATTTAGTCATTTAGAAGGAAAAAAAATTAAAATGGTTTCCTAGCAACAGGACTTAGAGTATTGGTCTCTGAGGAAACTGTCCTCTATGTTTTCAAGGCTTTGCTCATTTACTAATATAGGAATAACAGTACTCACATCATACTAATGTGATTTGTTTAAACAAGGACAAGTCTCTACTGCTTTTTGGCAACAGAGGCATGGCAAAAGATGGTGTTAAAAGAGCTCACATTCTTGCAAACAAGCAAGAAATTTCAAAATTTTATAGCATACCTAGCATACCTTCAGCACACATAATTTCATTTAATCATGCAGTATATTATACCCCCTCCTACAAACCTACAAAATTCTATTTCAAAACACAAACCTAGGAGTACCTTGAGCTTCAGAACAGCTAATCAAAAATTCAAACAAGTTATAAATTAGACAAAACTTTTGATATTACAACAGAAGAGGCTACAAAAGATGTTTCACTCCTTCAACATCTGAAAAAACTTAGCAATCGTGGAGAAAGAAATAGAGAACAGAAAGTAAACAAAGAAAAGAAAGTTATACATCCATGGTGCAATTGAATGTTGAATGTGAGGGTTTGGTTCTCCATTCCAAGAAGGAAGGTGTTACTATGACGACGGTGGTAATGAAGAGACGGGGTCTTCACGATATGCCATGAAGCCGTTTATTGATTCACAAAGCAAAGTTTATATACTTTTTTACCTTATACTAAAAATAGCGCACCAATCATATTACTGTTTCTAAGTTATATAACTAAATATCATTGCTCAATCTATGCCTCGTTTAAGCTAACTAAGTACCAGGTAGATATTACGAAAATCCCCATAAAAACTGTAGGGTAAGCTCTTTGTACCAAGCACTTTCTTATCTCTTACATTCCTTCTTCAAAATCCCGCTTACTCTTGCCAAGGCTTGAGGCCTACTCCTGCTAAGGCCTACTCATGCCAAGGCTTGCGGCCTACTATGGCCAACACATCCATGTCAGTTGTGACAAGCTGAGCAGTGCTCACAGTCCTACTTTCTAGTTGTATTCCCACATCACTATGCTCACACAATCACAGAGGGAGTGGGGTTTGACGGACCTCTGGAGATGAGCTAGTCCAACCATAAGACAACCATAAGGTAAGGAACTTTCCCTGAGATCTATTCTAAAACACAGGCAAGATAATCAAGACTATAAAACGGTTTTCATATGAAAAACAAGTAAGAAGACTCATCTTCCAGCACACACCACTTTAATGAAAGGCTGTGTATTTGCCATAGCATGTTGCAAAGGCCATCTCATCCCTCATGTTAAAACTGGCAGTTACAGGAGCATCCTTCACAACTCTTATCATTCATGCCAGGTTGAAGATTGGAAGGCTCTCCTGGGTACTCAGGTGAAATCTATCTACCAGGAGAATTCTCTGCTCACCTTATAAGATATGAGCATTTGAGACCCTTCTTCCCTGCAGCAATCTCTGAGCCATCTGTTAATCTTGCTTGAGTTCCTCTACAATTGGCCTGTACATCAGACAGCAGAGTATTACAGACTTTTACAATCTAAGTTAGATTAGTTTAGAGTGTATTGGGTGATCTCAAGCTGTTTTCAATTAGCTGTTGTCAGTTATTAAGTCATTTAACCCAAATGAGCACTGCCAGAAATAAATATTTGCCACCTGGTTGTAGCTGAATGAAATACCAAATCTGAAGCTCAAAGAGGAAGACATTGCAGAGAGTATGATGTTTAGCCATTCTCACCATAAGAGGAATTGCTCTTATGCTTATGTTTCTCTAAATTACTGCTATAGTTTTGTATATAACTTAATGGAGTTTTAATTTCCCTGACTCAGCACTCCAAATACTTGGCAGTTAGTTTATGGATCCCTTCTGCTGTCTCACTCACCATCTAATTAGAAAAGAGTAAATGGGAAGGAAGTTCCAGAGTTCTTGCCTTTATTTTATGAATAAGAAATGTGTTTGGCAAAGTCCAGTGTTCTTTGAGACTGGGCTGCATCCAACAACTAAAAGCTTATTAAATGAAATAAAGTGGGTTTTCCATTGGCAGCTATACCAGTCTGGCTGCTTTTCTAAAAATCGTGGTACTGTAAGCTGTCTTTAATTATGTATTCACACTTCTTTCACGTTTATTATACAGGCAAGAACATTCTTGCTGACCACATTAAATTGCCCATATATTTTTTATTTATGATATAGAAATAATGAATTTCTATCTGACACGCTTCACATTAAAATTTCATTATGCAAATATGGCACATTTATGTAGTTAGCCAAGTTCCTGTTCAGAATCACTGCTTCGTTTTCCAGGGAACAGCCAATTCCAGTTCCCATCACTACAACTCACTGGCTCAGCTGTCTGCAATGAAACAGAACCAGCTTTGTTTAAACAGCATTAGTACCACACTGGCAGATTGACAACTGGCATGGAAAGGTGCTATGCAGAAAGCTGACTGTTCATTTCACTGGTCATGTAGAAAACTGACTCAAAATTAAGACAATTGCTTCTATGAACTTAATGAAACAAGCAAACAAAATAAATAAGCAAAAACAAAACAAAACAAAACCCAAAACACGTTTGGGGTGGACAGAAGTTTTTGCTTCTCCAAACTATGTTTAAATTTTTTTTTCATATGTCTTTAAATTGAATGTAGATGTCTTTCTTCTTTTAAAAAATTCATACCAGGAAACCTATATATTTCATTTTCAGTATGTGCTAATAGAAGGAAGGAAGGAAGGAAGGAAGGAAGGAAGGAAGGAAGGAAGGAAGGAAGGAAGGAATCAAAAAATATACAACAATTTTTACTAAAATTTGCAAATACTATTAGACATGAAAACAAAGTTATTGGCTAAGGGTTTGAACAAAAAGCTTTCAAATGGCATTTGGTATCATCTCAGTAGCAAATATTTAGACTATGTTGATTGTATAGCTGGCAATTTTTCCTGTATCTGCAGCAAAGATTTGAGCATCATCATTCATAGTTACACAACTAACTTTAATAATGTGATGTTGTTTTCATTAACTGAGAAAATACAACCATTCCTTAGGAAGCTGAGACAATTCTCCTTTCTCATTGCTGCACATATATGTACCTATGAGAAAATGGAGTCTTGTCAGGTGCAACACACATAAACAAGAAAACATGATAGTAAATAGCAAACACAGAGACAGAACGCTGAAATAAGGAATGTTTAAATCCTCATTTTACAGACCATAGGTTGAGAGACTTGAGACTCAGTCTGTGTCTGAGCTGTTCCCTGAGTAAAATGAATGCCAGAGAGGGACAGACAGGTAATATATTTTATAGCATTCTGGAAGCAAGACAAGTGATCTAGAATTATGTCCCTGATGTTGTGCTGTTATGTATATTTTATATTTGCAATTTGCTTGTTGGAAACACCATATTGCACTTTTTGAAGAACACCACCAAACCTTAATATTTTTACAGAATACTGTATCTAAACAATGTTGCTGTCTCTGAAGACCTGTGCTTCACTTACACTTGCTGAATAGAATTTTAGAGTGAAAAAGACATGATGTGAATGCTGTTTGCAGCTCAGCTAATCAGAGAAAAATAGTAGCCTCCACTCATGAACTCCTGCAAAACCTTTGTTATATTGTAGTAGAAAAGATATTTGCTGGATTTCTGAAGATATACACCTGTACATACTTGTCTAATACTGGTTGTGAAAACAGCAATCTGACACTCCATTTAGACCTGCAGCAGACTGAGTCTATTCAAGACCAGAGTTAAACTGTTACACATTTTCAGATTTATTGTTGTGCATTAATTATGCACTACAAATCCTCAAGTAACCATTTTGAATTACTTAGAAAGCAAGAAAATAACCTTCATTCCAATATGCCAGTTTCTGTAATGTATGTTTACTAATATTCTGTTTATAGATCTAGATGCAATCTGAAAGAAGAAAATACTTTAAAAAATACAGTTTAGACAAAAAAGGCATATGGAACCTACTTCCCACTTCTTCTTTACTATGGAAAGAAAAGATGACATTACAAAGGGCTCAAGAAGGACATTGATCTGCCAGAGCAAGTCCAGATGATGCCACCAAGATGATTAGAGGGATGGAGCACCTCTCCTAAAAGGAAAGGCTGAAAGAGTTGGGTAGTTCACCCTGGAAAAGGCTCCAGAGTGACTGAATTGAGGCCTTCCAGTACCTAAAGGGAGCCTACAAAAAAGATGGAGAGACAATTTCTACAAGGGCACATAGTGACAGGACAAGGGAGTGGTTTCCAACCAGTGTAGAGTAGGTTTAGATAAGATATTGGGAAGACATTCTATTCTGTGAGGGTGAAGAGGCAGGCTGCCCAAAGAAGTTGTGGCTGTCCCATCCCTGGAGGTGTTTGAGGCCAGGCTGGACAGAGGTCTGAGCAACCTGGTTTAGTGAAAGTTTTCCCTGCCCAGGAATGGTTGAGACTGGGGAGGTTGGATCTACATGCTCTTTATGATCCTTTCCAACTCAAACCACTCTAGGATTCCATGAATAGAGAACAAAACATTCTGAAAAGAACTTTAGACAAGAATTTATATTACTGGAAAGGGTGGAAATTGTTAAAGGCATGAGGGATTCCTGTAAAATCTTTATTAATAGTCTTTACAAATTCATTAAATGCAAACAGTAGTATTCCCACACAAGATACTCAGAACAAATTAATTGCATAACAACAGCCCACGCATCATTTGAGCAAATGTGTAGATCAATAAAGCAGACAAATTGACCTTTAGTGTCTATATACATTAAAGATGGCTGTAAAACAAGTTCTGGCTCATTGATTGATCTTCCTTCTGTATTTCATGACTATCCAGGATAGTAAATGTGTCGTTCCCTCTGAAAAAAAGGTGGGGGGAGGGTGGGGGGAAGTATGAGATTTTTCTGTGATGCTGATCACTGGATATACCCTGAAAATAAATGTTAAAATATTTATCATATCAGTTCCTACAGAAAGAATGGTCTACAGGGGACTAGACTAATCAGGAGGATGTTACAGAATGAGCAGTCCTGCAGACACAAGAAAGAAATGTTCATTGACTCCAAGGCTCCCTGTGGCTGGAATGAAATGTGAATATCAAAGCTGGTATACAAATGGAATTTCCTATACCAATGGTTTTGATCCCCATTTAAAAGCTGAGACAGAAACAATACAAGTTTTATATTTACCCCATGGGACATGATCACATGTCACAGAATTTTGTGACAGTGCCTTGCTAGAAGTGCACACTTCAACACTTTATCAAAGAAGGAAGTTAGAGACCTAACTTGAAGACCATAAATCTCAGGTCTGCCATGAAGCAACCCTGTGATTATGCTTCATAAGTTGCAGTTACTGCTGCTGTCTGGCAAACACCAAGTTGTCTGACATTGCAGCACTGATAACACTGATGCTTTTGCTCCTCTCATTTTAGAAAGAATTCGTTTGGAATTCATAGATTCTACCATTGGTTTCAGTGGCTATTGAGATCAGAACTGAGCAGTTGTGGGAAGCCCACTGCTCTTGCCTGCCAAGTGAATACTTTCAAAACAACACCTTTCCTTCTCTTTTGTTTAGCATGGCTTGACAGTGAGTGCAACAGTAAATTCCCAGTTGTCACCCTGTATTACACACTGCATCACCACATTCAGTGATTCAACTTGAAACTGCACCTCTGGGGTTTCAACTCAGATACCCACTTTAGAGATGACTAGGCTATGCTTGCATGAAAGGGCCTATGTGCAATAATTAACACACAGAGAAAAGAGTACAACAGCAAGCCTCCTAAAATAACTCTATATAAAACATGTTACCATGACAGTGAACAATTTCAACATCTGTAGCCTATCTTTTAAGAAACATATCGAATTGAAAAGCTTTAGTTGAGGGTAAATAGTAATACATATATCTATATATCTATATATCTATATATATATACACACATATACATATTAAAGCAACTCTGTCAGCAACTTTTTTCTGAATCATTCCTATCAAATAGCTTTAGTCTTGTGAGTAATCTACTGTCTGATATGGCAGGAGATCTAGAAAGAAAAGGACTAATTATATGATCTTTTTTTTTTTTCGGAATTGCTATGTAAATCTAATTATGCTTTTTAACTACATAAAATTTTAGAATTTGTATCAATTTATGTAGAGATATAGTAAAATAATATATAAAATTTACATTACTATATACAAACAACCATCTAACATCAACTCTAAGCTACTGATGAAATTGTCTCATATTTTCTGTTAATAATTTATCATTTACCCACTTAGCTTTTGATGGAGAACACTACCTCATTACTTTCTTTTAGGAATTGCAGTTTAAATGTTATTTATGAAAAACATACTTAATAAATTTTATTAAGTCAGGAGAAGTTATATAGAGTCCACATATTTCATAGTCCTGTACTTTGTCCTCAGACATGTTCCTTTCCATTTTTACTTCTCATAGAGCAGAAACTCCTGTATATAAAATACTGGATACCAAAGAGATTATGCAGCTATAAAGAATAATATATATGTATTCCCAATGTTGCCTGAAATTTTCTTCTTTGGTTATTTTTTAGTAAATGTAGAAAAAATAAGTTTCATTATAATCCTCTCTTTTCTCATATATACATAAATGTAGTAAATATAGTAAAAGACATATTAAACTGATTTAAACTAGTCATTTTTTGAAAGTCACTTGTAAGGCCCTGAATTGTTCTGGAACAGCATGAACCACTTCTAGCATATATGGGACCCAATGCCTGACTACTTAATTTTGGTGTGTCCCCTGTCCCTTTTTCTGCAGAAACCAAATTTCTCCACATCATAGAAGTGTAGAGCTGAAGACAAATTACTATAATTTCTAAGTCCTTTCTTTTGATCATCGTCTTCTGTGTTTCTTTTTATACCTTGTTCTATCCAGAGAGTAGGAAAATATACTGTATATATTACCTGAAGAAAATTAGTCAAAGAGTAGTTAATTATTAATAAAGAGCAAAAGGGATAATTTTAAAATCTAAAAAACCTATTTGAGCAGCTCTTCAATTGGAAAAACTACCTAAAACTATTACAAAAAATAGATAAATCCTAAAACAGTCCTTTAATGTCATTGTAACAGAATCTGTCTTACAATAAATTATGGAAACTGCATTTTTCTGTTAGCTGTATGCAGATAATGTATTTTTTTTTATCTTGAAATGAATGTCTGTGTTGCATTACAAATAATCTGAGCTTTTTAATATTAATTTGTAAAATGGATTCTGGCCACTTATTATTACTTTTCTATACTTGAGTAAATGCAAGTAAGGATGGATGGTATGGTTGATTTTTGCACAGCTAGTTTTACTAAATTTCACATAGAAATGATGGTCCAGGAACTACTTCTTTCCAGAATAATAAACTTAGCCACTGCTTGGTCACAAGGTTCTGTTCTGAGGTTTCCATAACTCCAGATTTTTTATTACTGTAGAGCTGACAAAAGCAGTTGAAATTGAGCAGGCACTGGACTCCTTTGTAAGCCCTTTAGCAGAGCCATTGCTGTGGGCAAATATTCTGTGTGTTGACAAAACAAGGCATCACCAAATATCTTCCAATCAATTGCAGTACAAACTCAACTTTTTAGAATGTGCAGAGGCAGAGCATAGAGACAGGTTACAAAGCAAGGTTTATTTTGTACTGTTTAGCCCTGAAAGGGCACTTCTGTATAAAATAATATTTCTGTTTTGACACTCATTTTGTGTAGATTTCTGATGTCTTTTAAATGCTTACTTCTTACCACAGTAATTACAAAATCAAACAAGCCATAATGGTTATGTTGAAGTACCTGGCATCCAGTTTACTCAGAATCAGTAGTTGTGCCTATCCCACACAAGCATATTCTTTCAGCCTTCTAGACTGTTCACTAGTTACTTTAATCCTTTCAGGAATTTTTCCAGAATGGTTGATGTTAGAGATTGCATTCCCTTCTCTACAGCTCTATGGCACACATATGCAATGAAGTCACTGAAGAGCCTCCAGCTCTTTACAGATGAATAAAAGTCTTCATTTTAAACACAGCAGACATATTGATTCTTTTTCATTTTACTTGCCTGACACTTTGTTACTTTACCATCCATATATTTCGGACAAAATTACAAGTGTCAAGTATACTATGCAACAATAAACACATGCAAATAAACTCACCCTTGATTAGAAAATTAAGAAAGAAGAAAAGACAAAAAAAAAAAGTATTAAGTAAATATTTTATGTCCTAATATAATTGATGGGCAGAATATTGAAATTAGCTTTAGGGGAATACTACAACCTCCTGTTATTAATTTTTTTACCTCAATATAAAAATAAAAAATATATTTATTTTGTTAGTTGAAAACCTATTTTGATTTTAACATGGGAAAAGTCTTATTTTTAATGTAGCATATTCAGACAAAAAAAAAGTGAGAGAATAACTTGAAACTAAAAGAATAAACTAGTTTTTTTCTAGGGTTTGATAATGAGATAGCTAGATTTCTTTTTTTTTTAGTTTGCTTCTGACAGGTAAATTGCAACCCCCTTCAAAGTTTTCATTAGATAGCCCATTACTCCCTTGAAAGAAATCACACTCTCTGCATTATTCATTAGGGGCAGCAAATCTTCAGAGCAGTCACACAGGCTGCAGTGTCACAGAACTACTTGAAATTCTATGTCTTCTTTCTCCATTTCAGCTGAATTCAGTTCTGGTCTAATCTCTGTGTATAATGCAATATCTCTGGTTAATTCAGAGACTGTGATGCTGAAGAAAATACATATTTTTTATTAGTGCTGGATAATACAATCTCACTTTTATTTATCAAATACATGTAGTTCATATGATGTTTTGAAACTCATATTTTTTTGGTTCGTGTTTTTTGTTTGTTTGTTTTATGTTGGTGTATATTTGTACAAATTCATATGCAGTGGATGTCTAAAGAGTGATTTGCTGATGTTCTCCCCTGCTTACCTCCTAGAGTTTATTTTTTCCAGTAGTCTACTTTATGTGTACCTCAACAGCTTTCTGTATTCATTAAGACTGTTCCTGTGTGCTTCCCTCACCAGTATCCTGCCAGCTGCTATGTTGCACTTAATGGAGAAAAACAGTCAATTCTATTTCATATGTGTCAGATAATGCCATGTTTGCAAAGTGTATTCAAAAAGGTGTTGGAGGTTACCTAGTAAAATAATTCAACTAGATTTCTTGGGTGTGTTGTTTTCTCTCTATCCTCTAGATATCTCTTCTAAACAATATAATACAAGATTAAGCAAACCATGCATTTCAGCAGAAAAACCACTGCATGGAAAGGTACAGACCATCTTGCTCATGGTTGAGATGTTGACCTTCCACAAGCCCCCTCTATTTTCTGGTTTTTTTCCCTCCACCCAGGACTTACACATCATTTCTGCTTAACACACAACTAAGGACACCAGAGCTGTCATTTGCTATGCACACATTCAAACACTAGAAAAACTCTCATCAAGCAAACTTCAGTCTATAAAAGGCCCAAATTTAAAAAATCACAAGTTGTTGATTTTTACCTCATGGTAGTCACATCACATCAACTTCTTTGCTTTTTCTCTCACCTTTCCTGTCATTGTCTTTTCTGACAAATCTCAGTTCAGCTTCTTTTAAGTGCAAAACATTTGGGAAGAATTAGAAGGAACTCAGGGTTTCTTCTAATGCACAGTACAAAATCTGCTGATTTAAACCCTTCACCACTTTTCAAATGATTGTATGTGTGCTACCTTAACTGCTGGCAGGGTATACTGCATTCTTACTGCCACTTCTGAACTGTCTATGTTAGCTAACACACATGTTCTAAATCCCAAAGTACCTCTTTAATCAAGACTAGTTTTTGCTTAAGTTATGAGATGCAAATTTTAACAACAGTCTTTTGTTTAATACTATTTTTAGAAATTTCTGATAGTAGTACTTTTTGCTTATTTTTGATCTCTGAATAAATAAAAAACTTTAAAAAACAAGAGGTTTTCTATGATGCCATGTGAGCTGCTTAAAGCAAGTGATATCCTGCAAAATATATTGAAACAAATTGTAGAGATCTATAACTCTATAAATACAAAAAAAATCAGAGAGGGGGGAAAAAGTGCAAGAAGACAGTTATGCAATAATAACTAGAAGAAGATATAGTATTATCCCTGCCCTCAAAAGAAGTGGTGATGGTTGTTTGTGGGAGATTTTTTCCCCAATTTTGAACACAAGCATGAGGTGATGACAAAATATGTAAGGAAAATTAAAACTAGCAAAATAGAAATTACTCCTTTCTAGCTTGAAAGCAAATCTGGAAAAGAGGAAGAAGAACTTGTGGTCTAAATTACCTCCATACATCATTTCCAAAACTAAAGCAAATAAATTCCAAACCTTTTATACTGAGCAGTTGTTCTGCAGATTCAAACTAGTTACCTCTAAAATAATTTTCTACTTTTTGTACTAAGTAGCCCATAATGAAGACTGTTTACAATGCTTACATTAAAAATCCCATCACTATCAATACATACTTACACATATTTATTAAATCAAAAGATTAAATTCATATTACAGAATCAAGAGGTCAAAAATTTAATTTTCTTCAATTGTGTAGTAAAATGTCAACATTATAATTTTCATCAACCACATTAATTTTGGTGTAATACTGACCAAAGACATTTCATCATATGAAATGATAAAAAGTGTCTTGACCTATATAAAAATAAGATCATGTAGAAAAAAAAATTAAATATCAGTGTAGTGGTTTTTGTTTTGTTTTGTTTTTTTAATTTAGATAATTCAGATTCTAAATTGTATGAGGATGTAAAACAAGAATATAAGACTACAAACCTTCATTTTTACCCATATTTTCTCAGAGAGATGGAGGATTATCTACAGCTCTGAGTATGGCACTGGAAGGTATGGTCTTGAGCTGAGGCAAATTATTAGTATTCATATTTTGCAGAAGATAAATTTTCACATTAAGTATACAGACACTCATGTATACTGAATGTCACTAGGGATTAGCATAATATTTCTATTAGTAACGCTAGCTTATCTAACTGAGCAACGCTCTGAGGGCAAGAACAAAGTACTGCAAGGGTGCAAATGAGCTTAAGTGTTTCCAGTATGGGTTGAGGAAGGAGAGTGACCATTTCCACAGGAAATTATTTAGCCTTTGTTGGAACTCCCTTAAAAATTCTCTGTCCTTACATAACTGACTGTCCTCCCTTCTTTCTGTGTATTTGAGTAATTTCTCCTTTTCTTCATCATGCTGCTCACTCCAGACTCCATCAAATGAAATATGAAAAACTGTAATTTTATCATAGAATCAAGGAAAATAATTTTTTTGTCTCAATACTTGATTGTAAAAAATAGTTCTTGTGTATGTCAGATATACCTCTTCCAATACAATGTAAATTATAAATTATAAGTCCATCATTTTATGTTATTACTATTTGCTACTGCTACTGCAACTGAGAAATTAGCATAAAAAATCCTTGCTTAAATGTTACATTAATAATTTAATTTTCATATTTCCCACTATTATAATAAATATGGTGCTTCCACACAGAGAGATTTAACACAGGGTATCCCTGCTCTTTACCCAAACATAAATGAACAATGTAGCTTAATATACCCAATGGATCACAGAAGGATCACCCTGATGTTCTCTCCCTGAAGAGAACAGTGAAAAATTTTCCTTTGTAAGAAATGGGCTTTGTGTTGGAAAGATCTTTTCACAGAGAAGACCTGGTACTGCTTGTGTGTTTTTAAATAGTGCTACCAGGCTGAAAATTTTGGTTTGAGTCAATCATCATATTATAAAAGCACATTAACCTGAGTGAGAAAGGTCAAGTTCGACACAGGAGCGAAACCAACAGCACAAAGCAAGACAAGGAGCCAGGACAGAAATAGATCAATCTTTAAAAAGTGTGTCTGAAGGGAAAAATCCTGTTTGATCTCTGGCTCAAATTTTTTGTGTCAAATTTTTTCTGATGGGATTTTATTTTTTCTAAATCATAGAGAGAAAAACATAGTGTCTATATATTCCTCTGTACTCTCACAGTTGAAGTAAAATAGAGAACAGTGGTAAAAATACTGAGAACCATAATTTTATCCTTAGATACATAATACATATGCATGTAGATAAAACTACCTCATTAGAGATGTATATTTCAAATAAAGTTATTAGCTCATACTTGGAGAAAAAGAAGTAAAAAGAACACTTTCTCAAGAGAGGAAAGAAGAGAAAATATACTGTGTTAAAATCTGTTTCAGATAAATGTAATGTTAATTATCATAATTTATTAGACAGAGAAGTTTAGAATATGAGAAGTTAGATGTTGTCAAGGATACCCATAATAAAACAACACTTAGTGACAAAATAAAATTCATTGGTTGGACATATAGGTCCCATCCTGCTCCCTGACCTACACATGTTTCGGTGTCAAATCAAATCAAATCAAAACAAATCAAAACAAATCAGAAAGAGGGTGAACTGAAGCAATTTAAAAAATCATTCCCTCGAATTCCATAAACCATTCAGAGATGCAAATTTAAATTGTTTTGCAAGACTACAGTAGCATTATATAGCCAAACTTGTCTTCCTTGCTCGAGTAGAAATTTGCAATTAGAGCTGACAAGGTATCAGAATTTCCATTCCACGGGAACTTGATGGAAAGGGTAGGGCAAGAATATTCAATTTTGTAGCAGAAAAAATGCATTGGAAATTTTCTAACAACTGAGAATTTCATTTAATATGTCTTAGCTTCATTTACAAAGTTTCCAAATAAAACTGAGCTTAGGTGTAACTGGGTTCCTTACATATACTTAGCAGATTGATGAGGACCCAGAAGACCAGCAGACAGACTTTCCAGCCCTCAGCTCTGCAATAGGCAGTATGAAGAATATGACTAATCCAGTTAGTGGATGCAAATATACATAATGGAAATCCCTGTAAAGGAATAGAAGCATTTTATTTTCATCAGAAAATAAAAATATGCATTGAATCAATGTTTTATGCATTATCATGAGCTCAGTAATGTGATGCCAAACTAATGTCTCACACACTCCACCTTCTCTTTCTCTATTTTTATTTATTATTTCATTAAGACTTGTGCAAATAATGTATTTCATTTCTCAGCATAATCCAGATATCTTGGTCAAATGATTTCATTCTTTCCACAATAGGAATAACCCAATACATCATTTGTTTCATGGCCTATCAAGACTTACTTTATTAGGCACTCAAAAAATATTCCTATTTTGGTAGAAGTAGTTCATTATCAAATCTTCTAAACAATTAAAATTCCTATGTGATGGATGACCAGTCAAATCATATTTTTCCCCAAAAAGTTTTGTTCTATTTCTTCGTATGTTAATCTTCATGTTACCTGAGGAACAGATCTTCATTTGACATCACCTCATCAAAAAACACAGATAAATCCCATTTCCATTACTTACTTTCCTTGCTTTATCAGTGATTCAGATTCTCAGAAAGCCTTTTTTTTTTGGTAATTCCCTTCCTCACTTCCTTCATAGAAACTATTAACAAACAATCAGTAGCTTTCAGTAGCACTGAAAATAGTTTAAAGGTGCTACCTGCAAGATAATAAAGAGATGATAAAAGATAATAAAATAAATAAGAACAGATTTTTTTTCCTCTAGTCTCTAAAATACATATAGGCAAAATTATCTGTTTCCATATCAGAGTTTTGTTCAGGTTCTTTTAATTTTTAAAATAAGTTTTTATTAAGTTCCTTATGACTACAGCTTTGATCAGCATTCTTTCTGTGTTTTTGTCTTCTTGCCAGATTATAATGACATCATACAAGAAAAGTGAGATCTCAAAGATCATTAGTTGTTGCAAAATATTTGTCCAAGAAAGCATAAAACAATTTCATATAGTGAAAACAGAGATACTCCTTTTTATAATGCTAAAACCATTTGTCATTCTCTGGGTAACATTTCTATGTTCAGGAAGAAATAACAGTAATCAAATCATAATCCTATCAGTGCCAAGGGAATTGTGTTACTGCAAGTAATTTTGGGGGTTTTTTGCTTTTTCCTTTTTTTCATATATAGCCAAATGAATTATGTTTGAAGCTCATAAAGTGTGTGAGAGGTGCTGAACAAATGTGTAATTATTTAATCAGAAAAAAATTCTTACATTTAGAAATATGGGTCCTTTTGGAATTTCTCCTAATTATTGTACCAGGAGTGAGACCACAGACTCTGAGGATCATTCAGTTTCTGCAAATTTCTCTAAGATGTTATTGAAGTCTCGTTCATTAATTAACAGGACCTGGGTTAACTTAAGGAAAAACACTGAAGATTCAGTGACCCAGGTCACATACAGTAATTAGATCAGAAATATCTGTGATATCTGAACAAAAAGATAACACTGCATTGTATACATTTTTTTGAATAAAAAAACCCTTATATTTCTTATTTTTGAGTAGAAAGTTCTGAAATGTCACAATTTTTTGTGGATTCAAAATTCGCAGAAGAACAGTATTGCAGCATCATCAAAGAATTGTCTGTTCCTTTTTGCATTCCACTTATGGACTTTGAGCACAACTCAGTATACATCAGTGTGTTTGTCCAGGTTCCTTTTCTAAATAAATATATGAAATATGCATCTGGTAAGTTGATTTTGGTTTGGTTTTGTTGGTTTGTTTTTCTTCTTCCAGCATTAATTGCTGTGCATTTCTCAATAGTGAGCTTTTTTATTGTACTTTGGAGAATACTGACCCCCAGTAATACTGAGTTTCAAGACTGAAGCTGCATTTCTGAGTCACAGAACTGGGCACTTCTCTCTCTGCATGATGCAGGAACAGGTCAAACTTTTACTGGCATTTTATGTGTGTTT
The DNA here is from genome assembly GCA_034336665.1 of Luscinia megarhynchos. Lineage (NCBI taxonomy): Eukaryota > Metazoa > Chordata > Aves > Passeriformes > Muscicapidae > Luscinia > Luscinia megarhynchos. Next base: position 34,959,560 of record CM067566.1, on the reverse strand, counting down.
CAGTGATTCATCATCCCCATTTCCAGTCTCTGCATCCCTTTAAAATTGTATAACTGGTAAGACATCAAAATATTAAATATCATAACACCTAAATCATATTGTGGCGTATTTAACACCAATTAAAGAGCTTAAGGTTCCCTCCAGATTTTTCTCCCATAACTAAATTGATCTTGAGACTTCAACTAACAGTAATCAGGTCTGAATTTTTTATCTAATTATACCAAAAGTAATCTTCATTGATTATTTTAGAGTTCATATTTGGGAGAATATCACAGTCCACCATAAAAATTTGTCATTATTACATCCTCATATTCATGGAGAACTCACAAAGAATGAAAATCTTTGCTTTCAAAAACTTAGTACTATATAAAATTATAATTTTCTATGTGTAGAAATGCTGCCAAAGGAATAATGGAAATTATAAGACTGCATGAAAAGAAAATTTTAAAACTCCTAAGCATTCATAGTATTTCATAGTAAAAGTATTTCATTTCAAGTAGTCATTGTAAAATTTTAAAATTTTATTTTCTTGTATTATGTTTTTATGTTGGTTTAACCTCATGTAAGCATGTATGTAATCCCCATCTAAAATAGTTTTTGCCCCAGCAGGAAATGCCTTCCAGAAGGCTGACAGTGTTAAAATGCTGATGTGATGAACACACATACTCAAGTTTTTTGTATTCCAAACTAATGGCATAAAAACTATGGAAAATGTTTCCAAATATATATATTTTTAGTATATAATTTATATAATAATTCTTTGTGGTTATAGGTGTGGTTCTAATTTATGCTATTTATATTTTTTCAACCCCAACAGTGCTTATCTTAGTAGGCCCATGATGACATCTTGTGGCTACTCTGAGCTGATGACTCAATGATTAATAAAATAAACATGTCTACTGACTTTCAAGAATCATTTACACGTGAGCAGAAAAGTTATCCTCAGTGAAGATCCTGCACAAGACATCTGCCTGTGACAGTGGTGCCTGGTCTTTCTAATTCTTAACAATCATCCCAGTTGCTCCATTTTTCTGTCAGTGGAAAATTACCTAATTAACTTTTCATATAAAAAATCTGTGAAAGTGGTTACACTACACTGCATAAGTGACAACTGAAAGTCTTCAGGCTATCAAGATGTGATAGATGAGTTTAAAATATTTACAGCATTAGGAGGAAGGAAACCAAACCTAAGGGAGTCATTTGCTAAGTCAGGTCCCAAATAAATCCTTTTGCACAAACTTCAAAGAATTCTGGTTTAGTTGTTTGGGGTTTTTTGGTCTGTTTTCTTTTCTTAGTTGGATGGCCCTTACATTGGTTAGCTAGCTGCACCTTATTTTTAGGATCAGTCCTCAAATATTTTGAACAGATATCCATTCTCATTCACTCTTCTTTCTGCAAGTATGAATTGCAAACTTCTTGGGTTTACCTAAAGTTATGTGACAAATTTTATGTAACTATGATTGTTATGTTAGTTGTCTATAGATTTCTCTGACTTAAACACTTTGGCCTCCTTGAATATGTCTTCAGTGGTTTCTTAATTTGAATTGCACTCTGTCAGTGGCAGTCTTGGGTTTCTTTCCCTAGATATTTACTTTCTAATAATTTAGGAAAAGCACAGTGGCCATGTCTTATCCTGTTCTTTGCTAGTTCATAGCCTCTTAACCAAAGATTCCTGATAAAAGTTGAGGATTCATTGCAAAATATTTACTTTCATATTTCCTCAGATCATTTTTAAACATTTTCAAGGCAGTTGTCTGCCTTTGGATAGAACAGTAACTTTCTAATTTCACATTTTGCAGACTGATATCCCTTCACAAAAATTATAATCATATAAATGTCTTCATGGTTCACTGCAGAATCATCAGCAGTGTAGCTTGGAGTATTTTTAGATTTCAAAGTTATTTTAACTTTATTTTTTCCTCTTAGTTTTGACAGACAATTTCATAAAGGCAATCCAGAGTCCTTTCCCTTTGAGCTAAGTTGTAGTGTATTATAAATACACACACACACAAACACACAAATATATATATATATATATATATAATGTATGTATGTGTGTATATATATATATGTATGTATATATATATGAGCATGTACACATTTGACGCCTATGTTCTGGGAGGACTGTTGGGGAATTTTGGAAGATGATCACTGCCCATCCTTTGTTAAACCTATAATTAGCACAGAAGTGCTTGATTTCCCTGAAGATTACGTGTGGCAAATCTGATTAAATGCTTACTTATTGCTCTTCACTGCACACAGTTTCATACAGGGTGTTGGCTGAAGCAAGGGATGCAAAACACAGCATTTGTTCTCAGGGGGAAACCATCATTGAGTTGAGGGGTGAAAGAGAAGCATTATTCCCTTTCTAGCAGTACAATGAGAAGTTCAGGGAAGGAAAGAAGCTGGCAAGATGGATATGAGCTGGGAAACTCAGATTTGGCAATGGCTGAACTCTCTCACTGAAGGGAATCAGGATCAGACTGGAAACAGAATCATCAGTTGCATTAAGAATTAACAGAAGTGTGAGGTGAAGGATGAGGCAACAGAAGGATTTTGGTGAAAGGAGGCTGCTGGAAGGATGCAGTACAGCAGAAAACAGTAAAAGGAAGAGGAGGCATGATGAGAGCAATTCTTCCTCAACTATTGTCAGTGACGGTGGCTAGATACATTAAAAAGTGGAAAGAATGGTGAACTCTCTAGCTGAACTTCTCCACAACCTGTTGTGAGACCCAGGTTCTAGCTCTAACATGGAATTGAACATCCTTTTTTGGTAGGGAGGTGAAGTTTTTCAAACATTGCTGGTATGCACTTGATGGACTAGAAATTATCAGTGTTAAGAATCGCTGTTATCAAGAGTATTGCATTGCCTATTGGTGTGCTTTAAAGTACAGGCTTGGAAACCTCAGGAAAAGAAAAGAAAACCTGCTTTTATTTGTTATGAGTAATCCCATTTGTATTAGCTGCTAACTTGAGCTGGTCTGTAACACATGCAGCCATGTTATCAGATAGGTACAAATCATAGAAACAGAATCCAATGTGTTGGAAGAGATTTCTGGAGGTCTTCCAGTTTCATGTTTCAAATAAATTCAAGTTGAAGGAAGTTGCTCCATTCTCAGTTTGAGGATGGAGATTTTACAGCCTTTCTAGGCAATCTTTGACAATATTTCCTCAGAATAAAAATGATAAAAATCTTGTTCTCCCTGGAGTTAACCTAAATTTCTCCATTCTATTTCTGCAAAAATTTATTAGCTCCCGAGTTAATAAACGAAAAGTCCTATCTGGTTTTCACCAAACAACAGCTGCAGTGTTTTTATGCATTCACTTAAACTGACATCCCAACTAGAATGAAAATAGAGCAAAATGTGTTTAACTCTGCATTTGGAGATGCCTTAGACATCTGCTGGCAATCTTCAGTGAGGCATGTGCCAGAAGGTGCCACTTTTCTGGCAGAGATGCAAATCCGGTTGCCTCAGGCACTCTGAAATTCAGGAAATGAACAGGGTTGCACCTTCATTCCCTGAGGACACTGATCCAATATGCACCAACATACAAAAATGAATTTATTTGGAATTGCCTGATTAGGCAGAAAAAGGCCATCCTCTGCTGAACAGTCTTATGCAGGGATTTCAAACTACCCCAACGTCTTGTCATCCATGAACAGGCACAAGTACAGGGAGGTCTTGTGTCACAGTAATTGTGCATATGTTGTTTTGTTTTGCTGGACAATAGGTGGCCGCTGTCAGTTGGCTGTCAGATAACATCAATCAACTCATTAGAAGCTCTTGACTTTCTCCTCCAAGATACTCATAAGGTCTGGTAAAAGAGTGCAGGCACTTCTCAGCTTGTGTTCCCCCTCAGGAAACCAGAATAGCATCCAGACAGTGCTGTGCTGGTGAGGTGGTGAAGGCTAGAAGCAAGATTTAGATGAAGGCATGATTTGAGTTACCCCTGCAATAATCAAAAACACTATTGAAGAGGAAGAATATAGTATTAAATTGGGTTATTGTTACCGGGTTACTGAAAGAGGAGGACTAGCCCTACATATATGAAAGCCAAGATAAACTGCATTTAGGTACAACTCATCCAAAAAGTGGGACAAGGGGAAAAAGAGTAATAAAGGAAACACAGGATTTTCTTAGTCACCTGGCCACTTGTACATCTTAGTGTTATATATTTTCCTTGTGCTACATTCTGAATGTAGTCAAGAGTGTAGCTAAGAAGATGAGTCTCATATGCCCAGGCTTGATGCTATACACTGCTACAGCACACCCCTGAGGAGGTACAGCCCATTTCTGGCATGTGGCTGTTGTAGATGAATCATAATTATTTTTAAAATTTTAGTTAAATAAAAAAAGTATAATCTTGAAATTATGGAATGCATTTTAAAACCAACTAATTTTCTTTCCCAACCCCTGAAAAGGTTTCTTACAAACCACACAGATTACTAAGAGATTTCCAAAACTACTGCAACCTCCACAGGAGGATTCCCTGCATTCTAGGACTCAAAAGGCTCTCTCCAACCTTAAAATTGACAAGTCCTTGAAAAGCAGTCATGTTTCTGTTTATTGTAATTCAGGTCCTAATCAGGTTCCACCATTCTTTAGTACTCAAACTATTTTCTGGGGTCTTATACAGGACACAAATTTCCAAAAGGACTCTTAAAGACATAGGTTGGTGCAAACTTAATGGGAAAGATAGGATTCCATCACTTTCCCTTTCCTGTGTTGATGGAACCTGCCAGGTTTGAACCAAGTCAATTGACAATGGCTAATGCATACACAGGGAAAACAGGGAAACACAGAGAAAAGCTGTCAGCCCATCTTGGATAAATCCAACAATTAATTTTTGGACTCCTCTTCCCCAGCATTGGGATCTTGTGCTGTAAAAACAGTCAAAGAAAATCTAGCTGAGGTTAATCTTGCTGACTCACAATCATGTTAAAAAATAGGTTCCATTTGGGACACCATTGTATCTCAAATTTTGTTCTCACAGAAACACTCATGGGAATCCACTTATTTTCAATTACTTCATTTTAATTTCTCAAGTGCAAGCTATAACTTTCATATTAGGACAAAATGGTCCCTCTTTTATCTGCTTCACTCCCCAGATATTTGATATCAGAACCTAGACTCAACCTTTAATAGGAGAGAGTGAATAATAGAATTCATTAGGTTTTATTGCTATTGTAAACTGTCCTGTGGTGCACAAACTGTCCTTTTATTGCTTTCTTGATTACAACAAAATTGCACTTGCCTGCTGCATCAAAGTTAATGACCCAAGAGTATTAATGGAGTTGCTAGTAGCTAATAAAAGTGTTATTAAGGAAGGTATGCAATTAAATTCCTTCAATTAATATGTTTGTCTCGCTGATAAAAAAGTATTCTGCCATCTACAATGAACTTCCATCATAAGAATTGTAGAAGTTTTTAGTGATGCGTCTTTTTAGTAATAGAATTGGCTGGTACAAACCATGATTCAGAAGAAAAAGTGCAGCACTTTCAAAATCAAATTTATAAGACAGAGCAATGATACACAGGCCTGGAAAATATAAATGCCAGTTGCTAAAGCCATATTATGGATCCAATTTATAAGCAACTTCAGAATAAAATACTGAAAAATATGTTTATAGGCTTAAAAACCATGAAAAGTATGCAGTATTGTACAGAAAGGAATAGAAAAACAAATGCAATATATAAATCTATATGGTCTGACCTAAATATATGGTGCTGGTTCATGACTGGAGTATGTCTCTAGCAACCAGATAAAATAATAAAAGTGATAGAAATGTCATGATATAGACAAAATGTGCAATTTATAGATGCGGGAAGAATAAATCAAGAGTTGATGGTTTAGGATTCACAGCCTGTAATTTTTTGTCACATTATGGGTCATCAGAACATGAACCAGACATTACCCTTCCTGCCTGGTCTGTCATCCTAGTGCAAAACAGTAGCTCTGGGGTTGTAAGGACATAAAGAGCACAGTTGCCTGTCTCAGACACTGTTAGGGCCACAGAAGACTCTGCCATGGGAGAAGCACAGATGGGAGAGACAGGATGGCACTAACTGCAGCCTGGAAGAGGTGAGATCTGGCTAGAGCATCCAGGGTAATGCATCCAGACAAAAATTCCCACTGTGGCAAAGTAGTAATGAAGTAATGCTCATGTGCATATCACCAGTTAAACAAAGACTCCAAGCTGTGGGACAGATGGCATCTGTGACAGCAGTGACAGGAAAAGCCCTCCTGAATATGCCTCTGTGGATACCTGGAATGTAAGTTAAGCCACCACAGCAGAAACTTGAGATAAGGTAAAGGTGGTACTGGGTGTTATCTCAGACCTAAGGAGAGGGTAACAGAGCTGGGGAAGAAGAATGTACCACCACTAATGGACACAAAGGATGCATAATTTATGCACCACAAAGAATATGGAATTTGTGAGCTACCAGGAAAATCAACCTAGCAACTGTGTTGAAATCAGCTCTGGCTGGGTAAAAGGTAATTCTGGCAAGGGGAGATCACAACCCACCAACCCAAGACAAGAAACCACTGACTCAAAAGAAGAGAAACACTGAGCATGTGACTAATTAGCATTAGAAGCGAGGGAGTAATTTAACTAATAGAATAAGGTAACTGTATAGCCAATGAACATTAATTTCTTTTTTTTTTTTTCCTGCTAACATGTATAAATAGCGACCATTGCTGAGAAACCTGAGGTGAAGAGGCTCTGGATCCACAGGCAGTGGCTGTCTTCTCCTAAATCTCTCTCTGTCTCCTCCATCTGCCTCCCCATTTCTTTTCTATTTCTTTCTGTCTCTCTACAACACAATTTACTGTTAAATAAAATCTGCACTATGGACTTCAGCATATGGTCTTTTTTGACCTTAATTCAGGCCAAGACTTCTCTCAATAATAATCAGATTTTAACAGTTGTCAAGTGGAGTTTTGCTGATGAACTAGTTTGGCCACACCAAACAAGGTGTGAGTGTTCTTCCTGACCCATCAAGACCTTCAGGGGGAAGTGTTTAGTGGCTCAGCTCAACACAGAGCACCTAGCTCAACATCTGACCACCTACAAAATGACCTTTCCAAGGAAGTGGAGGAATTGAGGGAACTTCAGCGTGTGTATTCCTCCCAAGTATCTTCAAAAATGTAAGTTTGGTATTAAAACATTAAACTCCACCTGTGTGGAACATCTAAGACATCTATTCAGAAAACATTGGACCATGACATAACCTGTCCCAGTTATGTATAATTAATCTAAACTGGACACTTGTGTGTTCAATTTGAAAACAGGTAGATGCATGCAAGTCTTGATTTGATTTTGGCCCATTTGCCTTCATTTAAGCCATTATATGCAGTATTTCTTCAATTTCTAATTGTGTAACACAATACTGTTAAATTAGTATGGGGGATTCTTATTCTCATTCTAAACTCATGAATTTTCTGCTCCCTGTAGGTCTTGACCAAGCCAGTGCTTAACTTACTCCTTAACAACAAAAGCTTTTGAAATCTTCCAGACAAATGAGTGGATGAGTTCTGAAAGAATTTTTGTCTCTGCTGAACTGAAGACTAGTCAAACCAGGCAAAACCTTCAAGTAAAAAACTCATTTATACCCTGAAGACATGAAATCTCTTACTCTAATTATTCTTAGTTCATAATTTCTCCAGATCTGATTTAATTGTATGTATTATAATTGTTTGCATTTAATTTTTTCTTATACTGTGCTACAACAACCATTCTTATTTGGATTCAACATTACAAGATAAGGTTTTTATAAACCCTCATATTTTTTCATGATTATAAAGCTAGAATGTTGACACTTAAATGCAGGATAACAAAACATTAGGCAAATGAAGCATAAGTTTGATAATTATAAATTGAACCAAGAGAAAAATATTGAATGGAACCTTCTCAGAACCACTGCTAAATAATCCTTAAGATTATACTGTTCAAGTTATTTAAACAAGCCTACTTTTTATCCTACAACATTCAGTGGAAATCTATTGAGCTTTCATGAATATTTTATTTGAATTCCTGATTTGTAAGATGAAATTTCTCTTCCATAGACTTCATACAGAAGTGCAAACTATAAACTGAGTCTTGTAAAAGCAAAGTCCTTGATGTGAAACATCACTTTATCCCCACCTTGTGGAAATTCTCAGCATATGTTATTCCTTAGCTGAAAAAGAAATTCGTGGTTGTGATTTGAATGATTCTAATAATGTAGCTGCAGTGTGTAGTGTATCCACAGAGATCCTCTTGCATTCTGCTTGCCATGGAGTTTAATAGCACCAAAATTAGGTTTTGAATTAGGTAAGCCTGAACTGAATCTGTTTATCAAAAACACAGTCGAGAGAGGACGTGAGGGAAAGGGAGGAGATCACAGCAGGTAAAAATTCGCATTAAAATTTTGTTCCAAAGATTGGTGATTCCAAACTTAAATCTGAAACATAGGTAATAAGGTGCAAACTGAGATGGATTGATGTTGTAGGACACAGCTGCATTTCTGAGCATTAATCCCATACATTCTATAAATAGCTTACTGAAGCATTGAATAATTCATTTACACAAAAAGAAACCAGGAACATGGATGAATAAAATAAATTTAAACATTAAAATCTTAATTTTTTACCTTGATCTGGATTTGAGACTCACAGTGTAAAACTTCTTTAGGTGACAGCACCACTGTAAAGTCCTATTCTCCCTGTTCTCTTCTGGAAAAGAAAACATATTCTTGCATTTAATAGTCTGGAGAAATGCAGAAATGAAAAAGTAAAATGATCCCTGACATCACTGCCTTTGGTTCTCTGTTAATATTAAAAATAGCATAGAATATTTACAAAATCACTGTTAAGTTCTGGTCGTTTTTTCTCTATCTTCCCGTTAGAAGGTTGTTACAGAAAAGATTTGCATTAAAGGTTAGGCATATATTTTTTTAAAAATTTCCAGCCTAAATTCAAGCTGTTTAGGTTTTGCTTATTTATTATTTTGCTAATTGACTGAATAATTTTTTGCCCTCTGCTAGAGTTGTTCACTGTTATTCATGTTTTCTGTTAAAGGCAAGAACCAAAACCCTTCAGCCTTGGTTTTATTGTCTGAAGATGTCAGTGCCTTCATTTTTTCCATTTACCTGGTCATCTTTGGAATATTTCCATGCTTTTTTTTTTTTTTTTTTTTTTTTTTTGCTAAAATCAATTCCTTTGAACTGCACAAAGTCCCCTCACACAGTGTCTCAGCTAAGATTTTACTCAAGACAGACCTGTTATCATATTGAATCACTTATTCTTAGTTAGTATAAAAACAGAATCACAGTTCTGCAGGGGCTCTGTCCATTCTGCCTGTGTTCAATATATTCAGAAAAAATAATTCTTTTTCTTGAATTCTTTTTTTTTAATTCTTTTTCTTGAAATTTTTTTTTTTCCCTCGTTCTGTTGGTAAAACATTTTTTTTTATGTGGGGCAGAAGAGAAACAGTTAGCCTTAAAATGAGAGAAGGCGATTTCACATCGATTTATAGCTAAAAAATGCAGTATTAAAAATGGTATTTTCCCAATCTTCCTTCGGTGAATTTTCAAATCCATTATGAATAGTAAATATGACATTGCTTATTTACAAGTCCACAAAAGCAAGGAAGTTTTATTTGTCATTTATTTGTAAAACAAAACTCAACAAAAACAACAGAGACTGAAATAGCGGTCTTAATATTTTTTGTTACCAATATGTTTCTTTCTGCTACTCTTTACAAGATATTTTTTTTCATTTTAAGGACAAATAAAAAACCCCCAAAATGTTGGGTTTTTTCTAACTTTAGTGAGAGACAGTGTTTTTACCTCTTGTATAAAGCCTTCCAGTAGATTTTAAATGTCATGCTCCAAGCTGTATCTTAATGGAAGAATGTCAAACCTTTCAAAAGCACAGAACACAAGCTCCTGACACCATAAATGCTAACAAAAGGGAGATTATGTAAACACATAAACAAATAGAACAAGGTCAATATCTCAGTATGAGTTCAAGTAGTAGAGACTGGCCAAATCTGTGCTGCACAGCTCTGGGCTGTGCCTCTCCTCCAGCCTGGACATGGGATCTTTACAGATACAGCATAGCTGTTATTTTTTTAGTTATTTAAACTTCAGAGTGAAATATGTAAAATGAAGGTGGCACTGTAATTCATCAAAATATTTTTACATGAGGAATTGAGAATGAATGTTATAGCTGAGAGACTGATCAAGGACTTCCTAGGATTTTTTTTTATTCTTTTTTCAGACAAAACCTGGTGCAGTCTCATCCATTTTTCCCTGTGCACAACATCCCATAAAAACAAGCCTTGGCATTTTCTAAAAATATATCATTTGACAAACTGAATTAGCAGTTAAGCAAAATGAACCAGACATTCAGTGCTTAAGTTCACCTTTCACCTTATAGAATGAAATCTTAAGGACAAAACACATGCACTGGCTTCCTATGGGATACTGTAGTTATGTTTTCAGGTATGGAAAGCAAGTATTTCACTGGTGCTATGAGCTCAACAAAGCATCAGTATTGGGTGGCAGAGGTCAGGAATACCTTGGGACTTAGGCTTCTTATGCTTCTCTGAGGCATCACAATATCAATGATCATTAATTAATTTTTATCATTATACAATAGTGAACATCTAGATTTTATTTTATCTTTTTCTGCAATGAACTTCTAAAAGCACATTTTATATTACTAAATCTGCAGAAAATCTGAAAGAAACTCTGCATGTAATCATCAGCACCAGTGATCTAGAGGTAGTCCTATCCAACTATTCTCTGTTTTACAGATTTAAACAGTAACCTCTTGCTTTTTATCCCTCAGTTACAAATTTTTCATTCACCATATAAGACATTTGCCGCCTTTTGATATCCTGATAGAGAGAGGGAGAAATCTCTGCTTTGATAAAGCAGGATTCTGACGGCTGCCGTTTTCTTTTTTTAGTAGCCCAACTATGTAGAGGTTTTATGTGGGTATGTAAGCAAGGGATTTTGGGAGTGGCAGCTATGTAAGCATATGTAGAGCAGAGACCTAAATAGACCTCCAGCTGACATTCTGGCATAGAATCTCATCCCACACTTGTTTTTTTATACATTTGAGTATTTGCACAAGTAAAAAGACAACAAAAATTGTGTATCATTTTTATACAGCTGTTATATAGTTTTATACATCCCTTTTTATACAGCTGTTAAATTAACTTGAGGGTTTGGTCGTTTAGGTTTGGTATTCTTTTTCAATCTCACAAAAAACTCCCCCATACTTTCTTAAACACTGCATCAGATACTGAGTATTTTTTCTCCTCGTTTACAAATCACAATATTACAAAATCCCATGGGTAATTATTCCAGCCACTCTGCATGACAACAGCAGGGTGGCAGCAAGGGATCTGGATATAGACTTTAGGAAAAACAACTTGGGTTTGCAAAGCATGAAAACGGTATGGGACAAGTTTTTTCTACAAGAGGGACTTCTCTCATGAAAATAGTTTCCTCCAATCCAAACTGTTATTTGGAAAATATATATTCCCAAAATATTTTTGATTGAAACTGAAATAAAATAGTTGATTTGGTTTAGTTTTGCTTACCTGGCCTATTTAATTTCAAATTATTTTAAAAATTCTTACACATTAAGGTGTTTCTTTAAGTAAGGACATTGGGAAAGATGAAACATGAGTCTTCCTAATCTCCTTAACTAAGCCCCTGTGGATGCTGTGAGAGCTGTGTGAGTATCCACATTATGGATCAACCAGCTCTGTCAGCCAAAACTGCCCTGTGCCAGTCCTGCACGAAGATACTGGTGACTTCAAGTTCCATTCATGTGAGGAAAGGCAAAATAATTTGATGACTGAATAAAATATTTCAATTTCAGAAATCCTGAAAGAGAATGCAATAAAAATATGAAAGGACAAGTTCCAACAATACATAAGTGAATTTTTTTAGGGCTTTCTCTTTTTCCTTTTTTTTTTGTTTTTAATTTTTTGAATCTAAACTCTTTGATTTACACACACTGAAACAGCAATATTTCTGAATTTTGCTAATCTCTGGTTATCACTTCCCTCTGCCTATTTTAGTATCCTCCAGGTAATCTGAACAGAAACACTTGCAAGACACTTGGCAATCTTCCATAACTTTCATTTGCTGGGTATGCAATACTTGTGTTGCTTGGCATTCCTTTTTCTGCTTGATGCTAGACAAACACAGGATGAAAAATGCATTTCTGAGAGCTGGAAAACTGCATAGAAATGAAGATGGAATGGGCAGAAGGAAACTGTGAGATAACTCTAGCCAACATGAAATGCTGTGTGCACATCCTCATCCATCAGGAGCCAGAGCACAGCCACCCCCACCCCCTGCCTTTTAATGAAATTCTCCACAGACAGGTAACACAGCAGACAATTCCCATCACCCAAGACAAAAGGGCTAAACAGAGGCTGAAAAGGACAATTGGAATGATTGCATTAAAAATGAGCAGGTGTTAGAAGAAAAGTATTCATATTGCCTTGTCCTTCACCTCTTAGCAGAGAGACTCCTAAGAGGGACCTAGGAGGCTTCATTTGCATTAGTTCTGGCTGAAAACTAGAGAAGTTTCTGCTTCCTGGGAGACCATTAGTTTCCTCCTGATTGGACAGCAGTGTATGAAAATTAATTTTCCTTCAAGGATATGTCACACTAGAAATATAAAAGTCGTTCTGAACCTGAAAGCAAACATTTGCACTGTACTTCATTTCACTGGTTTTGTTAGGTTTTTCCTTTTTAATTGGTATTGTTATCCTGATAATAAAAGAACCCAAAAAAAGTTCCAAGCAAGTGGTGCCAGCCAAATCATATGAGTTAGAAATCCCTTTGTGGTGTTCAGAGATACATTAGGAGTTTTTTGGAAATGTGAAGACTCAGTCACACTATAGTAAGATATTTTCCATTTCCAAAATTGTGGAGTAGAAAAGCAAATTACAAAAGACAGGGCAAACAGCAGAATAAAATACATCAGGAAATTAACATTTTTATGAAAAGAAATTATCTTTGGGAAATTCATTTTATTTCATGCTATATGTGTTTGTAATGTTCTACACAACTTTTCAAAAACATGGCAGACAAGTCCTGTCAGATACTTGAAATACATTTGCTGCTTGCTATAATTCTGATGATAAGAATTCAGAAGGAAATACTTTTATTTCCTTCTCTTCTCTAGTCTCATGGGATCTTCTTAGTCTCAATGACTGAGTCACTGCTAAGTTACATACTTGCAGAAGAAGATCCTTCATCTTTCTTTTCACTCTGTATTTCAGCCTTATTATAGATGTTCTGAGATGTCCGACTGTCAAGAGGTATTCTATATGTATATGTCTCTTAACAGCTGCATTTTTTATTTCTTACTCTTTTCATTATTATTTCAAAGTCCTGCTGAGTTTGAAGTTGTGCAGAAGTACTTTCTCTCTGGACTCATGTCCATGATCTCCAAATACTGCTAAATAGGCTTATTTCCCTTATATTTTCGTATGTTGTTTTTTTTCAAATTCTTTCTTGCTCATTCAGATCTGTGCTCTAGTCTCATGTCAGGTTAAAAGATGATCTCCATGCCTCAGTGGTTTTCCCATCCTGTCCAGTGCTTGAGGTATCACCCATCCCAGCTCTGTTTCCCCTCTCAGGGCTCCCTGCTACATGGCATCATGTTCTGATTCACTCCTTTTGCTGCTGTTACTCTGTCACCAATTTGTCTTGCCATTTCCTTCACTTAGCACATCCTCTTTGCCTCACTAGTAAAGCCCATTTGTCCATTTTATTTCCCATCAATTGCTTTGCATGCCCACCCATTCCATTGCCTGCACCAGCAGTTGTGTGGCAGTTCTGTCACCACAAGCACAAGCATTTATATGTGGAAAATATAGTGCACCAAATAAAATAAGTGCACCAAAATCAGGTAAGTATATTATAAGGCTATGTGCTGACAGTTCCTTTTCCTGTGCTGTCAGAAGCCAAGTTCCATCACTCTTTCCAGGCTGCAGATACTGCAGAAATAATGATGAGATGCATGCAGAAAGATATTTCACACATTTGGCAGATGAGAGAGAGGAACATCGAAGTCAGTCTTTGACAGGTAATATGCTTTTAAACACTGCCAATGTTTCCACTTGAGTCAGAAATTTTACTACTGATAGTCTGTCTTTGAATTTGCCTAGTCACTTATTCTGGTGTCTTTTTCTGGACTTAGAGATTAACTGACTGTACAGCCAATTTTGAGTTACTTTTAAGAGAAAAAGAAGTGATAAATACAAATTATGAACAAGAAGGTTCTTTATTGGGGGGAGAAAAGTTTTTTCTGGGGAAGCTCTCAAATTGATTTTAATAATTGGTTCAATCAAGCAAGAAAACAGCATGTATTTATGCCAGCTATTGTCATCCAGATGAGGTCTATATGCAAGTAAACTTAAGTATTTCCTAAAATTAAGCAATGGCAAAGGCACATACTTAAATATATCAAGAACAAATTCAGCCAGAGCACTATTTTCACTTGGAATATTCTTCCAGGGAAGGGACTATATGTTGTTACCCTGAATTAAGAAAGAACTGAGAAAATTACCTATTTGGTAAGACATTTAGCTATATTTTTTTAAGGCTTTGCTCCTCTTACTAGGATCTTGTTTTGATAACAACTTGATTCCTGAAAGGATTACCTACATTTGGAAAAACAAGAACCAAAAAAACCCAGCACGAAACAAAACCACACCACAGCTGAATTGAATTAGTGTTTTTCGAAAAATATTTTCCATTTTGTCACCTTTAGGAAGGCACAAGAAAGTGAAGTGGCAAGGTTCTCCTCTGCCCCAATCCTACCTATTTTCCTTATTAAATCAGATATATATTTTAATTATATATTAAGAGGAAATGCTATATCAAGAGAAAAGCTACACGTGATGTCTGTACCTCTTGCTCAGCAGGGATCTGGAAGACCCACAGGTGGAGATCAAGACATGTAAGGCTCACATCAGTACAGTAACTTGATGGCATTTTTCATTTTTCAGGATGTTTGATACCCTTGTGTCCTGGGTTAGTGTTATGACTACTCCTCTACCTGCCCCCCGCTCTGTCTGCACGGAGGCTGCTGCCGCCCTCCCCGCCCGGGCGGGCCCGGCTGCTGGGCTGCTGCTGCCTGCTGCTTTAGCTGCTGCTGCTGCTGGCCTGCTGCTGCTGCTTTTGCTGCTGCTTTTGCCGCTTTGGCTGCCGCTTTTTCCCCTAGCTTTTGCCCCAGCTTCTCCTGCCCCCAGCTGCTCCCCCTTTCTCTCTCCCTTCTTCCCCTCATCCCGAAGATCTGCACCGGCTCCGGACGGAGGGATCTGAACATCAGAGACTGCGTCTGGAAGCCTGCCACAGAAGCTTTGCACCCTTCCCAGCAGGGACTGACTGAGCTCGTCCATCCTCGCTCACCTTGGTGAAAACGTTTTGTGTCATCTGGGGATTGTTCTGTCCTGGTGTTGGGAAGTGTTTTGTTAAAATAAACAAGTTTTTTCCACTTTTTTTTTTCCCTCAGAGGAAGTTCTTCCCGAACCCGGTAGTGGGAGGGGGAAGGAGTTCTGGGGGTTTATTTTCCTAGGGGGACTCCTTTGCAAGATATCTCCCGTAAATTTGTCCTAAACCAGGACAAATCTTGGCGCCCAACGTTAGGGGCACGAGGAAGTGGAAAAAACTTTATTACCTTGTAACTGTGTATTGGTATAGATTTAAAATGTTTTTTGGGATGGAAGCTGGTATGTGGTTTTGGATACTAGGGTTTTTTGAGGTTTTAATACCTCTCTGGTCTCTGGGGTTATTTTCCTATCCGGAAATAGCTCCAGTACTGTCCCTTATTTGTAGTTTTTATACTAGAGGGATAATGACCAAAATATTTATCGGACTGGGCTTGGTTGCGATGGCTTGTAAAAGGTTTATAAAGATGCTGGAATCGGTTCCAGGGATATCTTCTGGATCCTGGTTATGGATATGCACTCAGTTTGTTAGAAGAGAAGAGGGGGAGGAGGCTTTTCAGCCTTTGCTTTCCCTTTGTCTCCTCTGAATTTTTACATCTTTATTAGAAAATGTGCAGGTTTCCCTGAACACTAAAGAGATTATCTTTCTGATGTTTAATTTAGTAAGCTTTTTATACACTGTTTACAGTTTATATAAAATGAGAGCTGAGATTTCTGGAGGGGTTGGTGTAACTCCTGATTTAGGAGCAAAGCAAAATGTGAAGAGTCCTGAATGGTGTGGGAAATGGCAGGACCTGGGCCAAATGTTAAAGGAATTTTCTAATCCTATAGTTTGGGACTTTCCTCAGGAGAAAATTCAAAACCCAGCTGAGGTGGTAAAATATTTGAAAGAGAAGTGCCATGATAACCCTAAGAAAAAAAAGATCACTGCAGTGAGCTGGGCCCTAGCGTATGCTTATCGTAGCCTGTTAGATAGTCTAGGACCACAGACAGCAGACAGGGAACACGGAGATAAAATAGTTACCATCCCAGTGACTCAGGATGTAGTAAACACTCCAGACTTGAAGACAGGGGCGAAATTAGATAATAAGCTTCAACCAATGGCCGTGGCTACTAGCACCAGAAGTGGAAAGTGCACAAAGAAGACCGATCGGCCTGTAGATGATGAGAATGAAGATGCAGGAAAAGGACCCTCAACGCCTCCTGATATAAAATCAAGAGTAAAAACAACTAGTGTGAAATCAGAAACTAATAATGAGTCCCTGTCCCTAAAGAATCTTCGTGGTCTGAGGAAGGATTATACGAGACGACCCGATGAGTCCATAATTAGTTGGCTGGTCCGGCTTTGGGATGCGGCAGGCGAGGCTACCGTCCTGGATGGCACTGAAGCGAGACACCTGGGATCCCTGTCACATGATCCTGTCATCGATCAAAGAATGATGAGGGAGGCTAACCCTCAAAGCCTCTGGGCACGGGTTTTAGACAGTGTGGCACAAAGATATCTGTGTGCTGATGACCTATATGTGCAACAAACCCGATGGAAAACCATGGAGCAAGGGATCCAACGACTAAGGGAAATGGCAGTGGCGGAGATCATTTTTTCGGAGGATGTAACAACTAGAAATCCGGACCTGGTCCCATGCACACCGGTGATGTGGAGAAAACTTGTGAGACTCGGGCCATCTGAATACGCCTCTGCATTAGCAATACTGAAGCGAAAAGAGGTACATGAGACAGTTCTTGATATGGCTAAGAAGCTTCGAGCCTATGCGGATGCTGTGCATGGCCCAACACATGCCAAAATCGCAGCCGTGAAAACACGCTTGCAGAACTTAGAGGACAAGATAGAAGAAAATCATAAAAGGCTCAGGAAGGAGATTAAGGAGGACCTCCTCCAAATTTCAGCAGTGCAAGTTAGACGTCCTGGTATCCAACGTAGACGTTTCCCCGATGGGGAGAGGAGGTATACTCCTCGAGCCAAGTTGTAGTTTTTCTTACAAGATTCTAGAAAGAACATGAGGAGATGGGATGGGAAGCCTACGGCTGCTCTGGCACAACGGGTGCGTGATCTGAAAGAAGGCAAGATTAAAAGAGGAAGTTCCGCCAAAAGGAGAGCTGCTCCTGTTTCCCGTAGTCAAAATGCCAAACATGATAATGATAATAACATGTCTGACCCTCTTGAGGGAACTTCTAAAACCTATGCCCCGGAAAAGAAGAATAATCAGGCTTAGAGGGGCCCTGCCTCTAGCCAGGGTGAGGCGAGGGAGAACCGTGTTTTCTGGACCGTGTGGATTCGGTGGCCTGGCACATCGAAACCACGGAAGTATAAAGCTTTAGTGGATACAGGAGCACAGTGTACAATAATTCCATCAAGATATGTGGGGGAAGAATCCGTTTCTATTGCTGGTGTGACAGGTGGATCGCAGGACTTTACCATAGTAAAAGCTAAAGTGAGTTTAACTGGCAAGGAGTGGAAAAAACATCTTATTGTGACTGGTCCAGAGGCCCCATGTATTTTAGGAATAGATTACCTCCGAAGTGGGTATTTTAAGGACCCAAAAGGTCTTAAGTGGGCATTTGGAATAGCTGCTGTGATGTCAGAACACATTCGGCAACTGAATACCTTGCCTGGACTATCTGAAAATCCGATTACTGTGAGACTTCTGAAAGGGGAAGAGCAAAGGGTACCAATTGCCACTTCCATAGTACATCGCCGGCAATATAGAACAACTCGAGATGCTGTAATCCCCATCCATAAGATAATCCGAGAACTAGAGAGCCAAGGGGTGGTGAGCAAAACCCACTCACCCTTCAACAGCCCCATCTGGCCTGTGCGCAAGCCTGACGGAAAATGGAGACTGACTGTGGACTACCGCGCATTGAATGAAGTCACCCCACCGCTGAGCGCTGCCGTGCCGGACATGCTGGAGCTCCAGTACGAGCTAGAGTCCAAGGCAGCAAGGTGGTATGCCACCATTGACATTGCCAATGCGTTTTTCTCTATTCCTTTGGCTGCAGAGTGCAGGCCTCAGTTTGCTTTCACCTGGAGGGGCGTGCAGTACACCTGAAACCGACTGCCCCAGGGGTAGAAACACAGCCCCACCATCTGCCATGGGCTGATCCAGGCTGCACTGGAAAAGGGTGAAGCTCCAGAACATCTGCAGTACATCGATGATATCATTGTGTGGGGAAATACAGCAAAAGAAGTGTTTGAGAAAGGAGAAAAAATTATCCAAATCCTCCTGGAAGCCGGTTTTGCCATTAAGAAGAGTAAAGTTAAGGAACCTGCCCGTAAAATCCAGTTCCTAGGAGTGAAGTGGCAAGATAGAAGACGCCAGATTCCCACTGATGTTATTAACAAAATCACAGCTATGTCTCCACCCACTAACAAGAAAAAAACACAAGCTTTCTTGGGTGCTATAGGCTTTTGGAGGATGCACATCCCCAAGTACAGTCAGATTGTGAGCCCTCTTTACCAGGTCACTCGGAAGAAGAATGATTTCCATTAAGGCCCTGAACAACAGCAAGCCTTCGCCCAAATTAAACAAAAAATTGCCCATGCAGTAGCTCTTGGCCCAGTTAGGACGGGGCCAAATGTAAAAAATGTGCTCTACTCTGCAGCTGAAAACCACAGTTTGTCTTAGAGTCTGTGGCAGAAGGTGCCTGGTAAAACCCGAGGCCGACCCCTGGAATTTTAAAGCAAAAGTTACAGAGAATCAAAAGGCAACTATACCCCAACAGAGAAGAAAATCTTGGCCGCCTATGAGGGAGTCCAAGCTGCTTCAAAAGTGATCGGCACAAAAGCTCAACTCCTCTTGGCACCCCGACTGCCAGTGCTGGGGTGGATGTTCAGCGGAAAAATTCCCTCCACCCACCATGCCACCAGTGCCACATAGAGCAAGTGAATTGCCCTCATCACTCAGCGCGCCCAGATTGGAAAACTCAATCGTCCCGGGATTTTAGAAATAATTACAAACTGGCCAAAAAGTAAAAAATTCAGTGTCACAAATGAAAAAGAAAAACCAGTGACCCGGGCTGAAGAAGCTCCACCGTACAACCAGCTGCCGGCAGAGAAAGCACGTTACACTCTATTCACTGACGGTTCTTGTCGCATCGTAGGGATGAACCGGAGGTGAAAAGCAGCTGTATGAAGCCCGACAAGACAGGTCGCAGAGGCCATTAAAAGAGAGGGCGGATCAAGTCAGCTTGCTGAACTTAAAGCTATTCAACTGGCCCTAGACGTTGCAGAAAGAGAGAAATAGCCGAAACTCTATGTGTACACTGATTCCTGAATGGTGGCCAATGCTCTGTGGGAATGGTTGAAAAAATGGAAAGAGGCGAACTGGCAGGGCAGAAAAAAACCAATTTGGGCTGCTGAAGAATGAAAAAACATCGCTACTCAGTTAGAGAAACTACCTGTGAAAGTTCGCCATGTAGATGCCCATGTCCCCAGATGTAGAGCCAATAAAAAACAGCAAAACAATCAGCAGGTAGATCAGGCTGCACAGATAGGGGTGTCTAAGATAGATCTTGACTGGGAGCACAAGAAAAAGTTGTTCCTAGCACGATGGGCCCATAATGCCTCAGGCCACCAGGGTAGAGATGCCACCTATAAGTGGGCACGAGACCGAGGGGTAGATCTTACCATGGACAGCATAACACAAGTTATCCATAACTGTGACACCTGCGCTGCCATCAAGCAAGCTAAGCGAGTAAAGCCTCTCTGGTATGGTGGACGTTAGTCCAAGTACAAGTACGGGGAGGCCTGGCAAATTGATTACATCACACTGCCTCAGACTCGCCAGGGTAAACGTTATGTGCTGACCATGGTGGAAGCCACCACCGGCTAGTTGGAGACCTACCCTGTGTCCCATGCTACTGCCCGCAACACCATCTTGAGCCTGGAAAAGCAGGTCCTTTGGAGGCATGGTACCCCTGAAAGAATTGAGTCAGACAATGAGACTCATTTTAAAAATAACCTCATCAACACCTGGGCCAGGGAACACAGTATTAAGTGGGTGTATCACATCCCTTACCATGCACCAGCTGCGGGTAAAGTGAAAAGGTACAATGGATTGTTGAAGACCACCTTGAAAGCATTGGGTGGAAAGTCTTTTAAAAACTGGGAACAACATCTAGCAAAGGCTACTTGGTTAGTTAACACCAGAGGTTCCATCAACCGAGCAGGTCCTGCCCAGTCTGACTCCCTTAATATAGTGGATGGAGATAAAGTCCCAGTAGCCAGCAGGTGCCAGATGTAATGTTTGACACTCCTTCTGAAGCAGTAGGTGAAGACTATGAGAGGTATCTTAAGGGCCCTAAAATTGTCATAAATATCATCTGGTCTATCCCCCTCTATGTTTTAAGCTCTAGCTAAAACACAGCTTATTTTTGGCAGTTTCTTGGCTAGCTATGAGGCAGTTCAAAATGCAACTTCCATGTCTGCAGAGGTAACAGCACTGACCATGTCATCACCAAGCTGGGTGGCCTAAGGATCCCATGGCTTTTGAACTGAGCTCAGCTCTGCTCCACAGGAATTTAGAACTTGGCTTGTCACTTTAATGACAAACAAGGCTTAGAAATAACTGGAAAATGTCACTGTGTAGTTATACCACTCAGTTGTTTAATTAAAAATATATTTATTTTAGAAAGCAACAAGTATTTATAAAAGGCTAGCATCCCTGTTTTCCTACCAGGTAAGGTAAGTCAGCATCATAAATAGTATATTTATAAATTTTACCAGTAACATGCAAAAAAAAATCACTGCACTACAAAAATAAGTGTCATTTGAAGTGGGGGGTGGTAGTGTGGTACAACCATAATTATGTTCAAATGCCACTTTAAAGTAGGTGGAAAACCCTGCTAAAGACTTAAAAATCCCTTTAGAATAATGAGCAATGCCAAGAAATCCTTTAGTTATTCACTGCTTGTTAATTCACTCCCACTTGTGACTGATATTTAAGGCCTGAATCTATTTTTATATATATATATATATCTGTATGTGTATATATAGATAGATATATATATATATATACATACATATATATATATATATATATACACTCTGTCTTTATAGATATATTTATCTATGTATATAAAGACAGAGTGTTTGAATGTTTTTAAGCTATGCTACAGAAAAATTTATAAACACACAAAAATAGAAAAGAAACCGAGTGGTCTTATGAAAGCTATTATTTAAAATCAGACCCTCTTAAATGTACTTATGAGCCACACTCTTCTGTTTTACATAGCTTTGCCACCAGATGTCAGTACTCTACACATATCGGTGGGAGAAGGACCATATCGTCATCCCCTTTAACCACTTTTCCTCACTGTCATTAAAAGGTACAAAATAATATCTTACGTGGATAATCTCTTTTGTTGTGTTTTGAGGGGTGGTGGTGGAGGTTTTCGTATGTAAAGATACTTGTATTTAATGAGGAGTAAGCAGGAAAGTCAGCATGCTTTCGATTTATCCACAATTGTGTCTATGAATAGAACACTCAACTCTATCATGCAGGTACCAAATTCCTTCCTACAGGTTTTTCACTGATGTTTACTTAAATTGTATTAGAGAGATGTGATCGTGCCCTCAGAGGGTCCTGGTCATCAAAAAATAAACTTGAATGCCAGAATTTCATAGGAAGATTGCTTGCAGTTATTTGTAGCACATTTTGACATGCAATTGAGGACAGAAAAATATATAAAATATTTATAATGTCCAGTTTCAGTGTCACCACAGCACTTGTATTTGGTTCCCCCTTTTTTTTCTTTTTTTTTTTTTTTTGTGAATCTAATTATTTTGGTATAAGAAGGATTTACTCTGAGCTTAAGGCATTTTGGAACTTATAACACTTCAAAAACAAAGGGTAAGTACATTAAATTAGTCTAGTTAATTTTCTCAGTCTGAACAAATTCCTAGAAAGAAATAGAGCTGAAATGATTGCATTTTCAAAAATTAATACAAAAAAGTGTTTAAAAATAATTTTAAAATATTTTAAATGACCAAAAAGTTCAACACCAAACAACTTGAATGATATTGAAAACGTCTCTCTATATACTACACAGAAGAAATTAAGTCACCTGCTAGTATACTAAAACAGGACTGCAAGTGCCAAAATAAAGACATAGAATAAGTAAAAATAATCTCTGAAACATTTATCAAATTGAAATGTAGCACTGGATTATGTTGCCCCTTCCTAGTATCAGCCCAAAAACTCACAAGCAGGAGCCAAAACAATGCTGGATCAAACAAGATTTGTTTCCATTCAGACATCTATAATTTTTTCATCTATTGATTTTTCCTATTTTGATTAAAGAAAACAAAACAATAGAACTGTTAGAAGAACTATGGCCCTGGAAAGAGGTGCAGCCTTCTCAGCCTCCTGGGAAAACCTGTGACACAGAGTTCAACTTTAATCTTCTGGAACATAGTCAAATTGTCTGCATGTCTGTTCATAAATACCTGTTTGACAGATCTGGCCCATACACTAGTCCAGGAACTGAGTGGATTTTGTTCTCAAGAATTTAATCCAGTTAAAGAGATTAATGCAGATAACAAACTCTTACTGCTCCCCACAGCACACAGGGAAGCCTTTGGTAAGAAGAGATGACTTTCACAGTTCAATGGCTCCTTCAATGCATGTGGCTTTCTATTATAATTTAATAAAATTAAATACAAGTAAATATATGAATCTGTGTATTTTTTGTCAAAATGCAAAAATTTCACATCTTACACAAATTACAGAAACATTTCTGTACTGTTAGTACTCTGAGTACTGTTAGTAGGTCCTAGTATTTTAAAAAGGACATTCTTTTAACCTCTTTTTTTAATAAACTTTTTTTTTCCTTAGGATTATCACCTCCTACAGGTCACTTAATTACATCCCATAAATTATGGCATGAACTCACATTATTACTTTTTTTTTACTTTTTTTTTTTTTTTTTTTTTTTGTGAATTTAGTGAATTTGGCTTTTTTTCCCTCATCAGAAGTTTTTTTTGTTACAGATGAACACCTCTCCCAATTTAGGAAATATTATTTTGTCTAATATTGCTGTTTACAATTTTGTTTGATCTTAAAGAGGAGCAATAAATCTTGAATATCAGTTGAAAAATATTGCATAGCACAAATTTGCCTAGGAACTTACGGTAATGTGATACACATAAATATCCCCCCGCTTCCTAGTTTTCCCTTTACATCAGGAATACAGAAGGATGACAGAAATGTCTTTAAGGAGCTGACGTTTTTCTCCCTAGGGAACATTTTCTGCACAGTTGCTCTCCACAGGGTCCCTCACATGTGGAAATGGTGAACAACCGTGCCGGGGGCTTGGCTGGGCACAGCACCGCGTTTGATCCGAGCCACGGAGGATTAATCCTAATGCCAGCCTCAGCCACTTGCAGCTGGGGCAGAGCAGACTGCCAGGGATGGAGGGGGAAGCCACCCCAGCAGTGGGTTGCCCAGGAGCAGCGATTGTGGGCAAAGGGAACACCAGGAAAAGGGTTAGGGGAAAGCAAGAGTGATGGCACAGCACCTGTGGATGCGCTCTGGAGAGTGAGAGAAAGAACAGTGTTGAGCTTGCTGAAGAAAAGCAGGGGAAAATATCTGCTCACCCGTGTATTTCCATGTGTTAAATGCTGACAATTAGGCTTAACATTTCTGTCAGAATGTCTAGAAGGTCTGTAGGGGAATAAAACTCTCTGAAGGAGGTCTGCTATTACCAGAAAGCAAAACAAGCTGGATAGGCTCATGGAGAAAAGTCAAAGTTGCTATTACCTCCTTACATTTGCAAAATATCTGATCACTGTGGTAGAGTAAAATATTGCCATTTCTTGTGTGAAAATTTCACCCAATCATTGAATTTCCTATTTTTCTTTAAAGATGTCATTATTATTACTGTAGCACAGAGGTTCATTTTTAAAAATCTATTTTATTTGACTAATGTCATGTATGTGTCTGTGTATATATTTAAAAAATATGAAAAACGCAAGCACTTAACATTAACTATTACATTGCAAAAACTCTTGACATGTCTCACATACGAAAATCAGATTTTCCAAACTGATCACCCTCAAATCCTTACTTTTCTTCCTTGTGTTAGCTCCACGTGGTCCAAGCTCTACCCCACAGTTCCATGCAGTTGCATATGTGACACATCAGCTCTGCCACCACGTTGCTCATGCTGGGAAGAGATCCTGAGAGCACATGGCCAGATGACCAGTGACTAGGTCCTGCTGTGACAATTAGAGGCTTACAAGTTTCTCTCAGCCATCTGCTCCTTTCAGGAGAAACATGGCTTTAGACTGTCCAAAATATGTTCCAAGTAGGATTTGCCCTTTGTGCCTTGTCAGAAACTCTCACTATTCCTAAAGCTCTAGTCCTGAAAGGCATATGATGTTTTAACTGAGGTACAGGTCTTGAGCCCAGCTTAATTTACCTTGCAGCTGGGGCTTACTAGGAAAGGAAAATCTTATATTTCTTTTTTTCTGCCTTCCTTTCTCACTACTCTCATCCCTGTTTCCAAGCACGTGGAAATCGCCCCTCAGTGGCATTGGTGCATCCCCTCCTCAGTAGCAGCAAGTTTCATGCTGCTTCAGCTCCAATCCAAATTATGTCACAAGGAACAGCATGCCATGGAGAAGGAAATAATGAAAGGAAAGCAGGAATATTAATTAAGCACCTTAATGAGGTATCTGTGTTTACTTAACATGTTTCATACTTCAGAAGATGGCATCAACATGAGGCATTCAACACTGCCTCCTTGGGAAAGGTTTCCACCTACTAAGTCAGTTCAAACCAGGCTGCTGATGAACCTGACACTTTTCCTCTGTGTTTAACCCTGTGATTTAGTTAATTATTCCGAAAGGACATAGTGGAGAGGATGTGATTGTAGATGCAACTGAACTAACTGAACTGTAAAATCCCAGGAATGGATTTGCATGCTTTAACAGGGACATTAATTTGTTGAGGATAAATTTGTTTCCCCATGAGATTTGTTCTAAAATTAATTTTATCCTTACGAAGAAATGCATGTGAATAAAGCTATTTAATAAAACACAGGACTTACAGTCTCAGAGATCAAAATATTCTCTATTAACCACAGGAAAGTGATTCATGCTAAGTATCATTTTCTTGGGCAACTGAGAAGGAAAAATATTTAGATCCTTTGAAAAACCTAGTTCTAATAATCCCCTTTCTGGCCTAAGCAGTATTTCTGCCTTGAGTAACTCAACATGTAGAACCATAGGATATTCATGTAAGACTCTTGGGGTTTTTTGTTTTGTTTTGATTTGTTTTTTAATAATTTCTAAAGTAGATACACCTACCTCCAAACCATCTCTTTCAAACATGGGAAACTCAGAAGTGCCAGAGCAAAGGCCTATTGAAATGATCT
Organism: Luscinia megarhynchos; assembly: GCA_034336665.1. Taxonomy (NCBI): domain Eukaryota; kingdom Metazoa; phylum Chordata; class Aves; order Passeriformes; family Muscicapidae; genus Luscinia; species Luscinia megarhynchos. Next base: position 34,933,690 of record CM067566.1, on the reverse strand, counting down.
TCCTGAGGCTCACATTTATCTGACCGAATTCCACTTTACACAGGGAAGGAAAGAGTGCACAGCAGCAGCTTGTGGGCAGAACCTTTTCCTCTGGACAAATTTCTCCCTGCAGAATAGCTGCAGATCTGTCTGATGTTTAAACTACTGCAAGTCAAAGATGATCCACTTCTCTACTAGTCACCATCCCTGCTCAGTGCCAGCAGAAACACTTACCTGTCTCCATCATTGCTAGTAACTGCTAAACACAGAAGGAGCTCTGTGGTGTGTTGGGATTCTCTGCAGACACCTGAAAGAACAAGAAACTGTAGTTGAAAATCTCAAAAGTTCAGAAACTGCTGGAGGATCCTCCCTTGTAGAAAATACAAGAACTCATGTGGGACAGAAAGAGCTGATAAAGACACTGTGTGCTCTGGACTTGTTCTTTCCAATTGAGATCAACCCAAAATGGAGGCAGTGCTGAAATGTGAGACATAAATTGGTTTGCTGCTTAACAATGTGTGTGGGGTTTCTGTGCAACCAAATGGAAATAAAAAATTGGGATTTTTAAAAAAGAGCTTGCATAAACATGCCCTTTCCTCCTGAGATGAAATTTACTATAGTCTGATCTTTTGTGGTTTATAAACTGAACTATTTTACTCAGAAAATTAACTGCATAAAAACTCGTGGTAAGCTAAAAGTGAAAAATTAAAAAATGTGTTGGATCTTGGTGATGGGAAAGACTATATTTACTGTTGTCATTGGCTATTACAGGAAGTACAGTACAGAAATATTCTGTCATAAGTATACTACATCAGCTGCAGTCTGTTGCAATCACAGCAATGTTCAATAAATACTTACAATCAATGCATACATATTACATTTTAAATAATTGCATTAATGTAAGATTAGAATTTACATACATAATTTTAAATCAATTTATAGCTATATTGCCAGTTGCAGTTTGAAATTCTCGTTAGGTCCTGTGGAAAAAGAAGTCATTAACTACTTAGAAATATTAAACAGGCATATAATTTCAGTGTCTCCTCTATTTAACTACATCACCTAACTATGTGGTGCATTGGCTCAAAAATTGCCAATCTCTCTACCAAAGTGGAAAAACAGCCCCAGTCTGCTGTGTATTGCTGTGCATTGTCTAAATCATGCTGATTCAATGTTTTATGTGTTTGTGCTCAAAGCAGAAACACTGCTGGGACTCAGAAGGATGTCTACCTCAAATCAATTTTTAATCTGTTTTGTAACATGCTCTTACTGGTATTTATGGGGCATAGTAAACTCTGATGAACAAGCAAAACTGGGTATTTAGGGCAGGAATCCTCTTAAACTGAAAATTTTTCTTTAAATGCAGTCTTTTTAGAGGCAAAAGCCTGTGTCAAACAGATTAACCTACAATGGTTTTCTTGTTTCTAAAAAGCACAATAGAGATAAGTGTAGATTAAGCACAGAAGTGTTTTTAGAAATCAAGATCCATGCAGCCTACCTCAGGAAAAGTCAGCTTAGGCTGCAAACAGAGAAGACTCTGGAATAAACCAAATATGTGCAGACTTTGAAGTGAATCACTTATGACTGATGTGCTGTGCTGTTCCATGGGAAGCTCCTCTACTCTCTTGGCTTGTGCTGCTTCTAAAAAATTGTTTTCCATTATGGCACGTGTTGTCATTGAGAGCACACAAAGAGTTACATACCAGGTAGTTAACTGAGAATCAAGGACATTGTGGGACTATATTTTAAATAGTTTTCCTTAGTGGTATCAGGTTAGCTGGCACAGCTATGGTTCTCTCTCAACTATTTTAATTACTTTACATGCACATAAGTAATGTGGTATTGTTATTGAGATGTCAAAGTATTAGCTGCTGTAACATCCAGAAATAAGTTTGCTCAGCAATATTCAAACTGCTGTCAGATCAGTTTCTGCTAAGCTGCTCCAAATTAGACTGTAGTAAGGGGAATCTTTCCCAATTTTTCTTTTGACTGATATGTTAAAAATATACCAAGTATGGCTCCTGCTACCTGGCACTTCCTAGACAACGAAACTGTTCTTAGGAAATATTTTACTCTCTTAGTCTTAAGATATATGATTTCTGACACTGAATGCTGGTTAGGAGACATATCCAAAGCAATCTGTGAAATAGCAAAGTCTATAGCAGAAACAAGCTTCTTCCATTTCTGGTTAGAGTGGCCTGTCCAGTATAGGCAAATAAAAACTACACAAAAGAATTAACAAGAACACAAAGTACACAAGTGTGTTTATTACATTTTGCAAGCACTTTGTTCTACATTTCAAAAACGCCACCATCAAGCTGTTGGCACATTTATGTACAAAACAGATTAATTGTAATGCCTGCTACAAAGCATTCTTTGTGAAAATACAAACTCTAATACCAGAGAAGAGCCAAAAGCATTAACATCATTACATGAGTTTAAAAGACATAGTTTTAAAAATCAGCACAAACATTTTAAGACACAAAACTGAAACACTACAATATAGAATCCAAAAAGAGGTTCCTAATACTTTTTGCAGAACTGTAATACCGGTACTGCACATTATCAGAAAACTGTTGACCCCGTAGGACAGCTTAAGTGTAAAAAAAAAAATCCAAACCAAAACCAAAACCAAAACCCCAAATCAAAAACACAACCAAAAAACCCCAAAACAAGCAAAAGAAAAGAAAAAGAAAACAAAAAACTCAACCAACTAATACTACTTAATGCATTATCATGCCACAAGTAACTATAGTATTACCTTCTACTTACTACAAGAATTGTTAAAAATTACTGATGATGCATGACTAGTAATAGTACAAAGAAGAGTTTTACTCAAGAAGTTTTATTAGAAATGCACTTACACTGAGAGAGAATTCACAATGGTCCAATAAGTGCACAAAACTACCTAAGATTTTTAACACTGACAAAAATGTCTTGTCAGGCTACCTCACTTTAAAAGACACTTTACAGCATTCTTGTAGCATTAGAAATAGGCAAAATAAAAAAAAATCCACCAAATTTGGTCCAATAATACCAACTTTTCTTAAATAGGGTTTTTTGTTCTGTTTTTGATACAGGTAATTCTTTCAAATTAAGATGACCTATCATTCTGATAACATTTTCATATCAAAATAAAGGTTCAAATATATTACTACACTTTGAAATAATAAGCTCTGTAGTGGTCTTTCACCTTACTTCAACGTAATACAGGTAAACCATTATGTGTAGGAAAGCTAGAAGCCAAGCTATAACATTTATGGAAGTCTCCTTTTATATACCTTTTACAGTTCAGACAGGTGCAATCCATTTAAATTTTTAAAGCAGGTAAAAAGACATCTGACTCCTATGGTCACTGCAATTTTGATATATTACTTTCATAAATGTAGCTAAGCAGTAATTTCTTACATCATCACATGGACAGCTCCAATTTAGCATAACCATCATTGAATTAAAGAGAGATTATTCTGTAGAAAACTATGAATAACTATATCACTTAATTAACAGTTGTCTATATACCATAACTCGTTAACAGGTAGCCGTGGTATTGAATTCCTTCAAAAGGCAAGTGGCCATGCATTGTTAGCACCACGGACTGCATGCTCACAATACAAACAGGAATTATCACCCATGGAACTTGAAACAAGAGAATATTCTTTAAAAACATCAATAATACAATGTTAACAAAGATAAGAAGCACTTTTTTCTTTTTTTTTCTTTTTTTTTCTTTTTTTCGTTTTTTTTTTAATTTTTTTACCCACTATTACAAATTTAGAAATTGCACCTTTGATTGTTTAAAACGTTCTTAGGACCTTCATTCAAGTTGATCAGGGTCCCTCTGGCAGGTTTTCCATATATAAAGGAAAGTCATCAGAATGTTTTCGTTATATATTGTACATCATGTACAATGGTCCCTTTGAAGTATACCTGTAGTTAAAGTAGTTACTGAACTCAAAACTAAAAAGTATAAAAAGCTACCTTTTTTTCCAAAAACATATAAGAAACAATGCAAAAGGTGTTATGCATAACACATACAAAGTGATTAAAAAAATCAAACACATAGTTGTATTTGACAATAGTTTAGTATCCTTGACCTATCAGAACTAATTAGCTTAAAGGGATTCAGGAAGGGCTATTTAGGAGCTTTGTGGCATAGAATGGACACACAAAGTAAGAACTAATTAAGAAACCAAGTGCTAGACAACCAAGAATTGTATGTAGGTGATATGTAAGTCACCCAAACTATCTTTTGTGAGAAGCACTTTCAATTGTTTTTTAAAATGGTAGGATGGCCTTTAGTTAAACAACAAAGCATTCACATGTTAGGAAGTAAGACAAGGTTTCTTTTATGTATAAGCATTGAGCCGCTCTTTAGAGCGGGTAGAATGAATATCATGCAGCTCTTGCTCCTCCTTTGATTTAATATCCTCGTATTTTTGCATTCTGCAAGCATCTTTCACATAGGCCCAGTTGGCAGACAAGACCATGAGATAATGGACCTGTAAGAGAGGTAACACAGCGTTAGGAAACAGTAGAGGCAGTCAGAATAGGCTGTAGGACAGAGACTGGGCTCTCATCAGCAGGAACCAGGAATTCTTCTGTCAAGAAGTACTACAGGACCACCATGGCAAACTCAGGCTTCATTAATCTTCAGATTACATCCCAGCTGTTACTGTTACTATAAATACTAGTTGGTAGCAACTGATATAAGAAAAAACAGCCTAAAATCTTGAAAAATCCACAAATCATCCCTGCATTATTTTTTTTAGCTAGTCTGCAAAGGTATGTGTAAAAATGCCTTCTGGTTACGTATTTATTGTACACTTTTCCCCACTGAAGAAGTATTTGTTAAAGTAGTCCTTAAGATAGAAATAGCCCATAGATACATCTTATGTCTGCATATCTAATACAATCACAGAAACTTTGCTTCCTAACTTTTGTTAAAGTTAGCATTTTCTTTCCATTTAGCCATGACTTCTTTCAACTACAATTCTAGTTTTCTACTTAACTCACCAATCTGGGGAAAAACTGTTAGTAACTGGAAAATAAGTTCAGTTAGGCAAAATGTGACAAAATATAGCTGGGGAAAAAAAAAATTATGCTCTCTTTACTCTGTATTCAGTCAGAAAATAAAAATATTCCGCAAGGATATTCAACTGGCTTATGCTGGGACTCTCTGACATTCATTCTGTCCCTAGCAGACTTTCAGACACTTTCTGATGAGAGCGTCTCTTTAATTTATGTTAATCTACTTCCTCAGAAGAAATGGATGATTTTCTGAGATCAAAAATATTTCACCCCTCTCTAAGAAATCAATAAGTTGTACTGGGATTCATGCAAAATGCATGAATGCAAAAGTTAATGCAAAATGGAATAATAATACGATAAATAATAAAAAAACACCTTGAGATTATGCAAATTCTCCTGTTCATGTTGCACTGTTGCAGATATGAGTATCTTAGATTCATACTAAATGAACAGATCTATTCTAATATGTCCTTTTTCTTTTTGAGTATCCAATGTTATTTGGACTGGTTTTTTCACAAATGTTCATTGTCAATTGTTGCTGATAAGTACAGGCAAGAGTATATTTCTTAATCTGGATTATTAAAATCAAGGAAAGCATTCTGAAGTCCTTAGAAAGATCAGATAATTTTGCCACCATTTTTATCCTCATGTATTATGTCAAGTTTCCAATTAATCCTTATTTGAGGAATACTGTTGGACTTGAGGAGGCATAAAATAGAAGTTGTTCAGAGAATCTGCCCTCTAGAAAAAAAAAAACAAAAACCAAGCTAGAGAGTAGTATTTCTACATATCTTTAGGATTTTCTACATATCTCTAGAACAACACTAGCAACACAATCCGTGGGTATAGATGCTGGAGAGGGCAGCATGTTGTGTGCCACTCTGGAACACTCTACAGTCATCATTCAGTACACAGGAAAAAGAAACACCTTCTATCCTAACTCAGCTCTTCCAGAAGCTTTCACCATGGGTAGTTTCTGGATCAGGCATTTCTAAATCAAATGAGAGACACCAGTCCTGGATCTCCATTGTACTGAATGAAACACCTTGAATTCTCCACAGTAGAACTACTGAGAAAAATCTATAAAATAAACAGGCTGGTAATCCTAACAATTTGGTCATCTCAATTGCAATTTGTACCCAATGAAAACATGAATACTGGTCCTTTGAAACTGAAATTTCGGTTAAAAATTCAGTCTAAACCTCAGACTGTAGACATGAGAATCCTGAAAGTGGGGGGGGATATCAGTGTACTCACACCTTCATGACCTTTTAAAACATATTTTCCAGAAATCTTTGCAACTGAAGAATCTGTGATGAAAATGGGATGATGTTTTCTTATCCTCACAAAATATTTGGTAATGGCCCAGTAAGAGACAAATTTAAACTTGATGTCTTGCAGTTTCACTAGGCATTTTTATTTGTTAAAAAATAGACTATTTTGAAGGTATATCAGTAACAGTCTGACCTTCATTAAACACCCACTCTTTGCCCATCCCTTCTTTATGAAGCTACTGAATCCAAGTACTATAATAAACTGTTAAAAACTCTTGGAGCTCACTTTCACTGTAAGTAGGAAGACTTGCCAGGAAACACCGATTTTAATTTATATAATCTCAAATATATATCCATGTTTTAGAATGACATATACATTGAACAGTCTAGCCACCCTTGTTTTCTGCTTTAACACCGAGTTCCTAGATAACATTGCCACACTAAGGAGGCCATTTCTAAGTGGCTGTCTAATTGCATTTCACAACTCCATGACCTGAATAGCCTGAAGCCAGTGGGGCCCTCGTCAAGGTGTATTTAAATTGAAACCAGGCAGCTTCCACAGTCTGCCTCAGGAGGTTTCAATTACAGACATGCAGGACAGTGCAGGGGCTTTCCATACCTATTCCTGCCTAGATTTCTTCATAAGGTGGAAGTATGCTTCAGCGTTTAGGAATTGTGGAATTGCAGCTAGCCTAGGAGGGTGCATGGGCAGGGGGGGTTGAATTTTTCCATTCAGGTCACTACTTCCCCAGGACCCAAGTCTGAATAACTTTTCTTACTCCCTTTATAGGCATCTCATACCCTGAAGAAGAGCACAATCATACTGAGGAGAAGAATAAACCACTTGACATTTGCCTCGTTCCTATTTCAGAATTGATTGCATCTCCACCTTGCAGGACAAAATTTCTGTGGAAGTTAAGGCAAAAAAGTTACCAGCTCACATGGTAACTTCTGAGAAAGGAAATTTTGCATCTAATAATTTTTTTCTACAGTGTTTTTGAGGAAATATCACAGGTGGAATGTATACTGGCTTTACAATCAACTCTTGAATGCTAGAGCTTAAACTTCATGTCTTCTGTTTCTATCTAACACACTGACAATAGTAAAATAATATGTATTATTTTAATGATCTTTACCATATGCATTTATTGTCCATTCAGACATAAGAAAGAACAATACTGCTCAGAATCATATATGGTAAAATTTAAACATGATTCAAAAGCCTGGATAATTTTTTCCATTATGAACACTCTCAAAAAGCATTCACAACACAAATAATTCTATCAGGTTTTGGTTCTTTTTTTCCCATCTTGGGTTTACCTGAGAATGATAAATTTTCAAAATAAACACTTCAACAGTGTTCTTTGCTGCAAAATGAAACTTTTCCTGATATATACTGTAAAAAATATGAGGTTTTCTATATATCAGCCCTAATACATAGGCAATTCTCCTTTTGAACACCAAAATGACATTCTCCTTTGCAGACTAAAGAGGTATTAAATGAATTATGAAAAAATTCATATTCAAACTTGAGACCCAGAGATATGGGGAATTTGTGATTTGTGACCAAATGGTATTGCAAATATTAACGATTTTTGTGGTGGTGGCAGCTTTGCAATAAATGACTACCTTTTTAAAAATACGTATTTTTACATTTTTACTTTCATGAAAAGCATCCTGGGGACAGATGGACTTAACATTTATGAATAAGTTGATTCTTTTTTGAATTTTGTAGAATCACATTGACATTAGAGGGTCTAAGAAATCTTCATATATTAAATAATCTGGCACTTGCAAATGTTCACAAATTCAGAAGTGAGAATACAGAGGTATATTGATGACATCATTTTAAAAGCCAATTCAGACAGCCTATTTTACCCATTCAGGTATTCAGCAGTATCTAATGTTGCACTACTGTTACTAGGTGGCCATAAATACAATATACTTACCACTTTAGTCAGATACACTATTTGGGTTTAAAGTAATTGTTTGTAAGAAATTTTTTAAGACTGTATTATATTAATAAGCTTTTTCTTTTGTACAATACTGGTATTTTAATCTAATTTTCTTGTTGAACTTCACAAACATGTTCTGGATATACACAAACACAAATATCATCATTTCATAGTTGTGGTTATTTTTGAAACAGCATGTGCAGTGAAGGGCACTGGTTCTCCAATCACTGGAATAACTTCTGCACACTGTTTCTCACTACTGATACATTATCTCTATCTACTAATTTGAATGTAAAATCTGGAGAAAAAAAGATATCTTCTTCTTCCTAGATGAGATAATTAGGACCTCAAATTAATTTTTCCTCCCTTGAATTACTTTTACCTTGGGAAAGTAAACTTCCCTTAAAAGAGAACCTGTTAATATCTGCACATCCAACCACAAAATTCTGAATTTCCCCTCGTGTCCTTATCCTTGTGTTTGGGCTACTGTGCCAAGTGTGAAGCAAGTCTCAACCTACAGATGTGGTGTGGTATGCTGGTTTTAGAAATTACCACCATCAAAGAGTGGAATGTGCTGGTCTTTAGCAGGTACTTAACAGATTAGAATGGCAGGTTAAAAACAAACAGTATAGTTACAAACCTGAAATATGTATAAAACTGTTGCAACCATTTAATGTAATATGTCTACCAGTGTCGGAACACTATGCAATTTACTAAATTTACTAGCACTTAGAATATTGATTTTTTTTTTAAACAGTGTTTTCATGTCTGCTCTGTGCAGTTATAGAATTCGACACAAAGCACACTTGGATAAAATATATGTGAATAAATGTACACATTAAAGTGAATTCCTGGATATTTGTGTTTGTAATACAGTTATGGCATCTTTGAAATGTTGAGTTTTGAAGGCTCTTTTTAAAATTTTCATTGAAAATATTATGTATTTAAACTATGTGGTACAATTACCTACTTAATTTGCTTTCAGTGAAGATGTGTTATTTTTAATTTAATATCTATCAGTGACTATTCAGATTCAAAAGTCTTGTTTAAAATGCAGAATTTTTATCTGAGCAAAGTAGCATTTCATAATAACTACTGAATATACTTCCAAATAATTATACAATGGAAAATTAATGATCTCTTGGATTAAATTTCCTCACAATAATGATATATTATCATAATTGCTATATGATCATCATTATTTGAACTGTAAGTAAAAAAAATTAGGTTTGAAAAACCAATTATATTATTAATATTAATTGTATTCTATTATTACACTTATTATTTGTGATCTTGAAACAAAAAACTATGTTGAAAAGAGATATTTTTCAGTTAGCTATCTTTGCTGTTTGCAGCAAATAAATGGCAGATGAAAACAAGAAAAATCATTAATGTAAGAGGAGTACTAGCTTCATGGAATTATAAGGATAGCAAAATAATCATGGCCCTATGATCTATAAAAAATTACTAGTATAAGCAGCACATAGTGATCACCACCAGTAAGACTTAGGAATGCATCAGCACCAAGTAACAGTCACTTCTCCTTTCCCATTCCAGCATGCATAGTGCAGACCTACACCAGTACAGAATTGCCAGTCTAAAAATATCTTCATGCTTAAGCAAATACAGCAGACAAAAGACAGAAGAGCAGGGCACTAGCTCATACACATTTTTTCTCAGTGGAACCTTCTCCTTGACAAAGTGTCATTAAATTTAAAGTAATCTTCATTATAAAGGAGCAGAAAAATTAGTCTTGACAGAAAAATCAACACATTCATATATATTCACAGAACTGTCAAAAAGATTCTGCTCCCAAAATAGCAGCATGGCAAGCCTATGAATACCCAGAAAGGCAGAGATCATGAAAGTATAATACTATGGTTACAACACAGGCACGTGAATTCAGACTTGGCTGAATACAGGAAACGAATAGTAAAAATTCTTAGCATGCACTTATAGATGTTTTTTTAATTCAAAAAGTAATCATGATATGCTACTTCAAAGAGAATCCATCAATATATTTAAAAAAAGAAAAAGATTGAGAGCACTGAATTACATAACTATATTTTAATAATAGCTTTGAGTGATAGTATGGAAAGTGATCAGCTGATCCTAGGTCAGAAGCACAACCAATTCAGATGGGGGTTAGTGTTGTGCAGCTTACCATGGCAATGACTGCTGCTCCAGCTCCAGCAAGTGCCACGATGAACAAGTGGAATGTCATGTTTAGCTGCAAAGCGAGGCAAAGAAAAGGACTTTCATGTACATGTACAACAAACAGAAAATGAATAAAAATTCAGAATAACATAGTACAAATAATTGCCTTTCTTTGTGCCACCCTTCCACAAAAGTAATGAATAGGAATTGGAATATTTTTCCAAGAGATTGATATCACTACATGTCATTGAGCTTGTGCTTGTTTTGTTACAATGCTCATATCAGGGGAAAAGCATAACTCTGTTTAAAAATACAGCATTTACATAATAAAATATTAAGAAAAGTAATTATTAAAAAAAAAAACACTCCAGTGCATTTGAGGGTTTTGTTTGGTGTTTCTTTATGCTACAATATTACAATACTACCTTATAAGAATTCTGTTTGTGGTGGCTTCTCCAGTGATAGAGATAGCCTAAGAAACCCCATTTTCCCTACATTAGCTGTAGCTTTCCATCCATATTGATCCACTTTCCTCTTGAATTTGTTCATAGCGACAAACCAGGTTACTTACATAATTCATATTAACCACCTTGCTCACCTAACTCCAAACCAAATGATTGCATTTGCTTTGAATTTCAGTGACCTGGTTTATGCAGCAGCCACAGAGAGTCAACTGCACCACAAGAGCTGCATTTTCTAAAATGGATTTGGTATAAGGGTGGATTTTGTACCTTCCCTCTAAGATTTATTCAACCATTTACAAGGTAAGACCTAGTAAAACTCTTAGCAAGTGTTGATCCTTCTGGCTTCAGAGGGATCAACATTTTAGCCTCTCTTTGTGTTAGGCAGACGTAATTTTGTTTGTCCTGTTTTCATCCTTTATCATCTAAAAAAAAAATCAGAACACTGAAACAGGTGGCATTTGCCCAAGGGAAAAACTACAAAGAAAAATGTGCTAAAAGCCACTATCCCAATGCTCAATAAGGTTTGGCCAAATCCATTTGAAATCTTTACTCTTCTGTCATGACTGTAATCATAAGCCATTCAATCAGTGAGTCATTTTGTGGACCTATTCATTGTGCAGCAGGGGCATTAGCTTTCAAAAACATCTCAGTAACAAAGAACAAGATACTGGAATTATTAAAAAGCTCCAAACAAACAAACAAAACGCAAAAGTATTTAGAAAACAAATGGATGAAGAAATTGCACTGACTAAATTTGATACTTGGTAAAAGACTAGGAAAACTAGTTGCTTGACTGTATTTTTCACTGTGATATAATTCATCTCCATTGCTAGAATTACACCATTAACAGTAAAAAAACATGTATTAGCTACTTCCTACTACAACATATATTATAGATTTGCCAAAAATTCTATTATATTTATTTACCTCATTAGAGTCACACATCTTGATGAAACTTTCTGATGAGGTGCAAACCTTCTTTTCCTCTCCAATAGTTACAATGCCTGGAGAAGAATAAATATTCTCATTACTTAGAATTCCTGGTACAGCTCAACTTCCTTTATATGAGATCACCTAAGAATTTATTTTAACATTGATATCTAGGCTTGGTTGACAATTGAGAGTCTGGAGCAACTCTCCTGTGAAGACAAGCTGAGGCAGTCGGGATTACACAGCCTGGAGACCTTGGAGCAGCTTTCCAGTAAGTAAAAGAGAGCTGGAGAGGGACTTCAAACAAAAAGTCTGCACATGCTGCAGTAGAGCAAGGTTAGACATAAGGAAGAAATTCCTTATTGTGAGGGTGTTGAGCCACTGGAACATGTTCCCCTGAGAAATGGTGGACATCCCATCCCTGGAAGTGTACAAGGACAGGTTGGATGGGGTCTTGAGCAACCTGACCTAGAGAAAAGTCCCCCTGCCCCATGGTAGGGGCTTGGAACTTGGTTTTAAGGTGCCTTCCAACTAAAACCATCCTAGGATTCTATTCTATTTCAGCCAGCACAAAACTAACATGTCATCTATTTAGTAAAAGCCCTAGTAAGAAACATGCAGATAACAACTTTTCTGCCATTTTAAAAAAAATCTTTATTCCCTATTTTGGTCAGCACAACGATTAAAAAAACAGAAATTATTTGCAGCCAGTTCATACACTTAAAATATTCACAAACCTTCTCTACCCTCATGTGGGGAAATGTGCTGTATATTGGTTTCAAACATATTGATCCGGTATAAAGTTTCTTTCACAAGTTATAAGAAAGCATTACACAAACTTCTACTTTATTGCTTCTCTTTTCAGAAATAATAAGTAGAATCTGCTACCTTGCTTCCTTTAGCTAATGTCCAGATACCAAACCAAAGACTAGGAAGAAAAATCTGCAATTAACACATTTATCATGAAAAATTGTTCTTTTCTAATATTAATCAGTGTTTTTTAACTGAATCTACAGGAAACAGGTACATTCACAGAATACACACTGTGTAGCTTAGTTCTCTATGAGCCCTCTAAATGGAATTAATAAAAAAATAGTCATGAATATTAACAAAATAAAAGGTTATAGAAAGAAAAATTAATCCATTTGATGGGGTCTGTACAGATAATTGCTTTTTAAACTCACCTGCCATGCTGCGAAGGAAAAAAACCCCAATAAATAATAAAAAACGCAATTTTTCTTTCCTCTCATGAAAGAATAATGTCAAACATTTTATTTCCGGTTAATTGAAATGTTTATTATTCATGAACCTGTTTCTTTGCCAAGAAATGAAGCATCTTTTATATCTCCACATAACAATTAAAATTATACTGTGATTTTATTTTAGTCCAAGAAAACAAAACAAAGATGAGAAACTCTCTGTTGAGAGTATGATTACCCAAAGCTCTGTGGGTTGAGAAATCACTAAGGCCATAACATGTAGAATTAAACCAGTCTTATAGAAGGAAGGAATTTAATTACCATCACCAACATAAGAATTCTCAGACATTTCAAGATTTCAAATCCCTTTTAATCCAAATTTTGCATCCTCTCAAAACACACCTAGGTGCATATCCTCACATTATTCTAACTTCCACCATTCAGGCTTTAGCCCCACTCCCTCTCTACCTCTCTTTCCACCACTTTCTTAGTGTTATTATCAGCATTGTTGGTCCTCATCAAGGTTTTTGAAAGCAATGAATCTTGCCATGTCCCTGTTCACCTCTGCAGAGACAGCTGATACCCTGGGATCTCACATCTCCAACTCAGTGTCCTACCACCAGATTAAAAGTCACTCTCCACATGAATGACAAATTAAACTTTTTAGGTAAGAAGAGACTAAGCCAAAGCCCCATGCCAGATTTTCATTACTCTGGGAAGATGGACAAGATTGGCTCAATTTTTGTCAGGTCTGGAAATGCAGTTCATCTTTTATACACTGCCTAGACTAGTGGGTAAAATGGCAGAGAGAGACACTTAACAATTGTTTCAGAAACACTGAACAGCTCATTTCAGATACATGGAAGCAAAGCAGTGGAATACTTTCTTTTGTGAAGTCTTAACTTTTCATTTAGTGCATTTTATTTGCATACCATACTGGCGAAGATCCAAGCACAGATTAGCTCCATCCACTACGGTGGCGTTTCGGCAAATGGTCCACAGATTGAAGTACATGTAAACAGGCAGAGAAGTGAAAGCTGTAACTCCAAGCCAGGCCAACATAAAGATGTATGTCAGCATAATAAACTGCAACAAAAGAAGGAAAAACAAAACCAGCGGTAAGTCAGAACTCAACTGATGCATTGTTGGAAAGAAAGGAAACACAGAGAAATAACAAATTCATCTATGACTGGCTTTGTCAGTTTCTGTCCTTATTTAATTTATGGTTTTGGTCTGATAATCAATTAATGATTAGGTCAAAATGATGCCAGAGCTCTAATGTGACGTTTCTGAAGAACCAGAATTATGCTTCCAGAAGTGCAAGCTTACTCCCTGTTCCTCTCACTCGTGTGCCAGAGATGGATGCAAAGCAGCACACCTGAAGTACAGACAGTATCACCACTACCCCATAGTTAGGACAAGAGGCCCTATGGTTGTATCTTCCACTATCAATCATGGCACAAAAAAATTAAAATTAAATACAGTAGGCTTTGCTTCTTTTGCTTTTAAAATTGGGCTCTTAATAAAAATGAGTATTTATCCATGACCGCCACAAAAATCTCACTGGCAAATCCATTTTGCATTCAACCAATGAGACTATTTTTTTGCTGTTCTGTTATTGCACTCAGACATATTTGGGGTCTACATACAAGCAAATTCATCATTCAGAAAAAAAAAGTAAGTAAATGTCCTACAAATATGTAAACATACTACCTTGCTGCTCCTTGGCTGGCCTGACACCACTGGGAAACACTCTTATTAATAACAAACAGTCTTTTAATTTTATGCTGTGAAAAGGATATGGAGAGGCTACAAGCTAAAATGTGGAAATTAGTCTCTAAATATTGAATCCAAATAGCCCCAGCATTTGGTGGCTTCAGAAATGCTGATGAATCTGAACACATTATTGGAACAAAAAAAATTCATCACACTAACATCTTTCTAGCTGCTTACCTCAGAAAAATATTGGCTCTGAGAATAAGAATTATTTTAGAAAGCTGAATAAGCTGATCAAAAATCTGCTAAAATTAAACCTTAAAGAGTAAATAAGTGGAAAACAGAAGATATTTCCTTGTTTGTTTTTCTTATTTTTTAAATGTAAGATCTCTCAATTCAGGTAATACAGGAAAAAGCCTAATATAAGTACAGATTTTAGCTATGGAAATCCAATAAGGTCATAATCTAAAAGCTTGTAACTGGTACTAAAAATTGCAGCAGGGTGGCTTATCCACATTGATCTGATAGGAAAAGCAATCCAAAACAACAAAGGTCTGAATTTTAAATTATATACTTTTATTGCTTAGAAGTTACAGGATGGATGTCCTCAAGCATTGTTAAAGAGACCTTAATTTGATTTACTTTAACTCACTTCCAAATATTATTAAATAAAAGTATTTTAATTCTGAAGAAGGATATTTACATAAGGATTTAATGTAGTTTAATTAATCCAGTTTAACATTTATTTCAGATTAATTTTCCTGATTGTCCCTAGGTAAATGAGACTCATAGTAGTAGCTGGAAAAGCTGTTTTGCTGGAAAAGCTACTTTTGATATCAGTTTTCTATCCTTTTCTTGAATTAGTGCTCCATGCTTCAATACTCATACCTTATATCCATGCTTACCAGTTTGAGAGTTGCAAACTGTTTTAACTTTTCCCTCAACATCCTACTAATTTAAAAATAAAAACTGATCTGCATGACTAATTTATATGTAGAGATTTCTAAAAATGCATTCATACAGGTAATGGCTGTCTTCCTTACCAAATTTTCCCAATAACCCACTTACTAGAAACCCAACTGGTGAAACAGAGAAAGTGATAGCAAAATCCAAAATAAATATCCAGCCTTGAATTAGGCTATAGAAATTTCCATGGGTCAGTTGCTTTATATATTGGAAATTCTATTCTATCTATTGCAGAGCAAATAGTTAATACAAGTAAATACTATTCTGTACATGTTCCTTTTTTGTTGTTTTGATTGTTCTTTTACTCTTTTTCTTTTTTCCTTTCTCTATTATAATGTTAATGAAATAATATCTGGCTCAACCCCAGGCATGCACTCACAAATAATTACTTGGAAAATTACTTAGAAATGTAGATTCAGGGATATAATTTCCCAATTAAAGGACTATGTCTGATCTTAATTTATTATCAGGCTAAAGACTTGCAGTCATTCTTTTTTAAGGCAGGAATAATAAATAAGAAAGAAGACTGTCTTGGTATAGACTTTAAATTCTCATTTATTCTAGAAGTGTTTTAAAAGTAAACCAGCCTCCTAGACTATATTCTTAGCTTTTCAGAAACAAATAAGTCTGAAGTCTAGCCTGTGATCCTTCTAGAATTTTTGAAATAAATAATATTTAATAAATTTAGTACATCTCAGTGTAGCACATCCATAATTATTTAATGGAATAATAAATATTTTATATTAGTTACATTACTGAAATGTAATAACTGCTTTTATTACTGGGCTCCATATAGATTTGAGAATCTTCCTATTGTGTGATTAGCACCAAATGGAGAAAAAAAGATAGTCCTTGCCATGAACATTACAAATACTTTTTAATATCTATTTATTTTCTGATCTGTGGTAATGATGAAGAAGCATACTCAAAAATTGCCACTGAGATAATACAAAGAACTAGCATAGCAAAGAGAGGAAAAGCAGAGCTTATTAGCCTATAAAAATCTGCCTTGGGCATAAATTGATAGTAGAAATCTGTCAGATGTTAGCTGCTGTG
The DNA here is from genome assembly GCA_034336665.1 of Luscinia megarhynchos. Lineage (NCBI taxonomy): Eukaryota > Metazoa > Chordata > Aves > Passeriformes > Muscicapidae > Luscinia > Luscinia megarhynchos. The sequence goes on along the minus strand of CM067566.1, from coordinate 34,916,966 downwards.
AGTCACAAGAGCTGCCTTCTCAGAGAGAATTGTCTGCTTGTTATGGAACAGATTCCCTTTAAAAACATGAATCTGACTGTTTTGGTATGTCAGAAAAAGTTGATCAAATGATGATTTAGGTTTAAAAACATATTTTAGATAAGGAAGAACTTCAGTTTTCCTCTGCCAGTTGCTTTCAGCTGAAGAGCCAGTGGCCAACAATGTGCCTAATTTCATCTCATAACACCACAAACACCAAGAAGACAGGAAAAAATATGGAAGCTTCCTTTGTTTATGTAAGAATAACTAAAATACACAACTTCAAGTTAAACCAAGTGTAATTATGGGTTCTGCCTGGAAGCTGCTATCACTGATCTTGGTGAAGCAAACCACAGAAATGTGATCTGGGCAGTTATATACTTCCTGCTGTAAGGGCAGTAAAAAAAGTTTAAGCTTGCACAACAAATTATTAGTTTCTAGCAATAGCAGGTGGCAACTTGTAAATTCTTTTTATAATTGAATGAAACTATGAATTACCTGATTTTTAAAAACGCATAGGAAAATAAAGTATTTTTTAATATAATTTTCTCTGCTGTTACAACCTTCCCTTGTTGCTCAAGAGAACTTGCAAGGAATGTTTAAGGAGCCTGTTCACTCCAGGAATTAAATTCAGAACTCAATCCCCTGAGATTCAAAGGGATCTTTCTCCTTTGAAGTAGCATTCTGCTACGTGACAAGCTGAAGATTTCTGAAATAGCAGTGTAGAGTCTTAAAGAGGTATCACAGTTTGTTCTTTAGCATCCTACCTATTGTGTTCATAGTGAGAATTACTTTCTCTGATCAGTTCAATTTTCACTCTAAGAAGCCAAACATATAAACTCAAAACAAAACAGAAGTGATAGTGAAATTCATCTACCAAATCATGAAGATAAAAGATTGTTAATTTAAACTCAGCTCACATTTGCAAAGAATAGATTAAATGAATAATTATTTGAACAAACAAATCTTTGACTTATTAGTAGTTATTTTTTTGTATCATCACCACAGCTTGCAAAATGCTCTTGTCAGATTTTGTAAGCTTTTCAGAGCCTGTAATGGCTTTTCTGAGTTATAAATTATCAAAGATGGCAAATCATCAGCCTTCTGGAATGATTTTTAAATCAAAACGGATGAATGTCATGAAGTAGGTATTTCAGAGCATATTCAGAAATTGTTTGTGTGGAGCACAACTTCCCTGGTGGTCATAGCTGGTTGAAATCCTTTTTCCACTGAAAACATTACCCATATCCTATCTATTTTAATAAGATCAAGATTGCAGTTACTGGTTGGTTTTTTCCTCCCTCCTTCTTTCTAATTTATGGGTACTTGTCCCATGAAAAGCACATTCATTAAATTTCAAACACTGTTCTTGTTTTAGTTTTGCTATAAATAATTTAGTACCCCTGAAGAAACATTGTATGATGGCTTCAGTGACCCTAGGGACAGAGACAGTGAAATCTTAGCTAGAAGGTACAGTGTCTACAAACAGAAATTGAATGAAAAGGATATGAATTAGACCTCATTCATTTCATCTTATATGGACACTACTGTATAATAGAGAAACACAGCAACCAATCAAGTGCCCAAATAAAACTTAACTCCAGAAAACTCATGTTGCCATGTAATTTTATCTTCCAAACCACTCAGTACTTGCTTTTACACTTTCTCTCAATCTCATCATATATTTATTTTATATGAACTCCCTGATGTGAACTTTCAAAGCAGAGAGTTGCAGAAAGATGTACGTTTTCTTATTTTTGCATCATATTTAGATTTATTATCCTATGACACACACAAAAAGTGGTTACTACCACCTACATGAACTAAGAGATTCCTTCCAAACCTCTTCACAGCTTCAGAAATTCTCTTAGATGGTTTGTGCCAGGGATCAAAGCCCTGCCTACAGAGATCATGTACATCCATCCTGCTCAAAGCCTATCATGCGTCATTATGAAACCCTTGTGGTGCTGGACATCAGCCAGAGTAATCCCAGGGTTAGCCTGGATGTCTCTTATGGGAATATTGGGAAGCACCTGAATTCTTCAGTGCAGTGTAGTCCTGGTTTTGGATTCATTTTTCCAGCAGGAAATGCCAGAACAAGGTGCTGTGTTGAATTTTTTGGCCACACGGAAGGATGAATAGATCTTTTCAATTTCTTCCTGAATTGTCCTTTCTCTCAGACATCTCATTCACTTTCAATTGTCCATATATTTGATTTCAATGCTAATAAAAACTAATTTAGTTTTAGCACTTTGGCTAGCCTCAAATTCATAACTGACCTTTGGCTTTCAGGACTTCTGCTTCGTCTTGTTCATTTTACCCAGAAAAAATTCCTCTGAGTTGTTGCTACTGTCTCTTTACCCTGCCCACATTCTGCATAAATGCATTTGCATACTCTTTTTAAATTATTCATTGCAGCTGACACATATTTTCTCAAATGCTGAAATTTGTCTTGATGCAGTTGTACTGAGAGAGTACTGATGGAGTGCACAGTTCTCTCTTCAGGTTACATAAAGTCAGATTTAAAGTACTACGTGTTCCCACCTCGTCTCTTTGTGTTCAATTTTCTATAATGCAGGGTTCTGACTGCACTTCAATCGACAGTCCAGACTTAATAAGGGCTCTTTATCAATAAACTTTTATGACAGAGTAGTTTAAAGATTAGTTCCTGTTTATCACCTGTATTATTACCCCACAGGAGTTTAGTTCTTTTCAGAGGTTCAGATTTCATCCAGCAGAATTTGCATTTTTTTTTCATTTTTAAAGAAGAATCTTTACATAAATATTTCCACCTCTTCCCAATGTATTTTTTTGTGACAGCATCTTACATGTATCATTCCCCATATGCAAATACGAAAGACAGCAAGTAGAAAACTTACTGAGTTCTTGTGGAAAACATTTTAACAATGCAGAAGCTAAAACAGCCTCAGCTGTTTATTTTAAAATGTTGTCTAGAACCAAAAATGCTATTATTTATTTAAATATAAACAAATAAGAAAATGAAAAAAAATTGTGCAGATATCTTTAGGCATTAACCTGTTTAAGAAGGACTGTTGAGTAGCTCACAAGGAAATGGCCTCTAACATTTTAATTTCTGCACTAACTAGCGTCTCCAAATCCATGCCTCATTCACAGAGAGAGAAAAGATGAAGCAAAAATATTTCAACTTTTCTCATTTTATATACAATGCTTCTGGAAGAGACTTGTTCTTATATTATCACTATGCACTGTAAACCACAGAAAATACACATGTGCAAAGTCTTTTATATAGCATCACTTTCATTGCTAACAATCACTGGTTGGACATTTATCATTGCCTCTACAAAACATGTTCATTCTCTCTCTCTCTCTATCATATTATACTCCCAGGCACTGCTCCAAAGTCTTGTTGAAACATGGATAGATTTCATGGTGTGCTATTACTGTCATGTGGTTGATATTCCTTGGCTTACATTCAAGTCAACTGTTTCAAGAGCAAAAAAAGCCAATATTGGTCCAAATTTCTCTCCATAGACAGATAGACTTCTCAGGTTTGTCTGACTGAAATTCATTCATATTCTGAATATTACCTAATGAGAATTTACTTTGATTATTAAAATATGTTAACCAAAAAATATGAAATCTCAGAAAACTGAAATTATATTTTGGAACAGTTACAGATAGTTTAGATGGAAGAACAACTGATCTTGTCACAACTAGGATCAATTCTCACTGTTGCTTTCTGCTCTTCATCTATTTTTTTATCTGTACATCTATTTTCCTAAATGTGTATTTCAAGGTTAAAATATTCCATGCATTATTTATATCCCTTTGGAAACCATTTAGGTGCAAGTATAAAACTGGCTTACCTTCTGATTTGTGCTGTTGATTTTTTGGTAGTAGTGTAGGAGGAGATTTCCACAGTCACGTCAGAAATGATTCTCTAACAAATTGATTCACTTTTTGAAATATTGCTCAGTAAACAAATGGATGAAATATCAGTTTGAAGAAGATGGCTTTGTATTGGTGCAAGTCTGAGTTTTACCTTGAGATGATACAATTTGTCTCTTTGGTACTTCCTTAGAAACCAAATATTCTAATTTATTTTTTATTTCTGAGTTTTCTTTAGAATGTTGATGGGTTTATAGCATTGTGTTTCCTAAAGTTATCATTAATTGTTTTATATATCCTTCAGGTAAGACTATAATTTTTTGTTGCCTGACAGGCTTCTAAGGCCTATAGGAAGCACTGGATCTTTACTGCTCCTTGCCAAAGCAGAATTTCCTATGTAATTTTTTGTTTTACAATTTTTCAAACTGAATTATTTTTTCTCAGAAATGCATATGCTTGTATTTTTCACATTAGCAAAGTTATCATCCTCCTTTCATTTTTCTTTCTGAGCTTATTTTTCTAATGCTAGGAGGTGCTCTCTAATAGTATAGATAAGGCATTTGCTTTGTGTTTAAATGTGATTGAAGGTAAATAACTTGGTTTTTAAACTGGCTTTTTAAAAATATGGATTGGATACCTTCATTAAATACTCCTTTTCATGTGCTCTCCTTTCTATGTTCATGCCACATAACTGTTCAATTTGAAGACATAAAATACAATAAACAATCAGTTCCATCATTACCTTTTCCCTGAAAATGTGGGCTGGTCCTAGTAGTAAATTTTCTAGGTTATGCTACCAAATAGCTGATAATTTTTTTATAAAGTGTTGAACCATACTCTAATGGTTTTCAGTGATGACAAGTTTTCCATACACAGATGAAGATATGACACCCAGCTGGGAAAGTACTGAACAATACAAACTGTTTACATTTTTCACATTTCCAAAATTTGCATTGCAACAATTTTTTCAGGAGGATTCCATGGTTTGTAGTTGGAAACAAGGCAGTGAAGCTTAAACTGGAAAGCAGAAATAATAGTTATGTCTAAACAAATACGTCACTCAAGGTTAATACTTGGCTGTCAAAAAAAAAGTGTTTTCTTTCCTGATATATTCTTAATGGGCTTTGAGAAACCTATGCAAAAATGAAGGGCTAGGGACCTTCCTTGCTTGTTTCCTGTCCTCCCAAGCATTCAAAGTCAATAACACAGCCTTTTAAGCTTTTATTTTAACCTTAAATAAATTTAAAAGTTTCCCTCCTTCCTGTGCAAGCAATGCCAAAAAATATTTACAAAGCTAATTATGAATTTGCAAGACATCAACAGGAATATGGTTTCTGTGGGTTTTCTTTCACCATAAAAATAATGAATTTGTGATAATTTCACTGATATACAAAGGCTTAAATAGCTATAAAAAGAGTAAGATGTCTAGATGCAGTTAATAAATTAGCCCGTGAGAACAAGGATCAGGGGAAAACTGTCTTCATCTGATGAAACATTCAAGTTAAAGCTAAGATGGATTATCTGAACATGGGGGAAATAAGCTATCATCTTGAGCAATTTATGATGATCAATAAAGGGAAGCTAAAGCCCATGGAGAAAGTGCAACCTCTCCCAAAGTTAAGCATGCTTTGGAAATGTATGACAGCAGTTTAATTAACAAAAAATACTTACTGACTGTTCTCACATGCCAAGAAAAAAATCTGTCATCAATGTGCAAGACAAAAAAACACAATCTGAAGCAGAAACAACCAGTTCATCCACTTTATCACCAACATCAACATTGCTGTCAGTGAGCAGCAAGACCAAGAGAAGATGAGAAGGTACTGGCAAGGCACATTGCAATGTCTGGCACACTCCTCTATTAAAGGAAATAATGAATAGCACAGTCAACAAAAGGGTTGCATATACAACACATGGGAAGTTATGGGGAAAAAGGAATATCAAATGAAAATATGATTCTATATGTGCAGTATTCCTGAGAAAATCTGGAGCCACACAATAAAGAAAAACAAAAAGGCTTGGACAGATTACAGAAATAAGACAGAAAAAGAAGTAGTCAGCACCTAGATATGCATAACAAAATAATTTCTGAGCTCATTGCAAAATATTTCTAAAAATATAACAAATAGTGGAAAAGATAACTTGCTTTCCTCTTGCTTTTCAAGATGCTGTATGTGTATTAACAATGCTGTTGGGAGAGAATGACGTAAAGATGACTCAACCATTCAACTGAGCTTTGAATTATTGCTAAGGCTTGTTCTTTCTATTTCAAGATTCAGAGCAGAAAACTGCAAGGAACACAGTTCTCTAAAGAAATTCTAATGCTTGTTTAGTTTCCAGGTATAAGATGAATTCCAACAACCTGTAAAATTGGTAATATGCTTTCTTTCATATGTTTTCTTTTCTTCATACTAACTCTAGCTGTGTTTAGATAGAAAATGTAATTCACCTAAATTCCAGCTAAAGGGGCCAGGCAGGATACATCCAACTAATGTATATAGTTGACTGAAGAGCTTAATATAAAAGACAACTTAAAAGATTTGAGGGTTACTCTCTTTGCAGAAAATAGGACAGTCACAAAAAAATTCAGTTCATATGACAAAGTTTGCCTAAGCCTCCCTCTACTTTAACTACTGAAGGACCATAGGCCTTTCTCTTGACATCCTTAGTGACATCCTTAATTAGGTGGGATATGTCTGTGTCATAATACATTTCCTCTGAAATTAACTACTCCATTAGCTTCTGGGTAATTTGTGGAAAAAAAATCATGAGCTATTTCATTCAATTCATTCAAGTTAGCTACCTGAAAGGTCAGATGACTGCAAATCTCACCTTACCCATTTCCCATATCATGGTCTGAAACCATTTACACCATAGACAACTAGATATGTATGAAGAAGAGATTTTTAGATACTTTCCCTAGTTAAGGTTGGTTTAAAGGATTCTGGACCCAGAAGTATACCTGCTGCCTTGGAGAGAAGGTCCTTTATTTCTCACAAATATGGTATGAAGCATACTATATCTGTCAGATGGAGCAGAATTTTATCAGAAGCAAGGCCTCCCTGTCTGATCAGCAGTTTTTCCCCAGAACATCCAGACACAGTATCTAATTTTCAGAAATGAGAGCTTCACTTCTAACATTCAGAAATAATACATCTGTTCTGGGTGGGAAAGCCAGCTGAGCCTGCTCTTAGCTCTCTTCCTCCTGTTACACAAAGAATCAAATGTCAATATGATGCAGTTTCACTGCCTCTAGAATAACTGGTCTGGTAAGGAAAAGATGAAGTGACGAGTTCACAGATGGTTTTTCAAAACATTTGTGCAGCTTCCATAGTTTTTTTGCACAATATAATCTGGAAATATTTTGGGACATTCACGTTTTAGTTTAGGCACTCGAAGCATGTGTGAAATAGCACAGAGGTAATCAGGTACCCAGAATTACTTTCAAAGGCAGAAAAATCTTTGTCAGTAATTAAAATTAAATATTCCTGAAATTAAAGATACAAAAGATATATGTAAGTGAAGTTTAGAATACATCTTTCTCTAGAGACTTAACATAGTTCTTTCAAAAAGCAAGGTACAAAGACATAGAAATGCCATGATGAAGTCTATATATAATATTTTCTGATAAAATGAAACAAAAACCAAACCTCCTTTCCCATTTTATAGCATACCGTGGGGGGCGAAAGTGTCATTGTATTTCTTTGTTCACTTTCTTCTACTAACTCAATAAGCAGATATTCTAAAACAAGGTGTAAATGAGGCTTTCCATGGCCAAAGGATCTGTATATAAATAGGCAGAGTATTAAATTGCAAACATGAAAACAGTGTTATGGTTGGCTTCAGGCCTGTCCCCCATTCTTTACTAATCATGCTGCAGCACATTTATATATGACTGTTTATTTAATACTCTAAAAGCATGTTCAGGCATGGAAAAACGAAGCCCAGAAAGAAAGCCATCCTTCCTCTAATGTGACTGGCATTGTTTCACTGCTTTTGTTTTACTTTTCACAGTAAATTAAGTCTGCAAACGTTGCCAATGAGAGTCTTCACTGTCATTTTCACAAGGCTTCTCTCAGATGTGAGAGGCTCTACTCCATGGCAGCACTGACATGACTTGGATGCTAAGCCTCTGAATGCTCACATCAGCTGATAAGTCAGCTATACAGTCACTGCAAAGGTTAGGGCAAGCTATTTCTTTTCCCGTTATTTCAGGGGAAAAAAATTCCTTTTGCCCATTCAGGGCTAGAAAGTGGGCTATTTGCAGCTCAGGATGGAGGTCAGGAAGGGCACATGAAAAGTTCCTTCAGATGTTGGCTATCGATGTTCTTAAAAGCCTGCCTTTTCAAAAATATTTCTTAAAAAGAAGAGGAAAAAAGTTACTTTTCATACCTTCATATATAGAAATTCAGCTCATCCATGTAATGTTAAAATAATTTTTCTCTCAAAAATTTTTATTGATTTTTTTCCCTCCATTTTCATAATATGTTTAGTCACAGACAAAACAAATTGGGTCATGCAAAATATTAATGGCATACAACTGGTGACAATGATAAAGCTGAAGGACTTCATTATAAGACTTTAACATGCTAAACTTCTATTTAGAAAGACATCAACAAATTTGATGTGAAATCATAGTCACAACTGGAATTTTTTACAAAGGTATTTTTGATGAGGAGCCATTTTTATAATTTTATTTTTTCAAAACAACAAATATCCTGTATGTACATTTATCTGTTAGTATTAAGGCACTGCTAAAAGAAACCAACTGTTTAATCTTTGACAGTTTAGATTTTAATATTTACAAAAGTACAAGCTCAGAACTGTATACGAGGAAGCCTTCTTGCAACTTTTAGTATCTGCTACCCCTTTCAATAACATTATTTCATTTTGGCAACTGTACACAATAAAATTTTGTTTTTAGCAATTGAACAAATTGGCCTTGACACACAATACTGATTTGGTTTCATTTACCTCTCCACTATTCTTTTTGTTCTTCTTAGGTCTTACTGCTTTATATCATAGCATTAAGGAACTAAATAATTTCTAAATGTGTCTCTCTTAGATTGAAATATTATCTAATTCCAAATATATATATATATATATATATATTTTTAATCTAGGATGTTATTTATCCCTTAAGAATTTTAAGTATGAGACAAAGAAAATCAACCTAGTGAAAAGGATATTAAGTTTTAATTGACATGCACCCTTTAGAGTACAGACACTAAATCCAGAATAATAATCCAAAATAATTCCAGACATTTGTATAGGAATCTTACTGACATATCATCAAAAGGAGACAAACAATCAAACAGCAGGTTTGTGGGGTTTTTTCACTAAGAAAAAGAAAAAAACTTCTGCTGACTTAAAGAATAATTACAACAAGGTATTAAACTAATAGACAGATTATTCTAATTGTGATCATAAGCAGTACACAGCCTTAACCTTAGCTGCACAATGTGTATCAACCCAGAGCTTCTCAAATTAGAATACAAGCATTGCAAATTACTGATGAGGAAAGAAAAGCGTTGAAGGAAATAATGTAATGAATCACTAATAATAACAATGATATAAACCACAGAATAGCTGTTTAACCATTCATTTCTGCTAGACCCATACTAGAGAATTACAGTTATCGAAATAGTGAGAGGATGTAGCAGTGCTCTGCTGCAATATTGAGGACAGGCATTCATGGGAGCTGTGAAGAAAAATAGTGTTCTGGAAATCTTGCTACTCGATACAGAATTGGAACTAAATTAGTAGGTCGTCAGTGAATATAGATTAGAGACTTCTTTCCAGAAGATGGAAGCAGTGTTGGCATAAGAAATGACTGCTCTTAATTTAAAATGTTCTCAGTCTTTTTTTATATATTTATTTAAAGGTTTTAAAGCAATCTTAGTCAAAGTGCCAAAATCATACAATGATGACAAGAATGAAAGGAAAAGAGACAAAAACACAGGATTACTGTGGAGCAGGTTACACCTACTTAGAGATGATATACACACTGAATTCCCTAATTTACAAGATGCAGATCATCTGTGTCCAGTTTAACCTTAAATGTCAGGATATTCAAAATACTAGTTTTGAAAGTTTTTGTGAGACTGGAAGTATCTATTACTTATATTTGTTTAGACTGTATTCCACTTATTTAAGAGTGGACAGTTGTAGTAGAGTACAGTGGGAACAAACGCTGCCAACTAATTTATATATTATTTAACATTAATGTAGCATAAAAAATAAGAATACTCTAACACCCAAATCTATTTGGTTGCATTCATTCATTCAATATTCATCACAAAATATGAGGTTATGATGCAGACTGTGTTTTCAGAAATATCCAACAGCTACCAAGTGTACAGGCCTCTTAGCTTAGAAGCAGAACAATCAAATATCAAAAAAATTAGTTACTTACCTGACACTGAACAGAAATGTTAAAATAATGCCAGTTGAAACAGTCAGCAATTTTAGCATGATAAACTTCCATTTTAGTCCTAGTACAAATCAGAATTTCTTGAATCCAGGTTTTCCAGGGTCATAAGTGAATGGTCTCTCCAAATCAGAGATTAACACAGGAGTAAATAATGGGCTTTTTGCCATTCAGAAACAAAATAGAACCTGATGACAGGTCTCAGCCTGTTCCAAAGAGGAACAGGTAAGATTTCTCAAATAACTGAAAATATAAGCAAGGGAAATATTATATTCCCAGTAGAGCTGGAGGCTTTACAGTTTTAGTCCTGTCCAGTGCAGCTTTTGTTGCTGAGGTAACAAGCTTTCTCATTCAGCTGGTGGAATCCATGGCTCCTGAGCAGCAAGAACTACTTAGCGTTTAACCAATACAGAGAATATTTATAACTCTGTTCTCCTCTGCTGTAAATTTTAAACACTGAAATGAGGAATCACAAAATATTAAAGTAAAACAAAACCAAAACCTAAGCATCACAAGGCACTAAAAAATATACAAAGCATAATGAATTTGTTGTAAAAGCTTTCTTAGCCACTTACCCAGGCACTCACACATCTGCCACAAGTGGTGATTTTGAAATCTCCATAGAGATCCTTGATGGCACCAGTTGTAAAGAATCCCTCCACCATCAGCAGAATGCCATATACAAAGAATGCAGCTGCTACACCATATATCACGTACTTGAAGATGTCAATCCTGTATAGGAACAGCAAAAATTAATTGTCTGCATAAATATTTAAAGCTGACTATAAAATTTCAGGGTGAGATAATCAGATCCCCTGAGTCTCAGACTTTATGACTGACTGGAGTCAGTGTAAGCAGTGATGTGCCATAGAGGAAGATGAGGACAGGAATGAACTTTGAAATAAAATAGCATTGATACAAGAACCACTGGCTCGTTAAATCTAATTAAATGTGAAAATGGATCTGTTTAGGTAATACAGCAAAATTCTCACATCAAATCAAAAGTCAGTTACTTTTCAATTTTTTTTCCTGTAAATGAAGTGGAAAAGAAAAAAAAAATAGAAAATTAAAAGGAAGTAAAAATCTCTCACATCTCCTAAGTCAAACATTCTGCCCAGCACTTAGGTTGTACAAGATATTTAGTTACAATCTTCAATAAAACGTTTTGCACATACAAGTAGTTCTCAAGCTGCAATGTCAGTCTGTGCTATCATCTCGTTATTCTCCCACTTATTCTCCAGTGGACAAAGTGTTTGACACAGAATAATAAAGTCATCAAGAGAGATTCCTTACTTTAAACCAGAAACATATTATTCCAGAAGTAATGAGGCCAGATCATCTGTAATTCTTCTATAATGAGGCTTTAAAACATCATTTCACAGACACACAGCTGAAGCAACAGAGGGATGGGATGCAGTGTGACATGCAGGGTCCCAGCAGGCTCAATTCACTACAGAGATTACCTGTGGGGTTGTTCTGCCCAGCACTGCCTATAAGTTCAGCATTGGCTCAAGGAGACTGTGCCTCCTAAATGTTCTCTCATGACCAGAATTTGTGAAAAGATTTTCACTAGCATCTCTCTGCTCTGTTGTCTAAACTTTGTAACTTTCCTACTGACCATAGTCTTAGATCAACAGATTTCAAAGTTTGCTACTTGAACTTCTCTAAAATGCTAGCCAGAGTAAATTTTCAGTTTGTTGATGTGACAGGGCAGGAGCTGTGCAACTCTTTATAAAATGGTAAGATGGTACTAAATTCCAGTCTTATTCTCCGGGTCAAGATAGTGATGCCATGTAACAGTGAAAGACAAAAAATAAGGCTGAGAACCATTAGGATCTGCCAAACTAATTTTGACATGCCCTTACCCACACTAGATGTTTTCTCAAGACAACAATTAATATTTTTATTGGTATGAACAGAGATATTTAATGGTAAGTCCTTAGGAGCATACTTTGCATCATCACCCAAAAGACAACTCATAATACATATTTTGTGTGTATTATACAATAAAAAAGCTCAAAAACCTATTAAAATATTTTTGAGCTTGAATGGTTTTCAAAAAATTCAAAATCAAGCTCAGATCTACTGCATTAAAAATGCAATAAAAATGCAGTTAAACTTCTGACATAATTGGGGATGGGAGAAGTACTATAAATGAATGCTTCTGGAAATGAGGTATATTGTTTTTCCTTAACATTCTAATACCAAAGCACTTCCAGCCTTTTTTTTACACTGCTTTTTGTTTCATATTCAATTGAAAAGAATAAGTCAGTTTCTGTATGGAATCAATATGTGACCAACTCAAAAGCACAAAACAAATTTAACACTGTAAATGGTATGAGATGATGCAGATGAAATTTATTTTAATAGATATAATTCTGATTACATTTTTCTAATGGAAAAATCCCATTTCTGAGATTTGACAGTAATTCAGCCATTGTAACACTTTTTTTTTTAAACATCAAAACTGTGTTTTAAGCCTATCTTGTCATTAGTGATTAAAAAAAAAGGTTACAAAAGTAACCTCTTTGCTACTATTCCATAAAAACTCTTCAAATTCCTATATAATATACTTTAAACAATTGTGACCTTCGCCAGGGGTTGAAGTCTGGGAGTTCTGCCAGCAGCAGCTCTTCTCAGACCTTTATGTGCTCAGTTACAAGCTCTCATTGCCCTAAAGAGATTAGGACTTTTGAGAAGTCCAGAGACTATTTCAGTCCTTACAACAGCCCTTTAAACCATCTGTGCTGAGTCTCCCACTGAGCTGCTTGTGTCAAAAAAGTGTACTAAGAGATCTCTGTTTTTTCTTTAGCCTTATGTGCATCTACAGGAATAACTTTCACTTAAGCTTCCCTTTCATAAAAGGAAAAAATATATATAGCCCAACACTAGCCAAATATAGAAATCTATTTCTTCCTCATCCACTCATTACAGAGAGGTCGTAAAATCTATTCATCAGACTACATGGGATGAAATAGCCAGACTTATTCCAAGGAAAAAGGATCTCCTGTAAAGTAAAGAGTAAAAGGATAAATGAAAATTGTGAGACAACCACTCAACTACCTCTCTAAAAGCCAGATAGAATTGTATTGCAGTGTAGTTACATTTAGTGTCTGCTGTATTTAAAGAAAAAGTACTACAACAATAACTTCATATTTATAGTTTTGAAGATAAAATTGCTATTAAGTTATTCTGCAGCATCTAACACATAAACAGGTCACATAAACTTTTATTTTCTCATTAAGTTATAACAGATAAAAGATAGACCTTATAAAATGGAGATTGCCTTTCTTTAAAATAAAATGTGATTCTTTGTGGATGAACTCAAGGAGATTAATTGCCATCTGTGCTTCAGCAAATTCTCAAATGCTGCAGACAGAGCATGAGCAACCAGGGAGGTAAAAGGGAAAACAGAAGGGGTGGTGAATGTGAGCCAATGGGCAAGGTGGGTAAGGACAAAGAAAAAGAGCAAGGGCTTACACTTGTGTAAGATGAAATAGAAGGAAAGAGGTGTGTAATGAGCAAAGAAAGGAGACAAAACAATAAAGATGCAATTTTGTTCTTCTGACAGGATTAGAAAAACATGCATTGTTCGAAGACTAAAGCTACTCTGGCCTAGGCTGCTGAGTAGAATAAGATGAATTATTATCTAAACATAAAATAATTGTGAAAAGCATCTTGAAATTAGTAAAAGCTATTTAAAAAAAAAATAGAATAATCTAAACCATATTTTGCATACTCTCTTAATCTGATAGATTCCCCATGGATTCTGGATCTGCCTTTCCTCATAATGCTGTGTTCAAATTGTTAAAAACAAAAATATTACTGTTTTTAAATTGTGTTTTAAATCAAGCTGATTCTTCAATTTTTAGCTCTTTCTCTGCTGCTAGGTCATTAATTATTCCATATTAAATAAACTCCTTAATTCATTAGTCTGAATCTGGATTCTAACCAACAAGAAGCATATTTAAAATATCTCCAGAGAAAATGCTTTCTCCTTCTGGCAGAAGGTGTTCAGGGCAACATCAATGTCAACTTCTCAATGAACAGGATGAAACAGAGCACCAAGTAGACTATCCCAGCAGAGACAAGTCAGAGGTGAGTGAAAATATTCTTAGCGAGTCAGACCAATGTTGCAGATTTCCTTCTGTGTATTTTCATGGTGTTTTGGCAAATATAAGTATTAAAAAATTATAATAAATCAGCAAGAGGTAAAATAATTTGTTGAATGATTATGTCTGTGTTCAGCAGGTTTTTGTGAAAACTGTGCTAATATTGTTTTGGAACAATCTACATACTTGCTAGAGATATACATATATATTTATATTTTTTTTTATTTGGTTAGTATAGGAATGTAGTACAGATATTTAGTTGCATTTAACAGCTAAAGTTCACATTAACTTGCCCTGTGACAGGATTCTCATGCTGCCCAGAAAACTATTATATTCAAATAAATTATGTGTGCACTTCAGCCTAAATAAGTGATAAAAGCCTAACATTCCAAAGGTTTTAATTGGCCTACCCACCAGAATATTAAATATTACTGTGGGACTGGTTTTCCTGAATTTATAATTCTGTCTCATGTTTCTATTTCTGAATTTACAACATAACTTCTCCAGTATATACAATTATATTAAGATATTACAAATGTTAATAGGACATGATTGCCAGTAAGCTGTGCCTATACTCTCCAAATGCAAGTAGTTTCAGGCAATTAAATCTATTTCCAAGCTAAAAACCCCACAAACATAATAAGAAAAATAAAATACTAAAGCAATCAAAGTACTGAAGTGTTAATAAGATTACCATAGTACAATATCTAATGAAAAACTGCTTTTTTTTTTTTTTTTTCCCAGCCTACATAGAAAATTTAGAAGGATGAGAAATACATACAAATATTACCATTGGGGTAGAAGGGCTTCTCTTGCTTTTGGGAGGTGGTTTGGGGTTTTTAAACATTTTTTTCCCTTTCAATTACAGGGAATTTTGAATACTTGATGTTTACATCTATAACACACAATGATCTCTGTTATCACTCTTCAAACCAGAAATGCTGGCTCCATGCTGATCCTCTTGCTCCCTAAGGGACTGGTCCTAAGAGGGTGTTAAGACCCTGAGATAGCAGCATCCCCCCTCAAGCTGACTCAAGCCTGTAGAAATAGTTTTGCAAATGTGTTTGTAGAAGACAGACAAGATATAAGGGGATGTTTGCAAGCAAAAAGATCTGTTCAGACTATGCACAAGCCAAGCCCCATGGGACTTTTGAAAAGGTGTGCTCAGGCTCTTCTGCAAAGCAGCTGGCAACAATTTCTTGGTGTCAGTTCATGGCACTGCTCACTTAAACAGGTTGAGCAAAGATAGCAGGTACCATGAAACAGAGGGAAGTTGTTAGGAAAAGGAGGAGGCAAGCAAAGACAAGCTTCGGAAGGAAAACAAATAGGGAGAAAGAAGAATTTATTAACAGTCATGTACTACCTGCAAAGTAAGACAAAAACTCCCAAGTAACAGCCCAAATGAGGTAAAAGAAACTGAAATATTCTCACTGTGAAGTGAAAAAATGAAAGCACTAAGAAAATGTCAGCATAAGTCCATGAGGATTTTTTTCTAGATTAAGTTAATAAGAAGTCTAACTTCTAAATTTCAGATGGGAAGAAAATAAAACTGGTGTATAGAATGCTCAACCAAAGTTTATCAGAAAATGATAAGAGAAAGGATAAGACCAAAAAAAAAGATCCAAAATTAATTTTTATTAAAGTAGAAACAAAATACAAAAGAAAGAAAACAGAGACCTTGATCATGTATTTCTGGAATAAATTTTGTCTGTAATCATACAAAACATTTGCTCAAAACTAAAGCCAGATTGTTAGCATTATATAAAGAAGAGATCATTGTACAACAATATGCAAGTTACATTCACATTCTGCAAGGGCCAGATTTTCTTGTCCAACTCTGAAACAAAGCTGATGTGACATAACTACCCACTGGTTTTAATTTGTAATGTGCAACTCTCTAGAGGCATGCAGAATGGAACCCTAGATCACCATCCTCTAAAAGTTTGTTGTTTCCTTCCTAGGAATGGAACACTTGAGTAGAGATTTCTTGCAGAACATCTAAAAAGCCATATAGAATCCTCAAACTAATGGAAGAAGAGCAAAAGCAGCACAAAGCACTCCTCTGCTCTATGAATCTTGTAGCTTTCTTGAAATAGGAAGAGCTCCAGCACAAGAATTTTAGTAATCATGAAATCTTTGAGTCCAAAACACGGAATTATTACTACAACCGAAGGACGAGGCTTCTCCTCAACATTGCTTGGGGTTTTCTTATAAACTAATTTTGTTCTGTCTAAAACTGCTTTCTTAGAAACTTTTTTTAGTGATGCTAATTACAGAAGAGATCAAGAGCTTTCTTTTTCTGAGGAGGGCAAAACCCCCCCTGGAGCTAGAGCAGAGTCCTGTGCCGACTTCTGGTGGAATTACATGATGGTTGTTTTACACTATGGATATTAAATTCCCAAGCAACCTTTTATAGCAATAAAGCGTAAAAAGATGTGGCAAAAGCATGGGGCAGGATTTGTGAGTGTTTAATTAATACAACTATAAACTTAGAAACATACTAACTACATACTAGCAGTGTAAGACTGATAATTTGTTACTGTATGTCCAGATTGGGATCAAAATAGTAAATTTACCCCTTTCAGATACCCTTTGGAACAGTGCTAGTTTTACATGCACATAAAGCATATTTAGCAATATGGATATTAAATATAAATATACACTTTCCATTTTATCTGTTTATGAAGTGAACTAAGACTAAAGGGAAATAAAGGCAGTTTAAAAAGAAAAGACATTTCTATGGAAACAAACCACCTATTGAGAAAGGGAAAACCATAAGACATGAAGTGATTATAGCTAATCTAAGATTTCAGTCAACCAGGAAGGAGAGCTACTTAACACAGCACTACTAAATAATAGAGATGTCTGCTGAAAAGTAGGAGACTGTATTTGCACAGAAGACGACCAATAAATTCTTTATGTAAGATCACTCTGCTGGTATTCACATCCACTGTTATGAATTTTCCAGATTATTCCACTGGTATTCTCATGTGGTGCTCTGAATCTCCTTATTCAATTTCATAAAATTGTGTCTTTGTAGGTAATTCCCAAGTCCTTAATTTTACTTACATAACT
Organism: Luscinia megarhynchos; assembly: GCA_034336665.1. Classification (NCBI taxonomy): domain Eukaryota; kingdom Metazoa; phylum Chordata; class Aves; order Passeriformes; family Muscicapidae; genus Luscinia; species Luscinia megarhynchos. Next base: position 34,899,461 of record CM067566.1, on the reverse strand, counting down.
TCTTACTGGTATTGCCTTTAACAGAATACAGAAGACTGGACTACATAATATAGCTGAGTAGGTGGTAAATGTGACTTTTCAGCACTGTATAATCTTGTAAAAGTCATGTTCTCAGGTGCTGATATTTTTTGCCAGATTTGATGCATCTGCCAATGATACCAGATCTAAAAAAACCTATGTTCTGTATCTAATGTTTAATATGCTGTATTTTTCCAGTGTTGTTACTTATAAGTGTCTCTATACTCCAATTAAATAAAAACTGTTCTCCTTAAGTAAACTGCATCTTCAATGACACTGTGCTCTCTCTGGTGGTTCCTACCAAATTGTAAAACCCAAAGAAGACACGTGGGTCAAGGCTGGATGTTCCATGCAGAAATAACTTCATTCTTCTACACAATGTCAGTCGTTGTTTCCAAATATGCTATGGCCCAGGTCTGCATAAGTTAGAAATTGCTTGATACAGAGCCTTACATGTTTTGCTTTCCATAATACTAATAGTATTTAAAACATCATGTATGTTCAAATTTAAAGAATGCCAAGCTTTTGTAAGAGATCAAAACTGTATAGGGAAAACCAGATTACCACTATTGTGTTTTAAGTACATGCCTTAAACAGATTCATCACACAATCTAATGCAAATGCTTATAAATATCATATATTATATTAGCTGTCCTTTACTAAAGGCCATACTGCAATAATTTTCACAATATTCCACAAATATAAGTGTAGAATTATTGATGGTAAGTGTAATAATTTAGTGCTACCAGCATTTAACTTGTGATAGCAGCAAAGTCAACAACAATGAAAATAAGACAGCAAATCATAACATCCATTTATCTACCTCTCAAACCATTGTTTTATCACTAAGAGGGGAGATATAAAAGATTTTGCACCATCTTTTTTTTGTTTTACACAAAAGGAAACAGCTGTACATACATATTTATGTATAACATCACAAAGCAATACCTTCTTAATAAACCCTGACTCTATACTAACAGAAAAGTCATCAGCAAGCATCAAACTTGGCCACAGCAATACCTGAAACACAGGTTTCACATTCTGAAAGGAAGGAAAGTTTTAGTCCTAGGAAGGTGGCACCAATACACTGTCTATGAAACTTTCTGTAGGGAGCAAAGTGACAACAGATTTACAGATTGCAATTTTATTTAGTTTACTGTTTGGTTTCACACCTTTAAAGAAAGTGAATTTGCAACGACCTGAATTAGCTTTGTCTGTAGTAGGAAAATGGGTTTAATGTTACTATCAGGGAGATTTCTTCATTTTCCACTCTAAGAGCATGATTCCCTTGCTCCATGGCCTATATATCACAAACATGTGACAGATGGCACTGACTGGCCTTACGTACTAAAGAGAAAGAACTGGAAAAGGATGCTTTTGGGAAATACACAAAACATACCTTGTGCTGCTGTTTTTGTAAAATCTTCTTTTGGAATTTGTTCCAAACACCAGAAAAATATAAAAATCCAGCTCATGCTATGTATACTTGATGATCATATGTCTGTTTCTGCTGACTTTGTAATCTTCTCAAAATCAGTGATTAGGTAAGAAAATCTAATTATACCTGCTACTTTGCAGATTGCTCAGTTTTAGTGAAATTTACAGAGCTGTTAAACTGACAACATCAGCAACATAAATCATTCACCTCTTGCAGTTAAATATTATAAAAGCAGTTGTCAGGGTAATTTAAAGCATCATATGCATTTTCTAAGGCTTCCTTTGGATCACAAAGCAGTAAAATAACTACTCTACAGCCACTGAAAGAATCCACATCCAAAAAAAAGCTTATGATTTCTGCAAATTCCCAAGCAGGCATTCCTTCACTTGGTGGGGGAGTGAGTGGAGGGAAACAGCTGCCATTAGAGCAGTGATAATGTTGATAGTGAAAAAGTCTGGAGCTATAGGCAACCAAGCTTCCCAAAATTCATTCAGAAAGCAATATAATTAGAGGTTAGCTCCCAATGAAAAGGTCACACTTTGAAAATGGAAAACACACTTTGAAATATAAAAACAGTTATAGCCATCCAATGTATTAAAAGCTCATGGATTTAAAAATTATTGTCTAAACAGTAAAGAGTCTACCATCAGCTATAGGATTTTTGAAGGTATGTTCTCTGCATAAGGAATACCTGTTGATGCCATAAGTTTTACCTTTCATATTTTTTAGTTTCTGCCTTACTGTGTGACTCTGAACTTCATATAAAGTGTTAGTAAGTTCTCTTCACAATTAAGTTATACAAAACAATCCTTTTCCAGCCTGAAAACCAAGGACACCATTGCAGTTTTGGGCCCAAAAAGTGCAAACAACAGTGAATTGAGGAGAAGAATCTGGGAGGATGGGACTGCATAACCTGAAGCTGTAATTGGACAGTTAACCCCAATATGGAAATGGATAAAAACTCGTAAAAGTGTGAGAGCTCGTGATCCACTGTCCATCTTGAGTATAGCCACAGCCAGGCTCTTGTACTGCCCAAGGTGTATCCTTTGAAAGCCTTTTAATAAATACCTACTTTATTCCTTTAACACTGTCTAGCCCCTGCTCCAGGTAGCTTCTCAAGGCATCACTGTCTTTACAGCATGTGTTCTCATGAATTTCAACACATTCAATTTATATTAGTTTTTAAGTATGCAGAGTAACTATTTTACCTTTCTCTCCTGAAGAAACAAAAATCAGGCTATAATCCAGTGCTTTGAGACTGGATAAAATAAATAGTAAAATGAAGTAAATAATAAAATAAAATCTCTTTTAAAAAAACTCTTTGGGGCTTTTTTTTTAGAAATTTTTGGGTTTTGCATCTTATTAGAGGCTGAATTTTGTATTTTCCCCCGAAAATAAGCAAGTAAAAAAAGCACTCTCTAGACTCTACCTAGCTTCTCTCTAGGTTGCCTCCATAACATTGGAATTATTGACTATGATCATCCCATGTTTTAACTTGCAAAGAAAAACATAAATTTGAGAAGATTTATGTAACTGAGTGGCATTTATAGAATTTAAATGATAGCTACAAAACTTGCCTGTAATTTTAAAGTTACAAATATTTACTACTTGTTCAATATTTGCACAGCAGATATGATCTGCAGCTGGCATACACTCTGAATTCCGACAGAAGTCCAGGGAGATGGAAAGAGGGAGATGGGGACAGTCTGCAGGACCAGCACTCAGATCCTCTCTTTTATGGCACAGGGCTGTTGCTCTTGGCTGAATCCACAAGGGCTGAATGCTCCAAGTGAACTTTGCTGCCTGTTGCAGGTTGTTAATTAATTAATCTATTTGTCCCCAAGAGTCAAGGCATCATGTGGAGTGTGGGCAGCCCAGAGCAGCCCCAAGCCCGATGTCAGGAGGGTCAGTGGTGAGGGCTGAAGCCCTCTGGCTTCACTGAAATGTGGTCCTGGACCATGGGAAGGCTGAGGGAGGTCCTAGGAAAGGCCAGGCAGGGACATTGGTGTGGGCATTTCTGAATGGCTTTGCTGGATCCAGTTATTTTGGCTTTTATGTCAGGCATTTAGAGAGTGTTCAGAGTGTTTATGCCCTCATTATGCCCTACTTTCTCTACAGGGGTCTGTTGCTTCTTCTAAATTACAGCCAGTAGCTGCATTGACAGAGATAAAAGATATGGAGTGCCTTGTGAGCTGTGTTATCTGCATTCAGAGCAAACACTTGTGGACACAGTTAAATCAGCCTTTATCTCTTGCCACCCACATAAATAGCTCTCAGATAGGGATTGATTTTTATGCTGAATGACATTTGAAATCCAGCATGCTAATAAAACTATAGATAGATACCATAAGCATGATTAAACAGAATCTAGCACACTTCACTCCACTGCAGCATCTGCCTGGCACATTTATCACAGGACAGACTCCAGGCCAGCCTGAGACACTTCACAGCACTAGAAGCATTAAGAGCCTAAATGTGTTAAATAACCTTTAAAAAGTGCAGTTGAATAGGGCACACTGCTAGATTTTTTTGAAGTTCTTACCGATTTTTAATGAGGAAAATAAAAAACAGATTTTATTTCCATTCCAATATGTATTGTTTATAGAATGTAGGTGCTTTCTGGTTCTTGGTCTTTCAAAAGTATAATTACTATAGAGCTTTTGTACTGCTAACAGTTAATCAAATACTTGTGAAAAAATATATAGAATTTATTCTCCCTACATAATTTTTTTAAAAGCAGTGCAATACCTACTTAAACAGGCAGAAAATTAGCATGTGCGAATTTCTCTGCAAGCCACACAGTTTACCCAGTTCAAAGCAAAGGTTTATCTGCTTTTAGTCAAAATACTTGCTCCTCCTGCCTTTAAGACATAAGTTTAGATATACCTGAACACAGCTGAATAAAAACTAATTTCATTATAATACATCTGCCAAAGAAAGAACAGGGTTTATGCTCTCTTTAAATAAACAAAGAAAACAAACAGATCCAAAAGCTACTAGCTAAGAAAAACAAATGCCAGGGGAAAAAACCTTTACAATTCCTTAAACTTTTACAGTGAATGATATGCACTTGGACTATATTCCCTGACTGATACTTTCACTTTAGTATGTGACAGAGAGAAGCTGGAAAACGTGCTATGAAGAGAAAGCATTGATTTGTGGCTGTTCTGCACTAATAGCTTCCTAGGGACTAATAAAATAAGTTAGAGCCTAATAAAATGACTGAGCTTTCATTCAGGATAACAATGAACCTTAGCCACCAAGTCAAGCCAGACTCATTATTCTAAATGACAATCCACAAAGGCAAAGCAGAAGATACATCTTCCCCTCAACTCAACGTATTGATATACAAGGATATAAACATTCCTTGACCCAAAGAAGAAATTTTAATTTGGCGAAGCAATGACATATTTATTTGGTCCACACTCCCCTCTTGGCTACTAATCCCAAGGTGAGTACACCTAGAATTTGGAGAAAAGCTTTGGAAAGAATGTTGATAACATAACCCAAGAGATGTTAAGAAATTTCAGATTCCATTTCTGGCTCTCATGCAAACAGTGGTGCCCAGTCAGATCAAACATACATATCTTGTTCATTTCTTCATATCAAACAATGAATACAAGGAAAGTGTAATAGCAGGTAAGTCAGCAGGATAACCTCCAACACTAGTCTAGCCTTTGTGACTTCCTTAGCTGGATAAATCTGTGTGTCGTTAGAAACCATCAATGGATTTGTTTTTCCAAGATTATCCAGTCTTCCCCTGAAGCCATAAAAACTTCTGGCATCCATAAAATACAAATAGGTTTATAGTTTTGCTGTGAAAAAATTGAGGAACTCGCTCCTGCTGAATCTGGTGTCCACTAATTTCCTCTGATAGCTCAAATCTTTCTTACTGGAATGGAAAGACAATCTAATGTCTTATGCATAATACTGTGAATTTACAGACCACCCTTGTGACAATTCCTTAATCACCCCCTTTCTAGATTGAAGAATCCCCCTATACCCAAAGTTTAACCAGGTATTTCCTGTCCTGTAATCATCTTTCTTTGTGTTCCTTGAGGCACCAATGCTGTGTACAGCATTCATGATATGAATGAAAGATGGATTTATACAATGGCTTAAGTATGTTCTCTGTTCCACTTTGATTTTTCCACTCGTTGGTACTTGGTTTGTTTTCTGATCACTGCTAAGCCCTGAGATGTTTATTATGGAACATGTTTTTGATGATCAGTTCACTTTTATGAAAAATATTCATGAAAGAAAATAATTACAAATTTAAGGATATTCTTCTTCAGCTTTAGTTACAACCATTAGCAGCCAGGTAAGAATTTCAACTTCAAATATCTAAGAAAATCATGCTTTAAAGAGACAATTTTAAAGATACAAGAAAACATTTCATTTAATTCAGCATACTGAATAAACATAAACTATTTTTTAAATGTAATAAATTTAACAAAGATAAGTTGATGCTCAGCAAAACAAAGGTCTTCCAGAAACAGATTTTCAGGAATGGCAAAGCATGAAACTTTCAAAACAGCTCAATTCCAGAAAAACCAGAGGCAATAGAATTTTGACATTTCAAGTCTAAGGGTTCTGCAAAACTCCTTGGTTACTTCTTTACATTGTTTATTCCCAGACCTGTTACTTGTTGCACAAGTCTGCTTGTCTGCTGTATCTATTTACATTTTTGTGGACATTGGGGTTTCTTTGTATGTTTGTTTGTTTTCCTAAATGCAAGGGTGCATGGAACAGATTTATCAATATTATATGAAATGAATTTTGGTAATAAATTAATTAAAACTGTGTCATATTTAATAGTATTAAAAATTGCATGTAAATACTAAAAATATCAGCTCGGTCAAAACTTCATCTGCTAAGATTATCCGAACCAGTTTTTCTATGAGTTTTCACTAAAAATATTTTCTTGTGTCAAATTTATATCCCTTGTGGAATTTTTCAGCAGTTGGAAAATGGAAACAAGTAAAAAGAGCAGAGAACTTACAGGGTAAAGGCATCAATAACATCTCCTGCAGATCTTGTCATCTCAAAGTAGGTTTGCAGAATGTTGACGGTTCCTGAAAGTGCTTCATGCCCACAGCCACAGAAGAGTGCAACTCCAGCATAGAGCAGGATGGTGGCGATCAGAGATGCGTAGGGAATGCCTCCCAGGCATTTGATGCAACACTCGAAGCATCCTACAAGAAAGAAAGAAAAAAAAAAAAAAAAGTTTATATGCTATTAAGTTATATCAAAGAAGCAAAAAGAATGTTTTATGAGAAACACTTCTGAAAATTAAAAACTGTAGGTCAAAGGGAGTTTAGGTCAAATATAACAACTCAGACTGACAGAAAACCTGTGAAAGGTTAATCCAACTTCTGAGTTGTCTCAGTTGCTACTTGACCTATTAAATGCAGACATTTTGTCTGATTAACATGAAAGATTAAACAGTTAGTTCCTTGCAGAGCTTCATATTTTTAATCAGAGCAGGTTACAACGTCATAGATTATACCTATATTCACAATTTCTGCTGGTTGCCTATCAGATTACTGAGGAAGACTCTCAATAACACAAAAACCACCAAAATAAAAAAATATATTCAGTCCAATTCCTTCCATCATGATAGGTTTTTTCCAGTTTTTTGGACATACTTCTGATGATGGAATTGCTCCTGCTTCCTTGTGCATCACTCAAGTACCTCACAAGAATAAATAAAGACATTCACCAAAAGACATAGAAAAGAGCATAGAATTAGAAAAAAAATATCTTTGAATTTTCTCTTTGATATATTTTAAGTTGTGTGATGTTTCTCAAGTGAAGGTAATTGCTCTTGAGTTATAAAGGGCCAGCCTCTTGCCTTGTCATCATAGTGTCTAAAACAGAGCCCAGTTCCCCAAAAAACATTTCTTCAGTAAGTGTGCTCAACTTTCTGGCACTACCCAGCCTATTTTCATGAATGCAGCATCTCTGACTGTTCCAAATCTCATCAATCCCATAACACCTTTTACACCCTGTGGAACCCTTCCTATTGCCTTCTGAAGGGACAGAGAATGAGGCAACCACTGGTTGAGAGAAGACAAACAGGCATTGACTCAGTAATCAGAAACTGTGTTTTCTCCTAAGCACTAGCAGTTTGTAGCAAAAAGGACCTGGATAGAAAACAAAGTGAGGCATATAGATTTTAAGTGTTTATACAGAGAAAGACCAATTAAAAACTACATATAAGGTGTTCAACAGGTATGATTCAATATATTTTACCTTACTGTATCAGAGCCAACTGTGAAATACCAGAGGTAAAATGTGCAAATCCATGCATTTAAACTGCTGCACAAGTCCCCCAACTCAAGTGTTCACCACACACGTCCATGGGTGTAACACCTTCCATCTCCAAGCCCATGCATTACTGGGAAAAGAGCAGATTATCCTTGCAATTCCTGCCATTCCACCATACAGGCAGCAGGCAGCTCTCCTCTTCAGCAGAACAAGGCTTTGGATGTCCAGGGATCACTTTGAGTCTTTCTTCAGTGACAGACTAAGGGGGTTTTATATCCAGGGACTTCATGTGCTTTTCATCAATGCAAGATCTTAGGCACAAACTAAAAAAAAATATAAATGCCTTTGGAATAACTAATTCTACATGAAGATAATTGCAGGAATCTCTTAAAACTCCTTTGGTCCTGTTTTATAAGATTACCCTTAATAATAACAACTATGATTAATTCTTCAGTGTTTTAAGGTCTACACAAATACAAAAAAAAAAAAATCCCCAGAAAATCTACTGTCTTAAAAGGCAAAAACCCTAAGAAATATATATTTGAAATAAGTTAATTGAACAAGGACTATGGGACAATACATAGTCACCTGACACCAGAGTTTATCACAAAATGCCCATTGCCATTTTTAGCACAGAATAACAGCAGAAAAAGCCTCAGAAAACTAGTACCACTGTACATCTATCAACATTATATCAGAAACTAAAAAAGAAGGGGAGAGATGGCAATAGGGTAATAACAGGAATGATATATGAGGGCTTGTAAATTCAAAGATGAAAAAAATAGACCTAAATATTTTCAGGGACATGTGGACTTTAGGGAGTGTTTCTTAATATTGCAATAGCTTGGGGCAGGGAAGAGGAAGAGAGATTTTGTAAAGATTTCTTTTTCCTCTTCTGAGAAAGATGAAGTGAAAGAGAGAAAGTAGTGTGCATTGCTGTCTGGGAACAGCTGGCTGTGCATTACCTCCTGAAGCTGCTGCACCTCACTCTCTAGGTCCAGTGAGGGTTGAGCACATACTCAGGTGTAACAAATTCAGATACCATCAAAACTCACAGACAGTAAAATTACTTGAGTTTCATTATAGTGAAATAGTGTAAAAGTATAGTAAAATAACATAACAAAATAAAACCAGTATAAATTATGGATGTAATAATGTACAATTCAAGGAAAATTTTAATCACAAATAAATCAGTTTTTTCCCCCCATGATTTCAAAATTTGCAAAACAATTGTAACAAATTAATAGTTTGTGAAGTGCTTCTCTTCATCTCATGCATTAAAACTTCTTGTTTATAAGCCTTTGAGGGAAGCTTTTAGTGGTATATTTCAGCAACTCAAGGTCTTTTCATTCATAAAAAAGTATTCGGAAAAAAATTAATTCAACCATGTGAAATTTTCAAATAATCATATATTGTCAAAGCCTTTTGCTCATTTATTCAGTTCTTCCATAGCCCTACTACCTTTCTCACTTCTTACTTCATGAGTAACTCTTGAGTTTTCAGTGTTGTGAAATCAACTCAAAGCTAAAGAAAACGAGTGAATCAGCACTGATTTTTGAATGATTTTTAAATGGATATTACACATCATTCATACACCACACAAGGTAATGCACTGTAGGTAATATCTGCTCCAGTTCTTTTCTTTCAACTGTTCAGAATGTGCAAATAGCTGCTTAATACCAGAACAATAGAAATGCTATTTTAACCTGCACAGTGGTATTGAATCACCAGCACAGTGTGACTCAGCTGTGAGATATGTGTGTGTGTCTGTGGAGACAGGCAGTCATTCACCTCTCCAAACACCCTCTTCACAAGGCAGTTAACACATACAGACACAGAAATAATTACTAGGAAAGATGAAAAAGATTGTATGCTCCTTCGATGTTTGTTCTCATCTTCAAATACAGTTTTCAGTACTTTTAAAACTTCACTCTGCACAATAAGCTTGTGCTATATAATTCAGCATCTACCATTCTTATTTTGCTTATGTGTACCAATATTTTTCCTTCAAGTAAAAATCCAAATCTTCTGGGACCATATGTCTTTACCAAAACTGTAGGAAGTAATCATGAACACTATCCTTTTTTGTAGTTTTCAACATGAAGATCTGTACTGTTCTTTTTTTCTCTATTTTATTAAAATCATTCCATAGAGGAAATTTAGTCATGAAATACACAGAAGATGACAAGAAAAGAAATTTTATTTTAAGCGGATAAAATAAAACTCCAAATACTGGCTATATTCAGCTATCAAAACACATTTATGTTGCATTACATACATCCATTTCCAGTCAACACCTCATAGACAACTACCTCTTTGTTCCTCTTAATACAATTATTACTATCTACATCAGAAATATTCTTGATATGCACATCTAAACTTCCTTTTACAGGCAAGATCTGTAAAAATCTCTTCCAGTTTCTCTTCTAGTGGGGTAAATATTCTATTATGTCTCTAATTGTAGCAGTCAAAAATAAATTGATTTTCTGTTTATACAGTCTCTACATTAAGAAGACAAAAATTTTAGATATTGAGCAGAAGACGAAATTTTCCTTGGGATTTACATCTAATTATGCACACAAATTGCATCCACCACAATAATTTCTTTTGCTTTGTGTGTTAGTGATATGTGCACTCTTTCTCCTCAGTGTAGATCAGGTCATATAACCAACAAATAAAATACTCAATCCATTTCTGGTCAGTATATTTAAAAAGAAAAAAAAATTCAGAACTTACATCTTGTGCCACTTCTCTCTGTGAAAGTGAAGTTAAATCAATATCAGAACCAGTTTCAGAATGCTGTTATGCTACTGCCTTTTAATAAATGGTTAAGAAAACCCATTGACCATTGACCCATGTTATCATGAAGAAAATCAATATTGAAAAAAAATATAAAAAGTAAACATAGCAAATACAGGAGGGTATTCTGGTTTTGGTTTTTTCATCCTTTCCAGCTCATTTACAGCTGGAACACCTAAATGATTAATCAGAGACAACCACGTCCAAAGAATTACTGATGAATCACAGATAATATAATTTCCAGTGGGAACAAATAGCTCTGAAGAACATAAAACATTTTAATAATATTTTTTCTTAGATTATTTTTCTTAACAAGTTTTCTGTCTAATATTAGAAGACAGGACAGCAGTCCAAGTAAAATGCCATAGAAACTTCAAATAGAAAACCAAATAACAAAATCTTCTGTGTCTTCCATGCCTGGCTAGCCATGCATTTCTTCATATCTAAATTTGCACCACTTGTCATGCAGCTTTCATGGCCAATCAACTCAAATACAGTTTCACAGCCCCATCATGAAGCATGCAGATTTACTTCTGAATTCTATTAAGCTAGGCTTAACCTCAAGTCAAGCTGCTGTTATGTAATATTTTAATTGATAAACACAGCCATCAGAACTCAATGTATTGAACAAAAATCAACCCTTTTTATTTATATCTCCTACTCTCAAATTACTCAACAAGTGGCATGAATTCCTGATGTGAAAGCAGTCTCTAGTATAGCAGCAAGTGGAGACAACCCAGCTCCCTCAATACTATCCCAAGGACAGAAGAAAGACAAGGCATTCAGGATGAAGTTTTTCAAAGCTGCAAATGAGGTGAAGCAACATTTGGGAATGAGTCATCAAAGATCAACCCTGTACTTTGATTTGGAAAACCTGCTCAAGAAGCACTTCAAACACAATCCCATGTGATTGGTCCCAGGCTCATAAATGGAATACATCCTCTCTTCCACGATCTTCTGGAAACTAGACCAGTAATGATAACAACTAAAGTTGTTTCTTAATCTTGTTCAAGAGATGATTTCTCGTTTAGATTAACCTTCAATGATAATGCTTAGAATTACAGAATTACCTATCAAGCAACAAAGTAATTTTACCACAAAGTTAATTCTGATATCCTGACTGCTATGACTACAGTGGAAAAGTAAATTAAACACTGAGCACTTGTAAGAAATGTGATATGTAGAAAAGCAAGAATAATGCCCCAACAGACACAGAAGGATTTTAGGAAATAGGCAACTAATTGCATGAAAATAAAAAACCAAATATGAAGATATCGTTTTACACATTAAATTGTGTATCATTATTGGATCTACTTTGACTTATCTCCACAGTGTGACTGGATATTGGCTAATCAGATATCAGCTATTGAAATATATTGAAAATGAAAATGTTAGTCCTTAGGCTTTTACAGTCATTCTGCAGTTAGCAGTTGCTTCAGTTACTGCACTCAGCATGTGACCAAAGTTAAGAGGAATGATAAAGACTTTTTCTTATTTAGATGTAAAATGCCACGAACTAAATTGACATATCTAACACTGTGCATTGTCAAAATCACTGCAATGTGTGTTTGTTCATGAGAATCCCACTGGCCAAGATGACAGCTTTAAGCAGTGGAGATATAATCTGGTTGTGCTGGATCTTGGAAACAGCTCCCTCAAACCCAGCCCTTCATCAGATCACTGTGCTTATACTACCTTGCATTAAAAAATAATCCCAGAAAACACCTGTGTGGACTGGTTAGGACAACATTGCTGCCCAGGGAATTACATGAAGCATAAACATCTGCAACCTGCAGCCAGAAACTGCTCTGTAACATCTCACACAATTCCCCTTCTAGCAAAAAAGCAACAAAATATTTTCCTTTGTAACATCCATCCCACTCAGGCTCTGATTCTCTAACTTAGAGAAATGTTCAGTCATAAAAAGAATATGACTTCAGATATTTGAATGACTTGGGATTATCTCACCATGGACATACCAGTTCTGCACACAAATATCCCCCAGTGGCCCTAGGCCAACAACAAAAATTATCATTTTGCAGCATAAAACCACGCAATTTTCCATCTTATTTACTACTGCATTTTATCTATTGATTGATACAAAGGACTTTCATTAACATAAAAAAACCCCAATAAAATCCTTCAAAGAGGTTTCAAAACAAAAATGAAAATAAAAATCTCATGCTTATGATAAAGTGGTCTGAAAACACAGCCTTATGCTCTGGATGTGTATGTCAGGAATTCTTCAGTGCCAAAAAATTCACATCTTTATTGACAGCTGTCTTGGCTTTTTCAAACTAAGACAACAGCTTTAAGAGATGATGTTTTCTTATGTGGCTAAATGCTGAAATACTTGAAATTGAAGCAATAAAGGTAAAATATTTGATCCTTCAACATGTTTTGAAATGCAGAAAATATTCTGAATCTTCTCTATAGTCATTAAAGCAAAAGGAATAGAGTCACAGTCTAAGGAACATAACTGAGTTCAGTTCAGTTTTATCTACCATTGTTGAAAAAAATTGAAATCAACTTCTCATTTACTCTATCCTATAACAATACATGATTGCTCGGCACTTGTACTAGGAAAATATATTGTTGTAAAAATTTTTCTAAACTGAACTTAATTATTTGAGAAGTTTTAGTTAGAGATTTTAGAATTCTAATACCAGCCTAGGTCAATAGTCCAATATAAATTGAAGTGTTTCATGGAATGCAAGCAGTTTTGCATTTTTAAGTTTGTAAAACCTTCTGGTAGCAGCATCAATATTTTTAGAAGAGAAAATCGTGCAGCAAAATACTTTAATCAAAAAGAAAATTGCTAAGACCTTCAAAGGCCTAATTTACAAATTCATTTAGGGATAACTTTTTTATCCTTAGTGTATATGCAAATTTTAAAGGTCTTTCTTGCATGTTTATTTTCATTTGAAATATGGGGATCTGGAGATCACATGGTATTTTAATGAAATACAGTGCATTACACAATATCCCTCCCTCCCTTTATCATATGGATTCTGTCTTGATCTGAGTAACAGATAACTATTAAACCTGAACAAGAATTAGTACACTTTTTGTACACTGCTTAGTATTAGGCATGATTTCATCCAGAAGTGTCCCTTGCTCTTGTCCCTTGGTCCTTGTTAAGCACTCAGCACTCCAGTTCAATTTGTAGTGTTTAAAAAACTCTATTCACTATAGAAAAAAAAAGTAATTCAGCAAGCTCACTAATAATCATGGCACCTCCTACATCAGAAATATAACTTAGATTTTCATTTGCATCATATGCATTGAACAAATTTCTTCACTTACACATAAGGCAATTAAATCTCAAAGGGATTGTTTATACAGATATCTAATAATTCACAGTCCTAATGTAGAGTTGGGAGTAAAATGGAGCTACTTTGTCAATAAGAACTATTGTTTCAATAAGCCTTCATCTATAACACTTAGCTATTCAAGCAACTATTTTTAGGATATCCATTTGCCAAGTGACCTATGATATCTGTATTGCCATCAATTGATAAAATAAACTTTCAAGGTCAAATTAAAGATGTATTTTATATTTGAGATAAATTATATTAAAATAAGTTTTCAGGTAAGTTCAAAGACACAGCTAACATAAAAAACCATGATTTTAATTCTCATTGAAGCCTAAAGCATAAAACAAACAGCAAGGAAATAGAGATGCTCTCTTGCTCCTAGTTCAAGACTCAGATCTTATACTAATCCCAAGATAACAAACAAGCTCTTCTTGTTCCATCCATGTTAACTGTTCTAAAATCGGGAGGGAAAAAAACCCAAACAGGCTACCTACAGCCTCTTTTCCTGACTAACTGAAACACAGCATAGGATAGCTGAATATGGATAAATGTACATGTTTATTTATACACACACGTGCCAAAATCCATCACAGTGGACTGTACTCTTTTATCAATAATCAAATAGCTTGTTGACTTCCTCTGCTGCACCAAAGTATCCTACCAAAATATTTGTTGAACTTGACTAATGAATGATGGAAATCAGTAGATATCACAGATTAATAAAAGAGCAGTGTGAAGCAATATATCTGATTAATACCTGTTGGCAAAATGCAGATCTGAGTTATAGTGACACCAGAGAAACAGAAGCTTGGCAGTAAAGCCTCATCACGAGTCCTGATCAAAGGTTTAAATTTCATGTCTTGAAGGTACATTCCATGCTTTAGGAAAGACTCCACAACATCCTGACGAGTTACTCTGTATTTCTTTCCTCAACAACAAAGGGAAGTTTCCTTGGATAGACTGGAAATATCTTTTTAAAGCAAAAATGCCTCTTTTGTTTTGCCAGTCAGACAGGAAACTAACCTTTTCATCACTCTAGGGTTGTGGTTTTTTCTGCTTTGATGATCCTGCATGCTGTATGCTTCCTTTAAGGTACCAGTGCTACCTCTCCCAGCCCTGTCAATTGTAATTCTCACAAAGAACTAATTTAAGCAAAAGCTCCTAGCTGCACATCTCACAGCTTGTCAAAGAAATTGGCTCAGCTACTATTTAGGTACCTACACAAGGCTTCATTTAGTAAGGTATTGAGAATGTGCTTGGCTGAGAACCTGTGGCTTGTCCAATTGAATTAAAATCAAATTAACACTGCAACTTCAATAAAATATAAAGAATACGATGGAGGTATCCAGAACTAGATGACATTACACTAGTTGACATGATGCCTTCATTTTTTCATGCTCATATAAAAAGAATTTGCACATGAGATATTTATAAATGTCCAGGGTTTTGTTTATCTGTGTCCAAGGGGGTAATGATTCTGGTGAGAAATAAACACATTATTAAGAGAAAATATTGGAAAAGGAGACCTGTACATGCTTGGGAAGATTAATTTTATCAGTACTGGTATTACTTGCAATGTAAATCAATGAAAATTTTCAGAAAAAGTATCCATTAAAATAATTTAATTATAAACATGCAAAAATTTATACATTCACACCTTGAACCGAAACGAATACTCACATTTTGGACATTGATGATTACAACAATGTACAGAAAACTGTGCTGTGATTAGCTATTATAGAGTCTTCAGTACATTAGGTTCACTGCTGTTTAATGAGACAGATCTCAATCTAGCAGTTAATAAGTATTAAAGTTACTGACACAGAGCAGTCACTGCCTAAAACACAAATCATTCAGGCATAACATAGTCAATCTTTATAATCTTAAAAAATCTTTCTGGCTGATTTAACACAGACAACATTTGTCAGCTTCAAAATTGCTCTAAAGCTAAAGGGACAGGAATAAAACAAACTAGCTTCACAGACATGATACAAGTAATGAAGATGTGGGTCACTTAATTCAAAGTGTTTGCCCAGTGCCTGCACTCCACAGATCATGTATCTATGATTTGCACATTTAATAAATTAACAATTTATTATCGTTAATAAACGGGTTATAAGCATATTATATATATCAATAATGCATTGATGATTATTAAAGCAATTATAAAGTTTTATGCTTTGATTCAATTGAAAACAATAATTTGCACACTAATTCTGTGCAACACTTTCTCCTCTGATTATAAAGCAAATGACAATGCCATGGATCATAAAACCAGTAAATAAGTATCCTTTTCATCTCTCTCATTTAGAGTTCATAATCCTTCAATTCTTTCCCTCAGCCTTGAAGAGAATTATTTCTCCCAAAGGAAAACCTACTATGAAGTATGTACTGAAATAAAATTCTGCACTAGTTTTTTCTCATTCAAAATTAGGTTAAGTAATACTAGGCTTTAAGCTACATAATTTTTCAATTTTTTAGTGCATTATTCAAATCCTGAAAACCCAGAAAGCATGGCTTCATGAATTTTCTGTGCACTCATCTGTTTAAATGGATTGTTCTACAAACCTCTTACATATTTAATAGGTATTTGTAGATTTTGCACACCTTCATTCTAGAGAAGATAGCATCCTCCTTTTTTTCAGGTGTTGGGAAACAGAAACAAATAGGTTATTTGCTAAGTGACTTTTCTTTTTGGAGCACAGAATAAGATTAATATGATTTCTCAGAATACTTATGTTTATATAGTTAAGCACACATTGCTGTTGTCATTTCCAATTCTTAATGTTTAAAACTCAGAAATAACACAAATGCAAGAAGAGGTAAGTTGTAAATATCTTGATCTCAGGAAATTTTCCAACAGCTATGCAGGGCATAGTGGTCAAAAGCATATGAATAAAATACCAAATATTCAGTTTCCTTAAATTATCTTTTTTACCTCACAAATCTTTTCACTGCTGAAGAGGATAGGGTGTGTATTTTGTACAGATGTTAGCTGAAAGCAGTGATTTTCTAGAATTTGAAAAACCCAGATTTTAGAAATAGCATCAACTAAAATTTTAACTTAATTGGAATTATATAGCCCTTTCCCTTTATTCTACATCATATGCAACTTCTGATTCTAATGTGCTCATGTTTTACATCACTTTTATCTCAAAAGCCTCTTTTTGCTTTATCTGCTTCCTTTACCCTCAGGCTGTCTTCATCTTTCATCCTATTCCCTTGAACACCTACTTGCCTGAAAAAACAACCAGAGCTGATAATCTTGCTAGTTCTCTTCAAAGGTGGGAGACAGAAAGCTCATCTTCTCTGGGGATGAGCAGCAGCAACACAGCATTGCTCCCCTCTTCTCTCCCCATCCTTGCTCACCACCCCTCAATGAAACAGACATGCACATGTTGTCATGTTTACTATCCTAAAGGGTAGAACATCTTCAACTACAGTAGTACAAAAAGCTTCAGTGTGAAAGTTTGAATATTCTGAATATTTCTGTCTGGAAATAAGCCCATAATCTTTTAAGGGAAGCATTATACAACCATCACTTTTACATCTCAGAAAGGAAAAAAAAAAAGATCATGATGGGGCAAAAAACTGCTATCCTTCAAGACATGACTGCTTATGAAGAATGCTCCATGAAACTAATTAATGACATTGTACATATTTAAAAAATAGATGTGCTACTTTAACTCTTCTATATAATAATGAACAACTTAATGAATCTAACAATGATCAGGTTTGCAGACATAAATAAAACATAAACTTAAGTATTTGTTAACGAACTTGGAATAAACAATATACAGGTATCATTTAGTCAGTGCAAATTTGCACATCCTTTTTTTATAGATATTAACTTGAAAGATACAGGTCATAAGCAAAGTCTCTGTGGTATGTTACATGATTCTCAAGTCTACAACTAAAAATCTTAGTGATATAAAACTGAAGGTTTTTTATTGGAAGAGAGTCATAAGTTTCCTTCTACCAAGACCTCAGATTAAGTTATGTATTTCTTCTGAACAGAAACATCTGCAACCAACTTCTACTGGCTTCAATAAGCCCATATAAATAAAACCTAAGCTATCTCCCACAGGAGTTAAACAGCCTTTATTACTGACTCCAGCAGGAACAGAAATCTCAACAAGTATTAAATGTAAAAACAAATTTTAAAGTAAAGGAATAAATAACTGTATTGAGGAAAATGGCTCTCAATCAAACAGAATAGAACCTCGTGTAAGATCAATCTGCATTAAGAATGCATTTAATTTTCACTCTCTATGTAGAGTGGAAAAAACATTTATACTTATACATTAAAATACTAAAAGACATTTGCAAATAATATATGGCACACAGACAAGAAAACTCAATTTCAAGAACAGACTCTGAAATCATATTTCATATTAATCTAACTCACCTGCTTCTTTGCCATGAAATACTACCTTCTCATTTCCCAAAAAAATCATTTGTAAGATACTTGGATGTAATTATTCTTTTCCTCATAGAAATATAAGGTCAGGGAACTGATTAAGATGGGCACACCAAAGAAAGGAAAGATCTGTGAAAGACCCAAGGCAATACAAGTTGGGAAACGTGCTAGAAAATGAAAGTAGAGTTGCCTGATAGTGACAGACACCTACTAATCTTTTTTTTTAACCACTAATTATGAAAACAAGCAGGACCAACCTAATGCACAAAATTGCATTACAACTGTAAGTTACAGTTAGAGTTTTCCTTTTAAAATTTATTTAGAAATAATTCAATTTCAAATAATGCAGAATGAAACCTACCTACATGTGACTTGCACAAAATACAATCTACAGGACTTCATGAAATTCAGCTGTACCCTAACAGCTTGCATAGATGCAGTTTCATCTACACCTCTAGATGTAGATACCATCTGATATCTATATACATGCTCACCCTTCCTATGCCTTAACTGTAAAATAAGAAATGCCTGCAGTCATTTAGTACAGTTTGTCTTGGATTGGTTTATTACTATAAATAAAATAGACTGTTTATTTATTTAGACTTTTTTATTATAAGTTTTGTTCTTCTTAAATTCCAAATACTAAGGAAAGGAAAGGTTTTATGTGGAACAGAAAAAGACAGGCCAATGCTGAAATAAAGGAGCACTGTACAGCAGTCAGGATCCATGAGGACTGGCTCTCATTTCTCATGCATCTCCTTTTCTGCTAGCTTGCTCTACAGCTGGAGAGCTCTGTAGTTCTTCACAGCTACACTGCTGTGAAGGGGGGCTTGCTAATCTCACATTTCACAGCCAGAAATATCTACCTTGCAGTAAATTATTTCACTGAAGCAGCTCCAGAGAGAGAAATCAAACAAAGCAAAAATCAAGATATCACATTTGCATAGAAACAATAGATATAATAAAACAAGCTCAAAATAATATTTCACAGAAGTATTAGTACTTTATCTTTCAAATAATATTTTAGTATGTAAGATTTATATTGGATTCTCCTTATTTAAAAGATGTGTAGTTATTTTATTATGGTTAAACAGAAAATTTTCAAGTAGTGTGTTTGTCTTTGAGATGAAAAATATTTCTCTCATGCTCTCAAAACGTTTGAACTTGAAAGCATTCTAATGTAATACATGTAATATCTTGTAATATAATGTAACAGATAAGGTACTTTATGAGATTTGCTGGTGATCTAAAGCAAGATCACTATAGAAAGGGAAAAACAGATATTTAAGGAACACATAGTTATTACTGTACAAAAAAAAGACATTTGTGTCTTTTACAGAAGTGAGTTTTACCAAAAATTACTGTTATATGTCCTTTGCCAACCGCGGTCACATTTGGTGGATAAATTTGTTTTCATTTTACTCTCTTCAGTTTAAGAGTCTTTTTACTCACTCAATAAACATGGACAAAATAACATAAA
Organism: Luscinia megarhynchos; assembly: GCA_034336665.1. Lineage (NCBI taxonomy): Eukaryota > Metazoa > Chordata > Aves > Passeriformes > Muscicapidae > Luscinia > Luscinia megarhynchos. The sequence goes on along the minus strand of CM067566.1, from coordinate 34,879,719 downwards.
GGCCTGTTTTAAAAAGCAGTTTAACATTACATCCAATTTTTTTGAAAAATTTTTTTATTTTTTAGAGAAAATGAAAATATGTAAATTTTTCTTACACCAAAATTAAAGACATGGTAGTTGCAAACCACTATTTTTTAAAATTTGAACTGTCAAAATTAATCCATTGCAGCTTTTCTGCACTAATTAAATTAGGTTAGCACATCTATCTCCAGAGGTAAGCCATTTAGCATTAAAAAAGGTCATAGTCTCAGGAAGTCTCACTGAGCTCCTATACAGTCTCTTCATTGTAAGACTATGCTAAGAGCAATATATTTTACTCCTGGGAAACAAAAAAGTAGAGAAGTGAAAAGGCCAACAGACAGAGATATTTGAGCCAAAAAAAAAGGAATAAAACAAAAACAAATGCATTTGAGGAAAACTAATTTCCTAATTTAAAAGATATGGATATATGTGTATCCATACCAAACTTATGTATAAGTACTTATACAATTTAATTTAGGTTAAACTCCAGGCTTTCTTTGAAAAACAATTGGAGAATATGTCTTTTTCTACTGTATCAGTTTTTATGCCCATGGCAATTATGTCTAGGCCATTCTGTCTGGGATTCCCAGTAAGCTTAACAATGCCATTATTCCAGGCACCTACACCTTCACCTACATTTACATGGGAAACTCATCACCCACATGTCAGAACAAAGCTGTGTGGTACCCAACAGCTGCTGCAGTGTGATAACAGGCCACAGTCACAGTACTCACAGTGGGAATATAGACAAAATTTTTAAAAAGGACCAGATTATTCGTGATCCGATATCATCCATACAAACAGCAAGTTGATAATTTATTTATTTTGACTTCCCCTGCAGAAGTGAAGAGGCTGCACAGGGCAGGCAAAAGAGTTTTGACTACTTTGACAGGTATTTTGAGCAATGCTTTCACCCACTTGCCCAAACATGCCAGAACAATGTTCCTTTAAACCAAGGGATATTGTTGAAAGAGACATTACGATTTTCACAGATTTTCTAAAGTCTAGGGGGGGGTATATTTGTTATTAAAATATTTTAGCATTTTCAAATGGATGTGTAAATTTAAGCTCTCTTTCTTTTATCTATTTTTATATAAAATGTTATAATAAAGCCAAGTGATTTCCCTGAATTAACAACTAACAAAAGAAACAGATTCCACAACTTTAGGTGTTTCAGGATAAAAAGTAGTATAAAGAGTGGACAAGTGATGCTTCTTATATTTTTAGACTTTTAGGGAACAAGAAAGGAGCAGGCTTTAGTTCACTATATAATTGTCCATTTCTGGTTTTCTTCAATGAATTCTAAGCAAAGCTTAGACAGCCTTCCTACTTTGTCTTCTGCATTACCTGTTCCACCTGGAAGTATTTGAAGAGTTCTGAATTTTTCATTTGTAATTACATATATTATCTGAAATCTAAACAAGCTTGTTCTGATTCATTTGCCAAGTACCTGGACTATGCCTTCTCTGAACATGAAACACATGAGATGGAAATGAGAGCAGTAAACATCATATAAGGAGATACCCAAGGATTTGGAAGAGCTGTTTTGCAGACAAAATCCTCAATGTATATGAAAAGAAATAGCTAAAATACTGAATTTTAGGTGAACTACACATACTTTGATTATGGTCAGGTCAACAACCTAAAGAGCCTACCAACAAGTTGAAGATTAACTAATTAACTGTGTATACTAGAAATATGCAAGTTATTGGCATTTACATATCGATAAGAGTTTACAACCAGATATCATACATGACAGCAGAAACCAGGACACTGGTTTACTACTTAATTTATTGGAACAACATTAATTTGAGGATTTCCATTTTTTGAACAGGGTATTATCAACATGGAAAGTTGCAATATTCTCTGTTTGCTAAGACATAGAAAGCATGAGCAAAATGCAAAAAACTCATATATATAATGTTATAAAAATGTTGTAATAATACATACTTTCCTTTTAGCATTGCAACACTGTTGGTATGGATTTACAACAGTTTTTTAGTTTTCTGAAAACAAATCCTTTAGTCTTTTTCATTACACATAGCCAAATGTAACAGTGCCTGAGCACAGATGAATGCATGAAAGTTCTCTCCACAATCAATGATCTTCTCCCCATGTGAAGATTTCAGAGCTCTGCATGCTGCAGGCAAACATCATTAAGGGAGCACTATGAACACCATTCTAACTGCTATTGTAGCAACTATTATTGACTTTAATTCCACATGCTGAAGACAAATATCATGGGAAATTTCCAAAATTATGCTTAGATCACTTGTTAGCCAATGCACTGCATTCTTATAAAAAATACAATATGACATTATTTTCCATGTTAATGCAAGGAACATATCAGCGTGTTCCATGGGTTTTGCCAATCAGCTTTCAACCATGAGACTATAGTAACCTGGCTAGGTTACAGACACCAGCACAGGGGAAAAGAATTCAGCTGCCTCCAGGGATTTCATCTGCTTCCTGGCCTATTACAAATCTTCCAAAGAGATGATGGAAAAGAAAAATCAATCTACAGTAAATTATTCCCTTGTGTAGCTAACAAAACTCGCTGAGCACTGTGAGTACAGAAGCTTTTTGAATAGCTGGAGAATTCCTGGTGGGCAAATCTCAGTGTGGATGCAGGATGCATAGTCAGGGAGGCAGATGTGTACTGAGTATATTAAAGGGTAAATACTTAGAGTTCCAGCAATGGAACAAAGGTACCTTACATATACCACTTTGAAGACTCCAAACAGACATTACTGACTACATTCCATATAATAGCACAAGTGGGCACTATATACAGCACAGGCAACATCTTCCTTTTCCAGTTACATAATTTCTCATGTGCCTTTCCCTATCCTTTTTCAACATCACACACTAATGAGGGTTTACATAGCCAAATACAGATATTGGAAAAAGAAATTTTTTGTTTTTCTGTATGGGAAACACTACAAAGCTTTATTTATCAAACTTGGTAAACTGAAAATTCAGACCACTCCCAGTGGACTCAGCTTTACAGACCACTGAAGAGTCTGAGTGGAGTAAAATTCTCACACTATTTACATAGACCTTTGAGTAGAATTTCCATCAGGAAACTGAAGGGGTCCTTGAGTAATCCAAGAGACTAGGTAATACAAGATACAAGATAATGCAGAAGAAATGGACAATACTTTTTTCCTTTTTGTCATTTGCTAATAATATTTAAGAGTACAAATGCTTCTCCTACAACCCAAGAAATGAAATTTATAAACCAACGACCTTTAGACAAATTATAGTAAGCATTACCTGCAATCACATACATTGGCCTCCAGAAAACCACCTTTAGAACCAGTAAGCTCACAACTAGATTCTTTTCTTAAGTTTGCTTGGGCTCTGAGCCATGACAGAATGACATGTTTACAACATAAAGCAATTTGCATGATATGAGTAGCTGTACAGTTTTATGCAAATAAATGTTTATTAAAGGGCAGTTCTTCTTGGGGAACAAAGCAAAGAAAAAAGCTGCAATTTCCATAAATTGCAAAATATAACTACTAGAAACTTGTATTTCCTGCTGGTATAGAAGACACATGATTTTTTCCAAACATTTGGTTACAAAGATAAACAGACAGTTTATCTTGTATTTGCAAATAAATCAAACTTTCATACATTTAAGATTCTGTCAAGTGAGGGCCAGCAGAACAGGGCCAAACCAGTATGATTTTTTTTATCAGAACCTCACACTAATTTTCTGCAGGTTAGGATAGCACAAATACGTGAAGGTTGGCACTGCATTTTACCAATAAACTCCAGCAAGCTCAGTAAAAAAAAAATCAAAATGAATTTTCAAGTATATGTCCTCTGATAACAGAAAGCTGCTCATTTCCACAAAGCACAAATGGCAATATGTTTATGTGAGCTCATCTAAATGACCTCAAAAGACTTTCTTCTGTTTTCTCAAATAGTACCTTCTGAGGAAAATCACTCTAAAGTGACATGAAAAAGGTCAATATGATGCTTTAGATGATGCTGATAAAGAACATAAGAATCCTTCCAAAACTTGGTCATGCCTTCAGATAGAAGGTGTACATTTCAAATCCACTCAACTAATATTTAATAAAGAAGTCAAAGACTTCAGAAAGTATCTAATGGTGGGGCAAATACAACAAAGGAAAACTGCAAAACACTCAGCAGGGTACATCTTCATCCAAACACACTGCATTCTAGTAAAAATCCTTTCTTTTGGAGAGCAGATGGTATTTCAGCATGGAACAATTTGCAGCTCTACTGATGAAAGGTTTTTTGTAGGTTGTTTTTTTTCCTTTGGCCTTTTTTATTTTAAACCTTACTACAGCTTGAAAGACTCCTACCAACAAGCTTTTGAAGAGTTATGCTGGCTGAATGGGCTCCAAAATTGCACTAAAAAAAGAAGACAGTTCATTTTCAAGATGATACCCACTCCCACATACCTAAAGTTAGGATACTTAAGTATCACCAAAGTGTTTGTTCACGTTCTGCTCCATGTGCAGATTTATATGAGAGTAAAACCCAGTAGGATGCCTGGGAGTCTGGTGCAACATTTATTTCTCGTGCAGTGTTAAGGTACACTGTCACACATGCAGTTTCCCAGCCTGAGAAGCTATTCCTGGCCATTACACTGGTGTCCAATGCCAGATGGTCCTCAAGAATCACTGAATATGTTCCAGTTAATTTTTTCTGATTAAAAAAATCTACTCACACACTTTATTTATCAAACTTGGTAAACTGAAAATTCAGAGCACTCCCAGTGGACTCAGTTTTACAGATCACTGAAGAGTCTGAGTGGAATAAAGTTTTAAAAAATTTTTAAATTTTTTTATAATTACTCATTTAAAAACATACCGTTTTGCAAAGACAAAAAGGACTATAATTCCTCATTAGAAACATATACAAAAGTTTTATTTTCTTGGTCACATACACACACAAAATTGACTAATAGACATTTCTGGTTTCTGGTCTCAAGACCTCTAGGAATGTCTTTTCTGAGGGATAAAGAAAATCTCCACTTGACTACTATCCAAAAAAGCCTGGACCTTTTTAAAGGTCAGCAGCAGCACATTACAGGTCCTCCTGAGACAAATATTTCTGCAGTCATCAGTGCACTAGTATTACAAAGAAAAAATACATACGAATAGAGAAGTTTGCAAAAATAGGATGAGTAAAAAATGGCAACAACTGAACAAGAAGGAAGTCAACCTGCATTAAGAAACAAGTAAGACTAGAATACTGTTGAAATTGCAGAGCCATTAATAATTGCCAAATTTAAAAGAAAACTTCAAAACAAATTCTTTCAAAAGAATAATATCTTAAAGGTTCCAAATATTCAGAGCAAACCAGTACTGGGAGTTCTTTACATAGGAAACTTAGAAGAGCTTTAAGAATCTTCTAGCAAAACCCATACATCTTTGTCTCAGTAAATGAGAAACAAACTTACAGTGACATTGGCAACACAATATGAACTTACTGCTTGTCAAAATCAGTTAAAATGTTAGCACCTACATCTATTGTGCCATTTGCATTTCCAAATCTATACTCGTCTTTTATTACTGTGTTTTAGCTGTAGGCATTTGTGTGACAACTGTAGGTAAGATGGAGATGAACAGTATCAAAAGTCTCTAAGAACTACATAATCTAGAAGACAAGTTTTTAAATCTCCAGGAATAGTTTTATTCCACTATTTTATATGCCCCCAAGAACACAGTTTCAGATAATATTACCTTTAAAAAGGTACTAAAAGAAAAGCACAGGCTCAGTAGGTCATCACAATTTTCTCTACTGAAATGTAATTGCATACACGTTGTAATGATTTATACTATGAAAAAATATTTATCACCAAACCCAGGGTTATATGTCAATGTTTCCCCTGCCCTAAAAATTTTAGTGCCAAAGCCACTACCGAAATTCAATTAGGTTGAGAGACCAAAGAGAGATCCTTTTGCTCTTTATTATTTCAAAAATATAATTTTTATATTTATAATAGTGCTTTATTTCTCAATATTCCTTCCCCTTCATCACCTCATATACACCTTCACACTGTGATATCAAATTGCTTTGGCAACTTTTTTTTAATGATGTAAAATTCACCTACAGCATTCTAAGTCAAATTAGTCTGCCCAAAATACATAATGGCATAGTGTCTTTTTCCACTGCTTTGCAGATCAAGAAAAAGGATTCCAGAATGTAGAAGAAAAAGTATGTCACCCTGAAAGTCAATGTTAGCATGGTGCTGATACCTAGACACATTTCTGTCTCAAGTCACTAAAGAAAATCTCCATCAAAGCAGTTGTGCCATCACAGAGCAACACGAGCTCCCTAATCCACCTGAGAAATCGACTCAGTTGCTGGTCTACATCCTCTCCAGTGTACACTGATATGAATACCTAAGCTGTTTTTCTATGCAAGAGGCAAGATCAGAAATGTCCCCAAGAGCTGCAGTCATATTTTGGCTTCTTGTTTCTTCCCCCCTGCTATCATTTCACAATAGGTTTTCTAAAAACACATAGCTCACTCTTGCATCACAATAAGATTCTGAATCATCACAGAAGGTCTTCAGTCCACAGAGTGGGTCAGCTAGGTGGCTCTAACTGAATTTTATTTTATATGCATACTCTATAACTTTTGTAGTAAGCTTATTTTCTCTCAGTAGGCTTAATAATCTACAATTGGGTTTTTTTCTGTTTTTTTCTGTCTGATAAACAGCTTTCAAACATTTACACTATCAGATGAATAAAGAGAGGCGTAAGACAAAGGTTATCTGTAGCTGGTTTAATTGAGATTATCTATGCAAAAGTGAAGGAACAATTTAAAGGTAAAATGCATTTACTATCTTCTAAACAAGGGAACAGAGATGGTGGCAATGAAAGTAAATGAAAAGAGAGTTTACCAGTATGAAATTCACCAAATATTTAACACACATTCAATCCTCAAGCACAGTTTTGCTATCAGATCCCCTGCATATGTTTTGCAGTAAGGATGGATTTTGATCATTTACATGATGTGTAATTAAAGGAACATTGATAAAATCAAGAGATTAAAAGTAAAAGAAAATAAGAGCGGTAATATGATTTATTTTAGTTAAGAATGAAGTTATTGCAACCACATACAACTATTTATATAAAGATATTTTTGTTATTACTGTAAGATTCCTGTCCAGACAAACCATTGTCATATTCCATTGAAAAGTGCAGAATCCAGACAATTAATATGGTAGAATGTCCAGGTATAATTCACATTTTTTCTAAACCAAACCAGCTACTTCATACTCTGCTCCTTTCTGGATTTTCTACTTCAAGCTCCAAGTGTTAAGATTTATTTCTATGGAGCTGGATCAATGAGCTCTTTTTGCACCAGTTCTGAATTTTATCTCATCTGCCAAGGTTGCAGAATGATGTGGAATAAATGAACACCTGCTCTTGAAAAGGAAGCTATCTGAAACACCAGGCCTTGGCAAGATCAGTATAGAATATGCATGTCACCCAGAAAATCTGTTACAATGGCCAGCTGCCAAGGAATCTTTGTTCCCAGGGAAACACAGGTTAAAACTGCTGTCAATAATCTGTCTTAAGAAGACAAAGAACCCAGTCAAACTGGGAAAAAACACCAATGTACACAAAAAAATATATGTTTGAATAAATTTTGCAAATAAAAATATTTGAGTTCCTTCTTTTCCACTACTTCTAAAGAGCTAGAAATATATTGTTGGTGCATTGAGCAGTGATACAGTCAAAATTGAGTCATAAGTTCATTATTCTCCCTAGGGACAAAAATTGCTAAACATACTTTGTAACAAACTGAATTTGATGGCATAAATCTGGTACCAAACCTCCCTTAAACCTTTGATTTTTCATCAAGTTAAAAATATTGAAATATATATGCAAAGAAGTTTTGACTATTTAATTTTTTCTTTTGTGTGCATGTGTTCTGATAAAAATACATACAGGAAAAGAAAAAAGAAAGAAAAAGAAAAGTGAACTTGAATATCAGAAGGATATAAAGATGAGGTTCAGAGACAGTAGGCTACAATTCTGGTTCCCATCTTAAAATGTTTAAATACAGAAAAAGCTTGATACTTGTTTAAATACCGAGTCTTCTCTGCCAGCATCTTCCAGACAGACAACTCTCTTGGAATTTTGCAAAGGATATAAACTTCTGGGACATCCATAGATGTGATAGAGTCTTAAATTTTGTTTTGAACACATTAAAGAGACAACCATTATTCTTTTCTGTTTATAAAGGAAAGTATTAAATACAACATCAGTTTTCTTCTGAATTAAATTTTCAAGTAGCAATTTTTTTCTTCCTTAGTTGAACCTGGAAAACTGTTAAGGATTATCTTCTTTCTTCATGATAGCATTTGGCACATTCAAGACTAAAGCATGAGCTTGCATGACTGATATTCTGACCAATATTCTGTCTTCAGACACTAGAGTTTTAACAAAATTCCATCACATATGCTCTTTGTCTTTATAATATTTCTGTGTTTTGGTTTGAGTATGACACAGCTTCTTATAATATTTGCTTTGATTTCTTCAACAAAATTTCTGTGTTCTCGATGACTGCAAAGCCAGATCATTGAAGAGTTCAACTGAGTCTAAGAATCAGCATTGGCTCTTAAATCTGGAAAAAGACTTTTAAAGACAACACAAAATCGTGTACAAGTAATTAAGAAAGGAATATGGACATTTACTTCCATAAGTTTAAGGTGGGGTTTTTTGTCCTACGGATAAAGAGGTCAAAAAGATGGTTGTTTCTTGGCAAGACTTGCTTGCCTTATTGATTATTGAGTTATTTTATTTGCCTTACTTGAGTGTCAAGTGTCAAAGCCCTGAGGCGAAGTTAAAAATGGGACTGACTCCCCAGCCAAGGAAAAAGCTCTCAGGGACACTGAGATGCTTTACAGAATATCCTGCTCTGACCTCAAAAGATTTGATGCTTCTAAAAACCAGCAAAGTGTTTGAGAGGGATTTATTTTTTATTCTTGACAAATGTGGCAAGGAAATGCTGGAGGGTTTATTGATGTTAAGTAAAGGCTTCTTCCAGCCTGGTTAAACTACTATTTGCTTTTGGGCAATTAATTACACATGTCCTTCACTACAGAAGTAGAACACTAAATTTCTCAGCAACCATGTGAGAGCAGTAGGGCAGATGTCGATTTTAAAGATAATGGCTTAAAGATATTTCAGGGTTTACAATTGAGCAATTAGCTCAAATTTCAACTTGTATGGATTTCTAGTTGCAGCAACCTTGTCCCTGTCTCGTAAAGCTGATTCCATATTAGTCTTTACAGCAGAATTTTATGAAACTGAAGATTTGAATACTTTTTAACTTTAATTTTATGCTTTTCCCAAAGGATTTACCAGCTTACTGCTCAAAGTAGTTCTATTGGTCATAAAATGGCCAACACAGCTGCAGTTCCTAGAACTTCATAAACTGTGACAAGCAGATTTTATGCTAACATTTTCCTTCTTTTCACAACATTGTGACTGGCACAGTATATGGGTTATTTCTAGTCCTAGTGCCCAGATGACACTGAGCTGTAGCATTTTGCTAGATGACGAGTACAGGAGTGATATATGCTGAATTCTCCCTTCTCTCCCTTTATTCTTTTGTTTGCTTGCTTTAACCCAGAATGGAACAGTAGATTTTTCTAGAACTTCTATATAAATAACAGTATACAATATTTAAGATGGGCAGATTTTAATTTCTATTGTACGATATAAAATGAGAAAGAAGAGGCCTCCAAAATCTATCTAGGCCATTTGCTACTATCAGAGAGAAACCAGTTATGCCCAGTGCCCTTATGTCAGCTTTCTGGTATCCTGATCAGGAAATCCCTTGCCAACAGATATTCTATACCTTAGCTTTAAATAGATTTATTTGGACTACATTTTCCATACATCTAACAGCCATAATTTGCATCTACTCATGTAAGAGTTAACAAAGGTATGTTCTCTCATTTCCAATTCAAGAAGATAAAAGAACAGAGAAAAGAATCTTCAAGGGTTCTAAGAATTAAAAAGGAATAGTTATGGCAAACAGATCTTCAAGACAAGAAAAAAAAGTCAAGAGAACTGAAAACCCAAGCATTACATTTGTCTCCAAGTATACTATAGGTAAATCACCATACTATAAACAATATGTTATTTATTATAATTCCTAATTTCTTTTTCTAAATATGAAAATTACTGAAATATATTGATATTCATATATTTTCATGAGTTACAGGAATTTTAGGGCATATCTAGCATACTAGGTAGTAAGAAAATAAAATATGAAATTCATATAGTGTGAAAACACAAAGAAAGATAAAGCAAAGCTAGGGATAAAAACACATAACTTGTTCACACATTCCATATGGCATCATTTCATCACTAACCATTTACAAAGCATAAATGAGTCACTTAACATGTTTTCAGGTCTAAGATATTTCTTTAGGCAGGCAAATATTTTCAGTTTCCAGTATTTCTACACCCACTGAGAACTCCACCAGGGTGAAAAGAATGGATATCCAAGATCTTACAAGATACATTATTTAGGGTAACTACCAGAATCAAAAAGCATACTCCTTGAAATTTGAAAAAACATTTTTCATAATAATAATTATATATACATGGATGCTTATAGTCACACAGCCTGAGCTGTTAAATAACTAATTCTGCAACACAGTTGAACACAACAGCAATACATCCTCCTTGATTTTAAAATTATGAATAATGTTCCTCAAAAACAAAATTTCTTTTTGGTTGAACAAGAAATAAGGCATTTTTTGAGAGACCGTTGCTCTTCTGTAATTCTTTATTCATAAGTCATTGCAACAATAAAATAAAACAAAACATAGTTTTTTCAAAATTTCTCCTATTTCCCCTAATTACTGCAGAATGGTATTTGGAGTGCCAAAATGTTCCTTCACATGGCTGGACCAAAATATATTAAAACTTTGGAATTATTTTGAAAAGAACCAGGGAGTGGAAAGCTCTTCTCTTTTCCAGAGCTGAAGTTTCATAAATAAACAGCTTCCTGACACCTGTTTCTTGATGTGTAAAATTTCCCTTTCTGCATCAGCTCAAAGGAAGATGAGAAGTATAGACTGAAAGAGACAAGAAATTATCCATCTTTGCCTCCAAATGGTGTACTGCTAGTTTCTGATGGTATTAACACCAGCATTCAACTACTGTGTATTAAGTGAGGTAACAGATAAAATCCAGATTTTTTTTTATTTTATTGGTAAATTTAGTTTATTCTAATCTCTAAATATTATTAATATCTTGGCCTATCAGAATAATAATATCCTGGCTTGAGAGAGATCCTCATAAAGACCTTGGAAGGGGGTAGACCTAACGTAAAAAATTGTAAAACAATTGTCATTATTTTAGAGTCCCAAGCTAGGCATATTCTAATAGAGGATATCAAAGATGGTGTAGTCTCTACTGCCTCCTGAAAGACCTAGGAAGTGACCACTAAATCTTTAGCAGTTGCTTTGTTTATTAAAATATCCCTCTAAATGCAAAGTGAGATCTGGAGCCAACAATCAGTTCCAGAGGAATTTCCAGAAGGTCATAGACTACAGACAGTTTCACTTGTACAGTCCAAGGTGATGTTCTCAGGGAAGAGCTGCATTATTAAGATCTATCTATAGCTGCACTGCAACCTAGAAACAGGCTTTGCTACAAAGGACAGGTTTTTTCAGCTTTATTCCCATTATTACTGGGAAATCTACTGGCAGCCTAATACCAAATTGTGTGGAGAAAATGCTGAATGACAAGAAAGCCTTAGCATCTATTGTTTAAATAGAAGACAAAGAAACAGAATCCTTCAAGAGAAAGGAAAAGCATGGCTTGGGTTTTTGGGGTTGGTAAAACACACAAGTGAGGAATCTACAGAAATCATGATTATGATCAGAACTGTTAACAACCACAGTAGAACATAAACAGTATGGATTTGTACAGGCTGATTTGCACTTCAGGGTATTAAAAATATCCTTTAGCAGGAAGAATACATGATAGAAGAAAGTTATCATATGTAAGTTTCTTGTGGCTGAAGACTTCAGGCTTCACTCTGTAAAATTTAATAAACCACAATGCTACCTGCTCTACAACAAAAACAAAGCAGGATTTAAGAAAACAGATCCTGAACAGTTAGAAAAACTTCTACATAATTCCTCAGCTGTAAGAACACTAATATTTTAAACTATTTTGGTCTGAAGATTTTGAATTTTTTTTGTTTTCCAAAACCCATCCAGTTAGTGTCAAATTCCTTCATTTATTGCCACATTCATTTCTTCTTGAACTCACATCATACAGGTAGGAGTTGCAACAGCCAATTTTGCTTAAATATTTTTATATCCATTAATATCTGATGAAGGCCAAAAAAATCTCTTCCATTAAACTGAAAACCATAGCTTATTTAACACTTTTGATGCAAGGCCATTTTCTTCTAGGAATTTTAAGGCTGAAAAGAAGCCTCAGGGTAACATTAGAATTTAAACTCTCTCCTGTATTGAGGAAGAGAGAATGGAGTCCAATGAAAACAACATGCTACTTGATGCCAGTTGCTTCAGCTTCATTCACATCATCAAGCCTTCACATATTTGTCATCATTGTACTTCTGCAACAAGTACTTTTTAAATGAAAATACAGCTTTAAAAAAAGCTTCAGAGGATATCAGGTAACAATCCCAGACACTACCAACACTACAAGTTTCCCTGATTATGCTTCTTGACTGCTTGAGCCTTTCTGACATTTGGCATTACCATGCAACAAAATGTGTATTTCAAAACAAAACAAATTCCATCACATCCAAATAAATCTACCAGAGTTTACATGTATTTTTCTTCATTATGGATCAATACAAACTGCATTTTAGTGGATATGGTTTAGGGGAGATTATAGTGGTGATAGGCTGATGGACTATGAAGGCCTTTTTCAACCTTGATGATCCTGTGGATCTGAGATTCTGTTTAATGGTGGCAATGAAGAGGAAAAAATTTTGTAATCAGCAAACTTGGGGATTATTTTGGGTTTTATTTTGCATTCAGGAATTTTTCTTGTAATGGTAGTTGCTTTATTGTCCCACACAAACAGATGTGAATGATAATGATATGACATTATAATGTCATAGAAATTACTCATGGTCATCTTCATTTAACTTCAATAATCAAAAGGCAAGTTATGATGCAAACCACAAAAATATAGAATCTGTTTGATATCTAGCATTAATGAAGAGAAAGAAACATCAGAATCATATTTCTGTACTATACTGATTTAGAAATTAATTTATTAAATAGAAATTCCATGCAAAAAATACATAAGATTTTTGTAATATTAATAAGCTGGAACACAAAGTAAATTAAACATCAGTCTGTCAGGCAGTGAACACCAGCACAGGCACAGCAGACAAATTCTGGATCATTTTTAACATAAATAAACTTTTAACTCATTTTTAATGCATATTTATTCAAATAGATCCTCCTCCAATGCTTGATAAATAAAAATTCAGAAGTAGCAGTTACTACCATTTATCTACAATTTCTTAATGACTAAATCTGTAGACAAGCTGCAACTAGCACAGCTTTATGCCTGAAATAATTTGGCTGGGTTCATTTCAGCTGTCACTGGGGATATGGCCAGAATACAAATTCTCTTTAACACCAACTACTTGTATGAGCTTTTCCTATAGGATATCCCTCCATTTTCTTTCTTGAAGTTTAGAATTTAGGATGTTTCATAGTACAGTGGTTAAAAAAAACCAAAAAACCACAAACTTATGAATAAATAGCAGATTAGGAGATTTCCAATTAAATACTGACTGCCAGAAATATTGCCAAAGAAATGATACAGTCACTTGATGTCAGAGGGCTGTTCTGTATATTTCTTTGGGCATCAGAAATCTTTCAAATCCACTAAAGTATCTATAAAGGCTCTTTATAAATGCACATTGTAAAACACAAAAACATGTGCAGCTATAAAAGTCACAAAGGATGGCTGTAGCATATAAAGACTGTGTCTGAAATAAATGAAGGTTCTAAATCTAAGTCAATGAAAACCATTAAAATGCATAGTGTTTCATTAAATTTTCTATTTATCACATAATGTGAAAAGAGAAAGCCCAACCTTTTAATTACAAGCACTTTTTTGTATTTATAAGAAACTAGAAAAAATTAGTTTCAGGCTTTTTGATTATCCTTGAAAAAACAAAAAAATTCATTGTTTCTTTAGCTCTGGCCTAAGCGTGAAAGAGAAAAAAAAATTAAATTTAATTGATAATAATAAATTGATAATAATGTGAACTGTTTTCATGTACTTCCCATGCCAGAGGTATGTGAATATTTGTATTTCTTCCCTAAAATGCTACCAGAACTTCAAGGTAAGACAGTAAAACAACATATTATCACTGAGAGTATTGATGGGAGTTTAATTTTTGCACAGTCCTATAATGAGGGCAGAAAAGTTCATAATCTTTCATATGCAGTTGTTGGAAGCCTCACATCATCACCTACCTTTAAAACACTACTACACCTTTAGGGTGAAGATCAAAGGTACTTTGGAAAGTCTTGTCCCTTCTACTGACCCCACTCTACCCTGCTCTAGGGAAGGACAGAAGTGCAGAAATCAGAATGGGACTGGGTCAGTCTGCAGGACATCCAACTGCAGATATTTTAGAAGTGTCAGCACCTGTTATAAGCAAAAAAAACTCTTCCATCTTAAACTGAGAATGCTAACAGGTGGCAGATAATTAGGTGCATGTATGTAGGAGGACTGCATGACAAAAATCCAGGGTTTGGACTTTCAAGTAGAAGTTTGCTCTTTGCCAGCTGCAAGTACAATCTGATTTTAAATCTTTCTAACATCTGTTATAGAAGTGGCTTGTCCCAGATATTCCAATTTTTAAACAGATAAGACAAAACCACAAATTAGAATGCTGATCACAGTGTGCTTAAATTGAGGAGCCTGGGACTTTGGGGTTGTGGAAAGGAGTACAACACAAAAGGAACCTGGTGAGAAGGTGGTAAAAGATCTTGGCTGGAGGAAAGATCCTGGAAGTGAGAGAAGATCCAGGAAACCAGGTAGCTGGATGGAAACAATTGTTATGGTTGGTTATCCTGGTTGTCATCCAGGGTTCTTGGCTAACAATGCCCAAGATTGTAAGTACAAACAGCAGAGGAATGGTACAACTTTCTGCCCAACCCTCCCAGAAGAACAGCAATCTCTGTGCGAGGGAAGTGTGATGTACTGGAAATATCCCTGTTAGGGGATCTCTGCTGAGGAGACAGAGATGAAAGGGGCAATCTGAGTGAGATAAACAAGTTGAGGAAAATCTGGTCTAGCTAGCTCTTAAACAAATCAGCTATAGGTTATTTATAGAATCTCACCTGGGCAAGCACTTAAAAACTTAGGCATCATATATAATTTATAATTATGATATCAGTAAGATATCTGCATATCACATTCGGAGTAAAATTCATGTGTCTTTTTAGAATGCAAGTAATTTCAACCATGCAAAACAGATACTCCTGATGGGAAATACAAATGGACATACCCAGAATTTTTAAATGATGGAGAAAAAAAAAGCTAAGACTTTCCTGCCTAACAAACCAGATAATTCTACTAAAGCCTATATTGAATGATATTTTAGTCACACACCTCAGCAACCATTTTCTACTTACCAGTTTTTCCTCTATGTACACTTTTCAACATCAAACAAGGCAGCAACAACAGAACTTTGATGAAAAATTAATTTCTGAGTCTTATCAGGATTCTGCTCAAGTACAATGATTGTTGGTATGCCCTCCTGCTCCTGATTTGCACATTTTCACAGCTGTAGGATCTTAGAAGTGCACAGGAATCTGCACTGTATTGCCAGAAGATATTGAGAGCCTTCTGGAAAGAGCTGGCACAGCCTTCTTGAAATTCATGAGTTTTAAAAAAGATATTTTTATTTCCAGTGTTTCTGGCTACTTGGAGAGTAGGACTGTCCACTTTCTGCTACAAAAGTCAAGTCATTGCTTCCAAACCTGTCAATTATGGGAATTCAAAAATTCTCAGCCTAAACGACTCATGCTTCTGCACAATCTTGACATAGTGACATCTGAATCTCAGATCTCCACTTTCTCTTGCTGCTGCACCCTGCAGATACTCCAAAAACTCTCCAAATAGAAGTAACAGAGAAACTCTCACTAATTTATTTCATTTGGGGAATATTTTAAGGAGCCCTGGGGAAAAATGCTGAGCCAGCTAAGGGCTCTGGTAGATACCAGTCTCTTCATTTCATCTTTTATTCTGATCAGTTACCATGCCCTCATTCCATTCAAACATTAACAAATTTAATAGGGAGGTGTGACCACAGACCCACCAGATGCTGTGAAGAGTGTTGCTCAGCCTCATGTGCAAAATTCTATCTGCCCACCTGTAAATGCTTGCATAACTAGGCCTTGTGTTGCTTCAAAATAAGGAGTTCCTTGAAAAGCATAACAAATATTACATCTAAAACCATTGTGAGAAACAAGTTTTGCTCAAATACATAACTTAAAGTACAATAACAAAATATTTAAATACAGTTTCAAAGTTGCAACATGAATAATACCATCTAAGCTTTCAGTCATAAGAAGTTCATTTAAGTCCTAAAAGAGGGCTTCACTTTCATTGCATATCACAGTTTGTGAAATCCAGGTTATACCGAATTTGAGTGACCCATTCACTGCAATTAAAGGAATTTTCTCACCCTTTTTGGAAATAAGATTAATTATCTTTTCAAGGTCAGATATTCCAAAAAGGTAACTATTTTGTCCTTAAGGCTTTCCTGATGGTGTCTCTGCATGAGAGGTGTATGCCAGCTAAGGGAGAGTGTTGGTGCATCCAGAGGAAATCACACTGTGCTGCTACTCCATGAGCTTGACAGATGACCACATGATTTAGAGAGCCAACAGTGATGCATCATGTGGTTAGAATAAACTGGAAATTCACTCTGCCATCCACAAACTTATATAAATGTAAATCACCTTTAGAATGGGTTTTTTTTGGTTGTATTGTTTGCTTGTTTGTTTTCTGGATCCATTAGTAGTCTGCAGTACCATTTCAGCATAAAAAACTTTAACACCATCCAGGTCAAGCCCACCTCAGGTTTTGTGCAGCATCCACATACAGCTAACTTGAACCTCTGTTTGTACCTATCAAGTTACTCCATGCCAATCATTGGGATCAGATGGAAATTCAGTTCATCTCTGAGGCCTGTAGTATGTCACACACAGAACATTAGTGGAGTGTCAGGAATACACAGGCATCTTTGACTCCCACATTCAGTAACCAGACTCTAACACTAACACCTTTCTATAAACTACCAAGAAAATTTGTAACAGAAGGAAAAAAACAAAGAGGACAAATGTTCACAAAGTATCTCATAAGGTCTGTAGAGTTACAAGATAAGCAAGAAAGTAAGGCAGACCCATTGCTGAATATCAATTATAATATTTGTTTAGTCCTAATTTCCCTGATTATTATGTAGCCCGGAAAACAGAAACAGAGATTTGTGGCATTTTTATTCCTACTACCTAAGCTTCTTCTGCTGACACTTTTAATTAGTTCAATTAGCAATCTATCATGCACACAAAATGAATACTTCTTTATGTATCTGGGGGGCAATAATTAGCCTTGTGAAAGGGATGCAATTACCGTTGTTTTTTTTAAGTTGAGCACCACTACAAAGACTCATGCCAAAAATTCTTCTAGAACCTAAAATATATACCAGAAAGCAAGTTACCAAAACTGTATGTCTATTCTATACCCTTAGCTGACCAGGAAGATAAGGTTCTGTGACACTGGAAAATTTGGTTCATTGAGGGGAGGAAAGAGATAATATATACATGAGGCAGTGGTGTAAAGACCACAGCAGGATGTCTCACTGAGTACTAATGATCTTTCCAAATGAATATTAATATGTTTAATCCACCACATGTCATCTTGTATTACATGTCCCACATTTTGCAATTATTATTTTATTAATATTAGCATAAAAAATTTATGTGCTCATTTTATCCATCTGTGCCTAAAGCCAAAATCTTACCTACCACACAACGTAATGCACAGCCATGTGCACAGGCACCAGGATTTTCTCCTATTCAGCAAGCCCACAGAACAATGATTTTGGGCTCCCAGCCAGCTATGCACAGCACTCACACATGACTTGTGTGCCCACAGCAATCTAAAGGCTGCTGGTGCTTTGTGGGGACATACCAAAACAGGGAAGGTAAACAACACAGAAAAACACATATGAGGGACTTTGAAAATTCCTTTGATAATGCTACTGGCAGTAAGACTTTCACCAAATGTGAATGGTTTTCACCAAAGGAAGAATTTGGGGAAAGTCATTCAAGCTCGTTGTCATGCCAAATGAAAATCTTCTTCCACTGTATTGAAACAAATGAAGGAATTTCAGGAAAAAATATTAAACCTGAGAAGACCTGAAAGAACAGACAGAAAAATCAAATCTAAACATGAATGTAAAGGCATGAAAAAATGCTGAAATTATCACTATCATTTGGTCAAGAAGGAAACAAAGTCAGATGGAGAAAAGAGAGGAAGAGCTTTATTATGATACAGCTACATTAAATCTAAAAGCATCTTATATTACCATTCTTTTACCTAAACATCTATAAAAATTTGGAACCCTACTGCCTGATTTAACTGTTGTAGATAATTGTGTATACTTACATTTTTCATCAATTTAGTTAAAGTAAAATATTATTTCAGAGAATGGATAATAGCAAGGAATCCATCACCAAAAAAGTTTATAATTTTTAAGGCCTTGGGAGCCCTTAATAAATTTATCAACATTTTATCAAGCAGGAAACAAAGTGGGACCTCACTGGAGCTGCACAAGCTGGATAAAATCTCATGCAGGTCAGGAGAAGCAAAATTGACTTGAGTAAAGTTTGGGGCTCTCTGGAACTCCATAAATATTGTAGATCTTCAGCACAAGAGTTATGGGAACAGAATGCAGGAAGGGAAGCAGCAAGGAGCCCACAGACCACCAGCCAGAGTTAAACCACACAGGGTGACAACAACTATATTTAGAGAGCACATGCTAAGTCTTCTGGAAACCCTCACATCATATTCAGATTCAGAGGTAGAATATTATGAATTAATTGTAAAACCAACAACACTGAAAAGACTAACTTTGTGCAAATTGTATTCCTACAGTACCTTCCCCTTTTCAGTTTCTACTGGTTTCCAGTGATTTGGAACTGGAAAGTGAGTGCTTGCATATGAAGAGAAATCATGACAATTCCTCACATTCATGACAAACAAAAAACAAATTAACAAAACCCAACATGGAAACTAAGGTATCACACATGACCTAAGAAAAACTGATCCTTAACTCTTGCATGGCATCAAACTTTTATAACCACTTGCCCAAACAATAACTCAAGAAACTAGCAGTAGAAAATGAAATCTATTCTCTGACACAATAAAACCAAGAAACCAAATCTTTTGTCTCACATGTGAAAGTGTTGTTTTTTTTTCTTTCTTGTTTTAATGCTCTTATGAACTAGCATTCCTGTGGGAAATTTGAGTGATGTAAACCTTATGATTTGGGACTTAGTTCTTCTTTTTAAAAAAAACAACAGAAAAACCAACAAAAAAACCAAAAACAACAACAAAAAAAACCCACCCAAAGACATTCCTTTTACCTATCTTCCCTAATTTTGGTTCTATTTCCCCCTTATCTCATTACACTCTCTCCCCAAGCTTTTCATAAATTCTCTAACCTTTTTATAAAAATTAATTTTCCATTTATGCTTTTATTATTTTCTTCCTTTCCAGTTTAACTAATGCTGACAAATTGCTTCATTGCTTTCCTTTTCTTTTGGGAGCTATGTTTTTTTCTCAGCCTTACATCTTTAACTGTACCATGAAGGCACATGGCTTTTTTAATTTCTTTCTTTCTTTCTGTTCACTTGGAGATGTGATCAGTCATGCCTTTAACCAGTGTGTTTTTAAGACTGTTCAGCTCTGTTCAATTTTGGCAGATATTTCTTACTCATTTTTCACATACTAACTACATTTCTCAGTGCATTTCAAATTTGCTTTCCCAAATTTGAACATTCCTCTGTGGCTATATGTGGTCTGAGTATTCCTCCTAGGCTGAATACAAGAAGGCTGCCAACTCTGAGATTAAATGCCCTAATTTCATACAATTTCAGTTAACTCACAACAGATTATTTTCTGTTAATTTTCAATAACCTTTCTGTCATTTATATTTTTTGAAATCAAATTTTCCTATGTCATTTAAATCTCCCAAAACAAAATGCTCAGTCATGTTACAGACTTAACCATACCACATAAGTTGAAAACGATATAAACAAATAAATTTGTGCAAATGTATTTTGAACAAAAATAGGCATTAGGTAAATATGCAAATAAAGGAGAACATTATATATATATATATATATATATATATAATGAACAAATGGGAATTTACTTGGTATTTCACAAATTATTTTTTTGCAGAGTTCTTGTGTTATTATTCAGATAGTACCATTGTTATGCTTGGCACTTTACAGATGTCTCCAAAAATGAGGTCACTGCCTTGAAGAGCTTATAATTAACCCCCCTGTGAATTATATACTAAGTAATTGAGGATAGTATATCTATTTGCCTGTGAGCTATACAGACAACATTATTCAGGGTTACATATTACATATTTGTATTACTATGGGTTCCAGTTTGTATGTTATCTCACACAAAAATAAAAACAAGTGAGTGTTGAAGGATTTGAGAAACAATTCAAGCCAGATAACTGTTTTCTCATTTGCTTTTTCATAGATGGAAGCAAAGTGAATGGGTTACCAAGACAACCATTTCATAAAATCAGATTGTCAAAATCTGTTAGGAAACAAGTAGTCTACAATATGAGCCTTTGGCTAGATGAAATCATCTGATATGTTGGAATGCAAAAATTACCTTATAATTTCAATTAAATCAAGTTGCACCCATTCAGTCTTGAATACTGATCACTATCATAGTCTGCAATTGTCATTTTTCAAATAAATAGTCAAAGTCTAGGAAGCAGATCTACTAATCCTTTTTCCTTCCCTATTCTTCAATAATCATTTTCTTTGTGCTGACCACCATAACTGAAAGAATACTTTTGCAAAGTTAGCAGAAATAGATTTACATTTTACCAGCCAAAAAGCTGTACTGAAGAGATTGTTTAGTATTCACAATATCACTTCTATCCTTCTTTGCCCTGCCTAGTCAACTGGGGAGTTAGATCCTGTGTATATAAACCAAAGAGAAGAGTGTGAGAAGAATAAAGGCTTTGCAATCTCCTTTTATTTTTGTCACTCCGTTTTTGCTTCTCTTTTTCAAGTTCTCTGATCTAAAAGCAGCATAGATTTTTCACTTGCCAATACTACAAACTTGCAATCAGTATTAGTATCAAATTAATGATGTAGTGAGAACATCACAATCTCCCAGGGAATGTATGCCATTTTTGTGACATTAACCTCTCTACAACGGAAGGAATAATAATAATAATCATCATCATCATCATCATCATCATCATAATCATACTAATAGTCAGCCACAAACAATTTCTCTTTGGTTATACATGGAATATATGCATTTTGCATTAATGTAAAAAGCATTTTGTTATATTAAAACACAGAAATATACACACAGGTCTTCAAAATTATGTGCTGCTTGTTTCATTATGCTTTTCTTATAAAAGATATTTACGCTTAACTATAGCTTCTGAAATTATCTGATTTTTCTCTTGGTAGGTTTCTAGAATCTCTGGAAAACACTAAGAGCTCCAGATGGAAGAATTTTTTTAAAAGCTTGATTCAAGAGACTTCTGAATTTTGGCAGATAGATGCTGCATATGTTGTGTGGAGGTGATCTCCTGTGGGGGACAGGAAGATGATCTCTTAATGCACATTCACCAACTGTCATAAGGCTGAAAAGAATATGCACGTATTGTGCAAATATACTTATCAGCATTTCAAACCCCTGTTTCTCAGCGAAAAAGCTAAAATAAATCTTAAAAGTGAACTGTCACGTTCTTCAGGGGATGAATTAAACATGCTTTTAAGTGTATACACCATTGGGGAAAAAAATTGGTCCTTTTTAACCCATATTTATGTAACTCTCTTTTAAAAACCAGGCTTCCAACAGCATGTTTTATGGAGGGGGAAAAAAAACAACTCTGAACATTCCAGCATCACATACAACAATCCAGCTGATACTTTCAGACTAAGTGAAGGCACAATTCTAAACTAAAATAACTAAAGTAAATAATTAACTAGGACAAAGAGTTAATTCTGTTCAAACTGTGGCAGTACAGTAACCTTTCCTTTTAAAATATTTACTGATTTAGGTGTTTTAAGAAGATTTTCTGTGGTCTAAATATGAGGGGGACAAAAACCCATAAAAACAGAAAGAAAATTAATTCATCATTTCCCATGGGACTTTTCTACTGAAAAAAACCCACAGAGCTTCCACTGGGATAAACATAGGTTTAGAACTAATTTAGTTGTGCCACTTTTGTTGTTGACCATATACATAAAATTCCCTCTTTATCCAACAGTCAGCAGTGGCATAGACCATAGGACTGTTTTGGAGAATATTAATAAATGTGGTTTTCCTCAGAAACAAAATGAACTTTCTTCAAGGATATGGGACAGGTAGGATACTTATTGCAAATGGGGCTCATAGCACTCACATAACACTCTCACTACTCTTCTGTAAACTCTTTTATTGTATGTTAGTTTTAATTTCATCTGCTAAATTCTGGCAAAAGTGTATTCTTCAGTAATGATCACACTTTAGTTCAGAAAGAAATTGTTCCACATGAGTTGCAAATGCAGCCTTCATTAGGCAATTCTCACAGCCCTTAGGCTCCTGGTGTGTTATCTAGCAATGATCTTTTCTTTTACAACTAACAAGATGATGGTTTAGTGAAATATGACTTTATAGAATGGCCTGGATTGGAAGATCACCTTAAATATAATTGAGTTCCAAATCCTCTGCCATAGGCAGTGATATCTTCCACTAGATCTGATTCCTCAAAGCCCCATCCAACTTAGCCTTCAACACTTCCAGGGATGAGGCACTCACAATTACTCTGGACAGCCTGTTTCAGTGTCCCACCACTGTCACAGTGAAGAATTTCTCACAAACATCTAATATAAACCTACTCTCCTTCCGTTTGAATCCATTCCCTCTCCTGCTGTCACTACATGCACTTGTAAAAAGTCCCTCTCTGCTTTTCCTGTAGGCACCCTTCAGGAACTGGAAGGCCACAATTCGGTCACCTTGAAAACTTCTCCAGCCTGAACAACCTCAGTTCTTTCAGCCTTTCTTCACAGGAGAAGTGATCCAACTCTCTAATTACCTTGGTGATCTCCTCAGGACTCCCTCCAACAGGTCCATGTCCTCCCTGTGCTGGAGCCCAAGAGCTGGATGCAGCACTGCAGGTGGGTCTCACCAGAGTGGGGCAGAGATACAGAATCCCCTCCCTGGCCCTGCTGCCCACACTGCTTTTGGTGCAGCCCAGAACAGGACTGGCTTTCTGGGTTGCAAGGGCACATTGTCAGGTCATGCCCAGCCTCTCACCCAGCAGCACCCCCAAGTCCTTCAGGGCAGGGCTGCTCTCCATCTGTCCATCCCCAGGCTGTGTTGACACCAGGGCTTGCCCCAGCCCAGCAGCACACCCCCTGTACTCCGTGTGCCTTAGCAAAACTTCTAGGAGGATCTGTTCCATCTTCTTCCCAAGAACAGAGGTGGGGCTGACAGCTCAATAGCTCCCAGAGTCCCCCTTTCTACCCTCTATAGAGTGAGTATTGTATAGTATAGTACAATGTTTCCCTTTTTCCAGTCACCTGTGACTTCACCTGCCTGCCATGACTTTTCAAATAATGTGAAGAGTGGCTTGGCAGCTGTACCAGCCAATTCTCTCAGGACTCTGGGATGAATCTTATCAGATCTTAGATACATTCAGGCTCCTCAGGTGTTCATAAATCTGATCGTACAGTGGGAAACTTCACTCCTGCAGTCTTTGGAGAGACACAGACAGCAATGCCTTCTGATACTCTTATAAGCACTAAAATTATGAACCATCTACTATTGTGCATTTTAGGAACAATTTACACATTTATAAACAAAATTTCTCGCTCAAGAGGGGATATTTAAGTTTCAATAAAGCACTGACCAGTTTCCCTTGCAAAACTCAAGCTTAAAATAATTTAAGAACTAAACTTAAAAGCAGCAAGAAGTGCATTTAAGTCTTTGTTTCAAAGGATTAAAAAAAATATAAGATTATATGACAGCCTTAGAGCAGAATTGTAAATCTGAGCATCATTGTGCATGACTTGGTACATTTCTGTGTA
This sequence comes from Luscinia megarhynchos, assembly GCA_034336665.1. Taxonomy (NCBI): domain Eukaryota; kingdom Metazoa; phylum Chordata; class Aves; order Passeriformes; family Muscicapidae; genus Luscinia; species Luscinia megarhynchos. The sequence continues at coordinate 34,855,307 of CM067566.1, read as the reverse complement.
TTTACCTGAAGTATGAATATACTCTTCTTATTCTCTAAAGGCTTTTTTTTTTTTTTTTTTTTTTACTTTCCATGGCCAAATATCTAGTTGTCTTAAGTAACACTACACAATTTTTATATTTTTTTAAATTAGGCACACCATATTGTGCAAGTTGACATACAAGAGAAGTGAGAAAATTGTGTCACAACTTTTTCATGCAGCTCATACAAATTAGGTATTTATCATGACATTTGGCATTCAAAACAGTGACTCGGATGGTTAGGAATACCAAGGAGGTAAATCCAGATGGGGAAAAATTGAATTATTTGGACTAATTAGCACAGTTCAGAAAACTTAACCAATTTGGATGGGTTCCAAAAAAAGACAGATGTGAAAAATGTCTCTGCAAATGCCTTAGTTTAGTTTGTTTATTGCTTACTCAGGTACAGGTCCTGGAAATATTACAAGAATAAGGTTAAAAAAAAATAAAGAACTGTCTACAAAAAATTATCTATTATACAACAGACAACTTTCCTTCAAGGCTGAAGAATGGAGTTACCTTTTCTTCCTCATGCATTTCACTCTGAAAAGCTTTGAAAAGGACATCTTAGCAGTTTCTCTAGAAGAGTATGATTAGAGGAGTACTACCATTCAGATGCAATTTGGTGTTTTCACATTTAGATAAGAATTACACTCACTGTAATGTCCTAGTCTGGTATAGAAACCACAGATATTACTTTATTACATTACTTACTGCAATGTATAGCTCTTATTTGGAAAGTAATCCTCCTCACAATTTTGTTTATACCTATGTTTTCCACATATGGATAATTAATGCCAGGGGCAGACATTTTTCCATACACTTCATTTTAGTCACTCAGTTACCACTGCCATACCATTCAACCAAGTTACAACTGCACTTTGTTAATAAAATATTTATAAAATTATAGAGCCATATAAAAGCCAATTCTAGCAAAAAACTGCCAGCAAGTACAGTAGTTTTAAGAAGTGGCACCCAGAGTAGCTAAAACACTGCTGAAAAATGTTTTCTAAAGTTTCTAGAAGAGCTGTCCAAGCATGTAACTGAAAAAATAGCCAAGATGGAGTGTTATAGCACCAGTAGTACTTGTACTTGCAGAGACAAGTAATCTTTCTGGCTCTCAGAAGAATCACTGTAAGGATTATTGATGTGAAGAGAATGTGAAGAAGTAGCTCTTAAAATATAAGACATAAATGTAAATTGGTTTTGTCTTGAATGTGCTGCTGCCCATATGAAGCTGAAATATATGCAAAATAGTAGCTTTATCACATGCTAATGCAGACAAAATACTAGACATCCTAATGCATAAGACCTGCCTGGTACTTGACTTTACAGTTCAAACGAAATAGACAGGATTTAAGTGGATTATATCACAAGTACTTTGTGCATTCAGAATGCCTTCTAAACCTTCCTAGCATGAAGCCACTTTTAGGGAAAAAATATTCCATTTTACTAGTAAGCCCTGAAAAGTCAATCCAGATGAATTTATTCAATAATTTATCATGCCAGAGATTTCAAATACCAACAAATTTAGCGTGCACACACTGAGAAGCTTTGTCTTAGTTTGGAATGTTCCAATAAGAGCAAAGTCACATACCTGCAACTGCAATATAAAACATTTGAAAGTGTTCAGTACATCACTGTGTGTTATAGATAAATATTCCTTGTACTGAACCTCAACTAATATGAAAGCAAAGCACCAGTGCTCAATGAATAGGCTGAATAGCCAGCTGTCAGTGAGAAGATGAAATATGTATCTAACAACAGTATGCATTCACTGTCTGATAATTGTGATTAAAAAGGCATGCTGATAGGCTCACCACCAAATGTTTCACAATGTTGTTTTACCTAGAATATTTTTAGGGTGAAGAAAGTGAATAAACAGAAGTTAATCAGGAAAAAAAAAAGGTTATGTACCTATAACAGTAAAATTTTCATAGACATTATTTTGTACCTTTGAATTTCCTCTGCCTCACATCCAGCTATGTGTATTCTTCTTCCTTATCAGATTATTTCCTCCAAGTTATCTGTAGGACGATCAATTATGTAACACTTGATACACTTGCTGAGCAGAGGAGGGATGTCCTGGCTACATGCAGCAGAGATGGTACAGTCATGGTCTGACATATGACTGTGTCTGCTTAGACAGCTTCCTGACACCTCAGGGCTCAGAGACTTGCATTCTTCTTTAGTGTATGCAAATTGCTAAATGAAAATAAGATTGAGAGATTTTTCCAATCTTGCTTGCCTGGACTGTTTACTTTAGCTTTCACATTTAAAATTATGGCAAAATGCGACTCTCCAGGTAGGAGGAATGCATAGTAGGGTGTGCAAGAGTCTCAGATGACTGTACTCACTACCTGAGTACACTGGAGACTTCAGTTCTCCCTAATCCCCCTAATCATGGGGAGTCACTAACCACATCATGCCATCCCTAGAAAACAAAGTACCTCCTTTTGTTTGCCAGTTTGATTCAGCACAACTTGGTTTCCAAGATAAACAAATTCAACAATTATATTAATAGAATTAAATGCACAAGTAAAACTAAAAATTCATCCAAAATCCAAATTTTAAAATTTTGTTTTGTATTCTGTACCATGATTATTTAGAATTTTCATGTTATCAATATTTTTAGGTGTCCCAAATAATGTGGGAATAGCAAGCTGAGAGATATTTCAATACAATGCAGACTCCAGGTAAAAAAAATAACTTAATGAAAGTGAGACTGAATCCTCCAGAAATATATTTTTCTGCTACAGAACAAAAGGAGCATATTCATGCTAAATGCAGCTTAAGAAACTTAAGTAAAATGTAAACAGTTTTTACAATTTGAAAATGAATTATGGCCATGACTCCAAAACTACAGCAGTTTGGAACCTAGAATGAACCACTAGCAGTTTAAATTATTTACAACCATGATGCAAAAGTATGGTATAGAATACTTTTAATGGAGAAAAAATATTGTATGAAAAGAAAAACTGCTTAAATAGCTGTATTTATTCTTCCTCTGTGTAAGTACAAATCACCAGTGTCGACATCTCATGAAGAAGTTTTGTATCAGTACAGACAAGAAAGGTTACCAGTTCTAAAAATCAAAACAAAATAAACATTTTAGGAAAAAATTAAACATGGAAGTTAGTAGGACATCTCTCTGTAAGTCACAATGCAACAATGTCCATTTAGGTGTCAAAATCTATCTATCTATCTATCTATCTATCTATCTATCTATCTATCTATCTATCTATCTATCTATCATATTTTGTGCTGCACATGCATTTATGGAAATTTAAATTTTATCCTATACAAGGAGCAGAACAGAAAAACAAATATTAAAAGAAGAAAATAAATCATTACAGGTAAAGAATAAATCAGAGGACAACCAGCTTGAGTAAATCCACTCTATCCAGTTGCACAGGCTAAATAAAAATTTAATGGAGTTGTCTTTGACCTTGCATAGCTTTTGCACAGCCAATAAATGGAAGCAAATAATAATAATGGAAACAAAATACTCTTTTGCTCATTTTTGTTGCACAATTTAGAGAAAAATAAGAAGCAAAGTTCTTCATTAAGCCAATGATTTTTATCTAAACTTTTCCAAAAAATCAGTTACCAGTATCTCTATTAGCCTGCTTCAGAGTGATTTAAGTCTGTGACCACAGCTTCGTAATGTAGCAAAGATTAAGGTTTTTTGGCTGCTGGCTTTTTAAGTCAATAAAGACAGACAAATCAAGGCCCCCTCATGGCACGATTCTCATCAGACTAATAGACTGGGTTAAGGAAGAGGTTTGAGGCTTCGATGCTCTGATGGAGCAGAGATTAAATCAATTAGGAAAGTGCGAGGATGGACATGGCAGGAAGTATGTTTTCCTGCATTAGCTTCTCCTATCAGTTTACCCAGGCAAGCAAGCACACTGAACTGAGTACAAAAGCAGTGCTAGGCTGCTATAACCAAGGGCAAGAAAATAAAACTAAAATTCATTTCAAATTAACAAAAGAAACCCCCACCCAAAAACCTGTTTCTCTCACTGTTATAAGCGCTAAGTTCACAGAAAACCTCCTTCTCTCAGTTTTGTTCAAAAAATAAGAGTAAGAAAAACACCACTGCAATGCTAAAGGCCTGATAGTAAATCTGCTGTACAAATCTATCTGTAAAGAAGTTAAAATTGAAAATTGCTTATCAGTTCCTGAAAAACAATTATATATTATAATAATTTCTTCATTATCATTAGTAGTTTGCTTAAAAGGATGACTTTTCAACAGGCTTTATTGAACCCTTTCCTATGTACATAGAGCAATTCCTAATACCAGCATCATACACACAAAAGAAAAACAAGGAGATACATATATGTTCATTCCATTCTTTTTGAATGGGTAAAAACAGTTTAGTCTTTTTTATTACCACAAAATTTCTATCTGTTTTTTTTCTATAACAAAATTATACTATAAACACTCTAAAGATGATTTAAGAGGGCAAACCCAAAATGGTTTGAAAATGTATGAAGATTATAAAGATGTAAATAAAGATATAATAAGAGAGGACAACCAGTCTTTATTCCCAACTATCAGATAAAGTCTACAGCAGGCAAATGGTTCTTGTACAATGCTCACATAAGAAAATTCTGATAATGTAAGAACAGAAGCATAGCCCAATGAAGAATTGCATAAAGTAGAAATGTTATTAGCAAAAAACAACAAAAGTTAAAGAGAATATCCAAAAATACATGTAAGTCTCAACTATTCTTTTGTTATGTAGATTCATATGAAATGCTGTCTTTACACATCTGGCTTAGAAATTCACAATTTTTGTCCACACAGACTGGCAGCCAAAAAGGAGGCACAATCCCGTTCAAGTGTGTACTATGTAGCTATTATTCAACTTAGACAATTAAATGTTCAGTAGACTGAGAACTGATAACTAGTTTGATTTAATATTGTTCCTGCTGGGTTAGGCTAAGATCATAGAATGGCTTGGGTTGGAAGGGGCCATCTAAAGATCATCTAGCTCCAAGCCCTCTACCATGGGCAGGGACATCTCTCACTCCATCAGCCTCTCTGGGTAACCTGTTCCTGTGCCTCACCACCATCATAGTGAAGATTTTTTTCCTAATATAAATCTACTCTTTTCTAGCTTGAAACCATTCCTCCTAGTTCTGACACTACATGCCCTTGTAAAAAAGTCCATCTCCAGATTTCTTGTAGGCTTCCTTTAGGTTCTGGAAGGCTGCTATATGATCTTCCCAAAGCCTTATCTTCAGGTTGAACCATCCCAGACTTGCCTCATAGGAAAGTAGCTCCAGCCCTCTGATCAGCTTTTTGGCCCTCCTCTGGACTTGTTCCAACAGGTCAACCTTTTTCTTGTGTTGGGGGTCCCAGAGCTGGACAGTTTTTCAGATGGACTCTCATGATAGCAGAGTGGAGGGTCAGATTCACCTCCCTTGACTTGCTGGCCAAACTTCTTTTGATGCACTCCAGAATGTAATTTGCTTTTTGGGCTGCAAGTGCACATTGCTGAGGTATATTGAAATTCACACCCGTGAGACATTTGTCTTCAACACATTAAATAAGTCATTCTACTCATAAAAACTTCTGCACCATTTTAATCATGTATTTTTTTACTAGAAAACTAAGCATCTTCAGTTTAATTAACTTAGGGTGCTTCATAATTTTTTTTGACACAGAGTAAAATGAAGATATATTTTAAATATTAGTAGATCAAATATTTTACTTGACCATTGCATCTGAAGCACTTTAGTCAGGCAGAAGATTAATTCTGACTACCTGGGACAGGGCAGCCCTAGATGTACCTACAGACTGGGGAACAAGAGACTGGAGAGCAGCACTGTGAAAAGGGCAATTTTGAGGGCAGATCTCAACACAATCTACAGCTTCCTAATGAGGGGAAATTGAGGGGCAGGTACTGATCTCTTCCCTCTGGTGACTACAGATAGGACCCCAGGGGACACCATGAAGTTGTGTCAGGGAGAGGTTTAGGTTGGATATTAGAAGAAGGTTCTTCATCCAGGGAGTGTTTGGGCACCAGAACAGCTCCCCAGGAAAATGGTGAGAGCACCCAGCCTGACAGAGCTCAAGAAGTGTTTGAACAGTGCTCTCAGGCACATGGTGTGACCCTTGGGACTGTCCTGTGTAGGCCAGGAGTGGCATTCTGATGATACTTGTGGGTCACTTCCACTTCAGGATATTCTGTGATTTGGTGAAAAATCATACGCAGTGGTATGAACCCGGCTGACAAGAACTATACTAGAATAATATATGTTAACAAATAAATGTCTCTTCCATCACAAAACTATTAAACCTAGTTGCAATAATACAGAATAGACATTTAAGATATTCCTCTTTTGTCATGTTGGTTTACTCCTTTTGTACGCTTAGTATGATTTATTATGGTTGTTGTCTAAGCCATTTTCTTTCAGGATTCTTTTCCTGTCTTGTTTAATACTGGTTACTGGAAATGTATTACAAACTGATCTGGAATTTACTCATAAAAAAACAAAACAAAACAAAAAAACACCCAAGCTAGCTAGACAATGAGACAACAGACCAGAAAAATTGAAATCTACATAACTTTGTTACTTTATCACATTTCATAGGAAAATGCAAGCATTTTTTATGAATACTTCATTTGCTAATGATATATAAATTAAAAAGCTTCAAACATGGAATATATCAGAACAAATTTCACTGCTTCCTTTGTGATGTCTCACTCATTATATAAGCTTTGTATTCCCCCCAGCACATTCTTCCTAAATTATCCTCCATTAACTACTATGAGCTAGCACTTTTCCTTTCAAATAGCTCAATGGAAAAAATTATATATAAAATTTTAAAATACCTAATATTTGCATAGAAATATGTCAGCTATGTGCTTTATCTTCATCTTCCACACTTCATTTGCAACAACACTTAATATTCAAGCTGTTTAGGCAAAAAGCTCCTTTTATTCATAGAATCCGAGAGATAGTAAGTGCTGTACTTATATATACAAAATGCTTACCAATAACATCTTGAATTTGGTGTCTCATGTATCCTCACATTATAGAAAAGGCATAAAACAAATGTGTGTGCTAAACTGAAACACCCTTTGAAGACTCAAAAGGACCATCAACCCCAGAATCTCAGCAACTGGGAGTATCAGCTGAACTTTTAGAATTATTTTTACACTCTTTTATTCCATTTCCAGCTCTGAGGCTCCCAGCATAAGAAGGACAGGGACTTTGTTGGAGCAAGCCCAGAGGAGAGCCATGAAGATGAAGTAGTCATCTCTTGTGGAGTCACTCTGAGACAGTTTTTCAGCCTGGAGAAGGCTCTGGGGAGGCTTTTAGCAACATTCCAGTACCTAAAAAGGGCTGGCAAGACAGCTGGAGAGGGGCTTTTTTCAAGGACATGTAGTCATGAATAAGGGAGAATGGCTTTAAACTGTTAGAGGGTGGGATTATACTCGATGTAAGAAAGAAATTCTTTACTTTGAGAGTGCTGAGTCACATACAATCTGTTCCAAAGAGGTTTCCCAGAAAAGTCATGGATGTCCCATCCCTGGAAGTGTTGAATGCCAGGTTGGATGAAGTTTTAAGCAATCTTGTCTAAAGGGAAGTGTCCCTGGATGTGCTGGGTGTGGCAGGGTTAGGACTACATCATTTTTAAAGGTCTCTTCCAAATCAAACTCTTATATGTTTTTTGAAAAAATAAAAATAAGGATACCCTTATTATGACATAAAGTGGTTACTGTTCCTATATTAAGACTGGAGGGCTTTTTCCTTTCAGACATCTAGAATTAGACATATTAAGCTATAAATCCAAAATCACCTCGGCTTCATACCTCTTTTGCAGAGCATAAAATTTTGTTGTAAGATGCACAATTTTCCTACGTGGGACAAGGGAAAGAATTTCAAGTGGAAGAAGAATTACAAGAAAGGCAACTGTGATAGTCCTGCACAATAAACAAACTTTCAAATTCTTATTTCAATAATTTATTTAGTGACAGCTTATTTAAGATATGCATGCAAACACCAGACTTCCTCATCAGTTTCTCTTTACTGTTCCTTTCTTCTCCCCTTCCTCTCTCTTTTTTACTCGATCTATAATTATTTTCAGTTGTATTCAACAGTTTCAGCAGAGATAGAATGGCCCCATTTTAACCTGACATACAAATCAATTGTTAGAATATACTCAGGGATATAGGAAATGTAGGTGAAAAGGAACTTGGTCCCAAGCATATGCTGCAACAATTAACTTAGCACTCTTCATCTCTGATGCACTTTCAGATCACACTTCTCAAGATGAAACCTGGAGTCAGCATAGGCAAAGCAACACATAGATGAAGTACACAGATGTGAAACTCACTAAGCCAGATCCTGGCAGCTCCACTTCCAGGATGTCTCTAATGCAACTTAAGGTATTTTGGCACATACACATTTTAGAAGCCACCAGGATTAGGCAAAACATCATGAGGTTTAGTGAGGATCAGATTTAAATGCACATACCTAAACTCTAGCTCCCGTTTGGATAAGTCATAAGTCTTTCACTCCTCTTATACAGACAACTGCAAGAGATTCAGGCTACAAACCTGAAAATACAGTGCTACTGCCCATCACAGCCTACATGAAACTACTGCCACAGGAAGCTCCCTGCCAATCCAATCCAATCCAATCCAATCCAATCCAATCCAATCCAATCCAATCCAAAACTGAGTTGTAGGAGGTTCTCTGGGAATGAGCACCTAAGAAACTTTGGAGGAGGAGGAAGCGAGAAAAATGAAAGCCCACCAAAAGAATCCCACAAAATCAAACATCATGATAAGATTTTAGATCTTCCTGTTGGCATTACATAGTTTTTATTGCCACAATTTATTTTGCAAAGAGTAGAGCATTTTTCTTCATTTTAAAGTATGGATACACTTGAAGACAAGTCTCTTTGGAAGTTTGCAAACCTTGACGAGGATTACTGAATATTTTTTGGCAGTAAACATCAAAATGTACATCTAACGTATCTGTGCATTCAGGTTGCATGTATGTTGAAATAAAGGCATTCATATTTTGTTCTGCATATGAACTCTGACAAAGTTATGCTCAGGTCCCAGCATTTCTACTGCAGAAAAATGTCACAATAAGAATTGTGCTCCATTCCGTTCCATTCCATTCCATTCCATTCCATTCCATTCCATTCCATTCATATTTATTGATTACAGCTTTTCTTCCATCCCACTACTGAACAGAAATGAAGGGGAAGGAAGAGACCTTGGAGTCTCCCCAAAAAAACTTTAAAATAAAAGGGAGCAGCAGGATATGTTACAATAACGTTGCATACTCTGCAAATAAGAAACATGGAGAGAGATGCTTTAGTGGCATTCCATTAACTCTGCAAGATCTTAAAATGCAGAAAATTGTAGATTTTTTCTGTGATGTTTCAATCCATTAGGCTGTGTTCTATATCCTTAAGAATGAAGTAAAATATCATCATATCTATCACTTTCAAAGCCACCAATCAAACAAATATAATTGGAAAAAATACTAGAAGAAGACCCATCTAATTGGAGCCCAGTAAAAGGATCTTCACATCTCTGTACACTAATTTACATATTTGTTTACATATATGTTCTAGTAGGCTACTCAAAAGACATGATAGCCAGGCCAAGAAAGAGGAGCACCTTCATCTTGAATTGCAAGAAGTGAAGTGAAATATTTAATAAAAATAATTTCAAAATGAAAATGCATTTCTCCTCATTCTGGAAAATTACATGTCATCTCAGTTATGCAGTAAATCACTTCTCAAAAATCAAAATGATAGGATTTCTAGGGTTATTTAATTTGGGGGATCTGGGTATTTTTGGTGCAGGGAGAAGTTATTTTTCCTTAACATCTTAAAGATATCCTCATCCTTGACACACTTAGCTATCTGGAAGTTGGCACCAGCTTCCTGTATTCTCACTGCAGTCCATCTGTTAAAAAAGATCCAGTGAGTGTTTAAGATATCCTTTGCTACAGGTACTGGCTGTCTCCATATACACAGTCTAAAGGAGCAAAAAGGCATCACTGAAGGTGAACAAAACCTAATTCTCATGTCTTTTGACAATCCAAAGTTCATGTTGGAAAATATGGAACACATTGAAAATAACAGTGCTACAAATGGGAAATAAAAGCAGAGAAAGCTGTGAGATTTAAGACTGTGCCATATGTCCTCCATTATCTTGTGCACCCACTTGAAAAGAAACTCCTTAAGCACAGCTCTAGAAATCTGAGTTCCCCATGCCAGTGACTGGAGTTGTGGCCATTTTATTTACTGTCCCTGGTTTTTTTTGCAGCTCTGTCTCTCCCATTCTTTAACATGTTCCAATGAAATATGAAGTATTTATTCATGAACTTGAGGAGATTTAAAGCCCTGCAGAGGGAAATAATTTAAGGTCTGACTATATATCAGTGGGTTCTGTGCAGTTTTATCAATTTCTGTAAAAGCAGCTCAGAGAGTTAGAATCACAGGACTACTTAGGTGAAACTGAACAGCAGTATGTCTAGCTATTTTCACTCAGAAGAGAAGCAAACAGCATTAAAGTATTAAATAGGCTACAAGAAACTGGAAACTTCCTAAAGAAAATAAAGAGACAATTCTTTTATAAAAGCAGTTCTAAACGACTGAAATCTTTTTGCACAACATTACTTCCAATTTATCAAGGAACAAGCAATGTTTTCAGAAGCCATGGAGTTTCTCCAAGCTTGAACTGAAAATGAATGAAAAGGAAAATTTTCTCTGCCCTTTTCTCCAAGAACAAAACATAGACTTTCTACTGGATGTATGCCTTTAAAAATGATTGTGTACTGTTGGTTTTACTTAACTTTCTTATTAAAAACAGACCTTCAATTGCCTACATAATAATTAGGCAATAAAGGTGAAAGGTTAAAACAGCTAACTATTTCAGAAACTGTAATAACTTTCTTTTAAGAATTCAAAACCTACTGTCCTTCTCCCTTTTTTTTTATTATTAGTAGTATAATAATCAATTGGGTTTTTTTAAATTCTTCTATTCAAAGTTTAGTTTAGTTGAACTATGCAGGAAAATAATTGTCAGACAATGATGGTTAGAGAGAAAAGGAGAAAAGAGAAAGATAAACTACAAGGGACATTGGGAGAACTAAGACTTGTTAGCTCCACATTTTTTCCCTTTTGCTTAAAATCTTCAGAGAACATTAGAAGGCATTGCACCAGATCATGACTCACTGTTCATTTGCCTCAGTTTTAAACTTGAATAACTTTTATAACTAATTTGCCCACCTTCTATTTTCAGCTGTTTTGGGTTGGAGCCTACCTACTTCTTATTTGTCCAGGGTGCCATTTTTTATTAGAGCATTTAGAAACATTTTCCAAACCCTTTCTGTGATTTCCAAGTACTTTGAATTTTTGTTTGTATATAGCACAATTTCCAAAATGTATTTTTTTCTGGTACTTATGAAACACCTGCAGGCCCAAAACATGAAGTATGAAATATTCACCATGCAATGTCAGTTTACTTTGCAGAAGGAGTAATTTCTATTGATCAGCTGAGGATGGGAAGGATATGAGTTGTGAAGGTGACAAAAGCTATGTCCTGTTTCAGGTCCAGATGTGCAGCATTATAATACTGACATTCTTAGGGATTTTTTTGATTAGCTGAAACCTCTGTGAAAGATACAGGGAAGCCTGGCTCTCTATGATAGCTTAGCATGAATGGCAAAACAGAGCTGGCTGTTCCCACTTCTATAGCTGCTTTTGGGAGAAAACTACTCATAGGAATTTCTACCTTAATATAGTTTGTGACAAAAAAAGCTTTGTGCATGCCCAATTACATGTCCTCAGCTCTGTACAACTCTTTTATTTTACAAAAGAAGATGTTTGTGCCAAAGTCCATACCTCTTCCATTCACCAGCTACTTGACTGAAGGAAATGAACACATAGTCCATGGCATTGTCAGTAACAAAGTTGTTTCCTCCAGGTGAAGAGCTTCCATTGATGTTGTGATATGGTCAATGGGAAAGATTTGAATCTCTCTGCAATTACAAAATTCCTTTCTTTTCCCTTCACATCCCCTTTCTTCCAGTTTTAGTGGTAACATACCAGTGGTCGGTGTCAACTGTAGAAATCAGTTAATTGATCAACTATTACTATGAACTTGTGGATGTTCAAATTTAAGTTTTCTCTGTGTTCAGACTACTTTTCGAAAATATATTATGAATTTAATTATCGCTGATGTTTTTTGAAAATCTGAATGTTTGAAAAGCGTACATAAGGATTGCAACACATGAAATTCTGCTTTATGGATTCATGGAAAAAAAGCAATTTGTCAGTTGCTTTTCTATAGGGATCTGTGGAAGAGGGGAGGAGAGAATGGCAAGTCATAGCAAGATCTAAAGCAGTTATGAAATATTTATCTTTCATGTGTTACACATTAGAACAACTAGGTCTGACTGATGTATAATGTATTCAACACCACCAAACCAAAATAATATCCGAAGACCTTAGAACGAAGCAATAACATGGAGTCAATTGCCGTGCCTCGCTTCATTTTGTTTGCAAGTTTGCATTTCTGTCCCTCCCACCACCACCCTAAGACAATGGACACAGGAGAAAAGGGGGGAAGAATCCGCTCCTGTTTCAGCATCCAAGGGATTTCTCCTCGCTGCCCTGCAGCGAGACCCCGTGAGAGCAGCAGGCTGGGAGCCGGCTCTGCGCATGATTCCTGGACCACTGCCGTTGCCTTGCCAACGCCGAGGGAGAACTCGGCGCTTACATCGGGCATTTCAATGCAGTGACCCACTTACTGTCTGTCAACAAATTCACTGGGACAATAGTGAGTGTAACACATTACAGAGATTAAATCCCAGGGACTGAACTACAAAGATGTCTGGAAAAAATTCTTAGTCGGTTTGAAAAGCCAGAACACTACGAACAGAGTTAACGGTAATGTGTTTTAATCCTCCCATGTATTCATTGCTTTAAGGGAGAAATTTCTACCATGATAATCTATACATTATTTGTGCATTTATTTTTTTAACTAGGTTCACAAAAATAAGTCAATATTTCTGAGAGTAATGGGAATGAAATAGCTTTTGCATATTGCATTCTTGGCTGGAGCTGAGCAGAATTAAGACCTGAAAATCTTCTTTCAAGCTATAAGAATGCAATGGTTAATTTAGAATATATTTGTACAGATGGCTATCGTAGGAGCATATCGTTACAAAAGCCCCCACAGTGATTTCTGCAAGACACTTAGATCATGGATTCATGTTTAAAAATTAACTATGTGCAGGCTAGTTACAGCTTTCCCATTCAATTCTTCCCCTTTACAAATAAATTATTGCAGGTATGCTCAAAATCTTCCCCCTTTCTTCATTCCCAGTTTCCCTCAGTTCTTTTAATTCTCTGCAAATAGATTACTCAAACATAAATAATTTGCTTAAATAGGCTAGCAACTAGCAAGAGAACTAAATATACATAATGGCATAATACCAAATGCAAAAAAGTATGTTTTATATATGTTTACTTACATTCTTCAGTCTCTTAGAAATATTATGCTGTCACTTTAAATGAAAGTCAGCAATTCCTTTTAAACACGTGTCACCAGTTACCAAATGGAATTATCTGAGGAACCATGCAGAGAGCAAAAAATAGCTGCAGCCTTCTGCAGTATCTGTACAAACAGCTATTTTTTAATCCAATGAATGTTTATTTATATGTTTACTTTTGATATTTTACATATTTCTATTCGTTGCCTGGCTATATGAACCCATATTGCAGCAAGTAGATATTATCAAAATTCTTAGTTTGGATTGTTTCTCCATCACCTACCTCCAGCAGAATACCTTTCTAATTAATTTCTAATTTCTCATTTTCTAATTTCTAATTAACACCTAAGAATGGGTATTGCTTCACATCCTGAAACTGATATTTCCAAACCTTTGTGGCTTGCAGAGTCCCACAGTTTCTGTATGACATCTTTTTAAAAATTATTTTCAGGAGATGTGGGGGAAATACAAATGTTCTTTATGCCTGCATGGGATTTCTGATACCAGACAAATTTAAAGGTGAAAACTTTGTTCTAGAAAATTCAGTATCAGCGAGTGGTAAAAAATGCAATTCTAGGTTGTATATAATATCCCTGCAGTATTGTCAATAGCTTAGCTAGTTTAGAGTTATGGTGAACCACACACCACTTTTACTTCCAGCCACCTTTCCCATGAACATTCTTCATACTCCACACTACTGACCACTCAGTCCTTCCTCTGGGCTCTTCCAACTTTTCTTCTTTTCACAAAATTAAATCCCAAATCTCTCTTATCTTTAAAAGGCTCCCTAGGGCCATGCTAATATGCCATGCAAAAGGAACATGGGGGCTCTCCTTTCTATGTCCCAGGAGGGTTATCTTTGCTTATATTCTTGTCTTATTCCATACACAGTTGAATTCATGCCTGCATTTGCTGTTTAAAATATCAGAATATTATAAAACCACATAAGTTAAATTATTTAAACACTTCATATTTCACCAAATCTGTAAGCTCTCATTCTTTGCAGATACTACATACCAGTAACAGAGATACACAGCTGTGTTGATTTTCTCATTCCACTTCTTTCCCCTCTCCCTTACACTTGACTTCTCTCATATGTAGGAATTTGCATTATTATGCCAATATTTTCCAATGTAAAACACTGTTTTTATTTACTAATTTTCCAAAATCAATTATTAAGGATGCACTTGGCTATGCATGGTGTCCCTCCAGGCTGCAATCTCTAAAGTTACAGCCAAAATACCTCCCACTATTCCAAAGAGTGCAGTTAAAGGAAAATATATTAATTTTCCCTTGGGGTGGGAAATCTTACAAGCTTTTCCTTGAACAACTTTAAGATTTCTTTTAGGATTACAGGAGGGGCTTGAAAATGGCAATGGGACAGGCATACTCTCAGATGTATGCTCTTTGAAGAATTCATAAAAATTCCTTCAGACTTGTCCCATGAAATTTGTGGTACACATATACACTCAGAGATTTGCTGTGTCTGTAGAACAAATGATGTCAGGAATACAGCCCAGGCCTGCTGGGCCATAGCACAGCTTCTCCTGTATCTCTTCAAAACAGGACATAGGAAGAATCATCCTGAACTGACTGAATCTTATGGAAACCCTATGGTGCCCTTGTGAAGAGGGAATATCTGCTGGTTTACCAAATGCAATCCATGATTTCCAGTTCCTGGAAACTCTATGAGAATTCTTACAGCCCAGTCTGCTGTTCTTGATTGTAGGACACATGAACCTTCCAATTCCCCATTTCTCCCCACACCAAGTAATCTGCTTTCCATTTGCCAGTGACTAAAAGGTACCTAGGTTTCTCCTCAACACATCCTTGAATGAGAGTCATTGTTAGAGAACGATTTCAACATTCTTGCCTCTGTAACTGAAGCTTTCCAAATGCTGTCAATGCCAAATTGGGAGAAAGTACTACCTCAGCTTTCTCTGATTTTTTCAAACCACATTTGGAAGGGAAAAATCAGACTCTACTGTATGCTGTTAGGCAGTCCTCCCTTCCACAAGTCTGGCTTTTCCTCCTAGTTAGCAGCTTAGGGAAAACTCCCAGCAGATCTCAGTCCAGTGCCCCCCATATCCATGAGAAACCACTGCAAAATGCATTTCCCAAAGCCAAAGACTGAGGGCAGCACACAAGAGAGAATTCAATCTTTTGTATTAGAGGAACATTCATTGCACTGAGCTTTTGGCAAGAGCAAATCACCTTTTTGCTTTTGGCAACCACCAAAGAGCAGCCTTAGCAATGCACCATGCTAAAGCTGCTGCTCAAAGCAAAGCGGTGTTTTTATATATTTTTTTAAATCAGAATTAATGTGGACATCCCATGCAGCACTGCAACTGAGGTGGTGATACTAGACAGCTAGAGAGCCATGACTGTGAGAATGATCAAATCCCAGCTGACCCTGAAATGGTGCAGGATCTGCTTCGCCAGCTGGATCCCTGCAAATCTAAGGAGTCTGGTGGGATTCATTCCAGAATCCTGGCGGAGCTGGCTGATGTCTTCACAAAACCTCTGTGGATGATTTTAAGCAGTCTTGGGAATCCAGGGAGGTCCCAGCTGACTGGAAACTGGCAAACATTGTCCCAGTTTTCAAGAAGGGAAAGAAAGACAACCCCACTACAGGCCTGTCAGTCTCAGTTCAGTGCCTGGTAAAGTTATGGAGAGGATTATTCTGGGAAGCATTGAAAAACACCTGAAAGACAAAACAGTCCTAAGTCACAGACAGCATGGCTTCATGAGAGGAAAGTCCTGCTTATCAAACGTTATTTCCTTCTATGACAAGATAATCCACCAGCTGATGAGGGGAAGCCAGCTCAGGTGATCTTTTTGGATTTCAGTAAGACTGATACTATCTCTCACAGGACTCTTCTGGACAAAAAGTCCAGCACACAGCTGGATAAGGACATCATGTGATTGGTGAGCAACTGGCTCACAGGTTGGGCACAAAGGGTTACAGTGAGCGGGGTGGCATCAGACTGGGGACCCGTCACTAGTGGGATTCTGCAGGGCTCCATCATCACCCCTGTGCTCTTCAACATCCTTGACCTGGATGAAGGACTAGAAGGGATACTAAGCAAGTTCACAGATAGGGGAAAACTGTGAGGAGCTGTTGGCTCCCTTGAAGGCAGGGAGGCCCTGCAAAGAGGCTTTGTAAAGTAGAAGGCTGGGTAATCACCAACCACAGGAAGTTCAACAGGGGAAAGTGCCTGGGATGAGGCAGCCCTGTATGTACAGTATGGACTGGGGAATGGGACACTGGAAAGCAGTGCTGTAGAAAGAAACTGAGGGGTCTTGGTTGATGTCAAGTTGAATCTGACTTACTGTGCCCTGGCAGCAAGGAGGGCCAACCATGTCCTGGGGTGCATCAGGCACAGCATTGCTACATGGGAACTGGAATGGGCTCCCCAGGGAAGTGGTCACAGCACCAAGCCTGACAGAGCTCAAGAAACATTTGGTCAGTGCTCTCAGGCACATGGTGTGACTTTTTGGGCTGTCCTGTGCAGGGCAATAAGTTTGACTTAATGATCCTTGAGTCCCTTCTAACTCAGCTTATTCTGTGATACAGGGCGAAGAGTTTATGGGAGTTCTGCAGCTAGGAGCAGGCATAGCATTTTCTGCCTGTTTTCTTCTGTTGCCTGGGGAAATTGTTACAGTCCTTGAAGCTTCCTCTCTGGCTAAAGTCTCAGTGCCAATGCCGCCCCCGACAGCTTTGCACAGATCCAACATAACTGCTAGAGAAACTCCTTCTAGCTGAAAAGTGATTTTGGTTTTCTTCTCTCAGCTTCTTGCTTCGACAGCAAGTAGGAGGAGTAAGATATTATGTAGGTATGATATCACATTCCTTAAACACAGAATAAAAGATGGAGACCCTCCTGTCCAAACAACTCCCGCTGTACATTAAACCCTTTCAACCTGTATAGTAACCTAATTTGCTGGCCATTGGCAATTCCAGCAGCTATCCACCCTCTCACTCCATGTAAGACTATACAGTCCTGCTTGTGGCCCAGATCCAGCTCCTGCAAGGGCAGATCTTCACTGAATAGTGACCTAACACTGCACACTAAATCTTTACCCACCCACTGCCTTCTACTACACCCCTAGATACAGAGACTGTAATTGCACATCCTGAGTAGCCCTGGTATTATCTGCTTTAGGAGCCAGGAAATCCATTATTCAATTAAAGGAACTGCTAAAGGACAGCTAGCCTTACTATCCTAAAATAGTTAGCTGTATAGTACTACATTAATTGTTATCAACTGCAAATTAGGCCTGACTTGAAAATCAGGCCTCCATGTGACACTGAAAACAAGTCTGGGGCCTTTTTTTTTGCCTTTGTGTGTAGGTGCTTGTGATTTGTTTATTTGTTTTCTTTTTCTTTTTTTTTTTTGTTTTTTTTGTTTTTATTAACAGGTCTTCTTTCACTTTTTAATTTTGTTTCTGGAGCTTTCAGAATGCATCCACTTCACATTTTCAACATCGAATTTTTTTATGACATTCATTTAATCATCATTACTTAGTCCTTGGAAATTTTGAAAATCTAAGGAGACGTGCTACACAACTGCAGGCAACAGACACCTTATGTACTGCATAGCTGTTCAAAATCCCCTCATGCCAAAAGTCCTCTTCATTCTTTTGCTGTTCTTGCATTCGCCAGTGGTAATGAATATTGGTAATCATTCATTTCTTCCAGACTAGTTCATTCTCATCTACCTGGCTTTGCTGCACAGTGGGGCATGGAAAAGGTGCAAGCACTTCCATTTTCCTCTTTCCTAATTTCTCTTGGGGAGGAATATCAACATACAACTGTGCTCTTCCCCTGCTGCTAGAACAGGAAACTTTATGGGTCTGTTTTACTTCATGACTCTGAGTGATGGCCTAAGGCTTGCTACACAGAAAAGGCAAATATTTTACAAAATGCATTTTCTTTCCTCAAAATATATTCTTGAAAGTCTGTTCATCATCATTTACAGGAATTTGTTCCACAGAACTGAGGAAACCAAATCATTTTTGGAAATGTTACATACTCTGCTCTTCTAATAACTACAGTATACTTATATTAAAAAAAATAGTTATTGCACAGCTAGTACAGTCTATTATGACTATAAGACCCAGATTGCAGACCCAAATTACATTGATTTTCTGAGCATCTTTTGGTACTACTTCACCTGTCTCTAACTGGGACTCAGAAAAGCACTGCTTCAAGGCTAAACCAAATCTCTATAAATTTACTGCCTTTTCCACCAGTATATCTCTCCCCCAGAAACAGCAGCATTTACTTATGGGCAAAAAGTTTTCTATATTTTTATTCTGATTTTGGCCGGGGCAGAGCTAATTTTTTTCAGCTGGCATGAGCTGTGTACTGGATTTGTGCTGAAGACAGGGTGGATGATGTGGAGATGCTTTTGTTATTGCTGAGCAGGGGTTGCACAGAGCCAAGGCCTTTTCTGATTTTCATACTGCCACTGTGGGGAGGAAGGAGGGGATGAATGAGAGGATGGAAGGGGATACAGCCAGGACAGGTGACCCCAGCAGACCACAGGGATGTACCAGACAGTGTGCCATCATTCTCAGTATATAAAGTAGGGAAAAGAAAGAGGGAGGGAGGGATGTTTGGATGTTTGGGTGTTTGTCTTTCCAAGTCACTGCTATGCATGACGGGGCTGTTGTTCTCCCAGAGATGGCTGAACCCCTGCCTGCCCATGGGAATAAGTGAATTAATTTCTTGCTTTGTTTTTCTTGAGTGCATGGCTTTTGCTTTCCTTATTAAACTGTCTTCATCTCAATCCACGAGTTCTCTGGGTTTTACTTTCCCTGATCTCACTGGTGGGGGAGTGAGTGAGCAACTGTGTGGGGCTTGGCTGCTGGCTGGGGTTAAAATACAATAGCATGTCACAATACAATGAAAGCATTACACTTATTAATATAAATTTTTATATAAGCTTTCAAACTCCTCAAGAAATTGCCATAAGATTAGATAGAATTATGAAGAGTAAGAACTTTTTCTAAAATGTTTGAATTCATAAATGCATTTTCATAGGTTAGTATCAAATTTGAAAAAAAAATTAATGCAAATATTTCTTTTGAGTACTTCTTGTTTGAAAAAAGGACTGGAAGTGGACTGACCTAGTATTATCATTAACCCTCTCTAGCAAGATAACTGTACTACTATAATTTCTGACTGGATGTTGAAGATAAAATTCCATCCACATTTTCCCAACCCACATATCAGACAGTCTATGCTTCAGAAAACTTCATATTATATCAGACAGTCTATGCTTCAGAAAACTTCATATTCTACACATCATCTGTTTACATTGCAATAAGTTCTTCCTGGCCACTTTTTTTTTATTTTATCTAGGGAAGCCTATAATAGTTTGACATTGCTTTCAGTCATTCTAAATGCAACATTTGTTGTCTGAGGGCAGAACTGCTCTTCAACGTTATTCAACGCATTAGTGGCAAACACTGGGTCCATCATGTGCTTTGACATTAAAACTAAATACCAAAGGCTGAGAAATACTCTTATTTATCGCAGAAAAAAAAAATTAAAAAGAAAGAAAACCATCCAACCTTTCAAATTCTTTGGAAGCATGTAAATGAAAACATGTCCATGCATTATGAAAGTGCCACTAGCACTGTCAGAGCCTCCATATAATCCATTCTTTATCGATGAAATATATAATAAAGGTAATTTTTTAAGGATATTTTTTTCATTGAAGCCAGTAAATTTGCTTTTGTAATGAAACTGCTGAGATTGTTTTCATATTGCATGATTTTTGGAGCTGCTGTTAAAGAGGACTTAACTTGCAACAAAGCAAGGGATGCAGAAGACTGGTCATTTCTACAACTAATCTAATTGTACATCTTGTTAATAGACAGCAATCTTAAAGAAAGGGTTATAACCAACATTTAAACAAGATAGTTTGAATAGCAGACATAAATCTTGCTATAACAGTGTAGAGCTCACCACATTGCATTCTTCCCACTAGGAAAAATTAGATGGTGGTGCTTACAGTTTTGGGGAGAGACTGGATGTGACATGATGGGACTACATCACATGCACCATGCAGGAAGATGCTCAGAGACTCTTTGCATGGGCTGTATACCAAATATATTCAAATGAAGCAGACACATTTAAGAAACAGTATTTTGAGTACATTTTTGTTAAGAGCTAGGCCTGTTAATTTTCAGCCTGAAATTTTCTTCATATTTGGGTTTATACTCCATCATGTGCTGATAAAACAAAGCCTGTAATTTTTGCTGCCAAAGACAGAACAAATTTTGTCACCATTTCAGTAGCTGAAAATGTTGCAATCACCTTCCTAAAGAAAAACAGCCATTCATCAGAAGAAATACATATTAAAAAAAAAAAAAAAAAAAAAAAGCAAGTACTTATTTGTCTTTGTTTGGTACTGCTTCTGTAAAATGAGTTAAAAAACGTACTGATGACTAGTAGATACCTATCCATTCTGAACTTTCCATTTCACATATTATAATCACTAAAAAATTCAGGCTTTATGAAGGAAATGAAGTTAACAACTTTCTGAACTGTTCCTTCCTTTGGCATGATGTACAGACATCCACCATATGTGTATCACAGCACCCTGCCTTAGATTATGTCACCACTAAAAATCAAAGGTCTGTCACTCTTCATTTTAACAACACATATGCCATATGTATAATGAATGCAACTCCCTTAGTTTTGCTCATTTAAATAAAATGCTTGATTTGGAATTAAGGTGGGATGGGAAAGAATCTTCAACTACACTGCATTTCATGCTTAATAGAAAAGAACATCGAATGCCTGCAATTTATTTATTTATTTACAAATTAGTAAGTATTCCCTAGCATACTTCATCTTTAATATCTATAATTTACTTCATGCTTTAATGGCTAGAGGACTCAACTGAGATTGCATTGTAGAATTGTAAAGACTATATCTATTAAAGTGATAAACAAGTCATAGAATGAGTGCAAGAAATTAAAGTTTATATATGTCCTATACTGCTTTTCACAAAAGGGATATCAAGACATAGTGTATTATACTGAGCTTTTTCAGGGTAGCAAATAATTCTGTAGTCATTTCTGCAAGTCAAACTGAAAAATGTAAATTATACAAATAATCTGTTTAAGATATTTCATATCTCAATCCAGAATCTTAGATGACATCCTAGTGATCTCACAAAACCTTATCTCTAAAGGAGTAACTTATGAATTACTGCTCGAAAGGAGAGCTTACTTTTTAATCCAATAACATAACTTTTAATACCTTCACTATTTCATAAGAAGTTAATTCCTCAGAATTACCAAGCACAATGGAAATTATTGCTATGATATATTTTCTTTTTGTAATTGTGTACTCTTATTGAGAATCATAAAATCATGGAATATCCAGAATTGGAACGGACCCATAAGGACTATCAAAGTCCAACTTCTGTGCCCAATAGTCACACCATGTACCAGAGGGCATTGTCCAAACGTTTTTTGAACTGTGTCAAACGTTGTCCTGTGACCACTTCCCTGGGGAGCCTGTTCCAGTGCCCAATCACCCTCAACCTTTTCCTGATATTTCCATACAAAGAGAGTTCATGCTTGTACCTCGTGAGGATGCACACTGCTGAAACTACCTGGAGGTCTTTGATTTGATTTTTGGGTTTTTTTCCCATTATCCCATTTGTTGAAAGGCGGTATTTTATAAAGTTAGTACACTAAAGAGATTGTTTTGACAGCCAGCTTATCCAAGTAAGTGTTCTGCCTCATGGAGCCAGGGACAATGGAGTATGTTCATTAAGAAATTTATTTCATTTTCCCTAGAGGTTTGCTTTCACTCACATTAACATTTTCATGCTTCTGTTGCAGTAGTTTCATAACCCAGTTCCACAAACAGAAAAGTATCATCTCAGTACTGCTTTCTTTAAATG
This sequence comes from Luscinia megarhynchos, assembly GCA_034336665.1. Classification (NCBI taxonomy): domain Eukaryota; kingdom Metazoa; phylum Chordata; class Aves; order Passeriformes; family Muscicapidae; genus Luscinia; species Luscinia megarhynchos. The sequence goes on along the minus strand of CM067566.1, from coordinate 34,832,808 downwards.
TTAAAATAGATTAAGATGAGTTGGGAGAGTTCACTGACATAAATATAATCTTATTCATTTTGGCTGCAAAAGAGAGAGAGCCTTACAAGTATGTATTGAATACAACTTTTTGCTTTCAGTGTCCATTACCATTACAGTTACAAGTATTCTGGCTACCTACCCATCTTATTAGCTCAAATATATTAAAAAATTGAAGAAAAGCACTATTTTTTCTGTGAGGAATACAGTTGAGTGATCTAATTTTTTTCATCCTATGTCCTTTTAAAAAAATCTTAAAATATTTTTAATTGTGGGATTTCTGAAATTTGACTTCTCTCAAATCCAATTAGAAAGCTCAAAAATAGCATGGGATTGTTGCTTACTTTACCATAATTTGGTGGTAATTAACGTTGTAAGATAACAATTGGAAGACTTTTCTAGAGATTTTTTGTATTAATATACTGAAAGACTGTGTACTAAATACAAAATAATTAAAATACACAGCATTTCCAGCCCTTCTCTGTCTTGATAAAATATTATGTCTTTGTGAACTGGACTTAGAATTTAGTGCCTTGATGGCCACAAACTATACAAATAAGCCAAATCAATTGTGGTCTTCAGCACACTAACTGTACAAAAAGGTGGCCACTGTCAGGAATAAAAATGTAAATAAGCATGCAGAACGATGTTGTGGACCAAAGAAGTTGAACTGATAAACCTTGAACCAATATCAGGGGCACAGAGAATACAAGAGTGCACCATTGGCTGTCTGGCCCACAGAATCCTTTATTCTTCTACAGAAGAGGGTGGATTCCATTCATTTTTAAGCTGTGCAGCTCCCCAGCATGGAAACATAGGAGTGAAATGGAGAAAACAAGCTAAAAGACAGTATTTCATAGATGATAGCTCAGAATAAGTGAAAGCATAGCTGGTAGCAACAAAATGAAAGAAGCCTGCATATCTGCACTACTCTGATACAGAGGAGCCTAAGAAGCTTCATTTAAAGACCTTTTCCCTACATATATTCTTAAATAGGAATAGTATCAAAATAGCAGAAAATAATATTCTAAAGTTTAAAGAAACTGTCTTCAGAAATTGTTTTTCAGTATGAAAAACCCCCAGAATGACCCACTGCTGAGAGATTTTCTTTAACAATATGGCTATTATTACTTTGAATATTCATACCTATTTTTGAACTTCCATGTATTGCTAATAAGCAGTATCTGCTGAATATATCTGTAGGCTGAGTAACTGAGATACAGAGTGCTTATTAATTACACCACTGCCACTGAGGATGTAAAAAGACTTGAATGATACCAGCTCCAAATACATACTACAGAAGCATCTCCATAAGATGCCTTTAAAAATTTCCAAAATCTGAGACCTTAGGGCACATGTTTGCCCTCTACATGTATATAAAAGCCCAAATCTCCCTCCCTTGAATACTTTACATTTACAACAGCTTTGTTGGAGTGTAAGAAATACCGGACTGGATAATAGAAATTTCAATATTTTGTTCACTAAAGTAATAAAATTGTATACTGATACGAGTATTTGTCAAACATTATGTCATAGAGAAACCTAGTTTCAGTTTTAATGCAAACGATTGCCTATTATGAAATGAGAGCACACTGAATTAGTCATTTCCATTAAATCTATGAAGTAGAATTGCCTAGCAACCAAGAAAATTAATTCAGAGACGAAAATAAACACTGTGACACTGACAGAGCAACTGCTATTCTACCCCAATAATGATAAAGACACTTGGAAAATAGGTGTTTTCTTAATTCTTCTTAACAAAGGTAAAACAAACAATTTCATAAAATGAGTTCATAATGGACAAAGAATAAAAATAAAGAGTCTAAGCAACCTCACAATGCAAATGCGAATAATTACCCTCTTTTTACATAACATCATTGAAATGAAAAAACCTCCAAGTTTTTCATATTCTGACAATGGTGAATTAATTGTTGTGGAAGTTTCTAACATGTTTTCATGTTTGCAAAGGAGAAATTTCTTTCATTATATTCACTCTATGCAAGTATTCTATATTTTAGTATTTGCTAGTTTAATTTATTGAAGAATTTATGACCACGCTCACCTGAAAAATTTCTGCATCATTACTACCAAGTTCTACCCCTAGTCAAATTATTCCTAATCACACTTCGGTAGGAAAGCTTTTAAATTATACAATTTATCACACTAAGATGGTTATGGAAAAAAAAAAATCAAAAAACCAAAATGTTAACAGATTAAGGACAGTGAGGATGAGTACAATAATTTAGTTTAATGACTGCTGCATATTGCTTGTTACATCTGGGCCATTGTGTAATTCATTGTCCCTGAAGGACCACAAAAAGCCTAGTAAAATTATCCCTTTAGAAATAAAACAACCACATCCTGTAAAAACATTGAAGTCTATCGCCTTATCAGGGTATTAGATTAGAGGAATGATTACAGATCAGGGACTCTGGAGTGGCAGTACTTTCATACCTCTAGAAGGAGACAGTCCCTCTTTCCAGCTTGAGGTACAGAGTTAGTATGGAGTAAAAAATAAATAAATAAAAAATATCTGGAATGATTAAGGTAAGAATAACACAAAGGAGAAACAAAATATCCCAGAGGATATGACAAGATAGCGACTGCAGCAGCTGCATCAAATCTAGTTGAGTCTACATTAAAAGATAATAATAAAAATAAAACAGTATGAGGAATAAATCAAGACAGACAAGCAGGAATAGCTGTGCATTAGAAGGTAACTCCCCAGGCAGGGACATAGCTATTCTTCCATAAGGAGAGTGTATTTCAGATCTTTGGTTGTGTATAATATTCAAAAAACACACCCACAGCCAACTACAGGTTTTTTAAGTCTTGAATCCACACATTACATTCACTAGATCCAGCTCAGTGGTGTCCAAACCGGATTTTAAAAGTTCATACTGTCAATAATTATGTAATACAGTAAATATATTCATCTAGAAGGGGATATGACATAAAATAAAAGAAGGATATCTTCTGGAAGTACAGAAAATACAGATGGTATAGACATGTGACAGATTAAAAAAAAATAAAATATTAACAGTAAAAGTCCCCATTAGATAAAAACAGCCATAAAGAAGATAAAAGACCCCAAATGTCCTTAACAGGTTCCCCTGTGTCTTAAATATTTGATGAATGTACCAGATGGGGAGGGGGAAGAAAAATATCTTGTCTGGAGCACAAGCATAAACACAGCTGACCTAAAAGACCTGCCCACCACTAAGTTACAATTACTCCAGTGTATTCACTAGTGAACAATGTTCATAAATCTAGAATAATTTAGAGAGATTGAAAGATTACATCTTTGAGAAATGGCAGCCTCCATATGCGGTCGAACAGCCGAAATTAATTTCAATTTTCTGGCCTTTGTGCCACATGTCATGGGTGTGGTTGAAGCATACATGTTTTACTGAATTTTTAGAATAGTCAGTTATGAGCATCCTTTTTATTAATTTTATCTATATTAATAAAGAGATATCATAAAAATAGAAGATACACAAATTCTACATATACCTGAAAATAGTATCTTTTTTCCCTTTAAAAATTTTAACAGCATCATTCGTATGGCAAAAAACTCAGAAAAAATGCGTAGTGCTCAGATTAGAAATTGTCAGAGTCCAGAACCTTCTAATAAAAGAAAACCTTGTAATAGAAGTTCAGTTCAGAAGGATTTATTAAATTTTCTCTAGTCTAGCCCAAAAATACAGGCAAATAACCAACATGCTGGTCCAGACCTACTTTCAAAGATCATCTATAGTTTGTTACAAGAGGACAGCAAGAAGGAAAACACCAATGTTAGCCTTGCACTAGAAGAAAGAATTTAAAGAAAATAAACTCCCAGATAATCTTAGAAAGCAGACCATGACCATGTTGCAGAAAAAAAAGGTAAAAAGAAGGTCACTAGTAGCCTGCCTTGGGAAAAATTCCATCTGCACAGCAAATTTGACAATCATCTTGGCTTAAGTATGTGGACACCAGCAAAATTGTTCAATACCACTAGAAGGTCTAGTATATCCTTCCTGGGAGTAAATCCGAATTCGACTAATTCTAAAGAAAACTACAAACAAAAACTCTTTTAAAAAAGCATCTAAGAAGAATAATATTTTTAGAAACTGCAGACAGCCACAGGAGACCCAAAGCATATTAATCATTGTAATACCATGTGATACAAACAAAAAAATCCCCTCAGCTGATAAACAAAGTCCATTCACTTTCCCTCCAGTCGCCTCTGAAACCCTTTTAAATTGCATCATCATGTTTTCTCACAGATATCCTGCCAAAAACCTGACAGCAACATGCAAATTCCTCCATGGCATTGTTAGCTCTTAATCTTAGACATTTGTGGGCCTCCTTTTTGCTTATACTGGTATGAATCCAATGGGATTACTAAAGCACATTACATCAAAAATGTATATTTAAGTCTTTGCAAGATCAGAGCTTTGATAATTGATTTTTCTGATTTTCAAATTATGGGCTCCATAATTTTTAGAAGTAATCAAGGACCATATATGCACTTACAAGCAAATCTTGGTCTTTTCTAAAGCAGTGGTAGGCAGTGTGAATAGAAGGGGTCCTTAATACTCTATCAGAACTATGAATTTTCCAGCAAAAGGAAAGCATCACGTAGCAAACATAAGTCAAGATTACATAGTAGACATGTTTTTTGACTCAGAGTAGTAGATGTCAAGCAGATTATGAACACCTGGAGAACATGACATTCTCATTTTAATCTAGTTCAGCCATTGAGTTACATGGCAATAAGATGCTTGACTACCATGAGAACTGCAGAAAGAACCTGCAGGTGTCTCCAAGGAACTGAAATCTGCTACTAAGAGGAAAGGTAGGGGAAAACATGACTTTGTTTATTAATAATGCCAAAACTGTACGTTGGTCAGAAGCAGTGGTCAGCATGCCAGTAAAAAATTAGAAGGCTGAGAAATTCTCTGAAGATAATTGTGCTGCTATATTGAAAAACTACAACAAACAGGAAAAAGCATTTTATATATCTAATATATTCAGACTAATTCACAATAAAGTAAATCACTGTATTTGTGTCAATCAGCTAGAAATGTAAATTCCTTTTCTTTACAGAACTGGTCTATCAACAAGTCATGAGCAAAGACAAACCATTTCAAGCAGGAAGCATTTCACACTAAAGCTACTCAGTTTAAAAATCAATAATGCAATGTTCAATAATTTAATTGAATACCTTCATGACCAACACAGTGGCTAACAGTCAATGGTCCCTTTCTCAAGGCAATTTCAGACATTTACTTTCATCCTCAGTTATGCATATTGAGTTACTATTTAAAATTACTTACCAATCCACTACCCCCATAAGTTCAAATACATGTTCCTTATGGGTTATAACATTTTGAAAAACCCTATCTTTTTAGAGTTTATAAGTTCTTTCACACTGTATGCAGATTTCAAAATATTATTTTATTTTACTATTATCACCATTATCAGTAAAAACAAAAATAATTTCACGGACATCAGTTAGGGTTTTTAGCAATGGACTAATCCAGCAGCCAGAGAGGTTGTACTTGGGCTCACTGCTCCCAGTAGCAGCTACTTCATTCTCTCCTACTGCAGCTGCCTGGCCTGTTTAACTCTGTACTCAGGTGGGGCACAGAAGCATTTATCTGGTCCAAGTGGCAGCAGCACATTCATCTCAGTCATTCCCCACCTCCTCCTTTGGAAAGGGAGCAAATCAAACGTAGGCACCACAGAGAACAGATCCCAACTCCAAGTTGTGTCATGAATGTGGTAGATAAATTATGCAGAAAAAAGCAGCTGGAAATAAATTTTCATCACAGAAGTCACAGAACAAGCAGACCAGTAAAAAGCAAGGTGTCACTGAATATATATCACTTAGTACATATGAGCTAAGACACGTTGTGATATTTAACAGGGAAAAGGCAAGAATTCATTTACTGGACAGGTTAAGGTAACTTTACCTTTTCTATTGCCATTCACTAACAAGGAAAGCAATCCTCAACTGAATGACTTCACTGTTACATAAATAACTCACAAACACTCCCAAGGCATTCACGGCACTGACAGTAACTTTCCCTGTCTCAGAGCTGAAAATCTTTTGAAGGTTGTTTGGTGTGAGATGAGTCATAAAGTGGTAGAAGAGGCTGGGAGCAAACAACGTGGCAGATGGAAGTAGAACACAGCAGGGTGTATGTATTAGCTTTCTTCTGGAGAGATGGGAGTCAGAGTTTTGTGCCACCCAAGTGTAGGGATCAGCACTTAGTTTGGATAAGTTTCCTCATGTCATCCTTCAGGACCAATCAAAACCACAACACCAGAACCTTAGGATCTACTCCTGCTAAAAAATACCCAAACCTAAATTCCTAGCTATGGTCAAGCATCCTCACTTGAGAGCTGCAAAGATATGCCCCAAGCTCTTCCCATGGTTGTTTTAAGTGATTTAAAATTGAGTCAAAGTTCTGCCAGGTGCTTACTATTGCATGTATCTTAATAGAGTAAGAGAAGACTTGGTGGGAAAGCAGGGGGTGGGAGTCTTTCATGAACTACATAAAGAAAGAGAAGCTGATTCACTAGCAGCAGAGGGTGCCACTACACTGTGGAGCCTCCCACACTGGCTACATCACCTTGCTAAGCAAGGGGGTGCAATACCATCTTCCTTCACCAGAGAAACTAGGCCAACAGGTCAATTGTGATAACCCTTTTTCAATGTGAATTGATAAAATTTTCTTTTCCAACTAACAGAATCTTTCCTATCTCTTGCCACTTTAAGATAAAAACAGATATGCTTTCCCTCTTCCCTCACCTATAGCCTCAAATAGTTAGAAACTGCCCACAGTTACAATATTACCATAGTAATTTAATGGTATTATTAGCAGCCATGAATATAGCTGCTGTTTTACTTGGGGTTGGAAATGTGCTTAAATCAAAGGTTCACTATTCTAAAAAGATAATTCAAATTTATGCTTCTATTTACTTCTTATGGAAAACTCAAATGTTCTTTCAACTCTAATATTGTCTTCCAACATAGTTTAGTGGTAGACTTGGCAGTGCTAGGTATATGGTTGGTCCTGAGGACCTCAGAGGCTTGTTTTGAGATAAAAGATCATAAGATTCCCCTATTTCCACATCAATTTCAGACTTCTGAAGCCCTGCAAAGGTAATTCAAATTCTACTGCTTATTCCTTACTTCTTTTCTTCATATTGCCTTTCTTGAACCTCTATCAGCACAGTCATCAATCATCTCTACTTTTTTCTTATTGTGCCTTGGTGCAGAGCAATCCCTGCCTAATCACTTAGCTATGCTACTAAACTCTCTTCCTTCAAATCCCTCCTTAATGTCCAATTTTGCCTGTATAAAATCATTCTTCTGCAACCTGAGAAGTAGGATGTGACCAGCTATGACTTAATTAATAAACATGCAGCACTTGTCATCTTCTATTATATGTTCCCAGAAGAAATTTTAAAATGTTCCAGAATTTAATTTCCATGTCTTCCAGGTGTTAAAAATAAAGAAAGTGCTTCCTCAGAAAAAAAAATGAAAAGCAGGACAACAATCAAAAGTGGTTTTTTGTTTCATTTTTTTTCAGAGGAATTTTAAAACGTTCAGTCTTAGGGTACAAATAGGAAGATAAGTGAGGGGAAAAATATTTTTGCTTTTAGTTTTTTAAATTCTGGCAGTAGTACCTTTCTGCAAATCTCATATACCAAAAGTGCAGCAAATGCATTTTTGTTGGTCTAGTTTTATATCAGCACCTCAGCAAATGCACTGTTCCCCTCATGCCAATATTAAAAAGACTGAACTTTTTAAAAATTGAATCTAAGCTAATTGTGATAATCCTTTGCTGTATAATTGCATTGTTATCACTACTGGGGAAAGAAAACGAAATTTTCACTATGTGAATCAAATAAAAAGTCCTCAGAAACTATTCAAGTGCTAATGTCAGGGGCATTATAAGTGTAAAAAGAAGAGTAATGCTTGCATTTAGTAGTTGTATTTCAGCAACAGTTATTTGGAAAATATGTTGTTCCAGATGGCTGAAGGATAAATTTTGGAAGGAGTGCTGAACTCCTACATGATAACTAGTAAGAAGGAGATGAAAATTGTAGAGGGGACAAAAAATAAAAGATAAAAATTAGCCTTCTTGAGACTAATGCATTGAAGCATAAGAGTTACCATGAGCACGGTAAGAGAATATGTAAGTCATTTTTTTGAGTCAGTGCTGTTCCTTCATAAGGCCCTAGGTCACACATACACAATAGTTCCTAGTTTTGTTAATTCCTACTTGGTCTATATCTTTGACCCTCTCAATTTTGATGCTCTGAGCTTGATCCCTCTGCAGCTGAGAACATGAAAAGACTTACTCCTCATTTCTTGTGGAACTGAAGCCTCTCTAACCCCCCACTCCCACATGAAAGAATTTGTGACGGCACATCAATGTGGGACTTGCTACCTGCCTCAGAAATGTGATAAGACATTAGCTGGAATTTTGCATTTCAGTCACTTGAATTGGCTGAAAATTCTTCTGAAATAGAATTGCCAAAGATAATATTAACTGACAAAGTATTTCATATGAGATCAATATTCCCCTTTGCCTTTTCTATATTTTGTTTTTTAGTGGTTATCAGTTGCCTATATTCTTCATGGGTTTTATAAAATCATTCAGCATCTACAATCTGAAGCAGAAAAGCCCAAAAACATGGGGTTGTTTTTATAATTTTCTACTCAGGCCTACATATAAAACTACTAGGAGGACATAGCATACTCTCACCTATGTATATGGGAAGAATTAATAGGTAAAAAACTATTTTATCAAGAAAGAAACATCATTGTTATGTGATGCCAGTAGCATTTCCTCCATTCTTCCACGTTGAATTTTAGTGCAGTGGAGGCCACTTAAAACAGGTTACAAAGTCATGCTGCCAAATTGTTTAAGGTACTTATCAGAAACGAATGCACAGTCACAATCTAAAATGAAAACAATTTGGATATTAGCGGAAACAATCTCTCAATCCTTCTCCATAAGAACCTAAGCACTCAGCTGAATCAAATTTAATTTTGTTATATCTACAGTATTGCATGGTCCTTCCTAGTTTCTTATATTTTTTAGAGTAATTGGAAAATCAGAGTAGCCCCTTTTTCCCCAAAGGTGAGCCTTTACTTTCACAAAATGGCAAAAAAAACCCTTATCAATTTATATTGCTATTTTGATACAGTATTTTTTCACTAATTAGTGTAAATCATTAACTTAAAATACATTCAACACTTTTTTCCTAAGCATTTGCATCTCCTATGAAAAATCTTTTTAATATAGCTCATTTATGAAATTGACATCCAAATGTCAAAATAACCATGAAGACTTAAATTTTCACACATTAAATTGAGGATTCCATCTGCCTTGGGGCAGCTGGAATGTTTTTTTGCCCTGAAAGAGTGTATATAAAATTATAATTAAGTCCTATTAATGCTGGATTTTCATGCCTAGGACTAGTATAATGTTAAGCCTTTAAGAAATACAAAGTTTTCTACTATTAACAGAGAAATTTCAATGTTAAAGATTAAATAAGCAAGCAAGACTAAATTTATTTACATCATTATCTATGAATAAAAGCCTAATGTATTGAATAATAACATATTCAAATTACAGCTCTACAAGACAGTGCTGCTTATGTAAGAATATTAAGTAAGGTAGCCTGTAGTTACTACATAAAGGAGAATAAATCTTACAGTCTTAGAACAATTAACTTCAAATTCATATTGACTGTTATTGCATTTTTCTTTAATAAAGCATATTGATTAACTACTAAGGAGTATTAAGCAGGAAATACTGTGAGATAGTTTGCCAGATGCTAAAATTTATTTCCATATTCAGTGTTGACTACAAAGGAAATTTATTTATTCTGTTAGTGACTTTTTTTAAGTGAGCATTTTATGTGATGCTCTAGTTATAACACATACACCTTTAAGAACAGGAAGCCATAAACATGGTGGAGATTAAGACCATTCTACTCTGAAGCAACTTGCAGAAACCCAGTCTGAACACAAGCTTGGGAACTAAGTTTACTAAAGGTGAAAAAATATTCCCAAAGTAAATAAAGATTGACCTTTGCCCACCATGTTTTCTGTAAGAATCAAGCATTACAAATCCAGATTTGGTGTGAAGAATATCAGCCAGCAAATGTCTGCTACTTCCTACTCATAAGGCCAAATTTAAAAACTATTTCCAAGTTACTTTTGAATACTTAAAAAAAGATCTAACTGAAGACACAAGCATGGCTCTCAGTGTGGCATTTACACTAAAGAACAAAAAATAACTCCTCTGCTCTATTTCCAAGTATTGTCATCAAACAAAATCCAAGTGCAAAATACTGGGATTTCCTCACTCTTATTTTAATCAACTATGAAACAACAGTCAAAAGAGAAGGAAAATTCTTCTCTCTTAGAGGTAAATAAGAAAATTTAGAAGATTAACTTAGAAAGGATGCCAGCAGTGTTTGGACTGTTTAGCTGTTGGTATTTCTTAATATGAAATAAAACACATAATTTTCATCTACTCTATACTATCCTACTAAGTTAGTCTGCCATTTTCCAAAAAGTACTGAAGAGGAAACAATTTACTCTCTCATGGCTGAAGAATCAAAGGCTGTGTGTACATTTTACTGATAGCATCTTAGCTCTCCTTTACTGGTATGCTGTGAGAACAAATGAAAAAGCTCTGAGAACAGGCTGCAGATCCCCTTATATTGCAAATGCAAATCAAACATTATTTTCTGGCATTCAATCATTCCTAGTCACAATAATACTACTTTTTTTTTTTGCTATCCTACTGGTGAAACCTTAACTGTGTTAGGTATACTATAGACAAGAGATCTTAAGTAAAATGGGTTTCTTCCTCATGTTTGGTGCTGTACAAACACATGATGCTCCATTCATTCCCAAGAGTTTATTTTATATAGGAATTCAAATTGCAAAATGAAGTGATGGATGAATCATTAAAAAAGACAAATTCATCTTCCATTTAGTGCAAATGGTATAAGTATGATTTACTGTGCTCCAGAACATTTCTCCTTTTTCTGAAACAGATTGTGGTGAGAATAATCTATCACTGCCCTGTACCAACTTCCTTACAGTGCAAAAAATTACAGAGCCTGCCCTCTGAAAAGTTCTTTACAGGGATTAATAACTGGGGCTGGGGACACCACTGCAATCTTAGTGCTGCCACAGAGGGAAGACCTGAAATGCAGAAGCTGGACATATACCTCTTTCCACATCACAAGGCTACCAGTTTGACATCATTGTCTTTCAAACACTGGCAGCTGAGACCTACCACTGCCACATGCAATTTATGCATGAGGTTTTCAAAATTAGCATGCATCGCTAAAGACATCAGTGAAATTTCTGCTTCTTAGAGGACCTGATATTGTTTGAAAAATAAACTCAGTTTAGTTACCCTGGGTTTTCCAGACAGGCAATTTGCAATCAAATGTCTTATAATGTTAGAGCGTCTAGGATGTAGCATTACTACTAGGATGTAGTGTTACAGAAATTGTGGGCAAGTTAATATTTCTGAGATGTTATGACTTTTTGCCTTTTTAGAGTATATTTTAGTGTTAATTTACTTAGCATTTGAGACAGACTTCTTCTTACACACTTTCAATTCTTGGACAGCTAGAGCTAGCATAGCAAATACCTCTGAAACCTCCTCCCCAGCCTGCACTGACTTCTTAGCGAAGGAAATGTGATATCAAGTGGAAAAAAAGGGGGTGGAGGAGGCACAACAAGATTTCCAGTACTTTAAAAGAGGAAATGTATGAATAGAAATAATTCCTGGTTTCAATGTTTACAGCTTTAAACATGAAAACTGCTGGACAGCAGCATTATCTCATTTTACCATATTAGGGTGGTGATGCCAGTACAAAAACACACTTTCTGTGGCCAGTAGAAAGCAAATGGGGAGGGGAGGAGATATCCCTTACTTTGAAGTTTCTGGTAATTCATTACTTTCAGAGAAAAAGAAATGGAATGTATTTCTCTCCTTATAATTTTCCAAGAAAGAGACATAAAGAAATCATCAGTGTCACATATTAGAATGTTGAGAGACTGGCAGAAGGTCATTATTTGGAACCACTGTGTTAAGAATTGTGTTTGCACTTATATCTTATTTCATAACATTCTCAAAAATAAAAAGACTTCCAAATCTTCTCGAGCTCTCTTGATTGCATTTATGAAATGCATCAATACGAAGTTATTCACTTCCATCATGGCTGCTAGCAAGACGTAATGCTGTTCAGTGGGAGGTTCAAAGCATCTGCTGTGAAAAGCACAGGAGCTGATAAGAGGTGACAATTTATGCACCCATTGATTTTGTGTAAATCAGAAAAGAAAAAGAAAGAAACATTTTTATTTGAGATGGCAGGAGGATGAAAAATAGAATATATATATATTACCATTACTGTTTCTGAAACACTGCAATTAGCAAAATTGGTCTGGATGACCTGGAACTATCCTGTGGATATTAATCAAATACACAGTAGATAGATCACACTAAATGAAAGCAAAAAAAACCCAGAAACTATAAAAGAGAGTTATCACGTCATACTAGCACTGGTCAATATTTTTCAAGTGCAAAGTGCAAAACTTAAGGAGATCCACGATTTCATAACCATCCCTACACTTCCCCATCATGCAATCAAACACATCCGAAAATTCAAAGCTGAAAATATTTTTTAAGTTGCCTCCTGAATTGCAAATTTTCTTGAAACTCAAAATACATTCTAAAAGTTGTCATAACCCAAGAAGGGAACACGACATCTTGAAATGACAAGTTCACAGGTATGGTCACAGAAACTAAGCAGCATCCCCTTTCACACCAATAAGGAAAAATACATATGATTTGTGAACTCTTAACATTCTTGTGCTACTGTCTGTGATGACAGCTGGGTACCACTAAAGGGAAAAAAGGCTGAACACATGGCATTTTAAATGGGGGTGGGGGGTAAGTAGTGTTAGCTGTTGTAATCACACTATTAATCACACCATTTTGAGTGGCTATTGGTCATTCAACCGCTTATCATATAAACAATGAGGACACAGTTTATCAATAACAAATTCTTTCAATATATAAAAACTATTCACTTTTTTCCTCTGTTTTTTTTTTACCTCTCATAAGGATTTAAAGATTTTGAATTTCACACGGTTTCTTCAGGCAACATCATTTGATAACAATGACGTATTTTGATTCCTCAGTCAAACAGTTCAATTTACTTGTTTTAAGAAGAAAAAGAATGCATTTCAGAATTTTTTTTAAAGCCTGTCTTCAATTACTAAGTGTAAAGCACCCTAAACAATTCGAATCATACAGTAAAAGTATTGATTTTACCTTGAGGAAAAAAAAACCACACCAAAACAAAACAAAACAAAACAGAAAAACTGACCTGTCCTGTACTTTCCTATTCTATCTTTCATTTACAAATAATAAAATTCAACTGAAGAAACTGCTGTAATCAGATACTAATCTATTTATCTATAAACAGAAGTGTGTACCCATGAAACACATATATCCTCTTTTAATGTTCTCATGACTATATCCTGTGCTTCTAGATCAAGTCAAGACCATAAACAATTCAAAGCTGCATTCTGTCTAAATGGGTCACTTATAATGAGAAAGCACGACATTTACATGTAGGAAGCAGATTGATCAGGGAGCAGAAAAATAGAATACAGCATCAGTGCAGAAAAATATGTCTTTGCAGGCAATTTATGCTAAATTATTTGGCAACTTCCTATATCCTCCTCAAAAATGGAAGTGAATTCAAAAAATATAAAATCAAAAGAATAAAAATTTAACATAGCAAATATTCACCAGGATTAACCTTTGTGCTTGCAGTAAAGAAAAATGAAAAATGCCTTGGTTCCTTTCACTACTGTTATGTCGCTTGTATAGAATAACACTGAAGTGAAAAGACTGAAAGCACTGTGTCTCCCAAAGATCCACACATTAATTAATTGTCCACAATCACATTAAATTGGACCTTTAAGTGCTAACATATCCTACAACATTCAGTTGTTTTCAACCAGCAGCCATGGAACAGAAATGCTCTGAACATGCTGTGTGCATCTTGCTAAAGCAATTTCAGCTGCAGCCTGCAAAATTAATTTCTGCAAAATGCAAATCTGTGCCATGCAAATATTAGAACGATAGCAAGTCTGCTGCAACACATTACAAAACCAAAGTGGCAAAAAGGCTGAGGGAAATTTCAATACTGCCTAATACATACAAAATACACCCTATGTCTTTGTTCAGTCTGGATTCTCATTCAAGGTGTAAATACTGGATACATTGTTAGAAATCCAACTGCAACCAGCTCAAATATTGTGTGAGTAGCTCTCTCATAGTTCACACTCGAGTCCCTTGACCCAGCTAGACAAGCGTGAAAACGTGAAATAAATGAACATTAACAAAGACTAGTCTGGAAAGCAGGCTGCATTAAATGCTTGCAACATTAATAGTATAGATGCAAAATTTGCTACATAGATTCTTTTTATACTAGATATCAGCTGGCAGTCACTATATTAATGCTATGTGCTACTGCAGAGAGAAAAATGAAATAAATTATATGAAAATAATATGTTTTTCCCCATCTGCCACATACGGATATTCCCCAACCTTACATCATGCTGCTAAGGCAGATAAGAAACAGCAAAATAATTATGTGCATGCAAAGAAAAAGCAATTTTAACACAATACCTTTCTGTGTTTGTCCCTCTTCCATATTCTCTTCCATGGCTACCTTTCTTCACTAGAAACAGCTACAGAGAATTAATCGAAAGCTTCAGTCAGATGTAGGAAAAAGTGTGGATTTTTTTTCCCTGGGAAGCTCCAACAGCAGAGGCTTAGGCAAGTCCTCAGAGCTTAGCTAAGGCTCCCTCACACTCCTTGTTTGCTTGGAGACAGGCTGTCAAGTGTAATTTCATTCAAATTACTCTTCCGTGAAGATTATCAATTTTTCTTCTCAAAGCTGCCCATTGTGTACCACTGTAAGCAGGTATTCAAATGAATAGCCTGTGAGTTTTGGGGGGAAATTTGGTCTGAGCCCTTATGGCAATGACACCGATTCATAAGCCCCACTTTGCATATAAAATGGAGTAAAGAAATTGAGGTTTGTACTGAAAGCTGTGTTAAATTGAAAACAGGCTGTACTGAAAACAGATGGAGGAGTGTCTTCCTAAGGGGAAGCAGACCACCAACCCATAATTCCCCCTATTTGCTACTGAAGTGGGAAAGCCCAAATGCCTGTGGGTTCTTTATGCTGTATTACTTGTCTTTCTCTCTCTCTCTCTCTCTCCCCCCGCCTCTCCCCCTCCTCCTGTATCAGCACATTTAAGAATAATATGACTCTTCACTTCCCTTCTTATATATCTGTATCATCAGGAACTAACAACAAATACCCACTATTGCCCTTACAGTATTCTAAAAATTATCTTTATAGCAATACAATTTTATGTGCATGTATATGTGTTTACACACACAAGCACAATTTAACACACGACATTAATCTGCAAATTTTATGCACTGTACACATTCTCATTGTCACCATAAACAGGAATTTAGAGGCAATTCAGAGGTTTTAAACAGTCCTTGCATCAATTCTTTTTTTTTGATTCCTCAAATCTCTAATTAGCTTTCTTCAAATCTCCTTTAAAATAACCGGATCTGAAAATGGTGAAGCACTGCATGTGGATACGTACACGAGGAAGCACATACAAACACATACACTGCTAGGAGTTTGCTCTGGAAAAACCTAGGTTAAATAAACTGTTAGGGCACCTACCAATTTGGGGAGCTCTGCAGACTGATTTGGAATGCAAATTGCACACTGCAGTCTAGCAATAAATTAGCATTTTTGTACCTTAGTCTACAGAGTAATATATCATTTTAAGGCTTCCATTATTTCACTAAAAGTGAAAACTGAACACAATTCCAATTTCTCTCTGCAGGTTTAACTTCTCATCCTTCTGGGAGAAGTGACTAAAACTATTATGGCTGAAAATTCTTATTAACATATAAATGGTAAACAGCTCATCCATTTATTTTATGCTAGCTAAATACATTGATTAAGTTCTGCCTTCTGAGCCACAAAAATGAAGTTGTTTACTTTGGCTGGTTGGGTTTTGTTCAGGGTTTTCTTTAGGGAGGGGCTAGGGGAGGGTTATTGTTGGGTTTTTTGTTATTTTCTTACCATTTGCATAAAAATCTGTTCAAATTCTGGCTTGCATCAGAATAGCTATTATGTATGAAGTTAAATATACATATAATTAAATAACTAATTAATTATTTATAACTCAACACATTTCCCACCTTTTTTCCCCTTTTATTCCATGATTCTAGGGCTCCATTTTCTGGAATAACTGAAAAAAAAAATCAGTTGTTTTAGTTCTCAGATCTAGTAGATCACTTAAAAATCAACACACTAAGAAGGCCTATACATATGGAAGTGCTGCAAACACCATAGGATCTAAGCATCTTCCATCTTTCTAAGAATTATTCTTTTAGACAGCTTTTTAGAGAGGCATATTTCCTTTAAAACAGATCCCTGTGTAAGTCTCCTCTGCTATTCCTTCTCGTCAAAACCTTTTCTTACATAAATATTTAACAAATCTTCATATTTCAAAGAGGATCTGGCAATTATTTTACCTGGCAAATTGCTTTTAAGCTGCGTTTCTCAATAGCACCAAATATTTGAGGTGACCAATATCTGTAACAGCAATGCTTGAAACAATGGAATATATAGGTCACTGATGAAGCTAAATTACCTTTTTCCTTGAAACAAACATACAAACTTTTTTCAAATATAACAGGAACCAAAAATGAAAAAAGGTTGGAAGGAGATAACTGGGAGAAGATACAATAAATATGGCACAATCTTGAGAGACATAAGAAGGTGAAGGAGAAACAATTTGTTCAATAAAATGGACCAGACTGCAAAGAAAGTAGGCCCAACAAATGCATATTACACATCGTGTTTTTCAGTTGTGGAAACTTGTAGCAGGCTGTTGTAGAGGGGGAAAAGAATCTAACAAAATAACAAGGAGAATCTGAATCACAAAGATTCATGGATGTGAGATCCCTGAGCTGCAAATTACTGGGGAGCAGAGATATATTTTGTGAAAAAGTTTTAGCCATTTCTTATGCTACTTCCAAGGCAGACTGCTTTTGGCACAAATATATGAGACATTGAACTGAATGAATCCTTTATCTACTTCCCACTATGGCCATTTTCACATCAGGTTCACACACACCTTAATATAATGACAGGATTTTTAACTTCCTAAAAAGCCTACTCATATGCCAAAGGTTAAGATGAGATCACTGCAATTGATGAAGCAAAGCATAGCATTGACAAAAAATGGCTTTAAGTTTTAACCCCACCCCTACAATAATCTATTTTTTCTCTGTAAATATTATCGTTATGAAGATTCTGACAGCTCCTCCTGTTAAACAGCAATTCCTCCAAACTGTGTAAGTGCCAAAGTTCCTTCTTCACAGGACCCTGCTTAGTTTCAGGTGCTATTAACTGGTCATCCACACAGTATGTGTGAGAGTGAGCAACAAAGAGAATGTGAAAGAGATTTCATGTAAGCTTGTTTCATATTTAACTCCACTTGATTAACAAGGTTGAAACATAAATCTGCCCCCTCGATGTTTCTTTAGATCTGCTCCAAAGACCTTTGAAGATTAAATTATGAATAGATGTTAATCCTAAAGCCAAAGAACAGAAAAGCTCTGCAATTCTTACACAGAATAGCAAACCAACGCAGAAAATGCCAACTGTAGCAGCAACCAGAGATCTGGCTTTCTTTCTTCACCATACTGGGAAAGACATTTATCACCAATGATACAAAAACTGCTTTAAAACTGTAGGAGAAACTACACAAGCTTCTGTTTCTGGAAATACTTCTAGCACAGAAAAGAGCTGTTTTAGTGGGAACTACATTCAACTGCCTAAAATTCCCTTTTAATGTGAAATGAGATTATTGTTGCAAGTGATCATTGGACAACCATGCCAATTGTAAATGGCAAGGAAAGACAGAACATCCAACTGTATAATGAGACTAAATAAACAGTTAATCAAGAGAATAATTGGAAGCTGATGACATTAAGGGATCCCCTGGTGTCCATTATGATATTATGAAACGTGGCTGAGCACTTACAGCTTTAAACAGCATGACAAACACCTGACTTTTACTCCCAGTTTTGTATGGCCTTCAAAGCAGTTTACCATTCCATCCTTCAATCCCATCGATTTTCAACTACATAATAATTATAATGTTGTGGTGCACTGATGTCTTGATCATGACAACATAATAAACTTGATTATGAATACATAATTTAAAAGCACAAAATTATTTATGTTGCTAATGCTGCTACCTCAATAACCAAGCAGGAAAAATCAAAAGCCAGCTCAGATTACTTCAGCTATTTTGCCTATGACTGCAGGAGGAAGTTGTGATGGATGTGGGGAGTAAAGCAATAAGTGTTCTTAGTGCTTCAAGGGAAATTCACTCTGGATTAGTGCCAGTCAGGTCCTGCAGAGAGACTGCCCTTCAGGAGCTGGAGTGGTGTGCAGTTCACTCCTGGAAAGCATGTTCTGGTTTCATTACATGAAAAAATATAATGCATATATAAAAACATTTATGAAAACATAAATTATAAAAACAATTTATGTTCTTAGAGAATATTCTATGATGCAAACCA
This sequence comes from Luscinia megarhynchos, assembly GCA_034336665.1. Taxonomy (NCBI): domain Eukaryota; kingdom Metazoa; phylum Chordata; class Aves; order Passeriformes; family Muscicapidae; genus Luscinia; species Luscinia megarhynchos. The sequence goes on along the minus strand of CM067566.1, from coordinate 34,814,038 downwards.
AAATACAGCAGGTGAGGAAAAGTGGGACATGCATTTTAAAAGTTCACTCCTAAACTCTCCTAAGCACTAATGTGAATGCACAGGTAGTAAATATTTTCTCTAAATTAGGTAGCAGATTATAGAAATCTGGAAAACACACACAGAAAGATTAAAACTGGTGCTCTAATTTTCTGTTTAGAGTACTGCACAATTTATATTTTGTATTCAAAATAGAAATGTAACTATAAAATAGAGGCACACCATACTTCATCTTTGGAATATCCCAACAGAGGGATTTTGAAGGAAGCATTGGGAAGCTTTAAGACTTCCAAAATGTCTCTAAATGTCTGCTCTGGGATGTCTATTTCATATCTACATCTTCATGAAATACTTACAGAATAATAAACCAAGAGCACATGGCCCTGAATTTAACTCATAGCAGACACTCACACAAGTGTCCAGGGAAAGGAGAAATGCTTAATGACATGAAAATTATCAGAATTAGTGGGGAAATGGAATGTTTAAAGAGGAAGGAAGAAAGTAGAAGGCAAAATGTAACACTAGCAGAATATTGCTTCTTACCCCATTGATGGGATTTATATAGTTCTACTAATTTCCAGTAATTATTTTTCCTGAGGAAATTACATTCTACTAGAGGAACAAACTTCCAGTTTAAAATAGACAGCTGCCAAGAGATAGCAGCATGGTCATACAGCCTAAAGAAATTTCAGTACAGGGCTTCACCTGATAGAAAAAGTCTCTTACTACTTTTTATGCTCAAGTCTGGATGTTACATTTGACAGAAGAATAATGGACATCTTTTCCTTGATGACCTTAATTTATTCTTATTTCTTTCTGCATTCTTCTATATTCTAACATGTCTAGAAACAGAAATTTTATTGAAGAGGAGAGTAAGAAGACAAACTCTTTGCATATAGCCTCATTATGTTTCATACTAATAAACATGAACACCATTATCGTGTTCAGAAAATTAACCTCTTTGTGAAAACCTCATCTGGTTAAGAAATTCCTTCACTGAGATCTTTCACCACTTCATATGATATTCAGACTTAAAACACAAGAGATAAGAAGCAACCTGCTCATATCAGTATTCAAATATATATTTCATATACGCTATATCGATCAAGAGGAGAAAGATAATAAAAAATGATTAACAGTGTCTCTGATTCAGAATACCAGTCTTAATATACTTCCAGACTATTATCTGGAGCTATTGGAAGTATCATCTGTAATTTAAAACCTTCAGTCTGACTGGATATATTTCATGATTCTTACCGGTTTTATTTTGAAAATAAGTAAAATTTTCCAGAGTAAAATTACTTAACACTGTCAATATAATTCCTCTAAAATTCTGAAGACTTTCAATCATTTTGATTCGTAAGACTAAGAAAATTATGCTTTTTATACCTTGAGATTGAAATTAGTTGTCCATATTCCCAAAGGATACTGCTGCTTATTCAGTAAGGTTTAACTCTGAAAAGATGCTCCTGGTTGATGGATTAATCAATAACTGAACATGAATGCCAGTATAAATGAGGGAGATGACAAGTAATACATTTCTACATATGGGTTTCTAAATATTATAGCTAGCTTCTCCACATGGATACTCTAGACCTCAGCAGTAGGCCTATAAGTATATTTAAAGCACAAAACAGATAGCTGTTCACATCCTCTTTCAAAACTGGACGCAAACCATGACACAAGCACAGCATTGTGATCATTCAACAGAGCCTTTTTCACTCCAGAGAGTGCTATAGCAAATGGATATACTGATAAACACTCATACAGATATGTATTAGATCAAATGATTATAAAAAGAACATTTCACAGAGTAGCATACTCAGCACATACAGTTCTAGCAGACTCTACTTTTATCAGGGGACTTGGACTGCACTATTTTCAGAGGTCTTCTCCAAACCAAAACACTCTGTATGCTAAGATTTCTTACTGGTGTAAATATCACTGAAATATTCCAGTTTTCGGTGCCATCAATGTGAAGTTGCTGCCGAAAACTGGAAGTACTTCAAAATTGGCCACAGGCACTCCTCCAGTTTAAAAATGTAAACTGTTAGTATGGTAAATTTAAAGATAAAGGTAAGGGGCACATATATTACACCAGAGTATCTACAAGAGAACAGACCTACTGGGAAGTTGTTAAATCAATATTAGTGGATTTTGAAACTAAATATTAGAGAATAGAAATTATATTCAAATTATTTCTTCCAAATACTGGAGAAATTAGCCAAAATTGGATTCTTGGACCCACACACACACAAAACTAAAGTATAATTTGTATTTTCTTAGTTAAACATTGATTTAATTAGGTCACAGGAATTCTCTGACTGGTACTTGCATTATGCAGGAGTTTGGACTAAATGACCACATTAGACTCTTCTGGGTTTTAATTAATTATTTAAAGCTGTAATCATGTTTGCTGAGATATTTCATACCTTAATGTGCTCTGAGATTCCCTTGACTTTTGTGGTCTTTGTACACCAAAGTGTTCATTCAAATAACTTCAACATTTTGAGGTCTGATGAATGGAAGAATTGTTTACAGCCAAATCCTGTCCCTGCACTCCACAGCCCCAAGGCACACACCATGTTCACACCAAGAGCATTGTTCAAGTGCTTCTTAAAGTCTGTCTGGTTGGTGCTGTGACCTCTTCCCTGGGGAGTCTGTTCCAGTGCCCAAACACCCTCTGGGTGAAGAACCTTTTCCTAATTCCAACCTGAAACACCTGCACACAACTTCAGACCATTTCCTCAGGTTCCATCACTGGTCACAAGGAAGTTGCAAACTTCAATGAGGTCTCCCCTCAGTCTTCTCTTATCTAAGCTGAACAGACCAAGTGACCTCATCTGCTCCTCATGCAGCATCCCCTAAAGGCCCTTCACCATCTTTGTAGTCCTCCTTTAAACACTCTCTAGTAGCTTTATACCCCTCTTACACTGTGGTGCCCAAAACTGCACACGATATTCGAGGTGAGGCTGCCCCAGCTCAGAGCAGAGCAGGACAATCCTCTCCCTTGCCTGGCTGTGCTGCTGTCCCTGATGCCCCCAGGACAGGGTTGGCCCTCCTGGCTGCCAGGGCACTGGTGGCTCAGGTTCAACTTGCCATTGGTGATGACTCTCGACCCTCAGATCTCTCTCCATGGTGCTGCTCTCCAGCCTCTCATTTCCCAATTTGCATGCACATCTAGAGTTGCAGGTCCAAGGTGCAGCACCTGGCTTTGTCTTCCTCAAAATCCCAATTTACTAGCATATGCACACTTAGTACTCTTCAGACTCCTGAATCCAAGGCATTAATGAAGATGTCCCCAGTCCGATGTCACCCCATTCACTGTAACCCTTTGTGCCTGACCCACGAGCCAGTTGCTCACCAATTACATGACGTCCTTTTTCAGCTGTGTGCTGGACATTTTATCCAGAAGGACCCTGTGATAAACAGTATCAAAAGTCTCACTGAAATAGAAAATTATTATATCCGTGGGCTTACCTTCTTCATCTGGTGGGTTACCATCTTCATCAGGTTGGATAAGCAGGACTTTCCCTCATGAACCTGTGCTGGCTGTGACTGATGACTGCAATGCTTTTCAGTAACACCCAGACTGATCCTTTCCATGATTTTACCAGGCACTGAAGTGAGACAGGGTTCATTTACAGTAGATTCTTTGTGTAGATGCCAACTACATTTTTGCTAACAGTTGACTTTTCTCCAACTGCCTCCATTTCATCCAAGCTCTGAAAGGAATAAGAAAGGAAAAACAAGCCAAAAAAGGGAGATTAGCAGTCGAGTGAAAAAAAAGATAAATAAACAAAAGGCTGCTGGGTGGGTCCTCCCACTGGCATAGAAAGCTTATGATTTATGGAGAATTGTCAAGCTGAAAAAATCATAGATGTTTAATGATTATTATAATGACAATTTTAGTTGCCTTATTTTTGGAAACTTGAGAGACTGCAAATATACAATTTGTAAAATAATAGAAGTTAGACTCTGCTTATAACAGTTTACCAGCAAGCTTTTTACTCCTTAGAATACCCCCTAAGGAGCAATGCATGCCTGTCTCTTATAGTTTAAATGCAAGAAATGTAAAGAATCTAAAACAGGCATCATTGCCATTCTCTTAGAGAAACTGTGTTGCCAAAGAAAAACCCAAAAATGAATTTTTTTTAAAGATAAATTGCAGACTTCTAACACAAATCTCTACAGATGAAGTGCACCTAGATATATAAATATGCATGTATGTGTATATGTGTATGTATCTATATATGTAAATTTATGCATATAAACACACCCATACATACACATATATACTTCTATGTAGTTCTATTCAGATGCAAAATGTCCAAGAAATGAAACCTTTATGCAATATGCATGCCCCTCAACAAAAGGCATGTAAATCATGTCCTGACAGAACATACACTGAGTGTTCCACTGCATCCCTCACCCCACCCCTTTATTATTCCTAGGAAATCAGAGAGAGAGAGATTTAAAAACCATAACTGAAACTGAGTGTTCAATTACAGGCTACAAAAGAACAGTTTATAAATATCTTCCATGAGCACTGGTTTAATGATGCTGGTTCAGTGAACTCCCTGGGTCCTGTAATCCCTTTTTTAATCTCTGTTACTTACTTACTGCCTTTGAAAGACTCAAAGTAGCATTCAATTTTCTTATTACAACAGGACAAGTTGGGGAAAACAAAGATTAGCACGACACTTTTTCTTTTTTTAAAGTGGCGCATTTTGGGTGGTATTCAAGCTAAGATTCCATTACAAATTCTAATTGCAATCTCTTAATACAACATAATTAGAGGATCTTCCTAATCTGGAAAACTAAATCACATAAATGGATTACAGATCAGTTTTCAGATGACCAAAAGAAAAAAAAAAGGTTCCCACAAAGAGAGTAAAAGCTATCAGATGACTAAAAGACATCAAACCAAACCACATTTCCTGAATTATCACCTTTACTCTAACAGAAGTAAACAAATTACTGGTTTAGGTATGCTTTAAATATCAGATTTCCCCAAGCCTTCTTTGCACTTATTAAAACATACACCCTACACTGTAGAAATTTTAGCAAATAAAAGTATCACAATTTTTTTTTCTACCAATCCTTGCATAAATTTAATAATTTTAAAGTCAGCACTTACTCTGGTAATGGATTCTCAGGAAGTTTACTAGTCTGTCTCTCAGACTATGGTCCAAATAACAGAAAAATCTGGGATAAGTAAAATCAGGACTTTTTAAATGTTGTTACGCTCATGACAGTTATCCTACTATTATTTTACCATTAAGAATTCAAGTGTGGATCACAGTAAAATGAACACTTTTTTCTGAATTGTGTAATGCCTTATAACCATGAAGATTGTCTGCATTTCTAAATCTATCTGCTAACAATGTAGATCATAAAAATACATATCTTCTCCAAAAATCTTATCACTTAAAAAATATTTCTCATACATAGTACATAAAATCTAAAAGAATTAGCCTCAAATGTTCAGATGTGAATTAACCACTGGCAAAATTTTTGAAGGATATGTTTAGTAAGTTATTAACTTCTTATGTGCCTTTTTTAATTATCCTGCACTAGCAAGATTTTTTTTCTTTTTTTTAACATTATGTTGATACCTGTAATAATCATAAACATCAAAATATCATACCTTTGCTTTGCTTATTTTTAAAGAGAAGGAGCAATTTACTTATATAAAAATTTAAACACAGTTTTGCCCCAAGTGAAAACACAGATTAACTGATTACATCAATACAGAAGGAAAACAATCAGTGAGACACTGAAGCATTAGATTCCAAAATATACAACAACACACAGAAAAGCTGTAACAAAGCAGAGAAAAGGAGTATATCAGTCATTGTTTTATTAAAGTTCATATGGGGAACCTTAAAAATAAGGAAATTTCTTAATAAAGAAATGACCAGGACAGCTATAAAGTTAAGTACTCAGAGGAGGCATAAAAACCCTGAAAGTGAAGGCACAGTATGCAACTAAAGATTTGAGAAAGAGTAGAAGCTAGCTTAGATACACACGGGTTTTGGAGATTTTTCCCCACGTTTTTCATTCTTAAAGCAGACTATAGTAACTTAAAATAGTTTGCAAAATCTACCTCTTAGGAACTCAGCTGAAGCTGTTATTCACTGCATACCTATTTCATTATAATATGAACTTCGGATGGAAGGATGAAATATCATATCAGATCAAAAACCATGGTGGATGTAAAATGAAGGTTTTCCCATGAAAGGAGACACTATGCAAAAGAGATCATACTTGCTTCTCAAGCACCATCTCTTTTGACCTTTCCCACCTTTTCTTGGAACCAAGGAACCCGTGTCTTCACAGCAAAGGCTCAAATTATTCACAACCTGAATCATGCTTTGTCTCTGAATCAGCACAGAAATGTTCATGTGCTTATTTTTACAGATACCACTTGTGCTTCGGCTCATTCGAATACACAGTTGCAGAAAAAACTGCAATGGGGAGCCATTCTGAAGCCATAGCGAGGAATCAGTGATGCTGAGGTTTATGCTGGCCCAGCTGAGCCTCCCCAGCTCGTACCCATGTGTCATCCCAAGTGAATGAATCCCACTGAATGACCCCTTGCTCTGTCCTGCCTTGGTGGCTTGCAGGTGTCGCAGGAGGACGTACAGATGTTACAGGAGGATGTACAGATGGTCCTGTCTGATGGTCCAACGTGTATCACACGTCCTCCATGGACATTTCACACTCATTAGATCACAAATTACTGGTTTTATTGTGATGAAGCAGACCATTTCTAACTGATAAATTGAATGGTGAGGAAGAAAACTATAAAAGCATGGCAGGTGGTGAGGTGTGTTGAACCTCACCACAGATGGAAATTCTGTACAGTGTGTCATGGACATCTTGAAGAGGTCTGTCTGTTGCAGACATGCCTCAGGGGTACCTGGCATCAGAAATGACACAGGATTAACTCATTAATGTCACTTTTAAATTATTCTGTAAATAACATTAGCCACTTTTATGTTTGAATCGTTTTTCTTACTAAGATCCAGAAAAAACAAGTATGAAAGAACTGTAAACAACATGACACTGTATTTAAGCACAAAGGAAAAAAACTCCTGTTCAATCAATGACAGAAAACAGAGAAGAAACTGGATTACTTTAATGGCCTCCATCAGTAACTTTGCAACTCACATCTGTATGAGATGGAAAGTGTTAACAATATCTAGTATTTAGTCCTAGTATTTAGAATTTAATCAAGATTTTAACTTTACCATTGCATTCCTCATTGTAATGATGCCTTCTTTGCCCTGCCAGACTGAGACTCTGTACCTACAAGGTGAAGTACATGCCCAGTATCTTCTTATGTCCCAATACTTGTTTCTTCCTCAGCCTCTTAGCCATCCAACTCCAGTGGACATAAAAGGGAAATAGAAGGATGATAAAGGAAGTATAACTTTTCTTTTATGAAGCAAACACTGCCAGTACAAAGCTAAACTTGAAAAAGAAGGCTATAAAAAGCAAAAGCAGTACAAATAAATCTACCAAAAAAAGAAAAAAATTCCTCATTTCCATGACAACAGAAACACATCATTAAGGGCCACTAAAATTCAGAAGAACGTTTTTCTCTAAAAGATAGCACATTCACTGTTTGTGTTCTTTAAGCAATTCTTCCTCTGGAGTCTTCCCATAAACAAACTGATAAGGGCATGCAAAACAAATGGTTACTCTTGATATGTAAGAAAGAAAACCTCACTAAAGTGGCACCTATAGGAAAGAAACAAACATATTGTGTACAATGCTGAATATATTTTCTCTCAGAAGTCCAAAAATTAGCTTAAAAAACTATCATAAAGCTACAAAATTCTCTCACACACAATTTATTTGGCTTTATGAAGTTCATTTACAAAACAAGTCCATATAATTTTGCTCTTCAGAGACTGTTCTATGTGTCTGTGGGTGTATATATATATATATATATATAGATATATATAGATATATATATATATACACAAAATTCCTTCCTCTTTGTTGATTATATGTAAGCAGCCACAATCTTTTCATGGCAGTCCCCCAATATTTTACACATGTATTTAAGAACACACTTATGCTATAAAGATGGAAACAGAATCAATCTCTCCTAACAAGCAAAATATACCAGTCTTCTTATGTCACTAAAACTGTATCTAAACTGCCCCTTTACAGAGATCCCTGCTTTGAGCAAAATCATAATTTTAGCTTTACCTATTGAAACACTGTTTAGAAAAACAAAATAAATAAATAAAAACAACTTCTTCCCAATGTTATTTCAATCTTGTTATTCCTCCCAACTTTTCCCAACTTAAAATTCCAGAATTTCAGCCATATGTCAGGTTTATTAGCTGGACATCATTACCTGGTCCCAAGCTGTCTGCCATATCTTTCCAATACCACAATTTCAGAACCCAGTCCAACTTCATCATTGACAGCACTGCTTTACACTTTACCAGTGTCATCCACAAAAAAACCTTCTTTCATTTACCAGCTTTGTAATTTCTTGCTCTTTCCTTTTCTATCGTATCAACCAGTATTTCCAGAATTCATGCCTATCTCTGCCTTGCAAGGTGACACTTTAAATCATTTCTACCTTTATTGATTTTTGTCCTAATTTCAAAAAAAAAATTCACTTCTTCAGCCATTCTAAAATTCTAATAAGTGATCACAAAATGCAGAAACATTTTAAAAACGCTGGCAAGGTACACTGCTAAACTTCAAAAATTATGTACTCTAAGTCAGAGTGGTTATCATGCTCCATTTGAACAGATGATCAACAATGACTTGACACATGACAATTTTGCAGAAATAATGAATCTTATTGCTACATCATTATAATATATTGCTATGCTATATTAAAAAAATCTCTGCTCAAGCCCTAACAAAGCATCAGAGTAATTAACTGAATATTTTTAGCTGACTACTTTTTCTATCTAATTAGAAAAAAAGTCATACCTCATCTTTCCAAATGGCCACTGAACAGGGAGGATAAACAGTGCTTCAGCAGAATAAAGACTGAAATAGCTTCCTAACCAAATTATAATTAAGAGATTCAGGTAGAGTTAAAGAAAAGAATGTTTGATGTTTGAAACTAATTATTAAGCCAAAAGTATTTTGGAGCATAATAAAAAGACAACATATTCACATCCACGTACCATGCCATAAAAACATCCAGAAGATACAGGGTCGCTGAGGAACAGGATCCTCCACCTGAAAACTTGAGCATCTAATATCACATCAGCTAGAATTTTCTGTGGGAAAATAATTTATATAGCTGATCCAATGCACATATATGTAAGTCTGTTATAACTGTTTCTTTGTCTGGATAAATGTTGCAAATCCTTATTTAGGTATTTTAAAAATTGATTATTTCACTATTTTTACTTTTCAAAAGCATTCTTTTATTTCACACATATATGTTCTCTTTTTTTACACCTATGCAACCAGCCTAGTTGTAAACCAAGACTTCAGAAACTACAGATATCTTTCTTTCTTTCTTTCTTTCTTATCTCTTATTTAGTGTTTGTGTGTGAGTGAGTTATGGCAGTTCTTCAGGGCATTTTTTCTGCTTCACATTTCTATGGACAGACCAGTATCTGCTTCCTTTTTTTTCTCTCTAAAACACAGTCCAAATTTGTTGACTGACTAGCACAGCGCCTGTAGCTATCTTTACTGAAAAATTGTCAAAACAAGCTATCTGGTGACTCTGAAAACCTCTTTGTAATGCAGTATTTTGTGAAACGCTCATAGCAATACAGTTTTAGCAGCAAACTTCTTTGCTTGCTGTCCAGCTTGCCCTGGTTCTTGGGCAAAACAGGCCTCTCTCTACATACTCAATATCCAGAGTTGTGTTGTTTCTAAGCAAGCATTCATTTTCAATAATGTCCTGTTGGGCCCAATGACATCCCATTCTGGAAGCTTCTGTTCTGTGATGGATGCATGCACTCATTTTTGTGCTCACCACTTAGTAACTGTAAGCTGTATTTCTGTGAGTATGGCTGAGCTGCTGAGGATGGGCTATTTGCTTTGCCTGGGCTGGTGCTAATGAAGACAAATGCAAGTTTTTGGGGAGCAAAAAGATATTTTTGAAGAGCAGCTCCCCGTCTTCATTTGGAAAAAAGCTTACAGAAGTCAGAAAGGAAAACAAAAAAAAAAAAAAAAAAAAAAAAGCAGACTTGGAGGAGGAACACAGCACACACCATAAACCACACAAAGTTTTCCCAGGAAAACTACCAAGGACTGCATTGATTATTTACTACAATCAAGAATGATGAAAGATATTGGACTAAAAAGCAAAGAAGAAAAAAGCATTAAACACATTAACATTTAACATACAAGACATCTGAATTATATATTTCAAAAGCAACCATATTTCAGTTTTGCCCCAGAAAATTATGTATTTACCTTTGTAAAGTGTCCATACTTTAAGAAGTGGTACTCTGCTGGAACCTTGCCAAATAAACAAAACTGGAATACATAATGCAAAGATGTCCTAGTCTCCCACATTCTAGTAAAGCCTGAATTCACACACATCTTCCTCTGCAAGAAGTGGAGGAGGAAACGGGGCTATTGGGAAAAAAAACCAAAAACAAAAAACAAAAAACTAAAAAACCAACAACAACAACAAAAAACAAAACAAAAAAACCCGAAACCAAAATACCCGAAACCAAAAACCCCAAAGAAAACAAACAAACAACCAAAGCCAAACAAACAAAAAAGCCCACAAAAATGACAGAGTAAATATTTTCAAGACAAATATTTGTTTGATTGTCTTATTAAGTATCAAATTTTAAAAAATCAAACATTTTCTATAAAACTTATTTTAATTCTTAAATGATAATGATTTATAGTATTTGGGGTCAATTTTCTACTAATAATATAATACTACATCTTTTTTCTACTTGTTACCAAAAAAAACCAACAGCAAATCCTGCAGTTTTATGAATTCCAAAAGGGTCAACACCACGATATTTGTTTAACTAAGAACAGGACAACAACTTGGTGTCCTCCCACAAATTTTTCTTAAAGATTACATGAAAATAATAGAAGACTATACTAGAAACCATATAAGTTTAACCTGAGACAAAAAAAATAAAAATAACAAATGAAGTTTTGGTTCCATGATCACATTATTCCCCCATTTGGCCATTTCCTAGAGGGACTGCCAGGGTGGATGACTATCTCCCACAGTCTTGCCATTGCCCTACTATCTATTTCTTTCTAGTGTTATATTTCACTATAATTTTCATATTTTGTTATACTTCCACCGTGAAGGAAAAGATGTCACTGAAAGTGGTGTTACAGCTTGCAAACACACTGAGAGAGAGCTGCTGAAGCTTTGTTTATTGTTACTTTAAGATACACTACCCTGAATATGTGTGCTGGGGAGCACTGCTGTGAGAAATGAATAAACATCCCTTCACTCCTTCTCCCTGACATCAAGCTGCAATGAGAAAGGGAAGTCAACACAGGTCACACACAAATGTGAAGAGCTCTGGAGAAACATCTTTGGATTCTAATCTGGACTGACAGCTATCCTATTCTTTACTAGTGTTATGTATAATGGACACACAACTCCTGCTCCAAAGTCAGAATAACCCTCTGTTTGAATGCTTTAAAGACAAAATTAGTAGGCCTCATTTCAGCCTCTTGAACCAAAGCACACAAGAATCAACAATCTACTTGGGCAAGTAGTGGTTCAAGACGACATGCCAAAAAATATAGCAAAAATTTCACAAAGTAAATGGAATTATTTATGCAATTCTAAGAGAATTAGCATATTTATTACATGTATGATCTTTGGGAAATTATTAATATTAATATTAATGTATACATTTATACTGTTGAGACATTGTAATATGTGGATTATAAAGAAAAATAAGGCAACCTTCCACCAAATGGAGAAACTGTTTTCTATAGATGTTTCATTGTCTTGGATATTTAATTTAACTGTAATTGATATAATCACACGTTTACTTTCACAATACAAATTAGAAGTGTATTTATCTATTTTTAAAGCTAATTTTTCATGCCTTTTCAGTTGTAAAATTTCACAGATATTAATTATTTTATCCATATTCTTCCCCAGTTCAGCATACATGTCAGACCTTAAGGTTAATTTCTGCAACAGAAACTTAAACATCATTTCTAACCTGGTATATTTTTTCTCTATTAGGTCTTGGAGAAGAACACTGCCACTAATCCAGTAAGAGGTAAGATTTCTAAAAAAGCATCTAGGCAGTGATGCAGAGCCCTTAAGATGTATAGAAAAGCACTGTGTCCTCTTGGGTCTCAGAACAAGATAGGTCTCCAGGCCCTTTCCCACTGGAGCTGGAGAAAGAAATGGCAAAAATGGTCCTCCTGGAGAAAGGAGAAAGGCATCATTGCAAGTATAACATTTCTAGGGACTTCTAAACTCTCTTTTGTTGGTGTCCTATGGTGGTATAAGGCTTGTGCAAAGGGGGGAGATTTAATGGGTAACAGATGAAACAAGGGACAACTCATATTAAAGGAATATGCTCAAAACATTTAGAATTCTGATGAAGTCTCTTTTCAGTGGCTACTGAATGTTTGCAGAGCAGTGCACCATAACACAGTCCTGTTCCTGCAAACACTCTGCTGCTACTGCAAACCAAGCTATCAAAAGCTAAAACACTGATGGCTGGGCTTGGATGGCACAGGGACCCCAGTGTGGAAGAGGCTAACAGAGTACAGATTATGCCTTAAAGTCCCACAGGTTTTACCTCTTCTGATTTCAAATTTTCAACCATACATGCAGAGCAGTTCAAACCATAGTAAGCAAACGTGAAGTCTTGGCTCTGACAAAATCCTGAGATAGGATTCCAATATACTAGTTGTGCCAACTACTACCAGCTCTAACTCATACCAGTCCTACAGCATGCATGCACAGTAGGCCAATAAAATGCAGACAAACCTCAACTTTCTAAGATTTGAAAAGCATCAGGTTTTCCTGATGTGTAATCAATCCCACTTACGCATACCTGTCCATGGAAGCTGCATCATTGCAAGGTCAGAGAACTGCCACAACAGCCACTAGGAGCTGTCCCAACACAAGACTACCTGCACCATTAAAGCTCTGCCTGGTAAACCTTGGCCTGAAAACCATTTTCAGCTTTCAGTGCATGTTATATTGATGAGACCAAACAGCTTTCTAGAGCCAACTTTTTGTTTATCATATCATACTTCAGAATGTGACCATCTCAGAACTTTTATTTTAGGCAAAAAGATGCACTGCATTCTCTGTGTTTTATTATAATCAGTGATTTCATATTTTGTTCCAGATCTCTGAAAAAAAAGCATTAAACATTTTATAATCAATGCCCTTAGAGTACCACTTAAAATACACCCTATGGGTGCCTATACACCCTTTAAAATGAATTTTAGAGCCATCAACTAACTTCTACTCTATGCTGTATCATTTTTAAATTGTATTACATTTTTAAGGACACTTCCAACATCCCCTGTCTGCTTTTAAATACATCATTGTGTTAATATTGTCAAGCAAGATCTACTTTCCTTTAACCCCACTTGACTGCATTAACTATTTTAGATTCTTTCAGTTTTTGGTTAATGAAATCTCATAAGAAATTTAATCTCTTGACTGAGTTTAGAATCAAACTGATAGGAATAGAAATGCTTATTCCTTTCACCCCATTCTTTTCCAATATTAGGATTCTTATACCAATTTTCAGGAGCTACTACCTCTGTTTCACAAGGGTTTTTTTTAAAAACCTAATAAAGTTGGTTCTTAAAACTAAAAAGCTTTTTCAGTTCTTATATCTCTTCAAGATAAGATAGAAGTGACAAAAGACACATAAATAGAATACATGTTTTGACAGTTAGGAGGGTATCTAAGTATTGCTTCTTCCAAACACGGAGAATGAGACTAGAATCATAGAACAAATACATAAAAGCTGAAAATTATTAATATTGTTTGAATAAAGCACATCATTTGCTGAGCCTACTCAAACATCATCTAAAAGATACAGTTTTGATAGCATATGAAATATACTGAAGGCTAAGTGTTGGACTTTCAGAGATAACTGACTACATAAAATACACCATAATCTGTAACACTAACCCTGTTGCCAACCAGCATTTACAAACTTTCAGGATCTACTCCAGCATTTGGAAGCTGCATGTATTTCATGACCAGTTCACTTAGTGAAATTCACAGAATCACAGAGTGGGTAATGCTGGCAGGGATCAGAGTGGGTCACCGGGTCCAACCTCCCTGCTCCAGCAGGGTCTCCCCAAAGCACAGAGCACAGGATTGTGTCCAGATGGTTCTGGAAAATCTCCCATGAGGGACACTCCACAACTTCTCTGGGCAATCTGTGCTAGTGCTCAGTCAACTGCACTGAGAGTAAAGAATTTATTTGTCAAGTTCAGGTGGAACTTCCTGTGCATCAGGTTCTGCCCAGTGCCTCTTGTTCTATTGCTCAGCACCACTGAGCAGAGCCTGGCACTGTCCTCTTGGCACCTTCCCTTCAGACACTGACAGACATTGATGGCCACCTCTCAGTTGTCCCTTCTCAAGGCTGAACAGGCCCAGCTCCCTCAGCCTTTCCTCATGTGAGAGATGCTCCTGTTCCTTACTAACCTTTGTCCCGCTTCCTGGACTCGCTCCAGGAGTTCCATGTCTCTGGTGCTGAGAAGCCCAGAACTGGACTCAGCACTCCAGATTCAGCCTCACCAGGGCCCCAATTACTCATCCTGACAACTTAAACTCATCATGTAGAAATCAGCCTCGAAGTAGCAAGGTATACAAAGCACATCTGTATTTTCAAGTGTATGGCCAGGCCCCTTATTTCTGGTGGAACCATTCAATTCATACAATTCACGTTACTTTACTGGGTTTAAGACACAATGGAGAGAAAAATAGCTTTTTCTGTAATCATTCCATTGAATTAATAATGCAAGAAAAGCTGTTCTTGATAACGATAATAAAAATTAAAATCATATTCACACCTAGTATTATCTGCAATAGTAAAAACAAATTAAACAATATAGTAATTAGAAATATATTAATTTTGAGAATTTATCTCATAAACCTGAGGGACTTTGGGAGTTTGGATTTAAATCTCAAAAGTATATATACACTATCCCATATTTCCCCAAATAAAATTGCATACTAAAATAGGGTAACAAAATCCTTTTCTTGAAGGTGGTCCAAGTCTATATTATACAGCTTATACTGTCTCAAAGAGAGATTGGAAGTAATATTAACATGAAGAAAGTTAAAATTCCATTGCTGAACACTAATGCCATATATTTAAATGAATAGTAATGCTGGGTGATGGGATCTGCTGATAATTCTGAGAATTTCGATATTATGAATAGAAACACTATGGAAGTTCCATGTCTTGAAGTGTTATAGTGTTATTTTATCCTAATAAATTATCATGTTAGTGAAAGAGGCCATGTGATTAATATGCAATATTCTGCTAAGTGAGCTCTTAATTAGGCTAACAATTTAGAAGAAAAAGGAAATTAAGGAATTAATTTAGTACTTTGTACATGATGAAAATTAAAAGCTCATGATATTCATGCACTGAATAAAAGTGAAGCCAGATGGCATAACCTGTGAAAAAAGGAGACACAAAATTTTCATTTTCATGAAACTGTAATGTGAGCAGCATCTTGTCTACTAATTAGCAGAACCTGATGATCCCAACTTTCAGTATATGCAACATATGTAACATATGCACTTCAGCATATGTACAACTTTATATAATAAATATTGATAAAGATACCATACTATTTATTTGATCTTTTTTCCCTGGAAGTTTTTATGCAGCATTTGAAAAATTGTACAATATAGTTCCTATTCAGCCAGTAATGTTAATTTCATGGTAAGTGGAAGCAAATCACAACATATTTCCAGTTATAATGTGGCACTGCCTAGAAATTCTGTGAAGTAGCACAGACCTGCAGTGTCATGCACTGTTAAAAGAAAAAATCAGAGACATGGACAATGCCCCAAAGTACTATTATTTCAAACATTAAAAGAAATCCCCTATCACAAAAAGGAGCAAAACAGCAATACATTAACATATCCCCTGGCACAAAAATAAATATCTAAGCAGAGGTGTGGGACATCAGTGCAACAGAACAGGAAGAAAGGAAGAAAGATTAGAGAGACATCTGAAGATTAGTAACATAGGTTTGATATTCATAACTTTACTGTGATACTCAGCTACTTGGTCATCTCAGACTCAGAACAAGTTGGCACTAAATCACAAAGCTCAGTGCAAGACCAAACCTCAGTCATCTTTGTTACTGTATTTGCATCTCTGTTTTCAAGATAAATTACTGTACTTAATCACTTAATAATTACTACCTGTCCAAATCCTCACTTCTCACCTTCTGTAAGCAGGAAATAAATTATCTGGACTTAAACACGTGTTATGGTGTTAATCAGAGTTGTTTCATCTCAACCTATACTCATTTGTGATTTGGTGACTTTCCTAACAGAATTAACACTGAAATTACAGGCTCCAAGTCCATATCTTCTTATATCTTTATTCTAAGTAAAACTATGAGAGGAATTTTCTCCTTATAAATTATGGCCAGAATTATATGTCACCTAAATAGGTATTTGTCATTCTATTGCCTCTCATAAGGATATGTCCACAATACTTGTCACATTGATGTACAATAATTTGCACTTACAAGTAGCAGCCAAAATAATTCAATTGTAATCCAAATCACATCCTTATGGTGGGCCACATCTACAGTAATGAGAAATATCAGTTATAACTTCTTGGTGTGAATGTTGTGGCACACAAGCTCTTAGTCTATCACAGAAAATCTACAGAATCAGGCATTTGGACATTTCTCTCACTGTCCTACCCCTAGGACTTCTGTAGATGTATCATAAGAGAGGATAACAAAAGCATATAATTTTCTATTAAATGTGTATGATTAGGTTTCAACATGGCCATTTCTAGAAATCACACCCATTGTGAAATCAGAATTTCATCTCATGTTTTGAACATTCTCATTCAGCAAATCTACATTTTCCCATATTTCTGAAAGCTCAAAAGATTATTTACTTACTCATAACATTAAAAAAAACCAAATAACCAGACAAATCTAGATCCAGAGATTTAACTAGTGACACCAAACTTCAGACTGAAAATAAATACTCGTGTTCAAGGTAGGCATCAGTAAGCCACAATGTAGGCAGCAGATTAACCCACATATCTTTCTGATAAGGATTTCTGACACTCGTTCTACAGGGTGCTGCAAAATCTGACCTAAAGAGACTACAGACTTATGGATCAAGACAAATTATGACTGCAATAAGAATTCTAGCTTTTTGCAGCTGTTATTTCCTTTTTCACTTCTTGCCTTTGGTAAGCTTAAGTGTAAGAAAAATAGAAAAACGTTTTGCAAAAGTGAAATAAAGCTAGAATACAAAAAAAATTAAAAAGTCATTATAGTTCCAAAACCCAATCTGAACCCCAAAGAGTCACATCTTTGTTTAGTTGTTATCACAGCAATCATCCCTTCTAATTTAGTGTGCTCTGCTGTATCTCCACCAGAGATGATTACATAATCACTGAATGAGTACATGTTAGTTGGTGTAGCAAAAGATATTATGAACTGTTTTCAGCTGGTTTGCAATGTTAGTTGTGTTTATGTTAATTGCTATTTAAATTAATCTATTATTGAACAGTTTATTAGACTATAATGCAATAAACCTTGCTTTGGTGGATATATGAAAAAAGCATTTTACAATTAAATTCCAGTTTTAGTTTTATGCTTTAATTTAAGTGTTTATCTGGTGATCCACTTCCATCACTGTTTATAAGTACTGGGAAAAACAATTAGCTCACATTCCAATTTCAGTTACATCCATTATATCCCTATATCCTCACATTTTGGAAACCAAAGTAAGGAGTTAACTTTCATCCACAGTAATGGTCTCACTGTGTTTTAAGATTAACATAATTTTAAAATGCCATTTGCCAATCCAGAGATTGACAAGAGCAAATAAAATTACATTATTTAAGATTAAATATTGAAAATTAAATGATCTTATTTTTTAATTCAAATTCATATAACTGTTATATATTTATATATATGCATACAAACATGTGCATGTATCATCTAAACAGCTGCACACACAAGTAATGTTCATTCTTTGAAGAGAAATACTTATGATTTTTAAATGTTTATCATTGTATTTATTAAGGCCAGTGATATAATAAAGAGCAAAGAGTAGAGCACTTTTTGGAACCACAAACACAGCTTTCAAAAAGCACTAAATGAACTGAGTAAGAACAGAAGCAAACCCTTTATGATCTTAATTTTCATTAAGTCATTCGCTGCCAAAGAAAATAGATGAATGATTCCAGAAGACAGAAATATTTTCAAGGTCTATTAATAACTAGATGAATGCTATTAATCTAGCTAATGTCACTCCACTAATTTTCATTCAAGCTGTCACCAGATGAATTGTAAAAAGAAACAGTATAAGCCAAAACTCATGGAATAATTATTCAGATGTATGACTCTATGGCTAAGTAGCCTATCTTACACAATAAGGTGGGCCTTAAGTATGGAAAACACATTGATTATCTATGAATTTTCTGAAAGCCAAAATTAATTATAGATAGTTGATTTCAGGATGCTCCAAAGAACAGCACAAAAGAATTTTATTTGCATGAGAAATCTGTGATTTTTTTGTGTTAATGTTGAATTATGTTATGGTAACATTAAACTACCAGACCACACATCCAGTGACAGGTTTTGGGCATTGAGGGTCACTGTGCCTAGAGACAGCATTAGAAAGATGGGTTATTTTATTTCTTCAGATGTACAATATTTGCCTTTATATCTGTCATATGCTGTGCAATTCATCTCTTTTGTATGGGCTATTAACTTAAGAGTTGGAGTTGGCCATCCTTATGACTCCCTTCCAACTCAGAATATTCCGTGAAATTTTTGGAATCTGCGGATTTAACTCCTGTGACATCCCTACAGACCATGTCTGAGTTTTAGGTCAGAGTGCAGGTACACATTGTCAGCTTGCCAGATTCTAACTTTTTAAAAAGGTGAAGGACTTTAGAGATCACTTGGTTTGCCCTTGTGCATTATGGGGTGCACAGACCTGGGTTTATCACACAGCACCTTATGTTCTCAGTAACAGACCTACCAGGGAGCAGCTGTTCATTTTTGTTCCAGCTACAGTACTTACCTATGGCAATCCAGACTGGCACTATTCTCCTTCCCCATGAATCTTCTCTCCAAACTGAATATGTAACAAAAGAAAGTATCTTTTGCAGAGGAATTTAACATTTGCAGAAGTTAGATTTATAAAAGATCCATGGGAAACCACTGGAACACAAAAGAGGACTGCTTACTGTTCTGCATTACTATTACCATGAGAAAAAGGACAAGAAAAGTACTGCCTTTTGGGGATCATTCCCTATGACTAAAAAGTTATTACCACACTTACACTAAGAAAACTTAATGAAGTCCATGAAAGAAGAAAGAAAAAAAAGGCATTAAATATTAATCAGGTCAGTGTAGGCTGCCTTTGAAACTCATACTTTAATGAATCTTTAGAATGCAAACCTCATCTCCAATCAGAAAAAGGACTGGAGTGACTTTAGGACTGACCAACATGCAAAAATTAAGGTCTAATGCTTGCTTCACTGTTTGGGTAAGTAACAGCTGCTTGAACTGCCTCTGTAGACAAAGTGGACTGAATCCACTGCAGATCAAATGGGCAACTATGTGATAAGAAGTCAGCGGGAAAGAAAGAAACAGTGTCTTCACAATTCAGACTTGTTGAAAAAGTGAATAAAATGAGGAGTGAGAAACGTCTCAAAATAAGTCAAATCTCCTCCATAACAGCTTCAAGCAATACCTTCTGTAAAGCCCTCTTTTATAAAAGAAGGATGAAAAGAATAATGAATCAGAGAAGCAAATGAGAGCAGAAATAGCAAAACAGGCTCAAAATGAAATATAGGAAAGACAGCTTTTATAAACTAAAATTCCCACTCACCATTCCAATACCAAGGGGAAATATCACTGGTGTGATGCTTTTATTACATAACCAGATGTAGCTAGAATATCCATTCAGATTATTTCAGTTTGAGATCACCTTACTTCATAAAAATTTAAACAATTTCTTGAGTTTCATTATAGCTAAAAGGTTTTTCATGTTACATGATTTATTATGCTACAGTAAAGTCCCCAAGGAACTGAAGCAAAAGGCTGTAATTCTGTTTGCTGATATGATTGATATAATGGTCTTTAAAAATACTCACCTTAAAATAATATGCTTAGGTATCAGATAGTGTTTTATTGGTTTGGTCTTCGTTTATGCTATATGAGTTTAGTAGATTATCTAAGGTAAGACCCATTGGAAAAAAAGTAAAAATAAATGAATGGATGGCAGGGGAATGCTGCTCTTTTCCCAAGGAGAAGCTGAGCGTGCTTATGGTGGAGATACTTTGAAGTAGGCAGCACACAAAGGAGGAACTAAGAGTAGCACCAAAGAGCTTCAAGCTGCATTTCAAGCAAAGAGAATAAGATGAGTGCTGAGCAGTGTGTGAAGACTGCAACCAAGTCTCAGAGCACAAACACCCCACATACCAGGCAGGAGTCCACAGACTTTCCTGTAGAGCAGAATGCAACTGAACTAACCTGAGTGAGACCCCACATGCTAGAACACTGTGGGCAGAATTTTACAACTGTCCTCTTCTATTTCCGCTCTCCCTGACATAACAATTTTGAGTTTTCTATATTTAAGAAGGTAATAATACCAATTTTATTCTTATAAATCCTGGATTTTGTGGATCATTAAAAAAAAAACCAAACAAACTGAAAACAAACAAACAAAAAAAAACCCACCAAACCCCCACAACTTTACTTCTCTGGGACCTACTACAGAATAATATTTTCTATTGTATTAGTATATTCAGTGTAAGTTGTCATAGCACCAGATCACTATAATATTAAGCAAGTATTATAGGTAAGATCTGAAATAAATTCTTAAACAAGAAACTGATTGACTTTTAGAAAATTTATGACTGCTCCATCAGTAGTAGATATTCAATCAAACCTGAAGAGACACTGCCATAGAGAAATAAATCTGACTGCTAATAACTCACACTGAAAATGTAATAAAATTCTTAGTTCTTATACATGCACCTGTTATGCAAGTTTTCTTCCCACAAAAGAGAAAAGAAAATTATTCAAAGAACTGTAAACAGGATTGTATAAAAAAAATTGCATTCTTTCTGTTTACAATAGTGTCCAAAAATATTTTCAAATCATTAATAAGAATATGCATTTTTGTTATAATGTGGGTGCGCATTATGTGACTAAATACTGTTCTATAATAAATAAAATAATATGGGATATATATAGAATAAATTTCTATATTTCACTAGTTTCTCTTTTTTTATTAGAAATTTAATGCAATGGCATATACTTTTCTGGAAAAAAAATATTCTTCACAACAAACAACATTAACCAGAATATACTTTGTGCAGAACAGATATTTCAGTAAGAAGAAATCAATATATATCTATCTATATTTATCTATATCTGTCTATCTATCTATATATCTATATCTATATCTATATCTATATATCTATCCATATCTATATAAAATTTACATATCTAATTCTTAGTAAGATATTTATCCCATATTTTGGAATCATGCATCTTTCCACCTAATTTCACCTAAGTATGCACTGAGAATCTTCACAGAATATAAAAATATAGTTTCAAGTCAAATACATTTTATAATGGAAACAATGTTTTAAATAATCATATTAAATGATAAATTTTCAGAGACAAACAGATACATAAATATGAACAAAATGGTATTAAGCTATTCTGACATAAACTAAGAGGACAGTTGAGGTAAAAAAAAACATACTACTTTACTTTGAACAAACTTGGCTCTTTAATGTAGATGTTTTTTGAATTCTATAATTTGTAAAATATTCCGCATATTGGTTTTGCCTCCTGAGACTTAATGTCTTATCCCATTGTGGGGGAGGGAGGGGTGGATTTGGAGAAAATTTTATTGCAATCATCATTCAAATAAACTATAGTTTATTTTTCCATTACTCTCCATTTCATCTCTTATGAGAGAACTGGAGGAGTCTTTCTATCCAATCCCTTTATTACTACTTTTGCCTTCCTTTTATGCCTTGACATTTTGTATAAATCACTCCATTGCAGTAATGGTCAAAACTTGACAGATGCCCTTTAATACAATATTGGAATATTAAAGATAAACAAGCACAATCAGGATCTTCATGCAAGGATTTCTTTAGCATCTTGCAGCATTAGATTAGCATTTTCTGTGATAGCTCCATCTACTCTGCTACCCTCATTTGCTTTTGACTTAACTGCAGTGCCTCGTACGTGTGAATTTGTTGAATTTTAGAATGGTCTGGGTTGGAAGGAACATTAGAGCTCATCTAACAGGAGTTCCAACTCCTGTTCCAGCTTTTTCAGAGCCCATCCAACCTGGCCTTGAACACTTCCAGGGATGGGATATCCACAACTTCTCTGGGAAGCCTTTTCCTGTGCTTCATCACCCTTACAGTAAAGAATTTTTTCCTAACATCTAATCAAAACCTGTCCCTTGTCCAGTCACTACCTGCCCTGGCAAAACATCCCTCTCCAGCTCTCTTGCAGGCCCTGTTTAAGTACTGGAGGGCAGCTCTATGATCTCCTCAAAAGCTTCTACCTCCAGGTTGAACATCCCAAACCACCTCAGGTTTGCTGATTTTAAATTGCTGCTCTCAGGTATCTTCTTCAATTTATCAGACCACTTTTTATACAAATTCTACCTATTTTGAATAAAACATTTCAGATATATTTGCTCTGATCTCATGGTTAGATGAAACTATTTTCTTTTTTCCTCTCTACTTTGTTGAGCGTGAGACAGTACCAAAGTGCTAATATTTTAGACACACTATTTCCTTTATGTGTTCTAGCCAAGTTACTCTGGTAAATAGAATAAAACCTGTTCCACACAGAAAAAATTAGACTGGCAGATCTGACATTTCAAAAATGCATACTGTGTCTTTCCTCTTCTGGGACTTTAACGACCTTTCTCAAACTGTCCACTTGTTCAGAGAGTGCATCTGTTTGCACAGCAATTATTCTATTGCCATACAGACTTGAAAGTTTTAATCTCCTGTTGAGATTCCAGAGTGTTTTCAGCGGGGCTATGTGGGCACACACATTCAGAAAATCAAGAACACAATCTAATAAGGATCAAAATCCTTCTTCAGTCAGTACTTTCATAGATTTATGGAGAAATACTTTTCCCAGCAGTCACATCTGTAACACGTACATCCTGATGTACACCGAAAATCCTTGGTCCTAGTTAATGAAAACTAATTCAGTTCAATTTCTTGGTTCCATTTCATCATGTCATTATTTACAATAAGAAGAGGATCTGAGGCCACAAGAGACATTTCAAAAATAAAAGAAAATAAACTTTAAAAAAATCATATACTATCATAAAACACAAAATTATAGACAGTTTACATGAGCTTCCTTTAACTGAAAAGACTTTTTTCTCTGCTACATCTCAAAATAATGAAATTCAGGTTTGAAGTTTGAATTGTATGGAAGAAGAGAAAAGCTTGAGTCTCTGGAGATTTTATGCAGAATGAATCTGCAATACATACACATACTAACAATCTAAAGGCCAAAATACCAGCCAAAAGATAATGCCCAGATTACAGACTATCTGATACGTAACATTTCTTATCTATGATTTAAAAAAAATTTTAAAAAAATTTTTAAAAAGAGAGACAGAAAAAGAAAAAATAAAAATGAAAAAAGAAACTGCAATGAGGCAATGGAGATCCAGCAGAGAGCACAGACTCTTTCTTGATATTACTGAGTTTCAGGTCACAGTTGGACATCCATAAGACTGAGAACAGGGAAAATGATATTTAGAAGAATCTACAGCTTTTGTAGCAGTCTATATTACCCAGAGAATGTTTTCTTTGTTAGAAAAGAAATATTTTGGTGCATTTCAGTTCTGAGTTTTCACTGTGCTTTTCTAAAGCCTGTCAAATTCTCAGTTCATTAAATCTATCATTATCCTCACCATACAGGTTTCACTGATGCAGAGTTCTATTCTGACTATTTTTCCTCTATTTTAAACATCTAAATATGTCATCTGAAATCCTCCTCTTCATGACTAGTCCCACATTTCTCAGTATCAGCCTCAGTATCAGCTCCTTGTGCTCAGTATTTGGACACAAAGAACTAGTCATTGATGCCATTCAGTCAATATAACCAAGGGAAAGAAATGTTCATTACCCTTGAAAACAGACAGTGATTGGGCACCAACTTCCACCAGAACACTAAAAAGAATTTAGTATGGGTTATTTCCAGAATTGTTATTTGAAGTTTTATGTAAGTTTCATGTATGCATAGAGATTTTACAGGCATATATGCAACACATGTAAAATGAAATTGAATCTGTTATTAAGCCTTCTACTTACAGTTGTGAAATACCCACCCCCTGCAGAGTAACAGTTCCTTCACTCAAGTAGTTTTTTGTGCTCGGCATTTATTGCTGAAGAATGATCAAAAGTATATTTTAGAAGAAACTTAGATGACATAGTAAAATAATATTGAACTATAGTCCAGATGGCATCAAGATGAGGATTAAAGGACATCCCTTTCATCAGAAAGAGCTGTACATTAAGTTCTCAGTTTATTCTCTGCTTAACTCTATCTAAAGTCTTGTTCCTATAGCAACTGAATATACAGATATGCCTGAAAGAATTTTATATCAGCAAGCACTCCCATCTCCAAAGTATATATTGCAATTTAACACATCTTTGGGTAGGAGCTTCCAATTTTGGGGTAGTGCTGTCTTCTAACATCCCAGGAGTTTTACTGACACTCACAAACATCTCTAGCTCTGCCTCACCAGAGGCTATTTCATTATTTAAAACACAGTTATCAAAATAATTTGGAAGTAAAAGCACCTACTTGGTCACAATATTAAAAATTATATTCTGGATTACATTTCCAAAGGTCCTTAGAACCATTACCTTTTCCCAGAAATCTAAAATATATTTACATCATGAAAATATTATGACAGAAAAAGTGATATTTGACAATTCAAAAATGTAAGTTTTTTCTTGTTTTTAAGAATTACCTTCTCATCAAACTGAAGTAATCTCCCTTCCTTCCTTTATACTTCCTCAGTGCTTTAACATATTGGTATTATGAAGTATTTAGATATAATACATGGAGAAATGAAGGATTTATGGAAGTGAAAAGCAAGGGTACACATACCAAGCCTAGAGGTTACAAGAGATGCTGGAACAATCACACGTTCCTGGAGTTAATTTGAATTCTTTCTGAATAGCACACATGTACCACAATATCAGTTATTATACATAAATTGATTCAGGATGGGTTGACCTTTATTGTTCTCTCTTGAAAATCATAGAACTCTTGACAGCTTTCCAAAAATTAAATCCCAAGTAATAATTAGTTTTAACATTTCAAATCTTCAAACTACCTTCTCCAGAACATCTAGCAGATCTTTAAGTAGAACAAATATTTCACAACTAGGAAATTTGCCACAGGCTCTGAAAAAGTGACTACTTTTTCTCTGGTAAACAGGACAGTTACATCCTAGAGAAGGGCTAGATTAATGAAGCTATAAGCTCAGTCTCACAAGTGCAAAAGACATTCTTTCATCTGCTCCTTGAAATGCCTTGAAAGGTTAGTATTTCATCTACCAATCCAGGCCCTCGCTGAGCTTTCTGCAAACTTTGCTTTGTAATTTCTAAGATCACAAGAAAAATAAATAAATAAATAAATAAATAAATAAAGTATTAAAACTTGATCTTGAACTTGTCTCAAGAGAGTTTTAGTCCACTTTGAGATGGTCTTTCTGGAAACATAGCAGTTAGATAGCAGTTAGATAACAGTTATTGCCTTATTTCTGAGCAAAACTATTTATTTTGAAGCAGTACCACCACTTACCTGCTGTTTGAGAGAAATTTGTACCATCATGGAAGTCTGAAACAGCTAAAATGTTAGCTATCAAAAATTGTTTCTAAAATTCTTGTCTTCATTATTCACATATCATACAAGAAATTATGCCATTAAGAAAAAAAAGGGGAAGTCAGCAAATATGCCAGTAGGCAGGCAGAGAGCAGATGAGTTATTTATAGCTTTGGTTTTAGTAGGTGGAATAGGGCTTATGAACAAGGTCTTCTGTCAACTCCTTCTCAAAATGATTTACTTAGAACTTAGCCAGGCATAGAGGTTCTATGGAAGTCTCTGTGGAGACTGCAGCAATGCTCCATGCAATAGTAAAAGATAAAATGAAACACTAGGCTATAGAAATTACATCAACTGCACTCAGTTCTTAATTCTGTTAACTTTGACACACACTCAACACTGATTTTATACTACTCTAACTACACTGATTTCAGTAGGGCTAGCCATAATTGATTTGGAGCAAGTCAGATAAGCCCCAACCATTTTACTCTATTCCCTAAACTACAGGGCAAAATATCAGTATTTAATGTCTTCAGTTTCAAATCTAGAATTCAAAATTGAGACCCAGCTAATCCCCAAAACCAAGTGAAATCAGCCACAATGAAAGTTCTTTATTTTGCCCATATTTTCCATTTCCCATGGAAAGTAGAAGCCTATCTAACAAAAACTGGTGATGAAAGTACCTACAGACTTCAAAACAAAATACCATGAATGTGGAACAACATAAACTGTAAATTATTCTCAGGTGAATATATCAGGAGATGCACAGGTCTTAGAAGATGAGATGCCAAGCACACTACCTGATAAACATAAATAAGTATTATTATGTAGTAAACATCTTTTACTCTATTTAGTGTAGCACTGGGCTCATCAGCCTTTCACTGATTCCTCTTTTCAACTGATAATCTAGAATGCAAATAATCCAACTGAATAATATTTTTAAACAAAAACAGGGTTAAAACAGAGGATGATAATCAGACAAAAAGTGAAAAAAGGAAAACACTATCAGACTACAAAGTTCTGCATCCTCCATGGTTAAACTGGAAAACAGCGTGGATCACAGGCAGAAATAATTTTTCAAGCTAAGAAATTCACGCACTACTGCTTTAAAAATCTAACTAATCAATTAAGCATAAAGATCTTCAAGCTCATTAAAAGTAAAGACTCTATCCCTTAAGGATCAAAAAAGCTGGGTCACCCCAAACTAGTAAACAGCTTCCCAGGGTGATAAACCTCTATTCTGAATATCAACTTGCATCAGACAC
This sequence comes from Luscinia megarhynchos, assembly GCA_034336665.1. Taxonomy (NCBI): domain Eukaryota; kingdom Metazoa; phylum Chordata; class Aves; order Passeriformes; family Muscicapidae; genus Luscinia; species Luscinia megarhynchos. Next base: position 34,786,685 of record CM067566.1, on the reverse strand, counting down.
ATGCTACATCTACTGCATAGAAGAGATTTTATTCAAAATCCACTGATTTTAACTCATCTGCTAAATCAAGACAGAATTAAAATAACATGTTGTTTAATCAGAAGCTGTTGATCTTTCTTTTTTAGGCTTTCCTGGTTTTCTTCCGCCTCTGTGGACTTAATGTTCTAACTTACATGAGGATTATTCAATCTTTCATCAGGCCATTAAGGGTGGGGAATTAAGAGTTTTACAACCCACAGCACATTTTCATCCTCAGGAAGGATTTGGACAGGAAGAAAAATCACAAAATGACCTTGTGCAAAACAAGACGAGAAGTAGTAGAGCACATAGAATATTTCTATGCAGTTTTATATTCTCTTTTGCAACCAGACATGTATGTCATCTTAATTCAGCTACATAAAAGCAGATATAGGCCTAAGATCATTCCTGGAAAGGATAAGGCCAGAGATACAGATGCCAGAACTCTAGTCAAGCAACACAGACAAAACGTTAGCCTTCCATATGATAAAAGGGAGTTTCTCTTAGGAGATGGTCTGGATTTTGGTTATTATCTTTAATCAATATTTTTATATAGAAGATATCTAAAGTATAATACAATTTCACTCCTTTGCTCTGATAGCTCTTTGTAATTGGAATTACGAGAAAATTAATGAGATTGATATGCAAGTATTGTCAAAACTCATGAGAATGTACCAACAATTCCCAGCAGATCGTGGTACTTTGCCTGTTCCCCTTTACCTGCTCACCACTACTAACTGCCAGGCAGCACATAGTACCTTCTCCATCAGACTCTTGCATCAAGGTATCATAGCATTAAATTAAAATAGTGCCTGTTTTAAGCTGTCTTTATCTTGTAGAGCCAGTAATGACAAGTGAACAGGGCACAGCCTGAAAGTTACACCTTCTGACAGCAGACTCTCAGGCCAGTATACGCCACCAAATTTTGGAATGTGGGCATTTGACAGTGTCCAGTTGGACTCCTGAAAAAATCTCCCAATTCTCAGATGATCCACAAGAAAATTCGAAGTATAAATATAGTACTAAGATTAGTGAGTAAAAATTGAATTTATAGTTCTAAGTAGGTGCTATACCTGAAAAAAATCATCATGGGCACAACTTACCAGAACATACAAATAACTGAAACTTAGACCATCTTATAAAAATACAAGAAAGACCCTCATGTGTTATTACTGCATGAGAGGCCAAAGGAACTTCCAGATGCCCACATACCAGACAAATAAGTTCTGATCTCACTGACCAACACTTCCAGGTCCTTTTCTGCCAGACAGCTTTCCAGGCACTCATTCCCAAGCCTGTAGTGCTGCAGGGGATTGTTGTAACCCAAGTGCAGGACCAACACCTGGCCTTGTTGAACCTTGTATAGCTGGCCTCAGCCCATCGATCCAACCTGCAAATTTACTGACCATGCACTTAATCCCCTTGTCCAAATCACCTATAAAAGTATTAAATAGGACTGATATTGAATACATGACTGCTGTTGGAGTACTTTTTAATATCAGATATCCATTGGATAGTGAAATAAAAATATCTGAACATGCAGCATCCTGCTGCTAACAATTTTATAGGCAATGCAGAGATGAAAAGAAATACTGTAACAAATTTAACATTGAAATAAAATATTTGCCAGTGTGGATCAGATATAAATACCAACCACAACAATCTTGCAATTCACACATACACAAAAGAAAAATAAACATTTGCTAGAATCCATGTCAGCCTACCTGCTCCAAAGAATTTTTCCAGCTATATATTTAAAGAGAAAACAAGCTGTTGCATATTTCCAATCAAATATAATTCAATACAGACAAAGCCATAGCATACATACATACAGATCATAATATGAATCACCACATGCTAAAGCCATTTCATCATCCTTCCTTAAAACAGCACAAATACATATCAGTCACTATTTTCAAATAGTGGATGAATGAATCTTAGAGTAATTCTTTGTAGATTTTCTTTGGATTCAGAGAGCAATGGTAGTGGTAATTTCAAAATAGAAAGGAGCAAAATGATTTTAGTTTTCCTGGAAGACAGTAAATAGTACAGTAATAACTAAAATTTCTATTTTACTTTTGGAATAAACTTAGCTGACTGTGAGTAGATAAAATTAACATGCTTATTCTTTTGAGACAAGTAGTTTCTGAAATAAATTTCCTATTATAAATACAATTCCAACTCTACACTTACTGAATTTCACTAGGGAAAAAAAAGTAATCTTTACACTCTGGGGCATACAAAGCAAAATCTGCAAGTAAACATTCCACTTATTTTAAAGCTGTATATTTTGACATACTCTTACTACTACTAATATAGTGTGGAAAATTACATAACATTTTTAGATATTTCACAGTATAAACCACATCAAAAGATTTCTATTCAGTTCCAAAAGCAACTGTTGCATTCACTGTGACTTGGCAGTATGACTGCTTTCTGTTTGCAGTACTGTTCTAGTGACAGGAATATTAATTTTCAAAAACCTCCATTTAAAGAACAAAGCCTTTAAGATCCTAAAAATTCTGTTAGCCTTTAAATAAAATGAAGAAAACAGGAAGCAGCTATACAAAAATATTTCTAAAATCACCTGAGTGCTGCTGCTTCAGACTTTGTTTTAATGTTACATATTTATATTAACAGCTACAGAATATTCTCTCATCTAAATACCTAAATTTCTTTCTAAGGCATGTCAGAATCAGACCCTCTGGACAGCATCCCGGGTTAAGTCAGGGAACAATCCAGAACCTGCCTACAGAAACAGTGAATATGAGAACCTGCTTTTCCCCAGAGGTCTGGGAAACAAAAAATGCCTCAGTAACTCAAGGCAGGCTTTGTACCATAAAACTGCAATGATTTTGCATCTTTTGTCGTTCAAAGTCACAGATTACCTAATACATAAGCAACATCTGCATTATGCAGTCAAAACCACAGACGAATCCAGCAAAGAAAATGTGTGTAAAACAAACAAGGAGGCTAAGCTGTCCCTGTGCATAAAGTAAAAAGACAGAAAAGAGGACTGGGAATGCAGTCTAAATCTCTTGGCACAAGCTAGGATAAGCTTTAACTTTTCTACTCTTTTAAAGAGCTTACTGCAATGTCTGTTTAGAAAACCAGTGAGGTTTGCTGCGCTCCTGGCTGTTGCAACTATATCTTGTTTGTTCCAGAAAAATACAGGGTATGATTCAAGATAAATCATGCATCAGACTTTTCAGTCACATGACTGGGGATGTGTTCAGCATGATGGTCCCTGTATGCTCTGTGCAGAAGTGACTCAGAAGCAAGCCACACATTTGTCAATCCAAGCAAGGGACACAACAGGAATTAAAATCACTAACAGTTGGGTGAGGCTCAATACATCCATCTAGATCTGATGCATGTAATAGAGTAATAGGTGATGATTGATCAATATCACATTATGATATCATATTATAATACCTAAAAAGAATTGATGAAAAAAATGTATTTAAAAAATAACAAGAAAAGGGAAAATTGGCCTAGTTAGTCAGTTAATTCATGGAAGTGTGTGTGCTCGCTGGCAATAGGAAGGATTCTTATTGAATAGTTCTTTCTTTGAGGCTTGAATACTTTCCCAGAGAGCAGCACTAGAATAAGAAAAAAACTATTTACACAAGTAAATCACCATGTCTCCTGCTTCTTGTTGATTTGAAGTCAGTGTGCAGTTAAATTTTCATATATGCATTCAGATCTTTTCAATATTTTTGATAAGAATTAGATATAAGATATTAGGTATTATTAATTAGGCATCTACAATTTACCTTAATTTTATCTGCTTGGTCACAAGTCTGAAAGTTAGGATCCTATGAGAGGACTCCAGGAACAAAGCTTGATATTTTAAAGGATATAAATAATATCATGTTCATCAATCAGAAGGATGTCTAGGATTAACGAAGAGGAAAACTAAGAAATGCAGAATGTGTAAAACCACCCCTTTTCTGGCATACCTTCAGTAAAGTAGGTATCAGAAGGAGGGTAAATGCCAACTGCTTCTCTTTCCATAATTAGGAGATAAATATTCTTTTGTAAAATGCAGATGAAGAAAAAAAGAAAACATAATTTGCACTACAGTACAATCCAAGAATACTCACCTGTTTGAAATGGAAGATGCAAATTCATTTTCCTTTTCTGCCTGAGGCAATTCAAATACTGTTTTAATGATGTATCCTCATCACCAAATTATAGCATTCTCTGGATGGGGCATTCCTCATTTCTCCCAGCTGATGTTAAGAACAGATACCCCACCCACACCCCAAACCCTATCAACTACTAAGGCTGTATTTTGATCTCTGTCTTCTGACTTTTCCCCAAGAAGATCAGTGTCTCAGCAGCAATGCTTTTAAATGCCCTGTATGATCCTCAATGATCCTCTCTTACACTTTCCATGGGCAAGTTAATCCCAAGAGTTTTTTTTTTAATATTTCTCTTACAATCCAGTGGATAGTAAAATGACAGTTTGGGACCTCAATCTTGTTTTGCTATTTCAAATATTTAAGAACCAAAACTAGCAATTAATTTCCTTTCTTACAGATTTTAAAATTCTTTCACAGCTGCTACTAAGCTCACTATACAGTCTATAACGTACCTCCTGAAGGACTATAAAGATACATGCTGGGAACTAAGCAACATATGAATTCACTAGAAGTTAGTGGACATATTTTATGGAAAATTAGACATATCCTTTGCTAGACTAAATTTTGTAGGCTTTTTCAATCTTTAAAATACCTTTCCACTCAAACAAATTTAATCTATAGCACTCTAAAAAGTTCATGGGAGCCCTCTTCCCTCCTTTTAATGAAAAAAAAGTCAAAAAACAAAACACTCCTTTGCTATCTGCCACTTACCTAGCACCACCAAGGCTGGCTTCAGTTGTAGATAAAACACTACAGTTGCCAGTTGAACAATTTCAGGTTTCAGCAGTCTCAGACTAATTCTATGATTATTGCAGTCAATTGTTATCTTCAATATTAAAGACCTATTAGACATTACTTGAGACAATGCTTTAGATGTTTCAATGTTCCTCACTGAGTGGAATCTTGCTCCTGTAGATTATGTAACAATGGAGTTAGTAATGACCACAACCATTTAGCTTTGTGTGTTATTGCTGTGTCTTATTATATCATAAAATATCCTGGGCTAGAAGGGACCCACAAGGATCATCAAAGTCTAGGTCCTGACCCTGCAGAGTACAGCCCTAAGAACACCACTATGTGCCTGGTGTCTAAACACTTCTCAAACTCTTACAAGTTTGATGTTGTGACCATTTCTCTGGGGAGCCTGTTCCAGTGCCTCACCATCCTCTGGGTGAAAAAACTTTTCTTAATATCCAATCTAAACCTTCTCTGACACATCTTTCTACCATTCCCTAGGGTGCTGTCACTTATCACCAGGGAGAAGAGATGAGAACCTGCCTTGCCACTTCCTATTGAGAGGAAGCTGTAGATAACAATGAGGTCTCCCCTCAGTCTCCTCCTCTCCAGGCTGAACAGACCAAGTGATCTCCTCTTTCTGTTTCCCCTCATTTTTGTCACCTTCCTTTGCACACTCTCTAATAGCTTAATATCTTCCTTATGCTGTGGTGGCCAAAACTGCACACAGGATTCAAGGTGAGGCTGCCCCAGGGCAGAGAAGAGCAGGACAATCCCCTCCCTTGCCTGGCTGGCAATGCAGTGCCTGATGTCCCTCAGGACACGGCTGGCCCACCTCCCCACCACGGTGGAGACTCTATTTGCTGTTGATTAGGACCCCCAGATCTCTTTCTGCAGTGTTGCACTCCAGTCTCCTGCTCTCTAGTCTATCTGTACATCCAGGGTTCTCCCTTCCCAGGTGCAGAATCCAGCACTTGCCTTTGTTAAACTTCATGCAATTGGTGATTTTCCAGCCCTCTATTTCATCCAAGTCCCTCTTCAAGGCGTCCCTGACTTTGAGGGAGTCAACAACTCCTCCAAATTAACCATCATCTGCAAACTTACTTAGTATTCCTTCAAGTCTTGCAACAAAATTGTTTATGAAGGTGTTGAAGAGCATTGGCCCTACAGTGGAGCCCTGCAGCAACTGGTCACTGACCTGATGATATCACATTACAGTAACCCCCCTCGTGCCCAACCCATGAGACAGTTGCTCACCCTCTCACATGATAATTTTGAATAATTTTGTTCAGAGGGATACTATGAGAGACAGTACAGAAAGCTTTAGTGAAATACCAAAAGATCACATCAGCTGGCTTCCTCTGGTCATTTTCATAAAAGGAAATCAGGTCTGAGAAACAGGACTTTAATGAAGCCATGTTGGCTGCAACCAATAACTGTATTGCCTTTTAGGTGATTTCCAATACCTCCCAGAATAATCTTCTCTGTAATTTTACCAGTCACTGTAATGAGATGGACAGGCCTGGAATTTCTAGGGTGATTTTTCTTGCCCTTCTTGAAAACTGGGACTACTGTCTCCAGTTTCCAATGAACTGGGACCTCTCTAGATTCCCAAGACCATTCAAAAAATCATCCAGAGAGGTCTTGTAATGACATCAACCAGCTCTTTGAGTATTCTCAGATGAATCCCATCAGGCCCCATAGATTTATAGGGATCCAGCTGGAGCAGCAAAATCCCACACGAGTTCAGGGTCAACTGGGAGTTTATCACTCTCAGAGCCATGATTCCCCTGCTCAGGATGCTGAGATCCCCATAGCCCAGGAATGATGTTGAAGACAGAGGCAAAGAAAGCATTAAACATCTCTGCCTTGTCAATGTCTCTGACTGTGAGGTTACCATCCTCATCCTGTGATGGGTTGATGCAATTTCTGCACTGCCTTTTGACATTAATATATTTTTAAAACTTTTTTATTGTCTCCCATAGTTCTCACCAGCTGCAACTCCAGTTGAGCTGTGGCCACATAGTTTTTCTCCCTAGACTGTCAAGAAGCATCTTTGTGTGCCTTACACGTCACATCTATTTGCTTCCACTGGCCATATTCTTTCCTTTTTTGCCTTCTGTCTTGGGGAAATTGAGATGGACAGGGAGCTGGCTTCACCTGCAGTGCAGACAGCTTCAGTTTCAAACTCTGGGAGACACCTAGCTAGGAGGAAGGACATTCTTTCCATTGCTATGAGAGAATAGAGGGAAGAGTTGTCTCATAGGAACTAATATGTTAACTAGCTTATTACAAATAAGGTGTTGTTTTTGGTTTCAATACATGGTTGACTAGTGGTCAGCTACATACGTGGTTCTGTTCCTTACCCTCATTACTGATTAGATCCTGTACTCTCCACCCCATCTATATACCTCTGTGCTTTCTGGGTTTCAGGGTCTTTGGAGGTTGCCCCTCGTACCATGTGGTTTCTACATTTGTTATTTTTACATTAAAAGTTCTTTGTTTCAAGGCAACTCCATCATTCCCATCTCTCCATATTTACGCCACAAACTCCCTGGCTGGCCCGATTCTGTTGTTGCCACTTGCAGTGGTCATAATATCCAAAAGACGATTCCTGGTCAGCCAAATTGGTCTTCTGTATCTCACCTGCTTGACTACAGACAGTTTGGAACTGCCAGGTCTCGTGCCTTTAGAAGGTGGTGGTGCTTAAAACTGACCAGCACTGGTGGATCCCAGTATGTTCAGGAGTACTTTCCCAGGGAGCCTCACTCCCTAGTTCCCTGAGAAGCCTCAAGTCTGCTCTTATATCCAGCGTTGAAGTTTTGTGGGTACTGGCACTTTTCCTTCTGTCAACAGAGCTTTTAAACTCGATTGCTTTGTGGTCACTGTGGACAAGGCAGCCACCAATCTCCATTTCACTCAGACCCACTCTGTTAACATCAACAAATCAATGAGGGCACTTTTCCTAGTTTGCTCACTTGGTACCTGGGCCATGAAGTTATCATCCAAATGCCTTAAGCATCTTCCAGACCCGTTTGTGACAGCTGTGTGATTTCTGGCAAGCTGGAGTCTTCCATAAGGACAAGGGTACTTGATTTGGGGGTGTCTCTTAGCTCCTTGAAGAATAACTCCTTGGTGTCATCACTCTGGCTAAGTGGTCTATAATTTACTCCCACAGTGACATCCATATTACTTGTTTGTCCCTTAATCCTTACCTAGACACTCTCAGGTAAGCCATTGCCAACTCTAAGCTCCATTTTTGTTGAGTTCAAATTTTATACTCCAGTGGTCTATGAGTTCCCTCCTGGTGTCATCCCTATGACTTAAATAACTTGGGGGAGAGAGGGGACATCGTGCATATAGTAAACCTCAAATTATTTTCATTTTAATTAAACAGTTAATTTTACATCTGAGCTTTTCCTCTTTCACGTGTTTCGACTTTTCACTTTCAAAAATTTACCTTTTACTTTCAACATGAACTTGCTTAGGAATGCTCAACTTATTTCTCTTCACATTTTAAAAAGTTCCCTGCTATCTACAAGCATATTACCTATTTATTGAGCTCTTCTAATTTCCACTTTAAAAATTTTAATCCCTATATAACCACTACTAAACTGAATGGGTGGATTATTTCGACAAAGATTTTGAATTTAAATGTGTTACTATTAACATATATATAACCCCTCATAGAACTCTTTTCCTAATTGCATCTCAAACTAGACCTTGTGTACTGCTCAAGGCTAAAATAGAGAGATACTGATGTTTTTTTCAGTTCCATTAACAGTGATTCTGAAAAGCAACCATTTATGAAATTTAAATTTCTGCATCATCATCCATCGGAACACTCATTGAGTCAAAATAAGCACTTTGCGTAATTTTAAACATCTGCATTTCACAGTTTTTAAACAGTAATTTTTTTTGCTTACAAAGAATACACTGTACTTCAAAGCCATTGGATATTTAAAAAAAAATCACACCACTGCAGTTTACATTGAGAACAAAGCCCCAAACGTAAATGACTCACACAGAACATTTTTTAAACTTTTTAGAATAAAATTTTTAATCAATGTTTTACTTAAAGGGCTGATAAAACCCGAACTATAACATGAACAATTCTCTTGTTACCAGTTTGTTCCCATTGTTAAGGCAACTGCCTATTTCCTCCAACTAGCAACAATAACAATCACACACACCATTTTAGACAAAACAATATCAATTGTTTGCCCAGTTAGATGAACAAAACGGTCTAATTTTACCAAATAGAGAGTGTAAAACCAATGATACCTAGGTACAATGGTGACCTATTGGGTAGAAGTAATTACATAAAAATCATTAACCTGGGGAAGATGAAGATGGAGATGAGGGGGTATCAAGATGAATCAACAAGAAACAAGACCAGCAAAAGCGAGAGAAGTCAGGGAATAAAAGAGACCTGACACATGTAGACAAGCTGCTGGTCATTAGGTTTGTCTGGCTCATCTTGTTCATGTTTATGAATGCTCTGTGTGTTTTTTTCAGGTGTCTGCAATGGCTGGCTGTCCCTACAATACCTGTGGCTGTGTCCCCACTGTGTGTGCCCACTGGGAATTAGCCTGGCTAGAGACTGCCTGAAAACAGAGAGAAGCTGCCACCTTGCATCTAGCAAGGTTCACTGGATTCAGCTACCATCAAAACAAGTCATATTATTTTAACTGAACTGGCTAACATTAACTTCTTTAATTTTGTGAGATCAATTCACACTTTCTCTATTACTAAGTGTGAGGAAAAATGAAAATAGATGATCATATGATCCACTGGTTCTTGTGTATCTTCTATACCATTTTTCTCCTTCATCAGTTTATCACAGAAATATTTAGCAATTATTTGGTTATTTAAACACACTAGGATAGCTACAAGATCATTGAAAGGGAAATTAAGAAGTAAGTTTTCAAGACATTTAAAACAAATGGATGTATGCACTACTCTATGCTGTATCTATTAAGATTGAAGAATCAGGACAAGGTTTGAGTTGATTAGAATCTGTAACACAGAGATATCAATTCTGTCTTCCAATAATAAATGATGGCCGACAACTCTGTTCAAATAACATACCAATATACTCAAATATGTCAATACACTTTGAAGCAAGCATCCACAATCCTTTTGGAAACTCTACAAGGAATTTCACTGTTAATTCCAATGAGAGAAACAAACTATTTCATATTATCAGTACAGCCCCGCAGTTTCTGAAACAAATATATGCCTATCAACTTTAAAACAGTGTTCATGGAAATATAAAAGAATATAATGAATTGTGAGAGTTTTTAGATTGGATTTTGTTTGAGTTTTCTGTGCTATAGGCTAGCTTCTATTGATTACTCTTTCTAATTTACTACGACAGCACTTTTTAATCACAACAGAGTGAGAATGCCCAACAGCTAAGACAGCATAAAAAGAAGCATTCCAAGCATTCTGCATCAAACTTAGCAAGTCTACTTTTATTATTTGTTTGGTTTGCTTGTTTGGTTGGTTTGTTAGTTTGGTTTCTTTTAACTTTGTTTCTTTTCTTGCCTGGTCAATTTAAATTGGTAGCTTTACCAGTACTGGTGGAAAACACAATTTTTACACATTGCTCACAGAACAATATTCTAACTACATTGATATTTTTCTTTAAAAAAAAAATACTTTACAGACGAGAAAGGGAAACAGTCATAAGCTTTTCAGTCAAATCATATTCTAATTTAGTGCAATGCAAGTCCAGAATTAAGGTACCTGAAAAAAGCATATATATAAAATGTTAAAAGATACCTTTAAAGTCTAGTGGACCAGCCATCTCATGCAGGTAAAATTCTACATAAGAAAACTTAGAAAGTTTGGAGATGAAGGCTAAAGGTGAAGCAAGATGGATTTAATATTTAAAAAACTAATTAAAACTCTCAGTCTCTAGATAATTTTTATGTGATGAAGCAGTAATGGTTATCTTACAACTAGTGCAGCATCTTTTGATGTATATGTGAAAATTCATCTAGAAGTGACTGAATCAATAAAGTTTGGCAAAGTTTTTTAAGAAATAGAAATGTATCATAAGTGTATAAAAAGTATATATTTAAGTATACAAGTATATAATGTACATTTTCTAAACAGACAGAATTCACTATACAATATAGCAAGGATGCTTATGGAAGAAGCAAATGAGAGAAACTCTGGTTATTGTATTCCATGATCCAAATTCTGTTGAAGGCAAATATGCACAAAAGCTTTTCCAACTAATTAAACATTGTTAAAATTCATAAATCAAGCAAAGTCAGTGTATCATTTTAGAAGTTTAAAATTCTAGATGTTACTTAGAAATGTATTCAGATCAAAATTCACATTCTTTGCTCACAGAAAGACTTCTACTGAATTCAAAGGAAGATTAATTTGTGATCTAGCTTTCAATCACTACACTTGAATGACTTCTCACTGAACTGTATGTCTGGTTCACCTGTACCCAGTTGTAGAACCAGAATCCTTGCAAGTTCTTCAAGACATAAAATATATCTAATTAATTTTCTTTATTTTGGAAGATAAAAAACATGCATTTGCCTAAGAGGAATTAAAAGATGTCACAAAAACTTCACATTGATAAAAGACAGAGAACAGAAGTAGATTACATGGGATGTTCAGTATGACAACTTTTTCTATAATAGCCACTGATCATTTGCAAGTGCTACATAATTTGAAATTAATGCATCAGACTTGGGTACAATACAGTTCTTCTGTACCCTGTCTCCCTTGACACAGATCTAAGCAGGTATATATTTAAAGACTTTTTTTTAATAATATTGAACAGACTAAATACAATGTGCTAGTGTGCTACTTCAGGATTTGTAATAATAAAATGTCAAAGAACAAGCTGCAAGCTGGTTTTTTTGCTTGAGATACTCAAAGAATTAATTTTATGCTGGCATATACTGTAATTAGAAATAGCTCTGTGCATCATGATTAAACTAGTAGCTATGGAAACCAAAGCAGACTAGAATAAGTGTAAAAGAAGAATAGTGAATAAGCCAATCATAAAATTCCTTTAATCTGTTTATTTTTAATCTTTCTCGTAATGCAAATTGGAATACTAAGGGTCAATACTACTTTTTTACTTTTTTTTAACCATTGTATGTTTGGAAAGAACAGTATTCTTTCCAAACTACTTCCTAGGTATTAGATTTTGTTTTCACTCCAGAATTTCTCTACCCACACAATCTTAGGTGTTAAAAGCACACCAATTTTAATGATCCATTCTGTATTAAATAATTGTATATATTTATCCCTTTATGAAACGAGAACGCCGTGTTTTCAACAGCTGAAAATCTCCATGGTGCTCTGTGCCCTTAGCTATTCCAACAGCCATCTGCTGAACATGTTCCAGTTCAGCAGTCTCCTGATGGGTGTGGGGGAAGCATGGACGCATCTCCGAGCCGTGCTCACCTGATGCAAACTCAAGTACTGAATGAGGGGGAAGAATCACTTCCCTTGCCATGCATGCTACACGTACTGTGACCACCAAGCAGGCAGACAGCCTTCATGACACAGTGCTGACTCACGCTCAAATTCTCACTCAGCCTCTCATCTGTTATGAAAGAGCTGTCTCGGGCAAGTCACTCACCAGCCTATGCGGCTGCATGGGGTTATGCCAGCCCAAGCATGTCTGTTCTCACCAGATTTCACCAGGTACCTCACAGTCAGGGTAGCTGAGGTCCTTTGGAATGCTAGCCCTGGGCGCAGTGTATTAGGCTGACTCACTTTGCCACACATCTCGCTGCCATTCACAAACAAAAGGGCACTTTCCCTGCCATCATCCAGGTCAATGAGGAAAATGTTAAGCAATATTTGCCTGAGTACCAGCTCTAAAGACATCATGCTGTACACCTCTGTCCTTTGAGACATACAGTGGAGGTGCGTTCCCACCTGAGTTGTGGCCACTAGTCCCTAATTCTTTAAGAAACCATGTCAAAACACTTATTTAAGTCAAGGTAAACAAAATTGTTTACCTCTTGTATGCCCATCTACAGAGACGGGTGCCTCATTACAGGATGTAATCAGGTTAGACATGGTTTGTCCTCAGTAAAACCATGATGGCTGTTATGAATCACATTATTTACCTTGCTGTACCTAATAATAGCTTCCAGGAATATTTATTTCATATTCTTCCTGGAAACTGAGATGAGACTGTGTGATGTACAGTTCTCTGATATCCCTCCTCTTCCTCTCTTGAAAGTGGGCATATTAATTACCTTTCTCCAGTTACTGAAGACCTCTCATAATCATCATAGTCCTTAAAGAAAGATAAGAAATGGCAATATTGGATGCACACCCAGAATAACTCAGTCTTCCTCTCAGTTAGCATTCCTCTACCCCAGACTTTCCCAGGAGGCACACAGGTCTGGCAGGTTAGTGAACAGAGGCCCAAAGAAATCACCTTAGATTTTCAACTCATAAAATGAAAAAACAATAGGTATATTAACTATATCACATATAAGCAAACTGTACCTGCCCTCAGACAGGGACAATTTATGACAGTGTCAATATTTGGTACATCGTTGGGCCATTAATATAAGAGAACTGTTCAGAAAGTACATTGTCTCAGAAGATGACTGTGGAAGGGGATCTGGTCCAAGGAGATGCCATTCCCTGGGCTATGGCAAAGGATGAATAAACATTTCAGATATACTTAATATCAGTACTTTCAGACAGACTTAAACAGTTTTCTGGTATGAAAGACCTGACATTGACCTGGACAGAAAGTATTTAATTGTTGATCAGTTATCATGCTTTGAAATTAAACAATCCTACAGATCAAACTGAAACCTTTTCTCCTCATTGCTCAAATAACACAAAAGCAGATAAATCTTACACTTCAACCTCTCTTTTCAAGAAAACACTTGGTCTAGTAAGTTCAATTTCATAATTCTCAGGTAAGTGTTTTCCTGGGCTACTCCTCTGGCTGCCTCCCAGCACCAATGCAAATATTCATAAAACAAAACAAGAAGAGCAATACTTTGAAGGTCAGAGACTTTTTTCCCCCTGCTACCTCTTCCTGGAGTTTCTGATCCAAAATGTGCTTCCTATTACTGTATCTCCTCTACTGCATAGGCTCTAACATCTTCTAAAAGAAGAAAACCAAGTAGAATCAGTAACAGGATCTCATCAACACTCATCATACTAGAATCACTTGGGTGAGGAAAACTGTCATTATAATTATCTTTAAATTCAACATCTGTGTCCTGCATGGTGACTACATCCACCAATTTTTGCTGCATTTGAAGCCACACCTTCATCAGTAGAGACAGGTAATAATTTCTTCGGGGGAAAAAAAAAAGTTACCAACATAAACTGGATTTAGTTTTGCAACTGTATTTTCACAACTGGAAGAGAAGGGAATGCAAAAGTCCATACCTATAAAAACATGCTGACTAGCCATGTCCCATGACTATAGAACTTTTACACTGAAAGATGAGAAAAAGTCTCAAATTACTATAATTACTATGTTATTGAAATAATTATAGTTTTAAAAGTTACCTGAAAATTTTTTCCTTGCAGAATACAGGGATTCTGCCAATGAATCTAAGTGATTTGGGGGAGAAAAGCAAACCAAAAGGGCTCCAATAAAATAAATTAATACTCAGGATAAAGAAACCATGTCTACCTAGGTTACCTGTGAAATTTTATCTGTTTTGTTAATAAAAGCCAGGAGTTTTCAACACAAGTCATTAGCCAAGTATTTTCAGTATTATCAGTATTTTTTCCTATTCCCTTTATTCATTTATGTATTATCATCATCTCTTTCCTTATGCTAATAATTTCAATGATTGCACTAGATTTCTCATGCAGTATCAAAGCATTATCTGACAATATCCTAATCGGTTTCACTATTAGCAACAGGATTCTCACAAAACACAAAATTACTCAGGACTATATTACAAAAAGGATTTGGGGTTTTTTCACACATGAGAGCATTCTTCTTTTCAAAGATCACCAAAATGCTGCATATTTCACAAGCAACACTTCGGAACAAGCTTTATTCAACATGTTCCCTTTACCCTTCTACTGGCAGTATATTTTACTTTCTTTACCAAAAAATTGATTAGTGCAACTTTGTTGAGCCACTGCCTACCCAGCTCTGAAGCAACCACTGGACTGTTTCATGCGCTTATAAAGACAAGAAACATTCTCCTTCCAGGACTGTATTTTGCGGCAATTGTATTTGGATTATGCGGCAAGGTTTTGTAACAGGGGAGGGGGCAAGCACTGTTTTTCACACGAACTGCAATCCTCTGTGAACAGAAACAGCTCTAATCAATCGGGGCGGGGGGGGAAGAGAAAAAAAAAAAAAAAGCTGTTTTTATGATGGGGCGGCGACTTGAATCAAGATGGATAATTTTGATTTAAAAAATTCCTGTCTGAGATTAGGAACTGCGTTGTCTTCTGTGTCCGAGCGCATGACGTGCTCTCCATCAGACCTTAAATTATCCTCCAGCTCTCCGCCTGCAGGAGGCTGCGGGAAAAGCATCCTCCCTTCTCTCTCAAGGAAGGATTTCCACTCACTTTAAAAACAGATGATGTAATCCCTGCTTTCCCCCTCCCCCCCCTTTTTTGGGGGGTTGGGAGGTGGAGCGACGTTTTGTTTTGTTTTTCCATAGAAGAGAGATATTTACCACAGGCTACTGGGAAGGGAAAGACAGAATCAAACAGAGTAAAGAAAACGCAGGACGCCAAGAGGCAATTTTCTTCCAGTCGCTTTCTCGCATTTCGCTCGGCGCCGCTCACAAGCAGCTCCCCGGCTGCCCGCCGTGCCCCGCTCCCCGCGCATCCCTGGGGACAGAGAACAGGGCACAGAGGGACAGGGGACAGGGGTCGGGGGACAAGGGACAGGGGACAAGGACCACGGGACAGGGGACAAGGAGCAAGGGACAGGGGACGGGGGACGGCGCTGGCCGCCTGAGGGGACGAAGCGGCGGAGCGCGGCGCCCCCTGCCGGCGCTCCCCGGCAGCGCCTCCAGGTGACGTCACCGCTGCAGCGCTCCGCCCTGCCGCCCTCCCGCGGGTGCTCGCCCCCCTCCTGCCTTTTGCATTCCTCTCTTTTCTCTTTCGGTACGTCTTTTAAATAGCTGCTCTGAAAAATTTTGGTACCAGGTTGTAAAGAAAGCCTTGAAGAAACACCTCGCATTGGGCAGCCATCGGCTCAGGTTATGCAGCAGAGCCAAGTCGGTGATGTCACTGGTTGCAAACCAAATGCGAATTACCTTTCTGTTGTGCGATAACAAAACAAGCCCGAATGAGGTGCAGAGCTGGTGAGGCAGCCGGCAATGCTACCATTCCCCTGTGTTTGACAGGGCCAAGCAGCTTTTCTCACAAAACAAACACAACATCCTGCCATGCAGGTAACACGAGCAATTAGCTCCCCCCTCCACCCCATTAAAAAACAACCCGAGACCGAAAAAAACGCAGGCAAATAACAACAAAAAAAGCGCAGAAAACAATCAAACAAAACCCTGAAAAGCAGACCACCACTCTGTGGTGCGTTGATTCTTCTACAAAGAAGGTAACATTACTCTTCCAGATTCCCCAGTCAAATACTCAAATACTCCTGGAAAAGCACATCTCCAGCCACAAAGCCAACCTTCCTATTTTCTGTATTTCTCAGCAGTGTTGAATGAAACTCTCAAGTTCCACAAGCAGAGCTTGCAGGGTCAGGAGATGGGGGTCTCTCAGCAACCAGGCAAAATCATTGAGATGGTTACTGGGGACAAGTGCTCAGAAAGTTGCAAAGTTTGCAGTCAGAGAGGAAAACTAAAAAATAAAAGGTAAAAATAACACAGAATAAGAACATAAAGATAAAAGTGAAAAAAAGGGGTTGGATAGGGGGAAGAGCAAAAACAGCAGGGAATTGAAAAATATCCTTAACTACTTCAAGCTAAAAGGGAAAATTAGAATGTTCTACCTGCTTTTAAGCTTCAGTTATGCAGCAAAAGGGGACATTATAACAATCATAGAGTTTGTAAATCATCTGGTACAGAACAAGGACTAGATTTGGCTTTTACTGAATGTACTGGTGTATACACTGGATTATGAAATGTTCGGCATTATGAAAGGAAAAAATTAGCTATTTTGTTGAAGGGTACATTGGTACATTACTCTTATGTTTTGTTCATTTAAGCAAGTCAAGTATATATTTGCCATTATTTAACACGTGTGGCAGACTAAAAATTGGGCTTGACCCTTTTTCAGTGTTGCATTATATTTTATGAATTATACAATGCATTTATCAACTATAGTAGCTCTGCTGTACTTTCCTAACACTGTGTTTGATGTTTTAGTAAATTCTATCATGTTGAAAGTGTGTTTTAAACAAACCTTATCTTTCTTTTTCAACTATGTCCAAGCACAATCTTGCCCCCATTGTAATCAGGGACAAAACTTTTGTTTGATACAATGAAAGGTGAGATTCATTATACTTGGATCTTACTTCTATAAAGTTCTCCAAAAGGCAGCTTTTAAAATGCATTGCTTCTATAAAAGCAGTTATAGTATAATCCTTATTTTATGAAGATGCTATGATGCTCCAAATTTCAAAGCAACAAGATCTGTATTCTGAAACTTGGTCCTGTTCCAGTTACATCTGCTGTGTTGCTTTCTTGCAAATGACTGATTTAGCCTCCAGAGATAAATAAGAAAGCATTAAGAAATTATACCTGCATGAAAACACTTGACAAGAAACATAATATCCTACTTTATTCAATGAAAACTGAAGATTTTGAATGGCATCAAGGAGCAAGAAGGAGGAAGGGCAAAGAAAAAGGATTGAGAGAAAATCTAACTAAGAATTGTTCTTTAATCTCACATATTTTGCATATGAAGGATTAATGCTCATAATGTCTTTCTACAGAAAAAAAAAGTGTGTGTGAGTTCTAACTTTTTAATTCTTCAGCAGAACTGTCACAGCCTGACATTATGTGTATTGACTATATCACCATCCCTTATTTAAGCTATCAGATTTTACTTATAATCAAGAGATAATGGTAGAAGAAGATGAAAGAAAAGCAGAGAGAACTCCTGCTAAGGAGAGGCATCATTGAGGTAGATTCAAACTCTCCGAAAAGCGCAGTAGGAAGAGGGCTAGAAGAAAATTAACTGTGTACCTGGTCGCTGAAGGGCTTCTCAAGGATAAAAAGTGCAGATGAGGAACTGAAAGAAGTAAGAAGGAGGCAGAACAGAAGTGGGAGATGTGGTAAGAACACTAAAGGAATTATTTCATAAACCCATGAGGGAAGAGATCAGAATGTAGTTATGCAATTTAGTAGACTGACAGTGAACAGGACTAGCATAAAACTGAAGTTTCAGCAAAAACAGAAAACCTTGACTTCAACCAATTTCTAGTCTCCACTTTCTGAAGTGGTGATATCTGGCCTACACATGCCATGTGCTCTGTAATGTCATCCTACAGCATCATTGCATGGCCCCTGCCCACAGCACACAGCTCTACCAGATATCCCTGTTCCATGGCACACCCCAGGGAGCTCCATGGCCAGCACACCTGCTTGCACTGGACACAGCAGTGTATTTGAAATCACCTAATCCCACCTCATCTGGATCCAGCCACTGCTGTTTGAGCATGACAGACTCTCCTGGCCAAAGGGGTGATTTCAGTCTTTGTGTCTGATGATAGATCTGATTCTTCTGCTGGCAGATCTGGGCCTTAGCAGTGCCACAATATCAAAGTTCATTGGAAGTGTTAGGAGCTTGCAGCATGAGGAACAATAGATTTAAAACAACACAAAATTATGGTACAGCTGGCATCTTTTGTTGCTTTTGAACTATTGTTGCTATTGAAGCAGTTGTACAGCTTCTTCCTTTCTATCAGCAGACTTACTAATAATGAGTAGAAAAGTTGTCCATCATTAAAGACCTGGTATTACCCCAACTTTTGCAGTTATCTAAAACTAAATAAGTGATTGCCTAATTGCTATAAAACAAAACTCGTAACACATAGCTTCTGTTAATTCAAAATAGTGTCCAGATATTCAGAAGAAAAAGAAAGAAACCTAGTTTACAGGATTTAATATGAGATGTGTTCACAGGCTAAATGTGAGCTGAGAAAATTTGATTAGAAGTGCATGAAATAAAGTATCTGAGACAAAATATGATTGCTACCTCTGAAATAAGAGGTGCTGTTAGTGGGGTTGAATGACAAAACAATTTATACCCATCCTTCTCTCTCCCTTTTTTCCTTATCTCTGAAGAAGGATATGCAGGAGAAGAAGGAAGCAACTGAGAGGGAGAACACACTGTACTTTCACACCAAAGGGTCCATTGAGCACATCTTATAATATCCAGTAGAGCTCAAAAAGTTAATTCTTGGGTTTATCATCTCAGGCTCATGCATTTGATATTTAATGATGCAAAATTGATGGTTGGACTTGATGATCTTGAAGGTCTCTTCCAACCCTGATTATTCTGTTACTCTATGAAAATGTTATTGTGGGCCACTACATAAGACATTGTAACAAGGAAATAATGATTTCAAATAGAATCTTAATGGTTTAATCATAGATCTTAGTTGTAGAGACCAAAACATAGACAGGAGTTACTGCTGTAGGGCCTGAGCACATTCCATTACATTAGTAGGCACTGCCTCTAAAAAAAGGCTTGTGTGTGCTAGTTGTACACTTGCTTGTGTACACTGCTTGTGTTGCTAAGAGCTTGTTCCTAAACAGATGTGTAAGAGTACAAAGTTCTCAGGGAACCTCTATTCCAGTGCATCAGTTATATATTCTGATCATTAATAAAAGGAGCTACAAATAAATACATTTGCCAGCTCCTTGCATTTTCTACCTCAAAGGAATTCTGCCAAGCAAATTGGAACTGTACAAAAACTGAAGAAGGGAACCAGAGAAACCTCAACACGTTTTTGATTCTAAAATATTTGCTTCTAGCTTACTTTTCTCCTCTTCTCCATAGATGAGAAATCTCATCAGTATTTCTGAATAGAAAAGAAAAAAAATTTAGAAAATTAGGTGTTTTGCATTACGAGATACTGATCCATTAGGCTCCCAGTTAGAAAGACACTTGAACTCTGCAAAGTATATGTTGAAATGCTCTTTATATTAGCTAAAAAATAAATAAATAGAGAATAGTGCAGGTAATTTTACCTTCCTTTAGATGCTTAGCACTCAAAGCTGTGCAGCACTGAACAGGCCTCTGCCTGGTCAGTGTGCAGCACAACAAGCAGACCCTGCCTGCAGAAAAAGCTACCCCATGTTGGTCATTTGGGATACTATAGGATTTTTTTACATATATTTATAACTATATTCATAATTTCTACTCCTGAACAGGTAAGATGTTGGCAGGAAAACTTCCTACTGCACTTCTAGATAATGGCAAAGCCACCAGGTGCCAAGTAGGAGAGGACTTGCAGTCTCCTGTGTCACAATGAGCTGATAGTGTTCTACAGCCAGAAGTTTGAGAGCCTGGTGGGATGTGTGGCACAGCAGAGCACAGTACAGCACAGGCCTGAGCCTTCACAGGTCCAATGTTATCTGGGCCAGTAGCTCTGCAATATGCAAAAAAAAAAGAGGTGTTACCTTGCCTAAACATCTGCTGCCACTAAAACTCTGGAGATGGTTTATATTTAGGTGTTTAAATTCCCATTATAGTCAGTAATGATCTATTCAATATATTCAATAGATTAGAGCAAACAACTAGTTTTATCCTAAACTCCTAGTCTCTAGGAAACTGAGCTAGTGACCACTAGCACAGTGCAAGACAGTGGAAAATCTTGTGGGATTCTTGTGAGAAAGAACAGTAATGACCTACTGGTCCAGCACTTCAAAGCGAATCTCACCCAAGTGCTAGATTTGGTAACCAGAGTCTGTCTGCCAGCTTGTTCAGAGTGATGATTATCCCTACTGCTACTGCTTTTTGAAAACTCATCAGCCAGGAAGGGTCTGCCACCTTCTTCTTCCTCATGTCCTGCAGTGGCTGTTGAAAGTCTAAATTGTACAAGTCACTAAGGACAAGTGGGACTTTCTGATTTGGCCTGAACCCATTTGCAAATGTTGGACTCATTGCATTTCATTTCCTGAAATGAATTCTAGGCAATCCCAGTGCTGTAACTACCAACAAACATCAACACCACTGCCAAGGTGGCAATTGCTCTGCTTACAATAGTTTATAAAATGTTACTGATTTTAGTCACAGCAGAGACTATATGCACCTAATAAAACAACTGCATGGACACAATGAATTAAGCTTTTTTCAAGTATTTTCTCTTTTTGACACCTTTCAGTGACGACTTCTTAGAAAAAAAAAGGGGAAGAAAACCACCAGCCTGAGTCTCCCATGAAATCATTTGCTGACTATAATTTCTACCTCAGTTAACATGAGGTAGAAAGGCCTAGCACTCCCTGCCAGGCAGCAAGTGAATAGGATCACTAGTGGGAAAAAAACCCCAACCATTCTTAGTGAGAAATTAAAATAATATTTACTTATTCCCACCAGAGGTCACTCATATCTTAGGAATAAAATGAAAGTTACCAAAATTCTAAGTACTCATTGATTCTAATATGATGGAAATTGAAATTGCCTTTTCAATCTATTTAAATTTCTACTTCTACTAGTTTTATTAAATAGCAATAATTGGGATAAATGTATCCTCCTTTAATAACACAAATGCAGGAGAAAATACAGAGCTCTGGTAAGAATAAGAAACAACTAGCTGAATAAATTCCCGCTTAGCTGTTTAGTGACTGAGAAAATGCAAGAAAAAGTTCTTCAAAAGATTAAGGCCCTAGTAACTATAACTAATGATGTAGATAAGACTCTGTATGGCAGGCATGGGTGGCAATAAACTACTGCATTTCACCTTCATACCTTTATTTCTTGAGCTGAAAGTCACACAGAAGCTAGAAAAAAGTAGGATTTATTATTAATAGTGTGTAGAGCTAGATACCTTGCATAAAGAAGTTATTAGATATGCCTATGTTAATCAAGACTCTTAATATTAAAAATTCTGCTTCTTTTCTAACTAAAATAAAACACAACAGAGATTGCAGTGTTAAATATCATCTCAGAACCCAAAGAAAATTACTTTCTGCACTCAAATGTGATTAGTTCTATTTAAAGAAAAGTTTTCTATCCTTAGCATGTATAAGAGAAAGTATAAAAACTATTTTGTGTTAAAATTCTTTCTCTCTACTAAGCATTTCTTAGGCAACATTTGTCATACTGCTTCCAGTTTTGGGCCTCCAAGACAAGAAAGGCATTAACAAAAGGGAGTAAGTTCAGTGGAGGACTGCCAAAATAAAACCATGAGCAATCTGTCCTGTCCTCATAGCTCACCCTGCTTTGAACAGGAGGTTTGATTAGATTGGCTCAGAAGGTTCTTCTAATCTGAATCACCCTCTTTTGTTGCATTATGATCCTGTGAACCACAGAATGACATTTTTCTAGGAATAACCTCTAGGCAGTTCCAGTCACCCTAGACCAAAAGAATGAAGTATAACTAGAAAAGATAAAGTCAACAAGTGTGGTAATTTGTATTTATCAGTTCCATCTTATCTAAGAGTGAAAATAGGCTAGATCTCTTCTAATTGGTGGAAGGGTTGGCTGAAAAGAGCTAGGAAAGAATGAGCGGACAAAACAATTGAACAGACAATTATTTGCTACCATTAAAAAGGAGAACATGAATTTCCAGATGGATGTTTTAAAAATAATAAATGCAAATGTAAAAACTAAAAATGTAAAAATGTGAAAACTAAAAACAGTGTTCAGTGTTGTGGGATGTTTTGGAGATTAAAAGTCTAGGATGGTGGATAAATGAGCAGGGTACATAACCATGATCTTGAATGCAACATTTAGTGTAAGAATCTCATAGTTTATAATGGCCAAAAGATACAATATCAAGAGTGAAATAATACATTTATTTTCCGTATATTTTTTTCATTTACGTCTCCTAGAAGCTCTTCATAAAATATAATACTTAAGGGCCTTTTGTACCATTCTCTGTCTGCACCCACTTCTTGTACTGATTGTTGTTGGATATGGAAAATAGATAGTGCCTGAGACTATGACCAAGTACAGTTGCTATGATCTTCGAGATCATTTAGGTTAAAACATAGACTAGTTTTCTGAGGAAGGAAGCGAATAAAAGAAAAGTTTCACTGGCAGGTGATGTATATTGCAATTTTTCTGCCCAGTAAATCATAGAAAAAGTGATTCCTTATCCACCTCGTCTCAGTTCCTTCTGCTAAAGAAAAATCTGTCAGGAATTACACAGTACAACAAATCTTCTCAAGCAACAGGTTGCTTTTTTGCAGAGAAAAGGATAAGAAGACTTTTTTTTTTCTTATTTGAGTGTGCATACATGTCAGGTACAGTGGACTGTGTTATCTTTATTGAAAGAAATCAAGAACTCTCTTTGGGGCTGTAGTTGCACAGTTCATTGGGTATCTTCCCACTGTTCGCCTCACTTTGACAAAAACACAGCAATAATAACATGATAAACTGAGTTGGACCAGGAAATTCTTCTGGTTGAAATATAATTTGAGGAAAAAACCCTTTTCACTAAACAGGTTCCACATTGCAAGCCACTATCCAGCTGCACAAACAGTTAGAGGAGGGAAAAAAGAAGAAGTAGAAGCAAGTGGATGTTGCCCAATAAGTATCTGTGAATCATAAACCCACATATGCACGTGACAGCCCCAGGTGGAGCGGGATCTGGTGGAATGTGTTTTGTGACTACTGTTTGTTATAAATGAGAAACAAAAGTCTCGATATTCAGCAAAATTTAGATTGCTTTATTTTATATAGAAACAGCAACACAAGGCTGGGGATACATGGGGGGTCACTGCCCACTCCACGCTCTGTTGAACTCTAGTTTCCAGCTCCTTTTTATAGCACGGTTTCCTCGAGGTAATCAATAATTGGTTGTTTTTGTTGTTGTTGTTGTTGTTGTTGTTGTCATAATTTTGCCAGGTAAGCAGTTGTGGTCAAAAAAACTTCCATGGGGCCTCTGGGTGACGTGAAATCTCCGGACAATTTATCAAATCCCATAGATAACCATCTGGTCTTGGTAGATAAGGAATGGCAGAAGTTGGGAAGTCTGGTCTTAGCAGATAGGTCGCAATGGATTACACAAAGGCAGGAAATCTGATTTTGCAAAATCTTTCAGGCCGCGGGAAAACCTTGTTTTACAAACTGGTATCAAATACAATTTATTTAGAAAACACAATATTCATAACAGGGGCATTTAAAACAGAATTATTTAATCATATATTGTCCTTTCTTTAGGGTCATACTTCATTTCAGACCTAAGCATTCTGGTTTATACAAACCCTAATAATTTTATGATTAACACGAATCTTTTATCAATTACCACATGTTTGATGGGATTAGCGCGTTAGTGTGCAGTTCCTTTCAGCCCCACAGCATGGAGCCACGGTCTCTGCGAACGAGGCACAGCTACAGCTGAGTGAGTCAATATCCATGACACTTTACAGTGCTTGGCTTGACAACTGGGACGTCTGGAGACGGACCCCATGGAGACCCTCGGGGGCGCAAAATCCGCCCTTCCCGCCTGCCGCTGGTTTCTGCTGCCCTCACAGGAACGGGGAGTGCGAGCTCTGAAACCTCCCCTCCCTGGCCGCCAATGCCGCACGGAGCAGTCACACAATCACAGCCGCACGAAGGTCGGCGGAGACCCTCGGCGCCAGGCAGCCCAAGGGCCGGCAGCAGCCCGTGAGGGGCAGGGCGCGGCCGGGCGCGGCCGTCCGTGAGGCGCGGGCGGGGCCGCCGACCCCGCGCGGAGCAGCCGGGCCCGGCCCGCGCGTTGCCCGGTGACGCGGCCGCGGCGCGCGCGGCGGGGGCGGGCGCGCGGGTTGCCCGGAGACGGCGCTGCCGTGCCCGCTGCTCTGGCCGGCTGTGCCCGGTTCTCCCGTGCCCGGCTCCGCTCTGCCCGGCTGTGCCCGGCTGTCCCGTGCCCGGCAGGGCAGGGCAGAGGAGGGACAGGGAAGGGAAGCGCGGCGCGGTGTTTCGTGCCCCGCGGGGTGCGGCGCGGCCCGGGAGGCTGCGGGGCTCGGCCGGGCCCCGCCGCCCTGCGCCCACCTGCGCTCCCGGCACGGAGCGGCCCCGGGGAGCTCTCGGGGCTGCGGGCGGTGTCTGAAGCATCCAGGAGCCGTGTGACGGTATTGTCGGGATTTTGCGCTGTTTTGGGGACTGACCTGCTGTGTGTGTGTCTCTCTACAAACGTGCTTGTGCGGAAACACGAACTTAAGATCGAGTAAAGGCGGGGGCAGCGATGTCTATAAGAAGCAAGCTGGGTGGCAATCGCTTGCCCTCCGCAGAGGGAGAGCTTTGGGCTTGTTTGTGCTATAAATGCTCTTCCCAGCTGGGACGAATGTGGGAGGGGGAAGCAAAATCAAGCTTAGAGAATTTTTAAAAAGTCATTCAAGTACAAAAGCAAACTACAAGCTAAGTAAGCAAAGCTCGTGAAAGCGAATTTAAGACAGCAGACTCTGAAGACGACAGAATAAATTTAAGGGGTTTTTTTTCTGTTCAGTAAATTCTTCTAATATCTTGAGACATGTTGCTTTACATAGATATTGTCATGCAACAATTTGATAAATCAGTTTTGGGAGGCTTGAAGATGGCAGGTATGAAAGTCTGAGCAAGATCTTTAATTACTTGTAATGCTGCAGTGAAGAACATAATCCTGGATTTTAGAATCGATAAAGGCTATATTATTCTTAATGATGGCCTTAACCATGGCGTGATATAGAAAATAAACACTTGGAAATTTCATTTTTGAGCACTAAACCCTATTGGTTCAAGAGTCTCTTTCTGATTGCCATGCACTTAGTTTTTCAAAAATTTAATGGGTTAGGAATTTCATTGTCTCTCTTTCTAACTAATTCTAGAGGGTTTGTATAGGAGCCTTGAGCCTTCTGGTTTTGTACATTGTTTAAAAATTTTGCCATGACATTATGTAGTTACCTGCTATTCCTAGGAGTATAACAGGGGAAGAATTCTGATAAGAAACACATGGTAAACAGTAAGATGTTCTTCAAACTCTAGTACAGAGTTATTTTTATTTAAGTTATTTCTGGCAAAGCATATTTCCCACTGTTTTAAAATAAGTTCAAGGTTCTAATCCTCGCACTTCCTAATTTTTTGTAGTCCTAAGATAAGGAAAATACACTTCAGTTGTGATATTTTTTTCCTAATTACAGGTACAACTGTATAAGTTACTGATACATTTTAAGGTTTCTGTTAGAGAATAAATGCCTTGCACAAATTAGTCTAGATAACTTTGTGTTATCATTATTTATATTTTGCATTTCAAAACTGCTCAAAAGCTTCTGTTAAGACTGTCTTCAATGAATTGTTGTAACCCATATGGAAACATGGTGGTTTAAAGAACTTGCAAAGGTAATATGGAGTGTCCATGGAAGAATACAGATAAAGCAAACACTTTAAAATATCGTGGGACTAATGTTTTACTTACTGATTTTTTTTTTACTTATTAATTATTCTCCCTGTTAAGATATTTACAGTCTTTTTCCTCAGTTTCAACATTCTCTATATTCTATTTTACCAAATCTTGGACTCTTTGGGTAGCTCTGGTTGTGGTCAAGGACCCATAACACACTATAAACTTGTCATTTGGTCATCTGCTATGAGGGAAATTCCCACATAACAACAACAATGTAAGAATGTCCTTGGTGAGTCCTAATGGTTTAATTAATTCAGTATTTTATTTCTAGCGGTGGTAATAGGAGATTAAAATTTAGGGAAGCCACTATTTCCTCTTCCTGCAGTCTGTGAATTAAAGTTGATGTGGCCAGTAAGAGTAACTTCACCAAGTCCTGGTAGTGATGTGGTGTAACTGACATTGTTTGTTTTATAAAGCAAAATATAGGCAGCACAAGAGGAGAAGTAAATATCAATATAAAATTGGAATTATAGAAAGTGGCTAAAAGAACTGTGAATTGCCCCTGTAGGGTATGGGCAATTCAGTGACATCCTATCACTCAGGCTAGCCATTATTGATGGCAGCAGCTGAGCTGTGCTATGGGCACTCAAGAAAGGCAGAAGCTTTTGTGGTAGTCTTTTCTCCACTTGCATCCTGTAAGCACACCTTGGCTGTATCCATTAGGATCATTTATTCCTTATCCTGTTCTAGTACTGGTTGGAGAATTTGGTTTTTCTGATATGTGTGGGATTTATTTGGTTGTCAGTAAAGGCCTGCAGAACTTTGCTGAGTTTTTTTTTATTTGTTGGCAATACCCTTTATTAGTTCTTGAGGCACTGTCAAGTGTAAGAACTTGCCTCTTCCAGTTCTTTCTTTGTTGGTGTTTTAGTTTATACTGATGACTTAGACTGCGCTGTTGTCTCCATTGTACATGGGAAACTGTGTGTAAGTAAACAAGTTGATAAATAGTGATTTTTAAGGTTTTCATCGGTGGTGAATCTTTTTTGTTGTTGTCCAGTACCTAATTTCCTATTTATTGATGGTAGAGGCTCTCAGAAGCAGTTGTTGCAGTGGAAAAGGATTGATGTAATCTTTTTTTTTTCCCTTGGAAAGATCAACATAAATCTTATATTGATGAGGTTAATACTGCCTTTCCTCTGCTTAGTGAAGTTTTTTTTCTTAATGCTACTGCAGACTATAAATTTGCCTCAGATTCAGGAACTTTTACTTACCTTCTAGCCAATATGACCAATCTGAACCCAGCTGCTTACCATGTATGGTATCTTGATTCATATAACATTTCTATATCTCTGATAAATGCCTCCTTGATTCATTATTTTTTAAACCCCTGTATTTAAATATTTAAATCTCTCTCTTGAATGTGCTAACCAAGCATAATGCATGAATGACTGGTATAATGGTGTTAGGCCTCCTTCTGTGTTGACAATATCTTATCTAATATGTTGTATATTTCTTCTGGCTACATCGTGTTGGTGGCTCATACTTCTCCCATGGTTTATTACATCCAATATTAGATTCATTTTATAAGTTGTTTTTTTTCCCTCTTTCCTTTTGATTGATTCCATTCTGCTTGATGTACTATAGTTGTATAGTATGTAATCAATTTTATGGTCTCTTAAGATCCACCACCTCTATTTGCATTTTTGACAAGGGTGGAGAAGGGGACAACACACAGCATTTATCTCATCCATTTGAGTTATATGTTTTAAAATCTAGTTTGTTTCTGTCTTAGGTGTAATTGTTGACATTTACTTGTACCATTAAAGAACATGCTCTGTAGCCTCTTGCTTAATGAGACATAAATGGCCTAGTTTGTTGACAGCCTGAAACCTAATTTTTTGATTTTAAACTTCTGTGTTCTTTTTTTTTCAATCTAGCTAAAGAATAATTTGGAAGTTTTATGTTAGAGTTGATGATATTTAATTTTTTTTTACCCCACATATATTAATCATGGTCTAAGAGAACTAATTAATGCCACTATTTTCATTCTTCTAACTTGCTTTTCAAGTTGTTACCTATTGTGTGAAAATACCTGTGATGGAGGGACGCATCAGATCCAGGAGATCAGTTTGATACATTGGTTTAGGTTTCAGGAAAGAAAGATTGAGACTTCCGCTGTCAAGTGTGAGATTAGTGTTGACAAGAGCTCTTCCCAGCACTAATCATCTGTTGCTAATCTAAACTCATCTTTTATACCTAACTACTGGCTGTGAGCAGGTATGTAGCTGTATCCCATTCTGCTTTCCCAGAGATCAAGGGCAATCTTTTTACCGTTAAAGAGTTTCTTATTTTGGGGTTTGTTGTGATGTTTGTTTTTTGAGGTTTCTTTTGCCTTTATGGATATTTGAGCACTCTGGTGTCTGAACAAACCTGTTAAACTGACTGCTCTGCAAAAAATTCTAGGGCAGGAAATCTCATGTTTTAGAACATTATATTGGAGACAAACTTTTCAGACGTTGACCTGTTTTTCTAATAAGATCAAGTTCTTATTACCCATGTCCAACTTTAAGTACTGGCTCAAAACTGGAAAATTAATAAGTTGATATACAGCTGGGTGTCATCCTCACTTTGACTGTTCAACTTTTCTTATCTCAGCAAGTGCACTAGCAAATACAATTGATTTTAAATACTACCTCGAGTTTCACAGCTAGAAGGAATTTGGTTTTTTCATTAAATTATTTTCCTACTTCAGTTTATTTTCTTTGTGGTCTTTTTTGGGCTACAGATGTTGAATTTTTTTCTTCACAGATAAGTTTTTAGTATGTGAGCGAGTGATTATGTTACTTTTTATATCTGCGTTTGAAATGTTCTTTATCATAATTATTATTTAATTTATCTTAACATCCCAATCAGCCAACTATAGTATAAAAAGTTTATATAATTAAAATATTTACTTTATAATGTGTGCATTATAATTCCAGACAGGGATTTGCACTATTATAATCTAAATTTATTAGAATCTAATATGTATCTGAAGAATATGTTAGAATGGAATGACTTAGCTAGACATAGATAAAATCTTGTGATCATGTTACAAAAAAATAGATGCACTATGTTTCTTGGCATATTAATTGTTTGTTTACAGACCATAAAATCATCAAGTGGCTGTGTGGAGTTAGCTGTCTGCCAGGTTAAATCATAACTGGGACTCTTTAATGTGATTAAGAAATTGAGACAAGTATTTCAGTACAGACATAATTTTAAAAATAAGATTGTATTTTTTTCCCTGTAAATATACTCTGTGCCCTTTTTGTCTTTTTTGACCAAGGATACAATTGGCGATATTTAACTTGGCCATTTCTTATATGTATTCTTCAGAGAATTAGAATGACATCTGCTAAGTCATAGTAAAAGTGGTATTATAAGTAAATACAAATTTATAACTTTTTTTTCTGAAGAGATGATAATTTATTTTCTTGGAAAAAACTATAAAACTTCATTGAATTTAATTTTAAATTCCATTTATGGAACATCTTTAAGAAGATACATGATCAAGTCCAATCTGCTGCTATTGTTGGTAGCTAAAGCTTAATCTCCTCTATAAACTGATAAAGTTCAATCTTAAAAGTAGCTTGTGAGAAGGTTGTGTGAAAGTCTCAGCCCAGTGTAGATCTGCTGGTGATAATAGTGTTATACATCTGTTACTAACAGCTTATTCTAAACACTGTAAGGTGGCCTGATTGTTCTATATGTCATCTTGTCCTGATAAATCATACAGCTTGTTGGGAAAGGGCAAGTGAGAGAAAAATAAAGAAAGAACAACTGTTTAGAGCCCTGCTATGTTTGTGCCATTAGTGCCTTGATAGGAGTTGGGGAAGTCTAGGTAAATCTAATTCTTGTCTGACCTCATGTGACATGAGATCGCTGGGGTATAGGCTTGCTGTGTCATTATCATATGATTGGTTCTTGCACAGCCACTCTAATACTCTAAGCATTGTATTTTAGGATTTATTTTAGGATATTTGGCATCATTACATGCTTTGTGTTCTCAGTGTAAAGATTCTCTAAGTGCTAGCTAATAGATAAAACCTGAGGATTTAACTGACTCCTTTACTGTAGATATTGGTTTAATGAATTTGCATAATGGCATATGAATTATGAAAGTAATGAATTCCTATACTTTTGTAATTTAAGGAAATTTTTTAGTATTTTGTTCTTGGGCTATTTGTTGTGCTTTTTTGTTACTTTCCTGTAAGGAGTTTTGTCTGCAATGCAAAGTCACAGCATGTTGATCTTTAGTAATTCAGCAGTTAACGCAGAGAATTTTTGGAGTTATTATGGGACATATTATGAAATTATGTCTACATTAATTGTCAGGAAGTTTTTCTCAAAAAACTGAGTACAGCAAAAATAAAAAATTCTGAGGTAAAAATTGAATTAATTGAAAATAATTCTTAATTTTTGAAACATATATAATGCTACTGATTTATGGCAAAAATGTATCAAACATGACTTCTTATAAAAGTTATACAGACAAATGTCTGAATATTTCTGTGTATAGTAGTTAAGCAGAAACAGAAACAGTGGTTAAAGATTTATTTGGGGAAAAAAGTGCATGGATGATTTGTTGCTGTATATTAACAAATTATTAATTAACCACAAACTTGGCAATAAAAGTGGAAGATCAAAATTGAGATTTCTTACCCCTCATCCTTTTCTGAAAATCTTTATTCATAACTGAAGTGCATTGCTGAATTCTGATATTGCCAGATAGCATGGGAGAGTAGCATCAGTTTGTTCATTCTGATGCAATATAGGACAGTTTTTTCAGATGTAATCTTTTATCGTCTATTTTCTGGGTAAATTATACGTGTATGTTATTTTTAGGTTTTTTTAGTATGTAGAGATTGAGACCACTATACTTTCCAGCCTATTCTTCCAGATTCTTAGGGTCATGTCTTTTGTAAAGAGCTAGGTAGTAACTTGTTCTCATAATAAACAGATATCTGCACTGCAATATCCATAAGATCAACTTTCATACAAAATACGAAGAGAAAATAACCACTGTTTTTTAAGGGGAAGGGGGTTGGTTGTATTGGTTTCTTGCAATTTTTGATTATTGTAGTGCTGAACTTTAACGACACATTGTGATGTTCATATGCTAAAGCACCACAGTTTTCAACATCTCTTCCACTTTTTCCTTCTGCTTTAGGTTTTTTGTATTTATGCCTAGTCAATCTGAAATGAGCTAAAATGAGATTACCTAGTTCCAAAGGGAGGATTGTGAATTGTCTGTAGCACAAGTTTGATCATAGAATCATAGTATAACTCAAGCTTGAAGGGGGTCTGTATGCATTGAGTCCAATGCCCTGCTCCTCACTAAACCACCTGACTAAGAGCATTGTCTAGATGCTCAGTAAAATCTGATTTGATATCATGAAAACTTCAGGAGGAATCTGTCCGAGTGACTGACCACCCTCTTGTTGAAGAACCTTTTCATGATGTCTAACCTGAATATTCCCTGACGCAGTTTCATGCTGTTTTCTTGTGTCAGCTCTAGAATTAAACAATTGTTTCTGCATCAAATGAATAGGATGTTTTGTCTTTTTTTATTCCTTCTAGAATATTGTAAACAAATTTATTGGGTGATGTATTGTAAGCCTGCATATGCCTGGAAGATGTCTCTTTTGGTCAGATCTATTATAGTACATTTTGCTATCCTTAAATTGTGATCAAAGAACACTTAACTGGAGGTACCAACTGGACTTTAGTTTAAAAGCATACTAAATTACTTATAAAACATTGAATATTAATATTAATTACAACATTTTAAGGGATGGAACTCTTTGAAGTTTTTCATATTTTTATTATAATATTCAGTGCACATAGTTTTATTCATCCTACATGTATGTTTTGTTATATCTGTATGTCATGGTTTAACCCCAACCAACACCTAAACCTCACTTACCCACTCAGCTATTCTCTCACCCCCCACCAACAGGACTGGGGAGAGAATCTGCAGGGAAAAGCAAGGGAACTTGTGTGTTGGGGAAAAGACAGTTTCATAGGGAAATCAAAAATCATGCACACAAGCAAAGCAACACAAGGAATTTTTTCACTGCTTTCCATGGGCAGGTAGGTGCTCAGTCATCTCCAGGAGAGCAGGACCCCAGCAGTCAGTGGTTACTTGAGAAGATGAACTCCATCACTCTGAATGTCTCCCCTCCCTCCCCCATTATTCTTCCCCTCACTTTATGTGCTTGTGCTTAGCATGATGTAGTATGCTCTGGAATATCCCTTTGGTCAATTGGGGTCAGCTGTCCGAGCTTGAGTTTCCTTACAGCCTCACATGAACCCCCAGAAAATGCCTTAGCTCTGTGTAATTTATATTAATCATAATCTCTGTGTTGTCAGTTATGTTCAGCAGAGACCCAAAACACATTCCCATACCAGCCACTGGGAAGAAAATTAACTCTACCCCAGCAAAAACCAGCACACTATAGTAAAATAGATTTACCAGCACTTGGGAGATGAATAATGAAATAGACAAAACCACATAATTGCCTCATGATGCATTTGCAGTGTTGTCTTTATTTTTCATGTACAAACGCCAAAATTTTTAACTTATTTACAGGTAATTGTAACAGATTTTTTTAAACAGTTTAAGTTCCCATCTGCTATCCTGAGAAGATTTTCATTGCATCTGTACTTTTGAGTTGAAGATATACTGTATTATCATACAGTATACATATCCATTTTAGCCCATGATTCCCTGATGATACTGAAACTAAATGTGAGACACAGAGTTTGTCTGTCTTGAGAGACTCATTGTTCTGACAGGTTGTTATTGAGACTAGAAAACTCTGAGCACATAGATGGTGGAGCAGCTACAGCCTGTTGTGGTTTGACACTGGCCAAACTCCAGACACCACAAGAGCTGCTTGCACACCCTCCCCTGCCACAGCTGGGCAGAGGAGAGAAAAATTAGTGAAGGGTTAATGAGTTAAGAACTGGGAGGAAAAAAAAAAAACCTCCAAGGCCATGAGAGGCTCAACTTAACAATGCAAAGTAAATTTATTGCAAACAAAATCAGAGGGGGATGATGAGAAGTAAAATCTCTTAAAAACACCTTTTTCTCCCCACCTTTTCTCCTTCCTCCCTCCCCCTGACAGTGCAGGGAGACAGAGCATGGGGGTTTGGTCAGTTCGTCACCCAAGGTTTTCTTCCTCTGCACAGGGAGAGGAGTCCTATCCCTGCTGCACCATGGGGTCCCTCCCACGGGAGACAGTTCTCCATGAACCTCTCCAGTGTGGGTCCACTCTCACGGGCAGGAATCCTCCCAAAATGCTGCAGAGTGGGTCGCTCTTCCACGGAGTGCAGTCCTCCAAGGGCAGGCTGCTCCGGCCTGGAAGCAGGGGGCCTCTCTCGTCACCAGGTCTTCCACTGGATCAGAGCTTCCTCCAGGCATCACCTGCTCCGGTGTGGGCATCTCTGCCATGGGCTGTGGGTGGATCTCTGCATCCCCCATGGATCCCATGGGCTGTGGGTGGATCTCTGCATCCCCCATGGATCCCATGGGCTGTGGGTGGATCTCTGCATCCCCCATGGATCCCCATGGGCTGTGGGTGGATCTCTGCATCCCCCATGGATCCCATGGGCTGTGGGTGGATCTCTGCATCCCCCGTGGATCCCATGGGCTGTGGGTGGATCTCTGCATCCCCCATGGATTCCCCGTGGGCTGTGGGTGGATCTCTGCATCCCCCATGGATTCCCCGTGGGCTGTAGGTGGATCTCTGCATCCCCCATGGATCCCATGGGCTGTGTGTGGATCTCTGCATCCCCCATAGATCCCCATGGCTGCAGGGGCACAACTGCCATGGTCTCACCATGCCCTGCAGGGAATTTCAGCTCCAGTGTCTGGAGCAGGTTCTGCCCCTCCTCCTGCACTGACCTTGGTGTCTCCATGTTGTTTCACTCACACTTTCTCATCTCCTCTTCTTCTCTGAGGAAAACGCTGTGTGTGCTTTGTTTTGATTTCCTTCTTAAATATGTTATCACAGAGCATTACCGACCTCTCTCATTGGTCCAGCTTTGGCCAGCGGCGTGTCCGTCTTCAGAGCCATCAGGGATTGGCTCTGGCAGGCATGGTGGAAGCTTCCAGCAACTTCTCATAGAAGCCACCTCTGTGCCCGCTCCATCCCGCTATCAAAAGCCTGCAAAACCGATACACAGGCATAAAAGAGAAGCAAGTTTACATAGATGGTGGGCAGCTACAGGCATAAAAGAGAAACAGCTTTGTTACTATTGAACTACTTGTAATTCTTTGATCAAGATTCTCAGTGTTACTATGTGCCTTTATAAAAAAGATGGAACACCCTGAAAGCAAAGACTTTCCTCTTTAAGTATTAATTTACTTGAAACCATGATTTTCATGTGTAACAAGCAGTAATAATGTATTTATGTTTTAGCAATTTGTAAAATTTTTGTTCACAGAAGTGGTACATCAGTAATGTTTTTATTGTTCTCTCATGGACCACGGTTATGGTTGGGGATTTCTTCAGCCCTGTGATTTGAGGGGACTGAATTAGTCCTATGTTTCTCATACAGTTTATGAGACTATGCAATTCTGTGCACTTTGCATAGCTAATGTTTGAGCTGAAATCTCAAAGGGCAAATAATTTGAAAAATTTCAGCAGTATTGTGGGAATTACTTCTGCATATTCTTGTGTTTGTATCCATTTACATGGAGGACTGTATAACTACAAAAAAATCTGGTAACCTTGGAATGCAACTTCCTATTACTGGGTGTCTTGATTTAAATATTTATGGTTTTGCATGTATGATTTGTATGGGTGGTTTTTTGTTTTTTTTCCCCTCCTTGGATGTCAGAATTTCTGACTAAGAGGTTGGGAACCAAAAATATTGCTGCTTTTTTTTATGTCCCTGGAGAATGTCACCTGCCTATATAGTACCCTTATTGGAAACTACACATTCTGGGGTAGGACAGGTAATGACACAGAATTGCTCTGGGGAAATGGTAAGTAATGTTGACCAGTTAGTATCTAGTACTTCCAGCTGTTCTTTTCCTACTTTGCTTTGTTTTTTTCTTGATTAAACAATGGACTTTCCTGTTTAGTTTTTGCATTTCTTATATTACAAATGGTGGGGAACAGCTTTTTAAGTCATAGAAAGGCAGAGGTTGTCTGGATCCTAGGTTTCCTAAGAAACTGGGGTTTTTTTAGGTCTGCACAATCTCTTGAGGATTTGATAGCTGCTGTAACCATGCAGTCAGGAAGATTTGTATGATAATGTCTCCCAGGCAGCACAGCTGATGAGGTATATTGCTGCAGTACTGAAATGTGGTAGTACAGCTTCTATTCATTTTTATCTTCCAATTTCATTGTCATAATGCACTGCGAAATCTAATGTGGCACTTGGAAGCATGCCAGAAAAGGATACTACCTGTGGAAGGAATAAATGCAAAAAAGGATAATACCTGCAGAAGGAAGAAATGCTGCCAGATACATGAAACTCTTCTGGGGAAAAGAAGCAGATCCATTCTGATGAATTAGTTAAATTAGGCTTTTTACATTTTTCAGCCAGTGCTGGTGGTTGCAGCCGAGCCCTTTAGGCTCTGCTAGCTGTGAACAATGGAGTTGCAGATTTTTTATTTTTTTTTTTCCCTCTTAAAAGAATGTTAAACTGATGCTCGGTATTTGCGATAATTTTGGCCCCTCCTACTGTGTCAATTGAAACCACTCCCTACATAACCAAAACAAATCATTCCCCATGATTCTGAGGATATTTTACATTTTGGTACAAGCTTCTGTGCATTGAACTACATTTTGTAGACTGTACATTTTTAAAAAAGGAAAGTGATTTTTTTTTTGGAGCCAGATAAGGATTATTCAAACAGCACCTCATTTTCAGAGCTCAGAAGCACAGCAAATTAATCTTGAAGCAGTAATCTGCTTTAATTTTAAATACTGGAATATATAATCTGTTAATTGTTTTAGTATTGATTTCTATTTTCCGTTAGAAAATCCAATACGAACATTTAAATTGCTATTAAAAGTATTTCAGATTACATATTTATGAATTTAAAACAATAATCTCAAATCATGCCACAGACTTCAGATCTGATCTTTGAGTATCTTACTCTGATCTTGAGCTTCAGATCTGATCTTGAGTAGCTGTAGTGTTGAGTAAATTTTAGCACAGGACTTATTGTACTTATATGTATTTAGTTTCTGTATTTTTCATTTCAATTGTGCCTTTTTCATGGCTTGGATGACTTATATTTCCCACTGGTTTGATGAAGACGATTGGTATGAAGGACAACAAAGAGTAAGAATTGCTTAAAGTAATATTTTCTCTTTTACTGCTTTTATATTTTTCTTCTTTAAGCCGCTCTTTATTATTATATTGATAATATCAAAAGTAGTATTTCTATAGTGGTACTAGGAAGAAATTTTTAGTAGTTTTAGTGAGGTCTTGAATCATAAATAAAGCTTATTCAAAATGAGCTTTTGGAAAACTAATGTTGGTAGCTGGATAAAAGGTACTGGAAGTGTGACAACCACCTACTTGCATTTTTTAGGGTGCATGATTTAACAAGTAGTAATTTTTTCATATGCAATGAGATGGAAAGCAAACATTTCATTTTATTGAATTAGAAAAAGTTAATATACCATGCATGGAGAAAAATAAAATAGTTATAATTAGTAAATAGGGTAAAAAAATATTTGGGAGATGCTAAATTCACCTAGGGTAATTTCCAAGCTGGAAAGCTTTATGTTTTTATTAACATTTTTCTGAGGAGGAGTTGTTACTATAGCAACATTTGCAGGAGAACTTGGATTTTTTTTCTTTAGCATTCATTAGCTGCATGTCTACAGCTGCTTTCATAGACTTATGGTGGGAGATGAATACAGGTCACATTTCTTTTACTGTATTAAGCTCTTTTATGGTACCTTATACTTCTGGGATTTCCTTTTATTGTTTTCACAGTGTATGGTCAGCTAATGGATTAGAATGCGGGAGATGCTACTGAAAGCAGCTGCTTTAATTGTATTATTGTGTATTACTTGATAATGTCAGCTATATGCTCCTAAGTATAAAAATTTGGCAGGTATTAATACTGTTCCACTGTTCTCATTTTACATGTCACTCAGGATATGGATGTTTCAGATGTAGAATTACCTTTTAATAGCTGTCATCAGGGATTTAGATATGAGATGTGTCAAGAGGTAACTTTATCTGAAATCAGAACAGTCTTGGCAATTTGCAAGCAGAAAAGCAATCTTCTGGTGATTCTTGTAACTCTGTATTGGAAGATGAGAACCGACTCTTATGCAGACTCCTAGATGCTTCATACTGTGATCATACATGGTTGTATTCATATCTCTCTGTATTACACACATTATCTGCAAACGATGATTAAGCAGTACTCCATAGATAATGGCTTTGTTATCACTGCTAGACGGTTTCATATTGATTAGGTGTGTAGTCCAACATTGCTGGTGATGTATAGTTAGAAATGTCAGCATTTCTCTATGCTTGATTTCAAACCTAGTATGGCTCTTTAGATTATCCTGTTAAAGTTGCACAATAAAGGGTATTCTAGTTAAATGTACAAGTAGTATAGTCAAGACAGTCAAAACCACTACTTTGTAAGACTTACTATGTTGTGATTTTTTCATATTATTGCTTTATATTTTCTGGGCAGGGTATATGTCTTGGATTAATAAATTTGGGGTTTATTTCTAGCGTTTGTTTCTGTAAAATAGTCTCGGGCTGTGATTTCAAGTTTCAAACTTTCTTCCCTTTTGAAGCCAGAGATCTTGTGGTTAAATTAGTTCTGGTAGTGATTTGGGTCCCAAGTTTATTGTGGAGTCTTAAAATGGCTGTGAACACCAATAGAACACTTGTTCATTTCAAATAATCTTTTAAATCAGAGTATTATTTTCCTGGTCAGTGTCTGGATAAGTGAATGCACATTTTGAACACTTTCTAGGTTGTCATAGGTTAGGAAATGTCATCTGCAAATTCTGGTTGCAAGACTCTAGCCAAAGCTTCTTGTATTTGTGAGGAATCTTGTTGAAATTCAAAGCCTTGTCCAAGGCACCCTTACCCTATGATTAGCCTTCTAATTATCTGGGAGCTATACATGGCCTGTGTGCCATGAATTGTATGGAAAATTAGAAAAAACTTTTCCAGTTTTTGCAATCTATACTGCTTTGTGGTAAACTAGCAACCAGCCTGGCACTTTAATAAGCAGTAGACTACCTTGATAGAATTCTCCTGCAAAGTATGAAGGGCTTCACTTTTGTAGAGAAGTACATGTGTAAGCCTACATGATTATCTACATTCTTACTACTATTATAGTTGGACTTTGTTTATCTTTTGCCCAGAAGCAGTTGCTTGAGTGATGTATATTGTCTCAGACTATTGAGAGACCTGCACTAGTAACTGCAGTTTAGTACACCACATCAAGACTGAAAATTTGTTAGCATTTTGCAGTACTCCAAAGTAGGGAGAACTTTTATTTATTTTGTCAAAGTTCATTGGCTTTTAAGCTGCATATATACCAGAGTATTTCCAATAACCCTTATTTCATGGGTCAGGACAAATTAATAAAAATTTAATTTCTTAACATGGCTATAATATGCTTGGTGTTCCCCAGCCCCACTGGAAGAACATCAGTGCTGCATATGTTTGTGTTTTCACATGAGTCTCAGTACTATTGTGGCTGACGTCAATCAGAAGTCATTTTTTGCTCTGTCTTGCTAACATGCCAAGATTTCTACATAAGTATGAAGATTTTTTATGTTTTTAGCAAGACAAAATGATTGTCCATTATCTGGTGCTTCTAACTGGTCCCACTGGATAGGGTAATGAATTTGAAACTCTGTGGTTCACAGGGGACATTTTCATCTCCAATGAATTTGATTTCCCTCCAAAGATGGGTAGATATAACTAATGTCTTTAAGGAGATATAATGCGATATAATGTCTTTATATCACTAAAGATCTTAATTATTATGTTAGCATTGATTTGTTGATAAAAATTTTGGTACCTTGGGACAATAGTCTGGATGACATATAACATTATATGTCAAACATACAGGAGTGACAGCAAGCTTTCCACATCAGAAAGGATACAAACCTGATGGGAAGATAATCACAATAGAATGAACAGAAGCAGAGGAAACTAGCACTTTACTGCTTGTAGTTGTTAAGAAACTACACTCTGTATACACACAAGCATATTGATTAACATAAGGCTACTGTATATCCACTTTTGTATGCATGCCATATTGCATATCGACTCATTTGCATAGGTCATACACCACATGGATCACAATCAAAGCACATGTGGCATCTGTAGTTGCTTGTTCTTGATAGTTAGACATTTCTGGATACTGATAACATCAAGCACTGTATTGATAATGAACGTATAAAGTGATGGGTTTAAAGAGCTATTATTATTTTAAAAGTGTTATTGTAGTGCAATTGGAAAATACAGCAAGCAGTGAAATACATTGAGCGGCTGAGGCAGATAAAAAGGAGTTAGATTAAAATTAAAATGGTGCCTGTTAAAGAGCTGCAGTTGCCAGGCTACTGACTCTGCAGTGTTGTGTGTGGTGTGACACAACAGTCAGTCTTTTCTCCTGCATCCTGTAGTAACTGCATTATTCTGTGAACATCAAGGTTTAGCTCCTCCTGTCTGTCAAGTAAAGTGATTTCATTCTACAATCAGAGCAATATTTTCCATTTTTGGGACCAGCAAGGTATTGGAATGAACATGGACATTCTAAAGTGCTTTGCAAAAAATGATACCTATGCTAAGGTAGGGATTATTAGGCATTTATCTTTAAGCTATTTATATAAAGCCATGGTATGTATCTAGTCAATTCAGTTGTTATCTTAAAATTATGATATACCAAATTTCAGTTTAATATGGTTGGTTGTTGGGGTTCTTTTCTATATTAAGCAACAAGGAAAGACCTAGAATGTTACTGCTTCTGCCAATTGAAAAGAAAGGGTTTTACTGTCCTCCCTCTTTCCTTCATCTCCTTGGAAACTGTGAGCACACACTGCTAGCTTTCCCAATGTGGTATACGTTTTTTACATGCACAGGGGTTTTTTTCATTGTA
This sequence comes from Luscinia megarhynchos, assembly GCA_034336665.1. Taxonomy (NCBI): domain Eukaryota; kingdom Metazoa; phylum Chordata; class Aves; order Passeriformes; family Muscicapidae; genus Luscinia; species Luscinia megarhynchos. Next base: position 34,746,184 of record CM067566.1, on the reverse strand, counting down.
TACTTAAGAGTCAAATATAGTTACTTGTACATCCCTTATTTCAAAATAAAATGCTTTCTTACAGAGTATAAAAAAATCTCCATTGTATAAAAACGCACCATGATTGATATAATACATATTTTGTTATGCTGCATTTCTACATTTTTGTCATTTTACTCAGGCTGTTCTGATGAATGCATTTAATTATACTCTGCTTACTCTGTTAAGTATGCTTAACAGAAATCTATAATGTTTGAAAAGATTTCAGGAAACTGCTTTAAGACATGATACCTATGAGAGCAAGTCAGTATTCCACACAACTGTCATTTCTTCTGGATATTATCATACTGAATTTCAAGGCAATTTTTTCCTCTTATAAAATGGTATATCATTACAAAGAGCAGGAAATAATAACAAGTTTAAAACAATAAATATTAGTAAATAAAACACAAATACTTTTCTGTAATAAAGCTCAATATTTTATATATGTAACTTTTTTACATATACTTAAATAGGGAAAATTTAGTCAAAGTATAAGAATACTTACTAAGCATGGATTCTTAACTCAGTGAAATAATGATATATTACAAAGCAACATTTTTCATCTAAAATTGAAAAATTTCATCTATTAGCATTTTTATAGAAATCACTGCAGAATCCTACAAGACAAATCTGTTGTTACTCTGAGAGAAAAATCTGTGGAATTCTGTTTTAGCATCTGTAAATTATCTTAGCTTTATGATTAATTTTACCTGTAATCAAACTGCAAATTAAACAAGACTTAAGTCATATTTTCTTACAAATTAAAATTTCAGCAAGTCAGGAATTTTTAGCTCCTATATGAAAACGTAAAAAAGAGTATCTGTACAATGTAAGAATATTTTATTATTATTATGAAGTGAACAGTTGTGTAGTCTTAGGTTCTACATAGTTATCAACTTTTTTATCAGTCTTCCATGGATGGCTTTCAGGTGGTAAAACTCAAAGCTAAACCTATGATAATCTAATATTTTACAGCTAATTCTCTCCAGCTTCACATGGCTTTTTTTTAAATGTTCTTTATCAGTTTGCTGACACACCTAGAGTTTTAACCATTGTTTTCCCTGGTGGAATCAAGAACAGAACCCAAAATTTCCAGTTCCAGATATTCTTTGCTTTCATAAAATAGTTATCTAATCAGCTGGGGGACTTTAATTTCAGAAAAAGTGATTTTTAATAGTGCCAATTATTTTTTCATGGAAACTAGAAGAAGTCTGTTCGAATAACCCAGATCCGAATATTTCTCTGCATATGTAATTTATACTTTATTTGCACAGAAGGGACCTCTGAAATTTGTAATTTTACTGAGCAAAAAAGAACACTAAATGGCAAAATTGGAATTTGGAAGCTGTTTTTGCCATGTGATGATGTTGATTCTTTAAGCAATTAGATAAATTTCTCTCATATCATTTAGAACATGAGAACAAGGAGCTGCAAGATGATAAAATTTATAGAAATATTTTCCCTGGAATCTCTAATTTGCTGCAGAAGTCAGAAGAATGAATATTATTGACAGACAGATAGGAAGTCTAATAGCCAAAGCACTAGTCTGCAACAAAGCTGGATCTCATAATTTGTTTTTCTGTATATTTCTGTTCTGCTGTTGCAGTCTCTTTTACCAAAATTTTCAAAGGTTACATGTGAGTGTTTAATTTCCTTCAGTCGTTTAGTACTCACTCAGAATGTTTAAGCACTTAACCTAGGGCCAGTGATATCTTTGAGACGATCGGTCTCAAACATTCAACCGATCCTGATCTTCTGCTAAAGAAGCCCCCAAAATAAGTCACTCTCAATTTTTTTCTTTTTCTGTCACACTTTCCAAAGTGAGAGAAACATGATGTCATGGAATTTGCTACCTTTAATTATTCATTACTATTTACTTGCCAAGCAGAGGAGAAAAATTCATTTTTATCCCTTGTATAAATGCATTAAAATAAAACTTTGATAATATTTAGGCAACCAGCTTTTAGTCGATAGTAACCAATAGGTTCCTTTGAGTGCTGTAGATCACTACTTCAACACCTGTATAAAGTTTGTTCTGCATGTGCCTTAATACTACTGTCATCCAGAAAAATATTTCCCCCTCTATATTTGACATCAAGTAGGTCAAAAGTGATCTACAGCAACACATCTGTGCTAAACTATTACATAGCAATACTTTGCATAACCAAGCCTTTTACTTCATCAGGAGTTGCTCCCTCAAAATACTTGAGTGCCCTTGAAGTCTCATTTCTTGTTAATTCCCTTTCCTTTGTGGAGCTTGAAATGCTACCTAACACTTGGTAAATTTAACACAGCTCTCCTTCTCTTTCAGGTTTATAGTCTTAGCTCTTTGATCTAAAGATGTCATCCTCCATACTCCATGTAATACTTTCCCACCTAATGTCCCTCAGTCCATTAATGTATCCACAGCATAAAAGTGACCCTGAGACATTCTGTTAGTAGGTAACAAGTTGACATTATCCTAAATGAAATGGGGGCTAGGTAAATAATTGGTCTGGCCCAGCAAAGCATTTCTTGCATTTTTATGTTGAAGTCAGTTTTTTCTGAGCACAGCTGGTACTGTGAGACTAGTTTTGAACGTGGAAAGCATAGCTTGCTGTACAGCAATGTTACCCTAAGACTTGCTTTTGATTTTTAAAAGTTCACTTCAACTTTTTTGTTAAACAGTAATTATTAAGAAAAGTTAGAAAGCTTCTCCGGAAAGGATGATAATAAGGAGGATAATATGACAAAAAGTTGTTCTATGCAAGTGGTTTGAAGACCTTTCTACATGTTGATTTTACTTAAAACTATTAGTATGTGGTTTATTTTGTCTGGCTGTCAGCAGGAGATGAATGGGAGAGCAGAGAAGGCAGTAAACTGTAATAGAGAAAGTATTGAACCGGACCACAGAAGAATGTGGACACAATGAACTGTTCCAGCTAGTACAAATCAAGAACTAGTCAAGGTTTTATGGACACCCCCCACTCCCCCCTCCCTTTCTTCCAAATGGATTGTTGTGAACTGTCTTAGGCACCCTTTCTTGTGTGGTCCTGTAGCCTCTGAACATCTACTTGTTCCTTCTTCAGATACATTCATTTGTACCTCAGGCGAGTTATATTTTTTAAGTAATGTATAAATTATTTATGGGAAGAAAAATGTATTATTCTATTCTCTAGTATTTTCTCATCTTGGAGTCTAATGAATTTCTGTTTTAAAGGCAAAAATGTCACATGTGAAACAAGTGGGTCTTTTAGCTGCTGGATGTCAGCCATGGAACAAGGATATATGTGCTGCTAGTGGGGACAGATTTGCCTACTGTGCTACGCTTGCTGTTTATATTTATCAGGTAAGATTATTCTTGTTTCTCAGTTTAGTTATACTTTTACATTGTTGTTGATCTCACTTTGAACCCTTTCAACAAATGTTTCTGAAAGTATGGTTGCTGCTGAGAAGATATCTATGTAAAGCTCAATATTCCATTCAAGATATCCCTGAAGTTGTATGTGCCAAGGATTGTTTTTGGAAGACAGCTTACAGTGCAGTAAACATTTGAGATGAGTGAAGTTCAGTGATAGAAGTCTGAGTTCTGAGGGAGAGATGGAGCAATTCCACAATTCCATTTGAAGCTGTAATATAAGATAGTCTTTTTGCACAGTGGATTAAAATGGTTCAGAGTTGTGGGTTCAGTGACCCATCTTTATTTAATTTGGAGCCTGAACTCCTCAGCACTGTTCTTTTGAAGTTTCTAATTGCTGTACATCAACACCTAACATAAAAAACACCTAAAAATTAGAAATGCTGTGACATAGAATTTTCAGATGGGGAAATATATCAGTAAATAAAGGATGTACTTACTTTAATTTTAAGAGTTATACTGGTAATAGGATTAAAATGAACAAAATTTACTGTGTCATGTTTGGGTAAATTATTTTTAACTGTTCTAAGTAATTTAAAAAATGAGAAGGATTTCAAACTCATTTTTATATTGTCCTGTTTACTCCCTTGGAGATTGCTAAATAAAGCATTTTAGGATTGAGTACACTTCTAAATGCAATATAATAATTTATAAGTGACAGGAAGCTAGACATACAATTGTTTTTTGGATAGTTGGATGTCGGGCAACCTTTCTTTCCAAGTCAAATGCATGAGAATTTATTTTATTGGTATGTCAGGTACTCACAATAGTTAAATGCACAATAAATTAATTCTTAATCTAATACTGTTATGTGAAGTATTCTCCAACCCAGAGGTATTTAAAGTAAGTTTACAAAAAATGTATTTCTGAAATGAATTTTACTATTTGTTTAGCTGGATCACCGATACAATGAATTCAAGCTCCATGCGATTATGTCTGAGCATAAGAAGACAATCACAGCCATATCTTGGTGTCCCCACAACCCTGACGTGTTTGCAAGTGCCAGTGCAGATAGTTTAGTGATCATTTGGAATGTGAATGAACAGAAAGTTGTGGCCAAGCTGGAAAATACAAAAGGTATTTTAGACATGGAGATCTATTTTATTCATTCAACTTGATCCATGGGTATGAGAAATACTTGATGTAGTGTAAATTCTGTAGTTGGTAGGCTGGAGTTTTAACAGTTGCCTAACACAATATTCTTGTCACATTTTTTGCAGTTTATTTTTGAAAATAATGATAGTGTGTTTGAGTAAATTGCTGTCAACCATGTTGTATTTGGTAAAGAAAGACATTCTTTTTCTCTAAAGAAGTTGACTGGTTCAAGAATTAACTTTGCTAATGATTTCTTATTGAACAGAGGAGGAAAAAAACCCAAAATCAACATTATTTTCATCACTGTATAAAAGGATAAAAATTTATATTTTTAAATAATAAATTTCCCAATTACTTTAGCTAAGTGACAGCAAAAAAAAGGTAGCCTTAACAGATTCAAGCATAAATCATCAATGAATTTCAACAACAGCTTTTGTTTAGATACCTTGGTGCTTGTCTACCTGAATCTTGTCTCAAGCCTTGAAACTTCTGGAGATTGTATTACAAGTCTAGGGGGTTAAGCATCTGTGTTACAGTTACATTTCCCTGCCCAGTTCTGATTTATGCCATTTAGTCAAAACCAGTACCTGTATTTCTGGTTCTTATAGTCAGTCTCATCAGGTGTCCTTGACTCCTACATTTTCATTCTTGGAAAGTGAATGCAACCCAAGAACAGTCAGAATCTCAGGGCCTAATAAGCTATTTTGGGACTCCCTGCTCTGTTCTCTCCAGAGCATTTAGGGATACCTGTGTAAATCATTTATATCTTGCATATCATACAAAAGAAAACTCCACAGTTCTATTCTAAAAGAAATGTTGTATCAGTTCATGCATGAATATACATGCTGGTGCTTATTTTTCAATAAGTACTTTTTTCAATAAGTATTTTCAATGCATTGCTTGGTTAAAAATCTACTTCAGCCAATGACTACTATCTTGGGTTTCAACCAAAACTACTACACATGAAAGAAGTGTTGTTATTACTATTTTAATATTTTTAGAAACTAATTAAAGATAATATGTTTAATCCTTCTATTGGTTTCTCTTTTCGTACCTCTTACACTGTATAAAGGAATCTAAATGCAGTTTTAAGTTTTCAGCTTGAGGAATATATCTTACTTTCATTTATTCTTTCAGACCCACATTATTAAGTTATGAGGATGATGAAGGTTTGAGACGTTAAGATCAAAATTCTTAAATAGGGATGCCTACAGTTAGGTATTAAACAACTGATTTAAAACTGTCATGTATCTAGAAGAAAGCTATCAAAAGTTCCCTTTTATTATAGAGCTAGCTTTCAGATTTTGTCACAAATATCTGCTTCTGTTAGCTTTATCTCTAAATTTCATTGTATTTTGCAAAACAGGCATTTGGAAATTTTCAGTATTTTAATATCTTAATAGCAAATAGCTTACAGTAAAACATAGTAGTAAATGAAATTCTGAATGAATGAAAGTATTGTTTGCAGGATCAGATTTATCATCTTTCAAATGTTTGATTGTCTTTGGCATTGAGAAATATAGGTATGAAATATGGCCCATCAAAGTAGCATAAAAATAATTTGGGAAATAATTTTACTCCTTGCTTATGGAAATCTGCGGTTCACTTTTACACTGTAAGATGTTCACACAGTTCTCTAAATTTCAGTCGAGCAATTTTTATGGGGAACAATTATTTCTATTGTTTTTCAAGACAATTGCTGATACTGAGTCAAGGAAGACTACACAGAATTTTGTATCCTGGTTCTTACAAGGTTTACCTGTATGTTTCAGGAATTCCTGCATCCCTTGGCTGGTGCTGGAATGCAGTTGATGCAGTTGCATTTGTGTCCCACAGAGGTCCGCTGTATGTTTGGACTATCTCAGGACCTGACAGCGGGGTAACTGTGCATAGAGAAGCACATAGTTTCTTGTCAGATATCAATCTGTTTAGATGGCATCCAAAGAAAAAAGGAAAGGTGGTATTTGGACATACTGATGGAAGCCTATCTATTTTTCAACCAGGTAAAGAGCTCATGTGGCAAAATATTTAGATTTATATATGTATAACTTGTTTCTCCTTATTCTTGTAATTCTGCACTTTTTAGTTAGATTCTATAATGTAGCTACATACATGCATTTTTTTCTTGATTCATATTCCTATTCCTTCCATATCACAAAAATATGTTTTCTTCGATAAAGAATTCAGAGCATTTTCTTTATGTCTCCTCCCTTTTGTGACCAAGATAGGACTGCAATTTTTTGACAGCTGCAATAAACATTTACTTATTGAGAATGATAACAGCCATAATCTTCTACTGAATTATATTTCCCTGCAAGTTTCTTTTCTTCTGAATGGAAAGACTTGAATCTTTTGTTTACTTTCCTACTTTTGTTCTGGAGATCTCTGTTTCTTGTTTTAGAATCCTCTACAATTTTATAGGTAGAATCTCATGTCACGCTTAATATTATCTTTCTGGTTCTATTCTGTTAAAGGATAGACAGGAAAATATTTATCTCCTTTTGTCTGAAATCCACCACGCACATTTGTGCATAGTTTATAAATAGTCTAGTTGTCTGCTAACTGCTTCTTCTTCCTTGAATAAAAATTGATTTTCAACTTCGTGAGAAAAACTGGTCTTTAAATAATGTGTTCGTTTTACACATTATAGAGTTGTTCTCCAATTTCTTTTCTTTCAGTTCACTCTACTAAGCTATCACACAGGATGTCACAGAGAATACAATCTCTTGCTTCTGTAGTGCTGACTGGATTAGCACTGGCATTGGGAAAAGGAAATACATTTTAATATGATAACATCTAAGTATTTATCAGACTGACACTTTTTATGAAGTCTTGCTAAAATGGTTTGAATATGAAAACAGAAATAATAAGAAAAATATTTAAAATATCAAAAATGTGTTCTGCAAATGAAAATATAATACAGGCTAAGAAAATCTGGGCAGCAGCAGTTTTGTATGTATTCAAGTTGCTGTAAAAAGATTGTTTAAGGAAAATTATCCATTACTGTTGGGGAATAAAACTATTTGCATCAACTCAAAATTTAGATTAGATTATCACAAGAATGTTGCTTTTCTCTGTATTTAGGATAGGTTTTTTTATTGTAATACTACACATATTTATTAAAATAATTTTAAAAATAAAAAATATACAAGTTTTTTCCTATTCTCAGCATAGTCAAGATTCTTCATTTCCAACAGAGAAATAGAATTTGAAAGCTGGGTCAAAATTTTCTGCATAAATAGCAGACTACACCTATTTTTCACTGTTGTTATCTACTTGGTTTTCTCTGGATATATTTTCTCTGGATATATTATCTTTTTTATTAACTCTAGACTGTGCATTATTGCATCAGAACATTTAGTGGGAAGAAAATATATGCAAGAATATAAGAATAATACCCAGTTTTTAGGGAAATTCAATGCAGTCATATAGAGATAAATGTTTTCTCTTTCATTTGTTCTCAAAACAGGCCCAGCTTACTTAAATGACCTGTGACTCAGTTGCATGATTCATACTGTTCATGTCTTCTTTTAATGGAAAACAAATTTAGCAGTTAGGGTTTTCATGAGGTTTGCTTTTAGACTCTTTTTTTGAAACCCAGGTAAAACTGAATCGGCTCCTAGATACACACTGTCTTATACTCTCCCACCAGGTGGTTGTGCTTTCTTGGGGCTGAAGTGTTTGAATATGGGTGGCTTCAGTCACTCGAGGACTTTTTGTTTTTTAGCTCTTGTATAGCTAACTGAAAAATGACAATTCTACTTTGTTGTCTGTGAAACAAAAAAGGTGAGCTGTAATATAAGCAGGTGACATTGTTTAAAAAAGTGAGAGTTCTCAAGTTTTTTGCAAATTAAAGCAATTGCCATACTTCTACTACTGTTATTCCCAATACTTCAGATGAGTAAAAAATGGAATCAGGAAATTGGTTCATGCTGTTAATTTTCGTGCAGTCTTAAATTATTTCTCCCATTTGTGGTAACTGATTTTATAAAGTTGTCCTAGATGTAATATATATGAAACAGTACCAAAATTGAAAATCAGATTGAAGCTGAGTAATGGAAGGTTACATTTCCTTATTTCTAGAAAAGCAGTATTTTTATTTTTTTAATAAGATCACAACTTCAAAATTACATATCTATTTCATTTGGACTGTATACTGTCTCATAAAACTAAGATTAATCTCTCTGTAAAAATAAAAAGTGGGAGATAAGTATGATATTAAAAAAAAATGTGGGTTTTGGTAATATGGATCATCAAGTGAAATATCATCTTTTTCATAGGTGTCAGACTAGATACTTAATGGTCTGTTTTGGCTATAGAATCTATAAATGATTCATAGCTGCACACAGTTTTAAAAGAGAAAAAAGTCTAAAGGCAGTTGTTCAGAAAAAGCCTTTTACTGCCACAATGTTTTTCTGGTTCAAACTGCCTTTTTTTTGCCTGTATTTGCTGTGATGTGCAGATTTACTGACACTAAAAAGGCTTGGTTTTTATGCTGTGCTGCAGACCTTTCCTCACAGCAATTCTTAGAACAATGTATATGATTTAACATACTTTTCTTTCCTATAAAATTATGTTTATAATCCTGAGAGCTGTTTCTGGTTTCTGCTGTATTAAAGTCAAATCTGATAGAAAAAGAAATACTCTAAATCAAATATTGCAAAGGTAGCTCCATTACTTTCACTGATGCAGACAATAGAGCAGGCTAGTGAAAATTTTGGGGGGAGAGCAAAAAATTATGTTTGCCAATCTTGTAACTGTTGAAAGGGATATATTTGGTTTAATTTTTAAATAACCTGTTTTCTTGTGCACTTTAAAGGTTCTAAAAATCAGAAACATGTCTTAAGACCAGAGTCTCTTGAAGGAACAGACGAAGAAGATCCAGTTACAGCTCTGGAGTGGGACCCTTTGTCAACTGATTACCTTCTTGTTGCTAATTTGCATAATGGTATTCGACTTGTTGATTCTGAATCTCTGTCCTGTATCACAACTTTCAGTTTTCCCAGTGCAGCAGCATCTGTTCAATGTTTAGCCTGGGTTTCTAGTGCACCTGGAATGTTTATAACTGGAGGTAAGGGTTTATTTCCTGATTTATATAAAGATAACAAATACAGGACTGAGTCTTCAAAATGGATCCTCCAAGTTTGATTTTTCTGTTTCATAATATTTTTACAAGTAGAAGCGTGCATGAATTGTACAGAAGAAGACCATAACACAAAACTGGAAAATAATAAAACTACACTGAGCAGTTTTTATGTTTAAAAAATTTTAGCTACATAAATATGCAACTTTCTACAAGTTTTTAATGCTAAATAATATTTTCCTCATGCACTCTTTAGCAAAAAAATATATTAATTCCTTTTGGAATAGGAATAAAAATGCATTGTACTAATTGATGTCATTTTGAAGATTTAAACAATTAAAAGAAGAAAAATATCTATTTCCTGTCTCTTTTCTATGCCATAGACATTATGGCTCAGGTTGAACTAATAAATTAGGAAGCTAAGACTGGCAGAATATTTTATAATGAGGGAGTTTCCATAGAATTTATCGTGTGTTTAAATAGCTAATATTAATAATGACTGTTGTTAGTAGAGATATGTCCATGGTGGTGAATGGAGGATAAATGGAATGCCATGGATGTTACACTAGATGATCTCCAGAGGTCCCTCCAACCCTGACTATTCTGTGTTATGGAGCTGATAGTGCCTGCTTATAAAATTATTCTTAGGACTTGAAGTTTAATTCACTGCTCTATATTTGTACAAATCAGTCCTCAAATCACATACCTCCATGTTTTGTTTTGTTTTTTAAACCTCAGATTCTCAGGTTGGTGTATTACGTGTTTGGAATGTTTCACGTACAACACCTATAGATAATTTTAAATTGAAGCAGACTGGTTTTCATGGCTTGCATGTGCTAAGTTCTCCTCCAAAGAAAAAGTGTAAGTGTAATTTTGATTGTTATTCATTGTAATGGCTGCAACTTCAAAAAATCTTATTTATGAGTCCTGTTATGTCCAGATCAATCTCTGTAGGATTGGTCAGCTATTTAGTTCTTAATTAAAGTACCTTGGGCTTCTAGTGGATTAGACAAATGCATAAAGGATCCAGTACCTTATAAGGTCCTTCTTTAGTAGGCCAGGCTTCATACAGGAATTCTCCATTTCTTTTGTTTCAAATCTCATTACAATTCAAGCATTTTACTCTTTATAATTTTACTTAGTATTGAAATAAGAAATAATCTTCTCTCTTTGTCTTTTGCTTTATATTGTTAAGCATGTTCATCACAGTATCCTACCAAAAATCACCATACATCTTCAACAAGTGAGGCTCTTCCTCCTCCAACTTTAACCCAAAACCAAGAATTTTCTCTTCCTCCTGGTCATACCGTCTGTTGCTTCATGGATGGTGGAGTGGGGCTTTATGACATGGGAGCCAAAAAGTGGGATTTCCTTAGAGATTTGGTATGGTTCATCTCTGTCTTTGAATAGAGAGCTTATTTGGCTTATGCACTTTCTTCTAACAGCAAAAAACTGGAGAATGAAGTCTTTGCAGTACTTTAAAGCAGTTTCTATTGTTAAAAAGAGCCTAAATTTCTAGGAAACAAAATGGCAGTTCTGAAGTTTAAAGTAATCTTTTATTGGAAATTTCTGACTTCTGCTGGAAATATTCTGGTGGTTTGTTTTCAACCAGAAATAAAGATTTAAGGATTTATTTTTTGTTTATTTATTTTTTAACTGAAATTTTAGTTTGATGGCGTTCTCAGAAATTTTCTCTAGTGGGTTTTCTATAATTCAGTATAATGAATCCAATCAGAGAGCTATATGGTGAATGCACTCAGTTTAACATTACAAAAACATTTTTAAGAATTATTAAATTTTCTTTGAAGCTGAAAATCAGAAATAGATTTAACATATATTAGAAGACCCTGTTCTTCAGCAGTCTTTTGCTTATTGAGGTTCTTGAAGATATTTCTTTTTTCCTCTTTCCAAGTTCCCTTTTCACTGAAAAAACCCCAAACAAGCAAGTAATTTTCAGCTCTGTATATTTTCCCATATGCATGTGAATAGAGGCTTTTGATTGGTTTTCTCTTTCCATTTTTATTGAGTTTGATCCTGTAAAGCAACTGAGACTTAAAAAAAATTCTTACATAATGCCTATGTTTCATATATTTACCAACTTAAATTTTACAAATGCATGTTTTGGAATACAACTAATTGATACATGAAATATCTAAGGGATTGAATTTTAAACCACAATAGAGCATAGACTGTATTGAGAAACACAGAATATTCAGTGAGATACTAGACAACTTGTAGAACATGCTTGAAATACAGAGCTTTATTTTTTCAGTCAGGTACTTTTTACCAAAAGGGGAAAACCATTCCTGTTTTAAAAAATTAAGGGTTTGGTTTTGGGCTTTTTTGTTTAATTTTTTTTAATTCAATTTTTTAGCAGCATCATTCCAACAGAAAATGCTAACAAGTTCCTGACATAATGTACCCTTTGTGGGTTTCAGGAAAGAATTTTTCTGGTTTTAATAATAATCTATGAAAGAGCATGTTATAATCCGAGTTATTTTATGCCTTTAAATTTTGACTGATAGGCCTAAATATAAAGAGGTTTTGGAACTCTTAATCGATCTGACAAGTAAATTAAATACAGTGTATTTTAGAGTTTGATCTAGAGTTGGACTATGAAAAAAGTCAAATGCATTAAAAATGGATTAAATATTTGTTTCATTTAAGGGACATGTTGAGACCATCTTTGATTGCAAATTCAAACCTGATAACCCTGATCTTCTTGCTACAGCTTCATTTGATGGCACAATAAAAGTTTGGGACATAAATACTTTATCAGCAGTTTATACATCTCCTGGTAATGAGGGTGTTATTTATTGCATTTCTTGGGCTCCAGGTAAGAATATTTTGCTGTGTGTCTAAATGTACTTTGAATTACCACTGACTGCAGAATTTGTCATATAAACATATTAGTTTTATATAGAAAGGCATCTTACAAGGTTTAAATAAAACTAAATTATCTGTGAAACCAGCAGAATTCAATGCTTTAGACCTTGCAGAAGCTTACCCTTCTGAATAATGCTCCCAGTATTTCATACTTAGAAGGGAGGGGAGGAAAATCTCCACTACATTTCTAACATGGCATTATGTAGATGAAAAAATGTCTTGCTTTGCATGAGAAGCAGCTACGTAAAGGAATTCAGATTATATCTTGTGCTGAAATAGTGGAACATATGTATTAAGCTCTTTTTCTTCCCTCTTTGTGTAGGAGTCTAATAACTGAAGCACTCTGCTTTAACCTTATTAGAATAGGAAGTATCTTTTCTACAAAGCATCTACTTTTTCTTAGACAAATCACTGGAGTCACTGGAAAATTTTGTTTTCAAAACTGTTCTATAACCCCCTTTGATGTTCCTGAAAATACACTTCTTGACACTATTGATAGTTGTCAGTCATTGACAATAGGCTGACTCCCTGTTGTGTTTTATTCCTTTGGACAGCAGATGTATTTTTAAAAAATCTAAATAATTCATCTCTCTGTTTTCACCTGCACTTTTAAACTCTTAAGAAATAATAACTGACAGGTGAAAAATATTGTGTTGAGAAGCTTAATGTAATCTGCATATGTGAAATAAATTTACACTTTCTTATTTCAGAAAGTCTCTTGCACCTTATACCTCTTCACAAATAATATGTCTTGCTATATGGAAATCATGGCAATATGAAATACAGTACTTATGCTTGGTTATTTAGTTTTGAAAATTAAATTCAATTTGTAGTTGTATCTCATGTTGGATGAGTAGTTTGCTGCAGGAGGAGTGTGGGATTGTTGCTTTTGATTTTGGTTTTGTTGGTTTTAAAAAACAAACAAACAAAAAAAAAACCATAAATTGGAAACACATGCTTCAGCTTTGTTACTTACCACCCTGTCCAGAACCTCCTGTCCCTCCCAGCCAGAACTTTTGGTACTTCTTTTACCTTACTCCCAGACAGTTCCTATCTGCCCTGTACTTTGCTCCTAATATATAATCTAATGTGTACTGCCATTTGTCTGGTCTCAGAAGACCTTTGAAAAAAAGTGATTAGTCCTTTTTCTTTTTTTCTCCCCCATCATTCTCCTACTTGACTTTATTTCCATTTTATATATTTACCTTGCTAGACTCCTCCTGCATAGATTGTATTTTCTGCCTCTGAAGCTTGGAATAAAATAACAGTCAAAACTTTCCCTATAAATCTTCTATTTATGAAAAGCATAGCTATATTAGGATAGGGAATCACTGTGGTGAGGAGAATTTGGTGACTTTTGAATTAGACCTGAAATGAATTTTCATGTTCTCACTGTGGACTTCTGTACTTAGATTTTCCACCCTGTAGAGTGTGGTTACAGATTCGGGTACATTCTTGATGGTCTTAGGTGCAGCAGTGGTGCAAGATTAAGAAAGCAAAATTCTGTTAGATGTTCTCTTTCATTTTTATGATTTGTCTTATATATAGGGAACTTTAAAGGAAAATGCTCTAGTTGCTACAACTTTTAGCTTGAGACATTGAGGTTACCTCTCTTTCAGTTTGAGTCATATGCATCATGATCATTAATTTCTTGCATGTAAGACTTTCAGCAGGCATTAAGATACTTTTTACAGCAGTAAAATTTTTATTTGACCATTCGTCTAAACAGGAATGCAGAAAAAACAGGTCAGGCTTTCACTGAAATTGATGTTTATGACTTATTAGCAAATGCTGGCCTTAAACTATGGAAAACTCATGTTCATGTACCATTGATGTCTTATGTTTACATTACGTTTCTTCAATTTAAAGTAGAACCACTGTCAAAGATTATTGTGATTTTATAATTATTGTAATATTTTGTGAACATCTTTCTTTAAAGGAAATCTGAACTGCATAGCTGGTGGTACATCCAAAAATGGTGGCTTTATCTGGGATGTTCGAAAAGGCAAAGTGATAACCAGATTCAGTGAGGTAAGATGAGATTACTACATTTTTTGTCTATGTGAATCTAGTGTCTATAAACAGAGATGGCAGAAGTAAATATGTTTTTAAAAGGTTCTATAGTATAAAAATCTATGGAGTTATGTAGGTGCCAGTTTACCTGTGTGGCAGAAGTATTTTTGCTTCCTCAGACCAGGTTTGTCATATGAGAGTGGTGAAGCACCAGATGGACTCCATTATCTTAAAACTGCTCCTGTAGGGATACATGGCAAAAGCCTAGCTGATTCCTTAACTGTGTAAGCATATATGGACATACAGACTCAGCATCAAAATGAAAATTGTGTTCTGTATTTTCAAACAAAAGGGCCAGAAAAAACTTTCAGTACTTGAAGTCTAGATGAATAAAGCTCCATTCTGCAGCACACTAAGCAGTATGACTCATTTAGTGGCTTTCCTTGTATTACCTGAAATTTATCCAGGCATTTTTAAGTCCTGAAATAGTAATATATTTTTTCACTGGGAGAAGGAGTTGTGTAATACTATGCTGTAGTATTTTATGCTGTTTTGTGTTTTCCTAGTATATAGCTGTGATTTTCAGACATAATTATTTAAGTAGAGGATCTGCATCAATGTACAAGGGATGCTCTTTAAGAAGAGAGGTGGGGGAGTGAGGAGAGGCACGAGCAGAAAACAAATATACCTACTCTCAGGAGTTCTGGCAGTCTAATATTGATATTTGCATTTGTGCTGGCAAATATCTTTTCTGTAATACTGGTCCTGATACATTTCTCAATTAAGTTTTTTCATACCACAATTTTTCATGCCCACTAACTTCATTATTCCAACAAGTAACTGCCCTTTAGTCAGAATGACTGAATGATTAAGGTTGGAAGGGATCACAGTGGGTCATCTGGTCCAACCTCCCGACTCAAGCAGGGTCATCCTAGAACATCTTGCGCAGGACTGCATCCAGATGGTTCTGGAATATCTTCAGAGAGGGAGGCTCCCAAAGCTCTCAGGACAATCTGTTCCAGTGCTTGGTCATTTACACAATAGGGAAGTTCTTCCTTATGTTCAGGTGGAACTTCCTGTGCATCAGTTTCTGCTCACTGCCTCTTGTCCTATTGTTCAGCACACTGAGCAGAGCCTGGCTCCATCCTCTTGGCACCCTCCCGTCAGACACTGACAGACATTGATGGTCACCTCTCAGTTGTGACTTCCCAAGGCTGAATAGGCCCAGATCTCTCAACCTTTTCTTGTAAGAGAAATCATTTTTGTTGCTTCTTATTGGACCCTTCTCGCAAGTTCCATGTCTTTCTTGTTCTGAGAAAGACAGAACTGGGCACAGCACTCCAGCTGTGGCCTCACCAGGGCAGGGTAGAAGGGCAGGATCACCTTCCTTGATCTGCTGGAATGTTCTTCCTAATGCACCCCAGGTCACCATTGGCCTCTTAGGCCACAAGGTCACACTGCTGGCTCATGGACAGCTTGGTGTCCACCAGGATCTCCATGTCCTTCTCCACAAGCTGCTTTCCAGCAGATCAGCCCCAGCCTGTGTGGTGCCTGGGGATTTTCCCTCCCCAGCTGCAGGACCCTGCAGTTGCTTTTGCTGAATTTCAGCTGGTTCCTCTCTGCCCACCTCTCCAACCTCTTGAGGTCTCTCTGAAGGGCTGCACAACACTCTGGGGTATCAGCCACTCTTCCCAGCTTTGTGTCATCACCCGTCAACTTGCTGAGGAGGCATCTGCCCCTTCATCAAGTCATTGATGGAGAGCTAAACAATTCTGTGCCCAGTATTGAATCTTGGGGGCCACCTCTATTGATAGTCCTTCAACTAGACCCTCTGCCACTGCCACTGATTACAACCCTCTAGGATCTGCTGTTCAGCCAGTTCTCAATCCACCTCACTGTCCACTCATCCAATCCACACTTCCTGAATTTGACTATGATACAGTGAGAGACAGTGTAGAAATTCTTGCTGAAGTCAAGGTGGGCAATACCCACTGCTCTCTCCTCATCCATCCAGGTAGTTGTGTTATCGTAGAAGGCAATCAGGTTGGTCAAATGTGACTCACCTTTAGTGAATCCATGCTAACTACTCCTGATCACCTTCTTGTCATCTATGTGGATAGAGTTGGCCTCCAGAATGAGGCACTCCATTGCCTTTACAGGAATTGAGGTGAAGCTAATTGACTGGTAGTTCCCTGAGTCCTTCTCTTTCTTTTTGAAGACTAGAGTGACATTTGCTTTCTTACAGTCCTCACCTCAGACATCTCTTCTGGTTGCCATGACCTTTCAAAGGTGACATGAGCAGCTTCACTGGAGTGATAACTAGAACTCTTTCAGCATTTGTGGATGCATCCTTTCAGGACCCATGGACCTGTGTTTGTGTGTTCTCAAACCCAGTCCTCCTTGATCAAGGGAAAGTCTTCCTTCCAACATTCTTCTATGCTGGTCCCTCGAGTCAGAGATTCCCAAGAGCTGGTTTTGTCAGTGAAGACAGTTGTAAAGAAGGTGTTCGGTAACTCTGCCTTCTCTGCATCCTCTGTTACCAGGGTCACCCTTCCATTTAGTAATGGGCCTGAATCATCCTTGGTTTTCCTTTTGTTACTAATGGAGTTGAAGAAACGCTGCTTGTCCTTGACATTCTTGGCCAGATTTAATTTCAGATGAGCCTTTGTCTTCCTTATCTCATTTCTACTTATTCTGACAACCTCTCTATATTAATTCCAAGTGGCCTGATCCTGCTTCTATCTCCTGTGCATTTCATATGTGCACTTAAGTAATGACAGAAGCTCCTTGGTCATCCATGAAGATCTCTTGCTCCCTTTACCCAGTTTCTTGCTCATCGGAGTGCATTGTTCTTGAGCCTGGAGGAAGTGATCCTTGAATATCAACTGGTTCCCTTGGAGCCTTTCCCCTGCAAGGCATGTTCCCATGGAACTGTTTGAAGAAAATCCCTGAAGAGACTAAAGGTAGCTCTGCTGAAGTCCATGATTGCATCTTACCTGCTGCCCTGCTTCCACCTTTCCTGATGCTGAACTCCACAGTCTCAGTGGTCACTACAGCCAAGGTTGTCCCCAGCCTTCACATCTCCCACAAGGCTTTCCCTTTGTTAGCATGAGGTTCAAGTAGCACAACATTCCTTGTGGGATCCTCCTCTACCTATGACAGGAAGTTGTCATTAACACTTTCCAGGAACCTCTTGGACTGTTTGTGCTTCACTGTGTTGCTTCTGCAGCAGATGTCAGGGTAGTTAAAGTGCACCACACGAATCAGTGCCTGTGACTCTGGGGCTGCTTCTAGCTGGCTATAGAAGGCTTCATCCACTTCTTTTTACCTATGAGGCAGCCTATAGCAAACACCTACAACAGTGTGTTTTATCCAAACCATAAGGTCTCCACTTGCCCATAATCTACCCCAGGAAAGAGCCTGATACATCCTAAGTGTTGCCTCACACAGGGGGAAATTCCACCAATGTGACTTCCTGTCCTGTCTTTGCTAAACAGTGTGTCAGCCTTTCATGGCAACATTCCAGTTGTGTGAGCTATCCCACTGCATCTCTGTAATCACTGTGCCATCAAAGGCCTGTGACTGCACACAGATCTCTGGGTACAGGCAGCTTATAGAAGCATTTGATGGTGTCCACATCCCAGTGGAGGTGCAAAGGGATGCCTTAGAGTCCTGTCTAGTGATTAGGTTTTCGGCTGCTTGTGCTTGTTTCAAGTACTACCTCTTAAGCCTCCTTATGCTACTAGAGTGGTTTCTATTGTTCTCTTTTTTCCCTGCACATTCTCTGTGGCAAGCCTGGCCCTGACCTCTTTCCAAACTAGTTTAAAGCTCTTGAAATAAGCCCTATGATCTCCTGAACTAAGATCCTTTTTCTCCTTTGAGACAGCTGGACCCAATTTGTTGCCAACAGGCTTGGTATTGTATAAACTGACCTGTGATCAAAACCCCCAAAATTGTGCTGGTAACACCAGTATCAAATCCAGTTGTTTATCTGCACGACCCTCCTGTGTCTTGCCACGTCATTCCCTGCAACTGGCAGGACAGAAGAGAACACAACTTGTGCTTCACATCCCTTGAGCAGTCATCCTAAGATCCAAAGGTCCCTCTTGATTGTCCGCAGTGTTCTTTATGTAAGCTGTGGGTTTATATATATATAGTTATGGATTGCTCATTCTTCAGCTTGACCAGGTTTTGTCTCTTGGATCCTACAGGCTATAGCAGTTTTACTACCCATCTCCATAGTCCCAGTGTTTTGGACTTGGATGGTCAGCTCATATTGGGCACTCATTATAACGTGGTTTGTACAGTATACTGTACTGGGAGAAAAGGGCTGAAGCCTATAGGAGAATGAAGTAAAAGAGATGAGTCAATAGATGAGAGAAAAAGGGGTGAATTATTTCTTATTGATAGGTATTTTGCATTTTTTGAAGCATGGAAAGAATGGAATCTTCTGCATTGCCTGGAGTCATAAAGATTCCAAAAGAATAGCAACCTGCAGCAGTGATGGATTTTGGTGAGTGTTATTGGAAGAAAAAAAATTGCTAAATGCACTTCTCAAGTCCATAAATTTTGACAGTGCTCTCAGTAATTAATTTAAAAACTTTTCTTACTTGACAAAACTTAAATTATATTAGTCTTCTCTACTTGTTAGGGTATTTTTTTCATTATATTAAGAAAAAAATAAAGAAAATGTTTTCAAAAGGAATAGTGTCTAAACACACTGATAGTGAAACTAAATACTGATTTTATTTGGACAAGAACATACTTCGAGGTTTCTTATCTGTAGAGGACATTTTCAAAAGCCATCCAGCTTCACTTGTCTTAATTTTAATTTTTTTAGTTTGTTGTTTCAAGGATTAAAAAGTACTATTTTAGAATAAAATAATTACAAATGCACTATCACAGGAGTATAATACCTCATTTCTAAAAACACATGAACGTCCACTGAAACCAGTTTTACATATATTGTGTTTCAGCACATTTTAAAAATCCTTCTTCATTTGTTTCCTCTGCTACCTGCGTCATTCCAGCTCAAATATAATGGGCAGAAATTTTAGAAAACAACCAACTTTCTTTTTAATTCATAAAGATCTATTTCTACCTTAAAGCCATAACTACAACTTTGATTCTGTGCTATGAGGATCCTTTCAAGAAAGATGTACCACAGTGAACAGCTTTATAGCCTCTCTGAAGAAATATAGATACTGAAATCAAGTTAGATGTGTCTGTTTCTCCTATTCTTTGTGTATATCTTTTTGCTTTCTGGCTTATTTGCACAGAATAAAAATTAATTTTGGATAGCCTACCAGAATGTATTTTTCCTTATAATATCACATTGTAATTGGTTTCAGTATTATTCGAACCATTGATGGCAATGTTCTTCACAAGTACAAGCATCCAGCTGCAGTCTTTGGCTGTGATTGGAGTCAAAACAACAAGTAAGTAAAAATTAACCCAAAAAATTGTCAATATATACTATTTAAATTGATTACCAGTAAAGTAACACAAAGTTATCTAGAATATTATATTCACTGTGATAGTAAAACACCGAAATTATCTGTTCCAAAGTAGGATAGACCTATAGCAGCTCTCTCTTCCCAGTAGTATGTTTAATTGATCATCTTGAACTGTCTTAATTTTCAAAAGGAGGATTGTTTCATATTGATGAGTGAAAAAAAATTATCTAGCTGAATATATGGTGGAGGGCAGAAAAGCAGACATTCAATACCAGGAAAGAGAGGTTTAGATTGGTGTCCTTGTAATGATTGCAAAGGTGAAGATGTAGCAGACAACTAAATACATTGTAATTATATGTAAAGCTTGCAGATAATTCCTAATAATGACACAAGAACCCTTAGTAAAATAAATAAATAAATAAATATAGTAATTAAATTTAATAATAGGTTTTTTTTTGGTGTATAATCAGACTAGTGGAAATATATTCCCCGTTGCAACCAATGGATCTTTATCAGGTTTTTTGTCATTTAGTTTTTTCAATTGGATTATCAATAGCTGCATCATGAAGAGATGAAGGAGAAGAACAAAAGTTTGCTACTCCAAAAAAAAAATTGTCACAAATTGCACATAATATTTTTTTTTAAATTTAAAAAAGCATTCATCAACTCTGGGACCAAGGATTTTGCTGTTTTTATTTTGCAGAGATATGATAGCTACTGGTTGTGAGGATAAAAACGTTCGTGTTTACTATTTGGCAACCAGCTCTGATCAACCACTGAAAGTTTTTAGTGGGCATACTGCAAAGGTGTTTCATGTACGGTGGTCTCCTCTCAGAGAAGGAATCCTCTGCAGTGGCTCTGATGATGGGTGAGTATTTCTGAACTATTAGAAAACATAAACTTCAAGCAGGACTATAGAAGAAACTTGCATCTTTATTTGTAATGCTGTTGTTGACACTTAATAATCTAAATCTTTGCATGGTTCAGATCCAGGTTTCAGCTTTGCTCTTAGCTTTATATACTATTTGGGCAGCAGGAACATTATCTAAAATTGTCACAACTGCTGTACTGGTGCAAGATTTCAGATGCTTTCTCAACAGTAGGGTCAGTGCCTGATACTATTACTGCAAGGAATAGCACATGGAGGATACCACATGTTTACATTACATCTGAAGAAACAGGTGTGAAACCTGCTCTTGTTTGATATTTTTCAAAAGTATGTGTAAGCAGAATCTGTAGAGAATTTTAATGAGTATTGGATACTTCTGGTTTTTTTTTGAGGGAGAGTATATCAGTCCATGGTAAGTAGGAGAAAGCATTTTTCTATGCTTCTAAAGCCCCTGCCCTGCAGATCTTCCCTACAAGATATTTTTGTAAAGGATATTTTGTAAAGTTTGGAGTATTGACTTCTGTTGCCTTCCCATTATCATTCATTAAAAGTTTATGCTTGAAGCAAAATCTGTTAGTTCATAGTGTATAATTCATGACAGGAGACAACTTGATAGCAAACTTCTTGACAATAAAATATATTGAACAGGACTGGTCCTAGAATTGAGAAGCATTGCTGGTGACCAGTAGCTAGCCAGATTTAGCCCCATTCACTAGAGCTCTTTGAGCCCTGTTGTGATGCAAATAAATATTCTGATAAATGTGAAGCTTAAAATATTGCTGAAGTAGAGAGATAATTATATTTCAGTAGGTGATCTGATGTAGATTATTATTATTCTCTTTTATCCTGTTTCAGTACTGTTCGGATATGGGATTATACACAAGATGCTTGTATAAATGTTCTTAGTGGACATACAGCTCCAGTACGGGGACTGATGTGGAATCCTGAAATTCCTTACCTTCTAATATCTGGCAGTTGGGACTATACAATTCGAGTCTGGGACACAAGAGATGGAACATGTTTGGACACAGTTTATGATCATGGTGCAGATGTATATGGTAATATCTTTTAAATTTTGTTTTATTGCTGTTTTGAAAGGCATTCTAATATGTTTTGGAATCTGTGAAGTAATTTAATCAGAGAGGTTATTATATAAACTTATTCAACTACATTTTTAATATCTCCTCTCCTAGGATTAACGTGTCATCCTAGTCGTCCATTTACTATGGCATCCTGCTCTCGTGATTCCACTGTGAGACTCTGGTCATTGACACCTCTTATAAACCCTCTACAAATAAATATCATAACAGACAGATGTTGGGACGATATTGTTGGCAATACAGGTAAAAAAAATGTATAAACCATTGTTTCAATCTTCTTTATGTTAATATTGCTATTCCTTTGGTTGTTTTTTATTTTAATTTCATGTATAAATCTTTGTGTGTGTTAGATCGCGCTGTGGAGTCTGGAGCTTCTCCTTTGCTGTGTGGTAAAGTTTCCAGGGATATTAAACAAGAATTGGAAAAATTGTCAGGAAATCCTCAAGGAAAAAAACTAAGGTGGTTTTCAGAATTTTTTTCAGTAAGTATTCTGCAAACTTAGGGATGTTGTCAATGTGCATGACTTTCTTTTCTGAAGTCAATCTCCAAAATTGAGATTTCTTTTTATCTCTACCATTTTTCCTCTCTTTCTTGAAGAGAGCTTAGAAAATAAGTCAGCAAATAAAAATGTCCATGATTGAATTGTTTGTCACTTGGGAAAACCAAATTTCACTAATTTAGCTTTGTGAAAAACAAACTAGCTTTTTGCAAAGTTAAATTAGTGAAATAATATGATTTTCTCTAGGAAAGGTTAATTTGACAGCAATTTGCTCTTGAAGAAAATTAAATCATGTGTTTAATCAAACTGCATTAGAGTTTTAAAATTTTAATTCATCATTTAATTAATCAAAAGAACACCCCCATTACTGATAAGGTTTGAACTGTCCAAGTGTCTGTGCCCAAACTGCTCTTTATATTTTAGGAACTGTAGATCCAGATGACCCATGCCTCAGTATCCATCTATTGCCTTTTCTCCATTGCACAGTAATATTTTCTATAAACTGCTGCCCTCTCCGTGCAAATGATTGTAAAGTATGGGTTCCTGTGACTTCTTACCTGAATAGAAACTGCACTTGAGGTAGAACAAGGACAAAAGGACTTGAAACTACAGGTTCTGCTAATACTGGAGTGCAGGAGTCTTTGTGTTAGGATAGACGGTCGGGGACAAAACTCAATCGCTTTGTATAAACTAAAAGTTACAGTTGCAGTTTATTATAAAAGAGGCCGGCTAGGAGCTGCCAGGCGCAGCTCAGAGTAGGGCAAATAGATAAAAGGGGGAAGAGAAGTAAGAGGGGGGTGGTAGCAGTAAGAGTAAGAAAGAAAGAGAGAGAGGTAAGAAGAGAAAGAAGAGAGCGATTTCCCGTTTACAATAACAATACAATAAATCTTCTTCTATAATGAATATTCTAATTTCCACTAACCAATGTAGTACAAGATACAAATTCTGTAGTATTTACATACAGCCTATAGGAACTCTTATATTACCATAGTGTGTTACACTTTAAACTCTAAAAATTACTCTTTGGACCCTAGCAAAGTCTTCTCTGACCTTTAGACTTGCTCTCTGGCAGAGGGCATTGTTCTATCAAGAGGGGAGATTACCTTCATCGGGCCATCCTATTGTTTCATGGTAATTCAGTAACTAAGGCTTGGCATCTCAAAAGTGGCTTTCATTTCAATCTCGTTCATGGTTTCCATATTTTCAGCATCTAAACATTCATATTTGTAAGGTCTTCCAACACTGGAGCTTGTGTAAAACACTGTTGTAATTTAAGTCAAAATACACTGATCTAAAAAGACCTAGTTCATCCAAAATATTTGGTATGAGTTCTAAATAAGTTGAAGCTGTATAATTTATAAATTATGAAAATAATCTTTCTCAATTTTAAACTTGGACATTTTCTCTTTTGTTAAAAATATATTCATGGAATTCCTTGTTTTACCAAAGTTATATATTTTGATTTCCCATGCTGATTTGAAAGTAGAATTGTTTTACAAATACTAGAATTTTGCAAGAAGCAAAGGTTTTTCGAATCAGGTATGCTCAGTGCTTTTTGAGTCCAAAAATGAGGTATTGTGGTAAACTATACAGAGTCTAATAAGAGTTTTAGTGAACAAAAAAAAAGAGAGAGTAGGGGAGATCTTTGGGGTTTTTTTCCTCTTTTTGGTTGGCTTTTTTGTTTGTTTGTTTGGGTGGTTTTTTTGGGGTGTTTCTTAGGATTTTATGCTTTTTACCAGCTCAGAAATAATTTGGCTTCTAAACTTGTGGTCCTGTTGTTCTTAGAAAAGCTTCTTTAGGTCGAAGGTTTAATGATTTTTTAAGTTTTTGGATACTCACTCACTTCTAGACTTCATTCAATGTTAAACTGTTGTCCTGTTTCTACAGAAGGGTTCATTCAAAGGGCAGACCAATAGAAATGTTTAAATTTTTTATTTTTAAAAAACAGTATTTTGTGTATATACCATTATACTATATGTGTCTATTTTAAGATTTATTATTAAGATAGTAAAACAGGTTGTGGCAGTCAAGCCTTGAAGCTGGCCCATGCCTTTGCTTTACAGAAAGAGGTAAACAATTCCTGGGGCAGCTCCTGCATGCCAGCAGCTGACTGTTGGTTTGTACCAGCAATAGACACAGGATAGCTTCTATTTCTTCAAGAGCAAAAGGCAAAACTGTAATGGCAAGCCCTCAGCTTTGTCCACACATAACCAAATAAGGTCATGGATCTCACTGTATCTTTGCAACCTTCAGGAAGACTGAAGGACTTGTAGTATCTTGAACTAAGTCATGTTTTCATAAAAAAGGTTCTAATATTGAAATTATCTGAAGTTGTATTTCTTGGAGTTGACTGACAAATGTTTTCCAATGTCTTTATAAGTTCAAATTTCTCTCTTGAACATAATTGTAATAAAACTCATCTTCCCTAACAATTTTAGCCTCCAGGAGGCAGCAAAAATTTATGGGACTTGGTTGCTGTAATAAAAGGACAGGATGACAGTTTGCTTCCACAAAACTACTGCAAAGGAATTATGCATATGAAACACCTCATTAGATTTAGACTGGTAAGTGAAGCACAAACAATATGTGAAAATGGTCGTTAGTCCATGGTGTATCTCACTAATTAAAAGTAACATTCAATGTTTTACAAAAGGCCACAACTTCATGTCCAAAGGTATTTTTGCAATACCAGTTCTTCCCTGCAATACTAGTCTGTTACATCGGTATCTAGCTGACTCTGTGTTACTTTATGCATAGTCAGTGTTAACATGCTGTTACAGTTATTAATTAGAAAAACATTTTTCAAAAAAATTAAAAGAAATTGCAAAGCAATCATCACTACAGTTTCAGCTATGAAGTGAGTTTGTCTTACCTATTATATACACTGTACTATTATATTCAGTAAAGTCAAATTATTTACTTGTATAAACATGAAGTGTGCAACTACGTTCAGATGTACATTCAGGGGAATTCATGTCTGGAAATGAGGGATAGTCAGCAGAAATATGCTCTGTAGCTCTCAGAAGAAGCAATGGCAAGAACCTGTCATTAATACAGACATGCAGCTTAAGAGTGACTTCGATGAGAATAGGAAATTCAAGTACTAGGCCATACATTTATTAGTAGCTGCATATATGATTATGAAACCAGATACACATTTTCTGTAGAATATGCAGATTCATGATTCTGTTAGGAAGTTCTTAGGAGTACTAAATAATCCCATACTCTAATGACTGGATTGTAAATAGGGGAAAGATTATCTACTGGTATGCATCAGGGAATGCACTTGCCAGCCCCAGGACTAATACTTGCCAGGTATTATCTGTTGTTTGCTGTTACATGCTGTCTCTTGTAAAATCACAGGCTCTTTAAGAGTGTCCTACGTTCCTTATGACTCTCCAGTGATTAGTGTCGTTCAGTGTAATAATACCAGCTGTTCTGCTAATCCTATGAAGCTCTGTTTGTGTGTCCATGTGTCCAAAAAAAGAGTTTTCTCAGCCAGTTAGCCTGGAAAGACATTAAATCTTGACTTGTGCAGTGCCAGCAGTCTGTTTATCCCTGCAACATGATTTCATGCATTTATAACTCTGGTGGCCTAGAGTAACTACAGTGATTGCTGGTCGTTCTGTGGCCCTGGATTAAGTGTTCACATTCATTTAAAAGCATGTTTTCCCCTTCATGCTGACTAAGAATCTTATTAGAGAGCTTTAGGAGGAAGTATGGGATAGGGTAAAGTTGACTGATTGTTAAGGACTGCTAATCCTCTCTTTTCCTTAGGAAGCTAAATAATGGCACTGCAGCACCTACGGATTTCAGGATGAAATAAGGGTGTAGAGCAACTCTGTTTTTTTCTGTCATTAGGAAACAGAGAGGATGCATTGGAGACTTTAGCATGGAAATAATAAAAAATATAGAGGTGTTGAGGAAAAAAAAAAAGTATGTTTTTTTAAAAAACAGATCCTTGGGAGCTGCCATTGGTCTATGTGACAGTTTACTTTGGTGAAGAATATTCAAAATTTGTTCTCCATCTTTCATTATGGTACTGCAAAGTCATGAATAGCAAATGCCATCGGTGTGCGTTGATAATAGAATTCAACTGAGAATTCTTGAAATGGTATCTCCCTTTGTTGTTGTTTTTTTTTTTTTCATGTATATAATTCTGTTGCAACTTGTTTCTTAGACTCTGCCAGATGAAGAAATTTAGTCTTATCTTGCCAACTAATATAAAAATTGCAGTAGTTTGGAATATAAATAATTTCTTGGCCATAAGGTTAACGGGGCATGAGCCTGTTGTCTACCAGTTAAGCCTGCTATCTTGGTTATTTCTTTATGTGGACATCATTATAATGGTAATATGTACCATTTTCAGCTCTGTATGGTTTATGTTCACAAATTTTTTCTCAAGTTTCAAAATATCAAGATTTTTATGAGGGACATCCCATCTATAAATGAGAATTTTAAAAAATTAAGTTATTATAGGAAGATAATAAAGGAAAATGTATATGTACAACAAACAAATTTACTAACACTTTAACAACATAAACATAGCTGACTGAAGTCTCATTGAAGTCTCTTCCAATTAGCCTTTTCTATAAAGAATTTTTTTCTTAAATTACATCCTTTATATTCCACTGTAATATTTGGCAGTAGTCCATTCTTAAGAAAACTTGTTTTCATCACAGAAAACTTCTTAATCCTTTTTTTTTTTTTTTCCCCTCAGTCCAAGGCACAAGAACTGACAACAGTAAAGATGTCTAAATTTGGAGGTGGTATTGGTGCACCAAGCAAAGAGGAAAGACTCAAAGAAGCTGCAGAAATACATTTAAGATTAGGACAAATTCAGCGATATTGTGAGCTAATGGTAGAACTTGGAGAGGTAAAATATAAGAACACTATTGAAGAATAAAAAAAAATTAAGATTTTTGAAACAAGCTACCCTAGCAAAGATGGGGAGGCAATGAATGGGTCACAAATCCCCAAAAGAGTAATCTTGTCCCACTTACTTTTAACATATGCAGTTCAAAGCATTAGTCATTATTTAACTCTTGACAAACTTATTTTTAATGGAAGGAAAAATACAGTAGTTTAAAATATGACTGTTTCTCAAACGGAAATTATCAAGTTAAATGTATTGCTGCTTTCTTCTAGTGGGACAAAGCTCTCTCAGTTGCACCTGGTGTATCAATGAAATATTGGAGGAAGTTAATGCAAAGGTAAGTTAATTAAAATGGCAAACTGCAGCTTCAGTCCATAAAAGGACACAGACAAGTAGGAAGGATGGATACAATTACTAGATATACTTGTCTGTTGTTACAGCATTCTAGTGATGTTACTTTTCGTTCAGTAAGTTTTGGGATAGAACTGCAGAGGATTTCAGCTGTAACTCTATGTACAAGAATCAAAGAACATAAATTACAACTTTATAAACTCTTTAGTGCACTGTTCACAGTTTGTAAGTCTGGAAAGGCAGATGAGTTTCAGTGAACTTTATTCGGCTTCATCTAACACCTACACCATATAGATAAGTTTGGTGATTGTTCATGTACATAGATCTTTCTTGATTATTTATTAATTTGTTTAATTAGGAGAGCTGATCAGTTAATTCAGGAAGAAAATGATGATGTCATCCCATACTGTATAGCTATTGGAGATGTGAAGAAACTGGTTTCTTTCTTTACTTCAAGAGGTCAGCTTAAAGAGGCTCTACTTGTTGCACAGGTATTACTGCATATATATCAGTGTGGGAGATATTTATCTCTTAGCTTGTAATTCAGCATATGACATGCATATTTAAAAGGCAAAATAGCTGAATAATGATGCCTCAGTCTTTACTTCCATGTGGTATTGAACAATTTTTAAACAGAAATCATAAGAAGGAGGTATCTCATGTTTACAGAATTAAAGTCTGACTTTCTAAACTGCAACCAAATGACTATAATGAAAAAGTGTGTTCAATTTCAATTGAAATGGAACCTGATTTTCAACAGCCAGTATTGCCCTTAACATCAGCTTCATGTAGGATTTGATTTCTCTTGAATTTCTACTGAAAAATTATCAGTATGTTTTAGCTAAATAGCTGAATAATGTACAGAATGTAACTTTGACACATGCTTAGATTTAAAAAGCTGTAATGTTTGAACTTTAAAGTAAGCTAAAGCTTCAGAAAGATCCTAATTTTTCATGTAAGAGAGGTATTGCAGAGATATTACAATTCATAGAATAGTCTTTGTCTCAAAGGTTTAATAGAATAATAATCATCAACAAAATGCCAGGATTTACCTTCCCTTGTAACTGAGCCCTGAGATTTAATGGTATTTTCCCAGCTACATCTTAAAGCATGTGAAGGAATTTCAAAAAATTGCAGAATCAATTAGATTGAAAGACACCTCTGAGATCACTGAGTCCAACCCTTGACCAACCCACCACTTTGTTGACTGATTTCATTTTAGCTCACATTGATCTCTTTGTATTTAATGTTAGAAATTAATTATTGCCAGATACAAAAGAAAAGTTGTGGGAAAAGTTCACCTTAAGCCACTATATGCCAAAGCTTTCCAGATTTGCATGTATATCTGCTGAGAAGTATCTATGGAATTTATCCTTCCCTCAGAGCTGCTTGCTCCTTGGGATGTTAAATGTTGTAGCCTTCACTGTCCTTTATATCCAAGTGCTGAAAAGTCCTGCACAAATGCATAGGAAGTAAAAGAGTGTCTTGCTTCAGTAGAATTCTTGCATAGCTAGATAAAACTAGGCTAAGATTTAGCTATGAATAAGTTCATTAATTTAAACATTCAAACATTTTCTTTGTTATAACAGGGCTTTAGAATTTTTTTATAGATCTTAGATTATTTTTATTGGTATTGAAAATTCCATTTCATCTTCAGTTTGAATTCTGCATTAATTAATCTATATTTTATTCACTTCCAGGCAGCTTGTGAAGGAAATATACAGATGTTACCACTCTCCACAACAAGTGGAACTTCAAATTCTGCTGGAAACAATACAGATGATTATAATGAGTAAGTTGTTCTAGTTTATAACTATAAACCTCATTTTACTGCAGAGTGTAAAGTCATTAAGGGAGCTAAAGCACAGTGGTTTAATTTGGCATTAGCAATGTAGAGTTCAACAAAATTTTGCATCTTCTAGTATTTAGTAGTACTAACTACTAGCATTTACTAACTACCTAATGCTACATTAATTTCTCTGTTGTGCCTCCTGGCACAACATGGATCTTTCATATGTATGTATTATAATTATAAATGTAATTTTCACTTGCTTGATTTTAAGATACATTTGTGTGCATTAAAATATAAAGCATATTAACTGAGGACTTTTGGTGAGTAAAATTTAGCATTGACAAGTATGTGTGATCCGCTGTTATTACACATAATCTCCTCCTGAAGCTTTGCTGTCTGTCATCAGTGAAGGTTCTGGTAATGTGAAATAAAAATCAAACTGAGACAGTTGATTTAGATTAGATATTGGGAAAAAATTCTTTACTGTGAGAGTGGTGAGGCACTGTCATAAGTTGCCCAGAAAAGCTGAGGATGCTCCAGCCCTGGAAGTGTTCAAGGCCAGGTTGGATGGGGCTCTGGGTCAACCCAGTCCAGGAGAAGTCCCCCCCTCCATGGCAGGGGGCTTGGAACAGAATGACCTTTAAGGTCTCTTCTAACACAAGCCATTTTATGAGTCTATGATTCTCATTGTCCATACCCATTAAAAAACCCAAAATATGCACCTCTCCTTGTCTAGAACAGTGCTCAAAAAACTGAATTACATTATCAAGTCATAGGAGTAGTAACAAAATCAGTTTGTAGGCTGTGTGGTTACTTCATTTACATGAGCAGTTTTTGAGCAATTAGAGAAATACTGGTGCAGAGTTTACAAGTACAGATTGGATATCCAAATATTTGATTTTTCTTCTGTCAATCTGAAGAGACATTTCCTACTGGTGTAAACTTTGGGTGACTGACCAACCTCAGCAGGCACCAATAAGTAGTGGATGAAGCTCAAACAGATTGCATGTTTCAAGCTAGTAGTGTCATTATGTGTAAGCCAAATATAGCAACTTTTACAGAAGCATTTTACATAATTTAAGTGGGGAATTTTACATGAATTAAGACTCAAGACACTCCAACCTAAAAGTGACCTTGCAGAATTCATTTTTTGTTCTTTCAGTCTCCTGCAGAAGGTCAGTAAAGAACTGGCAGATTGGTATTTTCAGGACGGCTGTGCAGTGCTTGCAGCATGTTGTCACCTGGCTGTTGAAAATATAGAGGTAATTTTTTTTCTTTAACAATGAAAAAGCCAACATTTACTTCCTTTTTACACCTCCACACATTTTAAAATTTATGTGTCACATTCTACAATGGTATTTGGCATTTGATTTTTTTTATATTTATGCAGTTAGATAGTTATAGTATTAAAGTTAGTAGCAGAACTCCCTTGATTCTATTAAATTCAAGGTTTCTCTTATGCACAGAAGGTAGCATGTTGATGCTGAATTTTATTTATAATATCTTGTTATATTAGACAATATAAGATACTTAAGTACCTTAGATAGATATAGCATCTAAGTGTTACTGTTCATGGTGACTCAAAATACCCATTCGGAGCTGGAAGTTATTGTGCTAAAGAATTATTCACCTTGAAGAATTTATAGTCTAAATGAAGAAGTAAATAGGAAAAAAACCCCACCCCTCAGTACAGAAATAGAACTGACATGCAGGAAACATTTTATTATGTTTCTAATTTGCTTGTAGTTTCAGAAATTGTTTCTTTTCCTCATTTTATCTGCATTTTGTTGTTGCCAACTTAACATATTTTTCTTCCTCTATCCTCCCAAATAAATATAATTTCATCACAATAAGCTATTCTGAAAGAAATTAGGAATCAGTTAATATTTCTATATTAACATAATATATAAATTAATATATTTCTATATTTCTAAATCAGTATATTTCCAATTGTTGTGTAGTTTTGTAGGGTTTGACATTCTGCTATGGCTATCGGTAACTATGATTGCTCAGAGTAACAGGACAATCCTTCCCGTTTTCTTGAGTTTTTGGGTCTCCTTTCCTTGAAAGAGAGGGGGAAATATACACTCTGAATGCTATCATCCTTTAAGATTTGATGGAATTCCTAGCATGCTTTTTAGGTATTGTATTTATGTGACCTCTTCAGTTGAATAAAGGAAGATTCTGCTATGGGAAATCTATTTGATTTCTTAAAAACACATTAACACATGGTGCACAATTATTTACTCATTCAAGAGACACAAAATACATATAATTGGGTTTAATTGTTGCATATTTTGTCCTTTGGTAAAATGTCTCATAAATGAATGTCATATACTCAGCATGATGAATACCCAAAACTGCTCATGTCCCTTAATGATATAATTTTTTCATTGAGCAAGCTTGCGATGGCAAACCTGATTCGTGGAAATGAGCTGGAGTTGGCCGTCAGTGTGGGTACTGTCCTGGGAGAAAGTGCAGCACAAGCAACACATTATGCCCTAGAATTACTAGCAAGAAAATGTATGGCAGTAATAACATGGTAAGAATTTCTTAATCTAATGATGATTTTTTTTTATTTTTCTCCCTGACGAAACAATCAAGGTCTGTCATTGTGAAACTTTGTAGAGATCAAACCACCATGGGAAGGGAGAATAAAAATTTGCTGCTTTGAATAAGTATTGCTATATTAGACCTTTGAAGTACAGGGCATGCAAATGTTCTGTTTTAATCTCAAAATACATTCTGTATGCATTGTAAGTGAGAGAGGATTGTCAGAGTATGAAATCCACTGACAAAAAAACCTTAGCTACTTGGGCAATGGGTAGCTTATGAAGTCCTAGTTTATACTGAGTAAAGAGAATGCTTCAAAAAAGTAAGACTGGAATTGAGTTTAAAAGTCAAAAGGAACAGTTCAAGTAGGATGTGAAGTGATTTTTAAGTACTTGATTGAAAAATATAAAACTATGAGTCTGAGAAATTATCTTCTGTTAGTATTAGGAACACAAGACTCCTGCAAAGATTTAAAGGATGAAAGAGGATTCCTGTTTAATTCTGCAGAAGTAACTTCTCTCTTGCATATAGAGGAAACCTTCTGTGCTAATTTTTTTTTCCTCACTGCGGTGGTTTTACTTTGAAGAATACAACTTCTTTTTGTTTATCTAACAATGAAAAAGCAGAAAACCTTCCTAAGGTATATTTGGCAGCTGTATAACTGGCTTGTAATTAACATTCCATAGGAAATGTGTACATAAACAGTTAAGGATCAGTTTTTCTTCTACAGTTAGTATTTGCTAATGTATCTAGAAGTAGCCTGAGAGAAATACAGTGGAACTCCTCTCTAGAGAACATTTAGCTTTCATTAGATAATGAAGCATTGTAGAAAGAGATAAAATAAGAAACTGGTTGCTTGCTGCTTTCATTTTGCAATGGTTTATCGTGTCTGCATAGCACCACTCTTAATAGGGTTTTTTTGGCAACTCCATCTGCAGCTTTTAAGGTGTCTGAAGTTCCTTCATTGTGAATGGTAATTTTTATGTAGTCTCTGACAGGAAGCACTGGTGTGGAGTTAAAAAACAGTGTTTATTTTTTCCAATTCCATAACAAAAAGCTTGTTCTGTTCTCAGGGCTGTAATTAGTGCTTATAATGGTATGGCATTTATGTTTATGTCCATAAAGCTTCTGTAAACTTACAGCATATGTACACTGAAATCTACATGGGTATACATGATAAAATTTTAAATTTTACTGCATATTGCATATTGCATGTGTACTGCATATTGCCCAAGTTTACATCTGGATTTGTCAATGGATTTCACACACTATACTGAACACCCTGCAATCCTGGATTCTGGTTTTCAGCCATTGCAGCATATTTTTTATATTCTGTAGGAAAAGATCAGAGATTCACAAACCTCTTAGTTTTTTAATAAAGAGATTTTCACACAGCATAATTCCCTTGGTTAACTGCACTCACAAAATCATGTATAGGGAAGCTGAAGTTCAAGGATCTCTGATATTGGAAGGGCTGCCTTTCTGTTTTTACTGGTTGTTATGCTTAAGGATATCCATCAGTTGCAAACATTTCACTGTAGCAAAGTACTTAATTGCAGACAGCAAAAGCAATACCAGAAGGATCCTGATGGGTTAATAAAGAAATCAGTTTCTGGTGGAGTGTTTCTTAGGTTTTGATTGGTTGTTTTTAAAAATGCTCTAAAATATAAAATCAAGCCAAAAAATAATTTAAAACTAAACATTCATGCACAAATCTAGAGCCTTGAGAAAATGTGTGCGTGTTTAAGGACACACTTTTATTTGTATTTGACACCTAAATACTGTCAAAAGCAACTTTCTACTATTCAAAAAGTTAGTCATATTTTACCTTAGAGACTGAATTCTACAAATGCAAACTCAGCCTCCTCATTTTCAACTTTATACTGAATAGTGTTTTCCGTTTGATTCTTAAAAACCATTCCAGGTTCTTAAAAAGTCAGATTCTTCAAAATCATTCCAAAGTAGCACAATTGTAGGCCATAATATGAGTGCTTCATTGAATATATTTTTTCAAATGAATATTGGATTTCAGTTTTTTGACAAGACAATTTCTAATCACTTAAAAATGTTTAAATTGCTTATGAAAATTAGCACATATGAGTAAGTGATCTTGAAAATAGTTTTAGAACTTGTGAAATATCCTAGATTCTGAAAGAATACTTCTGTAACTTGGAAAAATGGCTGTTGCACAGTAATATCACAGATTTTCTAAAGACCTTTTAGCATGGGTTTCTTTAGGTTATCAAAAGGCATAAAACAGAAAGCTTTTTTGTTGTTGTTGTTGAAGTCAATTGCCCTGACCCTCTAGATTTGGTGCTGTAGCTTAATTATTTTCTATCAGATATTATCTCTGTAAAATAATACAAAATTTTGTTCAATACTGTTTCAATGTCTTCCTTTTAGCTTCCCATCACTTGGATACAGGTATTTTGTTTTCTTGGAGAAAGTTTAAGCTTATTTTTTCCCTTAATAAAGTCACAAGCTTTTCAAATTTATCTAATTGTCCTAATTTTTATTGTGATTAATACTTGAAAGTGAGATAGAAAGCAGTTGCAAGTATTGGATAATAGTTTATTTGAATATTTTTAAGCTCAAGACAACATTCTGAAAATCCAGAGGAAATCAGTAGGATTTTTTGCCTTACACAGGGGCAAGTCAGTCTTGAGGTTCACAGGAGCAATGATGTCTGCATGAATAGAAGTCATAGAATAACCAGTTATTAAAAATTAAATAGAACAATTTCCAAATAATTTCCAAATATTATGTTTCCTTCAGCTGTTTGTTGTGTGAAGGATAGAGTAAGAAATGGTAAAAAGTTTAGGAAAACATAAGAAATGTCAGTTTGCTAAAACAGTTTTCCTTTGAGAAGGATGAAAATAGGTATAACATTCTTTTCCCATATAATCTCTCTATTTCAATGTCAGCAATGTCTATTTCAATGAGCACCAAGCCATTCTGGATGGTACCAAGAGATGTCCTACATTGATGTCATGAAGCTTTAGAAGCCTGGAATTTTGAGGATGGTTTCATGTTGCAGAACCACATTAACATCTTTTCTTCTCTCAGATTTGAGGGTTCTTACTCTCCTTTCCCATCCCTGCTCCCATATTCTTCCATTTCACTTTGAGATGGTTCTGATGCTTAAGAATTGCACAGCTGTTTAATTCAACCAACTAAAGCAACAGAAAATTAATTACTTTCCCAATAAGATGAATAAGTAAGTCTCATTTATTGAACAAAAATAGTCTTAGAGACTGAGGTTGCTTCTGCACTTCTCTGGAAATAGTATTTTTCAGTAAACTCTTCTTTATAAAAGAAATGTAAAAGATAAAATAGTTTCCTTCTACTATAAAACATTAAGAGTAACTACATGTCATTTTTTGTTTGTGCAGGGATTTAGCAGTTGATCTTCTTATGATGATTCCTGATAATAAACTGCAGTTAGTAAAACTATGTGCTTTTTATCCTGGATGCATAGCAGAAATAAATGACCTACATGAAAAGGTAAAATGTAAAAGAACTTACTTGAATCTAATGAGGTTTTGTACTGATTTATTTACTAATTTCAAAAAAATATAAGGCTATATAAAACCATAGGATGAATTTGTCTCTACAGTCATATATGTAACATATCCTTGTTGCCTCTATTAATCTTTCTTTAATTTATTTTCAGTATTGTACAATAAATTTAGTTTTTTATTTCTATCCTTTGTGCACTGTTTCCCTGACACACTTTCTGAAGTAGCTTATGATCTTCAGAATTACCTGTCAGTATGATTTATAATCTACTAGATGTGCAGCCTAATCATGTTTTCACAGATCAACTTTCTATAGTCTGAATTGTTTTATATCTTATGCCTGTAATATCCATAAATGCCCCCTTTCCTCTTCAGCAGCAGGAGGGTCTGCTTTGGTTGCACTACCCTAGGGTGCAACTCAGACTGCCCATTTATTAAACAGTAGTAAAAACTTCACGAAAAACATTAGCAATGAAAACTGGTATTGCTTAAATTAAGGTTAAGGAACGTTTTTGAGTATTGCTCTGGTCTAGATAACTTTCTTAATGTGCATTATATGCAAGTATGCCTTTCAATGACTCCTTCAGAGAGAATTTTTTCTTATTGTTATGTGCAAACATCAGTATTTCTCTGCATCTTAGAGAAGTATTTGAATATTTCAATAATTTTCTCACAAAATGTTTGTTTTCCAGTGTAATCTTCCTGATGTGGAAGAATGTATGCAAGTGGCAGAGACAATTCAGGCAGATGGGGATGTATTTGAAACAATAAAGTACTATCTGTTAAGCACAGAACCTGAAAAGGCTCTCCCTGTTGGCATTCAGTATGTGAAAGGTAGGTACTTGGATGAAAAATTTTTAAGCAAAAGTCATTTGTATTATTTACCTCATTAGATATTTTTCATTTTATTTTTCAACAGAACAGCTTTGTGGCTCAGATTGGACTTTAGATTCAATCTTTCCATATCTTGATCTTCTAAGTTACATACGGACTGAACAGTTAATGTTGCCTAAGTGTAGTGTGTGAGTATATTTTCCTGACTTACAAAAGTGGAACTTTTCTGGAAGAAATCTTTCAGATTGTATATATATATATATATATATATGTGTGTGTGTGTATATATATATGTATGTATGTGTGTATATATATATATATATATATGTATGTATGTGTGTATATATATATGTATGTATGTGTATATATATGTATGTATGTGTGTATATATATATGTATATGTATGTGTGTGTATATATATATATATATGTATATATGTATATATGTAAGTGTATATATATATGCACCCTGTTAGTATAATTTTTTTGTTTAACAGAATAGGGACACAAAAAAAAAATCCAGCAAGCATGCTTGTTTACAGTCTGGAGAATAGAATATGGACTCTCTCAATTTTTGAAGGTTTAGCAAGAAAAAAAAAGGAAATTTTACTACTTCTTTCTCTGTATTTACAACAAGTATTTACAATGCGTGAATCAATATTGGTCTTGTGTAAAGAGCTTCACTTTGATCAGCTCTGGTTTCCTGAAGTGGTATCACAAACATGTGGTCTTTTATATCAAAGTGTAAGGAGTGTTGGGCTACCACTCTCAGAATTAACTATAAAATAGTTGGTTAGTTCTGGTTCACCTTTATGATTGATGGTTGAAGCTAGTCCTAGGTGCCAACACAAGTATATGTGTGAAGATTGAAAAGGAGAAGAAAGGTAGGGAAACTTGGTGAAACTGAAATTGACACAAATATTTGGGGCAGTTTTATTACATTTAGAGTTCTATCATATTAAAAGGTGTGAGTGATGTTGTTTTTGTAACTCGACATGACTGTGCTTAAAAATCGTGTTGTACGTGCCATTTAAAATTTAATAAAGGAGATCAATATGAAGCAGATGGAGTCACTTATAACAAGCCCATGACACAGAAAGTAAGCATAAGCAAACATAGATTCTCCACAAAAGGTGGATGGATAAATTAGGTTTAAAAATTATAATGAGAATATGAGCTTGTTTAATACTTTTCCAAATGCTTGTTGCTTTTCATGATTGATATTTGTTCATTTGTAGATTTCGGAATGAGTTGCTGATTTTGTGTGGTTACGTTGGTGCTTTACTTGCTATCAGAAGACAGTACAATAGCATTGTACCTGCACTGTATGAGTATACAAGGTAAGACTGTGTTTTCATGAACTCTGAGGAATCTCAGTCCTTATTATTACATATACCATACATTGACCCCACTTCTTCACATCCTATCCCAAAAAAATTAAAACATGCTCTTCCTCATGTCTGGATCTCGGTGAGAGGATTAGGAAAAGGGAAAAGGAGCAGTTGTGGGTTTGTTTTTTTTATTTTCTGAAACTAAAGAAATAACAAGATGAAATATAAGCTTTTACAGGAAGGCTATTCTGATATGGGTATTAATAGACTAGTAACAAGCAGCCTTTGAGACTCATTTTGTGATACTTTTGACTGGAAATGTTTCAATTACCTATTATGTAAAGAACCAGAAAACAAGACCGCTCAAAGTTTGTTCATGGATTGCCCAGTATCTTCAAGACTCACCGATTTTTAGTTTCTAGCCCGTCTTAAACTGGACACTTACCTACTTAAAGTGGACAATTTACATGCTTAAGCAGGACATTTTTAAGGTATCCCAACACAAACGAAAGATGGCTGAATTAGGTCACGTAGTAACTGCCCCCTATAGTATATTTTGATACATAAAAAATGCATCCTCTCTAACAGTTTTGAAACTTTTTTCTGCCAGTGAAACAAGGCTGTCCCAAAGTATGTATTGAACCATGTTTCTCTAACTGCATTTTTACCATACATGGTATATGTAGGCAAAATGGATCCTCAATTTTAGTAAAGTTGACGAAACACATATAGCCTTGAAATATAGAGCGGCCTCAAATTAAAAAAAAACATTACAGCAAATTAAATAAGGTGTAAATAAGGATAATGAAAATAAAATTTAAATCTAAAGCTGTATTTTTATAACTTGGGTGAGTACTACTAAAGTTTAATACAGTGTATATTGTGAAGGATCAATTGATTTCCATAGTAATTCCATATCCAATCAGAAATAGCTTTACTTTACTACTGTCTATCATGTTTTGCTTCTAAGAAAATAGTCATTATTAAGATTAATTTGGACTTTAATTACTTGCATTCCTTTTCAGTCAGCTTTTAAAAAGACGGGAAGTATCTGTACCTTTGAAAATCGAACAGCTTTCTGAGGAATTAGATGCATGGAGAGCTTGCACACAATCAAACAAGTAGGTGAAAAAATATTAAATTACCATGAGTGAGACTAGTAGTATTTAATTGTTTAGTTGTATATCTATCCTCTTTATAGTGTCTGAATGTCACTGCTTTGCGGGCCCTTAACTTCTAACACAAATAAGGAAGCAAAGTTGAAAACCAAATCTCTTTTCCTCTCCTAGGCCTACAGATGAGCTGCCATGCACCCCGCCCTCTGAATTGCAGAGAGCGCTGTATTCACTACTAGTATCGCGGATTCAGGAGGAGCCTCTGAAAGGAATGGTTGGGCCAGACTGTGTCACTGGATCAAATCTTCCTAGCCACTCAGATGTCCATACCTCTTGTTTGACAGGGCTAAAGATCCAGGTATGGTTTCAGAGAGCTGAAGTGCTCTTTCTTGCTGATAGCACTGACTACTTGTGAGGTTGCCATAAATCAAAGGTCCCTCCCATCATTTGGTTTGGAAACATGTTTACCCTGTTATCACAGGAGCAGAGTTAAAGGTGACAGGCAGAGACATCTGCTATATAAGAAAGGCTATATAGAGAATTATCCAATCAAATAGTTGTCATTTCCCAAATTCAAAACCTTTTAATTTCTTTTGCCAAATGTTGTGTCTAAAGTGCACATATCTTATTGGCTACTCCCTCACCACAGCTTGAATAAAAGGCAGGAAATTATTTGTCTTCAACCACATACTAAAATTTTTCTGGTTTTAGTTTTTATCTCTATGGAAATGCATACTATAAAACTTAGAACTCATTACTAATTAAATCCAGATATTAGAAGACTATTCAAATATATTTATTCATCACTCATATAGAGTCTTACGATTAATACACATTAGTTCTTATAACACCTCTTTAACATATGTTGTTACTTTAATAAAGAGAAAATTGAAAGATCCTTAAAACACTACTCTGGACTCCAGACAATGCCTCAGTGAGAATTTACTTTCCTAGGTGATGCTGAGTCTGTTTCCCCTGTCCAGTGTAAGATGTCAGCCAGCCCAAAGAGTAAGAGGGTGGTTTAGGGAATAAGCGGGATGGATAGTTTCATGACAAAAGTTGGAGTTTACAAAATTCTAGTGGGATTTTTGAGAAAAACAAAATTCTCAACTGCTCACCATTAATTTCAAAAAACTTGCTCTCAACACTTCCAGATTAGATCAATGGTCTCTCTCTATGGCCTGTATTTTCAACATTTGCTAACAGCCATGTAAAGCTGCCACTAAATGCATTATAATGCATTCAACAAGAATAGCAAATATGGTGTCACCAGCTTGTCATCTACAGGATCCTTGT
Organism: Luscinia megarhynchos; assembly: GCA_034336665.1. Classification (NCBI taxonomy): domain Eukaryota; kingdom Metazoa; phylum Chordata; class Aves; order Passeriformes; family Muscicapidae; genus Luscinia; species Luscinia megarhynchos. The sequence continues at coordinate 34,706,080 of CM067566.1, read as the reverse complement.
TTCTGGATTAGCTTACATTAGGAATCATGGCTTTAGGCATGCAGATCAGCTCATGATCAAAATCAGTAACTGATTAACTACCAAAGTAGAGCAGCCTACTTGTATGGGTTTTACGTACAAGTTTGGAGAGCATAACTCTTTAGGAAAGCACTGAAACTGAACTGCAGCTTTGAGAGCAGATTTTGTGAAATTAATAAATCAGAAAATAGCTCTTTTTCCATCACATGAATGAGTATTTTGTCCTTTTCATAGTGAATATTTCAAACTATTCTGTAGACTGCATGTAGACACTGTTTTCAAACAATTCATGGAGGCATTATATCGAGGGTGTTTTTGTGGATAGGAGAAAGCACAGATCAGCAGAAATAATGGCAGGCACGATGAAATAAGGACAGTATTCTGAAGAAAAATGCTTGTCACCTCAATTTCTAATTCGAGCTAAATTTAACTCTGGAATAGTTGACAAGCATATATAAAATAACAATAAAGCACATAAAACTTGAAATTTAAATATTATGAAAGGTCGGGTTGACAGATTTGGGAACATAAGTGCCCTCCATTCATAATGTATAGCTGTTATCAGAGTTTTAAGTGAGTGGGAAAATTTTCTGTATGAACATAGTGGATAGGTCTAAACAGGGTTTTTATGTTCTTCTCAGATAAAATGTGCTTCTGTTGTGCCCTTTACACAATACATGTATAATTTCCTTTCCCTTCCCAAACATTTTTGCTTTACAGGGTCCTGTCTTCTTCCTTGAAGATGGAAAATCTGCTATTTCACTGAATGATGCTTTGATGTGGGCCAAAGTGAATCCTTTTTCACCACTAGGAACAGGAATACGACTTAACCCATTTTGATGAGGTGTTTCCTCTGTACTTTATAGTGCTTAAAATAATACTCTGGGGGTTAATGCTGATTTAACCTTGATTGTCAAAGGATAGAAAGGATTCTTCCTGAAGGTCAATGTCTTGAACTTCAAAAACTGTAAAATGAGAGCAAAAAGATTTCTATAAAAACATTTATTGAGAATCCAAAGAAAAAAGTTATTTAATAATCCAAAGAAAAACTCCTAATTTCATATATAGCCATGTCTTTTTTTTTTTTTTAGTAAGGATGTTGTTGTCAGACAATTATTTTTATCAGCCTGTATGACTAGATACTTTGTAAGGTAAGCAACTACCTACACGTTTCCAAAATATTGATAAGAAACTCTGAAACCCATAAACAATACATAGTACTAGAATGACTTTACTGACAGCAACTGCAAACTGTTTTTAGAATGACTGGAATATTTTAGCTGTTTAACACTGTCCCCCTTTTTAATTTGAACTAATTTTTACACACAGGGTTCTATAGGAAAAGTCAAATTTATAGCAGATGTTTTTTCACACCACTTATTGTGTTTTAATAGCAGTACAAATAGAAGGTTTGTTATGTTTTGTTTAGATTATCTATTTATTGTTTATTTATTTAGATTATCTAGATTACAAAGTTCTATTTTCTAATAGGATCATATTTGGCAACATCCCGTTATGCTTTCACTGGAGGCTAAAACCCTTTATAATTTTTAACAAAGGCTTTGTATAGAACAAACATCATATTTATTGAAGTTATTTAACTATGCTATGTATATTTAAAATGTTTATTTTCTTTTTACATTTTGTATTAGTTATGCATATAGTATGACAGACCAGAAGTAAATACTTGTGCATACATATTTTTATTTACTAAATCTGCGCTCAAATGGAAAAACAGTTATAGCAGTAGAATACTAAAAATGTTTAAACTTTAAAGCTCTGTATAGTATGGAATTTAATTATAAGGCAAATATTATACTCATTATTCTTATTAATAATTCTTATAATCAGAATTGCTCACTTGTAGAAAAGATGCTTTTGTTACAAAACACTTTATTAGCTTAATTGATGGCATGTAAGCAGAAATCTACTTTATCTGTTCTTATATTTTTTGCTGCAGCTTTAAAATAAATTTTAAAATTTATTTAAATTCCTGATAGTTACATGAAATGTAAAGACGTTGCAATTAAAAATTGTCAGAATTATTTCTATAGCAAATGTTGTAAAACTGGAAATAATATCAGGTCCCTATTTAGCAGATCCTATCAAACAGTCCTCAATATAGAGGTAAGTCTTACCCTTACTTAACTATAGAAGTAACAGTGCCACCATGCTGGGAAATGTGGGATGGAGACTAGAAATAGAAGAAAATCCTGGATTGTTTTTTTCCCTCCCTCTTTAAAACGGTAAAATTTCACTCTGGCAAGGTTCTAGAGTATTATTACAGGGTTTCTGGTGTATGAATATATTGAGCGGAGGGAACACAGCTGTTTTGTACCCTAAAAACCCCATTTTTCTACATACTTGGGTGCTGGAACAGAATCTTTTATTTCTTGCAAGTATTCTTCTTTGAAAATGTTTTTTCCTTTGTTTACTCTGTGGAGCTTGCAGAAGATTTCAGTTCCAGCAGTTAAAATTCATAGTTTTTGAAAGAATTTTCCATCAGCCAGTATGTAATCTTGCTTCTGTTATATGAAAGACTATCTGTCTTTTAGCACATAAATCGTACAACCTCGTATGTAAAAGTTGTTGATACAGAGGTGCAGAGCAAAGGTAAGAACTGAACATGCAGCCCTATGACTGATGCTTGGGATCTGGAGCATTGACTCAACTGCCATTCTAATATATTTTAAATCTTCTGTTGTATCATAAGGATTTTTACTAATATTTCACTGTTAAAATAACTTAAATATGTAGTATAACTGCATCGATGTGTTGCACATTAATTGTGCCTTACCATGGAATCTTGGGCAAATCTACTCTCTCAAAACTACAGAGTGAGGGTTAAGAATTCTTTCCTTACTAAAATATAAAAATTAATTCAAAGGGCATTTTTTATATTGAGGATCCATCAGGTAACACTCATTGTGAATAACATGAGGTTGTATTTTCATTTAAGTTGTTTATACAGTGGTGAGTGAAGGGAATATGCAGAAAAAGTTGTAATTGTGTCTGGTGTTACAGCTGTGGTTGAAACTGTCAACTGGTTCATCATTTTCAAAAACAATTTCAGATTGCTAATATGTAGCTTCATTGTCTAAGACAGCAAGTCAAATACAGTATCTTCCCCTAAATATTAAAGAATACTTTGTCTTCAAAAGACTGTTTGACTCCTCTGTGAAAGTAATATTTCCATTTAAATGAAAAAAAACACTTGAAGCTACACAGCTAGTCCTTTCCAATTAGTATTAAATCTCAATTATGTTCAACATCCCTGCAAAACCAAATCCATTGTTCTATGGAAATAATCTGTCCAACAGTACTGAAATGGTTTATAAGCTTCAGAGACAGCTCCACTGTCAGCTGCAGTCTGAGACAGGATATTTGGCACTTTAAACCCCTGCTGTGGACTGGAATGATGCCCTGTTTGTTCCACCCTGTGCATGGCTCCTGCCAGGCTGGGCCAGTGATGCTGCACTGGCCATGGTCAGAGTCGAGCAGCCCTGCAGCCCCAGGACAGGCCCCAGGAGAAGCACAAGGAGAACTCTGTATTCCACATGCTTTCTGACATATTACTCTACTTTGTCTTTCTTTTTCCCCCCTGAAAATGCCTTAGAAAATGCCTACTTTTTAACTGGTATAACAATTTATTTAGTAAGAGCTTTATTGTAACATTCTTTAACAGTGCTCTGACCTCGGTCAATGTTTGCTTCAGATCCTGGGTCCTAATATTTTAATACATTATTTAACATTTATTTCATACTAAGAATTCAATCTATCAGAGCCACATTAGAATGGGACCCTCACAGCATGAGAACAGTAACAAACCTGTTTCTTACATTTCTGGCTAAACAAGGGATAATTTTTGTAAGGGATTTTACAAAGCACAAACACCAGGTATTTCATTGCTCTGTGGTTTTGGTATGTGGCAGTAGCACGGTCTAATCTGCCAGAGACCTGTTCCAGTGCATAGTCCTGCCAGCCAACCACATCCATTCCCTATTTTGTTTGTCCCTGTCACATAGTAACAGAAACAATGTCCCATCCAACTCGGCTCAGCTTACCAAAATGAACTCAATTTTCACATAATTATCTGGTAGCAAAAGGTAGAAGTTTATGTTGAAAAGTGTCTCTTGCCTGAGATCAAAGTAATGATATTACCACAAGCCAGTTTCTTCTGACTAGTCTCCTATTCTGTAACATTACAGAAAAAATACATGTAAACTACAACTATTTGTTTGCTCTTTGGATGGTGGCAGGGATCAGGGGAATGGTGGGAATAGATATTGCAAATGCCACAAGAACATGAACACACCTACTTGCAATTAGATGGCTTGGACGCTGGTGTGATTATCAGCAAAACTTTTAACATTATCTAGTTGTGTTCTGAAGAGGTGTTTTGCAGAATAGCCATGTTTGCTCCAAACTGATATAGGTGTATAGGACATGAGAGCTTTTTTTGCCACTTTGTCTCAATCAAACTTGAAAAGCAATGTCCACACTTGAAGGTGAAGTTCTAAATGAGCTCATTCCATGTGGTGAAGTTCAACAGTGCTGTGGTTGGCTTGGCAGCTCAAAGTTGGCTTGTTTGTCAAAGTAATACACAGTAATGGTGTCATACCTGAAAACACAAATTGCTACTTTCCAGATGAAAACAAAAACCACTACATTCATCCCAGTACAGACTCAGGATGTGATGGACTCGAAGCAGCTCCTCATATTTGCATTTGACTTTCTTTTACAAGGACTTCAGAAAAGACCCCTAACTAGAGATTTTGCAAGGAACAGAAGCAAATTTGGGTTATTTAACATGGTGACAAGACAGCTACATTTTTTATTGGGCACATATAATTTAGCAACTGAGTAAGCTTTCCTCTTTGTGAAAGCTTCCTCTATAGTTAGTTCCTCACTTAGCATCTTTCCAGTAGAAATATAAATACTGAAAGGAGTCACTGAAAAGGAATGGAAAAGGGTGAATCACCAAGGGCAAATGGCAGGTTTTCAGGTGTCCTGTGCTTTGGTTTGCAGGAACTGAGTATCAGTCACTGACAAAGTAATCTGTTCTCAAAGGAACACCAAATGAGTACAGGAGCACTGTATTTTCACCCATTCAGATCACAGTAATCAAAAATTCAAGGGCATGAGCAAAGCCTTAGGGTTCTCTAATGTCTCTTGGGCATGTCACCATTCCATCTCTAGCTAGAGTTGAACAATATCTTTTCAGAGAAATGCCTGTTGTAGTATTCTGGGAATTTGCAATAGGATTTTTGGAGCTGGGTAAACATTTACAAAACAGGTAGTAAGAGAACTAATGTGCTCTCATGAGCATGAGTACCCATCTTGATACAGAAAACTGACATGCTGAAAACTTGTGTTCACCTCCTGAACTCGAGCTTGAAGATTCAGTATCCACATTTCCACTATATGCCTTCAAAAACCTCACAGATACTATACATTAAAGTATGCCTTTCTCTGAGGCAAATAATTATTTAGTATGCCCATTAAATGCTAGTGATACAGCATTGTTATGAAAAGATAAGGGAAGTGCCCATATAATTCTGTTTCAAGAGGATATCAAAAGTACCTCTGTATTAAGGCTTTTGAGAAGTGTTACTAAGTGTACCAATAAACAGAATTCTATAAAAAATTGAGGTTATGTTCATGTCAGTTTAATTACAATTCACAGCACAGGTAGTGAGGAAGAATAAAGAAAGTTTCTCACTGTGATTAATGAATTGTCTTTATAAAGAAAAAGAAAAAGAATTGACATGTAATTGTTTTATTTTTTATCAATACATATAGTGCACCCTCAATGCATACAGTGCACCCATCACCAAGTATTTTTAGGTACACGAAAAACAGAAATTTAAAAATACATAAAATATTGACTCCAAATGGACAAACTTAACAAATAATAATGAAGAAACTCTTTGTGGTTCAGGTGTGTCAAATAGATTTTAAAAACAAACACAATTAAAGTTAACAGCGCTAAAGCTATTGAGGGTTAAGATAAAGTTATACAATCATGTCCCAGAGTATCAGCACACTTACTCAATTCAGCTGGATTAGTACCTTTGCACTAGTTGCTGAATGGCTCCCAGTTACTATTACATTACCAACACCAGGTGTCGAAGATACAATTTTTTAAAGCAATACGCAAAAGGCTTTTTTTTTCCGCCCAGCAGTTCTTTAGATAAAACATACAATAAACAGAGAGAAGAAAATGTACTTGCTGCATTTAAATTTCTAACAATTAGTTACTATATTATCTGTACTGCAAGAAATTTTTAAGCATTGTTGGCAACTGGAGCTGTGGAACAAGATGCAGTCTAGCTCTTCCTAAGTAATTTCGGATACATAATCGGCAGAGCTGACAAAGAGAAGATGGTCTGGCTGCAAACGATAAAGAAAGTTTAATTGAACAACTATAAAAGCCAGCATTTTGGTTTACAACAGTCTTGCACACTAATGGGATTTTTAAAAAATTTAAAAAAAAAGTTTATATTTTGCAAGTTTGACCTTTTTTGTCATTCTCTTCATTGCCTTTCTGCCCTCAAAGAAAAAGACTTGGGTTGCTTAAACCTTAATAATAGTTAGGGAAATACTAAAGAAAGCAAGACAAGGTCAATTTTTTAAAATTAAAAACTAACTCCCAGAAAATATCTGATGTCAATAACTTTAAAAACTGCAGACTGGTTTTTTTATTCACAGCACAGGTTACATACCTGCTACAGCACTACCAGCTGCATTACCAACACATTACTGCAACAAGAATAAGAAGGCAAAATACCCCGAGATCCTGGACCATGTCTACTGGTCTTATTAGTTCATTATAATGTCTTTATCACTCTGCCCCCCACTCCTTCAAAATGAACATTGCTATTTTCTCCAGACAATGAATCTGTATCTGTGTCATGCCATGTATTTTTTTTTCTTTGCTCTAACTTTTAAAAACGCTACTAGTCTTGGTAAATTTGTGAAAATATACAATTTTTTGAGGGGTTTTGTTAATAGCATTCAGACTAGAGAGTGGTTTTTGGACGAAAACATGAATCAGTATTACTTGTCAGTTCACATCTAAAGAGATGCCCATGGCATTTTCTTGTGGCTTATTTTTATATTATACATAGTTCTGTCTGAACAAGTCCAGTTCCCTTTGGAATATTCTCTTTCTTCAAAGTAGATAGACCTTTAAGAAGTTTGAGGGACTATAGACTCTTTAGTCTCCTGTTTCTCAAGTTTTTATAATTTTGTAAAAGAAAGTTTAGAAAATTAAACTTATGCTTCTCCCACAACCAAACTAATTTGTTTTATATGCACATAAAATACATGTTTTAAAATATTATGACAGCTGACCAAAATGAAATATATTTTTAACCTGAAATTTAAATACTCTGTTTCTTTTTAACAAGGTCTATGAAAACCAATAAAAATGTAGCTTTAATGTCTACTTGTGTAAACACCCAATAAACATATGATGATACTTTTTCAGCTGGTATAAATTCTGATGCTGCTTGGTCAATGGGCTCTGGCCTGAGACTAAATATTGCTGAATATGTTTATAGTTAGAAAGAAAATTACCTGAATGTTCATATATTCATTTCATACAGCACAGTGTTACCTTCTATAACATGGGTTGTTTGGACTGTTAGGTTGGGGGTTTTTCTAGGTGGGTTTGTTTTTTTTAATAATACAAGCTGCAGTTTCAAATATAAACATGCAAAACTTACTTTCATGGAAGAGTAGCAGTCCCTCTACTAAACTGCTTTGGGCAGCTAAATCAACAGGCCTCTTAACATCTGAATTTTTGGCATTTATGTCTGCCCCAAATTCAAGGAGTAAATTTACAATCTCTGTACTAGAATGCTGGGCAGCAGCATGGAGTGGAGTTTGCAAATGCTTTCCTTTCTGCACGTTGGCACCTAGTAGGTAGATGCACATAAAGAGACATAAGAAGAGATTAATTAAATTTGCCATTGAGTAAGAAAGATGAGGCTACAAAATAAACAAAACCCACTGCTAGCCTGGAATGCCACAGTGAATTTAGCCACTTTCTTAATTTTATTGCATAGAACTATAACTAATCACATCATTGTTTTATTTAGGTTTTTGTTTTTTTATCCTAGGTGTTATTACCTAAGTAAAACCAAATAAAAAGGTATCAGGTACCAATCAAGTAACATGAGCATCACTGTTGCCTAACCACAAAAAAAACACTTTTTGTACACATTTAAGAGAATTTGTACTATATAAAAAACCTACTTTCCTTATTTAAGTCTTAAAAAAAATCACTAAGCTGAAGTTCTGTATGTATATTTTTGTGAGAACACCAACTCAATAAAGAATCTTGGACACCTTAAAATTTTTTCACATGTTGAAGCTGGCAAAAGGTTTGAAATAGACTCCCATCCCATCCAAACTTTATTTATTAATCTATAAATTAGTTTTAATTTTAGTTAAAGGTGAGATATGCAGTCAAGAAAGCTAATAGGGAAAAACCCCCAAACCATTAATTCTCCCAATTCATGGGTTCTAATCATTAGACTTCTATATTAAAAGGTAATTGTTAACATGTTTCAAATTAAAATGGACTCAATTAATTTGCAATAATGCATTCATATTAAAAAAAAAAACATCCATACAAGAGTTAAACTAAACTAGCTAGATGGAAGAAATTCCCTTACAGGCTGTTGGTTCATCTAAAACTCAGCCTTCTTCAGACTTCTTACTGACCTTGTGAGACCAAAAATTGCCTTCTGTACCAACTTTACTCCCCGAATCAAAACTTTTTGCATTTTAAATGTTCATTTGAGTAAAATAAGTTTATAATGTCACACATCTAGCAATTGGATCTGAAATCTGAATTCACTGTTCTTAATATTAACAATTTGAGCATGCTTCTGCAGTGCCATTCTCTTGCTTATTTCATTGTTTATCTGCTTTTCAACTTCTAACACATTCTCACAAACTGGTAAAACATGAAAAAATTTGGTTTACATAACTAGTTACTTGCATTCTCAGTTTGCATACTCTTTTCTACTTCGGGGCACCAACAAATGTAGAATATGCCCTTCTGTTACTTTTTTTTTTTTTTTTCTGTATGGTAGTATTTAAATCCCAAAATATGCTAATTATGCTTTTGCTGTTTTTAAACATAAAAAATCGTGACATAGGATAATTAATCATCCAAGGAGGACTCATAAGAAACACTTTGCTTGTTTAAGTTCTAAATATGGCATGCAATCAACTAGAAAAACTATTCTGGTGAAATGATAGCCAGGCTGAATTATTCATTTAATTATAACATTTTAATTCTTTGTTCTGCAGTATGTAAATACCTGAAACACAGCAAATTATTTTTCAGCTATGCCAGTTGTGTCCCTGAACTTGTGCTGAAACAGAGCAAGCCTTCAGTATCTCTTACCCATTGATTAAATAAGTAATCTGAAATTTAGGATCAGATGCCTTTTACCTCACCTCTTCCCTCTGCCACTCAGCCTCTAGGCCTCATGAAAAGAACAACCAGAACTTGCTGAAGAATGAAAGCGAGTGGGACTTAATTGCTAAAATAATTTGACTGAAATCTCAATGATTACTATATAAATGTTCTCAAAACTCATTTTTACCCTTGTTTTTCCTACAGAAAATTAATATCTATAAAGCTGCAGTATGTGCTGAAAATTTTGAAAATCCATTTTTACTGGTCTTGCTTCCTTTTTTCCTCTTATGCTTACTATGGCATCAAAAAATAAAACATATAGTAAATTATAAGAAAACATGAATCAGCATAAACTTTGAAGTAGAACCCTGCAAGCAAGGGTTCCAGTACAATTGGCTAAGCACAGCTGACTTCAAAGGCAAGTACAATATGCTTACTTTACAGACTAGTAATGATTTTATTTAAATGATGACATACCTGCATAAAGAAGCTTTCGAATACAGTGGATCTGCTGTGAAGCACAAGCTACATACAGAGGTGTTCCTAAATGAGGAAGATCTTGGTCAACATCTATACCCCAGGATATCAGTACCTCCAGGCATTCACTGTTACCTGCCAGTACAAAGCATGACAGTTTGCTCGACTTCGGTACGCTGTCTCACGGACAAAACCACACACATTTCTTAACTCTCCTACTGAGACATTGCTCAACTGCTCCATGTTTATTGAGAAGGCAATTTCTTACCTTTGCTGGCTGCTTCATGTGTTGGTGATGGCAGACAGGACTCCCACTGAGCTTTGGCACCATACTGTAACAGGAGCTCAGTGCATGCTGCACTGCCTCTTGAACAGGCATTAAATAAAGGTGTCACTCCATCAATTGTTGTAGCATTTACCTAGAATATATAAAATCTATTTACAAAAAGAATTGAAAGAAAGGTAGATTTTTAAATAGGAAACAGAAATTGCATTAAAAAAGAAAAAAAAGTACTAGTTAAAATAACAAGTTAACTGACCAGCTCCTGTGAAACTGTCTTCCTCTTACCATGTTTCTCAGTTGGAATTAGTTTACTACTATTCTTGTTAGACTATGTTGCATAAATACACCTGGAACACTAAAAAGGATACATTGACATCTGGGCAGTAAATAATTTTCAAAAGTCTGAGCTTGATTCCCTGACACAGAAAATTTACACTTTACGAAATGGGATAAAGGGATCTTCTCTCCACAACTCTGGCAAGAATTGAGGATTATTTGCCATTTTCTTCTGTAGTTTTAGTCTCCAGGTTCAAGTGATATTTCACAGGATGGAGACAAAGCTAATAGGATAGGCTCACTGTTTTAATACCAGCCTTCACTCTTCAACTGAGTATTTCCAGTGTGATAGAGTAAGGAGACAAAGTAGGCAACTTTGTGAAGGCTAACAGTACTAAAGAAGGAACACAGGTATGAGGAGAAGGCTCCTTCCAGGACTCTGGCCTATCTTCTTTCATGCAACCCCCACACCCACCAAAACAACTAAAAATACTAAAATTTTACCAGATGGGAAAATGAATTTTTTTTAATAGATTTGTATCTTTAGAATCCTTGTGTTACCTGAAGTAGGGAGCAATTGGTTTTGGAAATATATATGTATATTTTTTTCTTTTTCTATAATAACACAGACATATTCCACATGCTTCTGAAAACTGAATTTTAAGAACAATAAATATTTCCATTACAAAGATAAGAGACTTGGGAAGTGATGCACTTAAACTCTAATATCAGCAGACATTGCAGTGAAAGTGATCTGTACAGTCCCATTTTCATTTTTGGATAAAAGATAAGACAGCCTATGTCAGGAGTGCAGAAAAGAGTGGTTTTTTTCTACTCAGACTAAAGAATTTTAAGAGCACAAATGTGCAGTGTGGCAGCAGACATTGTGAAGATTAAAAGCAGTCTCCTGAAAGCCACTCAAAGCAAGAGGAACCCAGTAAAGTAGCGGAATACATTCCCTATTTTAGAAGAATATCATAATGAATACTGTTAACAGATTGACTCCAGATTCCCTCATGACTGTCTCAGTGGCTGCCCATACTCTCATTTGATAGCATTCACATGGCAGCTGTAATTACATGAGTTGAAGACAGTCAATAGGGTGAGACCAATTACATTAAAATCAAGGAATATATCCTCAGTTAAGCCAAGGTTAGAACTGGACTCCATATAAAAGAAAACAAAACCAAAGCCTTACATTTGCTCCTGATTCAAGGAGGATTCTTGCACATCCTACATGATCTCCCAGGCAGGCTTCATGGAGTGGAGTTACCTGGTCAATTGTTAGTGTGTCTACATTGTACCCCTAAAATAGATGTGAATGGTATTTAAAGATCATACAAAACCTATTAAGAGTCATTTCCTCACACTACTGTTCAAATAAATAGTTTACAACACCATAAATAGCCCTAAAACTCAGTTTGCAATAAGTCAATCCTCAGCAAGCACTTTTTTTAATCAGAAATAGGCATAAAATATGTAGACTGTTTAGAGGCACAGTGAGAGGGCAAAAGTTAACCAACCCAAGTAAGAACATGGCAAGTTCCAAGCAGCTATGTGAAAAAAAAAACTGGGGGACAGTGAAACCCTGAAACACATGAGGGAAAGGATGGTGCATCTCCACTCCTGGTGATCTTTAAAACTCCACAAAAACCTGAATGTAAACTCTCCTGTGATTCTATCACACTGTGAATTAAGGTCTGAAATATCCAAAGCTACGAATTTTAGCAAAGGAAACACTTACTGGATTGATAAAATCACCAAGCCCTCTAAATTTTTTGCAGTGTGTTTTGTTTGATTCTTAAGAACTAACAATTTTATCTACTGACTTTCATCAAATATATTCTATAGTATAATTTTTCAATATTGAATTAGCTAACAGGACAATATTCTAATATCAAAATTTAGCATTTACAGTCTCTCCCTTTGATATTAGCAATTATTTTTTAAATGACAACAGTGCAAAACCCAGAATCTTTCAGTGATTTCTCCTGTTTAACTAGTATCTTCCTGACTGGCTCTATTTACCCAAAGGCTTAAAGAAGTTAAACTTTGTAGATTTATCCCATGCAAGAGGGGAAGACTGACGTAAATTGAGACATAATTTTGGGGGGTTTGATTTTTTATTTTTTTATTTTTGTGAGGGGGAGGGCCTAAAACATACAGAGGAAATAATTTAATATATCTTATATCTTATAATATGAAAAATTCCTAAGTATGTTTTGCTCTAAAAAATTCATGTGAAAAAAACAAAACAAAGCATAATAAATCTGCATTAATAATTTACACTGAGAAATGAAATAACATTAAAAATGAAAGCAATTGTAAAAACAGAGCCTTCACCTGTGACAATAAAGTCTTCAGAGAAAGCAGACGTCCTTGACTGGCTGCCTCATGCAGAGGTGAGCGATCTGCCCAAGACCCTATATAATAAGAACATTTATTGAATAAACCATATGAATTAGAAAGGGTTTGGAATGCACAAAGCAAAGCAGAAAATATGACACACAGAATGAAGTCAATTCAAGTAATATGAAATTAATTTTTCCTCTTTAGAGACTCAAATGATTGGTTTCTAAACAATAAAAAGGTGCTCTATTATAAACTGCAAACATCTCTAATAAATCATTATGTGGTCCACAGAACAATATATTGAAATATTGATATCAGTAATCTGACTTAATAAATTCATTAATTACCATATTCTACTTCTATTTTTGCATTGTTCATTTTTAATACACATCATAAAACTTTATAGCTGGAATATAGGCATGATTTGAACTTAAACCAGTCATAGAGCTGCCTGAAGAAGTCACAAAGAAGCTGGTGTACATGAAAAGTGATGTGGGAATCTTTATGTATGGTGAGATTAATTTGAAGTTACTACATAAGTGAGAGAAATACAGTGAGAATCTCAGTAAAAAAAATACTATAGTTGAAATAAAATATAAAGTCTACATTCTTGTTCCATAAACTATTAGGCCTAAAAGTAATTAGATGTGTTTACTGTAGAAGTTTGGCCTTTATTTTCTTTTATTCATCATCCCTAAAAGAGAAAGGTGGCAAAAAGTAGTAACCCAACAGCAACCCTGTGTTCACAGACATTACCCTCCATAACTCCCAACCCAGCTTCCAGAGACATCCTAAAGCTTTTGCTGAAGGACCTGCCCTTTCCTCTGGAAGACTGCACACTGACAGGTCTCTTCTTGACAGCAAAGGCTGCAGGCACAGCTGATACCAATTTATGGCAGGAATTTTGAAAAATCAGTTCTGAGAGGCTGTGCAAGGAAGAAACATCTTCAAAATTATTATGAATTATCAGTATTTATTCCTCTAAGAAAGAAATTGCTAGAGCTGTAAAATACTAATACAAATCAGTGAGTTATATCTAGCTGCCCAAAATTCCTGAAGAAACATAGAGAATTAGCCTGGAATGATGAATTGGTAACACTGGCAGATGACTCTTCCATGAGTGCAGGTTTGACTCTGCCATGGACAGGGAGTGCCTACAGAGCCAGCAACTGCATTTACTGACAATGCAGTGAATCTGAAATGGGAAGGCTGTTGCTCAATCGCTGGCAGTCATCAGCCTAAGCTCTAAGATAACTACACCCAGAAATAGACCCTCTTTCTGTTTCCACTGGACTCCTTCTGTCCACTAGCCTGTTTCAGAAAGTACACTTTTGTTTACTACAAACAACCCCCTCAAACCACATCAAGAATGACAAAAAGATCAAGGCTGCTCAACCCGAAAGAATTTAGAGCCTACTCAAAAATATATGAAATAGTGCACGATAGGGAAATGTAGATAAAACCTCCATTTTCCTACTAGTTAAAGAGACTAAAATTTAACACAGACATATGACTGCACCTTGGAGAACATAGTGCACTTTGTGACTCAGCACTACTGAATACTACTGAGATCAAAAGCAAAGATGATGATTTAGATTATCATAAGACTACATAAAATTGATCACAGAAGTTTAAAAATATGAGAGTAAGGTTTTATAAACTTGATTTTAAAAAAGCAGTGAGATTTCTATTCTGTCAGAGTATCCTGTATGTGTGAACTCTTTAATCTATGGCAGTAGATGGTCGACTGGCAAGATCCAGCTTCCAATACTCTGTCAGAATTATTTGCACTAACCTCTGGTCATCTCTGTGTGCATGTACATACACATGCACACACATTAATCCCTGTACTTTTTACTTCAGGTTTATATAATGTAATGTTTTGAAATTCTTATTGATAGTTCAAATTTTAAAAAAACAAAGCAAAGAAACCAAATAAAACCAAACCAAACCAAACCAAACCAAACAAAATCCCCCCACAAAAACATAACAAACAAACAAACAAAAACAAAACCCTACCACAAACAAAAAGAAAACTTAAGAAAACCACACGCAAAGTGATTGGGATTTTAAGGGCTATTATATATTTTTTAAAAATTGAGCTCAGAAACCTTCAAGTGACCCGAATTTTGACAAATCATCAGTATTTTTTTTCATCATATCAATAAGCTCA
The DNA here is from genome assembly GCA_034336665.1 of Luscinia megarhynchos. Taxonomy (NCBI): domain Eukaryota; kingdom Metazoa; phylum Chordata; class Aves; order Passeriformes; family Muscicapidae; genus Luscinia; species Luscinia megarhynchos. Next base: position 34,691,062 of record CM067566.1, on the reverse strand, counting down.
GATAGATTTTTTGTACTATGGTTTGGATATGAGTAATCACTATGAATATTTTGATCAATGTTTTTCTTCTTCTGCAGTAGTATCTGGATGAGCACTTGAGTTCTTCTAATTTAAATTTATTAGATTCATTAATTTCTCCTGCTGGTTGTGCAAAAAATTCCTCAAATTTAAATCTGTATTTAGAGCTTGCTTTTGGTATTTTGTCCCCCTGTCTCTATAGATGAGAATGTCTCTCTCTTGACAGTTTATCCTACTCAATGGAATGAAAGAAAGAAAAAAAAGAAACTTAACTAATTATATGGAAAAACATCTTATAAAATCGTACGAGTTATGAAGCTTTTATGCCCATTAAATACACTCACATTTCAGACATTGTTGTAGCCACGAATAAACACAACAAAGATGCAGGCAGGATCTGAAAGCAGTGACATTTGATAACCAAATGATGCCAGATCCTGTTGTTAAGCTCTGGTTTGCACCTAGACCCACCTTATATCCCTATCTTCAGGCAGAGACATTCAGCAGCCAGCTGTTTCTGATAAATCCATAAAATGCAAAATATTTGCATCATCGCTACTACAAATAAAATCTAAAAGCAAAATGTTGCAGAACTATTTTGTTCCAACCAAGTTTGGAAAAAGAAAATTCATATTCCAACTGATTTGTTGCTATACATAGCAATTCATCATTAAATACCACAGAGACAAGGATATGTTCAACATAAATATTTACCATAAATAAATATCTAAGGTGTTCTTAAATTATTTGCCTAGATTACTGCCCTCTGTTAATGTACAAACTACAGTTTCTCTCACTTCAAAGTCATTAGCAAAAATATAAACAGATACACTTTCATTCACTGTTTGTAACAGCAGTATTAGCAAACATAGTCTATTCCAAAATTCCTAATGCACTAATTCCCTACTGATATTGTCTCTGACGATGCTGAATAAGAATTATCTTTAACTATATACAGAAGCCAAGTTCTCTGATGCATAGTTTACCAGAAGAGCAAACTATTACAAAGCATCATTGCTTTGTAAGCATTAACAAGAAGGACTAAATATATTCACTGCATTAACAGGTAAAGTTAAAAAAAAAAGAAATTACAAATTATTATACAGTACCTAAATCTCCATCTCCCCATGGCACTTCCAGCCAATTGCAATTATAAATCCTACTCATTTCTTTCAATCTGGAAAATAAATAAAATTAAAATAATAATAAAAAAGCCCTGCTCTTGCTAGTTGGACCTATTCTTAAAACACTCCAGCTATGTTTGGAAGATCAGAAGCTCCCTGTAATACGAACTTTCATCCTTCAGTAAACACAGCTTTGAATATATGACTGTGTACAAGTTCTCAGTTTCTTATGGTAAAGGACTGCTGCCCTTTTTTGTCAGTTTTTCACATTTCTTTCTTTAACATAACATCTCAAAGGGCCAGTATTTGTGAATTGGCTTTCCAAGACAGATTAACTGGAATTTCAACACAAGCAAAATTCACAGTGAAACCAAAGAACCTTGACATGAATAAACTGCAGGACAAACTCCTTATTTTTTAACTTCATGCAAAGAGATACAGTGTTGTATCCTCAAAAATTGATATCAGTACATAGATTTTAAGGGAAGCACTGCCAAATGTCCTTATGCTATTTTACTACTTACAATACATCTAGAAAAGCAAAAGTGAAGATATTCTGACCATGTTTTCAAATACTGTTCGAGCTGTACCTGAACTGCAATTTTCTTTCAGTAGTTCACTATTCCTTCAATTATGTTCTAAAAGATATTTTTTGATTGTTGAATTGGGGCGTTGATAGCTATTCTCAGCAGGGAAAATGTCCAAAACCAGGGATTTGCAATTTTTACTTTGATTCATTTCTAAGTCACTAACGTTCTTTTCTTCACATTGCCCTACAGACTTCACTCCTTTACATCTACCTGCAATTATCTATAACTCATTCCTACAATTATAATCATAGTAGTAAAATACTAAATAAAAATATTTTCACAAGAGTCTTTACTTCCAGTCATCTCATTCCTTTTGTATTTATTTCTAAAAATTTGTGATGTCTCAAAAAAAAATCCTAAAAAAACAACAAAACAACCCCCAACTCAGTATAAGAAGTACATTAAAGGTTAGATTTTTCTAAAGGAGGACTGCAATGAATGAAGTTCTTCTTGCTGACTCCATTGGGAGAGAATTTATACCAGAGCTCAGCACTTTAAAAAATTACTGCTCTATGGCTAAATAGCTCGAGTTGTCAGAAGAAGCACTATCACCAAAGAAGAACTGAAAATAGAAGCCTGACACAGCTCACTACTGGGAGATGAGAAACACAGAGCATTTGGAAAGCATTGTAGCTAGTATATATTTCTGCAAAACCAACAAATGCTATGTATTAACACAAGCACTGTTACCTTTTATTTTTAAGATGTATTCTGAGTGCTTCAGCTTCTGACAACTGAAGCAACTGACAGGATCAATAACTAAAGAGAAAATCTCTGCAACATCAGAGTCCCAAGATCAACAGAATCACTTCACTCCAGTCGTTGAAAGAGTCTGATATTTTGTGTATTTAATTACGTTCTAACAGATTTTTACTGTGGCACTACAAAATTACTCATTTGTCTAAATCCCTTGTAGGATAAAGAAGCATGTCAACTACTTAATTGATACTTGATGTTGGAAACTATTGAAAAAAATCTTCAATGAAGGATTTAAACTCTAAGAAATATATCTATGATGCTTGACTACCATGATTAGATATGACCTGAAAAATAGAAGCCACTTTTTTTTTAAATAAATGAAGTTTAAACAGTCAACACTGAAGAACTCCAAGAGAGTTATCAGCATTTAGGCTAGAGATTATCAAAAATGTCTGAAAGAGAAGATGTAATTCAAGTGGCACTTACACATCATTTCAATATTTCAAATAATCTGAACATTCGCTAACTATACAACTAAATAGATATATATATGTATACATATATGTATGTATATATATGTGTGTGTATATATATATATATATATATATATGCATACAAGCAATGAAAACTTGATTGGTTCAAACCATACTTTTCAATGCTTATCATAATGTAGACTTCCCCAATTTGGAGACTTCATTCCAAGCGTAAATGCTAACAATTTCCTATTCCAAGTGTAAATGCTAACAATTTCCTACTCCTAAAACCCATACAAAGCAAATCTACTTTCCCACGCAGTTCTGTCTCTAATGCACCCACACCACATGACTACACATTAGTTTTGCCATTCCCATGTTGCATTCAGTGAGTCAATTAATATTCAAATTTTTTTCTGTCTCCGTATCTATCAGGATCTCTTTAAGACATGTCATCCAAACTATAAACTCACTGTAATGTTAATTTTCTACTGCCTTTTTCATGGTATTGTCCCAGTAACAAAAGAATACTTCAACTCCCCTGCTGAACCCATATCAGAACATCATCCATTCATACTATCTTAAAACTACAGAACTAAAAGACAGAGGATTGATGCTTGCATTATAGCCTTTTTTTTTCTGATTTCTTATATATTACAGTGTACACTAAAAGCACAGTTTAATTATGGTTATGAGAGCTCTGAGCTTCTGAAATTTCAGCTTTAGATAATAATAACCATGATCAGCCAAAAAGCTTTAACGTTAGATGATTGGTCTTAAAACACATAGGTGCCAAAGCAAAGACAAGAATGGAATTTACTTTTAGGGACATTAAAATGTTAACCCTTCTCCCTACCATTCGCCACACGCCTTCGAACCTTGCATCAGACAGAAAAAGACAGGGTGTGTTTTTTCTGAGTCTAAACCTAATGCATTCTCAGAGCACCATCCATGTTGCACAGCTAAGGAGGCCGTGGCTTTGTGGAAGAGCACAGCACGTGACTGTGCTGTCCAATACCGGGGTATAATGCACTGAGTGGTCAAATCAGCGTGGCACAGGTAACATTCTGAGTGTTTGGCACTGCACATTTCACAGAGAAACACAAGCCACCTGAACTCTATAAAAAAGCCTAGAATAACACAATGGTGATTTCCAAGCACAGCTTGCTCGGCTCCCAGCAGGAGCAGCATTATGCTGTGTGAGGATGGTGGCAATGACAGGGGTAGGAGCAGCAGTCACTGCTTGGCCTTGCACGTGTGGGAAGGAGTGTGTCAGACCCCTCCTCGTGTCACATGAAAGCACAGCCACAGCTCCACGTTCATTGCTCATGCACAAGTTGTTTTTTCATCTTCTTGAAGCATCAACAACTGTCTGGATATTTTTCTAAACTAAAGTAGCTTGCAAAGTCTGTGTGCCCTAGCTAGAATGCCAAGATGTAAAATCACATAAATCTCCAAATGCAGTAATTTATTAGATCCCCATCAGATTTGACTCGAGTAGAAGGAGCAGCTAGTAATATTCCTTGGCTGTTATTATTTGCTTGACAAGTCACTTAAAACAAAGTAAGGGTTTTTTCAGTCCCCTTCCAACTAGAAGGTGACAGAAAAGGCATATGGATATTCTGAGCTGAGTTCAGACTCTGAAGATTTAAGCCTAATTTGCTCCTCAGACACAGTCTCAGCCTTAATCCAGAGTACAAACAATTTTTCCCAAACTGTGCTGAGAATTCACTGCATTTTCCCAGCCTCCCTGAGAGTGAATGCAGCACAGGCTCTAATCCCAAGCAAGCAATTGTACAGCAAAGCTGGGCCCAGTGTGTGATTTCTGTCACATCCACAAGATTTTGGAGTTGTGCCCCTCAAGCCAGTAGGCTGAAGACTTTTTCCCGTTTTTGACTCCATCCTTTTACCCTTCTAGCCAATCTTATGATATATTCCACTCTCTGCATCACTTTCAGTCCATTTTCCAATCTGCCTATTTAATTACAGACTGCATTGCAGTATGACTTTCTCTTCCTTTGCTCTGCAAGGGTGCCTGCAGAGCCAAGTCAGGTTTGGATACCTCCATGGATGAAACAGAGAGGAAGGGGAAAAAAGCATCCTTCAGACTTGATAAAAGGTATACTTGTTAATCAAGTGAACTGCAACAATCAGAAGCCTTAAGTGCAACAGAAGTCTCTCAGTACTTCAGGATGTCTATCAATAAATCTATAGTCCCAGTATGGCAATCATCCAGAGGCTCTAAGTAGCTAGACCCCATTAAGATGGATTCTTCAGAAAATTTCAGTTTCCATATTTTACTTAGATTTTGAGAATTTCAAAACTAGAAAAATTGTGGCCTTTTTCTTTGTAAGAGTAGCAAGAGAGCCTAACCTTAACCCATACAATGGAGTAGCAAGTACTAACACTGATAAACTCTTGTGAAACTTCTTTTCAGCTGAGGGATATTGTCCAAGGTTTTTGGAAACCACTGACCTAACGAGCCAAAATGACCATACGTAAAATTTCCTTTAGGTCAGGAAATCTTAGCCCAAACAGTGAAAAACATGAGGGCAAAAGATGCTCTGCATATTAAAACTGATGAGTAAACACAAACATACAGTATCATTGCATTCAAATGGTTACTTGGAAGATAAAGAAAATGGTGCTTAAATTCTTGAATATTGCTTAGTTCTAAAACTGTCAATATTGGAAATCATCAAACGCATTTTAAGAATAACTCTGATTTCTATAACAGATAGCTATATTTTACATGGTAGGTTCACAGTTCCTTTATGCACAACACATGAACTAGCTCCTGTCTACTCCTGTCATTGACTATTTTAACATTTCCAGTTTTTAATTTTATATCATATTATCATGAATTTCAAATTAGACTTCCTTAATTTATTTTTTGTTTACTCTAAACTTTATGATATAGCCAAAATCAAATGGAATTATGATCACTCTTAAAAAAATCGTCTTAAGACTCTTGCAATTATTCAAAACTCCTTTTTATGCATTTGGACTATGAAAAAAATACAGGAAAATATGGCACAGGCAATAGGAGTCCTAAACACTTCTAACAGAGATTTATTCCTCATTGCTGAAAATGTCAGTGTTCAGCAACTAAAATACTTCCTAAGTACTTCTGTATGCAAAGCCTTACAATTATATATTTGTCCTTAGTATCTTAGTACAGGACAATAATTCTGTCACCTGTGTTCCTCTGTTGCCTCCTATTTCAGCTATCTAGAGACTTCTTACACATAAAGTTATATGTAAAGTTTACTCCTCCCCCTCCTTTCATTCCCTGGTTCCCCATAGTAAATAATTAACCTTCAGTATCCAGTTACCTTGTGACAGGACAGCAAAAGTCAGGGTAAGTCAAGCCTTAAACACTTGCATAAAACAAACAGGGCAGATAAACAAGAAATGGTATTTTAGATCAGCTGATAAGAGAGCAGAAAGATCGAAAATAGCCTCAGTACCCTTCTGTTAACCCATGCAAGACAATAAAGTGCCACTAACAAAAGCATGCATTTACATTACAGCTAGGAAAATAAACCCCAAAAATCAGTTTTATAGCCAGACCATCACAAATTGGGTCAGCTCAGCATATCTCAGCACCCGGTTTCTGAAATGGCTGCTATACTAACCTTGGCTGGTCAGAATACCCCAGCTAGCTTTCCGTTTTGCAGGACACTCCCCTACACTTTCTAGGCGTCTTTTGGGGAGATTCTGGCTCCTCTGAACAGCAGTGTTTGTTGTCATGATTTGTTTCTCGAGGAAAGCCTGTCTGTCATTGGTGCAGGTACTCTGGTCTGATGAACATCCACAAATGATTTCTACTACCTTTTTTCCTCCTTTCGCTTTTTCACAAAGGATCTTGCTGTACTTACTCACTGTAGAATGGCTACAACACTGAAATCCATTCAGTAACATTTACTAGCTTGGACTAGTGACTACAGAGTGGGGGAAGGGAAGGACTGCTCCAGCATTTTCTATTTTTAAAACAGAGAAAGAATCAGCTTAGCTACAGCATGAGTCTTAACTATTTACATGATTTAAATGGAAAGAAGGTGTTAATTTCTTAATCATTTAGCACAAAAAATAAACAGATTCTTAAAGCATAAGAATTAAAATGTTTTGCTGCTTTAATACCAAGCAGCTTAAAACAGAAAACCAAAATTATTTTATCAGAATGGCAATTTTTTAATAATAGTAACAACAATTATTACTGCATCAGGTTTTACTCATATGTAATGTGCAGTTAAGAGTGACTTTAGAATTAAGGAGAATCCATGAAACTATGAAACACCCCTGGTTTTCTGTGGTTTGTTTCTTGTTTGTTTTCTTTTTTTTTATAAAGAGGGGTGCAAAATATCCTAAAAATGTAAACAGAAACTAAGTCCTGAATAAAAGTATGTTTTGACTAAAAAAAATAATTATTTTGAAAGTCTGATCCTGTTATGAAAGTATGGCTGTAGTCTTGTCAGAAGAAGCACAGATCAGTATTTTTTAAAAATAGTAACAAAACCAACCAAAGAGTGCTAGAATTTTTAGTTCATTACTATGTATCAGGCTGATACTATACAACAGAAATCTGCAGAGAGAAGCAATCCATGACAAAATTCAATCATTGTTCAAGACAGCGATTTCTCTGTAATAATAACAAGTTAAAATGTCACCTTTACCTTCCTGGCATTTCCTTGTAGTATTTCCTCATTATGCTCTTCTACAGATATATAAACTAGCCACTTGTAAATTTTTAACAAGCAAATCAACGTTAATAATGTCCACTAATACTACTCTTTACAGGTACCTGACAAAACTTAATCCCTAAAATTCTGCTCAGATATAATGCTCAGATATATAATGAAATTTTTTATATCCCTCTTGGTTTTTTTTAGGAGAAAATGAGAGGCAAGATTACAGTTAGATAGGGTGAGGGGAAGAAAAAGGAGCAGCTGCAAATTTCACCTTGAAATTACAGCACATGAGAACTGTCTTACTAGTAATAGTGCTACACCTTTTACACAACAGAAGCAGGTGGGCTACTGCTCTTCTCACAAGACAGAACAAAACAGCAATCTCACAGACATTAGGCTGCTTTCAGACACGTGTTTTCCTGGGTTTTATCTAGCTGAATGAATCAGAATATCTCCCAGACTGAAATAAACACTTCAACATATCCAGCAACCAGACTCTGCATGTAAATCTGAAACAGAGCTTTCACAAAAGATCTCCTTATAAATGGGACGTTATAAATATATGAAGTTAATACTAGAATTATGTGTTACTTCGTACAGCTTTCTTCCAAATAAAAAAATACTGGAAGAGGAATTAACAGGAGGGCATACTAGGGATGTATGTGCCTCTACAGAAACACATGTGCCTGTGCAGGAAAATACCAGCATTATCCTCCTGTGAGAAATAAACACTGACAGGTTTTGCACTTGCCATGGTTCTGAGGCTCATCTCAGTTTTAAATTTCCATTTGGAATGGAATTCCAGAACTCCCAGGAGAAGGTGGTGAGGATCAGGATCAAGCAAAGCATCTGGGAGTGCAGAGCAGGAATTGACAGTGGTCTGACAAGAAAAAAATCTGCATTTTTTGGTAGGAGTTCTGTGGGTGAGATTGTCAGCTGAGAATGAATCTGTGTCTTTCTACAGGCGTGGTACAAAATTGGAAGTACTTCATACAAATGCTTTCCACATTTACTGCAGCCTCTGCTCTCTTTTACCAGCCTGAGAAGGTGACTGGCAGGAGCAAGGAAACCAGCAGGTACCCAGACAGCTGCCATGGCTTCAAAGAGGCAGAGCCCCACAGGAGTCAGCATCCATCGCCTGCTCTCTCCTGCAGACAACTGCAATGCAGTTGGACCACCCCCAAAACCCTCCCCCTTCAAAGCATGGCGTATAGGAAAAGTATCTCTATTACACAGAGATATTCCATAGATACTTAGGGTAACCCACTGAGTTACTTTGAATACTTTGGAAGACATTAAAAAATTGTACACATTCTTTGTGTTTTAAAGAAGGCAAAGCTTATCCAGTTGAGAACTCTTGAAGGAACTTTTCACTAAATTCTGCTAGGCCCAAACCATTCAACCTCCAGGCAAAAACCATTAAAAAGTCTTATCAAAAGAGTTCACAAATACAAGATTTAAAACAAAGCAAAACAAAAACCAACCAACCAAACAAAAACCCCAAAAAACTAAAACAGCATCAAAGATTGCCTGAAATTACGTTAAAAATATGCTTGAGATGAGGACAGGAACATGGTTAAAACCTGGCTGAAGACCACGCTATTTCACTTCCACCTCTGAAATGGAATTGCTATGTGATCTTTTCTCACATCAACTGTCAATGCCTTGGACTACTTAGCTACAGAATAAAAATCAGTATCTTTCAATTTCATTAGATAATAAAACTATTAACATTCAGAACTACTTAAGGTTAGTCCTGAGAGTCTGTTCTTCAGATTTTTCTCCATAGAAGACATTAAAACACTTCCAAGACTTGCCAGAAAACCTTTAACAGAAGTCTAACTGGGTGTCCAACCATATAAAAAATACAGTTGACCATTATTCTTTCCTGACTTGGAAAACAAGCCATTAGAGACAGCATTTAGATTACAGAAACTCATGGAAGCAATGTAGTTACCTTCAAAAAAGCAGTCAAGGGAAGGGGCAGATGCTACAGTTTAAGAGTAAGGATGGGTTTGGAATTCTGACCTAATTTAGTAACAAGCTTTAAATAAAGCACTATGTTACATTTCATTAATAATTAGTTCTGTTCAAATTTATAACCCAGAGAAAGAAGTGCTAAAGGAAACTTTAAAAAAAATTTTAATCCAAATCTTTGTAAAAGGAAATGTCAGTAAAGTTTCAACATTTCCATATCTACACATAGCTCTGAGTTTAAAGGGGCAGCAGCTCTTAACAGGTGGGAATGAAAAGAGAAGTAAATCTTTTTTCCTCCCTTTTAGCAGGGAATGAATTCTATTTTCAAGACTATTTTTAAGGCAACAGAGATACAATTGTGGTAACACACAAAAAAAGTTCTAATAAAACCAACAATACCCAAAACCCCCTCAATCTTTCAATACACAATGCAGTCCAATGTAATACAGTCCAAATTTCTACAACAATAATTCATCTTAGGAAAAATTGAACAAAATTGCACCATTTTCAAATGTCACAGATCAGTATTTTGTGTGCAACCATCTCAAACCAGCAAGCTAATGAGCTTCCTTGCTTCCCAAACTGTTCTGTACATTCAGGTTACTCTGTTTTCAGACCAGGATTATTATGGAGTCACAGTGACTGCATGGAACCTGCCACACTAAATTCTGGAACAGGACTAGAAACTGACTCTTCCTGCTCATGTGATCCGGCACCCTGCAACCATGAAGCTGAAATGACAGACACGCTCCCTGTGGCTCAGTGCCAGCACCCCAGGAGTGGCCTGTCATTTGATATTGCCAAAAACGAACCAGAAGAAATTTTGAACATTCCTCCCTGGAGGAGATGCCAAGATAAAGCAAATTTTAGGAAGGATTGAGGAACTGTGGTTACTGACACAAACAGCATCCTACAAGACCACAGTGGTGCCACTGTTACATTCTGCAGTGCCAGCTCAATGCCAAGGAACATAAATGCACCATAAAAGTACAGGAATTAAAGCTCTAGGAGCAGAACAAAGAAAGGCCAGAAACAGCTTTCTATCTGTTTGTTAAATAGATTCTTGTATCATACCTCATGGCAACTATGATGGTGATATAAGTCATTAGCAAGCAACTAGAAGCTTAGGCATTATCCAGGTCATTAACCAGTCCTCTTGACAAATAGCAAGATAGGTAGGTAATGTTTGAATGACCACTAGTTACTTAAGCATAAAACAACATTTCTTTATACCATTATAAGAACTAAAAAAGTGTATTACATACTCTTAATACAATCTTGTCACTGTCTCTTAGCTGGGAATCCAAATCAGTAGTAGTAGTAGTAGTAGTAGTAGTAATAGAAGATGATGATGATGATGATGATGATGATGATGATGATGATGATGATGATGATATTAGCAACAGTATGGCTGGCTGGCTAGTAATTTTCTACCTCTTCTCCTGAGATTTCTACAGTTGCTACACCTTGCATCCTTGGATGCTGGCAATCATAACTGAAGGTTGGAAAAAGGTTTAAACTTCTGATATGACAAAGGCTTTGTCTCAGGCCTCCCAGAAGTCAAATATGGAACAATGGCACATTTATTACATTTCTTGCTTGTTTAATATGTGTACCTGTCAGACTCTTCATGCAGACAAGGCAGAAGAGACACAGAATACTTGCTGATATGTAAACTAAACTAAATCACAGAAGTCATGGGGTGGAACCTAAGCAAATCAGTTAGCAAGCAGGCCTGAGCTTAAGATTCTGACAGAAAGAAAGACACAGGCATAAAACCAGTAGTCAGCATAGGAGTGGAAAAGAGCACCTCAGAGAGAATCTTCAGTCAATTATAGTGAAAGAACAGCCATAAAGAGAGAGAGCATATCTATTGCCAGAAAGACTCCAGACATGGCAGAGTAGCATCCAGTAGTGCAACAGATGCAGCATGCCACAAAGGATTTATGGCCAAGCAGCCAGCATTGCTGCAGTCATGAGCAGAGCTCAGTACTTAGGCATGCTATGCAATTCCCCCCAAGCCATCATCATCGATCTGGCAGAAGTTCACTCGCTGTTTGCCTGCATTGCCAATGTTTGAGAACATTCCCTACAAGGGAGGAATGTGAATAGCAAAACCCTGGCCATAAGCATCCAGGGGCTGAAGGAAGGAACACCACCTTCAGGGAGCTACGCTATTTTGGTCTTCCCCTGTTGCCTTATGCCCCACCAATGCAAGAAAGATCAGTGCAGATGGTACAACTGAGCTTGCCTAAAGCCAATACTGCAGTTTTCTACATATTTTCTTTAACACCAGTTCTCTTTAGAGCCTTGCAGACAGATTGCTACAGGATTGCCTTTCATTCATATTGCTATGCACCTTTAAAACCCCCAGTTTTTAAGCTACATCAGAGTTCATAATGTTAGTTTTGTACTTGTATTATTTCATAAGCTTACTATTCATTTCATACAGAAAAATACAGAAATCAATTGATGAAGGGCATTTCCATGTCACTTTAGAGTGTACACTCCAAGCAAGCAAATGGGACCTAGGTTGGTGACAAGTTAAGGCCAATACTCAGAAAAAAATACATTTCAAGAAGGCACACCTGAATGAAACCAGTCAAAAAATGCAGCTGGTGGACTTCAAGGAGGTCCTGACATACACAGAAGAGCAAAAAATCCCCCCCAAACAAATCCACATGACAGGCTATATCAGTCTCTTTCAGGGAGGCAAGCATGCAAACAGGCTCCAGCATACATATTCGCTAAAAGCTTCTGTGGCCTCAGAAATTTTCTTTAAGATGAGGGATGTAAAAAATGAAAAATCTGAATTAAAAGTAACATCCTTGCCAACAGATGCTCTTGCTTTTTGTTGCTGCAAATAAGTCAGGCTTTGGCCATGTTGATTTAGTTGCATCATATAACTGAGCAAAACCTCTTTAGAATAGGTAGAATATGTTCTTCAAAAAAGAATGTTCTGGTATTTGTATAATACGTGGTGTCTTTTTCTTCTTTCAAAGAAAGTGCCCTATTTGCTTTATTTTGAAGCATGACTCTTCAATAGCAGTCATTTGTCATATTAGGCAAAGTTATTTGTGATGAGCTCCATCAAAAAAACTCTCCCTTCTAAACTTTCAAAAAAGAATATTCATACTATCTTAAGCATTTTTACACCATTAGTGTACGTGCTGCAGATGAAAAACAAATGCTAAATGTGGTGCCTTACACCAAGTGGTATGGTGAATAGGTATGCCATACAATATTCCTATCATTGCTAAATGAATCTCTATTGTATCCAGGAAGCTAAGAGAGATCTTGTATGGCTTTTATTAATAGAACTGTGATCTCTGTGGAATGCAAGTTGAGAAAATGCTTCATGCCTATCTCCCCTACCTAACAACTGTTGCTGAGTGGCATTATCAATTGCAACTTGTTAGGATAAATTAAATATGAAAACTTTGCTCTAATCATTCACTACAAGCCTTCCAAACAGTAGATCTCTGACAGTGAAATATGGCACCACTGCCCATTTATGAGCTCTATTTTAAGGACCAGTTTCTTGGGACGACCCAAGTAGTTCTCAGTGTACAAGAAAAAAAGGAAACACAAAACTTCATAGTATTTACCAGTCTCTGGAAGAAGATGGAGACTCCAGAAGACTGAACTACCACAATCCTGTCGATGGCTTAATTTAGCCTAACTAGCGTACTGAGCTTTCCTACCACGCCTGACCAAGGCAGATACAGCAGAGATGGGTAGCTCAAAGACTTGCTACAGTGATTCAAGAGTAGATTTTTTTTTTAAGCTTAGAAGAAAGCAGGGCATAGTCAGCTCTCCTGTTCCGCAAAACCAGTATGTATTTTAAGAATACTATAAACACAGCTTATGCTTTCAAATAACTTTAACTTATACACTTACAGATTAAGTGAAATTTTATACCATTTTTTGTGAAGAGAGGTGACATTATTAAAGAATAGGATATTTAAGAGGAATCATTTCACATTGTCAGAACTACTTAGCTTATCTATCAGAACCCAGGTATCTGTTATATGTGTATATCTGTTATATGTGTGTATCTGTTATATACACATGATTAGATGTTTGTTGGTTATGCTTCTTTTTTTCATAAGTAGGTTCCTCTCTATCACTTTCTGCTTGTAGCTAAATACATGTTGACAATGACTGAGTATCAGGTTTCCTTTTGATAAAATAGTAAAAAGTTTAGGAGTGGGAACTGTGCTTCCTTCTAAAAAGTTATCTGTAGTAACAAATATAGGCTCTTTTATACACACCAAAGATCTTACCAGTATTTGTTGGCAGAGTTTATATCTTACAGACTCAAAATATCTAATACTTGATTAATTCTTCAGATTTGATACACAAACTTTGAAATCACCTTATACCACAGCACTACATCTGAAGCTCCAACCCAGTGCTCCTATACACAGAGGACTTTCATGACATGACCAGTTATTTGGTAGAGTAAGAAGAATCTAAAAACTGCTTTTGATCCTCCAGTGTTCATCCAGCAACAGCTGTACAAAAGGCTGAGTTATTAACTCTTCACAGATCTCAAAATACCACAAGAGAAGAAATGTTACTGTGCAGATCACTGTCATTTCACATAGTTTGCTAAATATACCCAAAATTAATTTTCAAGTTGGTTAATTGTGTATCAGTTTGTACAGCATAGAATTTTAAAATGGAACAAACATATATCTTGCTATGAGTTTATACACTAAGAAAGAAATTAATAAGATGTTGACTTTTGCAAAGTTTCAAATGCAATGAATATGTAAATGTTCACTTCAACACAATAGATAAAGAAACACTACACACCACAACCTATTTCCAGCACAGTTCTAGTCCCTGACTGCAAAGCACTTGGCTCCAACTAATCAGTCCCTTTCAAATCAATGGGGGCAAGAGTATATGAGTAAGTGTTTACAAAATTAGTGCCAAAGTTAAAAATAAACAGCAAACGACACCTTTATAATAAAATGGATCCCTTTTTCATTTAATTTTTTATGATATTAATACCACTGACTTTACTGAAAAAAAAATTCAACTCTAACAACTTATTGGAACACAGGTCTTCAATTCATTTTAAGTAAATGAAAAAGATTGACGTTCTGTCCTGCATTTGGTGCTATTCAGGCTTTTAATGTTGTGAATGATAGAATAATGTATTTATTTTTATGCAAGCAGTAGATGACACTAAACTGTAGATGTTACAACTGCTCAGAGAGAAACAATTCAAAACAGACAAGTAAAACAAGTAAAACAGAGAAATTGTCTGATACCAAGACAAAATTAGCTGAAGTCCAGTACAAAGTATTATCCTTAGGAAAAAGCAAATGCACAATACAGTGACTTTGTTTAAACATGTGGTTTACAGGCTACAGACTCTATCCATTACACTTTACTGCTGAGGGGGACTGCATCATTCCAGGAGGTATTACATAGGGTGCCATATACATGGCACATGACATAAGTGTTCCCTCTGTATACAACTAATAGCTCCCCTGGTTACACTCATAAAGTCTCAGCTGGAGCACTCTGTTTAACATGGGAAATTAGACATCAGTAAAGATGTCTGTAAACTATATATGAACTGGCACAAGTCCAAGGGAGAGCAACTGCAGTAACTCTAGGTGCTAGAAAATAAGACTTAGGAGGAAAGACTAAGTTAAATCCTTTTTACTTTATTCTAGAAAAGAAAAAAAAAACCCAGCAGAAGTAGGAACATGCATGATAATAGCTCTTAAATTGATTACTTCTCATACACAAACAATCATATTTAATGTATTTAGTTTGCAAAAATAAAGATTTAGGTCAGTCTTGGGGGAAGTGGGAAGCAGTCTAGTGATGAGAACAGAAAAACTGCAATTGGTTGCATAAGGATGCTGCAGAAATCACTAGTACTAAGCATTTTAAAAACAGGTTAGCCAAACATTTGCCAGATAACTCATGTATATTTGATCCTAGAGCATTCAATTTACCTCTGAAGGTACCTTTCAGCTATACACAAGAAAAGTTTTACTCAAGACATCATTTCCATAAACAAATTAACACGACTTATAATTAGTAGAGCTTTTACATGCACATTTGTGGTCTTAGCTGATGCTGAACACTGATGTAGTTCCTTTATTTCAATGCCACATAAACAGTATAATAATTTCTAATTAATTATTGTGACATTATCCAGCCATTCATATACACTTGAGATCCAGAGGATAGATGGAGTGCAGATTGCTGACTATTAAAACTGAAAATATTCCTGAAATATTAAGAAACAAAGTATGACCCTTTTCACACTAACATTTAGCAGTAAAACCACACAAAGCAGATGACACAGGCAAAGCTGTCTCCTTATATTTAATAAAGAAAAAGTGACAAAACAAAGCAAGTCAGCCTTGAAATGTATGATCCCAGGGCCTTAGTTCCTGAACTGACTTCTATACCTTCAGTGTGACAGAAGGAGCTCCACCAAAAAACTACTGCTCTGTACCTGAAATACCCCCAATTGCACAGGCTTCATAAAAGAAAGACCTATTTTAACTCAAGGGGTTGATTTAGTAAGTATGAAATAATGCCTGTGCCTAGCAGCACATTATTTCCAAAGGTTCTTTTTTCTTCAAAATTATAGCACTATGTCCTAGCCAAGCCATTATAATAGCAATAAGTAATTTTCTGTCACTAAAAGCAAACCTAAAATACCAGTGCTAACACAATTTTGAGAGCATATAATCAGGTTAAAACTAGAAAATTAAAAGAAACATTTCCTCTAATTTGAATTACTTATTGAAACATTATAAACTTTGATTAGCTAATGATACATGTTAGGCTAATTATCAATTTTGGTGGTTCTTTGTGTTGTTATTTCTGCCAAGGTTTTTCTGCTACTTGAGAAAAAACACAGAATGGATCACTAATTTGGAGGATACTCAGTATTTTATTTTACAATGCAATGTCTCAAGCTGTTTCATGCTTCATATTACTTACTGTACATCTTTTAGGTATCACTTTTAACAGAATATTTTGTTACATGTATCATATAAACTCTACTGAGGCATTCCTGTTTGTCAAATCAAATCCCACAACACAGTTGTGAGTTCAGACACTAGCATGCCTCCTTCCACAGACATACAACTAAAGTATAGAAATAATAAGATAAAATAATAATTTTGAGGAGAATTATTTGCATCCCAAAGAGCAAGGATTGCTGCTGTTAATCACAACAAATGGAAGAATAGCAGATTGTGTAACACTAGCTGAACATGTGCTTACAACTCTTACAAATCCAGAACCAGCCACTGCAAGCTGGACAGTGAAAAATGAAGGCACACTGATGTTGAACTGTAAAAAAGTACAGTTTAAACACAAAGTAGCTGAATTAACTATTTTCTTTTAATAATACAAGCAGAAAAACAGAACATTTACCATATGTTTGATCCTTTAAATCAATAAAAACTTCTGCCACCTAACCAAAACAGTAATCTGCAAGAGTGATAGATTTTCATCTTTTGCATTGGCCTGCTACTAGAATAGATTTATAATACGTACATATAATTATAATACATTTATCTAGGGATAACAGATGAGACTTTTGACAAATGACTGAATTACAGATTTCTGGGTTCAGCAACAGGTAACACCATAGACACTACTTTACTCTCCAGTCTGATGCATGTTATTCCTTTCCCTCCAGTTCCTCCCAAGTCTCTTTCCTTCTGTGCCCAGCTCATGTGTCAGTCTTCCCAATAAAGAGCTGCATTAGAGCTAGCCTGCAGCTCCTGGCAAAAAATTCTTGATTTCAAGTAAGGCCTTCTCCATTCTCTGCAAGTATCCCTGTCTCTGCTCTTGCTATCCTACTGTAGTGAATATATACATACATACCCACACACCCCTGCCCCCACATATATATCTGCACATACACTCACACACAAATGCACACATGCACAGTAGTTCAAATGGTGCCAATTAACAGGCTCAGATGTAAAAGCTGGGGTTCAGAGCTCGTGCACATGATATAAATCCATCTCAAGTAAATCTTCTGCAAAGTAAGCTAATTCCTACTTTAGGATTTAAGCCTTTATTTCTGGATTGCAAATTTTAACACCCTCACACAAAATGTCTAGCTTTAGTCCCAACATCAAAGACTGAAAAATATCTTTTGAGTTTGGGACTGTTTCTGACTCATTTCTATAGTTTCTCCCTTTACATTTAACTTGGGCTATGTCTTCACATTTGTGGTACCTAGGGATGAGTAGTAAAGGCAGTAAGAGACAAGTCTTCCCATTCCATTGCCCAACTCAGCTTGATGCCATCCCAGAATGCAAGGAACAACAAAGACAAGTGGGGTAGCAGGGATCCCAAGCTGACCAAAATCAGGGCTCAGTCATGTACCAGCATGCCACAATTTAGAAGTGTTCTGTAACACCAAAGCATTGAATGAAAAAGGTGCCTCACTACAGGTGAGCTTGGGGCAACAGTTCTGCTAAAGTTCTGCTCACATGAACAGAAAAAGGAATTTTACAAGAGCTCTCAACCCACTAAAATTGGAAGGGTTTCCACACACATGCCCAAAAGCTGGCCCTGACAAGTGTCACTGAGGTTCCTGATATGTGCCAAGAGACAGTTTATTCAAAGTACATGAGGACTACATCTTCTCCAAAAAATTACTGTAAGAAAATTTTACCTCAATCAAGACATAATTTTCAGAAATATTTGGACTAGTTTCACTAGAGTGGTGCAAAATAATCATATGCCAAACATGGAAAATTTCACATGGTAAGCTGTGGAACATTAGGAGCAATTGGGAAAATAGTCCCAGACTGGAAAGTATTCGGCAATCTTATTTAAATACAGTCATCTTAAATATAGGCCTCCCTCCTAATAGAAAACTGGCTGTGATATTTCAATTTTATTTTGAACTTAAAATTAATCTAAAAAAAAAACCCAAACCAAACCAAACCAAACAAGCTCACATGATCTAACAACACTCCTATAGATAATTTTTGTTATACAAAACACAGCAACAACTACAGGAAAAAAAAAACCCACTCACTCATAATTTGAAAAACTGAATGTAAATGAGCAGACAAGTAATTACCTGAACAACAAAATCCCCAAAGAGTAGTGAAAACAGAGTATGTACAAATATACCTTGTCCTTGAGGAACTCCATAAAATTCAGCAGCAATCCTTGCTGCTTCCTTACGGTTTCCTTTCACAATGTAGAAATGACTAAGTATAGCAAGGCTGATCTTCACAAAAAGTTTAAAACAAAAAAGTGAAAGTATAGTAAAGTAGACATTGGATAACTGCTGTGCAAAAGGGCGACTTTCTTCTATGACAGTCATTGCTGCAGCAAAATCTCTGTCAGTGTTTGGGTCAGGCTCTCCAATGTGTTGATAAGATCATATGGCTCTAGCCATGCACTCTTGGGAACAACTGGTCCCGAGGAAAGAAAATATCAGCTGGTCATGATGCCTGCTGCTCAAAATATGACGATTATTTATACTGTACATAGTACTGAGTTCACTACCGCTCTTGCTAGCCCGGTTATATTCATGTGGGACAGCAGGTTCCAAGATCCTGGATTGTACTTGTTCCACTTAAAAGGTCTGTTGCATTCCAAATTCTGCACTTCTAATTCTTTTACTTACATGCTTGAAATACATTTTCAGAATATTATTATAAGCCCTTGGAATTCATGTACTAAACCACATAACCCAGATAATCTCTTTTTGCTAAAATATGTTCTCCTCCTGCTTAAGTACAATAGCTCTTTTCTGATATTTCATTTTATGTCAGACTAATATCTTTCCTTAAAAAACTAGAATCGTATCAGTAAATAATTGACGTAAACATTAATAAATAAATGGACATTTAATATATACCAGTTTTGACAGTCTCTCATTATTTTGCTCAGGTTGAATGAAAGTATCTAGTATACAAAGACTTTAGTACTATACAAAAAGCAGTATTCAGGGCAAGTGATATGAATCAAACACCTAGGTAGATACTTTTATGCATAAGACCTGGAGCACCTAAATTTAAATTAATTAAAATGCAATGGTAAATATGCAACATGGAAAATTTCTAATAGTTTTGATATGTATTTCATTGTGCTGCATCATACTATTTTAAACCTATGTTTTATTTGTTGGCCAGTTTTAGAGAGGAGAATCAAAATTTATGTATTTTTTTAAGACTTGCTTTGCTTTTATACCATAAAGCCATTACTCACAATCATCACCAGTCACTCACAAGTTGTTCCATTAGTGTGAGTAATTGCTCAGTAAATTGCTGAGTTGCAACATGATACAAACTGAGGAGGTGCACGGCAGAACCAGATTTCTAAGTGAACTATAATCCTAAAGTAAAGAATCATGGCAGCACATGAAAGGGTCCTACCCGAAACTTTTATATTTCCTTCTAAATTAAAAAACAGTGTCTTGAATTATAACTTAAAACACTCTACCCAAAGTGATCCTAAACCTTTCTATTCTACCCTGGATTATCTTGTTTGGCAATTAGAAAAAAAAAACCTTTTAGAATGTTGGCAGCTGTCCATCAGAATAAAAGGGTATGATCCAAATGTCATTGCATCCACAGACCACCCTGACTTCAGTGAACAGAATAGCAGATATTAAGCACTATAATACAAAACCATATTTCTGAAAAGAAAGTGGAAACAATAAGGCACCTCTTATCAACGAACTCTCGGAGTAATTTATTAGAGTAAGAAGCTACAATGTTTTCTGGAAACTAAATTCAAACAAACCTATATAAATTAAGAAAAGACAATGATAAATGGAAATTTTCTTGGAAATAAGTATCAATATTTTTAACAGACAGGAAGTTAATTGTGCTTATCTTGAGAAAAACAGACATTGGATATTTTACTTAGAAAAAATTTATTCCACTTAAAAGTCAATCATGACAAGAAAAGGCAATTAAAAAGTTTACACTGTAAATTATATTAGTTGGTAAAAATATATGCAATTTTTTACTAAATTTCATTTATAGACATTTTCTCATCCAGCCAGAATAGGAACTGCTTTCCTCACACCATTATTGGAAGTGGGAATGAGTACTTAAAATGCCAAATGAAAATCCCTTTTTATATTTGGCACATTGTTATCCGACACTGAATTGAGGTGTCATGTTTTCCACAAGTATAAAAGGCATTATGTTCTGAGCTACCAATGCCAATTTGTTTCAATCATTAATGGAAATGTTATTTTCATTAGTAACACACCCAATATTGGAATTTCTTACTTCTTCCATATTTGTACTAGTATTATTAAGCTTAGCTTGATCAGTCCACAGAATTCCCCAGCCATCTTATGGACCTCTTTTACAAATTTATGATTCAGAGCAAGAAAAATCCATAGTTATGGAAAGCTTTTTTTTCCATACAGTGTTTTACCTGACCCTTTTCCCTTTTTTTCATATTTTGCCATCTAGTACCTGCTTTCTCATCTGGACTTCTCCCACTTTTTTTAATGAACAAAATAATCTTTCTCTGTAGAGGCAAAACTCCAAATAGCAATTATCATAAATAACAACAGAAGTTAGCAGTGCTCAGAATTCATCTTCCCCTTACAATACTGCTTCCTGCTTCTTATAACTGCAGTAGATAAATCACAAAATAAATTTCTCAATTGTCTTTCAAGTTGAATTCTTCTGTTAAGGTTCAAAAAAAGTAAATTTATTACTACAATAATAAGGCTAATATGCATTTAGTATTTTGTAAGTGATGTTTCAAATAACCTCATGGATTTGTAAAACTGCTTTTAGGAACAACATGAAAATTGAAAAGGAATGTTATTCCTGTATCAAAACTTTCCTGGTATCCTTTAAAAAATTTCCATTGTCAGTAATAAACTACCTAAGGATGAAAAACTATATGGAATCATGAGTTTTGAGAATTCCAGTTCACACACACTCATCAGAAGCTGGGAAAATTACTCTCATAATATTTCCTCTTTTTTTAGAGCTCTGTAACTCTTATATGTCAGCTTAGCTGGAAATGTCCCAAGTGCACAGAACCAAGTCTATCCTAATCTAAGGGTTCTAAAGTGCTACAGAAATTGCCATTACAGCTAGTTGGCAAAGCCATGCTCTGAGGCAGCCAGTCATGAAAACTGAGCAACTGCTTAGAAGTTAACGCCCACATGGCATTTTGGGAGAACCAGCAACGGGAATGCTGAGATCTGAACACACAGTGTAGCTGGGAGTAGCTGAGAGGAAGGCCTTGCAAACTGGGAAAACCAGAAACAGAAAGCTACAGCTGTTGAAATGGAAACCAGAAAATAGAAGTGTAAGTACATAAATAAAGGATCTGACGGTCAATGCGATGCCACGAAGGAGTGGAAAAAGGGGGACTTAAGTGTCCCAAATTTTCTATTGCATGGCAATGTGAAGTAACTGGAGTCAGATCTTGGAGCAGAATAATGAGAGCTTCCATATGGAAATGCACCATATGTAACAAATGTGCAACACTATAAAGATATCAAAACACTTGAAAAGAGCAGTGATTTAATCCAGATATTCGCATTTCCCATGTAGTTTTGACTTTTGGGAATGAAATTTCTTGGCCTCATTTCCTCACTAGTAAAATGGGGTGTATTCTGAAGATAACTTCATTGCTGTTAAAAAAACAGATATCCTGGTGAAAAGAATAGCTTATTAGGTATTTAATAACTTTTATGTTAATACAAAATTCAGATTACAAACCTAAATAAAAGGAAATCCTGACTGCTTATTCACTTAATGTCAACAGAAGAGACAGGCTGTAAAATTATCTTAGCATTTAGAGTTTTATCATAGCACACAAGAAAATGGCAACAAGCCACATTGCAGATTAACAATATTTGGATTTTTATTTTGTTTAAGAACGTAGTAGTACTGTCACAGACAAGGATGCCCTTACCTTGACATACTAGCACATTTCCAGCAAATAAAACAAGAACAATGTAATGATTCCTCTGATATGCTTCCCCATTTCTAGCAATTAACTATTTTAATTTTAAAACCACTTAAGAAACATCAAATGCTGGAATTTATGGTATTAGAGTTTCCCTTTTAGTGTAGCTTGGTCAGTTATCATTTGTCAAGAAGATAATCTGTATAATCAAGATAGCAATACTGCTGTTTATATGGACTAGAATGTGGTTCATTTCAGACTCCAGAACTCAGACAAAGCAGCCTGGCCTTTAATGCTTGGCTGTGCAGCAGCCAAGTGCAGAAAGAAAGTATTTAGCAGTGGCACCTGTTTGTGCTAATTCAAACTGTCCAAAATCTAGTGTACAGTCTACCCTCAACCTAACCAAGTAATTTTTAGAAACAACCAACCAACAAACAAACCTGTGCTCTAACATCTATGATTAATGACATAACCACATCTATAAACTATTTTATTCTGGCAATTTTTCATCTGTGCTTTACAAGAGGGGTATGTTTAATTTCCAGTAAGGCAAGATACACAAGAAAATTAATACAACTGATAGAATGTTTAGTCTTTGAGGCATTTTTTTAAACATCAAAGACTATAAAACCCTTATAAATATGGTTTCTTTGGAGCACATGCTGTGTTGTTACTTTTGGAAAACACACTTCCTTCTATTTATATTTTTATAAGCAATATATTTAAACTAAATGATAGAAGATATAAAAGAGTAATTATATTCACAGGAAAAATTCCATTACAGTTAGTCTTAACAGTTTTCTTCTGTATTCTGGAGATGCATATAAATGTCTGGAAGTGAAAATATTTATTTTAAAAATGAGATAAAGATGAAATATGGTACAAGAAATTATTTGTATGACACTTCACCTGCATGTCTTTCTGCACGTATAAGAGATGGCTAAATATATACAAGAACTTGATACTTATTCTGGTTCTGCTACTTGTCTAATAACAGGTATAGTATAAGATTTTAAGATACCAAGCAGAGGAAAAGGAACTTTTAGGTGCTTTGGAGAATTTATTATTTTATACATTATAGGCAACCAATCAGGAGAATTTCGCAGAGCAATGCCCTTGAAACAAAGAACTTAAAACAAAATCAGTAACAAATCAAGTTTTAGAACTGAGTTTCTGATGTAAGCATACAGTGTTTCATGAAGGACTCAAAAGAAGAGAAGCATGAGCTACTGAAAAGGAAATGTCTAACTCAGCATGAAAAATTACCTGCTTAGTGACCAGCTGATATGTATTTTAATAAGATGCTTAACCTCAAAATTTTACTGACTTATCTAAAGCTACTGAATGTTATGTAATTTCCTTCTTGATCTATATTCAGCATTTTTTTCTACTATTTTATATTCAAAGCATTTGAACTGAAGAAATCGAGACTCAGAGGAACTATTTTAAAATTTATTTCCTCATTATGCAAAATGTTACCTTAACATTGGACTGAAGAGAAAAAAAAGGCATACATACCATAAAACAATCTTCAAAAGGTATTAAATGTTCTTTTTATCAATCACTCTTAAGGATATTATGCATCTATGCTTAGGCACAGGAAATAAACCCAAACAAGTAACATTTACCTGAGAGCTACAAGAAATTCAGAAGCTGGATTGACTAGAAAACATCAAGCAGCTGCTGTGTCCTTTTCTAAACAGGAACTCAAGCCCATTAGTACAACCCAAACACTATTCTTCATACAATATGAAAAAGTGGCTGAAGTATTGACTCTGTGCTACTGTTTTGGGGGTATGAAAAGACAAAAAATGAGGGAACACAAACTTTTTCATCCAGAAAAGACAAAACTTGCTTTAGATCTGAACTGCTTTTTCACTGCACCCACTTGCTATCCTACATATAGAATTCTACAGGATTACTTGAGCATCATGACAAAGCCATACTATCAGTGCAAAAACCTGAGAGTTGTGTTGCTAATTGCAACAGACACAACACTGTAAAGCAAACAAATGAAAGGTTCATATCTCCTTTTTACATCTTTTCTTCCTGAATGCCATGTCTATCCCGGATCTAGACAAACCATGCAGCATGGAGTTACAACTCATAACCAAAGTTATGTTTCATCCAGATTTCTGCAGTTCTCATAATCCCTGCTAATAGCCTGACAACCCAACCAAAGACTTTAACCAAAAAATCTGTTTCAAAATGCAGTGCAATGACATCTTTAGTGGCACAACAGTTCCTTTAAGAGCTTTAATGCACAAAAATTTATAAAAGTTTTGTTACATGTATACTTTCTGTCTCTACTTTTGTGTAGCACATTATTTCCATCAGTTCTTGAACTGTTCTAGAAAGTTCAAATTTATGACTTTGGGTGGTATGGTGGTACTTTTTTCCTCCAATGTATTAAAATCATTGGTCTGACACAGTTTAGGCTCTATACAAATCAAGTTATTTGAGCACATGAATCACGCAACCTTTCATTTCTAACATTATGAAAAGATTGTTTATTCTACTGCTAACTCTTAAAGAATTCAAAATTGTTTGAGGTGTTTTGCCTTTCCTAGGAGTTGTAAACACTACTCCTATCTTGGAAAATAATTCTAGTTGACAGACTTGTATGTCTGGATTTCCAGAGAATGGAATTACTGGTCAGGGATTAAATACCAATCAGTATTTCTGCACATAATTGACATTCTCCATATGACATGTACTTAAAAGCATAAAAAGTAACCCATATACTTAAGTGATTATGAAATTCTAGCTTTCTAACTTTCTCAGTTCATGAAAAAATAACACTGTAATGTTAAATCTGTATCCCTTTGTTATGCACCACTGGATAGCTGCTTCTTGTAATAGGGATAGATGCTCCTTCAGCTACCAGTCTGGCAACCAATTCTGCTGCCACATTATCACATGAACATGCCTGATCTGCTTAACCAGTCCATCTAATCACTGACAGCTAAGTTCTACCCAGAAGGGAAGTAGGTATGACCAACAAGCTTATAAGTAAATTCAATCTGAGTTCTGCTAGAAACATAGTAGGTTTATTTACAGTATTTGTTGCAGTCCTCTTTGGATACCTAACATAACTCAACTATTAAGGGCATTACAGAAGATTCCAAAGTAAGTCATGTGTGTACTTAGAGACATTACTAAACCCAGAAACGTGTCAGACAGCAGGAACACACTGCCTGCTGACAGACAAACTCTAGCAAATCTTGCACCCCAGTTTAAAAAGTTACCACCTCCAGTTGTCCATTCCATTCCTCAGCTAAATGTTCCTGCCCCTCTCTCCCCCTTCCTGGAAATCAACAGGAAGGAATGTGTAGTGGTACACTCCTCAGTTCAAAATCTGGCAATTTAAACTGTTGATAAGTTAAAACAAACCTGTTGGACTTTACACCAGAAAAACCACTCACACCCACCCCCTACAACCCATTCTGCACAGGGCAAATGACCCCCTGGAAAAAGTTGTAGCAAACGATGAGGGGAGAGGTATGTCAAAATGCAGATGCATGCTGCCTCTTTGTAAAGATACTTAGGCATAATTTTTTATGGCCTTATGTACTGATATAGGTGCATCAGTGAATCTTGGGAAGAATCTCCTCATTTTGCACCTCTTTCCCTTTGTATAGTTCATTTCTTGGGCCCAAGCAATTTCCTTCATTGCCAACCATATCTAGAGAACAGATTCCCTCTTTGGCAACTAATTCAACCTCTTCCTTAGGATTGTGGTACCACAGGAGCTACACTAGCTTGACAAACTAACTGCTATTTCTATAGTAAGCAGTGCAACCACCTTATTAATCTAAACTCATGTAACTAAACCTGGTATTTTTGCACTTTTTTTAGCTAATCTTTTCCTCAACGAAGAGCAAAAACAGTTTCTTATTAAATAGATGCCGCTAAACAAAAACAATACTTGAGCTGTGAATCTTTTGTCATCAATTTTAATTCCTTTCAAAACTGTTAATTTTATTCTGCATTACAGGCTGTCTAAATTTTTCTTTAACCATTTAACTTTTCTCTGCAAAAAATAATTTTTGTTTCTAAGCAGTGAAATCATTCATTTACTTTTATTCCCCCTTTCTTCAAACTTTGTCAGGTTTTCTTCTTGATTAAGTAAAAGTGGTTAAGTGGTATAATTTTTCTTCTTACTGTGTAAAGCATACTTTGGTGCCTAAGAATGTTGTTAATAAAAGGAAATTACACAGTCAATAGTAGGGATGAGAGTTAAAAGTTTATTCTGCAAGCTTATGTCATTATGTGCTGACTCCCATGGCCAGTGCTCATAACCAGAAAGGCTTTTTCCATCCACTAAAATTGGTATCAGTTAAATGATATCACTGTGACAGAGCTAGTAAAACATCTTTTTTCTTCAAGTTGAGGCACGACAAGTCTCTGCTTGGTGCTTTTACAAGAGACATAAAAATATCTTGTGATGAAGACTTGCAACTGGCTGAGTGAATGAGGTTAAAACCTGGGTGAGGTGGATCAGTAGTACTCGGGCTTCTTGCCCAGAATGCAAAGCACAGTGAAGTGAGAAAGGTTAAGCTAAATCAGTAATCAGTTTGAATGAATTTACCTCACCTGCCTTCATAGGCTATGGAATGGGTAGACCTCACAGGAGCCAAAAATTAAACACGTTAGGCTCCAAAACATCTTGACTTTGGAGCCAAGAATATTTGTTTCTCCCTGTGATACATCTTTTATTTTGCCATGTATTATGCCACTAAATGAGACAATGTTGTAAAATATCAATTTCATTCTGAAATCAGAACTTAAAAATTCCCGGAGATTTTCTTGCTGAAGGACTCACAATAATACTACAAAGGCAAGTGTAAATTTCTTCTTGCTTATCTTCTTGTTCTGCATACTGTGTAGATCCAAAGCTAAAAAAATGGAGATGAAAAGAGCATTAGAATCAAATGCAGTCCAAAAAGCCTCTTCTATTCGTCACCACAGCTTTTCCACACCAGCTGTAAAATTGAGCCATCCAGAAGAGCTGTTAACTGAAAGGGGGCTGTTGCAAGAGACAGCTGATCGTGACCACGTTTATTTTAATCTTCATCTTCCTATCCAGAGCTGCCTAAGAGGCTGTATGCTGCTACTGTCTCTTAAAAAAATTACATTTCAGCAATTAATTAAGGAAAAATTCAGGAAAGTATTTAGACATTTATGGTAAAAAAATCAGAAAGTACATGCATATCCCTAGATTTAAAAAAGGTGCCAAAGATGCCACAGGCACCTAAACTTTTACCTGTAAAATTAGTCAGAAACTTAATCCCCAAGAAGGCTAAAGGTGCTGGGCTGAAGTTAATATGTCCCTTTCACTTGAAACTCACAACATACACCCCTAAAGCTCCCATCTGTGTGTGCCACGTTAGAACCAATATGACTTCAGTGGGAAAACAAAGAACTCATAGCAATCTGTTGATGGTCAGTGTCAACACTTGCTATTTTGTTTACAGATGATGAAAGGAATCACTCGTAACTTGAACTTGATCAGAGTAGAAACATGTCAACCAAAGAAAGCAAGCTACTCTCTCTCAAAAGACTACTAATCATCAGCTGCTGACAAGGATCAATCCTGTTGAAGTGCCGGCACTATAAAAAAAGAACACATGTTTAATAGATCAAAGAGTGCACAAAAACTCACTTTCAAAGTCAGATAATTTTAGGGTAAGGACCTGAAAACTCTACATTTCAGACCTGCTGCCAATTCTATCTCTAAATTTTTCTCAACGAATTTGTAATGAAAAATATGACATTTTTTGAAGTAACAGCTAGCTTGAACACTGATGTGCCTTGTGCTCTGCTGGTCTGGGCTTAAGGATGCTGCTTGGGTGCAATGAATATCATTTCACTGCATCTTGGAAATAGACTCCCAAACTTTTCTGCTTCCCCAAGATCCTATAAATTCATTTCCATAATTATAGTATTTGCTCAGTTCCGAGCAACACAATTTATTTAGCTGACAGCAACTTTTGACAGTAATATTATGTCACCGCTCTTCACAAAACATCAGATTATCTTATTTATTATTTTATTTTATCAGATTTTAAAAGAAAAATCTAGAGCTTAGGAGCAAACAGCTATTGTGAATAACTACCTCCTCTTCTTCTTCCACAAGTGCCTTGTTTCAAAATTTTTTTCCTATTTTGACTTTGCAAGATGTCAGTCATTAAAAAGCTATAGGTTTCTGTATTCTGAAACAGTAATAGATCAGTCCTTGAATCAATTTCACCATAGTGTGCTTTTAAGTGACATTTATTTAAGGTTTCTACTAAAATAAATCCAAATCTCCACAAGCAATAGTCGAATTTATTCATTGCCTTAAAAACATGAATTTGGCTAAGCCTTTTGATTTTGGTCTTTTGCAGGTACCTAACCACTGCTATAGAAATTTCCCTATTTTATTCCTGTAAGTTCTGCCCAAGGGCCATTTTTTTTATTAAACAGCTGTTTAGTAAGAAAAACTCTAACATGCACTAAAAGCAGGAACAAAGGTGATTTAAGCCTTTTTTTTGTAGATACAAGAAAAAAATGGCGTTCACAATTGAGCTATCCTTCTGAAAGCAGCAGACATTTTATGACTTCTGAAATGACTAGGTTCCCTAGCTTACAGTAAAAGCTTCCTTAATGCTTCTAAGCCTTCAAATATTTTGGGCAAAAGTACCCACTTTTCTGTAAGAGTAATCTAAGGTTTAAGTAATAACAAGTTCCAGGCCATAAATCATCAAATATTTTGAATAGCATAAAAGAATAACAAGCCAACAAAAATCTTTAAGCAAGAAACTCTCTGTGCTGGTGAAACTTATGAAATATCAGAAAGGTCAAGAATTACAAAATGCAAACCAGAAAAGAGCCTCTTTAGGCTTGTGACTGATTTCGATGTGGCAAATGCACAGGCACACAGAAACCAACTGCACAGTGGAACACAGAGGAATGTCTCCACAGGTACCTTCACATCCTACAGGCTAACCAGACATGTGCTGCAGATACTCAGCGTAGGGGGAAACAAAAAGCCTCAGTATGATGTTTTTCCTCTTCCATTTCCTACCTTTATCTGCAAAGATTTTTCTTCCCTGATTATAGACCTGGCTTTTGGCTACAGGTAGGAAAAAAGCAGCACTTATTTATAATTGCAGGTATTTCAGAATGGCCTGACAGTCCCCAACTTCTTCTCCCTAACCCTTCAGTCACCATGAGGCCCTCCACTCTTTTAGACATCCTGCATTCTGTTCCCGTTCCCAGTTTTAGCAGCACAGGCACCTCAGGGCTGGGAAGAGGAAATGAAATAGAACTGAATAGCTGCTGACACCTGTTGGCAGCCCCGTTCAATCCCCGTTCATGGGGCCCGCTGCAGTCAATGCAGCGAACGCAGCGGCTGGGAACACCAACAAAACCCGACCCCGAAGCATTGTAAAAGCTCTCATTCCCCTTGGTTCCCACACGGATACCGCTGCAGGAATGGGCACCGAACAGGGGCCCCGGGAGGAGTGAGGAATCACCTCGCTACCTAAACTGATCTTTGCTGGCACCAATATAAACTGAAATTTCAACCAAATCGGTGGAATAAGGTGAAAGGCTGCCTCACCCCGCCAACGGTGTGCGATCACCACGCCATCACCCGGGAAAAAAAAGGATTCCAAGGAAAAGCCCAGCTGCTAAAGGGAATTTCTAGGCACGAAGACTGGCGTACTGAGCATGTGTGTAACAACAAAGTGCGAATGAATTGGAACATCCTATAGGAAACGAGGGAGGGAACGGCAAATCACAGCACCAGTGAAAGCAAGATACAGACATCAAGTGAAAACACAAGCCTTCGCCTAAACCTTACTTACGATCATGTATTTCTGTAGCGCAAAAAGACATCGGGGCGCCAGCTCCCGGCTCCCCGCAGGAGGGAGCCCTCAGCGCGGCCGCCGTAGCGCGCGCCGCCGGCCCCGCCCAGCGCCTGGCGGAAGCGGCCCGGGGCGGGGCGGGGGCGGGGCCTCGGCCCACCAGGCCACGCCCCCCGCCGCCGGCCGCGCGCGCGCCCCTCGCCCGCCGCCGCCCGCTTCCTGCCGCGTCCGCGCGCCCGCCCCGCCCCGCCCGAGCAGCGGCCGCAGCCCGGCCGGGCCCAGCGGGGAGATGAACACGGTGCTGTCCCGGGCCAACTCGCTCTTCGCCTTCTCGCTGAGCGTGATGGCGGCGCTCACCTTCGGCTGCTTCATCACCACCGCCTTCAAGGAGCGCAGCGTGCCCGTCCGCATCGCCGTCTCGCGGGTCACGCTGTGAGTGCGGCGGGGCCGGGCCGGGCCGCTGCCCGCTGGGGAGGCGCGGGCCCGGGGCGGGTGAGGGGACGGGGCGGGCGCCCCCCGGCTCGCCGCCGCGCTCGGGCCGGCCTCCTGCGCCCCGGCCGGGCCAATGGGGGAGCCCCACGCCGGCGCGGCCGGGCGGGAGCGCCGCGCAGCGCAGCCGGCCTGCCCGAGCAGCAGCGCGGGGCGCAGTCTGGGAGCGTTTCGTTATCCCATCGCAGTGCCTTTGCAAATGGCTCTGTTGGGTTTCTCCTAGCATACTCTCTGCCCTGTGGCAGCAGAGTGATTGGGATGGCTTCTCTGCGGAATGCACCGCGTGTAGGGAGACAATACCGCATCAAAACGTGCTGCCTACCCGTAAAACGTACTGATGCGAACTTGGGCCGGGAGACCTTTTTCCCCCAATTTTGGTGTTGGTTCAGTGTGGGTTTTTTTCCCTCTGAGACTTCCTCACAGAAAACTTCATTAAGTTAAGTATGTGTGATGTGGAGGGCAGTGGTTTCACAAGCATTTGAGCAGCTGTTACAGCCCCCTAATGACGTTTTTGCTCCCGTTTTTGCCACGTGGGCCTTTACCAGAGCTCCACAGGGGAATCTGCTCGAAGGACTCTTTACTGAGCTGCTTTATCTCAGCTCATAGTTTTTTTTGTTTGGCTGTTTTGGGCCCAGATTAGGGAGCTAAAGCAGCCCACTTTTGGAAGTGTTTAGTGCCAGGTTGGATGGAGCTCTGCACGACCTGGTCTAGTGAAAGATGTCCCTGTCCATGACAGGGAAGTTGGAACTTGCTGATCTTTAGGGTCTCTTCCAAGCCAGGCCATTCTGTCGTTTTGGGAGCCACCACAAGGGAAGTGGCACCGGTGGATGCCTTATTAGGCAGGACTTGAAAGATGAGTGCAAATAGACTGCCATCACCTTTCAGACTGGCTTAATACCACAGGAAAAAAAAGAACAACCTTTTTCCATGCTACACTGAGGATTGCAGCAGCGTGAAATTGATATAACGGCAAATTATTTGAGTATTATGGTGAGCTCAGCTTATATAAGACAGCATAATAATGCCTAATTTGGGTGAAATGTGTATTGCCAGTCCCTTCTGTGATGCACAGATCTAGTGTTACTGGGAGATGTTATACCTAACCAGCTTCTCTTGAATGTCTGAGGAGTTGAGGAGACCCCAAGCTGCTACTCCACCTGACTGACAGTGGTACAGTGGTTAAGAGG
The DNA here is from genome assembly GCA_034336665.1 of Luscinia megarhynchos. Classification (NCBI taxonomy): domain Eukaryota; kingdom Metazoa; phylum Chordata; class Aves; order Passeriformes; family Muscicapidae; genus Luscinia; species Luscinia megarhynchos. Next base: position 34,659,040 of record CM067566.1, on the reverse strand, counting down.
TGAAGTCAAGTGCTTGATAAGGTTTACTACTTTAAAAATACCGCTTTTTGCAAGGGATAGAAATTCATACCAAAGTTTAATTTGGGAAGATTTGGTGGTGTTTTTCTTAAGTGCTATCTCCAAAAGTGTTTTCTTCACTCATATACTTTTTTTTTTTTTTAATTTGAGAGTACTAAACTTGGTTTTAATGAAATGATGTTTTAATCGGCTAATTTCCAAACTGGAATAAACTATGAAGTTCATAATTCGTAAAAAGTTCTTTCCATGAGGAGTTAAGGCTCATAGTTGATTGCCAAGCTAATTGCTTATGGTATTCCTCTTTGTAGATGGTAAGTTGGGTAGATTCATAAGCTTTATGATTGCATGTGGAAATATCTGCTGTGTGTCTGTTATTTTCCAGTTACTCTTTCTACTAAAGTTTAGTGTGACAATGTAAGGTACTGTTACAACTGTAGGTTTATAATAAAGCCTTCCAAAATGATACCATTTTCCAGAATGTAGAGGAAAATAACTATTTTCTTCATGATATTATTTAAAAACATTACAGGAATAAATCTTGAAACTTGTGTGAACTATGCATGTAAACTGTTTTATTCAAATGCTTGGAGCACGAGAGGCTTTGTTTTTTCAAGGATAGTTTAGAAATAAAGTTGAAAATGTTTGCCAGCAGACTGCTCTATGCTGATAGTATCCCAATCAGTTTTACATATTTGGGGATGGTAAAACATATTTTACTAAAATGAAATTAAATGCAGTCCAGCTTAAATAGTGATTCTTGTTAACATGAAGACATCAATAGGCTATTTGCATGTCTTAGACACTGTGGTGGCAAGGTCATTTAAATTGGGACACCATAATTTCTGGAAGGTAGGTGTTAGTTTGTAATGCCTATTACATTTTAACTAGAAGTATTTAAAGCAAAATACAGAAAATGGATGAGGGAAATACCTAATAAGAACTATAATTTATGTAGTGTGTAAGAGACAGATAATGAGAGAGGATAATCTTGTGTTGTGTTTTGTTTTCTCTTAGAAAAAATGTAGAAGATTTCACTGGACCTAGAGAAAGAAGTGATCTGGGATTCGTCACATTTGACATTACTGCAGATATCCTTAATGGAAAAAATGGTTTGCAAACTTTCTGGAATAAGAACACTTTGATGTCTATTTTCGTTACCTTATAATTTCAGATGTTCAGGACTTGGGGAAAACTAGCAATTTGTCTTAAAATAAAAATTTAAAGCAGCTAAACATAGTATTTTGCATAGCTATGGAAGTGAAATAGAACTTAAGCCAGCTGTTTGGTCTCTAGTAGATGACAAGTTGTTTAATGCCTGTTTTTAAAGTCAGGCTCTATTGTGAAGTGCACTGGATCTAATAAAGGGGAGTGCAGTCTAACATCTAGATGTTATTAGTTTTGAGTGAAGTTTGTATCAATGGTTTGAGGAGTGAATTAATGGTAGAGTTTATATAGCATATTGTTTTGAATGTCATACCTAATCTAGGAACTGCACCTTTCAGACTCATTTTTTTGTGAGGCTTTCAAAGTTCTGACTGTGTAACAGTTGCATAGAAGTACCTATCTTCTAAAAATGAAAAAGGCATTGTAATCCTTTATTTGCTTAGATGCTAAACACACTAATCTTTAGTATTGTGTAGTATGAAATTCATTGGGAAGCATATGACTTACTAAAAAATTTATCATGTTGTTTTTTGGCCTCTTTCTCAATTGCTGTTGCAGTTTTGCACTTTTTCTTTTGTATTTCTTTGCTTCCCTGCTAGTCTGGATTTAGGCTCTTGAAAGAGTTTTTCTGTAGAAGTCAGTACCAAATAATAAGTGGCATGTGCAGGTGATTACACTAAACCATGTTTTTCAGCTGGTCTGAGAATCCTGGGATTTTTTTCCCTGTCTGCTGGATTTTGTCACTGTTACGCAGGACACCGATTCCCCCTGTGTTTCAGTTTCACTCTTTTGAAGAACGTTGTGTTGTGCAAGCAGACCACACAAAATGCAACTCTTCATACAAACACTGGATAAACAGGCTGATCAGATTTTTGCAGGTCTGTCTGCACAGGAATAAGAGGATTTTTTTTTGTCAGCTGGGAGCAGGAGAGGTAAGCTCCCAAGTCTGAGTTTTACCTCTGAAATGCTTATACATACTAAAATTGGAGACTGAAATTCTAAAGTAGATGCATAGACTTGTACACATTGTGTATGAAGAGAGAGCAGAGCAAGGCAGGACAGGACCTCTAAAAGAAATGTTCTTATGCAAGGATTAGTCTGCAGTATGTGGGCATAAAGATTCCATGTTTGAATGACTTCTACTAGTAACAGCCTTTTTTTTAAAGATTTCTGAGTGAGTCTCTCATGCCTGGCATAAATAAAGCTTGCAATATTTAGAGCTGTAAAAATGCAGCTGTCTAGTGGGGTTTTTGTTCAAAATTTTTAGAGAGATACAGGTACATGGACTGTCTTAACTACCAGAAAGAACTTGTTAGTACTGGGAGAAGTTAAATAAAATGGCAGTTAGAAAAAGGAACTAGACAAAGGAAAAGGAAACAGTTTTCACAAACTCCTTTAAGCTTACTTAGTTAATTGCTGACTTTTGCAAGTGATAAGAAATCCTGTCAAGGAGAGGTTCGAGATCTTGTTTGATATTTTGAGCCAGATGACAAAAAATGTTCAAGTAAAATATTTCTACCTATGTGATAGCAGTTAAATATTTAACTCTTTCCTTTCTTGGCCTTTGATTTAGTAGCTTAAATACATGTTTGTCTTGGGATAAGTGGAAGAAGAAAAAAACAGATTTTGAGGCTGATTAGGGAATCTATTTATTCTTTGAGATAATGAGAAATAGAATACAAAAGAGGACTAGGAAATAAAAGATTACATCTAATCTCTATTGTGAATTTAAAATGTCTTTTATTTAGCAGTCACACGTTATTGTTAAATAAACAGACAACTATGTGGAATCGCAGCATTATTAGACTGTCTGAAATGGCAGTCATCAGTTCTTTACTGTTGATCTAAAATCTGAGCAGAGTTTTGAGTCTAATGAGCTTTCTTTATTGTCAACAGGGAATCGAATTTGTGAATTTTTAGGGATCCCTTCCAATACAAAATAGTTCCCATATTCTAATTTCTCTAACATGGGCATTAAGGGCTCTTTGAATTCCCTACGCTTCACAGTTTTGTATTTATATATTATTTAACGTTATTGTATTTGGATACGAGGGTTCTCTGATAGTACAAAAAATTGCCTTGAGGATATTTATGGAAGAATTGTCGTGACTTTTATGTTTAAGGTTTTATAATAGGTTGTCTAGAAGAGGATTCTGGTTACTAGCTTGCAGTGTCAAATATAGAACTCTTAAATTGTTGGAGGAGAAATAGCTGCTAGATTTATAAATAGTAAAAAGAAATACCCACCTAAAAACATGTCACTTTATTATGATTAAAATATGTGTTCAAACTGCTGGCAGTGCTCAGATTTAATGAGTAAGATGAGGTATGTTGAAAGATAAGAGCTCACTGTAATGATTACAAACTACTTAGCTCTAGTAAAAATAAAACAAGATTATGTAAGTACTATATGGTATTTTTCTTAACTTGCATACATTTGCAGAGTATATTTGATTGGAATGTTAAACAATTGTTTCTATATTTGTCTGCAGAATATTCAACAAAAAACAATGTAAGTATTAAAAAGAAGTTTGAAGCAATTACCCATTTTAGTACTGCAGCTATTTTTAAACATTCTGTAGTTCTGCTGAGAAAGAATCAAGGCCACCAGCATTTCCTACTAGCCTGGGCTGGTTTTACTGGCCTTCATCGTTATTTTCTTGACAGTTTAACTGTAGGCTGGGAAGTTCACCTCCATGAAACCTAACTTGATATATGCCCAGTAGAATGGGAGAAAAATAGCACATGCCTTGTGTTGCAGTATACTTACAGTAGTAGACTGTAAATGAGTTCTTTAACCTTTTCTGTGCATTTTACTTTTTTTCTAAATTTCTGCTGTTACTACTGGGCTGTCTTTGGATAGCTGAACACCCTTTTTACTGATCTGATAGAAGCTATATGGAACAGTCTTTAAATAAATTACTTTAATGAAACACCATGCTGGCATGGTACCACTGAATTCAAGTTAAAAGCTGCTGTGGTCACATTGCAAGGATATGGTGAAAACTTGGGGGTTTTCTTAATCTGCTGAACAAAACTGTCTTTTTTTTTTTTTTTTTTTTTCTTTTTTGAAGTACCTTAGTTATATGAAACAAGATGGTGGATGTTGTGTTTGTACTAGGACAGTTTTTTATGGTTTCTGTGATTTTATTGTATTGTTCCATATTTTAAATTTTGTTCCTATGTGAATCACCACTCTCACAAATACTGGGAAGTATTTTTCTAAATTGTTCCATAAAGTACTAAACAAGACTGTTTAGTATCTACTTAAAAGAACAGGATAAAGTTTTGGTAATGTAAGAACTTCAGATCTCACTTTTTCAACTGTTGATATTTTTGGGGGGGAATTATGCTTGCAATTCAAGTAGAGATTGCCATTAAAGTTAGGAAAACGTTGAAGACATAAGCAGAGTCATGATGACGCAGTTTAAGTTCTTTTATTTGAAACAAAGTCTAAATACTGCTTTAAAAGTGACTTACCTTTGCAATTCAGAGGAAACCTCTTAATGCTTTGTAATTCTTCTAAAGCATATGACTTTTAAAAAATTTCTTTCTTGTGTTTTAAGATGTTTTTTGTTGTTTCCATGTATTCCATGCCACACTTCACTGTGTATTAATATTACATTACCCCATTGTGCAGCATTATTTCATTAAAATAATTATGGATTGCAAGCATGTACTTCAGGGGTTTTAGATGAGTAGTGCAATAAAGGTCCAGTGTCTGAATATGATCTGGTAAGGTACCTTGCTGACTTAATTGCAATTGTGATTTTAGGTCCTAAATCAGGTGGTCCTCTGGGACAAGATCATGTTAAGAGGAGATAACCCAAGGCTGTCCTTAAAAGACATGAAGTCAAAATACTTTTTCTTTGATGATGGAAATGGTCTCAAGTAAGTAAATACTTGTTTTATTACTGTTAGTCATCGTATCTTGATTTGTTTACGTACTTTGCACTTCGTACATGTGTTCATTGGTGTGGTAAGGTACCTAGTTTCTATCTGATAGTCTGTAATCTCTGTTGCATCTTTGTTAGAAGATGACCTTGGGATACAAGATATCCTATGTATCCTATATATGTATACTAAAAGATGCACTGCTATTATGAGCAACAGGCTTTTCTGGGTTTCTGCCTTCGGTGTGTGTAGAATTGGCTCTGTAATGCACTCAACTCCAAAGGAGTCAAGTAAAAAAAAAAAAAAAGCAGGCAGTAACTACCTCAAATTAAACAGCTTATTGTTTCTGAACCAGGTAAACAATCTGTATCCTAATGTATTTAATACTAGTAACTGTTAATTAAATCAGTTAACTTGAGTCTTTGTGCTGAAAGTCTTTGTTGCTTTTGCAGGGGAAACAGGAATATCACCTTGACTCTCTCCTGGAATGTTGTACCAAATGCTGGCATTCTACCTCTTGTAACAGGATCAGGACATGTGTCTGTACCTTTCCCAGATACCTATGAAACAACAAAAAGTTATTAAATTATAGTACTGAATCATAAGCAAAATATTTTTATACTTGTATATTGTGGATACATTTTATTGCAGTTTCTTCTTGCATCCCATACAACGTTTCACTGAAAGGAACTTAATTTCCTCAGGCTACTAATATAGGAAAAGGAAATGAAAATTCAGGGTTTTCATTTTTTTAAAATAAAACATTGAAGCTGAAACTTAAGGGAAAGGTGAATTGCAGAGTAATGGTTTTAAGGGGGGAAAACTGAGGATTTTTTTTCCTAGCCATCTAAGTATAGATCTCCTTTTCTTTTTAATAAATATTTTTAAACCAGAAGATAGTATTCCTGTGTTTGGGCTTTTTAGGTACTGTGATATTTATTCTGTGTAGAACTCAAATGGAGTTGGTTTCTGGGAGTGCCTGAAAGAAGCAGCTGTTCCGTTTTAGGGCATTTTTTTGAATCTATGTGTAGTGTATTACAGCAAGCTAAGCTTGGACTGCCAGCACCTACCTGGAAAACTGATGGTTCCTTGTCTGTCAGTCTCCATCAGATCTTGAGTGCCACTGATGTAGCCCACATCTAGTTCTATATTACAGTCATTTTAATAGCTGCTTGCAATGCAGCAAGTCTTAAGACTTTAAGCATAAGACATAAGGCCAAGTCAGTAAGAAAAGTAAAAGCTTTAGGTAAAGAAAGGCTTATTTGAAATGGAATCTCTAGATTTTTTTTTCAGGATCTTTTCATCAAGAAGAATTGTTTCTGCTTGTTCCAGAAGGGGCTGAGGCAACTAATATTAGAGAGGACTTTCCATAGCAAGGAATAGGATAGAAGTTCCCTAAACAGCCTGGGTAAACCTTTCCATAATAGAGGACTTCCCCATGGTAAGATAGAGTAATTGAGGCAGATTTACCAGCTTGGGTGTCAGTGAGTCTGCCTGCAAGTCTTGCTGAGTTGCATGAACCAGGAAGGGTAGCAAGCAGCTTGTGGCAGCTTCAGTCAGCACCTGTGTGGAAAAAGTGGCCTGTACCTGCACATCCCCCTGTGTGTGCTCCTGCCCCCAGCTGCAGCTGTGAATGCTGTCAGGGTTGGGAGGATGGAAGGAGCAGGGTATCAGGGTGGCCTCGTGGCAGCAGCAATGTTTTGTAGTGATTGACTGGTGCATTTAGGTCATTGGATATCCAGGAGAAGGAACGTGCACCGCTGTGCCTTCCTGGCACAGTCTATAATTTACACATGTATCCTCAAACAAAGCACAACTGGGGAATTCATTGCCAGACAGGGAATGTTCTGGATGTACTGGGGACTTGGAAAAAGAGGGAACTAAACTGTAAATCAGAAAAAAAAGTAATAGGAAAAATGAGAACTGCGTGAAAAAGTGGAAGACCTTACAAAAGAAGAGGTGCAGAAGATTGGAGCAGAGTATCCCCATTGGTTTTGAGTTCACCTAAGAGCCAATTGATTTTGAGGGAACCAACTTGCTTTTAAAAAGGGGTCTTTAATATTTGTGAATTATCCCTTAGTGACTAATACCTTCTTGATGTTGGTGTATTAATCAAAAAGGTCTTGAAAAAAATTCCTAAAAGGTGCTTTGTCTTTAAAAACAAAATTTTAAGTGCAAAAATTAAAAATCTTTTTTCACATGAATGTTTTAGGAGAATTTGTCATTTGTATCCAGCATATTTGCATGAATTTCAGTTCTCTGAATTTGTGCTGCTCTCTGGGGTAGTATAATCAGCACACTGAAACACAGGCTATTTTTGCTGTGCTTTGATATCAAATGTATATATGGCTCTAAAAACTGTTACAGAGAACTTAGAACCATCATAGAGAAGGAAAAGAAAATATTTTTAGAGATAATTGGGCAAAGTTGTGGGTTTGTTTTGGTAATTGCTGAATAAGTGGTTGGTTTTTTTCATAAATTACATTCTTGAATTGTTCACTGAAGCATTTCTTGTGGCTTGGCATTCAACCACTTCCCTGCATTCCTTTAGCAGTATTCTTCCAATGAATATAATGTCTGCCTATTAAAGAGAAGCTTTAACTACAAAGACAGGGATCCACTGTCAAGGAGCATCAGAGAGAAAGCTTTCTTTCCAAGAAAATGGTATATTCTTCCCAGCAGACAGTAGCAGAATTTCAAGACAAACTTAGAAGCTTTCAAATGTGATGTTTGATGCTTTACTAGCCTTTCCCTGTGAAGAGAAATTATGTTTGAGGTAAGCATTTTAGAGGGATGAGGAAGATACCATCATGGAATTCAAGGTTCTTGGAGAGAAGAACTTGTTTTTATCCTCAGGAAAAGGCTAGCATAGATGAGCCCTCGATGCTCTAATAGCTTGGTTTTTATTCCTGGGCCACTAAGTTGGTTCAGGGTTTAAGGAGGCAAATTCCTTAACTGATCACTATAAAAAAAGTAAAAAGCCTTTCAAAAAGTCAAATGGGTACTGTATTTTGTTGTGACAATTCTCAAACCGTTTGTATAAAGAATGTGTTTATGTGGGAACTAATGGTATTTACTTCCTCTTGTCTCACACATCATGAAGAGCTAATATTGCTGGCAGCTGATTGTTCTCTTACCTGTCTTGCTGACTAAATATTGCTGTTTTATGGAGTAATATGTACAGACAAGGTATTTCCTGGCAAGTGATTTACTTCATGGGAAGAGGCTGAATGAAAATGCTTAAGATACATTTCAGATAGTAATTTTTAAGTGAGGTTCTGGAGACAGGAGTTCTTGTGTAAGGACTTAAAAATGGAAATTTTTAAAGCAGGCTGAGTTTTCATTTGCTATCAAAAACATGCAGCACTACACTGACAGCCCTAAACAGGAAGGGAAAAATAGCTTTGAAAAATCTGTTTAGAACTCTGCTCCCCTGTCCATGCAGTCTTATTTATGGGTGGCTCTACAGTTACTGGAAATAGACATTGAAAAAATAAATTACTTCTATTCATTGTTAATTCTTTTAATATGTTTCTTCTGAACAATTAAATTAAAGCTACCTAATATATTGCTTACTAGCAAGATTTCAATAGAGTTCCTGCATAATTTTTGAAATCCAACCATTGAAATTGTTTTTCTGAAATTGCTTCAAGATTATCGGTTTTGCAGAACAGTTCTGCAAAATGAAAGCTATTTAGGCTGAAAATTCAGGTACTGGAGAAGCAATCTTATTCCAAATTCGTGTCAGAAAATACAGAATAACTTTGTCAGACTTCAGGAAAAGTTTTTCTGGTTTATTTGGCTGCTTTGTTTTGGATTTTCTTTTTCATTAAGACAGTTAAAAACTTTTAAAAACATTTGAAATTGTTCATTAAAACAAAAAAGCCAACAGGCATATATTGTTTGGCCTGAAAAATCCCATTCTACATGTATTGATAAATGCTCATATTGCAGTAGTTATATCAGGCATCTTTCTGTTAAACAAAAAAAATCCAAAACTTAGCTTGAACAAGCCAAATCATTTCTAGATCTTTTTCTGGTGCCCCCCAACACTTCCCTCAAACCATTTTCTCAAATCATCACATTATTGAAGATAATGGGCTGAAGATGAGGCACAGATGGAAACAAGTGAATATTCAGTAGTGTGAATGGTCATAGAGCATTTGGATTGGAAAGGACCTTTATAGGCCATCTTGCCCAGCCCTTCTACAATGAGCTGGGCCAGCTCCAACCAGATCAGGCTGCCCAGAGACCATCCAGCCTGACCTTGAATCTAACACCCCTGGGCACCGTGGTCAGTGTTTCACCACCTTCATGGTAAAAAACTTCCTTATATCCGATAAAAATCCATGCTTCTTTAATTTGAAACCATTATCCCTTGTCCTATCTCAACAAGCCCTGCTAAAATGTTAATACCCATCTTTCTTCAGGGCCCCTTCAAGTGCTGGAAGGCCTCAAGTAGAAGTCCCTGGAGTCTGCTCCAGGCTGAACAGACCAATTCTAATCATCTTCATGGCCAGAATTTTTCTATCTCTCTCCATGCTCTCTTTCCCTTCTCTCACGCTTCCCTCCCTCTCACTACCCCTCTCCCTGTTTACTCCAAGCTTCAGCACAACTGCTTTTTTCAATCATTAATGGTCTAATACTGCAATTCTAAATGCTCTGGGAATAACCTGTTTGGAAAATGAAGTGGAAAAAGAACAGCTATGGGTTAATCGTGGACAAATTCACCTGGAACTTTCCTCTGCTTTCTAGCTGTATTCCCTTTTGCTCCTTAGTAGCTCTCCTGTAAATTCTGAAGAAATAGCTGGCACTCTTAAAATGACAGAACTGGCAGAAATGGGTTCGAGAGAACATACATATTTTCAGTGCTAGAGGACCATGACAGTGAGCAAGCATTTCTGTAATTTGAAGACACGTTTGTATTGTACCACTAATTTCGTTAACAGCAGTCATCATGTGTTTTACAGTTGTAACGCAATGATTTCCAAGTGCTTTACAAAAAAGTTCACATTTGGTTCCAGAAAGATCCTGGCCTTCTTAAGCCATACTGAAAATGGCAAGCAACAGCCTTCAAAACAGTACCCTGGGGTAACGAGAATTGCCTGTGTGCCATGTGCTAAACCCACCACAGGTTCCACCAGCTGGCTGCACAGGTGCTTGGTAGCCAGAAGGGGTAATTGAGAACTCTTGTTTGGGGAGTCCTTTACCAGAACTGAGATTTGGATGCCACGTGGGGGCTTTTGCTTCTGTGTTGCAAAGTGCACGAGAGATACAGTGCTATTCATTCAGTCTGCCTCCTTGCTCAGTGTTTCTTCTTGCTTTGTCAGGGTTTGCTTTTGTTTTCTAAAAGACTGCTATGGTCATGTGTGCTCGTGCTCAAGGGAATTTGTTGGATTTGATGCACAGATGAGGTTTCTGAGAGTGGTGGTAGGAGCTATGAGGTGGGTATAGAAGATAAACACTAATTTCTGAGTTGAAGTGTGAAAATATTTGCATTTAAGAATGATTAGTATTGGATGTAGTTATGAGAGACAGGCAGAGTTCTTTTTTGTGTGACATAATAACTAAAGATTGAGATAAAACTAGCTTAACTATGATTTGGAAGAACAGTGATGAGATTGTGGCTGCTGAAATCTTTTTGGGTTTTGGGTTTTGTTGTTTGGTGGTTTTTTTTGGTTTATTGATTTTTGCTGGTTTTTGGGGTTTTTTTGTGGTTTTTGTTGTTTCGTTTTGGTTTTTTTGTTTGTTTGTTTGTTTTTTATTTTTTTCATTTTTCTTTAATTTCTAAAAGGTCAATTTCTTCCTGTTTTCTTTCTTTCTCTTAGTTATGAAAGAAAGAGAGGGCAAGGGTTTCCTTTTCTTCCCTGGCCTTTCTAGTCCCCATTGCTCAATAACTATTACTTGTTCATTTCCATTTTGCTTTGGGAATTAATATAGTAAGAAAGAGAGGAGGACACTGGTGCCTGCATTCTAACTGCATGTATGGCAAGAACCAATATTAACATTCTTTTTAAACACTGGTTTTGGGGGTTTTTGTATTTTCAAATGTTAAGATATCAAAAGTAAAAAGTTTTGTATATTTTAGTGCTGTAATGAAATAAATACTGTATATCTCATCAGATATGTTATCTGAGCTCACTGTAAGGACTGCCTCATTTCACAAGCTTTGATCCACTTGAGCAGTGTACTTTGCCTAGTTGTCACCTCTCTGCATTGTCAAGTGTCTCTCCTAAAAAGGAGTATCTCCCTTAGGATTTGCTTTTTTGAAGTTAATAAAACTTTTTTTGACTAATAGGTGTAGGTAGAGTCTTTGACTAGATGACTGTCATTTTTCCCTGTCCCTCACTTTAATAAGTTATTAATCAGTAATTTGTTAAGCAAATGTTGACATCTTCAGCATGGATAGCAGCCCACTCCTCAAAATGAGATAACTGTGTAGGAATCCATCAGTATTCATCAAAGCCACTAGGTGTCTTGAGATAAGAGATGTCTGGGTTTGTTTGTTTGTGTCTGGATACTTGGCATAATAGTAATGTCATGAGTTTGGTAGTGATGTCTCTTTTAATGTTCTTCTGATCCCAGGATGAGAATTTCCCTACTACTAGGAAATTCCTAATATTTTAGTATTAAGGAAAACAAAGAATGGGGAACTTCTGTTTGTACTTGATATAACAAGCTGTTATCCTTTCAGGGAGATCCAATAAATATGTGTGTGTATATCTGTTGCTCAGTGTAATCCTTCAAGAGCTGGTCAGCACCAGGGAACTTCAGCAATTTTTATTTCAGTGCTGTTTATATTTCAGAGGAACCAGCAGCAAACACTGAGATTTATCTGGCCACTTCTACAGGGTGCCACACCAATTTAACCCTTTCCCTTAGGGAGCTATATGAGATTTAAATGACTTGTTTTCCTGGATCCAAAGTGAAGTTTTTTGATGGGTTGGATTTTAATTAATTTTTGTATTCTTTTAGCTTTTTCTCTCTCTTTTTTTTTTTAATTTATTTTTTGTTTACCTTATGTCAAAGAGAATTGCAGATGATTTGCTCTAAGAAAACTGATGTACATTTGCCATTAAATTTATGATAACTCTTTTATGCTCTCTTTTTGGTGGTGTATAGTTTTTATGTTACTCAGCACAAGAAATACACATTATGACATACGAGTTCAAGAGAAACTGTACCAGGTTTTAATTACACCTGATTGTTTCTGTTGGTACCGAGGCAAAATGAAAAACCAAAAATGAATGAAGGCATTCTTTTAATTTACAAAAGAAAATCATGTCAAACAAAATTTTATTTTTGTTTGGAATGAAGGATCAGTTTCTGTGGCTGAAGATGTTCTGCTCTTTGATATCCACATAGATTTTGAGCAAAGGTCTCTTGTTAAAACTCTGGAAGTTTTTTTCCCTTCTAAATTTTGTCAAAAGAAAAGGTTCTTTTTTTTATTTTTAATGCTTCCATATTACTCTATATTAAAGAATTCATACAGTATTTTAGTTTCTTATTTTCCTGGGTATATTCTTTCCTTCCTATTTTCTACTTGTGATCCAGCAAGACTATTTTAATTCTGACCCTGTAGTGCACAAAATTAGTTACTGAATTGTGCTTTAGCAAGAAATCATGTTACAAAGGTACATCATAAAAATCACAAGTGCCTGGATATTTTAAAATTGAGTCCTACTTATCCATACTAAAAATTCCTCAGATTTTAGAAAAAGAACTGTGCCATACATGAGAGGGTGAAAGGCTGAAAGCCTTCATTTAGTCCATTCTGGGGCAGTGCCCTCTGCTGCTTTTTCTAGAGAAATATCCTTTATTTTCTCCCATGTTTTGTAGCCTATGTCACAGACTAGACTTTTGTAAGACAGTATTTTAATGGGCATTCCTGTTGTTTTAACCAGCAATTATATATTTTGGTAGCATGACTGAAATATTACACAATAGTGTAAAAATATATTTTTGAAAAATTTTCAGTCTAAACAAAATGACAGTGCAATAGCACTAGAATTTTAGGAAATTCTAAGAACCTATCTTGGGTCTGATGAGTAAAAGCAATATTGATGCAGTCCTATTTTGAGACCTCATTGTGTCGTGGTTGTAATAATTTTAATATTTTGTTTTAACAAATTACATATTCTGAAACATCTTCCTTATTCTAAAAATAAAGATAGTTTAATTTGACAATATGCAGTTTGTACAGTTACCAGCAGATGTCAGGCATTCACTTTACAAAACAATGGAGCTTGAAAAATGTCCATTTTCACAGTAGGATATATAAGATATTTGGATTTTAAGTTTAGGTATGTAATGCTATTATGCAGTATTTTTATGTATTAGAATTGAGAGCTTTAAATTTAAAGGACATTTCAGAGTGTTTGGATTTAGACAGTGGTGGTCTTAATCTTAACATGATGTAATTTTTTAAAAAATATTTGACGTATTTATGAATGCCTTGTACAATACAGTAAAAAAAATGAGTCAATTATGTACATGTGTACACAAGTGACATCCTAGCATTTGTCTTCCCTAGGCAGTAAGTGTCTGGTGATATTTAAGAGATTGCTGCTTAGTTTATCCCTGGGATTTGGCCCATCATCTGTTGCAAATGAAAAAACTTTTACAGTTAAAATCTGTGTCAGACTTGGGACTCTGGGATGTTATTCTTGGGTCCTCTGCAGATCTTTCATGGGCCAAACAAGCAGCTGCAGAGGACAAAACTACCATGCAGAGTTTCAAAGCTATATAGAGATTGATGTTTGGTTGTCTCACAAGCATTTTGAAACCTAATTTATTGCAAATATAAATCAAATATTCCACCTTTGAATAGTATGGGTAGAGATTGCTGCAGGGAATGAAAAATCTGGGCAACATCATCTTTTTGAAGCAACACTGTTGTAACAAATATATTTCAGGTAGTTTTCAGTGCATTTATTAGCCGCTACATGTTTTGTATAGGAAATAGAAACATTTTTTTGTAAATATTTGGGCAGTGGAGCAGGAATAGCTGTCCTTTGAAGTGGGGTGGTATTTCTATACAGATAACCACAGTGACCCCGTTCTTTAAGGTGAATGTCTGTGTTCTGAGCATCTACCCCTGCTAAGTGGGAACAGCTGCTTCCCAAGGAGACAAGATACAAGTCAGTCACTAGTGCTGCAGTAATAGGAATCTCAAAGCAGCTGTGGTTAAAAAACAAGAGAAAGCATGAGCATGAAATGAGAACTGCTGCCTCTGCAGCTCCCACTGTACTAAAAACCAACCATTTTTATCCTCTCCCTACAGCCTTTAGCTACTACAAATAAAGGGACCAAAATAACTGCTGCAAGAAAATATTCTATTCTGTATATATGAGAAAGAAAGGAGTACTACATTTATCAGGGACTTTTTGGTTTTGTACCTGTTCCAGAGTGTTGTGGGGTTTCCCCTTATGCACAAGCACTGGGAAAGTATTTTTGATCCAAAACAGAGGGGAAAGACTAAGATGATATCGACTATAAATAGGAATCAATAGTGTTCATAAACATCTTAAAAGTGATACAGGTTGAAAGTGCTCAAAGAAGATATGAAAGAGGATGACTTAGTGTAAAAGACTTGGAAGACAATCTCACATGCTTCTCTTATCTTTGATGCCCTGACTCAAGAGTTGGTGCCAAATAACTTTGAAGAGCTTACTGATCCAACCGTTTTCTGTGAATGAGTGGCATGTAACTGCTCCTTCATCCAGGCAGAGAGAACCAGTGAGTGTCTGCTCATCACTGGGCTTAGCAGGCTGGGCTGGTCAGCATTACTTTATTGCCAGTGATTGGGTTTCCATTCTTCTCATTTGGACCTCATTCATTCTGTTCTGAATTGTAAGAAGTTCAATTAAATGGCCGCCTTCATTGGCTAATTTCAAAGCCTAAAAACAACTCAGGGCATCCAAACTTGCTATTGTGCACAAAATAACTTCTGGAGAGTAGCAATATTTCGAAGATTGTTTGGTATAATACACTAACAGTCCCATAAAGTTAACCTGTCAACCAGTCCTTTGTGTAAACTATGATAGGCTCTCTGGAAATGTTCTCGTTCAGACTTTTAGCTATAAACCTGTCATGTGTGGCCAGAGGCAGTGTGGTGCAGGGTCCCCAGGGCTGGGGTGCACCCCACAGGGCTTGTTAAGCTGAAGAGAAGGATGCTGCCAAGGTTGTTAGTTTGGGGTTGGACTGTGTCCCTCTGGAACATTTATTGCTCTAGCAAGATGGTGCTGGAGCGTCTTGTGCCTGTTCAGGAGATTTGCAGTGTCACAGTGAGGTGAGTAACCAGTGACACCCTGGTTCAATTGGCCCTCTGCATGAGAGAAGGCTGTAACCCAACAGCACGTGTGTGTTTCTGATCTTTAGCACAAGCCCGTTCAGTCTTAGCTTAAGTCCAACGTAATTTAGGCTCTCAGTTCTTATGTTTATTGTTTTGAAAGTATCTGGTATTGATAAAGTGATGACATGTAAGATGTGCACAGACATAAGGTTCAATTTTAAATGTAAAACCAGTAAAAATGCGTATGATTATTCAGAGCACTAACAGCAAGGTCTGCAACCATGCAAATAGGACCTATGTGATCTCTTTCTTAAAGAGAAAACACTGACTTCCACTTCCCACTAATACAAAGTTCTTTTCCATTGGCAATAAAAGGTACCAACCAGACTGCCTAAGAACTAATCATGGAAGTGCAAACACACAGTGAGAAATATTCTAAAATCAATCAAATAATAAAATTTCCTTTCCTATTAAACTACATTAATGATTTGAATAATCTTTCATTAACACTAAGCTAATACACTGAGTGAAATTTCTTTAGTGGAAAGTGATTGAGAATAGTTTATCAGCAGAAAACGCCTTTATAATGTGTCACTAGATGGCAATGTTTCACGTGGCACAGGAATTATGTTAAACTGTACAAGCAAGTTTTTAACATGGAGAGAAAGCAGGTTTCTGAAGCAGTTTTCATGGATAAACGTCCAGCAAACAAAAAGCTAGATAATGATATCCCAAGGCAGTTTCCTAAAAACCATATATTTATTATCTTGAAAGGAGAGGAATGTTACTATTTGTGGTTAATTATGTTTGAAGGCCTCAGTAGTTATGGTGAAACAGAAATTGCAGTAGGTGTCTGTTTAGTCAGAGTTTGTGTCATAGTGCTCCTTCGTGAAAGGGCAACTGGGAAATTCTTGGCATCTTCTCTCCTCCTTGGTAGCTGAGTAACGCTAAGTCTAGGCTATGACTTGTTAAAGCTTGCATGGATTTAGTGAAACTAGACTATTCCTCTTATTTTCATGGGGTTTTTCTGTTTGCTTGGTGGGGAGCTACTTGTTTTTTAACTTTGATTCCGAGTGTGAGGAGAGACCAAATAGCTGGGGGAACTTGTCGCAGGAAGGCAGCGTGTGGCAGAACCTGAATGGCACACTCGTGTCATTCTCAGAAACTCCACTGGTGTCAAAGGGACTTCCAAGGCCATAACACACGATGGACCCACAACACAAAGCTTGCATGCAATGACTTATAGAGGGAAAATGAAGCTTTTCAGTCTCCTTCACTTACCCCAGTGTGCCTGACTATTGCACAACAGATGGGGTCAAGTGACCTCTTAATGTACGTACAGACTAGTGCCCATTAATCTTGAAAGGAGGTAAGATTTCATGGTATGTAAGGACTTTTTTTTTTTTTCCCTTGTGTTGATATACAGAGATGCTATGGGGAAATGAAGCTTTGATGATGCATTGCCTTTACACAAATGGCATATTATTTTAAGATTAAAATCACATCCCCCTTCCTTTTTACGGTAATGGATCATAAAACAAAGTTGCACAAGATGGATGCCTTTTATTTGCTCTTAAGGAGTTTCATGGCTCCGAAGTTGAAATAAGTTCATATTAAATGAGTTCATATTGAATTCTTAATTTCTATGACAGCCCTAAAAGTCAGCAACTAGAATTAAGTGTTATCTTTTTGTTGTCAGGACATTTGAAAATCTATCACAATAGTTTTCTCAGTCTTTCTTACCAATGGGTACGTTTCCATTACTGTTGTTCATTCATGAGAACAAGGGAAGTGATGCAGGATGAGCTGGTGAGAAAATTTAAAGGAAACAATAGTAATGACTCACAACTGAAGTCTGTGCTTTAGAAATTCCCACCTTTCAAAGAAGGTCTGCTAAAGAAAACCCAAAGTAATGTTCTAGCCAAGTCAAAATTATATTGGAGAAACATTATGGCATGCAAAGTATTGTTTTCAGAGAGACAGCCCAATCTGCTTCCACTTTTGATCTAGACTTTTTTTGGTTTAATGGCATGCTAAAAACTACTTGCCCAATCCATTGTCTTCAGAGACTGCCCTTTCTTTGAAGACTTAGAGGAGTTGAATTCTGCCAAGAACTGACTTCTTTATCTGGCATTCTCCCTTCTTTAGGGCTGTCTTATTGAAGTGTTTAGCAAAATATGTTTAATACTTCAAAAGGCTTTAATACTACAAAATACTACTGAAGTTTAATATTACAAAGTCTTAGGTCTTTCAAATGTTAAATTCAGTGTAAGAAATGTGAAAACTAGCAGTGAAACACCAACACAGTAACAAAAAGACGACTGTGGATAGCAATGTGATAAGCTACAGAAGTTTGATGAATTTTATGGTCTAATTTTAACGGACTTTACATGTTTGCCATGAAGGAGTGATGTTTTCAAACTTCACTTCCTCTGAGTTCTTCATTAAAAGTGTTTTTCCCAGCAAGTGTGCACACCCCACCAGAGTTTCTTCAGTGCTCTTCTTTGTGACTGTACTTGGGATCAAATGAAGTCACATGCCATACATGCATGATTTTACCATGTGAAAAACATGAACAATGGTTCTGATGTGTTGGAACATTGAGCAAAACTGTATCTTGGGGAAATTGAATTCAGTATAGAAAGATATTTATCTACTGCTGGTATGTGCCTCTGCATATGGCTTCTGTTACATGACTGCTGAAAAGAGTTATTTTCTCGTGAATGCTTGTAGCTGTCATGTTAAAGGAGTCTTGTTTATCTGGGAGCTGAGGTTAAAGTTACAGAAGTTGTATTTTTAGTGGTGATTTGATGTGTATATAGCACAGAGAACACTAATAGGCTAAAGTTGTCTGTTAATCCACTAAACAGAAAACATACTGTGCCACATACAGTCATTTTCATGTTAATTTATCAGTGCTCCTTAACTGCATCTGGCAAACTCTTTAAACTGTCATCTGGAAGAGTTGTTTCTAAATGTGTATGTGTTCTTTTTTAGTTTTACAGTAAAAAATATATTAAGCCTTTTTTTATGAGTATATTAATGTTACTAAGTTACCAGATATTTTACTGGTTGTCTACTGAAAATCTTTTCAAGACCTTGGAATGTGTTAGGGTGGGCAATATAATAAAAGCACAAACAAAAACCATGGAAAGATGAAGTGAAATATGAAATTCAATGTATTCAAATTCACAGAGCAATATTGCCTAAATATATAGACATACCATGATAATATATTAAGTCTCTAACATGAGATAATCTTTGAAAGAATAGCTATATGGCTGACTTCTGTGAATGTTTCAATTCTGCATATCAGTATGCTTTCCAGTTTTTTAGGTTTTGCTTTAATCATTCTGCCATGACTCTTTCTTTCCAACTTCTTTTCCCTGCCTGCCCCAATAGCTAACCCTAAACTCTCTGATCAAAGACTAAACTCAATTCAGTGCTTTGAAAAGGTGGTACAACAACTTCCAAAGAGACATTAATATCTTCCCATCTTTCCCTTTTTTTAATTTGAAATTTTTGTTATGAGAAAACATGGAATATGGAAAGTAAATATGACTGTAATTGTTCTTAATTCTGCGTTACACAAATGAAGTAAGAATGGAGATAAGTTGAATTTTATTATTTTTCACAAGTAGGAAGTTTGCTTTTCTTTCTTAACTGAACTGCCCTAAAGTGTGACCTATTGTTTGTTTTTAAAGATGATATACTTCCATTTCCATTCCTATGTGCCACATGTGATATTATGTAGCTATCCTTATCAAACAGCCTTTTTTTGTCAAGCATTTTTGCCTGGTCATATTCTACTGATAAATTATTTAAGTAAATTGGATTATGTTGGCTTTCTGCTTGACCATAACTTACTGCTGAGTTGCTCTTTCTCTAAGATAAAGTTGCTCTTTTTTCAAAGGCATCACTTATATGCTACCTTCTTTTGTGCTGCTCTTCCTTAACTAAACCTTTCTGGTTTAGCAGTACTGTTTTTTCAGTAGTCCAGGGTGCAAACCCAGCCAGCTGCTCCAGCAGCTTAGCAGCTCCTCTGTGCTCCTCACCATGCCTCTCTTTTCAGAAAGGTTGATCAGTAGTTGATCTGAAGCCTGTGATGGGCCCCTGATGCATGTGGGTGAAATTAAGTAGCTTGAAAGGTGGTCTGAGGCAATGTACTGCTGTAGTGTAAATAATTTGGCATGGAACTTCATAATAGGTGTTAAGCTGCTAATGAAGCTACTTATTGCCTGTATCAGGCAGTACTGGCAGGATCCTTGTGTTTCTAGAGAGATGAACAATGCTGTCATGGCCTAAAACCTGACCTCTCCAGCAACAATTCCTTTTGGGTCTTCTTTCAACTCTACCAGTAGATTACTTCATGCTGGTCTGCTTGTCCTGATGCTCCTTCTGGATCCAGCTCAGGGATCTCTATGCTGTATAATGCTGTACAATGTATACATATAATTTTGTTCCCTTGTGAGGTTTTTCTGTGAAACTGAGCTAAATGCAGCTGCAAAAAGTAAAAGACTAATCTGTAATCTGAACCAAAAAGTAAAGTGGGATAGAAACTCTTTAAAGGGAATATGTAAACATGGAAAGCAGTACTCTGTTTCTGGAACTACTGTTTTTTCTCTGTGGTTTCAGACCAGTTATTTATTTACTATCTTTATTTACTCATCTGTGAAAGATGATGTGATAATTATTTACCTCAATGGAAGTTTTAATGGTTAATTAGTTTGTTTTCAAAGAGCTCCATGACAGCTGAGGCAGACCAGCATACATGCACATAGAAGTTTTCAGTGACCAGGACCTAGCAGCTCAGTTATGTTGATCTCTGCCTGAACAGCTGTCTCCACTTCTTCAGCAGGAAAGCCAAGGGTGAATTTGAGTTGTCCTCTCTCTCTTCCCCATGTCTGCCTTAGATTTTATATTTATACACATTTCCCCTCTGTGGAACTTGTTCTATGATGTCCTTTATGACAGTTCCTGAAAACCTAACTGAAAAAAACAGGTGCATAGACTTATGATCATTATGGGATGATGGTCCTCATCCAAATTGCTTCCTAAGTTGTTTAAAGAACTGGAGAGTTTAGGAACTGGAGAGTTTAGGAAGTTTATTATTCAGGTTTTGTAGGAAAACCATGGAATCCTAATCTTCTTACAGAGACAAGACAGCTACCAGCCCTGGTAGAAAAATGGTGAAATGGGGAGGTGCACTTAACAGAATAATAATACTAGAGTTGCTTCCTAGCAAAAGGGGGCAAAATCACAAAAAGAGCTACATAAGGCTTATTTCACTGATAATGTATATGAAAATATATGCTCCATTGTGTTAGGAAACTGGGTAGTGTTCGCCTGGTTCTTGGAAATGCAGTCTTTGCAGGTAGAGCATATGAGTTCTATTCATATCTTAAAACAGACTGTTCCTTGCTTGTCAGAGATTACCGAAAAAGCTTTGAGGCTATTAAATTAAAATTGCATTTGCTTGCTAAATAACGGATATGCATCATATCTGAAAATATACAGAGTTTTGTAAGACCTGAAAAAAGTGAGGCTTTGTGCATTTTTGGTATATATTGTTTTGTTGTTTTTAGATTTTTTACAAACATACACATAAAAAAAAAGAAAATAACTACTACTGAATATTTGCCAATTCCAAAAGAAAGTTGGCAGTGTCAGAAAGTTTTGGTTTTTGTTTTTTTGTTTGTTTGTTTTTGTTTGTTTGTTTAACTAAACATATTTAGTTTAGCCCATAAATTGACAAAAGATGTCTCTTGGAATTAGGCCTGTTGAAAAAAATCAAATCTCACAGTAAGAAATAAATAAGTAGAAATACAATATTGATTAAACTGTATTAACAAAGTGAAGCTGATTTGAAATAAATAAGAGAAATTACTACTCACTGCTGATGTAATGGACCAGATACCTATGTGTCCCTTAATGATTATTTAATGAAATAGTTGTGGTTACAAACAATTAAAAGCTGCTGAAATGTTTGTATACAAAGGGTAGTGTTTTAATTTAATTGTTCGATTTAAGTGTCCCTTAGGTTATTGCAGACATGAGAAAGATGTGAATTATTGTTGCAAATTCTTGCAACCAAGGCTGCTTTGACTTTTCATATAAAAGCTAAAAGCAAAAGTTCTCTTGTTCTTCTGTAATCTTTAACCCAATTGCTTAGGTAATAAGAAATAAAGTCCCATCCTCCTTCACACTTTTTTTCTTTCCCCCATGGTTTTAAGGTCTTAGCATTCCAAAATGGGAGAAAAGAATGGTTTGTCAGGGTCAGCTCTGTCTATCTAGACCTGAATATTCCATGTATTTTTTCTCTCCTGAAGTATTTTTAATCTATTAATGTTTGCTTCATAGTGGTTGCATGAAAAATAGGTAAATACACAAACCATATTTTTCAAAAAACATTTTGGAGAACAATATCCTAACCTTTCTACTGGCAATGCTTCCTATAGCACCCACATTTATGTTATTTTTCAGCAACAAGTCTCTGGCTGGTAAATCCATACAGAATTGACTTAGGATATTGTCTGCCACTTATTATGTATGAAAACAGGAGTCTATAGTGACAATGTGTATATTTGAAATAATGGAATGTCTTCTGGTTAAAAAGTAAATGGTTACTATTTTTTAATCCTAAAATATTCTTAATTCGTTATCTCCTCTGTAAGGCTTTGTGTATGCAAGTGTGATTCTTTTAGCCTTCTTATAAGGATAATATAAAGTTATTTCCCTGATAGTCTGACTTTTAGAAATAGTTTTGTCATTTCTCCTCTTTTTTTCTTATGCTGATGAAATCTCTGCAAGTTCAAAGCCAATGGTGCTTTAGAGATGTCTCAACTGGAAGCTGCTTCCAGAACTATTTGCAGAACAAGTGCTGTGTTCATGAATGAGGTTAATAATATTTACTTGAGTTCAGGGTGGCCCAAGTACTTGAAAGAGAGATCTGTGGGTAGTTACCACACAAAAGCATGTATTAGCCTTTGGCATAAAGTTTGAGATGGAAAGTTCTTCCTTGCACCACCTCATATATTTGCCCAGATCTCTTCTTTTTCTATTGCTGGTTACCAAGGTGCCTGCCTATAGGGACAGCTGTTTTCATCTAATATTGTTTTTCTTGTTTAGCATTTATGTTTTCTCACTCACCCTTCTGCTTATGTTCCTTTGTGTAATTAATTAAGAATTAAGTACATTGATAAAAATAGAAAATATAACAAACTATGGCAAAATGCATACTTTGCACATAGTTGCCTATTTTAGTATGCAAAATTCAGCTTGGGGTTGTGTTTGCTACTCATCCTTCCTGCTGGCTTCTCAGTGAGCAGGTGCTGGATACCCTGAAATTCTCCTTTAGACCTCATACTGCTTGTCCACTCTGTGCCTTGGCTCCTGAACCTGCCCCAACTAATTCAGAAAGTGTTTCCATCCTAAAAGTTTGAGAGTGTGACTTTTTCACAATGCTCCTTCACAGCTGTTTTCCTTACAAGATGCATGTTGTTAAAAGTAGGTCTTGCAGTATGTTTGGCACACATTTAACATGCAGGTATATGAAAAAGCAGCTGTTAAATTACTTCTGTTGTCATATTCTGTACATACAATACTATTAATGGATCAGTTCTGTATGTATATTGAACATTTATACTTTTATACTTGGAAAATGTTTTACAAGTGCTTCAATTGCTTTATGAAATATTAATTGTGATACATTCATGTCATTAAAAAAATGGAAAAGGATTTTATTACGTTTATATAACTCCATTTTCATATTAAGCCATTTTTTCACAAATGAGTGCAGGCAAATATGTTTAAGATAGCAGCACTCTTCCATTGCAGGTCAAGTTACTGCATATGAAATGCAGTTTGGGCATCACATCTGTTGGGATTTGTTTCAGATCTTTGGGCTTTTAATACTTAAAATCTCCTTTTTTAAAAAAATCAACCTCATTCATTTGAATGAGAAAATACATATAGATTCGACTGGATTTCAGGATTGTGTTAGGTATGTCAGATATTTTTGTTTATTTGTTTTTGTAGTCAAATCAGTCAGGGTAGTAGGACCCAGATTTACTTCCAGCAAGCTCCTTATCTGGTTATGGTTTATAAGCTGAGCCCTGAAAAGCACTTCAGCAATGCAAAGTAGCAGCATTCATTGCTGGAGACCATGAACAGATGGGCAAAATGTTTCCTTTTTTAATCACTGTAAGTACATTTAAAGACTGCCATGACTCAGATATTTGTTGCATTGGGTTTGGTGTTTGGTAGGATTTACAGAAAGTAGGTGCTGTGGCCTGTTTTTAGCTATTTATATTGGCCATGTCCTTTCCTTGTGTTAGGTGTGTTGAGGGTCATTTCTATACAGAATAATACAGATCATACTGGAACAAAAATTGAACTCTGCTTTTTATTTTTATGCCTGTGCATTATATACTAAGATAAAAATCACAGTCACATTCTATGTGCCTATTATAGAAAGAATTCTCTTTGTTATATCAGTCCAATTTTAGTTTTAAAATGCAAACTTTAGTTATAGAATCAACCTTAATGTTGGGAGTTCTATAACATCTTCATGGCCCAAAGCATCTCTGAGAGTGGCAGAAAAGGAATTTTTTTCTGTTCTTTGTTTTCTCTTTTGAATTCTTAGACATGTTGTGTTTCAGAGCTGAGAGGACCCCTGAAGATCTTTTAATCCTGAAAAGATTATATCAAAGATTTGCACAAAGCAAATTGTCTTTCTTCTTGCCCAGAAACTGTCTCTGCAGATAGTCTTTGAATAAAAGTATTAACATTTAAAATTGACATTGATGAACAGAAAGTGGACTAGTACTTGTATGATTACTTTATGTTCTTTGTGCATTTCTTTTTTTTTTTTTTCTTTCAATTGAAGCTAGGGATCTCACATTACAACAAATTTTTTTTTACAAATTATGTAGCTGAATATGCTTCTCTTGTAACTCTTCTGCTTCATTTAAATGGGCTGCATTTCATAATAAGTCAAATTTTATCTGTTATATTTATTCCTGAAATACTCAGGAGTTTGCAATTGAGCAGAAAATTTCTAATAAGCTAGAGTTTTCCTGTTTGTTTTCCAGTATTTGTGTCAAAAATCAAGCTGTATAACTAAATGTTGAACTGGCCTAATAATGAGGTTTCATTATTTCCGACTTGACACAGTATAAAACTGCTACCATATACACAGTATAAAACATTTGGAATTAAATTTCTGGTCTTTCATTGGGAAGATGTGTGTTACAGACTTTAGAAATAACTATGAAATCCATCTGTCTGACCACGTAAGCATTTGCAAATCTTAATGTGGAAACATTCAATTCCACTTTCTTTCCTGAGGTGACCTCGAACTTTTGGTGGTAACCTGCTAAACTTCTGCCTAGGAAGTGCTTAGGAGATGGTTGAGGTGCAAAGATTTCCCTTGACACAGCACCAAGCTTTTCATTATAAAACTTGTTACACAAACATGACATAACTATCAGTCACTTGTTTTCATTACTAAAGAAAACAGAAGTGGCCAGAAGCTGATATCATTTGTTCCTGCTATGTAGCTCGACAAATTAATGGATGGAGGTGAAAAAAAAAACTACTAATTGAAGACAGTTCTTTTCTTCTTTCTTTTCCTATTTTTTTTTTCCCTAAAGTTAGCTTCTAGTACTACATACAACATAGTTTGGGAACCTGAGTTAAATTTGGGTTTGTATAAATAGTTCTTTACATTTGTTAATGAAATTATTGCTGAAGTCTACAGACCTCCATGTGAATTGAGACAGCTTGTAAGGCATTCTAGACTCTGGGACTGGCTCCTGTGAACATGAAAACCCTGACCATTCTTTGGGCTCTGAGTACTGAGAGTGAATCATCAGAAAATGAAGACACTCAGTATTATTTTGTTAGGGAGTTCTAAAGATATTTGCTAAGAAAATTTATCTACTTCCCACATAATGCAAAAATCCAGATTTGTCCAGATTTTTTACTTTTAAATTTCAATCTAAAGGCTCTCATTCTCAATTCACACCCAATTTTAATCAAAACTTCAGTTAAAGTTCAAAAATATTCTACTAAATTGGAATACTTATTCTCATGAATCTTTAGGACTTTGAATTTTGCTGTTAACTTATAAAAGGAAGAGACTTGGAGATAAGAGGTTCTTCACAGAGAGAAAAATTTCACTTTAGCTTCAGCCTAAAATTGGGTAAGAGTTCTTAATGGGTAGGCCTTAAGTGGTAGAGTATTGGAATCAGGATCTCATTTTCTGTATCTTGGCACTTCACAGCACATGGGGACATGTACACAATGGTCACTGCCTTGCAAAGTTTTGGGGCCCAGTTAACAGCTGTCAGATTTTAGAACTTCAGGATCAATTCACAAGTTTAAAGGGCACCCTAAAACCACACTTGTGTGTGGTTGTGTGAATTACTGAATTCTCACAGACCACTGTTTGGAAGCTGCCTCTAAATATAGTGTCCATTGTTTCTCCTTGCATAGGAGGATGTGAAATAGGCAGAGAAAAACTGAAATCTCTGAAATTTATCTACCTGTAAAATGGCTTAATGACATTTCCTTCCTTTTCTTTAAAGTATTTTGAGATCCCTTGGTGAAAAATGATGTATACAGTGTTTCTTGTTACTTGGGTCTTATAAAGAAATCTAACGTATTTTGCTCAAGTTGTATAAAGCTTCAAACTCTCATTGCAAAGAATAATCAAGATAAAAGAAACAAAAAACAATCAGGCTTTTTTTGTTACAAGCTATTGCTCAGACCTCTCTCTTTGTGATGATTATCACAAAACTATGGGTTAAATATGATTTTCTAGCTGGTGTGAAAATGACAAATTCCATTATTTAAAAGGTTGTTGCATTTATGGTCTAGTGTGAGTTGCATTTCTTCACAGAAGGCATTGGGTTCTTTATGGCTAGCACACTTTTACAAAGTCTAGTAATGCTGTAATGTTTTATTTTTTGAAGGCAAGGTTTGGTGCCTCACTCTGTTCCATCATTTTTTTGAATCATCTAGGAGCAAAGCAGATAACTATCTCAGGACTTACTGCTTTATTTAAAAATCCATTGGCTTTTATAATTACTCTGATATGTAAATATGCTTGCATAGCTGCCCTAGCAAGTATTAATATAACTTATCATCTGAGTGCTAACTTGAATCTCATTAACTAGTAGAATAAGCACTCCAAGAGTATGGAGTGTATGGCCTTACAGTGTAGTTAGGAATTAGGATTATTTATTCATGTACTGTACCTGCAAAGAGGCTTTTTTTGCAATACACCTATTAAGGTCTGAAAAGCCTTAACTTGGGTTTAAAATTAGTCCACATTCTTATGAGAATGGTAGAAACTAAATGTGTTGCTGTTTATATATTTTGATTTTTAAAGTTTTACAAATTGAAACCATGTGTAGGTAATACCTGCACCATTAAAACTGTTAAAAATTGCATTTTACTAGAGGCTGAGCTCCAGAGGTCCCTTTCAACCTAAACAATCCTGTGATTTTTATGTCTTAGCATCTTGCTGTGTTGGTGCAAAAATAAAATACATCATCATCAAGTTGTGGGATCCCTAAATAATTCAAGGCTAAGGAGAACTCTGATTGCCCAAGGCAGTGCCACCCTTGGCTTTAGGTTGCAAGATATTGCCAAGGCATAAATACCTTTCTACACTAAAGATGTTATTTAACGTGGTGCTGTTAACTTTTAAATAGTACTTATAGCTCAGTTAATTTAACCTGATCCCAAACTCAGTTTACTTTTTACAAATTGTGTGGTACAAGCTTGTTTGTATTTGGGCTGATTTGCTTGAAAGGAAAACTGAAATTTGCAGCTTAAGCAAAAATTACAGCAAAAGCAGTTACATGCTCAGTATTTTTTGTCTCTGGCTGGTTGAGCTGTCTAGTTTGGACTGAAATATTCCAAATCTTTTTTTATTATAATGGATAGAGACTCCTTTGAAGCACATCACATTCTTATGGCTGAAGTGAAAATTGTATAGTTACTGCAAGAGATTTGTTTCCTGTCTTTGTTGGTGTAGTTCCTGTGAATTTTAAATTTAAATTTGGCTTAAAAATTGGTTACTATAAGTGACCTTGTCTGCCCTTGTCTGTCTGTCTTAATCTCTTCCCTTATGACACCTGCCACTTTGTCTTCCTGAAGAGATGGGGGAAGACTCGTGATCTGAACCCGTGTATAAAGCAGTTGTTCTTCCACTTATTTGGCTACTTTGTAGTCTGCATCAGTCCTAGAGTCTATTGGAAGTCAATTCCCTCTGTTGGGAACTCCTAGATGTTGCTATGATTAGAAATACTGGGGAGCCATGGAGGCTCATCATGAAGGAAGGAGAATGATATGGTGGTGCCAAAGCCAAACCAAAATCCAGCCAATTAAACTCTTTTGTGCATGTGGCAAGGAAATAAGTTGGTAGAAATCCATGCAGTGGTTTTAACAGTGTCTTGCAATCAGAGCAAGGTGACATGGTTACTAGGGGCAGAGCTGCTGTTGTTATGCTGGAGTTGTTGTTTGAAACTGCTAATTGCATCAGCTTTTCCTCCCTGCATACCTAGGGCATGTTAAAGGAAGTCAGGGAAGAGTCCTGAATCTTCCAACAGTGTCACACAGTGACTGATGAAGGAAACTGTGAGGTTTGTATCTCACTTTTAGAGACCTGAACATATGCAAACATACCAGCATCAGGAGATTTCTGTGGAAGGACTGTCAAGTCCTCTCTGCCACAGGCTTTACTCCATGCAGCCATGAATCTGTGCAGGAGCAAAGATTTAGTTTTGGTTTGTAGATTGATCACATATATTGGTGATACTTGTGTCATCAATGCCTACAACATGATTATCAAATGCATTGTTCGTGCATTTGAATTATTTTCTGGAGAACTTACAGAAGAGACTATAATTGTAGTTATTATCATCTTTGGTGTTAAATAATTTACTTTTATAACATATTATCTATCAGTGTAAATTTGCATTATTTTCTATTTTTTTCCATAATTTTACCTTGATAATTGACTACTAAGTAGCCTGGTCCTCTAAACATGGCATGCCTGTGTTGTTACGTGGGTCTTCTCTATGCCCTGTTCTTCAGTGAGTTTTTGTGTCTCGAATAAAAAACTATTTCGTTACCTTGTTTCCAAAGCAAGTAAAAGACAAAGGTTTTTATTTCTTGTTCAGACTGAGGATTATATTTTCTGTTTATATTAACTCATTACTTGAGTCTAGAGAAGGCTAATGTTGTCCTGTATGTGCTACTAAAGAGCAAGCAGAAGAAAATTAGACTGCAAAGGGAAAATTTCCAGGACTAATTTGGACAAATACATGCTAGTATTGGAAAAAGTGCATGAAAATGACAGCATCTGATCAGGGCTTTAGTTTTTACTTGAATTTGTTGGGCTGAAGTTTAACATTCTTTGCTATGTTACTTTAAAATTTATGTATTTGTTATTAAGATTTTAAAAAAAAATCTTTGTTTTAGGATTTATAAAATCATTTTCAGAATCTTCATCCTGCAAGTCAAAAAACCTGCTTTTTAAAAAACAAATGAACAAACAATAGTGGAGAGCCATTTGTCTGAATGCTTACAATTCAGAACATTAATGCTACTAACTTTTGCAATACTGAAGGACTATTTTTTTAAAAAATTATTTTTTTAAAAATTTTATTTTATTTTACCTGTAAAGTATAAATTTGATATGGAAAACCTTTCCTAAAATAATAATCATAAACATCTTCAAGATGTCTAGGACAGTTCCAAAAATCTTTGTACAAGCAAAGCTTACTGATCTTTTCTATGTCTGCAAGAGAAGAATGATTTGCCCATATGCTTACAACTGATAAGAACTAATATTTCAGAGATATTTTTCTTTTAACATCTGTAGTTTTTCTGTTCAGAGTACTACTGCCCACAGAAAGTACACTTTCTCAGGCTTGCTTAATCACTTTAATATAGTTAAGGTGCAGCCTTCAGTGATTAGCATGGTATTTCTCGTTTCCTAGAGACCAAGTGCTAAGTCTATTAGACATTTCCTGCTATTCTTTTGAATTGTAAATACTATTCTTGTAAATTGAAAAGGCCAGTGTAGGGAGATATTCATGCAATTTCCTATCTATTAAAGATGTAGCTTTGAGAATAGAGAAATAATAAAATGCGGTTTTTCATAGAAATTAAGGCACACTAGAGATGGAATTCACTCTTGAGCATTCACAGGGATCAAATATTTGGAATGTGAGCACCAATTATTTTCCTTTTCTCATCATCTGTTTGAAGAAAACATCAGCACATAACTAAAGCAAATGGTGACATTCTGATCTCTCTGATACTGGAGGGAAGTTTGCACTAACCCTTTTTAGCATCAGTGAAATTATTCAGTGGCATCAGTGAGCTCAGAATTTGGCCTCCTGCTTTCTTTTTAGAAAGTTCTTCAGTATACAAATGCAGATGTTGTAATTCTCAAATTAAGTGATTTGGCTTGCACTTGGAATAGCAGCCAGCAGGAACACAGAGAGCTTACAATATACACTGAGCAATGTACACTGTTTGTAAGATTTCATGTTTGTAGCCGGATACAGCTGATTCTGGGGCAGGAGGGAATGGAGGGAAAAAGAGGAGGAGGTGGGAAAATAGAGAAATGTTCAGGGAGGGGGTGAGGTGGGAGAATGAAAGCACACAATCTACTGAATGTTAGCATGCTGTGTCAGCCTGAAGAGGAAGAGGACCACCCATGGGGAGGACAAGTGAGCCTAACCTTTTCTTAAAATTCTGGCTGCCTTTAAAATGCCCCATTCTATACAGCAGCTGCAGCAAAAAGTTTTGACCAGACTCAAGTGCAGGTGTAAACTTCATGCTATCCAGACTTCAAATGCATCCTGTCAGCTGTGTTTGTATATGTTGGTCTAGAACACATGACATGCATTTGACTTGGTTAAACTTTGCTGGTGTAAGAGAGCTCAGACTTGCAAGGTCCTCCTGCACTTCAGGAGGCCAGGTGGTAGCTATGTTATTTTTTTGCTTAAGGATTCTGACAGGAAAGAATGGAATTTCATTACAGCTTAGGTTGTGCAGAAATAGTTTCTGAATATAAAAATATTTTCTGAATTTACCTGCTTCTTGAACATGGAGCCTCAGATACTTTGACATGAATGTTTACAGCATCTGGTGATTTATTTTTTTTCCTTTACTTTTGTCTGGCTTGACTTTTTAAAGTTATTCACTTCTTTAGGCAATGTTTGAACCCTTTACATCATTATACCTTTGTGGCTGAGTCTCCTGCAGAGACTGCAGGAATCTAAATCAACTTCAGATGGTTTGCCAAGAAGCTTTTAGGCAAAGTACGTGTTCTGGCTGCATGCTGGTAGGAGCATGGCTAAGCACAGAGGGATATGTCTGTATTGTACTCACCTCTTACTCTCTTGCAGAGAGACAGCATTTGTTGTAATAATTTCTAAACAACTCGCTTTAGTCATGATCCTTTTCTGTTGCCTGTAGTTTTTTTACCTGACTGGAACCAAAAGAAGTTGGGATGGCAACAGTACCCAGGATTATTTACATCAGTTTTGTCCTTAAAAAAAAAAAAAAAAAAAAAAGCGTAATGACAGCATAGTTCTTCCTCATGCACAAGGGCACAAGAATTCAGCTTATTTTGTACCTTCAGCTTCTTGGCAATCCTTAAGAAAGTGCAAGGCAATGCTTGTGCTGCAGTGAAGAATACTTGCAGCTGCAGCTGTGTTTTCCTTTCAGGGATTTTGACTGTGAAAGCAACTCCTTTCTTTCCCTTACTCACAATGGGTGTGCTTTGTTCTTAGAAATAAATGTTGTCCAGTTTACAGAGTAAGAATGTTGTTTTCTTTTTTCCAGGGGCTAGCTGTGAGGCCTGGTTCAGTGACGTCAATAGCTCTGTCTTCAAAAGCCCTTCCGTGGTGGCAGGGGTGGAATGGTGTCTGCTCACAGCTCCCCTCTGCTCTGGAGAGAGAGGGGCTGGGATAGGGGAAGGCATTCAGGAGGGATCAGTTGTTTCATTGGCAGAAGTGCTTTTTTGTGCCACTGATAATAGAAAGTTATATCTATTTATATATACTCACAGTCTTTTTCAATTGTGCAGAATAATACAGCCTGCACTTGTTTTTCATGCACAGAATGGCAAGTATGTATGAGCTACAGTCAGTAGCTTTAGAAAATAGGCAAGGCAGAGAAAAAGAGAAAAAATGTTTTAGTGTCTTGTGTCCTGCATCAAAATCCTAGTGTGTGTGTGTGTATGCACATGTATTTTACTGATGAACTATCTGGATTTTTATTTTTTTTGAAAGTAGATTGGTTTTTCATCCAAAGGTTTTGTAGCAGGGATTGCAAAGTAAGACACAGAAGAGCTCTTGCCAAAGACATCTTGGTGGACAAGAGTTGGAGGTACTGCAATTAAACCAACATCTTAATTCCACTATTTTTGCATTAAAAGATGATTATATATTGCAGCTGCTATACTATGACTAGTTTTTTATTAAATAGCACTTTTGTAGTAAGAAGTCATACAACTGGTACTAAGCAACATGAAATCTAACAATAGGAATACTTGTATCAGTACCAAGGTTATAAAAAAACCCCAAATGAAAAACTTACCAGTAGAAAATTGTACCTCATTATGCCTCACCCTTTGAGCTATCTGTATGCTGTTTTTGTTATAAAAACTTGTGCAGTTTGAATGGGAGGCTAACTAAGTTCACTCAAGAAAAATCAAAGGCAAAAATGGTTCCCTCCAGCTCAGGAAGTCACTAAGTTTCAAATTATCTGGATCTTGGGGCAGTATTCAGGGAAAATATCACTATATACTTGCCTTATTTATTTCCTTTTCCCAGTCATTTTGTTCATTCTGAGAAAAGGTAATCTAATATTTGACAAGATGCTCCTTGGATAGGAAAGTCAGGTAAACCAACAAGGAGTTCTGGGTTTTTTGGCTACAGCCTGAAGCTGTCTGCCTTTGCAAGTTTAACACAAAATGTTATGACTCTGGAAGTAACAGTAGAGCACTTTTATTATGGCATGTTGAAAAAAGTGGATGAAAAAACACTTGTGTAGATTGTGTGTTCTTGTAAATGTTTGGGGCCATATTTGAAGTGGAAAATACAGTCTCAAATAGTTGCTTGCAATAAATCTAGACCTAATAAATCAGTGTTCTGAATGACACATAATTCAAAATTACAGCAGCTGGAAGTCAGCTAGCATGGACTGCTTCTCGGCTTTTGCTGAATAAAGATATCTGGGTTTTTCCCTCCTCCTTTTCCCACAAAAAACTTTTGAATTTTTTCTTTATTTATACATTAATCATAATAGTTTGTAGGGTTACTTGTCAGTAGCAGCCCTACAGGAAAAAAAAGTGGAAAACTAAACAAAGTCGAATAATTTCTGTAGAAAATCAGAATAGTTTATTTCCCCATTTTTAAAATAATCCTACACTTTTTTTTCATACCAAGCCTTTGGAAGACTTTTCAGTTTCTGGCATCAGATGTGTGTTCAGAGCAACTATGTTTTGTATTACCATCCTGCACTGGAATATCCTGATGTTAAAGAATATTTTCCTTTTCCCATAGATGCCAGCCAAGACATACTGGCAGTAGAAGTACTATTATTATGTGAAAATCAGCTATTGTGTGCTTCATAGATGTTATTCCTGCCTGATAATAACCTCTTTCTGTGTGTGCCTATTGAGGAATCATTCACACACCTTATCTAGTTCAGAGAGCTCTGCTAAGTGTTGTGTGCCTCCAGCTCCATATTGACCCCTAATAATGGCAAGAAAGTCACCATTTGCATAATTAAGAGTTTGAATGGGATGGCATTAGGTGCAAATGTCTGTCTTCAAAATGGGAAGGCAAGATAGAGTGCAAGCAATTGTGGAAGATGATCAAGCCAGGGATCTACACTACTCGATCTTGACAATCATGAAAGAAGAACCCACTACATCAGTTATGTTGTAATAACAGTATTCTAATATCCTTTCATAAAGATATTTGTTCAGATGATGCATATATGCTTTCTTCCCTCTATTTTTTTCCAATAAATGGGTGATACTTTTTCTGTAAAAAGACAAAAAAAATACAGTGCAAAATGAGTAGGGCTAAGATGGCTATATGAAGTTACATAACTGGTCACTTATACAGAGAAATGGCAAATATTGGCAAATTCCTTCCATAGGAATCTCTGAGCTGTTTCTGATAAGAGGTTAAGTAAAAATTAAATAAATCTAGGTGAGAGAAAATCACAGAAGAAAAGAGTGAGGCTGAGATATTTCCTTTCCAGTAAAAAGGGAATAGACCAGGAAAGTAAGTTTAGCCATCTCCAGCTGAAGATGAATGAAGTGCACATTCTGCTGCTATGGTTTAATTTAATTACTTGGGGTTTTTTACTTAGAGTGCTCTATAAAAGCATACCATAAGAGCTGTTGTGATATAGATTTTTCTCTCTAAGTCTACTTTGAAATCAAAATGCCTTGGTTATACACTATACCTGTCTGTTCTATTTGTCTCTTCTATTCTATTACTTTTATTTGGATGCAATTTTGTCATACCTCTTCCTGATCAAATTACAAAAAAGAAAAAAACTGTCAATTTGTATGCTTCAAGCAAGTCGATCCTTCTGGTGCTAAACAGAAATGGTACAGCCTAATCCCCTAAATGGGTACTTACAACATTTAAAGGTAATGATTGAATAAAGCAAAATCCCTTTTCTTTATGTGCTTCTTTATGATTGTGAGGAAAGACCAACAGAAAAGCAATGAATGACTCTCATGCCTGACTTCTGGAACAAAAAGGATGAAATAATGGAATTCTACTGACCTCATCTGAGACTCACTACAGTTTTCTGTGGGTTGCACCCTGTGCTAGGAGGTAAACTGAAGCTCTTCAGCAGAAAGGGTTAAATAACTTAATGTTTTTGGTATCTCTGAGTTATGTGGGACGCCCTGGAGTTAGCTGCAGAGGCTTAAGGACAGCTAAAGCCTTTGTGCTGACCTGAGGCCTGTTTGCACTTATGGCTTTGTATTCTAATTGTTACAGCTCTGTGTTTTTAGAAGCCTGATGGGAAAATATTGTAAGTTTGTTCTAATGTGTATTTAAGTAGTCATGCTTGCTAGTAAGCAAATTCACAGCTTTATTTGGTATATTTGGTTGTATCAAATTTATCTAATTCAAAACCTCCTCATGAAAGAAAAGAGCAGGTCTACATAGAAAAGAAGCATCGGCGTCCAGGGATTATGCAGCTCTGTATTCATTGCTTAAAGTTTCAATGCTCATACAAACTTATTTATTTTCTAAAAATTTTCAACTCTAAGAAAAAAGAAAGCATATTTTAGTGATCTTGTAGCTGTCATGGATTTGAAATTTCTGCATACTCATGGTTATGGTTTCTGGTTGTGATGAAAGCGCCGATATGTTCAGCGGCTGCGTGTACGTTCATCCTTTCTGTTAGCCTGCCTAGATTGTCATGTCCTTCCTGATGCTGTCTGCCTTCCCAGTTTGATGTAGAACCTGCTCAGTTTTCTGTCAGGAGCCAGCTGTGCTTGCACATGTTCTCTGTTATATTTAGGAAACAGGAAGAAACCTGACACACTGCTGATCAGAAATGGTTAGTTGCAATGTTAAGGATATTAGTAGCCAAAACCAGTTTGCTTTCAAGATATTTTTTCCTGAAAAATCTGAGTTATATTGACAAATTGCTTTTTTTTCCCCATGGAAACATAATTTTTAAATTTTATTAACTGTGATAGAGCTGTGCTGTTCTTGCTTTAACAAGTTTTTCTCCACAAACCTGTTATATGCTGAAGAACAGGTTAGATCTTAACAATGGCATCATGGCTGGTTTCAGCTGGTTCAGGAGCTTTCAGATTTCAGTTCTTGTAGTACAGCCACTCATGTTTTCCCCCTTTGTTCTGCATATGTATTTGGGCACTGCTTTGGGATGAAAGAACATGAAGAATAAACCCTCTCTGACATCTGCAGAAACTAGTTGTAATTCATGATAGAGGTTTTGCATTCTCTTTTCCTGCTGCCAGTCATTTACTTTTTATAGCCTTTAGAATTTGAAATAAAAATGATTGCACATTATAAGCACTTCCTTTGATGAAGTATACAAATGTCATTTGAAACAAAGTAAAGTAATCCTATGGCTGATTTAGATTAAACATTCCACTGGAGTAGCTTTATGTTAGGACTTGCTTCGTTTGTATCAAAGCTCTTAAGTGCCATTTTAACTAATTTTCCTATTAACAAGACCCAAATGATGGCTCCCAGGCCAGCCTTCAGGAAAGGCCCTGAGATGAGCCTCCTTAAATGTGCTAACTTTAGAAGAGCTGTTTTTCTTAAATGAACTTCTTCTTGTAGGTGAAACAATAATGAAATAGATTTTGAAAGAACTTGTAACTAAACTTCAAACAATGTGGGAGGTCCCCCTTTAGCCCAATATTCTATGACTGATTCTATGAATATTCAGTAAAACATGCCATCAAGACTATTTTCTAAACTCATACTTTTTTATTTCTTCTTGTAGCTAACACACCTTTTGTTCATTCTTAGTATTTTTGTGGGGTCTCATGGGATGGAATTAACTTTCTTCATGCAGCCCATATGGTGCTGTGTTCTGGACTGTGACCCAAACTGTGCTGATATCACTGACAGCTCTGCTGTTGCTTATTCATGTGCAAGGTGAGAAGGTTTTCTGCTTCTCACCTAGTCCCCAGAGGGAGCAGGATGAGGGTGGGCAAGAAGCTGGGAGGGGGCACAGCTGATTTGAGCTGGCCAAAGAGCATTCCATGCCATACAGCAGCAAGCTCAGCAGCACAGCTGGCAGCAGAGAGCTCTCCCAAGGTAACCTCTGCTGTAGGACTGGCTGGACAGCAGGTCTGCTCCTGGGAGTGGTGAGTGATTGCCTTTGCATCACTCGGGGCTCTTTTTATTAGGTTTTGGTTTTCTTTGCTTTTCGAGCTGTCTTTATCTTCACCCATGAGTTTTTCTCACTTTTGTTCTTCCAGCTCTCTCCCATCCCACTGGAGTGAGTAATCAAACAACTGGATGGGAGTTCAGCTGCTGGCTGGGGTCAACCCACCACAGTGTATGTCAATTGAAAGCTTCTGCATTCTGTTTTTGTAAGGATGCTAGAATTTTGATGTTACATTGTAGCTTTAAAATTTATAGATTTATGATCTTTGGACAGAGGGAGAAAGACCCCAAGTGTAGAAATTAATTTAAGCCCTCTTTTCTTGTGCCAAATATGAAATCCCTTGATATGGGAAATTTCTTTATGTGGGTAGACAGAAGTAGTGTCAGCTGCAAAAACATTGAAAGCTTTTGAATCAACTGGTGATCTCCCCAGAAACTCTTCCCTATGTTTAGGTGGAAATTTTTATTTGCCAACTGAAATATACATAGGGTATACTTTATTTCTTATTTAATGAATATACATCCAGATAAGCCAAGATTAATTCAGTCAGTTTGGATTCTGTGTAAAACAACACGGGTACCAAAACAGTCACAGTGACTGTGCTTTCACATTATTTAAAGTTAATTCAAACACTTCCAAACTTTGGAACAAAGTAATCTTGAATGAGAGGTGTTTGAAATACTAGGCCAAATTTATTCATGGTTCCTGGTCTCTCTGCCACAGTGTTCAGAAAAAATGTAATTTAATAAGAAAACATGGGCCATTGTAGAGGTAAACAGTAGCTTTGGGGGCACTTCCAAAGAATTCAGGTTAGAGCAGAACCTTCTGAACTGCAGTATGTATATCTTTAAATGTATTAAAGTGTGTCAAGTTAAGAGTGTTAGCTATTAATGCTGGTAGTTGTTGCAAATGTAACTGCTGCTGCTACTACTGGAATAGTTTTATTGAATTCTGAATGGGTATTTATGATTACAAAATACATTCATTACAGACTGCTGGGCAAATTAAATGGTAAAGAGATCTGTAAGGAAAAGGGGCATTAAAACTAAAGAGATAAAAGCTAACATTCCAGAAACATAAAACTAATTAGTGGGGTTTGGACTACGTTTCTATAACTAACAGAAGTGGGTCTCAGAAAAAGTAAACAAACTTGTAAAAATTGACGATAAAAAAAGTTATTATAACTGTAAAAAAAAAAAAAAGTCAGAGGTGGTGTGCTTATTCTCTATTAAACTTTTACTGTTTGAAAAAGAAAATTGATTTAATCAATGGAATAATTTCCCCTGTGCCCAATGTGCATCAGACAAAGCTTCAAATGTGGTGCATGTAACTGTTACACTCCAGGTTATTCATTGTGCACACTTGTCTGCAGGCACACCATTCAGCTGGGATCAGACATCTGAAGCACATAAAAAATTAGCTAAAATAAAATACCTTTCCTTTCCAATGACTGGGAGAAGGAAATTTCCAGATAGTTTTCTTCTTTTTCTTTTAAAATATCTACTGCTCTCCTAAAGATAAAGGAACTACAAGATATCTGTTAAAGTAATATAGTTATTTTTGCTCTGGTATGATCTACAGCTGTAGCTCATAACCTTATATAACAGAAGGAAGATTTTGTAGTATGGCAAAACTTAGATTATATTAAGCATGAAGATACTAAGTACTTGGATTTCACTGGTTTAGTAATGATACTAATATGCTGCTTTTACTCTCTTGCCCTCCTTTCTGTCTGTTTCTGATGCTGGTCATTTCTATGGTAATCTGAGCCATGTTAGATGTTGCCTGAGACTGTGATTTGTTACTTTTTATTTCTGCCATTATCTTGGTCACTTCTTTAAGCAAAATGTTATCAACATTTGTCTTTTTTATTATGTAGAAGATTTTTCTTATTCAATGCAAAAAAAGTGAAAGAAAAATATTTGCATGCAAATGCTGATACCCTCGAACAGAAGAAAATGTGCATTACTTTGGTTATTATGATTATAGAAATAAAGCTTGCAGATTTGGTTCTTAATAAATATTTTCTGATACTCAGTTTTGTGATTTTGAGATTTAATTCAACTTTCCACCAGAAGATTAGTTTGTGCAGGTTACATCCAATCCCTTTTTTATTAATCCCCATCCCTGCTTGTTCTTGGCTGTGTTCTGCCCCTTTCCTGCTTTTTGGTAGGTCCTTTTAACAAGATCATTTAATGGTTATGTGTCAAAGACCAGTCACACTAATTCTGGTGGTAAAGCTGAAGAAGCAGCTAGACAAATGAATGGGTAAGAACTTGTCACATCTGATAACTTAGGTACCTTGCCACTGAAATAACTTTTTTAACTATTAGCACTAGAAAGACAGAAATCCTGGGAAAACTATTGCAAAGAAAATATAATTAAAAATTGAAGAAAAGGAAAATCCAAATAATTTGTGGATAGAATAGAGATAGAAAATGTGAATATGGAAGATTTTTATAACTAAAAGCAGGAAATATGTGTGTTGCTATGGTTTAGCTCCAGGAATTAGGAATATTTTACAATAGTCTTTAAATGTGCTAAATTTGCAGGTCTGAGGTACTAGTAGAACAAGATCTCTCCTCATGTAGTACATAAGTTTACATCTATCCACACATTTTATGTAGGAAATCTTGAATGTGCTGTGTTGGGTCTCCTGACACACTGAATATTATTTGTTAAAAAAACTCACTCATTCATATTGCACAGGCCTCAGTTATTTGTTCATGGGCAAAAATGTCTGAATTTATTCTGTGTTGGTGTATAAATGGATATTAATATAGTAAGATCAAGATTATGGCAAAATAAAGTAGATTTTTTAATATTAAAAAATAAGGTCTTTATCCTGTCTGGTTTTCTTTTTTTTCCAGTTAGGGCACATGTCCTGGAACACAGAGGAATTCCCAAAGTTTAGCAATTGGAACACGGAGCTCATGTGGCAGATGTATGAAATGTTGAAAAAATTTGTCTCTCAGTTTCAGAAGCCAAACTCAGCTCAACTGATAAGAAGAAAATACTGGATTTTCCTGAAAGCAGTGTTGGTTTTTCCCCCCAGACCTCCTCACACAAAAAGTTAGAAGTGTGCAAAGATCCATACCATGAAGCATAAGTAACACAACACAAATCACTCCCACAAGTTTGGGAACAATATTTCCTGGCACTTGTATGTGATGTAATACTGTGATTTAATAATAATCCTCTTTTGCATTTTTTTCTGCTGCCTAGACCCAGTAGAATAGGATTTGATCTAAGTAATAAAAAAAACTTGAATGCATAAAATCATAGTATACCCTACAACACTGGGATTCTATTTAAAGGAAAATAGATACTTCCCAAGGTTTAGAAATATATTTTTGCCCACCTCACACATTTTCTGAAGTCAGATGCAGCCTCTCATTATGTTTAAGTGGATGCACAGAGAGTGTGACAGACATCCTTGGGTTCTAACCTGCAGGTGTCACAGTGCAGTGGTGAGGACAGCAGGGCTTCATTTTCATTTGTGTTGCCTTGTTGATGGATTAGCCAGAGCTTGTCATGGGTTACATGCCAAGGGATGTCTCTTGAATCTGATTCCAAAGAAAACAGCAGGCTGTCCAGTTGATGAAAGCTTTGAAGGGGTTCTTTCTGCTCGTTAGAAATAATAAATGACTGAGACTTAGGCATAAAAATACACACACTGCTGTATGTAGTGTAATTTAAATTTTTATCATATGAAATAGATTGATATATAATATGCTTATTTTGTTGAAAAAAATCTCCAACAATATTAACAATATTAACAATAATATTGTTGGAGATATATATGGAGATATTCTTAATATGATAATATTATATGCCAGTACTTGAAGAGGAAGATATTTTTCAGAACTGTATGAATGAGGTAGCTAAGGAAGCTGTTTTCATCAGAATTTCTTTGTCAGCTTTTTTTGATTATGAAGGTCCAGAGGTTCATAGCACCCTTGCCTTTACTCAAGGCTTGACTTTTCCTTAAGACTCCAGAAGTCAAAGCTGACCCTTCAAAGTGAAGTCCTGGCAGGAGCTGGGGACAGCAAAGCTTTGACAACGTTGGCTTATCTGAGTCTAATGGAAGTGATATGTGATCATTTTTTCTTTTTATTTTTTTCCCCTCTGCTGGGTCACCAGACAAGTGAGTTTTGCCACTTTTGGTAGTACATTATGTATTTGTGTGTGGTACTGCCTTGCAGCTTCTTACTGGCCAAAATAGAAAACATAAGCAATTTACAAACAGAAACCAAAAAGTAATTTGGCTCCAGGAATATAAAAACTGTTGGTTTAATGACAGTTGGTTTCCATTCTGAAGATGTTGGTTGACTGTTTTAGAAATGTATATGATGAAGTTGTAAAACATCACAGCTATGTGAGTTATATGAGCTTGGAGAAGCTGCTGCCTTTATGACTCCAACTGATAAAAATTGTCACATTTTTCTCCCAATGTTTTGGCACAAAATTCTTTATTCACAATCAAACATGAGTTTGCAAATTTCAGTTTAAGAGCAGAGAAATTGCAGGCAAGCTGAGAGAAAATAGTCTTGACTACTTAACAGAAGGAGGTGCAGATTTCTTACCTCTGAAAGATAGGGTTAATGCTTAGATAAATGAGGAAATAATATGAAGTCATAAATGGGGAGGTTTGTAGTGAGCACTGTATTTTTTGTTAGCAAGCCCCAGAGTTTTTAGTTGGCAATGAGAATACTCAGAATGGATACAGCAATATTTCTCACTTGAATTAGAAGTGAACTTGAAAATGCGAGTTTCAGCAACTACGTGAAGACAGCACTAATGGTTCATTTTCCCCAGTTCATTTCTTTTTAGTATAATTCTATCAAATTCTTAAGTGGATGGTTATAGCTAAGTGTAGTCTTGCTACTGTCCTATGAGCTTTGGGGTTTTTTTTTTTATGCTTATGAAAATTTTGATTAATATAATGAAAAGAACAGACACTTTGAATCTGTGTTTTGTGAGTTGAATCAATATTATGTTGTAAATTGCCTTCAACCAGTGAAACATTCCAGTGCTAATGTTTGTAACATTGACTGTGATGGGGGTTTCTCTTTGGAATATCTAAATAGAATGTGAGTTACTAAAATGATATATTTTCTGGATGAACTTTTAGGACAATGTATATCATTAAAAGTTTATTTCTAAATTGATATAATTTCATGGTTTCAGATTATTTTAATTTTTTTAGAAGTTGATGTTACATTAAAGTGGAGCTTTCAATTCAAAGCTGCAATTAATGTTCAGCATTAATCAGGCTCTCTTGTAATTAAACTATACTCAGAAAATGAAACACTTGAAACAATTTGAGAAAGGAACTTGCTTGGAATACTTAATGAATGTGAATGTGGTCCAATTTGGCATCCACAACTAAATAAAGAAACAGACTTGTAGTTCTGCTCCCCCCTCTTATCCATTAACTGTGACTAAGAGGGAGTGTTTTCTTCTTCACAATAAGAGGAAATCTCATTTGTTACATGGCAACTTTTAATGTTATCTCTGTAAGCACTGTTTAAAGACAAATTACAATACCAAACACTGATTTAATGGAAAAAACATGTATTGAACTTGGGAAAAATGTATAGTTTGGTCCTATGAAAAACTCTCAAGGTTTTTTTTTAGGTAACCTGTTCTGTATTAAAAATTAGGGACTTGAAAAAATAGTTTTCTTTCATGTCCTCAAAGTATTTTCAACAGATGTTCTATGTTTCATCTTGTAAGAGATACTTTAAAGCCATCTGTGGTGTTGTAAAGGTTGAGGATAGTGATAAAAATTGAAGCCTTAATTTTAAATTTTGGAAAAGGATCTTGGAACTAATCTTGTTGTATATATTGATAATCCAAGAAGAGTTTGCCACTGATTTTAATAAGTTTTGAATGAAATTAGGAGTCTCCAGTCAGTGCATCCATAACCACAGTTAATTAACTATGGTGGTTTAATGAAAATTCAAGACATAACACTACTTAATATCAACAGTACATGTATTACATATTATTCATTATGAAAAATCGTATTAGGTGACAATACAGAAGTTTGTTCTTGTAGGTCACATGTAATAACTGTTTTAATCTGAATTTCCAAGCCCATATAAACTTGTGGAAATACTTGGAGAGCCTTTTATAATAGCTAACATTTTTACTTAGATGAATGTTAACTCCATTCTTAGCTCTTTTTGAGCTTTACTTTGTTCTGCCAATGGCATTTAGCCTGTACATATGTCTGGCTCTCTTTCTGAAATATGAAAGGGTGTTATTCTTTCAACAACATATGGGTTTATAGAGATAAATATTACCCCCTTCTATTGGATATAGATTTCTATAGGATTCAAATGTTGTTTTCAGTTTCTTTTTTACTTTTTCAAATTGATTTATTATATTTTCTGTAAGACATAGGGACACTTAAGAGCTTTCACTAGAATAAAGTAAAGCAAAAAGAAGAAAATACCTTTAGACAATAGAAAATTAAGTAAAAGCACACTGTAATGTTAGTGCAGTATGGAACAGTTCTGTGAACATGATCCAGAAGATATTTCAGTGATCTGCTGTGTAGTTTTTTCCTTTATGCACCTAAATATCTTTTCAGGGTAAACTTTACTTTGAATTTTCTTATTTTGGAGTATAGGACTTGGAAGTAATTTCACATTTGTATAATGTTTTTATTCTCCTTGTAATTGCAACTTGTTGATGCACACTGTTAAACTTAACATTAACCCCTCACTAAAGAATCTATGTTGATTCTTTTAAATAATGGAGGAGTTGTATTGGTTTAATGCTGTTTAAATTTGCAGTCAGTAATTAATAGAAGTAAAATAAAACATTTGGTTTGAAATTTTTTGTCTGAAATATTTGTTTGAAATATTGTTTCAGAGAAGATATTAAAGTAAATGGAAGTATATTAAAAGTAATGTCTTGAAACCTGTCTGATCACTGAGAGACAAGGAGTTCATCTATCAGCAGCAGGAGTCTATATAGATAGAAGATATTTTGGTACTTTTCTTTTTTTCTTGATTATGTTCTCCAGAAAGTAGCAGAAGATTTATGTAAATATTGCCAGACTTAGAGGCCCTCTCAGCAAATTGTGTTCCTATCTGGAGTTTGTGTTAGAAATGGTGCAAATGGACACATGATACAAATAACTAGAAAAACAATCTGATAAATCAACTTCCAAGGCTGAACCCAAATAAATTTTACAGCAATAAATTAGATTTATTACTTTGGTGATCAGTAAAACTTGTTTTTCTGCTTCTTGCAACTGAGTCTAAAGCAGTCTTTACTTTAGAGGAATTTTTTCTATATCAGAAATCATAGAAAGACAGAAACAAGGCATTCAAAGCACATCAGCAATTTAGTGTGTTCTCTTACCCCAAAGTATCATTTATATATGTCTTTGCTGATGAATATTTAAGATCTGCTTAAGCACAGAACTCCAGCATCCTTAGACAGTTAGTTATAGGGTTTTGC
Source organism: Luscinia megarhynchos (assembly GCA_034336665.1). Taxonomy (NCBI): domain Eukaryota; kingdom Metazoa; phylum Chordata; class Aves; order Passeriformes; family Muscicapidae; genus Luscinia; species Luscinia megarhynchos. Next base: position 34,615,251 of record CM067566.1, on the reverse strand, counting down.
TGTTCATTCTCCTAGAAACCACCTTTTTGAAACTGAAATCTTGTTCACTTATCTGCTCTTTACAATCTTCTTAAAAACTATATTGCAGTTTATTTTTCCATCCTAGAATCATCCAAATTTTATAAAAAATCTAAAAGGCATCTGCTCTGATGTATTTGAAGAATGCTATGTTGGCTGAACAATGTTTCTTGTTCCAGCTCATTCCCATGAATTTTAGTTCTTTCAGTCTCAGTTTACAGTGTTCTCTCTCAAATCCTTCTTGCTGCTAGTGACAAGAACATTGGCTAAAATCATGCCAGTCTGTAAAACCTAAAATGCTGGCTGTCCCTGTTCATTGTTCAACACAGGTGAAAAATTTTAAAAACATTAATGCAGAGAGTCTAGAAAAAAAAAATTTCAAATAAAAGCTTATTCATAGTGTTGGAAGCAGAAAAGTGGTTTGCTCTGCATGGCATTACATCTTCTACCTAGCCATGACAGCAATCCTTGGTAAGGCTGGTAGGTCTTAGATAAAGTAACTTCTGTGAATTTAAGCAACAGGGATTATTTTGAAATCAGGAGGCTGGAAAACCTGCTATCTATTAGACTACAGTTCTTAAGGATGAGATCCTTTAAAGGTCTTAACATTCATAGATTAGAATCTGTTTTTCCAAGGGGAAAAGTAATTAGAATTAATTGTTTGGATAAAATAGTAGAAACAAAGCATTTTTTTGACCTGGATTCTTCTTTTGTGTGAACAGACAGTAGACAGGTAACTCTTGTGTTCCTTGTAGTAAAACTTTCCTTGAATCAATTTTGCAATTGTTTTATTAATAAAGTTTCAAAAAACCATGTCACTGAAAGTATTTTTTGTAGGTTGTTATCTACTTGTCACAATCATGTTCAGCTCTTCATCTTAAAATAATTTTTTTATTAGATCTCCTAGATTATATCTAAATTAAATGGTTTTTTACTGTTTTTTGAAATAGGTATTTTTAAAATTATTAGCTAACTATATAATAGCACATAGCATTTAAAATGTAATTTTTTTCCAAATAACTTTGTTTCTAACCTCTAAAAACAGTCTGAAATAAAATATTTTCCTGTTTTTTTTGTAAAATAAAATGCCTAATATATGCTAAAATAGAGGTTTTCAGAAACTTTGATTTCTATAGTACTTTTATTTTCATTAATAAATAAATGATTAGGAAGCAAATTTGCAGGGGAGGAAAAGAATCTGTGGGTATATGAAAAGTGAAGATTACTCTCTGGATTTAATGAGTGAGAACGATGGCATGTTTTGTGCAGTAATTGTTTTATCAAATCACATGATACTTAAATCAAAATCTTTTATTGAATACTATGCCAAAACAAACTAAGTTGAAGAGTATGTCTACTCTCCTTCAGATTTATTTCATCTGATACTGAGAGAATACATTTTTGAATCAAGGCCAGAAAAACAGTAAAGATAACCAAATCACCAGAATTGAAACATCTACATCCCTCTATTGGACAGAAACTCCAATTTAGTGATTAAATAATTTTAGTCTTTCTTAATGTTTCATTCACGCTATGTCTTTGATTAGGATGTACCTGTACTATTACACTCTTTGGCAGTATCCTGCTTAAATGGTGGCTTGGACAGCCATAAAGATAAAAACACAGGAAGAGCCAAGTCTTATTTCTACTTAATCACTCTTCAGTAGTTGTTTCCTTAAATATTTAATGTAGTAATTAGTTTTGGTTTATGCACAAGATGATTGTAATCAGCCATCCTTGCAGTTTATGAATTACTAGGTAGATTTGATATTCAGCTAGTTAGCTCTTTCTAAGATAACAGATCAAAAACATTATTAGCATAGTAGTAAAAAAAAAATTTACATATATTCCTCTCTGAAAATTTCACAAGCATATAAAATGATGCTAGAGACACTGCATGTAAAATGTAAGATTGGTTTTTATATCATGCCCAGAAAGACACTGCTATCCTCTTCAAAAATATAACAAAGGCAGATGTTTTTTGAGACACGGAAGTATTATATTGTTTTGCACTGTTGAAGCTAGATGGATTTCTAGGACAGCTTACTTTCTTGAATGATGAAAAATCATAGAATGTTCAAAGTACAGTTTCTTTTAGGTGATAAGCATAAGACTTTAATTAGAAATTTTCACTTCAGAAACTGGATCTAAATTTAGCAGCCCCGGAATAGCAAGTTAAACTGCCCCCAAGTATAAAAATTGAGCTAGTATGTCACTGGATTAAAAATGTTTGGGTCCACAGGAGATTATTTCAGGAATTTAAGATTTATGTAATGCAAAATCATTGTAGCAATTACAGCTGGGTGGTTTTTGGCAGACTGAAAATTGAACTGGAGCTTGAAAAGATAAAGATTTATATCTTCCGTATCTGAGAACTATTATCACTTCTGTTCAAAATAAGGTGCTATTCAGGCCAAGTGCTGTTTGAAAGATCTTATATTTATCAGGACATCAGGATAGTCAAATCATCATCACTGATGCTCTTCAACCTAGTACAGAAAAAGGGTTAACATCTTGCACTTGAGTAGATGCTGAAAATCACCATGAATATTCTGGCTTTTGGGGAAGTCAGTAATAAAGCCAGAAATACAAATAATTCTGCTGCAAGAAAACTTTTTTATCCAAACTTATCACTAAGGCTTCATCTAAAAGTATTTGGTTTTCTTTCGTCATAACCCAGGCAGTCTGGGAATCTGATCTTAAATCAGGCCAATTAAAAAATTTTAGACTCTCATAAGCATATCAAGTATTGCCAAATTCACATCAATTAAAATACAATTTATTTAAGAACTGCATTTTAATAATTCCCTATCTCTCTCACACACCCATACAAATGCTTTTCATTGTATTTTAACTAGATGAGAGGTCACTTGTAAACATTTCAACAGTTTATATGAAACATTTGTCTATAGCCTTAAAAGAATATTTAAATATTCAACAAGTCTCTGACTGATATAACATTTTAAATCATTGACACATTTTCCTACTTCCAAAGTTTACACAGTGTTGTTTCACTCTGTATCTCTAGAGAATCAAACAATAACGAATTTTAAAATGTTTTAAAACAGTTTTTAGAGTCTGAAAGGAAACATGAAGAGAAGGTTAATTAGCATTAGAAACTGTAAGTCATACAACACTTTATTTGTTTAGGTAGGCAAGCAGAGTTACGTGATAGGGTGGGGGCAGGATATCCTAATCATCATAAATTTTTCCTCTATAATTATGAACTCTAATCAACATTTTGAGTGCACTTTCTTTTTCCCTTGTGCAAACAACCACCTAAGTTGTTGGCACTCTTTATGTAGTCTAAAATCCCATAGTTTGTCTGTATTGGAAAGACCTAGCTAAATTGAAGAGGAGTATCTGAACGTACACAGATTCAGTAATCTGAATCATGATGAAATGAAAAAGACTTTCTCTTCTTTTTTTTCCAACTCTTGTTCTAATTAGTCCTAACTGCATACAGAAATCTGGAAGACTTGGCTATCTGCTCCCAAACATGCATTACAGCTGTGCTACTCTTTTTGTGATCTCAACTCAAATAGACTTCCAGCATACCTGATGGCTGCTTGTGACATTAAACCCTTATTTATGGGATAGAAGATTAGAATTCCTCCTCTATTTCTATGGTCATAGGTAAGAAAGCTCGCTGAAATTACCTGGAGCTTCCTCTCAGTTGTGAAGTGCAGTGCAGAGAATGGCCAAAAATTTAGAAATTGCTATGGGGTTTGAGATCTCCACAGATCAGCAGAGAGACACTCAGAGTTTCTTGGACACTGTAGTTGGCAGTGCCTCAGCCACAAAGCAGAAACTTGTTCCAAAAGAGAGCAATGCCTGCCTACATGAATTATTATTTGTTGCTCTAAGTGTTCCTTTTTACAGAGATTAGTAATACCTGAGCAACAGTACTGTATTGTATTGGCATTGTCTTCTGTTGCCCAGCTGCAGCCAGCACCTCCATTTGGACAGGGCAGGATAAATTGTGAATGAACCAGAGCAGAGTAGAGAATTGCTCATAAATAGGGATGGAGATGGATGATCTCGAATGCAGGAGTCCCAAAACCAATAAATGTGGGGTTGAAGTTTCCAAAATGAAAAAATATAGTTCTTAATAGTAGAAGGAATTAGCAGTAATTTAGCATTTTATTTTCTTACCCTAGTGGCCTTTTAAAATAAGAAGATAAATTAGCTGAGCCTAGTTATCTAATTAAGATAGCTGAACTAAAGAAATGTCTTGAGTAGCCCTAAAAAATGCATGGAGATAATTGTTAATATACTGCATTCTCAGAACAGAGAAATGCTTTTTCTTTCCAAAAGCAGTGAGGCAGTGAATGAATATTGGTCAGACACAGATCTTAAGGCAAACTTGTGAAGACAATTTTAAACCCTAAGTTTTTATGCGAGTTTTTCACATGTATCTGACAAATACTTGTCGCCTACAAGAGCAATCAAACACTGCTTCCTTGGTAGCTTGGGTATCTATTTAGATATCTAGCTTTAATTTTACTTGGACTCAAAACTGAGATCCTTACCAGTGCTTAAGAATAATATTATGAAAATGAGCATAACTGAACTTGTGAAAGGACTTGGACTGAGAGTTATTTTCTGGAGATGTTTTGTCTTAATCCATTAGAGTTGGTGTTTCCTCTCATTCTCTTTTGAAGACTGTAGTATTTTTCTTCATGTAATATGCTGGGGTTTTTTTCCTCTTTTTTTTTATTATTTTTTTCATGTTGTCCCTTACCCAAGTTCATCTCTAGCATTGTTGCTGAAGTTCTTAGTAAACTGGGAATTACTAAAGAATTATTTTGTAGAATTGCACTCAGTAACTGTCATGCCATCAACAGAAAAGTAATAGTGGCAGTAGCTGAGAGAGAGAGACCAGGCTGAGTTCATCAGTCTGTTCTAGAAAGTTTCCAGCAGCAGTATGGGTACTTTCATGGCTTACATTTCCAGTAGAGAAACCTCATTTTATTTGAGAGAACCACTGGTACTTCTCAGCTGGCAGAGTCAATTACTGTGGGTTTGTCTTGTGGCTTTCTATAGAAGAGAGACTTTCTTGTTCTTTTAGTAAAGAAGCAGCAAAAGTTTAGAGTTGGCAGAACTATAAATTATGTTTGAATGTTCATTATATCCTTCCAGATATCTTCATATATTAATCATATCAATTTTTTTAATTACGGTTTTTTCCACTCCAATTTATTTCTACAGAAATTGAAATTTTTTAAAATTATCTTTGTGTGAAAAACTATTAATTTTCATTGAAATGTTAGATTTGTATTTAAAAAATACCCCTCACACAAAACCTCACCCCTAATGCTTTTTATAAGACATATATATTTTGTCTTAATCTTTCTGTTTTGCAACCAGCTGTGAGTTGACATTTATCAAGGCTGAATTTATTACATAAAATGTGAAAACAATAAGTTTCTATAAAGTTTCAGTATAAATCAGGTTTATTTTTAAGTAATCATTTAATCAAAACCCTCTGTGTCTTCTATTGCCTTATCAGACAGAGACAAATAGATGAAAGCCAAAACCTGAATATAATAAAATCTGAATGTACAGAAAAATCAAACACTAAAAGAGTGCATGCATGCTTGCAATATATCAGATTACAGTAAAACTCAGTTTTCAGCATTTTCTGGAGAAAATAAATATTTAATCAGTTACAGCTCCAAAGTGGCATGTAATTTGTTGTTTTTCTAGGTCAACAAAGAGAAGTAGTCAATTGTATATAAATGAAAATAAAAGAAAAGCATACCAATAAAACAATTATGAAATGACACATAACAAGGAAAGCAATGAATTTTGGGGAAGAAGAACCTGGAAATTGCATAGAGCAGGAAGACCTACATGTAATGTTACCTAAATATTTATTTAGACTTCACTTGTTTGTTCAATAGAATGAAGTTGTGAATTCAGATTGGTGCATTATAGCTTTCCTAACTTAATTTTGCTCTAAAAGATTTGGGCTTTTTATTAATTAGTAGGCCTTTATGAATGCTTTCTTTCTACCTTGTTTGTGCACACTTTCTGAAATTGCTCTGTTGTGCATGCACTATACAAAAATTTTGCATGTGCAACACATAATATTGTGTACTTTGGCTCATATGTATATTTATATGGTGTTAAAACTGACAATTTTCTGCTTTTTCTATCAGTATTTTCTTATCTTGTGGGTTTTCACAAAAAATATAGTAGCCAATAAAGAGACGTTGACTACAGTAACTAATTTCTAATTTCAGTTCAGATTCATCTTGGTCTCCTTTATTTCATCAGGGTCTTTCACTGTAACACCTTCAATATTCTAAAGTAGTTGACAGTGTTTGACAGCTCTAGTTAATTTTGTTTTACACATGTAAAAGCAAAACAAATGTTCTCTTAAAATAATGAAAATTAATTTAAGTGAATGTACTTATGTGAGCATGTAGATATAATAAATATATGTATAGTACATATTACTATATGTACTTTAACATATGTGTAAATATTTCTTTATGTATATTCTGTGTATTCTACAATATTTTTTAACCCATCTCAAATATATATTAACTCTGTGCTGTTCATGTATCTGTGACTTGTTAGACAAAATTCTTAGTCATGTTTTGCACTGTTTTGGAGTATTTTGTTTTGTTGCTTTTGTTTTGTTTTGTTTTCAATCTTCTATACACTATTATTATAATCTAAAACAACTCATAGCAAAATATTGTTGCCATAGATATGTTGGGATCAATGGAAATCATGGACTACACTTGACTGGCTTATGATCTTTTCTCAAAGTACATTGAAGTCTAACTCACATGCCAAGTATTCTTTGATTAGTGTGTATTCAGATAGCTAAATACTCTTCATCTTGGGTTTTTGTAAGTACAGTTTATATTTTTGCTGATAATTTTTTGTTGCCTTTTTCCCACTGAGCAATATTGGAGCAGCTACTTAAAGTCACTTGTCACTGAAGTTAGATAAGCTGATTTGGTAACATGATGGCTCCTGAAACAGTGAGAAAATGAGGGTTTTGTGGGACTTGGGGTTGGTTGGCTGGTTTTGGATGGCTTCTTCCGTTTTTGTTTTGGTTTGGTTGGGTATTTTGTGTGTTGTTGCGGGGGGTGAGGCAGGGGAGGGTTCTGGCATTTTTGGGGCTGTGTTTCTAAATGAGATAATTCCAGAGGATACTGCACTGTCTAACTGATGGTATTAAGCATAATACTAAGGAAAACTAAGACTTAGTACCTAAATTGCCTGTGGTCTCCTCCCATTTCCTTTTATCCCTCTAGACCTCTACCCTCAGGAACTGAGCCATGGATTTTGCTTGTAAGAGTAGGAGGAAATGGGATGTCATATTCTCTTGTCCTCAGTGGCTGAAGGGAGTTCTCCTGCAAATTGTTTGGTCTAAAATTCCAAGTCCTGCTGCAAGACATTCTGAAGTAGAGAAAGGACACTGTATAGTGAGTGCCTTCCTTCCATTGCTTCCTGAGAGCCTTCATTAGCAGCCTTGTAAAACCCTGTGTTTTATCAGATTTCATCTATCTGCATTAAGGATGACCCCATCATGTTTGCCCATTGTCTGCTTGCTCGGGCATTAACCCACGGCTGTCAAACGAGTCATAGGTGGAGGTCCTGTGGGCTGGTACTTCCTGCTCACTTCCAGATGTGCTGATAAAAGCCTCTGTCTGTGGATGTCTCTCAGGGTTTGAGGGGCTGTCAGGCTAAGCTGAAGGGCTGGTTTTCCTCCCCCCAAGTCTCAAACACATGTACACACACATCTCCATACCAACAGCGCCAAAGGAAACGCGAGCTTGTTTCGATGCACGTTTTCAGTCAGCATTTCTTCTTTCTTAAGTCTGAACAAAAAGTATGTCCTCTTATTCTTTTATGAAACCTTTAATCAGAGACAAGAAATGGAGTTCTGATTGACAAAAGCATTGCTTGCTTTGCTTATGCATATCCTCACGGATGAGCAAGAAAAATAAATTGAGCACCACCTGTTCTATTCAACTAATGTTTTGTCTTTGACAATAGCATTATAATAATTACAAAACGTTACAATGCTGAAATATTCTGTGTTGTTTCAGAACATTTTTCAACAAAGATGATTTAAAAAGTATTTAATAGATGAAACCTGGTATTAAGTACTGAAATTGTAGAATATTCTTAGTTACAAGGAACCCAGAAGGATCATTGAATCCAGCTCTTAAGTGAATGGCCCTTACGGGGATCAAACCCACTGAGATTCATCTGAATGATAATAGGAAAAAAAATATGCTTTGGTATATATTGACTTCATTCAAATGCTCAAGCCATTTAAAAGCTTCAGTTTTAGGCGATATATCAATTTTTACATTGAAATTTTTTATACTTAATATATCACTCTAATTAGCTGTACTATAATAGAAAATAATTTTAGAGTAATCTTGGCTCTGGAATACTGTATTGGAACTTGGCAGCTCTCTCTGGCTATTGTGACATTTGAATTGTGCTGCTGAATCCCCATTAGGGTGTTAACCAACTTTATCCATAAATAAATTGAGAAATTATAGGTAATGATAAATGCACACTGCTGGCTCTATATATCTGTTAAACTTCTATGGAGTTTGAAAGTCTATTGTCAAATTCTTTTTCTGGGAATTAGAGGGTGGGGTGTTTAATGCTTCAAAAATAAATAAATAAGAAAGGAAATGGGTGTGCTGTTCCTCTGTCAATTGCAAGCCCAGGTTGGTAGATTGTGACTTTTTTTCACTTGAATGTCTGCAATGCATTGACTAGATGAGTACAGTTATGGGGGAATGCTAAATACTTCATGCCTGACTGGAAATTTCCCCCTAAGATCTTGATCTTGTAGTGTGTAATGTGCCTTCTACTTAAATAGATGTGTATCAGTGGCAATAACACTTGGGACAGTCTCTCACTGAATTCTGCATTTAACAGTAGAAATAAGTGAACTTCTGTTAACCTTTTCACAGCACACCCATGAGCAGATATTTACACTTTGAGAAATGCACACGAATCAAGAAAGTAAAGGGCTGCTTGGTGCAAAGTGAGGCTTCCCATTACTGATGCTTGTTACAGCACTGAAGACATTCTGCACAGCTCCAGCCTGGAATTCCAATGCTGTTGATATCTCCATGTGGAATGGAGAGATTCTGTTTGGCTTGTTTGGGAGTCTGGCACTGAAGCTCTTTTGAAGAAGAGATAAAGCAAATGATGGCTCTGTAGATAAATAGGCAAGGCTGACAGGGAGGAGCTGTGTGCTTAGGCATAGATCAGAAGTAGGGGTTTTTTATAGTCTTAGCTTAAACTTGAGAAAAAAAGTCATAAAAAAGGTTTTATGGATCATAAAGCTGTATATAAATTATAAAATCTTTTAAGCAAAAAATTTTTCAGACTGGGTGTTTTTCATTGTTGCTTCCTTCTGAGTTGCAGAAAGTATTTAAGAAACTTTTGTTACAGCTGGAATATCAGTTGCACTTGGGAATGCAAATCTGAGCTTGCATAATAGTAGTATTCAGCAAGAAACTTAACTTTGTGAAAATTATCTATTGATTTTGTGGGATTAGAATTAATGAAAAGTGATCTGAAAGACTTCAGAAGCATTCTTCCTACATTTTCAGCAGTAGGAGTACAAATGAAAGATGTATTTCTACTTGTTTTTAATATTTTTTCTGATAATTCTTTAAAATTACAGTATGTTTGAGTCTGCTTGACAGATGCAGGGATCACCTGAAATGTGACTACCTGTGGTAGTTTATCAGGGTAAAAAGAAACAGCAAAATTTTTTTTGATGGTTAAAAGTTCTAGATCCTCTTTGTAAAAATGGGTGTCACCAAATATTAATCAGCTTTCATCCCTTATATGGCTTATGAAAAAAGAGGAAAAGTAGCTGGGCCCATTCTTTCCACCAAGTATAGATATTTTCTTGAGGGGAAAATTAAACAGCTAATGTCCTTAAATAAGTCCAGGCAGTTGCTGATAAATAGCAGATGTTGCTTAATAACTAGACTTTATTTAATGGCAAAAAGAATTAAATATTTACAGCAGAATTAAATCTATTTAAATTTGCAATGGGATTTAATTTGTAGTGTTCATTTCCTGTCTCCTTATGGCATCTGACAGAAGAACTAGATTCTCTAGCATGTAGAACTGTCTAAAAAGGGTCACTTTTTAGCATTTTGTCTCCCTGAGATTTTCACAGTTTTGGTACAGAAGGAAAGATTATAAGGTAGTTCCATTCATTCTTCTTTGAGACATTGCAGAAGATGATTTATAGGCAGTTACTTTCTGCCTTTCAAAAGCTTTAACCTCTGAAATACTCAGATCAGCCATAATTTGTTTCATTGGGGTTTTTAGTTCACTTTTTATCTGCTTTTAAAAAATATTTTCTATTATTACAGAAGATCTTTGGGTGGATGTGGACTGATACCACTGTAGATTGTCATTAGCATTTCTAAAGCTTGTTTTGTTTTTTATTTCTTCTTCAGCTGGAACTGTTGCCTTCCTTTACATTTGGCTGATTACAAGTCATGGACTAAGGCCATCTGACTTAGTGGCAAGGCAGAGTCTTTTGATCAAATGGCAAAATCTGTAGCTTCTCCCTCAGCTGTGAGTCTTCCTGCAAGCTGGTCAAATTATCTTACAGTAGTTTAACATTTATCAGTGTCATATTTTCTTCTTACTGGAGACAAGCCTTTTATTTTTTTAATCCTATGGTGTTTTTTGACTCCTAATTAATAAGTGGCTGAAAGAGAGATGCCTTAGGTCAGTTCTCTGAAAACTTTTGGTGGACAGTCAACAATTAGAAAAGGACTGAACTTCTTGATATATTTATTCTAAAGAATAAATCATTTGGTAAATAGTATCCTTAGGAAATTCACCCAAGATCTTGGAATAAAGCTGTGTTCCTCACATTTACGAGGTTAGTGTTTCATTAGAATCCACTCAGTTTTGATTCATTATTGTACTTCAGTTTTAAAATTTTGGTCTGGGGTTTTTTTGCTACTTCTTGATTTCATTTTTAGTAAGCTTGATTTGAGCACCTTATTCTTGTGATACTTGATTTCAGTAGTACTTTAAAATTTTTTTAGTTTTCTCATTTCCTATGACCTATGGAAATTTTTCACAGCAGTTCACAGGTCCAGAAGGTCAAACACACCTCCCACTGATACATTTTCAGGCTTTATTCACAAACTAATACTTAGCTTGTTTTACACAATAGTGAGCAAAATGTCAAGTAAAAGCATGTTTCAGCAGGTACTTAGCACATCTTCACAGATGATCCATCTTTCAGCAGTGCAGCTACACAGTTTAAAAAAAGAGGGCTTCAAGTTAAAAATAGGTTGAATTGTAAAGACAATTACATCTTCAGTTGCCAGCATATGTTTATACTGGGTGGGCTATTGGCAATGAAGTCTTTTATTAAGTGTGTTTTTCCTGTAAGTTCCCTGTAGCATGTTCCATTTTAGTTGACACTGTACCTCAGCTGTCTCTAAGGCAACCAGGCTGGCTTTTTGTCTTCTGAGAGAGGAAGTCATAAGACACACATATGGATACACTAGAAAAAGAGACATCTGTAAGGAATTTAAATACTACCCACAGAATTCTCATTCCTATGCCACTGCCTGATTCTCCTTATTTATTAGTGGGGTCCATTCTTGTAGATCTGTTCTGGATGAACATACTAATCATAAGAGTAAAGACTTCATCAAATGATTCAATAGATAGGTATGCAAGGGATGGCAGGTGAAATACAGCAGGGATTTTAAATACTCTATATTGGGTAAATTAAAGCTCTCAGAATTTGACTGAGATCACTATGAGGTCGAATCAAGACAGAGCAAATACTAACTAGAGAAAATGTCTTGGTGTTAAATCAGAAAAATCTGGAAGTTCAAAGGCAGCGAAAACCTGGTGCTAAGATCGAAAAGGTGTTAGGTGAACAAGCAGTGTATTGTAATTTTAAGGCCTCTTTTACCAGTGGTAAATTCATTATGAGTAGGTAATTGTGTGATATGATTTCATTTAGAATTTAGCCTTTTGCTGGTAGTTTTACTTTGCTGACTTTCCTTTATCACATACATGCAAAGTAAGGGCATTTTTAAGAGGCATTTACACCAGGGAGCTTCCCCAGCATTTTCTACTAGAAGAGAAAGTGAGGAGGAAGAGTTTCAAGTTTTCACCTATGCTAGTGTTTGGCATTTTTATTTTATTCATGTCTTCAAAGAAAAACTATTTTCTGAGTTTTTAGGTGCTGGTACATTGGAGGATGGTAAATTTACAGAGTAGGTGAGGTTGTCTTGATGTAAATTTCCTGCACAAATCTTCAGAAATCTGCAGGAAAACCAGTTATGAAACTTCTACAATAAAGAATTTCCTATGGGAACTGAGAAAGCTATGTTAATAATTATAACAATTATTAGGAAAATCATTGAATAATGACTGGACAAGCAAAACAGTTTTTGGCAATGAATGCTGCTTCAATGTAATAATTGTATTTCAGTGCAATTCAGTCTATCCTCTTTCCGTTCAAGAAGGTTGCATTCCTGATTCTCATATCTGTGAAGAACTGAAAAATTGTTTAAGAGAAGGAATTAGGTTTTTAATTCAAATATTTTAATAGTATAAAAGGAAAGATGGCCTCTCTTGAAACTTTATTTCTTCCTCCAGAAAAGTTTACATGAAATACAAAGATTAGGCACATCTTCTGGTGAAAAAGGTTCACAGAAAGGGTTTTTTAAAATCAGATTTCATGGTTAATTTGTCTTTAATGAATACAATTGAAAAAACAATTCGGGCCTTAGCTCTTAAAATATGCCACTGTATGGCACTACTATTGAATATTGCCAAGTTTCTGAACTGTCAAATGGTCTTTGTGCTCATGGCTCCATGGGAAAAAAAATTGATTTCATGCCATATGATGACATATAAATAGGAAAGCCTGTTTCCTTGGAGGATATAATTTGCTTTTAACTTGAGAGAATATTTTATCATAGCAACTAATTCTAAATGTTATCTCTCGCTTCACGTCTGTTTCTTTGTTTTTGTCTTCTGTCTTTTTTGATGAATATGTTCTCCAGGGAGTATTGTCTGCATACATCTAATTTATGCAAGATAAAAATTGTGTCTAGATTTAATTTTGATTGTACAACTGTTTTAAGTCTTTACTTCAATTTCCTCTGATTGCTTTTCTTTATTTGATGCTTTGCCACGAGTCAAATATTAGTGTAACTCAAAAAAAAAAAAAGTTCCAGAATATGATTAGGCTATGGTCTTGTTCCAAGCTTTTATATCATTGCATAGTCTCCAGACATCTTAATTTAAGTAACTATTTCCAAATGGAAAAAAACTGTATTTTTTTTAATTACTCCATTCTTCCTACACCTCAACAAGTCCTACTTCATGTATTCAGTGAAGTATTTCTTGGTACTTATGAATTGTTGCCTATCAGCTTCTGCACAGCTGGCCATCTTCACCTGCTTAGTTCTTCAGACAATTCCTTTTCTCCAAATCCTAAACTGAAGTAAAATTTGGATATCAATGCAGATAAAATAAAAATTATATCTTAAAATATTTAAGATAATTTCTATCTTCTAAGCCATTTTTCCTAAACACCACGATATTTGAAATGTTGCTGTTCTGAAACCTTGCATTTGTCAGATTTTAAACATACAGAAAATTTGCATTCCGTTTCCCAAAGTATGTTGACTTTGTGCTGTTGGGACATGTTTATTCCTGTTTTCCTTTCCCCGCCCCCCCCAAATATTCCCTCATGTTCTACCACATTAATTTTTAAAAATATTTGGAGACTCAAAGGTTCAGTTCTTCAGAGTTCTGACAGGCTCTTGAATTAAATTGATCTCTTAACCTTTATACATACATTTTTAAAGAAACCTAGTCAATCTAGTTATCTTTTTAACGAGACCAAGATGCTGCTGTTTAATTTGTCCTGTGATCCTTTAGATGAATCATGATAGCACAAAAGGAACTTGCCAATTATATTTTCAGCACAGCATGCTGTATAGAGTTTCCAGTCATCCATACTCAGTAAAAAAAAAGCCCGTAGAAATAATACTGTTATTGACAATTGTTGCTACAGATTAAAGCTGGTATTTCTGAGTCACACTAATAATGGCTAAAGTAAAAGTTATGGTTAAGATATTTTGCTCCCAAGTCACTGATGTGGTCAGGCATATATTCAAGGTACAAAAGTATCTTAGTATTACTATTTCTGCTGTAAAAATGGTGCCATTAGTAAAGACAGTTGGTTTGGGGTACAACTGACCAAATATTGACAACCATAGTTGACAACAAAAATTGACAACCAAAATATCATAATGAGAATTAATCGTCTGAATTTTTTTTATGGGCAGAATGGAGAAATAGGCATTCTATGGCACAACTATTCTAATTCTAAAGTGGGTAAGACAAAACACATACTTTCAGTGTTCTCCACGGTCTGTGAAGGGACACAGAGGTAGCTCAGGTAAAGCTGTCACGTCACTGTCTGCAGAGTTGGGAGACATCTCCAGTCAGCTCCCATATGTTCTGTGTGTGATTGAAGCCAGATGTGAGTATACACTACTCTTCACATGTGATACATACTTCCAGTTTGTTGCTAAGAATAAAATTTAATTAGATTTTGGTTTTGTAGTTTATTATATCTCTTTGACCTGCTGGACTTCTTGCCCAATAAAAAAACCTCAAGAGCAACTCTCTATGAACTTCTTAGGATACTTTCTTAAATTTGAATTACAAGTACTATTATAATTCTCATTCTGTACTCCTGCTGGGTTATGAATTTTCAGGATCATTCTGGCTTGCTAATATAATGTTTGGAAATGTATAAAAAGTTTTACCTTATAGCATCTAACTGTGTGGTGGAATAGTGTTGCTCCAGAAATTTATGACCAGTGATGAAAAAGAAGTAATTTAGGTAAAGCTGATTATGATGAATGCAATTACAGTTAGGTTTGCAATTTCCCCCTTATGTATTTGGGCTGTCTTTGGTCTTTATTTATTTAAGATTTAATAAATGACATATGTTTATTCTTGAGAAAGTTGAAGATCTGCAGCTTTGTGATGAAGTAAATTCCATTGAACAGAGGTGACTGCATTTCTTACTCCTTCATAAGCCATTCTTGGGAGCAGTTTACTCAGAGGCATTGAAAACGAGTGCACGAGGGACACAGTGAACAAAAACAAGACCTCAGAGCTTCCCATGGGAAACGTCTTTCTTGTTAGGTCACACAATCAGGCTGTCACTTGTGCATTAAATATTTGAATCTTTTCAGCACAGACATGCATTTACCAGAGAGGGGAAGGAGACTGGTCCCTTTATAGCTCACTCACAGCTTATCAGTTATGGGGATATGTTGTTTCCTGGAAAGGTGCTCTTATCAGAAGATGATTGCACAAAGATAGGTGGTTCCTACTTTGCAACTGGTTTTGTCCTTCTTCAAGCAAACCCTCTAATTTAGAAACCTGACTACCTTTATCTTTAGCTTGGGTTTGAACAACGTACAGCAGCAGCAAAGCTCTACATAATGACTCTTTCTTACAATCTTTTTTTTTTGAGCAGCAGTCAGTTGTGTTCAGCCATAAATTCACTGTATTAGAGAGTAGTGCAGTGTCTCATGCAAGCATTTTAGCAATGACATAGATTAGTCTAGACCACTTCAAATTTGCATTTACATATTAGATTTTAGTGTGTCTTTTCCACTTCCAAACTTTTAAATATATTTAAATTGCACATAAACAAATATGTTATGGAATGCTTGAAAGGGCTGAGGTTTTCCAGTTCTTCTGATCATTTTTGTGAAAAGCAGACAAGAGTCCCTCACTAATTTAATTTGAAATTTGAAAATAATCAGTTTGTAAAAGTGAGCTGTGACCTCAAAATACGTGAAAATTCAGAGGCTTGCTCAATCACTGTGTCTGCTCTTCATTTTTAATTCTAGCACTGTTTTTCCATCTTGATAAGGATGTAAATAAATAACCCACCTTCCCTATCCAGACCTTTCACTGTTCTCCCTTGTACATGCACAGCAAACAGAGAAAAAAACCATGAAAGGTATTTTGTCATTATCAAGTATGATTATCAAATTGTGCCCAGGGTTAACTAGGAATATTCTGTTCTGCAGGGTAGGAAGACACCCCAGCAAGCCATTGCTTGGTGCAGGGTTTATTCCATAGTGTCTCACAATGCTCAGGATCACTAGGGAAGAGAGGGTGTCCTTGCACTCCCTGAGAAGTCTGTAAACCTGGAGAGCCCGAGTTTGGGTGCTTGAGGGACTCAGTTCTGCTGCTGGACCACCTTAGTCTCTGCAGACAGGCTCCTCCTTCCATGCCTGAAGAACTATTCGTTTCCTTAAAAAGAGGGTTAGAGGAAAAGAAGGTCTCATAGAGCCTTCCATTAGGAAATGAAATAAGTACTTTCTTGGCATCTGGAGTGGGAATTAATTTAATGTTGTGTAACGCTTCCTCTGGTGGTGTTTTGATAGAGTAAAATTCCATTAGTTGAATGAAACTCAGACTGCAATTTTTTAAAACAAATTGCAAGAATTATGAAAAACAAAATGGTAATGATGTGATTTCAATTCCAAAGGCAAACATAAATCAAAATTAAAAAGGCACCCCTTGGGAGCATTTCCAGATCACACTAGGTGGTGCTCTAATTCCAACAGCAGTTGCTGAATGTGCTTTATTCCTTCTGCTTTCCTGTAAAATATAACTTTTTTCAGTGAGCTTTCCAGAGAGTTCTAATAATTTTGAAATTACACATGTTTGCAGTGCCCTTTTAAGATGCTCTATCTGATTTTTTATTTGGTAGGAACAACATCGAAACCTCCATTTTTCATGTTTTCATTTTTGGTATGGTGAAATAAAGTCCAAAGATTTTCCATCCTTACTGTACTTAGGACTGATGTTTCAGACATGGATTTCTGTTGGATATTTTTGGGAAAATCCTGGATGTCATGCTCAAAAAATTCTACTGGAGGCTCTTATAATCTGTGCCTGCATCGATACCACCATTTTACCAACATCTGCAGAAATAAATCACACTGTGTGGAATAGGTCTGTCAGAAGTGCAGGAGGAAACACTGGGTTTGGATTCCCACTACTATCCATGTTAAAGATATGTAGCCTTGTGGCCCCATTTATAGGAGTTGCTATTACTCCAAAAATGCCACTGCTCTTTGTGTTGATCTGACAGCAGAGCTTCAGGTTTATCTGGCTCTGCCTGGACCTTTTCTTGATCTTCCTGGAGGTTTGTTTTAGCTTGTTTAGCTGCTACAGCAATTGCCTAATGAGAAGATGACCACGAATGGCCTGTTCAATCTTTTGCTTAGCTTTGTGCAATTCTGTGGTGTAGTGCTTCTTGTTACATAAAGTGCCTAATACTAGGCAATATTATAATAAAGCTATTCTATATAGAATGAACTGTGTTTGACCCTGGAATAAAATGTAGGGTAGAGGGGACTGGGAATGACAGTAAAGCCTTTAAAATTGTACTAGAGGCCCCGTTGCTATAAACCACTCCATGTGGTCAGTCACTGGCCACCACAGAAATGCAGCCTTGGGACTGGTCAAAACCAGACTAGGGATTGCAAGGAGAACAGGGGAGAAGTATCCAATATGTTAAGATATCTTGTGTATAGAGAATCTGGTTATACTGTAGAATAGTAAGCCAGTAGCACAAGCAACCTGGTGAGCATATTAGAAAGTGCATCAAAATAGTGCTATAGAGACCTTAGATGGGAGGAGGAAAACCAACATCATCTTCTCCTTGAGAAGACAAGAAAATAGTCATGAATTTATGCTCTTAAGCAAAGGAAGGGTGTGATAACACCTAGAATAAGGTACTAAGACACTAGTAACAGGGTGAACTTAAAATTTAACTACTACTTTGCTTTGAAAGACTTTTTTATAATAATATATTTTTTTTATTATTCTTTTGTTTTTCCCTCCCTGTAATAAGGAGTCCTGGGCTAATAATAATTTCTTGATTAGCCTGTTATGATTTGAGATTTACAAAAATGAGTTTTTAACTCATAACTCATAAAGTGTTTTGTTATCCCATGCAAACTGTACAAATTGTAGCTCAACCACCTAATGGGCAGCTTAGATTGTGGTCTGGAAGCAACATCTCCAGTATTCTGGCAGCATTGTGTTTTACTTCCCCCACTTGGAGATCACTTGGAGGCAGGAAAGCAGATGAAGAAAATAATTTTTAGTGACAGGATGAGTGATTGAGACTTCATACCTGCTATGTATGTTTACAGATGGTTAGTAACTCTTCCACAGTGTTCTGTACTCCAAGTGGATATATTTAAGCAAATATGAGTAGGGTGCCATTGGCATACCTAATATGACTAATTTCATTGTTAGTAAGAAGAATGGAAATTGAGTAGAGCTTTCAAAGCAAAAAAAAAAGTCACTGCAGGACTGGATGAAATTATCTTGGACATATTACCCATATTTCTTTTTATATGTTTAGCTTTAAAATATGATGTGCATTCACAGTGGTCCTATTAACATATCAGTAACAGCTGGAAATACTCTCCAGCCTTGATGTGAATTAGGAAGATGTGAGAGCATTCCAGTTCAACATTTAGATTAACAATTTTAGACAGTTTGAACCCATAGCCTAGGAACAAATCAAAAGACATATATAATTTTTAATTCTACACAAGTCATGCATTACTGTATCAAAGTTTGTTCAGGTTATTTAAATAGAGCCCTTCTCTTGTCAAGTGTCCTGTATTAAGTTATAGTTACATGTTGACAGTCATTAAGAAGGAAAGATTTAATCAGATGTTTCCTATCACATCAGAGAGACTTTGCTTTGGATAGGCTAATATTGCAGAAATTATCTCGGCTTCATTAAATCTAAAAGTAGTCAAGATTTAGGAGAATACTTTTTAAAATATTTTGCATGTGCTGTCAGCACTGATTATTTTTTAATTTTCTAAATTATTTAAAACACAAAAAATGCCAACTTCCATGTTAGCAAACTCCTTGCTCTCACTTTTGTTTTTCAGTTTTCTTTCTGGAAACTTGCTCTATCCAGTGTTTTATCTATTAACCTTTTTTATTAAGGGGCATTTTAATTCACTTTCTGGTGGTACTTTCAGCTTGTAAATTCTTTAATTTCTGGGGAAAAAATAGGGTTTTTATGTTTGAAAAGCATAATTATATGCAGTTAATTTAAAATAAATGCCTACTTTCAAAATGGATCTAAAAATTGAGCTATTTATTCCATTTTATTGTTTTCCATTTTAATCAAAAAGTAATAATGCAGCAGCATCTTTTCTGTTATTTAAAACTTCACATAAAAAAAACCCGCAAACTTTCCAGTCAAGCATGCTTTCTTTTTATGAAAAATTTGCATCAGTTGGGTAACTTCAACTAATTTTGAAAGACTGATAGTCTCAAGGCTATTAAGTTCATACAGATTCATGAAAATTACCCTGAAACTTGGGTGTGGGTGATGTTTCCTGAGTGAAATGCTGTGGTATAAGGTTAGAGAGACCTATGAGTAGATTCATCTGTGGGAAAAGCCTCAACTCAGTAGACACCTGAACATCTAACCATGACACCCCAGCCATAAGAATCTAAGTATATTGAGTTCCACGATTTTTTAAGAGTTTCAGCAGTGTGTAAAGGCCTAGTATTTTTAACTTCTACAGAGAAAAGGGGAAGATATATATATGTATATATATATATATATGTATAATTCTCTATTAATCAATCAACAGAAAGCAAATGTTTTTACCAGCATGCTCTTTCCTATCTGCAAAGCTGCTTCTGCTTGAAACTAAAAGCTTTATATCAGTATCTCTGAAGCAAAATGTTTGCTTTCAATGTACCACAAAAACATAACATCATTCTTTTTGCATCAGCCCAAACTCTGGTTCCTTTGTATTGTGCTGCTCCATGGGAGTTGACATCATGTATCTCTTGCTATCAGTCCACCAGGTTCCTACTCTAGGCTGTGTGAGCTCTGTGGCTCACTAAGTAGTACCCAGTAACTATGAAAGTTTATTTTTTTACCACATTTCCAGTCTAATTTCAGCAGATGAAGAAAAATAGATAACTTGCAAAAAGTGGAATGAGATGGATTGTTGCATCATGAAATATAGCATGCCAAGGTAAGGAAATGCCATTTCCCTATAGGAAGTTAAAACAATGAACACCTATTTTGAGATGAGAAAGATGCTATCAGCTTATGTAGACAAGAGCTCATCATATCTCATAATTTTATGATTACACAATAAATATCATTAAAGATAAAACAGTCTCTTGTAGATAGTGCTTTTCACTGGTACTCTTCTAACAGTTTAATGAAGCAATTTTTAAAAACCTCTGTAAGCACTTTGGAAAAGTTCATATTGCATCCTTCCTTGTTCCATAGCTGTTCCTGCAAATTTTTGCCAAAAGCTTTTTAGATTTAGTTTCACATCCTCTATGTTGTTTTCACTCAGTTGACAAAAGGTGAAAGTTCTTTCTCTTGGCTTAAGAAGTAAAAGACATCCATAGTTATGCTCCTTTTAAAACCAGACAGGACAAGATTTCGGCCATTATAGAGTTTTCTGTTACATTTTGTCTTTAAAGCAAAGGCTGGACACAGACTGCCATAAGCAGATATCACTTCAGTTCAAAGGGTCCATCAGACTTCATTCTCTTCTGGGCATCTCCCTTTTTTGTCTCTCATGATACTAATATTCTGCAAGAAAAAAATCGATGCCAATACGCTAAGGTTTGGGAATGCCTAATGTTTACAGGAGTTTAACCAAATTTATGGAATTCTTTGTGTGAAAGATGATGATATTCAATCATTGCCAACCTTCAGCAAAAACTACCAGTGTGCTTTTGTTTATTTCCTTAGCATACATCATGGAAAACATAAGGGGGCAAGGAAGCAAAACCAGAGAAATTAAGTGCAGCCTGTTTTTCACCTCCTCTCTCTGCCTCTGCTCCTTTCTCAAGGATTATTAAAAGATAAAAACAAAGTTGACTTTTGTGACTCTAAGACATAAAAGATTTTGAAAATGCTCGGATAAGGAGAAGTTTAGATTAGTTATGTTCTCTTAATGCTGCCTTTTGAAGCAAATAAAAAACCGTTAGGATATTATTATGTATAACTCATAACTTAGTACAAACTAAACAAAAAACTTAACCCAACAAATCAGAGGCAATGACCGGCTGTATGAAGCTTAAGAAAGACAAGTGCCAGATTCTGCACCTGGGATGGGACAACCCTGGATTTACCTGCAGACTGGGAAATGAGGTGCTAGAGAGCAGTGATGTGCAGAGGGACCTGGGAGTCCTGGTCCATGCAGATGGAACATGAGCCAGCAGTGCCCTGGCAGCCAGGAGGGCCAACCTTGTCCTGGGGGCATCAGGGACAGCATCATCAGCCAGGCAAGGGAGGGGATTGTCCTGCTCTGCCCTGCACTGGGGCAGCCTCACATTGAATACTCTGTGCAGTTTTTATACTGTGCCACAGTATAAAAACATGTCTAGCTATTATAGAGCATTCAGACAGTCTGCAAAGATGGTGGAGGGCCCGAGGGGAGAAGCCACAAAAGGAGCAGCTGAGGTCACTTGGTCTGTTCAGCCTGGAGGAGACTGAGGGGAGACCTCATTGCTGTCTGCAACTTCCTCTTGAGGGGAAGAGGAGGGGCAGGCACTGATCTCTGCTCTGTGGTGACAGTGACAGGACCCAAGGGAATGGCCTGAAGTTATGTTAGGGGAGGTGTAGGTTGGATATTAAAACAAGGTTCTATACCCAGAGGGTGTTTGGGTACTGTAACAGCTCCCCAGGGAAGAGGTCACAGCACCAGCCTGACAGAATTCAAGAGGTTTTTAGACAAGGTTCTTGAGGACATGGTGTGACTCTTGGGAATGTCCTATTCAGAGCCAGGAGCTGGGCTTCAATGGCCTTTGTGGGTCCCTTCCAACTCCACGTATTCTGTAATTCTATGATTCTATTACAAATCAATGTTTAGCTTGACTAGTAGCAATCCAGATATGCAAATAATATTTTTTCCATTTGAGAAAAGTTTTTAATTACCTAATCTGTTCAGGGATTTTTGTTAAATTGCCGGGTGAAATTACCTCTTTTCAATTTAGGCTTACTATAGCAGACAACCCTGAGAACAAATCTGCAGCTTTATAGAAATCTGTTAAATTTAGGGCTGGGAAACTGTTGAGAATCCATGCCATAACAAAATTCCTAACATATTTTGCATGCTAATCAGAGATATCAAGGTGCCCTAAATACATTAGTCAGGTTTGTCTTCTAGCTTACAGTTATTTGAAAGTATTAGTTTCCTCCTTTTAGGTCCGTACCTAATTGAAATTACTTAGAAACTTGCATTAGTAATGAAGGGTAATTTCTTTTATATAGCTATTCAAAAATTTTTCAATTTCTTTACCAGTTCTCAAGTTTTGCAAAACTAGAATCACTTTGAATTCTTAAAAAAAAGAGAAGAATTTGGGTGCCTGTTTAAACTCAGCATTGGGCTAGGTCATATACACTATGAAAAATAATCATCATTACTGCAAAATAACAGTGGATAATCAGGCTGTGCAATATTTATTGCTCTTAATCTGTAGACTAAAAGTGAACATTTGAAAGCCCTTAGTGCAGAAGTCCTACAATGTCACTTTTCATTTGTATCACTGAGATGGAGAACAGGTCATAGAGAATTTATTGTTGCAGAAAACATATGATGTACAGGATGTATGCAAATATACTCATTCTGTTAGCAATTTTAACTCGCCTTTAGACCTAGAAGAACTTGGAAGTTTTAAAACTTTCACAAAGTAATTTGTAAGAGCAACTTAGATCTGAGTTGTGATCAATTTGTCAGATCTTTGTTGTTGTAACACTTTGAGTGTTTTACAGTAAATTAGCTTATTTTAAGTTGCCACAAAAGAGATAGGATGAGAAGACTTAATTTGAATAAAACATGTAATATTGCTTGAATAAATAAAAGTTTTAAATATTTCAAGTTCTTCAAGCCAGGAAATAACTCACATAATTAGTTTAATTGCTTCTCAAAATATGTTGATGGGGGTAAGCATAAAAGTAGAAAGAAGCAAACAAGGATGGAATAAATACTTGTATATACGTCTGTTGCACTAGGTTGAAACTTGTAAACTCAAGGTGAACTAAAACTTTTCTGCTTATTCATGAAGATTAAGAATGGACCTTGAATAAATTGGCCCACCATATTTTAGGAGTTCTATTGATTTTCTCTTTGATTCATTTCCTAACAACCTTGCCAAAGCAGAACAGGCTGTGGCCCACTTTTTGAAGAGTTTTCTGGTTTGTGCAATCGAGCTGCAATGATAATAGCTGTGACTATTTGCTGGTTTGAAATGTAACCCTGTTAAACATCAACCAAAGCCTTCCACAGGAGGCTGCTGTCCTTCTGCTGGTGCGTGACTTAGCTGTTTACAGAAAACTGACTGCATGTTTCTGGCTGTTTACAAAGTGGCTCTGAAGGTTTACTTAGCAGTGCTCTGCTTTCAACAGAGTTGTGTGCACAATTTCCGACTGCATTCACTTTTTTTTTTTTTTTTCCTTCTTTATTTTTGACTTCCACGAAAAGGGGGAACAGTCTAACTTTATTTAGGACTCAGTTTCACTTGGTTTTAGAGTTTTGTTTGGAAGAAAAGCCTTTTGAGAGGAATTATCTTCCAGGCATTTTTAAAGATTTTAGATTTGTTGTCACCTACTTCAGTTTTGGATCCCAAAGATGACCTGAGTGGGGCTGTTCTGTGTTTACTTTTTATATTTTACTACTTGCATTTAGTGGGATCTGTTATTGTTAGAAGGTCCTCAGTAAACAAGGTGACAGCATCACACATTTTTGACCACTTTTACCCCAAAATGCATAAGAATCAATGGTACCAGTTTGTCTTTTTCTTAGATAGTTCTTAAATGTAATCCTACATGTCTATTGATACAATTTACTCCTTAAAAATAGCTCTTCACTTGACTGTATCTTTTTTTCCTCTTAAGTTTATTCATCAGTTCACAACTCTGTGGCATGATACCAGAGCTGAACACTCCTGATATGTCATCTCATACATTCCTGCTGCAAAATTGTCCCCCCACAGTGATAAATTTAGGATAGAACAGTCCTTTGCATTCACAGATTCGATCATCTTTAAAAAAAAAAAAAATAGTCTCTACTTTCTCTTGTAGGATCAAGCAGAAAGGGCTTGGATTGTGAGGAAAAAAACCCTCCTTTTGTAAACAAATCTGTTCAATGACTGCATTGCATTGTAGGAAATACCTGACTCTTATATCCTTGATAATATGATTTTTTTTCCCTTGGTTTCACAGAACTGAAGGTTATTCTTTATATTAATTAAGGAAATGATAAAGTGAAAATCAAAGCACACATACATTACTTGTTTGTTATTCTATCTCTGATGGAATCTCTTGAGGAAACTAGGTTCTTTGAGGTGGAGAGGACAGGCTGGAGGCCATAAGAATTTTATTTAAAGGAACCTAGCTGTCCTATTAGGTCATAACTGTAAAATAAAGGTAGGCAATTTTATATGTTGTGAGAAAACTATTTTACATTATTCCAGTACTTTAATGTTCTGTACTTAAATTTTTAATTTTCTGAATGTGTGAAGAAATTTGGAGCATGTCTATTCTTGGATAACTACTTTGACATGCATTTAATTGTGTGAAAAAATGTGATAAATGCACAATCTCATTTAAAATTTTTGGTCTTTATTATCCTCATTCCTGAGCAATGAAAACAAATTACTTTTACAAGATACAATATAATTATCATAGAATGTCTTGAGCTAAAAATGGCCCATAAGGATCACAGTCAATCTTTTACTGTGTTTGCTGTTTCAGGCTGTGCATCTGTGGTGATTCTCCAAATTTCCATAGTCTCTTCCTCTTACAGAAAAGAAATTGAAATCTTAAATATAAAGAAGGAACAAAAAAAGAATAATGGCAGACATTCAATTTTAGCATTTGTTTTCAGAATAGTGGTAGATTATCTCAGATTTACTACTTGGAATCACTCGGAATCATGAGTATTACTCCAAAAATATGCAGTGGGGAGGGGGAAAATGTTAATAATAAAATCAGTGTTTGCATTTCCCAGCATTATGAGATAAAATAGATTTCTGCTGCAATGTTTATTTATTAAATTGTATTCCTCAATCATCTAATTTACAACTGGTATTACTTGATATTAATTAATGTCTTGAATAACAGAATAAAAAGAATATGTAGCATATTTTCAGATAACAATGTCCTAGAACGAAGCCATAAAACATAGAGGTGAGAGATTCATATGTTTTTTAAAAACATATGAAAGTATTTCAGAAATGTGATAGAAGGAAAAGGTTAGTAAAACCATTGAAGCTGAAATACATTGACTTAATTAGAAACTATGGCAAAATAATCTAAATTTGCAAAGATACTGGCCTAGCTCAACAAAAATATTGAAGAGATGAAGTATTTGTTGTGAAAAATACATGTCCATGGAGCTAGGAAAAAGTTATCTGAACTCACTAAAATGCTGCACTAGGTTGCTGGCCCTTGGAAAACAGGTGTTCTTCAGCACTGGCATGTAGCACTCAATAAAACCAGTTTCAAAGTCATATAAGCATTGAAATCCCACTCCTAAAAGTTCTGCATTTGAATAGTATGGAAGTTAAATGTCATTGAAAATGGAAAATAGCGCTGAAATCTAGGCACATATAAAAATCATGCTGTCAGCCCAGTCCATGAAGAACAATGGACAGTTGACATAGCTTCCAAAAGACAATGGAAGGAAATGCCTTTAAGGGAACTGCTAAAGAAAAGCTTTTTAAAATAGCCTTTAAGTCTTTTTTGGCTCTGCCTTGAGTTCTGCCATAAGTTGACAGTATCTCAGGACATGACTGTAATGGTGGTGTTGAGGAGCTTTGTGTGTGAATGTTGCAGTATGTTGGGTATGGTGCAGCTTTAGATTGCTAAGGAGCATGAACTGTGAACTTTATGAAGTCATAGACACGAAGAGGAAAATTCTTAGTCCATCTTCCTATGGGTCCTAATAGGTGAAATAAAATCAAATATTTGCCTTGAGACTTGGTTTCAGAGGAAGTCAGTTATGGGATAAGAAATGCCTAGACAGGTGCCATGTGGTAGGCATCTGCTCCTGTTAAACCCACACAGCTGTTGACATAAGTCTGTGCCACCTGCAGACAACTTCTTCACACTGCTGGCTAGTGACACCATCTTGATGCCATCACAATGCATCAGTGTGTAACCCAAAACATAACTTAGTTCATAGACAGGCATAATGATAATTTACGTAATTTTTGAAAAGTATATCCAATTAAATTGAAAAAAAAAATCAGATTTTATGTGAACTTAACAGCGTTTCTCATCAGACTGTGTGCAATCAGTAGTGCCACCTATAACCTTTTATAACTCCTTCCTCCTCTCCACTTGGAATCTTTAAATAATAATTACATTTACTGTCTTTACTCAGTAGAATTTGTACAAGCAAAGATTTGGGAGATTTATTGTACTTCTCCCCAAGTAGATTTCTGAGAGTCTTTCTTTGCTTCTCAAAGAACATATTGCTACAAGCCAAAGAAAGGACCTTGATGTATTTCTTGCAGTTTAGAAAACATACCAAGTTTCACGTACTGCAAATAAATGTGTGGTTGGTTGACCCTGGCTGGAAGCCAGCTGCCCACCAAAGCCACCTTATCACTCTCTTTCTCAACTGGACAGGAGAGAGAAAGTATAACAAAAAGCTTGTGGGTTGAGATAAGGGCAGGCAGAGATCATTCAGCAGCAAAACAGGCTTGGCTTGGGGAAATTAGTTGAATTTGTTACCAAACCAAATCAGAATAGGATAATGAGAAATGAAACATGTAGGAGTGCTCATAAGTAGGATTGTTAATTTCTGTGAAACCAGCTTGTTGGTTGAGTCCACGTGTGATTATCAGGACTTTGAATAGGTCTGTGGGGTGAAAATGAGAGGGAAATAAGATCTCTGACAACATGTGCAATGCCTTTATAGTCTGGCCTTTAAAACTCACTTCTAGACTTGCCTTTGGACAATAACTGGAAAGAATCTTTTATGTGCAAAAATGAATGCAGTGTAGAGCTTAATTTCATTAGCCATATTTTAAACCATATTCTGTACTTGATGTTTTATCTGAAAGGATGGTGGATCCTCTGGAAGAGTAAACATCTTCAGTTCCTGCTTTGAAATGCATATCACAAATCTCCTTGGCTAACTGTACTGCTCCTTTCTTGCAGTGGCAACCTCCTTTGAGATAATTCTTCCTGCTCTTCCCATTTTATTCACTTTCAAAACAAAAGGTTTACTACTGTGTTTTTTATATTCTTTTGGGGGCTTTTCCAATATTTCTCACGTAGTATGTTATGAGATAAGACAATACACATTCTGGAGAAGCAGCTGAATAAAACATGGCTCCTATTTCAATTAAAAAATATATTTATATTCACTTTAATTATAAATTAAATTTTAAGAGTAAGAGATTTCCTAAAAGAGATTTGCTTAAATGCTTAGATTAGTGATTTGATTCTGTAATTGTCTTCAGAAGTTGTTTAATTAAACAAATGCTTATCCTTAGTTTAGGGACTATCAAAATATGTACTTCTAAAGGTCAGGACTTAGGTAGTTTCCTCCTTAATGTTATAAGGAGGGAAAAGGAGGAACAAAGATCACTGCTTGAGTACTTTGCCTCGCTTTGGATGGAAAGAAAAACCCAAACAAACCATAAAGTCTTAACAATCATTTTGCTTTCATCACGTTCTAAAAGGCTTGTGCAAAGCCCTTCTCCCTCGCAAAGCCAAGCAGGATCTGGTCCTTTATGATGATTGTCTTAGAAAATTTGAAATGCAGGGAAACGAGTTTAGCAGCTGTCAAAATTAGTGCAGCTCCTGGGACTAATAAAAACTGTAATGTTGACACATCAAATAACATCCTCGGGATGTGGGACAACACCTAATGTGCGTTTTGTCTGACCTACAAGATGTGTGAGTGGCAGCCCTTGTGCACAGCCATTAACTTGAAGAGGGACATTATGTTTGGCTCTCAAATTGTATATACTACTTAAAGGAGAATCAACACTATAGTGTAAATGTGGGGACCAAAACAAACCCTGAATTTGTGGAGAGCTGCCCTGCAATAGTGATGTGTGCTTAAATGCCCCTTATAACATGTGTGTGCATGTGTTATTTCTTCAGTGTCTGGATTTGGATCTGTCTAATAATGCTCATCTTCGTAAATTATTTATTTGGCTTACATATCTATCCAATGTATAGTGAGAAACTATAAGAATTAATAAGTATGTGTTTTTAAAAAAACAATTTTCAGATGCTAAAACAGACAAAAATATCAGTAGAAAATATAAGTATGAAAAAAGTAAAATGAAATTTTAAGAGCAAACTTGTTTCCAATATGCTGATTTAAGTACCTTGAACTAAAGAGGTCAAGGACTCGAATGCAGATAACAATTGCAAGTCAAAATGTAAAACACCCCAAACCCATCACCCTCCAAGGAAAGGTTTCCAGGCTTATCTGGATGAATCCTGACCTGAGAAAGAAACTCTTCCCTCCTGCCCTAAAGACAGCATGAAAGAGAGTTTTATCTTTTAGGTCAGAGAAAGTAGGAAGAGGTTAGAATTGCCAGAAGTCAAGCTGAAACGACCTTTGCAAGGAAATTAAAACAAATAAACAAGAAGATTCTTTAGATAAAGAAGAGAACAAGATCTGTTTGCACAAGGTAACCTGTATTGGCCCCAAACAAGAGTAGTATTTTGAATCACTTTTAAATAATGATGCTGAAAATCTGCACAAGGCAGAGAGCTAATGATTATGGACATGTGGCGAATGGAAACTATCTCCTTCATGATGGTACAATAAGCTCAGTGTGTAACATATGCTAAATGGATTATGGGTGAGAATTGGATAGGTGCTCTCAAGAGTTTTGCCATTTCAGTCTGGTAGCAGCTATTTAGGAAAATGGGATGAGAAGTTAAGTGGAGAAAAAAAGTAGAATAAAGTATAACATATTTTTCAATCATGTGTCTTCCTAAAGTAATATAAGCTTAGATAAGATACTTGATCACATTACCAGAAATAGAAGTTATTTTTTAAAATCCCTAATGCAGCTCGAGCATAAGGCATATGCCTTCTGTGCCAGCTGTGGACATTGTGTTTTGAATTAAACACTCTAAACATGCTGTGGAGCCGAGGAGTCTTTTATGGCTTGTTTTGTGCTGAGAGAGTTAAAACTTTTGTTCCACTTCTTTTTTGCTGGGCCAATTTGATACTGTGAATTAAATCTGATGCTTGTATAGGGTGCTACATAAAGTCCTCTACTTTCCTCCAACCAGAAGACATGTTCCATGTATATTCAAGGCCTTTTCTCTAGGGGTGCATCTTTTGTCCCAGGTAGCAAGCAATAGGACAAGAGGAAATGGCCTCATCGTGTGCCAAGGCAGGTTTAGGTATTGAATATCAGGAAAAATTTCTTTACTGAAAAGGTGGTGAAGTGTTGGAACAGGATGCTCAGGGAAGTGGGAGAATCCCTGTCCTTGGATGTGTTCACAAACCTGCACTTGGTGCTGGGGATGTCATGTAGTAGTGGACATGGCAGTGCTGTGTTAATGGTTGGACTTGATGATCTCAGAAGTGTGTTCCAACCTAAACAATTCTATCTGTACAAATATATAAACAACTAGCCTTGCCTTTACTGCTGTGGCCCAAAGTTTCCTGAATGTCCTTCTTGGACAACTCATGGATACAAAATAATAATAAATGGCTTTTTGCTTGCAAGAACTAAGCAATCATGCCTGGGAGGGATTTAAAAGCTGTTATGAATCCATTATATGCACTGGTTATTAATAGAAGTTACTGCACTGACTTTAGTGAGAAACTATTGTTCTCCAAAGAGCTTGGAGAAAATCTGCTTTCCAAAGGCAGAGTTTAAGCACTGTGGAAAAGAGCCAACAGCTCTGAACTACTATTGCCTTTTCACAAGCAACTGGAGACAAATTTTATTAGACTTTTTTTTCCAAGAGGTATTAGCTCCTGTTGACTGACTGTATTCAGAGAAAAGAGAAGATAGACAATTGACAACAAAAACTTTCCTAGCATTTTCACCTAGGGCTGGGGTGCCTGCAAATTTTTGTTTATTTTATTTTTGGCGACTATTATCCGCCTGTCAGCGTGGTGGGGCCACACAGGAGGGAGAAAGATCACCTCCTGAATGTGGTTAACAGCCAGCTTGTTCCCTAACATCACCCAAACTTGTAATTCTTGCCACCTCCTAGACTTATGGCCACCTTATAATGGCCACTTCCTACACTTTGTCCTCCCAGAATAACTTTACAATTCATATATATTTTGGTTGGGATTGACCCTTCTCCTTGGTGGTGGTGATGCATGTCCTAAACCTTAGAACTCCTACTGTACACCCTGCCACAGCATTTTAACACTAGGAGAAGATATTCTGTTTTATCTAAATCTCTGTGCTCTGCTGCTTTAAGAAATCCCTTTTTCCCCAGATTCTGTAAGAGCCATTTGAGAAGGCTGCTTTGTGGGTGGCAGTGGATGCAATAGGAGTGTGCCTGGTGTGCCCATTGCATGTGTGACTCTCCAAAACTCACTACCTGCATTGGAGAGAAAAAATGACTCTCATGACTTGTTTAGGGTTACCTGTGGCATGTCCTTCCTATTCCCTTTTACAGAGGAAGCTGAGCATAGAATAGAAGTAGTTCAGCACAGCTCTGTCTAGACAAACAATGAACACTGATGTATGGAGCAGGTGAAGAAGTGGAAAGAGCTACTGGGAGTCTTCAAGGAGGGTCTGCAAAGATTTAAAAATTTGTAAAACAGGTTTACAGTGTCCTGAATACTACCCATTTTCTACACATGCAGAGTAGTTTATATTGGGGGAAAAGAATATTATCTTTTTTCTCTGAAGTTTAACATTCCAGAATTATCCCCAATATTATTAAATCCAGCCACAACATTCACTGCATAAACTAAATCTTGGCATACTCAGAGCCAGTGCTAGTAGAGTGCTGCAGGTGGTCTGAGGCTGGATGTGTGCTGTAAGCATGATGAACCTTTACTTTTAAGAATATTTTACCATAGTCTTTGTCCCTTTTATTCATCAACTGATTTATCTGGATAATACAATTTGAGGATTTTTAACTGTGGTGTTTAATTGCTGAGGTGTCTTTATATTTTTTCAACTTCTGAGGACCTACATTCCAGACTGTCTTCTATTTTGCAGAAACTAGGGCTTAAATGCAAGTTTGAGTTGGAGGAAAAGCCTGTTGGTGTGGTGGTTTTGGTTCCTACTGTGCTCATACTTGGACTAATTATTTTTGTGGTCTTCTTGTAAATAAGAATTAGCTTGCTTTTTTTTTTTCCCTGGTGAATATCTGTTTATCATTGACAGATTCTTGAAAGGTGGTTACAGGTTATTTTTACTTTAAGAATGCTTTAATTACGGTTATATCTCTAGAGACAAACTAAAAAATAACAGAAAAAAATTACATTGGATTAAATATTTTAATTCCGAATACAATTTTAATTTCAGAAGAGAAAATTGTCTGAAACTTTTGCAAAAGAAAATAATTACTGATACATAGAACATTTTCTGCATAAATACACTCCTTGCATGTTTAAGGAAGTGAAATTTCATTAATGTTTGGCATATTATATGCATAATCCCATAGAGTTCAAAGTCTTGTTTTACACCTCAGCACTGGGAATCAGGATTTCCCAACACAATGTGGTCAGAAAAAAATGAATTAGCACTGACGCAGAGCTCGTGACCTCCTTGGCGCCAAGGGGCTCCATTTAGCCAATTTCCTGCAAGGATATAGTTCAAGGAAAGTTTCTCACTGATGCCTAATGTAATTTATATGATCGCATTTACCTTTTTGTTTTAACTTTTCCAGGAGTGGCTTTAAAAGAAAAAATTCTTTTTTTCTTAGTAGTTACTTGAATACCATTCCCTTGTTGAAAATAAGATTTAATTTCATTGTCTTTGTATATGCCCTGTTTGATGGTTAAGTCCAGCATTTTGTTATTTCAAGAGACTTCAAACATGTCATAAATAAATTTCCACTGGGTTGGCACTTCCTTTTTGCTTCCTGATGTAGGGATTGATTGTTCTTTGCAAGTCTCTCGGGATTTTTTGAGCTTTCTCAGAATGACTGACTGGACCACAAATTCAACCATCATAATTTTCAGAAACTGTTCACACAGAAAAGCCAATAGAAGCAATTTTTAGAACAATAGCAAGTGCTACATATTGTATGAGATCAAATGCCTTCTCAGGTGTAACAAGAGACACTGACAATGACATTCAAAATGTTATTAGTGGGATTCGGGCCAGCAGAAGAGAAGATTGTTAATATGAAAGTTGTATGGGATAATATTCCTAGAATAAACATTTCTCACAAGCAGTGTCTTTGTATATGCATAAAAATACTGACATGGTTAAATAGACTACTTGGCATTTGGGAAGTTTATTAAGTACTGTAGAGATGGAAGAATATTAAAATTATGTACTGAGTCCACTTAGGATAAGAAGGTAGTAAAATTTTAGTAATATCTAAATTAGCTATGTAATATAATTGAATAACTAAGTATCTCAGACACAAGAAATTAGTGTAATAAAAATAATTAACTGCGAAAGTAAAAGTTCAATATTCAATCCAAATGCTTAGAGAGATCCAGTGGCATCTTAAATATCCAGGTGAATCCTGAGTGAATTCTCTTGGCCTTGCATTTATACCCAACAGCCTTGAGGTGTCAGCTATGCTTGGTGTCTGAAAGAAGACTTGCTATGCTTAGTCTCAGAAATCTCTTTTTAATATTCTACTAACTATTCAATAGTATTAGTGCATTTTGATCAGCAGTTTAAAAAACAGCATGAATAAGAAAACTTCTTCTGGATAGTTCAACAGAATTGTTAAACATCTCAGATTTAGTACCACTCTTTTTTCTTAAGCACTTTTGGCCACAGCTGGGTATAATTTCTCTTTTGTGCCAAATTCTTCTCTGTGAAATGTTTGGGAAGATGTCTGCATCCAAAGAATCAAGGAATCATAGAATCGTTTTTGCTGGAAAGAACCTCTAAAATCATCAAGTCCAAACTAAAGCTAGCGCTGCCAAGTTCATCATTAAACCGTGTCCTCGAGTGCCACATCTACACAGCTTTTAAATATCTCCAGCAATGGTGACTTAATTGCCTCCCCGTGTCAGCCTGTTCCAGGGCTTAAAAACCCTTTTAGTGAAGAAATTTTATAATATCCAAACTAAACCTCCTCTGGTGCAATTTGAGGCCACTTCCTCTCAGCCTCTTGCTTGTTACTGGGGACCTCTATTCCCACCTCACTAAAACCACCTTTCAGGCAGCTGTAGAGAGCTGGATCATCTCCCCTGAGCTTCCTTTTCTCCAGGTTAAACATTCCCAGCTCCTTCAGCTGCTCCTCACAAAACTTGCTCTCCATTACCCTTCATCAGCTTTGTTGCCCTTCTCTGGACTTGCTCCAGCACTCCATGTCTCACTTGCAGTGAGAAGCCCAGAACTGTTTCGTGGTGCCAACAGATGCCCCATGACTTCCAACTCCTCTTGGTGGTGGTGCATGTGGCGTGCATTGGTGCAGATGTACTTCAGTTAGGCTATTGATCCCATCATCTTTTATGAGTTTTTGGATGTCTGATTTGGATTTCCTACTGACTTTTGAAATGCTTTAACCAATTAGAAGGTTTCTCTGGAGCCAGTTTGGCACTTATCTGGGTTGGGATGCTGTTGCCCTAAAGGATCTTAAAGGCAGCTTTTATAGGAAATTAAATTTTGCCAATACTTTGAAGCTGAAAATGAGATTGTTCAGTTATTTCCTATTCCAAATATTGGGTAAAACTGGATTAAATATTTAAAGACAGTAAGTGCTGAAAAATATGTTTTGTAATGCTGAATGATGCATAATTAGCACTCCTAGACTTACTATTTAAAATATTTCTGGAAAGCATTCCAAGTGACGCAGAACTAATGTCAAATATGAATTTAATTTATATCAAAAAATGCAGCTGGCACAGTCATCCACTTAGGAACAAGTGGTTACTTGACTGCTGAGCAAACGTGATACTAATGAATGGAGTATAACATCACATAATTTTCCTATGTTCCTACCACAGAAAAAAACGTGGAGGGCTTTGATCCAAAGTAATCATTTTTCCTGTTTTCATCCACAAGTTGTACAGTTTCACCATGCTGTGTGGAAAGGCAGCTGAAATTATACACCCAGTGTAAGCAACTACTGTACAAGTTTGTACTCGGGAAGTAAACGAGCTCAGAAATATTTGTGCGTTTGCTTAAAAAAAACAAAACTACTCAATAATTTGTCATTGTGTCTATGCCCAATTTTATAATGAGAATCATGCCATTTTAATCAGAATTTTATGCCCAATGGCATAACTTTCAGTCTTCAGTTGCATCTAGTGTGCAGCTAGCAAATAAAATGAAATTGGAAAGGCAAAACTGCATTCAGCAGAACTCTTTTTCCTACTCACCTGCACAAATTTAGAAATTTGCTACAGAGACCAGAATTGAAAGTATGATCTCCATTGCTCAATAACTAATTCAAAGTGGAGAAGCTGTATGTAGAATAGTGGGAAGTCTGATCTTATCAAAGAGAAGGTGAGTCTCATTAGAGGAGATGCTAAATGTCCTACAATATCAATAACTGAAGTTCAAAATCACTGTGCTCAGTTTTGGGTCTGAGCTGCTTTATTAAGAGAGGAACTCTGTGATATCACATTCAGACCTTTCTTACTACAACTTGCTATGACTGTAGGCAGAAAAAATATCCAAGAGGCTGGATGCTCCAACACTGGCTGTGTTGTGATCCAGGGGCAAACAGCAGCTGCTCTTAGTTTTGAAAGTGGGGAGATGAATAGGGAATCAACTAACAGTACAGAAACAATGCTGGGAGAGAAATCCCTACAGAGTGATTGCACAAGTGGTGAAGCTAAAAGAGAGACTTGATGCACCATTTTACATAAAATTAATTTCAGGTAATACTACTTAAAATATAATATCTTACAAAAAGCTAAATACATGTTCTCTTACTCATTGTAAAATAAAAGGTAAAAACCCCCATTTTCTCCAAGTCATTCATATGTACTGAGGAGATCATGTATTATGAGACATCCTTGAAAAGGTTTTCAAACTGCTGCAGTATCTGAGATTATCTGCTCTAAGTCTTGCAGAGGAATAATTTCTTTGCTTAGGTTAAAATTCTCATTCTTGCTTGTACAGAAATTATGCAATTGGGAAAAAGATTTTTTTTATTCCTGGCAATCTTATTTCTCTATGCACTGTCATGGTATTTTATCTAGCAAAATCAGAAGGAGTTCAAAACAACAGTTTTACCTCAGATTTGCCAACAAAATCGAATCTCTGATTTTTTATTATTTTTTTTTTTACTCTAGTTACTTGTATATACACTTTATTTATTTATTTATGCATATATTTATTTCTATAGAGATATATAAGCTTTATTGGCTGTCTAAATATATCAGTTGAAATTTAGCAACTGTTGGCAATATTTTAGAAAAAAACAGCTATAGTTTATTCTTTGAAGGGAATATTCAATTTTATTTTTTTTTTTAAACAATAAATAAGAACTTAGCTACTCTCTTGATTTGGCCATAAAAAATAAAGGACATAAATTGTAAGAGACCACCAAGAACTATGCTATAATTTAGGCATCTTTTGGTTGACTTGGATGTATTTAAATTCTGCCTGGGAAGCACTTCCCAATTAAAGCATGTTAGAATTCAAGACCTATTTCTCTGTACATACTGACTGAAATAATTTAATTTCAATAGAAAGCAATGGGAAGAAAAGAAATAGCCTTACTCAGCTACAATTCTGGCACCCTTGGGAGAATGGGAACAGATGGTTTTACTACAGATCCAGGACTGTTATGAATTATTTTTTCTCACTGTCTCTCATCCTGTCTTTCAAAGAAAGCAAGTCCCCTTTTCTGGACCCCAATACATTTTTTTTTTAATACTTCTTAGCAGTATGTGTATGGATGTGGGGTTATGAGATTCCATACAGAAGTATGTGTGAACCCAGCTGAGACAGAAGGGAAATTGTTGCTTTGCTCCTGTGAAGATATTGGTGTTTATCACAGAAACAGTGGCTGGAGGAAAAGGATAGAAATGGATCAGAAAAGTTGGCCAGTGGCTTTATTGTAACATCATATCAGACTATATATAAACTGCATATTTTATACAAATTAGATGCAATATAGTGAAACAGCCTATCTCACTAGTGCTGGATACAGATTTTAGTATCTGGTTATGCAGAACTTCAAACATTTTTAATTCTTATCAAAGTTTGCAGTGAAATAGTGGATATGTCTTGTCATGGGAATTAGCCTGCTTTTTATGGACTGTTTAGAAAACAGCCTAATTCTGGTCTGAAATGGCTTATGCAAGAGAAAATTATTTCTATTGTGTTTACTTTTCAATTAAATATATTTTTTCATCTTTTAAAAATGTACTAAATATTGGAATAGTACTGGAATTATTTTTTTTATGGAGTTGTATGAAAACATTCGAGTGCTCTCTCTTATTTGTAGTTTAGAATTTCTAGAGAGTATGTTTAATATGTTTTTGGCATGACAGGGAGATTAGATCTGTTAGAAATGCATACTGTTTGGTGCAATCTGGAAGTAAAACAGAATGTATCAGAATTCTAACTAAAGAAAGAAATTAGCTTTCATAACATTATTTTTAAGTGCATTAAGGGCATATTTGATGCTTTTCTAATACACAGTGTGTCTCAGCAGATGGAATGATCCAGCTGAGCAACCTT
Organism: Luscinia megarhynchos; assembly: GCA_034336665.1. Taxonomy (NCBI): domain Eukaryota; kingdom Metazoa; phylum Chordata; class Aves; order Passeriformes; family Muscicapidae; genus Luscinia; species Luscinia megarhynchos. The sequence goes on along the minus strand of CM067566.1, from coordinate 34,578,306 downwards.
CTCTGCTTATAGTTTTGTACTCAGCAGATGACAGTTTAGGTCAATGATTGTTTTAATTGGTGCAAAGACAAAAGAAAACTTAGGCAACCCAAATAATAAGGATAAATTAACATTATCACAGGGGAAAATCAAACTTTCAAGGTTTTAGAGACAGAACAGATCAGCTCTTATCAATTCCTGAATGTTATTTTTGTCCTTGAAAGACAATCACTTTTGTTTTTTAATTTCTGCTAAGATCAATTTGGACCTGTGAGTGTTGACTATCAATTTACACATTTGGGTCTTGACAACAGGCAAGCAGAACATTATCTAATTGCTTAAATGACAGTTTTTTACTGCAAGAAAATGTTAAAAAAAAAAAAAAAAAAAAGTTTTTTCATTTGGTAGACAGCTCCATCAGAAACAATGCAAGTATGATGCAAAATAGTTTCATGGCCTACTTGTAGAGCTCTATCTCACATAAATTCAGATTAAGTATTTTTGAAGCCTACTAAGAGAGTTGCTAGATTTGTGAATCTAGTCCTTTGCTTAGAGTCTGTATTTTTTTTTAGCATTCAAAGTGTGTGATGGGAAGTAAAAAGATGGATTTTCCACCTTTTTTCTCACATCTGTAGAACAGGTTAAACTTCCATCACCTGAAATCATCCCACCAGAGTGTCATGTGTCAATGACTTGGTACTGCTGCTAAGCACTGGGAATATACAAGTGCATTTCACTCTTTCCTACCAAGCACTACACAAAAATGTGCTCTTGGTTGGCATGAGCATCCATAAATCCCTATGGAAGTTACTGGAAGAAAGCATCTCTAGTAACATGAGTGGAAGACACAGAGCTCACCGTGTGAATTGGCCAAAATGCCCTGAATGTGGCAGCTGCAGCCCTGAGCCCTGCAGGGCTCCCAGGGAGGTTATCACAGGCAGCCAAAGGGAAGGTGTGCTACCCTACTCATGTCACATTGGAACTTGCCCTGGCTTTAGCCCCAAGCCTTTGCCAAGAAATTACTGATAATCTTTGGATGAATGCTTGACAGACTTTTCATGTATATAAATAATGCAGTATTTTGCCTCTCAGATCTCTGATTTTCCTGGATGGTGTAAAGGAAAAAAAAATCAGACTTCTATTACTGACATTAAGTGGAATTACTACTGTCTTATTTAACTCCTTAATAGTTTTTAAACCATTGAAATTTAAGTAAGAGGCTTTTTAAATCAAAATGGTTTTATTTTTTAATTCTTTTGCTACACATGAAGATGACAGCTTAGGAAATGGAAATGTATTGCTGTCATCAAGGCATATATACAGTACTAAATAACCATTAAGTAAGCATTGTAAACCAAGAAATACTCCAAAACAATCAAGTGCACACCTGGCAAGGCAGCTGAAAATTTAAGTATAAACAAGTTTTAACTGTGTCAATTTACCATACAAATTAATGAAGTCACAGGAATACAAAGAGATGTGGAGTTTCTTTGCACATTGAAGAACAATTGCATCTCACTTACTCAAAGAGAGCAAGGCATGTCATATCCTGCAGAGAAGCATGACAAAAGTGAGAAATGTGAAATAGTCACACGAACTAGATGAAAAGTATTTATTCCCATACTTGTAAAATTTCCAGAACTACTGGCTTATAGCAGGTGGTAACATCCAGGATAGTTCAGTCCCTTGTCTAACATCTGGTGTTCTGTTACAAGAACAGGATGGTCAAATAAATAGTACTGGACTCCTGGCCAAGTCAACCACACTAGTTTTAGAACACTATGTTCTCCATTTCTGACATGAATCTTACTTCATACAAAGTACAATAACTTAGAGAACCTTTCACTTGAGTTTTGGGCATAAAGCTGTTTGAACTTTACCTACTGAATTTTACTTCACAGATTAAATAAAAAAGTCTTACATGCTTACATGCCTTGATAGAGTTTAGGTATATATCTTGAATTCTAGGCATTTGCTAAAGTGCATCTTCAGGTTAGGGAAGATTTCTTCAGAAACTGCCTTCTATGAATTGGGAGCAAATTAAAGAGGAATTTTTTGGTCTAAGTTTACGATTTAGGTATCAGCTCACAGTGATTATATAATCAGTTGTGAATCTAGTTAATTTTGTATTTTTCCTTTCTGTATCCTTTCATCTTACTCTTTACAGATTCTTCAGTAAGAAGGAAATTTTAAGGACTGACTGGTGAGTATGCCTAAGGCTTAGCTATGTTTTGGTGTGGCAATTCACTGTGTTGCAAACTCTGATGGCAGGAACAATATAGTGGAGACCACAATTTGGTTTAAGCTGTCTGTTTCATAACTTTCCAAACCTCATATGAATGGTTTTGCTGTCAGTACTGTCAATGCTCTTAATCTTAACTAACACTTCATAAATGGTGAGATGTTTTCTCTGCCTTATTTGTTCAGTCTTTTTCCATGAGGCATTCTTTGAGCTTTATAGTGTTTCTGGCTCTCTCTGGGAGAGCTAACAGGAAATCCCAGTAGATATCTGCTGGTTCATGGTTTTGCATGAAAACAGGAACAAAACTTATGGATGATGTCTTCTCAAGCTAGGGAATTGTAGCAGCTGTAGGTACCAATCTTGGAAACCTGGAGTTTTCAGGTAAAATACTCCAGAGTACAGGAAGTTCTTCCCTTCTTCAGTAATCAGTGATGTTAGAACAACCTGCAAAGAACAAGAGTACTTGATGAGATTTACCAGCCCTTGCTACTCTGAGGACTGATCACAGGCTTACAATGATGCCATTGAAATGAATAATACCATTCAGATCAGAAGAAAGAATCAGTGATGTCAGCATCAAGCCTCTTCCTGCAGATATATGGTATTGACTTGCCTTTAGCTAACCTCTTCTTCATATTCTTCTCAGAGGCCAAGGTTATGATTTATTTATTTAGTAATGCATTCTTTTTCACTTTTTGGAGTCAATTTTTCTTCCTGGGAGTTTGAGGATCCCCCTAACACAGATCATCTTCATCCCAAGCTGGCCCTAGAAGCTGTTTGGTGGGTAAGTCACAGAAGGACCAGAATCTGTTGGCACTGGCTGCAGCTGCATTCCCAATGGGAAACCACTCAGAGAGAGGATGCTGGTTTAGGAATCTGTGTACACAGTTCTGCAGGACTCTGACTGGAGATAGAGTGAGTAACTGAACTGAGACTGTAGGCTAGGAAAGGAGAAGTTTTATTCATCCACTGGCTGATCATATTGTTAGAGTTACTAAAATAAAAATAGTTATTTTGGAACTGTTTTACAAATTAAGTTACAGTTAAAGAATATAAGGTATATTTCTTACCTGTTTCAAAGAACAATGACATAATAAAAGGAAATATTAACTCATAGATCTTTGAAACATAGAGACTTATTATTATGAAAGCTGAATGTTTATAAACTTAGTGCAGTAAAGTACCAAATGAACAGATAAACTTCTACTGCTTGGATTCTCTAAAGTGTAACCTACTATTATTAATCTTTCAAAAGAGCACTGATCTTTTATATATAATACTTGCAGCAATATCAAGACATCTCATTGCTGCACAACCTGTTCTTTCAAATAAATATACAAGTGTGCTGTCACATAAACTAGTTTCATGACAGATGACACCAATATGTATTTGAAAACTCACTCCCTTATTTTTGGAAATAACATTTGATAAAAGATTAATCCCTACATAAAGCATATCTTTGCATTTCTTTCATAGTTTGGAACTGAGTTTAAATCTTAACACTAGCTCTTCCCCTAGTGGATGTAACTGACTTGATTTAACATCAGAAATATGTTTCAGTGCTTGTTTTTTTAACACTTAACTGAATTTTGCTTGAGTTTATTTCAAATTAAGCCTCCAGGCAGTGTGTCTGCTCATGTGATTTGGTTTTGGTTTTTTTTCTGAAAGTCATACAAATGCAAGATTTTTGTGCTTCAGTTAGATGTTATCTGCTGTACTTTAAAATAAGTATCTCTTAAATGGTTTACAAAAACTGATTGGATAAGCTGAAACCAATAGTATCTACCCTGATGGTAACCCATGGGCTACATTGACCCAAAAGTGTTCTGTATCCAAATGACTGGACAGGGTGCAGGCTAGTGAAAATACATCCATAAGATGTAAGATTTGAGCTTACAAATAGAACCTGTCCTTAAAAATGGCATTACCCTTCTGGGAAAGGTTCCATAACTTCATTTCATCTGTCTTCACAATGTTGTAAAGCAGGTGGTGGTGCATCTGTCCCGAGGAGGAGCACAGACCTCAGAGTTTTTGTGGTATATATGAGAAGTCTCCTTACCTGCCCTTGAAGCCAAGATTTTATTCCACTCACAGGATTAACGAGATGTGAACATAAACTCAAAACCAAGGCTGAATTTAGTGCCAAATGCTGCACTGGACATCAAGGACTGGGTGAGTGCACTCTTAGACTGGAGAGGTAATAGGGAGAATCCAGCAGAAATAAAGCTTGAATTTTTTTACTGGAGAATGATAATATAAATCAGTTTTTTGTTTATAAATTATCCTTTTTGTTTCAAGTGGTATCTGTTAGTGTGTTCAATGCATCTGTTATCTTTCTTTGCAAGTTTGCTATGGGGAGCTCTCAACTATAATTATTTTTATTATTATTATTTGCTTGGAGAGATTGGATTTGCAAACTTGGAATGTAAAGTTTCAGACTTTTTTTAACATTAGCTTGCATGCATGTGTAATGAAGAGTAACTCTGGATATCTAAAATGAGATTAATCCCAACGTTGGCATGATTATTTAAGAGAGAGAGAAGAAAGCAGTGTTCATGATAATAGAGAAGAAAGTAATGCTGTTTTTAGAGAGAGATTGGATAGAAAAGGGAAATAGAAGGGTTAGAGTTAACAGTGATATGTGAAAAAGGCTGATAGGGAAATATAGATATTCTTATGGGGAGACTGAGAAATCTAAGAGAAGTAATTTGTGAAAGAGCAAAGGGGAAGAGTTCAGTGACCACATACAGCTGATTATAAATGCAGAAAAGGGATAAAGAATTTGCTGAAACACAGTTGAAAGGTCAGTGACTGTCATGGATGTATACAATATCCTTACCCAGGAACAAGAAAAATACCTGAATCTACAGGATGTTATTTTCATGACAGCATTTTACTCAGAAGAAAAGGGAATAAATGGTAATATACAATTATTGGATGTTTCTATAGTTTGCCAGAAGTAGAAATGCTTATACAAAAGAGTAAAGCACTGTGTTTTAAGACTTTTTATTATTATTTTCTGGAATGTGTTACTTGTAATTCAGTACATTCTTAACCTGAAATAAGGTCCCCTGATTCACAGATTCAGACTGCGGATAAAATATTATTTTTAATGATAAATTACTGAAACTTTAGAATTTGCAATTGTAAAATTGGTGACCTCCTAATGTTTTCTTCTTTCTACTGTATTCCATTACAACCTTTGGACAAAAAAGTATTGATAAGATGAATCATGTTCTATAACCCTCCAGAGTGTTTGAGACCTCTAGTGTATTGTGGAGTCTTAAACCTGTATTCAAGTGGCCTAATTTCATTAATTCTTATTAGCTATTAATATTAATTATTTTTTAAAAAATTAAATACCTGGTCCATTTGATCTTACTATTTCATCACTCAATTAGAAGGTTGTCCTGTGTTCTTTCCCATTAGTTTCATCTGCAAAGCAAAAGGAAAAGAGAAAGAGAGCAAAAAAGAAGCTATTAAATAAATTATCAATCATTATTTTCATTTTTTCAAGGAAGTAAAAAACCTATTATGTAAAGAATTCATCCTATATAATATTTTCTAAATTAAAAAGTTCTGAAAAATCTGAATTGACCACTTTTAAACTTTTCTACCTGACAGCAACCATTTATACCTCAAAATGATGCAAAATTAAATATATTTATATCACAATATTTCAAGAATATATCCTTTAATTTAATATAAAATAAATAATATTTAAAAGAACACAGTCTATCCCTCAGGCTAATCTGCTGATGAGCTTACTGACTGCATAAATGATTCCATTCCTGTCTTTTGGCATGGATGTGGTAGGAGGTTATGCTTCAAAAACATGGGAGACATGCTAAAATTCAAGGGCAGCTGGAGTTGTGACTGAGATCTAAAGACTGAAAATGAGAATACTGAAAGCAATCCTGACACTAAGCCTTTCAAGATGATACAGGACATATGCAAGATTTCACGCTGGTCTTTCAAATAGAGCTGAGAGACCTGATTTACTATCAACTTGTTCAGCACGAATTAAACAAACATGTCAGCTGACTAACAACACCCACACTGTAAACAGCATGTCCCTCTGTAGTGCAGGTAAAGAGGGCTTACCCTGCATAATTTATGGTCTCCCTAGAGTACAGTATTGAAAGAGTACAGAAACTGCTGTAAATTCCTGATGAAATGCAAGCATAAGTCTGTTTACTATTAAATGTGATTTACTGCAGTTACATGCACTCTCCCTCTCCCAACCACCTTGTAATTTTTGTACAAGGTACAGGGATTTTAGACAAATAACAATAAAAGCTTTTTATTTGGAGTTAGGGCAGAATAACTTGCATGTAGAATTATCATCTATCTTTTCAAATCTCCTTTTATGCTGTATAACCTATTTTAAATTTTTTTAAGAATATCAAGGTTTGAAGGGAAGATGAAAATTTCAGAGATCACAATCAAGTATCATTTAAAAAAACTGAAAATGGTGTAGACCTATAAGCTACTTTATGTAATAAATGCAAGGAAGACTTGTTCTACAGATTTTTTCATGACAGTATGGAGATCAATGGAATCAAATTTATCACAGAGAATCTGTATTGTCTATCCAATAGTAATGATAATAATTCTGATGTTTGTGTTATGTATAACGCATATTTATAAAACTGTGCTCATGGAAAGTAGGACTGGAGATTCTGATTATTGTGAAATGTTACCAACTACTTGTATGTATTATTTATTCTATGCATCTACATAATTTTAATGGTTAACTAGTCACTTTGCTCAGACATAAACCTGATTTTGTGGAAACTTTTACAAGTCAGGAATTTGATTTCTACAAATCTCATTTTACTTAGATTGAAATAATTTATGCCAAAAAGTCTCAATACTTGGAAAGTTAAGAACCAGAAAAAAACATGCATTCAAGAAAATAATTCTTACTGAATACTGCTCTTTGTAATAAAGTTGAAGCTTCTCCTTCATTGGTCTCATTTTTGAACTTCCTGCCTTCCCTACTCAGATGAGTTTTACCACTTTGGAGTGTGGTATGCTCACTCAGTAGAAATGCAAGTACCTTCTCAGCCACAATGGGTTTATTAGCTGTTTTCACGAACCCTTTCAAAAATTTAGACATTTGATCATTGCTCAGTTTAGTCGGGTTTGGGTTTTTTTGTTTGTATAGTATTTTAACATGCACTTTTTATAATCTATGTGGAATTACTCGATGGAATGTGGATTTTATTCTGCCTTCACTTGTGCCCTTCTCCTTTACAATCACAACTACATTTTTTATCTGTTAATTAGATACCTAGGCTCTGCTCCTGGTACCAGATTTGGTTTGTCTTTGTCTTTACTGCCTCTCTTCTGTATTGTGCTGGGATAGAAATTTAAAATCTTCACCTAAGGTGCTTTGGTTTTTTTTCCCAAGTCTTCATAAAAGTGTAGTGGTTTTGGTTCGCCAATTTGAGTCACAGCAGTAATTCAGTTGTTATTTAATTTTTTCTTAAGGCATTTTAGGCTTCCTTCAAGCAGGTAACCTATAGAAGTGGATGCTTGGAGTTTTTTTGAATACTGAATTAAGTTCGATTTTCAACCTCTAGCTATTATGTTGACATTACCAATTTAGACACTGGTGATTTGCATGACTACTAGTCCTACTGATGGGAAATGTGAGTTTTTATAACAGCTGAAGTTGTACATCAATGTTAAATTGTCATCCACATTGCTACCTGAGTTTGATTGCTGAAGCAATGTAGTAAAAAAGACATTGTTCAGTATTTGCATGCCTAAACTTCGGTCTGTTATGCTATTTGGATAATAAATAGCTGGCTCTTAGGAAGAACACTGAGCACAACAGGCAGACAGTGGAAAGTGTGAAGCCCCAAAATGTCTCTCACCCTGTTAGACTGCCTCAACCCACGATAGGACTGAATAATCAGCAGGAACATTCACTCAGTTTTAGGAAATATGAAATGCAAAGAATAGAAAAGCAACCCCTCCAGATCAAAGTTCTAGGATGTAATACTATTTCATTAAGAACTCTTTTAAGAACAGCTGCTTAGATCTAGAAAAATTATTTTTACAGGTCTGACCATTCCTGTCACAAAAATCTTCCTTTGCAGCTTTGCTTGTTCCACTCTGCACCCACAAAGTTTCTGTAAGTGAAGAACTTCCATCCAGCTTCTGATATATTTTAATTTTGAATAGGTTGTGATTTCCATACAGTCAAAAATCTCACCTTGTTTTAAAAATGTAGATGTTTGATTTCACATTTTCTGAAAGAGACTTTTTTAATGTAGAGACTGTGTCAATACACAGCAGACTGGTAGAAGTCCTTTCATGTCCCCATTGGAATATTTTTCCCCTTCAAAAGCATTTGCATCTGTGCACATAGATCAAGAGATCTGATTGACTACATAATGGCAAAGCTCATCAAAGAATTTTGAAAGATTTAGCTGTAGCCTGTAACACTAAATAAAAAGCAGTGTTGGTATTTCCCCTTTCATGCCAATAACCTTAAACAGACATAATTTCATACTTTTTCTTGGGGGTGACACCAAGAAATAAAATAGGAGATGAATATATCGAATGTGAGTAGTTGCTGCTGCACTTGAAACATTGTCCTTACACTTGGGCAATGTACAGAATCTCCAATGTTCTCCTTGCTATTAATTGTACCTTCTTTGCTACTTTCATTCTAGACAGAAATACCATTGGCTCACAAAACCCTCTGTATAACTCTAGTCCAAATGGCAAACACAACAGATACAGGAAAATGTCTGCAACCTTCCCTCATAAAAGTGCTTTCCTCCTTACTGTTTCTTTCCCTGTTAAGAATCCAGAAAATAGAGCTGAATTTGAGTTACTTTTTTAGGCAGATGATTAAACATTCTCACCATTATATAATACGATTTCCATTTTATTTTAAACATACTTTGCATGATATAAAAATATTGATCACAGTGAGCTTTAACAATTGTTACTGCTATAAACAGAAATGCTGCACGATGGTTTTAGTGGAAATAAATTATATAGTCATTATCTCTTAAAAAAAAATCACAAGAAGGAAAACCTAGGCTGTTTGGTCATTGACAGAAAATAAGTCCTTATTGAGTTCTTTACAAAACGTGAACCCAGTTGTTTTCTACATTTGCTTTCCACATCTTGAGAAAAGCACGAGTCTGTCTCTGAAAGCCCCACAGGGTCTCTGGTGAACATTTAATTCCAAATATTAGCAAAGTTTCTGCTGTTCTTTTGCTCTAATGGAAAAATGTACACCAACGTGGCAAGTAGTGCTCCCTTGGCTAATTCACGAGGGGTCTTTTCCAGTATGTAGGAACACAGCGGCACACTTCTTCGCTGAAGGAAAACCCAGCGTCGCAGCGTTTTGTCCGCACTGTGCACGGAGGTCTGTAACAGCTGGGCAAAGGGGGAGAAATGGGCGTTAATATAACAATCATTTATATTTAACTGGAGCAGAAATCTGTGTGCCTTCACATTGCTGCTTCTCAATGGAACATTTAGCTCCTACAAATACATATGTTTTAACTTTTTATGTTCTTGCAACAATTTTAGTTGAGCCATTCTTCACAAAAGACAGTGAAACAATAACAAATGAAACTGAACAGAAATTATTCTATTGCAAGAGATACACATGGATCTTTTTTATCACACTGCTGGCTGTAGTTGTATTCCAATCTTGAGTGGTATTTTTCAAAGTTTTAGTTTGAAAATAGGATATATTTCTGTACTCAAATTGATTTGTTATAACCTACTGCATGCTGCAAATCGGAGGTGGTAATCCAGAATTAGGTGATAACCAAATCTATCATCCTCCTACCCAGCACTGTTTCTCTTCTTATTGACTATTTCCATAAACCCGAGGGAGGTTTGTCTACACATCTTTTACTGTGGCTCTGATCTTGAAAATGAGAACATATCTCCTTTCAAGTTGCAAATTCCCAGAGCCAGTCTCCGAGCCAGTGGGAATATATCTACATGCATATTGCATCTGTGTGCATTCTAAAGAAAAAATAGACCCTATTTATCACATTTCTGATAAATCTTAATGAAAAAAGAACAGAATTAGTGTCTACCCGATTAAAATAAGTTTAAAAGAAATACAGCATTGAAACACAAATCACATCTCCCTATGCAGCAGCAGAAGTTTTCCTCACCAATTCCTTGACTGAAAAATAGAACTTATACAAAGATAGTATCTCTGATGTCCCTGAACCCTTCCTTTTCCTATTTAATTTTTCTATTAAAACAAGAACTTGACCCAAAATAACCTTACAATAACAATGCTAAATACTTTCTGGTGTATAATGGAGACAAAGTACAAGTCTGTGATTTTTACAGACACTGGCAATGGGTCAAAAGACAAAAGTATATGTTTTGAATTTCAGCACAGTTATACTTGAAACTTGTACTTAAATAATGTGTGCCTGTTTGTGAAACACTGATATTATGATATTTTATGATAACTCTTAATTACATATGTACAGCACGCTAAATTGTGCAATGTCACTCTCCTCTTCCCTAGGTAATTCTTATTTGCAACAACAATAAGAGTACCCAAAAGCCTGAAACAAGTTAGTATGTTGTGTGCTTGTTTTGGATACTAAGTTATTACTTTGTAATAATTTGTTTATGATATGAGGTCTGCAGTTACATTAATTCACACCATGTAGTTCATCCAATGGCTCTGGCTATGAGGAAAGCTATAAGGAATGAGGAAGACTGCAGATGGGACATTTATTAACTAGTCACATCATGTTCAGTGTTTTCAATGTCATTTATCATAGATTAGTTCACCACTGTGGTCTCTGTAATTAAGGGAGCCACATTATTTTGTGCCACTTAATAGTTATCTGAAATCAGTTTAAGCAGCTCATGGGAATCTCTCGAAGCCGTACTAATCTATTTCCACAAAAGTTTGGAAATAGTGGCAAAAGGCAACAACAAGCTTTGTGAAAGGATCTAATATTGTGAGCAAATAGGCAAGCAGCAGCAGATCTCTGGGAAAATGGTAATTCACAGAGATGCAGTGGATGAAACACTGAACTCACCTTTCTGCTGTTCTTACCATGAAAGTTTAGACCATTTCATGTACTGAATGACAGCAAAATTAAATAAGAAGAAAAAGAGGCAAAGCCAAACTCTTCCACACACTTATGACTGGACACAATGAAAAGCAGTCATGCAAACATTAAGCAAGAGGAGTTCATTTGCTTAGAATTCATGCCTCCTTGTGAACTTCAACTTGCAGCTGGGAGTGCTATACAGCACCTCTCCCATGTGAGTTTGTGTCCAGCAGCAGTCAAGGTCAGGTTACTTTTAGTCTTATCCTTATTTGGGACATTTTAACTGAGCAAGAAAGTCCCTCTCCTCCTCTAAAGTGCTTAGCAGATGAAGTTCCTAGTTATCTGGCCCAGCCAAAATGGACCAAAATAAATTTTGGAGGTGGTAGCACAGGGTGAATAGCAACAGAGTCATTGTAACTACATAAATGTGGTTTCCTTAGGAAACTGCCGAACAATAGACCAGGTCCTTCAAGAGATTTGGTCTGAATGCTGTTTACAGAGTGGTTTCACGTTCCAGAGGTCTGTTTCAATGAGGATAATCTGAGCATGCTGGAGCTAAGGCAGACAGATGCTCAGTCACTATTCACAGTGCTGGGCAAAGAAATTCTCTTTATGGTCAATGATTGTGAATTTTTGCTGTGCAGAATGCCCAGATTGTCACTGTCTAACAACTCCACAGATGAAACAAGTGGAAATGCTACTTCTTGGGCTGATAAACAGCATAATCACCTTAAAAAGCAGTATGCTGAGTGCTTTTTTCCCCTTCTCATCCTGTGCTTTGCAGATGATTTTGTATTTCTTCCACCTGAAGCAGAGCATAACACTAGAGGCAGAGGCATTTTAGTACCTAAAAATATTAGTGCTTCAAAATCAGAAGCTATGAGCACTACTTGTAGGACAAGGAGCTGTCTAGGACATGACTATAGGATTATGCTTGTGTCTAGGGCTCACACGTCGAGCACAAAGATAACAGAGAGGTACTTCTATTTTATTTTAATAAATTTGTATAATTAGTATATTTTATATTTTTATTATATAAATTAAATTGCATAATTGATGCTGTTTTAAATGAGCAAGGGATTTCTCAGAGATAAAAAGGATGTTTCAGGATTTTTATTCCTTTCAGAGACAGCTTGTGCTGGACAGAGCTAAAATGTGAGAAACCTATGGTAAGTCTTTTCTTAAGGAGGAGAGATTGTCCCCTCTACTTTCCTTGACGGTGCTAACATCTACAGGACTATTGGTTCTAAAGGTATAAAGTAACAATATTTACAAACCTTTCTTTCTGCACTCAAAGACAAAAGCAAAACAGCTTAGAAAAAAAGGTAAAAGCATCCTACATCACACTGCCCTTGGAAGTGAGAAAGTGATTCAAACTCTTTATCATACTCAATCACAACACAACAGAGAAAGGCTGAACTTAATTTCCTCCCTCAAATACTAAGTCTTTAAATCAGCAGAGATATTGAAATCAACATCAGATATTTATCATGGCATTTCTAAGCTTCTTAAGTGCCTGATTTCTTCAGTTGTGAATGTTCTTTTAAAATGTAGATGGTTTACAGCTGTAGCACTGCTGGAAGTGAAACCTGTAGCACAAAGGCTTTGCTAATATGTAAAGCTTATGTAACCAGACTGATTTCTTTTCCTCTGCAAATGTAAAATTGAAATGATGTGAGTTGAATTCTAGAGAAAAAATAATTTCTGATATTTCTAACAACCTACAAGGTCAAATATTGGTAAACAAGTAATGCCAGTTAATAATATTTTCCCTCATTTTAGAGGCTTCAACACAAGTGTCACTACTTATATTTGACATTTTTTCATTATAGAGATGAACAAATGTGTGTCTATATAGAGAAATATATTTATTCCAACTAATTACATTTTAAATATTACATAAAGCTTATTTTTGATAAGCATCATACAGACATTTAAATATCCCAATTTGCTGTTTTCCATTTGCAGTGCCTAAATTGTAATTTGTCATTCATATAATAGAAATACTTCCCCTATCTTAGAAATAAGTGACCTTTCTGCTCCAAATGGCATTGTTTAGGAAATTTAAAAATATGTAATTTACTTAAGAAATTCGTTCAAGAAATTCACAAGAGAACTTTATGGGAAAACTTTCCTCACATAATACACAAAGCAAAAATAATACTGTTTGTTTCTCAGAATCCAAAATCATTCACATTTTTTATATATAGACTTCTAATGCTATGGGTGTAGCAGTCATGGAAAGAAAAGGTCCTGGGGTATATAAAGAAATTGCAGAATTTTCTTCCTGACTAAATTTTATTTTAAATGTTGAATGTGGGCAGTCTGATTTATAGTTATATTTGTCTACTTTTCACAAAAATCACCCAGAGCTAGATTATTCCAAAATTTAGGAGGTGGAAATGAAAGATGTTATCTCTAGAAGTGTACTGGTTATGCAATGAAAGCACCTAAAAGCACTGAAATCTAATTGGGAATATTTGATTTATCTGAATATTTGAGTTACTTGAATGGCAATATTCACTTCTTAAAGAAAAGAAAGTGGGATTTTAAATACAATAAGATACAGGGAGCTTGACATTAAGAGTTCATTTTCACCAGGGAAAAAAAGGAAAAGGAAGAAAAGTTCCAGGAAGCATTTGTAAGAATACTAGAAACTAAATGTGCTTTAAAATACTTATTATGCCTAGCAGCTTCCTCTTAGAGATTACAGAAGTCACAGAAGATAAAACTGAACTGACGACAGGCTTACTGTTTACTTAAGACTACAAAACAATTAAACAAGACTGCTAATGTCACAACCCTAAATTTTAGACCTTGAACACAATAAAGGAAATAAAAACTGAGGCTTTACCTGCATGTCTGGTGATGGAACCTTTTTCCTTTCAAGAAGCATTTATTGGGAGATTCTATACATTCACAGACACATTTTGCAGGATTTAGTGGCTGGTGTCTAGGACAGGTCTTTTTACATACACACTGGCACTTTTCCTCATCAAATTCCTTGTTGGGCCCGCAGGAAGCAGGGACAAGTTTGTTTTTGCACATGCACTGGCACGATGATCTGTCTAACTCTTTGTGAGGTCCACAGCTGGAGGGCCGCACGCCTCCTCTGCAGACACACTGACAGGTTTCTTCATCCAGCTCCTTGTTCGGTCCACAGATGTGGAATCCTTCAGATGGGTCTAGGAAAGCAGCAGAGGAGTTGCACTAGTACCAGAATTTTGTGCCTACTCTCTATTTTTATGTGAAGAAATGAGCAAATCCATACCTTTGGTGGTGTTTCTAAAACAAGCATATGTCAAAAGACAGGCAATAAATAATAGTAGCATCTGTACAGAAAAAGATACAGATGACTACTACAACTTCTTGTCTTTAAGAGGACATTTCATGCTTTAAGGGAAGGTGCTTACCAGAATCTCCAAGGTGAGAAGAGAAGCCAAAATCATGCTGTGACAAACATCTGCAAATTTGATTATTCCAAATATGATTTTTCGGACAGGTCTTGTTTGCCACATGACACCTGTGAAATTAAAAAATGCTGTTGCTTTACTACCATAAGAACTCAAGGAGAAAAAACAACCCCTCTATTTTAGCTGTTGATTGATTGTTGTTTGCTCTCCATTGCAAATATCTAAGAGTGTCAGCTCATTCATAATTTTATTTTTTATTCTTGTCAAATCTGTTACTGAAGGTTCTCCCCACTACAGAAATTTTCAATCATTTGTTGAAGAAATCTTCTCCTATTTCAAGTTTTAGCTCCAACTTCTAGAAGCTGGTATTTGTACTTGCTGATGTTGTTTGGAAACAGACCTAAACCTAGAACATAAGCCTCATATTGAAGAGTATAAAAATTCTTTTGCATGCCAAACAATGCTTGGGAACAGACATTATTTTCCATGTTACTTCTTGAAGTACAAAATATTTTTCAAATTTAAGATGTCAAAAGACAGTGGATGATAGTTTCTGAATGAATTCTGTGGGCAAAACTATAAAAAATAAAATCAGTTTATCAGACTGTTTCATTTTATGTGAAAGTTATGTGCCATTAGCTGACACTTCCTCTCATTAGTCACTCATTCTGTCCAGCCTTCTTGAACATAAAGATTTGAACTTGAGCAGTGATGCCTCTTCATCTTAAAAATAAAAGCAATAAACAAGTTAACACTTTAGTCCTCTTTTCCTGCTACAGTTTGCAGCCAAGGTAGTGGTACCAAAGAAAGCAAAAAATTCAAAGAGCAGCTGTTGCCTTTTTAAAGAAGGAGTGAACTGAGCTATCTGGTGAATCACTGATAGAATATTTATGTGTATTATCTCATCTTCCTTGCTTGCAATTTCTTTATCACCACAGCTGACATTACATCTTTGAACAAGTCAAGCCTAACTTCATGTATCCGGGCTGTGTCATTTATTCATTGTTTCTGTAGCATTTCTAAAATCCTACTAATCTCTTAAGACAACACCTACATTACACATTTGATGCACTTTTCATTCCCCTGAGCACCATTACTCACACATTGAAAAATGCAGGTGCTGGGATATTTTTCCGTGATCATCATTCAAGTAGACCACTCCCCTCCAACACACTAAATCACTCAGTTTGAAAAGACTGCTGTGGTTTAACATCATCCTGCTTTGCCTCATGTTTTATCAAACTGGTGTTTGTTGATTTCATCCCACTAATGATCTCACACTCTCTGCCTCACTTGGCATACATTTCCTTTAGCCTGCCTTCCGTTCCGCTTGAGAAATGGCACAGATAATTTACAGACTATTATTGCATTCTGTTAAAAAAACCCAAACCAAATCAAACCAAACAACAACAGAAAACCAAACCCACCTGCCTGTTTTATTGCACAAAGTCATAGAATCTAAACTTAAAGCCAGCAAGTAACAGTAGAGAAGACCTTTATATATTCTGATCTAGTACTATGCTGTCTCACATCTGTTGCAGTGTGATTTCTCAGTCACAGGACAAACAGCTACCTGTGAGTGCTGGTCCAAGTCTGGTATCTGTACTCTCACCTTCCTCAACTACAGGAAGCTCTTTCCTGGCTAGAATAAACTCTTGCACTGGTCATTACAACTGCTCTTAACTAACAAACACTGAGAAGCTGGAGAGAGTCAACATAATTTGACTTTCTTACTGACCCTTTGGTTTCCAAGCCACTGTTTATGATCCATGTTTTGATGAACAAATTAAATAAATTAAACTCAAAAATAATATAATCTATGTTTACGCATGTATCAGAAAACTTCCAGACTTAAACCGAATTAAACCACTGAGGAAAATGCTTAATGCTTTTGAGAAATTTGTTCTACTCACTCCCCTTATTAAAAATGTCAGTTCATTCCAGTTAGTTATTGATTCTTCCCTAAAGCAACTGTTAGTCTATTATGTATTTCTGACCTCCTAAATATTTATATATCATAAAATCATTGCTCAGACCTCTAAAGGAAGGAGATCTTCAAGTGGCCTAATAACTGATTTCTGGTGCCAGATTGTTCTGTGATATTTTTCCATTCAAAATCACAAACAAAGTCAGTATGCTACTTCTGTGGAATGCCAATTAACCCTTTATTTTTCTCTTCCATTCTATTTCATATGCACCTCTGGCATATGAAGATGTCAAAGAAGATTTGTAAATTAAAGACTCCCTAAAAAACAAGCCTTTAAAAAAAAGCATTTAAAATAAGAAAATACAGATTGAGAGATAAATGTTTTCTCCTAATTATTTACAAACACATTTTTAGCTTTTCTTTTAAAAAGAAATTGATTTTGCTGATGTTTTCTTTAAGTCTCAATTGGATTGCAGCTCTTTTATCAAGCAAATCCCAGACATGTTATTCTTCACTTTTAAATCATCTTGCTGCAAAATTTATCTGCTGGGTAAAAATGGTGATGTTAATTTAGTAAAATTCTCTCTGTGTAAAACAATGGCAGCTCCCTTGCAGAACACATTCTGCTACTGTTGTGCATAGCTCACCTATCCTGGCTGTGAAAACAGTATTTTAAATCTGTGTTTTAAATCTGAACTCTACAGGCTTGCTCATGACGTGAAAGGAAAGCTGAGCCTCATACTTACTGGGTTTGTGCTGCTGGCAAGGAGCGCCTTATGATGGAGTGGACTTGCCTGTAGACATCCAGCTTGGACATGCAGCGGCAGGAGGTGTGGTTGGCAAAGCTGACAGTGACGGGCTTGGGGCCGTGGGACAGAGGCACCGTGATCTCAAAGAGCTACAAACGGCAGAGCAAAGCGAAACACTTCTTACAGAGACCCAACCAAAGCTAACGCAAGGGCACACGAAAAGCCTATCACGAGATTGGGTGCAGATTGTTTTGTTGTCTTCCAGCATCCAATCGTACTGCCAAATAATTATTATGTGCCAAATTAATACAACAGCTACGGTGTGACAATTAATATTTTTAGTGTTAAAACCTGTTACATGCCAGTTTGCTTACTACAACATTTAATATACAAGAGGAAACTGTCCAAAGAACTCATTTTTCTAGAGGAGATAACTTTAAATTGGCAGCATTTTAAAAAAATATCCAAAATGAAACACTTGGAAGGTGCTTTGAAAAGCTGAAGAACAATTTAAAGAAAAGAGAAAGCCTTTTAATACATCAGTTGCATAATTATAAAAACTTATATAAAACAGCAATATAGTGGACTTTGAACCAGTTCTGGATGAACAACGTTTGAACTACAGCATACTGCATTTTAAATTTTTTAGTATTTGTATCTGTGCAGATTATATGCCTACCCTGATGGAATGTATCTTGAAATATTCTTTTTTTTCCAAAGTAATAAGAAATATTCACTACTGTTAAAATAATCTGCATATAAACTAACAAAGCATAGCAGACACCAGACCACTGGAGATGGCAGCAGAGGACAACTGCTACATTTCCAAAGCACCTAAAAGAGGTAGGTCTCAGCCCAACTGTCCTGTTCAGCTTCAGGAGATCACTGATAGAAATTTCACAAAAGCAGCTGAGATGTATCAATCAAGGTAATGGTAATGGAAATGATGGTGAATGTGAATTAATCTTATTTATCCTTCCATCAAAGCTGTGAAAGGTATCAGTTTGGAGATGAATTTTGCTAACAACTATTTCCATCAGCACTTCAGTGGTGCACTGAGAAAAAAGTCTAGTAAAACAATATAAAGATAGTTTATATAAAGGCTTCCTTGACCTCCTCAAATCACCTTCAGTTTGTCCAAATAAATTCTCTTAATAGTAATGTATTTTACATCACCCCAGAGCTGCTGTTTATTCAGTGAAACAATTTAAGTCAATAAACTCTCAACACACATAAATTCTGTTTGAATCTTCATCTATATAAAACATTTCAGATTATATAAAACCTGACCATAAGCAATGCTATGGTTTTGAGAACATCTACAATTGATTTTTTGCTCACCTTCCTCATCTAACACAACAATAAGCTCAACATCTGCTGTCACTGTAGGGCATGTCTGACAACATTTAGCAGCCAAATGTCAATACCCAGAAAGGATATTTCTATGAAAAATGCCTCAAAACATCTATGTGTGAGGCTGGCTCTCAGTTCTTTTTCTGGCACCATTGTTGGCTATGGCTGCTATTGCTGGTACCCACATTGTCCAAATGGGTAACTCTTCTTGGAAACCAAATGGCTTATATTTCTGTTTGATCCCTCATTCTCTAAAAGATTGGATTTACTGCATTCTTAGAAGCCCAAATCTTCTCTTCCTTTCCAACTTTAAATTATAATAAAAAACAGACTAACTTACACTAAAGGGAAAAGACCTTTCCTTCAGGAACCAAAGCCTAAAGACAGATATTCAGAACCAAAGACTACAATGAATGAGCTTCAGTCTCCAGAAGAATTTAAGATCTGGCAGCAGTAGAGAAGTCTTCAAAAAGTGGAGAGCCTTTTATTGCTCTGAAAAATGTTAGTAGTTATAATAAATAAAACAGCAACTTATGGGTATTGCTCAAGTCAGAGGCAAATAAAAGAAAAAAATAGACTTGACTTGCCCATGCTGTCCTGTACCTTTTTGCCACCAACACTGTCAGGAAACCAGTGGGAAGCAACAACAGAGGCAATAAGTGATTGTATAACTAAAGAGTAATATATATAAAACAACAAAAAAAAAATCCCCTAAAGTACCCTAAACATAACCACAAAGCTCTGTCCTCTTCCAGAGAAGCTGCTAATTGTAAACATAAATCAGTAACACATTGTTAATCTCAGAGTACAGAACATACTAACAGTAGCTCTGTGTAACTGAAGAACAATTGAAAGCCATAAATAATTAATGCATTTAATAAGAATTCAACACCTGCCATTCAGCAAGTCTAAGGCTATTTTATCACAGAAAGCCAGCTGGCAGGTCTTGCAGTCTTTCACACTGTTTCTAGGGTTTCTTTTACAAGTACAGTCCACAGCTAGAACTTAATATGATTTCAAACTTAGAAAAAAGAAAAGAGTCTAACAGAAGACAGGAATCTCTGAATGTGTTGACAAAAAGCACCATCAGAAATCCTGAAAAAGCACTTTTCCATGTATTCCTTCTCAGTGATCCTTAGAATCATAGAATGGTTTGGTTTGGAAAGGACCTTTCAGATCATCTAATTAGAGCCCCTCTGCCATGGGCAGGGACACCTTTCACTAGACCAGGTTACTCAAAGCCCCAAAATGCATGTAATTTTGATCCATGGCCTTGATGGCTTCTTCTTTACACTAGAAGGACTTCACAGCAAACTTACCAGAAAAACTGAGGTTCTTATACAAAGTATTTCTTTGCTTCAGTGGCTAAATAAATTTATTCAGCACTATCATTATATGTGCCAATACCCATCGTATCAGCACACATAAAATTATTACTATGCTCACTGACTTCTGAAATATATCAAAACTGTTATTGTTGGGAAGGCCATCATTCTAGATACTTTTCAAATATAGGATTTATGTATGTTTTTTTTCCCCAAGATTTACATTAACTACCCCATGTTCTTCTGATGGCATGTGGCTTATTTTGGCAAGTTTCCCTTAAATTGATTGAGTCTAAGTTTCCATCACTTGTGATCTTTGCACTTTTTAAAGTGTCAGTAAGGCCAGCCAAATATAACCAGTGTAACACAGTACAGTGTGCCTAGAGAGATTTTTAAACTAAGAACATAAGACTGATTTCAAAACTAAACATCTCTCTATTGAAAATAATGAAAATAAATTATTTGAGAAATGGCACATCATTATTATTTTAAGTTGAACTTCCTCAAAAAACTATTTCAAGGCTTATGTGGGGTTTAACAACAGGCATTTGATATAATAAATTCATATTTATTTAATATGCTTAGGTTCCTTATTGTATCTTTTTCTATTTTAATCCCTTTCTTTTCCCAGAAATATTAACAAAAAATATTTGGAACTTATATATCTTCCACTGTTAAAAGCACTTACTAATTAATTGTAGCAGAAGAATGCATGGGGAAAGGTAAAAAGGGTAATGTTGAAAACAACTGAATATACTTGAGGCATATGTCTGAATTGTGAAAAAACCACCACGTACATCCCAAACTGGGCAAACAATTTCAAGCTGTTAACTTGTTTCCTGTGAGAAAATCTACTCTAAATCTAATTTTGATCTGCTTTGATAGATGTTTTCCCTTGAGGCACTATAACTGTAACCATGAAACGAGATGATTTAGGACCTTTACAACAAGTGATCTGAAAGAAGCCAAAAATATGTCCTTCCTGACAGCCAAGAGGGAGAATGGGGTGAAACAGCTCCTTGAAATCTGCTCTCTGCTTCCCTTTAACCTATAAGCAAGTGCCTGTAGGTGGGACATAAAAAGTGCTGCTGAGGGACAGGCTAAAGCTGCAGCAGGTAGTTCCACAATCTTTGTAACCACTGTTGATTTATTTGTGCCATGGAAACAGAGAACAGCTGCTTGATAACAAATTAGAGAAAAAGCCCAAACAGCCACAAAATGAAAACTCAACCAGTCACATTTCCCACAGATCCTTACTAGACAAGCCACCACTTACAAACTGGGCTGCTGCAGTCAGGAGAGGATCTACTGCAGTTTGTGAATTAGTCCAGGGAGTCTTCAAATATTGTCACAGATCTTGTACCATATCTTAGTTTAGAAGTTGTCTCACATCTCAATCCTGGCGGTATAAACATCCCTTAGCAACCACAAAAACAAGTTTGGGGGGGAAATGGCATTGAAAACAAAGCAGAATACTTTTCTACTTTTCTCTCAATAAACGTTAGTGGGAATAAAGGAGGAACACAGCCTGAACTAGAAAACTATTGACCTTGCTCTGGACCACCATTGTGTTCCACAAAGCAATCTGGAACATCTGACCTAGTCCATGCCCCTGGAAATCAATGATTTACCCCCTGTATAAAATAATTTCTGTGCTTAGTTCTTTTATTTTTAATTAATTTTGATGAAAGCTGATATCATCTTTATTTTAATGTCTGGAACCAATGCTAGAGCTTGGCCTCACAGTAAGAACTCCCATTAAGCACTTTTTCTGCAGGGTGAACAGTATGAAGTTTTCTAACTGAGTTTATGCACTAAAGCCATAAATTGGTGAATTACAAGAAAACTATTTGTTCTCATTTCTTTCAGGAAATAAGAGAAACTGTGGTAAAAATAGGTGAGTAGGGTACCTGAATTCCACAGGTGGTCTTGAATCCAATACTTTTTTTCATCCTAATTCTCATCTGATATGGAGTAAACTGTGCTCAGATAATTTTAAAAAATTTGAGATGATGACAGATGAAGAAATACAGCTATAGGTCTGTTCCTTTATTAACATTTGTTTTTGGTTTTTTTTTAACTGCATTTTGTCAAGGACCAGATAAAACTGGAAATCAGAAGCAAAATCAGAAGCAAAACTCATAGATACAATTGCTTGCTTTTACAGAATAAGAAAGAAAACAAAACAGGGTTATTGCCTCTTCTATCTAATAAGAACTTTACCATTTTCCTTTTCAGGGTCTCTCAAATCTTTAACTACTCCTACGTTATATCATCACCAATAACACCAAGAACTTCAAAAGGAAATTCAGTGCTAAACATTTTCTACTGTGTGAAAAATTACTACAGTCGAGAGATGTGAACAGTAAGATGAAGAGAAAGATGATTTAGCCAAAACTGACACAGTACTCAAAAACTAGGAAACCTGTGTTATGTGGAACAGCTCTCTCTGTGGTGAGATACCAAAATAAAGGATTAAGTTAAACTTTACCTGACGCGAGGGGGTAAAAAAAAAAAGTCTCATTTCTTGGGCTTTAAAATAAAAACTGTATTTGCATCTTTCAAGCAAGTGGAATTGAGATGATGGTTTCTCCTAATAATGACAAAAACAGTAAGGCTTGAACAAAGTCAGTGCTGTAGCTGTCCTCATTTAAGCTATTGGAGCTACATTACTCCTGTTCTGCGTGGCTGCCTACCAGAAGCCTAAATTTAGGATTGAAAATTCTTGGAAGGATTTACCATTTCAGACACACAGACTTGGTGAGAAATTAGGGCAGAAAATTCACTCTACAAAATCAGCAGGTTTTGCTGTTTTCTTTACATTCCCTTTTCCTAATTCCCCCCAAAAAAGGCTCAGAGCACTACAAAGTTTTATGATAAAGGAGTGACATTTCTAAGGGCTTCAATTTTATAACTGGTTATGCAGTTTTTGGTCTTCATTATAAATATGTACTGTATCTTCAGATAGATGAATGCTCTTGAAAGAGAAAGCAAGATTAACATTAGAAAGTGAAAAACCCCACAATCCACAAAACCCTACCAAATAACATATTAACAGGAAAACACCCTAGCAAATGCTTTTAAGCATGACTATTTTCTCATGATTTTTGAGGCAAATGTTGAAAAATAATTGTGATAATTCCTGTAGCTACTTAGAATAATGTAGTATATGCTGTTTTAGAGGCAGCTCACGGGCTCAGTGCATAATCTCTGCACACTCCTACCTGATCACTAACCCTGAACTTGAGGAACAAAACACACCTGGAAGAAGATGCATTACAACAAAACAAATAGGTACATAATGCTAATGTGTCTTAATACAGTAAATCACCCTTTCTAAATGGCCTTATTTGAAAAATGTATCCTGTCTGCACATGTCCTACAGCAGTCTACACTAATAAAATTACAGGCTAGTTTTCCATGGAGTGCTTGTCCCATACAGGCATGAGGCAGATGAAAAAAAAAAACCAAAACAGAATTAAGTTTCATGGATAATCTCAAAATTGAGAATGGGACATCATAATTTATTTTTTGCCCTGAAAAATAAAAATATTTTGGGGAAAAGAGTGCTAAGTATGTTTTTTCCAGGCAATAGTGTCTTCAACTGTTTTTCCTGTGTATTTTGGAATGGACTATTTCCTTTGTCATAGTAGCAATAAGGAGGTTTAAAATAAGCATGAACATAAATGTATTTGCAAGGAGTACATGAACTGTAATAAAAGAGTGAGAACTTACTGTCTTGCTGATGTAATTTGTGCTGATATTCATACACTGAAGTCCTTCACTATTGCAGCAACCTCCACATCTGTAGATGGATACACATGGGGGTTTAAAGAAGGTGTTTGTAGTTGCTCCAAACTCTTTTCCCACATCCACACACACTTCACGTGGCATGCACTGAGTTTTTCTCCATTCAGTATCAATACCTGCCAAGTTATAGGGAATTTCATATGTTATAAAGTAACTGCTTAAAATCAAAACTGTCCCGCAGTAAATCAGGATTCCTTTTTAAACTTCAAAACCAGAATATGAATTTCTAGAGTCACACCCTTTAGTCAGTGGAACACACATCTCTCTATGTTACCTTCTAGCTGATTTTTCTTCTTCACAGGGACATGACATATCATCAGGGACAAAAAAAACCTCACAGTGGAGCTAAAAGGGCACCTAACAGGCAGGGGAGACCTCAAAGCACAGAATCACAGCCTCCTAGTGTTGGAAAGGTGACCTATAAAGGCCACTTGTCACCTACTCCAATCCCCTTGT
This sequence comes from Luscinia megarhynchos, assembly GCA_034336665.1. NCBI lineage: Eukaryota > Metazoa > Chordata > Aves > Passeriformes > Muscicapidae > Luscinia > Luscinia megarhynchos. The sequence continues at coordinate 34,553,978 of CM067566.1, read as the reverse complement.
AATGAGCAAGAACATCTTCAAGCAGGTCAGGTTGCTCAGAGCCCCATCCAAACTTGAATGACTTTGAATGTTTCCAGGGATGGGGCATTTACCACCTCACTGGGCAACCTGTTCCAGTAATTCACCATCCTTACAGTTAAAAAAAATATCTTCCCTTTATCTAGTGTGAATCTACTTTCTTTAGTTCAAAATTATTACTCCTGTTCTATCACAACAGGACCTGCTAAAACACCTCTCCTCATCCTCAGACCCCCTTTAGGTTCTGGAAGGCTGTTAGAAGAGCTCCTGGGAGTCTTCTTCTCCAGGCTGAGCAGCCCCAGCTCTCTCAGCCCATCTTCATAGGAGAGGTGCTCCAGCCTCTGAACATCCTCACAGCCTCTTCTGGACCTGCTCCAACAGGTCCACATCCTTCCTGTGCTGGGGACCCCTGAGCTGGACACTGTGGACACCATACTGCTGATGGGTCTCACTTCAGCAGAGGGAGGGGCAGAATCACCTTCCTCAGACTGCTGGCCAGCAGCTAAAGCTGCACATGTCCTTTCTTCACCTGGGACAAGTCTCATTCTAAGTAAACTCTGCACTTTAGTACTGCTCACTTCTGCGAAGTAATTTTAACCAGCCCCATGCAGTACTTCCCTTGGATACAATATGTTAGAATTGTTAAATTTTAAACACTTAATGTGAAATTAGTTTAAATACATGCTTATTTTTTTAACTAGAAGGGTACAATTTAAAGCAAAAGCTTACTATTTAGCAATTATGTACAGTATGTGACTTAACCTGATGGATGATTTTTGTGTCCAGATTTTGCCCAAACTTGTGTGGATAGACTTCGCATCATGTTATACAGCGTTTTACTAAATATAATCTTACACTAAAGAGCCTCAAGACTTGAAGCTGTACATGTCCCTTTATTCCCTTTTGGCACTAGATTTTGGTAAGCTATTCAACAAAAATGGAAATTTTGAATTTTAAATTCTCCATTAAGGTACATGATTTCCAATATCATGTCAAAAAATGCACCTCCTGCTCTAAATCTTGCATTTCTCTTTCTACAAGCACTTGCTTAAACTGTAAGTTAATATATTTTCTTCCAAGCTATCTGAAACACTGGAAAGTATTTAAACACATTGGTTTGAAAACTGTTTTGCTTGTTTCAGCACAACATCATTACAACTATTCACTTGTAACATGAAAAAAAGTGGGTGATTTGGTGTTCCAAAGCCATAATGCCTAAGAGAAGAAAGCATTACCAGGCATGATGCAATTTTCAGAAAATTAGAAGAAATAGTTCAATGAGTCCAACTATTAGCACCCTCTTTCCTTTCTGCAAAATTTTTGCAGCCTCTACAAAGTAGGATTCTTTATGCTTGAAGACAAGCACTTCACTTTCTCTACTGAGCTGATGAAGCACTTTCTTACAATGGACGTACCTAAAATATGTCTGCAGAGTGATGTTTCATTATGAAAGGCTGACTATCAAAGATTTTATATTATAGACAACACATCCCACCCATCAAACTGCTGAGGTTGGCTTAATGACAATGCTTTTAAAATACTTTTGACACAACTGAAAAGCCTTCGAGTTTTCATTTATTGTGTGTTGGAACGTGGACTGTGCTCTGTACTTACTTTTCAGGATCTCTGCATTATAGTGTGCTGCAGCAAATTTCAAGGAATCATCTGATCTTGTGTCAAAGCTGGAGTGTTCCCTGTTGTGCTGCCAGCCTCCTCTCCTCAGCTGACATTTGAACATTTTCCAGTATTCTGGGTAAAGCACTGTCATGAGTTCATCCACACTGGACACAGACCTCAACTGCTCTTCCAGGTCTTTGCTTCCATGAGCCTGCCAAAGTAACATGCAAGATTAATCACTTTCTCCAGTACACAAGGTTTGCTGGAAACTAGCCTGAAAAGTAACACTGTAAAATAAAGGGGTCTTCATTATAAAATCTCCTTCTGTCAGTCAATGTCAATGTTATTATATTGACAAATAATGTAGTAAATATAACAAATGTTTTGCTTCTTCCACCACTTCTTTACCACCCTTGTTGTTCAAAATATCTGTGTGAGAAAGAAGCTATAGAATTAAGACTATACAAACACCACTTGCAGTCATTTTTTAAAAAAGCATTTTTATTCCAAAAAGATAAATTTTTGTGATAAAATTTAGAATGCTTAAACCCCAAAATATTTAAATTACGTTCATGTTGTTTAATATCATTTACTCCTAAAGCAACACCAACTTCTTCCACTTTTCCCTTAGCCCTGAAAAATCAAAACACCAAGAAATGCGAAACCAGTTAAAAAAACCCAAACAAAGCAAGCCTCAAATCCTGAAATCTCGCTTTCTTATTCTCTGGCCTTTACACAAACTCAGTGCAACTGCAGTTTTCTAAATGACTGGGATTTACATTCCAGTTTATTGTTTATCAGGAAGATTCCTCTGTTTGTCTTAGATGAAACATCAAAACACTGGAGTTTATCCCCTGCCCACCTTTCTCATCCATGAACTGTTGGCTTCCCAAAGGGAAAGGAAAAAGAAGAGTATCAAAGAACCTTGAGCCACTTTCTCAGCCCACATGGCCCTTAGATGGCAGTATGAGACACAAAATATAGAGGAACACTTTGTACAAAATGCATCAACTGGCTGGAGATTCTCTACAGTTTACTACAAAACTCTTGCTCTACACAAAAAACCACCAGGCTGTAAGAGTGTAAAACACAACTAAACGCAGAAATACAAAACTATATGAACTGAACTTTACAATTTCTTATTCAACTCTCCTACTAACAGAAAAGAAACTCTTTCAGTTCAACGATTTTGAACATTACGTGAGTAAAACAGGTAGTTCAGAACTTGCCCACTCAAATCAAAACTGCTTCTTGTCTCACAAACAACTATAAGGGTGTAAAATGGCTTGTATGGCTGCATCTACTCCCTCATCCTGTGTCAAATACAGCAGAAACCCTTCAGGATAGGGCAAATTCACAGAATTCATTTCTGTAAATACAGTTATGTATATAACTGTGAAGGGGATGAGGCACTGGAACAGGTAACCCAGAGAAATTGTGGATGTCTTATCACTGGAATTGTTCACGGGCAGGCTGGATGTAGCTCAGAGCAACTGAGCTGTAGTGAAAGATGGCAGGGGACCTGGAGTTAGATGATCTTTAAGGTCCCTTCCAACTCAGGTCATTCTGTTACTCTATTCTATTACTCTAATAGCAATTTAAAATTTATTTTATTTGATAAAGTGTTATCAAGTTAAAAAAAAAAAATGTTTTCACTGAAGTCTCATTAACCACAGTGTCCTTGCAGATGACTTTGTTCAGGGAGGTTTCAACAACCAAGCTGTTGTCCCATAAATGTGCCCATGCAGGTCTTCATCTCTTTCCTTGCCACCATAGGAAGGGCCATCCCTGACCCAAGCCATCCCTCCAACAGTTTCTGAGAGCTTTGCCTTCAAATTTAATGATAATGCAAAAAATTAACTTCACTCCCCATCACCCCTGCTCTCCTTAGGGGATGCCACTCAGGGTCTCAGCCAGTGGGTCACGGACAAAAATCCAAGCTTAACAAACAATTTAGCTACTCACTGCTTGCAGCACCTGAGAGGAGAAGTGCAGGGTCTGAGGAGCCTCACTCCTGCCAAACTGCTCCCTGAGGGTGCTGCAGCACATGGCCCCTGAGCAATGGGAAGAGAGTTGCTGCACCAGCACAATGCCAGCGCTGCGGATGTGTGTGCTTGCCACGTGATGGGAATAAGCGTGGCACAGCCCGTGTATCCTGTCACAAGGCTGGAACCAGTCTGTTATGTAAAAGGCACAGGAATAAAACCTGTGCTTAGCCATCCAGTGGCTGATCCTAGGAAGTCCTAGCAGATCATGGGGGTAACACAGAAAGAGAGTTCAACCAAAGCTTTGCCACTTTTGATGAATCCTTAAAAGCCTGTACAGCCCACAGTAGACAAAACATTGACTGTTGCTGTTGCAGATATTCAAAGTACAGGCCCAGAGCATCAGGAAAATAAATAATGAAACTCAATATTACTTTGTTGATAAGAAGTCAGGCATGGAGCAGGAAAGTGAAATTGTTAGAAATAATGCATGCTGATTAATTCCACTTTATAGATTAAGGAAGTAGAGGCTGGCAACCAGTGCAATGGAAAGGGACCTAGGGATTCTGGTTGATGGCAAGTTGAACCTGAGTCAGCAGTGCCCTGGCAGCCAGGAGGGCCACCCATGTCCTGGGGACATCAGGCACAGCATCACCAGCCAGGCAAGGGAGGGGATTGTCCCACACTGGACACAAGGTCGGTGAAGAATCTGAAGTGACTGAGAGCACTTGGTCTGTTCAGTCTGAGGAGACTGAGGAGAGACCTCATGGTGGTTTTCAACATCCTCAGGAGGGGGAGCAGAGAGGCAGACATGGATCTCATCGCAAGACCAGCGCCAGGATTTGAGGAAAGGGCAGGAAGCTGACTGGGGGAAGTTTAGTTTGGCTCTCAGGAAAAGGTTCTTCACCCAGAGGACGGCTGGGCGCTGGAACATGCTCCCCAGGGAACTGGTCACAGCACCAAGCCTCTGTGAGTTTGAGTGTTTGAGCAATGCTCTCAGGTACATGGTTTGACTCTTGGGGCTGCTGTGTGCAGAGCCAGGAGCTGGACTTGATGACCCTGATGGGTCCCTTCCAACTCAGCTTATTCTACGATTCTCTGAATACTCAATATAAACAAAAAGAAAACAATTTCTGGAGCAGATATATAAAATTACTCTAACCAACAACATTATTGCATCTGAAGTATTTTCTGCTTAGCTTAATAAGCTATTTGCTTGTAAAGATGGCTTCAAACAATTTGATCACTAGAGGACTTTTGTTCTCTTCCAATTTAGAATGAAAAAGAGAAGGAAATTGATATATCTGTACTAAATACAGTACACCTAGTGCCCAGAGTTAGGGAACAAAAAAAAAAAAAAAGAGAAAATATATGTTGATTTTTCAATATGCTTACCGTGTTACCTTGAGATACAGATCAACGATCTCTTCCTGTACATCTCTGCATTTTTTAACTGCAGCAAATTACTCTCATCTGTGAAAAACTGTTTAGAGGAACATTTGTTTAAGGAACTTGTGATTTAATTTTGTAGAACAGCCAAACATCTTGTTGACATGAGCATCAAATGAAATCCTAAGTTCTGGATGATTACAAGAATGTGTCCTGCATACAGGATAAGCATCAGATCATTAAGGATCATTTCCTAATTTTTAAGGGAAGAATGAATCTGCTTCTGTAAATATAATAGTAGTCTGGCAACATTTTTTATTTTGTGCAAATTTTGGTAATTTCACAAAAATATACTGTCTTGGTCTGTATCTTTTATTCTTTGCTCTTTTTTAATTACACATTGGCTTGTAGTGTAGGACACTGGATTTCCATTGCAAAACTATTTTGAGACTTAAACACATATTTAGAATATATGACAACACAAAGAAAGTAAAAGCAAAAAAAACGTACCAGAGATGAGAGGAACTCTCATTTTCATTCTTCTTATGCAAGTACAGATTGGTGAAATTCAGAAAGAAATATGGCTATAGCTGCAATTATTCTCACTAAGCTAGCTATTCCCAAATGCTAAATTCAAAGGTGGGGGGGGGGTGGGGTGGGGGAAAGTAATAGAACATTAGCACAGGTTGTAATAGAAATTCTATTAGTTTTAGGACAGAAGAAAGCTTTTTGATAAATTTAAGCAGACAAGTTGATTTTCATATTTACAGGGTGCTCCTGATGAAATCGTGGACCAACTGCTTAATGTTTTACTGGTAATGCATTCTGGGATCTATGTTCTACATTAAGAAGGAAGCAGGAAATAGTGCCAAGAATGATTGCACAGGAATGAGTTTTCTCTATCCCGTGCTTTCTATATTCTTGGCATTCTCAAGTCAGTTAAGGGATTGGGGTTTGAACTTTTTTTTTAACCACCACCACCACCACTCCCTTCATAAGTGTTTATCTCCATCCTCTGGTCGACCATTCTACTATTTTTTGTCATTTTTACCTATTATCAGTGCTGTCCTGAACACCTAAAAATGCTAGAAGGTATATTCTAGAGAATGACACAGATTAAATCTTTGACTAGCCAAATTTTACAAAATGATAGGTGATATTAAGCAAAAAAATAACCTAAAAATACAGGTATGAATGGAAAATACAATAAAGATACACTTTTCCATTTCATTAATTTCACATTTCTCATGAGGAGAAAAGACAAATACATATAAATAAAGGTGCAAAGTTTGATGACAAGTGCTCTCCTGCTATTATTTACTTAACTTCAGAACATTTTGTCCTACCAAAGTGTGTTTTTCACAATGTGGCTTTCCCTTACATGGTATGTCCAGTTTTTTGTAAAATTATGGCTTGCAAGTGAAAGGGAAGTATACCAAATAGGCTCTATATCCATTAACAAAGTCAAATCTATAATAGATTTTCCATGCATTACACTACTTATCTTTCACATGTCCCCAGTGTTGGCCTCTATGATTAATAACAGAGGTCAGAACACTTAATATTTGGCAGCATGCTTGACACAGAATTGATGGTGCAATATGCTATAACAGTACCTTAAGTAACTGTTCTGACTACAGTTGTCAGCTCATTTCATTTTCAAGGATTTTGTGGACACTTCTTAATAGGAAAATGATGACTATAAACCCCTCGATTTTAAGATGCTTATATTTCATATTTATTGATTGACTGAAATGGATTAAAATCAAGTATTTAAATCTGAATGTTGAAATTACTTGTAACCAAATGGAAATATTGCATGAGAAAAGTATTTATAAACACTTCACTTGCATAATAATTTATAGCAATTTTCATGTATTTCAGTGCTAGCTTTTTTAGAAGTTGATGCCAGTTTAAAAAAAAAGAAGATATTCCAATTAAAAATCATAGCTATAGCTGAGAATTAAATTCAACTTTCATGCCCACTTCTATGGTATTACTAAAAAGCCCTGATTTCTCCCATGCACTAATTTGTCGACCAGCAAACTTGGAGGACTATAGTTGCAAATTTTTAAATTACCATTCAATACAGTAACAAAACAGTGCCTTACAGAAGCCAAACAGTAACAGTGAACATAAATTTCATTTCACATCACTTCAAATAAGTAGAAAGATCACTGCAGTTAATATGAACTAAATCAAAACATCATGACAACTCCAGAGAGATTAGAATCAGTCTCTGCTCCAAAGAGCTTACAAAGCACATCAGGCAAACATAAAAAGTAGGAATCAAAGTACAAAATAAATAAATAAAGCACAATGCAGTTCAGACTGTTTTAAGTGACTTCTATTCACTATGGCATTTTAAATACTAAGAATAACACCAGGGAAAGAAAACATAAATGGGAGGGGTGAGGGGAGAGAATGTTCAAACTAGATAGGCAAGGAAAAGTAAATGAGTTTGGAAAGAAATTCAAAAGAATTTGCTAAGAAGGAAGAAAAAGACATTTGCCATAAGGATAAACTTAAGATTACAGAAGTTTCACTTCTATATTATATATTATGTCTGTTTTCTCTTATTCTGACCATTTTTTGGGAGGAAGATGCATAAATAGCTAGAAAATCATCCTAGGCTTCTACTAATTAATTCTGCTCCTCCTGTTTATAAATACAGGTATTTAAGCTGAGTTAGTAGGCAATGTAAAATATCCATGTTAAGGGAAATTAAATTTTATGCATGTCAGCATTTTGTATGGCATTATTTTATTTAGATATTCTTAGACAATACTAGAATATATATCTAAGTTAACAGATTTGCACAAAGGTACTTACATTAAGTCCTTTACTGAAACAACATTTAGCTGCTGCTGTTGAGGTTCTGAAACATGCTTCTTGGCTGGTACTTATTCTTCAAGTACCTGCATTCCTCAGTGGTTCTCAACCGTCACTAAAAAAATGCTAGTACTTTCATATATTCAATGGCAATTACTTATGAAAACACCCTTTTTTAAATCTGAGTTTGAGTTCCCTGGGAAGTGGAGAGAAAAGAAAAAAAACTCTAGTTGCTTCCTAGAGCAGCTCTGTAGGCTGCTGCCTGATTGCTTTAGAAACTTATTTTGGACAGCCAGTTCTCACAGGTTTCTACAAACTCGGGCAATTAATACCATTCCTGATTATAACAGGGAGCAGTTTTCAGAACAAGGATTTGTAGCACCTTAGCTAGACTTTTTTTGGAAGCAATTTCACAACTAGATTATAGTAACAGGAAAGGTTTTGTTCTCTCACACTTCAGCCTGATCTTTAAAATCCCTATTGTTCCAAAGCGGCAGGCTTCAGTGTTCCTAAATCCCTGTAGACTATTTCTAGGAGTACAGCAAATTGAAATTGAAAAATAAAATACAAAAATCAAATCTATTATCAATAGACTTAATTCACTATTTAGGAGCTTTCACTGGATAAGCCCACAAAAAGGTCAAAGGCTGCAAATACATAGGATAACCATTTGCTGTCTAAGTGCAGCTGCATCTGGATTGTTTAATTGATTCAAAGGCTTGTACTGAAGCTTCCAGCTAGCATTACAGATAGATTTGGAATCAATAAGGATTTGGATTATTGCTGCTGAAAGGCTTACATCTGATTAAATCTTGGAGACATCAGGCAGAGCAATCTGTACCAGATGAGATCTGTGTATTGTTTTCTTGGCCATCAGCAGCCCCAGTGACCAGTGGTGACAAATGTGTGGATCACCATGAGGACCAGATGCATGACTAGAAGAAAGGGGAAGCCCTTTGTAAGTAAAAAACATTTGTAAAGTGAAAATAAAGGACAACACTGTGATATCAAGGTGATGAGCAGACACAGAGCCCTGCCAGAAAGGAGACAGCCAACAGAATGAGAATGCCAGCAGGGCCCTGGGGCTGACTGCGTGTGCAAGATGTCTGCAAGACATCTGGGCTGCTGTCACATGGCAGTCCTGCAGAATTTGACACTTTATAAAAACACTATGTTCATTTCGAATGCTTTTAAGCAACTTTTAACTAACGTCGAGAAAAACAAAGCACATAATTCTGAAAAGGAAAACTTGCTCTCCTACTAGAAATCCTCCTCATTAAAAGATCTTACTGTCCTAGAAAAAGATAAAATGTCAGTGAAGCTTGTTTTTTAATATGGTCTGAATATTGCTGTTTTTTCAAAATACCCTACACCCTTTTGTTTTCCTTTCAGCAATCACATGTATCCCATCAAAATCAGTACAAAAGAATAAACTATTAGGCCTTTCAAAGAAGGTTGCTTATTCTCAGTCTTTGCTTTGCTTTCACTGGCATTGCTTTTATTAACAACTGCCATTAGCTTTGTCCAAAAAAATCAGTCTTTTTTTGAAGAACATTATTAACATGGTAGTACTGCAATGAGCTGCCATCACTTGAGCAAGTGTAACACTGGCAGTGAGAATCAAAAACTTTCTCAGTATCAAATTGAGGGTTACTAAGTGGAGAGGTAAAGGGCAGCTCCTTCGTTTTAATTTGAATGCCAGCACATTCTGAGACACTGCTTGAGCACAATACCTGTGCCACATGAGTACATCCCAGACCCTACTCAGTCCTTCAAGAAGGCAGTGGACAGTTTTTATGCCATGTTTTCTGTTCTACAGGCCAATCGTTCATAAAAGAAAATTTCACTAAGGGCAGGAATAGTTAATTGCACATTTGCAAGAACATTTCTGAGTTATGCTGAACACATAGGTTCTCACTGTGATGACACTATTCAGTTTTCAATTCAACACCTTTGCTTCTTCTTGAATTTTTGGAAATGTAGTCATTTATAAGAGGGAAAGATTACATGAACACATCATGCCTTATCATTATTGAATAATTTCTCTCACTATTAAGTAACTTTCCTTTTCACCAAGTTTTTTAAACCACTATTTGAAACACTGAGCAAATATAATTAATCCATGGGCTAAATATTTAGCAACAGGTCATCAAAATTTCTTGAATTAGTTGTACTTTTAAAATGGTTCATAAAACAAATAATTTCACAGGCCATGAAATTAGATCATTGAATTTCAAAGACAAACTTGAACTTTATTCCTAAACAAATGTCTTAATCTGAAAGGACAAGATTTCTGTTTTGTTAAACAAATCTTGCACAGTTTACAGATCTGCACAGGAATATTAATTACAAGACCACCTACTTTGTCACTTTTTAAAAAAATATTCCAACCATAAACACCATACACTACTTAAAATTCAACAAAAAACTAAAGAAAAATGAGCAAGTTATAACACAGTAATTCTATTTACAAAATCCTAGTTTTAAATTATTACAAACAGGTTTTGTATATGTGAAAGAGGAAGCACATAAAGGGCCTCAGAAACCTGTGCATTTTATTAGATTTTAGGGTTTTGAAGTATATGCCATTAAAATTACATTTTTATTGGTTTATGTTATTTAGCATCATGTTTTTTCAGATCATTTGACATAAGTCTATTTAATAAGCCAAAGTAACAAAACAGAGTAACATATCAGATGGATTTTGAAACTAAGGTATTAAATTGTGAGATTTCATTAGTAAAAAAAGTACCAGAAAAAACTTATATTTTTATTACCCAGCTATTACTTAAATATTTTATGTAAAAGATTTTTGCTAATCCAGGCAAAAAGAAAGCAGTCTTCTGAATTTTTTCAGCCTGAGTAGATATACAATTCAGAGGACTTGCTACCCACAACACACCTGTGCCTAACCTGATAATTTCTGTTGGAAATTTGTTCTACTCTGAATTCTTGTGAAATATCCTTTGGACCACAATTTGACACCTGTTACAGATAAGTTATGCAGAGACCATTTGTTTAGACATTGAGCTATAATACTTTTTTTCCCTTTTTGCTTTCCCTGATGGGCTAACTTCATTTCAAAGTACAGTATAAAAATTAGTAGTTCTGCGGAGCTGTCACACCTGTTCTGAACATGGGGAGGAAAAAATAATTTTAAAAAACCCAAGGATCTTTAATCACAAGAAGAGAAATCATGCTTACATATCACTAAAGGAGAAAGCTTTTTGTACCATGTAAAACTTGACAGGTATTAAGAGATTTGCCAGCAAGGCATAAGAGATAGGGAAAGGCAAATGAAACCCTGAGAATGGTAAATCCAAGAACTAAATTGAGACTTGGTCACAATTCCCTTTCATGCAACTAAATCAGGAGAAATAGATGTCGCCCATTATTTTTGGCTTAAATTATTCTGAATAGTGTATTGTACAGCAATGTTACTTAAAAAGGATCAGGGAACATCAGCAGTATTAAAACAGATCCTAATTTTTACTGACAGGACATAGAGTAATCCAATGCTGAACAGCATGGTATCAGAAGAGTTTTTGAATGAGGCTTGACTGCAGAATGAAGTTATTGCAAGAAGTATGCCCTGAGGCATCAACTTCCACTGAATGGCAAGAGACACATAACTCCCGATGGAAGATACAACATTGCATCTTGAAATCCATTATTGCCATTTGCTGCAACTTGTCCTCTATCACCTTGCTGCCTCCATTCTTATCCTGGCCCAGAAACTAATGAAAAATAAAACAGATTTATATGGATTATATATATACTAAAAGGAAGCATACAGAGAGCAGGAGAAAGGAAGAAAGAGGCTCTAGTTATTCCAAGTCTGTGGAAAGTTGTAAGGAAGATGTTTTAAATGAAGCTAAGCATAGTGATAAACCTTACTGTTATACTGAAATATTTACTCATGTTAAGCTTTTAATCGATTCTTAGAAGAAATTTTTTTGATTTAAAAAAATGGGTTTGTATCAATGCATTTTGAAGTCACTTGGCCACAGAGTCTTGAATAGAAGAACTTTAGATAAAGAAACCCAATCAGGTTTGTGACATGAAAACAGTAATGGGAGAAGAGATAAGGGAGTAAAAGTGGGTTAGTACTATGACTATGCAACACCCAGTCACCAGCTCAGAGCATTCTGAGATTTTTGTTCATCAGCAGTAAAGGTACACATCTTGAGATGACAGATTGATACAAAAAGTAGGGGAAAAAAACAAAAAATAGCTCGACTTTCTGAAAAAAATAGATCCTATAATTTTCACTATCTTCAAAATCAAAGGTTCTAGAGATTTTCTTAGATTTTTGCAGGAGAAAGTGTCAAAGCAGAATATCTTATGCAGAGAGAAATCCAACATTCTCTAGCACTACTGGCGACCTTTCAGGAAGTGCTTTTCCAAGCATATGAAACTACTTCCTAAAGACTATCTGGAGAGACTACTAATAATGGTTTTCATACAAAAATTGAATTATACGCACAAAAATGGAATTATATGCACACAAAAATAATGCAGCAGAAGGATTCCTTTGACATTTTTCCCCATTAGCTTATTACACGTACCTTAAAGCACACACATGTATTTACAGGATTGCAGTCCTGGACACTGGAATTTTGGACACACACTTAGTAATACCAAGAGTCCATTGTAGTCACTGAGGTCACCATTTACAGACCAGAGCATGAAACAACTTCTGTTTGTTCTTGCATATTTCTAACATTTCTTTCACTGAGAACAGCAATTTCCTCAATGCTTTAACAGCAGCTCTTTTCAAACAAAGTTGATTCAGACACAAGGAACACATGTCTCATTAGAGTAACTGGCAGTGAGAATGACATTTCTGGTATGCTGAATTAAGTTTTGCTTCAAAAGAAAGTGTTTTGTTTATTTTCAAATTTATTTGAACTAGGATCGCAAAAGAAAGAAAAACATAAATGGATGAATTTTAAGGACATTTTGTTTCATTCTGAAATAGTTCTAAAACAATTTGAAGAGCAATTATTAATTTAACTTTATAAACATGTATGGTAGATGCTATTAGATGTTTTTATTAATTTAACTAGAGGCTATTTCTGACACCTCACACAATAATCTCCCATGGTCTCTTACATTTAAGAAAAGTCAAATAGCTGCCACTCTCACTTATGAGTGGCAAAACCTGAGCAGTATCTATTAAGTTCCTGTTTTTCCTGAGAAGGAACAAAGAAAACAGAACTTGCTGTTTCAAAAGACTAAGATTATAGAAGTGTTGCCTTAATACGTCTCTTTGCAGTTATTTGCACTTGTCATTTGAATCCATTAGAACTTAAACTATGGTATAATTGTATTTCTTTTTTGAGCTGTCATTAAAATTGACTGTGCCTTTAAACAAATGTGCCCAGATGCTCTGGGTACAGCTAATCACAGGCACAAAGGCCCAGTCAAGGTCAGGCTGCAACTTTGTCTCTAATTGCCTGGTTATACATTCCTTGTTCACGCAAATCTTCTACTGACTTCAATGGGATTTTTGTTTAGTGAGGATTACAGGATTCAGCCTCCTAGCTTAACTACTGCATCTATACATCACACTGTGTAATATTGCACTCTGTGTAATGCTTCAGTCCCTACAGTTATAGTATCTGTAGTTTTACTAGACCTAAATATCATGTTGAGCTTTTTAAGACTTTTACCATTCCAAAGCCCTTTCTTTTTTTGGCTCTTCCATGGTCAACATTATGGGACTTTAAAAAATAGTTACCTGGAAGCCAATCTTTGTCTTACTGCTGCTATAATTTTCATTTCAAACATTCTAATTTGCTTTCTAAACCTACTGAACTAACTACTATACCAGCCATTCTGCTAAAACACAGACAGTATGTTTCCTAATCCAAAGTCTCTCTTAAATTCTCAGTTACATTTAAGGTCCTTATTAAAGCAATCTGGCGATTTTTACATGATCTTACCAATGCCCATAATAGCTTTTGTTGACTTCTCTAAATGTTTTTGCTTGCCACAGCATGTTTGTATGATTAATTCTCAATTCCATTTTTTTTACATGTTTACATCGGGTTGCCTGCAGTCTTCCTAGTTTACCCCACAACATATGTTCATGAAACGTTTTTTCATCATTATGCAAACACTACAATCTAGACAAAGTGCATGCCATCATTTTTTATCAGACCAGCTGTACAACTGAAAGACAAGGGTGTTTCTATGTTGTCAGTTCAGGCCTGTTGGTCTCTTCCTCATCCAAACTGAACACATGAGGAAACCCAGACACAGCTGACAAGACAGTTCACTCAAGTGCCTGATTCTAACAGCACAAAACAAAACACCATGAGCTTTTCCCCAGCACATCCCAGCTGCTCTAGAAACAAAAACCCCTTTTGTCACCTCCTGGGGCAAGCACCTGCAGTATCACACTACACAAACTTTTCCAAGGAGCTGAAGCACATACTTTGACAAATTTAAAATCCAAAATGTATTCAAAAACCCCCCAAAAAATCAAGTTTCTCTGAACTGATGGAGCTTCCAAAGCAACAAAACAATAACTATGCCTCAGAGACACTAAATGGGAGCAGAGGGTACTGACAAAATACTCTGAGCTGTGTGTCTGCTCATCCTGCTTTGGGCACCATTGACATTGGGTGGAACCATAACCAAGGGGCCTGAGGGCTCCAGTTTGCTCCCTACTACAATCCACAAAGCCCACCTAGATGGAGCCTTTCCTTCCTTAAAAACGCCATGAACATGAGATACATTTGGTGCAACCCCTGTCAAAATCATGATTAGCTCCTAGCACCTCCCAAAGTAAAGCCTGGCACATGGACTCCCTGGAAAGTCGAAAACACATCAGTGAAACTACAGGACAGCACATTCAATTTACAACTCAGCAACTTCCCCATGCAATCCTATCACAAGGAAGCCAAGCAACTTCATGGAGCTACAGGTTTGTCCAATCAACTTTGATATATGTTAAATCCCCGCTGCATTTGTGTATTTACCAGACAAATTTTTAGGAAATGGGCTTTTCTCCATACTCCTTTTCTCCATACAAGGTCCTTCTGCAAATGTAGTTACCTCAAGCTCTCTGATCCCTGTATTCTAAACTGTCTGCTGGATTAAAGAAAAAAGCACTCATGCTGGAAGCCTTTATACATCACAAACTTAGCCTCTGTCACTGCAAACATTTCAAGCAAAACACCAAAAATAACCCAAGCAAAACTGTCCAGGTAGAAAGCCAAGCACTTACTGGTCTTACCACAGGAAACCATTACTTGACTGTCTTACACCCTGTGAACTCCCTCACACCTGTCATCCTACCTGGGTCATGCTATCTATACTCGTGTTCCCAGTGATATCCTCTCCATTTTTGTAGCACAATAGTTTTGATAGAGACTTAGGAAAAAAAAAGTCTTATGTTAGAGAAACACATGCCTCCTTAATGCATTGTCAAGGAAAATTGAACTATTTTCTTGTATTGGAGAGATGTGCTGGCTAACACTCGATATTTTTATTATGCTGAACATTTAGATTTTTAAATCTATAAACTTGGTTTCTACCCAGGCCCCTGGTCTCTAGCTCACATGAGTCTTTAGGTAACTTCAAATGTTTCTGTTAGCTTCAATTCTAAATATTAATTTCTGACTTGTGAGCAATATGTCAACTGTAAGCCACAGACTGAGAAACACAGATTTTTGTCTTATGAGAGGTCAACATACCAACATGATTTTAATGGCATTTTACT
The DNA here is from genome assembly GCA_034336665.1 of Luscinia megarhynchos. Taxonomy (NCBI): domain Eukaryota; kingdom Metazoa; phylum Chordata; class Aves; order Passeriformes; family Muscicapidae; genus Luscinia; species Luscinia megarhynchos. Next base: position 34,538,405 of record CM067566.1, on the reverse strand, counting down.
GTAATTTGAACAAAATTACTTGAGCAGCAGACAAAAGATGAAGAATTGCTTAAATGAGGATCAGAGGCATAAACTAAAGTGACACACTGGGTAAAGCATATCCATTTAGTAAAAAAGTCTCTAGTGCATTGAAAGCAGCAGCAAATATATAATTGCTTCTCAAGGTTTGCAGTTTCTGTGACATCACTATGTGAGTGATAAGAATACCATTTAATGGGGTTCACTTTCAAGGTTACCTTATGTTCCAACAGAGCTCAAAACAGTCACTGCCAAATGACATACAAACTGGTATTTTTCTTGCTTGAAAGCACATGCTAGTCAGAAGATTTTATCAGCTATTTACTTTAAATGCAAAAGAGCACTTAGCTTCCACTGACAGAAAAGGGATGCAAACTCGGTAAGTTTAGGACACTGCTACAGTCAGCAGGTGCTGGACTCAGAAACAGTAGTTCTATGCAGAAACAGTAGTTAACTTCTAGGGCTTATTTTGATCTTCTTTCAGTAAAGCCTGCCCTAACTCATGGTATTCTGCAGCCTGCATTCAGAACAGAAAATAATTCTCTGAAGTGTCTAGATACATACTTTCCATTCTCAGCCTTTTTCAGATTTTCAAACACTCAGTATTTAAGGATGGATCCACAACCACGTGTAGCTCAATACCAACATTTCCTTAGAGCATTCCTTCCATGAGTTGCCTAAAACATCTCACCACTACCTTTAAGATCAAATGATACATGCATTGGAGTCTCCCAGCTCCGACTGTCAAAGCTATTTGTGCTTACTGGTTCTGCCCACAGATAGATTCCAATGCTGCCAGACTCAGCACCCTTCTCAGGGTAGGGCTAAGTGCTCCTTCTTAGGGCTAAACACACTTGAAGGCAGTTTTGAAGAGCATGTGGGCCTTCCTTATATGAACAGTAACATTTCATGATACTTTCCCTGTACAAAATCAGTACAAGAATCACATAGTAATCAGATTAGTACAAAATCACACAGAAACTGCAGGAAATACTGGAAAAGGGAGCAATAAGTGTTCCGTTCCTAGAGCTTTGCCCATATGAATTCATTGAGATAGCCATGCCAGGCAAACAGCATTAGCAGGCAGAATTACACCTGTTCAGTAGTACTTCCAAATTTAAAGCCATAGAACTTCAGGTAAAAATAAACAGAAAGTGGTCTTTAACTGACTATACCAATACTCCTGACAAAAGGCCTTACATCTGCTAAAAGAAGGTAGAAGTTACACTTGGTATCATATCCTGAATCAGAAGGTATAGCATATCAAAAAGATGTTGATTTGACATTATATTTGAAGCGATTGTCTCTGGATTTATACTTAATCTGTTTTTCAGAAAGCATGAGCTATTCTAGATAGAAACAGATGTCAGAAAATGCATTGTCAGACAGGAAATATGGCACATTATTCTAAGAAAAGGCTTGCTTATGTTTTTATTCAAAGAAAAATTTAAAAAGACAATGCAGCATAGTCAAGTCCAGCAAAGGTATAAGTGGCATAAATGAATATATAGTTATTTATGCTATTCTTTCATGACTTCAGATTTATCACATATATTAGTGACTCCCATTTTCATGATTTTGATATATTATTGGGTCACACAGTGGTATTTTTGATAAGTAAGGGAAGAGTTAAAAACTTCAAAATATAAATTTCATTTAAAAATCTCCCAAACACAGATTTATGAGCCTAGTTGGGAGGGGGGGAAATGTGTGTAGGGTTGTTTTGGGGTTTTTTTGGGGGGGGGGGGGGTGTCTTTCTTTTTTTCTTGTTTTGTTTGCTTGCTTATGGCCAACTAGCACTGGCTACTTTCTAATGATCCAAGAATAACAGATTGGAAAGGTTCCCAACAGCCATCTAGTCCAACATCCCAATCAAACTTCCAAAGACAAAAAATTCACAGTATCTTTTCAAAACCAGTTCTATTGCTTAATCATCCCCATAGAAAACGTTTTTCCCCTTTGGAAGGCAATCTTGTTTCAACATATGATCACTGTCTCTTGCCCTAAGCCTGTGCACGTCAGTGAAAAGCTTGGCTCCATATCTCAAGTAACCTCTAAGTGGAAGATCACTATTTGGTCCAGTCCTCTCAGACCCTTCTTATAGTGCAGATGTTTCACTGCTAGACTCAAACAAGCTTATTAACATCTTTCTTGCTGTTTTTTCTTTTATTTTTCCTTGTTATTACTCCACATGTGGTTTAACAGTCAAATAGAAGACAACCCTTCGCTCAATTTAGTGGCCACACTCCTCTTGAGGGAGCCCAGGATGCTCAGTCTGCATGGCTGGCAGGGCATAATACTGGCTGATGTTCAGTTTAACCATCCACCAGGAACCCCAAGTCCCTTCCCACAGAGCTGCTTCCCAACCACTGAGCCTCAGCCTCTAGCATTGCAAGGAGCTCTTCCATCCCAGGTTAAAGGCTTGCATTTGTCTTTATTGTATCTCATCAGATTCCTGTCAGTCCATTTTTCCAGTGTACCTGAGTCCCTCTGAACAGCAAACCTGCAAGGAAGTCTATCAACTTCACTGCCTCCACACCTCCAGTTGCTACACAAAAACCATGAAGGAGTTCTGTCTCACCACCATGTACCATCTTCTCCTATAACTCTCAAAGATATGAAAAGGTGCTTAGAGCACATCAACACCAAGGTTGTGGGTTTGATTCCTGTATGGGTCATTCACTTTAGACTTGGACTCAACAATCCTTGGTGGGTCCTTTCCAACTCAGAATAACATGTGACTCTGTGACTGTAGCAAAATAGGACAAATCCCAGGAGAGGGCTCTCATCCACAAATCTAGTAACTTCATCAGAGAGTCCGATCAGATTAGTCAAGCATGATTTACCCTTGGCATTCACAGTCTGACTCCAAAAATATCCCATTTAGCAGTTCTCTAATTAAACCCAAAGTTGGCTCTTTTCACAGGCAGGATGATACTCTGCTACTTGAATTCCTCACATGAGCTTTAGTAATTCATGGCTGCTTTAAGCCAAGGCTGTCTTTGATTATTGCCTTCTTGGCCAGCTCTTTATTTGTGAGGACTCTCCACTCAGATATATTGCACCCTCATTAGCGTCCTTTTGACAGTCTCCAGAAACATCCTGGGCTGCTTTAATGCACTGCCCTTGCAGCAGGCAAGAGGGAGGCTAAAGCCTACCCCAAGAACAAGGGTCTCAGAGCTGCTTAAGTATGATGTTGTCCTATTGTCATACTAAGCAAGTGATCTCTAAAACACGCTCCCCATTATGTCACCCATACCTGCCCCTCCTCTGATTCTAAGCACCAAGAAACCCATCCCCTCAAACTGCTTCTACTTGCAAAGGAAAACCCCCATTCCTTTCTTCCCTGCCAGTCTTTCTACATCCATCCATCATAGTTGTTGCAACAATGCCTTATTGATGGGTCTGCATGCAGAGGTCTGTCTGCTCCTGATTGATTCCTAGGTTCTGTGCATCTCTCTGCAGGCAATTCTTCTCTGACAGTCTATAAACCAGAAGATTTATGTTTTGCTTTGGAGTTTTCTTCCTCGGATTTGACCATCTGCTGATAGTACTTTTCTGTATGTCATCCAAATTTTGATTGCTTTCTTCCAACAAATATTTTTCCTTCTCTTTAAAAATCTGTGTCCATCCTTCTCAACTTCACTAACAAAACTTTAATTAAAAAGTGTGTACAGACAATCTCACAAAGTTTGTCTGTCAGCTAACACACTTTCAAATTTGCACTGCTGATTTGGGAAAAGCTGTACTGCTGTAAATTAAAATTATAAAAAACTGTAGAAGTTTATGCCATAACATGTGTCACATATAAAGGCAATGGGAGTAATGTTTTTTTCCTAGCCAAACAAGGATAAAATCTCATCTAACATGGTGAGTTTAAAGACCAGAACTGAATACTGAAAATATTACCTGAGATTGAGCAAACATCCACAAAAGGAAAGCTATCCTCCACTGGTGCTCCAATTGCCTGCTTTAAAAGTTACCCTGGGAATATCTACAGATTGCAGTACTGACACTGCCTAACTCTATTTCATTTGGCACAGGATACACTCTGGATCAGAATGCAGGCACTTGAGCTGGGAGGTGCAGTTGACTCTCTTGATGGACAAGAGGCCTTGACAGAAAATGTTTCCTAAGATAAAAAAATCAGCAGGGCCTAAGCTCTGCTAAGGCTATTGACCAGCAAGACATTGAAACATTAATCAACAGTGAGGATCACTAGCCTCACATCTTGGACTACAACTCCACTTCCTTGGCTAAGCCTGCAGAAGAGCTTTAGAGAACAGTAATACAGGCTCATTGCAGGCTACCATTTATAAGAAAGTATATGCAGTTTCTCTTCCAGAAAGTAAATTGATTGATGGTAACTTATATTTGTTTAGCAAATGGAGGTCACTTAAAAAACAAGGTGTTATTGACCTTTACGGTTAGTTAAAAAAAGCTCTGAGAAGAGGAATAGACACAATTCAATGTGCTGGAACAAAAGTGTTAATGTTGACTACTGAATGAAAACTCTATCAAACAACCCCCACTGATGAGTTATTGCTATTATATTGTAAAAAAATAAATAAATAAATCATAGACTTGCAGTCATCCACAGCTCCTCCTAAAAATACGCAGAATCCAAATTTCCAGTTGAGAATCTTATTTCATCCAGACTTAATTCTGAGCACATTTTTTTTTAATTACACCAAGGAGATAATCCCCAAGGCGAAAATAAAAGTGATATAAATGTCTGTAGGGATGGGGTACAGATTAGCCTTCATTTTAAATGTATTTTTGAAAAAAACCTTTCTATTACTAGGTAACTATTCCTGTATTTATGTAGACTCTTTAGCAACACCTTGTACCTGTTAAGTAAAAATTCCTATTGCTTGGTTAGAGAAACTTTTTTTGGAAGCCAGATCATAGCACAGAAAATGGCATAGAAAAAACCAAAGATGCAGGACCAAAAGAGGCTGTGTTCCTCACCATTCCATGAAGGCTCTCTTCAAAATTCAGACAAAAGACGGTTATGTACATTATAAAACTGCTAGACTCAAAATCAAAATTATTTCTATAGCTAAGTTCTGTTCATTTACAAACCTGGAATGAAAAGGCAGCCTAATCCCTTTGCTAGAAGGGCCTGCAAATCAAAACACATAATTGAAAGAGCCATTCTATCTTTCTGGCTGTTGTGACCAGAGCTACACTAGTGGAGTTGTGACTATTAGCAGCTGAAGATCTGGTCTTCCAATTTAAATTCTGTCTTGACTTTGAGTAATTCTGTTGAGGTCACTAGAACAGGGTTACTCAGGACATAAATTTGCCCCAAGGGCTTTTGTTGCCTGAGATATATTTATATTACATTAATGTATAAACAGAAAATGCCTAGCAAGTTCCAGTAAAGCAATTAATGTAATTAGTTTGTAACTTGTGCTTAAGTCTCTCAAGGGTTACTGAGGGTCAAATTAGGGAAACATATTTCTGAAAAGCACAGGTTCTAAAATAACAAAGCTTCAGCTTACATCTCTAAGTGGCAACACCTCTGTATTTTGACTTCTAATAATCTTTTTAAAGAGTAAACAGATGCAAATGACAGAATAAAATATCTGAAATGATGGAATGCCATATTTAAAAGCAAATGATAATTTTGTGTGCTTCCAGGAATAAAAATGCTTTAGTTAATTTCTACTTAATTGTCTACTGTTTACTCTCTTTAACCTCTCCTGATCTGGAGTTTAAGGTTCAGTAAAACTTGCACCACATGAAGCACACACTAGTTAGCAGGATTGGGCCTAAACATTAAATGTTAGTGGACCACAGCAAGCTGTTAAAGAAACTGATGCCACTTGTCATACACATGAACTGAGTAGCAATGTCTTACAAGCAGCAGCATGGTTTCATTTAAAAAGGCAAAAATTATGTAACTTGAAAGGCTGAGAAACACTGCAAGATACTCATTATCTATAAGAATGTCAGGGAGAATATTTTTATTAACTAAACCTGTCTGAGAACCCTAAACAGCCCCTAAAATATAATTACAAATAAACTATCAAAGGTCACCATGGACCATTTGTTCATTTGGATAACAACACAGGCAGATACCAGCTGCTGATAACTCTCATTTATTGAATTTATTAACAAGCTGCAGGTATGTGCTTGTTGCATTTCATGACTGTGCATATTGAACAATTGTTTTATTCCATTTTACATAGTCCACAACCCTTTACACTATGCAAACACATTTTATTTTTAGATCTTGTTATATCACACATGACATTTATCAACATGTCAATTAGTTACAGAAAACTGAAAAGAAAGAGTATAGAAATGCAGTCTCCTTAAGGGCTAAAGAGACCAGATAAATCATGAGTTTATGACAACTACTTGTGGCATGTAGTTCACTAGATTCATCTGACAGTACATCAAAACTGAATTTTTTCATGCCAAATATGTAAATCTGTTATTTAACAGTTGCTAACACAGCAGGAACTTTCAAAGTGGAGATAAAAAGGAATAGAACAAACAGACTCAAACAGACTTATGTTTTTGTTAATGTAGCTCAAAACAGGATGCTTCCATATACAGCTAGAGTATCAAGTGATGTGAGCAGCCAAAACCACATCAGCTTTAATGGAGAAAGACAGAAATACATATTTCTGAAGCACGGGCAGAAATGGAAAAATGCTTTTGATCTAGCTCATGAAGAATAAACCCTGACAATACACATTTGGGATGCTGCTCTCAGGTTCCATTATAGTATTATAGTGCAATGTTTCTAATTTGTTTGTGTAGATATATTTCTAATTTGTAACTGCAAATACAAAGTCCTTTGAATTAAAAAGGAATTCAAGCAAGTCAGATAGTTCACACTGAAATAAAAGGAAATATTATTGTTACTGATTTACAAAGGAGTAACAGCTGGCTCTTATTATGTCTGTGTACTACATCAATCACCAAAAATACAAACTCCAATAAATCTACCTTATGTCCTTATAAATATAAAGCTGTTTTTCCTTTCCTAGACCAGATTGCTAGCTTATGTAAAGTAGTACAGCTCTAAATCCAGCTCTCTATCTTCTAATCAGTTCAAATTATGTACCAGACATAAATTTATCTAGTTTAGCTTTTACAGATGGGGGTGGATTTTGGTCTTTTTGTTGTCCTTGCTTTTTAATGCGGGTTTTTGTTTGTTTGGTTGTTTTTTTTTAACCAAGTGATTGACTTCCACAGAGAACACGAGACATGGTACCAGTAAATCAGAGTATCAGCGAAGTACTGCTCTATCAGCAATAGATGCCAATTTGTGCATCATTAGCTCTACTACAGCATGTGCTGTTTTTAAACAGACACTGCAACTGGATAGTGGCAGGAATAAAAGAATAAAGGCAGTGGAAAGAACGTTAACCACAGAAAGATGAGCAGGACTTGGCCTCTCATGATCCGACCACCCAATATATGGGACATCAGTACTGAGAAACAAACGTGCTTTAACTCTCCCATCTGATGAAGGAAGAATGAAGCAGAACAGATTGTCCAGCAAGTTTCTGTTAAGAGCTTATCACCATTTTCAGTACAGAGGATAGAGCAACTAGAGCGCAAATATTTCTGTAGTCTACTCAAACTACATGGGAGGACTTAATCCAGACTGTGAAGAAGGAAATAGTTTCCCATTAATTAGAGAATTAACCCTCAAAGGAAAGTTGATCTTCTACCTAATCAGGAGAGAAGCAACTCATAGACAGATGGTGATGAGAAGACATATTTATGTCCTTTAGTCTTTACATTCCGGTTTAAAAAGGTCACTTGTAACCAGGCAGCTGACATGGCTAACAGAGTAACAAAGAGCTTCAACTAAAAGCGGGAAAGCACTCTCCTGTGTGTTAGTCTGGATGCTGTAAAAATCAAATTACTTTGTCTAGTTTTCTCTAAGATACTTTCAATTTTGTCAGAAGGAATAACAGAGCTATTATTGCCATCTTTGAGAAGAACCAATCTGGAGGACTGGTTGTTTCAGGAGACTAGAAAAGAAAAGCAGAGTTCCTACCCCAGGCTCAATTCCAACTGCACAAACAGTAGAGTAAATGATAAACAAACAAGTTATTTGCAAGTTCTTAGGGAGGAAAATTAAGAATCATTCTTATCCCTTACCCCCCAAAAGATTGTAAACATCTATTACAGCTGTGTGCAACACACCAATCACATCAAATTAGTATCATGATCTTTTCCTGTTGTGGCAGGGAAGTGGTTTCCTGATAAGGAAGAAGCAATATGGATTTGATGAATTAGGATAAACCTTCTACATGGTACTAAGCAGCGTTGTCACACTGTCACATGGGGAACCCAGCCTCACTGCTCCCAACACCCTTCTCCCAACCTTGCACCATCTCTGCCTGCACAAGCAGCCACAAGTCAGATCCAGATAGCCTCTGCTGCAAGACAGATCACACATACCTTTAAACTCACTATTTCTGCAGCCTAAATAAAGTCAGAAACCAAAACCTGATTGAGTTGCACGACACCTCTGTAACTTCCCCAAGCCCTGCCCCCACAATCCTGCCCCATGCATGGTATTGAGAAGTTCTGTGCTCAAACAGACCTGCTAAAAGCTACCGATTAGCAAACTCGGCCTTTTCTCCAATGTGTTGCACTGTTAAGGACAACAAGAAATACAAACAGTTGTCATGGAGCTGCACTTCCTCTTACAATTCTTCTTGAGAAAAAAATCTGTGCAATTTTTTCTGCCAGTTCAGTTTTCTTGGAAAGCTTGTGACCTCAGTGTGAATTACAAGCCTCATCTTGTCCACTCTGTAATTTATTTTGACTTTAGTAAGGCTTTTTCCTTGATATTCTAAGACGCAGGAAATATGGTCTAGAGGAAGTTACTACAAAGAGGGAAGCAAAACTGCTGGAAAACTGTACCCTATGCTGTTTGTCAGTGTTTCACTGTCAAAGTGAACACAGCTGTGTTCACTGTCAAAGTTAACACACTTGCTGCTGTGCAATTGAACACAGTCTGTGTTTGGGTAGTTGAAGAGGGAGATGCTTACCAAAATATGCTTCTGACAGTGGCAGGCTGTAAAAAGTTTGGACGACAGGATCAGAATGCAAAAGAAACTTTGCCAATATAAGATATACAGGAAAAAAAAAAAAAAGATTGAGATTTCGTTGAGACACTTCTATTCTTCAGAGTTTTTTTTAAGTTCACTACTTCAAGCAGGAATACTCAACTGGACAAACACAACTGAAGAAGTTCTAACTTTGCAGCAGCTCTCTAGTGAAGCCATCTATGAGTCACAAACTGAACATGAGTTAAAAACTAAAAGGAACACACTAGAGACCAGTGTTTAGTCTAAAGAAGAGGAGTTGGAGGGAAGTTTAGAGCTAAATACAAGGAAAGAGGAAATAAGTAATGTTCCATATCCACATTATCTTGGACAAGAAGTAACAGATTTATACCTAGAGCACATGCTATTTACACTGGATATTGGGAAAAAGAATTCTGCTGAATCAACTTGTTTTCTAGAGATCTAAAAGGGAAGCTATAATAACCAAATTGGCCTTCAGTCTGTTAATAGTATCCCTTTGCTGGGCCATACAAAGACTTTTTTTGAAGCTTTTCTGTTTGCTTTGAATCTAGCCAGCGTCTTGCTTTCTGCCAGTCTTGTCAGAAAACAGTACTGCTGCAGCTGAAGTCAGGAAAGCAACCAAGACAAACTTCTCTATGGAACTAGATGAGCATATCTCATTAGCAATTGTGAATATTCAGAGTACATGCAACAAATTAAGGACATGTTGATTCAAAATTTCTTTTACTGTGAAGCTTCAGCTAGACCCAGTGGACCAAGTAACTCCTTCAAAATTCATGTGGACAGCTCTACATGTGAATCTGATTCCAAGAAAAGGCATCCTTTTGTGTAATTACATATATTAGAAGGAAAACACTGTTGGTCAAAAATTCCCAAGAAATAATCCAATAGACTGATTTTTCCTTAAAGGTGTTGGATATAACCAGCCAAAAAAATTGCCTTGTGAAAATACATAAAGTACTTATAATCTATTACTTTGTGTTGCAGTTACAAAACAGCCTAACAAATGTTGTTTTGAAACGTGTTCCAAAATCAGGACTCTCTCTACCATATTGTCACCCAGTAGTTTAAGAGGATGGGGGAGAGGAAGGGAGTAAAAGGAAAACAGATCTTTTTCTGACTAATGAATCAATTCCAAACACTTCAAAATGCAGGAGCTCTTTCTTTCTTCTTTTGTTTTCTTAGTAAGTTGTGCAAAATTTAGAATTACTTTCAGACAAAATACACTTCAATCTTGTAAGGCCACATACGTAAGTGTATATAAAAGCAAACATGAAAAAAAGTAAATCTAATTAGCTTTTAAGAAGACAAGACACAAGGGGAGCCACAACAGTGAAATGTAATCTTTCATGAGCAGAACACACATTGCTGACTACCTTTCCCATTCATGAATTCAGATATAAGCCATCCATCCCTGTGATGGGTCTATATAAAAATGGATCTATGGTTTAGCTATAAAATAACCCTCCTTTGTAGGTTGCATCAAGCAGACATTCACCAGAAGCCAATTCTTTGTGTAAGAGACACTTGATTTACTTGACATGGCTGATTTTAAACCATAATTATCTAATCAGAAAAACTGTTTTAGAGTTCTAAAAATCAAAACCTACTCAGTACCATATTATGGCTTTAATCTAAAGGAAGAATATGGAAACCAAATCATCAGTTTATTTGAATTGCATGACAATTTACAGTAAGAATCTTTTATAATCATGAAGTCATAAAAAGCTGCAATATTTGGCTTTTTTGGGAAAAAGAATTTCCCTGTATAATAAAGACATTAGCACTGCAGCTCTGATTGAGGTTACATTTATGTAACTGAACTCAAATGTATTTCTGGTTTAAACTACGTAGTTTTAGGGAGAATAAAAAATACTATTGGTCCCACTTTAAATACAATTCAATTTTAATTTAAAGCAATTGCTAAAAATTTTTAAACCCTCCAAACTCTTGAAGACATGATTTTAAATTATCTCTGAAACAGCTCCATATTGAATCTCTAGCTCCATATTGAAACTCTAGCTAAATTCTAAATAAATTAAAAGATTGAGTCCCAAAGACGTATCTCAATTTTTGCATGTGAAAAATTCCACTGCAAAAAGTATCAAACTCTTGTTCTTTCAAGGTGCATACTCCAATAGCTGAGTGACATCTATTTTCCTTTCTATTAATTCCATTCATAAAAACCTACTATGTTTTGACCAAGCAGAAAAGAAAGCTTTGTTAGAAAGAAAAGAAAATTAAGTCAATTAAAATGTGTGATGTATATCAGCTGTTTGTGGACATTTACTTGGCATACATACTAATTTTTAAACTAATTCCTGGTGTTATTATCTTTGGCTTTGAAGAAACTGAAATTGATTATGTAACTCAACTCATGAAATAGTATAACTGAGATTGCAGGGGCAATAAGATCTCAGAACATTTAAGCTTATAAAGACTTTTTTTTAAAAAAAAAAAGTAGATATGAGAATTTTAAAGAACATTAAATGCAGTTGGATCAGCTATCTACAAAAAAAAAAAAATCTCAAAATAGCGATCAAAATCTCAGAAACAAATATATGGAAAAAAATCTGATAAAATACATTAACTAAAGCTGGTTTCATGAAATACTAAGATTAAATGAATGGTTACATTAGATATAGCATGATAAATCCATATTGCAGCCTGGTTTACCCGCTTCTCAGGACGCCATCACAGAACAGAAAAGAGTGAAGGAACATAGTTCCATAGCAGAATTTTTGACTACTACAGCTCCACCTGAGGAAGAAGGAACTTCAATCCCAGCAGCCATCTGGAAGCAGAGAAATCTTGGCTGCCCTCTAAAGCTCATGTAGTGGGGAAGAAGTGAAGCAGAAAAGAACATGGTGAGGGCTTTCTAATAGTGCCTCAACTTATCTTTTTGAGGTTTTTTTGGAACTCAATGTTCTTAGAAACGTCTGTAAAGCCCCAAGCTGTTCACTGACTCATCTAGCTCAGCTGAAGTGAATAAATGCCTGTGAAAGCACAAGTTTAAGCTACTGGATGCTCAGGGTGTCTGAAAGTCCTGCTCTAAGAGATGAGAGGTATACCAAGGCAAGGTAAAGGTAATCAACAGGTTGATTAACAGAAACCTATGCAGACTCATCCTAGTGAGATCCAGGCACAGCAAACCCATGACTAGGGATTTCTTTAAAAAAACAAAACAAACAACCCTCCAAACCTCTGCTAATCCAAACAAATAAAAAATAGACCAAGTCATGAACCAAAAAGGTCAATATTTTTAAATCTGCCCCGACAGAAACAATGAAACAATGTAGGAAATAAACTTGACCTTTATTATCAAAGAGAACATTTTATAACAACTTCTAAAAAAAAAAAAAAAAAAGAGAAAAAAAATCCAACATATATGTGCATTCCACTTCAGGCACTAGGATATCTCAAGTTTCCCAATGCCTTAGTCCAGGCAAAGAAATCTTCCAGGGGCTAATTTAGAATTTACATGGGTTTATCCTTTGAAGCTGTTCCCTCTCCCTGATCTCTCGCAACAGCTTTGGGTGACCAAGTTTCTAGTACAGTACATGGCTAAATGCCCACAGATGCTGGACTGTGTTCAAAATGCAATTTGGTTAGCAAGCACACTAAAGTCCTCCAGTGGTAATAACTACTCCTCTGAGCACAAACTTGCAAATCCCTCATTTTTCAAAGATTACTGAGCTGTTTTAAGACTGTGGAAAAAAGTTGACACTGCTCACTTGAAATTATTCTATACTGCCTTTTAAAAAGAAAACAAGTAGCTTAACATACCTTCACATATCCCTGTGTAGTTGTCTAATAACATAAATGTACTTCAATCTTTAGCTGGGTCATATAAGTAATGGCAAAAGAACTTCTTGGCAGTAATTTTTAATTTTTATAAGATCTTGAAGTACACACTTAATTCCCATTAAAATAACTATTTATGTGCACTAGGACTACATCACAGCCTATTAAATCTATTGACTTTTGCCAACTTCAGAAACTGAATGAAATCCTGAACCTCATAACTATCAGAGAGCTCTTAATCTTCACATACAGGAACATCAGTTCAAAAATATGGAACACAGAAATGTATCTAGTAATCTCAAAGTGGGGATACAGATATCAAAACTACAACTGCTGGCAGAAAAAAACACCTGACATTGCCAAATTGCAGTTTGCATAGCCAATGTTACATACACAAAGATAAGAAGTACACTTCCACATTTATGCTATTTTTTAAACTAGAATTCCAATCATATACCACGGCTGTTATTCAATGCCTGAATATCCAAAATAGGTCTTCAAACCAGTAGTGACACACCTGAATTAAGACTGCCTGTCACTGTCTTCATGGTACCTACCATACATTCAATCACAGCACTTAATTCAAGTTCAAACAGACAATGAAGATAGTTTGTGACGATGCACAAGTTAACAGCAAGTTATTTACTTAGTAAGGCACTAACAGTGAAGTGGCTGCTGCAACACAGAAGCTGGACAAGCATGGATAAAACCCTTCCAAGAAACTTCATGCAAGCTCTCCCAGAGATGCACCCTGCCTCAGCTACATGCCTAGAAATACCTCATCAGTTATCTCAAACAGGGCTTCAAGAACAGGTGTCCTGTGATAAATTCAAGATACTGCTTTCTAAACTTCCCATTGTAATCCTTAACTAAAAGGTTGTTGGAAATTACAGAAGCAAAACAAAAGGTCTTTGGGTCTCCACTTTCTGCAGCAATTATTATGGCTTTATATATACACATTGAGCAATGCAGCAGTTTTGGGGTTTGTGGTTTTTTGTTTGTTTTCCATAAATAAGAAGAGAATTACACCAACTCTCACTACCGTGTCCATGACTTCTCCAAAACTAGCTTCTTGCATATTTCAAGTCTCTGGCTGGTGCCTATGCTTCCCAAAGAGGGAATTAGTCTGACCTGGTCTGCCCTCTGTACATGACACTGCAGCTGCATTCACAGGCTGGGAAGGGGACTCAATGGCTTTAAAGGAGCATTTTATTGAGCAGAAGTGTTCTATATGAAGTGCTACAGGTTTTTCTAAGCAGAGCCTCTTAGTGAGGGAATGAAAGAAGGACCTGCCCACAGAAGAACTTCCACAGCACAGTTATTGTGGCCTGAAATTTTGAAGCAGCTCAGCAGGTTGCTGCACATCCTGGTAGAGTGAATTAGAGGGAGAGGACCTGAAGGCTGGCCATTACCCTCCACCCACCTACACCATCTCTGTGCTTCTCAGACGGTGGAACAGTTTTCTTCTGGCCTGTGACAGAAAATGATGCACACCAAAGATGCACCTAATACACCTCTATCCCATGCCACACAAACAGCATTCCATCTGGCTACATTTACAGGGACAACAAAATAAACTGAAGATGTGGGTTCTGTCTAACCACACTCCATACCCCAAGGTGTTTCACCACACTTACCCATTTACCTGCTTACCAGTTTGAAACAATAGGTGTTCTAGCACCATTTGCACACATCGAGTCATTTGGCACTCACAGAGGAGGGTCACCAAGGAGGATCTCCCCAGGAAGCTGATCACTTTGGCACACTCTGAAAGCTTGAGTTTGGTGCAAAGTGCAACAGGTGATTCTGTCTAAAAACCACACTTAGCAGAGGGGGTCACTGACCACTCTTCATGGACAATCTGGAATCCTAGCAAAGCTTCTATCAGAAGTTCAAAACCACCCAGTGAGTCCCAGCAGCTACCCAAACACCAGGGTGTCTTGCTCCACACTGGGCAGCTGCCCAGCACCTCGGTGCCAAGAGGCCAGCCACGGATACCCCGAGTGCAGTTGTGCTGGATCACAGGATCTGTCCATTAGCAGCTTGGTGCCCCTTTTCCCCACTTTCAGACCCTTGATCTTTTACCCAAAAGTACAACAAGAATAAAGGCTTGAGATTTGTGCTGGGGATTTTGGCTCCATATTTTGTTTCTATGTGTGGATCTGACCTAAGTCTGCAGATCAGGACAAAAACATGGATTGCATTCTGTTTCCACGTAAGTGCAAGCCCAGAGTAACTACTGACCTAATACACTTATTTGGGATATAAAACTGAGTAAATAAGAGAACATAAGCCAAAATAATTCTCAGATTAATAGATTTAACTTCTTTAGTTTATGACTTTTATACTCCTTAACAGATCAGAGCAGCCACATATTTTTGACATGCAAAGTGTGTTTCAGGTTTAGCATGCTCAGTTGAGTAAAAGTGCATTTCTATTTAATTATAAAATAAATTATATTTGTTCCCTAAATACACTGCTTGAAAGCTTTTCTTTTCCTGTTAGCAATATTGCCAAATCTTATTTCCATCTTCAAACTGAACTTTTACTGTTTTATTTAAACTCTTGGAGGCACAATTCAAACTTTCACATATGTTTCTATTACAAAACCCAGCAGTGACAAAAAACTCTAAAAAATTAAATATTTCTTCTGAAGCCAGAAAGGTCATTTGGACTGAGATGCCCAAAATTACTGACTGGATTTGGCTCACTAGAATAATTCCTTCTGCACGTAGCTACAGCTTCCTCCGTCCAGTGCTCTTTTTCAGATACTTCAAGATGTAAATAAGGGCAATCTGGGGCTACATGAATTACTCACACAGCTTGCTCCCTGTCATAACATTCATGGAAAGATCACAGCTCCTCTCTTCACTTAACTAGAAACAGGCAAGCCATGATGATACCTTCTCTGGTTTACTGATCTATGATGGATGAATGTACATTCACATAAAAGCAGCATGTGTGCTTTAAGAGGACAATTAAGGACAAGAATGACATGCAAGAGGCAGCACATAACCTTCAATCACATGATGAGATATATTATCATTACAATGAAGAGAGACACTGTTACTCACTGATTAGCATAATAGTGATGAAATGATGTTTGGATGCATCACTTGAATAAAACTGAATGTTATTACCAGCTGTTTCAACAAGAAATAACTACATTTTGGTCTTGTATGATTATACCTTATTAATTGCCCACTCTCTCTTCACAAATTGCACTAATCACATCACCCCACTTCAAAATGCAAAGAGGATCTGACAAGAGAACAGTAAAAGACAAGAAAAACAAGCCACAACCCCACTGTTTCTGTATGAGAGCTGTAAAATAAAAATACTATCTTGAATAACAGCAGGAAAATAATTATACACTATTTATTACAAAACCAGAACTGTTTGTAATCCAGAAAAGCAATCAAACAACAGAGTAAAGGGAGTGGAGAGGAGACTTCAACTTCCAAGACTCAATTACACAATACAACAAGCTCGTTGCTGTGGAGGCATCAGCTACAGGCAGCCACAACAAAGAAATTGAATAAACTTGGGGTGGTGTGTATATAAGTGGATAACAAACTTGGTGGGCTAGTTACCCTAGTTCAGGCCTTATCTGCTGCCTGATGGAAGCCTAAGGATAATACTGGAAAAAAATTCATCTCCACTTCAGATGCCATATATCAGTATTACCATCACAAGAAGATGAAATATTAACCCAGAGAGATCTCATAATTTCCAAGGCTTTTTTGTACTTGCCATCATACCAGAGAGGATTTTGGCATGCTATACTATATATGTTGGTACAAAGTTCTTCTACTTGGAGAGCTAGAGACACCAAAGGAAGTCTACTCCAACCTCTTGCTTGCAATGGCCATTTTCATCTGTTATCTCAGCGCTGAATCAAACATCTTGAAACATAAAGGCGCCTATCCTGGAGCATCTAAATGTAACAACTAGAATGGATGCTAAAGTCATCATTTCCCCTGACAGTTTTTTCCAAAGATTAGTCAACTCACACAGTTCAGAACCAAAAAACTCCATACAAATGTCTTTGACTTTAGTTTTATGCCTTCTACCATGCTACTTTTTCTCTTGTCCAAAGATTTCTACATGGTTTCCTCAGTCACCATTTGATTTGAAAGAAACCTTTTGATTTGAAACTCTAAGCTCTTACTAGAAGTTATTTCCCTCTCTATTATTATGCATCTCTTTCCCCATCCCAGTTTTTCAATACAAGTTCATCTGTAGAAATTGGAATTGGTGACAGTAGCTCAATTCCTGCCTTACTAGTGCCACATGCATAAGAGGGAAGGGGGTGTACAATTCACTGTTGTTCCCTTTTATATGCATGAGATTCTTATGATGCTGTCTCACTGACAACACTGGAATGTAGAAATTACTTACTGTGGCTTTTCAATCAATCTTGTAGTATTATTTCACATTTTGTCTCCTATGCAACAAGTATATTCAATCTCAAATACTAGAAGGTAAATCACAGGTTTATTTCAACTATCATGAGTTTTAAAGTTTCATTATTTTGCTTTGCTGGAGTCAATTTTTCACATTTAGGAGTCCTGGCATTTTACTGCAGCAGGCAAAAACAGCTTCTGTATGTGAAATAGCAGATAATGACATAGGAAGCACTGCTGCAGCAGTAATGCACATTTGTTTATTGCTCTGCCTATCTTTGTAGATTATTTTACAGACCATATAAAATACTTGCAACTTACTAGTAAGGCCATTTAAACTGGCATGGTAGGACAGTTGGTCCATTCTTCAAATTACAGTTTCCTGGAATTCAAGAATACATTTTCTCCAATGCTTTGCTTCTGTCAATGCACATTAGCAATTCATAACTATGGGACTGACAGGATTAGGATTACAAAATTGAAAAAAAAAAAAAAAGAAAAATCAAGGTACTCCACTGGATCTGAGGTAAGGGGTTTAATTTATTGAATTTTGCTTTCCTTTCTAATGAAACTAGACAGCCTTTTGCTGTAAAAACATGAATGGGAAACATCAGGAACTGCATTCAGGGTTCCTCATTTGACATATTTTCTATGAAACTATGGAGTGCTGAGGCAAGAACTGCACTTCACCTAAAAGTCACCTGGGTTTTATTGTAATCACAGTCTACTGAAAGCAACTTTTTTTCTGTTTAAAGCAGAGAAATGCATTAAAATGCACTTCATAGTTTGGAGCAAATATGACTAAAAAAAATGAGGTAACTATGAAACACTTCTGACTCAGATGAAATGAGAGTGAGAGAGGTGACTCACTTCCCCACTCATTAAAAAAGGATGAAGATTGAACAAGAAGGTAGGAGGAGTGAAAGAGATCCCACCTTTGGCATCTGAGAGCACAGGCAACTGTTTCATTGGCACTGCCACAAGGGCTCCTGAGCTTACCTAAAAGTACACCTGGGGACAGTCACATTTAGATATTAAACGAGTTCTAGTCATGCACATACTTCACTCCATGCAGACCAGGGAATAGAGACCTGGAAAACTACTTAAAAATATCTCATTAATAAAAGGAAGATTAGTAAGTCAGTTGTTTCTGTCTTGTGCATATTGATCACCTTTTATACTCTGAAGTGATACAGAGAACATATCAATACTTTAAGTGAAAGCAGTCAGCCTTCTACTCACCCACATCTGAGAGCATGCACACCATGATTTGACTGTACGATGAGTCAGGCAGCTACCAATTACAAAATCTTTTCTAAATGAAGACATGATTTTGGCTTGAAAATATGTTTCATTCTAAATATGAACAATTCTCCCGATAATGCAGATTTGCTGCATTCTGCTACCCTGAAATTCCAACTGTTAATGAGCATACAGACTTCAATAAAGTATTAACAAGCATAAGAAGTAAATATCCTGGAGTCTTAACATTCACCTAGGTAAGATACACCAAGACTGCAACCAGTCTAAGCATGAGGTCCTGAAAAACAGCTTATTGATCTGCAATTTGAGTCTCTCCTCACCATTTAACAGAGTCAACACTCTACTTTCAGTTGAGACAGAGCTCATTTCTTCTTAGTAGCTGGTACAAGGCTGTGTTTTGGATTTGGTATGAGACTGACATGGAAAACACACTGTGCTGCTGGGCAGTGCTTAGCCCAAGCCAAGGACTTTCTAGCTTCCCTTACTCTGTCAGTGAAGAGGTACACAAGAGGCTGGGAGGGAGCACAGCCACAACAGCTGACCCAAAGTGGCCAAAGGGATATTTCCATTCCAGAAAACATCACAAACAGTACAGAAACTGGGAGGAGCCAATCACTGCTCCAGCATGGGCTGGGCATCACGTGGGAAGCAGTTGTATTGTGCATCACTTGTCTCTTGGGTTTTAGTCCTCTCTTTCTTTCTGTTCCATTAGAATTATACCTCTTATTATAATTCAACAGTTCTATTATTAAACTGTTCTTATCTCAACCCACGAGTTTCACCTTTGTTTTTGCAGATTCTTTTCCTCATCCCACTAGGAACTGGGGGCAGTGGGGAGCTGTGTGGTACTTAGTTGGCAGCTGGAGTTAAACCATGAGAGCCAGTACGAAAGTTTTAGGCATTATGTAAAAACAGGCATTTTAAAAAATCTAACATTTGGAAGAAAATACCTATTTTTCAGACCAATTTAATTTAAAATTTGCTTTTGGATTCTGCATTTTCTAAATTGCAACTGACCTATTGAAAACAAAACCATACAATTGGATGAGATTAAATCATGGGGAAAAAATAGAGTAATTTTAATTCAGCTACAGCAGAATTGTAAGTTGACAGCTTTAAATACACATTTAAATATCCATTCTTATTTTCAAGTTATTTAAAGAATCTATGTGTATATATAGATATAGACACACATTGTGAATGTGCATGTGTGTGTTTGTGTGTCTATACATAAAAGGGTGGGAACAGCATGATTATATTCTATAGCTAAATCTAAACTAAGCAACAGCATCCGGATACAGAACAATACCTTAAAATAAAACTATATGATCTCAGGAAATTCCATACTAAAATTATCTCTCCTTTAATTCCACTGTATTAGCACTGAATGGGAATCAAGACAACAGCTGGGGCTAGGAATCAGATACATTGACCTATTCACAGTTTTATTTTTTAAAACAATTCAAATATGCTTTAGACTCTCTCAGCATAGAGCATGCTATATAGTGTTCTTACTAACTTTAGTGTCTGGATGCATGTTACTGGAGCAGTAGGAATAAATTGGATGGCAGTTCCCATCTCTTCATTGCTGCTTTTCTTTAACCCTTTCACCTTCTCCCTCATCTACTTGCTGTGTATAACTCAGCACCAACCACTGGGATTTAAACACTGAGCAAAGGGTCAGTACTGCAGAAACCTGAGCTTGATCTGAGGACAGAAGTTTCATATACTTCAGAAAAATCCCTCAGCAATTTCACCAGTGGCTATGGAAAACATGAAATGCAACTGAAAAGAGTTGCTCTAGTTACACAGGAGTATGCAAGGGCATACTCATTTAACTCCCCTGCAATCAGCCTGCCCATTTAAAAGAGGTAACTTTTGAAAACTGAAATTTGTGAATATACCTTGAAACTGTGGTAACCAAGGCCATGCCATGTGCTCCTCATAGCTGCCAGTATCTGTCTTGTAGCTACAGCACAGGACCAGACAGTGTGACTCAGCTGCTTAAACTTTGAGCAGTTAAGGTGCAATAATCACAGATGTTTTTCAAAGAATTTCTGCCTCCTTCAAGGCATTTTCTGCTCTAGGTTTATTTTTTCATAGGACATTGCATAGTGAAAAGAAAACAGGCCCTCACAGCTGGGTTAACAGTACCACTGTGATCTAAGTTATTGATCAACAAATGTCCTAGACTATCACAAAAAAAAAACCAACCCAGATCCACTCTTCTTTTTATTCATGGCCCCCTGCAAATTCTTTTCTCCTGGGTAGACACAGACACACGTGAAGCCAAGAAGTAAACCAGACTAAAATCAAGTCAACTGAGTACTCCTCAACCCTCACACTTTCCCCCTGGCAAGCTGTCACTGAGATCACGTTCCCAGCTCAGTTCCCCACATGCAGACACTGGCACTCAAGAAGGGACAGTGCAGGTGACAAACAAGCAAGTGGGCAGTGGGGATACCCCTTGTGCTGGCAGCCCCAAACTATGCACGTTCTGGTGGTTAACTTCAGCTGGAACTTCTCCAGTTTGTCCACTTGTAAGACCTTGTTTCTAGCTGTTTATAAAAAGGTTTTGACAGACTTTAACCTGAAGCTTGATTTTCCACTGAGCAACTGTCCTAATGCCTGTTTCTTGTCCACATTAATATAGTGCAGCTTCTCCACTGAAGATTTGCAGCACCTTAAACTGACAGAAGTATTACATGGAGTGATGAGAACAAAAAGAAAAAAAATGGAGAGTGCATACTTTTAACATCCCCACCAAAATTTAGCCAACAAATAAGCATCATAGCTTATGAATTTCCAGTACTTTGGCAGATTGCTCTCCTAAAACACAAAAAGTTTTAAGGAACAATCAGTGTATATTCCCCACAGCAGCTGAGCAAGACCTGCTGTGCAGGTACAGCTTTGGTCTGCAGCAGGCCATGAAGCAACAGCAGCGAGAAGCATAAACTTCACTGTAAAGAAACACAAAGCAGAAAAAGGCTCATTTTGCCCTAAAGAATAACATAAGAAAAAGAAAGAGGACAGACAGGGAAGAGAGCTAGAGTCTGCAGCTGAAATCTGGATCTCAGAGAAGACAGTTAGAAAAAGAGGAAAAGCTGTGATCTGAAGCTTGTGAGGGAGATGGGGAAGAGACACACACTCAACGAGGGACATAAGTTGGCTATAATTTGCTATTTGCTAGAGAAAAAGTGGAAAATTAATCAAAGAGCCTTAACAGCCTGGTGTAACCTCACTGCTCTTTATTCACACGAGAAAGGGCAATTATGATTATAGGTACAAAGATGGAAAGGGAGAGATCAGATTCTTTCACAGTTTGATGAAGAAGAAAAGTGACCTGTAGAGAAAACACAGTGAGAAACGAGAGAGATTGAAAACACACGAACTGCTCAAGAACACAGGTGAAAGAAGCCTAAAGGACACAAACCTGCTGCCCCCTGGGCTATTTTACTATTTACACAAAGGAGCTCTGAATGAGCAAGAAATACTCTAGGGTCTTAAAACAAACAGGCTTCTCTCTCTTCAGCTGGATCAGCTTATGTATCAATTCACAGCCCTCAAATTAGGTTCAGCATGTACTTCACAGGCTGCAGTGAGGGAGGTATGCAGAAGCACTTAGGCTGGTGCTGCTTCCCAGTTCCCCATATCCAGCCCCATTCTGTAGAGGACTGTAAGATGTCCTCTAGACTTGGACAATACAGCTGCAAGCATTTTTATCTTTTCAAAATCCCTAAACATCAGATTACTCCAAAGAGCATCAGAAGCACATCAGAAAAAAAGGAATTTTTTAACACTAGCATTGTCCAGTTTCTGAACACTTTATTTTTACTGAAGTAGCAAGCTGTAGTGCATATATTCATATACTTCATACATTTGTGATTGCAATGCCTGTCAGCACTACCAGATTTATCTTGGCTCTAGTCTAACATATTATTTATGAAAAGTGACAGCAAGGCATTGATAATAAATCTTCATATCTTAGCAAGAGAAAGATTCCCAGACACCAAACTTGTGTCACTGAAAGTCCAAGAACAAAGTAGAAGACAAATAATATTTATATGTCCTTCTGGTAGTTTAGTTATTTCTACAGAAATAATTTTGAACAACTACTTTCACTCAACATAAATAACCCACCAAAGGACAGTCTTGTAAATTGTCAGTACAAGTTTAGCTGCCCATGAACTACATGGAATTTGTTGCAAAAATTAACCTGTTTCCAATTACATCATTAACCACTTCACTTTCTCACTACACAGAACATAACCACAACTATCTAATCACAAAGAAATCTGAGTTCACAGTTGATCCTGAGCCATGCTCTGCAGGAAGCACAGCTGACTAGTTAAATTAGCAATGGCATCCAGTACTACCAGCCCTCCACTCCAATATTGCTGAATCTCACATGTATGTAAGGAGAAAAAAAAAGCTAAACCAGCAAAATTAGTTTGGCTAACAAGAACCTTGTTACCTACAAAGATTAACTTCAAAAGATACTTTTATTAGAATAATCTGTTCACACTGGTAGTCACAGTTCATGAGGATGTGTTTGTGAAACTGCATCCAGGTACACAGTTACTCTTAATTTTGCTACACAGTAAAGCAAGATCAGCCACTGGAAGTATTTTGCCTGAAGTACTCACAAGTAAACTGTCCCAGAGTTACTGCAAATCCAGTATAAATCCATGCTGCTACCAAAAGGAATACTTCCCTCCCCACTACAAGCTTTCCAACACATGTACAGGGAGGAGAAAGAACTAGGAGAACAGGGACAGGCTTCTGGCTGGAGCACCTCTTCTGTCAAATTAAGTACAGTCTTATTTACCATAACTCACATGCAACACAATTACTTGTTACAGATACTACCTTCTTCAGCTACTGGGGCTGGACCAGACAGATATGATCAATTACAATTTTGTTCCAGTTCTGCTTACAGAGCATAATTATACTAGAAAATTAAATTAATGAAAATGAAAATGTATTTCAGATGACTGAAGTAAAAACGCTGCAACTCAGTAAGAAAAAATAAATAAAACAATTTGTTCTTCCAAGGTACAGCTCTGTCAGAGCTTGACATGAAATTTAGTGACTTAAAGAGGGTAGTGGAAACTTCTCAAGCTCTTGTAATCTTCACTGACTAGAGGCAGAGAGGTTGTGGGGTTTTCTTCTTTGTTTTCTTTCAAACTCCTAGAAGACTTTGAAGCCATTGTTGCAGCCCTTATTAAAGCACTCATATATCTGAGTATCAGGAAGCTGGTTGCAAACTAATTCTGATTTTATGAAAGCAGATGAGAAAATTGGTAACCAGTGGATTAGAGTACTTCTGCATGAAATTCAGTTACTTTAATGATTACCAAACTCATTAATTAATTCCATTTTTCTTTCATTTATTAATTCTATTTTTAATTCCAATTTTTCTTCTAAGATTGTTACTGAGGTATCAGTGCAAGTTTTGTAAGATAAGCAATTAATTTCACATCTTAGTCTTAGACTTTGCATTTACTTTGAACTCTTCAGTACAGCACTAACTCAGAGTGAAAAGAAATTCCCATTCTGATTAAACTAATTAGCTAATGAACACAACCCACTCTGGCTCAGAATAAGCTTTTTTAATAGCTTTTCTCATTAGGCTGTTTGAAGGCAAAAAAATATAAATTTTTGTCAAGTTACAATGTCACAATACATAAGTCTTTACAAGAATACACATTAAATAGTCTAAGTTAGGGTGTTTATGATAATGCATGTATCAAAGTTTTTGAGGAAGGAAAGAACAAAATCAATGCTAAATAAAATTGCAATTGTTTTCACAATTGTAATAAAAATGTGCAGAACAATAGCAGAAATCAATAGCTTGGCACAAATATGAAAAAATATTTACAATTTAAAAATGTTATCATTATCCAGAAGAACTTCAATTTTATTTAATATATATCACTTGTTAGATAATATCTCTATTATAACAAAAGGGGTTTAAAAAAATATGTCTCAATGGAACCTTTGGCAAGATGCATAAGTTCCTCAAATTCAGCAGAATATGGTACTTTTCTAGTGAGGCAGAACAAAAACTGTCCCAACAC
Organism: Luscinia megarhynchos; assembly: GCA_034336665.1. Lineage (NCBI taxonomy): Eukaryota > Metazoa > Chordata > Aves > Passeriformes > Muscicapidae > Luscinia > Luscinia megarhynchos. The sequence goes on along the minus strand of CM067566.1, from coordinate 34,513,763 downwards.
CACAATGCAGAAGGATCAATCAATGCAAGGATAAAAGAAACCCAAAAACCTAACCCTAGATGACTTAGTCCTCTTCAGAAACTACAGGTGTTTCTAAGGGGGTAACACTCAATGTCTGGTAAAGCCGACATTATATAATCTTTAGATAAAGGCTTCTCTTAATACCCTTATCTTCTCCCTCCTCCTACAAGATGAAAATAGGGAATTAAGGGAAATTTGTGACCCAGCTCCACCACCTTCCTCTAAGTACCCTTGCAACTCTTCCCTCCACTTTTCAATGGAATAGGGCATCAAGAGAAAGAAAGGATCTCCTGGATTGCCCCTGTACTCAGCACTGCACTACTGTTCATCAAAGGGCATTTTGGAAGAAGGAATTTCCTACAAATAAATCCATAATAAGGGTTTCAGGCACCATAAATACCTCAAAAGAGCTACAGATTTTAATTCTGAACTGGAGGGAAATATTTCCCCAAGATGGCAAAGCCACAGGCATACAGCAACTAGAGAGGCACCACACATGTAATAAAGGTCTAAAGATAAAAATAAAATCAGTGTCTTAAGCAAGAGGGTGAGAGAAATCTGATAATGCATCCAGTCATTCTGACTGGCCAAATTATAAAAACCAATGAAATCTGTATTTGATTGAAATGCAGAATTAAATAATTAAATGTCACTGTGTTTCTTCTTTAGTTTGGTCTTCAAAAATGTAAGGACACACATCCCAGATCCTCAAATTAAATGATCTTTTTCCCTCCTCCAAGTGCTGAAAGTAACTTTGGTACCTGTGTAAACCAGGATCAAATTATATATCTTAACAATGTTAATCAATATTAACTGTTGACTAAGTCTTTGCATATATTACAAGTCAATAAAATTAAAGAAACTTCACCCTAAACCACCACCATCCTGGTATGGAGGACTCAAACTAACTGCTCATAGCATCTTCAGGATGAAAACAGACCAAACCCATGGCCAAGACATCCTCAAGGAGATACTGAAGAGGCAGAGGCATGTCTTCTCACATCCTCAATCCAACAGCTGGGGATGTTAGGTGAGTAGGAGGGAGGGAACTGCAGAAACTGATTAAGTCCAAATATTCTCCTTAAACAGTACTGACTGACACAATAAAGGCCACTTGCAAACCATTAGTTTGCCCCAGTGGGGTATTTCCTATATTCTTATGCTTTAGGCTAGGCTTGACATGCATCTAAAAATTTGCAAGCATGGGCAGGTTTTAAAATTTGCTTGGTCATATGCACCTAATTAGTGCATATAACCAAGCCCTCTCAAATCTTGCCTGACAGTAACATCTTATTGTTAGCAGGCATAAACAGTCTCTGCAAGGCTGCTGACAAGTTTCACAGATCACACTGAGACCACATCTAATTTTTAAAGGAAAAACATTAAGAACATTAAATATACAGCTCATGGTTTATAACTCAGAAGATAGCTAGTTCCATTAAATCTCTCACTGTGCACATGTGGCAGGCAGAAAAACACATTAAAAGCATAATGAACACAAAACGTTTAAATAATCATACATCATCTTGAAACAGGCCCCTAAGAACAGCTTTTATGTGAATTTTGAGGAAGTAGTAATAACTATGAAATGCCTTCCCCCATCCTGTCCTTCAGTATAAATATGGGTAGTTCTTAACAGGAGGCATTTTAATCATACTCATGTCTGACATGTTACAAAATACTGGCATATCAAGACACACATTTTAAAACAAATACACAAGTGGAATTGTTAGGAAAAAGAACAAAACATTATTGTGTCCTGACACACATCTGTTGTGCCCCACACATGGAATCTTGTGTGCACTCCTGGCTCTCCCCCCTTCTTGTTCTGCAGTCTTAAAGAGAATTAAGAAAGTATGAATTCAGGTGATCAAAGGTAAATAACAGTTTCAATTCAAAAAGCAGGTTACATAAGTGAAAGATCTTTAGCCTGAAAAAGAACAGTGAAGAGGGGAACTCAATAAAAATACAAGTGGCATGGACAGAATTGCTCCCTGCCTTGTCCAGAGGAGAATTCTGGAAGCCTCATATTTAATCAGCAGGTGTCAGAACCAATTCTTTTGCTTGTCTTGAGCCTTTTTTTGGTTGTTTTAAAATTTACTATTACCTACAGTAAGCAGAACGTCCACTTAAAGGCATGCTTGTTGATACAGAAAAGCATTAATGTGAAAAGCTTCTGTGGGCTCAATGAGCACCTGGAGAAAAGTCAACTGAAAGCTATTAAAGAAAATGAAATAACACACACACACCCCCCATCATTTAAGGCAAGGAAGTCCACAAGCTGCTGCAAACAGCCTGTCAGCATGTAGTGACACTTCCATTTCTTTGCTTAGAAGGAGGTTGTCAAGTAGATCCTGTAATTTGGCAGGGCCTTGGATGGTAAGGGCATGAATAAAAAGAAAAGAAGGCCAGCCAAAAAACTAAGAGGTACTGGAAGACCAGAAGAGTGCCTGTAGCCAGGTGCATGTTGCCATGGCTGCCCTCTCACAAACACGATGAGTCTGGGGATCCTGCAAATGCTGCTGCTGGGTTTTCCAACTGGAGTCCCCAGCTGGCCAAGGAGTGAGGAGCAGGTGCAGGCTGACACACCAGATATTTCTCCTGAATGTTGTCTGTGGGATGCAAAAGTGAAGGAACAAAGTGGAATAGAAATCTCTCAAGCCATGTCCATGAGGAGGTTTGAGGACAAATCAGCTGGATGTCATGCAACAAGCTCCCTACAGGTCAATCAATCAGGGCAGCTCACATGATCCAGAATATAAAGAAACTTCTGGGGCAGGACTCATTGGGTGCTGTCTTCTTGCAGGAATAGACATGGCTGTGGCTAAAGGGCAGCCTTCACCTGGAGGGATCATGAACTACGTGTGAGGTTTCCAACATCGCTCTCCAATCATCCTCTGCCACATCACTGGGGCACAGGGTGCAAGTTCAGTGGCTGTGCAGCATGGGCTCTCCAATGAGATTGGTGAGAATGCCATATAGGGCTAATCACACATTTTGTCTGACCAGCTGCAGATATTCTATTCTTATGTGACTTCAATACTTCATAGATAGAGCATAAACCAACTAATCATGGACTAAAGCAGCAACTTACAGGCTCAAAGTAAAAACAGATCATCCATATGTCATATGAGATGAGGATTTGAAAATTTCATTAATTTTCTGAAACTGCTAGCTAAGATATTCAAAGAGTTTCATTACTACAAAGAGCCTTTTTATGCTGCTAATCCAGATTAGTAGTGACTGTTCAATTTAGAGTTTGCCTAAATCTTTAGTTCTACCTGATGCAATAGAACAGCCTAATTCTTCCTTCCTTTGAAGCACGGCACTGCCCTCTGAAAATTCTTCTCTGCTCCTTCCCCTACTTCCTGTTACAAATTCATGGTTCATTGTGCTTTTACTGCTTTACAGCCCATCCACAGACATGTCAAAAAGGAAAGTACTTCAGAGCTCCTCTACAGATTTTTACTTCTTTATTTTTTTTTAGTGATTTGATCACCTGCTGGCCTAACCACATGGAGAAAAAAAAAATCATTAATCTTAAAGATCTTCATAACTGATAATCAGAGAGAAATTGGCAGGTTTTCTTGAATAAGACAAATAAAAGCATTTTATCACAAAACACTTTTCCACTTTTAGTTTTACAGGCTGCCTTTCATCTGACTTGAGCAACACAGCCTTGTAGAGAACCATAACTGCAGGCAGCCCTTTATCAACCAATTTGCCACTCTTAGGTGGTCTGATCTCAGTCTGAGTCCAGCTGTTAATTTAAACTACCTCCTTCAGCACACAAACACTGAACCCCTCCCAAGAGGGGACATTCTCACTGTCCACTGCTAGTAACATGGCATTCCTGGCAGCCGAAACAAAATTGCACTGAGGTAGCCAGGAGCTGCCCACCTGCTGAGCCACAAAAGCAGCCCAGAGCACTCCAAACCATGTGCTCAAAGAACTCCTCATACCTCAGGGTGTGCCTGGGAACACAAGGGAGAAGGCACAAACTCAGCATCTCTGACACTCCAGCAAGCAAGGAAACCCTCAGAGAATTTGATTTTGAGCCTCTTGCTTCTGTTGTCTGGCATTTTAGATGAAACTAAACTTTACAAAGGAGATGTGTCAATACCCATCATATTGGGCCTCACGTCAGTGGAACTTCTAGCAACTATTAGAGCTCTCCTGAAGGCTGGGCCCTGTGGGCTGCACAACAAGATTCTTGGTGTTTTAAAGTGAGCCAACATTTTGCCCTTCTCTAACCTGCCAGAAAAACACCCAGCTGGAAAGTCAAAGTAATTGTCCTTCCTGGAAAAAAAAAGTTCTCTGTATTCACCAAATCTACTGTGCAAGCCTGCCTATTATCAAGATCATCTCATTTCCTCCAAATCACAGAATATTTCAGTACTAATGGATTAAAGGAGGTTAAACAAAAAAATATCCTCGTGGCAAAGAGATATTGAATGCTTAACATGAATAGTTGGACATTTATATGTCCAATGAAACAAAGTAAATTGCTGTATTTGTACCGCAGCAGCACTCTGCCCATTATGCAAGATGTGCTGGAGAGTGGGTGGGGTGAAGGGGAAGTCCTAGGCTCTGTTTTAATTTGGAAACATCTGTCCCTAGGGAAGGGACAAACGTCAATAAGGCATCATCTTGCAAGTTTATTTTGTATTTTCCTTTCACAGATAATTGCACTGCTGATTTAATAATAAGTAGCAATTCTATAAAAATTATACTCTTATCTCCACCAAGACTCTTGATATTATTACTTTTGCAGACAAATTATGTTTCTGTCAAGTGTATCTGTGGGTAATTACAAATAGGCAGAACTAGAATGACTGAAGCTCCTTTTTTCTAAGAAGAAATAGAAGTGGTGCATTCTAAGTAATATTGAGTGTGCAATTAAACAGAGATTCTCTCCTCAGCAGCACACCAAATAAAAAATTATCCTTTTAGGGGTACAAAACAGAAGCACTGTCTGTGACTTCCAGTGAAAACCACTATTATGGTATCCCCATAGTCTCCAAGTCATAGCAGTCACAAAGCTGTCACATAGTGTGCAACTTGCAGTTGTTAGTCAAGAATGACAGGTCAAGAGTGGCAAATTCACAGGGCTACAAAGACAACAGTTTAAAAGAAAACAGATTGTTTTTAAAAAACCTTTTAAAAACAAATAAAAAACCAACAAAACAAACAAACAAACGACAACAGAAAAAAAGCCCCACCAAAATCCTCTCAGAATTACTTCCAACACTTGAGGCAAGAAAAGTTTTCCCTTGTTTTTTTTTTCTTAGAGAACAAAGAAAACCAAAGAGGCTTTTCCTTAAGCTGACTGGACAGTTTACTCACCAAATGTAACTTTCTCTCTCCCCTCTGAAACAAATACACCCATGGAACAAACTAACTAGCCCTTCAGACATTTAATTGTCTACACAAACATGAGTTAGTCAGGAGCAGATAAGGTGTAAAGCTTTGCTTGGCTCGTTTTTCCCTTGGCCCTCAATATTCTAACTGATGCCACAAGTACATTCTGGACAGCTGGAGCAGTTCACCACAAATACTTCAACTGCCAAATTCAGCTGGCCAAATGTAAGTTGAAGGACAACTACAGTAGTTTTGCTTCTTTTAAATAATCTCAAATAGAATGTAGTATTTCAGTTGGAAGACACCTACACCAATCCTCCAGTCCAGCTGCCTGACCACTTCAGGGCTGACAAAAGCTAGAGAATGTTGTTACAGGCATTGTCCAAACGCCTCCAAAACACTGGCGGGCTCGGGCCATTGACCACCTCTCCAAGAAGATTGTTGCAGTGTTTGATCATCCTCTGAGTAAAGAAGTGCATCCTAATGTCCAATCTAAACTTCCACTGGCACAGTTTTAACCACTCCCATGCATCCGACCACTGCACCAGAGGGAGAAGAGATCAGCACCTCTCTCAGCTTCCTCTCCCCTGAAAGCTGAGAGAGCAGCAAGGTCACTGCTCAGACTCCTTCTCTCCAAGCTAGATGGACAGAGTCCTCAGCTCATTCCTTTCAGCCCTGTCACCAGCTCTGCCCTCCTCTGGCTGCCTACAAGGACCTTCACAATCTTCTTGGTTTCTGGGTCTCAGGACTGCACACAGACCTCAGGGTGTGGACACAACAACACAAAATACAGCAGGAGAAAGGGTGTCTATTGTTTCTAAAAATCTTTACAAATATTAGAAGTTTACACATGCTTGTGGGGTGTTGGGGGAGTTACTATGTGTCATCTTTGTGGAAAAATATTAGGAAATAGCCAATTGTTTGATCTGTTCTCAGAAGCTATCCCTTCTGCTTAATTGCTCTCTCCTCTCTTTCTCAACAGGACACAACTATTGAGTAAGGAAAGTCAAAGAATCAAACCATATAATGATGTAAAGGATTTTGTTCTTCATGATTCCTGAAATGACTTATTTCTCAGTGCTGCCACAAGAAGATAGGAGAAGTAACACTGGTGATGTCACATTTGACAGCAGACAGAAATACATGTGTCATTTGCTTCCCAGCAGCCTTCTGGCATCTTCTTCCAAGAACTGTCCAATTCTTTGCCAGAATTTTCCCTTGCCCAGTATAAAAAGTTCTGCTTAGATCAGTAAGAAAGATATAAAATTCCTTCAGTTTTTAAGCTGCATTCTCAAGATCAAGCTATCAGAAAACTGTCACTGAGTAGATAAAGTCATTATGTGAACAGTATGGAGTAATACAGAGTTTAGGGTGACAGCAGTGTCAGGTAACTAATGTCATTAACTTCAATGAAAAATGATTGCTCAGGGAAGTTAACTATAATCAAGATACCAAAAGTTAGCTGCAGATGATGTATGGCCTTTAACTACATTAAGAATGATTACATGCTCATTTACACTCAGTGAAGACTATAATACAGTCAAAGTACACCAACTGCTATTTTTTTCCTTCTCCTTATCAGAAGTTTTCCCCTATGCCTTCTCCTCCTGCCCCAAAAAACACCATTTCTCTTGGCTACTTTGCTAAAAAGGAGCTTCTTACTGGAATATCTATTCCTTCCACAGGCAACTGCAGTCTCTAAATACTTGTAAGGAGTTATAGCTATCTTAGCCAGGAAATGTCAAAAGAAAAAACCCAACAAACTACTACAGAGCTAAAGGGATTGATTTATGATGATTAAAATGGCAGAATAAAAGAATAAATTACTTATAGTGCAGCTATTTCCTAACTAAAGTCTGAAATGCAACAAAGAGGGAGAGCAACACAAATACTGTCACCAAAAGAACTTCTGGAGACAAATAAACACAAAACAAGACAAACAAGTTCTCAAATTCAACAATCATCCATGCTTCCATAAGTTATCAATGTTTTAAATTAAAATTTTGGTGCAATTTATGCAGCCATTAATGTCTTTGAAGTAGATACACATACAATCATACCTATCCTACTCACTGAGCAAAATTCAGTACGTTACCAAACAAAACTCCTAAGAAGCAACTTAGTCTTTGAAAGAGCTTGCAACTTTCAAGGGACAATCTTGCTTGGAATTTCTTATACTCATTCTACAAACAGCTTTAACTTTTTTTTTCTTTTACATTAAACAGGATATTACATTTGATAGGAAACCAGTGTGACTCGGATTCCCTTTTTTCCAAGGATTTTCTTTTAATGACTCACTGGCCACATTCAAAAAAGCATCAGCTGAACACAAGGTTCTCGACAGACTTTCTATCCTGGATGCAGGGTATCAGTGGGAGAGTATTATTACCATCACCCTCAGCTACAACAGTCTGAAGTCTAAGTCCTGCTTTATTTTTGCTAAAATAAATGGATATACACCCTCGAGAAACAGGCAAGACTTTGAATACACACAATCTAAGTGAACATAAAAATAATACTTTTGATGGGATGCTTCTGTGTGCCTCTGCACAACACTGCAGTTAAAATTACCTCCACAGTTTTTAATAACCTTCATAAATGTATGGAATTGCTGCTGACAAACAGCTGAAGTCCCTCCCAGGCACACTAGTGTGCTTACACTAGACTCCCAGGAATGCACTCCAAAGAACTAGAAAGTGCAGTGAGCTCTTTGAGCTTAGTGCTGTACTTTAGTCACATAAAAGGTTGGACCAAAGTTTAGTATCTGTTTGCAGAAGCATTGCTTAGCCTTTAAAATAATTACTACTACCAATGTTTATTCTGTTCCATGTGCTACAAATAATGCTTCTAAAAAAAACAGCATCTTTTTTTGTTCATGTGTTTGAGAAGAGAGTGGCTACTACACACATACACACAAGAAAATTTGCAGCAGACTACACAGCAGCAGGAAAAGAACATTCTCCCTACATGCTCAATTTAGCACTGCTTAGGTATGGGGAGTGAGGTGTGTGCTTGTTTCCAGAACAGGCAAGGCAGTCTCATCTCTCACCCGTGCATGGAACACAGAGTAAGGCACTTGATAAACTTACAGGTGACCATAAAACTGATGGGTTTGAGATTATACCAAGGAGATACAGTGGCAGCAGGAAACCAAGGAAACCGACATGCTGCTTTTTATCACAGTCCCACTAACTAACAGTACTTAAACTCTGTTAGCCATCAATGAGCAGTAGTGTATGATTAGGTCAGATTTGAAATAATTTTATAATAATAATATTAAAAAGGTGTATCTCAGGTAGCATCCAAGAAAAATTCAGCTCAAGTAAGCGCATGTATTTGCACTGCAAAAACTCCAAAAATCACAGCACAAACTGCTCCGTCTTCACTGCTGTGTAAAGAGGCCCCAAGGAAATTTTCAGGGATGCTCTTGAGAACAGGCAAATACACTTTCATTTGCTACTCCCATTCTAATGCAAACCTAAGAATTTTTGCATAAATACAGTTTTAAACCTTTTCAAACTATAGAGGATGATTAACCAATACTGCTTTTGCATAGTCACTTAATTCTGAAGACTATGCCGTGGAATGATGGTGTAGCTAGGGCAAACCCTGCCAGCTGTGTGGTTTCGTTCCAGGCATTGTTACCATAATAACCTATTCCTGCTACTGTTACCTCACTGCCATTAATGAAGTCTAGGTACACGCTTATTGCCAAACCTTCATTTCAATAACATAAGGAGTCTAATTCCTGCACTGAATGCCCATGTAGCTCCTTCAGTTCATTTTTAAACTTTCAGCAAACAAGCAATATGGAATTATTTATTTCTTTTAAATAATACTCTCCCAGGTAAACAGCGTATACTCACGTTCCCTATTCAAAATTACCTAAAGAACAAAAACCAGAGGCCAAACATATTATAAGAATTATTGAAACACTCAAAGACAGTGCAAGGAGCTAAATTTCAAGCAAAACAGCTCACCCTCCCCTCGCTGCAGCTGCTCCAGCATCCCTGCGGGTCGGCGGGTCCCTGCCAAAGGGCGTGAAATCCGGGGCAGCAGGGCTGATTCCCCCGGGCCCCCTCGAGCAGAGGCACTGCTCAAGCACCAGGCTGCCTTCCCAAGAAGCCAGCCAGGCAGAGAGAGGGGCCAGGGCCGCCTGTCCTCCTGCCCCGCCGGGAGGGGCTCAGCTCCCCGGGACAACCCCCTGGGCTGCAGGAAATCCGCAAGAGGTGATTTACGGGCAGGGCTCATGCCCATCCCACTGACAGTTCAGCTGGAAGGTACTAATCTGGGCCCTGGGAGCTTGTTAAATAACGAACTTTACCCTTAGGCTGGGAAAAAAAAAAAGTAGGGGTGGGGGGTAGGAGTGGAGAGGGATGAGGCAGTGTTGCACAAGCTTATCAGTGCCCACTTGCTGCAGAACATGCCCTTGCAAGAGCTGTCTATGAAGAGCTACTACTATTTATATCTGTAACACTTCCAAGTTTCTGCAAATCTCTAGGCAAGTTTAATACATGAAAGTTACCTGCTTAAAAACACAATGCCCCTATCTTTCAGCCAGCTTTTCCTCCTATGATGGAGAAGCCTCAACTTCATTCACACTTTTTAAAGTGTTTTCTAAAGCTCTTGAAACAGGAGTGGAGAGAAATAAATATTATTGCATGAAGAGCTGACCCAAAGGCCTGTATGACCTGTAGTTAGGCATCAGTTTAACATGCAGCAGCATGGCATCTTGATGGGAAGTAAAAACATAAACCTGTGAACTTCTTTAAAGTTAACAAAGTTCAAGCAGATTACTTTATACTGACAATACAATCATATTTTCCTTGAAACAATTATTTGCAGTTTACTTATTTAATCCTTTCATAATTACTTAAGATATTAATCTCAACATTCACAGGGACAAATATGTGCAGTACTCACTCACTCAAACAGTTCCAGCAAAAGCAACAAACTCACAGTTAAAGACTATCAGCATGACTAAGTCTGCTTGGATCCAGAATCTTTCTCTACTTACAACTCAGTAGTAGTCAGGCATACAAAACATTTTCCTATTAATGTAATTGCTTAACACATGCTATCCCACTCCCTGGTCTCTTGACCTTTCCTTCCTTTGGTTTGCTGACAGTTCCTCTTTTTCCAGGGAGCACTTGCACTTATACACAATGCACTGCAGTGGCAGCTCCCAAACACTTCGAGGTTTCTTCAAGAAACAGAGTAACTTTCCACACCATATGCATGGGAACACCAAGCATCACCGAGGAGAGTACCTTCACTATCAGCTGTTCTACCTCAGCAGTCTGAGTACACAAAATACATGCTGTGCTCCAGTTTGGATTCTTTCTACCTTTCCAGCATAAGCTATTCTGAGGCTGTGCGACTCAAACGCCAGTTTCATCCAGTAAATAACTGACTTACAGTCATGGGTTGGAAGGAGTTGAGGTATTTTTACCCTCCAGTAAGTTTTGAATTTATTTTTTTTAATTTTTATAAATAGTCTAAGTAGGTAAGAGTGGCTAGCTGAATTGATTTTGTGTTCCTGCTTTTAAATACTTAAGTGTGAAAAACACTTTATAGACTTTTAAGCAATATGATCACTGATAGCATATTAGCACGCCGAATATTGCAATGTAAGCACTCAGCTGTCGTTAAAATATTTTAAGAGAGACTACAGTATAATCAGTAAACTTTTCCTATGCAGATTACTATTTGGACAGTATGAAAGCATGACTTCTGTGTACAATGCATGGTCTACAACAGTTTGCATTCCTGAAGTGCATCTAATGTATATCAAAACTTGACTTCCCACGCAGTCACAGTAAAATTTCCCAAACTTTTGATCAGTCAAGCAAACAGCATAGGAGGAGAAAAAAAAATCAGAATATTAGTTTAAATTTTAATCCATGCAACTCCCTCCCTGCCTCATACTGAAATGAATAATGAATGAGCTAGGTCATGATTGCTTTCAATAAGTATGTCAGAAATCTTCAAAACAATGAGGTGAGGGTAAGACAGACATCAAAGGTCTTCCTAACAATGCCACATGCTTATACAACCACATACTATGCATCTTTTTCATGCATCAGCATACCAGGAACCGCATAACCACAAGTACCAAAGGTACTTGAGTTTTATGTTACGAAACTTAATATGCAAACAAAAATTAACGGAGAATTTTAAGTATTTGGGTCTGGAATCCGAGAATGTGAGCCCAACCTTCACCATGCGCCTGGGCAGAACTAAGGTTTTCAGACTGGAGTGTCACCTTACACCTCCCGTCACCTCCGTCACGCAGCAGCAGCTCACCCAAAGCGTCAGAAACTCCAAGAGACTTTTCAACAAATGGAGAGTCTAGGGTTTTGTTGTCATCGTCCTCCCACGCCTCCCTGGCCGCTTGGTTCCTGAGCCCAGCTGCTCCCCTGACCGCTCCCCAGCGCAGCACCGCGCTCGGAGGCGCCTGCGGGGCGGCCCCGGCTGCCGGGGCCGGGACCGGGACCGGGATGGGGACCGGGATGGGGACCAGGATGGGGACCGCTCCCCGCCGGGCAGTCCCGCACACGGCAGGAGCTGCCTCTGCTCATCAGGTGTTTCGCTTCTCTCTGCGAACGCAGTCGTTCCCCGTGCAGCCCTCCCTCCAGCAACCCCGAAAACTTGCAAAAAGTTCTTTCCCCCACTTTTACGGAACTCCCTCACTTCAACAGGCTTCTCCCACATCTTTTCCTTGGTGTGGTTCCCAAGCCGTCCGTTCAAGGGCTCGCAGCCGCACGCCCGGAGGAGCGCTCTGGCATCTCCAGCGGGGGCACGGGCTTACCTTTGCCTCCCCCGCGTCGGGCTCCTCCTCGTAGTAGCCCTGGCCGGACTCGTAGGCGGCGGCAGCGGCCGGCTGCCGGGGTCCCAGCAGCACGGCGCCGGCAGCCAGGCAGCAGCTCAGGGAGAGCACCTCCAGCAAGTGCATGGCGCGGGGACGGCGGAGCGGGCCAGTCGCAGGAATGCAGCCGAAATTATGAGGCTCCTTCTTTTCCTCTCCCCCCTCCCTCCCCTTGCAATATCCAAGGCAGTAAAATCCGTGGGATGGAGAAGATGCGGCGGCAGCAGCTCCTATGCGCCTGCAGGGGAGTTCCCAACTTTCCCAGCCGCTTTGCAAATTCTCACCAAAGTTATCCAGAGTTTGCCAGGTAAAAAACCCACCAGGAAACCGGACATCCGAGGCTGCGCTCACTCAGGAGCAGGGGAGGTGGAAAGCGCAGAGAGGAGGAGGAGGAGGGAAGGGAAGGAGGGAGAGAGCCAGGGAGCAGCAGAGCGGGACGGCGCGGCGGGTCGCAGCCGGGGAGATCCTTTGGGCGGGCCGTGCCGTGCCGTGCCGGGGCTCGGTGCCGGGGGCCCCGCTGGCTGCGCTGCGCTCCGCCCGCCGCGCTGTGCGGGCGCCTGTCAGCGGCGGGGGCTGCGCGGCGGCGGCGGCGGCCGCGCACGGCGAAAGCGCCCTCTGCCTGCGCCTCTGCGCGCCGAGAGGGCCGGGGCCGCCTTCCTCCTCCTCCTCCTGCTGCTCCTCCGCCTCCTCCGGCCGCTGCCGCGCCGCTGGCGCCCTGCGGAGCGCTCGCCCCGCAGCCCGCAGGAGCCGCCCGGGGCTCCGCAGGGAAGCCGAGGCGGGCGCGCCCGGCCCCGCAGAGCTGGGCTCGTCCAGCGCCGAGCTCCGGCTCCGCCAAGATGAAACCCCAGCCCCGAGGAAAGAGCGAAGTGCCCGGCTCGTTTCGTTTGGCTCGGAAGCCAAGGGGTGAAGTTCGGTAAAACTCACACAGAGAAATCATGCAAGAAAATTTTTGGGAGTCCTGATCAGTTACTTGTTGAGCAGTGTTGGCAGCTTCACTTAAGACAGTATACAGCTATTTTTTGGCTGCAGAAAAAAGGATTTTGCCATGTGAGAAACAGTAATCCAAAGAGCACCATAATTATTTGTAGCCTTCCTATCAATGACAATTTGGAGCCGTCTTCGAAGAGAAGTAACACCCCATTCGGAGCCCTAAATAAAACTGAGCACAGATCCTGTGTTCCAGTTACACTGTGATTAACAGTTTCAAAAGAATCCACATTACTGTCAAAGTAACGCTCTACAGCCTGCTCAAATATCAGCTATGCAAAAGGAAAATTGTTATGTTCCCTATACTCATTTTGCTTGGTTATCGAACCTTGTGTAAATATTTAAAAAGCTTTTAATTTGTTTTCTGCATCACTTGTGTACATCTTTTGGTAATTAGATTGTATGGGAACCAACTGTGGGGGCAGATCCCTGACTGCCTTGACTAGATGCTGGCAGTCTGCTCATGTTACACTGCTCTTATTCTTTGGGAATCCCATTATGTTACTATTCTGGGAGTTATACATAAAGGTGACTCCAGCAGGCTCTCAGGTACCTCCTTGTATTTTTAATTTATTTGTTATCATTTCCAAAATGGTATTTCAGCATGCTGCTATGCAAATATTTTGATGCTAGCAAGTAATCATTTCATTTGCAATCAGAATGAAATCTAAAGTTTCAATAGAGTTTTATTTTAGGAGGTTGGAAAAATTATTGAAGCATTAACATTTTTCTAAACACTTCCAACGTGGAGCAAAGCAATGAAATAAAGACAGAGTAGAAGTTAAGCAGAACAGCTATGAAGATACAAAATAGCATACATAAATTAAAACGGCCATTGTTCTTCACTGGACCCTTACAGCGCTTCAGATCAAAGCATAGGATTAAAGCCTAGAGAGAGCATAGTCCAGGATGCAAAATCCATCTACATAGAAATACAGCATTGCTGATTTCAGTTTAAACATATTAAAAGTTTCTGAAACATAGCACAGATTGGTATAGGGAGGAAGTTCTTTTGCAGCACTTTATTAAAACCTGCCAGACAAATCATGCACATTTATTTAAATAAGTGAGTGCTGTGCAAGGAGAAGCTGCGTAACTAAATCACAAAACAGGATGAAACATACCACTCCTGCTGTGCCATCATAATATCAGCTGGCTTCATTATTTATTTCCCCAGTTCTCCAGCACTTTCATTCTTCCCCCCACAATTCATAGAACATCCATCATGGGATCAAAGGCTTCTATGTAATAGAGCATTTCCACCAAGTGCCCTGTATAGCAAGTTTAAAGTATCATAATTGAAAGCTAGAAATCATAGTCATGGTGGCTCAAGTCTCAGTCTAATCAGTTTTAACAAGAAAGCTGTTGAAATATATGATAGATTCTGTTACAAGCATATAAATATTCCATTGGCTCTGAGACATTAAAGTTTTCCTTAATTTAGACTGTGTTTCTCTCCATCCCATGAAAGATGGCTAATTTAAAGGTTTACAAATTAAAATACATCTTGTACTTTCTCCACCACCTAACAGTTAATATTTCTCCTCTTGTTTTCAAATTAAGTAGAAATCAGCCTAAAGGACAATTAAATTAAAACTCTAAGTGACACTGTGTACACTAACAATGAGCTGACCTTATAAACATAGATGACATAAGAGATACCCAAATAGTGTAAAGACACAGGTCTGGATCTTACTGTCCTCTATGCTTCAATGACTACAGCAGCTACTGTTGAGAAATAAAAAACACTGCTTTTATGTCAAAAGTAAGATTCTTTCAAATTAATTCTTTTACTGCTGTTTTAAGAATGAGTTTTAAAAATCCAGGCCCCAATCCCCTGTTCAAGCTGGCATAATGTACATCTGCCAAGAACACTCCTCTCCTGTATCTAGAAATAGCTGATGTGTTCCTTTCAGATATATTCTGCTTCTGAAACACGGATACATTTCAGTGCTTGTTTCCTATCCATTTGTTAGCAGTGTGAAAACTCACTGCAAGAAATGTGAGCTGAGAGTGGGAAATGGAAGAAAGAGCAGCAAGAAAAACCAGTAGCATGCTTTCATAATGAGGTCTATTTGCTTAGTGTAGAAATAAACTGTAAAAAATGTTTTCTTTTCACAAAATGGAATTTCCATTATCTTTATTTAAATTACTGTATTTGGTTTAAAGTAATCTCCTTTTCATTATCCTATTTAACAGAGAGACAGAGGCATACCCAAGAGTTAAAATCAGATACTACAATTTGTTTTTGTTTTAATTCAGATTAAAAGTTAGGGTAAGTTTAAGTGTAATGTATGTTTGATGTTAAATCTCAAAGGTAGAAAACATTTCTTCCTGTGTACAGCAACTCAGAAGACTGTGGAAGTGCCATTTTGGAGTCATCCCAAAAGATGAAGGCACTAAGTAAGCTTCCTTAGATCCTTCACAGCTGGGACTCCACCATACTTCCCCTCATGCTTAAAAAAAGAGAAAATTGGGTATTGATCAATGTCTAAAATATCAGTGTCTGATGTAGATACTGTAAATAAGATGTAAATGTTTAGGAAATAAAAGAAAAAGTAATTCAGATTCAGTGCCAAACGAGCACAAAAACTGCACACTGAATTGAATCATTCAATCCAAAGTTTTATGACACATTTCATATTGCTTATCTACAGAGTAACCAGCTTTACAGAAGACTTAGCTACTGAAAAAGGGGGGTGCAGTGCATTTGAGGCTGTAGTCCACTTCTCTACATTTCTTACTTGTATGAAACATAATTTGATGGAAATATTTAGGAGTACTGTCAGTTTTACCGACTATGAGAGTAATGTCCTTCCTCACTCAACAAAAGCACACTTAAAATCCTTTTTCTTGGTTTGGGCCCTCATTTAGTATTTCCTTATAGAATCCTAGAAAAAGATCTAAGCATGGTGGCTTGGAGATCATCAATAGCTACTGAAATATTTTCCTTGGCTTTGATCAGACATCCTCACTTGTAAAACCCCATGGGAAACTGTTCTACACCAAACTTCCAGCTAGGACTCCTGAAATGTCATTTTTTCCATTCATTCACATTATTGCCAGGACAAATAACTTCAGTTCAATGAGAAAGAGGTCGTTGCTGCAAGATTATTTTCTGCAATGCTTGACCTAGCAGCCTGCACTTTGTTATCTAGAAATTTCTCTTTTGTTTAGTATAAAAGTTGGTCCCTTTTGAAAATTAATTAACAAGACAAGAATCCTTAGAATTCAGCTTTTTGACACCAGTTGATATTCGAGGATTACAGGATTATTGGGATTTCTTTGTTCTCAGGGATTCCCTTTTTAAACTGTTAAAATCAAAACCACTGGCATCTAACATCAGAATTTCTCTGTGTTACAGACTGACTGCAGCAGTGTAAAACCCTTCCCACCCTTGCTATAATAAGGGGTTAGTGTGTTGCAAAAATGGACAGCACCAGTCTGCATCTCAAGAAAAGTGTTTGAATTAACCAAAGCAAATTACATATCTCCAAAGCTTAGAATGGAGAAAGCCCTAGCACACATTTTATTCAGCTGACTTACATTATCATTTTCTCTTTACCATAGTTTTTCTTATCTCTTGTGATGTAGGGTCTCACACAAAAATAGGTATCCATAGAATAATAATTTAACATCCTGTAAACTGATGATGTTCATTGTCATATCTGACTATAAACAATAAAATGACTGATTTCAAATTTATTCTGCCTCTTAACTGAAAGCTGTGCACAGTCTAAACTGTATAGCTGAAGCCATGTCACTAAATAAACAGCCTTAGATTCAACAAAAATATTAGAAGCTAACAGCACATGACCACTAAACATGCAAACACTCAGCATGATACATACCTTCCTGAAGTAGTTTTCCAAGTGACAAGCTATGAGAATATTCAAAATCTTTTTCTACCCAGTTATACTTACAAAATTTGGTAGTATAGTGGGGCAAGATGATCCCAAATCAATTCAAAAGACACTTCTATATAATTTCTAAAGTAATGGCAGAAATTAAAGTTTCTTTAAAGAGATGTAGTTTCTTCTGAGTTTGCTCCTGTATACCTCCTCTTCACTTATATATCTGCTGCCTTTCTTCTCTTTTTCTTTAGTGCTTCAAACTTTGTTCAATATTGGGCCTATTCTAGAAATTAGGAATATGCTAAACCCTAAAAACGTTAAATGCTGAAGTATTAAAGCCTTAAAAAAATTGTCAAACAGTATTGAGACCAGTTCTCTTCCAAACCAAGAATAGTGTAAATGCATTATTGTAATAATCCTAATTTTTTTTGTAATAGGGTTTCTTTTAAAAAGTAAATTCTTTTCTCCTCTTTAAAATAGCCTTTTACATATTTGAACACTTCTTACCTTCCTTACCTAATCTTCTTGTTTTAAGCTAAATAAGATTCGTGTTTTCAAAGTCTTTATAAATTTTTGTTTTCCAAAGTTACACTTATAACTGTCATTTGAATAACATTTATCCAGGGGTTCATTGAAAGATGATGCTCAACACTGAAAAAATGTACTTCAAAACTGACTGTGTTGGGCAGAATAAAACACCCCAACCCATTCTTCTGCATGTACATTCCCATGTGGTATTTGCTTTTTAGGCAGATTAATTTTAAGCTTGCAATATAGTAATTCTTGTGGGTTTTTTGAGGATTTTCTATCCAGCCAGACATTTCCTCTCCTGTAGTTGTAGACTTAACTCTTCCAACATAGGTGGAACACTCGCATCTCCCAAGAGAAAGATGTCCACTACCTCCTATTTTTTTCTAGTCATTTTTTCACTTTATTAAAATTACTTCAGTTTTAGGTCTGTCTTTGCTGTCCTTGCTCCCTAAGTCCCATCTTTACATGTAACAAAGTAGAGGTGTATTGCCCCTGCGCTGCCCTTGCTTCCCTGTGGCCAGGAAAAGTGTTTTTACTGACCTATTGCGAAGTTTAAAGGTTGAAAATTCCTCCTGACTTTTTGATCCACACTGCAGGTTTGCTTCAGCCCATCATACTGATTCAGAGACCATAAATACCAGATTGTGGGGACATTCAGGTCTGAGACTCTTGCTTAGGTCCCACTTCATTTTTCACATAATTGAAAATAGTTGAAGATTAATTTTAAAATGATGAAAGAGAGATTTGTGATTTGGGTTGGATACTGGTTTGGGTTTGTTGGTTTGTTGGGTTTTTCTTTTGTAGATAGTGAACCTCTGGAATTTCTTGCAACAAGATGTTTAAACCGTGAAGTTTAAAAATGCACCAGTTCTGGACATCAGGACCATAAAATGATTTTTAAGTAAAAGGGAGCTGGAGGGGTGAAAGGTAGGAGTAGTCCAATGTTGGATACTTTATTCAGTGAATGCAGATGCTGGAAAAGCATGAAGGAAATGGACTGCAGTAGCAGACACTCACTATGCTTTCCTTAAATAGCATATTCAATTGTAATTGTTGGAGACAAAAAAAATAATAGATAAACAGTCTAGACAGATGGTTTGTCTAAGCCAATATAACATATCATATATTTTAAGGGAAACTGAATCAATTTTTCATTGATTCAGGTCCAAACCACAGAGTAAATTTGTTCTTGTCTTACAGTCTCATGTTCAGACAACCATACTTAGTCATAACAAAAATATTTATTTTTACACATCATTATTACACCAAAAGTCAGTCCAAGAGATATGGTTGAAAGGAAGTACACAGGAAATCAAATCTGTAAAATAGTCTTCACAATTTTCAATGAAATTAATAAAGAGTGCTATTGCCATCCTCATTGAAACTAGATTTAAACATCCCGTCATAAAGAGCAAAAACCTAAACCAAACTCCATTCATCAGCTTTTTGGATACATTACATCTCAGAGAAAAACAGTAAAGCAGCAGTTTTAGATATTTTATTTTTTATTTTCTCTTTTTTTTAATAACAACTAAGACAAAGCAAAATGAGAAACCTACATACAAACTTTAAGTCAGGAAGTTACCATTACTAAATTTGAATTTGCAGCATGCATAACTTGGTTACTAGGAAGGTTTTGTTCTCTGCTAAACAATTGCTGAATAAAAACCACAACATGTTCCCTTCAAAAAGTTCTAGGTTTTGTGCTGAATCAAGAGTGTTACTGTTGCTATCAGACCTGAGTATACATCCTGGGCACAGACCTAGAGGGATGAGGAACCAACATTTCTAGGAATTCAAAATCCAATCCCTAACCTTTTCACTTCTCAAAAGCTGGTAGAAAAAGCAAACAAGCAAAAGCAATGCCAAAAAAACTAAAGAACAAAGGTGCTCTCATGTGGAGATTGCATCAGAGGCCCCAAATAATTCCTTCCTTCACTGTCTGGCCAGAAAACTTCATTTTCCTACACACTTAACATGGGGTGGCAGAGGTTCTAGTTCCCTATGATATAGTGAAAGCCACGCTAATTTTCCCCCATTGTCATTAATGAATTTATGCAATAAGAGACATTCTCAGACCAGTTATTGACTGCTTCCTACTTCCAGCACAACTTGTTAATCTGTGTCTGACCAGAGTTTTGATGTTCAACACTTCAGGCTAAACTAGGCAACTGATGCAACTGGTATGAGACTGCCACTGGGCAAAGCAGGCTGCAGCAGGGCACATCCATGGTCCTTCTGGGTGCTTATCTCTTTCTAACTTGAATTCAGGAAGCTACTACTGACCTAAAAAGCAGGTAGCATGCTGGGCCTAATCTATTTTTTGAATTCTTATCCCATCAAGAACCTACAGCTATACTCCACAGGGACACTTCAACTAATCTGTCCCAGCATAAAATTCTTAAGTGCAAAGGGTAGATCAACAGACTATTTCCAGGAGCAGGTTCCAGCTGTGGAACTCAACCTAATCTTCTCTATTGGTAATGAACATAAGCCTGAATGTATTCAAAACTAAAACTAACCCCAGCTTCTTAGTAAGACTCCCTGCAGTGATGGCATCTTCCCAGGGTAAGCAGCTGATCTGGACAGAGGAGGACGAGGAGGGAGAGAGACAAGTGTGTATACTAAAAAGCTAGAAATTGTAAATATTTTATTAAATAAAAATTATAGGTTCCAAACTCTGGATTATTGCATTAAAATAAATTTCAGAGATGCACAGACATTACCTTTGCTTACTTTTTCTGCTTTGTAATTCTGAGTGGTCAAAAGTTACCTTTTATGCAACCGCATGGCCATGCATAGATACCTTGCTTAGGCAGGATAGAGCAAAATTTGAGTCATCCTTCCATCATATTTTTCTGTTCCCTTGAGATGTGACCAGCCAGGAGCAGCCCCTCTGCTATGGAAGGATTCTGGGATGAGGGAACACGCTGGTGTGGTGCTGGGTTCTGAGCTGCCCCAGCTGAGGAGGTACAGAGAAGGTCAGACTGTCAGAGCACCTGATGTTAACTCGCTTCAATCTGATTTATGGACTAGTATACAGTCAAGGACAACCTCTCCAAGCCCAGGAGCTCAGCTACGTGCAAAGAGAAGATGCAAGAGACAGGATTTTTTTTTCTGGGATCTGGCCATATTAGATATGTAACTGGTGAAGCTCAGGGAACAGTAACTACATGGTGCTGGTGAGACTCAAAGACAGCCACAAAAGAGATGGCACAAGTTATGCCATAGTTTTAAAAGCATTTTTCTGCTTCCAAGGCATTGCAGATAGCAGATGGCTTCACCACACTCTTTTTGCTCCTGGGTTACTCCTAGTAAGTTCCTAACGTTTTAGAATGAAAATAGGTTTATTAGTGTATCTATGGAGTTCTAGTATTCTAGTTGATAAAATTGTATAAAGATCAAAATAGTCCAAAAAATATTTCTTTTCCCCCCAATTCTGAAATTCTGAAGATATTCCCCTGACAAGCTAATGTTTATAGCTCACAGTTTTGTACTGAAATCTTTAAGGCAACTGGAGGGAATTAGGAGCCATAATTAATTGTAATAATATCCTTTTACATTGTAATAGCCTTCTTTCAAATCCCATCTGATTTTCAAAGTCCCTATTCATCTTCTTGTCTTTATTCACATATGTTGATCACCTAAGCCAAAAGGGGTAAGACTTAATGAGAAAGAAATGTAGGTGTAGAGATATTCACAGCAAAGCTGTTAGTATTCATAGATCTTGAAAAGTAATTTGATTTGATTCTTTTTTTAAACAGAACTTCAAAGTCTAGATGTGCAGTAGATTCAAAGGATTTTCTGCACATTGTGTGACCTATTGTTTAGTTAAACTGTGTAACAGATCCCTTGTTAAATAATAATGCTGAGTGCCAATAGGAATAAAACAACTTTTTGAGTTCAATCTACTCTCAGTCAAAGTCAAAAAGAGCTGGGATCAAACTCAGTGAGTTTTCAAAAGCTTACCCTAAATATACAATATCAAAGTTCATAATTAAGAAGACTCATTTCATCAGTCAACTTCATGTTTGCACAGCAGTGGGAGTAATTATAACACAACTCTTTTTTTCAGGTTGGCTTGAACACTTGACCTTATAAGCAAACTCCTTTTTTTGCCCTTCCTAAGATGCAAAGCCAAACCATTTGCTTTTAACAAAACAGAGCTGTCAGTTTGACATTTCAAAGCATGTTTAAATGCTTTCTTTCATTAAAAAGATAGTTTATCTTTAAAATAGACATTTACTGGCTATTTTTACTAATTTTTACCATGCAAAGATTTAAAAAAAAAAATGTTTCTGCTTTCCTGACATTTTCTTAAGGTCATCAGTTGAACTGTATTTGTTCTAGACTTTAGAATACATTGGAATCTTCAAATCCCAGCAAATGCCAGGATGCCTCAAGGGCATTGTTGCCTTGATACTCCTCTTGCATCATGCCAACATTTACTGACCAAAGAATGTGAAATCCAAATGGAGTGCTACAATTGTTTTCAACAGTAGTCATGTGTGGGCAGATATTCATCAAATAGCTGTACACAGAAAGAGTAAAACAAATGGGACAGGATCTCATCTCCCTTCTGTCATCCCAGAATTAAGGCTCCAGTCTAGAGCCAAGTGTCTGATGGTTCATTACAGTCAATGAAAAACAAAACAGGCTTCTCCCAAAGAGGAAGTAGTTTTCCATTTCTTTGGCATTTTAGAACATGTGCCCCCCCCAAAAATGTTTCCCTCTGTTAGTGACAGGAGGAGACTATATCCTAACTTTGAGATCCCTAAAGTTACAGAATAGAAGTTTCATGTTGAGAATCTACATTAGCATATCTGTCCCTGGGGAGATCCAGTGCCATAAGGGAATGCCATAAGGGAACTTAGTCTCCAGCATGGCCATTCGATTATCAAAATGGAGCAAACATTACAGAGGCATAATTGATAAAATAAGAGGAGTATTTGATTGTTGACTGATAATGCTTTCATATTAAAATCAGTGTTTTGCTCATCTCTTTGCTCTCTACTGAACAAAAACTGAAAGTTGTGACAAAAGGTCACAACAAAGGACATATTAGTAGGTTTTACTGGAGAATTATCAAATGAGTGAATGAAAAAAAATAACATTGCAATTGATTAAATCAGACTAAAAAGCTGATAGGTCCTTAATATTCTCATCTTGTTCAAGGAGTGATTTCTATTAAAGTACTTCGATTTCTATTTGAGACATTTGGACTGTTATAGAAATAGGATATTGCTAGATGATCTGACATTCTGATTGAATTTTGGGACACAGTCCCCTGTTGGCAAATATGCCATTTAAAAATCCATGTGATCTACAAAGTGTGAAAGTAAACTACAGATTAAATAAAGGAAATTCCATTTGAGACACAGCAGGTATAGAAAAAGCTCAAAAAGTTGAGGTAGACCAAAAAACAGATTAAGATTCCAGGTCAGAAAAGAAAAAAATCCTACATTTAATCTGATCATTATGAAGTCTTTTTAAAGTACTCCTAACTAGAGTAATAACTTCACTGAGTCAAAAGCTTCTCATTTAATATCCCTAGGCCCAAAAAACCAGATGACATCTCCTCCCCCACACATATTTTTTTCCTGCCAATCTTTTAAACTCCAGAAACTAAAAATCAATTTGTCTCTTTCTAATTAGAGAACATCTCTTATGGAAGTCTATGTTGTGAGACAAACTTGCTAACAATTTTGGTGATCTGAATAATCTTTTATACATAGATGGAACTGACTCTTTCATGAATCCTTTGGTATTTCAGCAGTAATGCATTCAAAGTATTCTGGTTACCAAAGTGAACAGATATTGCTCAACAAGTAAAGGTTACAGTTTTATCAAGGAGAAACAACATTTAGAGAGTCATTGTTTTTTGCCATTAGAGACAGCATGCCATTTTCTACCCTTTTTTCTTTGCACTGCAACAACAGGCTTTTACAGCATGTATCATAACTTTATTAGGATTTTAATGTAACACAGAGAAGTGCCTTGCTGGACTCAGATTTTTTGGGGGTTTTTTGGGTTTTTTTTTTGTTTTTTGTGGGTTTTTTTGTTTGTTTTTGTTTTTTAGGTTTTTTTTGTTTTGGTTTGGTTTTTTTTTGGTTTTTTTTCTTGTGAACTAAAAGAGATTTCTATAGAACTGTTATGTTTCTATAGAGTACATTTATTCCTGGAATTGCTATGTGTATCACGTTATACATACAAAACATACTAACTCTGCCATGTGAAAGAAGTAGGCAGCTGGGTATTTTAAAGGTCCAATTTTATTGTAGATTAAAACAAGCATTCAACTAAATCTCCCACAAAGTCTCTTTAATTTTATCATGGATGACCAACATACCTAATACTAAGCATTAAAATCCAACATGACTGCATTTCCTCACTTCCAGACTAGATTTAGATTTATGCTCCCAACAGAAGTGAGAAAGGTTAAAAACCCCAGAACTGGAATAAAACTGCAGCCCTGGCTTGAGGAGGGGAGAAACATGAAGCATTTTACCTAAAATTATGAAATATTGTGAATTAGAAATATAGATACCTGAAACAAAGTGCATGCCTTTGTCTATCTCATTGCAAAAACCCTCCTCTGATTCAAACCATAGCTCTGATCATAAGAGATTCTCTTCCAGTTATGCAGGACTGATTCTATGTCTAGATCAGGTTTTTGAAGACTGTCATGGAATGGTTGTTCCAATAACAGTCTCAGGTTTTCACAAACTAGCAGAGAAGCATGCAGAATTCCCTTACTCACTTATCACTGTGTTAGTCCTTACAACCTAAACGTATAATGAGATGTCTTTTTTAGCAAACCAGATGTGAAAAGTTGATCCATTCCTTCTGCTGGAACCTTGTTTATGGTTAAAATTTAATCAGCACTGTTTTTCCTTTGTGCATGTCACAAGAATTAAATGGAAATGAGACAACTGTGTTCCAGGTATTCAGGTATTCTTTCATTTATAGCTAAATATCAATCATTCCATATAAGTGGTGTTATTTTCAGAAGTATCATCTTTTATGGGCAACTAAATCTAGTTTATCTGGATGCAACATTTGATTTCTCTAATATTTGAGGCTCAGAAAACTGTGCCTGGTTTCTCTATAGGCATTCTCATTGTGACTGGTAAATGCCTACCTGGGTATGAGGAAATTCCATACTTACTCACCATAAGCTTCTTGTACAGTAAATCCAAATTGCTCAACTGAATTACCAGCAGGTTAGAAAGAGAGCACCAACCAAGGTAAGAGTTCCACATGACAGATCTGTTCTTCAGAAGCACTGTACTTTTTATCTCATATGTAGAATGCTGATTATCTTTTACAAAATTTTGAACAGATAATAATTCCACTGCAATTTTTTCTCCTGAATCTTGCTGGTCTGCCACATAGTATTTTTTTTAATGGTATATCATGTACATAGCCTTCAGCATTACATAATTAGGAAAATAAAGTAACAATTAACTTTCTCTTTTATTATCTACAGAGGCTTCTGCTTGACTTTTATTAAAACAAGGAAGTGGTAGTTGTCTTTACCTTTTTTGCCACCTATTTGAGGTAACATTCTAGGAATGAGGTAACATTGAGGTAAATTCTAGAAAGTTGCAAAAATTATAATTACATTATGACATTCATAATGTATTCTTACTTCAAAGAAAAAAAATTGCATGAAGTAACATATCCTATTAATCACAGAGATTTGAGTCCATCTAATCTTTTTCTATTATTTTGGCTGGACATCTTTTATAATGTCAAATACTATTAGTGAAGCTTTAGCTACTCAATACATGCAACACAAGTTCTTGCATGAGAATTGACACAACAGAGCTATAAGACAATGAAAGGGCAGCAGGGCCTGTGGCCTCTGCTCTCCAATTCTGTAATGTGAAGAAAAAGTGAATTCACTAGGAGCTGTCAACTCTAAAACATCTCAGTTCAACATGATTTCACCAAAGATCAAATGGAAAAGGCTAATCTTGTTTTCTAGACACTTAAATCCAATTTTCCCAGGCAGATTTACCCCAGGTTCATCCAAATGTGTCTTAAGCAGAATATCTTATTCTGAAGTGTCTTTTTTTTTCTAATACAACAAGCACAATAGCACTGAATACATCAGTGTCACAGTTATTGTTTCCAAAGATCAGGCAGAAGGCCACAAGACATCTATGGAAAGTAGAGAGCATGTCACTAACATTCTTACAGTACATTTATATTTTATTAAAAGTATTTATTTATACTTGCATATCAGAAATGTTCAGCTTTATATCTTCCCACAATTGTAATCATCCTGTATTGTTAGAAAGCAATGCAAACATTTAGTAGTTTTTCATAGAGTCTTTAAGTTCTTTTTGCTTTTGTTTAAGTAATAGATTGACAGGGGTACAATTTACTAATACTTGGTGTTTTGTACATGAAAGATATCCTGCTGCTCAGTCAAATGCATGCTACCATAATAGTTAAAATGAGATGAATAAACCATGTACCCAAAATGTTGTTTAAGACTGGTTATTTACAGAAAAACCATAAAGATCCTGCAAATAAGGGATTTTAAGAGGTATTTCCCCCTTTGGCATCCAATATTTAACTTCTGAAATAATTGCTTTTTCCTACTCTATAGATTTGCTGTCTCCATTCCATGATTTTTCCCATTTCCCTTCAGTAAGATTTTTTTTTCAATTCAAAAACCAAAGTGTTAAAATTAATTAACACCTGTGTTGTACTTATTTAGCAGAAAAATTTACCAAGAGTTTACCTGGAAATCTGACTCAAGTCACAGTGTTTATGAGTTACACTTTGGAAATTATTTGCCTTGGGGTTGGGGGTGAAGGGGAAGGCAATATTCTCACAGTAATAGAATTCAAAATTTACTAAAATTCAGTAACAGCACTTTCCACTATCCTCAGTGAGAAATTCCACTTCATGCCTAGTGTTTTGCTTTTTAGGCAGAACAGTACATGATGAAAAAATCTAGACCCATTTTGGTTTTACAAATGCTTTGGTCTTGGCAAAACTGAAAGCAACATAGCACCAGTAGTTTTGTGTTGCAAAACCAATCACTAATTCTTCATCAAGTTTGGTCCTGTATTGAAAGCAAGGGCAGTGTTCCTTTTTCCAACTTGGCATACTCAGCAACATATCTTTCTATTTCTTCATTCTGTAGGAATGAAAATGTAATTTAAGGACAAGATGGGGCTTACACTAAGCTGATTCATTACAAATTGCTTTATTTTCCTTTTAAAAATTAGTACTTATTTTGAATAGAAGAAAACAAGCCAAGAACCTCGACAGTTTGTACTGTTTTAAGAAACAGGTCCCACAAGAATACTTCTTTTTGAACTGTGGAAACTTACAGGTGTGTGCATTCAGAAGTGGAGGGCAAGGCTTAACTGTTTGTTTTCCTTCTGCTAAAAAAGGACTTTTTTTTCTATATTTCCCCCCCTCTAATCACAACTGATGGAGCAGGCAAAACCTCATATACCACTGCACGCCTCTTTATACCTAGTTCTGAAAGCAAAACAAGAAAACCACCAAAATATTCCTCCTCCCTTAAATAAAACATAGAAATTACAGGTTTGCAACTTTGAAGAAAAGGAATAGTAAAAAGAAATGCTATACATGGGAAATTTGCTAAAACCCCAGGAATTTTCTCTTCAGATACTGAGCATCAGATTTTTTTTTTCTGTTTAAAGAAATTTAATGATTCCTTCTTGAACTTTGTATGAATAAAAATTTGTGAAGGTGATTTAGCAGGGCTTGCAAAGCCATAAAAGTCCGTCAGAAGCAGGGAGTTCTTGCCATCCTCTGTATAACTCCAGCAATACTGTTAAAGAGGACTACTGGGAACCCACAGCAAACCACCATAGAGCATGAGCCAAAAACCAAAACCACATATTACCAAGTTTCTGTTCCTTGGTATCACATAAAATGTAACAAGTACAAATTGAGAAAGATGGAAGTCTATTATTTTCAGTATATATAGTGTACTACCTCAGCCCATAAACTGAAGGTACAGGAGTTTAGAAGATTGAACATTTAGTTTTAAGGTTGCATATGAAGTCATTTTAATGACACTGCTTTGACCAGGCAGAGAAAAATTGTGAAATGTATATTTTAGTGTTGCAAAGAAAATGCAATCCTAGCCAAGGACTCTTTTGTGTGACTCTGAAAATGAATTCTTTGAAATTAATTTGTATTTGGGACAAAAATCCCAAACTTTCTGGCTAAAAATAATAGGGAAAGTGCCAGAAACAAACAAACAAAAGCATTTGCCAGGATAAAGAGACATAGAATAAACTAGTAAATAAATAATGAGTGATCTCAATTAAGACAAAAAAGAAATTGAAAGCAAAACCCAAGCAGTTAACAGATGAAAAAGTCTTTACTTTCTCAATTAAAAATGAATAAAGCAGCTATTTTACCTCTCTTATTACTACAGTATTTTAACTTAAGCTATAGAATAAGAAGTAAGTAATCAAGAGGAGAGACCAGTACTAGATGAGGCAGCATGTATCAAATCAGATGAATGATTTTGCTCTTATGTAACAGACAGTACTATAATTTTGGTTTTTATTTTCTGCTTTTAAAAAGTGAATATGAATATATTGTTGTCTAACCAGAATAGCTATGAAAGCTATTGTAAAATACCGATAAAGGAAATCAGTAAGGACATGAAAGAATCTGAACACATACTTTTTAGAAGATGCAAAATTCTCTCTGATGCAATATATTAGTAATTTTGAAAGTTATCATATCAACATATAATTGTCTTTGCAGATGATATTGCTTATATAGGCTAAGTGAGAAATAACTTATCTGAACCAAAAGTGACTGAGAAGCAACAAACAGGACAATCATAAAGCCTTTTTCAGGCAGTTGTATCCCCACAGAAATGTTTCTTTTTCAGGGAAGTAAGACTTTTTTCTTCCAGAGGTAAACTCTGACTACTATTCAAAATGCTTTCCTACTTTCTGTTCTCTTGTTAGGTACCATCAAATATTTCTGGAATAGATGCATCTTGCATGTTGAGTGGAAATACTGGGGTTTGAAAAGGGTCTCTCTAGCCTGCTATCTTGACCCTTACAGTGACCAACAGCAGGAACCTAAGGAAGATGAAAGCAAGCACATAACTATACTTTCTCAGAATTTTATCTAAACCTCAGCAAGATGCAGCTTAAAAACTTCTTGAGCAGAAACATTATCTATTTTTCTATGTAACAGTTCTTATTTTTCTTCCAGGAATCTGAACTGTCATACTTGGAGACCATATAGATTTTCACTATCCATAGCACCATGTGGCAGCTCCATAAATTGTGTGAAGAATCATCTTCTTTGGTTTGCTCTGAATACTACTAGTTATTTTATGCCTCTCATTCTTATGAGAGAAGTGAAATAAATCCCTATCCACTCTGTCCTCCACACTTCATTTTGTAAACTTCCTTCCATATATTCTTATGTTTTCTTTTTTGTGAAGGGTCCTAGCCAGTATTCTTTTGCTCATGCAGATGATGGTTTTATACATTTGATTATCTATCATCTTTCTCTAAACCTTTTTTCATTCACAACTGAAATGAATAAAAAAGAATTGTATACAGTTCTTGTATATTTTTTACAGATAAAAATAATCACGGTGGTGTTTTCTATTTTATTTATGTATTGCATTCTAAATAATTTTTAACATTGATTTCTTCCTTTATTACTAATCATTTAGTCAAGAAATATTCCCTATATAGTTACAAAATTTCGCTCCTGGAGAGAAATCTAATAAAACAAAAGTTTGCTTTCATATTGCAAGTCATACAGGTTTTTGTGCCAAGCCTATGACCCACTTTTAAAGTTACAGATGCTTTACTAAAGATCTAAAGTAGAAATCAAGCAATGTTTGAAAAATAAGTGCTCAGTTTTCTAGTATCACAAAACCTGCCCTTGCTAAGTAGTGTTAGTGTTTCAAGAACAGCATAGTAATGCTGCCATAAATTGTTCTTCCTAAAATCTTATCTGACTCATACAGACCATCCAGAATCTTCTTAAGAAATAAAGACACACTAATACTTTAGGCCTTCATTCTGTGGACAAGAAGTGGCTCAACAATGCACTGTAGCACCTAAAAGGGACTACTGGTGCTGCTGCTGCTAGAATGAGGTCTGCACTCTGTAGCTCTCACTCCACAGGAACCCCATAGCATTTTTCTATGTAATGGAGAGTAATTTATATTAATGTCTTGTATGAACCAAGGCTTGCAGCAGCAGAATGATCGTCTGCAAGAGCTGCTGATGCTGTATCAGTCAGTTGTAGCACTGCCAGTGATGGATCACTCAAAATTATCAGAGGTCATTTTGCTCAATGAGCAACTGACAGTGACATCTGTCACAGGCATTCAACTGACGGTCATTTCTGGAAAATTACATTCATAGGAAAAGCTGTGTATACAGGAGATAAAATATTCAGTTGGGCTGTGGTCAGGATGTTTCCTGCTGCCAGCTCTAAAAGATTTATGGTCTTCAGTTTGAGTTTTCTATTATACAATAAGATAATTGTAAGTGCTCTTCACTTTGAATTTTGGGTTAGTTAGTTAAAGAGCAGAAAATCTTAACAGACCAAATAAAATGGAGTCTTTTTGCAATCCCAATACTGCCTTTACTTCAGACATTTGGCTCCAAAAAGCTTAAACCAAATGAAAAATCAGTGATAAAAATGACAACATTTAATGTAGCAGAATTATAATACAATCAATGAACTAAAGCAAATACTAATAAAAAGAAGAGATTGATTTGTAATCAGAGAGCCAAGCATTCATCAAAACAAACCATAAACTACAAAGTCCTTTAGTTAGACCTTGATATTTTTGAAGACATGTTCTAGGTTACTAAACTCAAGCTAACAAAGTCTTACATATGGTGTTATGCTGGTGTGATCAGCTTTAAATCTGGAAAAACAAAATATGTATTTTATTGCTTGCTCTCTTCCAACTCCCAGTAATGTTTCCTAATAAAACAGAGTATTTACACATCAGTGCTGTGTGCATTTCTAAATCAGATGATCTTGCTCTCCTAGCCCACAAAGTATAAAATATGTGGCAAGGATCTGAAAGGCCTACCAGCCTTTTTCAGTAGGTATAGATAGGAATATGTCCTATTTCTTAGTACTTTTTGGCATCAAAAATACTTGGAAAGAGAGGCTATAAACATTTGTTTCTGTTTAAGCTCACAGCACCAAAATTTGTAAGCAATATGGTCTCTGAAATATCAGTACAATTTTAACTGTGTTCATCTTACAAGACCTGTGCATTTCAGGTAAGAGCTCTTGTGATATGAACCATCAAACTGCAAGTTCCCTGTACTTCCACTTCTCTGCTTCTCCTTTCCAGTTGCCCAGCATGGAGCATCCATGCAGGTGCAGTTTAAATGGCATAAATGGATCCATATGCACTGGTGAACTCACAGGATTATTTGTCCAAGTGAATAGTAACCAAAAAGCAGGTCATAATCCTCATTTTTGCAGTTTTTTACTTCTTGGTTAGTATTTGAAGTGCCTCTGAGGTACTACCTAACAAGAAGAGCTCTGAAATAAATATTAAAACTGTGAACTTTATAGAAGAGAAATATAATTAAAAAGAAGAGCCAAGAGGCTCTATGAGCTTTTTGGACTACTCTAACATAAGTTGCTACTACATGTAAACATATGCTGAACTATATATTATGCTACATTTACCACTATGTAAAATGTTTTATGATAGAAATTGTATCTGCAGTCATGGCTGAAATTAATTAAGTTTTTTTTCCCACTCATTTATTCTAATATAATTATTTAAGAGTAACTAACAGCTGCTATAGAATGAAAATGCTCAAGTAGTGTGGTCTTCCAAAAATTCATGTCACAACCAATTCCCAATTACTGTGTACTGTATTCTGCTTGCACATTGTAAGTGTTGTTTCAGAGTGCTGTTCCATGTTGTGTTGTAAGTGCTGCTGCAGAGGAATTCCTGTGGTACAGGGACATGATTGCTGATGCAACATAGTGCTCAAGAGGTGTCTGGGGTGCAGAGAAACAGGTATTCATTATAAACATTATAATGGTATTCATATATAACATTATAAAATTATACTCAGGATAATATCTACCTAAAGTTCTACCTCTGCTAGAGCAGGACAGGAAATTACAGTACTGTTTTGTGATGGATGAAGCACAGGTCTAACACAAAAGACAGTATAGCAATCATAAAAGAGGAAAGCAACTATCATGGTTGATTCTGTGGTGAAAAGAATGCTTCTGTTTGATAAACATTACAAGAGCTGGATAGTGCATGGTGTGCAGTAAACAGAGAGGAGAGGACTGATTACAAGAGCAAACAAGTCTCTGAGACTCTGAAGTTGCCTGCCACAACTCTGCAAGCAGTAATACATGCTGCAACACATCAGATGGAGGGACTTCACAGATGAAGACACCTTGAGAGATTAGTGTAAGAGGGAAGTCCTAAAATTCACCTTAAAAATTCATCTTTGTGCAAATGTCAAAAAACCCCAAACCAAACCAAAAAACCCAATCAAAAAGGAATTGGTTTCTCTGAAGTGCCTGACCATTTTTTCCAAGTTCTAATGGAAAATAAAGTGTAAGATGAAGGGTCCATTATGATAAGAATGATAATTTGTCCTTTGGATATAAAGCAGAACATCTAAAAACAAATCACAACCTCAGTGCAAGAGGTGGTAAGTGCAATACAAGTAACGTAATGACAAAATTACAATTGGTGAAGCAGAGACTCTCCCTCATCCCCTTCTCATTTTCTGTTTGCTAATGCTAGGAGTCCCAGATAAGAACTTAAAATGGGAAGAAATATTTTAAAAATCATTATAGTGGGTTTATTTACTCTCTAGGAATCATTAATAAATATTTTTAAAAGTGATGGTAACAAGATTAAAGAGAAGGCATACAGGGAAAAACAACAAAGTACAATACTGTTAGGCCACGAGTTAATGAACTTCAGTTTGCTGGCTGTAGTCTTCAAAAGACAAAGAAAAATTGATGTAGCAGTCAAACTCAAGGATTAGAATGATTTATTGCTTAAGGATCTATGATATATAGGATAAAGGAGTTATCAGGGCATTCAAATTAGGTTATATATGCTAGAATAATGTACAGTAAATCATTAGAATTTCTACAAACCCTAGATAATTTTCTAATACAAACAGAACCAGGTCCAACACACAATCTTTCCAGGAGACTGCAGCTTAAACACTGAGCCAGAAACTGGTTACCTAGGGACCAGTAAGGATGGCCTGTTTACATTATGGATGAACAGAGGACATTTGCAAGCAACACCCACTCACTCATTCTCATATATCACATACACAGTACATTGAAAGGGCTAAATGTTTAGCAAACTCAGTATAATGAGCCAAAGTTAGTAGTGGAGTGGTAGTACTGCTCCCAAGAGACACAGAGTGTTTATTTGCTATGTGGGCCTGGGAACTTAGGTCATATTCCTAGTCTTAAAATGACAAATAGCATTACAATTATGGGCATCTTCCAAAGTGAAAAGCAGCCCATGTGGTCTGCTGACTACTTGAGTTTCTTTAAAAATAAATGGTAATTTAAAGTCAGCACTGACCTGTAAGTCCCCATCCCTTCAAAGGAAAATTAATAGTTGGATCTAATCTATGAGGAACTGAGATCCATGTACAAAAGAGATAAAACACTGTCAGCTATAAAAAATTAAAGTTAAGCTGTGACAATCAGTAAAGGCAGGAATGCTGTGCCTGTCTCAGAATTACAATAAACCTGCTTATCCTAAGTAAGTTACATTTTCCATGTAAGACTATACTAGTATCAACTGCCAAAATGTGATATGCTATGCAAGTAGTTAGAAAATGCATATTATGTTCCTTTTTTCAGCAGTTTTCTTAAAGATATCAATAAAAAAATGAAATATGAAACTGTATCCTAGTTTTTCTGTTCATCTGGCTTTCTGTTGTCATCCTACCTTTAACCAGCTCAGACATAACCAAAAACTTTAAGAGGACAGAAACCTTTTAAAACGCCATGAAAAAATACATACAACTCCATTTGAATTAGTTGTTTAACTTCATAAGCATCTGTCCAATCACAAGGCTTTACACAATAAGATAATTAGAATAATGAAATTAATTTGAATATTTTTTCTTATGCTTACTTGAGGTAACTGGAGGAAAAAAAGAGAACTGAAACAGTAATAACTAATTTGTAACAAGATGTAGTCAAGAATTCAACATATTCGCTTTATATGGACTACTGCTAATTGTTTACAGTCAAATTTAGTAGTGATGCTTTTTCTCTCTACTCTTGCCCCAGCCCTTGAAAAGAAAATTTAAAAATAAATAGTCAAAACATGTTTTTCTCTAGTCACTTTTTCCATAAGAAAAGGTTGTAAAAAACAGGGAAACGGGAAAATTTGAGAAAGCAGTAGCTCAGAGATTAAACCTACATAAAAACTTAAGTCAAATTGAATAATTTAATTGGCTTATGCCTTAAATCAGCTAAATAAGCATGTAACTGCAGCAATATGGACACTTTATCCCAGCAAAATATCCATTAAACACCAAGTCTGGGTGACTTAATCAAGAATTGTTACAAGCTCTCAGGTGTAAACTCTCATCCTAATTGCACTCCACCATCATTTGCCTACTGCATGTCCAGATGTTTCTCCTGTACACAACTAGAGAGACCAGCACAGCTGCATAAGAGAAGCATTTTAGTGGGGTAATGTCAGGGAGAACTTTTCTACTCAGCACTGAAACTAAATTTGTGTCCTGAACAATTGTTGATAAAAAGCCTCCCTCTTCCCATTAGCCCACATTTTGCCACTCCACAGATTAATCAGGTTTTTGTTCTTAAAACCCTATTTTGTTACCACCCTTCATTCATTAGCGAAAAGATCTACAAATTCCAGACCTATAGATATTTAACTGACCATCTTCAGCACTATTTTGACCCCAAAAAGGATTTTTATTTTATTTCAATCAGACTTCTTAGTGGCATAACAGTACTCTACCAAAAAAGAAGGGAATGTTTTGAAAACACTCAGCCCAAGGCAGGAGACACATTCAACTCTCTATAAAAATCTCATTTCAAGTCAAGAACCTTGAGGGATCATCACAGCATGGTTAGTTAAATAAAAAGAGTTAAAATGTTGCTGAGATCACACTCAAGACTGAGAAAGAGACTGCACTAAAATCCCTGGTTTTGCCCAAATTTTAATCTTATTTTTGGATTAACTTCCCTTGCTTACCTGATCCAGCAGCTGCAGGGATAAATTCCAGATCATTTGGGAAAATCCTTTCTTCATCTGAGAGATACCTGAAATTGACCAAACTAAGTTATTTTCTTCGGTAACATGTTATTTATACATAATGCATTGTTGCAAACAGATTTTATGGAAGATGAAATAATCAACAGGGCTAATTTCCATATCCAAACCTGCACAGGTAATTAAAACCATGGAGGTAAATATTGTCTCTGAAACCACAATTTAAGCTACTGTTTTCACAATAACCTAAGGCAACAAATATTTAGGCAAGTAAATCCTTCACTCCCAAGAGCTCAAATGTGACAGTGAAAGTATTTTTTATTCGCCCTCTGGGAGGCCAAGCAGTTCCTGCAAGGTAGGATTTTTAAAGGAATTTTTGAAACAATTACTGTTGAGAGAAGAGTCACATAAAGCTGCAGGGGCAAGGCACAGCACAGGCCCATTCAAAAAGGTTTTGAAGTGGCCAAACTTTATGTACACAGAAAGGCTAAACATTTCTTGTTTCTGGGTCATAGAAGACCAAGACCTTTGACCTTGCAGCTATAGATCTCTTACACAGGCAAATTACTTACACTGCAATACTTCATAAACAACAGAAGCCCTATGTGTTCCACCAGGCATTACAAATAAGGTGAGGTTACACTCACTATAGGTTTGATTTGGATGGAAATGAGCCTCCCTGGGAAGTCTGCTTAAGCCTTTTAAATAATGCCTGATCAATGGCATGCCAGTTTAGTTTGAGAATTGTAGATAATAATGCTGCTTTGCTATTTTAGGAACTTAGCTCGTATGAGTCAGCATATATATTCAATTCAGTTTTTTTTAAATTAGAAATACTACACAGTAGATGAAAAGGAAAATACACCCATTATCAGTCTCTAATCTGTTTGAGTTTTGAGTGATTCTTGCTTTAGACGAATTCAATATTTTACTGCTTCCGCTCATATGTGCATAGATACATACTTAAATATGTGGAAACAGGAAAAAAATGCTAACTAGACTGGCAGTTTGTCTAGGTATGCCCAGTTCTCGTTGCCAGTGAGTTCCATACCTTCACTTAGTTTTATGTATTCAGAGCCTAAAACAACAAAAAAAGCATGATTTAAGGGGCAGCTAGAAGCCCATACTTCCAACAGAAGAAAGCAACAGAAGCTCTAATTATTTCACTTTGCTGCAACAAATAACATGCATATACAACCCTGTTATGTTTCAATAGATGCTAGTGTAAGAAATGGGATGATTCCTGTTGGACTGATGACTTTCACCCTTACAGTTGCATCACCTCTTATTTGTTTCTCCTTCAATTCAGTTTCTTTAGGAAACACCTTAAAGCACCAAGAATTAAGAGATACATCAACATCCAGTACTCTATATTCAGAGGGATACACAGAATGAAGTCATAGGACAACTGCCCATGATTTGGTAGCACTTTGCTCAAAATAGAAAGAGTGAGCTAGGGTAAAAACTTTCCTTTTTTCTCCTTCTGTTTTAATGTTTGGTATGCTATTCAGGTTGTTAGAGCACTAGCAATAAACAGACATTTAAGTAGGCTCCAGCCATATTAAGCACGTCAATATATGTAGAGTTGTGGTCATTTACCCGAGATGCAAAAGTCACAGGATTTGTTCTTCCCCTCAGGAGACTACCAAGAAACCAAATTCAGACTATTTTAAACTGTTTTTCTAGAGCTGAAAGAGCTCCTGAAACAGTAACTTAAGGTTTATTGGATCAAAAACAGAGAATAAAACTTAAAAATACATTTAAATCTACAGAATGGAAAACTCATTTAGGAGGTTGGAAACTCACATAATCTTATTTTCAAGGTTTAGGCAAAAGAAACCATGTCTTTTTCTTGGACAGGTAATAGAAAACTTTAGAGACACTTTAGAGTTACCGCTAATTCTTACTTCAAAAACTCTTGGCTTTCTTTATTTTTTTTTTCCCTAGAATGTCAGAGTTGCTTAATGATATAATAATATTTCAAGAATGAGAAACATGCTCCTTCTTTATTGTATTTAATGCCAAGTCCTTCTCTCCTTACTGCAAGTGCAAATATATTTGGACCTACTGTTTTGGTAACTTTCTCCTGGTTAACATTTTTGGTCAAAATTTTGCCTGTACCTAAACATCCGAATCTGTTGGGCTGTGCAGGATCCAATAAAAACAGTGCAAAGCCTGATGAAGTAAGATAAAACCTTTTGTTTGATCTCTTCCATTGAATTTTCCAGGAATCAGGGGTAGTCACTTATCAGAAATCTGATCACACTGAAGAAAATTCAATATAAAATTGTACATCAAAATAAAGAAAAAAAGAATTTAACAACGCCAGTGGTGTTTGTTAATTAGATACTAATCAGCCAATTGTGCCGAAGGGGAGGCAAATGAAAGTACTACTTTCTATGTGGTTTTTCCTATGTTTAAACTTTGCTCATGAGAAAAGAGAGAAAAGTCAAATTACAGGCTACAAATTAGTATGTTTTATGCATTTAAAGTTGTCTTTTTGAAGTGTGCTTTGTACTGATTGTCCACATCCACTGAGTAGGCAACAGAACAGTAATTACTTAGACATTCAGGTCACAAATTTTTAATAAGAGTAGAAAATGTGACAACAACCTAAAATTAATTATCAATGCTACAATCTCAAACATGAAAAACACCTTTCTAATGATCTTTTTCCACTCTGAGAAGAAAAAAAGAACACTTTTCACAGGAAGATCTCATTTCATTTAATTTTTTCTCTTCACTTACTCCATTCGTTTTCCTTCAGTTACAGATTGTCAGCTGAGGTATAATTTCTTTCATTTGCCCATCCAACTCTTCTCACTTTAAAAAAAGCAGCCCACTAGCTGAGACTAATTGGGTCACTCAAATTGCATTAGAAAACATCTGCTACACCTATTGAAAATTCTTTAAAAGAAAAAGTGTATCAGAGTAGTATGATTGCCTGCATTTTGACCCAATCACCAAATCCCAAAGGATTAACATAACTTTTCACAGCTCCAGAAATTACCCTGGATCTTATTCTATCTCCCTCCTAAATCCAGTAATATATTCACCAATTAAAAATACATCAAAAGGCAACTAAAAAATTAATTTTATGGTCTCTGTATGGCACCTATTTAAAACTGGTTTCCATTTGTAAATCCTATTTCTGTAAGAACAATCCCCATTAGTAAATTATGTCAGGTTAGACGTAAGAAAATAGGAAGACTCATTCACTGAGGTGGTTCAGTAACAGCTGTCTGGCTAAGAAGCTAGACAAGGTAATAAGCTTGAGTTATTTCAGTGGTTAAGAAAACATAACCAGACTGTAAAAGAGCACTTGTCATAACAACAACACAGCTGTACTGATTTTGTTTGCAATATGTGGTATATTTACTCCTGCTGTTTTATTTAATATTACTGAAACATCATTTCTTCAGAAATACTGAATTAGATTTATTTTTAAAATGAAAAGTATTTCTAGTTGACATCTTAATGCTATTTTTTCCTTGATTTTTGTAGTTCATGCTGTTCCTTTACTTCCCCACCTAAAGGTTCTATGAAGTCAACAAAGCATACAAATGAGAAGACAAGTATTAAATAAAGTATTATATATCATAAGGTTTAGTCTTAGTCAAATGAGAGGTTCACAAAAGAGGATAATAAAATCAGGTGCTAAATGCTCACCTGTGTTTGAGGATGTACTTCCTTTAACAACTCACAGACTAATTCCTTGTAAACTTTTCTAAAATCCTTTCCCACTCATTACAGCAGAAATTTTGTCACCAAAAGAAATATTATTCACATTAGTTTATAACATTAAATAATATTACAATAAAGATTAAAAGTCATGTGATTTAGAACAGTCTAATATAGATTAAGTATAATTTTATATTCTTCCAGGGACCAAATCAAGTTCCTTTTGAAAACAAGAAAATACTGCCCAATTTTTTTTTTTCATGTTGTCCCAAGACTTTAGTCCATGTTTTCTGGCCATATTTTAAATTAAAATTAGTACAAATGTCAGCCATTTCTGGATCCATAATTTCTCTCACAGAGAGTGTTGATTGTTACCTTTAATCTCACTCTTTTCCTGGAGTACTGAAACACTAAACCATTGCAAAAAAAAAAAGAGACTCTGTGATTCCAATTCCTGTTTTATAGAGAAATGAGAATGCCAGTGTGAATGAAGTACATTTAAAGTGAAACAGCTATTAAAATTCTTTACCTTACTTCTGCTTATTTCCTACAGCTTCTATGCTATATAGGACTGTAATATTAAAGGAAGTGAATTTTAGCTAAGCACAGTGACAAAAGGCCCTACTGGTTTTCAGGAAATATAAATTCACCTGTGTCTGCTATGCTTGAGGTCAAACAACAGCAACAAGCTTTTATACAAAGAAGTAAATCTTGAATTTAGCCTTAGGCAGATATTAATCTATCCTTACATAGATATCCTTACAGACTGTCAGAAACAAACAAAAACATGACACAAAATGTGCTTTATTAATCAAGAGGTGACCAATGGATATGATGTCCTACTGAAAAACTCAGGCTTGGAGAAACATGCTACATGCACCTCATCTGGGGCAGCTGTGCTTCATCAGCACTCAGGAAGCAGAAGCAAGAGTCAACACCTGAATCTTCCTTTCCCTGCTGCTCAGGAGAGCCGTGATTGACTAGAACAGCAGGGAAGATTAAAGACAGCTGGTTCTTAATTCCTTCCAGAATGGAAAGGGAGGTAATAACTTTGCATTGAAACAAAGGTTGAATAATACACATCATCAAAGCTACTATATTCTTTTTATGAAGCAGTATGAGGACTTCTTACATAGTTTGATGATGCTTAGGAATTTCCTAACAGAAAAATTTATGCCAAAATAATGAGGGGAAAAAAGAGTTAAGACATTACCCTTTAAAAATTGCTTTGATTGTTTTATACATTTTTTAGTAATTTTGTTATGATAGTAATGCTGATTAATTTATTTTGCTTATTTCAAGCATATGAGGGATGTTACAGCTCTAATATAGATCTACTAGACACCTGAGGAAAGAAAAAGTAGAATATTTACATAAATATGAGGGTAGCCATTTTTACTAGAGTCATCTCCTCCCAGGCTGGTATAGTTCTGGCAGAGATGAGCCCTCTTTGTTTACTGAGGCCACAGAGACTCCACTGGGATTAAATACCTCATATGGATATTTGTGTGATCTCCCTGTGTCCTCTATTTCTCATGTTATAGAAATGTCTTTGCCAGGCAGACCCTAAGTACTTATAATGTTCTTCAAAACCTCCATCTCCCCCAAAACTAGGCAAAATCCACTCTTCTCTTTGCTGAGGTGAGCTATTTCTTAACTGACAATTTCACTTTCAATAGCAGTTTCAAAGAATTCCACTCAGTTAAAAAAAAATTCCATCGTGTGGTAAGGGTTCTTCCCATGCTGTATTAGAACTGCTTTATAATGCATTTATTTTCATTTTGAGAGTAACTGTATCCCCCAGGAAGCCAAAGCATTATTCCACTGGGTTTTACTTCAAAGGACATGTAAGCATATACATAACTTTATCAGTTATCTATTATTTGCTTTACTAGGAATATTCTAGTAAACTGCAGTCATACCTAGGAGCTAGGCTGGACTGGAGTCTGACTTGTTGCTGAATATGGTTGTCTAACAATGAAACTTGAATATTTGTAGCTCAAAACTATAAACCTTCAGATGCTTGATTGCTTGCTTTTCTGGGTTAAATAAAAATATTGTACTTTGCAATGATTCTTTATTACATTACCCTTCCTGCTCAAACAGGGACCTGTCACCGTAACAAAAGAACAAACAAACAAACAAAAAGCTTTTTTTAAGTGATTAGTGCATATTCAAGACAAAAGTGGACTTGTAGTTAGATGTCTTACAAGAGGGAGACAGAACTGTGTTTCATCAGTTTTGCAATAAAGCACAATAAATATTACTTAAGCCCTCAGGCTAACTCTGAATTAATCTACATGGTTCTACATGGAGATATGAGACCAAGTCATGAAAAGAGCAGTCACTGTTCTTGCCCCAGTTATGTTAATTAGCTTCTCAGTTTTGGGTAGCTCAAGACTTTCTGCACAGCATTCCCCCCTTCAAAGTTAACAGGAAGACTTGTGACACACAACAATTAATAGCTTGATCAATACCTGTTACAGTGATCTTCTGCAAATCACCTGTGTATTTTTATATGACACATCAGCAGAATTTTTATGGCACACATATTTATGGTTTTCTTACTTAGATTTTTCCAACTGTTTTGTTAGGTTTTTTTCTTGGAACAATTGTCCATCATCTGATGGTGATTTTCTACATTTCATTAACTGGGAAAAAAATATGCAGAGTGCAGAACCTTCCTTCTTCCATGGAAAGACCTTCAGCCTTGGTTTCATTCTCTTGGGATACTTCACATGGACTTAAATATTTTAAGCCACTGAGCAACTTGCACACCATATTTTGTGCAATTAATAAGGAAACTCTGGAGCTTTTCACAGTCAAGACAAAAAGAGAGCTGACCTAAACCCATCAGTAAGATCTAAATATTTTGAGTTATCTTTCTTCGGGTGGTGACCTTGTACTCTTTTGCATCTGTTAGTAATAATTATAGCAAGTTGGTATTTTTCTCTTAATCTTTTACATATCCAAGATATAAACATTGATACTTTTCTTTATCTGTTTCCTTATCTGGCCAGAGTAATTGCAAATTAGTTTCTAATGAGAAACACTTGTTTGCCTTTATATACTGGAAAGCCAGAAGGTGATAAAGAAACCATATGTAATCATATTTTTGTGGAGATAGGTCCAAACTTTATTTAAGTAAAAAACACTCAAAACTCAAAACTGTTCTTACCTAAGACCTAAAAAGACCATGGCCTTGCTTTTTTTTTTAATTACTTCTAAAAAAGTTATACCAATGAATTAAGACCAGTCTACAAAAGGTTAAATTCATTTAATGGAGGCATCAATAAAACATCCATCATTGCTTTTTAATTAATTGGATTCTTTTGCTTGATTTGACTTCAATCTTCAGCGTGGATGGCAAGAAGCAGTAGTTTCTTCAGTGTCACTCTTTATTTAAGATCACTAAGTGCATGCTTTTTCTGTCCTTAATAATCTTCTTGTATAAGGTTAAACACATATTTCAACATGTTCCTGAGATCTTTGATAAATGACATAATAAAAATTGTCCCTCCTTCATTTGAGAAAGGACCTTGGTTCTACTTCTATTTTTCTGGTCTTTCTTTCTTGAAGTAGTGACTTGGTATTACTACATATCTGTTAGCACTATAGAAGTAATATGAGATTCCAAAAGGGAGAGTATGCTGACAGTTCTTGTACCAATAGCCTTTCTTAATTTCTCTGTAGTTTCAGGTTTTGTAATGGAGCTGAATATCACTTCTGATTTGGAAAAGTTTCTTAGTAAGTAAATTGGTATGTGTCTAGGTTTGGATATCTCTTTATTTTCCTTAATTGCATGAAGTGAGCATAAAATCACCAGCTACTTCCTTCAGTTTGCAAATGATCCCATTACAGAATTAAAACAAAATACCACCACCACCAAAAAAACACCCCAAACCAAAAAATCAAGTCTCCTCAAAAAACCCAATCTCCCCTCAAAAACTAACTGAACAAAAACCCCCAAAACTAAAAACTCAACAAAAGACCCACTACCCAAACAAAAAACTATCCAAATCCACTTCCCAAAAATAAAACCAAAACCCAACAAAATAACAAGCAAAGAGAAGAATCCTAAACTCATAAATATTTGCTCATTCCTTTTGGGAAACATGAGTTTTATCTAAATTTCAGTTAGAAAAAAGCAAATTTTCCTTTAGATCTGTGGAAAAACTCTCAAATATCTTATTGTAAAATCTTAGAACTGCAGCTTCAGCTACTGCAGAGCACCTAAAAATAAATTTCTCTATAGGTGTTTGCTTTTTAAATATCATACAAATCTATTTCTTGTTTGTTGAAAAAGACATACTGGCAACAGCATACACCATACAGTAATTTATCTTCTTATTGGCACACATAAGAAAAGAGCTTTCTCAGTGGTAGAGGAATGACATTCATCTCCTTCCCTTTTCTGAGCATTAGTCCAGGTATCATGGCTCTTTCCAAAACTATTCAGTTTTGCCTGACAAACATTGCTGTGCTCTGCAAAATGACCTATCTATGGTATTTTTATCCCTGTGAAGCACATTGCCTGCTGAAAGCAGCCCAGTGTGACAGTGTGAGGCAAGAGTGCCCACAGAGGGGTGTTGAATGTGCATAAACACATACTTTGTTTTTCTCATAGCACCTGCCCAAATCCTGCTGCTGACATGTCAAGTGGTGAAAAACATTTGACAACATAACTCTCCAGTACATCTCTCTTCTTAATTCTCAATCAGTTAAAAAAGTTTTTAATTGCTTCATAAATGTTTCTGGGCCCATACTAATAGAAATATTTTTCATGTTTCTTTAAGGCAATTAGCCTCAGGTATCTGCTCTTTATGTTGTTCTAGCCAATCTATAATTCAAAGGGCAATAAAATTGTTCAGCCTCTGTCATAGGTCAAAAGCAGCTTTCCTGGGGGCACTCAGACTCCTTCAGCTTTCTTTAGAGCCTCATTATAAATGTTTCCTGTCTTCTATCAGAGATGCACATGCAATTCCTAATGAATTAATGGAATGGATAAGGTTTTAATATAAAAATGAGTCCTTCTGACCACTTTTCCTACCCCCCCAACATAACAGAACTAGCATTTTATAAGGATAGTGTGTAGTAGCTTCATCTAGAAAAAGCTTAAATTCTTCCTTATTTTCTTCTTGTTGTGGAACCTGTTTGAAAATGTGATGGCTTGCCTACTTTATTCATATGAGTAGTAGTGCACAGTGCAGATTTTTGTACATAACTCTTGGTGCAGCAGGAGTCTATCAGATACTTTGGAAATATGACTTCATAGAAAAAAACTGCATAAACATGATTGTTTCAGCTGAGGAGGAGTGGTGGGCATGGAAACAATATTCAGATACATATAAGGGGAAGGGAGTAATATATTATCTGTATAGACAGAAAACAAGGAAGAAACAAGGGATTTTCACTTGTCATTAGAAGAATCCAAAGGTAGGTCATAATTAAGGACTGAAACAGGTTGGAATGTGAAGATATATGGTGTATCTGTCTGGGGATGTTTAAGGCTAGACAAGCACCTTCCAGG
Source organism: Luscinia megarhynchos (assembly GCA_034336665.1). Lineage (NCBI taxonomy): Eukaryota > Metazoa > Chordata > Aves > Passeriformes > Muscicapidae > Luscinia > Luscinia megarhynchos. The sequence goes on along the minus strand of CM067566.1, from coordinate 34,469,649 downwards.
AATTACATAGGATTAGCTGACCCTGTTTCTGTGGAGTGGTTGAGCCTGATGAGTTTCTAAGGTCCATTGATTCCATCCAAACTGCCTTACTCTAATAGTTTTCAGTAAGTGGGATAAACACTGAAAGTTATTCAGTTTAGTCAGATGCCATGAAAGATAAAAGCAATTTTTGAATATTCTCAATATTCCCTAAAAGTTACAGCTTTTTGCTCTTTTATTTTTGCTTTCAGAGATTTTATGTATAGATTGGTTTCTCCCTGTGCCAAATGTTGCTCACTTTGTATGTGATCTGAAGTAGCTAAACTTTCAGGGAAGAAGGACGGTTAGAAGGGTAAACATGGAAGACTCAGCGAAAATTTCTGCTCAATCAAGGCCAGCTATCAAACCAAAACTATTCAACAGGGCATTTAATTATTTTGTGTGCTTTGATTTAGATAAATGTAATCTCTGCTGATCCTCTTTGGAGATGGGTTTTGCCAGCACTCACAAAATCTTGGCTTTATATTGACCTAACCACACAACTGAGAGATCATCTGAAAGCATTTCTGAAGCAATACCCACTGTAAGATTGCTTTTCATTCAGTGAAAGAGACTTTGCCAAGGGAAATTACTGTTGTTCCAATATGCCAAGCTCAATAAATCGCTTTCTTATTAGCAACATGTTAGAGACTATGTATCAAGTTCATTCTGGAATAAGGGTACAAAACAAGACCTGACTGATCTGCTACTTAGCTAAAATAAAGTCTCCCTCATTCAAATTAAAAACAATAAAGTCACAGCACATAGTCATAGCCCAGAAGAATGACTAGGAGCATGAAGAAACCTTTCTACCAGAAGTTCTCAACATACAACACGACTGACTACTAAAGAGAAATTAGGAAGGAACATGGTATTTATATTAAAGATGAGGGGTTTTCTTCCTGTTCTCCATCTGAAATACAATTTTCTCAGGCTATGAAGCTGTAAAATAAATATTCAAGTGCATAGCAAAAGGTTAGAAGTCCTTATTTCTCAGTTGTGTCTTAGAAAGGGAAATAATAAATATAGATGTAATGTAGTGCAAGGGATGTGAATTTAATGACACTGAAAGAATTTACTTAAAACTGTAGCTTTTAATCAATAAAAATGTATTTGATAATGCTGGTAAGAAATAGTTTATCATTATGTATTAATTAAGAATGTTTCTTGTTAAAATAAGAGTGAAAAATCACCCCCAAATCTCCCATGTCCACACTGCCTTGGGCATTTTTTAAACTTTCATAATGCTTATAAAGATCTTATAATGCTATGTACACCACTAATGAAGCACATTTGTTATAATATTATTTAGAAATGTGAACTCAGTGGCTAAATATATGGTACAATTCTGCCAAGAATGTTGGCGACATTAATCATCATTCCTACAACTTTCCCTATGGAAGGAGAAAAAAAAAATGTGCTGAGGGCTCACATTTGCACATTTGGGCAAATTCCCATTCTTCTTTTTTCAGGAGAAAATTTCTTTTTATTATGAAGATGGATTTTGCCTAGAACTTTTGCTTTAAGTATCATAAAACTATTTTCACTCAGTCTATATTTGCAAAGAATACAGTTTTTTTATTTCAATGACTCTATCTTTGCCTACAAATTGTAATTCAGTTGTTCAGGTGGATATTTTTCTTTTCTCAATTTTGAACACTAATTCCATTAATTCCAAATATTTTTACTTTTTCTCACTTGCAATTGGAATAGGTGAGTACCTTACACCTTAAGTGAACATTTTGGCATGTTGTGATATTCCTTGGGATATCTGAAGGAGAAAGTAATTTATCTGGGACCTAGGAGCCTGTAGGATTTCTTGCCTCCTAGACAGTGCTTTGCCTTTCTAAAGTAAAAGGCAAAAATCTGCTTTGGGAGTTTTTCTCAATTTCTTCCATTGAAATCCAATCTGAGAAAATAACTAAGCAAGTTGCAATAAAATGTCCCATACTAATGTGTTTAGAGTAGGTTTCAGAACTGCAAATTACTGATATAACTTAGGAATTTCCCACATCCACTTTGTCTCCACCAGCTCATTTTCTCCCTTACTCTGTTCACTTCCACACTCACTAAATGCTGCTGGCCCTGCTTGGAGAGTCATGCTGTAAACTAGACCACTGAAAAAGCCCTGATTAACAACAACAAATATAACTACTAAAAAGGAGCTTTAATTCAGTAATAAAGCCCACTCTTTTATGTATATTTTTAGTTATTCTGCGCTAACTTTGGGCAAAAAAAATTACCCAGCCATGTACGTTTTTCTATAATGAATCCCAACTTCTTAAAAATGGGCAGCCTAGGGAGCTGGAATGGCAATGGCACTACTCCTACAACCTTCTGATCAGCCATGTAAGGAATTCATATAGCATGGAGATTTCTCTGTAAACCATGGACTATTTTTTTTAAGGCAGAAACCAGGTAGAAGCCAGATTCAGCATTTGTTTTTGGATGACTTTTAAAGCTAGAAAAGTTGATGCCAGGGAAAACAATAGGAATCAAACATGGTGAGTTATAGCCTTCTTCAGTCTTGTTCTCTGGCTAGCTTTACAGGGATAAAGATCCTGAGAATAGAGTATTGCAACAGACAGGAGTGAACACAGATTTATGACTTTTCTTATTGGAGTGTCCCACAGTTTTCAATACTGTTGCAGATTTATTTTAGGTCCTCTGTGGTACAGTGATGTTTCTTCATGATGGCTTGCCTAACTGCAGAGGTCGACTGCTTTGTGTGGGACTGCATGGCTCAGAAGGTCATGGGTGTTTTGTGCTTGGCTAAATCTTAAATTGCTAATGTCAGTGAGGATGAAGGGAATAGCTGCAGCTGGTATGCCTTCCTTGTATATGCTTTCAGACAGGATCCCTCTATACATTCCATAAATGCTTTCAAAATCGGTTCCCACTAAACAAACCAGCATGTGCTTAGGGATTTCAGTAGCTGGCTAAAAGTAATTTTCTTCCAATCAAGTCAGTTTTTAAAGGGTATGTGTTTCCTCTATTATAAACATGCTGTTATGCTTTGGAAGACAAAGCCCTAGTTTCCCTCTCCCTAGTGCTTCCCCCCTTCTTGAGTATACTCCCTTGCTCTGGAATGCAAGACTTTTTATTCATGTCCTCTTTCATTCCCAAGTTTTCAGAGTTATGCCGTGTTGGTGGGAACAGTGAAATCAGGCAGCGTGTCATAATTTTTACTTAAGCATAGATCAAAGGAGACAAAGATACAGAGTGTTTCTTGGAACCAGGGAGTGTTCAGAAATAAAGTCTGTCTTCCCTTTTGCTCATACTGTAAATTTTTTTTAAAGTTATGAGATAATGAGTAGAATGATTATTAAATAATGAAGAGAATAAAAACATTCCTTAATTTATTAATTTAAGCTGTGTAAAATGTTACATTTTGGTGAAAATGAAGTTACTGTAATTTTTTAAATTAGAATTATTTTTTCCTTAGCAAAAAAATTTTAATGTTGTAGAATTGCTATTTCTGAAAGTACCCAAGTGAAAAAGAAAGAAAAAGATAAGAGAATTTAGGAACTGGGATGCCTATGAGTTACTGCAGTCATAGTGTTTGAAGAAACACCCAAAAAGATTGATTTTTTTCTTTTTTTTTTTCTTGTGACCTTGTTTTTATTCTTCACAGACTTCTGATTTAGATGAGAACCATGACACTCCCTGAACACATATCTAATTTAGACTGTAGTGCATACCATAATATGTCTCAGCAGGAAGATGCAAACACTGCCACAGAGAGCAGTTGAATAGAGGATATGAAATAACAGTTTATTTATGTTCCAGATCACGGTAACTTAAATACTGTTTTTTTCACATTTAGTAGCACCTCTTGCTAGCATTAGTGTGGTGCACTGCTAACAGCTGGAGGCCAATGCAACACTTGAGAGTTCAAGGACAAACTACACAGTACAGGGACCAAGCTTTATTGCCCATTAAATGGCTATTAAGCAGCATCAGAAAAGTGAGGACTTTTCATCCATGTGTGTACTTCTTGAGGTTAAATTTCAGTTTTAAAAGGAAGTTATTTTTATTTCAGATAGACTGTACATATAATCCTTCTAACTAAAAATCTAGAGCTCATTCTGATTGGATATTCAGGGTGGAAAAGATGTTCATAGCTATTTCAGATTTATGATCTTATAACACACTTTTTGCAAGACAAAATTTTTAATTTTAATTTATGTCTTTGAGGCTGATGATTTTGAATTTAGCAAATTGTTTTTATTTTGTTTCGAATAAAAAGTCACCTAAGCAAGGATGAGTGACAAAACCTCAGCTATAAAACATATATTGACAACTACAACTAAAATTCATACTTCCTCAGGCAGATTTTAGGAAAAAAAAATCTCCTTTTCTATTACAAATACTTTATAGAATGCCTTCCTGAAATTTGTGTAGTTATGAAATTATAGCATTTCTTTTTCTACCACGCAGTTTCAACTGGTGAAAGATTCTTTTCATGCTGTTCTAAAGCACTTTGCTGCTATTAAGTTTAAGAGGCACTAAACTCTCTGGGGATAAAGATAGGTATTCAAGTGCAAGGTCATTAGGAAAACCCAAAATTTCCCAGTTAGTTGCTATGCCTCTGGTTAGGAAAGCTATCCTCAAAAACATGTTTTAAGAGCCATGATATCTTAGCAGCAGCAGCCAAAATCTAAAATTGAGCATTACTATTGATTCAATGGCACAATGGAATCTCAATTCCAGATGGAAAAGCAGTATGGTAAGAGCACAAAGAACATGATGAGGTTTGTTTTACTTTTAATTCAGAATTGATGATTCCATTACTCAAATTCATCAGTTCCTCTGAGATCTCTGTAACAGGTCATAATTCCCTTCTTTACTAAATTTGGTTTGGTGCACAAGTGGCAATTACCTCCGTTCTTAATCACAGTTGCAGAAAATGTCTGATTTCATTGAGCAGTGGCTAGCAGAGGGTAACACCTCATCCAGCTCTCGAGAGGCACTGAGGCTGGAAGGAATATTCATGAACAGTCCTTAGTAAGTCCTTAGCTGTCCTAATTCTCACTCTGCCTGTTGTAGTTTTAAGGGTTACCTTCATCTTCCTCTTAGTAACCAGTTTTTTCTTCCCAAACCCTTCGAGTGATCACTTAGGGAGCTATTGTATTATTTCCTTTCTGCAAATTACCTTTACCTCACTCTGCTCAAACAAACTCATCAATGCAAGTGGCTAACATAAATATTCTCCTTGCTGATAGATGCAAAATGGTGAGATAAAAAAAATACTAAAAAAAATTATTTCAAAATACGAGTGGTTTGGTTTTTTCCTGTAGATCATATGAATTGCTATAGCAGCACTCAGAAAAAACTGAATATTATTTGACTTTGGAAATTCTGTATCAAGTCTTATTTTTACAAATTCTTGATTCATTTCTGAATTGGTGAGCTCCTTACCAGAATACAAACTGTTTCTACAAACAGGTTTATGCCAAAAAAAAAAAAAAGTTTTAAAAAAGGTTTACAAAACTAATTTAGCAGCTGAGCAAAAATACAGAATTCAAACCTTCATTTATTGTATATAAAGATCCATATTGCACACACAGTGCCAAATTTTACTAATAGCCTTTGCCAGTAAATAGCACATTATTAGAAGTTACACAAGCATCTCACAATTGGTCAGCTGAAAGCTGTACTATACTGGTAATGTATGAAGCCTAGAAATAACAAAAAATTTGTTGCATTTATAATAAGATATAAAGATGTGACTGTATTATTTGGAATAAATACACAATTGAAAGAACCTACTGCTCAAAGCTTAGTGATTCTTTTTGTGTAACATGCACCTTAGATTTTCAGTATTGACTTAAACTGAACCAACTCCTTTGGGTTGTATCAGTGAGATGTGTTTGATCTAACCATCCTTCACTTCTAGGGAGTCAGAAGAATCATAGTAGACAACAACCATTTTGATTTTAGTCCTGATAACCAAAATTGGATCCAACTAGCAAAATGTTCCTTCTGACATGTTGAAATCTGGACTGCCCTTTGCATGGCTGTGAGATGGATGTTACTGTGATTTGCTTGACAACACAGAAAGCAGATATGCTGTCTGTCTTGAAGATCTTACAGGTATCTCCAAGGTATTGAAAACCAATGTAGTTCTCCTTCTCCAAAGAAACTTTTTATTGAAAGTGACCACCTACAAAACACCCAGGAGAAAGCAAGGAAATAATAATAAACCTATATGAAAGGCAATCCCATTAATATTCAGTGTTAAACCTATGTGGAGGATAACTCTATTATTGCTGTTTGTATTTACAGAACTATAGAAAAAAATCAAAATGTGAGAATTCATATGAAACAGTGAAGTTGAAGGAACTATTCCAATTCTAAGAACAGCCTTCAGTTAGGTCCTAAGTGAAAAGTGAAGTGTGGGAGAAAGGGATAGAAAAGGAAAACAGGTTAATGGAATGAGGGTAGCAAGGAAGCACACTTGTGAACAGGAACAAAATTACAAATGGTTGAAACTTGATCAGACCCTTAGCAATAAAGAACAAGTTATCAAAGAAAACAAGACCATGCTGCAAGTTGATCAAGGAGTGTTACATGTGAATACAAGTCAAGTTTTAGGTGCCTCAGTGAGTGGAGATGAGAATGTAGCAGTGGGATAGGTTACCATAACTAACAGTCACAGCCAAGGTAATAGACAACATGGTTTCAGCACCTATTCCAACTGTGTTACCAGGATGCTCCTGAACAGCTGTGCCCCTTAAAGGATCTACAGCCAGCTTGTTCTTTGAAAGCCCATGCTGCATGCCTGTTTACAGCAGCTCACCTGTGGTGTGTCCCTGTGAAACTGGCTGAGCTGACCTCCAGAGTGCTGGCTATGCAGTGCTACCAGCAGTCACACTATCAACTGCTGTCCACCATATCAGTACTTGACTCCAGCACTATCCTGTTTCAGAGGACTTGTCTGCCTCGACCTGTCAGTATTTGCACTGACATTCTGCCTGGAGATGTACTAATGAGCTATTACAGACACCCTAAATTAGACACTGATAAAGAACACATGCTGAGTTTGTCAGAAAATTTATCTTTTTGGATGCTCCTGAAAGGCAAAATCAGTTTTTCTGCTGTAAAACTACCCGTGTTATGGACTGTACAAAGCTACACTAATTTCCTCTCTTCACTAAGATATTTTTATATCATCATGGCATGATATGCAGTACATGTTTAGAATTGAAATATTCCACAAATCAAGAAGAAGAAAACTGAACAAAAGCAATTATGACAAAGTTAACTTTTCTCTGACTTCCTCTTAGTTATCATGAATATAGCTGTATCATCAAGGGTCCAGTCAGCTGTGTCCAGCTGTTTTTACAGGACACATCATTAGCAAATTAATTACATGAATGAAAAAATGTATCTGTTTTCTTGCATGTTTTAAAGAGTTTTGTACATGAAAATAGGTTAAAAATATGAATAAGTGTTGAAGAACTTTATTTTTATGTGTTACAAAACATAAACAAGACTGCTATGCTATTTAAGTAAATGTACTTAATATATTTAGGTAAAGTAAACACAAAACTGTTTTTTGAAAAACTGGTGTGTTCCTAGACTCCTACAAAAAGCAGTTTTCCTTGTTCTGATTTCTCCTCTGCATTCACACAGACCTAACAGGCATCTCCCTGAAAGTATTTTTGGCTAGATAAAAGAGTTTTACAGCTCTGGGGAAAATAACCTCACTATTGCTCTTAACTATCCCCTTGATACTTTCATAAAAATGTTAGACCAAACAGAATCTCTCCAGGAAATTCCTAAACTCTAACCTTTTGGGGTCAGAGAATGCAGCAGACAGTTTGTTGTCTTGAACAGTGACCTCAGTGCAATTCTACTCCAAACAAACTTCTAGATGCTATCTGTGTATTATCTCAGGGGAATTCAGTGCTAGCCCTTAGAGATCAACAGTAGCACTTTTTGTACCACTTTCTTCACTTTCTACAGAGAATGAGGAAATGACTCTCAAATCCATTAAGTTCCAAGTATGTTGTAATTATTGGTTCTCTTGGAATAGTCCTAGTTAGGCAAAAAAATCTACCTTGAAAATTATTTCTGGGAGGATAAAATGTGCAATATTTCAGTCATTATGATATGAATAATTCTCAAGCCAGAGCCAGTTTTATGCATATTTAGGATGTGATAGGACTGAATTAGATTTTCTGGGTCACCAAGACCATTTCTTTGTAATACAATACATGTTGCATAACTTCTTTCACAAATTTAGGAAGTTACCTCTTAAAAGTGTTTTTTAAAAAGTCATTTACTTAATTCATATAAGCCATTATCAGATAAAACTTATCTCAGGATTCTTAGATGAAACACAAATTTGAAAGCCTTGCAGAAATAACTTAGCTCTTTCATGAAAACAAACTTGGACAAAAAATGCATGCATTGACATCAAAACATGCATATTCCTTACTCTTGTTTTAACATAAAAGTTTCATTTAAAAAAAGTTTTTCTCATATATTTAATCATTCTAAATTAAGAAAAAAAAATTCAGAAAAGGTTATATTGGGAGGAAATTATTCAGTGGAGTTGTCAAATACACTAGAGCCATCAAACTAATAAATATTGTTTGGACAAATTCATATAATACAATGATCATATGGTTCCTTTACTCTTTTTGGTATAACTGAGTTTTCAGTCAACAAAAAACATTGTTTTACAGAGACTCCTGTGAATTCTTGGTGCTTCTCAGGACAGGATACATTCCAAACTTTGATCAATCTTTTTCTGGAAAAATTGCTCAGTGGCATTTCTTGCTATTTTACCCACTACTTTCTCCCAGAAGGCCAAAACTCAAAGATCTCTGTATTGCTCCAGCTGTAAAAGCACATCTGTCAGTTTAAATTAGATAGACAGCTTCCTATAGTCAAGGGGCAGACTAATGCCATTAACCTTCAAGCTTTACAAGAACTTTTTGGTGTTCAGTTTTTCAAATGCAAAGCAAAGCAAATGCATGTGAAAATCATAGATGCTATGAAGAGTCAACTACATGGTATTATTTTGTTTCATATTATTTGAGTTTTAGATCTCTATAATATTTTAAGAACTGATTATAAAAGTATAAATTTACCAAGGAGTAGTATTTTAAGAAGAATTATGTTCTTGGTGTTTTCTTGTAATCTTATAAACTCAGATTAGATGGGAACAGTATTCAGTGGGACAAAAGAGAGTTCTCTTGAATCTTTAAACCTTGCAGTGTTCATTTGCAGTAGTAGAAAACATATATATGTCTTTCTGGCATTCTTACTTTGACAGACATATAGAAAGAAGTGGGAATAAAAACACCCTTTTCCCCTCTCCAAATCATAAGCTTTGTGCCTGAAACATCCCAAACAAGTTAAGAAGAGATTGAATGATCTGGGTAGCAAGGAAACGTTTAATACAGTAACATTACTGCACAGTACTAGATAAGATTATTATGCTTTCCTGCGTCTTCAATACTTGAATAAAGTTGCAGATCCTTTCTGTCATCTATAGACCTGTACATCCTCATTAACAGATCATGTGTTAAACAACAAGAAGTTTATCATTGTTGTGTATAGCATAGCTCTCATGACAAAGGTGGTTTGTTTTTTTAGAAAAGATACATGTGTGAGATAATGTTGAGTGGAGATAAAAATCTGAAAATTATCTGCTTGAGGAAACAAAAACAACCTTGTTTTTCAGCGAAGAAGGAAACATATAAACATAAGCATAGGTAAATTTTAAAAAGTTGGAGTTTAGATACAATGTTATCATGTTAAAAAAATGTATATATATAGAAGGCAGAGGTTCAATAAACTCAGTTTTGCCACCACTTCTTCTCTCAAGCAGTAACACCTTTTGAAGTTTAAAAATAAATCAATTGACTATATACATTCCTCTTTTTTGCATTTCACTTTGCACTTAAGCTGGATGTAATAAACAATGAAAACAATGAGCTCAGTTTTAAAAGAATCTGATGCAATTCTGTGAAGTTCAAAGAACACAGTCCCCATTCCCACTGACTCCTGTGGTGTCTAAGGATATTCAGTTTTTCGAGTAAGACATAATGAAAGAAGTGAGGCAGACAGCTTAATGCAGAATGTCAGAAAAATTGTCCTCAGGAAAGAACACCCAGATCTGTCAATGGATATAATAACCTTTCAGTTTTATGAATCAGATATAGTTCAGTTCTGTGGTGTGTCCTTCATTACTCAAACCTACCTTCTGAAATGGAGTCTATGATGGAAGAATTCAGATTCAATAAAGAGTTGTCAAAGTCATTAGGTGAAAGACATAAGACACTTAGGACTATTCCCATGCTGTTAATGAAGTATTATTGATAGCACTCTATCTGTCAGATTAATCCACTGTTGCCAACAGCAAAGCTATGCTTGAGTGGAGAATATTAGTTATCAGCAGAAAGTGAGCGAGCATTTATTGAAAAATCTTAGTAGAGAAAGAAGAGAAAAAATACGTGCTAAAGACAGCATGAATCAAAATACTGTGACTTAAAAAAAATTTGCAAGCTTTTAAAAAAACATCTAATATAAAGTATCAAATATTTCCAAATTACAAAGATTTTAAGAGTAAGAAGCTGATGTTCTTTTTAGCTTTCTAAAGTTCTTTAGCTGCTGTCTGTACAAATTTCTTTTTTTCCAGCCCTAAGCTTCTCATTGATTAGCTCATATGTCTTGTAGAATAAATTTAAGAGATCCATAACAATTTGGTAAAGCGTTATCACTAAAGCCTAAATAGACAGTTTGAATCTATCAAGAATCATGTATTCTCACTTATTTTCATGATGCACCCTAAATGCAGTTTATATCTGTGGTTTCTACTCATATTCCATATTCTGTAGGAGCACGTGTGACTGCCAAACTTGATAAACACAGTTGCCTGTATACTGTGCACTGCTTTAGCCTCTGCACTCCCATCAGAGGCAGTAGACTTCCTTGTCAAAAATGGTCATGTTAATAGAAACAGCAAAAGAAATCTCTTCCACAGACAGCAGTACTAGGGATCAAGTCTTTAGAAAGGTTTTTATCATCTTGCTGCCTTTTAGCCAAAGACCTTCACCACTAAGCTAGAAGGCCTGCTTGCCTTAGTGACAGTCTCTGATCTAGTTAACAACTTTTTTCTTTTTCCCTCCCCTGAACAGAATAGTCAAAACTTGTGGTAGAAACGGTACTTATCTTTTCATGAGCTTTATGTTGGTCATTAGGAGGGAGATTGAAAGGCTACATTGTTTTAATTTTCTCAAAGCAGTGTATTCAATCTGGGTCTTTGTTATCTTAAGAGAGTGCTTTAACCAGTAAATTACTGTATAAAAGCAAAAGTGGGAGGGCATCACTATCACCACTTGTACACAGGTTTTGAAAAAAAGGATACAGGCAGCTATCTGAAGAGTATTTGGACTGTAAAGTTGGAATGGGAGGCATCCTCTGCAACAACGAGAAAAACGTCTAAATATAGGAAAAGGGTTTAAATTAAACTGCATTCTCACTTTCAGCATTATGCTGGGCCAGCAAGAGCTGCTTTTCTGCTCAAAGTGTGGCTGAACAGCTCCTGTGCACGGTGTAGAAATTGGGGGCAATGAAGTGAGTTAAGCACAAAGCTGCTCAGCACTGCAGCAAGTGTGTTTTTGTTTGCCTGGTTTTGTTAATCTAGCCTCAAATTCCATTCTAGGAATTACACAGGAAAACTAGTAGTAACTGAGGCTGGATGTGTATCTGCTGAGTCACAGCTCCCTGCCATAACCACAAGACCAACGTTTCTGATGAGGAGCTACAACAGACATGAGTCACTGTGATTGTGGTTCTGCAAAGTAACGTTTAACCTTCTCATTTAATAACTGTCCCATTGTACTTATGTTAATTTGTACTTTTGAATAATGTTTTATAGTTGGCTTATGTATTTTCCTTAATTTTGTTTGTTTCAGAGAAACTGCTAGAAAAGTTCTATTTCTAGTAAAAGATATTTCTTATAAATTGTATCTAGTACAACCAGAAATAAATAAAGTAATTACTTACATTTCTTACATTAACATTTAAACATCATTATTATGATATTCCAAAAATATTACCAATATTGCATAAAGCATTTACATGTGAGTAGCCTTTTGCAAGACTGCTATTTTAAAAACGTTTATAAAATAGATGTTGAATGGTCACAGCATGCTAAAGTATGGCTAGATTAAATGACATCTAAATTCTGCATCTCACAAGTTAGACAAAAAGTTGTCAGTGACCAAATATTACTGCATGTTTTGTTGTTCATTTACTGATGCTGGCAGCTATGCTCCACAGTTTGCAATTTTTCTTCCCAGTTTTGAAGATGGCAGGTTTTCCAAACACAAAATTCTTGGAGAAATTTCCTAGGTGCTCATTAATTAGTACCACACAAATACCACTAACAGTCTCCACTAAACTAAGAAAACAGAGGTGATTTTTTGATCAGTTAAATATTTGGACAGCTCAGCTGAAGAGTAAAAGTCTGCGTTTACCAAGTCAGTACACAGTGGTATCTGGAAAAATGAAAGGGTAAAAGGCATTATCTTACACCCCACAGTGTGGTAACTGTTGGGAAATGGGTGTTTTTATAAGTAAAGATAGCTGACCACTAGGCACTTTTAGCACAGTAGAAACACAGCTGGTTTCAGTCCATACTGAAAATATATTCTGAGTCAATCGAGCTTGCTTGTAAGAAAACACCTTAAATTCTCTTGCTAACCAAAGCAGAAAATTTTAAGTGTCTGTTACATATTATCAGTAATCTTTAATGGAATGTCTTTACGACTATGTAATCTACAAAAAGTGCCAGACAAGCCTGTCCTTTTGCCCTTTTATTTATACCTGATTGCTTCAGAATCATTGCCAACTAATGATACTAAAAACTGTGGTAGGCCAAACTGATACAAAGCTATACTAGTACCTCTTTGAAAACACTTCAGAGATTACCCTCAAAAGCCTCATAATTTCTTCTAGTAAAGACCACATTGAATCTCAGAAGAAAATGAAACATGGAAAATAAATTTAGTGGAAGTTAAAAATCTATCCAAGAATTTGCTACTCAAATGATGTTTCAGACTACAAACAAACATCTGTTTTTCAAGAAGGAAATCCAAAAGAGAGCTTAAAAATAATTAGTTTCTATATAGTTAGAAGTCATCTCCAGTGAAAATCTATTTTTCTGTTTCAGAAATATTTTTCAGACCCAGTCTGAACAGGGTTCTGATGTACAATGCCATCTGCAGAAATAAAGTGGGCTTTCTGTATTTTGAATTATTTTATCCAGAGAAAAAGAACAGACATTTCAGAAGTGACCTAATATACAAAATACAAACAAAAATGCTTTCATACTATAGAAATGAGTTTCCTGTAGTTGTTCTCTACATTCAGTATCCTTTCCTTTTTTCTTTTTGTTTACCCTTCTCCAATGTTCATATCATTTGACTATGAAAGAGGTCCTTTTTATACTAAAGTTTTATTTAGATATTGCCGTGCTTCTACACTATACTAAGAATGAAAACAAAGCAGACTCCTGCTAATTGAATCCTAACATGTCCCAGAATACCACAAAGGCCAGCATGGCACAAAAATGACTAAGAAGTTCAAACCCCACACATTCCAAGTGCTCTCAGATCCCTTTTGTTTTTTTTCTGCAGGAGTACAAGCAAGCAATACAGTTTACAGTTCCTTGTGTTATCTACTACACTCAGTGCATGCAGTAGTTATGTGAAATGTGGTCAGAGAAAAGTAAGCAACCAGTAGCATGCTCCAAGCTGAATTCAAGCTTTGCCAAAAATAATGTACATACTTTCTGCATATTTTGGATGTACACCAAACATGAAACAATTTTTGCTGGACTGCTATTTGTTGAATTGATTGTGTCACACATTTACAGATTTATTTTTCTTTAAATGTTAGTTTGTGCATTTTCTTTTCATGTAATAACATTATATGTCCTATAGAACAAAAATACCAGAATATAAAATGTCATCTCTTCGTGCTATCTTCTGAATTTAACAGTTTCTTAGAGGAAGAATTCTACATTAGAGAATGTGATCTATTTGCTGTAGGAGCCTAACTCTGTAAAGCTGGATTCTATTGATCACAGCGCTCAATGGAAGCCTTTGCATGCAAGATAATTCACATGCATTCATAAATTTCTAATTCCAAAAAGCCATTGTTTCACTGAGATATTTTATATGTCATTAACACTACAGATACAGATATAAAGAATTATTTATTAATTTCATAGGGTGAGTGTGACATAAAGTATACAGAATATATATAGTTTGCAGTGTACAGTAGAGAGATCATACAGTAAGTATAAATATTATATAGGTTGGTCCATAGCTGTAATACTTCCTAAATGAGGCTTCTGTAAATAAAATCGATTCAAGGTCTTAGATAAACAAGACATGAATGGTATTTTGAGGGTCAACAGATGAGAGAAAATGGAGACTTCATGTTCAGAAGAAATCCTTGATATTGGTATGAATTCCAACCATTTAATATCAGATTGAATTCTAACCATAACTGATATTTTTTTGGGATCCATATATTTCATATTAGTTAAAATCCAGAAGCATTTAATGCATATTGTAACCCACGTATGGCGTGCAAACAGAGAGCAAAAATTACACTAAGAATAGGGAAGTCATGAAAGCAAAAACTCAACAAAAAAATTTTTAAAAAAAGCAAAAAAGTAAAAAAAAAAAAAAAAAATCAGAAGTCTGGTAGGAAAAATAGTTTTTTTCCTGGATACACAATGAGTTCTATCAAAGAGGACAAGAACTATAACCATCTAAAACTTCTTCATCCTCCATTGCCTGTTTCTGGGTGATTAGACTGCTTTATTGCCATGTGAATTCTCTCACAGGTTGAAGAAATAGTAAGCAATCTTGCAGCCATAGCTCAACCTGATGAGCTAAGTTTTTCACAATAAAGCTTACTGTTGCATATGTTAAAAACAACATTTTGAGTCTTCAGAGATGGTGCAGCACCTAATAAAAGTAGCAAGATTTAAAAGTGAGTGGACTAATAAGTACAGTATATACCAATTTATTGCTAAGACGAAGTAGGAGACACTTCTGCCCCTCCATTCCAGCCTTTATTTGTTTCATACTTTGCTGTCCAAAATATCTCTAGATGGTATTCCCTGATCACCAGTCAGGAGTGGCCACAGATGCCTCTTTTTTCCTTTTCTTTTATCAGCTTATGTCCTCATTTTTCTCTTCTGTCAGTTTCTGACATAGCTCCTGCTAGCTGCCTCCTGGAATTAATGATCTAGCAGGGTACCTTTGCTTTGGCCTTGGTTCCTGAGTGCTCCTCTGGAGTTATGAAGAGAAACTTGCAATACCACTATCCCTGCCTTTGCTCCACTGCAAAATAATTTGCATAAAGGTTTCATTTTGGTACAGTTCCATGCCTCCCCCAGTGAAAGGGAGAGTAATACCTTCTAGTGCTTATGCAGTCCTAGACTATTTCTTTCTTCTTGTGCTTGAGGCAAACTACCCAGGCTGTGCAGTCTGATGAAAATTTTTGTGGGTTGGTGATTTACATGTTCATTTATGGTTTAAGAGGCAAAGTTCCACTCCTAGCTGTGTCTCTTGCTGTTGTGTTGCCCCGAGAAAGTCGTCATTGCCATGGACTTGTGTTTTGTAAGCTGTAGAGCTGGCACCTGCCAGTGAGGTCATTTGAGCTGTGTGGGTGGACACTTAGGGAGAAGAGCTTGACAGTAATAATGGAGTCAAGCAAACCCAACAGTGGATTTTGCCAGAATCACAAGGCACAGGGTGCAGACTAATAACTGGCAAAGTGCAGCCGTGGTAGAAAGTGCTCTGCTCATGCTAGAACTATTCTCACAGACATCAGATATTTTTGTTGGAAGCATTGTTTTGTATTTTACTGGAATTTTTACCTGAAGAGATTATTAAGAAAAGTAGGAATATGAAATCTCACTGACTCAGTATGACCTCTGCTGGCCAGAATCTTGAGTTAGAAGAAAGCAAATGAACAACTCCAATGTAGCCTTCTAAAGGCTTGTTAACCCGGTCATGTATTATCTTTGAGTAAGGGTGGCTTAATACCACATAAATTTGTAATGAATTTCATACCTCAGCTGAAAATTTCTGATACTTGTTTGATAATACCAGAAAATTTTTAGTAAAATAGAAAGCAAACTCTAATCTCAAAAAATAATAATTTCTACCTATAACAAAGAAAATTACTTTGACATCTACAGTTGGTAATGAAATGGCCCAAATGAATAAAGCTTGTGGATTTTCAATCCTCCTACTCTTTCATGCACTTAAGACTAATTGGCAAAGGATAAATAAGCAAAACAGTAAAAGAAATAACTAGAGTGAGTTCAGTAGCTTCCAATTCACTATGAGTTGTATTAATTACTGAAAGATAAAATATTATTTATTAGCTAGATTCAAAGAAAGGGTATACAAAAATCACAGATGATATAGTTGTGTATTTAAACATCTTCTGGTTGAATATTTATTCCAAAATTTCAGGCTCGGGGTATAAATCTGAGGATCCTAAAACCAGTGAATGTTTATGTTCTGTGAGTGAAGATAGGTACACAGTGAGAATTAGGGCTTTGGGACACTTAGAAGTGACCAAAATTTATTTGAGCAAACCATGGCTTAGGAGGTGGGAAAAGATATAAGTAAACAGGTACTTGTATTTAATCTCCAAGAAAGACCTTTTTTGCCTAACAAGCAGTTAAAAAGGCAGTTTGTGGGCATATTTTGACTTCAGTGTTAAGTTTCTGTTGTGTAATCTCTCTGAGTTTTTGAGTATTAGGCACAACTTCCCTTTTGAATGAGAATAGCTCAGACCCACCTAACTGCAGGACTCTGGACTTTCTTCTAAACTGACACCTAAATTATAGATAGGAAGAGAGAGATGTCTTCTGAGCTTTGCATCTGTGAGCGTGCAGTGCCTTGCAGTTATTAATTTGCATGTCAGAAGCGACAGTATAGTGCTGGGAATAGCTCAGCACCTGACTTAACTAGGCTGGATTTTTGGTAAATTGTGGGACTGAAATGAATATTCTCCTTCAGGTATGAGTCTACATCTGGGAAAAATCCCTTTCAGGATGAAAGCAGCCTCAGCCATCAAAGGAGTGGTCTGGTGTTGCCACTCTGCCTTGTGAAGTCCCCTGCCCAGTGAATGTGCTGTAACAGTCCTGTAAGGGCATCTCCAAGAGCACAGGACATCATGACTCTGATGTGCACCTCAGCCAGCTCCATACAGGTAACAAAACACAAATTCAAGCTTTAGGACATGCAAGAAAATAGCTAACTTTGGGAAGAGTGTACGTGGCTGCTGGCATAAGATAAAGCATATGCTGCTCTCTCTTTACTGTCACTGACAGTCACAGTAGCTAGATATGAGAGACTATCTTCCCAACTTTATTCAAATATCTGCCTACAGTTGCTCACCTAATTCTGCATCATTAAGTAATATTGGATGTGTAACATATTCTATAACAGCTGGGTATTTTGACAGTGGAGGAATAAATGCTTAAAATTTTCTGGATCCATAGTTCCACGACTGTGTTGCTCATGCACAGTGTGTACCATCAAATATTCCAAGCCACATGTAAGTCCAAAGAATCAATGTTTAGTAATTTCATCAGTTTCAAGATAAAAAACCCAGTCACTTAATAGTGACTGGTTAGAATCACATTTAACCAGTCTAAAACCTTCTTAGTTAAAATTAATTCTGATTTATCCACTTGAAAAAAAAATCATAAAAGTATTGAGGACTTAGGCTTTTTATAAACTGCAATGAATGCATTTTATCAGTAAAATAATTCAACAATTAGTGTACAGAAATTAAAACATGAGTGTACAGATGGATGATGCTTGGGTAATT
The DNA here is from genome assembly GCA_034336665.1 of Luscinia megarhynchos. NCBI lineage: Eukaryota > Metazoa > Chordata > Aves > Passeriformes > Muscicapidae > Luscinia > Luscinia megarhynchos. The sequence continues at coordinate 34,451,736 of CM067566.1, read as the reverse complement.
GAGTTAAAGTTTTGTAGTGGGGTTTTAAAGAATGTCAGAGAGAATCTTTCCATTCAAATTAATCTTGGAACATAGAGACATTAATGTCATACTTACATTATCCAGCAGTTTGGTTCTTGGTAGTAACTAATAGGACTTTTCAGTTGCTATTAAAATTAGCTTAATCATGTTTCCAATTATTGCACCTTAATTACATGACCACATAATTATGTTGGTTGATGTAACATGAATTATAGCTCTCAAAAAAATTACTCTTTTATAGCTTGATATCAAATACAGTATCTTTTTGACAAAATTTTTATCAACACAATCATTTTACCTAAGGGAAGGTGATAGGCTAGTACTCAGAAAACTGGTGGTGCAACATACTGCACACACACAGGAGAGCAGCCTGTGATGTGTGTCTTGATGTCATAAAGTCAGGAAAGTGAACAAGAGCTGTTTGGCTTGACTCCTCAGGAAATCTTGTCCTGTGTTTCACCACTCTTTATGTAGATATTTATATAAGGAATAAGTAAACGTTGACATATGATGAACACCCTAAATCAATAAAATATTATAACAATTGCCTGTGTTGAGCACACTGCAATATACATTACTATTGTTGTTCAAAAGAATTCCCTGGAAAATAGAAGACAAAACATTTAACCTAGTGTAGATATTTAAAAGTTCATACAGCATTTAAGAATGAAAAATTCAAATATTTTCTGCTGGTCCAAGAATTGCAATGATCTGATAACTTTAGCAGTAGTATCATATTCCTAAGAAGAAACACCAAACACAATTAATTGGTTTTATTATTTAATAAAATGATCAAATCCCACTTGTAAATCTAATAGCTGCTGTCATATATCTACACCCTCTTGTTACTAGGATTCCAGTGGTATGGTTATGTCTGCAACACTTGAGTGCTTTTCAGTAAGTGCCCATCTTTTCCTGTTAGGACCCCATCCATTAAAAGTAAATCTGCTTTCAGTAATAGCCTCTCTCTGTTGTACACACTTCCCAAAAAATCCAGGAGTGACTATGAAATCTTGGGCTACATTTTCATTTCACTCCTTAATACATGTTATGATAAGGCTGTTGTATAAATCACTGCCTTGATTGTCTCTATGATGCAAGGCCACCACATTTTTACGAATTACATATAAGTGAGCATAGGGAAAGGTGCTTTAAAAATATATTATCAGTGCCCCTTTAGTTTCAGTTTTGGAACTGCCTGTAATACAGATTCTATCTGAACTGCTGACCTTGTCCCATAACAATGAGCACAATGTTTCATGTCAGTGTTACAAGAAGTTTCAATTCCTTCTAATAACAACAGCTCTGACTTTTCTTTTCAAACATATTTCAGGATTTGAACTTCATGTTCCTACTTGAAAACATAAGTAATGTGCACAAATATCTTCTGATTCTATGGGGACTTGGATTTATGATAAAAGAAAAACAGGCACATGAAGCAATATGTGCTCCACACATAAAAAGGGAGCAGTCAGCTAAACCAGTGCAGTGATGGAAAACAGAGTGGCCTTTGATTGATCTGTAAGCAGATATTTCTTCATCATGAGAAAAGGAGCCGTTCTGAAGTTGAAAAAGATCTGTAAGCTCTAGCACTAAAATTCGTTTCAGCTCAAGACACATCAGGAATGTAGTATACTAATAAACTGTAAAAAGAGATGGAGGAATGAAGGGAAAAACAAAGTCTAAGTTTACTTCCAAAGATTACAGCTTATTTAGTTTAAACTCTGACATACTTCTCATCCTGATAGTGCCCAAAAATTTAATAATATTTTACCACTATTCTCCAAAGCAGTATAAAGATTATCATTAATTTAACCTAAATACCATAAATTAAAAAATTCTATATCTTCAGGCATATGTTTTATTTACACAGAAGGATATCTAGATTACCAGAATTATTTAGGTACCTAAATCCTATCTATGTTTTGACAATGTGCCTAAATATCTTACCCACTTATTGGGAACATAGGTTTTAAAATCTTTTTTCTCTGTATTCTCCTGAATCTAATCTATTTCCATTTTATACTTAGAGACTGCTTCTTGATAAACTTTGCATAACTGACACAGATGTTTAATATCTTCAGTAATTTGATGACATAATTTCTTGGATCTTTAGATCTTATTATAGTATGTGCATTTTAGATAATGATTGTACATTGTACTAACCATAATTTTAAAATTTAACTTTGTGGGAAGAGCACAATTTATCTGAGTGAGAAACAGCATCTGAAGTAACAAATTTAAAATGCAGACTGAAATTGCACGATTTATGAAGCTTTCAGTATTCCTATCTGTATTATTACTCCCCAGATTTTTCTTGTTTATGAAAGACTAACCCAAATTTCAGGAATGCAGAAAAAAGCCCAGCTAGGTCAAATTCTACTCTCAATTACATCAAAACCATCCAAATTTCACTTAATCAAATCACAAATTTTAAAAAGGGAAAGCAGAATCTGAATTATTACTTCCAGATAAGGAACTTCCTGAAAATTATTCTCTTAAATTTTAGTGCTGAAAATATGAGATCTTCTTATTCTAAGAAAGAATCACTGTTTCTTAGAAACATTAGCTGGCCTGGTTTAACATTGTCATATCATTCCAGCTAAAAAACATTCTGTAGTGGGGGAAACTCCAAAATGTTTTGCTACTGCTTCAAACCCAACTGTTGCATTGAGTGGGGAAGAATGCACAGTATTTCAGTGCTTCCTTTTCAGTAAACATAATACATATTCATTAAACATACTTTCAGTACACATATTTTCTACTCTCCAACAATGAGAATTTTCTTGACAGAAATCATGCAGTGTCTGATATTTTAGGTCATCTACATGGTGATGAACAAAGCAAATATAATATTTCACAGGGCAAAATTTCACTTCAAACTTTATTTTTACTTCTATAGATGCAAACTCTAACTTAGCAACCGAATAGACAAAGAGTTAAGTTTCTTAATTGAAAGATTTTGTTAATATTAATGGACATTTTATCAGACTCTGAATCTGGACAAAATATATCTGAATTATTACTTTCCTGAAAGCAAAATGGGCATTTTTGATAGTGTGACTGATAGCATACCAAATCTGTGAGCTTCACATTAACTATGTGATGCATATCCCACATAATTATCCACTGGCCTGTTTAGAAACCTCAGTCTGTTTAAAGAGTTGATTTATCATCTCTCTCATGTTATTTACAAAGGGTTGTCCACCTCATACTTGACATGATATCTACATTCATATAAAATAAAACATGTCGGGCTCAGTAAACACATTTGCTGAATAGATTTGAAGCATATAGAAAAGTGACTTGACTGAATGTTGTTATTATCAAACACTGACAAGTTTTTTAGTGACTCGTCCTTGAAAACATCAACCTGAACAGGCAGGATATTTTTGCAGATATTGAAATTTATCAAGACACTCTAATTACTTCCTGTACCTACTAATTTTTTCTCTCAGAACATTTTAATGTCTGAGTGCATTGTCTTTTGGCTTTTATTCAGAAGCTAGAAGTAACACAGAATTTATTTATAAAATTTGACAGTTTGCCTCCTTATGACCCATGAAATGACTGGATTTGGAAAATGATCTGAAGAATTAGCTTTCTCTAGATAAACAACAAAATGTCTGCCACCTAAGATAATCCTCCTGGGAAGACTAATTTTCATTAAGCAAAAGTTAGAGTAATTTTAACTAGTATGACACAATGACCTAGTCCAAGGTATCAGCTAAAAGAGGAGCAAGTACACACTCCTTTTTTGCTATCTTAGAGTATGTGATCTCATGTTAAAGAGAACTTTGAAATAAAATCTTCATTTACATAGAGTGACAAGTTACATATAAGCTAAGTATTTTCATGTGCAGTTGAAACTTTGTATTCATAAGTTTTGATAAAGTATTTCCCTAAAAGACAAACACAGTAATATTTTTTTACGAAAACAAACCCCATAATTTTTCTGGAGGTATGTGCTTAAAATTATTGCTTACATTTAACCATTAACTGTACTGATAATCTTGAATATTCTGCAAGAACTACTTTGTTATTCATGTAAATAGAATGTGACAACAAAATATGTGAAGAGCATGAGAAAAAGCTAAATGGTAGTGCCATAGATTTTATACCATTCATAACTCTCATTTCACTAAAGCCAAAGTTGCTCATTTAAGACAGTATCTCACTTGCCCTAAATTATGAAACTTTTATGACACATCTAGCAGAAAACTTAGATATGAGGAGTAATTTCCTATGTGTTAAGCATTCCAAGATGGCAGTGGTGTATTTAATCTGACAGACAAGCATTTCCTGACATGAAAAATATATGAACTTAATTCTTTACCTAATTAATCTCTGAAAATAATGTTTCACATAAAACTTACTTTTAGACTAAAGACTAGTGATTTTAAAGTGTCTAGAAAACTTCAGATTAATTTTTATATCTTGTGATATTTTTAACACAGTTCAATTAATTTTAATAGTGTCAGTATTGTAACATAGTGTTTATTTTATTTTAGTGCACACTACTTATCATTTCTGGAAAAGAAAGACAGGATTACTTAATCCATATAGTAGTTATACACAAATTCTTCTAAAAATTTCAAGAGTGAACCACAAAGTCATGAAAGTAATGAATATGTCTTTATTCTGCCTCAAGAAAAGAATGGATTGAACAAGATTGTCTAAAAAAATCATCTTTCTCTAGAAACAAGATGCCGGCTACTGCTCAGAAAACAGATTCTCTTTAAGCAAAAATTAGAATATTTCTAGCATTTGAGCGAAATCTCAGTTTAAGGTAGTTGTTGAAACAGAAGCAAGTACAGAGTTCTTTATTTGGTTTTTGATATGAAAACATGAATGTATATAAACATATACCTTTCAAAATTGACGCTGAAATGTGTTTTTTTATACCATCAGCCCAATTCAATTAGTACTTTAACTTATACTACTATCCAGTGGAGACTGAGAACCTAATCCTAGATTTGTAATCCATCACTGAAAATTCTTAAGGTTGCACTATTTTGGGGATGGTTTGTAGATGTTTTGATAGCTGTACATTTTGAAAGGCTTAGTGACACTGCTGCTGGCAGTTCTTGCCAGGCATTCAGTGGGAAATTGGCATTTACTTTTTTTCCCAAGGCCTGTATATATGTCTGTTTACATTACTGTTATCTCAGGAAATAGGCTGGAGTGTTTTTCTGTACTGTAGTTCATGGTCCTTACTGAGATCAGTTGAAATTATAAAAGTTAAGGACTGCAACCTTTTTTTTTCTCATTTTATTGTGACATTTGATTGGGGGCTTTTTTTCTGCTTATCAATTTTCATATTACTTGCTACATATCACTTTTCTGCAAGAAATATAAAATAAATTTAGGCTTGGTATTAGCACAATAAGATGGGTATCTACTTGTAAATTTTATAGTCAAATATCAAAACATGACTATTAATTATGGAAATACAGCTATGGCAATAATCTATATACTCTGTATCTGAGATACACAGTGCATGTATGTTCATAATACAGTATTATAGGATATATAATACTACTGTTCACCTATGTACAGACAACTCACAGAGTGAGGAAAAGTGAAAGCTAACCCTCCAGAAAGTATATAATCTTTTATTTCCCAATTTTATTTTTTTTTTAAGTTTTGGGTTTGTTTTCCCCTGCCTTTATTTGCTTATTATGGTTAGTAAAATTGCTCAGGCTCTTTCCATAGGTGTGGAGTTTTCTTAGGTGCAAAATGTCACAATTTTTCCAATTTTCAGGGGAGTGTACAGAAGTAGAGGTTATGAATACTGGGCTTCTAAACAATGAAACATGGTGCAGCTGTTCTATAACAAAAGAATATATGTATAAGTGATTTTTGAATAGTGGATGTATAAGATCCAATGCAAAGGGGATTATCTCTAAGTTAGCTGCTGTAGTTACTGACCACTGAATGAAATGGGGAGAAAACTACAGAAATAAGGAAGCTCTGGTGTTCTACAATAATTATTTTAGGCAAAGATACTCCAAAATAACTACACAAAAATCCTAAAGCAGAAATTACAGTGTTAATGGACCAGATATTTCATAATAGTATTTAATTTACAAAAAAAAAGAAAAAAAAAAAAAAAGGGTTAGCTTCCAGAGACTTCACTTACTTTTCTTAGAGCCAGAAAAAAAATCTCACCTCTTAGCAGGAGGTCCCCAGAATTACAGACAGAAAAAACCTCCTAGGACTTCTAGCTCAGCTCCATCAGTGTTCTTACCATGTCTGACCAAGTTTGCACATCATTAGGATGGTGTTTCTGTCATTCTCCTCAAACTCCACTTAATATAAATGTGAAAGTCAAGATCTAGCAATGGCACAAAGCCTGTGCAATTAGTTGTAGTTAGGATTTTTTAATCACCAGGGAATTTCTTTTGACAGGTAATAACATCACTTGTATTTCATACATTTTTAACTTTGGGGTAGAGAAGTTGCATTAGAAAAAGAAACAACTATTGCCTCTTCGACAGATTTTTCTTTAAAATGTATTTCTGGATTATATGAAAATACTTTGTTTTCTAACAAGATATTTATTATTTTATTGAAAACACCAATAAAAGCCTAAACAAAGTAACTGTTGTTGGACTATTTCTCATGGAACAACTCAAATTATTTCTAATTGAGAAAATCAAATCACAATTATATTTGGAAGTTATATTTTTTAAAATAGTGTTGGTTTTTTTTTTGTTTTTTTTTAATTTTCTACACTTTACATGGGGGTTTGAAGTATAACTTTTAAAAATAAAAGTTGTGTTAGCACTTGGCATGTTTCAAAGGGGTTTTTTATCTCATTTCCTGCCTTTAAGTTCAAACCAACTTCTGCAATAAGTAGTCTTTGGCAGCATTTTGCAGTAGCTAATTTGCTTTTTCAAATACTAATGGAGATATTTTGTGGATAAAACCCAAAGTAAATAGCTGATAATCTCAACTAATGAAAAGTATTTACTGTAAAATATTTTGCAGAGAGATTTTGATGTCAACATGTTTTGCTTGACCAAAAATGCTGGTTTGCCCTCATTCACTAAAGAGAAAATCAGAGAACAGCCATGTGTAGGTGTGTTTTTTAGTCATTGTGCTAATCAACGAATGTTTTCCATGGAAAAGATTCAGTTTAGAGACCACAATACTAAGCTAAAAATGGAAAATAATTCCTTTTCCAAGGGAAAAGAGAGATGCTTGGATTAGCCAACACATCTGTATCAGTGGATTAGTAATAAAAACTGGACTGAAAATGAATTTTGTATATCTCTAGCAAATATTACTGAACCATTGAAACTTGTCATAGGATATTAAAACATTATATCCACGCTCTCTAAAACAATGTAATAAATGACAAGTGGTGGAACAAGGCTTGTATCTGACACAATAACAAAATCTAAGTAAGGCTGAAACCGTGTCTTGATGTTAATGCAGCTGCCAACAGTGCCTTTAAAAAATGTAAAAAAAATAATTAATGTTTATTTGAATTGTAGTAACACTTAAGACTCCATGTGCCTCATTTGTCCTTCATGCTGTCCTCCATTAGGCAATGCAAATGCATGCTTTGCATTTTTCCATTAAAAGATGGTTTTTTCACTCTACTTCAGGAATCACTTGTAGGATCCAGGCGTTAGAATTCAACAAATTATTTTAAAGTCGATACTGCTGTCTTAAAACACATCTGCTTAGCATGTCGAAATATCTGAATATTTAGTGATGTTAAACAAAACAAGAGCTTTGTCCTATAGTCTAGCTTGTTTCCATACTCCTTCCAAAGCATCAGCTGTTTCTAAAATAAGATCTTCTCAAGGACATCTACATAATTTCCTGTCACATCCATATCTGACTCTTACCAGTACACCAGTATGGAATTCAGTTATCAGCTGGGAAATGCAGACATACTAAAGTTCAGCCAGTGTTAGGAGGTATTCTGCATGTTGTTAGAATGGGACAATACCAGAAATGACATAAAAGTTAATAACAACAATATGAAGTACTTCAGTTATTTACTCAGCATGACATTTTTAATGAAATTTTTTCTTTCTGTCTCTGTGGTAAATGCAAAGCCAGCTTTTTTCAGTACTTCAGGCAATGTTACAGGATCTTCCCTTACAGAGTTTGGGAGCTATGCTAGCCAAAATTCTATCCTAACAGAAAAACCTTTCACTCAAGTTTCTCTCCAGATATTTTGTATCTCCAGTGAATAAGTAAAGTAACTTTTGAGACTTTCTAGTAAAGTCCAAGAAAAGTCACTATAAGTGGTATTGTCTGTGACCTGCTCTGCAAAGCTGTTTGTTTTGTTGGCATTTGTGCCCTCCTGAAGGAAGGAGGGTGACTTGAAGCCATTAGACAGAAAGGAAGTCATAGACAGATTGAACTTCGTGGAAGTGTAACTCCAGTGGATTAAAACTAAGCTTCATGCCAGGCAAATGGAGTTAGGTGCCATTTTTTGCTCCCCCCAGACTCCTAGTTTAGAGCAGCTCCAGGAGATGCTTAATGAAATTACTCTTCAGTATTTAAAATAACTTAATTATAATAGATAATATATGTGACAGCAATATGGGTGCATAGCTTGGTTATTTATTACTATTCTAACAGCAAAATATCTATTTATGAATAAAGGCTTCATTATGGAACACACTGGACAGAGAAATAACAAAGAAAACTGCTTCTGCTCAGAAGAAAAAACCCCGAAATGTAGGAGGTATGGACAGAACAGATTAACAACCTGTGCACTTTCTAGAAAACAATGCTCAAATTTGCGCTAAAATTGATATTAAACTACTATAACAGCTGAGAGAGCATTGAAGAGAAATATGTCCAGATAGAGGGAGTGGCATACAGAGGGAGAGGGGAAAAGCACTGAGGTAACTGAAGGAAAATGAACCCATCATTAAATAAAGTCAGATTACTATAATAATTGGAAGAGTGTGGTCTATCAAAGGTGAGTAGATTTGACCTTGAGGCTATGGCTAATTGGGGAGTGTGGCAAGAATAGTGTCCGTGGCAGCAGACACCTCTGTTTAGGTACCCAAATCACTCCCACAGTATTTTATCCAAAATTATTCGAAAATTAGTAATTTTTGAAAACATGGTCATTATCTTTTCAAGAGAGGCATCCATCAAAACACAGCATACAGCTAATTCTAATTTCAGTTCTGTTCCTATAAGGAATAAGTTAATAGCTTTGAATCCAGTATCTATGTTCATCTTGCTTGCTTGCTCCTCTCACATTCTCTTAGTGATTTACCATGTCTATCTTTAAACTTGATCTAAGATATTTGATTTTCAAAGCAGACAGATATGAATCTGAACATTACAATTTAAAGTAGGTCAAAAATACTTATATAGATGTCCACTAACTTTGGTGCAGATATTACCTAGTGAAATCAGTAACTGCTATATTTTACCTAATTATATGCATTAAGAAGGATCATAAAAATTGTCTCTTGAACTGACCAAGAAGTTTGATGCTGTCTTAAACCATACACTCCTTTGCTGGAAGCAAGGTGATAGATTCCAGTTTTATTTGTTTTTGCTTGTACAGGCAGAAGGGGAACTCAAAACAGGGAACAAGCAGAAACATACAGCTCGTGTGTAACAAATGGACCAGATTAAATACTCAGGACAGCTTCAAATCCATACTTTGCCTAATCTGACAAAGAAATTTCATCTGAGGTCACTTATCCACAGAAAGCCTTTTTACTGTAAAACTTTCTAGGGGTCTGCAGGTACAATATAGCTAAAAGTAAAAATTGATCAATACCTCGAGCAATTTTATTCTGATCTGTTTCCATATTCATGATCAGAACATGGTCAAAACTGAGTCTCCTGACCTTAGGTTACGAGTCTTTCTTTGGGACTAGACATCAGCTAAGATAATAGCAGGCTGGAATGAGAACTGATATGAACACAAATTCATAGACAGAAACTAAAATACAGAGAGAATATACCGGGCTTTGGAGAAAGGTGGCAGTTTGTGATATCAGTGTAGCCTAAATGGGTACTTAAGTGCCTAAAGTGGTCTGCATTATCACTAAAGTACTTTTGAGGAACCTGAGTGAAAATCCAACCATAGGTCTATCTCCAGGTATCTTCTAACTGAAACATGGTAGTTTTATTTTGGTCATATTTTGACTTTATCTGTTCTTTTCTCAGGCACAGTATTTGTTCCAGTAAACTCTGATAAAAAGAGGTCAGCTGTGTTGTTTATGTAACTTCTATTTCTGTCCTATTCATGTTCCAACACCACCATTACACTTTGCAATCCTTGATCACAGGATTATGAATTCTTGGTTTCTGGCATTTTTCTTGAGCTTTTCAACAGTAAGAAAAAAACCCAACAAGTAGAGTCTGGAGTTCAGCAGCTTACAAATTATCACTTTAACAATAATAGCACTGCAGTTTTGGTCAGATTATCATGTCACTAGCACCACTGACCTAAAATGAAACCCCTTCCAGGCAATCCTCACCAAGTAAATCAGAAAATTATGAATAAATAAATTTGTATGTACATATATGCATTTTTCAAATCTCCAGCTAAGTAATTAAAAAAAGTAGAATGGACTTCTGTCTATTCAGTACAGCTACCAGACTCTTTAACCTAAATTGTTCTTTATAATCTTTATAATCTTTGACTGTTCTGTGCTTATTTATAGACTCTGTCTAGTGCTAATTTGCCTATAGCAATTATTTTAAAACAACCTGTATAGGTTAGGTTTATGTTTGAATCCAATGTTAATAAACGTATGGACATTTCTTCATCTTTATTGTATTCACTCTTCTAACACGCCTTTGAAGTAGGTATCATTATTAATCCCCTTTTATGAAATACAGAATCTACAGATTACAAACACAGACACATTGAATTTTTCAGCTGTGGGCACTGCAACATTTGGCTTTTAAAATCCCATGCAAAAACTGCATCCATTAATTAGGCAAGCCAAATGTATACCCTTAAATATAGTCTGGAAAGAATTAGAATGGAATTCAGAACACTTTGGGTGTTAATCAGAGGTCATCTGAGTTATGGATAAATAGTCTATGTGCTTAATCCCAGCCCAGTGCTTCAATAATAACTTAAACAACTTCACTGACAGTCTTTCTTATTTTGTATAGCATAGAGCTAGGTAGAGACAAGGCCTTATAAGTAATTTATTTTCATTTCTTTCCAAATAAACCAGAAAGCAATTAAATAACTTTACCTTCTCCAGTGGGTAAACATTAATTGTCATTTTAATACAGATATTTTTAATGTTAATATGCCTTAAATTACCATATTTGTCCCATTTATTAGTTATGTTTGTATCAACCGTGAGAATGAGTGGTCTTACTTACTAGTAAGTGCCCTGAAAAGACACAATAGATTTTCAACTGAGGTTCACATGAAACTTCATCAAGATGAAACTCAGTAAAACTGGAAAGACATAAAGCTACAGATCCCAGAGCTTTACTGAAGGCAATACCACCTATCAAGATAGAAACATCTCTCAGTGTTAGAACTGTGCCTCACTTCTGAAACAGATGCTTGGTAACTGTATGACTCAGTATGAACAAAAAGAAAAAACAAAAATGTTACTTTTCTTTCCAGTGAATATGAAAGTCATAGAGCAAGACTGAAGGGAAAAGGTTGGCAAGAAGGATGTTGGCTGGAATTTCTAAAACAGAATCTTCCTTCATTTGTACTTCATGTCTAAAGCTTTGTATTCACCCTTGGCTTTATTTCTCTCTGGATGTGAAACTGTTTTACAAAGCTATTTTCCCTCAAAAACAAATGAGATTTCATTAAGGGTCAAAGAGGGAAAGAAATATTAACTTGGCAATTTTCCTGATTAGTTGTGTGAAATATACTGGCCATTTTAACATTCCTCTTGTGCCTACTCTAAGCCATGTATCTTTTACTGCATATGTTTCTCATCCTCATCTTTCCTTCCTGTCAATGGAAAGAGGTTGCCATGTCAACAATTTCTTTTCCAATATGTTTTATTTGGAACAGTTCACATAGTCATACATTCTTTTTCTACTTCTCTTTGGAAAATATCAGCAATCCATTCTTTCACACTGCCAAGTGTTATCTACAATTCTGATAATTATATAATTATATAATTATATGATTTCTAAATTATTATTTGGTAGTTGGAAGTAGAGATATTCCAAGGACAAATTTCAGAACAAACCTTGATAAGAATGTCAGTAGAAGCAACATTCACACAGGAGGGATTATTATTTATACTGATCACGTGCTTGGCACTGACTGATTAAAGCTTACAAAACAAACCCCAACTGCCTGATCACTAAAAGGCTGATTAGTGACCTATTTCAGTTTTGTCTCACTTTGCACAGGTTCAAAACAATGGTGATTTTATAGTTTATTGCTGATCCTTTGCACTGGTAAGAAAGTCTCCTAGCAGAAGCAGTGAAGCTAAACAGAAACACTGAAATTAATATTCTGTCTGAGAAGATCTATAGATTCCAAGTTCTATGAAAATAGGTTTCCTTGCCATGGCAGCTGTGTATTTTGTTTTAACTGGCATAAATACTTTCAGTATTAATTATTATTTTATTTTTTGTAGAAATATTTTAATTCAAGCAAGACAAACATTAAGGGCTATATGAAAATTCCCCCTTTTTCATTTTTTTTACATATCATGAGGATATTAGGCAAAATAAAAGAATCAGGAAGCAGGATCAAGGCTGAACTGAACATTTCTGTTTAGCATAGAAAGTTGATAGTAAGATAACTAAGCAACCTAGAAATTATGAATGTAGGTGCTGGTACTGGGCTAAGTAATCATTAGGACAACTTCTTAAAAACTGAAGGTTCACAGACAAAAATTCATTAAAGAAAGGATAAAAAATAAGATAGAAAAGTTACAGAAGAGCAACTGCTACTCTGCTGGTATACCTAGACTGTTTCCATCCAAGCAGTTGGTTGAAATTCATTAACCTGTTCAATGTTGTGACATGAAGCATTATTTTTCATGTTTTGAAAGTGAACTTTGCAAAGACAAAAGCCTGAATTAACTACTGGGGGAAAAAAAAGGCTTTCCTAGTATTAAAATTTCAGTTTATTCTAATATTATTTTTAGAAACAAGCCGAATTTAGTATTTTTCTCAACATTGATTTCTGATGGAAAACAGATTTTGACAACAGAAAAAGTATTTCCTAAAGTATTTTCACTTGATGGAAACTTTGAGCTGTTGAAAACCCAAATTTTAATTTTATTAAAAATTAAATACATTTCAAAATATTCTTGTGTATACCTACTATCATAGAGATTGATAAAAAATATAATTTAATTTCCTCTTTTGCCATTCTTCTTTATGTAGAAAGCACTGCTGCCTGAAAATTAATTTTTGAGTAAATTACTTTACAACAGCAAACCATGGTAAAAATCAAAGATAGGTTTACTGGAGAACATGATGTTTAGAGCAAAGAAGGCAGCTACATTTTCTACAAAATATTGAATGGAAATTCCATTAGGTGTTGTATCTAGCTATTTCCTCCAGAAAGCTGAAATTTTGGTCTCACTGAAGTGAATAACAGAGAAAACAACTTTTCCAACAAGCTTTCGTTAGGTCATAATTTACTGATTCTGTTAATGTACATTTGCATTTTATATTTATATGTTGAAGACCTCATATTACTTGCAGTGCCATTAAGGGATCCTTCTGAAGATCCACAAGGTAGATCACACCTATGGACAATGTGTCCAACACTGCTTGGATCACTCCCCAGTGTTTGTGGTGTTCAACACAATGCAGAAACCCAGAGTTTCACCAACCTGAAGACTGGGGTCTTACAGACAATTAGGAAGTGTAAGATGAATCTATTTTTCCACAGATTTGGCTAGAAATTGTCATCTGGATCCAAGGAATACTTTTCCAATGGAAATGTTCTTCCAAAAAGGTTTTATTTTTGCCAAAATGACATTTTCTTAGAGGAAAAATATTAACATGTTCCCAAACAGTTTTAGAGATGATTCATGCCAATAAGCTGCACTTGCACTGAGGACAAAGACAAGCTTTTTTACTTAAATTGAATGTCTTAAGCAGCTGAAGTAATAGTCTGTAGTTTCAAAAGTATTAATATCAGAAATATTTAGAGACTGACACAATATTTCTTACCACTGTGAATAAATTTTGAGTGAAAGTCACTAATTAGATACAGAACTATCTCCCTTCTGGATTGTTCTATCATATACAGACTGTGAGAGTGAACTGCTGGGAGCCTGACAAAGTATATAAAAATGAAAAAAACCAGGACTATCCACACAGCTTCTTTAACAACTGAAAAGCAGTATAAGATAAAGAATTGAAAAAAACTTTAACTTGGCCTCTAAATTAGCCAAGAACTCATTAGCTGGAATAAATTTTTTACCAACTTTCTTACTGAGTGAAATAAAATTTAGAGTATTTTGATAATACATATCTAATTTTAACTTACTTGTGTGCGACTGCATTTTTGTCTCATATTTAAACTACAAAGTTCAAACATCAGAGGCGTCAGAAAGGCATTTGAATTCCTTCTGTCCTCAATGACCATTTGGATAGGGTAGAGAAAAAAAACCCAGGCAAATATAATAAAGAACTACTAACTGGTCTTCAGCACAGCGTCCAAAGAGAATCCATGACACTACAGTCCTTGAAGAAGGACTCTACTAAAAGACCTCATCACATAACTGGAACAGGTTCAAAGCTAATATATCAGATTTCCTACTAAATTAAAACATATTCTTTCATTAATGCATCTCTTTGCTTTTTGAACCTCCACAAAATTTTGGCATTCCAAATGGTACAAGTAAAAGTGACCTGTTGCATGACAATTTCATCAATATTCCCTGATCCTGTTTCTGCTTGCTTTCTGACTTTTGATTATGATTTTGGGATTGCTCCTGAGTGGTGACCTGATGTTTCCATACAATTCTCTCCCATAGCTTCAATTTTTTGCCTTGAGAGTTGATAGTCCAGTTGGGTTTTTTTTACTGTGTGCTGATTTGTCTTTACCAATACTAAATTTCATCTCCTTTTTTACTGTTTTCACTCCATAATTTCAAAGCTTGTCAAAACTCTTTGCAAAACATTTAATTTTTAATTTCCCTTTCATGTGGTCAAATGAATTAATTTACTGCAACAAACTTTTTGTTTACTTGCTAGTCTCCACTGCATATAAACTTTAAGTTCAGTGGCCCAGAAGTTGGTGTCTGGAGACTCAGAACTGCTCAGTTCAGTGTCCTTTCCTCTCACTTTTTTTTTTTTTTTTTTTTCCAAATCTTCAAAAATAGACCACTTCTTCATAATTTGCTCATACTTGAGCTTGTCCTTGCTTGGTGTTTTCAGCTGATCTTCACAATCTCTAGCTTCTAGGTCCTTCTTTCATGAGAAGAGATCCTTCTTTTATTCCTCCTTTCACTGTTTTTTTTCCTACATCTCTATAAATGTATCCTTGCAGCAATCTATTTGCTGCCACCTGAGCACTCTTTTCTCCTTTCTTGCTCTATCTCCATTTCTTTTGCTCTATCACTTTTCTCACTGATTATGTCACTATTTATTAATTATGCCAGTAGAATTATTTCTCTGCTTTTTTTAATCAATACTGGATGGTATTCAGTAGAAACTGAGTAGAAAGAGGATATTCTGTATGAGATCTGAATAAGAGGGTGGCTTAAAAGGTTCTACCAGTATCAATGAAAGCAATCTAGAACATGAAAATAAAGCTTGTAGTATAAATGTGGTGGGGCTGACATCATGGTTTTAGCTAGAAGGAAGAAGTAAGTAAGACAACATGTTAACTAATCCGTGAATTAGGGAATAAGAAGGTTAATGAAACAGTTTGGCCTGGGCACTGATATTTCAATGTTCAAATAGATGCCAATGACCCTCAAATCCCCTCACACTGAGTGTCTAAGTGTTCCATGTATTCTTAACTCGGCTATCCTTAGCCTGAGGGTATGAATGAGATTACCTTGGTAAACACAAGTGAATGGTATTTATTTAGCATAGTCACTTAATCACTCTTGAACAAACTCTACGAATCTTTTAAACCCATCAAATCCTCCAAGGCATTTCATTCTGGCACAGAGATATATTTAAAGGCATTCTGACAAATCTTTGACACTGGGGTGAAACTAGCATCTCTTAAGGTAATGGCAGACCTCCCACAGGTTTAAAAAAAATACAATTAATAATATATAATGCAAATATAAGAATACACACCCTCCCCCCCCCACAATTCAGAAGCTGATTTTAAATATAATTTTGAATTAAAATAATAATTTTAATTCTGTGATATTACACCTGATTTCTAACCATTCTGACCATTACATTACAGAATGGCACACATGTATTCTAAATAACAAAAATTGTGTGACCTCTACAGAGATTGCTCAAATATGGTCTTTTGGCACATTGTTCCTGAAACAGGACAGTTTTAGATGCATGCTTACGACACATTGTCCCTTTCATCATGGTGAGCCACCTTTATGGTATTTATTATCAGAGTTTTCCTTGCCATGATGGATTTTGCATTTATTTGGTGTGAAATCTAAACTGAAAACTGAAATTTGAAAAAACTCCACTGAATTCCAGAATAGTGTAAGTACAATAGAGCTAAGATTGGATGAATGGTGAGAAAAAAAAACAGTAAGCCAGCTGTGATTCTGAAAACTCAGTGAGCAAGCCAGCACTTCAGCTGGTATAAATCAGTGAAAAAACATTGAAGTAATCTGAACCACACTAGTCTATTAGACAAAAACTTGATCTCCATTCTCTTCTTCTGCTTGCTCTATCTCAGTCAGAATGAATTTCAAAGCCCATTATTAAGCATAATTTTATGTATATTTTATATATAATGTATATCTTATTTTCATTACATTTGAATGAATTACTGAACTTAGTTATATCATATAGAATTTTAATGGTCAGAAAAAACAACTTGCTTCAGTAGCATTAGTAGGCATATGGGAATTCTAAAACCAACTGCTATATTCAGTCAGGTTATCTTTCCAAAGCAGAAAATTTTAAATTTAGCTTGCAGTATAATTATTTTGATAAAATTTCAAAATAGATTTCCTATTTCTCTGTTACAGCCTCAGTTGAAAATGAGAAAAGCAATATCAATTATTAACACAGAGACAAACTTTTAGATTACACACTCTCTTGCAGACCAAAATCTAGTCCACTACAAAGCACCCAGAAATATACATTTTGAAGAGTAGTTCAGAGGACAATGTTTTTAGAAAAAAAGTTGGCCCATATTTATAACAGCATATGACAATAAAATAACATTTTCTCCAATGTAAATAAATTATTTATATAGCTTCCACAAAAGGTTAATTTTACTTTCCTATGATTTTACTCATACAAACATTATTGAAAATATCCCTTTTATTCATTTAAGTAGGTTTTCTGAGAAATTGTTTTGTGATGAGAAATTTCCCAGGGCAACTAAAATGTTATGTAAGTAATAAAAATTACATTATACACCACAAAAAATGACAGGAGTATTTATGAAACCTATATATGAAAAAAAATTAAGAGATTAAATATAAAATTTCATAGGTCACACACCCAATTAAAATATTTTAGTAAAATCTGGCTCCTTCAAACTATCATTAGGACAAAGTAATATAAATTTTTCCATGCAGTTTTCCATCTTGTAGCAGCTTACTACATGTGCACATGACATAAATAGTCAGGATGGTAATTTCTTATGCATGGTGCATTCAAGTATTCCATTATTAAGAAATTAATTTCTGAAAATTACAAAAATATGTATTCTAATGAGAAACACCTTAGATACACAAAATTAAAAGTTCTAATTATATTGCTCATAGCTTCTGCAGCCTATTTCAAAACATCTGTCATGATTTAAACTATATTTGAATCCAACTTGTGCAAAACCCAAGAACAATAAAAAGTTAAGCTTATTATTGCTGTCACTGAAATACATAGGAACTTTTCTTATTTGCCTTTAGTGGGTAACTCGTAATTAATTAAACTTATTTATTGAGACATGCATCTAGGTTTATATTAAAATTATAAAATAAAAAGCAAGTTCCTCACTTAAAAGCTTGAGGATTTCAAATTATTACATTATTTGAAGTTGGGGTTTCAAAGAGTTGGGGTTTCAAAAACTGAAATTTAAGGAGACAAGAACCTACCATCTGCAAATGACCTTAACACCATGTTTTAAATTCTTGGCCACCCTTAAACAGTCAGGCTACTGAACAAGATGACCATTGTAAGTCCCTTCCTAAAGAAATATTCTATTAAATTCTATTTCTACTTCTATTTCTATTTCTATTTCTATTTCTATTTCTATTTCTATTTCTATTTCTATTTCTATTTCTATTTCTATTTCTATTTCTATTTCTATTTCTATTTCTATTTCTATTTCATTAAAGAACCCCAAACTAGTTTCAAGAAGTAGTAATAATCACACCATCCCTCTAAAACCCGGATGTCTGAAAACCCCCAAATGCTGGTAGTAGGTAAGTGGTTGCAGTGTGTCCCTTGAAGGCAAGTGAAGCGTTTTGAGGTCAAAGAGGTAAACACAATGCAAAATGTGACAATTTGCTGCAAACACACTGTCAACATTTCCTTTCTTTGTCCCATATCAAGTGACACTATGGCTGTCTCAGTAAGAAAAAAAAGTGTTAAAACTCGTCACGAACTCTCAAACCACTTTAGTCCACTTATGCCACTCCTTAAGGAGCTACTGTTTCCCTGTGCATATCCAAGACTGAAAGGGTTCCTAATAAGACTTAAATTCCCCAAAAGATCAGATAAGTAAAACTTATCCTTGTTAGGACCCACCCCAGAAAGTGAGGGTAATCCAGGTCCTTGTTAATAGATGCCTTTGGGGCAGATTAGAGTGAAACGACACTGAATGGCTGGTGTTTGTAAACACAGGGGTTTTTAGAACAGTTTGTTTGTGACTCCATGAATGAATGCAAATTGCAAAAACGCTGTTTTAACTATAAAACTGACTCTTAGGTCACTACTTGGGTTGGGTTTAATTTTTTAGATTTATATCAAGCAACCTCAGTAATCTCTTTTTGAGAATATTTAGAATGTGAATATTTATTAAAAGGGAGAAACTACTAACAAATATGAAACAGATATTGGATAAACATTATACTGAAATTTAATTTTTTTTTAAATTTTTCCTATCTTTCTGGGTTTAACTCTTTTATTTGTTTGCTCTGTGTTTGTTGTCACATTTGCTTTTTACCCCAAGGGTATAGAAAGAACATTTCTGATTTTGCTTTTATAATGACATCATCGAGCAAACTACAGTATGTTACTGCATTTGTGAAACTGTGTTGCAGTTTTCCAGAACGAAAAAATGCAGTTGCAAATTGCTTATAGTAGAGTATCAATCACTTGTCTTCAGTTATACAGCATGCATGAAAGAAAGAAAATTTAAATTTGTTCATTTATTATGAAATAACAATATTGAATAACTATTGTATTCTTCTATTTGTTATGAAAAGTTGTATCCTTCTGTGCAACAGCATAAGATTTTAGTAGTTTATGAAAACAGTTGGATTTATGGCCATGGTTCAGTTCACCCTTATATTCAAATGCTCAGATTTTCTCAGTGGAATTCTTAAAGTTGCTTGAAGTTTATCACGGTACAAATATTTTGCTAGGGCATTGCTTATATGACACCTTTGTTGTGAGCCACTCCTTTGTCTCACATGGAGATCCTAAATTACCTAATGCAGAAGTACAGCTTCACTTCAACAAATGATAAATCAGATAGCTTGGCCAGAGCAGGAAATTAATTTCTATTACTGCAATTTTGCATTGTAGGGTGGATACAAAGAAAACAGATATATCTGGTTTTGACATGTCAAATAGAATGGCCAAAGAAGAAAACAATGCAGCTTGTGCCAATGAGTAAGGTAAATAGAGTGCTGCTTCAGATAACTCAGAATTGTGATTTAAGATTGTTATGATCTTTCTCAGTTGCCCAGAAACTATCATACTGTACTAAATCTAAGTTTATCTCTAAATAAAAATAAGAATGTCTGTCTTGGATACAGACTCAAATCTCAGTATTTTCATTTCATAAAGTATTCTCTACAGAAAGTAAACACTGCAATTTATCCTTCCAAAAGTTGACAAGATTTCAAAGGAATAAAAATATTGATCAATATAAAAATAAGTTATTTTGACAAATTACTCCACCATTAAAAAAAAAGGTTTCATAGTTTATATCACATTTAAGAAGATTTGGAAAATCATTAAAGATACAGTTAAAAGAACTATGACTTCAGCTAGTTATTAGGAGAAGCCTCTCTCTCACCATAAATAAAACATTTATTGCTTGATAGTTTTAAATTTCTATTAACAAAAAAAAAAATTATTTTCAAACAAGCTAAGGTTTGATGTTTCTAGGCGTTCACCTGACACCTTTAACCATCTAAATATATAAATTATCAACATGAATAAATAAACACATGTACACAGCTTTTCATGTACCTTTCCTACCCTGACTCCCATTGGCTTTACCAGCTTTCTATTCATATACATCACATAGCTTTATCTACTACATATCTTTTTCTGGAGAAACAGAATTAATTAAGTTGCTGTCATCAGAATGAGTCCCTCATAAGGAATGGGTAAATCTCACTTCTGCTGGAGTTCAAAAAGCATAGCTATAGCTTGTTTAAACTGGGAGGTGTATGCCATATTCATGATAATCTATTTCTGTGTTTCTGTATGCCCTTTACATTTACACCTGCCTCTATTTATAAATGTTTTTTCCATATCTATAAAGCAGTTTCACAAACTAAAGAAAAGACAGCAGAAAATTATTATGATTTTTTAGTTCTAAATGAGCAGAACTGTGAAGTGACTGAGATACCAATCAAAATTAGATCTATCCTAGCTTAGTATTGTTTACTCTATGATGCTTCCTTTTGACTTACATAATCCTATGCAATTGGATAACTCTGTTACCATATCAAAACCTTAGAAATGTGTTTATATTAATGTCTCAAACTACTGACTAGGCAGTCAAGCTGTGAAGCCAGGAAAAAAATCCTATTTACGGGAAAGACAAAGTTTGTAAGAATTTGCATGAAAATCAGTATTTACTTTGGATGCCTGTAATTTCTTTGAAACTTAAGAATTATTTTCCTCTTTTAACATAGTTAAACTATTTGCTACATTTTGAATCTGTCTTAAAATGTCAGTTATAATATATTTTACACTACATTTTGTAGGACAGAACATGCAGTGACAATCATCTGCATTTGGAAGGTTCTTATTGTTGCTGTAATCTTTTTCACAGCACAGGATGACTGGATAAAAATTTAAAATAATTACGGAATATTGTTTTCTTCCAGTGCTATGTTTCCTTTTTCCTGGCTTATGCTAAGATTCTCTTTCTGTTTCTGCAATCTGCAGTTGTAGCAGGAATTGTATTCCCATATTTTTGCATTTGAAGTAACATTTGGCAGGCTTTCTCTAGCACTGAACCGTATGCATATGGGTCATCTTGGATTGGAGGAAATAATTTCTATGGGAAAGTTGTAAAATTGAGATATTGTCCTCCAGAAATACATGAAAATTTACATTTTTTGGCTTTTATTTGGCTTTCTCTTGTTCCTATGAGGTTGTCCAATACTGCACTATATTTTACAAATTCTGATTTAAATACTTTCCATTTAACAGGAAGTCATAGAATTGCCTCTTCATCCAGCTGTTGCTTCACTTGGTTACACATCATCCAGAGAATGTTACTGTGCTCTCATTTTCCGATACAGAAAAAAACTCATTGTTAAGCTATACTCAAAAATTTGAGACCTTGTCTGTAAATCTGTAGAAGAAACGTGGAACAAGATGCGATTACTTTAGTAGTAACATATGTCTAAATCAGGGAGGTTATTTCTGAAGATAAAAAGTACTGAAAAAAAGTTTCCCGTTCTTGAAAGGCACCCAGCAGGAAATACATGCTGTTTTTTCATTATATGAAATTAAAGGAGTCTGTGAAATGCTGACACATTTTTTTCTTAAAATACACAAATTGTTTCTGATAAAATTTTGTTTGTGTTAGAGTTTCCTAGAAGATATTTGACAGGTTTACTACAATTTACTCATTTTGTCTCTATCTTATATCTGTATAAGGCTTGCAAACCTCCAAGATGTCAGGAGTTCACACTGTATATTCAGAATAGCCAAAGAAACAATTTTCATGGCATCGGTGATGTTAAAGCTTCCTCAAATCTTAGCTCATCAACAAATCTGGCTGGAAAATTCCAGTTCTTCAAAACTGAATAAGGTTCATAAAAATTAGCATGATTCAGTGAACCACAAGCAGCTCCTCTTGCAGTCTAGCAGAAACACCCTACATCTGGCTTAGTGAATCACAGAACAGCTGAGGTTGGAAGGGGCCTCTGGAGGTCACTTGGTTCAAACCTCCTGCTCATGGAGGATGACCTAGAACAGGTTGCCCAGGGCACTTCTGAATGTCCCCAACAATGAAGACTCCACAACCTTTATGGGCAACCTGTGCCAATGCACAGGCACCCTCTGCTTCCTGACATGCAGACCAAATCTGTGTTCCAGTCTGTGCCAGTTGCCCTTTCCTGTGACTGGAGACATCTGAAAAGAGACTAGCTTCCTTCAGATATGTTTATGCATTGCTGAGATTCCCCCTGAGCCTCCTCCAAGCCGAAGAATCTCAGCTCTCTCTTAAAAGGTCTTCCACTGGACTGTCTCCAGTGTGTCCATGTCTCTCTTGCATTAGGAAGCCCAGAACTGGGCACACTACTCCAGTTGTGGCCTCCCCAAGGTGGAGTAGAGGGGAACCTTCCTCAGTTTGTTGCCAGCTGCTCTCCTTATGCAGCCAGATGATCAGCTCTCAGCACATTCTGGTGCATCAGATTATTTCTCCCCAGGTTCAGGACTTTGCACCTGCCTATGTAGACCTGCATAAAGTTCTTATCAGCCCATTTCTCCAGCCTGTTGAGATCACAGCACTGATGGTGTTTCAGCCATCATCTGCAAACCTGCTGAGCATACACTCTGTCAGCTCATCTAGTTAATTAATGCAGAAGTTGAACAGTACAGGACACTGTAGTGACCCAAGTGAGACACTTCTAGTTAGCAGTTCCAGCTAGGCTTCCTACCACTGATCACAACCCTCTGAGCTGAGCCCCGAAGTCAGTTTTCAGTTGTCGCTCTCTGCTCATCCAATCTATACTTCATCACCATCTCTTTGGGCATCTGATCAACTTAATCTAATGGAAGATGTCCATGCCCATGACATGGGGGTTGGAAGGGACCTTAAAGATTGCTTAGTTCCAAACCATTCTAAGCAATTCTTTGCTTCCATAATTTTATGGGACACAGTGTCAAAAGCCTTATGAAGTCAAATTAAACAATATGCACTACTCTCTCCTCACTTAACAAACCAGTTGTTTCATCATAGAATCTTATCAAACTGTAGATCGCCAATTTCTACTTCTTTCCCTATTTTAAGAGCAGTTTAAAAGGCATGGTGCTTAGGAACATGGTTTAGTGGTGGACTTGGCAATGCTAAATTAATGCTTGGATTCTGTGATCTTGAGAGTCTCTTCCAACCTAAATGATTCTATGGCTCTTTCACTTAAAACATGAAATATATACAACAAACTTAATATAAAAACATTCATTGTTGAATCATTTAGTTACAGGAAAAGAAACCATGTATTCATTGTTTGAATTTGGCATACTAAGACATCACATAAAAAGAGTATTTCCTGAGAAACAGCCCTTTGATGGTTTATAAGTACCAGATTTTAAAAATAGTTACTTAAACTGGATTATATTCTTTTAGATGTAAAATGAAGTTTTAAACATATCAGTAAGCTAAAATAATCTATCCAACACCTTAGAAATCAGAATTCTGACTTTTTTTGTTGAGAAATCATAGAGGATATAATAAAACCATGCAATGAAAATTTGAACCAGTGTCATAGCAACTCCAGTAGATAAGTGTAATGGTGGTAGTGTTTTGCACCACTTAATTAGTGGTTTGTCTGGAGTCTCTTCTGTCTTCACTCAGAGCCAGGATTAAAAAACTCACAAAGGGAATAGATTTTCTCATGGGCTTGGTTGTTTATTAAATCTTATCAAAAGTACAGAAAGTTCAGCAACACTTATAGCCACCAGCTAGAAGTGAGCAAAATGAAGTGAGATCCAGCTGCTACAAGTCCCTTAAAGTAAACAGTCCAATAGAGAATTAACACCTATATTATTTATCCTTTTAACCCAATAACCAAATTCCCGTGACCCTTGTGTGGCACTAACTGTCCAATCAGAAACTAATACCGGAAATCATGAAGAAGAAGGAAGATGAACACCTAAAGAGACACCACCCAAAATCCTCCATTTTATCCCATACATATTGCTATATTATAAAAACCTCAAATTTAAAACTCGTCACCATATGAAAGCACATGCTTCTATTTAACTACACACCCGTGATTTCAACTTCATCACTCAAATCTGGAAGGCTTCTCCAAGGCCTCAGGTCAAAAGCACTGTTCTCCAGGAGGTCAATGCCAGAAAGCACAGAAAGCACAAAAAACCCAGGTTTCTGGGATCCAACAGATAAGTTCACGTTTTCTCTTTAGTACTGAGACAGGTTGAAAAGTCTAAAGCTTGTTAGAGTTCTGCAAGGTTCACATGCTTGAACAGCAAAGCGTGAATATTTCATTAAAAATGACACTAAATTATATGTATTGAATCTGAACAGAGAAGTAGTACTATGGTGGAAAGAAAAACAGTAGAAGAGTTTAAAGCCAGCCTCAATCAGAATACTTGAGCTATCAGGGAACAGGGATAGTGCGTGCATGTGTGTGTGTGTTCACCTCTCCCAACCCCTGGGTCATGTTACCTAAATTCAGCATGGGAATGTTAAGTATATTGCTCTGAAGTAATGGATTGAACAATACTTATATTCCAACAAAAGTTGAACAGAGGGACAACAGAATTATTTTGAACTCTTTTACAACTCTGACAATGGAAGCTTAACTGAACTTTTGCTGTATGGTTATAGCAGTTATTACTTCACAGATGCAAGTCAACTCACTTGACAATCAGCTTGCGTGGCTGACTTCTCTGTGAGATACCTGTGCTATCTCCTGCCTGATTAGCTGGAGTGTGACTAGAAGTGCATCTATTGCAGCTCAACATAGATCTGTGCCTGAGCCAGCTTACTTTTGACCCAGTTTTGAGGCTTACATGGGATTCAGAGTATCACATATTGACTAATTCATCCTGACATTGGAGAAAATTTAGAGAAACATCAGCAACAATCTACTGGAAGACTGAAGTTTATTTTGAAAAGCAGTGTAGGTCATGGTTTTTGCTGCCAGTCCAGCCCTATTAAACTTGGTGCCAGAGCCAATCATTCATAACTGTTTATTCAACAAATCTTAATCTATGAGCAGAGATTACCTCAACTAGTTTAAGCTGAAATACAAGACACAAAATACAGTCTAATCTGATTTATAACTCAGTATTTTTGCTACCACCTGTAGTTAGATTATGATATCCACTCTTTTAATATACACATTAAACTCAGTAATGAAAAAATACCTAAGCTTTGCTACTAAACCTTTGGAGTCTCTTTCAGTCAAAACTTCTTAAGTAGCTAGCAAAGAAATGAGATTAACTCATGATTAGCAAATGTATAGCAAGTCAGTTTCTCAGGTATTACAGGTACAATAAACAACAAAACCCACCATTTCAGTATTAAAAGTGACTACAAGCACAAATTCTCACTTTAGGCTCACTGAAATCCATTTTGGGTAAATTCTAGATCCATGAGTAGGAATCCCAAGTAGAATAAAAGAAAAATTGGTTATCCTACTATTAAAAGAAAGGGAGTTAGCAAACCTAGCTCTCACTGGGAATAATAAATACAGTGTAGTGAGAGACATGATAAAAGAGCACAAAATGGTGCACAGATAAGAAGTCATCATGGAGCTTCAGGTAAGTCAGGTAACCTTTCACTGCAGAGAGGTGAGATATGCTGAGCATTACCAGTAAATTTGGGTGCATCTGACCACCTCTGCCTTTCCCTACTTGCTACCAGGGCCCTGAGGGTACCACTGAGACCTTCTTCCCCTTCTGTCTCCCCAAGTCCATCAGTGGCATCATTGGCACTGCAGCATGGGTGAGCCCTCTGCTCCCCACAGCCCTGCCCTGCCTGACCAGAACCCTCCCAAAACCAGGTCCACATCCCAGGGAGGTGCCTGATGCTGCTCTAACCACATTGACAATCACAGGAGTGAAACCTTAGCCAAGCCTGTATAATACATCAAGAATATGTTGTTTATTAAAGATTCTTTCTAAACGTCAATACCTGGAGTGAGAAGGACAACAAGTAAAATCTTTCTAGGCATTTTGGAAGTATCATAGAATTGTTAAATGATTTAGGTTGAGAGGGGACCTTTAAGACCACCTAGCTTCAACACCCCTGCTGTGGGCAGGGACACTTTCAACTAGACCAGGTTGCTCAGAACCCCACCCAACCTGGCCTTGAAAACCAAGAATTTAGTTATTCACCTTTCAGTCTCATGGTTTCTGATAAAATGTTCATGTCTACTACAGCTGCAATAAGCTTGCAATATTTGGACATGTCGAATAATCCAAGATTTTTCCAGAATTTGAATCTGTTTTGGTTTTCAATTGTTTTGGTTTCTGGATGTAAGCTGAATCATCTCCAACGACTGGATTCATGCCCAGTGAAAATCATTTGAGTTGGTCCCAAAGAAACGCATGCATCAAAAATCAGAAAAGCTTTTTGAAAATAATTGCTTATGCCTAAATGCAGAATAAACAAAGCAGACAAAAGTAAACAAAAACTTACTGAACAGCTTTAACACATGAAGTCTAAATTTTTTTGGCAATTAGACACAGATTAATCCACAGCATTGTAAAGGGCATTAACACATTTAAAGAGCGAGGAATGGAAATGCTTCAGAACTACAGAAGACTCTGAAAACCTAATATTGATTTGATTTCTGTAAAAAAGATGCTTTTCAATATTTCATTAATATTGTGTATTAGTATAGTATTTCTTAGACACACCTATATAAAAGCAGTGTTAGTCACTGTTTGAAAGAACTGTAGATTGTTTATCAATTTTAACTTGCCACGTGATGAATAGAGTGAAATGCAACTAACTACCACGCAAAATAATTTGAACCTCAAAGACCTACTGAAGAGCTAAAGAAACATTAACTAGCAGTTTTCATTTTGTAATGAGCAATTAAAAGCACTTGGCACAAACAACAGAACCCTTCAGAAGGCTCTATCCACAGAAATCTGCAGGAAATCTTCCTAGCCATTCAGTCTGGTTATTTTAGATTAGGACCACAATTTATTTTGCTGATGGATTATCAGCTGTGGTTGATTTCAATCACATATAACAATATGTCAACGGCTGTATCTGTAAAAGGATTTTGATATCTAAAATCTATGCCCAAAAATGTAGTCCTCAATACCATAGTGACTGAACATCTAGACATTTTTATCCCACTTAATCCCATCTGGGACCCAGTGAGAAGGTGGAGTTTCTGGGGATGCCTGATCTGTCTCCAGTGAAAATGCAGACATGCATTCCTTTTAGTGTAAAGTCACCACAGAAGGAAATTTTAGCTAACAAGGTAATTGTCAGAACACCTATCTAGGCAACAAGAAACTAGCATCAAAAACTCTTACCACCTCTGTGCTCACAATAACTGGATTTGAAAATAATTTTTCTTTCATTACTTTTCTTTATGTGCAGAACACATATTTTATTGTTGGCAGTATGAGAAGAAGAGAAATTAAGAACTGCTTAGATGCACACTTTAAATTGCATTTTACTCAAGTTAATCTCAGAATGCACAGAGAGACAAATTAAGGCATTCACTTACTCATGTGTGTATAATCCTTGTAGGAAAATATTCTTTCTCATTAATTCTGGGAATCTTATGGTTGCCTGACAATCACATATACTTGACTAAATTCATTGATAATGGAGCATGACTGTTGCATGTACAAGACCTCTGGGGAAGAAGTCATGGACAGGATAATAATTTACACATTTGGTGTCTATTAAATTGTTTTACAAAAGAAGGGTGTTATTGAACCCCATTGGCACTTTAATAAATGGCCTGACTGTAATCAGCACAGTAATCAGCTGCTTTCCAGCAGCCTATGATTATGTTAAATGATTAAGGTTAGCATGCTTATGAATCTTATGCTGCATATATAAATATTTTATTTGGATGACAATGTATTAAAATGTATTCCTGGCAGCTGGTCTTATAGGAATTGTAAGATTGTCTGATTTTAAGTTTTATATGACACCAAGTATATTTTCCAGCACATAAAATCCATTTTATTATGCTGCATCAATTTTGCATCTGAGACTTTGCACTATGTTACTTTCTAAATATTTTCTGTGTGAAATTTAGTTCATTTCTATAAAATTGAATTGAGTTGGGGAGCACTGAAAACATCAGATGCTTAAGTTCAATGTTAATGGCATTCTTTGACCTCTACAAGATCTTTCACTGCTGGCAATAAATAAGTCAGTTTTACTGTAATACATTCACCTTATTGTAAATACTCCAGTGGCATGGGACCACTGCTATTTAGCAGGAAGGGAGGCACACTGTTATGTCAGAAAGACAGCAGACTCTGGGAATTAAGTTGTTGGAGGAGGATGTCTAGGTTTTCTCTTTATCCCAATGTGTGAGTCTCAGTGTGACATACGATACATTTTTTCTTTACTGGAAAACTTAGAAGGTTGCATTAACTTGTGAAGTTTTTAAGATTACTCTGACAAGTTCTATAAGCAGTAACAAAAGTCCCATACACTTTTTTAACGTGTAAGAAAAAAATCCTATCCCATTAAAAGATCTTATTTAAGTTGTTTGCAGACTGGGAGAAAAGATCTGAATTGTTAGGAAAGTGGTTGCTTAAAGATGTGAAGGAAACAGTAAAGAGAAATATATTCCAGTGAGCAGAGTAGGAATTTGAGGCCAGCTAGGCAAACTAACTATAACAAGGAAGTAAGACAGTGGGAACATGAATAATGAGCTGAAGCACATAGAAAACAACTAAGAGGCATTAAGGATAGATTGTACTTACTGTTAAAAAAAAATTAGAAGATGATTGAGATGGAAAGGCTGATAACAAGGACTTAAAAAAAAGTGCAAACTAGATTATTAAATTGAAATAGAAGGAGGAAAAAATATTGTCATGGGAAAGAAATTGTGGGAATAGAACAGCTATTGTAAAGCATTAAAAATATGGAAGAAGATGGAAAGAAATTACATGGAAAGAAAGTTGATCGAGAGCCAAATGAAGCACTTGATGACTAAAAAGTGGGCATATGTAGTCAGTGTTTCTGAATCTTATCTGTTCCTCAAACAACAGAGTTGGAGGCACTGAAGGGAAGAACCAAAGAGGGGAGATATCTTGAAGGCCTTGAAGACAGAAAAGGGATTCACAGGATACTAAAGGTAATGGGAGCTAACAGGAAGAAGAATCCTTAAAGAGCATCAGAATTCAGTATAGTTTTCTCTCCAACCCATAAATTCTGAATCCAAACTTCATTGAATTCCTGCATCACTGCATGATAAACCACTTTTTTTTCTAACTCCCAAGGCTTTCTGAGTCCCAAGGCTCATATTTACATGCAAAGTTGTACAGTGAAGGAATATGGAGTTAGAAAACCTTAGAAGTAACCTCCTAACCTCAGTTTGTCCCTGTGTACATTTGACACTAGATGTGCCTGGTGGCATTTCTAAATATCTTATTTCTAAAACATATTTGTGCATCCTGACTACCAAAAGAATTTTCAGTTGTAGCTTCCAGTTTTGAAAACATTATCCAGATTAATTTTAAAATTCTGTATTCTGTAGATATGTAAAGAAATAATAAACTAATTAAAATATTCTCTATATGGTAACAATTTAAACTTCTATTGTGTTATGCATAAATGTATTCCTCCTCTGCACAATGACTGAAATGTTTTAATGTTGTAATTGAAATACTCTATAGGTTTCCATCACAGATCCTGTTAGTTAGGCTTTCAATAAGTTGTTGGGAACAAAGCTCTTTCTTGGCAGCAGAATTAGCTAGTTTTTTTGGAAGACAGATAGTGAAATAATTTGCCTACTTTCATGTGGATTACAAAGGCCTAAAATACAATGTAGCAACAGAGGAATGTGAATTAAAAAAGTAAGAGTGATGTACCTACATCAGATTAGTGAATGTAGTCAAACTACTGACTGCTTTTTTCTTAATTTTTTACAAACTATTGATCTCATGTTTAAAAAACTGCTTTAGTTCTTAAATATTGTTTGATTCTTGTCTCCTTTTACAACTAGGATTACAGGGAATGGGCTATTTGGCAACCTTTCTGTTATAGTTTATCTCACAAATCTAGTAATATTTGGTTCTTGGCTAAAAGAGGTTTCCCTACAGTTAAGAAAAATGTTATGCAAAAATATTATAGGAAAATCAGCTCTGTGTGCTCCTGTTGTCTTGGAGATCTGTATGGTATGATTCCCAGGAGCACAAAGTGATATATATCAAATTTATTCATTTTAGACCACCATAGAGTGGAATAAATATTTTTCAACAAAGTATACTCACTTAGTGGTATCATTTCATAGACTCCTATGTAAACTACAAGTAATTTACACTTTCTGCACAGTGGCCACATTAAACATATTTCCTCACAAATTACAGAACTCACATCTGGTGCCTTCATCTTGGGGCATGTACTTCTGTGTAATTGTTCTGTGAAGTTCCATGTACTACTATATCTACTATCAGATTTTCGGCAGAAACTTTTTCTTCTACCAGCTTACAAACTTCAATGAATATTTTTTACCTATTATGGTGTATACACATTATAATTCCTGCCTCGTGCCAAGACCAGAGACAGTTAGTTAATTGTTGGTCTGTCTTTGACAACAATTAAAAAACTTAGTAATAAAATTCAGCCCCAAGAACATTTCAGTCTTTTGCAGGGCATCCACAAAAAAATGTTGGAAAATAAACTTACAGGAAATTATTTATTTCAAGTTAATAATGCTACCAAATACTTTATTTCTTTCAAGTTAATAATGCTACCAAATATAGAATTTTGTATAAATTTTGTTTGTAACCAAGATGTATGATTCAATTTTTGAATAGGCCTGTAGTGGATATACTCTATGGTCTTTGAAGCAAACCATTTCTTTTTCTCACATGTGTGTTGATCATAACAGAACAGCATCAAGGGTATTGCAGCAATCTAGTCTCAGTTGTAAAGTGATTCTTATGACACTAATTGATTTTTTTATACACACAACACTTATTTTTTGGCTTTTCAATATAAGTAAGTCATAGTAATCCTTGTATTTAGTGCTGCAAAGATCTGGACAAATATTGCATGTATATGCTGTCATTTGAAAAGGTAATTCATAG
The DNA here is from genome assembly GCA_034336665.1 of Luscinia megarhynchos. Classification (NCBI taxonomy): domain Eukaryota; kingdom Metazoa; phylum Chordata; class Aves; order Passeriformes; family Muscicapidae; genus Luscinia; species Luscinia megarhynchos. The sequence goes on along the minus strand of CM067566.1, from coordinate 34,420,227 downwards.
GGAAAAAGGCTTGCTGGGGGAACTACCAGGCCTTATTGCCCCTGCCTGACTTCCCCTGTAGTATCCTCCACACTGCCCACAAGCCCACACAAAACATGACCCTTTTTTGAGAGTAAACGGGTAGGTGTGTTTAGGAAACCCTCATAAAAATCAGTCCTGTAATTGAATCCATTGTTGGGAATATAGGTGATAATTTCACCAGAAAGCTGCAAGCATAGGGCTGAAAGGATCTACCCAAATTTAGTTTAAATCCTCATCCCCTGTGATGCAAGGGTCATAGCTGGCTGCAGATAACATGAAAGAAAATCATCCACATGTATGACAACTTTCAAATCACAAGCATATAATTGTCTTTAAACATATTGTTTTCTTGGTAATATATTTGATGAGCAAAGATAATTTAGCCTCTGTATTTTTTGTACTGAAAAACTCCAGCATGTTCCTATAGCTACATATGTTAGCTAAAGAACATGTATCCTTTTTAAATACACAAACCAAAGAGGTGGGTGATTTTTAAAAAACATATATTTTGAAAGTATGCATTGCTGTGTTTAAGTATTCCATACACCTTTTCCCCACACAAAAATAATCTGTACATAAATTATTGAAATGTATTTTAATTATTTGTAGATGATACAGTCCAAGAACCTGCATTGTCATGGAGCCCTTTGTATAAACCAAAGTGAAATCATCACTCACGTTATCCAGAAGAACAAACAGGATTCCACCAGATATGGGTAGAAATGCTATCTTACAAAACATACAATGTAGTTTTATAAAATATTAGTAGAAAAAAGAAACGTAGCCTTTATTTTGGAATTCTGAATAATTCTTAAGGTACTTACACCACCTGCAGGCTCCAAAAAATTAATAAAAGATATTCTGTCTTTTCCTCTATGTTTAACAGTATTTTCTATCATATTTTCCTTTACAATTACTGCTCTCTTCTTTTAAATAAGCTTATCATTGTTATATATTTAATCTTGAAGTATTCCCTTCTATTTAACTTTTCGATACTGTAAAAAACATGGAATTCAAAATAAAAGAAGACAATAGATACTGTAGAATATTCTGATATATATATGGACAGCAATTTTCTCCTTTTTTTCTCTAAAATTTTTACATAAGCTCCTTAACTTCAATTAATTCAATGTTCATCCTGGAAAATAAAATTTATTTGACTGAGATTTATTTCTTATGTTTACCTTGATTTCTATTAAAATAATGATGGATTTTGTTGAAAACATCTGTACGAGTCTTGGCTCCAGTTTCTAACATGACCAAAAACAAACACCAATGTTAACTGCCTTTTATAGAAAAGCTATTTAACTTTTAAACTTTTTTCATCAAAAACACAGTTTTCTTATACTCCTTTTTTCTACAAGATTTCAGTTTTCTGAGATCATTGTTTGATGAAGGCAAGTGTCTTTTTCCAATCAGATCCATCTCTGTGAAAAGGGAATATGGGCATATCATATGTAGATTGAATATAAATTACATGCACTGAGAGTGCCCTATTCCTACTTTCAAAAAGTCTCATTTTTCAGTAGACATAATATTCTTATTAATTTCAGCTGCTAGAGAAATAGAGATAGTCTCTAAAACAGTCAGACTCCAAGCCAGATTTATGTAAAAGTTAATTCCAGATGGATGACACTGTAGGGGGGATGTGTGCATGTGCATGTAGGAATACCAGAAAGAAACCCGTGCTAAGAAAATTATGAAAATCATCTAAGGCAGTGGGCTTTAGTATTGTACTGCAAACTGAATAAGCTGAAACTTCCAATTTATTGCAGAGAAAGCATATTGTAGAGGTATGAAAAAAATGCAGTAGACTGTTCTACTATGAAAGTCAGATAAAAATTAGTAGCAAATGATAAAGATGTTGTGGCAGCACCCTTTTGTTTAAAATGATCAGTACTAGAGGTACCAAAGGTAATTCAGGAGTTTGCTCTAACATCAAATTACAGATCTGGAGATCATCTATTTCTTTTGCATTAACCCTAGGGTCATTTGGACATTCTAGTAATTAGATATGATGAAACAACATATTAAACAAGTAGTAATCATGGCTGCAAAGATGTTTTTCACAACTATCACCATGGATTTCGCAAGTTATTTTTAAAAAAGGGTAATTTTGTTGGGTATTTTTAAACTCTAAGTATTAACTTTTGAAATATTATTTTCAATGCACCTCACTGGGAAATAACCATTTAAAGCATTCAGATGAAATAGTGGCCAAGATTTTGGTAAATAAATAAATTTCCTGTCACACTATTTTGGGACATCTGAAGTTTCAAGCATCAAACAAAGCAATATTTCACAAACTGTATCTGAGCATGTCGGGAGAATGCCAGAAGTTGGATTTCCCACATCTATTTGCAGAGCCAATATTCTTTGGGTTTGGACTTCTTCCAGAGTCTACTTTTTATTTTGCCAAAAGTAACTATGGCAATGTCCTATTCAGACTTATTTCGGTCATCCTGGTTTAAGCAATACATGTGGCTGGGAAAGTGTGACTGTATAATTCCAAAAGGTGAAGGTCCATACAAGAAAATAATAAATGTTATACTTTCTAAGATAAATATTCTTTTATTAATTTAACTAATCCATTATATAATTTTTGATTAATTGACTCAGTCTGTGAGTACACTTACCACAGGCTAGAAATGAGAGTTTATCCTTACAGTCAGCAAATAGCTGTTCAAAACACATCACTTACTTAGGCTGAAAATTCACAGAAATTCAGTTACCTTAGAGGCAAATGAAAGCAGTGTGAAATTTTTTGTATGCCTGATAAATAGGTATATAAATCCAAGTATTAGGTCATCTGGGTCAGCTTGGCCCAAACTGTCTCCCATCTGTTTTGTGCATTGATTACACTGCTTATATTACTCGAAGCAACACAGTAAATTATAATATTCATATTATTATGTAAATTAGTCCAAATCCATAATCTATCCTCCCATACGATTTGGTGTGGAATTTGAATCAGTTAATTCAGAAGCCAGTTGAATTCTACATATAGTTCCATCTATGTGTCTCAGGACCATATTAAATTATCTTCTGCCCTACTATTTTCAAATGTCTGAGAGATTTAAATGATGGCCATATGCTAATGTTTATTACCTTCCCGGTGACAAGTGCTCTATGAAATCTAAATAATAATAATAAAAAAGAATATAATTTCTGCCTAGAAATGCAACTAAATATAAATACGAGCTGAAAATAACCTAAAAGTCCTGTTGGATTTGGATGTTTTTGGTTTTTTTAAAATCTAGTATGACATTCATTAATACCTCTGCACAGGTACAAGAAAGGGCAATCTTCAGTCACAGAGAGCCAGGGTGGACAGTAAGCTTTCTCAGTTTGGGGGGCATGTCTTTCCTACCTGTACACACATGAACCATCTCTCCTCATTGCAACACTAACTAAACCTTTATTATTTTTTACAGCAGATTCAGAGACATTGTTGCTCTATCGTTTGGTGAAAAGCCGATCTATGTATTCCAATACAGCCTCTTTTTTTTTGTGAGGTAGCTCTCTCAGAATGCAGAGAACTAAAACCCATGACAGTCTTTTTTCTCTGGGCACTGGAAAGCCATCACCGTGCAGTAAAACTATCCCCACTAAGGGTTAGCAAAACTAACCCCATTAAGGGTTTCCAGTTCACAGCAGTTGCCCTGTTAGTCCATTTAGGAGGTCAGTTAGTAGTGTGAAAATTACGTAGTGTAACCTAAGCAGCCTGTAGGGCACGAGGTGTGTCTGCCATTCACACAACTCAGAAAACACTCTGCTTATCCACAGCCAGGTCTGCCTCGATGGTGAATGCTAACCAGAAGTCAGGTAAATGTTTCTGATACTCATCAGTATCTCAGTTTTCTCTTCCGAGGGAATTGCTGTTAGTGCAAGAGTCTTTCATAACTGAAGCGAACACACCTTTCTAAAAAACATTATGTGCTTACACACCAGAAATAACTTCGAAGAGGTTGTGTAACATTGCCACCTGGTGACATTTTTTGTAATATTTCTATTTCAAAACTTAAAATTAATTTTGACCTCTGTAATTTTTGCATGGTATTCTTCTTCACAACTAAGCATAATTATAATAATAATAAATGTGTATGCATTTAAAGGCAAAATACTCAGTTTTCATTACATAGGAAAATAAGGCTAGAGTATTCTGAAGTTATTTCTTATTAATCTCCTTAGCGAGGTTTGCAGGGCAGATTGACAATAGACTAGTATTCCAAACACAGAATCGTTTTCATACTTAGAGTCACATCTGAAAACAAACAAGCAACAACAAAAAACAAAAACAAAACCAAAAACCCTCTGATCCTTATTTTTACAGAGTATTATTAGTCACGGCATAAAACTTCACACCTCATTTACTAGACTGCAATGGAATACAACAATAAAAAGTTCTATTGAAGAAAACATAATTAAATAGAGTACTCTGTGTGAATAAGCTCGATTTTGGCAGGACAAAATTAAGGTCATTTAAACTACTTGGAGGAGGATTATACGTGGCAGTAGAAATTACTTTGAATTCCATTTAGTGCCTAGAAAAGATTACTGCTAGGTGTTTGGTGACGTTGGGTCCATTGGAAAAACTAGGTAAGGAATGGGCGTTTCAAAAGCATTTGAAATCCAATATTTCTTACGTAGTTATTCAAAGAATTTCCAGGCATTTCAGTAAGCATCAGTCTCCTCAGGTATATAAATGTGATCACTTTTCTGTAAAGAAAGTATTTCCAAGTAAAACTGCTAAATATTCTGAATTCCCTCTTCCCCTAAAATTCTGTGAAATCTATAGATCACTTGCCTGGTAAATGATAAATTCTCAGTTTTCATGAATAGAAGTAACTGTAGCCCCGTGTCACAACAATGTCATTTTACATATAAATGTCTGTGTGTATATAAATTTATGCACTACACACATATATATAAAGTCATTCATTACACTAGATTTGTTTGGGAGTAAAATAAGCTTTCCATTTGATTATATTTAATTTTTTCCTCCTTTTAAAGATAGTACTTTTCTTTTTACCTGAAAATGGAAGCTATTGCGAAAAGTCATTTGGCACCCAGGTGGCAGTACTGTCATAGAGGAGGCAGAGCCTGTATCACTAAGACCTTGTTTAGACTGAGCTTCTCAGTGGGCACTATGCCAGTCTGACAGATGGGCATCAATAATGGCAGCAATGTGCCCTTGCATGTGCCTGTGCATCTACTGTGTTTGCCTAGGGAAAGGCTTTCATCCAAGATTGTCCAAACAGCTGCTCATTCTGAGTTTCTATCCTTATTGTTAAGAAGGCATGTCAACACTGATCCATTTTTAAGCTAGATTAATTATTTTTAAGAAAAAGAAGAGTAAAGCAGTTTTTTGGCTGGTAGAGTGTGTGCAAAGCCGGTATCTTTACACAAGCACATAAACTTCATAAAGCCCTCAATTCCAGCTTTTGAATGAAAGAACAATTGAGAAGCCATGGTTACTCAGGACAAAACAAGGAAATAAAGCTGTGTCATCAAAAGCAAAACCAAATAAGGATGTGACCAAGTTTAGCATGATAGTCCAGCTGGATGCAAGTACATTTCTGCCTCTGTGATCAAGTGGTAGCTGCTTGGAAACCACTGCTCTATATAAGAGTGCTTAGAGGGCTCATGCTCCCCTCCTAGCCTCATGTACTGCTGGTTTCTCTTACATCTTTCTCCTAACTATGACACAAGGTGACAAGGGAGGAGTGAAAAGAAAAGGCAATAATCAGTGAAAAACCATCATGTGCCTCACAGTGCCAATCCCATCTCCACTGCAGTAAGGGGAGGAATATGAATAAATTGACATAAGTGTTTCTGGTAGTGCAAAATCTGCTTTGTATGTCCTTTCTTTTCAGCACTAAATCAATATGCGCTGTCGTACAGTGGGAGACTAAAAGACCAGAGCTTTTCCCACTGACTTTATTTACCTGAAATCTCATATGACCAAAATCCTACAGCCTAGACGCTGGTCTGTGAATTTTCTAACTCGCACAGCTCTTAGACTATCAGTTCTTACAGCTAGACAGTTGACAAATTACAGCTCTGAAGTTACTGACATCGTATCGCCATTTTGTTGGCTGCAAAAATTGTAAGGCCTGCTGGTTCAGCAGCTCTAAAAGACTTGGCTGAATGTATGGATATATGTAGTGTCCAGTAATTGTTATATCATCTTGCTTTAAGTCTTTTGGATGACAAAAAGATGTGGACTCTTGTGGCTGATTCAACACACCCAGCCTGCAGGGTTGACATGCAAATATTCATTCTAGAAAACTGCTAGAATTCTCCTTGGATTAAAGAGGTTATATAAAATTTTTTTCCAGTTATGTGGATCTCAATTATGGCTATGCATATCGATTCAGATTTATTAGGTGCAAGAAAGGGTGACAACAACACTGAATTAAGAACTAGAAATTCAATGTAGATGTTTCTCCATATCTCAATTTTTCTCCTAATTTGTGTATATTTCCTTCCCAGCTGATTTTACTCCTTGTGCTGAACCTGTGTGTTATATTTGCAACTTAAATATGGTATCTAACAAAAAGACACTGCTTGGTTACTTTTGAAAGGTGGATTGAAAAAAGTGTTTTATGTTTCAGACAGATGGTATCTTCCTAGGCCAGGTTCCATTTTAATTGTTTCCTTCCAGTGGTAATCTCTCAGGGGACTAGAATATAATCTATATTAAAGAGCAAAATTAAACAAAGCAGAAAAATCATATTATTTTCATTTTTAAAACATCAACCCTTTTGGGAAATGAAAATTTTATTTTTATCTTTTACAGCAGCTGGATTTCTTTGCATGCTTCTGACAGTAATTTAGCCATTTAGTTGGAAGACATGAGTTCCATTCTGACTCAATAAAATAGAAAGGTTATTTTAGTTTAATTGCCCACCAACAGCTCTTACAATGAGTACTTAAACAAACATAAGAATCCTCTTCTAGAACTGCTTTGCCAAAAAAGATCATGCTTCTAAACAGGAAATTTTTGGGTAAAGAGGGCAATATGTCCAAGTTTCCTTTATATCAATGTCAATTTTTTTTGTTCTGTTAAACACTTCAAACTGGATCTATAATATATTAACATCATAAAGTCTGATGTAAATAAAATGTAAATAAACAATGCCTCCTCAGCAAGTTTACATTCAACACAAAGTTGGGAGGAGTGGCTGATACCCCAGAGGGCTGTACAGCCCTTCAGAGAGACCTCAAGAGGTTGGAGAGGTGGGCAGAGAGGAACCAGCTGAAATTCAGCAAAAGGCAACTGCAGGGTCCTGCAGCTGGGGAGGGAAAATCCCCAGGCACCAGACAGGCTGGGGCTGATCTGCTGGAAAGCAGCTTGTGGAGAAGGACATGGGGATCCTGGTGGACACAGTATCTGAAGGGGGAGTGCCAAGAGGATGGAGCCAGGCTCTGCTCAGTGGTGCCAAACAATAGGACAAGAGACAACAGGCAGAAACTGATGCATAGGAAGTTTCATCCGAACATTAGGAAGGTGTGCAGGTGACCAAGCACCAGAACAGATTGCCCAGAGAGGTTATGGAGTCTTCCTCACTGGAGATACTCAAAATTCATCTAGAAAAACATCCTGTGCAGTAGGATGACTCTGCTTGAGCCTGGAGGCTGGACCAGATGACTCAACAGGTGGACACTTCTTTAACCATTCTGTGATTCTGTAACCTCTGGTAAACTAACAGACTTCTGGAAATACCCATCAACAAGTACATAAAATATATGATTCCTTCCTATTAAATTAATTTACATGGCCTTCACAGAATTTCCATAAAATCACATCACATTCCAGTTTGAAAAAATAAGTGTTCTTCAAATGACACTATTGCTTTAAAAAATCTTTAATGTGTGCAGAAATTACCCAAGCAGTTAGCTGGAACACATTTCAGAAAATGATTGCACTCCTTTCTTCATGATGTAAAAACTGTCTTTTGACACCCATCACCTTAATGTGTCCTGAAAATTCATTAAAGTATTTACAAATAAACTTTCAACATCAAAACCTGGGGTATCCATGCAGTGTTTTGTTATATTGTGAAAGCCACAACAATTACAGATTAGCCTGATAGATACTTGGCTCCTATTTCCCTAATTTTCTAAAGGCAACATTTTCTTTTGGAACTCATTATTGTGTGTTTCCTTGACAATCTTTCTCATCTAGCCCTCAAAGCACAAATGACTATGGACTTGGCAGCCTTAAAACATTTTTCATCAAAAACTCCCATAAAACATTTTGTTAATTCTCTCTGTATTGGTGGCAACACAGCAAGTGGGGAAAAAAAGGCAGCACAAAGAATTTATGACTCTTCTCCTGCTGCTTGAGGAAAGGAAGTGCATAGGTATCTGTATATAACACTGTAAATATATACATTCCTATAAATGTACATTCTACAAAATATGTTGTGCTGTTATTTGGATAGCACAGTGCTGGGACATTGCTCCCCAAACCTTTGCTGCTTCTTTTCCCCCCAAAACGGCAGAGACTTTCCACTCTACTGAAATTGCTTCTCCATTTAAACAGTGTTACTTCTAGTAAAACTACATTTGGTCCTCTATACTACACTTAGCTTGACTAAAACTCAACTGAATAAAGTCATTCTGACTACTTCAATCAATCTTTGAAGTGTCTTTTATGCCAAGTGAAACTTGTGACTCTGTACAACACCATATCTGATATTTGTGTTCATGCACGAGCACACTGACATACACTTATCCAGTCTTCTGTATGGACTGTTCTACACTCCTACAACAATTGTATTTTTGTTCTTATAACAAAGCCCAAGAGAAAGATATTTTCTGTGTTTTCCAAGGGAAGAAATGAAGTGCAACGTCATTTACTTGCTCAGGGGAAAACAATCAGAGCCTGGATTTCTTTAATCACTTTTGCCACAAGATCATCCTCTCTGAATTCTGATTGCTACTTTAAGTTGAAACAACTTACAGACATACACAGGGGATTGTGTAACTCAGTATCACTCTGACACACCGATGTAGAACTCTGGTGAGGGTGAATTTTCCTTCTGTTCTGGGTCTGCTCTAAGACTGAGAACTGAAGAGAGTGGAGGAAGAGAAAGGAGAAGGGAGAGGTGGCAGAGACATTACAAGGTTCTCCTAACTAGAGATGTATTTGGAATATGTACTAGCCTAGACTTCATGTGTTGAGAAGGCAGGTAATACCAGGCTTTTGATTTGCACCTGAAAAGCATACACAAACTTCATGGTACCCCTTCACTTGGTGATGTGACGTGGAACTCATTGCAATGCTGGGCAGTAAGAATTGAGAAATTGGGAGCAGAGATGCACACGGCGAGTTTTTTAAACTAGAGAATCCTGCTTTTTTTTTTTTTTCCTGTTTTTTGTTTTTACTTCACACTTATACTTTTCCTAAGAAGATATTAGGGAAACATATAACACAAAATATTTTCTCAACTGAACAATTGCAATAATATGCATTTATCAACAAATACTTGTAATGGGACCTTTACTTAGAAATTAGCCATTTGTTATATTAGGAGAGCTGGCAAAACAAATGCTATTTTTAGATTCTATCTAGATAATGGTGTGATAGTAGAAGATATTACTCTTAATGACAAATTTAAAACTGATGTTTATTAGCATGAACTTAGAGAAACCCAAGCAACACACCAGTAAATTTATTCCAGTATTCCTTTGGTTTCATAGTAAGAAAGAATGTTAACTACTGATTTGAACCACTCTGTAGGTTTGCTAAGACACACTTATATAAAGTGCTGTACACATTCAAATTACAGCATTTATTTTTCTTGGGTCTCTTTCCAGTTGTGTGGAAATCCTAATAAATATTATACTCTGAATGACAGAGGAAACCGGTGCAATATAGCATTCTCTTTTATTTCCCTGCTTTTATTTAATGTTTTGTTAAGTCTATAAGGTCCTACTAAGTGGTTTGGTATGGTGTTTAAAAAATATTTATTTATGTTGCTTAAGACTTAAAGCAGGTTCTTTTTTATGTTTATGCTACTTAGAGAATATAATTAGTCACCTATGAAAATTTCTACCTACAATATATGAAGCAATGTAGGCTCTACAAAATGTTGAAACCGTATGACTTCCCCAGTGAAATAACACAAAATTATTTTAAAAAGCCAACAGGAAATTATAAGTGAACAAGAAAATGGTGTGTTGTAGTGCAACAGGCCTCATGATCAAAAATACTTCCATCAGTATTAGGGGTAGGATTTGATTTTGGATCAGTTTTAGAGTTCCTACTAATCTCTGTTACACCACAGTTGTATAAAACAAAATAAAATTCTAAGTGTTCCTGAAATCATGATCAAACGAATTCTTCACTGTGCATATGACAAATCAAATTATCCCTTTTTGTTTAATCCACATGAACAACTAATTTTCCTAGTATTCAGTCCTGGATATACCCTTCATCCCATGCCTCTTGCTAAACACAAATATCTTTGTGAGGTATAAATGTCTCATCCTTCATAACAATGTTCAAATCTAGCTTTGTCTGTATCAATGACCAAGATGACCTTACTTGGATAACTAAAATATCTCCCCATGCTTTTATGATAGTAGGTTACAGACAGAAATTTATCTTAGAGCAATGTTTGTTAACAACCATGTATGTGCCTCGTGAACTACAACTGCAGAAACCCCCTCAAAAATCTGGGGCTATCTTATGTGCTTGATGTTTTAAAAACATTCTATATTCCTTATTCCTTGATTTTAATTTAATTTTCAGCATATTTTCTGTCACACTGATGTTTGCCTCTGTGCATGTGTATGATTGCCTGCACATATATGGTACAAAATATATAAGGTACAATGTTATGTTGTTTAACAGAACTAATAAAGAAATGTAAGAATATGTTGCATCAGTTATGAGTGGAACATCAGACAGAACCATTAGTACACCACTCTACCACCCCACTCTAAGTTTCTGTTATTTATGTACAGGAGACTTCTGGACATCATACAGCTAATTTATGAGTCCGTTCAGTGGTTGGGTTTTTTAACATTATCCTAATAACAATAAACAAGTGTGCTGATCAGACTTAAATGCATACATGAAAGGAACAAATTACTGTCAAAGGGGATTAGATCTGCATGATTTGGATACTGGTACACTTAGCAGTGCTCAAAGATTTTCACCTTAAGATAGGATGAGTATACAGGAAGACAGAAAAGTATAGAAAATTAACAGATAATTTTGGGTTCTACATTGCCTCACTAATTATTCTTTGTGTAGCATGTGGCTTCACCTTCATAGAAATTCAAATGCAACAAACTAAATATTTTACTGAATGCATCCTCTGCCCAAAGCAACTGCAATCAATATTCAGAAGGAAAATGTGCACAGCCCTCTCCTTTAAATTATAAAAGACATCCCTTCTGCCTTTTGCTACAGTGAAAAATATTTTCTGCTACAAGCTGTTTAATGCTGATGCCTGGCAGGACTTACCTATATCTCAAGATATATGGTGAATTCTGGAATACAAATCGCTCTTCCATTGCTATGAATTTCCCTTTCATGTAATATTGATTTCCCAAGAGGAAAAAATGACAAATTACTCTTAGACATGCTGGGTATTATACAGCAGGGAGGTAACATATTCCTTTTATTTTTGTTGTCACTGCCCCAGTTTCATTTAACAAAATTGCTCAAATAGATTCATTCACTTCAGATTTCATATATAAGACTCAGATGGTTTTTATCCCTAAGAGCTGACTCTGAAATAATGACAGTAATAGCTAATACCTTTTATCTTTATCAGGATTATAATCATATCCCTCTTCTTATTTTGGAAAGTTGGCTTTTCACAAGAGAAAAGAGAACTCTGGAACACAAAAATGCTTCTCAGCTTCTGGAAGAAGACCTGTGTATTCTTTTTCCTTTGTACTCCCCCAAGACATATGCATTCCGACTTCCCTCATAAATTAGAGCGTGTATATTCAAAAGATGTAGGGTGATCCAGCCAGGTACCTGATACAATAACCAGGGGAAAAGGACTTCTGAATGCAGTGCAAAGTATTCCTGCCTGGCACAGGAGGCACAGCCAGAGAGGCATCCCTTCCAGAACAACATGAAATGCCTGGATACATGTGCTCAGATTGTCAATAATCTGCCCAGTGTGTCCAAACTTAAAAATGACCTGAAGCAAAACCATATGTTTTATAGCTTTTCCAGGACTGCAATTCTTTCTAGTCACATAATTTCTAACTTTCAATTTCCTGAAAATTATTCCTTCTTCATTCACCTATTTAAATCAAACAAAAAATATAACAAAATTTCTGTTGAGGTACAAATGGACTTTCAACATAAACAGCAATTTCATGTTAATTTCCATTACATAGCCATATCAATCCACTGAAGTCAGCTAGAAGCAAAAGGAATATGTGTAGTTTCAAAGAGGAATATGTAGTTTTATACTAATTTAGATTATGGTACAAATGCGTACATTTGTAACTCACAGAATTAATTGCAAGCATTAATTTATCAGACATTATTTGTAAGTGATTACTGCAAAGATGTAAATAGTGTATTAGATAAAGAGAAAATCTTTGTCTGCATTACCTGTATGCTATATGGCTCCATGGATCTGCCTTGCTGCAAAGACCATTTAAAGTTCTAAAAGTAAAGTTTGCAAAAAAAAAAAAAAAAAAAGGAAAATACAAAATTTTTTTCTTGTACCCTTTTTATTCTTTTTCAGAAAAGCAGGCTCTTTCTGACTCACATAATCTTGGCATAGCTTCTAAGATGATGCACACAATCACTTTATAGTAAGTGTTTTCAATTATATCTGAAGTGCTACTGTACTATCCCTCAGTATCTGAGTTTAAATGAGGGTTTCACCTTGCTTGCATGCTTGTTTACTCCTTCAAGTAAACAGATTCATTTGTTTGCCCTCTATTAAATTGCAGAGTTCAGACCTTAGAAGTTTCTCTAGTTATGAATATTGATGATGTAGCCTATATTTGGGTCTTCTATTTTCAAGAAATTCTTTCTAATGCTGAATTTTACACCAGTAGTCCATAGCTTATTGCACATAATGCTCAACCAGATGGCCAGTGATTTTTTAATAATAATAGCAATTTCATACCTGGTTGAGATACCTTGTATTTTATTAGGCTCAGCCAACTGTATTATTTCTGCCAAGAAATTGCAAAGAGGTCTCCAAGGCTTTTCAGGTCCAGTGGTTCATAAAACCAATATGAAAAATTAGTTCTGAGGACTTATGACTACCTTAACTACTTTTTCATAAGACCAATCCTTCTCATCTTGTTATATACAGGCAAGTATGTTTATATTGAACTGTGAGAAATCACTGTTAAAAGTTCAGAAATATCTGCATTATGTGTGCTTTACAGGAAATGTATGATAGCTAACAAAGTTTTAGATTTCCCCAGAATAATTCAAGAACAGTCTGGATGCAATTCTGTGCAATGTCCTCTAGGGTGACCCTCCTGGAGCAGGGAAGTTGGACCAGATGGCTTACTGGTCCCTTCTAATTTATCTGTCCTGTGATTCTGGGATTCTGTAAATTCCCTTTTTGGTAACATTGCCTGAGAAGAACATGGTAACATAGAGATTTACTTGGGATGTCCAATGTTTCAGGTGATACAGCATTTGCAGCTTATCAGGAAATGTCATATAAATTTTCTGTGCACGTGTAGAAAAGGCACCTGGCTGATTTCATGGGGCTTTAGCATCTCGGATTTCTTCAACCTGCTATATGCAATGGGAACAGCCTGTGTGCATGCAGTAAGTCCTGTGAGCTCCTTCTGAGGCACTGAAAATATCCAGATTGCTTGGACAGGACATGTACCAAACATCCAAGTCATAAACATTTTGTGGAATCTCTGCCGAGTCAAAGGTTTGCACGTATTCTGTTGAGAATTCACATTGGATTAAATAAATCAAAAACAATCAAAAGAAGTATTGCCCATAGCAGATCAGCATGTCAACTTGAAAATATTCATTTTGAGAAGATCCTAATTTATTTACTAAAAGGTGTATTAAGATTAGATCCTGTGTGTGGTCTTCAGGCAGTCCACTTGAGCTTTGACATTCCACTTATCTCTCTTTATCAATAATTACAATTTTTAACAGATTTCTTTGCACAAACACCATTTTATGTCAATGCACTTTCGGATAATTCTTGTATAATCAGCCAGAGACGGGGAAAAGCTCAGAGATTTAAAGCCATACAAAATAGCTTTTCTACTCTTGGAACAATATTCATTTTCATTAAGCAGAAACCACATCACTTTCCAAGTTGCTGAAAGGAAAAGATGTACAGAAATTGATTTGGCATCAGTTACATCTGCTTTGGATTTGAAATATTTACATAACATTAGAAGAAAATAATACTTTGAAAAATGTTTTCATTTTTTTCAATTATTTTTATTATTCTTTAACATTCCACTTCACCCACTATTTTGGGGATCTATCTGGTGGCTTTCAGCATTCAGACTTTTTTGGTAACTGTAAATCAGTTTTTTTTCCCTCTCAACAAGTAGTTATACTATTAATAATTTTTACAAAGTCTACTGGAATAACAGATCCCCAAACCTGGCATTTTACTAAAAATGTTGAGAAAGAGAAGGGCAAGAGAAGGGATGTTGCTTTGATAATCTATCATCACGTAAAATCATGTGTATGTTTATCCTACAGAAAATACAGTACGCTGAAAAGCTAAATAACCTCAGAAATGAACACTCATTACTTGCTTATTCAGAACTAATTCTGTTGTACAGTATAATTTCTTGAGGTACAACAATGCTTTTAAAAATATAAAAAAGCACAAAGAAATTATTAACTGTTAGAAACCCCTAATAAACACAGTAGTTAAAACAACATAAATAATCCTGTGCTAATAGTCAGGCACTTCTGCATATCTGGTAAATTTTAGTCATTCGGCCTTATTACCTCAGTCCCAAGTTACAGCTGTGACATTGTAAAGAGTTTTTTTTTGCATCTTAGATTTCTTAAACCATATTCTAGAAATATTTGACTTGCCTGATTTTGCCTGTGTACACTTGCACTCTTGCAGATTTTGCACAGATGAATGGAGAAAAGTTTTGCCAGAAATGGGCTTTTTTTTAAGATAAGATAAAGTTTATTTAAAACTTATTTCATGACATTGAAAAGAGTATAACACTCTGCTAACTTTTAAGCATTAATTGTTCTGACTTCAAAGGTCTTACCAGTATCTAAAATGCTAAACACTTTAAGTCAGACTGGGACACTTGATTCTGTTCCCTAGGATATTTGGGGTACTATTGCTGCAATGGGTTTGGGATTCCTGTGCCATCTGAAGTGGCAGCTGAAGGCCTCTATGGTATCCTAGTACATCCAGGGGCACTAAATGCTCATGTGAAGGCAACTGAATCACGTCTTTAAAAGCAGTTTTTCAGATTAGTAATGGGAGATTTGAAGATGTTTTACTCCTTTTATTAACAGAGGCTTGAAATTTTTGTTTTTAGATGATGTCTAGTGGTAAGGTGAAGCTGGCTGTAACCCAGCCATCTAGGTGCAGATTCTTCCTATCAGTCATACCCTGAGATACAGTAGAGCACTTTTCAACTGCATGCTCCAGAAACTCTTGATATACTAGTGAATAAAAATGAGCTGGAATTAGTCACTCTTCATCCAACTTTCCGTCACAGACAAACCTGAAGCAAAAAAAAAAAGAATGTAATCTACTGTCAGCAGAGAGCAACTTCCATTCTGTATTGTAAAATCTGACTGGTGCTCCATTACCTATACGCTGCCAGAGTCCTCTGAGATTTCTGGGAGACTGCTGATCATGGAACATACTTCTTTTGTTTTCAGCACACTCTGCTCTCCAGCCTGTACTATTGGCCTAGCAGTGAACTTTTATCCCAGTCTTAGGCAAAACCAAGATTTCCACAGTCTTGCCAACGTGATTGGTAGGCAGGAGAGATGCTGCTGTTAGCTTGAATGCAGAAAAGTAAGTGTGTGGTGGAGTATAAAACAATTAATTGCAGGTTATACATAATCTGAATAAACTATCTTTAACACACCACTTTCCATCAGTACACCACATGACATTTTACAAAAAGTGCATATGTTTATATTCACTGGGTATAGAAGGAGAAAAAATTATGAAAGATTTCCCAAGACTACAACATGGCTTAAGAAAGAGCCAGAAAAGTAGTTAAATCTTGACTGTCCTGGAGACAAATAGTCACTTCTTCAATTTCTAGCCAAGTTAACTTTTATGAGATTTTAAGGGTTATTTTATTTGTTGTTCAGGTTAATTGAACAGTTTGGGTTTGATGGGTTTGGAGTTTATTTGTTTGCTTGTTTTAAATTATGAAATTTTAATATTGCTCTATGCTCACTGTAAAAATAAAAATCAATCATCTTTTCTAAAACAAATTTATATTAGCATAATGAAATATTCTGGGGCTCAGTTTCTTGAATTATCAGTTGCCTGGATATTGCATTAGGTAGAGCACACTTAGAAAAGCCTCAGCAGTTACAAAGGTACAGTGTTACTTTTACATGGCCAAATTGAATAATGTAGAAAATAAAGGTGGCTGCATTCTCATTAGTTTGATCATGCATCCATTGTCAAGGGCTGGACACCAAGCTGAACCAAATTACATGGAATGCTCTTTTGCCTTGCATAAAAAATTATGAGAGCTATAATATTTTAACATTATCAATCTACAGTTGAGTATTGTAGATTTCTATTTAACAAGCTGTGTATATTCAATAAGAACTGGCATAAAAAGGTTGCCAAAAATCCAAAAACTTCAAGAAATAGATGTACAGTTGAAAATATTTTGTGTAGTTTGGAGTTCAAATAGCATGGCAGTGGGTGAAATAGGGAATACACTGCAGTGAAAATTCACATGATCACTGGCCAGCACTTTTGACAGCAGGAATGCACTAACCAGAATATCAAAATTGTTTTAAAAATAAAGCAATATTAAAAAGTGAATACAAAAAAGAGGAGAGATATTCAAATATAATACTGAGA
Source organism: Luscinia megarhynchos (assembly GCA_034336665.1). NCBI lineage: Eukaryota > Metazoa > Chordata > Aves > Passeriformes > Muscicapidae > Luscinia > Luscinia megarhynchos. Next base: position 34,403,170 of record CM067566.1, on the reverse strand, counting down.
TGAGATGACACCTCCAGAAAATGAGAGTATGAGCTATTTTTCCTCATGATGTAAGTAGGGTGAATGAGACCTCAAAAGGAAATGAAGTGGTTCTCATTCTGTCACACATAAAAATACATTGATGGTGATGGTACAGCATGCCTAAGGAGCTGGATAGAAGCCATATAGATTCAAGTCCAAAAAAGAGTAGGCTTAGCCCATATTTCAGAACTTGTGACAGCAACTCTATTTGAAACAAATATGAAGCAGAAGTGTCAAGTAAAGCTCAAGATTTAGCCAAGGAATATAGAAATCGATGATGCTACATACATACAATTGAACATCATTGAGGTTTAAGACCTGATTGAATTGTAACTTTTTGACTGGGGAAAAAATTCAGACGTTGGAAATGCATTTGGCAACACCAAGTTGCAGACGAGAATAAAAGAACTGTGAGAACTTCTAATTTTTGTTTACTTTTCTGATATTTTATTTACTATATGATAAATTATAATAATTAAAAAGAAGTGTAGAAAGTGTGAGATGCATGCTGAAGGGCCTAGTTCATTTCTTGACTGAGATTTCAAACAAAATGTAGATGTTTAGAACTGACACTGAAGCGTGTCAAACAGTATATTGCTTATGAGCTGAACCTGATTTAAAAAACCAGGTATGAGAACGTGGAGTGGGGCATGCCCCATTACCTCTTTTATGTTTGATCATCTTTCAATCTGGATTCCATGAATCAAGTTCTTAGGTACACAATGGAACTCATTTAATTTTATTAAAATACCTTAAAACATGAAAGTAAAAGAAGATCTAATATAAAATATGCTATACAGACTGAAAAATACTGTGGCAGACTCTCACTAGGATGACTGATTTTTTTCCAATTCTCTTACAATTCCAGACACATTCTAAACCAGATGCGTGCTCATGCTTTATATTGTTCAAGTAAATATTCATTGCTTACAGGATTTTACAAGAGAATTAATTCTGATAGATGCATGAATTGTGTGAGCAGATTTAATTTTCTATACCATGTCTGGTGTGTCTTTCATGCACTCGATCCTTAAAATCTTTGTTCCAGTACGCTAATCAAAGCAAGATCTGAACTTTGCTGAATGTAGGCATGAGTTTATCAGAACTTTTGCATGGCACCTTCAGCTGTATTCCTCACAGATAAATAACCAAATTCCGCTTTTACTGATACTGCAAGTCTAGGTGTATTCCTCTCATTGAGCACTTTAATACTTCATATTTCTTAAGGAAAAATTCCTAGAAAACTTTGCTTTTATAATAAAATAATGAATAGACAGCTAAACCAGAAATGGTACAAATCACAGCATCACAGCACAGAAAATCTGTTTTGGAAATATTTTAAAGTCTTAATCTTATTCTGAGTCCAAGGAATTCAAGCAATGCTTATGTACTACACTATTTGCTTGACAGAGCTATTAATAGGTGTTTAATAACAATAATGATTTTCCATCTAATTTGCAATAGCCACAAGAAATTAACTTCAAGTTGTAAAGTTTTGTAAAGTTTTTTATTCTGTTGAGTAGAGAAGTATTTGGCTAACTTTTGGGACAATCTTTACACCTGCACTTGTAGTTAAGAAGTGCTGTCAAATCTACATTTATTCTGAAGGTTTTCAGTAAGTCTGATCCCTATCAACAACTAATTTATCACAATCATTCAAAATTTGGAAGGTGAGAGTACAAAGGTGAAGGTTATTTGACATTACTTAACCAAAACAGAAATGTAACCTGAATACCTCATTTGATCTTTTAAATGAATAGATAAGGAGCATATTGCTTTATCATTGGAGACAACTCATGAATAGTAAAAAACTTCTATTTGCTTTCCCTTATCTCCTCAGATCACAAAATTTTAATCACAAAACTTTATTATTTTGGAAAAAAACAATTTTGAGTGATTTTGTTTTTTAAAGTGGCAAGGAACCAAAAACATAAAAGCAATACACTGCTATGATTCTTAACCTTCACAACTGCATAAATAAAGCAAAATTACGTTGTTTGCAGATGGGCTTATTTTAAGGCATTTGTAGAACAGAAATAGCAACATTACTATTCCATGCCTATTAAACCCCAAATTATATGCCTACCCTTGCAAAGTATACAAGAATTGCCCAATTAATGCTCTTTGCTCTTCTGAGTACTTTATCTGGACTAAAGTGTTCCTTTGTGTTTCACAGTATCTTTCATATCAAAATTACCTCTTATCTTTATAGGTTTGTGACAAAATAAAGCTAAATATGCATTTTTAACTGCATTTAGTTGAAGCATTTTTTGCAATCCATGAGTTCCTGTGCTTCAGAAACACCAAGGCTCTCTTGATGCTCAAGAAAAAATGCACTTTTTGAAAGGCTACTATACTATTCACCCTTAAAAGCCAAACAGAAAATCCAGGTGGAGCAGCAATGACTTTGCTTCCCTCTTACTGCTTCCATGCCTTGAAAAATGGACCAGCTAGTGTCACAGGGGAATTCACAAAAGTGGGGCTGTAATTCTGATAAATTACAGATTAGGAGAAATCTGTCTGCAAACCCTATAATCTCCCACTTCTTCAAAAATGCTTGATGGATTAATCCTACTACAGATCTGCTTACACAAAAACAGACTTGTAGTTCTCTCACCAACAATTCAGAGTGTTTCTTGTTAGAATTTGCTTTACTTCTGTTTTTTACTTTGTCTCCTTCTAGAAAAAATTATATCAGAGTAATATGCATTTTAGGTACAGGTATTTGCACTAGGCAACAGATAATATCTAAAGCCAGATATCCAGAGGAGAATGTAAGAACATCATTCTCTCAATTGCACTTCTAGCCTCCAACAACTTTTGAACTCATATCACACCGCATTTGTCTGCTTGTCCTGTGGAAAAGCCATATCTTTGTCAGTTTTTCCATAACTTTGATTATGTGTTCTATTCCTTCCATCTTCTTTATTACTTTTCTTCTATCTTTTTTAATATCACTACCTTGTTAGCAGGAACAGTAGTTTGAGAGCAAGGGGGTAAGGGAGCCAGCACTGCACACAAAGACTCAGTAATTTTAACTGAGTATTCCTTAAGATAATGGCACAGTCATAAACTTGAAATTTGTCATTTCTAAGCAAAAATTTAGAGAAAGTGATTACCTGCCTTCTTCCAACACACTTTTGTATTTTTTCCCAGACATTATCATTGTCTTTTGCTCAAGGCAGTTCCCAAATTTTCTAGGATGAAGCAGAACTCATCTAAAATGCATATGCAATATCTGAACTTCAAGGAGTACACCAGGGCTTGAAAAGAAAAAGTGGTGTGTTTCTGCTCTGCACTGGTCTCTGATTTGGATCTGGACTTACCTATGTCTTTTTCTAAGAGCCTGTACAAGAATTCTGCTCTCTCTGCAAAAACTATATGTGCTGTATTCTCTCTGGGTTGGTCCTGACTTTCACATGACATCAACAGCAAAACAGCAGAATTAATAGAGATGACAGACAGAAGTTCATATAAACTTTGATATTCACTGATAAAATGATATGCACATTGCAGTCTTCCCACATGTAAAAAGGTTAGTCCCAACTGAAATTAATTCACAAAGTTTGGAACTAATTGGTATTCTTTTGGTTTGCTAAAGAAAAATTAAAATGGAAGAGGCATTCCGTTTAAGAAATTAATACAAATTTCATACTTAGAGACAATCCCATTAGGTTAAGGGATTCAAGAAAAGTTTAGGCCTGTTTACACATGCCATGCCCCTTCAACTGAGAAAAATTAACCTAATGCTTTTATCTTCCTCACAGTTATCTTTGCTATATTTAAAAGAAAAATCAAACTCCTAAGCTAATGTCTTTCAATATAATAGTAGGGAGATATTTTTATTCCTAAAAAGAGTAAATTGAGATAAAACACTTGATTTCTTTCAGATTTCTGTCTGGGTGTCGCCAACATTAAAAGCATAATCTAGAGCAGTCATAATCTGTGATTTGCAGTAATTGCTTAATAGTGGTTAAAACACTCTGGATTTTTTTCCATAGGATTCCATGAGCTCTAAGCTAAGGACTTTCACAAATTGCTTTAATTAGACACTTGAGGCCTGATACTCTAAGGAATGCTCCACTATTGCCTGTATATGAGGAATGTTTGCCTGGTTATTCACTTTCTTAAGTCCTCAATAGGGCATCCTTTCATAAATGAACTTCCAAGCAGCAGAGGTCATAATCTCTAAAGCAAAGGTATTTTCAGAATTTAATAATCTTCAATTAGAAACAGTCAAGTGAACAATTTGTTCCTAATTTTAGATTCCTAATTTGCTATGGGAGTTCTGGCACCTAAATATGTAAAATATGGTTTCTCTTGAAGTAGGACACTGAAGATATTTTCTTCAACAATGACTTTTTTTTCAGCTACTGGACATTGCGCTGAACTTACACTCTTCAGCAATATTATCTTTTAGACTGAGAAATTATTAAATGTCTTTTTATGAACTTTGTAAATAGATTTTATTCTTCCTAGATTATTTACTATGTCATAGCTCTCACAGGTTTTGGATTGCACTACTCAGAACAATATGTTACAGGCAATGGAGGTGTAAATTGCATAAGGCAGTACTACAAGAATATTCATAGATTCAGGTGAGGAATGTGGAGACAGAACAACAGAGCATACTGGATCAACAGTGTGCTATTTTTGCTATCCCTGGCATTATGGACTAGTTTGAACTATCTTGTTTGTTTGCTCAGTAAGGCAAACAGAATTCTCAAACTCTGTTCTTACAACAATTTTTAAAGACTGTAAGGTTTGTAGTGTAGATGATCACAATGACACAATAGAAGGAAAGAAACCAGGAAGACTGAAGGCTTGTGTAGACTGTTCATATACTTGACTAAAAAGCAACTGTTCAAACCAATGATCAAGTGGATTTCAAATGGATAAAAACAGAGTAGAATATGTGAAGAAAAATAGCTTCTGGAAGTTTATCTGGATATTTTAAAAATTATACTTTAAAAATTATATGAATATAGAGTAAATTATTACTGAAGAATATCTGCTAATCAATTCTCTTCCATCTGATCATCTGTATTTTGCCCTGCTGTCACAAACCATACTATTCTAATGCTAAGCCTCCCCCTCCCCATGTATTCTCCATATTCCTGCAAGTGTTACACAGTGCTCAAATGGATGTCATAACCTACATCTTTCCTCTTTGTACATTATTAAAGTGTGAGAAAAAATTGTATAGTGACTAAGCTTCTTAATTATTCTACATATCTTCATACAGTTTTCAGCAGAGTAGATGTGAAAATAAAAGAAGGTGAAGCCACTGTGGTGCAGGTTGAGCAGTGACTTTGTCTTTTATATGTAAAGACATAATCTAACATATGGCAAAAATATATTTGCCATATTCTCCTGCACCATAAATTGGTAGGAATGTCATCATGTTTTGTTTCTAGAATCAGCTGTTATGCAGTTTTTACCTTGGTGTTGAAAATGAGAACTACACCTTTTGAACACCATTGCTCTGGCCCTGTTTCGAGTGTAGAAGCACAATTTTATAAAAAAATTTACATATTCTGGAGGGCATTACTCATGCTGCATGCATTATGCCCTCTGTTTCACATAACATGCCTTCATTAAACTTATATTATTTAATTATTTCATGCTCATTATACAGCTTATTCAGTCACTTATTTCAATTTTCATATAGTGCAGCCTTGTTCCAACTATATTTGCTTAGAAAATAACCAACATTGAAACTTTCATTTTATGTAGACACAAAATCCTAGTACGTAAAGGCGAGGGATAGCAAACACCCAAAGAAATAGTAATTCTCAGTAGGTGGAAAAAGAATCAGATGCTCACAGATTACTCCAGCAGCTAAAAATATAAATTTAATGTGTCATCTAAATATCTGCTTAGCCTTTATGAAAAAAAACCCCCAAGTTATTAGTTTTAAAAATAGAGAGATTTAAACGTCTCATCTCAAGCATAATTGAATGGCTCTAAAAAATATTTAAAAGACTACAACCTCTGGAAAATACTGGTTTATTAAACTAATAGAAATTTGAGATTTGCTTAATCCCACTAGAAAATGTCTGAAACATTATTTACATTTTTGCCACTGCTGCCTGTTGCTAGACAAACTGTCTGTAGAAAGAGTTCAGAAAGGATTAAATGTAGAGCGTGGACATGAAGAGGACTAATAACATCTGCTTTGGACTTTGTTGGATCGTGTGATAAAGTCCATCTGAACACTCACAGAGGAGCCCGGGGAGACAAAGGCCCATCAACCCATTATCAACCCATTCCCACCAGTCCCAGGAGAGCAGAGGGGCACAGTGGCAGGATGGAACCCAGATTAAGGACTCTGGAGGAGCAGACAATTTCTCTGGGCCCTATCCAGGACTGCTGAAATACAGACAAAGGCCCATTGTCCTGGGATATGCCATGGGATGGAGTGTTTTGGGACTGCACAGGAATTTTGTAGGATGCTTAGGGAAAGAAGATGGAGAAAAGGGAGGTGTTTAGATGGTTTAAGGAGGAATAAGCGTGGAAAAGAAAGGTAAGAGGATAAAAAGGTCTGGTTATGTGTGAGTAGATCAGTGCAGTCTTCTCTGTCTTATTACACCTTTTTCTAAGTCTTTCCTGGGTGGGAAAGTCCATGTTCTGTCCGCACTGGAAACTGGGGAATCTTGGCTAGCTGTGCGTGTGCAAAGTCTGTACCCAAAACTATCATAAGGAATAAGTATCCTGGAAGTCTATGGAAACACATAGTCTGCTTTCCTCAAAAGAAGTTTGGCCTAAGTTGGCAAAAATAGCTCTGAACTACTTTAAACAATCGGAATTTAAACAAATACTGTGTATTTTTTCACTGAACATTATTTGGACTTATTTTTTTCTCTTTTAGGAAAGCTAGCATTTCTCTGTAACTTAAATCTGCATCATAACTTATGTGCAGCTCCACTGAAGTTTCACAAAAACACTAAATATTAATCTTAAAATTCCTGACTTTGCAACATTGACATTTCTACTGCAACGTTTTTCAAACACTCATTAATTCCTGCCCTTTTCTATCCCCTGTTATAATTTAATTCTATTGTTCCCTACACAGATTCCACATCAGAACTTTTTACTCTACCTTACATGTTCTTTTTCCCCTCTAGGGGCCAAGTACACAAAGAATGAAGTGATTAAGGCAGTTGGAAAAGATGTCATGAAACAGTTCATCTGTCATTGTACAAGCACTGTTCATATACTCAAAGTAGAGCTCTGAGCAGACATTTTTTCTTGAAAGAATGCATCAAAACTGATCAAACATAAATCCACATAAAGAATAAAATATTATACCCAAGATTTAATCTAATCATATTGCCCTACTTTTACTCTTTCTCCCTCAAGAATTCAGGTTTTGACCTAGTATGAAAGAACAAATCCTTCCATGTCAACTAATTCTTATGCGCCTATGAAATACAGTGCAATAGTGGGTATTTGTTTTTTGCAACCATAGTGATGAAATGTGTTTATTGGCTAAGGTCATAAGAATTTGAAACAACTATTTGCCATCACTCAATTTCTGAAAATGTGAATGGTTCTCTAACACCAAATAACAGGGATTTGGGGAATAGTAGGGCAAAACAAGTTTTGCAACATTTTTGTCAGATATCAGTCTACCATCTGACTATTGATTACTTGGAAAAAAATTATGAAATACAGAAAGACAACTTAAAGCTTACTATTTTACATGGTTCTTTATTTAATGCTGCATTAATGATGAGTTTTTATTGAAATGTTTCCAATTCTTACTCTTGAAGATATTTTATTTCTGCTAGGAGCTAAGTTTCTACATCTATAATTTTCAGATCGGTTTTACAAGATGTTAACAGAAATTAACAGATAAAGATTTCTTGCTGTTAATCCTATGAACATAAATGCATCAGGGAATTTAGGAATTTGTGTATTTGTTCCTATTTGACAATACAAAACTCATTATCCATCAAAGTCAGTCAAAGACATCAAAGACTCTATTTGGTCAGTCTCATAATGAATAGCAGATGATGTAGATAAAATCAACATAGAAGAAGTGGTATCAGTCAAGAAAGACTGTCAAAGACTCTCAGCTTCTTTGCATACAGCTATGTAGAAGAATATGTAAGTATTGTGATTTTTTAGGGATGGTAAAAAAAGTAACATGAAATCTGTACTGAAAAAAAAATAAAAACAAAACAATCCATGCCTAGTAGCAAAGTTACTATAACATAGACTTCATTCGCCAGCAAAAATATTTTCCCCTTAGTGCAAATGAAAAACAAAGAAACAAACAAGCATCACCTTCCTCCTCTAGTGTAATTTAAAATTTTAAATTCTGGGTACAGAAACTGCAATCATGTTATCAACTGTAACCTTCATTTTCTTTACCTGCGATTCCTTAAATTTAATAATTTACATTTTGGTAATCTGTGTGATTCTCCTTCCTCAAAAATTCTAAGTGTTACCTCATCTTGCAAGGTTCTGAAAACATTTTCTGTAGTACACTGGATAATCTAGCTTTCAAGTCAATATGGCACAAAGCAGAACTCTAAATGGATACATTCATATTCTAGTTTATTCCTTCTGTACTTTTTATACAAAAGTCTGACAGACATGAAAGCACATGAAACAACACAGTATGGTGCTTAATTCAGAAGGAATTAAAAATACATTTAATGTAGTCTTCTCATTGGATTAAATCCCATTGACAGAAACAATGGAGTAGCACTTGACTCTGAAAAACGTAACTGAAAATAGAACATATTTCTTGCATTATTAAAAAAAATTATCCCTTCCAAAAAACAAATGAAAAGACAATCCCTCTGTTCACTCAACTGCTACACAGAACCCAGCAAAATTCTTACATAACACTTTTTGACTGATTTAGTAGATAAAAATGTTTCAATGTGTTGTTTATCCTTGATTTGACATGGTTTTAGTGCCAGAGTTAGAGGCAAAGATCTAGGGGAGGAAATCCAGGTGACAGAAACTTTAAAGACCAACTTGAAAGATAAGGGACTACATGAATCTATGAATTCCAGAAACTGTTTCTTCAGGGGTCAGAACAAAACCATGAATGAATTATAATGTCTGCATGATATTTCTCACATTTTAAAGGAATGTCAAATCTTAGACAAGGAAAGAACTGGAAGTATGATCAACAAATTTTTCAATTTAACACACAAGTGATAAGCTATGAAACAGGCAAAGTACTTGGCATACAAAACATTACTAGGACATCTAGAAACAATGTATTGAAATGTAAAAGTAATAATAACAACAATCAATTGAGAAAATAACCTGTTTAAAGGCACAAGATCCTATTCCCAATTACTTTAAACATTCTGCCTCATGCTAATTCCACATTTTTGTGGACAAGGTCCTTCTCTTTGTTGAGAAACAAAGGGAGTGTATGTCTGTGTAAATATTCTCCTCTACCTTCTTCCTCAATGAGAAGGCCAAGCATATTCACAGCTAGACTATTGCTAATGGCTTGTCCCTGTCAGTATGAATTCCCAGTAGAATTCTAGATAAAATAATGCTCTTTTGTCTGTCTGGAATAATGCCACTTTAAATATTTTGAATAGACAAGCCTCTTCTGGTTCAATAAGCTGAACTGCCATCACAGAAGGCCGATGATGTCAGACAAGATAGAAAATATTTTTGAATGTTATAATAATGTCCTTTTGTCTAACTTCTGGCTTGACTACAGAAATAATGTCACAAAACACTCACCACCAAAATCAAAGAAAACCAAATTTTCAGAGAAAATGAAGTAACTGGCCTTGGTAGCCAGTGATAGCTTCAAATGAAACTGTCCTTATCAGTTACTCTTTTCAGGAGTGCCCCTTTAAGGACACCACTAAAATATACATAAATTATCTGAGTTAGTACTTTATCATTCACATTTTAAAAAATTTCATTTGCTGTATAACACTGATGCAGTCACAGAGGTGCCCTGTGACTCAGCAACTGAACTGGGCTTGACTACCAGTTTTCTGTTCAACATTTGATTTTTCTGGTACTCAAATGTGACTTGTTAGATTTGGCTGAACATGAACACAAGCTCATGACATTTAAACACAATGTGTTACAAATTTTCAAAAGGACTCCTGATAAGACAGAAGTATTTATTTTTAAGCAATTTCTTGACTATTTGCTAGTTTTCTTTTACTGAAGTGAAGCCTTAACAGTTTTGTACTCTGTGCATGGTCATTTTTGCTAATAATAAAATGGGAAGCATGGAATTGTGTAACTTGGTGATTTGTTTAATTTATCCCCTGAAAACAACAGCTTTCTTTCTTAAGTATTTTTCCTCATGGTGATTTTTGTTCCGTTTACTTTAATTGTAAGTATTTTGAGAAAGAACATTTGTCTTTTTTGTTTTTCACTATGGAGCTTTAAAGAGGTTTCATTATTTTATTACAAATCTCTCCAAACAGCAATAAGAAAATGATAAAATCTCTCCTTAAAAAATTAAATGGTATTTTGAACACTTATAGTTACCATTATAATGCTAAAACATGATTTTAAAAATTAAAATTCATCAGCTATAAAAAGCACATTGAAAGATATTTTTAAGATGAATTCATAATTTTAAAAGTCTAAACTTTGGTTTAACGTTTTCAAAAATGGCAATTATAAGTCAAGGGTGTGCTATATTATTTAACCAATTACAAATCCAAAAGCTGAATACTTGGTTTGTGACTGTTTATTGTCATGAAATTACATTTCAACTTATGGTATTTCTTAGCTAGAAAATATTTAAATATTAATTCTAAAGACCTGAGAATTTTGTTCATGGAAATTCCAGCATTATAAAGAGAAGTGTCCCTTACCACAGCCTTCATTTATTTTGTCTTCTAGAAAGTTACTGTGGATTTACTACCTTGACATAAAATTATGAAAGCTCTGTATCAGAATGCATAAATTCAGTGAAGGCTTTGATTTAATTAATTTTTAAATATTATACTCCCTTTATGTATTTGAGACACTTTTTTTTATACTTAGATTAATTAATGCAATTCCCTGCATGTGATGCATAGCTCGATTTTTTTAATCAGTTTTCAAAAAAACTAAACTGCCGAAATAACAGCTTAGGCCACTCCAAGCTAATTAGTAGCTGCATTTAAGACAGCTGTTCCAAAATGGCCCTATAAATCTATAAAGTGTTTTAGTAAGTCTAATCTACCAACATGTCAGAGATATACAAGAGCTTGTATTTAGCTTGTCTTCAGCTTACGGCTCTCAAACTTCAAAGTGATTTTCTTCTGGCTAATAAGTGACTGGAATATGCATGTAATCCCTCCAAGAGTTTACCTAATTGGGACAGTCTTTGTGACATTTAGTTGACCCTACATAGAGCTATACTGTAAGGCAAATTAAGCATCAAGTTTTTCTGACATTTCCTGAATTTACAGGGCCACTGTGTTAAATAAATAACACATTTATTTGATGAATTTGAAATGTTGGTGAATTACACCAGAATCAATGGCCTATCTTTGTATAAGGCTCCCATTATCAGTAAATGCTATTTTAAATTATAAATAGCTTACATTTCAGGAAGGAAGCAAGCTTGTAATAGCCAATTGCTATGAAGCATTTTTTAATCAAATTACAATAGAGCAATACATTAGGTGCAAATAGTAACCATAGAGTAAACTCAATCCACCTGAACACCCAGTGAGAACTCAGGCATCTAGGCAAAATATTTGCAATACTATTACAATTTCCCAGAGCTGACAGGGCAGGTTACTGATATACACACTATGGTAGTGCTTGCTGCAATTATAAATACAAAAAACAACTGCAGGTACTTGTCTTAGGGTCTTTATAAGGTATCTGTGTGACTCCACCTTCTAGTGAAAACACTAGGATCCTAATACATTGTACTTTGTGCAGACTGCTCTGTGAGAATTGTTGACACTACAGAAGTTGCTTTTAATTCAAAAAGCACAGCTAAACAATTTGATTTCTTTTTTATATCAAAATGTATTTGTTAAAGAAGCTTTTGATTTTTTTCATGCCCCTTTAGAAAAGAATGAATGAAAAACCCTAGCAACCCAACCATGCTCTTGTGGAGCCTTCATCTGTACAGCATTAGATTTATAGGAAACGCATTTCCAAAGATGGAGAATATTTTCTTTCAAAGATAAAAAAATTGTTTTCCACTGAGCACAGTGCATTTTTACCCTAATGATTATTGTGTACCTGCTAAATAGGTGTCTATTATTACAAAGATGCAACCTGGATGCCTTTTATGGTACATGAATATGAAAGAATAAGTAACTGAATTTATGGCATGGAAGACAAATGGAAAAAGGTTTAATGGAAATGCATGGAGCTTAAATTCTGAACATTGAACTCGAATCTGAGCTCCTCATGTAATGCATACTATGAATTTAAAACATAGGAAAAAAATCATGGAAAGATAATAAATATTTGGGAACTAAAGCAAAGAATAAGGCTTAGTTTACCTAGCCTGACTGGTAATAATTACTTCCCATCAGTTTATGAGTTTTGTCAAAAATGTCCTTAATCATGTTTTCTAATACTGACTATCTATTTAGAAAGGCCTTTTGTACAAAGTAGGAAGTACAAAGGGCTCCCCAAACCATCAAACTAGAAAACTCATCTGGATGAGAACAACAGGTTCAAGCCTGCATTCTGAATAATGCCAAGCAGTTCCCTAGCTGAGAAGCCTGGCTGAACATTTACTGAAGACAAAAAGGTTCTTAGGGTCTCTTGTTGCTGATGTCAAAAATTATAAATAATTAAATGCACATCAGGATCCTGGATGAATGTACCACTAATCATAAATCCCAGTTCGTCCAGGATACTGAAAACAAAATGCATCATCTAGTTAATATTTTACATACAATTATTATTTTAACTTATATTTCTATTTCTTCCGGCAAAAGTATCTGTATTCAGGGTTCAAAGAGCAGATTTTTTTAAAAACCTCCTTTGTACTAATTACATGAAGGTATCATGCTCTTATAAGTTAGTGTTTTACAGTCAGCAACAGGAATCAACTTAGTTATTGAAAAAGCTTAACAATTATTTATATTATGCTTTTCCTCAGGCATGTAGACTGTTGTAAAAATAATAGAATATGATTTTAGTCTTTTATTCTACTGGACTGACATTTTTATTGACTTTTGAATGCCTTTCAAATGGTTTTACTGCATTCTGAGACTTTTTTTCATAGTTCTTCTACTTGTTTTTTGGTTGAATAATTAGAAATACCTTTTGTAGGGAATTTTCAACCATCAACTTTACATTATGATCCTGTATATATAGGTAAGAGAACACAAAAATTTTTATTATTGGAAATGAAGCTGTAAATATTATGACAATTTTCTCTGAGAAACCATTAAAAAATGCTGGACAGTTATTAGTAAAAGTTAAATTTCTCTTTAAAGTACATAGTTCCCAAACCTTATTGTTTCATTGGGCAGCACTGTCGACCAAAAATGATTTATATAAAAATTTAACATGGTTAGTATACCAGAAAAATATATTTTTGTTACCCTGAAAAAAAACCCCAAATGACTACAGTGAAAAGTATGACAGATGTCAAATAAACAATATATTTTTAAAATACTTCATCTGAACTATACTCTACAGGCACAAATCAATGTTGTTGGAGGAATTCGAGAAAGCAGACACAGCAGTAGAAAACAGTATTGTATTCTCAAACAGCTGAATGTGGCTGAGAAGATTATCTGAATGTATCTTTGGACATTTGGATTTTATACAGATGGCTTGCACAAACGAATTGTATGGATCTTTCAATGTCCCATTATAGTTCACAAAATGTCTGGTCCTTAACTGATTGCTTTACCAGCTAAAGCTTAGATTCTTAGAAACTGTGCATGTTCCATGTGTCTGAAACGTTAGGTTAGAGAGCTGGATGTAAAGTGATCTCTCAAGTAACTAAAAATAACTGTAATTACAGTAATAATACACTGTATTTATTATACTTTACCAAGTGACATTATAAAAATAAAGACAGGTGGTGATTTTTTATATTAAATCATAAACATACAGGAAAATCTTCATCTTTCACTTCTAAAATATCTGCAAATGAAACTAAAAAGTTTTCCTTCCAAGGAATGTCACATTTGTCTGGCTTTAGTCTGAATCTCTTTTCAAAAAGTGCCTAGACCAGATATAACTTTGTGTACAGGAAAAGGATATACAGGTAGAACTAAACAGGAGAGTTAGTACAGGACTTTAGAACCTGTTCTCTTTTCCTTGTACTTTTTTGTTAAAATTTGCAACTAGTGTATGGAAGTACATTTGACAGAATATTTCTAACTGCTGGTAGGCCATGTTAGTGGAAACTTCACTTGGTAGTAAGCAACTTGATTAACATTTCAAGATCTGTAATACTCATTAGTGCTCTAAAAATTATTACCCATCATACATTAAACCCTTACAGTGTTGGTATCCAAAGTCTTCCTTCAAACCTAGTGTTTCATTTCTCACAAGACTTAAACATTATGATGTTAATGCACTAAGTCAACGTGCTCATGTCTCCCTCTAGTGCCTTCAACTGTCTGGTGTATTTTTAACTGGATTTTAGAGGTTCTACTCAGTGCAGAAACCAAAGTTTGGCAAGCAAAACCTAAGAATTCAAGGAAGGCGAAATAGGTTTGAATTGAGCCATTTTCTATGTGCCTATACATCCCATAAATAGGGAGCAGTTTTAGGATTGGGTTGTGGGGTTTTTGCTTGTTTGTTCATTTTTTTTTTTTTTTGGGTTTTTTTTTTTTTTTGATGGAGGGTTGGATAAAGTAAGAGAAGAACAAAGCAAGTATAAACCTAATTCTCAAATGGACTATTTTGTCTTGACTACTCTTTTGATCTCTCCTGGATTTATTTTAGTTTTACTAACTTCTTTTGTCAATAGGCAAAATCCTATTAAGCTCTTTTATATAAATCTTTTCAGTGTGCAAAAACACGTCCCCATAAAAAGTGGAGGTGACTTAAGAAATTTATCTTTGGATTTAACTGAATCACAAAAACTTGGTTTTGGTAGAATTTTCCAAACAAGTGGCCTCCTGCAAAGTGACACATGCAAAGATGTAAGAAATTTTCAAGGAAACAGCTTTTTCCCTATTTCCTTTTATTACTATTTAAGAGATGAAAATAAGTAACCATGTTTACAGTACATCCTATCAGTCATATTGAATGTCTTCTGTTATCAGATATTAGAGATTCTATTTACTGCTGATTAATGGTAAGATGATGAAACCTGGACCAATAAATTCCTTTGAATTAGACTTTAAAAAAAATCAATATTTACCTTCATCCAGTAAAATGCATTTGCAAATGTAACTGAATGCAGGTTCACAACTATTTTGTGCTTATAAATTGAAACAGAAAGGGTTCATGATTCATAGAGCCCGCACAGAATGACTTGTCTTCTGTATTGAAAATACTACTGTGCAGCTCACAGTTAGAAGTTATCTTGTCTCTGTGAGAGTAAATAAATATAGTTATTGCTTCTGAATATACTAATGTTCATTTTCTTATATTGTTTATCTCACTGAAGAAATGGCATCTCTCTTGTACCAGATTCAAATTCTGCAGCACATTCTCAGTTTTCACACACAGAAGAAACCCTGTTTAGCAGAATTATTCAGTATATTTTTATAATAGAGAAACTAAGTTAAAAACTGTTTTTTATGAGACAAATATGAAGTGATATTTTGTAACCATATTTTCCTAGGCATCTAAATCTGAAAAAGGCAGTTTTTAGTCAGTTGATGTTTATCCCATTATTCCCTTGTTAGTCTGAATAATTGTACATTCTATACTCAGACTATTTATTTTCTATCTCATGACATAAAATTAATAGGCAGTATATTAGAACCTTAAATATAAGTCTGCCAGGTAAACAAAGGAACCATCTAGGAATTCAAAATCCCATCAAGCTTCCCACTTAGTAACATTGGTGAATCTATTTTATTTGGAAAATATGTCTGCTGTAGTCTTCTGATTACTTATTCTTTCATCAGTGTCTTGTCTTTTGAATGAATTTTGGTCAATCACAATAATTTACTTTTTTTTTACTTTTTACATTCACTTTCAATGAAAATTTGCATGAACAATCTCTTAGGTAGAAAGCAATTAAATTAATATGCACAGAATCAATGGTGAGAATACAGAAGCATTATCAAGAAACCAAGGCACATCCAGTGTGTAAATTATATTCAATGCCTGTAAAACTTCATGATTTTTAACCAAATGGAACAAAACAATAGAAAAATACCATAAGTTGCATTTCAATACAGTATGGTAAATAATAGTTTAAATTTCCATACATTTCTTTATACTTACATATACACAGAGTTACTATCTTTGTTTGAAAAACAGCCTCTCTATTTTTTAAATAAAGGCATACTTCAAATGGAAATGCAGATATATGTGAATATGAGCAACAAAAATAACTTTATTGGCGACATTATTCAAAGACTATTTGCTAGGAAGTGGGCAAGAAAAGCTGAAGATTTATTACCCTATTGTCTAAATGAAGGTACTTATGCACAATTAATAATGTCTGCCATTCAGTCTCCAAACAGTTTCAGGACCTATGTATTCATGCCTGGAATGCCAAAAGTATGAGAATTTAGTCCAGAATTTAATATGTTAAATAAGTTTACGTACAAAGCTATTTCCAGCTACAATTAATCTATCATGATAAGAAAGCAACAATCCTACAAAAATTCTTCTTTATATTTCAGAATAGCATACTTTAATGAGAAAATGTATGCAATAGCAAAATATTTTTTGCTTTATGATACTTTTTAAAATGGAAATATAAATAGGTTTTATATTATTACCATCTCTTTCCCTTCAGTCATTGTTTTGCCCTTTTAGGTTAATTTAAGTTTTACTATCAGTTTGATATCAGTATTCGAAATAATCCATAGGTATTCTCTAATTCAACATTTTGCCTCAGATCACATAACCATTCAGCATGTGTGTACAAATGTGTCTCAGACATGAAAGCTAAGGAGAGGCTTGTTACATTATTCATTTCATTTTTCAACTACAAAGATGATGCTTTGAAGAAAACTCTGTGGATGCTAAGAGTGTGCAAACTACTCTGCATAGTTACATGCCCTCATGAATATAATAAAACAGTATTAGGCAAGTTAAAGTGGACTGTTTGAGTGCTTTCTATAATGTAAAATCTATTTTTTCCCAATATAAAAAGGTTTCTTAGAAGAAAGCCTCAAGAAGCAAGGGTGTTTTGACATCAAAATATTTCCATCAGGAATATGCCTACTGTCAAAGAGAAATATGAGATGCAAGCCGCTGTGCCAGGAGCCTTGTGTGACTACAGGCTCTCTGAAAAGCTGCAACAGAGTCTCTTGTCTCTTCTGAGAGCCTCTCCCCACCAGAGAATGCAAAGAAAGATCAGAACTAGTATCCCTTCTGTGGGAGTAGCTGCTCAGATGTCCAGTTATGCTTACATGACCTACAAAAATCAAACTCACAAGAATATTGGCAACCAGATAGTTCTCACTATTTAATATGGGCCTCCCTTTTTTCAGTTTAATTCAGTTCTCTTCTTCCATCTGAGCTTCAAACAAAGGTTTGGGAAACAAGAGCAAAAGCCAAAGCCAAACTGAATCCAAAGAGATAATCTTTCTTTCTTCTTGTTAACTCTGATGGAAGTGACAAAGTTCCTTTCTCAGCCCTCGCAAAGTCAATAAAAGATTCTGCCGACTAGAACTAATCAAGCTTTACTAAAAATTGGCAGTTAATTAGATACTGAGTTTTTCTTCTAGTTCAGACTGGTTTTGCATTTTAAAGAAATCAGAAGATATGAGTCCAATTGTGCTCAATCACTGAAAAAGAAGGAACTGTTTATCACCTTGTGTCAATATTTATTTGGGTGATTAAAACCCCCAGCATTGTTAACACTGCTCAGTTTATCAGCTCCCACACTTGCAACAATTGGTACTTTCTTGGCATCTAAAAAAAATTTAGCTGGAAGTATCTGCATATTTGCTTGTGTGCACCATGCATAGAAAGTGATCTTGTCTGCACTAAGTCTAATATTGATATTGCTTTGGGTAATACTAGACATACAAATTAGAGTTTACTGTTACGTGAAAAGAATTGCATTTTCCTCCCATAGAAATCAATCAGCTTGCTTTCTGTTGCAAAGTAGTACCTGTAGGTCTGGATCTGAATGAAAAAAGATAAAGAAACCTGTTTAAATCTATGCTTTGAGTTCTAAAGCATGAACATGACTTCCTATCAGAACAATTATATTTACCTAGAAGAGAAAATCTTATCTTGACCTATTTTATATTGCAATGTGTTTAGAAAGGCCCAACAGTGCCTATAAAATCATGTAACTCTCAGACCTCAGCTGTAGTTCCAGCATATTTACTAGTAGAATGGAAAGTTTTCTACCTGTGCCAATATATATTTTGCTAAGTATTTATAGGTCACCTTTAGTGTAAGCTTTTAATAAAGTCCAGCAGCTGAAAATGATTTGTTTTCTTTTAATTTGTTTATTTTTCTATATCAGTTATAGTTTTCACATCCAACACAATGTGACAGGCATTAAGTCAGGTATGTTTCTGAAGGCATCCACATTGGCTTAATGATTTTCAGCATGCAAACTAAAAGTACTATCTGTTTTAACTTCATTTCAAAATGTGGCCATTGAATACAGGGAGTAATCTGGGATATCTTTAAATCTGCTGCTCATCTTGGGTTGGCAGCAAAAAGCTGTCAAAAAAAATGAAGGTTGTCTTTTCTAGAATGTGCTCTTTTACTGCTTTAGTTCTGGAAAGTTTTTGTTTTCCTTGTACTATTGGAGAAAAAATACATTGCTATCACTTTCTATTGATTGTGCTTATGGAGATAAGAAGAATTTTAAGATAAGGAGATATGGAAAAAGGAGAATGCTTAAGGAGATGTTAGAAAGTGTCAGTTCTTATATTCAATTTAATTACATAGAAAGTAATGTTTTGTTAAGAATCAGAACTGACATGACATGGTAGATCATAAGATACCATATTCAAAACATTTAGCTCATAGGCATGAAAAAGTAATTTAAAGAGAAAAGTTATCCATGTTCGAACTGCGTTCTTTCTTTTCCAAAGAATACTTTGATTGAAATATTGAATCACTGGAATAAGAGTTCAAAGACAGGTTCTGTTGCCATTTGTAAGGAACCATAATTTACAGATAATTTTTTAGCCTTCATAAGCAGAATGTTACTTTTCATTAATAAGCTTATTAGTAAAATGTCCACCAAACTGTATATTGATTATTTTTTTCCTCTCCCTCTGCATAGACATGCTTGAAGGTGAGGTTTTCATATTTGCTAGCCAAAGTACACGGCCATCTAAACAGCAACAAGTAATTTGCTCCCTACAGACCAGTGGAGTAGTCCCACAGTCCCACAGAGCAGGAAGGAAAAACACAAGAGAAATTCTGGTTCTGAGTCATGATTCATTTCCTGGTGTACTCATAGACTGTATAGATCTCATTATCCCCTTGCTCAGGGTGGATCAGAGAAATACAATTTAGACACAAATATTAGATCTTTAAATGTGATTAAATTAGTACAGTGGAAGTCAGCACTTAACTGAAACAATTACAGCCTTCTGTATAACTGAAACAAATACAGCCTTCTGCATACAAGTCTGAAGTCCATTCTTTGAACTCCACAGAGGAAAATATTTGCTTTGGATTTTTTAAATCATCATATTAAAAGAGAATCATCATTAGGCAAAAGTCAAGTTAAAACAGTTTGGTTTGTAAGAGAGTAGTGCATAAGATACCATAATTATAGAAGAATCCATTTAAAATCAAACATTATTTGGATATAATAAAAATTAGCTTATAGGTGTTTTTTGTGTCATCACTGAACCCTCAATGATGAAAGGATCCCAGAAGAAAGTTGTACACTATCATAGCAAAATTGTAAGCATGAGAAGGCAAGAATAGGCCAGACATGAAAACTTATCAGGCGAGGAAAGGCATACAATCATGCTGGACATGGTGCATTTTTAACTCTACAACTTCCAGGAAATTGCAGTGGAATTCCAGACTGTAGAGGCCAGACTGCCCATCTTTCCAAAGGACACAGGGTATCCTATTTCTGTTGTGAGTGAGATTAAAAAAACCCTCTCACAATTAAATACAAACTATAATATGCTAATGCAGGATCAGGCAAAAGAAGAGAGAAGAGCTATGTAGTATATTCTTACATGGGATTATTGTCAGGTGCATAAACAGCATGGACACTTGGAGTGCCTCCATGTGTGTTGCATCCATTCTGCATTGGATGCCAGCTGATGCTGTAATTCCTTGCCAAATACTGTCACACGAAATAGACGACAATCTGAGCAGCTTGAATTGAAAATTCTTCATATTCAAAGGTGACGTGCAATCTCGTGGCAGATTTTTCTATACTCAGCTTAATCTATAGATGTCTAAAAGCTTTAAAGGCCAGGTTACTTTTTGACTAGTACTTTGACTTAATAAAAACTGCTGCTGAGTAAAATCCAGTTCTTTGTAAACTAGCCCTAGCAGTCCCCTTTCAGTACTGGATATCTGTACAATGCACAGTTGTACACTAGACTATTTATACTATATATACTCCACTATTTATACTCCAAAAAGAGAAGTCTCAAAACCTAAAAAAATGCTGACAGAAGGTTAATGATTTTTTTTCCCTGGAAACAGAATTCCACATTTTTCAAATTATTTTTAATTATTACTGTACTTTTTTCATATTCATATATATTTCTATAGAGAAAAAAAAGAAATTACAATGAAAAGGAACTAGACATAATGAATGAATATGTCACAGAAAAAGAAGGTAGATATCAAATTTATATATATATAAAATGTGATCTGGATCAGTCCACAAAAAGTATTTTCAATGACATTAGTATTAGACCTTATACAATAAATCAGTTAAAATTACACTTTTGAAATAATACTTTGACAAAAATAATACAAAATTTTTTGTATTTTTAAAGAGATTTATAAAAATTTGTAGGAAGCATATGGAAGAGAAACAGAAAAGGTAACTTAAAAAAAAAAAAGATTAAATGTATAAAGAGGAAATTATTCTCATATGACAAAATAATAGGTTCTGCTTTCAGTTAGAATCACTAGAGGAACAGCAATTTTCCTGAGCTATGATTGATATGGCACTCAGGATCAAACTTGTTATGCTCAGTAACAAGCCAGGTTTTTTGCCTTTCATATGGTTTTAGAGAAAAGATTTACATGTTCTCATTATCTCTCAAAACTCATGAGAAAGCAGAGAGCAAGCACTCTCCCCACAGTTTACATGAGGAAAAGGTTTCTGTTTATCATAATGATCTCTTGAATCTTTAATCCTCTGTTAAAAGGAGCAAGACAGCTGCATTTGAAGCCCTTCTTCCAGCTGTATACTACTCAGCTGCTTGTTTTTCATGGAATTTGGGAATTGTTATAATTAGACTGAAGGGAATTGGGTCATGCTTATCAATTAACTCTGCTAATAGGGCTGTTGTGTCTAAATGCTCCTTTTGGGCATCTGTGTAAACATTTTCTCTTGGTAATTCTCTGCTCTCCACTTCTTACAAGAATGGATTGGCAGCCCCTTCCACTACCTACAGTCTATGCTTATCAAACTAAGTTAGATATATGAGAATACAGTTTCTTTATTAATAAACAGAGTAAATAATAATATGACAAGAGATGGGTAAGATGACCTCAGAAAGCAGATTATGAATTTTGTGCAGACTGGACACCAGCATTTGAGACATTAGGAATTCTATACTATGAATTACTTTTACAATTGTAACTTAAATCAATTGTCAATGAAATATAATCCAACTGCTGTACGGCAGTCTTTAATTCTTTTGCAGTTTGATTTGGAAGGTTTGATCGGGTGGAAGGAGCTAAGGCTTGATTTAGTAGAATTACCAGAACTCAGTACTTAACACAATCTGGCCAGAGAAAGCAAACTTCATAGTTGTTATTGATGAGGGCAGCACAAGAGGGGCCAGAAGCTGTTAGAAGAATGAAGCATTTTTGAAAACAAATAGGCTACTTTGCAAATAATTACAAGTAATCAGTTCTATTAGAAGCAGCAACATGGAGTCATGTGCCATAAGACTAAAGAGAAAACATATTCCTTGATCTACTAGAGAAACAAGACAAGGTATTTCACTTTTCTTTTTCTTCTGCCTGATACTATGTTCTTTAGAGCTCTGTCTCTCAGTATATTTTGTATAGTGCTTCATAGAACAGCTCCTTAATCCTAATCATAACCACCAGTTCTGAATTCCGTTTTTCTCAAGAAAGAGATCTAAGCACACAGAAATAACCAAAAATTAAGTCAAAACAAAAACCTGTTGCTGCCAGAGACCGAAGTGCCTGATTCCCTGAGTACTGCAGTGCTTAAGCAATGCTCACAGCATTTATATGGCAGGCTCTTGTTCAAATCCAGAGCTGATGTGCTAGAGATTAACTCCCACTTTCCATGTAAACCTGGTGTCATTCAGAAAACAAGCACTGCGCAAATCCAGAATCCAGATCCAGCAGGCCTTTTAAGATCACACCTAGCACACACTGACAAAAGTAACCTCCTTCCAAGCTCAGTTGTCACTGCTTTATGTCTGTGGAGAGAAACAAGGAACACGATCAGAGCCCTTATCAGGAGTAAGGAAATCACAGCCTGCAACTTCAATTGTCCAGCTCCCGATGCTCAGATCTCTGCCTCCCACTTGATCCCTACTTTGGACTTTCACCTCTCTCTGTAATACCACCAAGCTACTTCACAGGGCATATATGCATTCAGGTTTTAGTTTAGACCTATAGTACACTGTTCATGTAAACCTCCTCATCAGCCCTATTTATTGTGCCTTGGATCAGACAACAGAATTTCCTCCCTTTCAGAGGGTGCCCAATTGGAAAATTCAGTCCAATTGTCATCAAATGTGCTTTGTGGTAGGTTTTTATAGGAAGCAACTACCACTTGCAAGAGAATTACCCCTTATTCCCACCCTGTTCCCTTTATCTTGTTCTGTACATTTTAATATGGCCTAGAGAAAGTCAAAGCACACAGCAAAATTGATAATAGTTATTTAAGTGTTCAATAAACATATTCCATAACCCACCAACCAATCACTGTGTCATTTGTATCTATTTAGCATACTACCAATCATTGCTGATGGTATCAGAAACAAGAACATCTAGCAGAGAGCAAATCTTCACAAAAATTATGTAGCACTAAAGAAACAGCATGGTGTAAACTTGTCTTCATCATCATCTTCATCCTTCATCATTACTGTCTGGTGCACACTTTCTCTACTGAATGAACTTCTCCCTTTAGAGGTGATGTGTGCCTTCAGCTACAGATCCTACTAAGGAACCTTTATGTCTGCAAGTCTATGCTCTGGCTTAACATCTTCTGTGCAACACTGTGAGCCCTGTCTTTTACATTGCTTTCTGCTGCTTTCTTTCCACCTACTAATATACACGAGTGCTATGATTTTAGAAATAAAAAATAACAAGAGGAACAAAAAAAAAATGAGACACCAGTGAATTCTTCTCACTCAGCTAAAGCAAAATCCTACAGTTCATCTCCATTGATGAATGCAGTTGTATATATTGATTAAACACAAAAAAAATCTTTCCCTGCTATTTTCTCATTGTGAAGAAGGCGTTTCCCACTCACAGTGTTCTTATAGTGCATGGGATTTTCTTCAACACTTGAATCCTTCTAGACATGCTTTGAATAGCTCTTTCTCTTCCTGAACTAGAGGACAGAATGGTGACATAGAAGAGGAAGATAAGGCTCCTCTGGAATAGCTCAGATTCTGTCTGCCTGGACCATAAAAGTCTAGGAACTTTTGTATTTCCTTTCCCATGGTCATAAACTCTGGAGAGAATGTGGAACTTGTGTCAAAGGGGAAGCCTACTTATTTAATGAGTTATGTTGCTTATCCTTATCCTTATTCAAGAATTTGTCTGAATCAGATGATTGCTATCAGAAACATCCTCCTCTGTAAGAATCACTGGGGTATTTTTGTCTGGTAGGCCTTGTTTGAGATGGGGAAAATCCTAATTTAAAACTTCCTGGACTCTTATTCTTTGTCTTCTCTATACCATCCTGGCTCTTGGACAGCAATGGCAGGGGCTTATATTTCAGTGCTTGAAAGTACCACATTCAAACTGAGTTGGGTAATAATATTCCAAATATGTTGACAAAGAGTTGTAAGTTACAGCAAAATCAAAGGACAAGAAGAAACTAACTGCTGGACAGAAAATGCAATACAAAAGCCAAATAGAAAGCAAGATAGAGCAATGGAAGAGTAGAGAGCTAACACTTGCTCTGGCTGATTCTTCTGTTTCTGTCTCTGACACTGCAATCAGCAAGACAGTCCTTTCTCTGAGTCCATTGATTGCCACTAAACCACAATAAAATAATAAGAAAAAGCAGTTCAACTTACCAAAGCTGGTTGTACAAACATTCTCTTCCCCTCTGTTCCTGGGAAAGTAGCTATTATGGATGGCAATGTACGGGTCACTATTCCCTTAGGGACACTGAATACTTGCAAGAGAGACTGGTTTTATACTGGCAGTATACTGGAAGTATTTAGCATTTGTCTGCATCTGGATAGATTCCAGTCATTGTTCAGTTTTGAATAAGTGTTAGGGCATTAGGTATGTAACAGATTACTTTTATAATATGCTTTGTGAATATGAGCCTTTTTTGTAACGATTTATATATATGTTTTATTTTTTTACTGACCATAAAATTAATGTACATAAATGAAAATTAAATTCAGCATATAAATCAAAATTACTACAATAAAGTTTACTAAATCCCAGCATAGGGTCAATATTGTCATGCAACTTTGTTAACTAGTTATTATTAGTTATACAAAAGTAGATCAAATTATCACTCTTATCTGCAACAAGTTTGAATGACATAATTCATTGGCTATTCTGAACAAAGGTAATAAGAAATGCTTGCTTCATGCCAAGAATACTTATCAAAGTGTAATTTGACAACAGTTACTTGTGACCTTTACAAGACCCAGAGTTGCAATGCAACTTGATCCACAGTTACTAAATATTATGGATCAAAATGGGCATTTTTCTTGGATTAACCTTTATATCCTTTTCTAACCCAGGATTGTTCTTATTTCACTTGCCAGTCCCGTGCAAATTTGCTTCAAATCTTTTGAACTTTGCTACTGTGAGGAGTATATATGCACCAAATAAAGCATTTACCATAAAATCTATATAAATTACTGGAATTTTATACAAAAGGAAAGCTACACATTTGCATAATCAGAAATATCTCAGTTCAGCACTTTATGTTTTGTTCTTTACACAAGCTAGTAAATTCTAGATTAAATATTCAAAAGCTGGAACAAAATTTAAGTCCAGTCAGGGTTGACTTGATACACACAAATAACTCCAAGGCTAATGTAAAATAAAAAGAGACACTGTAAACACAAGCATTTAAATGTTTACGCTGATTATGCAGAAATATTGTAACACGTACAAATCTGTATGTGTAAATCCAAGACGCAATTATCAGTAAGTGTATGTAGAAAAATAAGAGATTTCTTTCATCTGGGATCAAACTGTGGATTTCATGATTCTGAAAAGCTATTACTATAGGACAGAGAGTCAGTTTTTTTGATTGCTTAACCAGGCAAACCAGTGACAACTGGCTAAGGCACGATCTCCTAGATCTTGGGGTGTATGAAGCATGTACTCTCTGACTCCCCATGAGAAAAAACAAGAAAAGAATGTTTTCCACATAAGTAATAGGGGAGGAAATCTTATTCTTTCTAGTGTTTGTTTAGCAGCTGAACTTCAAACATTCTCTGAAAAGCAAACAACTCCAGGAAAAGGACAATTGAAACACAACAAGCACATTGAACACATAGAAAGTTTTGAACAGCAACTGCAGATTAAATAACAGGTTAACAATGATGGGAACCAAATACATAGTCACAAATCCAAGATAAAGGGAGGAACCAACCTACATAGGTTCATGACAAATGTTAATTCTTCTGCTGATAATTTTGTAGGGTTCCTATTCATATTTTATACACCCTAGAATGAGAATTTTCTACTTTGAGCAATGTGGGATCATGAAGCACCAATTTCACATGAAGTTTATTCTTTTAATACCTTTATATGAAACAAATAGCTGGTGAAAACATCTGAATTTTAAAGAAAATTATTGTAGGTAAGATACATGAGAGAGCTGGCAAATAACACAGTATCTTGGGTGCTACAGCTTTAGCCTATAACCAATAACAAAAATGTTTCATTGCCCGGAAGTATTGCATTACTGCATTGGAAAAACAAAGCAAGAGCTCCCTCTGTGAAACTCTGGACACATTACTTTGTTGTACTGAATTATATTTTACAATATACTGTGAATGTAAAAGATGCACATTACAAATCAACAAAATTTTTCAAAACAATCAGAGATCTGACCAGCAGACTGAACTATTTTTCCCCCAATATAATTAAACAAGAAATACAGGCTAAAACATGTAAGATTTTTATACTACATGAATTGTTGGGAAGGTACAAGACAGGAATTTCAGATGAAGCACAAGAACTCTTCCACTTGAAAGTAAGTTAAAGCACACTAATAAGAAACATCTGAAGAAGCTTATTATTATTGCTACAGTCAGATAACAGTAGAATTTACCAATCTCAGCTGTTTTCCTTACCTCTCTCTTGAAAGCTTCTGCTCCCACAGCAGGAACAACTCCTGAACTATCACAGATGGTTCACTATCTCACCCAGATCACCACAACAAATTATATTGATGCTGGTTAGGGTTACTTTAATATCCTGTGTAGTAAACGACAGTAGTTCAGAACTTGTTTCATGTGTGGCTGCCCCTGCTGCAGAAGCAATAATCTCCAAGTGAATGAATACCAAACAGAGAAACAATAATTGCTTCAGCCAAATGAACTGTAATAATTTGTGTTTGGAAATTTAAATTCTGAACACAAAGGTGATTCTTTAGTGATGCAATGCAGAAATGGGAATGTTGCAACATTTCCAGGCTGTCTTTACAAGCATTCTTCTTAGAGCTATTTGTAATTTTTCACAGAACTTTGGCAGACAACCCTGCAAGCAAGGGGGGAAAAAAGCATTTTTTCATGAAAAATAATCAATAATGCATGATGGTAGTGAGCATTGTTAACATATAGTTGTTTTAGATACTACTTACTGCCTTGAAGCTGTATAAAATGATTCTGAATGTCATTGCACTTTCTATAATAAGAAAAAGCTATCCCTTGCTCATATTTTCATTTCAAAAAAAAAATATTTGCCAGCATACTTCAAATTCAAGTTGGAAAACTACTTTCTGTCCTGAAGTTTGTGTCAGTTTTATTTTAAATTTAATGTGCCCTGAGATGGATACGATTAATGTAAAAGGTAAGTAAGATGTTAACAGCTTGAAAGTCTGACTGTTCATTTTGAGGTTTCCTCCTCTTCTCCTCAGTGGCCAAGCTGACAAGTATTTTGGACAGAGAAAGGAGAACGAGTGCTGGAAGCATACTGACTTCACAAGTTCTTTTCTCATACCCTGAGGAAAGAACAAATTTTCTTTAACTTCAGAATTACTTGTTATCTGGCAGAAATACTTATTGCCTGTCTGTCAAAACTTCCATCAGAATGTGTCACTTTGACCAGAGCACTCTTTTCTTGTCAAACTATGCTGTTGAGACAATTGCAATCTAATAGCTGAAGACATCAACCAAGACTACTCTAAGAATTTTCAGACACAGGCCAGCCGAAGAAAGCTGCTTCAGGAGTCTTACAATTTATTCATAAGAATGGCAACCAGACTGAATAATATGATTAGATTTCTGCCATGGTTGCATTTTGTACAGTACGTTCCTCTCCCAAAAAATACATTGTCAGAGGCTTGGTGCTTCTAGAATTAACAAACAACTTATTCAGATTTTCACAGCAGAATTTTACTGCTGGGGTGTTAATGAGTCTCTAATTTATACCCTGGCTTCATGGAACTCTTTATGTTGACATGTCCCCAGCACTGGATATTGGTACTGCCCACCTGAATAACCTACTGGAAAATACCAGTGGAGTGGAGTCTGGAAAATTAGAAATGTGTCATAAGAATTCAGACTTTATGGCATGGAAGGTACTCCTCATCATTTCTAATGATTCTAGAGTTTTAATATCAATAAATTAGATTTGAAATATATATTTCATGATCTGGCTATGATTACAGGACAGGCAGGCATACTTTTGATAACTGTAATCTGCCCAGCATTACTAATTTGCTGGAAATCAGAGCATCAGAGCTCTGGCAATTCTTCACATGTTTTCTGGCTTCGTGAGTAGTACCCTCACTGCCTCTGTGAGATTAACTACACTAAATTTACTTGTGATGTGATCACACAGTTATTCGGGCTGACAGGCCTAGCAACATCATATCAATCTTCCCAACCAATGGAGGAAGCAGCATGAGGAGGGACAGCCAACATAGTTGAATCTTCCTTGGCTGCCAGAATGGTGGGAGGTAGACCACTGGCATCTGCTGCCTGTTAGAGGAAGTAGCTTTTAATTTTGAGTGAAAGAATAACAATTTACTCTAGAATCTAAAAGTGCATACTGTGAAGTTCTATTTAATAACGAAACTTTTGGAAGAAGTCTATTGTGTTAATTCATCTCTTCTGATAAAGGACATCTAAATAGCGAATTGTATCTTTTGTTAATATTTAATGTGAGTCAGGCAACACCAGTGTGAATTTGCATTCATAATTCCTTTCTGAAAGGATAATTTGACATGCCCTCCTTTTTCACTTTGCTATGTAGCTTTAGCTGCAAAGATCATTTACTGTGCTAATGCCTTTCCCCTTCAAAACTGTCTGTGCTTGCCATGTCTCATGATGAATACCCATTTGTAAACTAAGTAGTGAAGCATTATTATAGCTGAAGGGCATTGTTTCACCTGGATGTAAATTCATCATTTTTTAATGCATCACAGCTTGATGTTTGATATCTCATCAAGCACCCTGAAAGCTTTGTTGACACAGATTGATGATCCAAACAATTAACTTAATAATGGCATCAGCAACTGGAGATTAGTATTAACCAGAGAAAGAGTAGACCAAGTTCTTCCCTAGTGTATGTAGTATAATAAAGTCAAAGGAGGTATGTTTGGGAGCTATTTATTGCAAACAATTTATTTGAACCCTCTTTTTTTCATTTCCTGAGCTAATTTTAAGAGTCTAGCTATGCAGCATTAAGTACTCTGTGGATAACAAATGGAAGCATTTTTTAAAATAGATTATGTTCTGTTACACTTTATAAATAATTCTCCTTTCTCAGAGTAGTTTCAGAAAAGTTAATAATTTGAATACTCTGTTAGAGCTCAACTGGAGATAGCTACTTCCCAGCTGTTAACTACTACACCTCACTTGAAACATGGTGTATGTATGGAGATGTAGTAACTACCATATACATACTTCTGGTTTGCTCTCATGTATAGTAAAATTACATTGAGTAAAATCTTTGCTCTTTGCTGGTTTTATAACTTGTCTAACTAGAAAAACTTTCCTGCTCTAGCACTATCTATCTCAATGCATCTCTGTGTGGACCTGGGAATTCACTGAGGAATATATGGCATCATTTAAATTCAGACTGAACAAGTAGTAATTGTCTTAAGGAAGATCTTCTGCTGTGGATTTGATGGATTCCAAAAGACTGCAACCTCCTTATTATAACCTTTGCTATCAATCTTTCTGATAACAACTCATCAAAAACTCAGCATCTAACAGAATTCAAAGCAATAACTCCTAAAACTAGGGAACTTAGTTCTGTGATGGTTTAACAGGAAGTCTAATGTCTTGTGCCAACTGATGTAATTGTACCTGGCAAACAGTGCATGGGAACTGCCAGTTTCAAGTTGGAGACTGACAGACGAGTAGCTTTTCTTTCTGAAGTGAGCCAGGTGCTTGGAGTTAGATGTAAAGGGCTTAGGTATTGCCTTGAAGCTAAGCTGTTTCATCCTCTCTTTGATAGCAATAAATGAGAGAAATTCATGAGTCAGATGACTATAAAAGTAACCTAGATCCAAAGATGACACCTGCCACCATCTGTCTGCCTCTTCTTTTCCCCTTTTTTTGAAGTTTTTGTCATTTTTTATAACATGGATAATTTCTACATCCTCATCATTCCCTTCCTCTACCAGAGTTTTTTAAAGTCAGATTTGGAACAAATTCTTCAGATATCTCACAGCAGTTGATGAGTCTTTAATGGTATTGTTTGTGTTCCCATGTTAACACAAATCCATTTCCACTTGTACATCTGGCACCACACAAAAAAGTGTGAGTGCTTAGCTAAGTAATCTTCCTATCTGTAAGGTATGACTATACACAGACAACTAGTTATATTTGCCAGGTCTGTTGCATGCATCAATGATTTTGCAGTTGTAATTTACTTGCAGGAGCAACAAAACCTTGTGTGCTATATGTCAAGGTACCTTTCACTACCTTAGGAATACTGATTTTAGTACAGTTGTTAACAAAGTAAAACAAGCACTGGTAAACGTTTCTTGTATTAAGATGTTGGGTATGCTCAATAAAGGCTTGTTCTTGAGAGAAGTAAAAATCAGATTAAAATAATTCTAAAGAAACAGACTGTTAGAGATGATACAATGCAAATAAAGATGATTTACTATGCATTTGTTTGCTTAAGTCTAATGCATTTTTAAAAAAAGAAAAAAAAAAAATCTGAGAAATGGAGGATGGTGACTAGTAGAGTCCAGGGATAAAAGAAGAGGAACTACCAGGGAGCTATGTACAGTCACATAAGCTGAAGGTTGAATTGTGCTCCTAAAGTATGATATGCTGTAGGGAAAGCAAGAATGCATACACAAGCTTGTATTTTAAATTAATTTTTATGAAATCTTTCAGTTCTAGATTAAATTATTTTCTATTGCTCACGACTTCTGAAAAGCAGTGAATCTAAGTTGAATCTCAAGAGGTAAATGGGAACACATATTTATCTTCTTTTATAATCTAAGAGTAAGGAGTCATTCAAGAAAACAGGCTTGAAGTTTAAAGAGAATATTTTTATGAAGCACATAATGTGTTGAACTCCCCATCACAAGATAACAATGATGTGATAGCAGCACACAGAAAAAGCATGTATTAAATGAATGTTGTTACACTGGACAGAATATTTAAATATATTTTCATAGATATAAAGCAATTAGAGAATTGCTAGTCATATCAGATGTTTTGACAAACCAAAAAAAGCACAGAAATGAAAGTGAAATAATACTATATGCCCTTATTCAAAGATCACTGTTATTACAACTGTTATGCAAAACAGATCATGCACCACTACTCAGATTCTGAGAATTTGAACTTTTACTGTGCATCTCTTAGTTAAGATCTCTCCCTCCCTTCAAGCCTGATTCCTTTTCTAAGAAAAAGGTGTACATCTTGGATTTTTTTCCAGTCAGTTCTACTATGTATAGTAGCCTGGTGAAGATTAGTAAATAGTGAATGGATAAGATAAAGTGATGTCTTTGACAGACAAAATTAATATTGTGCTGCATGGTCTGGAATACACAACTGTTCTAAACATCAAAAAAGTATTTTCTTCAAACATTGCTCAAATTGAATCAATTAACAGAAGTAGAACAGCTAAATATTTTGTCCACTAGCTAAATAATTTTTCCACTAGCATATGCACATGAACCTTTTCCTTTAGTTTGATGAAAATGAATAGCCCCTTTTAAAGAAGGTTAAATGTGTACATAGGTGTGTGCCCAGCCCTCATCCAGCAGATCGGTGCAGCCCAAGCTCTGCCACTTGGGAGGGTATGTTTTACAGCCTGGGCTGTAAAGAATCTCCTTTGTCCATGAGATTTGTGTAGAAAACTGTAGATCATCTTAAAATCTCCTAAAGGCATAATGATGTCAAAGTCACCACAAAAAAAAAAAAAAAAAAAAAAAAAAAAATTGTTACAGTTCTTAAGTATGAGTATTTAGAGATATCAGGCAATGTGAAAAATTAGTTTCAAGCTCAGCTTAACTGAAAAATCTTTCTTTTGATTTTTTTTTAATGGACGCCACCCTGTGCAGTTTGTTTCAACTTTGCTGGAGTATTTTATGTTGGCCATCACCAACTCCTTTAAAATAATAGACAAATAGGGTTTGGCACACCAATTCCTGTAACAGAATAGCCTATTTTATTTCTGTAGCTTGTTGTTCAAAGATTAGTGCAGTTGTGATGATAACTTCTCAGTAGATGCTCATTAGGAAACCTGTCTTTTCTATGTGCAGAATCAAGAAAAGGAAGTACATGTAATGGTAGATCTACTTTTAGGCTAACACAGTTAAGGACAAAGTTATTTCTTCATTTTAAAAGTAACTAGGTCTAAACACAGCTAGATGTGCCATTCATAGATTACATATAGGTTATTTTCATACTCAGTGATTTCTATTAGCACAGAAATTGAAATTTTCACTACAGGACTGTGCAGATGAAAAGCACTATATTGTTTTATGCAATATATTGTTACAACTTTTAACAAGAAGTTGGAATTAGAACGTCTGCTACTCGTTTATACTAAGAAGACACCAGTGGTACACAACATATTATGTCATTTTATAGACAGAGCTATAATGAAAACATTACTAAAGCAATGAGACTTGCCAGCTACTGATGAGACTCAGGAGAAATTCTTTAACAGATGTTTCCCACATCAAACAGATACTTCTCCCCCTCTGATTACCATGATCTTGAGAATTCATTACTTGATTCAATGATCAACACCTCTTCATCAGTCTCATTAAAAGTTTAAAAAAAGGAAAAAAAAATTATTGCATTAGATTTTTCCTTCCACACAGCAGCTGATAAAATATATTATGGGCCTAAGTCCCTTATGGTGAAGTTGTTCTACAGTATTTTTGTGTTCATGACATAATTAGGATCCTGTCAGCACATCAGTCGTACACTGATGAATACACATCTCACTTTCTTTGCCATTTTAAAACCTACTATCCTCACAGTGACTAGTGACTACTGCACTACAACCTGACATGACCACATGCATACTTCTTTAGAATTTCAACTGCTGTCCTCCAGGATAATTTATTATTATTTATTGCAAACTTAATTCAAAGAGCTTCCTTCGACAGCTATTATTTATTATTTTAAATGTCCCTAACATACAGTGCACTGAATAATATTCCATCTGGATAGCCTCTTTCTTTAGCTGGAAGTTTCATCATTAAATATTGTTTAGACACCTATCAAGCAGAGATATCAAACCCTTTCTAGAGTAAGTAGTCATCACCTAAAGAAAAAAACTTTAGCAGCTTATACCCTGACTGCAATTAGGAAGAAATTAAGTTTGAGATACAAACAAGCCTGGAAATATGAAGGGTCAAATGAACACTGTTTGAACATTATACCAAATTCTTCTATTTGTTTAATCTTCTTTAATTCATAGAAATCTTCAAACCTTGGTCACACTAATAATAGTTTTATATCTATAACATATATACTTCATTCCTAAAATAACTTGCTCATCACACATATGACAACACTGCACAGTGAAGAACACATATTTTTACACACAAAATACCTTGAAATGAGCTGTAGCAAACAGACACTGAAAATAAATTCATGCCAAGGAAATGTTAGAGGTTCCTTGATTTTTTCACATTATTAGAAATGTTTAGAATTGTTGTAGCTTTTTGTCAAATTTTATACCTTTTTACTTTTCACTGATTTTCATAAGGAAAATAACACAGCTCAACTTATTAAATTTTTTGTTACTTTTTGTAGGTGAGTCAGGAGTAATATTTCAATTGCAATCAAATTTTTCAGCATAAAAAAACCAAATCCCTTGATTATCAATGAATATTTCTCTATAGTAAGTACTCATTTAGTCTGGAACACAAGAGAGAGAAAATCACTGAATAACCGGATAATTTCAGCAGTAATTTTTATAATTATATCCTGGGCAACAATGAAATTGAACATCTGAACTTAGCCCAGCAGCTTAAAACCTACACTTCAAAAAACATCGCCTTGCCTACCTCTTGCACATAAATCATAGAGTGCCACCTTGCCTGTGCAGCCCTTACTTTCTCAACTGCTAAAAATTGCTGGCATCATTAACTCACTTCATAATATGCTATTTCTCTTTCTGCCGAACCTGTCATCACCTCATTTTCTCCTGCATGCCCCGGTTTGACAGATGCAGTTGCAGTAACACTTTTCCAGTTTTTGACTTATTCAGATTCTGCTATATTGCCAGCTTCCTCCTGAGAGCGCTGCTGGATCAGGAGCCTGCTTCCTATGCTTGCACACAGAACTAAAGCAGAGTTCCAAGCACCACAAGAACTGCAGTACTGTGTCCTACAGTTCGGCTGCTTATTTCCAACTTAACACATGCTGTGCATATTTATCCATGATTTACAGAAACAACCGACTTTTCCAAGGGAAATGCATACAGCCCACATTACTGTGGTCTAGACATCTCTGTCTCATTGGCAAGGATAGGGAACACATCCACATTCCACACAGAACATTACACGTAAAGTACATTCACAGCTTCTGAAAAATCAAGCAGATTTTTATTCCGTGTTGTTTGTATGTGCCTGATTTTTAAAGCTGGTGATTACAGCTATTTTTATGTGTACTTTACAAAACCTTGTATAAAATTGGCATATAAAAAATAATGGGTTTCATTTTTCTTTAAAAATAAATTTTAAACAGAAAACTATAGTGGTGATTGCAGCATGGCTAGATTCATATGGAACCCTATCAAAGTAATGAAACTGCTGATACAACATTACTTCAATAAGGAATTTAAGGGGATTTAATTAACAGCACCCCCCATACCCCCCATTTCTAGAAAATATTATGATAAAATAAATTTCTTGATATTGTTAGACCATATGCAATTTTGTCTAAAAGCTACTCATAAAAATATGAAGCAAATTAATCCACCTGAAAAATCTAAAAATGTAGTTATCAGTATCAAGTTGGGGTGCCTGTAGAGGGATCTGTCAAATTCTAGTCAGCTCCTTCCACTTCAATACTTTAGAAGTGGTCAAAAATTACTATACTGATACAACGTACACTATACTTACAGGTAAATGTACAGGGTAGACTTTGTCTCTGAAGAATATACTGTAGTTTACTCTTTTGCAAACCACACCGTTTCTACTACCTTGTCCCCTCACCCCTGCTAAAAAAGAAACCCTATGTCTTATAGTAGCTGTTACTTCTCTCAAGCGGCTGAGTGTTTAATTGCATATAAACACTGTTCCAATGTGTGGCTCATACAAAAGTATCTGCAATCACAATCTGTAAAATAACCCAAACGTGGCTGCAAAAAGAAACCGTTGTCATAAATTGCTGTTATCTTCTTAACACTTGTCTTTGTTTTTAGTCTGCTTTTATTTCTAGTCTAGCTAGGATCCTAGAATTATTTCTGTGTAATATCTGCCAATTCAATTAACGGTCTGTTTACTCCCTCTTCCAGATCATTAATGAAGATGTTAAATAAAACCAGTTCTAACACTAATCCCAGGGTGCCTTGGCAGACATTTCTCCTCACAACATAATTCATCACACCCTTTGTTTGGAGATGACTTGGATGATATAGCTGATGTAAAAGAACGCTGCCCACCTGCTTGGCTATGTTATCTACAGTGAACACATTACACCAATTACAGGAAAACTTCACTGATTTTATTTGCTTCTTGCTGCAAACCAGAAAATGAAGAGTGTTGACAAGATTCTAGAGAAGAATTCTAAACGTTTTGGTTCCTGATACCTCAAAGAGAGTTCAGCAACCAGATCTTTTGAGAAGATTCAAAACCATCAACTCCTAAAACAAAGCAACTTATTTTATGAAAGTGCTCCCAAACAAGAGCATATTAAGATGAAACTCAGCTTCCTTTGAATCTTTGATAACAAATTCTATTTAGCTGGAGTTGACCTTATATAAATTAATTTGTATAGAGACTTCTACAGATGGAGAATTCTCTAGATAATTTTCCACCCCAGATAATGATCTATGTAAAGTTGTTACTTACGTGTATCACCAACTGCTTTTCAGTTGTTTAATCTCCTGGTGTAGTTTTCCTTGCCGGCAAATCAGCATGCAGATGATTAAAACAAGGTCTTTCCCCTTTTGAAAAAAATAAATAAAAAAATAAGAGTTTCAATAGATTTTATTCTATTTGTATAAATAATCTTTATATAATTTCAATAGTGGAAGCCATAGTGGAAGCTTCCCACTATTACAAAAAGAGTACAGGGACTCTACTTTTTAAAACAGCAGTGTGCTTTAGATATTATTTATGTTATTTGTGGATATAAATCCTATAATTGAGTTTCTGATGTCCAGAAAGTGGTTTTGTTTTATTCTATGAAGTAATTTCAGTTTCCTTCATCAGATTCTCTTTAGTATTAGATTAATCTTTCCCTAGTTACTCTAGTGTCTAAAACCTATTACAGTCATGGCACTTTTATTCACTGATTTATACAGCCTCTTTTTTAAAAAAACTTCATAAGATCTGATTTTAAACGGGTAATAGAACAGGTACAGTCTTATCAATGACCCTCTTTTATGTGTGATGGACCACACTCTAAATTTAAAAAAAAAATCTCACCATTATCACCATCAATCTGCATGAGGGAACCAAAGCCAAAGGCTGATGTACAATAGAGAGAGTTCAAAATACCTGAAGGCAAAAGGAATAAATCATTCATAGTATTGCAATGTTGCCAACCCTTACACTGAAAAAGTGCATCCTAAAAAAAGGTTTTGTCCTTTTTGAACTTTCCAGTACTCCTGTCAAACCTCTTCCTCCTCAAGTTCTGTCAGGTTATACTCTGCCAAATAACCTTGTTGCCAAAGCAACCTTCTCCCCACTTTACAAAAGATCAGAAACTTTTTTGCACAGAAGCCCATGGCTTGCTGCTGTAGCAGTTTAATCAGCAGCAACAACTGTTTGACAGTGCTCTGCCAACAGTTCTTAGATACAGTATTTCATTATCAGGACAGGGGAGGAGGGGAAATAAAGTCTGAGTTGGCAGCATGTGCATGACACGATTAGGAATTTGTTTGAGTAACGAAGACTTTCACACACAATTCAAAACCACAGCAAGAGTAATCTGGCTGATGAAGAATGTAGGTCTTAGACTCACAGGAAACAATCAGTTTGGAAGAAACCTCTGCTCAGCAAGTCCCACTCAAAGCCAATATTCAAAGTGAGATCAGGTTCCATAGGGTTTTACCCCCATGAGTACTTTCTTAATATGGAGATTTCACATGCACCTCGGACAACCTACTCCTGTTCTTAACCTCTTTTCATTAATTTATCTTCATTTTTTTAATAGAAAAATATTTCCGTTCCTGAACATGTTGCATTGCCTCTTATTCTTTTGTGAGCCTCTGAGAAGAGCCTCTGCATCCTTAACTTTCCTTTTTCTTAAGGAGGTGAAGACAGAAATCAGAAAAGAATAGAAAGCCGTGCCTCTCCTTTCTGCTAAGCAAACACTGCTTTCTCAGGGTCTTGCCATGTAGCTCCTAAACATACTGGTAAAACTCGGCTGGACTTGCTTTAGTTCGTCAAAGTCTTCCTAAGGTGAGAAATCCAAAGCTGCAGGTGTGGAGTCCAGGTGTGGCTTCCTGTGGTATAACTGAGCAGAACCCATCGCTGCCCGTGATGTAACTGAGCGGAACCCGCGCTCCCGTGATGTAACTGAGCAGAACCCATCGCTGCCCGTGATGTAACTGAGCGGGACCCGCGGCTCCCCGTGATGTAACTGAGCGGAACCCGCGGCTCCCCGTGATGTAACTGAGCGGAACCCGCGGCTCCCGTGATGTAACTGAGCAGAACCCGTGGCTCCCGTGATGTAACTGAGCAGAACCCGCGGCTCCCCGTGATGTAACTGAGCGGAACCCATCACTGCCCGTGATGTAACTGAGGCCGGAACCCGCGGCTCCCCGTGATGTAACTGAGGCGGAACCCGCGGCTCCCCGTGATGTAACTGAGCAGAACCCATCGCTCCCGTGATGTAACTGAGGCCGAACCCGTGGCTCCCCGTGATGTAACTGAGCGGGACCCGCGGCTCCCCGTGATGTAACTGAGCGGAACCCGTGCTCCCGTGATGTAACTGAGCAGAACCCGCGGCTCTCCGTGATGTAACTGAGCAGAACCCATAGCTCCCGTGATGTAACTGAGGCGGAACCCGTGGCTCCCGTGATGTAACTGAGCAGAACCCATCGCTGCCCGTGATGTAACTGAGCAGAACCCATCGGCTCCCCGTGATGTAACTGAGCAGAACCCGCGCTCCCCGTGATGTAACTGAGCGGAACCCGTGGCTCCCGTGATGTAACTGAGCAGAACCCGCGGCTCCCGTGATGTAACTGAGCAGAACCCGCGGCTCCCGTGATGTAACTGAGCGGAACCCGCGGCTCCCGTGATGTAACTGAGCGGAACCCGTGGCTCCCGTGATGTAACTCAGCAGAACCCGCGGCTCCCGTGATGTAACTGAGCAGAACCCGTGGCTCCCGTGATGTAACTGAGCAGAACCCATCACTGCCCGTGATGTAACTGAGCGGAACCCGCGGCTCCCGTGATGTAACTGAGCGGAACCCGCGGCTCCCCGTGCCATGACCAAGCAGAACCCGCGGCTACCGGAGCCCGCGGCGTTGCCGTTCTCCCGCATGGCCACACGGGCTCGCTGCAGGCCCTCGATCCCGTGCCCGCGCTCCCGGTGCCCGCGCTCCCGTGCCGCGGGCCGCTCCGCCGCCGCACAAACCCCCGGACAGCGCTTGTGGAGAGGGGTTATTCCACCCCAGGAGCTGGCCTGTGAAACACAGACATCCTCTCGCTTCTGTACAAGGCCAGGATTCTTTGTTTAGACTTTCCTCGCATCAGAAAATACACTACATCAATTCACTCTGAAACCCAGCAAGTCATTTACCAATTCTCCTCCTTGAGGCTCACGTTTGTTTTCTTTTTTTGCTTCCTTCTAAACCCTTGAGAAAAGAAGAAGAAGGAAAAAAAAGCATCTTGGCTGGCTCTTCTTTGCTTTCCTGGCTTGAAAGCCAGCAATGAAATGAAAACCTCAGCTGCAGTAATGATATGCTGCCTCCTTCCAGCCAGGAGGAAAAATCTTTTTTGAATCTCCACAAGGACAGGCAGAAATTCATAAAGAGCTAAAGCTTTTTATCCTACATCAAAACTGTCTCTAGCCTTTACCAAACTCAGCAAGATCTATC
Organism: Luscinia megarhynchos; assembly: GCA_034336665.1. Classification (NCBI taxonomy): domain Eukaryota; kingdom Metazoa; phylum Chordata; class Aves; order Passeriformes; family Muscicapidae; genus Luscinia; species Luscinia megarhynchos. Next base: position 34,363,825 of record CM067566.1, on the reverse strand, counting down.
CTTTCCTTCCAAACCGTTACCCTTGACTAAGGCTCAAGAATAAAGTAGTGTTTGTAAGTTCTCTGGGACAGTCAGGAATCTGGACATCACTTTTGGGTAAAACGAGTACTTTGGAAGACAAAAATAGAAATAAAGTTCATAAAAGGGGACATTCACATAACTTTCATTAGCCAATTTGAGTTCTGTTTTCCATTCTTTCTTGCTGATAGGGTTGCAAGTAATAAATATATGTATGGAAGGCATCCAGTTTTGTTTAATTCACTGGCATTGTCTGAGGAGCAATGAATCATGTCAGAGATTTAAAGGGATTAGTGATAGAGAAGAGTGTAACCTTTCTTCCAATACAACAGCTGTTCTGAAAAATTTCCATAATAACAGTTGCTTTTAATTATATAAAGAATCACAAAGCCTTTTTAGCTTCATATCAATAATGCAGCTTTGATTCAAAAGTTGCTAAAGAGATAATCCTCAGCCTTTTTTGTCAGGGCCAGTTCGTGAATAGCAATTATTTAAATCCCAATGTCGTTTTTTTTTTTTTTTTTTTTTTTTTTTTTTTTTTTTTTTTTTTCCAAAGGAAGGAAAGAATGGCCTCTATTTCCTTGGAACTTGGACTGAAAAATTACAAACAATGCTTGGAAAACATTATTCTCATAAGAGTATTTCAAGAAATGCAACTGATGCCTGATGCCTAAAAGGACACATGTAAAATAAAAGGATCAAAAGTATGGCACAGATATGAGAAGAAAAAAATATCCTAAAATACCTAGTCATTTTAATAAAATAAAATACCTAGTCATACCTAAAACATTACTGATAAGAATAAATCATAAATATCTCTAGAATTGGTGTGTTTTATTAAAGAAGGATTATTTTTAGTAATTTTCAAGGGCTCCCTGCCAAGTTAGTAAAAATTGCATTTCTTTATCTTCCACTCTTCCTGCTTCTCTCTGTGATTAAGTACTGGCCTCTGACTGCTTAATGCTTATTCATTCCTCATTTTCTGGGCAGATCACTAGTTTGTGAAGATAATTAGAGACCCCTGCTATTCCTTCTAAGCCTTGAATCTTCAGACTAATTAAAATGGAGTGCTGCATATACACATGTAGCTGATAAAGGCTTATAGCAAGGTGCTAAGAATCATACTATTCGTGTCACAAAAAGAAAAGTAAAAACTCACTGCATCTGCCAGGATGGAGCAACATTTTTGCTATGGTTATCTTTCGAGGTTTAAGAATAGCATCCTTCAATTTAGTACACTCATTGAGACACTCCAAACCAAGTGCTACTCCCTTGCTTCCCCTTTCCCTCCCTTCCCACTCTGCAGAGGCTGGAGAGGAGAACTGCAGGCACAAAAGGCAAAGATCATGCATGGATTGAGGTATCAATTTACTGGAAATAGCAACGAGATAAGAAAAAAACCCAGCAACAATATTAAAAGCAAAAGCTTGCAAGAGAGAGAGAGATTCACACACAAAAATGGGACCAGTAGCACCCAAGTGCTCCCTCCAGGGAGGGACTGGCACCACGCTTAGTCGAGCAGCAGGGGCCTCTTCTCCCTAGGAACAGTCCTTTCCACCCACCCCTGGCAATGACCTGAGGTGGTAGACAATGACCTCTGGGTCCTAGCCATGCCCCCTCCCAGCTACTGCAAAAATTAACCCAGTCCTGGCCACAACCCTGACATTCTCACTGTATTTTGCCCAGTCACATATCAATTATTTTTTTCTATTATTACAGCTTCATGAATCTTCTAATACTATCTATGCTTTTGAACAAGTATTAGCCTAATATTTTCCAATATGGCATTAAAGTATAACATTCAACATTGAAGGAAATATGGTAAATTCTTCATCAGGATTGTATTCTCCTAAGTTCTTTTACTTTTCCTTGAGGTGTTAATCTTTAATGTAAAACATGCAGCAAAAGTTAATACACCTCAGAGTAAATGCAATATAGGCAAGAAGGCTACAAAGAATTTTTCTGCCTCTCTCCAGGTACCAATTTTCTCCTTTCATCTATTCTAGCATGTAGATAGCCTAGAGGCAGTGCTGGACACTTTATCTTAAAGATCTTCAAGTCTTTACCATTTGAACAAACTACTGTGAGCTCTAAATCTTTTCTCCTCCAGACAAGTGTAGTAAGTTTTATTTAATTTGGGACGAGCCAGTATCAACAAAAAAGGAAAACTACTGGTGCTGAATTGTGTCTCAAGATGCAGTAAAGTTATGAGTAGTGTTAATAAATTGCTAAGAATATTGTCTGTACCCATCCCATGAATATCCAGCTTCAGTAAGATTTGCTATCCCCACCCTGAGGCAGTTGCACATTGCTGTCATATTGTTTCTTCAAATGAAGTTAAACTATGACTATAAATTAGATTGTGGCGTTCTGAATGGGTAGAGGCATCTATGCTGGCAGATCTGAGAATCTAAAACCAACAGGAGTATGTGTCTGGAAAGGGAGTAAGAACCTTTAAGGAGTTATAGTTTTCAGTACAAACTTACAAAGTAACTTTTTTCTTTTCCAATTTAATTTTCCAAACTGATTTCTGATTTTAAGTAGGGTCTGAGTCTGTTCTACTCCAATACTAATCTATAATTTAATAATTGCAAGAGATCTTTTCTCCTTTGTGTATAATATTTTAAGAAGAAACATTTAGGAAAGAAATTTGAAATGCATCATTTGTGTACAACAGTGAGCATCTCTGAATAATTTAATTTATTTTTTTATCTTTTTCTCCAGTTTTGCTTTCTAACACAAATATCTCTCACTTAACTAAACTCCCAGCTTAATATAATCAGTGAACTTGCTGAGAAGACATTCTATTCCTTCTGCCAAGTCTTTTCCTTGGAAGCTAACTTTGTGCTATAGGCAACTATATCCACCTAGAACATGGTCATGAATCAAGAGCTGATATCATTTTGTGTACACCTCACACATAGGTGGAATTGTTTAACTACCTCTACACATCTTGTTTTTGGAGTGTGCTCCAAGAGATGTAATTTCTTGTATATGGTCCCATGGTCAGCTTGAATATAAATATGCTGAGGAGTGTAGACTCACTTGGACAGGTCTCTGCAAGTCTTTCTCCTGCTTGATTAAAACAGTCACACAAGAATGAATATATCTAGGTTTAAAGCACACCATATGGTTTGAACAAGCATGTTGGTTGATCTGGTGTCACCAAAGGAACTACCATTTTCAGTGGGTTACTAGCTACTCTGATGGACAAAGAAGAGGAATCCTTTAGCACAACATTTCAATTAAAAAAACAACAAAAAAAACCCCAACAAAAAAGTAGATGGATACTAAATACCTAAGAATATAACTTATTAATAATGCCATTAAGACACAGATTCACTTCCAACAAGTCAAAATTAAATTCATAATCTCAAAAGCCCCTGCCACAATTAAATGCAAGATCACAGCCTTAGATCAGAATATCCTTCCAGAGGTAATTCTATTACAAAATGTAAAGTTTGAGATAGTTTGAGATAGCTCAGAAGTCATATGTTGAAAATAATATTTGGTAATTCCAGGCTAATGTAAATTATTAAATTAAATCTATCACCTTGGTGATAGTCACAGCTCTAGTGAAAAACAAAGCATGTTATGCAAAGAAAAAGCATTCTGGTAAGAGGAACAGCTCAGAACAGTGTCTTTTCTAGTCTACTGCATACTTTCTCAGGACAGCTCTAGGATCAATTTTCTCCTCTTCCCAGGGGAAGGAGGCACCACTGATCAGATTGCTACAGCAGCTTAAAGAACCTGCCACATTCTATTTTTTTTAGGGAAAAAAAAATTACTTTGCTTGGATTTCTAACCAAAGGAGCTGTTTCACTGCTATGAATCCAGACTGCAGAGGCATCCAGGAAAGTCCATTGGCACTTCCAGACAGTACCTGGCTCAGCACACAACTGAGTCATGTTCTCTGACATAACTCTCCCCTTACACTGTGTAAGGGAAATAGGTGACTGCTTGAAGGTTCGCAGCAGGAGGAACTACCATTATTCCTTGTGTGGCTAATGGAGAGAGAGACCTAATGAAGCCCCTGCTCTAAATCACTGTCTGGTGAGGTGCCTACCTATTGCCACTGATTACACAGAGAGTTCCCTTTCCATTACCTTAGATATATAGTACAGTCGATGGACCTCAATTATCACTGAATTTTAGGGAGTGTGAATAGCTTGCCTGTCGCTTTTAAATCATAACTCCCTCTTGTGGATTTAACCCTATGGTCTGAGCAGCAGAAAAATTCAAATTTAAGAGATTATTTCCACGTCACCCCCCCTCCCCCCCTTCTCCCACCAAGGTCCAAGAAATTAATACAGTATGAAGGTCTCTTTGGAAAGAAGTATGATCTTCGGTGCTTGAAAGCAATCCATATCAAATTCCTGAATGAAAATGGTAAAATTACTCTGCTAAAAACTAAAATGTCAAACTAGTCCAGGTTTTTAAAGGTGTTGCATTTTTTTATCTCCAGGGAAATCAAAGGTTGCTATAGAGATAAAAAGCTGCCTTTCCTAAAAGAGTGGTGTCTTGTTTACAGCCAATCAGCCATTGACAGGTGAACATGTCATACTCTTAATCACTACCCAGGGAAAATCTGGCAATATTGTGACAATATAGAAAAAATAGTAATTTTTTAAAATATAATTGCACACATAATTAAGCATTTTAGGGTTTTTTGCATCCTCTATCTGTCTAATTCTAGAGCATGTCCCCTCTGGAAATTTCGAGTACAATATATACTTCTATAAGTATTTTTCTTTCTTCTTTAGTATATGAGCTGGAGCCCTAAGAATATGCTTATCTGTGACTAGTTTTCAATAGGTAGAAATCAGGTCAGAACTACTAAGTCTAACTACCCCTTTTACTTCCAAACCATTAATCCATTTTGAGCACAACCTCCATGTTCAGTGAGAATGGTACATAAGTTGTAGCATTTTAGTATGGCTGTAACAATGAAATAAATGCAAGAAACTCTCCTACTAAAGCTGTTATTCACAACTTGGTTAATAATTTTATATTGATACTTCACTGCAGTTCCCAAAGAACCTCCTTGATCTCCATCTTTACAGTAACTGCCAAACACTCAAGGCATTATTTATTTTCAGATAACTGACAGAAAATAATTTGACTATGTGTCTATATCAACTTTGCATGACCCTCAAAAACCACTGACAAACCAGGAATTTATAACCGAATGCATTTCTTGGACAGTGCAACTATTTGGATTAATTGCATTAAGAGACTTAATTTTGAAGGATTTGGGAATGCTTTTACAAGGTTTAGGAAGGATTTCATTGAGATTACATGATGAGCAATTTTGAGTGTGCTTAACTGTTCACATTAACTCTCTAGGCAACCACGAAACAGATCAGTCATCCAATTATTAATTCTTAGCCAAGATTTTGTCACCATAAAGGGAATATCTTTGTAGTTCAAGCAACCAGTAGAAAAAAAACTCCTATGGTTTAGCAAGGATCTCAGTGCTGATGTTCTTTGTATGCTGGATTTGAACAGAGTATGCTTGTATTCTGCATATTTCTGTTCTCTTGTGTTGCCTTGAGAAAAAATGTAATTTTCCTACTTGATCGAAAATGTTATTTAAGTCAGTCTATATTTAAATTGATCTATATTTTCCATATGATAATATTCCTTGCCAAGACGATTTCAAAGCTCTATTAATTGCAAATTTAACTTAAGTATTTAAATTGAGCACCCATATCCTAAGATTAATATATTAATTCAAGGGAGAAAATCTGCATAAACTAAAAAGTTTTAGCAGTTGGCTGTATTTAAACAAATTAGCCACATCAATTTCATGCCAAATGTCCTGTTACATGAGCTGGGACAACAAGACAGAGAATAAGGGCTTCTATGTAAATTCTGGGAAACCGAATTTAAAGAAGAATTGCATCCTTTTTATAATTCTGGGAAACCTGAAGTTTTAGAAAGAAATGCACTTTTCTGTGTTTTAATTTTTTTTCTAATGATATCCCAACTGCAGTAATATACCAAAATGTGAGTGCCCAATGCTGAGCACACTGTTCTGTTGTATGCTATTATCTGAAGGTAAATATGCAAACTCACAAAAAACCCAAGAAACAAAGCCTGCAAACACCATTGGGAAAAATAACAGAGGCAGCTGTGCACAGAGCTCCAAGAACACAGGACAAATTTATGAGCATATTGAGTAGATTTACTCAGTTTTTGTTTTAAAAATAGAGTACCTATTAGAGCACCTTCTACTGCAGATAATTTGTCTTATTTTCTATATCAATTAGTGTACAGAACCGTCTGGTTTTGTTCATGCAAAGGCAGAAAGGAAGTAAAAAAAATTGTCAAATGTTAAACTTACACTAGAGTGAGATTTATTTGATTGTTTGGGGTTTTTTTGTAATTTGCACATTTAATTACCTGTGGGAGAGATTCTTGTGGACATTGGATTTTGCAAAATCAAAACCAGGTGTGAACAACTACTGATGGAATTACCTGCCAAGAAATGTTAAATTCTAATACAGAACTCTGGAATAAATTTAATGAAGTTTTAATTTTTTTACATTTAAAACTTTCCTTGTATCTTGAGAATTTCAGTGTTGAAACTGAATGCAGCAACTGAGATTTCCTGACTCAAGGAAACACTTCCACAAAAGCAGCTAAGGCAATTCTATTTGGGACTCTGTAAAACACAAACAGCTGTATATTTCTCACTTGGCTACACTATTAGATCACTAAAAAATTGCATTAGCAATAATATTGCCCAACAACTGTTCTTTATTCAGCTGTTGTCATTTAGGTACTTTTACCTATAAACTATGTGATTTAGAGTTCAGCACTGGTCATTTGCTTCAGAGTATAGAACAGTCAGACCGGTATATTAAAGTGCTATTTCCTCTCTTCCCTCTGTTGCAAAAATATTATTAAATGTTTTTTATTATAGCAAAGAAATTTCCCAAATGTTTGTCACCACCAAACACTTCATTATGACAGATTGTGCACAGCTTGTGCATACATGGAATTCAGCTTTAAGTGGACTAAAAGTGCATACAAAAGGTGTGCTAGTGCAGAATCTCTGGTTATAATTCATGTACACATGTAGAAAAATGGCTAGAGAACCTAATTAATGGTTACTGTTGGAACTTCTGATCCATCTGCAGAATTAGATGTGGAATTGAAAACCCAGTCTGCTGTAACACACTGCACAAACCATCTACTGAAAAATATCCAGCTACGAAATGAAATCCATTATTATGAAAAACATTATATTTGCCTGCCAAGTGGCAGGAACTATTGTCTGTACTTTTAAGGTACTTTAAATATTAACATAGAAACCCGAGTTATGTATCAATTTCTAATTGCTTGAAAGAACAGTAAGGCAGAATTCTAGAGCAGCCAAAAAACCACTATTGCATGCCATTTTTTAACATTGCCAATTTCTGACTCGTGAGCTTAATTCTCTGACTAAGAATTGCCTTATTGCCTTGATACTAAAAGATCACTGCAAAAACGCCACTGAGAAAAAGGAAAAAGACATTTGCAACAAGAGTAGCACACCCCAGCTTCAGCAGAAAATGTTAATTATACTTTATTTCAACAAATATCACTTAGCCTGATTTAGTACTCGCAGGAAAAATACATTTTGATAGTACCCAGACAGAAGAGTGGATATGGCTGTGTATATAAGAAACAACATTGAGAGTTTTTAACCAGTGTGAGTATTGCCTCACAAGCTGGGCATTAGGAAATGCTGTCTAATGTTCTACCTTGCAATCCAAATTCTCGCAATTTTCTTAGAGCTCGCAGAGTTTATTACGCGTGTTCGTACTTCAAACCCGGCGGGTAAAGGAGTCTTTTACTTCTGTAAATCTGGTCTGACTGCAGAAACCTATTAAGTACCGACTTCTTAAAAGCTGAAATTAATTTCTGACTGTGGATTAAGTCTTGAACGAAGACGCAAGTGGGAGGTACCAAGAGCACGTTGGAGGCAGCAGACGCTGCTATTCGGAAGGAAACGAACAGGACGCGGCGGGCGGAGCCGGGGCGGCCGCCCCGCCCTCAGGCGAGCGGGAGATTCGAAGGGCGGCCATGGTGGAGGGCCCGGGCTGCGCGCTCTGCGCCGAGCGGCTGCGGGCGCGCCTGCGCCGCGGACAGCGCGTGCGGGCCGCGCGGGGCGGCGCGGTGAGGCGCGGGGACAGACACGGCCCGGCCACAGGGACGGGGACAGGGACAGACACGGCCCGGCCACGGGGACGGGGACAGGGCGGGGGGACAGACACGGCCCGGCCACAGGGACAGGGACAGACACGGCCCGGCCACAGGGACAGGGACGGGGCGGGGGACAGACACGGCCCGGCCACAGGGACAGGGACAGGGGGACAGACACGGCCCGGCCACAGGGACAGGGACAGACACGGCCCGGCCACGGGGACAGGGACAGGGACACGGCCCGGCCACAGGGACGGGGACAGGGCGGGGGGACAGACACGGCCCGGCCACAGGGACGGGGACAGACACGGCCCGGCCACAGGGACAGGGGACAGACACGGCCCGGCCACGGGGACAGGGCGGGGGATAGACACGGCCCGGCCACAGGGACAGGGACAGGGCGGGGGACAGACACGGCCCGGCCACAGGGACGGGGACAGGGCGGGGGACAGACACGGCCCGGCCACAGGGACAGGGGACGGGGACAGGGACAGACACGGCCCGGCCACAGGGACAGGGACAGGGTACAGACACGGCCCGACCACAGGGACAGGGACAGGGCGGGGGGACAGACACGGCCCGGCCACAGGGACAGGGACAGACACGGCCCGGCCACAGGGACAGGGACAGGGCGGGGGGACAGACACGGCCCGGCCACAGGGACAAGGACAGTCCCCTGTGCCGCGGCTGCTGTCGTTGTGGGTGGTGGTTGCTGTCATCCGCGAATAGTGGCTTTATTCTTCCTTTAAGTTGTGAAATATTTTTACCAGCAACATAATAGGTCTCGGCAGGTCAGGTAAAGTGTAAAGGCGATGCTGAAGCTGTAGAAACAGGAGATTTGAGGAGTAATGGAGGAAAGGTTTTGGAATTGCTAGTGTTCACTTAAGATAAATTTCAAAATACCATGTTGTTTGAGGAAACGCTAAATGCAAGGAAAATTATTCTAATCTTAGTTTATTCATAATCTCCTCAGTCTAGGCATGTCCCAGCATGTCCATGCTCTTTAAGGTCCCTTCCAAACCAAGCCATGCTGTGATTGTAGTCTATGTGAAACATGAGAAAGGTGCACATTAATCTGCAGAAAGGGGAATTTTACTTCTATAATTATTTTTTTAATGAAATTTTAATTAGACCAAGTATTTAAATAAAGAATGTGACATTTGCTTTCAGTGTACACAGGTTTTTGTCCTTTCAGTGACAGCATAAAATAGTTCACTAGTATAAAGCTGCTGGGACTCATGAGACCTTGTAGCAGAAGGAGAAATCAGGGTATCAGTAAGCAGGCCTTGGCTGATGAGTGTGTAGATACTGTCCTCTGGTTTGATTACAGAGGTATCTTTTTTTCTATACCTCGTTTTTATCATCTTTAAAGAGACTGTGTGTTACTTGTGTCCCAAGAAAGTATATTTGATGTCTCCAGGCAGAAGGTTGGGGAATTTTTAGTCACTTTCAGTGTGTATGAATCAGTGTAGGAGTTTGTGATGAAGCACAGAGCAATAGTACTTCAGTGAAACAATTTAGGAAAGAATGTGGTTGAAAACACATCTGTCTAAGATATGTTTTAAAATTAGTCTTTATAGGTTAATATATTTCGGGACAGATTTTTGAAGTAAGGAGTTATACTCCTATGCTCTTTTCAGAAAGAAACCTCACTCCTTCGAATAGATTTGTTTTCATCACTGTATGCAGTAAAAGTCACCTCAGGGCAGCATCTATTCATTGGAAAATGACCAGCCTAAGGATTTCACAGGGGCTGCTAACCATGGCCAAAGCCTTGGCCACTGTTAAAGATTACAGTTCAGGAGAGTTTGTACTATGATGACTGTAAGGGTTTGCCTGATACCAAAGAGATATGAATTTAATTTCAAATATTTGAAAAGACAAGTTAGTTTTCCATCTCCTTCATTTCTTATTCTGGCTTATTTTAAACAAGCCTGAGTGGCTTAAAGTTAAAATAAACTTTGTTGTATGGCGACAGACTCCAATACTTTTATTGGAAAGCATGAATTGTTTACATGGGAGCAAAATTTTGCTATATTCATATTATGATAACAGACAAGGTAAATGATGTTATGCAAGAAATATTTTTATTTTCCTACTTGACAGAATAATAATCATAAAACTCTAAATGTGTATAATTGATATAATGGTAATGATACAGTGGGAGACTGCATGTAGAGTAGCTCTGAAATGTCACTAACTAGCAGAAGCCTGGCTGATTTGCCAGAGTTGCTTTCATACATATTTGCATTGGAATCGAGTGCTGCAATTGAAGCACTGATATGTATATCTGCCCTTGCAGTCAGGGCTATGGTGACACTGCTTCTGCTGCTTGCAGATTTCAGCAGGGTCTGAAGGGACCCTCAGGGTGTGAGTCAGGGGGACCTTCACAGGCTGAGAAAAATGGGCTGGTAGAAAGTCAAGTTCAACATTTGCAGGACTTGCAGAATCCTGGACTTGGAACAGAAGAGTGTCATGGAACAGCACAGTTCTGGCTGCTGCTCAGATGGGAAATGGCTCTGCATCAAAAAAGGACCTAGGGTCCTGTAAAAGCTGAGTCCATGTCACTAGCATGCTCTTCCAAGAAGAGGGACAGCTCCATGCTGGGCTCTGCAGGTTGAAGAGAGTGATTTTTTACCTCTGGTCAGCACTTGCAAGGCTGCACCTGAGTTTCCAACTCCCCAATAATAACATACTAGAGTGAGTCCTCTGGTATGATTAGCAGGATGAAGCACATGGTGTGCAAGGAGAAGCTGATAGAACTGGGGTTTTATTGCTCTCCTCAGCTACCTGTAAGGAGGCTATGGAGGAGACAGAGCCAGGCCCCTGTTGGATGTGCAGAGTGGGTGAGAAGCAGCAGATGCAGGTGACAACAGGAGAAATTCTTGTTAGGTATTAGGAAAAAATTTCCACTGCAACAATGGTCAAGCCATGGAACAAGCGCCCCAAAGAGACTGGAGTGTCCATCCCTGGAGCTTCTCTGAATTTGACTGGGCCCTGAATTCTGCTTTGACCAGGTGTTTGGACCAGATAACCTGTAGACATCCCTTACAATTTCAATGTATTTTCATGTGCTAAGCAAGCAAATATGACTGCTTCAATCTCACATTTATCTCATCCTCTAGTAGTGTCCCTCCTGCTGTTCACCTGCTTCTGAGATTAGACTTTAAACTAGTAGGAAGAGAGAGATGTCTCTGTGGGCTCAGTGGAGGCTTTTCTGTAATACACAATGCACTATGCAAAATACTGAAAGCCTATTATTAACATTTGAAGAAGGATATAGATCTGAAAATGGCAGAATTGACACTGACATGTTTTTAGTATTCAAACTATCTGTTTATTTTACACCAGTCTGAAACTCTTATTATAAATTCATGACTCGAAGGAAAAAGCATAAAATTCCCTGATAAAAAAGATGTATTGTTTCAATTAGGGAAAAAAATTGAGTGAAGTTATGACAGCATTAGCAATAGTGACTCCTTCCTGGGTTAATAGTTCCATTGTTTTGGGTAGAATGCTTTGAGGAGAAAATAGTTAATGTTGTCCAAGTTGAAAAATTATTTCATACAGCTGCTTGCTGAATGTGTATGGGCGCTAGAATCTAAGCAGTGTAAATTCTCTAATCTTTGTGTGTGTGTGTGTACTCATTTTTCAGACTGCTGCAAGTAAAGAGAGAATCTCTGGTCATGATTTCCTTGTTGGACATATTTACAGGGGTGTGGAGACATTGGGAAAGGAACTTTTTATGTATTTTGATGAGAAAGCTTTGAGGTAAGTGAGAAAAAGGCTTCCTGTGTATTCAGACTGAATGCATTTGGGGGTTCATCTTGTTCTTGCTAATGGCACTTACAGAGATTTGAAAGTGTCACAGAGAAACTTCTCATCAGACTCTGTAGTACAGGAGTACTGGATATAGTCACATGTTCAGATAATTCACTGCTTTACTGCAAGATTAAGGACAGTTATTTATTGACATGCTTTGTTTCAAACAGGAGGTTGCATTTCCTGGAGACAAAACAGTTACAGTGCATGCAGTGCATTCAGATGCCTGCAATATTGTGTTGCACTAAATAATTCTAAAGGCTCACCCTTTTACTTTAAAACAAGAAATCATAAATTCCTTACTATTAGTTCTCATTGAATTACAGATCCTAGGTTTAATTAGCATGCCTTTTCTGTTTGTAATTAAAAGATTTCTATTTTGCCCTGTTTCAGGGACATCAAAGGTAATAAAACATTTTAGAATTAAGTTTTATAAATTTCTTACTGCTTTTGAATGTAAGTGTATAATGATGATTCAAGTTTTTTTTTCAAGTCATGAACTGAGAAGGTACTAGGATAGGTAATAGTTGTGTTTCTTAAAGTTCCTTTTAAACAATATACTGGAGCTTGGTAAATTAAACCATCAGCTATTAAATTGAATGAAAAATAATTTTCTGGAAGCCTTTAGTGCATCATCCTTTGTTAGCAAGATGGAAGAGTTTGGTTTAAAAAGAAATTTGTCTAGATTTAAAAATAAGTTTGGCTAGTTAAGCCTGTGCAGTTCTACTCATGGCACTTGAGAATTGAAAATGGCTGTTGAAGATAAGTGATTGAAACAACTATATCACCTGAACTGACTTGTAGAAGAGTTTTGGAAAGACTACAGGTTTTTAAGTAACTCATAGCATTAATTTTTTTCATGTTTTAAAGAGTTAACTTTAAGAATAGACTTAATGACATGTTGTCATAGCCCATCTGTAAATATTGAAAAAGGCCTGTCCTTCCTGAAATGTAAGAAAGCTGGACTTAAAGGAAATAGAGACCTGATACTGCATTTCTTTGGTCATTTATGTAGTTTAATCTGTTAAATCTTCTTGTAAGTACAAAATAATCCACTTTTTCTGATATACAGTATATAGTAATAGGACATTCCCTATATCTTAAGGTGTTTAGGACTTGATTGTACCAGATGAATTTGTAATAGATAAAATGTATGACATAATAGTCAGACTTGTCCTTTGCTCAGGCATAGCTCCTTGTAGAATATTTTATAAAACTTAGGACCTCTTAAAGCATTACTAATCTGTAAAATGAATGCTTGAAAGGGTTTGTTCTTCTACTTTGCCATCTGTTCATTTTTCAGTTTATTTATTTTATTAAATTTTTAATTGACTTGCAGGTTTTCCTTGGTTGTAGGCAAAGAAAAGCAGAAAACAACATATGGCAAATACTAATTACTCTGTTTATGGTGTTACTGGATATAGCTGCAATGTGATAACAGTGGTGGCAATATGGGGACTAAATTCTTTCTTTTGATACCAGGTGACTTCTGCTTGATTTAACAGAAAATTTTCTGGTCAAGTGGCCTCATTTCTTTCAGCCTCCCTGAAGGTTTAAGAGTCTGTGTTGGAAGATTAGCACATTAAGTGAAAAAAATTCTAAGTGCACCAGAAAATGGTGCTATTTGATGATCAGGTTTGACTTTTGTATAATGAATTATGAAGACTACTTGAAAACAGCTGTGTTTTGGAGGGGTTTTTACTTGGGGAGTATTCTTTCTTCTCTGGGAGTTGAGCACACTGTAAGCTAAGTTTGTTGCTGTGTGACTGGTAATGACTAGAATTAATGTGCATACATACTGACTTAGGTAAGGTTCACAATTCTAAAAATAAACTGGTGTAAGCTAGGAAACTGTGAAGTTAAAATACCTATAACAACTCTCTTTCTTTCCGAGGATTCACTTTGGTATGAATGGTTCCATGCACATTAATCCTGATGGAAGCAAAGACAGAAATGGAGCACAACCAGTTTTGGAGATACAGTTTATGGAGGAGACTGTTTGTTTCTGGGACGTGACAGTAGAGTATAGGTAAAGTAGAAACTAATGTAACAGTTTATTTCTTTTGATAACATTCTTTTAAGGTAAATGAAAAGTCATGTACAAATTAAGTACTTGGATTCTATGAGACAAAACTTTCTAAACATATATTTGTTGGTGTGGTAATTTAAGTTTGTTACTTTTGTATCAGAGCTTACATACAGTTATAGTTGTTACAGTAGTTGCATATATATATAGTATAGTATGTAGTACTATATATATACTATAGTCTGTAGTATACTATATAGTACTATACTAGTAGTTATAATGTCATTAGGTAGTGTCAAGACTGGGAATGAAAGTTGGATTTAATTCTATGCTTAGATCTATATGCTGAAGCCATTGACCTGTTAATTTCTATCCAAGTCTCATTTCTTAACAAGGGCAAGAAACAACCTGTCATGATTACTGGTGTCGAGTTTTTATGCTCCCAAGGCTGGGTTTTTATTTTTTCTTTTTGGAAGCAAATTTTTAAAATTTTTATCATTTTGATAATTTACATCAAGCAGATGATTATACCCATTAGCACTGTACTTCACAGTGCTAAAAGCAAACAACCGTGAGCTTGATTTTAAAATGATTGAGACTCTTGAGTGGAAATGGGGATGTAAATTCATGTGACATATATAAATATACCAAAAATTGCAAAACACAAAATCATATGTAAGCCAAGGCTTCTTGTAGTGTATTATTTTCAAATGATTACACTTATCCTAATAATATATATCTTAAAATATAAAATACATATATTTAAAATTTTGTAACTACTATGAATAATCTACTACTATAAATATCTATTACAGAATTATAATTGGGTCACTTGGTTAGAGTGTGGTGCTAAAATAATGCCAGGGTGGTGGGTTTGATTCCCCATTCACTTAAGGGCTGGATTTCATGATCCTTTTGGGATCCTTCCACTCTGAATATTCTGTAATTCTTTGAAATATAATATAGAAATATATTTTACATATATTATATATATATACACACATAAATGTCATGTTGTAACTAGTGGACCATGTTTGAGGGTCCAAACACATGGGCTTTCCATCTTGGAAGTAATTTTAAAGCAAGGAGCTGGCATATATTTTTCAAGCTAATATGAACAAAATGAAATGGTTTCTTGTATGTTGGACTAGATGCATGTTCCACGTGTGTATCATTGACCTGCTTTTGGAAGACATGTTAAATGGAATTTCTTTGCCACTTCCTGTCACTGGTATTTTCATGATTTCTATTATCTGCATATAATATTCTATTATAATGTGTTGTCTTTAAAACCACACTGCCATATTAGAATATATTTAAAATAAAAATTAATTAGTGTATTTTTCTGTTCCAGAAATGCAGCTGAGTGTGAGCAGAAAGTGAGGATGATGGAAAGTTTGGATGTCTCGTTCTCCAAAGTTTAGCTTCTCGAGAGCAGAACATGAGATTAAGCAGCAGAAAGCCCGAATGTTGTGTGATGTGTTACTGGATCAAACAGTATTACCTGGAGTGGGAAATATCATAAAAAATGAAGCACTGTTTGATAGTGGTCTTCATCCAGCTCTTAAGGTGGGTGAATGTCTCAAGATGATTTTTAGGGACACCAAAATATTAAGAATTTAAATGTTTAATTAATCATTAGAAAGAATAAATTTTAATTTTTTAAAATTAAATGTATTAATAATTAAATATATTAATAATTAAATATTTATTGAAAATTTTGCTACCTTCTTGTCTTTATTTTATAATCTGTAATTTCTTAAATTATTCTTAGACAGTAAATTAATGTTTTATCATTATAACTGGAGGGTTTTTGTCATAGCACTCCTTGGAGCTGATTAACTTTGGTATTCTAAGTCTGGCATCCTGTTATGCTACCATTAAACTGACAGTCCATAAATAAGGGACAGTGAAAAGTGCTCAGGTTTTTTTTTTGGTCATTTACTACCCAAAATAGTTTATGTGATGCAGTTGATGATTTTCACAGCTGCTTCTTCCATTTCTTATCCTGATAGCTGGCATAAATTGTTTTTTCTACCATTATTTACCATACTTTTTCTGTTTTAAGATCCTCAAGCATGTGTCTCCAAACTTTGATTGAGAAGATGATATTTGCAAAACAGAGATTACATAGAATGTAAATGAAAGCTGGTGAAGATTAGTAACTGAAAAGTTTTTTAAACATAGTATTTTGAAAATTGTTCATAGAGTCAATCTGGAATTTAATTTTATCTGCAATATGGCAGAAAAAATGTGATTTAAAATTTTATGTTAAGAAAATATATGTGGTTGATACATCTCTCTAATTGTAATGCCTTTGACTCGTGTATTCTTCCTGAATATCTCTCAGCAGAAAGAACTTCAGATGATAGGTCATATTATCCATGAGGAAATTAGGAGGGATGTGAGAATTGCTAACTCTTTGTGATTCATGAACTCTGGTCAATATTTGGGAAGACAACTGAATTTTCTGCCGTGTGTTTTGCTTGATTGTGGCAATGTATGTTGTTTGGTATGCAAGCAGTAAATTTTTGTAGTACAGAATATGAACGTGTACTGTTTTACTGAGATGATACATATAATATGAAGTCAGGGAATTGTCACATCATGAAGAAAAGCAACTCCACATTATTGTTCAAAGTGCACCTACCTCATAGGTCTTTTTTTTTGCCATTGTCCCTTAGCACAGTAATATTCTAAAAATCATTCTTGTCTTTCTTACAGGTTTGCCAACTGACAGATGAGCATATACGTCACTTGGTGAAAATGACACGTGATTTTACTCTGCTTTTTTATAAGGTATTGGCACATACTTTGGAAACTTCCAAAATGTTACTCTGTCCCATTAGTTGTGTGTGATCTGGTGAGAACAGTATAAAGATGCAACAAAGTGTTTCCATGAATAGGAATGTTAGTTTTATGTGCTCTTTGTTAATTGTGAATTGTCAGATGATGGAAAAGTAGAGGGAGTCAAGATTGTCAAAATATGCAGAGTTTGGCCCAAAAGACTTTCACAGACACTGCCTGAGGTGCTGGCCAGTTCAGTTTTTCTGTGGATGTGCTGTTATGCCACTCTGAACATGTCAGAAATGATGTGGGCTAAGCACAAAGTTACATGTAAGATAACATAAAGGTTGCTCTTCAAACTTGGACCTAGAGATTGTCCCAGGGAAATATGAAGGTAGTTGATGTGGCTTCCTTTATAAAACTTTAAATAGCAATTAAATTTATTTGACTAAATAGGTTTGCAACTTCTAACAACTGTTTTTTTCCTAACTGAAATAATGATTTTGGTAGATAAAGTGAAATAAATTACAATTTCTCCCTACTGCTATAACTTCAGTAGGGCTTAATTTCTTCCTGTGTAAACTCCATAATTGCTGATGCTCTTTAACTTTCCACAATAGAAGAAGAGAGAATTTGACCTAATTCTATGTTTTCTTTAAGCTGCATGCAAAGAAATGAACAGCAGTAGTGACATTTTGTCTGTTTCTCTTGATGTTTATGAAAGGCAAGGAGCTAGCTCTGCTAAAAAGAATTTTTTTGGTAGGTGAGGGGGAGGGCAGCTAACATTCCTAAAATCATAAAGGCTAAAACTATAATTTGTTTAATAGTCTGCTAAATGTCTACTTTCCCTCAACCCACTAAAGAGTACTGAAGTTTGTGGGCTAGGGAAATGTTTTCATTTATCTGAACTTCATGGTGATGTCTGCCAGTAAAGGGACACCATCTAGTTCTGCAACAACTACAACACTCAGAAATTTAAAGGCTTTTAGATTGCTAATAAACAAGTTGAAATCTCGGTTGAGCCAATTTGAAAACTTTTGTAGTCCACACTTAGTAAGTATTCATCAGTCAGGCACTTTTAAGAGGCCTAGCCTCCTCTTAGAGACATAATGAAAATATGTTACTATGAGGGATAGTGCTTGAATTTTTTTTATAGACTGTTATGAGTTGTTTGCAGTCATCATACTGTGTCATTACAGATGCAGATATGAAGAATCTTGTTTGTGTAAAAAGCTGTTGCTTTTGTTTGATTTTTACATAACTGAATGGGAAAAAAGCTGCTGATAAGGAACTGACTGAAAACCTTGAGGAGGCAGCTGTGAATATTCATGCAAATATATATTAGTAATTCCTTCTGATTGAATTACTAGTTTATACTGGCATAAGAATTCTCTTTCAGCAAGACTGGTGAGTAAGAGTGCAGCAGAAGGAAATATACTGTGCTCAAAGACACCTGTGTTTTGGAAGAACTCCAAGGGTCTTCATATATTAGGGGGCTAGAGCTGTTGAATTCTGCCAGAGCTGTGCTGATGTTGCTGGGCCAGCTCTGGCATCATTTGAACTGTGGTCAAGGATTTATGATTGTAGTGCAGAAGCCTTTGTGCCTCTGCAGGGCTGGCTGCATCTCTGCTGGGCTCTTGTTTGGATTTATTTTTTTTTGCCACTTTCAGCTGTAGTGTGTCTATGCTGACTTCATGTGCATTTTGTGAATTGTCTTGTGAAATGTGCCTGCCTGTCAGCTGTCTGAAGCCTCTTCAGGTCACCGTGCCCTTGGGCTTGTACTGTACTTAATTTAATATGGCTTGCTGCCAGAATCCGGGGAGCTTACTGTAGTGCCAAGGGGCTTTTCATGAGCCAGGTTGCCTGGCATGGCCAGGGCTAAGATGCAGCTGAGCAACTTTACTGGGCACTACCCAACATTTACAGAATCTCCAGAATTCTTCTGCATTGCACAGTTCTTTATGTTTTGGGAAGGCTTATTAACCTATTTTGTAGCACCACGTCTGAACTGGTGCTGCACTGTGTTTTTGGCTCTTTTCAGGGTGAGAGAAGGTGGTGTTTGTTTAGTGGTTTGTTTTTTTTTCTATGCTGCATTGATTTGAGCTCATTAGTTCTTCAAGAAGACTCCTGCAGATGCCAGATCAGAGACAACTAGTGCTGAATCAGAGCTAGCTGGTCCAGCTGAACTCAGAGAGTTCCTAGCATGTATTTGCTTTCACCTTGGTAGTGTGCTTTTTTTCTTTTATTTAATTATGTGGAGAATTTCAGACACTGTTATACCTGATTTGTCAGTTCTTTACATAAAATAATGTGAAATACAGTGATAGCCTTTATTATTGTCCCTCTCAAATATCTTCATCTAATCATTGAGTTGACATAACTTGGATTTTAAACCCGTTCTGTTTTAGTGCCGCAAAACTGGGTCTCCGCTCTACAAACACTACAAAGTGTACAAGCGCCCAGCCTGCAGCGAGTGCAGTGGCAGCATCACCGTGTGTCGTTTGGGAGACCATGACAGGATGACTTACTTCTGCTCTCGATGTCAAAAGGCAGATCCCCAGCTTGTCAATCTTAGGTATGATGGTAACATAGTGACATTTTTAAGCACCTCAAAGGGCTGTTACAGTAAGAGGACCCCCCGTTTGAAATAGAATGGATCTATGTGCATTTTATAACTAAAGTAACTATGCCAGACAAAAACAGAACAACTTGCAAAAAAAAAGTTTTGGCTGTTGATATTTAAAAATGGTTAGAAGCTTTGATTCTTTGTTACTTTTCAAAGGTGTCATCTCTTATGAAGTAGCTATTACTCTAATCAAATATAGGAATTACGAAACAATTCAGAGTACTCAGATTTATTCACTGAAACTAAGTCACAGGAAAAGTTGCCCTTTGTTCTAGGTGTTATCAATATAAAGGGCTTGGGTGTTTCCACACAGCTGAGTTCAATATCACAAAGTAGGAATTTGTGTCTTTATTTTTGCAGGATAGCTCCATCAGTCCAGGCATATCTAGATACCTGTGCATCTGTGCAGTTTTCTTCTGGATAGAGAGTTATACTGAGGATAACTAAAACCAGTAAATTCAGACTGCAACAAATATTTTAGGGGCTTAGTACTTTTTCTTTCTCCTTATTGGATTTTAAAAGCTTTTGCTCTAGGTATGCTACAGAGACACTTTCACTTCCACATAAATTGTGCTAGCAGCAGTTTTCCTCCTTTTATTTCAGGAAAGCAGAAAATGCATTTGATATCACAAAGGGTCAAAAGGTAAAAGTTCCAAAAGCACCTTATTCAGACTTAGGCATCTGTTATTCTTGAAAATTTTCATCTGAAGCTTTAGAATTTTGCCTTTATACTCTCTGTCAATCTAATATAAGATGCTGTTTCACTTTGCGACTTTGCCTTGTTAGTCTGTGTGGGTGTGTTTATATATATATATATATATATAGATAAGGTTTACAGAACAGAAAAATCCCTCTCCTACCTCTGAGCTTCTTTCAAAACTCAGACGGCTGAAGGGATTTTGCTTAAAGCCTTAAAAATTGTCTTTGAGTACAGATCAAATATCGAAAATTTTAGCATGGAAGATAAATATTTCACAAGCTGATAACCCAAATCTGCTATATTTTCAGAAAGTAATAATGAGAAATATTTTGCAGAAGTGTAGGAAGACAGCATTATTCTGTTGAGTCAGATAATTAGAAAACAATGTAAGGAAAAAATCTTTCTGTTTTTTAGAACAAGTAGTGATTTAGCATTTTGTTGTTGTACTTTTAAATAAACAATAAAAAGTGTTGTATTTAAGTGAAAAACATGATAGTGGTAGCTATAAAATAAAAGGCGGTTTCTTGTCTTGTCCTTGTACTAATGGTCAGTTATTTGTGATTTAATGCTTTCTTTTCAATTATACAGTAACTGTTACCATGTAAAATTATGTATAGCTCAAGTAATTTATTTGCCATTCCAGGCTTTTCGCATTTGAAGACTGGAAGGGGCCCATGTGATTAGACTGACTTGTTACAGATCATAAACTGTAGAATTCAACCCAGTGGTTTTTAGGTCAAGTCAAGTAGCTTATGATTTTGCTCAACTGGAAAAAAAAAGAAAATACCCATTATAAACTTAGGCCATCAAATTTAAATGTACCTTGAATTTATAAATAGACCTCTCCCCACGTATTTAATAAATTGGGAAAAGGTGGGGGTGGTAATGACAGGACAGATGAACCAGGGAAGCAACATGAATTAAGGGAATTAAACTCCCAAACATGGCACATTGATTATATTCTGTTAGTAATGCATTTTTGATAACTGACTAGAACAACTGATCTAGTAATGTGAAAAAAACCCTTCTAACTCTTTACAGTTCAGCTGTTTTGTTTGCTAGCCACAGATTTTGTTGACTGCTACTGTAATGTCTGTTCTACCTCTTCACATCACAGACACTTTGCTTTGTCAGCAGATCTCATTAACCTCCTTAGTTTTCCTGTTGTGGAAGATGTGGTAGGTAGTGGCTATCTCTACCATTATCTTAGAACTCTGACTTGTTACAGAAAGTGATCTTTATAGGAAAAAGTGGTAGGTCAAAGGAGTGTCAAAACAGTTCCCAACTACAGCATTTGCATTATTGATTCAAGTGCTAAGATTCTTAGGATTAATAAAAGTCTCCAAAAAGTGCACAATTGTACAAAAACTTTGAAAAAAACTGCTTGACAGTTTATCAACCATAAGTTGGATGATATTACAGAACTTAAAAATATACACACATAACTTAATGAGCAGGTAAGTTCTAGTTACATTTAACATGCTGTCAGTGTTTGGATACTATGACAAGAGTAGTCCCTAGTAACAGGAAGCTGTAAAGGAGTAACTATGATTCTAAATTAGTCTATCAGTATAGGAGGTATTGTAATTTACAGGAAAATATATAAAACTAAATCTTTAGTGGTGTCTAGAGTAGATTTGTCTCACAAGTTGTAGCTAGGTTCCTTAATTCTGAACAGGCTCCTGCATTTTGAAAGGCTTTCCAGCAAATGGTGACACACAAGAGACTTTCTAACTTCTAAGGCTTTCAGTGCTTTTGGCTGTTATGATAATAAAGTGGACTTACAGTTAGCATTTAAATGAGAACAAAAAATAATTTATTTACTAGACTGTGTCATTTTTCTGCAGTTCATCTTCTAAACAGTTCTTCATCCAGCAATGCATTTGTTAGCAAGTGTTGTGTACAAGGGATGGGGGGAAAGCCCTGAAACAGTCTCCCTTTCTCACCAAGCTTTTTGCTGCAGTACTTGGAAATGGTAGAGAATCTGAGAGACTAGAGCATTCTCCTGGAGAGTACATCAGTTAATAATTAACTTTCTGTCAATTTATTGTTTAAATATTTTTATTTGTATTACTTCTGCAGCATCTGGAAAGATTTGCCCTTGAGGAAAGAAAAATCAAACTTGAACAGTGACATGCTGTCCAAGCTCTGATAGGAGGCATAACACTGTGTAGTGCTTGTTCTCTAGCCCGTGCCTCCCTGCACAGGGTGGTGTAAGGCAATTTGTAGAGGGAACATCACAAAACACTAACATCATTCTCTTGTTTCACAGCAAACTGCCAGCTAGAAACAGCCTAATTGGCTGGGCATGTGGCAGGGGGTCATGTTCTAATGAACAAGTAGCTCGGAAATCTGAAGAGGAGTGGACATGTATGCAATGCACCCTAATAAACAAGCCTTCTGCTGAAATTTGTGATGCCTGTTTGGCTTCAAGACCTGAAGGTACTGAAGGGTTGTCTGGCATCTGTATTGGGAAGGAGGGGAGGTCTATGACTTTGATGTAGTTTTTATGTAGAAGTGTCTCATTGTGAATCATATATATATAACTAGCTAACTTGAAATCAGATTTTGAGGAAAACTTACACATACAATATGGAAACTGTCTTGTCTTAAACCCTGAAAGTGTCATCTTCCAACCTAATATGCTGTGATTCTATAAATAAATGTCTTCAGTGACCCTTTGTTTTTATTGGGGCAAGGAGTGAGAAAAATCTCCATTCTTTCCAACGGTCCTTAAAATCAGTCAAAGTTTGCAGTGTAAATTTGAATTAGAAATCATCAAAGGTCAGAGAATTAACTGTTTCATATGAACAAAAGCAGTATATTTAGTATATTTAGTATATATATATATATAGTGTGTATATATATATATATTTAGTATATATATATATTTAGTATATTTAGTACCCTTTTCTAAAAGGATGCCAGGTTTCTCTGGGGCTACTTTTTTTCCCTTCCAAGTTCAGAGTAAAAATGATTCCGAATTTCTTACCTCAATTTGTTATTTGTTTCTTGCTGGAGCTCTTAATGTTGCTATCTACATGAAAATTGCTTCATTGCTTAATCATTTTATGGCTGGCATGATGTGTGGAAAATCCTTATCTTGCACTAGCTATAGCTCATTTTCTCAGGTCAGGAATCAATAAAAGTATGTCTTCATTCTTTACATGACAGTTGTTTCCAACACAGGCTAATCTTGCATAATTCTGCCAAATCAGCACCAGAAACCTGAAAATTTTAATCCGTTAACAGAATAAAATTTACTAACTAACACTTATCATGGAATTAATACTGTCAGCTGGCCTTTATGATGTATTACGCCATGTGCACAAATGCTTTATTTTGAGCTTTGAAACAAGCTGCTTCTGCTGTACTTCTGAGTTTTGCTTGTTTAGTTATATGCAATTACTGAAATCAGGTCTAGACTTTGAAGATGTCTTAGACTTGGTGGAATACTGTTAGAAATTTTTTTTTTAATAAGACTTTATTTTTGCATAGAAGTGGTATTTGAGATTTTTTTTTCCAAATAGGGGTTTACTTACCTCTCTGTTTTAATCCTTAAGAGTCTTTCCCTTCTCAGTTGGTTCAGTGCTTGTTTTTTATGTTGTTTCTAAAATTGTCTACTGTCAGCAGAAATGTTTGGATTTTTGAGGACAGAATACTTCATCTGTAAAATTAGCTGCTGGCTCTACAGCTGAAATAATTCAGTCTGTAGACAGATAATTATTTTCCATTACATTGCAATTTCCATGCTCCTTTGGTAAGTACAAGGCTGAGTACTACTATTCTTTCTTAAAAAGTCTGAATGAAACCAATATGTTTCACTGAGCAGTAGTGGAAAAATGGAAGGAACCTAGAAACACATAATGTTCAAGTCAAATGTAGAGATTCCTGTTTTGTTTCTGAGTGAGAATGCCTTTGGAGAGAATGTGCCCTTGTGTATGTCTCATTTACCCATGTTCTGCTTAATTCCCTCTTCTTTGTATGGAATACACTGGGTATAGTAGAAAAGGAAGGACTTTGTCCTTGAACACAGCGGTTTCACAGCTTCCTGAAAAGATTGCACATAGGATGCCATTAAGTTCTTTTCACCCTTTTCTCAGGAAAGGACTACAGACTCCTTATGTATTAAATTAGCATTAATAAATTATTCACATTCTTTTGAAATTATTATTGCCCACTAGGAGGGCCTCTGATTCTGTGAAGAAACTGTTGTTTATATCACAAAGCAAATGTCTGAACTGCTTTCTTCTGAAAAGCCTCTTACAGTAAATTTGGATGAACACAAAGTTTGGAAAGGATCGGAACTCTGAAAACACTAGAAACCTCAAAATCTGAATATTCTTTTTTGCATCAATAGAAAGTAATACTTTAAAAATGGATAATGCAATGCTGCTTGGAGGTACCATACTCTGTGATCTCCCACTGCTTGGGTTATAAAAGGTTATTTTGAAAAAATTAAATACTTTAAGCCTTGTGTTTGGGCCAAATTAAATTTTTTATGGTTACTTGTCCAATAGCTTTTATTTACATAGTACTATTGACTGATCCTATTCAGCAATAGTAATGTTATCTTAAAACACATGCTTTACATGACTCTATGAGTGCATGAGTTTTGTTTTATGGTAAGAAATTTCGTGCTCTCTCTAATTTGTGACAGGTTTTGGGATGGTACTGTAAATTTACTCTTTCATTCTCCACATGACAACTTAATAATACAGATCAGAAATATAATGTAGCATTCTATGCAGTTGGGTTATAACTAATAACCTTTTTTCCTTAGTTCCAAAGATGGAGAGTTCTGAAGATTCTGCAGCCTTTAGCACCAACTTAATGAAGTACCCTTGTAATGAATTCAGAAAACCAAGCACAGAAATAAAGATCAATAGGAAAACTGCATTTGGAACTACAACTCTTGTCTTAACAGATCTTGGTAACAAAACTGTTTTGAGAAATGATCCCCAGGGATCTGATGGACGGTCTCAGTGTGTTGTTCCTAAAAGCAATTGTAAACAGATCCAAAGCAATGCCTGCCAGTCAGGGGGAAGCACAGAAAAGGAATGCTCAACACATGTAACTGCTCTGGCTTTGCCCTCCTGTCAGCAACCTATCACTTTCAAACACATACAGAAGAAACAGAAAACTGATAATGTACCTTTGGTTCACCCATGTAATATACCAATCAGGTATGTATTCTAAAATGAAAACAAGTCTTTATAATCCCATAAACGAACTTTATCCTTAAAGATTAATTGAATACTGTGCTGTTGGGCTCAGACACTGTTGTCTTTGGATTTCTGCCAGAGGTAACTTATTCTAGACTAACTATAATTTAATTCAGGTTTCAAAAGCACTGAATTACCTAGGTTGTCACTAGAAAAGTCCTGATTTTGGCATCTAGCCAGTACTGCTGTAAGCTAAACAGCTGTTCATAGTTCAGCTATTCCCACTGAATAGGCCAGTCTAGTTTTAATAGGTCAAGCACATTTCTACCTAAGGAGTTGTCTAATCTTAGCACTGTAGTTGCTATCTGCTTAGAGAGATCTTGAAATTAGTGTGAAAGAATACAAAAAGGAGCTATCTGGATGAATATATTCTAATTAAAGTTACTTGACAACTACCAGGTTTCAGCATTCTTCCATGAGAGGAAACTCCGTATAGTTAACTTGATGAGCTTCCCATCACTGATTTTACACTTAACTTCCCTCCCCATTCTATATATAACCACTTCAGTGCTCTACCCATACTTTTATTTACAGGGCCCTGTTCAGACACATCCATTGCCTAGTTAAGAGAAATGTGGGAATCTATGAAGGCTGTCACAGAAAAGTTGGGCAGATAGTCACAACAGTAATGGGAGTGCAAGGTAGATGTCACAATGGTAAATTATGCAGGCTGAATGTGAAATATTGATGATATGCTACAAAATTCTTGGTCATGTTTCTGTTCTGAAATACAGAAATTACTTCTTGCATTGCTGAAGCATCAGTTTTGAAGTGATCTCACTGACTAGCCAGGCTAGACTGAATGAATGCAATTTCTCCTTGTGCTCTCAGTATGGACTGAGGAACTGAGGCTTACAGGCAGGATAATTGAGAATAGAGAGGACTGCAAACAAGAAAGGAGACAGTATCAATCATGACAACAGGTTGTTGTAGCAAGTCATCAACTGAAATGCTTTTTTATATTATTTTTTAAACAATCAAAACTAACAAAAAACTGTTGGTTATTTTTATCTTCTTGTGTTTTAATGAGGTGCTGGAATAACACTCCTGGTGTCTTCAGGACTGCAGTCTTTCAGACACAGACATAGAAGATAACATAAAATTCCTAAGCTGATAACTTGACCAGAATGAATTAATATTTTCTTTTTTCACTAAGGTTCTGTCCTGGTTTCCAAGACAGGTTCTATTACTGCTTTTCTGCTGTATAAATATATTGGAAAGATATATTTCAGAGCATTAATCTTTTTCATGTCACTATTTTTAAATGAAACCTTGTGTATTGCCTCAATCATGATGAAGGAAGAAACTTCATCCCATTCAGACAATTCTATTCCATCCCATCATCTGGGTTACTTCTTGTCCCAATATGATTTGGAGCATTACTGTAACTTTTTAGTAAAGAAGGTGGGAGTCTTTTCTGTGAAGCATAAAAATGCCTTCAGACTGGAGTAATTAATGATATTGGTATTTTTCCCTCTGAGAGCAGAATACTCTTTTAGAACATGTCAGAATTTGAGGTGGGTAGTATAACATCAGTGGTAATATTTATTTTGTTTCATACATGAATTTGAGTACTTCAAAATAATTTAAGACATAATGGGGAAGGCTGGTATAACACCTCAAGAAAAGCACACAGTTGTGTCTGTTCACTGCTCGCTTTAAAGGCTGAATGAATGCAGTAGGGTGCATTAGAGAAGCAAGCTGTTTCTCACTGTGTGTGGGTGAGCTCTTGTAATGGTAGAAGAGAGTTCTTTGGCTGGTAATCCCTTTTAAATTACACAGAAGTAAATTTGTAACCTGTCATTACAGCACACCTCAAACTAATGTGACAGATGATACTCGGATGTTGAGCATGGGGCGTCCTCGGTGCAGTAAGCACAGCCGTCTCTGCAGCCTCAGAGTTGTGAGAAAGGATGGAGAAAACAAGGGAAGGCAGTTTTACTGCTGCCCTCTCCCCAGGGAAACTCGGTGTGACTACTTTCAAGTATGTATAAGACTTCAGGACCTGTTTTTATAATCAGTGCTTGTTCCTGCAGCTTCCTTGGCCCAGTGACCTGTCAATCATGGACAGATATTAAAATCCATTTAAAGCTTGACATAATACTCTTGCACACTAAATTGAAACTAAGAACATAATAATAGCTATGAACTTAACAATTTTAGTTACTTCTCTTACTCTTGAGAAGGCAGCTGCTTTTGCAAATGCTCTTCTGAGTGATGTAAAACAGATGCATAAGAGAAATACTGGTTTGAGGGGACCTGTACAAGTTGTTCAGATTAGCTTATTCCCAAAAGAAGGACTATAGCAAACTAGATCTAATTGTCAGCCATGTTTCTGGCTAGCCAAGATCCTGATAACCTCTTAGGATGATGGTTCTGCAAACCCTCCCACGGCTGCACTAACATGACCTTCCTTGCTGCAATTGGTGGCCTCTGCTCCTTGTCTGAGAAGATTTTGACCTGAAAAATGACCTGACAGTCATGACTATCAGGTAGTTAATAGATGAACTCAAGACAGTAATGACCATAATGCCTAAATTTTAAAAAGAGCTATATGTTAACATCATTCAAGTTAAACCAGTCAAAGTGCATGAAGTTGCAGTTGATGTTAAAGAAAAATGTAAAAAATGTCCACAAAAGATATAACTAGCCAAACTACTAGGAAGAATTTCTTCTATGGCAACCACTGTAGATATTTTTCTATTGTCTATTTTAAAATAAGGAATTCATAGCCATCACATGTGCCTGAAACCTGTTTCTTTGGCAGTGGGCTGACTTGGATTTTCCATTTTGTAACCATGGCAAGCGATCTGTTATGAAGACTGTGTTGAAGATTGGTCCCAATAATGGAAAGAACTTTTTTGTGTGCCGTCTTGGAAAGGAAAAACAGTGTGGCTTCTTCCAATGGGCAGAAAGTGGGCCAGGTATGCAGATTTTTCCATGATGCTCATGTTACAGTTGCCTGTTCTTCAGGATATCTTAAGTGCACACAACATTTGTAGTAATTTCTGTTTTATTCCGCCTTTTTCCCTGTTCGCTTGTTAACTAGTAAAAGAGCTACAATGTAAAGAACAGATCTAGAAAGAGTAATTTTACATAGTCCTATAAAAATTAAACACTGCTTGTATGCTGCCTACAATTCTGAAATAAACATTTAGCTTGAAACATATTGTGACATACTAGTGTATTTCTAATAAAAAAATTGCACTGTTTCCTTTTTTCATGTATTGTTTTAAATTTTCTTAAGTGTAAGTATGTATTAACAGAAGTAAATAAAAATAATATACTTTATTAAATACTGCTTTGTGCTTTCTCAGAGCTTAAGATGAAAAAGCAAAGAACTGTACAGTTCAAATGTTAGAACAGTTGATTTACCTTGCTTAGATTTGGAAAACGAAGACAAAAAACTGCCCTAAAACAAATAACATAACTGTAGGTTTTCTAAATTATGTAAGTCCACATTTTAGTGTTTTCTTCTAGTTGCTACTGAAGACCTTTTCCCCCAATCCATATGTAATGGATAAAATCATACCTCCAAGGTGGTTAAAGCTCAGTTTATGTTTGTTGGTTTTCCCACTATTTGCTGAAGCAAGGGGTAAACAGAATATGTTAAGCTATCAAATCAGAAACAGAATCCTTCAAGTCTTTAGAAAGTATACTATAGATACCAAGGAAAATGAGACTAATGAAGAAATAGCTTCATATATTGTTCAATTGTAATCTGTTTTTAATTTAAAGTAATGGTAAATAGTGTTGCTTCCCAGCAAAATATGTGGGATGAAGCATGTTTGGTTTATACTTGTGGTGTTTTTTGTTTTATGGGGAAGGACTATTTGATTTTCTTGAGAACACTATAACTTCAGTCCAATTTAAATCTTCCATTCCATGACATGAGGGAAATTGATTATTTTCCTAAGCAGAACAAATTCAGAGGCTTTTTTCTTCCTCTTTTCAGTAGCCTTTGATACCTTTGAAATCTTTCAAAACTTTCCTTACATGAAGGAAATATTTTTAATCAGATTATAGAAACTATAATCTTTATATTGCTCAATGGCCTCTTTCCAAATAATATATCTCTTTCATGAGGTACAGAACTCCACCTGAGAACAAAACAAGCTACTTCACATGGTGAAGACTGATTTTTCCATTGCCATCTCTTTCTATGATGCTTCTTGTTACAATGATACGTTGCCGCTAGCTTGTGCTTATCCATCTAAATCTTTAAAACTGCTATCTAACCAGTTCCTCACTTGTATTTGTACAATTCATTATGGTGGTACAATGTTTGATTATTTTTAAATTGCACATGCTTTTGGATGTCTGGCACAGGGATAAATAAATCTTCAGTAGTTCAGTCAAAGTTGAAAAATAAGAAAGAAATACAATCATTTTTGATTACTTGCCTTCTATGAATGTTAAGATTTCTCTGAAGCTGGAATTTAAATGACTTTCCAACTTTAACACATGAAAAATAACAGTTGGGCTTTTTTTTTTTTTTATTTTTTAATTTTTTTAAGCTTAATAGCCAGACAAGCAGTGTCTGTTTAAATAAAATTCATACAAGTTTTAAAGGATTAAATGCTTTTATTAGCTACTGCAATAACTTTACTTTTTCTGTTCTTGTATTTCTCGAAT
Organism: Luscinia megarhynchos; assembly: GCA_034336665.1. Classification (NCBI taxonomy): domain Eukaryota; kingdom Metazoa; phylum Chordata; class Aves; order Passeriformes; family Muscicapidae; genus Luscinia; species Luscinia megarhynchos. Next base: position 34,333,793 of record CM067566.1, on the reverse strand, counting down.
ATGTTGTATGTTTTTTTAAAAAATCATTTTTGAAGGGGTGGTATTTTTGTATCAGCCTAATTTTACTATATATGCTAGTTGTGTAGTGCCACAAGGTGAGAAATGGCAGACAGGGAAATCAAAGGGCAAGGACAAAGCTCACATACAGTGAGCTTCACACTGAACTAGAATGTGAAAGAATCTCACTTTATGTTTACACTTAAAGAAAGTAGGAAACTAAACAAGAGACAGTGAATTCTAATTCACTAGATACCTCTGCAAACCTTATTGCCAACACTGCTTTTTAATTTTTTTTTTCTTTTTTTCTTTTCCGCCTTGGAGAGGATGGCATTTTATAGCTTGTTTAACAAGGTCGGCTGATAGCTGGTTATAACAAGTTTTGACCAAAAAAAGCTGGCAACAAAACGTATCTTGGAATAGATCCCCACTCAACCTTTCAAAAAGAAACTGCAAAAAAAGGGTGCAAAACCAGATAAAAGTCCCCATTTTCAGCTTTTATTCTAATGGTTTACAAATGTGTTGTTTTCACATCGATTCATCTATCGCAGTGCAAGTGATGGGACACACTTCTTTCAGATTTGGATTTGGCTTACACATTTTAATGGTTTGTGTAGCATGCACTCAACTGTGAAGGCTAAAAAGAATAACAAGACCTAAGTTAAAAGAGGAAACTGTTTTTCACAAAGATTTTCTGTAATTTATATTCCTCATGAAAGCAAATGTAAATCTTTTAGAAAAGAAATATAAAGCTTTTAGAAAAATACAGCCCTTTTTAAAGGCCTTAGGGTACTGACATGATGTTACTTTGGCCTTTACTCAAACACAACCAAGAGAAATGGGATTATGCCTACAGGAGGCTGTTAGGAATGACAGGCACACATAAGCCCCTTTGACTGGATGATTTCTAAAACGAGGTGGTGATGACAGTTCTGTAATGAAAAGGAGACTTTCAGTAAAGCTGACTTCTAAGTCCTCTTGTGTACAATATTTAGAGAGCTTTTTTAGACATTAACACTACACAATGATAGCATGACTCATAATAGAAACCTGTCTTTCACCTTAAGTTGAAAACAAGTTTTATAGACCACAAAACTAACCTTAAAAAACCCCTGATCTCAGCTGACATACTATATGAAACTGTTTTTGGAGGATCAAACTGAGGTCACACAAGTTGTGGAGTAAAAATTTTAAACTCAGAAAATACTAATGACATATTGCCTTGACCAGTTTCTGCTTTATTTGGTAGCACTTTCATTACTATTACCGTTTAATTAAATTTAGGCAGCCATTTGGTTTAGAATCAACAGATTTTATGCCTAGTTTCATGCCTTTAAACCCTTATTTTAAATACCTGTTTAACCAGGTATTTGTTAAAGACAGGCATGCTATTTGATGTCAATGCAAATTCAGCAAACAGATGAATACAATATGACTTATTAATTCACTGAGGGACAACTAAATTTACACTGAAAATATGCACTCAAGTTTTGGGACACGACTGTCATAACTACAGACCTTTACAATTATACAGCTATTCCATATCCACCTTCCTATATAAAAAGGTTAGTTCTCACTTGTTTCTCTGGAATGAAAACTTAAGTAAGAGTCATTTAACTTGATGATGGAAAGGGACTTTCAAAGAAGCAAAGGATGTCTTCCTTAATATCTGTATGAATGCTGATCATTAGTGGCTAAGCTTCTTCCACATGAAATCAAAAGGTATTGTAAAGTCTCTAGCAGACTGAACATCTCTAGAAGATTTAAAATTCTTTTCAATGTCTCTTCTTGTACCTTTTTGCACTTTCTGCAATTCAGCTTGCTGATGACAGGCAGAGTTCAGCATCCAGTGTAAATTAATATTCTGCATGTCTGTTTTTTATTTCTCTGATGCCTGAAAGGTTGTTTATTATGCCAAATTTTTACTTGAATATTCAAAACTTACATTCAAAATTAATTTAGAAGTGTGTGGGAATGTGCTCTAATTTATCTTAGTGGAACAACAAAATAAAACCCAATATAAGGAAGAACTCAACAAATTATTTTCCACAGGAAAGCTTATTAAAAATGCATCAAGCACACTTATGGGTGAGCAGAATTCAGTGTACACAGTATTGTCTAAACATAGTGCTTTAGTTATTTAACTTACTGAATTGCCACTGCTGTAGAAAATGCAGGTCCCTGCAATATTTGTATGCTTTATAATTTTTTATTATAAAATCAACTTCAAACAACATGACTGCCTTTCAGTGATTAGCCATGTGGAATGACTGTACTACGAAAAGGTGCTAACACTACTCATCTTTTAATACTAAGGTTTTAGGCGAATCTTCTTAACAGAGAGATGGCAGAGTAGAGAGAGCTCTTGGCACTGAGCAGCAGAGCCTGACATAAAGGTGGGATGAACTGTGTAGTTAGCAACACTGAAGGGGAAAGTGAAGCAAGAGTTCCTCTGTTTTGGCAGGAGAGGCCCATTTGACTGGTTCAACTACATATGGAGCAAAGTTGGACACCAAAAGCCTGTGTGGTCTTTCACTCCAACCTGTATTATCTCCATCTGCACTTTAGACCATCCAACAATTTAGCTGCAATCCAACTGCTCTGAGCTCAGATTAAACAGGCTTTAATCTCAGGTTATGAGCAAATGCAACTGCAGGTTTCACTAGAGTATAAAATGACTTACGTTAAGTGCTGCTGACTAGTCTATGCTTCAGGTGGATTTCAGACAGCTCCAAAGATACAGTACTCAAAGTGGGCCTTGCCATGGAAGCATCACATATTCCTCAGAGGTATTTATTCACATGCCTGAAAATCTAGAAAGGATCAAATAATCATCTACCCTACATTTCTGTAGAAGACATGTGGATTTACAATTATCTTCTGGCTGTTTTCTTGAAACATAACTTCTTTTGTTCTATCACTACTCATGATGACAGTGACAGTAATGGTTTGATGTGCAGAAAATCCTTCATAATTTATTACAGACAAGGGCACTGCAGTATGGAAAAGACCAGCTGAAAGGGGGAAAACTGGGAAATACCTTTTAAGATTTATTAAAAAACAATGCAGCACTACACAGGGATCACCAGCTCTTCTACCTACACCCAGTTAAGTAGCATTTGCAAGGTGCTTTTGCTCCAGCTAGTTTTTTGAAAAGCACAATATTGGCTTAAGCTAACATTATTTCAAACCTAAGGCGATATCCATTATGAACAACTAGAGAAAAATTAATGCATAACCTCTCATAGAAATAATTCAGATTACATTTCTCAAACTATAAATAATTCTATACCAGCAAAACCCCAAAGATTTTAATAAAAAAGAAACAAAATCCAAGCATTTATTAATTTATTAAATATGTTCTAGAACTTCAGGATGATCTTAAACATAAAAAATGAAAATTTTGAAATGTCTTCACAAAAACACTCAAGTAACAAGATATATATAAACAAACTAAAATTTTTAAATTTTAAATCTAGACTACATTTGAAGAGCAACTTTGGATTATAAAAGTTAAACTCATTACTATAGCAATACTGAGCCTATGATAGTGAAAAATACATTTGATTCAATGTTCCACTCAAGGCTGTTGGGAAATTTCTTAAGGATGGTACTTTCATTAAAGTGGTCTTGAATATAACAGTGTAACTTGCTTTGATTATAACTGAAAAATAACATTTAAGTCAATACTTGGCTTTGTAGAGGACAAAAGTAAAAAATGCCCTCAACAGTAGAATCTACAAACAAGTTTAAAATCCATTTGTATGAACAAGAAATTAGAAAGACAATGCACTTGCTTTTTGTCTTTACCTTACTGTACACATAGAATATATAATTCATCCTTTGCTTCTCTGGCAGCACATATGTTAGTTGCACTGTATTGGCCACTTCTCAACTTCTTTCCAAGGTTCAATCATCACCTATTTCAGTGCCATACAGTTTCACCTAGAAATCCATGAATGTCTCATGCCATACACACTAGAAAAACAGAATATACTTAATCAGTCTAAAGTCATCTAATGGGACAAGGCTTTACAATACAAAATATAAACCCTTCTATAAAAGCAGACTTCCAGCAAATGCATTTCTTAAAAACATGACTTCAAGTAGACCAGAACAAATATATCTAATGTTATCGTATCCCTTTCTCTTCCGATAAATTACTCAGGATTACTGCAAGTGATTTAAACCAGTGCCAGATGCTAAAAGTAGCAACAATGTTACACAAGAAGTTCACAATAAGGACAGAAGGTTTCAGAAAGTTACCTTTGAAACTTATATCTTTATGAGACATGGAACCACTGAGAAGGAATTCAAAGTTGAAAAAAAACCACCATCACATAAACACACCAGAAAATGTGTTTTCCTTTTGCAGGGGAAATGCACTAAACATGTAGTCCTAACATGAACTACTAAAGGTTTTTGGATTCTCCCAGAGCCCAACCCTGACAAAGATCAGGTGATCGAAGCAAGGTGTAACCATACAAAGTAGCCCTCTGCAGCCTGACTTGGCATGTTTGGACACAGCAATGCAGAATGAGACACGAGCACAGAACAAACTTTTGCCATGAAACTATTCAGATATGCAGATATTACAGCACCTACAGAAGTTTCCACCTATTTATATTTTGCTAATTATAATTTGGTTTGATAAAACTAGAACAGGAATAATTTATGGATTGAAACAGAAGGAGAAAAGCAGTTATGGAACAAAATAGAAGGTGGAATTCAGGTGAGGGGAATAAAACCCTGAAACTATAGTGCATGTAAGGAGGTTCCTCTCCACTCCTCCTCCCCCCACCCAAAACAAACAAACAAACAAACAAACAAACAAACAAACAAACAAACAAACAAACAAACCAACAAAACAAAAAACAAAAAACCAAACAACAAACTGGTGTGATTACTAACCTAAAACTTTATTTAGCAAATCTCAGGTGATGGTAGTTTGACTGTAACACATTAGGTATTACTGAACTCAGTTCCTGATTACCAGTTGCAATTCAAACAACTTTTGTTTCCTCCTTATTGCTCTACACAAGCTACATTTGGGTGCTACCTAGAACACATTACTTTCAAACACAGTTTAAAGCCTTATTCATTGCACATGGTGGATTAACTTCATTTAATTTATTGTTATACAAACATATGAAGCACGTGAAAAAATTCAAGCACTTGAACTTTGTTCTTAAAATCTCTAGAGGCCAGATAAAGCCTATTTTTCATATATCCATTTAGCTGTATCTGTTGTGAAGTCTTAAAAATTGATACGGTATGCAGGACTGACAGCTTTAATGGAAATAAATATTGGAAAAAAACATTCCTGAGATAGCACTATTAATCAAGTTACACTCTCCTATTTTGTAAAAAATGCTAGTCATTGTGTTAATTGCAAGGTTTCAGGTGACAATCAGCTAGCAGGCTCTGCTGATTGAGACGAGTCTTTTAATGACAGTTTACATGATTATATCCATGCTATATTTAGAGCTTATTTGGGCTGCTTGATTGAAAAAAAATAACAGAAAAAAATACCCCTTGTAACTGAGGATGGGATTGTTTCCTAGGAAGAAGAATGACTGGGAGACACACAAAATCTGCAGCTCTTGGATTCTACTCCTTTAGTGGCAGAACTGCAGGCTCAGCCACCAACTGGCAGTAGGCTGCATCTGCTCATGATGAGTGAGTCAAGAACCAGCCAATACACGGTGATAAGTGCTAAAAAAGCAAAACTACATCAACTTTGAAAATTAAAGTATACCCAACTGAAAGTATACCCAGCTATGTATTTAAAATCAAGGGTATCTGTAATTACCTTGCTTTACTAAAAGCTGCTAAGTTAGAGAGTACTGTACATGTCCACTGAAAATATTGTTTCCTAGATATTGCAAATAATAAAAGGATTTTGCATGGCAAACAAACAATAAGGTCAAAAGAAATGACCTTCAATTGTTCTTTATGTCCATTCACATATAATTTTGCCACCATGGTAAAAATATTATAGTAATGATAATTTATTCTATAATTTCTTTTCAAGCCTGCCAGATAACCCTAACTCTCTTTTCTGGTACAAAAACAAGTCCAGCAATTTGTTTGGGTCAGCTAGAACTATAATTTTTCTAGAAGTTTTGGAAGACTTCATAAAGGTGTGAATTTGAGGCAGTCAAAAATATGTACTCAGATTGCAGAAGAAAATAAAACAATTCCCACTTATTCCCTTATTCATAAGAATGAATGAATGAATGAATAAATGAATGAATGAATGAATGAAGCTCTTTCAGTTACAAAATATCCTGAAACATAAATTTCATGAGCTTGGCCATATGATTAAGACAGATGGCAGTCACAATCTCTCACCTAAATCAGTGTGCACTTTTCTCTTCAGGCTGTAACACTGCTTTACCAGATAGCTCACCCTGAAGCATCATTTCCCAACACTTTTCCATAACCCTGTTAAGTAAGGCTAAAGTAAACATTCTTCGATGCAGATTTACTGATCACTAATTAATTACTGAGATTACAATGATATCTGCTAAATTGTTCTCCTGTGGACAGGCTGCTAACATTGCCAGAACATCATTACAAATATTGAAATTTGTAAACTGTAAATTCCACATGCGAGATGGCACACCTGAAACAGTGATTGCATAAAGAAAAGAGTTCTGCCTAGGTTGGTTGTCTCACATATTTGATTGGAGAATAAAATTTACTCATTCTATGAGAAAAGAATGCCTAGATTGTAATTCTGAGACATGAGATATGTATGCTGTTAGCTGTTCACTATTAAGTCATAACATTATTGGGAAGAGATGCTTGTTAAAATGAAAATGGCGTAAGTGGGAAGCTAAAAAACCACACTGACAGCAAATTCTTGTTGTCAGAATTTTACCGGAAAGTTGCCTTAATGCCTTATTAGGGAACCACTCAGGAATTTGGTCTGTTTTCTGAGCTCTGCTAGTATTCAAGGAATGCTTACCACATGCTTACCACATACTATCTGTTGGGAGGAAAGGGTTAAAACCAGAAGATGTGAGGAGGAGGGAATAGTTTTGCTCAAAGTGACCTTGCAGCTGGGATTGCTAAAAATGTCAGTGTGGGCAAAAATATGTCCATTTATTATGTCTAGTGTGGTTTATTCTCTGCCTGTTTTAAGTGGATTCCTGTAAACATAACACACTCCCACGGAGCTGCACAAAGCCTTCTGTAGTACTGAGGCAGGAAGACACCCTCCTGGTGCCCAGGAGGATGAGCTAAGCCCAAGGAACCCATGTCCCTGTGTGTCTCTGCTGCCCTGTGCTGTGAACAAGGTAATTATATAAATACACTCTGCATTTTAACAGTGGCTTGGTAGTTGCCTTGGTTACCTATATGTGTTAATTCACACATTACCTATAACCAGCACTGACAGGAACAGACATGGGTCAGGATGTGTATCCTTGTGGAATCTTCCATCTTCCTAAAGAAGCAGATCTTCACATGCTATCTTCCTCATCATCTCACGTTTCTTACTGAAACTGTTCAACCTAGTATATAAATGAGTTGCTACTTATTAAAGGAAAATGAGGAGAAAAAGATTCTTTGGCTGCAGCATTCTAGGATAATTAGGCAGGTTATTATTTGAACATGGATTTTCATATTCCACATAAAATAGCACAGTCATTAGAAGAAATGCAACAAGCCACAGATGCACAAACTCCCTGCCTGCTGAGCAGCACTCAGTGCCAGCAGGTGCATCCAACAAGGCCCTGGGGTTGAGCTTGAGGGCCCATTATCTTATTAGCAGTGGGACCTACTGGTTTTATGCAAAAAACCAGTAGATACTTTTTATGTTGTGAGAAATACTTTAGAAGTACTTATATGAGATAGTCTACTAGATGATCACATTGCCTCAACTTCCAGTATGCATTTGAAGTTCTTTCCAAATGCCAAACCTGGAAAAATCAGAGGTACAAAGCAAAACGTAATGGGTAAGTTCAACACTGATTGGTATATTATGAATAGCTGCCTGACCAAAGTGCAAAAATTATAATTATAAATGACAGTTGGAATATTTATCTGGCATTAGCACTTATATTTCTCATAGTGAGGCACTACATTATTGTTATAAAAGTACAACTCCATACAAGATCAAACTTCTATTCCCAAGTCTGAAAGAATCTTGATTTTTCAAATTAAGTTACGGGGTTATGGCTCTATTCCTGAGTGTGCTTGCAGATGTTATCTTAGCTCCACTGAGCATATTGGTGATTGTCTCTTCCCTAAAACTCTTTGTGATTCAGTAACCAGACATCCCTGTGACAGAACTCCCCAAGAATCCAATCTCACAGTCTGTCCAAACACAGCGGTGTTAACACAAAGCACATCTCACAGTGACTTTCAATTAAATAGCCAGTCAAGGAGACTGAATTCATAGTGCTCACATTTTCATAAAGCATTGTAGTAGCAGCAGCTGTTCTGAAGTTGTAAAGCCTCCTCAGTCAGCAGAAATTCAAATTCGCATTTTAACAAAGAGAAGGTGATCCAAAAGTTATATGGAGACTCTACTTTCCCATCCTGAAAATGGGAAACCTATGGTAGATAATTAAGTATTTACATGACTGAAGAGAGAATAAGGGAAACATGACAATAGCCTGTTGATAAAGAAATAAAAGAATACTAGATGCCCATCCTGATTTTTCATATCTTTTGCTGAATTTTACTGGGGAGAAAGGCAGTAGATGGCCCTCCAGCCTGAGGGTTGAATCATGAAACCTGCAGAGAGACAGGTACCTTACTTCAATCTGCAGGAAAATTTAGAAAAGTCTTTTTTTGCCAAACTAAGAATGTGCTGTCACCAGCTGGATAATTTCCTGTGCTCCTCAGTGCCCTACTGTGTATTCCTGCATTCTACCTTTTGTTGGTATTAGCAACTAAGGCCCTAAAGTAAAACAGAACAGCTTGTTTACATTCTGAAAAAGAAAAAAATTACTTGCTTTTAGCCAGACAGCAAGCTGATCCATTTTGTGGAGCTGCACAATTGCCAGAACAACTGCCTAACTGAAGAGAGAACACATACTTCAGGATGTGAGTAGTACCACCCTTTTTGAGCAGCAAAATCTCTCTTCAGCTGAAACCATCCTTAAGAGATGGATAAAACATAACCTTGTTTTCAGCCCTTCATTATTAATTGTTATTAACGCTTAATTGTTCCTTGTTGGATACAGTTGCTTTTGGTGTATTTTATTAGCACTGCTGTAACTATAATTCCTGGGGCTTGGATGCTCACAGGAATGATGATGGTAAGATATACATACCTGATGCATGCTCCCCCAGCAAGCCCTGCAGCTCTTACATTGGAAGTTATGAACCCCACTGCAGAGTTGATGGAATGGGGTGAAGGCAACTGCTATTCTCAGTGCAAGGTGCAGAGGGAGGTCAGAGAGGCTAAACTGTTGGATCTGGAATGAAGCAAACACCAGTCTGCCAGTCATGCTATAAGAACAGTAACCTCCAGAAAACAGACACAGCAGGCAGGGAGAAGTAGCACTGCAGAAATCACTTAAAGGTTGGTAACACCCTTAAGCTCACGTAGTAACATGATGTTACCCCTAAAGACCCATTTTTTTGGGGCTAGCACTTTCACTAAACTCTAAAAAAACCTGTCATAAGTCTAGCTGAAAAGTGAGATCACAGGACTTTTCAGGTTGGCAGATTTGTAAGAATGGGTACAGATGGAAGTTCAAAAGCTACAGTTCATTTACCCTGCAGCTACTCCAATGTAATTAATTTTCTACTCTATAACATACAAATTAGTCTTCAGTAACAACCAGATTAGCAAAATACACTTGACAGTATATGAATTACACTTGTTTTAATACCTTTTATATCCACCCTTTTAAACTATAATATTTTGCCACATCTATTACTGTAAGTCCTTCAGAAAAAACTCCACATATCTAAAGGAATGATTGCAAGGAAAATTGGGAACTGTCAGTTCTACATTGCTACCCAATGCTCAGGAAAAATTCTGCAGATAAAAATATTAATTTATGGGAAGTTTCAGTTCCTTTGTACTTCTCTATGTGTCAGCCTGCCTACCCAACCACAAATCTCACAGATGATCCATGATAATTTGTCTTGGAATTTTTCTTGTAACAAAGTCTACCCAGGAGCAGCATTAAGCTAGCAGCATAACTGTTTTTATTTTCAAAAAGCCTGTCATGCTGTGTTTAATAAATAACCACATATGCCATCAAGCATCTACTTATGAACAATAAGCATTCATGATCTCGCTAAGTATAATTCTAAACCTGTACTGCTGCAATACTGTAATCAACTGCTTCAGTAATTATGCCACCTTTAAAAGGTCATATCATATAGAACTGGATCCTCCCTGCCAAATACTATAAGACAAAATTATACTACAACACAGCCTACATCATGCATGAAGAACACTTCAAAAAGAAAATTAAGCAACACTTGAACCTGGATGGGTATAGCCAGACTGTGTCAAGAAAGCTGTTATGACAGGTCTGCTGATAGTAAAGAAAGCAAAATTAATATAAAGAAAACATTTATAAACTGACAAATTACAGATTTGAAGAAAGTATAAAGTACCATTAATGACAGAACAGGAAAAACACCACTGGAATTCTTCTGATTATAGGGGAAAAAGCCTTTCTCCTCTTTGGGAGGGTTAGGTTAGACAATATTTCTATAGTTGCATTGGAAAAATAACAAGTTTGGGTATTCCCATCTGTATAAAACAATATTAAAAAAACATGGGATTTCTTGCTAAATTGTATTTATTTCTCCAGATCTTTAAATGATAAATGTTTAGAAATTAGAAATACAAAACTCAACCCAACTTTCTAACTACATTCAAGTGGCAAAGACCACTACTTTCTATATAATTCCACAACACCAGCAATCAAAATCGTAACATAGCAACAAACAGAATGAGGGTCAAAATGTATTTCAGAGTCTGTCTGGCAAGTATGCAAAGGGTGAAATTATGAAACTTCCTGTTCATCCAACATATAATGGGTTTTTTTCTATGTAGAGCAACAAAATCATCATTGCTAACTAATAAACCCCCCTGACATTTACAATACAATTACTTTTGTAAAGCTCTACCTGGAAAAAGTGTAATCAAAACTTCTTGTAAAGCTTTTTCCCTATCTTATTAGAAAAAAGAAAAAAAGTCACCAGTAGCAGGGATTCCTTAAAACTGGCACCCTGTGAAGTTGCTATTGCTTTTATTTCACAGACCCTCACCTGTCACTGTAAAGGTATGAGCTAATCACACTAAGACAGCCCTGCACCAGCAGCTGTATTTACTTATGCTGATTCCAACTGTCAGGGGAAAAAAAGAAAATGAAAACACAGTTAAGGTTGTTAAATGCAGAAACATAAATGTTTGCTTCTGATTCAGCAGCTTAAACAATAACAGTATTAATCACAAAATGCTGAGATTTAGTCATTTCGTCTCCATGAACATTCCAGTTTTTGCTGTAAATTTAATGGAATTTATGTGGAGGAATGAAGAGATCCTCCAGTGAAAACATTTGTACTTCAGTGCTCAATATATAACATACCTGCTGTCTATTAGAGCTGGAGTAAATTTAACTGTATAACTGATGTTTCTTCATGCACACAGACTATAGATAACAGCACAGAAATCCTGCACACATTCTGTTTTTCAAAACAAGCATGAACAGCACTGTTAATGAGTTACAACAGTCACGTGATAAACTAAACTCAAACAATAAACGCTGATAGATTCACTTCAGTTTATGTAGTTTTGTAGATTCCATCTAAAAATCAATCTTGAATTCTCTAAAACTCTGAATTATTCCTGACTGAGGCAGGTACAAATGAGTGTTTCAATGGTAACCTGCAAATGTGAAATGACAGGGAAGCTTTCTTCAGTAAATGCATATGAAACATTGCCAGGGTACACACAGATTGCTTTATGAATAATTTGATACCATGCAAAAACAGAGCATAGTTCACTTTTAGTCAGACCATTAAGCAAAGATTCTTTTTCTGTCTTTAGAAACAGAAAAAAAGGGTAAAAGAAGCCAATGAACTTAAAAAAGCCCCACAGCTTTACAGACAGATGCATTCAATTGAACCACTAAGTTGCAAATCCTCATATTCTGTGTCATAAAAGTTGGATAGTAAAAACTGAAATCAAAAACAGTAAAATACTTTTTTGCAACCCCAACAGAAATTGCCACAGTTTTTGCTTTCTTTTGACAGGAGTCTGTACTTGATATTTATCTTTCCTGAAAGAATTTGTGTCTGCTAAGCATAACAAAACACTATTAACAACTTTTAAAGAAATATTTTAAGACAAAATATCAAGCATGTTGTTTTTCTAATTCTGTCCATAACAGCAGAATGGTACATTGTTAATACTGTGATTTAATAATTGTCAAACTAATGATATATCCAAATGATTTACACAAACTAACCCTTTAATTTATAATTAATGCATCACCACATTATCAAATCACATGTATTAGTGCCTATGTCTCATGGAGACAAGTAATTTTCATAGAATAACAAGATCAATAAGGTTGGAAAAGATCTCCAGGATCACCAAGTCCAACCTTTCAGCAAACATCACCATGCCAACAAAATCATACCACAAAGTGCTATGTCCAGTCTTGTATGGAACACTTCCAGAGATAGTGACTCCACCCTCTCCCTGGGCAGCCCATTCCTATGCTTAACTACCTTTCCAGTGAAGAAACTTCTCCTGATATCCAACCTGAACTTCCCTTGGTACTGCTCCTGTCACTGGTAGTCTGGGTAAAGAGGTTGCCTTCCACCTTGCTACACTCTCCCTGCAGGCATTGTAGAGTAATAAGGTCTTCCCTGAACCTCCTTTTCTCCAGGCTTAACAATCCCACTCCCTCAGCCACTCCTAGGATTTACTCTCTAAACCCTTCAACAGCTCCATCCCCCTTCTCTGGAATCACTCCAGCTCCTCGGTGTCCTTGTGTTGTGAGGGCCCCAGAACTGGACACATCACTCAAAGTGTGGTTTCACCATGCTGAGTACAGAGGGACAATCCCTACCCTGGTCCCACTGGCCACAATATTTTTGATACAGGCCAAGATTCCTTCTTGGCCACCTGGACACAGCTGGCTCACATTCAGCTGCTGCCAACCAGCACAGATTGTAGGAAGTTAGCCCTATAACAGTGATTTCCAGGTACACTGTTACAGGGCATTTTTACTGTCATAGACTAGCTACTACAGAGTGACATAATCACTCTAGGAAGCAAGCCTTGGATGTTCCCAAACCTATCTCAGAAATGAATCCTGGAGGATTCAGCAGCAGCAATTTGAGACATTACCGCTCAGCTCCCAGTACTGAACCTTCTACGTTCATAATCCACAGCAATCTTCAAAGTAGCAATCACTAGGATTTTATTAATCTATTTGTACTTGACTGCCTGAGTTATCTGAAGATAGAGCAGCCATGGCAGAAGGATTGTAGGTAGCACAGGTAGAAAGCTTATCTTAAGCCACTACAGATTTATTCAGTAGGAGTTTCTCTGACAAAAGCTTTCTGTGGCCTGCAGTGAATACTGCTACAACATGCTCTGAGGATCCAGTGACAGAACTGAGTAAATCCCTTTGTTGATGAAGTTCAATAGCAGGCCATTAAAGATAACCAATCTAATTTGAATGGTTTATTTCCAACTTTTAAAGATACCAACGTGAAACAGAAAGCAACAATTGATCTAAGGCACAGTACACAAGCATCTAAACAACTTCACTAAGACATTAAGGTGTGCTTTTATTACCCAATGATTTTATTTAAGTAGACAGAGAATAATTAAAAGTGACAAAACACACTCTTTTTACTTGGTCCCCCTTTTGCCATTTCCTGGCAAAGTTTAGCAAAGATTCCATCAAATGATTAGCAAGCCATCAATTTAAGAGAATGATCCAACATATCTTCAAGTACCTGTGGAATAATCCTCATGATGCTAAAGTTCTATTAGAAATGATTCCTGGTGTCTCTAGACACAGAAAGTGACAAAACCCATAGGTAACTGTCACACTCCAGGCATTCAACTGCTCCTTTGCAGAGGTTAATGTGCTGAGTGCACAGCATATTACTGACAAGGAAATCACCGTGATTATGGTTCATAACTTCCACTACAAAAAAGAGGTGACAGGATGATTTCCAATTGTCTTCACATCCAGTCAGTCAACCAAAATTAACTCCTTGAAGGTTTGTACTACCAGGGATGCTAGCATGTATTCAAATATATTCTCAGCTGTCATGGAACAAGTTAGAATGGTCCATAAGGACTTCCATTAAAGCTTTGAAATAGTCTCCACTACTCCTCAAGCCCCTTTCTTTGCATGTTAGCATTTTCACACATTTTTTTTTCAAGATAAAAGAAAAACTAAATCTTAGAACAACAATTAAATATTCTCAACAAGAGTCTTATGTGTAGAGTCCTAGATCCACTTCCAGCCTGTTATTCCAAATGTCTGACAAATATATTTTTGAATTGCAAGGCAAAGGGCCTGTTCAATGGTTACATCACTTCTGGCTACTCAGTTCTTAGGAAAACAAGTAGACCATAATATCCTTTAAATGCTAGATATAACCATTTTAAGAAATAATTTTAAGATGGAACTTATTACTGTCCTCTTCTAAATTGAGATTCTAATAGGACTAAAGAAATTAAATGCAGTCTACTACTTGTTCAGTTGGTCGACTTAGCACAGGGCTTGAAACCATGAAGTGAAACTGAGTGAATCCTGGAATTTTATTACATGCAGCACCTAGGAAAAACAGAAAAAGAAATTCTAATTTGCTACATTTGGGATTAGTGTCTCTGTCATTGTATTTTATCATCTAAAGATCCAGTTACTCATTCTACTACAGTGGTATAATTATTGTTTTACAATCTGTTTAACCCAAGACATTTTGAAAGTATCTAATTCTTAAGTTAAAATACAGTACTACTGACTGCTGTAGTGCAATTAATGCCCTTATACAACAATTCAAAACAGTAACACAAATCAGGAAAATCTCTCTCTTTTTCAATCCTGATTAGTTTAATGAGTTCCTTCAACACTAATCTCTTAAACACAGAACTATAGGAAGTAAGAGATCAAAGAATAAGCAAAGCAGCCTAACTAAATAATCCACATTGATTAGCAAATTGTACTTCCTGCTGATCTAAGAGTTCACTAATGGGATGCCTGGCACAATGGCTACTCTTAGATCACTTTGAAGCTATGCTTAATATTCATATTCCCCTCCCTTATGCCATATCTAGGGAAAGCAAAGCAGTCTCTTTTTAAAACCTTCAAATTAATCATATACAGTCCAGGAAACCAAATGAAAGTTGTAAATATTTTTGGGTTTTGCTAAGACTTCCATAACTTTTGTGAAAGTCTAAGACATCAAAACGCAAAATTAAATTATCTCCAGTCTGCACTAGGACACAGCTGCCCTGCTAACCAGGCTAACCATACTGTGAATGGCCAGTGTTGCTGCAGTCTTCAAAGAATAATATAAGATGCCTTTAAAATCTATGTTTATTTTTGTACATCTGTGACCTAGTTAGGACCAAGCACCTTTGTCCGTGTAATGAAATACATACCGTAACTTCCAGTTGTATTGGCACAAATGATAGCACCAAAGAAACTTCGGAGCGTACTTCTGGATTCTGGAAATAACTTTCTGACAGGCTACAGTTGGGTCTGTTCCCATCCTCATGTATTCCACAGCTTGGTAACTAAAAAAAAACCAACCCCATATCCAGAAAATTAGCCATACTCTGGTTATATAGTTTAAAATGCCACAGAAGAGACCCTGGTTTCTTTGAATACCGGAAACACATGATAAACAATTTTTAGGCCAACTTCATATTGGCAATTATTACTCAAATTCTACATAAAAAAGCAATTAAAAAACAAAGACTAGAAGGGATTACAAGATGACATCTACACCATGTATCATTCTATGGCAGGCCAAGCCAAGAGAGAACTCTGATCATTTGCAGTAGAAGAGGCTAAGCAAAAGATCAGCTAAAGAACTGCAAGGCACAGTGGCTTAGAAGAATTATGGCTTCTATTTTTCGTTACATGATTGAGCCTGACATTAGAAGTAATTCCTAGTTTTCAGAAAGGTTTATGTCAAGATAATTTTTTGGAGAAAACTCAGTACATTACTGATAAATTATTGAGTTCAGTAAGCATTAAAAAAAATCTTTCAGAAAAAAATTAAGTTTCTGAAAACATCAAAATTAACACTTTCTTTATTTTATAAATATGAAGGTACCATGTTTTGATCAGGACTTGGAGCCACTTTCAAACTTTTTTGCAAAGTGATTAAAAAAAACCCTTATTCTAAGAGTAATCAAAATTAATTTCCTTTCTATCTAAAGGAATTGCTTGAGATTAAGCTGTTGCATTTCTAAAATGTCCTGAGGAAAAACATTACTTACATTGCCTTTTTCTTTCAGAACCTGAAGATTAAATGGTAACTCATGACATTACTTAGAAGCATTTTATCACTTTGAGAAAGATGCATATACCAAGATCAACTTGTTACACTAAGACATCTACAGATTGCATTAATTACAGATGTTATCAAAGTACCACAGAAAAGAACAACTCTTGCATTTTGAGACTCCCTATTATCTTTGATTTATTCTAACAGTCAAAGATGTTCAAGTTGTCTAAAGATAACTATCTTAATATAAAGCTGTATTTCACAGAGGTCTCTTCACTAATCAAAAACTCAACAAGAAGTTACCACCTCAAGGGAAGGCATACAGAAAATATTAGCAATTTTGCCCTTTATTTGACAATTCACTTCTGGGAGGTTAATTCTTGTCTCTGTTTTTATGTGGGATATCTAAATATCATGAGTAAAAATCTTCATCTATAAGGAACCAGTAATTAACCCTCTAGTCTGGTGGTTAACCCACTGGTGCCAACATGAAATGTTTCAAGCATTACAGACAAACACTTCAGGCTGCTTAAGTGCAATCTAAGCTTTTACTGACTAACCTTATAGTGGAGATCAACTCACTTCTCATCCTGCTATCTTTTACGACAAGATAGATAATTCATGAAGTTGTCAACTGCCTTGTATTTGAAAGACTGACTCAGGACAGCTTGAAATTCACTGACATCTGTAAATATGTAACAGCTAACAGGCTTTCTTGGCTGCCAGGGTTTCAGAAAACTTGCCTGAGCAATATGAAGGCCATTTCTATATTATCCTTCAAGCATCAGTGCCCATTATGTTCAGCATGGACTTCCATAATTGATTCCTGCTGAGATCCACCCACAAAGATGCTCACAAAGGAGAGCCATATATTACACTGTGTTTATGCAACCACAGTCACAACACTAAAACACCTCTTTCAGTTTCAAATTACATGCAATTACAAAGGATTGCTGCAGTGATACCTCCTAAGTGAGCTGAGACCCACACCTCATCCTTTCTACAATTTATGACACTTCTCCACACAACAGAATGCTCTGGAGAAGAAAGCTAATCAGTTCTGCTAAAAAGCATACAAGTTGGAAATGTACTCATTACCCACTGCCTGTTTGCTCACAGCTTGGCAGTATTAAGGGATCTGTCATCAAAGATATTTAGGTCTCTTCTTTTAAGACAGATCATAAGGGTAGCTTGGTTCTGCTACTGTTCTTTCCCCTTCCACTCCTTCCTTTACTCCCACTTCAGCAGCCATGAAGTCAGACCATATTTTTAATCAATTCTTCATTTGCTGAGCCCACATTTCGCTGCAGAAATCTAGCAAAGTCTGCCCTAAGGACAAACCTGGGTAAGAAGCGCATCATGATGTCACCATCCCCAGTGGCTGCAGCTCCTCCGGCTGTACTGTCTGCGTAGGATCCCGCTCCAGCTATCGGAGAATCTCCAACACGGCTGCAGTGAACAATGGAAAATGAAAACCAAACTTTGTCAGCCTTACTGCCTCCAGCTGACTTAGCATTAAACCCACAGGAGAACAGAGCAGGTAAAGAGGTCAATCCACTGCAGTCAAAAGTCTTGTCTTGAAACTACCTGTAAAAGTGATCTGTGATAACCTGACTGACCTGAGGCTTAATCCACCTCCAATGCATAACTGTCTGTTATTATACTGACTATAGCTAAGCCAGTGAGATTTAGCCTGTGGGCAACAGTAAGCAGCAGGGGACTTTAATATGTTCAATAACTTGTTGCTAAATCCAGAAGTTGTCTGACTTGGTTGACAGACAATAACCCTAACCGTGTAGAAAAAGTATCTCAAAGACAAAACACAAGCCTGAGGCTCTGATTTTCTGTACATTTCTTAGGAGACTGTGTGCCTCTCCAAAATGCTTATTTGTCTCTGGTGCTTTGCCTTGCAAGTTGTCTCACAACTGTGCCAGTTGTTTGTGTCTCTATATGGTGAATTAAGCAAGCTGAAAAATAAGCATTCCCTCAAATAAACACACATAGTCTTGCACCTGAATTAGATTCTCAATATTAGGATTTATGGCAAGTGCACAAAAAAAAGCAAAGCCATTTTGTGATCTAAAGGTTAACGTTTTGAACCACACTGACAAGTTTAACGTAGGAAACAAGGTGGGGAAAAAAAGCTTTTTTGTAAAATCAGAGATACTAACCCTGGAAGTTTGTGGATTGCACCATTAGTAGATGTCCCAGAAGCAACGGTTCCACTCACACCAATTACAACCATACCTAAGATTTTCAACAGGGACAAAACATATTCAGGAACGCCACTATCCTATTTATTTAGTTAGCACTACACTTATCAAACAGAACTACAATGCCCAGACAATTCAAATTGCTGATATAGTGAAATACAAGAGTTGTCCTCTTCAGGAAAACAAGTTCTTTTTAAAAGAGATTTGAAAAATTTTATGATCTATCAGAAGAACTCAAAAATGAATGTGAAACAGTGAGTGCCACACTGTTCTGAGCTGTATGTTACTACTGCCCATACAGCCACTGTCTCCTGATACACACCTTTGTGAACCAGCCGAGAAAAAATACTGGTGTCACCACATGGAGCACCAATACCATCAGAACAACAAAGCTTAGAAATTGCAAATGGTACTTGAAGGAAATTTAAAAAAAAAATGTCAGAAGCTTGAATTTGGCAGAAGATGACATATTGCGTACCAAAGTAACTAGAATTACATGATGGACAATCAAATGTACTGACAAGCCTACCCCTTGCTAATTTTGTGCTGGTAAGGAAACTACTGCCCCATATTAAAGAAGCTTAGATTGTCACTTGGAATTGGATTTGGGGTCAGTTGCTTCTCCATAGAGCAAGACTTTACACCCATAGAGCAGGAGATGGCATGAACTGCTGCTAGCATAAAACTCCAGTACAAACTGAGAGCCAAGAAGCAGAATTTGATGAGCTGAATTCTGTTTCTCTGACCTCACTAAGCAGTGTCTTCTTCTCATAGAAAGGTTTCATCACCAGTAGGAGCTAAAAACATAAAGGCATAGACCCAATGGCCTCTGCAAAAACACTGGAAGGCATAAGTTCCCACTAATGTCCTAAATGCATACTGGATGAAAACTCTTCTTAAAATGTGCTAATCACAAAGATATTTCATATGCAAAACAATGGGGTGGGAGGGAACTGGAAATACTAAGACAAAATACCACAATTTACTAAACAGCTTAGGACTACTTAATGATAGATCAATTCTTGAATTGTATTTATCAGATTCCTCTCTCCTGACACTACACAATTTATAAGTTTTCCAGCTCCTACTGAATTACCCCACTAAGTAAGCTAGCTAGCAACTTAAAAATCTGGTAGGTTGCCTGACTCTTGTAGACTATTAATTGATTATTAGTAGGATGAACTAGAAACAAAGAAGAAAGATTCACACTTGAAACAACTTGTTAGTTCTTGGTATTGTAAAGACCATCAGACAAAAAGTTCTGGATTGCTAAACTGAGAAAAATCCAAATTAAATAAAAAAGTGCAAGTTTCAAGACTACAAAGTATAAAGATATGAAAGACATGAATCTGTAACTGCTCTAGTCCTTTGTCTGATCTGCTCATTAATCAATGTATAGGCTTAGCAATTAACAGTCCACAGTCAGGGGTACTCTTAGAAGTTTTGGGGACTACTACTGTTTTAATGTTAGTTTCTGTAGAAATTTACTGATTTAGAAAAAAGCCAGAATAAAAGAAAAATGAAAGCAAAATTTATTTTATAAGCTTAAGGAGTGTGACAAACACTGCTTTTAGTTGGCAACAGGACTAACGATATACTCATTTCTTCTACCACTGCAAGGCCTTTTAAGTTGGTCTTACAGCACACCATAATCATAACATAATTATCTTTAACTCAGTCAGTTTTCTAAGCATCCACAGCTGCCCAAGCAATTATGCTAAGGTATCTGTGGGAAAAGCAGCAGGGCAATGAACAAGAGTTAATGGCAAAAAATGAATCATGAATCAAGTGTCTATGCAGCCAGTGAACTGGAAAAAAAACAAAAACAAATCCTACTTTTAGGCACTCCATCCTAACACATAAGTAACAGAATCTTGAAACCACTATAAACAGGAAATAATTCCTGCATGAAACATTTTTCTTTAAATAAGTATTAGAGGAATGAGAAAAAAAGATCAGCATTAGAGTTACCAAAAGTTGTTACCAATAGTATCATGGTTATGAACACTTCTTTGTGAGCTGGTCTGTTCTTCTTTGGAAGTTACTTCTTCATGCCGTTTATACGGTCCACAGGATTTTGAAGAGTCCGGCACCACATTCTGTAATTAGTTTGTGATTTGCATGAATAATATATTCAATACAGATAAAATAAAAAAATACTCCAATCAATACTTATAATTACCATTAGATGTCCAGTACTTAAACCACAGAGATGTACTGAGATCCCACAAATTGTTTAGCTTAATGAATAATTAAGACTGATTTCTGGTATTATACAGTAAAAAAAAGTTTATTGGAAAAGTTACATTGTTCAAATTAAAGACTCTCCTCTGCACAACTGACTGGTCAAAAAAACCCCAAACCAATGTACAAACACGTCAAAATCTGTAACACCCAAAGCAAAAAAATAAAACAACAAACCAAAAACAAACCATTCAAACAACAAGCCAAGCTCACCTTAACAGGAAAGTTTAATGGATATCTGCATTAACCTGATGTATTCACAGGCCTGCATAAAACTTCTTGACTAACTATTTAAAGATCTTAATTACTACTGTAAGATTTTCCTTCAGAAGTTTATACATGCATCAAAAAATACATGCACTGCTTTATTTTGGTAAGTCCTGTACCAATTAAAAACTAAAAAATAACTCCCACACCAAAACACTACTGCAGCAAGGGCAAAAGCAACAGGATGTAAGAAACTAGACACATATATACTCTCAAATCTAGCAAGTGCTTAGTAATATAAAGTTTTTCTGTCTAATAAACAAAATTTCTTTTTCTTCACATATAATGTGAAACTTCAGTAAAAGCTGAAAGGAAGAGGCAATGCTGCACTGCTGACTTTCTAAACCCCCTTCACTGCACTGTACCTTCCAGTAGTTTGGCTGACAGCTTTGATTAAGCCACTCTGAATACAGTGAAAGCGATTTCTGGGTAGTTAAATCTTCATATGGAAACCCCATCTTTACAGCAAACAGGGAGGCTTGAAAAGCAAGAACAAAGTAAAAAAGAAACATTGATTTATTCCAGTTTTATGCATTTTACAATAATGCATTCATGTCATCCAAATATATTTTCCTTAAAAAGCAAGTTTTTATCAAATATAAATAACATAGCAGCACAACATTTGCTATTAAAACTCTGATACTTGAAGAAAGCAATCCACCAGCTTACATCACACTGTACTTCTTCCTTGCAGCTTTAAAATTACCACTTCCTTGTTTTGAAAATTTATACAGTACATGGCAAGAGAGCAAAAGAAATACCAACACAACCAATGAAATAATGCTATGCTTCTAAGAATGACTTACCATTAGGCAAAGGGAAAAAAGATCAACTCTTCTTTCATCTTTTAGCTGTAAATACCTTCGATGTCACCCAATAACAGATACTGTTGCTAGGTTCAGATGCCTGAATTTATGTTATCAATCCTTGATAATAATGTCACTATAATACACAGATGAACAAACTTATCCAGTCCATAAATTAAGAGAAGCCTTCAATTATTTCTGGACTGCTTTTCTATGTTTTTCTTAAAATCTGACACAAGTAAAGTATCAGCACTCAGAGGAAAAGAAAACTGACAGCTTCAATTAAATAAATATTTTCCCATTTATAGAACAAACAGGCAGAATTTGGGGGGTTTATGTTTGGGTTTTTTTTCCCAAGATAAAATTGTGCTTGTGCATGTTTTTCAGGAATTCTTTCATAATTTTTGAAACATTGTTTCTATTCCAGTAAGCAGAGTTCCTCATTTTGCATCTTGAACAAAAAAACGCCTGCACAGATTACATGCATTTATACGAAAAGATATTTTACTGCTCTAGCTGCCTTTTCCATAATATAAGTACTTCTATTTAGAAAACAAACTGTTTGTTCTCTCACAGGCCAGACTGAAGGTTCAAATGGATTTTCTTTTTATTCATCTTCATCTGGTGAAGACAACCAGAGTTTCTCTTATCCAAGTTCCAATTTTCACAAAAAAATCCCATTTCTTCAGAAGGAATAGTCCTTCTCAATTTCTCCACTGCTGTCATTAATTAATTGACATTAAGCACCATCTCCAATTTCTACTCAGATAAATCTCTAGCTATCACTGACAGTAAGGACTCAGCATAACAAACTTGTCCACATGCCTCCATTAGACAAAGAGCTATCTTCTTAGGTGGGAAGATGTATTTTAAATCAGCACTTTAATCCTTCTGTTTCTTCATTTTCCTTATCCTTTCTGCTTGTTCTCTTGACTAAAATTTAAAAATACTATGGTAACTAGCAATGGGGCAAACAAGTATTAGGAGTATCT
Organism: Luscinia megarhynchos; assembly: GCA_034336665.1. Classification (NCBI taxonomy): domain Eukaryota; kingdom Metazoa; phylum Chordata; class Aves; order Passeriformes; family Muscicapidae; genus Luscinia; species Luscinia megarhynchos. Next base: position 34,310,798 of record CM067566.1, on the reverse strand, counting down.
CTCCCTCCAGTATTTAACACCTGACCAATTTGTTTTTCTGCACTACATGTGAAATATCTCCTAGAAAAGCCACTCATAATCATGGTCAATTGCCTTAAATTAAATAGAATCTACAGGTTTCTCTGTTCAGACCTTTAGTCAAATTGTATCCTTACCTCCCAAAATTGTTCCATTTTACTCCATCAAAAAATTGCTCGAGCACTTACTTCTGTACATGCTAATTCCTTCAAGAATAATTTATCTTTTCTCATCAATTTCAAAGCACTTGAATCACTATTAATGGTCAGATGTCATTTTCCACACTTATCTCTCTATTTCTTTCTGAGCAGGTACAGGCTCAGAGCAGGCTTCTTAAAAGCTAAGAAACCTGTTCACCACTCACACACCTTCAGGGGAATGAATATCTCTTTTTGAAACTAGTACTATTCTACCAACAGCAGCCTGTATTTAAAACGCTCAACTAAGCCTCCAATTTGCTACTGCTCTTTTGTTGTGCCTGGGAGTACAGCCTCTAACCAGCTTTTTTAGGTTCTCACTAATACTTTTAGACTGTGAAATACACTAATCACACTCCATATATACCAAAATACTAGAATTTAACTTTAGTGTCTATTAATTCTGCCATTCATTAAAAAAAAGTTACTTCATGGTTTTAAATGCAATATTTACATCTAGCAGTTTCTACAGTGTCTTTTATAAATCACCTTTGGTAACATGGATATCAGTGATACTAGCAAAGTCTTGAGATTACAAGTCATTATTTGCAGTTAAGCTAATGGAAAAAGCCATTAAACTATTTTTTTCTTCTAAAAATAAACCTATTTAATAGACAGAGAATGAAAGAATAAACACTTTTGAATGATTTGAGTAGATTGATTTGGTTGTCAAGGAATTCTTCCACCTATACTAACAAGATGAAAATGTCGCAGTTTTATCAGAAAGTGTTTTAAAATGAGGGTTTGACTTGGAAACAGTTAAAGGAATAATTACCTGACTCTCCCACTAGTAATGTATGCTTAGTGTATTCAATGACCTTTCGTGCTACACCAATTGCATTTTTCACACGCCTGAGATCCGCAACAGCCCCAACTTCCATAGTGTTGCTGGAAACAAGGAATATTTTAAACTTATTAAAACTACAAGAATTATTACACATTTTTTACTAGACAAAATCTGTTCTCATCTAAATCAAAAGGCTTGCTCCTTTAACATAATGTTTTAATTGTTCGATGCCACTGACAGATGTCATCACATTAGTAGGGAAAGACTTCCTACATATCTTGTTTCCTTTCAGAGGCATATAAAGATGTTGGACAAAAAACAGTACTTCCATTCACAGTAACACTTTCAGTAGAGCAACTATTTCATTATATAAACTCATGATATGAACCACACACTTGCAATTACTTTTGAATCAAGATAGCTTTAAACAGCAAATAAATTATTGAAGACAATTGCTCCAAAAGTGAAATATTTATGGACTGAATGTAAAGGGAAAGCTAACAGTGCTACAAACCATGTTTCAACTGCTATACCGAGAACTGGATTAATGCACTACAAGTGAAGAGTCATTTCCTACTCTTCCAACAATCAGGTATGTTATTTTCCCTTGTTTCACAAGTTAGCTTGTCCCATAGCCAGCCCCAAATCAGTAAGATGTTGCAGCACCCTTAAGTGTACTAAAAACGGCAGGTGTGAGAAACAAGTTAATGGAAGTTGGCTTTCACTGGGTATTATACTAACTGGTATTATATTATGAATTATATTGTTGATTAAACAGTATGACGTTGTCAATATTGAGACAGAGAGTGTTGTGGAGTGGTTGATGTTGTTGCCGTGGCCTAGTTGTGAGGCTGGTTTTCACGAGGATGGTTTTGTGTGCTGTGGTTTTGTGTGTTTGTGAGTTTACATTGGATGGACTGTTGCTGGTCAAATCTTTGAGACAGGACCTTAAAAGGAGCAGAACTTCATTCAGTGACAGCCCTGAGGACCACACTGATGAAACTGTGTCAGCACCAAGGAGAGTGACATGGGGCAAGACTATGCAAAATCAAAATAAATATGCATCAAGCTGATGCAACACCGAGGGTATAAAAGGCAGAGCTGCCATTTTGTGGACAAGCCTCTAGCATTTGGCCACACTCCCAACGCTGCACCTTTTAGTTTGTGAACTTTTTTACTGTTCTCAATAGAACTTTCATAACACATTCCCACTTGGGGTCTGAGTAGGTTCTTACCCATCCATAATCATTGCATCCAGAGTTGTTTCTCCACTTTCATCTGGGCTTCCTCCGTACCCCACGCTCCCATCGCACTGATCCATCTCACACTGACCACAGCCTCTCTCGACCGCATCCAGCTCTGAACCTCCCGACTCTAACACTCTCCAAGCTGTAATCAACACAAATAATTAAATGTCACTCGGGAAAACAGTGTCCACTGCTGCTTAAATATGGACATGATGCAGGTGCATCATAAGTGGATAAAAAACAGTAGACTAAAAATTACAGATTTTAAAGTCTAAATATAAATATAACCAAAAGAATGTAAAGCATAACTTTTCTAAATATTCTTTTTCTTGCATGCCTGATAAGTGCTCTGACTGAGAAACAGAGCTTTTCTTCTGAGGCATTATTTATTAAAAATTATCACAAGTTCTCTATAGCAAATACCCTTCTCTCCCCAGAACCAATCATTACTTTATCACTTGTTTAAAGCCAGAAGAAAGAGGGGGGAAAAAATCGTTCAACTCAAAAAAAGAAAAAAAAAAAAAGGCCAAAAAGAAAGCTGCCCTCAAAAGCTTCATATTGAGAATATTAAGTGTGCAACTACAGAATAAAAAGGTATAAACCTACATCAGTAACTACATAAGCACAAAAGTGAAGTGAAAATTCTATACAGGAAATTAAGTCTCCACATTCTCCTTTTCAACCCTTGGTCTTTTTTTCTTCAGGATCTAGATCATGGTGCAGCTTTGTAAGACATTACAGACATGTCAAATGACATGACTTGAATACACTAAGCCTGAAGGCATTGCACATACAAGATTTCACAAGGATGGATCTCAGGCAAGATGTCCTAAGGTGCTTGAGCTTGCTGCCACTGACAATCACAGCCCTCGTTATTTATTTGTGCTGGCTCTGGCGCTCCTTCACCTGACAGGCCAGCACAGCAGCACATGCACACAGGCCAGCTCCTCTTGCTGAAGTAAACCACCTCAGGAAGCCTCATGGTCACAGATGCTGCATGCAAACTACATGAAGTTGCCTTCACCAGGGAAAAAGTAAGAATTAATACCATGCATCCAACCCCACATATGCTTGCCTCTATTACAAAGCTCAGTTTAAGGAGTATTCTCAGATTCCTATTACCTTTATTGCCTTGAGAAGCTTTAGGCCAGGCTTTCAGAAGCTGCAAAGCAAGGGCCTTGCAATTTTCTTGAGTGTATTTTAGTTCTGACCATTACGAGGCTTTATTGGTAACTCGTTTGACAAGCAAGCATTCTGTAGCACGGGGTTATTTACAACTCGGCTTTAATAAAATAGTCTGCAAGTCTTTTAAAATTACTATACATATGTTGCCATAGGAAAGCCTGCTTTGACTGTCGATAACACACCACAAAACAACAGTTTCAAAGAAGTAATATAACTACCTAATTCTTAAGGGGGCAAGAAGGAATCTCAAAAAAAAAAAAAAGCCTTTAAAAATCACTGTGCGAGAGTGCAAACCACATTATTAACAAAAGTATGTCTTTGATCAAGCTTTTCCGTAGTTCGTAACTCCCCTCTTTAGTTTTTGTGGGTTTTTGTCGGGCTTTTTAAGCGTTATTTCCTTCCCAACGTGGAAAGCGAAACCATTTGCCGAGAGGCTCCCAGCGGCAGAGAGCAGGAAGGGTAAGCTCGGGGGCCTGGCCCTTCCCCGAGGAAAGGTAACCCTTTCCAAGGCGGCCGAGCCACCTCCCGGCAGCGGGGCTGGCTCTGAGCCGTGCCGGGGCAGGGGGGAGCAGAGCCCGGGCCCTCCGCAGCCGGGTCACCGCCCGCTCCTCCCGGCCACACATCAGCGCAGCCACGCCTCAGAGACTCCTTTTTCCTCAAGCAGCAGCACCAGCACCCAGGCCGCCCTCAGCAGAAGGGCGCTCCCGAAAGCCCCGAGCACAGCACCGCCCCACCCGCCCCGCTCCAGCCCGGGGCCCCGCCGGGACACCTGTCTCTGCGGCCGTCCTAAACGCCCAGGTGTTGATGACTACCGGCAGAGCGGCAGCTGAGGCGGCGCCCGCCCCCGTCAGCACAGCGAGCAAGCAGAGCGCGACCATGACCCCCTGCCGGCCCCCGCCGCCTCGCTGCCGCCATCGCCACCCGGCCCGGCCCCGCTCCGCCGCCTCCAACCGGGCGGCTCCGGCGGCGCAGGCGCGCACGGCCCGGCCGGGGCCGCGCTGCCCGCGGGCGGGTGAGCGTGGGCGGTTCGGCCCTGCGGTCCGGGGAAGCGCTGTTGTGGCAATGGAATGCTCACCCCTCAGCAAAGGCCGAGGCCGATGCACACAAATGCAGTTTGTGTTTCACAGAGTCATAGAGCGGCTTGGGTGGGAAGGGACCTTAAAGATCACGTAGTTCCAGCCCCCCTGCCGTAGGCAAGGACGCCTGGTAGACCAAATCGTTGAGAGGCCCATCCAACCTGGTCTTGAGCTTCTAGGAATGAGGCGTGCACGGCTTCCCTGAGCAGCCTGTTCCAGTTCCTCTCCACCCTCACAGTAATGAATTAGTTCCTAACACGTAATTTAAATCTACTCTGTTTAAATTTGAACCCATTCCCCTTCTCTTGTCACTACGTGCATTTCTAAATAGTCTTGCCTCATCTTTCCAGTAAGTTCCCTTCAGGTACTGGAAAGCTGCAATTAGGTCATCCTAAAGCCTTCTCTTTTCCAGGCAGAGGAATTCCAATTTTCTCAGCTTTTCCTCATGGGTGCTCCATCCTTCTGATGAACCTGGTGTGGCCCTGCTCCAGCAGGTCGATCTCCTTCCTGTGTTGGCGTCCCAGAGAGCTGGATGCAGTGCTTGAGGTGGGATTTCACCAGAGCAGGTTAGAGGGGCAGAATCACCTCGCTCGACCTGCTGGCCGTGCGGCTTTTGCTGGTTTTTTACTGAGCCTGGGTGTGTGTCACAGCTTGTGCAGGGCCCGCTGCTGCGGTGGGATTGCCGGGGTGCTGGAGTGCGGGAGCTGGGCTGTGGTGGTGGGGGGCTGTGCAGCAGCAGGGTGCACGGTGGCAGCGATCTACCCCTAAGCTCACCAGATCCACTTTTAGCATCTTCATCTGCTGCCTTGCTAACATGGATGTCTTTGTCAAAAGCACCGTATGGCACAGAGACATTTCTGTGAAGGGTGTGTTTTGGGACCTACTACAGCCAAATAGTTTATGAGAAAGTTTGTGAAAAGTCTTGCTTTACAGAAATCCTAAAACGTATAACAAGTAATTTCTTAATTCTGCCCCTGCCATTTCAGCTTTTCATGATAAACAATTAGAAATAATTTAAAGCCATTTGACCCATTGCCATAGCACTCTGACAGTTTCCAGGTCCAAAGGCTTGCCTGCTGGAAGCACAATTCACTGGCTTGTGTTCAGGGCTGATTAGGCTCAAGGAGCTGCTGATCATCAACCACCTATTATATCTGAACAACATGAAAAAAGGTGACTTTTGCTTCTATGTGAATATAAAATCTACTCTTTTTTTCTTTTCTTTGAAATACATTTTTGGCTTGTCCTCATTACTCCTCTTCAATATATAATGGGTCAAACTCAATTACTCTTTACCAGCAATGTTGTTGGTCCTGTATTTGTGCTAAGAGGGGATACTTGGACCTCGTGTGTGGCAACCTGAGGTTTGTAGGCATATATAAATTGAGTGCACCCAAGCTGGTTTAGGAAGCCCGAAGCAATGTTATTTTTATTGTAACAAAACGATTCCACAGCTTTTGGAATTAAATGATTGCCACAAAAGAAATGTATTATCATTTGTAACAGAAGTTGCAAAATAATGAAATACAGTATCGAGTTTGACTTCGGTGATAGTATAGACTTGGTTTCAGCCATGTTAGCTGATTTATTTCTGCTATTACTGTTCTTGTTTCTGTCATGTATTTCTCTTTAAAGCTGTTAGGCAAGGGAGATAGGCCAAACCACAGATCCAAATTAGCTGAAGGGAAATAGAGCAAAATATTTTCAGGAACTAAATTTAGTAATAGTTAAAAAGAAAAATATAATCCAACACATTCCTAAAGTGGATACATTAATGACATTTTTCAAATACAGTTTGCTTTTAGTGAAATAAAATGGACTGTTATGGAAAAAAAACACTTTAATATGGGTGTCATTCAAGTAACAGTATTGACTATGATGGTTTCATCTGCAGGCTGAGCCTGCACAGCTGTGGAAAGAATGTTTTGTATGACTTGAAACAGCATAACATTGTGTTTTGATGTTCATGCAGAAATTCGGTTGGTTTGATTTCTGTGGCATGCTTTCTAACTAGCACTCAAATGTGAATGACTTCCTGCTAGAAAGAAGGGCAATCTTGAATCCATGCTTTACTGTACACAATGCTATTTAATATATTTTTGTACTGTGTGTGAACAAACAAAGCGAATGCTGCTTTCAGATACATTGCATAAAACCAACAGCAAGGTCATTAAAACTCTCTTTCTACATCCTGAAAGCTAAGTAGAATTTGAGCAGTGTCTGTCCAAAACAACTCTGCAAATATGTTCTGCTACATCCATGGGCTCTTGATTTATGTTCCATCTCTCACATAAAGTGTTTTAAAACTGGTCTTGGGATTTTAAAATTATTTGTATTTTCTTAAGAAGTACCTGTTGTTTTATATCAGTTCTTCCTACATCAGCGGTGGAAATACCCCTTCATCTGTTTGTCCCCAGTACTTACTGTTATCTTAGAAACTATAGCTAAGATGAATGGTGATGCTAATAAGCTTTTGTCTCTGCTGCTAGAAAGCAAATCAATGTTTCTACAAGGAGAATTTTTGTTCAAATATATAATATTGAAAGAATATTCTAGAGAAAGGCTTGTATGGACACGGGATTACTGAGAGGATCTACAGCAAACAACATTGTGACTGGATGACACTGAGTAATTAATGAAGAGCACAGGAGGAAATTCACCTCTTTCACTGAGAGGGTCTGTTCCTATAGTGGCCAAATTTTGACCTCAATTATATCTGTGTGACCTAATCTAGCACCATCTGTTAAAAATGCATGCCTAGCTCCTTTTTGCTGTCTCAAATTTTCTGTATGTGTGCTTTGAAATCTAATTAAGGTTTGTTGTCGTATAGTTATATAATTTGTTTATATTTTTATCTTCCTTAGTTACATTTTCTAACACTAACATAAACACATGAAAAGGGAATGAGAATAATTTCATTAATAAAAGTAATCAAGTTTGATTAACACTTGCTAATTAAAATATATTTGTAAATAACTGTGTTGTGGTTTTCTCTTTTAAGTGGATTTGTAGAAGCACTGTGCTCCTGGGTTTTAAAATTCTTTTTTTTCTCTCTTTCAATCCTTTTCTTGGCCTCTTATAATGCATATGTTCACTCATTCACTGAACAACACTGAAAGGAATGAACAGACTTATTCATAGTGAATGTCTCTATCAACTACCTCTCAAATCTACTAGGAAAGACCCTTATGCCTTCTCTGGTGCTTGAGAAGAGCTACGTGTAAACATTTTCGTAGCTACTTAGTTATCCTTACCTGAATCCCCCATAAAACTCACCATCAGTGTGTGATCTGTCAAAGTGTATAAAATTTGAATCACACAATTATCCAGACCTCTGCTTCCCGTACTGTGGAAACCCAGAGAAGTTTTCCCAGCTAAGGAATGCAACCCCTGTTCTGTTCCCTAAGTCAAGCCTGGGCCCTTTCCCTGTCCGTTAACCCTTTGGTCACTCCCATCCGAATTTCCTGTTGGTCCTTTACCTTAGCCCTTCCCTGTAGCACCCCCGTGTCCCTTAATAATTGGTCCCTGAGGCTCTTCCCACCTGCTCATCCCATGTACAAAACCTACACCCACCCAAGAAGCCTGGCCTTTGTTCCCTAAACCCTAAACTATGCGTGGCTGAAAGTAAACATCTTTGTAAACCCTGCAAAGGCCTTTCCTGCTGATTTTACCCCAAGTAACAACTTAAATGCAACGCTGTACTGTTTTCATATCTTTCCCAACAATCTTTTTCCATGTGCTATGTGTTCTCTTTCACTTCTACTGTCAGATCTTTTGGGTATGAGTTGTCATTCCATTATAAATTTGTACGGCTTTATAGCACTAGTGTGTGCTACCTTAGCACTTTCTGGTCCTTGGCAATATGTTAATGAATATTAATACTGATAATGAGAAAAAAAATACAGCTGCTAATTATAAAAACCAAATAACCATCAATAATAACTAAAAAATAACAGCAATGTTTCCATTGCTAAATTTCCTTTCGTTACCGCTTATTTTTTAAAAACTAAAGTCTAAGTTGCAGTAGTTTATTTTCTTCCTTTGTAACCTTAAAATAATTATTGCCACATCTTGTCACAGAATAAAATGTATATATTACATACTACTATCCATACATACTATAATACTATGGTAGTATTTTGGTCTATTGTTGCATTCTGTCTCAAAACAAGTTATGGATAATATTTCCTTTTTCCAAAATGGGTAACATTTCCTTTTTGTAATTGCTATACTGATCCACTGCAGTAATAAAATTGTGATATGGAACATTTGAAAATTCACACATTTCATATGGCCTTTTTTTCTGATATCTTCATAAATGTAATCCATGTCAATAATAAACTTCTTGGACAAATACAGCCAGTTGCTGTTTACTTCACCCAAGTAGGAAAGTTGTCTTGACATTGTTAAATGGGCATATTTAAAGTTTTCAGTGTCAGAAGGAAGCTAACTGCAAACTTGTATTATACAAATACTAATCTAGGAATATGGCAAATTATGATGTCTGTATCTGTTTCAAATGGTTTGAATGTGCCTACTAGGATTTTTAACCAGGGTTCTCACTGAGTTACGGTTATCTAACATTAGAGTGTATATCAACACATGCAACACTGTGATATTTCCATGGTTAGACCATGGAAAAGCAATACCTATTTGCTTTAGGAGGTAGCTTACAATGTGTGAGCCCCATCTTTGAAAAGAAAACTGTTTTCTCTGCATAGTGCTTTCTCCAAAGTGCTTCTTTCCAGTCCTTGCTAGAACTAATATCACTAATAATGTCATTCTGTGTTTTTTCCATGTATTCCATTGTGTATACACACCTCCACTCTTGTTTTCTTCTGACTTCCATGTTTCCTACTTAAGTTCAGCCAGGTAAAGCTTGCTAAAATGTCATATCCCCATAATGTTTAGTGTAAACTGAAACTTTAGTTCAACTATTGTAAAACTTTGAAGATAGGTTTTAAGAATGCGTTTGAGAAGTAGTAAAGAGCAAGTTCCTTTTCCATGGTGTCTGAACTGGATATATCTGCAGCATTGCAGTGTATCTTAACCACTGAAGAAATGTACAAATCAGGTCAAGGTTGTTTTGAGAATCTGTTTCAGCAATGTACCAGCCATACAATTACTGTCCTTTGGAAGTTCTGCTTAAGTCTGATACCAATCACAGGGGTTATTAAGTGGGAAATGACTTTTGTGACTTAAGACTGACAAACTAGAATCTTGAACAAAAATGCTCTTGGTAACATTTTACTAGATATATTTTAAGATAAGATGGATGAGATACAAAGTGCAGAAATACAAAGTTATGACCTACCACTAAGTTTTTAAGTTCATTTTTGTGCCAGAAATTGATCTTCTCTACTGATTAAATCATAAGATAAAATGTCTAGAGACAAGAGGGCAAGCCAATGGTTAAGCAACAGGTGTGAGTCTGAATTTACTTACTTTGTGAGGCTCTAGTGTGGTTATATGAGTATAATAAATCTCAACCTTTTCTGGTCACGCAAGTGCATCACCACAGAATGTAAAGGGGACTATGTAGGTTGAAACAAGAGCAGAATTTTGCTTCAGATTTTGTGTTTTCATTCTATATAAATGTTTCTCAAATTCTAGAAGCTTTTACTTGAGAGAAAGGAGTTGTTTCATGCATTTGCTGTCATCTTTGATTTTGACTTTTGGAATAATGTTATGACTTAGACTCATAACATATCCTACATAAATATCAATAAAATATATTTCTTCCTAGTTCACTTCTCTTCAGGTTCTGATTTCACAATTACTTTTTAGATTTGAAAGGAGACGCTACATTGTTTTTGTAGCATGAATATGAATTCAGATTTGAATAAGTAAATTAAATTGACCTTTCAGACCCTTACTGCTATTGGTGGCCCCTTCGGCTTCATTGGAGAAGTATCTGGTAAATGACTACTCCCTCATCAGCAGCAGCACTTGTTAAGCTACAAGGCACGTAGGGCACTTGCCTGGAGCTCTATGCTGTGCAGGGACATGGCCATATGAGAAAAAAGGGATGCATATCTAACCTACTGACCTGCAACTCCCTTGGTCTCTAATAACACATGTAGCGGTGTGTGAGACACCATTTCTGAATTCATGAATTACAATAGTCTGTGGTCATCGTTACATTGTCTTGACTTTCCATGAAAACATTAACATACACCTTTGCAGAGAAAAAAAATCTTAAAATATTAAACCGAACTATCACTAAACTAAAATTTCTAAATTTAGTCAAGACCAGTGTCTTCATTGTCTGTTAACTTTCCTAATATTCTGTACTCTTTATTTAGAAGAAATCTAGATTTGTGCCAAAATTTAACAAATTTATCAATCACTATAGCAATAACATCTCTTGGGCTTTACTTAATGGGGTTGTAAAAGGTGGATATATTGTACTAAAACTATGGTGTTACCATAGACTTCCATTCAAACAGGACTTAATTTTGAGCTGCTCTGGTACCAAACACCTCTTTTGTGACTTGATAAAAATGATAAAGCTTTTAAATAGAATTGATGCTGTTTGGATTTGGGATGTAAAGGAGAATTCACCAGAATTTTCACTTAAAATAGATATGTGCATAAACACTACACGTTTTCTCTTTGTTAATGTAAGTTATGTTATTGGCTTTCCCTCTATTTGTCTAGACATATTTGTTTATATATATGTTCTACCATGTGCTCTTTTGTTCATGTGCATGAGGGACAGCTGCGTAGCTTGGGGGACTATCTGTTGAGCTGGCTCTAGCTGACTATATTGCATTGAAAATTCAAATTCATAATCACAGGCAATACAAATATAGGGGTGTCTAATATTCTGCTGGAATTACTCTATGGGCTTGTTTACATGAAATCTGTGTTAAGACTAATAGATATATTTTTGCTTGGATTAACCTTTGTACTGGCAATTAATTTACCAGAAAAATACCTAGGATTTTCATGCTTATGGTTCTTTACATAATAGCACTAATTTATCATGTCTGGTTCTGCTGTAAGCAGAATTACCAGAGATGTAGTATGAAAAGATATAGTCTATATTTGCAAATATATATTTGTACCATATGACATCTCAAATATATGCAGTTTGCAGTACAGTCATGAACTAAGCCTAGCTCTACAAAATTATTTTAAGCTCCTGACTCATGTTTTGGTTCCTGAACTACAAACTATGTGGAAAGCACAAACACAATAAGAAGAAGAACCCAAATCCATTTGTAAGTGTGACCTGGCTAGTTTCTGAAGAACTGACTTAAATCAAAGATGTGTCTTTGAAATATCCCCCTGAATAGACAGCAGTGAACTAATTGACATGGTTCTTAGGGACATGGTTTAGTGGTAGACTTGGCAGTGCTGGGTTAATGGCTGGACTTGGTGATCTTAAGGGTCTTATCCATCCTAAATGATTCTGTGTTCCTGTTAGTCTAAACAGAACACCCCAAACTTAAATAGAGGACAGGCTGACACTGTCTCTAGATCTGCATCTTCTACATTTGAGGGATGTGCAGAGCCCATCTGAGCCCATGTATCTTTCACGTCAGTAATACCCCTGGATAAGTACATTCAGAGGACTCTATCTCCTGGCATGCACCAGTGCCTGCACCACTGCCTGCACAGCTACAGAGCATCTCTAGGGAAGGCAAATGAAAACTCGAGATTTAGTGTGGCTGTGGGATTCACTAAGGAAGAGCAGCACACATTAGAGAACAGAGGATAAAAGAGCTATCTAGAATGAAGTATGGAAGACTCAAGTACCTCCACCCTCCTTCTTAAGAACCTAGTATTCTTCATTTCTACCTACCTTAAATGAACTTCCTTGAAATATTTTTCTCTTCTATTTTGCCTTTCTTTTCTATGTCTATTTTATAAATTATGATCTTAGTGCAAAAATATGTCTATTTCAAGGCACCATTAAAGAATTGCATGCATATAATAATGATTGTAATAACACATAACTAACAGATAATGCATAGTTTCTTCAGAAAACAAAAAACATATGACAGCTAAAATGCTTTGAAAATGTACTTATTTAATGTATTTTCATCAAACCACAGAAGTTACTGCATGTATGGCAACAGGGAGGACAAGTGTGGAATCCTGAGGTATTGCCCTTGCCCTGTGTTACAACAAATTGAACAAAATGTGGCTGACTTTTCCATATAATTAATTTTGTTAATTTAAGTTTCAATTTAATCCATAAGTGGTGCATTATTTAATTAAATTTTGTCCAGAAGGCTTATCCCAGCAAATATTGCTTCAGATTAAACTACTTACAGACTTTGAGAGAAAATTTATTTAACAATCTCTTCTAACATTTGTTAAGTTCAGTAATCCTTATATTGGAATCACGATCATGGCTGAATGTTGTACTACCTGGTTACTACTTAAATCAGTAAAACCATTCTGAGAACAAAGGTAGTTGTTGTCATATGAGTGCCATCACTTTTCTAACTCAGTTTCTAAAATCATGTATTATTCATTGTTATTACTGGAATTTGCTCTGATCAAATATGCATTCTAATAGTGTATCAGTCCATATTAGTATGAATTTTGCCTAATACACACACACAAAAAGTAGAGGATTGGGGACTGCGTTACTTTTTAATACCAGAAATACCCTCCAGAGCTTTGTTACAAATGTCTCCATCAAGGCATGATAGGAATTGGCTGTTATTTCAGATGTTTATTGAAAACAAAGGTGAAAAAACCTTTAAAAAACAACTGGTGTAATTTCAATTTATGATGTTTATCATTCAGCAGTTTCAGTTTTCTTGATTGTGTATTTTCAGAGTTAAACTGTTATTGTTTTTATCACTGCATTTTTTTTCTAGAGATGTGTGGACTGCTATACTGTAGTATATTCTGTGTCTTTTGATATGTTCCGTGACATATCTATTAAGTATGTGTGTTAAGTATGTAAAATACATAGAGACTAAGTCTTTACAGTAATTTGATAAAAAATCTGGAATATTAATCAGGCATCAAATGGATCAAATAATGTGTAGTCAGTCTGTAGTTTTAGAAGTCTGACCTTTTTTCCCCCCTGCAATTAATTTTTGTTTGTTAAAAGATATACCAACAAAAGTGTCATCTTTGACTAGTGTTTACTCCCAGGACTATATAAGCTTTAGTTATAAGCAATCCTCTGCTTGTGTTTAAAGAGCTTACATTCATTATCTTTGCACATATTTGGCTTTGAAGTAGCAAATATAGACTCCTGCTAGTCTACAGATAGTATGAAATTATGATTCTGTCTACAGTCTGTAAGAACTAGCAGATGAAAGGGCATTTTATTTCAGTGTCTCACTCATAAAACTGGGTTTCAGTCAAGGAGGAAAACAGATTACAGATGAATCCATGTAATAAATGTAATACACAGAAGCTGAAAAATGTATCTAAAATTTGTAATAAAATTCTCTTGGAAACCAGATGGGCCATGGAACTTCCTCTCCATTTGGTGTTTTAAGGTATGTATGGACTTTCAAACAGCATTTTTCATTGTTTAACTTGAAAAACAAACGCAGCATCTTGTTCCACACACTGTATGTAGTTGACTGTGTTCTGATTATTTTATAAAAAGAATTGATCCAGATTAGAAAATGACTCTTGATCAGCAAATGACTTAGTAATTAGGTGCATGGCTGGATCAGCTGCCTTTGGCTTTATTGTCCTCTACTGCTTGAGAGGACAATTATGATTGTAAATATATACAGGCTTGCTGACGAACAGGTTTTGAGGACAAAAATTATACAAAAATACATTATAAATTGTATCTTAACATTTAATTGCTCCCTGATGCCTGTATATATCCTCTTAAAATGGAGGACATAATTGCAAGGAACTTCTTCCATTTCCAGCTGCTAGTGAAGCATACTTTGCTTTTTTACTACTCCAGTAATGCAAAATCCTAATTTCCTAATTCTCAGCAGTACTACGAAAAACATCTGGGCACAAATATATGCCATTAGTAATTTACACTTGTTTCATGTTTATTGTATTTTGTATGGATGTATGCTTCTATACAGACACAGTTACAAAATACGCCAACTGCTATTTCTCTGTAACAATGCAGAATTTGCCAAACAGGCAATCTCTGTCATGTAAGTAATTTTGCCATCTTTTGCTTAGGATCTGAATGTTTCCTGCTGGAAAAAATAATGACCAACTGGTCCTTGATCTTCTCAAGTCACGACCTTGACTGCTTGGTGGAGAGTGCTGGTGAGGAAGATGGTTTCTGAAACAAGTCTCTTGGCAGTCAGGGTGTATGAGTACATTCAGAAATTTTCAGTACAATCCTGCCTTATGCCTTCATAATTTCTGATTAGCACATTTTCATGTGGTGTCCTCTTGTCTGGTATTGCTGTATTCCAGTGTAAGTTCTGAAACAGTCTTATGCATGCCATAAAAGCTCATATGGTGACTGTCAAGATATTACTTGCAATTTGACAGTCCAGGAGCTTTACCACAGATTTTTTTTATCCCTGCAGTCTATCTTAGTAATCATGGAAAATCTTCTGGTGGGCCAGCTTGCTGGCATCAGAATCCAAGTAAACAGCATAGTCTGATGAGCACTGTGTGTTCAAGCAGAATTTGGACAGGCTTATCACTCTTAGCAAATCAGATTTAATGTTGTCTAGACATAGGTGGTTTGATGGCAGTCATGACAAACTGCACCACATAAGGTTTCTCTACTTCCTTGACACTGGTGGCAGTGCCCAAATATTTTACAGGGTAAAACTGATGTCCATCAGGTTTGCATATGTGCATAATGACTAGGCAGGGCAATACAGCATGCACACACGCACACAGGCATGAGGATTAACAAGGACAGTGAACATCTGATTTTAATACCACATGACTATTTTTAAGGCTATCTCTGTTATAAAACTGCTGCTATATACTCAATTGTGTTTTATTAAGTTGAATTTCTGAATTTATTCACTAGGTGGCAATGTAGTATGTCATTTGTCCGAAATTTACAGTAGAGTGGAACTGATCAGAAATGACTGTATTACATGAATGTTTTACATGGGATTGCAATAAAAAAATGTTAATTAATTCCTAGTCTATTTAAAAAAATATATACTCACAAAAATTTATACTTTAAAATCTGAGTAAAAATACTTGAGGTTGTTGTAGATTGCAAAGGCCTAAGAGTCACATGGACTCAATGGACCCCATCATCTCTAGTATTGAGTTTGGAAGTGCAAGGGCAGGGGTGGAGTGTGATGTAAAAAGGAGCACATGTAGCTCAGTTACTTCAGGGGAAAGAGTTAATTTCAGTCAGTGAGAGAAAACTGATTACAGACAGGAATTAGAAATATTTTATCAGAATGAGTTTCTGAAGTATATCTGCTCTGATTCTATCAGAGCCGTAAGCATTGATTCGCAGCAAAGAAAAATGTATATTGCTTTGTCTGAGTTCCTTGTGTTTCTCTCTTCTAACACTGATGCTTTAGAAAATGTCCAGAGAAGTCTCAAAGATGTGGGATGGAGGTAGCAGCTGCACCAACCTAGTGGCACTATTCAGAGCTGTCTCCTGGAGACCTGTGGTCTGCACTGAGGGGCCAGAAGAGGACACTGCAGAGCTGGAAACCACCGTCAGGATCAGTGCAGTCCCTCTTTTAAGACCCCCTGTGCACGGAGTGGATAGGCTGCCTGGGGATAGGATAGCCTTTGGCACTGCCTGTGCGACGGATAGGCTTCCCTTCAGTGTTAAATCCTCCTTTGGCAGACATAGGTGCAAAGAGTTAAAATAAAAACATTCTCTTTTGTAGGAGCAAGCTCTCATTTTTCTCATTTGTCTTGTGAATTAATGAATACTTTATGTCAGTCAGATTCAATCTTTGTTGGTTTTCAGAATGTCCTCATGCAAGGCTGTTTGCCTTGTTCTCTGTAGGCAGCCTTTTGATTTTCTCCAGTTTCATTATGTGGCTTGACCAGTTAATTTTTTGTCTTTTAAGCTGTCTGTACTTTTTGACTCTAGTAAAATTGGCAAAGTTTATATTTAGAAGGTTTTGCTGCCATGATGCTTTATAACCCTGAGAGTTTAATCTGTCTGACCCAGAAATCTTTTGTCCTGGGCACTTGCTCCTGAATCAAATTGTATCAATTATACCTCTATTCATTTGATAGATTGTGTTCCTGTTGTAATTCTCAAATAGACAATAATTATTTAGGACATTTAATTATTTTTGGATAAGGCATGTCATATATCTCAGAATTTCCTGTGCTTTTGAGTCACGTATTTATGGGACAAACTAAGAAATTATTTATTGTTAAAAT
This sequence comes from Luscinia megarhynchos, assembly GCA_034336665.1. Lineage (NCBI taxonomy): Eukaryota > Metazoa > Chordata > Aves > Passeriformes > Muscicapidae > Luscinia > Luscinia megarhynchos. Next base: position 34,293,994 of record CM067566.1, on the reverse strand, counting down.
GCATGTTGCAAATTTAGGAGAATTTGGGATTTATACGATATACGATATATTTTAGATTTCCTTTTGCTGTCCATATTAAAAGGTAAACAAATTCCCAAAATGTCAGAAGTCTTTTGCAAGCCTAAGTGGCTTCAATTTTGGGGATAGTGAGGCCCAACCCCACCAGAACATTATAAAGCCTGCTAAAATCTTTCTTTGTCATTCTGTTTTAATAGGGAAGTCCACTGGCAATGTAATGCAGTAGAAATTTAAGAGTTATGTATATTTTGAATTATTAGGGTATAACTGATAGTTGGACTTATTTTTTTCCCTATTGTTCCTTGTTTTTGATTATATTACTCGTGCCTGCTGATAAGTTTACTGTCTGTTGTCATCTTCCTTTGCATTTCTTCGTACATGGGCAAACAATCTATGCTGTGACATGATCCATCATTACTGCATTGTGAGGCTTGCAATAATTATTGTTCTTTCTCTTGAAAGCTCACTTTGTGAATCAAGCCACCAAGGAAGAATCTTAGATTTCAGGTAAACAGAAATATGAAGTTTTATCTTCCTAGTGGGAAGCTAATTTTGGTCATATGACTTGAAAGGCTTTTAAAGACAGTAGGCTAAAGATAAATATAAAATTATTTAAAAATTATTATGATGTGTAATAAAAATCTTCTGTTTTTGGGCTTCAGGTTGATTGCTGAATCCTGGATATTCAGGAGATAAACAAAAGAGATGTGAAGCAAAGGAAAATCTTTCAAAAATACTAGCAGCAAAATTATCCTGTGCACTGTTGATTTCTTGAGCTGACTTTCCAAGTGCAGCTAATATCAGCTTTTTGGTAATAATAGAATTAGTGCCCTGCCTTAGCATAACGTTTGCCCCTAAGAAAGGCTAACACTCCTGGGATATAGAAGCCAATGGTATTTACATTGTGCATAATGAAACTGGTCAGAGGTTTCTTGAAGGATTCACAGAGCTTTTGAGCATTGATAGCAAAAATTCTTGATGAAGCATGTAAATGATAATAGCAAACAATAGCAACTGCTTGGGTTTTTATCCATTTCAATCCATATTTATTGAGCTGAGCAGAACTGCTGTTATCTTTAACCAGCTTTATAAATTTACAGAATGGATGAAATAAAACTAAACTCTGAATTAAGTCAAAGATATAAAAGATAAAGGAAAGCTACAAAATTAGTTTACTAGTTCTGATAGAGGAAAATATGTTATGCTGGGTCCGACAGCCTGTGGAGTGTGAGGCTCCTGTAGTGTCTCCAGGTCCAACAAGTAACAAGTCTGAAAATGTTTTCCCAGTTTGCACAAGCATATGGAGCACCTGGATACACCACCCACCTATGTATATACAGGACATGCTACTCAGAAATTTTTTTTTAATTTTAGTGGCAAACCTGAAGTGGTATTATGTAGCATATTGGATTTCCTGGTACATACCCCAGTAATGTAGGTACAGAACTGTGGAGTTTTTTAAAGTAGCAGAGAGGGCTTTCACTCTTCTGAGTGCTTATAAAAACATGGCCCAAATATGCTTCCAAGAAATTCTCAGCAGAAGTCCAAAGGGGGAAAATCTTGAGGACCCTAATCTGTTTTCATTTGGGCTTGTCTCTGATAAAAGTCTTACTCCTATGCAGGTTTTGCCTGAACAAGCACTGTGCAAGACTTACAATGCCAAGACTTAGCCCGCAAAAATTATTAGCTCAGGTCACAGTCTAGGCTTTTGTATATAATTTATCTGTCACTTACTTATGTTATAAAAGTGCAGAGGTGATAAAGAAGTCATCTCTCAGGTCATATAGCAGTTTAAACTGCTGTGTCTCTGATGAAGCATTGTAGACAAAAGGGGATAATAAGATCCAGGGGAAGATAGAAGAGTAGAACTAAAAAGCTTGCACAGCTATTGAAAAGAAGACTTACATTATTTTGCTGCAGACTCCATAGGAGCATCTGATCCCCATTTCTTATGAAGTGTAGTTCTGACTGCCCCAAAATTGCTTTAAACATGAAAAAGATGAGACCACTGTGCTTAATAATGCTGTTAACACAATGTCTGAAGGTTTGTCCCTTCTCTGTACTACACATAAATACTGCTTGGTCTTCATCTGTGCAAAATGTAGAGGTAAACTTTAATTGAGGGCTTTTCTTTGGGGATCATGTGCATTCAGGGGGAACAAAACTCCTATTATCAACTGAGAAATATAACAAGTTTGAGAGCGTTGTCGCATAGAGATACTGAAACGTTAATTCATGCTTCTGTGACATCGTCTGGATTACTGTAATTCCCTGCCTGCAGGTCTCACTCACCCTCCTTTCACAAAATAAGAACTTGTACAATAATGTGACCACTGAGATTTCAGGCATATACAATACCTGGTCATCATATGTCTCTGTACTGAGATCTCAGTGCTGCCTGCCATTAGGTACTGGATCGATTTGAAGGTCCTGGTGATGTGTTTTAAAACACCACATGTATCCAAATGAGTTTTAGGTTCCCTATTGTCCAGGTCCAATTTTGCTGAAGTGTAAAAATGTTGTGCTTGCATTTGTTCAGAGAATTACAAACCACTGTGTCCCATACCTTCTTCATGCAGCTGTGGAATGCACTTTTTTCAGAACAGATTTGGAGTGTCAGTTTTGTCATTGACTTGAGGTCAGGACTATGGTGGGTTGCTTAACTTTTCTTTCTTTCACCAGTATTTCTTCACCAGCATCTATTCATATTTAATAGAACATTCTAGGGCTTCCTTTTCTTAAAACTTTTCCAGAATTGCACTTCCAGGACTACCAGAGGACTTTTCAAGTGCCAATAAGTGTTGGCAATTTTGATTTTTTGAGGCACAAGAAAATTTTTAAGGAAAGGAAACTTTAAAAAGTAACTGAAGTGTTTCTAGTACAGATGTTGTTCTCTGTCAAAGGGGTGCACCTGCCTTACCTACACTTTTTGTATATCCCAGGTAGGACACAAAAGACTTCGGTTAAAACCTTTAGAAAAATCTTTAGTTATGCATTTTCGCTCTTTCTTCCTTCTACATTTTGGAATAGGATAAAAGCCAATTTGCTTATATTGATTGTATACTTCACACAAATGCCTACAGAATTTCCTGTGGAAACAAGAACTTTTTATCGAAAACAGCTTATTAAATCAGTTTTGCTTTGAAAATTATTACACAGATTTATTGGCTGCTATAGTTTTATCTTTTTTCTATGCCTGTATTTCCCTCTTTTGGCCATTATATGTTGGTCACTGACTGCAATTTGAAACATAATGTTCCTAAGCATGATTGCTTAGCAAGAGTAGTTAAAAATATCATGGGAAGGGAAGGGAAGGGGAGGGAGGGAGGGAGGGAGGGGAGGGAGGGAGGGAAGGGAAGGGAAGGGAAGGGAAGGGAAGGGAAGGGAAGGGAAGGGAAGGGAAGGGAAGGGAAGGGAAGGGAAGGGAAGGGAAGGGAAGGGAAGGGAAGGGAAGGGAAGGGAAGGGAAGGGAAGGGAAGGGAAGGGAAGGGAAGGGAAGGGAAGGGAAGGGAAGGGAAGGGAAGGGAAGGGAAGGGAAGGGAAGGGAAGGGAAGGGAAGGGAAGGGAAGGGAAGGGAAGGGAAGGGAAGGGAAGGGAAGGGAAGGGAAGGGAAGGGAAGGGAAGGGAAGGGAAGGGAAGGGAAGGGAAGGGAAGGGAAGGGAAGGGAAGGGAAGGGAAGGGGTTTCCATTGAAATTAGTTAATGTTGACAGATTGACACCTGAATAATCTTATGGATTGACCCCTAAGTACTTTATCATTCTGTCATCCTTGCTCACATCGGGATACTGTACATTTTTCTGTAAATTACTTTTCTGTCATTTTTATAGCATTTAGCTTTCAATACAGGTATCCTATTACATGCATATGTAACATTTCTTTCAAAGCCAGGATACCCTTTTTTATTTAGCCTAACCTCTAGTTTCTTCCTGTCAGTTGCAGTTTTGATGATTGGAACAGCATAAAGTGTTATCCTCTTACATAGCATATACCATCTACAGTAGATGAAGAAAGGCTAGAGTATTAAACTTCTGTGCAAGTTCAATATACTGGTGGAAGAGCTGCTAAAATTTCCAAGTGCTGCAGCTTCCAAGTGTAAAGTGCTTAGTTTCTTGGTTAAGAAACAAGGGTGTTGTAAAACTCTAGGCCATGTGTTATGGCCCAAAAGACTAACAAGCTCATACTTCTATGGAAGTTTTTATGACAAAAAGCCCCTTATCATCATTATAGACTTAAAGGTTTTCTGTGTCATGGATTTTTATGCTTTACATCTCCAGTGGTACTAAGCAGGGTTGAATTTCACAAGGTGTTAGGTCCTGTGTTGGGAAGGATAAGGATTTGACAGGAAGGTCTCACAGATATGTATGTATAACAGAAAGATCTTTGAATGTAGAATCTGAAGAAGGAATAAAATGATAGCAAGTTTTGATATAGAAGAAAAGAATTGCTGAGCCAGTTTTACTGGGTGACTAAGAAGGCAAAGAGCAAGTGAGTTGGAAAGGGCTTTTATGACTCTGAGCAAAGGATAAATCTACCTCAAACAAAAGATGTTGTTATCAAGCAAAAAGATTTTCACAGACAAACAAGAAAACCAATGTTGCAAGTAGAAGAAAGATCTCAGAATTTTCCACTGCAAGAAAACTGAAAAACAACTTCCACCTTAAACTTAAATTTTTGGTGATTGGAAAATAGTAACCTGAATATGGTAATGTTAGCAGTTATGATAGGCTATAGGTAATAGTAAAGGTGTTGATTAGTTGTTACATAATAAGATGAACAGCAGAGAAAGAAATATAATGCTTTGTAACATGACTAGAAGGGAGCTTTGGGACACATGGCTTACCTATAGCCAGCAGCTCTAAGCCCACCCATGACCCACAACTGCTGTAACCTCGCCTGTGCAATAAACAGCATCCTAAGATGTCTGAAGTCTCCTTCTCTCCATCCAGCTCTTAGAGTCCTGATGTCATTTGGTGACATTTTACAGCTCATAGTCCTGTTCAATTTTAAGTGGTTTGTGAAATGTTCTATTCTACATGAAGTGTACTGATATTCTTGTTTGACCCTGAGTGTAAGGGAGGATGTACCATCTTCCTTGCTGCTCCTGTTCGTTTCTGCACTTTTACATTTTAAGTATCTCCAGCATTTAAACCTCTCTGTGTTTGCCCCTGTGTCTGTATTCAAGGCCAAATTCAGACGTGGTGTGTGTTACTCAGAGCAATTCAAAAGGTCCCTTTAGATTCTGCCAGATCTATTTATACCACCTCTATCAAGGTATAATATAATCTGCAATTTACATACCAAGGAATTGCAAGAGCGTTTCAATTTAAATAGCAGAGACTCTTCTTTCATTTACACCTACTCATGAGCCCTTATTATGAAAGCTGTAGCGAGTTGGATTGACATCTGATGAACAAAGGGCAATTGTTTTCAATGGAAAAGAAAAATAGTGCTCCAGTAGTTTTTGAAGCATCTTTTCACCCTTATCATTTTGATTTTCATCTTCCTGCGTTTGGTGAATACTTCCAGTGTTTCATCCAGTGAATTGATATTGATCCGTGCCAGTCAGTATTTTGCAGCTGTGTGGAGGAAAGGAAAAATATACTTTCTTTTCTTTTTACTTTTGTAGCATTGCCTGAATATATTTATGTTCAGTTGTTTTGTTGATTTTGAATGGGTTTTCGACTGTCTCTAGTTTTGTTGATTCCAGATTTTTCTCCATCTAGTTTGCTTTGCTTGGTGTAATGCTATGTTGCATGCAGAAGTATCCCTGATCAGGGCAACTCTGGGAGTCTGGGAGTTAAGCTTGCTAGAATTATAACCTGGATTTTACTTTGTATTTTAGAGGTAGGATAAAATCTCGCAAAATTTCTTTTAATTCTTTTTGTGCTAAACATTCATACTTCTTTTCAGATAAGATATAATTGCAACGTGAGAGAGTACTTAGAAGAGCCTTGTGTTGGGCTGCATTACCTATGTTTTTTGCCAGTCAGTCTAAGCAAATATTCCTTCTGACAGGCAAAGCATGAGGCAGTAGGTTTAACAGGCTGAGGAAGTTAGAGGGGATGGAGAAAGGAAGAGGAAGCTCAGATGATCTTATTCCCCTAGTCAACAGCTGGAAATCAGTGCTAATAGTACATTCTGTCTGTTCCTCACCTCCCAGACTATATATGTGTGCTTGAACAGTTATTTAAAGGGCAAGACCATCTGGCATTAGATCCTGTCAATTGGAGAGGAAAGGATTTTCATTCATTTCCCTCAGCTTTGTGGACTTCTGTCCTTCCTGCTGTATGTTATACCACTTCTCATCTGAAGATCAGGTGTGCTAGAAAAATATTAGCGATCACAAATATTGTCCTACTCACACTGTATGTTAGCTGGAGCTGTTCTGATATTTGACTTAGTAATTTTCAGCTCTGTTCTGATGACTCTGTTCTCTGACCTGAGAACAGATCTGTATTATGATTGCTGAGAGTATTAAGGCTTCTCAGTCTAACCAAAACATTTTGTTCACATTTGTGGACTTGCGAGTGTCTATAAAGGAAAGAATTATCATTTTTTCTAGAATTCTTTATGCAGTTTCAAACTGTCAGTTTGTCTCAAAAATGTTAAGGTTTTGTTTTGGTACTTTATATTTTTAAAATAAGTGTCTTGCAAATTTTTTTCCCCCTGAAAGAACACTATCTTTGTATCATTTTGATGTTTCATGTCAGAAACTTGCATTCTGGATTTGCATGACATACATTAGCTTCTCTGCTAGCTCTCTGAGTTTTTAGATTGATGTTAGCACTCTACATGCCCTCTATTTTGCAAAACTTTAAATTAAATATTCCTGTGAAATACTCTATGAGAAGCCCTAATCATAGCAAAGATACTCTGGAAAAGTTGCATATTCTTTTCAAACTTTACACTGGATACTGAGGCAAAGGCAAAATCTCAAACATCTGTATTTCAGATCTTAAAAACAATTGCATTTTTTGCAAGTTCAGGCAAGCTTGTGATGCTAATGAGTTTTTTCCCACATCTCCTTCTCTTACTAGGTTGATTGAATAGGCTTGCACTGCAGTGGCCATCCTGCTGCCTTAAACTGTGTATCTTCTGAGTTTATTAAATATGTGGTTTCATGTGCCACAAGAAAGGAAGAAAGAAGGTGAATGCCTGACTAGTTCTTTGGTCATGTAGAGATAGATTTCTTGTGCAGAAATAGGGTTTGAATGTGACTCAAAGCACATACTGTCTTTTTAAATCACTCTGAGCCTAGATTTGCATCCTGCAGGGTGTCTTGCTGTATGACAAACAAACTCTCTGCCTGTTAGTTTTGAAGGGGGCTAAAAGCACTTATTACCATGCAGGATCAGGTCCTTTATGTTTTGAAATAATAATAAAAAAATGTGTCTTACCTTTAGGGAATGCCTTAAGAAATGAAAGGGGTAAACTCACCATGAAGCTACTTTTATGCTCCTAATGACTGTGTAAAAAAAATCCACAGGGATAAAAGGAAAATGAAGTAAATGCAGCAGTGCCCCACCACATTTCAAAGCCAATATCAAATAATCCATAAAATTCTGTGAAAACAATATCCACCTAATCCACAAATGAAAGAGCTAAGATTATCTGCTAAAAAAAAAAAAAAAAAAAAAAAAAAAAGAAAAAGAGAAAGAAAAAAGAATAGACATATGCTTATTTGTATGATAAGCATTAAAGATTTTCTCCAGTCATTAAGGGTTGAGGGTTTGCTATACTCTTGGAACGAAACCTTTTAAATAACTTCCCAGTTTTCAGACTACTGAATCTTTGAAAAGTTAATTTTTTGTTATCTCCAAATACAGGAAGCTTAGCACAACAATGGCAGTTCAAAGCCTTCCAGGTAAAGAGCCTTCAAAGAGTAATTCGCAATACAAATTCATAAAAGTCAACAGTTTAGACTACTCAATTGCTTTTAAGATTTTCATCAAATGCATCTCAGCAGTTAAAACTTGCCACGGATGCCTCCCAACTGAGCTAAAGTCAGAAAACACTGACAATGTTACCTTTCTTTTTCTGTGGATTTTAGGCAGTGAAGGATAGCAATTAAACTTTGCCTCAATTTACTTCGTATCTGATCTTTACAGATCTGACTGAAAATAAATGTGCATTCCATTTCATGCTATTATTGAAGTTTTAATATAATGATTAATAGCAAATGGATTGCTGAAATCAGAGTATACAAATGTCTGCTCTGTGTAATTAAAATTCTTTTAAATATAGATAGATGCTCCCAAGGTTCTTTCTGATTTAATAGAGATATTTATTCTAAGACCAAGTTTATTTTAGAAGACATTTTGCACTTTGAGGAACATTCTAGGCTTTCAGAAAAAGGTGAAAAATCTCCTCATCAGTGTGACAATAGAATGATTTTTCCATAAAGTGTCGAAGAAACTTTTCTTTAAATGGTACAGAATTGCAGCCCAGTTTTACTGCTTTGCTGTGCATTATTCTGGCAGAATCAGAAATTAGCAGTATTACTAGAGAAGTGACATTTACTACACTGTCTGGGCTTCCTTCTCTATCTGTTGAGCGAGACTTTCAAAACAGAAGTCAGTGAGACAACTTTAACAAGTTTTTTTTTCTTAATTTGAAAAGTAAAAATATTATTATTTAATACTGATGCATATTTCTCATCCTCATGGCAGTGATGTGGTTGCTGTGTTAAGAATTTTGTGCTGTGTTAAAAACGGTATCCAAATACATTTATGTGTATGGTTTTATCTGTTTGAATGTGTTTATACATATGACTTGGAGAAACTTGTAGCTTCACCTGAAATAAAAAGTTATGCATTACTTTAAGCCCTCCTTTATTGCTGTTTCAACATTTTTCTGGTACTATGCTTTCAAACATACCCAAATAGCTCAATAATTTGTACAACAGTGTAATCTGCTGCTGCTGTGAGATGCTCAGACTTGCTAAGTAACTTGCACGTCTATGCCTTAGAATATCAATATAATAATATGTATTAATTAAAATAGCTGCAGGGTGGTCATGAAACGAAAATAGGATAGCTTTATTTTCATTTCTGATTACAAAGGAGTAAAAATATGAGTCTTTATCCAAGCCTTTGAATCCCTTGGTGAGAGAAGAGTACAGTATGAGATTTTCTCACGAGCTCTTGTTTTCTCTCTCTCTTTCCACCAGGAAAAGAAGCCACCACAAAACTTTCAAATACTACTTAAAAAAAGAAATCACAAAGTCCTTCTGAAGTGAGTCAGATGTATAATGTTATCATTAACAATCAGTCATGAGTTTCAACTTGGGCTCAGGTCATCTTCTGTTTAGTCTTTTGGAGAAAACAAATTTTCTGTGTGACTCCATAATCCACAGTAAAAGTAATGCAATGATACAGAGGGCATAATTTACATGGAACTTTTTTCCACTTGTAGAAATGGCAGTGAAAGTTTCTTTTAAGGTGTGATTCTTCCTAACACGTTTCTAAATTATTAATGTTCTGGGGGTATCTTGATGAATTGACTGGAAAAAGCTGATCTTCCCATTGGGTAAAATACATAGTATAAGTACTGTTTTGTTGTTATTGTTGATTTCTTTGGTTGGTTATGTATTTATTTTTTTATTTCTTGGCGGGGGGGAGGGTAATGCATTGATAGAAAGAGTTCTCATTATTATGCTTTTCTGGTCACCCTGGCATCCACTTTCTTGCTGAACTGTACCTTTTGCTTGCTGGCTCATTGCAGTTCCTTTGTCAAGTGAAATCTGTAGCTGCTGCTTCATCTCTAACAATATTCCAGCCAGATCCTGGTGACTTTCATAGCTCAAGCATTTCATCATAGGATATTTACTAGACAAAAACATAGCTCCTTGCAGTTATATAATTCAACCAGTCTGGCAGTTAAATAACAATGCCTTTAATATTAGAACCTGAATAATTTACCAACCAAAAGTCCAACCCTGCAAACACATTGAAATGAGCCTTTGCCACTTCAATAGTTGGACTTGTAAAACTCATCAGAGTATTTGCATTAGTGTGAACAAAGCAAGATCCAGAGCTGGTCAAGTAGTCATTAAAAGATAGAAATCATAATGAAATCTCTTGGGGTTTGAGTGAGAGAAAGAAAGATTTAGAAAATAAATAAAAACCCATAAGATTTCAATTAGGGTTTCAGCAGTCAGGAGTGAAAAGAACAATGTGCTAGGATATACAAGGGATTTGCTCTCAGGGATTCATGCTGAACTTACATAAAACTATAGTAATGAAAAGCTGTATATCAGAACAGAACTGACTTCCTGTCAGTCAAAATATTTCTTTAGCTATCACTGCAAATAAAAGAGGAATTTGGTCTTCATATATGTTGTATTAAAATTCTTATCAGCAGGTATCTATGCAAAGTCAAAACCAATATTGTTTTAGGATTTTTCTTCTGGTTTTTTTTTTTTTTTTTTTGTTTTGTTTTGGGCTGGATTTTTCCTCTCTCCCGACCCCATCCCTTTAGTCACAGTATACACCCCACCTATCACAGAATCACAGAGTCACAGTCACAGAGTGGGTCAGGTTGGAGGGACTACAGGGGGTCATTGGGTTATATTTGCCTGCTCAGTCAGGATCATCCTAAAACACATTGCACTGAGCTGTGTCCAGGTGGTTCTTGAATATCGCCAGTGAGGGAGACTCCACAACCTCTCTGGACAATCTGTTCCACTCACAATCTATTCTGGTCACTTAAATGGTGGAGAAGTTCTTCCTGCTGTTCAGGTGGAACTTCCTGTGCATCAGTTTCTGCTCACTGCCTCTGGTTCTAGTGGTTGGCACCCCTGAGCAAAACCTGGATCCATCCTTTTGGCACCCTCCCTTCAGATACTGACAGACATTGATGAAGTCTCCTCTCAGACATTTCTTCTCAAGGCTGAAGAGGCACAGCTTTTCCCTGTAAGAGAGATGCTGCAGACCCCTAATCATCTTTGCTTCCCTAAGCAGGACATGCTCTATGAACTCCATGTCTCTCTTGTACTTGAGGAGCCCAGAACTGGATTCAGCATTCCAGATGTGGCCTCAGTAGGGCTGAGTAAGGGGTGGGATCACCTCCCCCAACTCAGTTGGACTTGACCTGTGGCTTTATCAGTCTGGTAAAGAACCAGAGTTTTTAATACTCTAGACCAAAAAGGGTGTATACAGAAATTTCTCAGAATTGCCTTGTTATTTTAGTGCTTGATGGGATTTTCTTGAAAAACAGAAGTTCCACTGGCCCTCCTCTGAGCCATTTGGTATGCAGATACTTCACAGATATGCCACCTTCTGAAGCTGATGTCCAAAACTGACTCAAGAATAAATGTACCACTGGAAACTGTTGGAAAAGTAAACCAATTGTAGTGTAAGTGGGTAAGGCAGCAAGGCAAAATGAGATGCTCTGAATTCAGATAGAGGCTGAGAAAATTTGTATTAAGCACATGAGAGAAAAAGAAAAACCCAAACCCCTTCTTTATGCAATTTCACTGCAGCCCTCCTTGCTTTTGCTATAAATGGTAAAAACCTTCTCTTTCCTAAGGTTATTACTTAGGACAAATCGATCTCTATTATTTCACACAATTACCTCTGAACATATCTGGTCTTTTTGACTCTGTTTCTGAGATTCATGTCTCTGAGACAATTGCTGCATTTATCCTGAATACTTCTTCCCTTCCCATTTTCTCAAAGCCTTGTCCCATGCTCGCTCTGCCTCCACTCCAGCTATCTCCCTCTTATTTATCTGGAAGACTGTCTAACTAATAAAAGGAGAAAAGAAGCCAATTATATCCTTTTTTGCCACAACTACAAAATAAGCTCCACCTACATAAAAAAGATACTCTCTGGTATTTCAAATATGATGGCATATGAGTTCTCTGTGCTACTTCAAAACAGAAAATAAAATGCCTAACATTCAGAGTTCAGAACGCTGTTTTGCTATTCCAAGGATATGAAACAATGTGTGGAGTCAGGCATTAATTATAAACTGAGATATCATTACAATAAATGATGTGTATAGGGCTTAGATTTCCAGACTTGCATTAGAAAACCCCAGGTAAAACTTTTGTGTTTAACACATACTCTTTTATACTTTTAAATGTAAGTGTATAACCCATCTATGTAGATGCTATTTCTCTTGGAAATCTATGTTTTCCAGCTACCACAATTTTGCTGCTATTCTAGAGAGTGCAAATAAACAATGCATTTGGAGATACTCAGTGTTCTTGTCCTTGAGAGCCAAACATTTTGCATGTTCTACTCAAATGCATCCTTCTAAGCCTGACAAGGTCATGCACATTGTACAGAGACCAAAAACAAGGAGTGCAAGATTAGCAGTAGACAGTTTTAAATGATAGGAGAGTAATTTCTTTACCCTGAATACCATTGTCACTTGCAATTAATTTTAACTCTGAGCTCAGAAGAATCTGAACCAGATACTTTGAAAATGAAAAGCTGAATCCAGCAGCAAGTAGGAGCTGCTATTTCTACTTTTATATTCTGTTCTAAATTATATTATGTTATATTGGATTCTGAGTTTTCTAAATACTATATGTCTCAGAAGCTAGATATATTAGAATGATAGAGGGTTCCCTCTAGTAGATGTACTTTAACATTACTGTTCCTTATTACTTTGCTTTCACCGTCATAAAAACTTTATGTTTGTACCTGTTAAAAACTGTAGAAAAGTTACCTTGTGTGGTTTTTCAGCATTCATTTTTAATACCTTGTTTCTCTGAGTCCTTTGATTGAAAATTATTTTCCTTACTACACACTACTAGAGTAAGGACTACACTTTTTTCCTAAATTCCTCCTTTTAAACATCTCTACCTTCCTCAACAATTGTTTTCATTGAAGAGTCCTCTCAATTGTCAATTTCTTGAAGGCCAAAAACTAATAAACCAGCCATTTGTATGTTTTCAGGTGAACTGAAATCCTTAGGTGCATCTAGCTCTTCTGTATTCACTTACATCCTTCAGAATATTCTCCATCTATTGCATTAAGGGCAGATGGACACATTTTTCTCTTTTGCCACCTGGAAAGCAAAGGTTAGGGTTCAACTTGTCCCAAATCAGCTTATCCTTCTACAGGGTAGTCAAAGCCCACTTACAAACACTCTAACGCAGTTTTACATTTTTGCCTCCCACCAGCATTCAAACCTGGGTAAATGTCTTTCTCTGTCAAAGCAGCAGTGGGAGGTGAAAATGAAAGTCCTTTTTTTCTTTCCCTGAGAAATTGGACTGTAAAAAGCTGTCAGTTTAAAAATGACATAGTGGCACAGCATTTCTATAAGGTGGCTCCTTTCATTTTTGACTCCTGCTGTCTCTCTGACAGTTGAAGTTGCAGCAGGAGGTAAAAACTAAAATGAGCACTGCTGGCATTTGCCCTCGAGCACAAAATTAATAATGGAAGAAACAGGGCAACATCCAAAACCGCCTCATATCAGATGTCAGCCAATGAGGTTTCAACACTTCCATAATACGGTGACCAGAATGATGCCCATTATTCCAAATAAGATCTTTTTCTCTATTACTTTCTTAGTGCTGGATCTATTTTCTCCATTTTAGATTTGATTCCCTGCTTTGTGGGTTATAGAATAATTTAAAGTCTATTAAGCTGTATGCTATGACTTTATAAGTTTTCCCCCTCTGCAATGTAACTCTGGTCAAAATTTTATGGGTGTTGTCTTTTCTTGAGTTTTATACCTCTCAATGTTTCTATATTAATGTTTCACTACTAAATCACTGTTTAAATTCTCCTACTATGTCCTATCCTTAAATAGAAACAAAACTTACAGCATATTAAATGGATAGCTTTTTAGTCTAAACAGCCACAGGATAAAAAAGCTGAGATGGTTTTTGCTCTTGTAAACTCAAGAACTGAATGTTTTCTGCCAAAAGAAAAGAAATGAGTCACTATTAGGTGGTTGAGAGACGGGAGGCCCAAAATTCTTCAAGCAAGGCAGGGGTCTTTTTTCTTTCTTGAAAGACTCAGTGGTATGTCCAAGTCTTACCAAAATTAACATAGGTAGGCACAAAAAGTCTGTTAGAAATGGAGCGCAGGTGTGGTTCTTTCTTTCCAACATATTTTAACCATTTCCTGATTTTAGCACCATTTTCGTGATATTCATGGTTTTAATGCTTTTCATTATTCAGGACAGGTAATATTTCAGGGTTCACATACTGGGCCATTGCAGTCTTACACCACACCATCACATTCAATTCTTCTGCTGAGCTTACCAGTGTATGCAGCCTGCCAAATTTTCTTAATGTGTATTTTTACACTCTTCTGTATTATATGAATTTGCTGCCACCTTCTCACTTCCACCTTTTCTATTTCTTTTATTGGTATACACTTTGGCAGAGATGAAGAAAACTCTCAGCAAACCAGTGATGTGGATAATTCTCAAGTGCTGACAAATAAACAAAATAAGCACATTGTAAAAGAAAGCATTTTATTTCTTCACGTGTTGTTGCTTTTAGGCTTTACACCAGTCATCTAGCCCATGGCTTAAGACATCTTTTATCTTTTGTAGGAGAATAGGAGTGACTCAAATGCTTCAGCTGAACCCATTGATCTCATTGATTTCAGCATGTGTTAATGACAGAGAGAATTTGGACTGGATAAACACTTGTAGTTTGTTACATAAAATCTTTTACTGTATGTTTTAACCCTTTGTGCAATTTAACTTTCATTCTTGTATTATGATTTTTTCCTTGAGTCTCGTTTGCAGGCTTTATTCTATAATCCTCCTTTAGCAAACTTAATCCTATAATCCTTCTTTAGGATTTTTTTTTTTGGTTCTCAGTACTTTCTGTGCTTGCTTGCTCATCAGTTTAGTTTTCTGTAAAAGTTCATTCATTGTGGGAAGAGCCACACTGTGTTTGGGCATACATTTATTTTACATTTTCTGTTCTCCCCACTGTAGCTCCCTACCCTATGGCTCTATCCCATTCTCATGTTTTCCATGTACCTCCAAAATTTATTCTGATTAGTTATACTCTATGTCCACCTATTTATGTCCACAATCCTACTTTCAAACATAAATTGTTTATGATTGCTATTGTTTAGTTCCTCCTCCACCTTTGCTCTACATCCTTAATCATGTCTCTGTTTTCAAAATACAAGAATGCATTTCTCCCTTCCCAATTTCTTCTTTCCTGATTTGTGTGGGTTTTATTACTATTTTCATATTTTATCCCAGTTAATTTTGTCAGATTTTGCCTTCTTGTCCCCTCCAAGAATTGGGTAGCTACTTGACATCTTAATTCCCAGTAGGGGTTTTCCTTGTTAGCACCCCATGCTTTTAAAATGTTGTAGATGTTTTAAAATCAGCATTTTATATTGCCCTATCTTGTAACTTGTCTATTGTCTTCCTTTTCCAAACTGAATTTCAGGCCATGATTTTGAATACAGATATAATCTTTTTCTCTCTTGTAGCATTGTTCACTTGAATTATTCATTTCAAATCTCAATTTACATCCATCAGTGGGAAAAAAGAAGGACTTTTTCAAAAAAGGATACCTTAGATCAAATTATTGTTGCTTTGTTCATATAATTTCCTTCATCTTGATGTTGAACTTGGGTAAAAAACAAGTCTGATTTGGTTCTCTGTAATTATGTACAATTACCCCTTGCTTTATTTGTTTTTGTTTAATCCAGTAGTTAAACACAGAATACTTCTGTCTTTTGTCAAATTTTGAATTAATCCACTACCTAAATATTCCCTTTTCCTATGTACATCTGTAGTTCTGATTTTTGAGAACTATGCAATTCTTTTGCACATATCTTAAAGTGTTCATCCTCTGGACTTATTCCAGTGTAGCAGTTTGCTCCTGTAGAAGTAGGAGGTGTTTCCAAAGTTTCTGCTCTCAGCTTTCAGAGAGTTTGTAGAAATATTTTATCAGTATGTAAAGGAAATAATTTCTCTGAATTCAGTATAAAAGAAACAGAATAATTAGAAAATATTTATCCTTTTCTTTTTTTCTCACCTAACTTTTTTATTCTTTATTAGTAAGCCATTAGTGTGTACAGGGCTCTATTGTCTTCTTTACTACTTTTAATCATTTTAGTTTATTTTGTACCACATGATAGGCATGTGCAATGCAGTGAGGGGGATTATCCCATGTGAGCTCTGATGGATGATATCACAGCCTAATCTTTTTAGACCGTGTATTCTCAAGGGTCTACTGATAACAAATCTACTTTTTTGCCTTGTTCTGCAGGGTTGGTTTCTATCACAATTTTATTATTTTTTTTTCTTTTTTACTGTATGACATAGGGAAGGAAAATAATTTGATGCAAAGAGAGCTGGGAGTTGATCTTCTCTCTGTGGTTCAAAGTCTTTGGTTTTTTGAACACCATCTGTGTCTTTCCCCATCTGGTGTGTTGCTGGTAGACACAACAGGTCCTTGTGGACAAGAGACTTGAGGGGATGATGTTCCTGTTTTCTCTCTGTGGTGCTATAAAGGGCAGAGAATGCTGCTGTCCATCGGGAACCTGCCCTTCTCCTCAAACTGCAGAGCTCCTTGACCTGTAAAATCCTGTTTGGATGGATGGGCTGCTGGTGCCTTGTTCTCAAGAGCAAATAGAGAGGACCTCAGTGAAGGATGAGATGTACTCCCCCAACAATAAAGAGAGATATTTAGTTCATAGGGCTGGTAAGTGCAGAACATCTGTGGAGGAAATTGACTCTCTTCCTCTTGGAAATATCTGTTTCCCTGACAACTCTGTAGAGGTAGAGACACAATGAAACCAGCTGGTTGATTATTTCTCTGGAAAAGCAGCTCAAATTCAATGAGTTATGCTTCAGAGCTTGACAACCCAATACTCAGTTTACAGGATAGGAAACAGAACTGGTGCTCATCAGCAGTGAATTATACTGATTTAATGTAATTGGATTTTAATGCTTGCCCCACATTACTTTTCCCTATTGTACTTTCTTTGCTTGCCAGTAAGTCATGTACACACTTTAAAAATCCCTAATGCACAGTTATGCCAGATCCCTCAACAGGCCTGAAACACAAACAGCAGGGTACCAATTCCATTTATAGCACATGATCGATTAGCTGAGGTTTTCCCCAAGTGATTAATAGCACTGGAGTCTGAAATACCCGTCCAACAAGACTTTAAAAAGAATGTCTCCCCTGAAACTCTGGAAAACTGAAGTATCTAGAATAATTTCTGAAGGTAATTCTGAAAAAGCCTGCCCGACTCTCATGTTAGGTATTCAAAATACACTGTGAATCCCCACTCTCCTTTTAATGAGGAACTGTAACAAAGAATAAACATCTGTTAGCTCAGAAGACAACTGATAGCAGCAATTTCTCTGAAAATATTATATTTATGATAAAGGTTACTGGTAAATTCTAAATTTTTGTATAAATGTATCTATGAATACATTTTCAGTTATTATTGTATTTTAAAAAATAGAAGTAGCATATAAGACTTCTGTGGGGAGAATAATGGACTATGGTACATCATTAAAAACTGATGCCCTGGCATTCTCCCTTACATGAGTTGGCTGCCATGCTTCCTGAACTGTCCTGTTGAATAATGAGTATGTTAAAAGTGAAGTGTTAGTCATAATTCTGAATATACCCAAATGTTGGTATTAAATGTTTCTATTGCCAGACCTTTTCAAAGTTACCATCACAAAACTGCAAACACATTGGTAATGTTTCATTACCAATCCCCTGGTTTCAGATCATTATTATTCCTGGTTGATAACACGTTTTTCAGGGGTATGCTGAAATTAATACCAATTGAACATAATTGCTACATGACAGTAAAATATAGATAATAAAACTTTCATAGGTATGTGTGCTTTAATGGTATACTGTATAGAACTAATTGCATTTTCAAATGCGGACTTTCTTACATATGTCATAGGACATTGCAAAAATTTTGTTTAGTGGAAAATTATGGGATGATATCTAAAATAAGTGTGGAGATTTTTTACATTATTGTTTTTTACTTAGGAAAGGATGAAAGGATGAAAGGGTAGCTACTAGTTTTTAGAAAAGGACAAAGATAGTTCTGAAGTTTAAAAAAAGTTGTACTATATTTGCACTTACTGAATCAGTCACTTTGCAGATTCAGGGCACCAATGTATTCACACTGAAAGAAGTGGACCTTAAGAAGTGGCTCTTACACTTCATCTTAAGAGAGATGCACTTTCTTGTTGGTAATTATAATACATTTATTCAGAAGGCAACTCTTCTTCTTTCTAGTGCTTCTAAAAGAATATTTCTAAATAAACCTTGAACTGAACAGCTGTAGTAATACTCTCCTTGAGGACTTTGTAAGAACACTTTTTTCCTCTCCTGAATGGCATTTTTCCTCTCTTTTGTTGCAAATGGATGACAAAGTCTCATTTCTTTGTAGATTATATAATTTCATCTCAGAGACCTTCTCTTCTTCCCACTTTTTTACTTTGAAGTTTGGGAGCTTCTGTTTTGTTTTTGTTTAGTTTGTTTTTCCTTCAGACTCTACAATGCTAAAGTCCTTGGGAACAATTTAAGCACTCAGCCACTAGTTTCAATTTTAACACCTTGTCACAAAACCCCGCATATTTCTTGGGCAAGATGGAGCTCACAAGAAGTACTTACATGGTGAAGTCACAAGTGCCAGGTGTGGCAAAGCTCTGTCAGACAGACCATCTTTCATCCTGGTGCCCGAAGGCAGCCTAGCCTGGTGCTGTGGCTCTCCTGGTGCTCGACAGACTGCCCATCTCCATCTGTGTGACCAAAATATGCTTCAGGAAAGGGATGGCCACAGGAAGGAAAGTCACTTCTGAAGGAGCTATATTTGACAGAATCTCTCATATGTGTTAAAGCAATATAATTTCAGCTGCTGTTTATTGTTACTGGGAAGAGAGGACAGAAGGGACAAAGTAAAAAAACATAAGTGTGCTACAAGAAGAGCACGATGAGGTGCTCCACTGTGACAGCTGACTGTCTCTATACCTTTTCTTCCTGAAATTGCTGAATCTAGAGTAAGGCCCAGGACTTGGGAGGGATTCATATTGTGTGATTTCTCATCCCCTGCCAGCAGCTGGAGAAAGCTGCAGCTGTCTGAAAGCTTCATGTATCAGGACTCAGCTTCTGAGGTGCACACTTTGGGATCGTGATATCTAGGATTGAAGCTCTGAATAAGCCTTTAGAGACTCTGCTGTCAAAACCCCACAGTGCAGAACAAAACCTGCAGCAGAGAGGCTGTACTGACCCAGCCAAGCCATGGCAATAGCAGCTATGATGGAGCTGCCCACTGCAGCTGTGTTTGAGGTGGTAAGAGCTAGGATGAAACGAGACACAAAGGCAACCATGCTTTGGTTCTAGCTCAGAACTGAAGAAATTGGAAACTTCAGATCTGATACTGAGCAAGCTGGACAATCGATGACTGCCCAGAGCAGTCCTTTATCCATTCCACTCACGTTTTGTACCTTCATTTTGTACCTTCATTTTGTGATTTCAAGAGGTCTTTTTCCTTTCTCACATTAAAAAAATGTGGTATAGACACTACAATTCTGCAGAGCTTTGGTGTCTGGATAGATTGAGGTTGCTGTGCCAATCTGTAGTGGGTCACGTAAAATAAAAAGTAAGTCACCATATGCAATTCAGCTGGTGGTAGGTGGATTCTCTGCAGATTCTCTGAAGCAGTATTGGTAAAGAGTCTACCTGTCAATATTTCTAATAGTGAGACTGAAAGAAGTTATTTCAAGAACAATGTCCCAGTAATTACTTTTTTGTTGATGTTGTTAAATGTAGCATATACCTTAGATCCATGAGTTCTGTCGTGATGTAGGAGTTGGTGAAATTCTATGGCTTGTACAAATTAAAGGCTGAGGTGACTAGATGATAACAATAGTCCATTCTGACCTTATAATTTATGCACTTAGGAAACCTCTTTTCCAGTCTGAGAGTTACAAGTCTGTATTTTTAAAAAGAAGCTGTAAGGCTATGTATGCTGTTCTGAAAGCATCTTGTCATTTTTAATTTTCTCCCTGTTAGACAGGCTGATTGTAATTCCATTACAATTTCTACTTTGTTGCTATTAATGTTAAGAGTCTGATTTGGTATATTAGATACATTGGTCTATTATGTTTTATATATAGCTGTATGCCTGTCAAACCCCACGTGTAACAGACGAAGCTACACTCAGAGAAAAGAATAAAAGTAAAGAAAGTAAAGTGAATAAAAATTCGTGTTCTTTCTTTTGTTATTTCTGGTAACACTGATGGGTATTTTGGAGACTCAGAAACCTAAAATACACCTTCTTTAGAGATTGTGCTGCCCATTTTTTTTTTTTTTTTTTTTTTTTTTCTTGATTCCCCAGAATCTTGATTCAGTAGGCTTTCTTCCACTTACTCATTGCTCTTTGCATCAGCCCCACACTACATTATATGACTGCCAGCTTGTTAAAGTTGGGGTACACTCTGGGCCAAGAGAACAGTGAGCTGTTCAAATGGGTCTTAGAAATGGGCCCAAACCAAGGGGGAAAAGTAAAATCTAGCTTCAGAGAATAAGGGTAGTAAGACTGCCTCCCTTTTGGAGGTTAGTACTTAGCAGTTTATAAATTCACTTGCATCAATACAGCACAAAATATGCTGCACAGAAGAGCAGCTATTATGTACAGTAGCCACTTCACTGATTGCAATCAATGTCACAAATTAGAGTGATTTCCTGGCTTGAGATACGTCAGAACTAAACTTTGTGTCATGAGTCATTCTGTCTGGACATCCAGCTTTGAGGCACTGTCTCACCCTCAGGAATTTTCAATTTTTGTCTTTAGTGTTATTGCCACTGGATCTGTGCTTGCTTTTTAGTAAGCATGAACTGCTCATAGATGCATTCAAATGACATTCAATATTAAAAAGGAACTCCTGTCATGGCTTCTATAACTTATATTTAAATGTATCCTTTTTTTTTAAGCGTCAGAATTTCTGTTTAGAAATGGCAGATTTTTGTCAATATTATCTAGGACTTTGATCTGAAATTTTAATACTTTGTTGTGCTTTTATCTTGTTATCTTATTCCTTTTTCAGATGCCCAATGATGGCTTTTTCATTCAAGTCAAATGTCATCCTAATATCCATGCTGTACTCTGAACACCTGTTCTGCTGCATCCACGTGATTAAATCAGTTGCAAAATCAATGTTTTTCTCATAGATTCACATAAAGTTTTTATATTGTGCCAGGCAGGACTTCAGCATACACAAGGACAAACACATTTCTCTCTGCAACAAAGAAGTACCGTGTAATTAGTAGCAGTCTATACAGGGAGATTAGTGGCAGCAGTTCTCTTGTACCTTGCAGCAATGCACTGTTTCAGTGGATTAAGAGCATCCACAGCTATAGCATTAATTAAGAGTACCTGGTATACAGTGATTTCCTGCTTCAGCTGACCTGATACTCAGTATTTTGTGGAAGAGGCACTTGATATTGCTTACTGGGGAACAATTAAATGAATGGCATCTAAACCTTTGCATCAACAGGCAACAAAGGGAAATTAAGCCAAATTGTTGCTCAGGGTCAGCACTTCAGTGCTGGATTAACTGTTACTGGAGTAAGTGAAGATTGGAGAGATAGAAAATTATGTAATTAATTTCCTAATAATTTATGAAGTGTTAGGTGTGGGTTTGTCTGCGCTGCAGTTAAGTTGAATGCTTGATTGCTTTAGCTTTTCTCCAGAGTCACTTCTTCCACTTTTAAGCATGTTTGGAGTAGTGCATAAGGAAGTTTCCTTGGCATCTTCTACCATCCATTTTTGTTAGATTAGTTTGCCAAGAACTATAGTCAAATATAATGAGAAGATACAATCATAATGTGGCTCCTGTGAGGTAGAGTAACCCAGCCATCAATAATATTTCTAGCTTGAGCACTGTGTTAGGAAATCAGAAACCACACAGGGAAAAACATTTCATGATGGGAGGAGTAGCCAAGTGGAAGCAAGTATTTAAATTAGGAAAAGGTGTGCCCCAATTCAAAGGGAAATCACAGTTTTATACAAAAAGATGGGATAGTGTGGTGAGAAGAAAAAAACATTTCTAATTTACTTTCTGCTGACAGATGAAAGCAATGTTATATGATATAAGACCATAAAGATAGCATGACTTTATACCCCCAATGGAGTTCATAGACAGTTCTGTGCTTTAAAATATGCAGCCTGGGTCTGCCCATCTTATTTCTGACTGCAGTGGGATAGCTTTGATTTCTTTTGTATTACCATTTTAGTTTGCTTTCACTTTTTGTTTCAGTCACTTGTATTTAAATTATTGCTGAAAGATATTCTGGCATAAAATCTCCATTTATTTTGTTTGGGCAGGCATAATAATTTCTAAAAAAAAGTATCAGGAAAACAAGACCCACTTTTATTTTGATCTTTGCTTTATTCTTTCTGCTTAATATTTGTGTGTGCATATATTTATATATATGATTTTTCTCTGATTCATTTAGCGAATAAAGTGGACATTCTCTTGTATCAGAGGAACATTCTGGACTTTTAGAAATGTGAAATTAGAGAATTTAGGTAAATATAGCATGTAAATAAAATGAATAAACTGCAATGAGTTAGTGAACATCTTTATGTCTTTCAGATCTCTGTCAAGAAGATTCCATGCTGAGGTCATGAAATGCTCACAAACACAGAAACTTTAGTGCTCATAGGTTTTTAAATACCTGCTTCAGATCCCTGCCATTTCTTTGGTTTAGACACACAATGGGATTTATTTAAGGGGACACAATCAACTTTGCTGTCTAAAAAATTCTTTCTGAATGCATTCATAAGTAACAACTAAGGCTATCATAAACGAAAAAAGATAAGAAAATAAATCTCTACATTTTTGATTGGTTTACTTTTTGTGCTTGACAATTTTGTGTAAGAATTCTAATACCTACCTTTTATGCAGTACTTTTCATCAGAAGGCCACAGCAGTTTTACGAAAATATGGTCCATTTTGCTCTATGCATAGATAGTTTCACTGTTTCTTCCAACCTCAGTCAATTTCTTCCTGTCTGAAAGTCTTTTATAAGTATCAGTAAAGAATCAATAAAAGATCCAAAGGATTTGAAATAACAGATCTACTATTTCAAAAAAGATCACTATCAGCTGGGTTTAATTAGCCACATTATAAAGAAAAGTTTGAAAATATCTTTCAGATTGTAAAATTGGAACAAGAAGTTGATCATTAATGTCTTAATAATTTAAAATCTGTCTCAGATTTTGGATGTTCTAAAGTTATTTTCTGAATTCCATTAAACTCATTTAGCCTTGTATTAGGTATTCAAGAAGAGAACACCACAAAATATTACCAAAATTATCATATCCTTATTAGAAATGAATAGTCTGGGCATCCATAATGCTCATAAAGATGACTCCTAGAAGCAAAGTCTTTCATTATTTCATGCAAACCAATGTTTTCTCTCTTCTTTATCATCGTATTTCCTAATTTAGAATCCTGAGTTCTTGATGGTTGGCCGTTATTGAGTTCATGACCTTGTATTTCTAACTGCAGTGAGAAAGTGTCTTGACTCTTGAATGTGAAGTTTGTGAAGAACATTGCCTTTGTGGAAGAATGTACATTAGGTGCCTCTGAGCTACTCAAGTGGTGAAATAAATACGCGGAACAATGTTTGGTACCTTTTGCTTTTCAAAAGACTTTAGATCTCATAACTATACCCTCTTAAAAGCTTTTGCCATACACTCAGCAGCATGTTCTGCCTTTTTGTTAGATTCATCTTTTGGCCTACTTTTCAAACTATATTTTAACTGGGACTCAAACTCTATTCCCTTTCCTACTATTTGCTGAGGCTAGCAATCCCATGCTGGGTAAATAATCTATAGTCCATGGTCTACTATCCTATCAGCCTTGTTATCCTGGCTCCAACCCCCAAAATGTTGGATATCTAGCTGGTAAGTATTCCCAGGAAGGCTTCCTAATGACCTTCCCCACTGGTTACTATCATCATTGCTTATACACGGATAGAACTATCTTGTAATACACTGACTATATTTGGAAAAATTAATTGGGAGTTCTTATGGTGTTTTTGTAAGAAAAGTGACATTTTTGAAGTTAAGAAAAATATCCCAATTCATGTCTTTCATTAGGTATAACAAAAACATTGCTAGGGAAAATATATTCCTAGATCTAATGGTACTTCATTCTCTTGCAGCAAAAGCAGCTTGGGATCCAAATCAATCAGCAGATGAGATTATTTCAGTAATTTGGCTGCCCTGCCATTTAAAAAGTACTTTTGACTGCATTTATAAAACATTTAAGGTATACTTAAATGCAGTGCAAACATACGATTACTTATTAAATTATAGAATGCAATAAAAAGGTTTATGCATACATTAAAAATCAAGATGATGGAAATGACTCCACAATTGATGAGATTTTATTTCATCTCAGCTGGGGAACATACATATAAATTTTACATCTTAGCAATCTTATTGTAAAACATCATAAACTCGTGAAAGAAAGAGCTTTTATGTGCACTAGCTAGAAGAGTTATGATTTGGTCACTAAGGGTTTAGCAAAATGTCTTTCTTCAAGTACAAGCATGGGCAGTGCAATTCTTTTAGTATGCTGTCTTGTTTCTAGGTACATGCAAAATCAACAAGACCCTTAATATGAAGGAGAACATGTAGAAAACCAAATTGTTTTGCATTGCTGACTGTCCATGCATGCAAGTGCAGACAATGTCTTTCCATCTCTATGTCTTTAAAACTGAGCCTTCCAAAATGAGTGCTGACTTATGTCTAGGTCAGTCATATGGCAGGAGCTTAGGTGTGACTTTAATGATGGACAGGATTCAAGTGTGGTTTCTGGCTTTTCTGAGAAGTTCATATTTTTTTACTCCTCTGAAAATAAATATTTCAGCAGCTTCTATTGTCATTTATCAAATTGCCCTTTCATGGGAGCCAGAAGGATAAAAACACTAGAAAAGGTATTTTATACTCAAATTCTCTAACTAATTATACTGCCAACTATGCAACTATGGCAAGTAATAGATTGATTTTACCTGAGAGTTATGAATTCCGTGTTTAAAACTAAAACCTGTGATAGATGAAAAACCTAAACAAAGGTAAACATCTCAGTATAATTTGCTGAAATGAATTTCCCAAAGGGCAGCCCTGGTTTCCTGGTAGGAGTTTCCTGGTTGCCAGAACTAAGGTTGAAGTTGCACACTGAGGTGCCATCTAGCATGCACCACTTGGGATGTGGATGCAGCACCCTATGCCAATGAGCTTTTTACATGTGTGTGATGGATGCTTTAGACCACGAAATGCTGCAAATCTAGTAGTGACAAAAATGCAATGTGCATGTGTGATTGTAGAATAACCATATCTCTTAGCAAATTAGATGGCTGCCATTCCCTCTTTGCACTGCCTCATTCCATAATTTGAGAACTCCTAGTCTCGTGGGGGAGAATGGCAAAAAATCCACACCAACATCTATCTGTCTTTGACACTTTCAGACATGTATCTTTTATGGAAGTACAAGAAAGGAACAAGAACCGAGCCACTAGTAAAGCTGGAAGGACTTTCTTTGTTCAAGACTCTCATGGTAAGAACTCATTAATCCTCAAATACAGGAAAGCTGATCAGGATATGACCATAACCTTGACCTTACCTGGGAGAAGTGCAGTGCAGAGGACAATACATGAGGCTCAGCAATCAGCTCAGTCAGAGCAGACCTATAAAATAAATGTTATAATCAATAGGGAAACATGTCCTTGTGAAATTCTTTTTTTGTAATGCTGGGCAGAAATGAGCTGCAATTATTTTGGCAGGATGTTCAGAGAAATCCTTTCAAAGAAATCATTTGCTGAATATGATGAGATTTTTTAAGAGAGCTCTTCAGATTTTTTCTTTACATTCCTGAAAAGACATGCTGAAGCAAATGAATAATTGGCAGAACATGGAATATGTAACATGCTGTGTGAAAACTGTATTCTTTCAAATCATCACTTGTCAGAAATTAATTCCTGTGCTATGGGCCTTACTATTGAGAATGTAATGACTTAAATCTAACTGGGTTAACTTGGGTTCTCTGTGCTGTGTAGCTGAAGAGAAATGATGCATTTTAAGTTATTCAGTTGCTCAGATGAGCTTTCGTTTGTTCTGATTTAAGTGTTCTCAAATAGCTGTTGTGTACTGAGGCTGTAAAGATTATTTGAGGTACTGTATGTTTTCAGTCTCCAAGGTTATCATCTTTTAGACTCTCGTCTTTAAGAATTCGAATAGCTCAGAATAACTTAAAGAAGATTGCTAACCTCTTCTGGAAAAGCAACATATGAGATAAGTAAAAATAGCTACATGCCATTAAAATAATTGCCAAATTGTAATCATGTGTAGTGGAATGTTTTCAGTTTGTTTTCAATAGAAATTGTGCCCGATCACAGCCTTCTAAGATCTATTGCAAAACTTATTCTTTTAAACTGACAAACTGATTTCCAAACTAAGTTCTCTTACAAAAGAGCTGGTGTTGCAGAAGAGAACAAAACTCAGAGTATGAAGGCTCTATTGCCTTGCAGCTGCCTAACACGAGAAAAGGCAGATGAAATTCTACAGGTCAGGCTAGTATCAAATCAGTCTCTTTACATGGGATTTTGTTACTTCACTAGGTTAGAGGCATCAGAAAATCTACTTTTCTTTTTCTTTCAGAGTCTTCATTCTTTGTATTTTGCTTCATGATGGTTTTTATTTTCAGCCCTGAATACAAAGCCCAGAGAAGGACTTTTTTTCCTTTTTTTTCCCCTTTACTTTTTTTCTGGGATTGTTTTCATCTGACAGAATATTGATTCAAATGTATGATTTCTGATTCTCAAAAGAGGGTAGTATGACTTTACTGCTATATTTATATGTCTGGAGTGGACAGCATCAGCAGATAACAAACTTGGATAAACATATATTTGGAAAACAGAATTGTGAGCATTTTTTTTCCCTCAAATGCTTTGCAAATAGAAGAAAAACATTTTTTAAAATCTCTGAGAAATAAGTAAATTGTCTGTTTG
Source organism: Luscinia megarhynchos (assembly GCA_034336665.1). Taxonomy (NCBI): domain Eukaryota; kingdom Metazoa; phylum Chordata; class Aves; order Passeriformes; family Muscicapidae; genus Luscinia; species Luscinia megarhynchos. Next base: position 34,266,971 of record CM067566.1, on the reverse strand, counting down.
GTCTCACTACTCTGTAGAGATATTTTGATAATTTGAAATTTGGTGTTAATATGCCATTTTGTGTTTTGCCCTATACTTTTGCAAAGCCTTTCATAACATTTAATCATTATTTCATGTATTAGATAGACTTCTACCATAGATGCTATCATGACTACCATTAATATTGACAAGAATTTTCAAATCAGATGGAAATAATAGTTCTGTGCAAGGTTTTCATTGTACTTAGGTAAAAATAAAATTAAATTTTTATCTGAAAGAACTATAACTACATATTTGATGCAATTAATTTGATAACCACAAAAGCCTAATGTAAGAAAAAATATTAATGTTTAGTAAGATTCACTGATAATTCCAAATGTGACACTGCAATTAAATTATGTCTTTCAGTAAGACAGTTTTGATCCACAAAAAAGGAAAGAGGAAATCAGTCTTTTACCTCAGATTGCCATTCTTTCCCATTCACCATTTAGTATTTCATGTATCTAGTTTCAGGGTCATCCATTTAAAAAGTTTTTTCCTAGCATATCTTCTGATAGGCAAACTTTTATATTTTCAAGAGATGACATGGGGAAGTATTATAGCAGTGATATGCTATACATTTTCCTACTGCATTTTCTTGCTTTCTAGGGTGTAAATTCCTCCAAGATTTTCCTTTATCTTACTCTTCAGAAAGTAATGTACCTATGTACAGTATGTGTGTTTCTATGCAAGGAGAAAGTATGACAACGAGGCAGCAGGAAAGGGGGATTGCAAATTTTACTAGTTTTAGAATTAATAATTGTTTCAGTAGGGTATGAACTTTCCTGTGTTTGACCTGGATGTAATGCATATGAAAGAAATTTCTCTGGGAGTTCTGTTGACATCACTGTAAATAAGCTGTCAGTGTTCTTAGAGTTAAAAAAAAATCAGAATAATAAATCAAAAAGCAGTGGCTGGCGAATGGTGACAGTGAGTAATGTGTGGATATTTTGACTAATAGAATCTCAGTCTATGTACACATGATCTTACATGCACTCATGCACTTTTCAGGCGTGAGAAATGTTTTCCATCTTTGCTCTCAGCCTGAACCATTATGTATATGCTATACAATCATCTATTTTTAAGCTCTCATCTATGGAGTTCATGAACATTATGAATATGGGTAACAAAGTGACAACTCCTTGTTTAAAGGTAACACTTGATGAGGGGTTTTAGCTGTTACTGATTGCATCCATCATGCAGATGAAGATGTCCATTATAAATGCAGATGATCCGATCTTAGATATCTAAACTGCTTGAAGGTGTAGAAGATACACAACTTTTTATAAAACCTTTTTTACAGCTGGGATTTATAATAAGTATGATGGAAAATGTATGATCAGATAATTTAATATATTTAGTGAATTGTGAGATTCATGTAACTTAGTTTAAATTAAACAGTTAAAGAAGATACTGTATTTTCTGCAAGGAAGCTGACTGTAAGGAGCAGTGAAGTGTAAGCTGCTTTCAACAAAAGATGGGCAGCTTTAGAGATATTGTTTGTAAAATTCATGGGTTGAGATAAGGACACTTTACAGGATAGAAAAGAAAGGGGTAATAATAGTATTAGTAGTAATAATAATAATAATAATGATAGTAGTAGTAGTTGTAGTAGTAATAGTAGTAGAAGTTTTGTAGACTATATGAAAAGAGAGAGAGTGCAGTTGCTGACCACCTGCCAACCTATGGCCAGACATTTCTTAAAGAGTAGTGTCCAGACAGCTTTCCTCTGAATTTTGTGTCACAGATACAAAGAATACAGGTAAATATACCAAAAAAGAATATCAAAGAAAGTGTATCCCTCCTGATAAATAATGCTGGTAAACTGGTAACAATGGATAAGGAGAAGGCTGAGGTACTCAACAACTTTTTTTTTTGCGTCAGTCTTTAATGGCAATATCTCTTCCCACACCTCTGGAATGGATGAATAGCAGGATGGTGACTGGAGGAGCAAAGTGCTTCCCACTGTAAGGAAAGGTCAGGTTTGTGACCACTTGAGGAATCTGAACCTACATAAGTCTGTGGACCTGATGAGATTCATCCCAAAGTGCTGAGGGAATTGGCTGATGCAGTTGCTAAGGCAATCTTCATGACGTGAAAAGTCATGGCAGTCAGGTGAAGTCCCAGGTGACTGGAAAAAGAGAAAAATTCTAACACACTTTAAAGAAGGTAGAAAGCAGGACCCTGAGAGCCAATGACCTGTCAGACTCACCTCTGTGCCTGGAGAAATCAGTGAGCAGGTCCTCCCAGAAGCTCTGCTAAGGCACATGGAGAGGGAGGTGATTTGAAACAACCCTCACAGCTTCACCAAGGGCAAGTCCTGCCTGACCAACCAAGGGGATCTTCTATGATGGGGTAACTCCATCACAAGGGAAGGGCTACAGCTTTCATTGATCTGGATTTCTTTGACATTCCCTCTAAACTGGAGAGAGATGGATCCCATGGTTGGACAGTTATGTGGCTATGGCGTTGGTAGGATGGTCAATGGCTCAAGTGTCAATGGATATCAGTGACAAGTGCTGTCCCTTAGGGGTCTGTACTGGGACCAATACCAGTCAATATCTTCATTAAGACATAGACAAAGAGATTGAGTGCACCCTCAGCAAATTTTCAGATTAGTGGTGCTGTTGACACACCTGAAGAGCACAGTGCCATCCAGAGGGACCTGGATAAGCTCTGGAAGTGGGCCCATGGGAATCTCATGAGGTTTAACAAGACCAAGCAAGTGCAAGCTGCTGCACTTGGGTTGAGACAACCTCTGGTATCAAAACAGGCTGGGGGATGAAGAGATTTAGGGCAGCCCTGCTGAGAAGGATTTGAGGGGTGCTGTGAATGAGAGGCTGGGCATAAAAGGGCAATTGTATCCTACCTGCAATGCAATACCACTTGTATTAGTAGAATTCAATTCAGAAGACCTGAATTTTTGTGTTGTGTTAAGTTTTTTGTCGTATAAACTTTAAAGCACTATCAGTCATTTGGTAATAAAAGGATGACAAAACATGACTCAGCTGGATGAATCTTCCCAGTGCAACCTATATGAGATAATCAGCAGCCTAAAGAGACAGATGTGAGTTCAGACAATCACTCAGGTCTTTGCAGACAAACCACTTATTGAGAAAATCCACAGTGGATTGTGTAATTCTGGTTTTGGTTGGTTTTTTTTTTCTTTTTCTATTTATCTCCGTGTACTGCATAAGGTGAAATTCAAGTCAGGCCATAATTTTGTTGTCATGCAATAACTCCACTATCAATTTAGTGGTTCCTTCTAAGTTTCTTGCTTTGTTAGTCTTTATTAAGAAATTAGCCTTTTTTTTCCTCAGTAAGCAGGGGTGAGGTTTACTGAGTCTGTGCCCTCTTCAGGTGGAGTAGAACTTGTCTGGCAAGAAAAGACATGTGTTTCACATTGGCACGTGGGAGAGCCAGGCAAGTGCAATGTCAGTGCAGTTAAATGCAGATAGCTTGTGGTAGTCCATTCACAATACCTATTTGTTAGAGTAAAATTAATTTGGATTCCGTGCACTTCCTCTCTGTTCAGATAAGGCTCACCCTAATCTGCACTTACACCAGATCCTGCTGTATTCATAGCTCCCATTCATATGGAGCCTGTTAACTTAATTCACACCCATTTGCACGAGAACAACAGGCACTCTTATGTCTTCAGAATCGCCAGAGCTGTGCTGAATTTTAAGGTGGAGGTTATTCATAGTCCTTGCTCTTACTTGAGAAGGAAAAACTCCCTGCTGTAGTCAAGGTGCCTTTAAAAATACACTTTGCAAAAGTCACATTTGCTTCTGTCAAGGCTTGTTGATGCAAGCACTAAAGAGTGAACACAAGTCAAAACCTGAAAAAAGCAAGTTTCAGCTTTATTCCATACAGTATTCCACTGAAGAATGAGAAGGACAGGATAAAATTGAAGTAATTCACCAAAAGAGTGTGGTGTGATGTCGTTTTCCATGGTGCTCAGTGCTGTAAAAACAAAGAAAAACAAAAAGCAAAAGTTGCAGCATAAGTCCCATGAAGTAACTAATCTACTGCAGATATGAACAACAGTACTGTGAATTTTCACAAATAAATTCTACTGAAAAAGGGAGATAACAGCAGTAGAATCTCCTCATCATGGTAGGAAAGAGAACAAAAATTCAACTAAGAGTAGTAATCTGAGGTCATTTTTCTCATGATGAAGAAAAAGAAGCTGTTTTATGTTGCAGTAAAGCCAATTTTTTATTTTTTCTGTTTCTAACCTTCCCTAATTGAAGTCATTAGTATTGATTTCAGTCATAAAAGAAAAAGATAAAAACTGTTTCCTTCTTTATTTTAGAAAGACAGCAAAATTCAGGGTAACTTTATGCCAAAAATAACCTGAAGATGGCACAATAGGCACATGTTGCTCTCTGGTTTGCTTAAGGTCATACTGTGAAATGAGAGAATTTTTTTCTAAAATATGACTGCTTTGGAAGAGCTCTTTAAAAAATAGAAGCAAAAGAGAAATTTAAACCTTTTAAAGCACAGCCTATCAATAAAATTATTTTACAAGTGGAACACGGGCTGTTAATTTCATGCTGCCTCAAAGATTAATATAAACAGGTGGGCAGAGAGGGATTCATCATGGTTGGATGTTATTGACAAAAATAGGTTTAATTTGTGTTGTTTCATTTTTGTTGATGCATTCCTTTTGTAACTGTAAAACAACTTATAACCTCATCTGTTATCTCCAGCAGAATGCATAATCTACACCTAAATGCCAACTTTTATGAGGCCCATTTTGACTTTGGGAGAAACAAGATTACTTGCATAATCTCTATTTTATTAAAAGATAAGAAATATTATGGGACATTTTTATTAAAAAAGAAAATGGTGTCAAGTTGTATTAGTGAATGAATAAATCTGCATTATATATGAATTAACCATAAATACACTTTCCACATCACACACAGGCACCCTGAAAATCTGGAGTTTATAAAACACAGAAGCAATTTCATAGATGTGCTGTAGCTAAGGGTGATTCAGCTTGCTCTATATCCAAGTATATGTACTATGCTTGGATTTTCAAAATGTGTTTAACAAAGGCCTTGTGCAGAATGCTTGTATGGAATCAAAGCTGTCTCTATGGAAAGAAGGGATAGTGCCTTTGTGAATTGCCACCTGAGAGACAGAGAAACAAGAGGGTGGGACTAAATGAGCTGTTCTACAGTGGTAGAAGTTATCAGTGGACACCCACAGAAGCCTTTACTAACACCTTTGCTATTTCACATTTCCAATCACAATGAAGAAAGGAGAAGGGAGTACATAAAATTTACTGTCAAGACTATGATATATAAGACAGTAAAAAAGAAAGGCAGTGACAGTGAGCTGCAGAGGGCTCCCTCTGTTCTAAGTGTCTGAACAGTACAAGAATAGTTGAAATTGTCTATGGGTAATTATATTCAATGTGATTTACATGGGGAAAGCCAAGTGTTACCATATGTTCACAGTACTGTTGTGGTTTACAATAGTTGTTGCCATGCAGAAAGGAGGTAGAGTCACTACTCCAGTGGTGTACCAATATTGCAAAACACGTTTTTCTTACCAAAATTTTCATTAGAAGCTGATAACAAGCAAGACTGGGGCTGTACCTGCAAAGGATAAGGGCACCTGAAGGAAGAGGGACTATCCTGAAAACAAGCTTGGCACACGTGAAATGTTTTCTCAGCTTCCATCTACTGTGGCCATTAATGAATTCCTAGGAGGTAAAGTCACCTAACTCATTAATATAAATATCAAATGTCTAAATTATAATTTTATTGTATCTCCTTTCATAGCCAGTGTAGGCATCTGTGCTTTTCTAGAGGGGGATTAATTCTGTCCTGAACCAATACCTAAGGCAGATGAATTGAAATGCTCATCTCTCCATAAAGTGTGTTGTCATACTCTAGCTTATCTCCACAATAAGCATCTAACAATTATGCAGATACAAGTGAAGTGTTGTTGTTGTTCTTCTTGTGCTGCAATAATTTAATTGACTGGTTTATAGCTGTGTGGTCTCAAAGTGACGTTGCCCCATACCTGGAGGTGCTGGAGAATGAGGCAGGGAAGAGGAGAGCGTGGAAACTTTTTCGGTTGGGTTCCTCTCTGAAGCCAGTGCACTGCAGGCTCTTGACAGCAATGAACAGTGCCTAAGTGCCTTTCTGCTGCTTGCTCCCAAACAGGGCATTCTCTGTGGAGTCTCTTTTAATCTCGCCTCTAGGAGCTTTTTCTCTTTATGTAAATATTCATGGGAGCACTGACTGAAATCCAGGTTTCCCAGGAGAGTGTAATACCCACAAGACTCTCAAATCCTTTACACTCTGCAGGCTCATATATTCTTTTCTGTATTTTAAATGTAGCAAAATGGCTTCAGAGGGGAAGTTGAGGGATTTCTTAACAGGATATTTTGTCTCAGAAAAAGCAAAATGTGGATCCTCATTCTCACCCATGGCAGTGATCTCCCTGCTCATTGCAGAAGGGTTGGGCTAAATGAACTTTTGAAATCTCTTTGAACCCAAACCATTCTATGATTCTATTTCAGTATATTTTTTATACCCAATATGAATGCTGCAACCTTCAATCATTGGATGGTAGTGCCTGTATTGAACTTGCATCTAAATTTTTGTGAGAGCAGTTACTTAGAACATTTGATCTAAGAATGATTCCTGGCAGTGGAAAGTAGATGGGAGAAAAGATTTTATTCCACTGGATTTTTTTAGAACTTGTCCTCCCTTCCTGGGTGCTAGACATTTCATTTGAGCTGGTTGGAGCATCTCTCTCTCCAGTGTAAAGTTCTAGTAAGCCCCTTTCCACAGGGCTAATTCTCTATTTGCTTTTTATTTTCCTGTACCTGGCTGAGGACTGTGAACTCTCCCAGAGAATAAGCATTTGAAAAAAATTCACAAGATTCTGTGAGGGGAGGGGGTCTAGGCTGTAGGTATAGTGCCCCTCTGTGTTCCTTTACAACAGCTCTGCAGGCCAGGTTTATCTTTGGCAAGGATTTTTACGGCTTTGGGATGGTTATCACAATTTTTGGATATAAACATGGACATGAGTCACCATCCCTGAAGGTGGTTAAGAGACGTGTAGTTGTAGCCCTGAGGGACATGATTTAGTGCTGGATTTAGCAATACTAAATTAGTGTTTGGACTCAGCTCAATGGTCTTAGAGGTCTTTTCCAGCCTAAATGATTCTATGATTCTATATCAACAGCAAAGCTCAGGCAAGGACAAAGCTTTTTAAAGTACAGGTCCTGAACAAAGGAGGGAGACCCAAATTCTTCCTCTTTCCAACAAAAATTTGGTAGTTTTTCCTTTTTCTGTTCTATTCTTTTACCATTCCAAATTTATCTGTCCCACTGCTAGGATTTCCTCTGTTCCTCTGAAGGTGACTGAGGTATAGCTGTCTGATTTTCACAGAAACTAACTACAACTGCCCATATGGACAATTAGGGTGCTCCAGCTGTGTGTGGGGTGGAATTTCCAGCTGCAGGGTGGCAGTAAACAGCTGGGGGTGGTAATTACTCAAACTGCTCCAGCTACATTCACATCATATGCCTGTGCCCTAAGGATTTTCAGCAAACTAACCATATTTGTTAGCAGTATTTAAAACATTTTTTTATTTCAAACATACAAAGTAAAATCCAATACTGCAAATTTTGAGGTAACTTAATCCTACTGTAAGCAAAAATGCCAAGTATTTAAGGACAACAGCTGTGGCTACTCTGCTTGAAAGAATTTCTATTACCATCTGGGAAAAGAGAAAACAAAATATTATGAAAATTTATACAGATCTATAGTGTGCTTCCTGAATCCACTTAAACTCTGCCACTCAATTTTCCTAATCAATTAAGTCTGTTAATAGTGATGTTAAGATTTACGATATAGACTGTGTGCAGTAAAGTCTGGCAGAAGTGAAACTCCTCTGAAAATTTTCCTGAGAATTACTATGTGTATTTATAAAATTTTCACCATCCAGTATTAATGAATTTACTACAAATATTCAGTTTTAAACCTCTGTAGGCTAATTTTGTGGCCTGTTCATTTATGGATATACTTCCTCCTGGAAAAAAAAAGGTAATATACAGAATATAATTGTAATATAATACATATAACAACCTGCCTCTTACAGTAACTGCATGTAGGATGCTATGAAGCTGATATCCTGCTACTAAGATATAAATAGCAAGTCCTAGTCAGCTGTGGAAACTGATTGCAATGCTGTTCTGCACACCTGTGGCTACACAGGATTCAGGGTGCCAGAGGATGAGAATGGCAGCATGCAAATATGTAAGGCATTTAGTGGTGGCACTTCTGCCATGATGAGATTGCTTATGGCATGTAGGGCAACTAGCAGTGCTAAATATCTGTGAGATAAGGCCCCTGAATTGCAGTCCTAAATATAGCTTTGGTGGTTTGCTTCAGGCTTGTAAATTTTATTATTTTGACTTAGCTGCTTGCAGAACCATAGTTTATAATTTCTGGTGCAGTGTTCAGCCAACTTTTAAGAGTTCATGCAAAAAAGAGTTGTTTCAGAAATTCTAATAGACCCCAAACTGTCAGACACGTGCGCTGTATAATAGACAGTAGTATCATTATCAAGAATTCTCAAGAGAAATCATGGTTATGTTGCCTGCTTTCACTGTCTAAGATTTTTTATATAGGTAAGAAAAAAGACTTATTCATTACTTCAGAAAACTCTGGTTCTTTTGAACCAATCATCTTGTAATTATTTCCACATGTGAAAATTATGACAAAATATATGTAAACTGTGTGAGGAAATGAGATTGATAACTTCAGCAGGGTAATATTCAAAAAGGTATAACAGCCAATACTTTCAAAATACCATCTTTTGCTGGTTCTTTTATTGTTTCAAAATATTTTTGAAATGGAACAGTAATAACAATAATAATAATTTGTGTGTATGTTTCCTTTCAATTCTGAATCTAAGAGTACATGCATTAATAAATTAAGCCTCACTGCAACTCTGTAATTTAAGAATATTTTTAAGCATGTTTGACAGATGGAGAAACAAAGGTACTGCAAATTATAAATGCATTTGCAAAAGTGTGATTAGGCTGTACAGAAGAGAATATGAATACAGAATCTAGGGTATTCCAGAACAATGGAGAATTTTCAAGAATAAGAGCTATGTTCTTTTGAAAATGTGGTCCTACACAGGATGTGCAGGCTGATGGCCTGAACTGGCATTATCAGCATGGCACAGCACTGCTCTTTGAAATATATTGATTTGACTTTGTGCTAGTTAAAGGATCTCACTGCTGCTGCTCTTTCCCTGTTATAGATCAGCATTCTGAAACCCCTGTCAACAGCAGATCGATATTTCGATGCTTCACTATAAACCAGTCCCCATACTTGGATTCATGTAAGGTGTTGTTTTTCAAGGTTATGAATTGTCCACATGGTGCCAATAACACTGCAAACATGCACTGAGCAGGTGACAACTGCTCATCTGCAGCTTGAGATTTTAATACAGAGTGAGCTGTACCTGACTCAGTTTTTTGGGATACCAAGCACTGGAAGTGGAAGCAGCTTCTGTTTTGTGCCAGGCAACGTATGCACACCAGCTGACACTTTGGGCAACACTCAGGTGCAACTGAAAAGCATCTTGTGTACTGCTGAAGATGTGTCTGGGAGCACCTGCTCTGTTTAAGGTCAAGTGAATATTGACAGCTGTGATGCCCTGTGAGTTTCCAGGGTCTGTGCAGACTTGCTGTGTGTCCCAGTAGACAGAGATTCTACTCAGCTTCATGTTCCAGATCTGAGCCAGCTTACTGAATCTTGAAAATTATTTGGAAGAGGTGAACACATCAACACCAGTGCAGAATTAAGAACTGTGACAGGCAGCTTCCTTCTAAAAACCCTGGTATCAGTCCTCAAGGCAGATCTAAAGACAAATAACCTTTTTGGCACCAGAGGTACTCTCCTTGACTGTTTGCAGTTATAAGGAAAGCATTATATTCTTTCTGTTCTTCCTTAATACAGAATGGGACATTATTTAAAAGCTCAAATAGCAGAACATTCATCATCAAGAAATTACTAAAATAGCTCTTTAGTCTTGATAAAGTATTAATTGCCAGCCAGATGAGATAGATAGAAATGATCAAATTCAACAGCACTTGTCAGTACTTTTCTTGTTCTCAGAGTTTGAACTTCTCATTTTAATGCATATGTAGAAATTAATAAGCTTTGGTTTATCAGAAATCCAGAATTATTTCTTACAATTATTCTGCAAATGACTAGATTAAAGACATCATTTAAAAAACTACTATAAATTATTTAGATTTATTTGAATATTCATTTTGTTCTTAAGGGTTTATTGCAGTAAGCAGAGGAAAAAGTGCTGTAAATAAATTTCCCTTCATACTTTACCTGAAAATTTAAATCATAACAAGATGAATTCTACATTTGTTTTTATGCAGGGGTTACATAGGTTTTATATAAGGGTATATATATATATATATCTATATGATATATATTATGCATTAGTCAATAATGATTGTCTGTGGTACAAATATATTTATGGATAGAGATTCTTTACATTCTTATTCGACATATTTTGGTCAGGTTTACTGTTTTGTTTCTTTTATTTTCTAATACTGGGAATTAGTAATTTCTTGGAAAAAGGTGACTAAATCTCATTGGTCCAACTGGCCTTAATTAACTCTAATTTGTATGAAACTAAGAGAAACAACTGTTGTGACATTTCTTAAAGATACAAATAATAGCTCAGAAATTTAAGCATAGTATGTTTAGTACGTTTTTAAAAAAAACCAACAATTTAATACAATTATTCTTGTATAAAGTAAAGTGATTTAATTTTTAACTTTAGAGTGTGCTTTTTTTCCACCCAGGTAATAGAGGAAATTTTCATTCTTATGTTTAGATGGTCTTTGGAATGTTTGTGAAAGGTCTACATCTGAATCATCTCTGATTGATGGGAGAAGATGTAGACGGCAGAAAGAAAAGCATTGTTTTCTGTTCACTCCCTCCTTACTCCGTTGTGAGGTGTCAGGGCTGTGATTTACGGTGATCTCAGTTCAGCTGGCTGGGGCTTTGCCAGGGAAGGGACTGCAGCAAGAATAGCACTACAGTCAACCTCCTCCCCCACGTTCCTGGAGTTGTTCTTCCCTCTTCATTTTCCACGTTCAAGGGTTTAAAGCAGGAAATATAAACTGGTTTCCCTACCTTTATGCTGTTCAAGGACTCCCTGCTCTGAGAAGCTCTTAGCTGCTTGTTTAAAGCATTGTTAAGTGCTCATTGTGCTATGGGAGTTAAAACACATTTAAGTAGGTCTGAGGATCTTGCCCATTATTTTAATTTAAAAAATATTTAGACTATTGATTAGCTGGATTGGCTCTTGTCTATTTCCTTATTTAGAAGACCTCTTTGACTTTCCTGGTGTGAGAGATTCTTTTTCCTATGTAAGTGCTGTAGATAAAAATAAAGGCACATCAATTACATGAAAAGCAGGATTATAAAGAATGCAAGTAATAAGAAGTCCAGCCATGGGAAGCACAGTATTTATAACGATATTAGTTAAAAATGTGTGCTGTTTTCAAGGCAATATATCGGAGTAAATTTCTTTGCAATTAAGTAAGAAATACAGTTTTAGGCCTACCTTGCCATGTCCAGAGTGTGGAGTTACAGAAATATAGCTTTCAATTCCTTTTCCCTTTGCTTTTCTGCACTATCTGGTGCAGAAAATCAACCATCAACCATCTGGTTGATCAATATATTAAACCAGTGAGCTACTAACCACCTTTCCCATTGCTTTTCCCAATGCACTCCTTTGTCATTAAAATCTCACACTTGAGAGAAAGCTTTTTTCATAGTTTTTAGTCTTTCTTTGAAACATAATTGTAAAGCTTTCAATTGAGTTCATGGAAACAGTTTTTGTCTCAGCAAACAGATGAATTTTTCTTTTCTGCTTTTGACATGACACATCCTCATATTCGAGTTTCCTGGAAGATTTGTCCACAATCAGGGCGTCATCCTCCTTGAGTGTTCTTATTTTTTCAGGTTCCCCAGTACCCTTCACCTTAAAATTTTAGTAATTTCCAGCTAATTTGTCTTTGCTACTCATTCTTCATGTCTGGCTTATCTACAAATTTGTTCTATCCAAAGCAGTGCTGAAGATTTAATCATCTTTTTATTTGCCAATTCAGCTAAAATTTTCCAAACTTCTTCAATTACCTTCCTTACTGTGAACTCTGGAAAATTGCACTCTACAACATCCCAATATTCCTCAAGCCCTTACCTAGTGCTTGTCTCTGAATACTGCTGTTGAAACTTATCCCACTGTTGTCATACTAGTTTTTTAATTCCTATTTTTGCTGTTCTAATGTTTTGGGTTTTTTTTTTGCATCTTTTTTTTTGGTTGTTAAGAATGTATGAAATTTGGTCTCTGCTCTCTTGGCTTTGCATTCCAGTCTTCTTGATTTTATTCTGTTCCTCTCTAACAGTGGTCCTTGCATTTTTTCTATTTCCTGTTGTGACTTTTAAATTATTTCCTAATATTCCCTTGGTTTGGAAAGTTCTTCTTTATCTCAAATGTAAGGTATCTAGCTTTCTGCTTCAAGTTTCTGTTACTCAAGAGTAACAGAAGAGTGTGCTGGTATTTGACTTGGCATATGTTGCTTTTACTGTGGTTCTTTCACAGATCACAGTCATGAAGTATCTAGTTTAAGAAAGGCAGAAATAGAGAGTTAATTTTATTCCCTGTTGAGCAGACTAATTTCTAGAACACAGACTCTTCTCTAATTAATCTTGTATTCCCTGCATTCTGAATATATGAATCGTTACACTCATCTCTAATGGACTTAATTCTATGGCAGGTTTGGACAAGCACATGACAAAAATCTTTCATTTCACAAAGAAAGAACAGGATAAGAGAGGAACATAATGCTCATATGTATCCTTGAACACAGCAGTGACTGATTACAACAGGGTTTTTGTATATGGGTTTTATCCTAGAAGAAAGTGCACTGTGAAAATAAACTCAGACCCTTAGCACTAGAGGTCACTAAACACAACAATTTCAAAGGGTCCCTAAATAGTGGATTTTCATTGTTTTTTTTTCTTTTTTTTTTTTTTTCTTTTAACTGAACACTTCATGTACATTACTACAGTTAAAACACTCAAGAGGACAGCAGTAGGTGAGAAGCCATCTGCTCCTGTGTATAAATGGGGAAGGTATCAACAGTGAAACTGCTCAGCTGAGACCATCCCTCATGATGCAGGAGCCTGTGCCTCACTGGCGAGTGATAAATAGAACAAGGAAAGGATATATTGCTTTATTTCACTCTTACTCCAACTTGCCTTTATAATCCAGGCACTATAAAAGGAAATAAGTTAGTTTTCAGACAAGTTGGTGATTACACCCTTGTGAGACAGGATGAGTTGGAAAACTTAATTAGAAAAATAAGCTTTAATTCAGAGATCAAGCAACAGGTTAAATTTCAGAGGAAAGGTCAGATATTAATGCAGAATGATTACTCGAATCTTAACAGATGTATCTTTCTCAGAGATCTTCTGTCTTTGTGGAAAATGTTTCATAAGGCTTATCAGTACAAAAAACCCCAACTTAACAAAGGGACAAATATAATGAAGTTCTCAGCCAAGAAACAAAACGAAATGAAAGAACTTTTGGCTACCTGGCTTTGGATGTGTTGGAAAAACTAATGTATTGTTAGTTATGGTTGATTTAAACAGCTTTCCCTAAATATTTTGAGGGCTCTATGGTGTTATCTTTCACATCTATTATATCACATTCCAGCAAGACAAAATGGATTCAGCATAAGAAAAGATGGATAAAAAAAGATGGAGAAGAGATTGGATAGGGAGAGGTTTGGATCACTCTTTTGGGAGAAGAAGGATACAGAAAAAATGGTCATCTTTCACAATGAGCATATTGCCCTGCACAGTCTGTACTGGAGCTTTAGATTCCCACTTTATGCCATTACCCTGATACCAGTGAGAACCTGTGAATTTCACCTCATGTCCTGGTCCTTCCTGCTGCTGGTCCACACAGGAGCTGGTGAATTTAGTGCTGTCAGCCACTTTTTCACCTCGAGTAGCACCAAGCTTTCTCATCCTGATATAAATCCTTGTTGCTATCACTTTCCTACCATATGATAGATTATTTCACATAATTTCAAAAATGCTTCCTTATAGGGATTTTATTAGACTCAAGAAGGAAAATAATTTCATAGTCAGGGAATTTCACAATTTGCTTTACTTTTCTAATCATACTCTTGCCTTCTGCAAATGCACCACGCTGTGGGCTTTAACTGTATAGTGTATGTATGTCTTTAATAAAGGGTCTGTGTCATTGTACAAGAGGAAAGAAATATGCACTAAACTGTAGGCTACTGTCTACAGTTGCTAAATTAGTAGACCTTCTTGACCTTAATTTCTTTGCTCTTCAGTTCTCTATAATCTTGTAGGAGTGTTGTGAACAGTGGTTAATTAATATTTTTAATTGTTTATGTACCGTGGTGATAAGCATGAGAGAAACTTATGAGGAAATTAACAATTCTGTCTTGAGAGAAGGGTTTGACTAGTGTGCAGTAAATAAGGCCTTGGGTCACACATTGAAAAATGAGGAGATAACAAAATATTGAGTAGCTGCTCGTTATGTGAACATTCTGTGCACTGAGCAAAGCAGAGGTCCTGTGAAAGAGAGAAGTGGTCACATAATTAGATTTTGTCAAAAAAGCTTATGTGCAAAGAGGATGCATACAGAATGAAGGATGGGCAGGAAAATTAAAAATGGGCATTTCTGAACATTTAAAGCCTTTTCTGATAGTATTATGGTATGCTTTCAATGTCATTTGGATTTTTATATGTGTATTTGCCATCTGTATGTAAGCAAAAGAAATTCTCTGTGGCTTTGAAACACATAGACTATTGAAAGCTGACATGATAAATCTTGAATGAACAAGTCTTAAATCTGTTGTATCTGCCCTTTCCAAGGAAAATTTTAACAATAAATAATAAGATGAAAAACACATTTAGTCTTTCAAAGTAGTTTTTACTCCCTTTTCCTTCAGCATGTTTCCTTCAGCACTCCATGGCTCTTAGATTAATGTGATTATTCTGAAAATGCCAATTTAAAAAGAACTGTTCCCCATAAAAAATAACTCCTCAAGTGAACTGTTAGGTGTGCTCACAAACAAAAAAAAACCTCTGAACAAGCAGATAGGCTTAATTTCCATCAGATGATAAAAGATGTATAATGCCTAGTCACACTTCTATTTTTGATACTAGCTTAACAAATTTCTATAGATTGCTTTTTTTTTGGAGAAAGGGCCAATCCTTTGAAATACTTACTGGCTTCTCTGTCAATAGGTGTAGGGGTGAGTTTATCACATAACATCTTTGCAAGTATGGTGAAGGAATGAATCCAAGTTTTTGAGCCTTTATTTGACAATGGACATTTTAAGGGGACTTGGAAGAATGGGAAGTTGTGATGTATTTGCCTGGATTTTAAATTGAAACTCAAATTCTTGAATATATATCTCTGTTAAAGAAATGTGTGCTCTGTTTTTAGATGAAAATAAAAAGATGCCACTAAAACATGTGATACATGTTTTAATACCTAGGTAAAAAAATTGAAGCTAAAGATAGATTATTTGTATATATTTTCAACATGCTAAGTAAACAACAGAAGATGCTTTATATGCTAGATAAAATGAGATACTTATCATAAAAACTTGTTGCATTTGTGGCAGTTTTAGTATGCATTTTGTTCTTAATTGTCAGAGTTTCCACTTATAAATCTTAAATACACACACATTTAATTGGTTACTGCAAAAATAACTGTGTTGTTGTTGTTGTTGTTGTTGTTGAAGAGTCATGTCCACGGAAAGCAGAAGATTGAGCTGTAGTAAAGCAATTACCTGTAATAGTTCAGGACAACAAAATCTGTTTTGAAATATAATAGGCCTTATCCTATCCTTCCTATCAATATATTTACTTAGTTTTTATGCATTACGGATTTGTATTTGATATTGCTCATTTAGCAAAATATATAAATATCCTCACAATAGTTTTTACCATGAATATACAGAAAAAATACTAACAGTCTTTCAATGTAAAATTGTCCTACTAATATTACCCATGATTTGGCAATGGGCTTTTCTTCTTTACTCATGTTTTCTTTGAAAAAAAGAAAATAAATTTTTATTCTTTGTGATTTGAAAATATAATCTATCTTTAAAAATTGAGCTATTTTCTTCCCAGGGATTTTAATGGATTATATGAAGCAGAAGACTATATCTTTAGTAATACTTTCCACTGTGTTTCAAGACCACATCTGAATGTGTGGGGACTTCTGTCCCATATTATTACTGGGGAACAATTGGATTTTCTAGATTATTTTGGCAATAACTGTAACAATGGCTATATTTCTTTTGATGTTTTTTCCCAGATAGTTTATTTTTATCTTGACATTTTGCCCATCCTGTGAATCTCATCATGGGAAAGAAACAGCAGTTTGTCTCAGAGCAGTTCAATTTCAATCTCTAGGTGACAAGTTGATATTTCTTTCCTCTTGAAGAAGCTTTTAATATGATGTGCTAAATGTCAAGGAAACTCTTCAATATATATTGAACTTTACTAACCTTATTTCTCTTAATATTAATGACATATTGACAGCATCTTTTGAAAAATGAACACTTCTCACAGATGTCAGGATTCTGCACTCACATTATTCCTACAGGAATCCGACATTCCCGTTGTTATTCCAATTCAGAATTGCAGTAACTTTGTCTTTACAAAGACTTTTACAGACTTTTGAAAAATGCATTTCATGAGTTTTGCTTCATTATTGGTGCTGACAGTACTGATCTAATAGATAAGACATCACAAGTTATTTAGTAATTTTGTAAGTTAGCTTTGAATGATAATTTTAATTTGGGATCTGAAGTTTCTGAAGCTATTTCTCCTAAGCTCATTTATTGGTCTTATAAATCTAGGTGAATAAATGAAGGTCCCATAAAGGCTATTACCTGTGAGAACAAAATGGAATTTTTGTGCAGGAAAACAGCAAATATCCATATTGGAGCCAAGGTCTCAATTCATGATGAGCACTGCTGAAGGTCCACGGGAGAGCATAGTTCTATGGAGACATTAGAAAAGGAGAATCAGTAATTTCTCAAACAGATCTCACAATGAGCACTATAAAATGGGAGTTCACTGAGCTGCCTAAACCTTGGTACCCAGAGCCATCTGCAGTGCTGCAGGCTGCAACACCTCCATCAGGTGCAAGGTCTGATAGAGGGAGACCTGCAGCTCCCTCTGACCTGTGGGAAGGGTGCCCAGGAATATCTGCAAGAGTTCCAGCTGAGGTACCAAACAGCTGAGGTGAATGCCTAAGGACAGCTGCATGTTTCTCTGGGCCCCAGAGAATGTACAGATCATGTACAGCTTCTTCTAGCTTCTCATACTCTTTCTGTTTGTTGCACATTAATACATACTAGTGTATTCTTCCAGACATAAAAAAAATCCCCACCCAGCGTCATCCTATTTGGACAAAATTCATCTGTGCATGTATTTGGAAGAAATTCTACTTTGGACATGTTAAATACAGTTTAAGGATTTTGTTGCAGTGAGAGATTTTGCATTGACTGCCTATCCTTGAAGGAAAAGTGTAATTATTGAACTTCAATTCTGCTGAATAGTTTTGTGCACGTCTTACATTCTCTTTAACACCAGATAATATGATGTTAAATGCAATTTATGTTCAATACAGTCAACTATTCCTAGTGCTACTAGGAATTATAATGTAATAGTCGTGGTGATTTAAATATATTTGTGAGGCTCTTAGATTACACTGAACTACAAACAACTACAAATTATTTGGTGTGGTTTTTTCCTTATAATCAAGAAAATTCTGAGCTACAGACCCATAGATATGTTAATTTAGTTTCGGTCGTTAGTGTGATTTTTAATAATTTGCTTAATGTAAAAGAAGAAAAATCATTAGAAAGAAAAAGCTTTTTTCACTCCCATGAGAAGTCTGACATGATATAAACATATTATGCCTGTCTATGGAAAAGCAGTGCCTGCTCCCCTTTATAGTATATTGTACTTACTTAGAGCACTAAAAACATTTGTTTAGAAGGGAAAGCATTAGAGTTAGCAGTAAACAATGTGCAAAACACATTTGTTTATTTACTTATTTATTGTGAACTATTCAGAAAGATCTATGCTGTCTCTCAGAGACTTTATAAATATTTAAAGTTTAACATAAGGATAAATATTCTTAGAAGAAAAAGTCATGATTGCCCAAGGCCACAGCATTCTATCTCAGATAGTTGCTTAGATCTTAAACCCCAGAGCATAAAAAGTAATGTTGAGTAATCAGATGTCTCAGGCTGTCCTCTGAGAAAACTCAAATAAACTATTTGTCGTTATTGTTCACAGTTGCTGTTGCAAAGGAGTGAAGGGCAATATAGGTTTATGGAAAGTATATATTCATGCTTAAGGAAGGATGTGTCGGGGGTGATGACAAGAGCCTTGCACACCAAGGGCTGGACTTTCAGCCTGAAGAATGTTCAGAACAAGCTGTGAGGTGCCTGTGCTGTGCCTGGGCTGGAAGCAGGTTTTGCCTCTCATGGCTGCCCGTGACCATCCTGCCTCTGCTGATCTTGGGACATGCAGCAGAGCACGCATGGTGAATAAATACACACAGCCTCAGAGACCTGCCTGCACTGCGTGAGAGGAAGGGAACAGTTGTTCAATGCTGGCTCCTGGAAACTGTCAGTGTTGCCACCGTTCCTGGAGTTGGGGATGTCACCTCTCACAGATGCTGCCACTACCACTATCACTGCTACTACCACTGCCACACTGCTTTGCACATAAAAATGACAGTTTTAGTTCTCTGAGATTATTTCAGATTTCTAGAGGGCTTTGTATATGTCTATGGTGAAGCAGAATAAAGAAAGATGGGAGAACCCTGATATCCTACCAGCATAGTACAAAGGTAAGGCTGGGGCTCTTCCACTGCAAAATTCAATGTTTGGGAGCAACAGGAATTGGAGTGTCAGTCTGTTATCAATTCTCAAATTCTCATCTCAGTTACACTAGCTGTAAGCTGGAGCAATTCTAAAAGAATTCACAAAAGATAGTCTGCATTTCTGAGTGCATTTGGGGACAGCATTTTGCTCTGGTTTTGCATACAAGGAAATTATTCACCTCAGCTTTCCAGAAAAAAGTCTTCACTTAATTGCAATGCAACATGATTGTTTGTGTTTTTTGCTGTTTTTTTTTTTTGTTTGTTTGTTTTGTTTCCATTGCGCAGTGTCCTTCAAGTGTTCAGAAAACAATCTGTGGCTATTTATAATCTTGCAAACTGGACCAACTGTTCTTTTTCTCAGTGCTTCATTTAGTGGTAGAATGATGGAGAAGGCAACATTGTTCATTTTAATAAAATTAACTTTTTAGCATTATTTCAGTGTTTTACAATAAGTTTCTATGATGCCCTAGAGGCACCTCTGCTTATACTCCAGTGTCTTGATCACAGTTTTGTTAGAGTAGAATCACTTGGCCTTATTATTTCTCTCTTTTTCTTTCTTTCTTTCTTTTTTTTTTTTAATAGCGTGAGCTCAAGCTGTTTTGCAGATGCCCTGTGATAAAAATAGATGCACTCTTGGGGCACTGATTAAAATTTGTATGTTTTAGAAATATGTTCCTAGAATCATGGTGCCACAGGAGCAGCTCTGAACTATCAGTGTCTGTGCTATTTTCACATCAAAGGGCAAACAGGAAATATTCTGATGCACAGATAACTTATAGTCTTCTTAAAATACTATTTATGCATACTAATTAGTTATAACCACGGGAAGCAGGATTAACAGTATACTTTTCATTTTAAACCAGGCTCTCTTGTGCTCTACTTGATTAATTGTCACAGACTCTAATTTTATCATACTTAAAACTGATTCAAGCCCATTTCCCTGTAGTAATATATACTTTTTTTTGGTTTGAAGAAATTAATATTCCTCAAAATCTAATTAATGATCTCCAAAGAATTATTTGCATGGAGGATGTTAGAGTTTTACAGCAATTATGCATTGTATGTAACTCATTAAAAGGTCCATTTTCATTACTTGGATTTAGTGATGAGGTGACAGGCGGAACCACTCCAACTGGCCAGGCAAAATACAAAGTGAGACTGGGAAATCCTTCATTCTAATGCCATCAATGTAGCCAAGTTATTTCTCCATCATGAAATTTTTAGAAAGAAAATGACTCTGAAATTAACAGTAAGGTCTTTTGAAGGTTACTTGTTGTCTGACAAAAGTTGTGGCATATTCCTTCCATTCAGAGGATGCATCTGATGGTGTTCTGAGGGGCTGGATCCTGCTACATTCCCTTCTCACTGGCTAATATCACCATCAGTCATCACTTGATTTAAATCATCCTGATTCACAAGGTACAGTGCAGTGTGGGAGAGGGTGGGCAACTTTCACTGGTGGGATGTAGAGCTATGAGCTACCAAGCACCAGTTCTCCAAACCTGTGTCAATTGCTACTCTGATAATGGGAGAAATTATAAGCACCTTTCTTTTATCTTTTCTTTCTAGCAATATTTTGCATAAAAATTTGGCTCAGAAATGGATTTTTATTTCTGTTACACCGGAAGTAGCTGTGCATAACAAACTTTAATATGTTTAATTTGTCTGAGGCATCATTAAAGCCCACGAGGCTAGCTGTGCACAAGGTAACATAATTCATGGCAGACAGGAGATCCATTCATTATTTCTGCCATAATTACAGCAGGAGCATTATTGATAAATCAAACAGAAGTAATAATTCTTTTTAAAAAATGAAGTTTCTGTGGCTTTATAATGAAACAGGAAGATAGTGTATGTAAAATCAATCTTCCCAACTGCACATTTATTGGGACTTCTGAGATGCAGAACAAAAGCATTCTCGCCTTTTCTCTGTGTTTCAAGTATATATTTCATCTCAGGAAATATTAACATATAAAGAGTCACACACTACAGCTCAAAATATGCAAACTATGCATTTTGTCCATTTCATTCCCACCTGCACATTCCCCAATAAATCAGTGATAATAATATATAAGATCCTAATACAGCAAAACACTTAAGAACATACTTAACCTTAAACACAAGATAGTCTCATAATCAGCAAGATTCCTCATGCTTTAAGTTCATATTTAAGTGCTTTGTTGAATCATAGCCAAAATTAAATACTACAGACCAAGGTGTTTTCTGCATTGAAATGCAAGTACAAATACAGGGCATTATTGCTGTGGCTTACCCTGATGAAAAAAACCCTGCTCCTGGAAGTGTGAATTACAAGAACGCTATTAATTCAACCTCATGGGGCTTTAGTATAGCAATGCATGCTCTATAGATGGTATTTTCAAGGCTGAATGTATTTAGAAGTGCTAAGCACAGGCAAATAGAAGAATAGTTATCCTGGCAATCACTCATGATTGCTGTGTTCACTATGATTGCTAACGTATCCAATTATAACTGTCTATTGTTAGCATGTCCTCAGTATTTGCTGTGTTCTAAAAGTGTGATTCCACCAGGCAAGTAATATCACAGCACTGTTTGTACAATGAGTCTGTGGCAGTGTTTTGGTTTATCATGACAACAGAAATACTAAATAACAACAATTTTTTATCTCATACTGGAAGGATATTATCTGGATGACCTAATCCAGTTTTTGATTGTTTTGTTTAATACAGCTTTACCTTCAGATTCACAGAGAGGAGTGCAAATTTGCTCCAAATGCTGAGAAATAAATACAAACATATTTTTAAAACCCTAAAATAAAATAAGCAATTTTTGCTTTTTATATTTAAAAAGAAGCATCCAATGTAAAATCTATTTCTGAATACCAGTTAGCCCAACAGCAATCTCCCTGGAGTTTTAATATTTTACAAGTGTGATCTAAGGCTAATTTGTATCTGCATATAAAATGAAGGCAATTAAAGAAGAAACGGGGAAGGAGAATCTGATATATTCTGTCTCCTATTATTCTTGATTAATTCAGATAACTTTAAAGGACTAATTATTTTTCCTACTGGGATATTTGAGGTAGCACTTCATCCTTCTAGGTATTTTAATTCTACTTTAACCTGACTAGTAGTTTCAGAGTTTGTATACTTCTTACTCATCAACATGCAAAATATTTTCTCTCAGGATGGTGATATTTGAACTATGTTATGGTTATTTTTGAGACAATATAGCTGGTATTGTAACAGAAGTATCAGTACTAAACTAAATAGTTGACAACAGTCAAAAGCCTATAATATGTAAATGCTATTGCTAAAATTTTAATCTGATTCACTGTTATGTAGAAAATGAACTGAGGTGCTACTAATGTGTGAGTTAATGCAAGCTTCATGACCTCCTCATGAGACTCCTCTAGTGCTGATGGTATCCCAAAGCTCAAGAGCTTTGGGGTTTTTTTGGTTTTCTTTTTTCCCCAGACCAGAAATTTAAAAAATTGCTCTGTGCCCAAACACATGCTGTTGTAGGAGGTGGCTTTTGTATCTGAAATTTTTACTTGGAGTTGCCATTTGATTATCTAAGGTCAGAAAATGCCTAAACTTATACACATATACACACCACTACCCCCATCTCTAAGCTTCTGTTTAGTTGGTGTGGAGCCAACACAAATTCACGTGGACCTAAGAGAACAACAAAAAAAATCAAGACTGTAAATAATACATCTTATAATACAGCTATGAAGAAAGTACAGAAGGTACTGCAGCACTCATATGAATACACCTTTTTCCTCTTCACTGGGAGATACTATAATTGCTCACCCTCTTTTCCCATACAAATAATGCTAAATTAAATTTAGGATGCATGCACAACTTGATGCTGATGATCTAGAAAGGACACCTAGGCAAAAGTCTGGTTGCAGAGCTAGCTTTGCAATAGTTTAAGATGATACTCAAGATTTTTAAGAAAAATCTTCTTCATCCGTGTTTCCAGAACATGCCTGAAATAAGCTATAAAGGAGCAATAACTATCTGTGAGCTGCAAGGAACAGCTGTTTCAGAGAACAACAAGATAATCTGCTTGCTGGCAACAGTTTTTAAAAAGTTTCCAATAGGGAGAAATCTTTGTTTATAAGGGTTTACTTATCTCTTTCTTATTTTTAAGTAATTTCAGTCTAACGATTTTTCTTTGCCTCTTCCTACATATTTGTAAATTCATGGTTTCAAGTGTATTTTGTAGCAATAAATCTTATAGGATATATTTTTATTTTTATTTTTATTTTTCCTCAGAATTTTTTCTCCTATTTTTTACCAACCACATTTTGCAATCATGAAAAATATCCCTCTCCAAATTTTTTGTCCACGATTTTCTGCATATTAAGCAGTACTTACATAGTCTCAGAAATTGATCTAGAGCCTGTTTAAAGTCACTGAAGATATTCCAGTTGACAGCAGTTTGTTTGTGACCCTTATAAAATAATGAATATAAGAACACGTTGAAGAGCATTTACTAAAAAAAAGTAATAAAAAAAATGACTTGAGAGATTTTTTTTTAGTGTAGCATTTTTTGTCCTGTCATATGATCTGAAATTTGATTAAGTATTTATTAATTATTGCCAAGTAGCCCATGCTTTTAATTTCCATTCTTCAATTGTTTGAAAAAATATTAATTCATGTTCATTTTATCTATTGTTCAGTCACGTTTTGTTGTTGGATGCATATCACACTTTCTTCTCATGGAATGAACACCTGAAAATTAGTAATTGGAACATAAATGATGAACAAAGGACAAAGAATGGAACCCCAGTACAAAGAACAGACTCTTGAGATGTGCAAGAAGTGCTTGCCTATGAGTGGTAACACCAGCATTTCTGAGTTATTAATATTATAATGTCACAGAGACAAGACAGTTGAAGACTGAATCATGAGGGTAATTTTTAATTTAATATTTGACTCTGGGATCTTGATAAATATACATATTTCTTTGTATTAGTTCTAGTATATAATAGAATCGTAGAATGGGTTGTTTCAGAGGGACCTTAAAGCTCATCTAGTTCCAACCACCCTGTCATGGGCAGGGACAATTTCCAATGGTCCAGATTGCTCAGAGCACCATCCAACCTGGCCTTGAGCACTTCTGCATCCACAGCTTCCCTGGGCAACCTGCTCCAGTGCCTCACCACCCTCACAGAGATGAGATGCTGGACACGTGTATGTGTCTCTGAGTGTAGGGGAGAGGTTTAAAAAGATATGAATTATATTAGGAATTTTAAGAGTATCATTATTTGTTAGTAACATATCTAAGTATATGTACAAATGTAGCTGAAATCAAGGGACCTATTTGCATCCATTCTAGGACAGTGCTTCAGCTTTTATGATGGAAACCCTCTGTTGTGATGTGGTGTTTCCTCTCTTGAATAGTCTGCCTCATTTGTCTAATTTCCTCTAGGACTCTGGATTGTATGAAATAGGCTGTCAGGGTGCTTTCAGTGGCAATGATCAAGCATTTCAATCTGTTAACTTGCCCAGACAGGAAGACCACATTGAAACTTACAAATGTGTTTAGACTTGGGTCAAAATAATCACACTGATGTACAAAAGAATGAGTTTGAAAATGTCACAGACAGTGTCTCAAGTCCAAATAATATTATATATTCCCAGAAATTTTAAGCTGAGCTCTTATAAAAAGATAAAATATTTTAGATTAAGCAGAAGGAAGACTGGAAAACAAATCTTCTAAGGTCCTTAAATGAGTACAAATATAGAAATCTGAGGAAATAATTTATGTAACATTTGAGACTAGAATATGAATCTGTCATCTTGTAGACAGGACTGAAGAACATGGTATTTCAATTAGATGTCAAAATAGCAGCCAAGTTTTTAAACCTCTATCAGCAGGAATGTGAGGGATTGAAGGATTGAAATTAATTATTTGAATAGTACTAGTATCTTTTCCCTAAGGAGTAAAGTTTTTTTTGTATATCACTTATGAAACAGTACAGTACATCTAACTGCATTTAGACATTAACATTAATTGCTAATGGTTTCCTTTTACAGATTCTAAATGGTGGATTTATTGAATCATCCTAAATTTGGTCCTTCGGGGGGATGTGAGATTAAGCTTGTCTATCCTTAGGAGCAAATTGCAAATCAGCAATTTTAATGCTGCCTAAGATTGTCTGTTGTGGTGGGTTTTTTGTTTCATTGGGTTTTTAATTTTTTTTTTTTTAATTACTAACATATATCAAGTTTATGTTAATTATATGAAAACATAACAGAGATACTCAGTAGCATTTAAGGAACTTATAGTAATTAACCTAGTTCTAAGCTGCAAAATGCTGGAAGACTCAGCATATTAAAGTAGGTGTAAAAATATAATGGAACACTTAGTTTTAGTGGTATTCAGCTTTTCTATGAAAATAAGTTAAACTTGTTTTCCTAATTTTGTTAATGAACTTTCTTCAAATATCATCTTCTTTTTCTCTATCTTTCTCAAGTCTATAGATTTCTTTTCCATTCTTGTGCAATCATCTAAAAAGTCACCTTTACTTAATTAGAATTGTCACTTGAATTTGTTTATGTTTTGTTGGATATACATTTATTTTTTCAATCTGGATGATGACTTTGTAGATTTTTACTCAGAACAAAACAATGAGGAGCAAATATATTTTCTGCAAGAGTTAAAATTATCAGGTGGCCACTTATCCTGAAACAATCAGTGGAAAATGACTTAGCATACTACTCACCAACACAATCTCAGGAGCATTGACTGAATATTAGTGATGATTAAGATAATCTCTTATTTTGAAATATGTTTACTGTTATATAATGCTCTACAACATATTAACTTACAGAAAATTTAAATGGATTAAATTTAATTTATATTTTAATCAAGTGCACTCTAGTTATAGAAGAAAGTAAACTTCTTTATTTCAGAAGACATTTCAAATTTATAACCAGGAATTTACAGTGTGCATGGACTCAATAGATCTAATGAAAGGCTACACAGTTCCACAATTTGACAATGCTGAGATATTCTCATGTTGAGTTATGGAAGAAAAGGCAAATGAATCCACAAAATTACTCTAGGTGTTGCAGAAATACATGAATCAAATTGTATTTTTCTTTTTCTGAAAATGTATGTGTGCAGTGATTTTTAATGAAAACATTCTAAAAAAGATGCATAACTGCCAGCTTAGAAGTGTAGTTAAAAAAATGTAGAAAATTACAATGCAAGCACTTTTGCCTTTTAATAAGAGATAGGGAATAAAAAAAAAGATTAACACAAACTACCAACCTACCAGTGAATACTTTAAATAAGAAGTATGTCTAGCTTCTGCATTGCAAAACTGCTTGAACAGGAATGTAAAAGCCATGACATATCACTTTTTCCTATAATGTAAAAGCATTATTTTCTCCTTAATTGGTTGCTGTGAAAAATCCGTGGTCTTGCTCAAAAAGATGGTTCTGTTCGGTTTTAATGAGTAGGCGTGTCTGTGGACAGCCCTACACTGACAACTCTGAAGACCTTTTATCTACAGAGCCATACACCTGGGCAGTGACACTGCTTGTGCATCACCCGGGTGCTGTGCTTACCCTTCATCTCAGGTGATGACAGGTCTGCTCTCTCTCCTTGACTCCTCGCGTCCTTCGCTCGCTGTCAGCGCATCCCAATTAGCATCAGATGTGGCAGCTGTGCTTCTGAGCCAGCAATGTTTGGCCTCTGGGAAGTGAGCTGAGCTCCACACTCCTTACTGCAGACACCTGTCTGATAGCAACATGGGCTGCTCGCTCTTTCCTGTTTGACCTGGGTGAGTCTGAGCCAGAAATGCGGTATTCAAAGTGCTTGTATCCCACTACATGTCTATCAAGGCTACTGATCCTTTTGGAAAGACACTGCAAGACAAATTAAGGAAAAGGGAAAGGTGGCATATGGCACATATTTTGTTATCTTCATGTAGCAGCATGAGGTTGAATTTTGACAAAAAATGAAACAGGTTCAAAAAAATTCTTTTTGACAGATAGCATTCCTGTCAACAGAAATACAAAATTTATTGCAAAGGTATACATCACCTCCTTCCTGACATAAGAAATGTTTTGAAACAAATGATTTATGTCTGTTTATTACATAACCAAAGCAAGCATAGTTGCTCTAGGAAGTCCAGAAAGGGCACTGTAGTAAGCTCTACTGAGTCATTTGGTCAAAATCCAAACTTTGAAGTTTTATGTCTCAGCAGATTTTAAAATTTAATCTTAAACATTCAAGGCATAGTGTTTGCATCATCCTGGTTACTGTTAGAAGGAATGAAAAATGGTGATTCTGCAAAAATCTTGCAATTTAATTTGCATATAAAGACCTCCAAAGGCATTTTAATTAACATTATATTTCTACTTACTGACAAAGTGGTTTTAGTCTGTACATTTTTTAGGAATGCTATTTAAATCTAGAGTATACAGTAGAGTTTAGTATCACAGCTCATAAATTTATTTTTTTTCAATGGCAGAAGAGTCTGTGGAAATACCTGTGTCATGTCTTAGAACTGATTGTAATGAAGGCAAGAAGAATAAAGTCTAGGTCTGCTCTGGCTGCTCTTTGAAAGCTCTGAGAAAAAAGAATGCAAAAAGCATTCCTGTGGGCAAAGTTCCCATCCTGTTCTGGTTGTGCACTCACATGTGAAGAACTTGGGAGGAGCAGCCACTGATTTCAGCCATCTCTGATAGCTCCTAAATGAGTGCAAGAAGGGGCAGATGGGGAGTGTCAAGAATCCTCATCCTCTGAGGAAGAAAGATAATTCTCGGGAGGCACAACTCATTTTCCAGTTATCAGTGCCTCCAAATTTGGTCTGTCCTTAAACAAAAGTGGTCATAACCTGCAGTTTTCCTAAATGTTGATAGTACTAAATATTTTCACAGCAATTTTTATGCTATGATCTCAAAGCCCCTACTTTCTCATTCTCTGACATTTTTGAGCTTGTAAAAGAGAAAAATATACTAATTTTCCTGCTTGTCTCAGAAGACAAAGAGGAAAAAAAAATCAGAACAGATGACCGGGAAAAGGGTTTTAGGACTAAATGGTTGTTCCAGATATCATTTTAAATTTTTTTCCCCCAAGTGACAATGGCAGCCTAAATAGAACCTTGTCTGCTTTACCTTGTCTTTTTATCCTTTTCCTACTCTTTTCCCTCAGCTGTGCCAAAATTTGTTGCATTGAAAACAGAATGCAGTAAGAAGTCTGGGCTAAAGACACTCTTGCAGGAGAAACAGTACAGGTTTCTAAAATCTGGTTCACAAAAGGGTTTACAGATTGTACAGTAAATGTCCTAGTGGGAATCAGTTTCCAAGAATGAGCTGGGGAATAAAACTCATGTAAGTGGCTCAGCTACAAAGAAAAAGATTCATGGTATTATGGAGTCTGTGTTGTGTGTTAGTGAAGATGCAAAGACTTTAGCATGTATTTTCAGGTTTGTGAAGCCTAAGCATCAAGTCAATCTCCTAAATTTCAGTTTCAGATTTTCCTTCATTTATTTTCTTTCTGTCCTCTGTACTGTACTATGGATTATTCATTCAGGAAGATGAGTACCCAAAAAGGAAATGAAAAAAGATTGAAACTTATTCAGTTGTTCAGTTCTCAATTACAAACTTAAATTACATGCCTGTGGTGCTTAACTGAAGGCTAGATATCTATCTAGAGGACATAAGCATGCAAGAAAGGGTTTATAGCTTTGTTTCTAGTTTAGCAAAGTGCCTTTGAAGTAGATTGGCCACAGACTATGTAGACAAAAAAAAAATTAGATCCTGTTTAACTTGTGCTGAATGCAGGAGAATCTCTCTGTAAACAGTAGCTGCTAAGAGTAATGGAAAATGCTTCTAATCCCAATACTGACAAGGTAAGAAAGAGGAATGACTTCTTGTTTACATTATTTATAAGACTTGTGAGCAAGGTTCTTAGTAACTGTTGTTGAAGTGGCCACCGAAAGTTACCCATAGACCTAAAAGTCAAAGTCAAGCTAAATTATCAGAGTTTCTATCTACTTTCTGTGAAAGGCCAAATATATGAAAATGATACATATATAGAAACTCTCAACCATGAGACTGTATTAAATGTATTCTAAGGCAGATGATGTTAAATGGTAGGGGGAGTACTGGTAAATTTTTTTTTCCTTCTTTCCTCTTTGCTTGCTTACAGCCTTTGATAGAGTCTGGATAATAATAGGGAATGGACACAGAGGCTGCAGCTCCCATAAGGCATGTTATGTACGTATTATTTTACATTTATTTAATAAAAAATGAAAATATTTCAAGTCACACCACAAAATGCTTAATTTACAGTTTTCAGAGGGAAAAATATTTTGAATAATTTAAAAATATGTATGGAAATTGTCAATATTCTTAGGAAGCGTGAAAGAAGAGCTGAGGAGGAAAAAGAGCAGAAGTTTCATTAATTCATAGGAAAGTTTTTTGATAAAAAATTCTCTATCATAATGGAAGATTTTCAGGATCTTGTGTTTAGTTCTATGGGGACTCGACTTTTAGGGTTCTGTAGGAATTAGTCTCTATCATTCCTTGTATTTCTTAATTGATATCTTTGCATGGATTTATGCTTTTGGTACCATTTAATTTGGCACTGCTTAGACTGTGTTGTCCTGAGCTGGCATTCAGAAGAGACTGATGTGGAGTACTGGGATGTGAACAAGACAGCTGTCCTTATTTAGTTCTGTGCAAATTGAATTTGAGAGAAATGCATTGCAAATGCTATAGTCCTGACTCTATATTCCAGGATTCAGTTCTTGTATTCTAAATGTTACAAATTTCATAGATATCCTCAAATGATTAATGTCTTCCTATTATGCTGAAAGGTGACATATGTTAAGAAGCAGAGAACACTGGTGGGTTAGAGCCATCTGTGCAGATTCCCATACTAGGATGTGTGGGGCAACTTCTGTATCAATGCTGGTTCCCTATTGCCATTACTGTGCACACCAGCTTTTTCAGCAGCAGAGACCATGGTGATGCACTGGCTGCACATTAAGATGTTGAACCTCATTTTGGGGGGGTCCAGTAGATAACTATTTTAATAAGAATAATCCCCTTCCAGGAATATTTCATAGACATGTGCCCTTAATGAGGGGGGTTATCTGCCCCATATCTGTTCTGAGTGCTAGTTCTGACACAAACTATTTCTGTAGATCACTAAAGTCAATTCTCTTTCCTAAAGAAAAGTTTCTGCATTGTTCATCCTATTCCATGCTGTCTATGCTATCCTGTCATAAATAATCTTAAGCTCCTCATGGTAGGTCTGATATGTTTAAAGGCTTCCAAAACCCACTGTGATTATCTAATCTAACCTCTTTCATAATGAAACTGTGGGACTTGGCAGTATTCATTCCTGTTGAAACCTAGACGGCTGCATTTGAACTAGAGGACACCTTTTGAAAAAACGGCGACCCATGTTGAATAAAAGCCTTTCCACAATTCTTAGAAACCTCATCATTAATTACTTTCAGATGTTATCCGCTTTCTAGGTTGAAATGGTCTGGTTTCAGTTTCTAGCCATTGAAGTGTGGTAACCTACATCTGCTTGAGTGAGGGGCTCTGTTCTCTGTGCATCCACATACAGGTTGTGATCAACTCACCTCTTTGCTTCTCTTTGAGATAAATACACTTAGCGCTTGGAGACTTTTGGTCTGTACATATTTTTCATCCTCCAGTGATTCTCTGCTCCTTTGGTAACTCCTTTTCAACATTTTTCTTGATCTGAGGATATAAGACTAGACATGACAGCAATCATACTTGTGTTAGGTAGGTGTGCTCTTATTTGGTATTCACCTACTTTTACATCTAAAGGGTTGTGCTATTCTATTGGATGGAGCATCATATTAAAAGCTCACATGCAGCCTATTAGTCACTGTAGCTCTTTAATCTTTTAGAGTCACTATCTGACAGAACAGACTATAGTAGCATGGAAGATTTTTGCTGTTACCATATCTGACTTTAAATTTGGCCTTGTTGAAATGAACTAAAAGTTGAAATAAAATTTTTATGCCTCCAGAATAACATCATATCCAGGGCCCTGCCTTCCAGGAGACTGATACTGATGTTAAGTAGCAGAGAACAAAGAATATATACAAAGAAACGACCTCTAGAAACACAACTGAACATAAAGCTGCTTAGCAAAAGTTTCCTGCTCTTAGTGACATTCTGAGACACGAATTCCATGATTGTTTCATAGCATTTTAGTTGTCTAATTGAGACCTCCAATAGCAACCAGTCAATCGCCTTGCTGACCACTTTACATTGCAAGAGCACTGTGGCCTTTCACACAGTTGCTGCATTGAGATTTCACAGACTGTGTGCCTGGGTGTGCTTTGATGCCGTATCCAAAAGTATATAACTCACTTTCACTTTAGACTTCATTTCTACTAGCTCAAAGCAAGGTTTATTATGTATGGAAAGGGATACCAAAACAAGTTACAAGAGTGTTAAAACATAAAAATTGCAAATGACAGAGCTGATAGGCTGAAGAGGTACCAGTGTGCTGCTCCAGAAGATTCACTTGCAGAACTGGACTTACTCCAAGTAAAAAAATAATAATTTTTCTCTTGAACAGCCCAGTCTTTTTCTGATTTATCTTAATGGTGATCTACAATTGCCTGTGTGCTTGAAATCAGAGTACAGATTATGTACCTAACATCTGCTAGCTCTGTCTGCTGCATTCATTTTTCAGATCAAGTGTTCAAAGTAATGCCTTCATTTCATAATACATTAGATCCAAGAAACAGCAATAATTTCCCCAAGTAAACAGTGACTGATGTCAAAGAAGGATCCTACTTTTGGAATTTCAGTGTATTTTGTCCTCATGTTGTGTTCTTAGTTATTACACACTGAGAGAGGGAAAATACCATGTGAGCTATTATCAGAAAGATGATCCAAGGATAATGTCGAGGTCGAGTGGGGATCTTCTGACAAAGGAGATGGCACTGACCATTTCTTTCCTCCTGTGACAATGCTGTCAGGAACATGGTGTGATTCTTAGGGATGGTGCTGATCAGGGCCAGGAGTTGGACTTAATGACGCTTGTGAGTCCCTTCTGACCCAAAATATTCTGTGATCCTCTGTTTGATGAAAGAGAAGGCTAAGGAGTGATTCAGAGCAGAAAAGGCAAATGGAGAGAACTCAAAAGTAAAAAAAAATTGCCTGCTGCAGCCTTTAGTCTGCACTAAACAATGATGGCTTAGCTAATGTTTCTCTGAATATAGACACTTTTTTTTATTCAGTCATGCTGATTAATCATGGCTGGATGACTCTGCTGCTGCTGACTATTGATGAAAGACTATGTCTGCTGATAGAGACCCTTCCCATCATCACCACGGACTTTTTAAAGGCCACGTCACACCTGAAAAGTCAAAATGAAAGCAGAAGAAACAGAAACAAAGAAACCCTGAAGGCATTGGACACTTACTGGAAAACATGCCTTCTTTGATGCTTTCTAAGCACTAGTTTTGTAGAAATGGCAGCTAAAATAGCTGTTTATCTTTGCACTGTTTCCAGAGAGAAATGGGAGGTTTTTTGAGCTTTAGAAACATAAAAACAGCAGTTCTGTCATGTAAAAGAAAAGCCTGTAATTGAGTATATTATTATGTACACAAAATTGTTAGAGATCTGTGCTTTTGTCCACTCTCTGTCATTCTTAGTACTGTTTTCATGGTATGTCTGTATCACAGAATCCAGCAAGGTGTATGGTCATGCTTGCCAGAAGCCTGCGTGAGGTGCTCTGTCCCTTTTGTAGCTAGCTCCTCACTTTTGTTTCTTTTGTTTGCTCTCTTACCTCAGAAGTCTGAGACAAAACTTTCATGTATTGTGTGCCTCACTGCCTGCTAAATTGCAAGATATCTCATGTTCTCTGATCAAATGGTGCTTCTGATCATTCTCACCAATATTGACTGATTGGTATCAAAATCAGGACAAGTGCTAAGTAAAAGGATTAAAAAAAAAACCAAGGGAGATATTGGGGAGGATATTAAATTAGTGATTTCTGAAGGTAAAAGACTTGATATAGGAGATTGAGAGTGAAAACAAAGACACGTGTGTCATGGTGCTATTTACTGTGTGCATGGTATATGCAGTATACATTTCAATGTTGCATGTTTAATTCTAGTTCTGTTGTGATGTGTGCTCATATCCTTCACTCAAATGAAGGGAGGGATCCAAGTCCAAGTGTAGACTGACATAGCTGTGAGTATGCTGGCTTTGAATTTCCTGCTGGAAGACACTGGAGTTCTGCAGAGTGGTCATAGCCTGGGGCTTTAGCCTCAGAGGCGTCTCTGCCCACGAGACTACACGAGTGTAGGTGCAGTAATGCTGTTAGACCATGCCCCCACAGAATCCCTGAGAATGAGATTTCATTTCTCCAATTATGGCATTAAAACACAGAGGATTTTCTGTCCTTGAGCAAGTCATTATGAGGTGTTCTTATCATCTCCATGGCTAGTCCTCAGTGGAAATGAAAGGTGTTTTGTGTGGATGTTTTCTTTCTTTCCAGAAATGCCTGAGAGAATTCAATGCTGTGGCCTGTTTTGTTGTATACACTCATTAGTTTACTATTGTTTCTTTAAAGACAATTGTGATTTTTGTCTTTAGTTTTCTTTCCCAGTTGCAAATTTTTTTTCCAGGAGGCCTAAAGGCCACTTTCTGGCAGAAGGCAGAATAGAGTATTTGTTGCCCTTTTAAAAAATTCACAGTATGGTTTGCTAGGCAGGATAAATGTTTCATCTAATTGTTGTATCATTATTTAGTTTTTAAACGTTGGCTTTTTCTGAGTTGCTGCTAGTGAGACTGTTGGCCTGCATGCACTTCAGAAGGAATTTCAGATTTCATGAGGTAGAAAACAGTAGTGCAGCATCACTAGAAGAATGGAGGCAATATGCTAAAACCAGAGAACTGTTACTACCATCAGTTTAGAGGGTAACATCAGGATCAAATCCTCTGGAATTAACCTCAGCAGAAAAAGGGTCAGATTTTGCAGCCTAGGGGGGAAGGTTGCCTATCCATGGAGAGAGTCTCAGATTCATGGCTGAATACACAACTTGTTGGTGAATGGAGAGAAGTAAAGCTGTAGATTGGGCTAAATAGAGCTGTTCTTACTGATTTCCCTGAGGTTCTCATTTCTCCATCATATAATGTTTCCCCCCAGTTTACCTTATGGAAATAATTTAGTGGAATTGGCTGCTAACCAAGCTTCAGTCTCAGTTTTTGGTTTGATTTTGCTACAGTTTTCTCTCTGAACCTGTCAGAATATGGCTTTAAGGGTGCCAGATTTTTTCATGAAAGTAGTCTCTTTCCAGGGTTAAGTGCCTTTCCTCCATACAAAATACTTTTTAAATTTTTTTTTTAAAATGTATTTCCCCATTTATGGTGTCTGTACCTTCTGCCAATTGTGGGAAACATCTAGCTAAACCTTTGAGAGTGCAGTCCATGCACAACTATTAGCTGTGAGTTGAAGTCTGGGGCTAGCACTTGTCTGAACTCCTCCCCAAAGAGGGACAAAGACAAAACATGCCAGGTATTACCATTGCACAGGTATCCTGAGGTTTTTAAACCACCGTGAGGATGTACATTTGAACCTTGCCTCTGCCAGGCTTTCCAATATACTTTCATGCTGCTGCTGCATGGAAGAGTGTGTTTCCCAGAGCTGCATTTGCTGAGCTGACGTGGCAGCAGGGCTGTGATCCCTCCCAAGGTAAGGATGCACTGAGGCAGGGCTCTGTGTACGGGTGTGAGGACCATCTGAGCTGTGCTGGCTGAATGGAGTGATTATCCAGCTGTCCATGAACCCACAGAGGGACTCCAGGGCATCAGAACTCAGAGAATAAGCACTGCAAACTGAAAATAGAAACTCGGGCAATTGTAAAATGACACTGGAGAGCAAAAGAAATTTAATGTTGTGGTCTCAGCTATACTTCCACTGTAAAAGAGATGGATTAGAAACTACCTTAAAGATAAAATTGGCGTGCTCCATACACACCCTTGAGACATCCTGGGCTCAAAAGCCATGTAACATGTTTGTAAAAGTTTTGTATAGATCTGGTAGAGGGATTTTAGAATAGAAGCTGGGCAAGAGGCTAGCTATCAGTGACAAACCTCTTAGGATATAGATAGCAAGTATGCAGTGCATCCTGGATCTGAAAAGCCAAAGTTCTTTTGTCAGATTAATTCATGTTTAAGGAAAGATATTTTCACATTAAAGAAAAGTTGAACCCTTCTTTCTAAAATGCTCTTTGAAAAGACCTAAAAAAATTAAGATAATGATATAAATTATATCCTTCTAAAGTTCAAATTCAGTAGGAGTACATTTGTTTTTTTTTGTTTCAGAGACAGAGATCAGGGAGGCCCTGCGGATCAATATAATCAATGTGAATAATTAATCCACTTAGCATACCAACTATAGGGTCTCTGAACACAAGCTGCTTGTAATTCAGCACTTGGCTTGTCTTGGAATGTATTTAGAAACAGCGGTGTAGATTCTGTAGATTTGTTTTCATGTACAGGCACTGGCACTGTACATATGCATGGCATAAGGGGCCAAAACTGAACTCTTTCTTTCCCTAAAAAAGAATTTGAAACTTAATGTATTTATTCTTTGAAAAAGTATTTCACTGATCCAAGAGACCACCCTCCCATTTTATTCAGTGTTCTCTTGGAAATAAGTGCTTGATAGCGCAAACCACTCAAGACATATGGGGAATGGGGGGGCCCTGGAGGGGGATCATGTGTTAGTTACTGCTTGAGAATTCAGTACTACTGGTGTGGCCATAGGATCCTCCTACTCCCCTTTACCTGCTTAAGCAATAACCTCCAGTGATGGTTGTGGTGGATGCATCTGGCTTACAGATAACACCACTGTAGCTTAGGGCCTTGAATCTTGCTTAATAAATCTGCTTCAACATCTACGGGCTAGCTCAGCACTCACCATTGCAAAACACAGCTGCTATACAAATATGTCTCTTAGCTAATTATCTCACTCCAAACACATAGCATAAAGCCAAGGGCCCACTGAGCACTCCAGCTTGGCTGCAGGTGCACGCCAGGATCTCTCCCTGACCAGGGACGACTCTCAAGGCTGCTTCTTGAGTCTGGGAGGCTCCTTGCTGCAATAGATTCTCAATAAATAATCGAGAGTGTGGGCTTAACTTTAAAATCTTAGCTAAGTGATAGAAAGGATTGATTGTACACATACAATCCTTTAAACATAAACCATTGACCAAGCCTGGGAATAAGTCTGAATCCAGCAGCACAAGACTCCCTTCTGAGAATTTTTAGACCACAAAGAGGTCCTTTCTGAACCTCATGACTCAAGGGAGGGTCTCCCTGGCAGTTTTGCCTGAGCCTGTTTGCTATGCAGCAATCAAGTGTACCTTGTCATCGAATTTTGTTAAACCACTGTCACATTTACTATCAAACTTTGTTAAACCACTGGTATATATCAATAAACATAATGCAACTTCTACAGTACAAGTAAAGTTCATCACCCCATCCATGACAACTTTGTGAGTAACTAGTACACAATGATATATAATTTTGGTGGGACTTACAATACTTTGCATGGCATGTTGTGAATAGACATGTAGAAGAATTTTAAAGTAAAAATTATAAGTAATTGTGGAGAGGAACACCTTTAAATAGTAGCAAGACATGACTGAACAAGATTTAATAATATGTGCTATTGCATTTGTGCCTGAATAGTCTCTGACACTGAGGACTCATGTCCTTCTCAGTATAGGACTAATGCTTTATATCTTAACCACTTGAAGCCAAGAATAATAATACTATTTATAAATCACCTGGTATTTGGATTAAAGCAAGTCTTGCCTGAACTCCATGTCTCACATTTCTGTTCGTGGACTGATTTATGTCTTCTTGAATGCCCTCTTTAAGGAGTTGTTTTCCTTTCCTCATCTTTCTTTTCCTCTCCAAAATCTCCCTCCCTGTTTTGAAATATTTTGTAATTCTTGTAATAGCTCTGAGATGACAGAACACATAACCTACAAAAATAGGGATTGCTACTTGATACAGGTGATTGATTAATAAATCTTTTTTGAATTTTCTTATTTGCTTCACCACCTGTTGTTCTGAGAACATATTTGTATAGTTCAAATTAATGCTCATAAATAAAATCCCTTGCTTATGTTCAAAACTATTGGTCCTTGTATTGTCAATTAGTCGTATATGTTTTAAGTTTCACTTTTAGAACTCTTGTTATTGCACAAAAAGTTGAGAACTTCAACATTTTACAACCATATTTATGTCTTTTATGCTGCAAAGGACAGCCTAAGGATGGCTCAGGGGCATCTCAAGAAAATACTTCATCATTCTTATAATTTTTTAAAAATTGAAACAATATTCTCTTGATATGTTAAACCTGTGCTTTGTGATTTAGGGAGGGAAGAAAGAATTCTTAAGCCTTGGGTCTGAACCTTTGGGGCCAGGCAAAGAGGCCTTTTCAGGAACTCTTCTTCCTCTGTTCTGTGTATCTGTAATAAGCTACTTAACATTCCTCTATGAGTTTAAAGGAGAAAGCTTTGTTCTCTCCTCTATCTATTTTCAAGTAAGTCACATAGAGCTTTCAGGAGTAGCATCTTTCTACCTTGTGTCAAAGTCTCTGTGGGATGAAAGTGAAGACTTTCTAAAGAACAGTTATTACTGAAGCATCTTATAAGGATGTCAGAACAAAAGGCAGCTTCTTCATTTCCTTTTATTAGTTAGGCCTCCATTAAAATCTTTTCTGCTTTCTTAGTGCCAGGAGTTTAGACTCACAGTCATGCTCGTATGTGTCTACAGTGAATGTCTCTCCATCCCACCTCTCTCAAAAACATACCATTATCATTACCTCCTCAATTAAGAAATGCACCCAAAGAAACCTGAAATTTGAACTATAAAATGAATATGGAATCTCCTTTCTCCATCACTGTCTCATAAGAGGAAAAAAAATAAAAATAAAAATGATCGTGCCCTGTGACAAACTTTCTTTAAATAGGGCAGGCAGATCTGATATTTCTGTTGTTTTCATTTGCTTCTGTCACCTGTCTTCCTGGGGCTCCATCAGTCTCTTAAAAGCAAGCTGTTCTACCTGTCAGCTTTCATCAGAAAACACAAACACATCAGAAACTAAGCTTTAAAAAAATGCTTGCCTGTGATTTGTTCATTTTCACACTAGACTTGAGCTACACCTTATTACTTTCTATACATGCTGTTTTTCCATTCAGCTTGGGATTAAAAAATACATATTTGTTTTGGGTTTGAGTGTCACTACACACCCCACAGTGCTGTAAATATGAAACTCAAGTAAGAGAAACTCAGGTCTCTGCACAAAAATAATGATAGCTGAGCCTCCAAAGTCCCAATTTCTGTGTTTAATATGAACCCCTGCCACCCTGGTCTCCTGGAGGAAATAGTGTTAAAAACATCAGTTTACATACTTCTAAGTATAAGATTGTTTGCTTACTTTGCTATAATTATGTCAGCACTTCCACTGCCAACTTTTTATTTTCATAGATATAACATTTGACTCTAGAAGTTATTCTGACTGAACCTTTTAATTTAATGCTGATCCATACACTGCTGTGCTGCAAGCTGAAGTTATTACACAGGAGCCAAGAAAGAAGGAAATGAAGCTGCACTTAATACTTATGCAAAGGAAGGTGTTTGCCATTCACCTGCATTTACTGCAGCCTTTCCTAAACTTATTAACCCCAGCAAATTGTATGCCATTTCCCCTGAACCCTCTCTCTGCACTGTCTGACCTTCCCTGCTCTGGGCAGCCTTCTTTGCCAGCTTGCCTTCCCCCAGATGAAATTGGACAGGGGAAAGGTCAGAAAGTAGTGTCAACAGTTTCTCAGTGCAAGGAGCCTGAATCTGGCTCTGCACTTCTCCCTCAGACCTCAGAAAGAACACCTTAGTCCAGGATACTGAGCATTTCTTTGGCATTTTGTGAATGTGGGAGCAGAAACACTGCTGAGATGGAAACCTTGTGTTTGTCTGGTGCAGTGTAGAAAATCACCTGTGCTAGTCATGATCCATTTAATGAGAAAGGAAAGGAAAGGAAAGGAAAGGAAAGGAAAGGAAAGGAAAGGAAAGGAAAGGAAAGGAAAGGAAAGGAAAGGAAAGGAAAGGAAAGGAAAGGAAAGGAAAGGAAAGGAAAGGAAAGGAAAGGAAAGGAAAGGAAAGGAAAAGGAAAGGAAAGGAAAGGAAAGGAAAGGAAAGGAAAGGAAAGGAAAGGAAAGGAAAGGAAAGGAAAGGAAAGGAAAGGAAAGGAAAGGAAAGGAAAGGAAAGGAAAGGAAAGGAAAGGAAAGGAAAGGAAAGGAAAGGAAAGGAAAGGAAAGGAAAGGAAAGGGGAAAGGGTTAAAAAAGAGTAAATAACTCAAATTTTAACCTGTGTTATCTTTGGGGCATGAACTTATTCTCTATGCAGCTTACACTCTGAATTCCTGCCAAGCCTGAACTGCTGAAGAAATGCAGTATTAAATAACAAATACAAATGGACCAATTAGTCCATGAAACGGTGATCAAGAGAGGTAATGAATGGGTGTCACAGAGTTTATGTGCCTTCTGTGTGGCTAAATTGACAGGTTTCCAGCTACAGAGAGTCTAACTTCAGGCAGGGAGCTAAGTGATCTCAGACTCACAGCTTCCCTCCGTGCCAAACCATTTCTAGGATGTTTCATGGCAAAGGTACTTTGTGGGTCAAGTGAACAGAATGGTTTGCTGGGATGTGTTTTCCCAGGTTTACAAGTGAGGAGGGAAAAAAAGGCAATACTAATAGAGACAAATGGTAACTATCCTTGAGATAATTAACAAAATAGCTATTAGATTGAAAGAAAAGGCAGAGAAGTGCTTTAGATCCAAATTGATCTTTCTATTGATTAGACTGATACTCCAGTAAGCCAAAGAGTCAGGAAAACAGACTTTAAAACCTGGGGATTCATCTTAAGGTAAAAGATGAAGACAACAAAGAGAATTTCTTGAAATTCTGAAAATTTCAGTAAAAACGAAATATTTGCTTGTTCATTCAGACAAAGTGCCAGCTGTCTTTCCGAATTTAAATGTTAAAACCCTCCCAAACAACCCTTTTATCTGGCTTAGTAATAGCTCTCGTCAACTTTTTTACTCAAAATGCCCTTTTTATAAGACTGTAGTTATACTGATTTCTGACACTTTTCTTACCAACAGATACAAAGGTGGTGTTTTTTGTTATTCATCTTTATTTAAAAAGGATATTTAAGTAATTACTTCCTTTTCCCTGAAAATAAGGAAGGAAACTTTCTTTCATAATATAAATTTCTAATATAGCAGATATTTCTAATATAATACATATAAGGCCATTATAATTTAATCTGGGTTTACAGTATATATCACTATGTGTTTACATTGATGAAATTCAAACTAATCAGAAATTTACAAAGGAATTATCAATGCATTTATAAAGAATTATCATAATTTAAAGATATGAGCCTGGAAATAGAAATTAATTCATAGTGTCAATAATTTTAATCATTTTATATAGTTTGAATAAAAAAAAAATCTTACACTTGACGTTTTTTATAATTCTGAATGGTTCCACTGTTTATGTTCATGTAGTTGGTAAAAAAAAATAAAAAAAAATTAAATCCAGGTGATATAGGTTTTCATACATAAATTAGAATTTTTAACTGTCTTGCTCTCATTACCTCAATATTAAATTTCTATAAATATATGTAATATCAATTCAGTGGCTGCATAATAACAATATTTGCAATAAGACTGAACAGCAAAGAGTTCAGAAGCTCAGTGGATGTGAATTGGTCTATGTTCCTTTTCAACATGTAAACACGCAATCCTCGCTAAAATATTATTCCAGACCCACACATCCACTAGTATAGCATGCAGTATATAATGATTAGCAAAGGAATTTTGACAAGGGAAGCATTTCTTCTACTCTCTGTGAAAATGTGAGATAATTTCTTTCCACTACAGTTTTGACAGAAAAGATACAAAACCTATGCAAATCCTTTGTATTAAATACTGTAGGAGTAGTATATGCAAGAAATTGTCAAATATTTATTAAAGAATAGGTGATTTTCTGTTCATGAGGGATACCTTAATATGACAGCCTGTCAGAGAGCTATTGTAACAATGATTGCAGTAAGATTGTGGAGGTTTTGGTTAACACTGGTATTATCTCAAAAAAGGAGAGAAGAATTATCTGGTCACATAGTCTAACATGGCAGGCTATTATCTGTACTAATTGAACTAAAAAAAAAAAAAAGGATGAGAAGTTCTAATGGGCTG
Organism: Luscinia megarhynchos; assembly: GCA_034336665.1. Classification (NCBI taxonomy): domain Eukaryota; kingdom Metazoa; phylum Chordata; class Aves; order Passeriformes; family Muscicapidae; genus Luscinia; species Luscinia megarhynchos. The sequence continues at coordinate 34,225,616 of CM067566.1, read as the reverse complement.
AAAATCTGTGTTTTAGATATATTTTCATTTTAGACCCAATTAAGTGTCTGAGCTTCAACTGTGTGTTAGTGTTTCATTGATTGAAATTGTGGACCAATATTTTTCCATTATATAGGAACTCAGGGATCTGAACTAGTTGCATTTTTTATATAATCTTATATATATGCTAAAATTGCTTACAGATTTCTACCTTCCTGAATGCGTAGGAGAAAAAAAAAAAAGATTAATTGTAGCTGTTTGTTATTTTAAGCTTCCATCCACCCTATGCAGAAGATGATGTTTCCTAGGTGTTTTTTAAAATTCTTACTGCATTCCCTTTATCTGCTTTGTTCAAGCAGAAAACTTCAGTTTTACTTACACCTAATTTTTTTTCACCACAGCTTTAGGCAACTACATGTCATTATTTTCTTAGATAAAAACCCAGAAGCATTTCAGCTTTTTTTAGTTCCTTCTGAGGAATTTTTGGCATATCCCTTGGTTTTAATGAATTGACTTATTGGTCCCAAGCTCCAGTTACTACTTCTGAGTTTAACAATGCACTTGTATTGGGATGCAAAATGTTTTCTATGACATTTCATTTTCCTGTGCTGGTTCCAATTATTTTTATTGCACCTATTGGCTGCTAAAAGAATACTCAATGTGATTCTGGCTGTGATACATTGACAAAGATCAGACAGGCATTTAGGGAAAATAACAGAAAACTTTAGTTACTACCAGTTATTCCTTGGGGATGCCATTAAAATGATTGATGACAAAGCACAGCCAGACCTCAGCAAAGGTTTTTGGTGGATTCTACAAGAGGTCTGTGGTGTATTCAACACACATGCTCCAGAGCTACCTTCTAAAGGACCCTGTGGACTGTACATGGATTGTACTCACTGCTCCACAAAGAGTTTCCACCTTCCACAGTGTGCAGTGGAATCTACTCCCAGCACAGGGCAACTTGCTGGGGTTTCTTGCCCCCTCCTCTTTTGCAAAAGTGTGATGGAGCACAGGCAAGAAAATAGAAGAGATGGAGCATGAGGAGATGCCTGAGGTTTGGTTTAGAGGTAGGTAGGTTGGCTAGTTGTCTAGAGTCTGCTCACCCTTGTGAAGGGTGATGGAAGGTACCATTTATCTGGAAAGAATAATTGGAATAATTAGAATAATTATAATTGGAACTAACTGCCTTATAAAATAAAGAAGTATAAAGGAATCATTATATATTTTGGAATCAGTATGACAGAAGTGACATTCATATACATATGTGCACAATCAAAGAGCTGTTTATGTGTTTTTATTATGCTAGTAGCTGTTATATAAACAGCAATCAGTCATCATACAGCTAATTCAAAGATATAGGCAGAAACAAAATCTGGTCAATTCATTGAGGCAAAGAATCCTAACAACAACAAATGAGCATGAATTATGAAACTGACAATGAATAAAAATATTTCCAGTATCTAAAAAAATCCAAAACTTGCAATAGCTTTTGTTTATATGTTTAATTTCTCATTTGTTGTTCAGGCTGACTATTGTTAGCATTCAGTACTTGAGGATATAATGGGATCTTTCAACACACAGCAACTATTTCACTTTTATTTTGAAGCTGAGATAAAAGCAATGAATTAACAAAGGTGAAAGCAACTGGACTTATAAAATGCTTGAGTTTTTACAGCAGTGAGATTGATTGCATAGAGTTTTTTAAAAAAATGTACTTTGAAGGTGATAGTGTCTTTCAAAATAAGTTTGTAACTGAAATCTGTGGGGAATCTAGTTGAGAAATCTATGTATTTTATTATTAATTATATGAGTAGAAGATTATAATAAAAATCTGAAGTAAAAGGGGAAGTAGGTTTCTTTTTTATGGATTTCAAATAAATTGTTCTGATTTTGCTTTGTGAGCATAATGAATATAATATCTTTATTACTTAATAGAGTATGAGGAGGATTCCAGAGAGATCTCAGAAAAGAAAATCATTCCTATTATGTATTTCATGTATTGCCAGTGAACCTTACACATGGTTTATTACAGTAAGGTATTGGCTCAGATTCATTTAAGGATTTGTAGTATAGTATTTATTTTCTGAATTTACTCTCTTCAGTCTTGGGTTCTTCATGTTTCATAAATAGTCATAAGGAGACAAAGTATTGTTCCATCATTTATTGTGCCTTTATCCTAATTCCCTTTGATTGAAATGCTTTAAAAGACCAGCAAGTAGAGCATAGGACAGAGAAGCTTGTTAAAAGCAAATGAAAGATTATGATGCTGGCTCATGATTTCTAGGGGAGACATTATTTAGAGGTTGAAAGACACATAATTTCTGAGTATTGATGGTAGCAGGGCTCTTGGAAGTCTTGTTAATTTAGTTTGTTTAACATGAAGTTTCATTTCTAAATATAGCCTTTGTAAAAAACACCATCTTTGCTTCCCTGTGTACTATTCCATGAATCTACATCCACTATTAAGACCCTTGACACCAAAAATTTCTTGATGTTTTGATTTCTGTCAAGATTCCTCCAGGGCATGTAAATGTATGCTTCTGGGCACACCTGCAAGCATATACATTTTGTCAGCTTTGAGCTGAAGCCTAAACCCTGTTGGGAATCAGTGTAGAAATTTTTGTGTCCATTTTGTGTTTACGTTCCAGTTGTGTAAGCACACATGGAGCATATTTACTGTAGTGGGAAATGAAAAAGTGCAAGTAAAGGAAGTGATGTTTTTTCTTCCTGTCTTTTAATAAAGGAGCGTCCTTCTTCCCCATCCAATACTGTACCAATTAGTATGCTGGTCAAAGGTGGGAGAGACCTGATTTTGCTTCCATCATCAGTCTAAAGAAATAATGCAGTGAATTCACCAGAAAACAATATTTTAATATCGGAAAATCTTCCAATTTTTCTTTCCAGGTCACATTGTGTGTAAAAATGGTTGAATATTCATTGGGACAAAACAGGAGACAGACATAGCAAACAAACAAGCAAATGAAGTTATGGCTTAGCATTTCTAGCTCTGGCTCCAATAAATACATGATATAAGCTACAAAAGCAAGAGGCTACAACCACTGTCTTGTTCTTCCTTTATCCCTAAGCTATACAGAGCAACATGCCTGACTGCTAGGCAGTTGAATAAAATAATTTCTGGTTGCATTCTTTGAGAAAGAGATTGGACGCAAAGCTCCAGGAGGAGAGCTTATGTATTCCTGTCTTTTTCCTTCTACAGCCTGGGACAGGCAGAAATTTTTCTTTGGCAATCCATCTTGGTTACTATGGGGTCCTCCCTGGCTCTTGAGCTTTCTCGTTTTTGACTAAGACTCTCCATACACAGGAAGATTTCAAAATCCTAGCAGATCCTGTCATCACCTTAACGTTGCTATGAAGTACTCTTTCAGATGGGAGTATTAATTGCTGCTTGTTTTTCCACCCTTTTTCTTTCTTGCTGTGTACTGACACATGATACTCCTAATAACCTTGCAAATATACTCACAAGGTAACAGAGAAGAAACGTGGGTCATAGGATCTAAGGGTTCAGCACTGCATGTCCCAGGTCAGTGATGAATTTACATCCAGTCTTGTTGGGCACTTGGCAGAAAATGGAATTAGTGCTTCTCTGTTGATCAGTTTTCCATGGGATTCTCCATAATGTAATAGATTTATGTCTGAACTACTTGGAGGACTACACAAGCTCTGGGAGGCTATTAATTCCCAATTTTCTTCACATGCAGCTGTATTTGTTTGCCCCTATCTCTGCTATTAAAAATAGCATGCCAGAGTCTCATCTGGTGAAAACCAGTTATACAGCTTTAGTACAGATAGAAACCTGCTGAGCTGGATGAATAAGTGGTTGATAAAAAGTACATTTACGCTGTAAATGTAGATTTTGTTTTTTAGTAGGAGATAATTTGTAAAAAAGATGCAAAATGACAAGGCAGATGTGCAGTGATTTTTGAGTAAACATCAGAATTGACATTTTCTTGGAAATATCTACAATATTAGTTGATTCATGAAAGAATCACTTCAGGAAAGAAAAATTGTGCCTGTCAATGACTGCAGTTTTGCTATAACAAAGACTTCAGACCCATGAAGGTCCTTCTGACTGTCACTTTGTAGTTGGAAATGCACACAGGACTAAGAACTCCAAGCAAATGTTCTGAGGGAGTCAGTGCTGTAGTCACATAACTGGAATATTTCTTTCATGTGTGCTCCAAGTAAGACACTCAAGTGTGAAATGTCTTGGACTCAGTACTGGAAAGGATACAAAGCATTCACAGATGATACAAAACTGGGAGGAACTGTTGACTCCCTCAAAGGCAGGGAAACCCTGCAGAGACCTCAACAAATCAGAGGGCTGGAAAATCTCCAACCATATGAAACTTAACAAGGGAAATTGCCAGATTCTGCTCCTGGGATGGGGCAGTCCTGAATGTACAGACAGAATGGGGAATGAGAGGCTGGAGAGCAGTGCAATGGAAATGGACCTGGGGGTCCTGGTTGATGGCAAGTGGAACATGAGTCAGCAGTGCCCTGGCAGCCAGGAGGGCCAACCCTGTGCTGGGGACATCAGGGACAGCATGGCCAGCCAGGCAAGGGAGGGATTGTCCTGCTCTGCCCTGAGCTGGGGCAGCCTCACCTCGAATGCTGGGGGCAGTTTTGGGCACCACAGTATGAGAAAGACCTTAAACTTTTAGAGAGCATCCAAAGGAGGGGAAGCCACATGAGCAGTGGCTGAGATAATTTGGTTTCTCTTCTCTGAGTGATCAGTGAGAGGAGGGAATGGCCTGAAGCTGTGTCAGGGGAGATTTGGGCTGGATATTACAAAATTGTTCTTCACCCAGAGGGTGGCTGGGCATTAGAACAGGCTCCCAGAAAAGTGCTCACAGCACCAGCTTGAGAGAGTTCAAGAATCATTTGGGTAATACATGGTGTGACTCTTGGGAATGGTTCTGTGCTGGATTATGGATTTGACTTGGTGATCCTTGTGGGTCCCTTACAACTCAATATATTATGTTATTCTGGGACAAGTGAAAGAAACCAGCAAAAACCATCATTTTTTCCTTTAGCCAGGAAGGAAACCTTTATGGGGAAATTCCATAGAAGGCATCCAAGTCCATTTGGCTGTGAACTAAAGCTCCATGGCAGTATGTGCACAGAACCCTGCATTAGCTTGTTGCAATTGATCCAGAGAACTGATCCACTGGTACTGGAGTAAACCTCACTCTTCATTTGCAGAGTTCTTCAATTTCACAACATGGAAGCAAGCCATCTTCCTTAATCCCTTGTTTGCACAGGAAAGGAAGGCTCTAGCTCCCTCTTTTCTGCAACAATATTTTTATGAGTATAGCTTTACCAGATTTGTGTGTGTGTGTGTGTGTGTGTGTTAAACCAATTTTTGTACTATAGAGCAGGATCTGGATTTTGAAAATCTGTAGTCTGTGACTTTGACCATATGATTTTGGCTCACAGCCATCTCTGTCAGAAAGAACTGGTTAGAAGGAGATGAACTTGAAACGGTGGTAATAATAATATTCCAACAACACAAAGTGAGAGCAAATTTATTAATATGTATAAATAACTGAAACAGAGTTTACATTAAATAAGATTCTCTCCAAATGCAAAGTTATCTAAATTCAATTATCAACAAGGATGTAGAAATAATTAAAAAAGGATCAAGAATGCAAATTATAAAGCTAAGTGAGCACTGGGAAAACTGACAGTAAAAAGAGGAATGTTTTAACTAATGAAAAAAACTATAAAGCTAAAAAAGAAAAAAAAATATTTTTAAAATGAGAAGATCTAAGGAGCATAAGTCTATGTGCACATTTAAACCTTTATGCCTTATGCACAATAGTTCTGCATTGATTCACTATTATGTATCTGATTAAAAACTTTTATATGCAGAAGGTATTGCACTCAACATAAGATAATTCTGGAGGTAAATAAATCACCTGGATTTTAGTGATTGCCTAGAGACGATTTTTTATGACCTGATTTCTTACAGTGCAAATGGGCAAGGGAATGGGCCAATCAGTGCATACATGTATATACATAAATATGCATGTCTAAATAGCAAATTGATTCAAAATCAGAAGAGTGTGACTGGCTATGACTAGTAAAAAAAAAAGAGACAGAGAATAGGAATTAAAAGGGAAAATTATTTTTTAAATTGTATATATGAACATCTATACAACTACAGTGAGAAAGAGGGCAGATTTTGTTATATGCCTATACTTGTTTCAGAGACCAATAATAATGACAGCAATTAGAAATAAATAAAACTCTAGAGGGTTTTAACTTAAAATTAGATAACTCAACAATTTTATAAATGGAAAGATTAATAAGAAAAAACAAACAAGCAAACCAAAAGATGTCAGAATAAAATCCATAGCTGGTATTTCTGATATTAATATGAATCAAGTTTTATAGTGTATTAGGTACAAAATTAATCTTAAATTTGATGTGAGCATTTTGATAGGTGAAGATGGTGAAATTTTTAGCAGTGATGAAGAAAAATGCAGAAGTGAAGAATAAATATTACTTTCTTTAACTTGGAAGAATAAGAATAATACATTCATATAAAATGCTTTCAGGTCCACTATTAACTGGAAAGAATAAAATGAGCTACAGGCTAACCTTTTTCAATTTCCAGATTGCACAGTAGCACACAGTCCAGGTACATCTGTGAGCCTACTGGTGAAAATTAATAATATAAATTGAAAACTGGCTATAGTTTAGGATGCAAAATTTTGAGAACTGTGCTGCTGTTCAAAGAAGGCCATGGAAAACTGGACTGCTTAGTCTAACTGGCAACATGCAAAAAGTTATGTAAGATTTGATTTTTAAATGTAAGAATGAAAGAATGTTTATACAGTAATCAAGAAGGGACATGATTTTATGGAAATTGGGACCCATCAAACACACCTGTGTCTAAGTTTTACAGATATGTGTCTTTTATTAACAAAATTACCTATAAAACCACTGAATTTTCTGTTTCACAGAAAAAGCTGCAGAAGAAAGCAATGAAACACATAGCACAAACAAGGCTGAAAGATGTGTAAAAATATAGATTAAATTGGAAAAAATATTTTTGGTGGTGATAACAGTTCACCCCTTGAACAAGATTGATGGATTATTTATTTTGGTGTGCAACAGAACCAGATGGTTTTATGTCTTTTCTGAAAAGATATCTCACCCAAGGAAGACTCAGGCTGAATGGCAATTTAACTAGATGGATTGAATGGCCTCCAGCTCTAAGAAGTCAGAACACTAGTCTATTCTAGTTGCCAACTGTTGAATATGCCAATACATTACTTATTTTTTCCCATTTTCTAGCATTACTCTTGTGGTATAAATGAACCCTTAGCTTCAAAATATTGAATCTCAACCCCAAAATTTTTGTAATAATGAAACAATGCCAGAAAAGATATTAGGAAGAGAATTCAAAATATCAATGGAATAAAAATCAGAGAAAATGCCCTAAAAAGTCAGCACAAGATCAATTATTTGAAGTACAAAAAAAAAAAAAAAAAAAAAAAAAGGGATATGCTAGAAGAATAAAATCATGTTATGTGGTAGACCCAAAGCCCACTTTATTGCCAAGAACACCCCTGCAAAAAAACTAATGTGCTGTGTAATGGCCATAACTGTATTAACAACTACAAGGAGAGCTAAAAATATCTCTTATCTTTGAATTGGCTTTGCAACATGGGAGATGTCACCTTGAGGGTAGAAAAAAACCAGCTATTTATTCCAGGAAAGCTGGAAATAAGTCTTGGCTGCAGCTATGCCAAGTGGGCATTTCCCAGTTAAGCTCAGTGCAGTTTAGGTAGAAGGGCTTTGAATAGTTTTGCTGCCAAGAAGTCCTAATGGCCTTGTTTGCTTACATTTTTAATGGTTTGCCAAGCTGTGTATCTGCTCTCAAGGGGTTGCTGTGTGAGACTAAGGATGATTATAGGGTCAAGTTCAAGAGCAGCTGTGGAAAACCAGAACAGCACCAGACAAAGCAATCCCTTCCTGCCCTAGATTTAGTGCCAACAATCCTCAGAAGGGTTTTTCTCCCTTCAAACCTGTATGTATGTGTTCATGTCTCTTAAAGAATCACTGCTGGCTACCAGCTGAGCTCCACTTGGATTCAAATGGAGATGACTGAGAGGGAACTGCCATTGCTACTGAAAACAGCACTGGAAATGGAAAGAAAGACATACCAGAGAATCCCTGTGCAAGCTTCCTCACCACTGGAGCACACAACTGTCTAAGTATTACAGAAAGTAGAAAAAAGTATCCCTCATAGCACTTTGATATCTATTTGCTAATTTCTTTGTTTTAGACAGTATTTCGTGTTTGTTTTCTGGTATTTTTGAATAACAGGACTGTCTCCTCATTGAAGTGACAGGTAATGACTCAGATGATGGCATTGAAGCTAAAACACTTTTGCAGTACATATACCTTTGGCTAGCTGTGCTTGAATTAAGTTTTAATAAAAAGTAAATTTAGAAATAGTTTCCCTTTGGATATTATCACCAGTTGGAATGGGATAATTAAATTCAATTACCATGGACTCCCTTAAGGAAACTGCACTTTCCTTTCAATCAGTCTTTTAGATACCATGACTTTACTTTGTAACAAAGCAATTATTACAGCATCTGAAAATGGATTTATTTCTAGAGAGTATTTTAAATAAAATATTTCAAGTCACACTTAAATTAACAGAAAGAAAATATATCTGAAGAACTTGAATTTGAGAAAGTATATTTCTGCTGTGGCTGTATCTGCTTTGGCAATTTGAGGTTTTTACTTAGAGAAATCTTTATGTAAGAAGCAATTTGCTCAAGGTGACGTTTTCTAGCTCAGACACATAGCAGCTTTACTCATTTTCTGAAGGCTTATATTACTTCCTGCAATGGTCTAATAAGCTAATGACCTTGCTATAATCTTCCTCACTGAAAACTGACATTTATATTTGTATGATTAAATAAAACATGTAATGAGGGAAAACTCAAAATAGGACTGATTATGATTCAAAGAAACATATCAAGTATTTTATCATCTTTACTGACAATGAGAACCCATGTGTAATGATGATGTCAACTACAATCTCAGTTAATTTGATCTCCTTTTATATTAGGCTTCATCATTCAGAACTATTGCAACAAAATGAAATAACAGTGCTACATATTTCAGAAGATGTGATAGTTCAGAAGTGTAGCTGCAGAACCATCATGTTGGCTGTTATAATGATTAGGGAATTCCTCAGTAGTATAAAAGTGCCTGAAACAGAATGTAGGCAATAATAACATAATACTGAAATGGTATGGTACCCTTGGGCACCAATGTAAACATCTGGTCCTTTCAGTTAACTTGACTTTTTAACATCCTATATTTTGTAATGCTAAAATGTGGGGTTTTTTAAAAAGTATTGATGGTATTGATCCAAGCAAGGCTTATTAAAAATAAGGTCTTTGAAGCATATTCCATTCAGCTGTGTATTTTTAAGTTAGCATGTGCTGTGAAAACAGCTGGTGAGAGGGTACATGGGACAAAGAGAGGGAAATAGGTAAGTGGAGGGTACTGAACCTGAGAAACTGATCCATCTCTACAGAGTGATGGTGGATAGCAAGATAAAATGTTTTGGCTTTGTCCCACACTGAATCATGCTCAACACATTCTGAATGGTCCTGACAAGTTTTTGGGAATTTTTTACTTTCTCTTGGGATTTTAGTGTGCAGGGTACTGTATCAGGTAAGTATAATTTTGCTAATACTGGTAACAGGTCTCAGCCTTTGTAATGACTTTGCAAGCCTTTACAGTTGGTTTTGTCAGACTTTGTCAAAATTTTCCTTACCTTGCTTGGAGTTTTGGGGCTTGGTTGGTTTAACTGGAACAGCAATTTTTCTAATGGCCTTGTGTCTAGGCTTGGTTTGTTCTACTTCAGGCTACTTAAAAAATATTTTGGTTGCAGTCATGACTTCTTGGATTCACGTTCTTGAGACTGAATTATTTAGGGATGCAACTTAGTGATTGAGAGTAGGGTAACAGGAAAATGGGATAGGTGCAGAAGTTGTGAAAGGGAGGTGCCCTGCAGGGCACAGTGAACTGGAAGGAGATGGTAAGAGAGTTAGGTAGACACCAGCACAAAATATTCTGAGTTGGAAGGGACCCACAAGGACCATCAAGTCCAACCCTTAAGTGAATGGCCTATCAAATCCACAACCTTGGCATTATTAGCACCATTCTATAAATAACTGAGATAGTCTCAGAGTTTATAATAGCAGGATTTTGTAAACATATCGTCAGGAGATAGTTAAAGAATTGTGGGTCAGAAAACAGAGGAAAATTAGTTTTAGGGTAACGAGATAAAGCAAAAGTGTGTAAGTGTGTGGAGTCTCCCTCACTGGAAACACTCAAGCACCATCTGGACACAATCCCGTGCCATGTGCTCTGGGATGGCCCTGATCAAGCAGGGAGGTTGGACCAGAGGACCCACGGGGGTCCCTTCCAACCTGACCTATTCTGTGACTCTGTGTCTGATGTACAGTAACTGTGGAAGCAGAGAAGACTCTGCTTCCACACTTACTGTGGATAGAGTAGCTACAGTTTCAGACTGCATGTATTACTGATTATTAAGACAACTTTTGTAACAGTGATTTTTTTCTGTGCTTTGATTTGACCTAATAATTTTTATTAGTTAAGATGTCTATAATTTTTGCCATTACACTTAAGATGTGTTTCCTTTTTGCTCATTGTAAGATTTTGGGAATAACTGTATATGCATGGCATGATGTAGGAATTTTTGAGTAGCAATAGGAATTTGTTATATATTTACATAAATGTTCTGAAGTGAAATACCACATTAAAGTCTAATGATTGAGATACAATATTGGTGCTGGAATTAGTTATTGCATAGATGCATGATGTAGTCTAGTGTACTCTAGTCAGCTAAGTTTTACTTCAAATGAAAGCATAAAAGTAGTTTTAAAATGAGACTATTTTCTCTTTCTAAATCTCCTTACACTCTACACTGTTCCTAACATCTAATGTCAAGAACCATGGGAGTTTAAATGAGTCATAAGTGGTGTAGAAAAGCTGGAAGAGTCCTACCTGTCTGGAGGTGTTTTTGTGAAAACAATTTTTGGTAAACAAGATCCTCAGTAACGGATGCCACAAACCTTTTCCACAAAAGGCACTCATTAAAACAAACAAACAAACAAACAAACAAACAAACAAACAAACAAACAAACAGATTTTGTTATATGTGACTTAGTGATTATGTATTTCTCTCCTCTACTTATTCTTGCCTGAAATCAGTCAGTGGTCTAAAAAGTTACTGCAGTGTAACACAAATACACACACACACACATATATATATATATATACGTGTGTGTAAATGTCTGCAAGTAATGTCTTAAAACAAGCTTTGTTTCTCTAAGAAGCTCATTCTTCCTAAGCAGTAAAATTAGTCAACTTGCCATAGGAGACACTAGTATAAAAGTTTTAATAAGTCTGCTTTACGGTTTATCAGTAGAAAGGTTTTATTATGCAACTAAATATGGCATACATTCATGGAAGAATGGAGCTCCAATAACAGCCACACCCTGAGTGCATCAAGTGTTGAGAGCAATTCGTATTTTCAAGTAGTGATATTCTGTCTCTCCTTTGCAGTAGGACTCATTAAGCCAGTAAGTGATGCAGGGCTCATAAGGTTAGTCATGCAGGAACACTATATGGGTTCATGCACGTAACAACATCAAAAAGGTAGCACAGAGAAAACTACATGATTTTCTGTTTGGCCACCATTTTATAAATTTCTCCTTTTATTGATAAATGGTTTACAACTCCTGTATCTTTACTAAGATTTTCTCTCAAGGTTTCATATCTTGGCCATTACCCTTCCTACTTTATTTTTATTGGCATGTATCATTCTGTCTAGTATCTGTGCCCAGATTCTTTATTTACAAGTGACAAGTCTTTTATTTGTATTGCTTCCCTCAGGGGAAGAATAACTTGATCCTCTTATTGCTGTTTCTGTAACCATAATATTTTCTTTTTCCCTCAAATTTGCTCAAACTCAGAAGCCTCCTACTAAGTTCAAGCACGATACATGTCCAGAGCTTAAATATTCCTGTGTGTATGGGAGAAATATGCAATTCTGAAATGTGATTTCTGTTTCAAAATTAAAATTTTCATTCACAAGAAGATCTCATGGTTGTGGACAACCTTTGTGGGTGAACTGAACTGAACTGTGGGTGTGCCTACATCTGCAAAAGACTGGAAAAGAGACTTATATGTGTGCATAGGTCTATTTCCAGTGGCCTTAATTTATGTGCATTGAGGAACAGAGAAAAATGTGAGCACTGAGCACCAGGAATCTCCTAAGTTCTGGTGACTCAAATGTCTTAAATCCTCATAGATTTAAACATTTCTAAAAGGAGACTGAAGTCTGCCTGCTCTATTCAGGCTTTTCTAAGAGTGAAGTGAAAAAATCCTCTCATTTTCCCAAGGAGAGAACTGAACCTGGTGTGTAGTAAGGTATGCAAACAAATGCTAGTTAAGCTCAGGTGGAGGAGGAGCAGACAGCCACAGCTGCTTGCACTAAACACACCACACAGAGAAAAAGGGTGAGGTGCCACCCCAGGGGTTGTTAAAAGGCTAGAAACTCCCAAAGAAGCCTTCTGTTCACTTAATCATATAAAGACCTCTATTTCACCCTCCCAAGGCAATGTGAAGGATGAGCTCTCCTGAAGAGCTAGAGGAGAAAGGATATTCTTAAAGAGCCTTTATCATTTTCTTTCTCCTTAAACTCAGGAGATATGTCTTTTCTGGTGAAGCTGTGGAAAGCATGACTTCTTTTTCTGACTATGTATCTACATTCCTGATTATTGCACAGGCATGTAAAACCTCCTGTGGTAAATATACTACGATAATAGATGACTGTCACAGACAGTGCTACAGTAAATTCTTTTTAACTGGACTGAAAGCAGTTAAATCTTGAAAAAATGCTATAAGCTGTAGTTAATTTTTAAAAGCTGCTTATATGCAAAGATACACTTATTGCATAAATTGGTCTGTCCACTACTGAATTTGTCACTTATGCATAACTCTATGCTGTAATATATATCTATAGAAATTAAACAAAAGTGGTGTGTAATTCTATAAAGGCACATTCAGTCTTTTAAAGACTGCCCAAAATTACCTTAAAACTTTTTTGTTGCTGTGTGTTCTGCTTTGTGACTGCTTTTAGTTGTGTCTCTGTGATAATATTCTATTTCTAGTCTCATCATTATCATATACTTTGTGTAATAAACTGAAACAATTTATCAGTCCATAAACTAAAACTATTAAAAATTAATTAATTTGTTCTGCTTCTTAGTATTTTCTCAACAGTATTTGCATTAATTTTACACAGCTTTTAAATCACACAAGAGCCTATGCTTAAATTTGCAGTGCAAACAAAAGCAATGAGTGAGTGTCACATTTCTTCAATCTCTGTTATGTAGTTTAATCAGACTAGGAAGCAGTTTTGTATCAGGGTCCTGAACTGTCTCCTTCCAAACAAATTGTGCTTTTTGGAAGCATCATTTGATTTTGGTGCCCTGAATCCATTTTCCCATGATATTCAAGCTGATGATCTCCATTCAGTCTGTCCCTGTGCAGTCTTATATGCATAATCTGTAAAGTTTAAGAGCTCCTGCCCACATTGTGGTAGAATCAACAGGCCTTGAGTTAGGTGAGGGGCTCATGATCCAGGTACACCCAGTGGCTCTTTCTGGCAATCAAAAACCAGGGGCTCAGCCTGCACTTATGCTTCAGACTAAAGCAGTAAGGACAAAACTGAATTATTATTTCAGTTTAGGATGACAGAAATTAAACACAGAAAATTTCACTCTTGCAATAAAGGGCTAAGTTAGGCAGAGATTTAAATAATCACTTGATCTAATTCCTATTCAGTAAATTTATATGTCTTCTTGTCATCAAAATGAATGAAGTCATTCACAAGCTCTAATGTTTTCAGAATTCTGTTCTTTGCACAGTGGCCAATACTTTTCCCCTATTTCTGCCTACCTTCTGCAAAATTCTAAAAAAACATAATTCCCTTGAGCCTGGAGCTCTCAACTGCTTTGTATAGCTCTAATTGTCTGATTACCTTTTCAGTGCACAATGGGGAAGGATTTTAATATTTTGCTTTCTCCTCTTGGTTTCTATCCCCTTTTCACCTTTTTTTTTATTTTTTCCATTTTTTTTTCCCAGTCTTGTTAACCATCTCAATTTCCTACTCTAGAATGTCCCATAAATTCCCTTTTTGTGTTTTCTTTCCATAACTAAGTAGAAGAATTTTTTATGATGTATGTTTTATTTATATAGTTTTCTTTATATTATTAACTGATTTGCCACAATGGTACTTATTGATTTTCTACAGTCTTTAATGCTTTCTTATACAGTAATCATTATTTTCTTTCCCTGGGATTTTAAGTGTTCAATAAAACTATCTTTTTCTCTAAACACTCTTTGCTTTGTGTTATTTATGCCCAAACTCTGCCTTATAGCTGATTTTTTTTGCCAAGTAGCACTATTATGCATGCATCATTTTTCTTTACAAAATGTATCTTGTAGCTATCAGGTTGTCTAAAGGAAGTTTTATTTTTACTTTTATTTTTATTTTGATTACAAGCACAGCAATATTGCCTTCTTTGGCAGATTATCTTTTATCTATATGTCTTCAAACATGTCCTCTGTGGCATACAGAAGAAACACTGTGTTATTTATATGCAGAGTTGAATGTGAACACTGATATTACATGTGTGCACCTGCCTGTTCTTCCAATCTCATTAGCATGCTTAATGCATTCCAGGTCTTCCCTAGGAAGTAAAACTCAGCCTTTTCTTAACAGCATTTTGTCTTTTATACACTTTCACTTGCTCAGTCACTTTATAGTCTGCTTGCCCTTTCTTTTTAGAGGAATTATACTAAGTTTCTGTAATTACAGTAATTTGCAATTTGAAGCATCTACAATATTAATCCATAAAAATTAAAGTAATGTAGTTTTCATCTGATCCCAGTAACCAGTAGTGGTAAGTAGAACTAATAAGAACACACACAGTTAGCAAAAGATATGACTTCTACTGTTTGCATTACACACTTATGCCAGATGATATTTAGTGATATAAATGCTGTGCTAACCTTAGATAAAATTGCTTCACAATTAACTGAAACTTGACAACTCCCATACTGCCAAACATCTTGATGCCAAGGAGAAAGGTGCTGACCTAGTCTCCTCTGTTTTTTTGGGAAATGCTATTCTAATGTCTGCAACTGCTAGGACTAGGTGATCTGCAGAGGTCCCTTCCAACCCCAAACATTCTGTGATTTTGTATCAATCTGTAAAAAGATAATTTATCTTGTCTTTGATGTGAGGTCCCATCTAACAAGAAAAGAAAAAAGCTATCTAAATAAGCAGGAGTTCTGGGTTTGAAAGGCCATACTCTTCTATTTCAAAGAGCATTAAAGACATATGTAGATTTTAACTATCATTCTTTGTATTATGTAGCTGAAGATTGCTATATTAGTCTCTCATGTGAGCACTGTTATTAATTCCAATACATGTTCAGTATTGCTGCTTCATATTTCTGCTGGATTTATTTTATACTATCTCTAGGAGATATATTTCATTGAGTTTTTCATGTTAACTTTCCTGCAGAAAATATGCTGCTATGAGATATACTGATTTCTAGATTTTAAGGTTTTCTGCAGCATTATTTCAAAATAGTTTATGCTGAAAATTTCAAAATGCTGAGTTTCAACTCTATTTTCTCCTTTTTTTTTTTTTTTACTTTTTGCAGGTGCAGTTTCACAAAATGTGAAACAAATGCAATAAAATATTTAATAAAATCACACACAATTTTACATTTTCTCAAAAACAATTTGAGAAAAATATAAATCCAAGAAATCACCAGGCCCATTTTTATCAAAATGCAGGAGATACAGAGGGTTTTCTCCTCTTCTCTGGGTAGGAATGTACCTGAGGTAATTGTTAATTGTTTATTTTCTCTGTTCAGCATTATTTCTTGGACTAACCAGTAGTGGCAATCATTGCTTGCTGATTTCCAAATGAAACATAAAGCTCTGTCACTTTAGAGACACAGATTCTGTGTTTTGAGTCTGGAACGACATTTTTCCATTTCACCCCTTGCAAGGCATATATACCTTCATTGCTGATGCTTTTTTTTGGTGTGCATCACTTTTCTATGTCTCAAATATATTCCTAGCAGTAATATTTTCCTCCCCTCCCCCCAGCCCCATCTTTCTCTCCCTTTTTAAAGAAAGGGATAATCTTAATATGCTGACAATCCTGGTTCTAACACCCTGTGTAAAATAAAATTTCTCTTATGGATGTCAGTTTTGTGCCGTGTTATGACATCTCACTGTCTGATTTAAAGCTAGTTGAAGATTTTAATTCCTTTTCTATGAATTTTCTATTCCCTCCGTGTTATTTAATCTGCTTCCCCCTCTTTTTTGGACATATTTGCTAGTCTTTAAACAATAGGTTCATTTGTTCTATTCCTTTTAAGATTTTATGTGCCCCAAGTTGCAGTAAACTAAAAACAACTATTTGCTGCTATTTCAAAGGTGTTCCTTTTGGTGTTAGCTGAGCTCATAATGGTAGGACTCACCTTGCCTGCTGAAATGTTCCCTGATACAGCAGACCATGCACAGTGCAGATGTTGGGAAGAAGGGAACAGAGAGTAATCCCAAAAGACACTAGAGATGTCCATAAAGTGCAGTGCACTGCTGTGAAGAAATCCCAGAGCTCTGAATCAGATGGTTTTGGACCCGGAAACATAATATCATGTGTAAGGTAATTGAGAGCCCCAGCTTGGCAATATTGGATATCCTGTGGATATATTAGATCTCCTGGCACTAATTCAGTCATCATTAGCTCAGCACTGCTATGAAACATCTGTTCTTAATTTCCTATCCCTTTCTAATCCATGGGATTAATGCTGTATGCTTGAAGAACTGCTGTGCAGGCTGCATTCCATATTAGTTGGGAGGGTAATCTAGATTTGTGGGAGTGGGTGTGTTTTTAAAGGTGTTCAAATGAAACATCTGGGAAATGCATTTTCCTCCATGAAAAGCTGCCAGCTATAGCTGGCATGCCACTGTCCCTCTGCAGCACCTTCTTGAAGCTGCTGGACAAGCCAAAAGCCAAATTTACACCTGCAAGAGTTGCTGGAACTTGGCACAGCATCCCAGGCTGCGGTCCAAAACTTCCTCCTAGATGCCAGTCATGCCAGCCCAAACACACTTGTTCAAATGAACTTTTTTTTTGTGTGCTTTTACAAAATCACCATTACTAAATTCCTGGAGCTGGAGAGCAGCTGGCAACAATGCTGTATAGCAGGGGGCAATGGAATAGTTGCAAATGCATTGCCCAAGTAATTCTCTACTCCTTCTTTCCACAAATTGAAGAATCAATTGCAGTGTCTCTGAGTGTAAAGGATTATTAGTTAAGCATGTACCAGATTATTTGTGTAAGTATGTTTTGGCCTGTGGCACTGCAGAAAACACACTACACCCTTTTCTCATACGGTGTGTAATCAATTAAATAAGCCAATCATTTGGATTTTATTGTTCAAATATTTTCAAAACAAAGGGATAATTATTCATATGAGCATGTATGACATTTTGATTATATTTGGTAATATTTTGACTAGAATTTTTTCCAGTGAACATGGACAAGAGTTACATATCAGAATTAAAGTGGAGTAAGCATTCTTTTCACTATACTTATAGTTAATGATTCCTATATCTTTATAATCTGAAATCATAATTTTCAGCATTGAAAAGTGAAGTGTCTTCACTGTGTAGAGAGGAGGGCCTATCCTATAAACTCCTTCTTCAGTTGCTTCCTTTGAGATCATCCTTCTGCTTCAGACAGAAGGTGTCAGAAACAGTTACTGTGCTGCAGCAAAATGTTTTCTTTACTACTCCAGGTTTATATTTGTTACAGCTAATCATAAGAAGAAATGTGCAGGAGGCAAATCAAATGAAGAGGGATTCAGAGGAAATAAATATTTTAAATTGTGGTATAATATTGTGAAGATGACATTTAGGTTGTATGTGTCTGTGAGTGCCCAAGTATAGTAAACCATTGCAATTTATACACACACTAACTGGACAGGTTATAAAAGCATAACAATATTTTTCTTTCATGGTTGTACTGACATGAGAAAAACACTTCATATTCACTATCAAAGTCTATAGTGTCATCCACCATTACTTTTATAAAACATATTTCTGTGCAGAGCAAAGGAATGTAATTTAGTTTATACTCTGTTTTACACTGTGTTTTTTCAGTTTATGAAGAAATAGAGGTTCTTAAGTCATAGGTAAGCAAAAGAAATGACATATCTTAACAGATCCTTGGCTTCAGATTCAGTTCACAGGTGCTGCCATTTGTAGAGTATTGTCCTTGGGCTCAGTTGCTGACTGAAGGGGCAAAACCCTGCATTTTCTGGATGCTGTTATGTCACAGGTATAGAACAAACCAAAGGCAGAATTTTACTTTACATACTTTTATCCCCCTCATGTGTTCACCTTTTAAAACACAAGCCAGATAAAAATGAATACTATGAATACTATGAACATTAGTCTCTGAAATTTTAGCTCTGTATACTGCTCAAAGTAGCAGATTATACTGATGCTTTAAAAAATGCTTTGATTAAATAGGATAACTTCTGCTGACCAATAGTTTAGTAACAAAAACTATGCTCTTGGTAACAACAACCTCTCACATACATACAGTAGCTATATGTATATATATATATATAATTTCATTCTAGGATTTTGGCATTGCTCAAAATTATATTTGATACAGGAAATTGTAAAGCTGAGTTGGTTTATATGATTCATAGGAAAATGACGCAGTTTTCTAACAATGTTCAGTTCTTCAAACTGGTTGGGTACATTTCTCTGTCATCAAAGTATTTTTTTCTCAGAATATTACTTTTACTGAGTGATTTGTTTGCTTGCCCTTTATGTCTCCCTCCTTCTCTTTCTATCTTTGTTGAGTTGATATCTAAAACAAATTTTAGTTTCTGATAGGATAAATCATCATAGAAATTTTATAAGTAGTCTCCCTCTCAGGATGATTCCTTTAGAAATAGTCATACTTTAAACTGTTTTTTTGTGTATTTTTTTTAATTTAATCTAACATCAAGTAAATCATCAAGGTCTCATAGAATTAGATTACTAGCTGACAGGTGGAAAACATCGATCTGATCAGCAGTCAGTGGCTCTCAAATATTTTAAGCATGACTTCTGTATCTCTTTGGTCAAGTTTCAAATCTGCTCAGTAAATTTGGAAGAAGTCTGTTGCATCCTTACTTATCTGTCTCAGAAATATTTTGGAGCTCTCTGAAGTAGTACATACTGAACTTTAAGGTTGTTTTTTTTTCTTAGTGTCGTTATTGACCTCTTCAATCATTTGGTCTTCCTAAAATGTCTAGAGATCTGAGACTCCATTTTCAAGATGGATGTTGTTATCTGGGAAATACATCATTTGTACATTTAGGAGACAGCTAAATAGCATCCATAGTTCAGCCTATATGCACAAAAGTCCAGGGACTCCTAGCATGGTTGAAATTCAGGTGTAGCATCCTTTCTCTTTCCCTTGATGCCTGTATTAATTCCTGAACAACTTCTATCATGACAATGTAAGCATTTCAAGATGCTGTTATGTTTCCATTATTGCTGTCTCTAAGGAAAGTAAGGCACGCTTTGAGTCTATGTGGGCTTCATGGAAATGAGTAATTATAAAAGACTGCATCAAAATTGCCTTGGCAGATGTCAACACCAGCGTTGTTGATACATTAAAAAGCCTTTTCTAAGTGGGATGCAATTATCCAGTAGTCAGGGAGGACATTTTTTTTCATGTTAAGTAAATGATTTAGGACTTGAAGAGCTTGTCTATGTGGTTACAAAGATCCCTTGCCATTACTTCTCAGACAGATCTCTGATGCAAAATTCTGCATGAGGTTTTTTTGCAAAAGTTCATTATGGAATTTTTATTAATATTAAAAAAGGTGAAAGATAAGCATTCTGTCACCCTGTCAATAATATTTAGAAATACAGTGGAAAGAACATATAGAAGGAGCAAACCTTTATAACATGAGTGTTTATTTTGATGGAACATGCATTAAAGACAATTTTGGAAGATGGATGCAGAATTCTTGTCTTGTTTGATGCCTCCCATTTATCTCAAGAAAGAAAATCCCTTTTTTGTTTCCCAGTTAGAGATGCATTAACTTAAAATACTTTGAAGTTGAGCTTCACAGGACAAAGTATGAAAAATTGTGCATTCATCCTAATACATCCAGGCCAATTTTGTCCATAAATCTTGATTAGAATTCTCACAGGACTTGAGTTTGCTTAGGTTTACAATATATCTTGATTTCTCTATGAGGAGGGTATTTATGACTTTTCACACCCTTGACTGGCACCCCACCTATGTAAAATATCAGAGCTAGAAATCTGATTTTTCTTTTTTTTTTTCCTTATTCCAAGCTTTAAGAACCAGAGCTCAAACAGTTATTACTTTTTAAAATAAGTACATGATTTACTTAAACATGCATGTTGTCCATTATTAACATTACCACAGGGGTATAATGTCAGACATGTCTGACACTGTTCATTCTTCTTATAAACAGTACAGTCAGTGTGTGTAATCTGTTCTTAGCCTATTTTCAGTCACAGTGATGTAAAATGAGCATTGTAGCTGTGGCATAATTTCAGAGATATCACTTGGGCACAGATCAGCCCACAGTTTGTCACAAATCTTTTGGTGCCAAGGCAGGAACAGACATGGGTCATGAGTCAGGTGAATTGGCAAGCATGTGTGGAATCCCACCCAGCGTGTGTCTGCAGTACAAGTGGCTTCCTCTCATGAACAGGAACATCAATTAATTAGATATATTATCAGAAATTCACCCCCAAATGTTATTTCTGCATGTCTTAATATCCCAATGTCATCATGTCAGAAGCCATGGCAACTACATCACTAGACATATGGGAGGATTACCAGTGGTGTTCAGTGAAATTTAGGAGCTTTGAAGGGGCTGACTAAAAATAATTGCTTGTAGTCTAAACAATTAAAATGCAGTGCTTGATGTCTGCCATGGTAAATGGACAGACTGCTTATGTTGTTTCTGGCCAGTATTTGTGAACCTAGGTGTGGATTAGAGATGAGCAACAACTACAAAATACTGCTATTCTTTGATTTCAGAGGTGAGGGTTCTTTCTCAAAAGAGAATGCTGATAACTTTTCTGTGCTTGTCTTTCAAAGCATTTGTATCTTATGGACCAAAACCTTTTTTACACTCAAATTTGGTTGTTATAGTTATGTGGCTATATAATAATTGTGGTTTGAAAATACAATGTGAATTACTTTGTGCTACTTTAGTCGGTAGTTTTCAAGACAATTTTAAGGATATAAAATGAAAGAAATCAGACAGATCAAATTAGGCTGATCTTCTAATTTTAGATTCAATCAACTGCCGTCAGAGATAGAGGTGAACAAATGTCTTTGATGTCTAAAGGAAGATTAAATTGATGTGCACACATTATATTCAGCATTGGAAAGTCCCTGAATAACTCAAAGAAAATTCTCAGAATCAATTAAGAGAAGTACAAATTTAGTAGAACAAATTTAGTAGACATGTATCTGCAATTACATAAAGCAATATAACCTACCTGAAGTGAGTCAATGTGAAGGGGAAATTTGCTTATTGCAGGTTTTGAAGGTGTCGACAAATGTCTGCAAAAGTGCTCATGCTGATATAGCATGCCAAACTTCTCCTATGCCTCTGGAAACATCCCTCACCAAAAACTTTTAAGGAATTTAGGCAGTGATTGCAGGAGTTTCCCTGCATAGGTTAATCATCCTTTAAACTGACTAGTCAAATAGTTTTAAAAATCGACCAAGTGATAGGAATATATGTTTCTGGCAAGGAAGGGGGTCACAGTTAAGTTTTGCAAGGGGTCAGTATTGGAACTTGTGCTGTTCAAAACAGTCACAGTGACCTGGGAGAGGAAGATGAGCAGTGAGATGGGAATATTTGCTGATGATACAAAATTATTCACAGCAGTGACAGTGAGAGAACAGAATAATTGAGGTGAGCACTATGAAGCTGAGGGACTGGTTAACCAAATGGCATATAAAAATCTATTGCAGGTACATATAAAGTGATGTTCTTGGAAAAAAACACCTTAATTTCACATAAGGAATTATGAGCTTTGAGGAGACAAGATTGAGATCTTGTGGTAATACTAGAAAGTCTAATGGTAATAGCAGTTCTGTACTCAACAGGAGTCAAAAATGCTTACCAAATTAATGAAAATTAATGAAAAATAAATAGAAAAATAAATAGAAAAATAAATAGAAAAATAAATGAAAAATCCTTATTGTCCTCCTACCCATACGATGAATATTTCAGTTTATAATGGTCTCCACTTCTCAGGTTATCATAATTAAGCACCAGGAAATACTGATTATGAAAAATCATATGGAGCAAAAATTCTGAGATGAACTCCACCAATGTCACAAGCAATGTATCTTCTGTCTTATTCCATTGATCAAAATCCTCTGAACTCTTCTAACACTGTAAAGTACTATACACTATAAACAGTGACTTATTTCTACATAGCAGTATGCTAACTGTTGATACATTAATTCAATTTCTTCCTTGCAGTTATAAAAACCTTTGCCATAGCTCCTAAGTTTAAGAATTTAATTCTGCATTTAAATCAGGTATTGAACATATTTACTTTCTTTGACCAAGACTCCATATTCTTCAAGAATTGCAGCATTTGTTTTTTGGGCAAAGAGCAGATTTCAATAATTAACTTATATTACTTGCACACTGGCTCTTCTAGGAAATTTAGCATCTGTGTTC
Organism: Luscinia megarhynchos; assembly: GCA_034336665.1. Taxonomy (NCBI): domain Eukaryota; kingdom Metazoa; phylum Chordata; class Aves; order Passeriformes; family Muscicapidae; genus Luscinia; species Luscinia megarhynchos. The sequence goes on along the minus strand of CM067566.1, from coordinate 34,202,697 downwards.
TTCCTTTCTGTGTCACTACAGATAAGAGTAAAGCAATAGAAACTTTGTGTCTATACAGTTGAAATGGATTGAAATTTCATCTGAATTCTGTCTATATGGTAATCAAATTAGCTCATTAAATATTGTGTTTGCAGACAACGATATTTTGAAGAGCTTCTCAGCAAGCAGTTGAACAGAGCTATCAGGAGCAGAAGCAGGGTGAGCAATCACCTGGGAGCTTCACAGAAAGCAGAGCAGCCCCGAGGTGAGGGATGGATTAAGCCCACTGCCCGTGTGGCTCTGATGCCCTGCACCACCCACTGGTTGCAGAGCCCAGCAGCTCCAGGGCTTGGGCTCTTCCTGCTTTTGGGCAAACAGAGCCTGACAAATTGGGGATCACATTGATTTTCCTGCTCTGGTTCAGCAGCATGGTTCGAGGATCAGAGCACCCTACTTGCTTTTCACTGGACAGATGCATCTGTGAAATCTTCTCTTCAAGCGAACAGGAATCAAAAAATAAACTTATTTCTAACAACTTGTATATTCAACCAGCTAGGGATGGCATATACTAACATGTATTCTCAACTACTTTTTAATTCTGTAGGGAGAGAATAAGACCCCTAAAGCAGGAAATGTATCAATAATATAAAGAAGTAAAACTTTACAGGAATTTTGCAATTACTTCCATTGCAAAGATTCAAGGCTTCCAAATTAAACTTAATTTACCCTTACAAGAATTCTAATAATTTTAAAATCAGAAGTGTGTGATTAAAGTCACTACACAGTCTTAATTTGGTTCAAAAGTAATACCTAGTGAGAAAAAATTTATCTATATAATAAAAAAATATGCCATTAACCTGCTAAATCTAATCCAGAGTTTCAAACTTTAAAATGTATTTTTCATAACCATATGGTTATTGCCTTGTGCCACTATAAAGCTGGGATAAGGTTATTGCATGTAGCATCTTAATATATATTTTATCTGGGAGTTACATGCATAATTCATATTTATTAAAATCGTTTATTAATATGACCAAGGTGAGTCAGTTGACCCTGAAAATCACCATTTTAGGCTTTCTAACTGAAGCTAATAGGACAGTTCATCTAGTGCCCTTAATGCAGGCAGTGTTACATAGATCAGAGTTAGTGCATCAAGTATGCACTGAGATTCCTCTCTTCCTCTTACAGTCTGGCTTTCTCTAGAATTGCAGACCTGGTGCAGATAGTAAGGCTGAGACAGGAAAGTGAAGCCTTTCGTGGCAAGACATAACTTACTGTTGAGAAATATAATTGATTTCTGTAATTTTCCATATTTATATTTTTTACTTGTAAATGACTTTGGAAAATTGCCTGATTTTTCATTGAAGTTCAGAGTTTTACATTGAAAGTCTATTGATATGGATAAGCCACATTTTGTATTATATCAAAAGAACATGATTACGTATTCTTGAGTGTAACTCTGTAGATCAGTGACCAGATTCTTTGTCTACTGGTAAAAGAGAGCCTATAGAGCAAAAAATTAAGCCAGGAAGTCACAAAATAGATACTTATTTAATGAATATTTGGTGTTCCTCCCATATGAGCCAGTGCAGCTTATTCAGTGTGAGAGCACATTTTGAGACAGATGAAGCACTGAAAAACCTGTCATCATCCACCTTAGGCCAACTCACAGAGAAGATTCTCCTTTCCATTAAAACTTCTTGTTTCTTACTTGCTCTTTTGTTTCTGAACTTTGGAGGGCATCCCAGAGTTCAGAGTTGATATTAATCTAATCTTGGCATTATTATGAGGATAGAATATTTGACTGCTCTCATTCATAATTAATGACAAAGGTGTCCAAGAGGGCACTATGCTTAATTAATGATTCCTGTACTTTGAAGGCAAAGAAACTGCCTTTGAAAGGAAATGAGGCATCTAAAACTTCTAAAACCTGCCGTTGATAGGCCAGTAAGAATAGCTAAAAATTGTTAAATGCTGGATGCACAGCTAAATGGGGAATGCTATGGTTTGTGGCATCCCCTGAGTGACCAGACCTGATATTGGCAATAGCCCTGACTCTCTGCTGTAGATGGCTTTGTGAGGCTGCTCAGCTACCCTTTTCCCTTTTCCCCACATGAATCAGACTTTGCAGTCTCTGGAATCCCAATAAAAAGTACTATTGGAAGAGTGGAAAACTTTACTGTCATTATGAAAAATAAGAAGGATGTTGATGTGTTGGAGTCGAGAGGAGGGGCATGAAGATGAGGACTGGAGCACATCTCCAATGCAAATAGGCTGAGAGAGTTGGGCATGTTCACCTTGGAGAAGAGAAAGAGCCATAGAGCAGCTCTCCAGTAACTGAAAGGGGGCCAACAAGAGAGCTGGAGTGGGACTCTAGGGTGGCCAGGGGTAGAACAAGGGGCAAGAGAGTAGGTTTAGGATGGATATTAGAGAGAACTTGTTTACTGTAGGGCTATGAAGCACTGAAGCAGATTGCCTGGAGAAACTGTGGATGCCCCAATCTTGGAAGTGTTGAAGGATAGGCTGAATGGGGCTTTGAGCAACCTGATCTAGTGGATGGAATTCCTAGGAATGTCTGGTCTTGTTGGAAATAGCTGATATTTAAGGTCCCTTCTAACCCATAACCCATTCTACGGTTCTACGATTCCATGAAAATGAGCAACAAGATCTCATTTTTTTTCCCAACTGGTGAAGGATGCACCTGCTCATAAAAGATGAAAATCCAGAAGAGATAATTGAGACAGTGATTAGGATTAGTTACCAGTAGCCATATAAAGTAAAAAGAAGACATATTTGATTTACCCTAATAGATTTTGCCTTCTCAGCTACTTTGGTTATTTTCCAGCTACTTTATGATGCAGTGAAGCCAATAAAGCCTTTAGCAGAGTTGTACATATACCAAGTCTTGACACTTTAACATATACTGCTCATTGAAATAAGAGATACTGGCAAAAGCACTTTTTTGCAAATATAGTAAAAATCAGTAAGAGAGTTTTAGTGGCAAGGCTCTGCCAGTAAAATTAAATCAACTAAACACTTTAATGCTGACAAGTTTAGGAGCAGTGAATCCACCAGAAAAAATATGTAGACAAGAAGTTAGAGTTTGGGGAAGATGCAAAGTAGTATAGATTGTTGCAAATGGTCTTTATTTTGAGTTTGTTGTTTTGTTTTGTTTTGAGTTTTTCTTCACAGTAGCTCTTCTACTTAGAATGGTATGTAGCACTGGAACTGATGGAAAAAAACCTAAGTTTAAAGACTAGAACATAAAGTGCCTACTATATGTGAAGTGATAAAGTAAACTTCACATTAGAAGCTAAAAGACCTGGGGAATTAGCTTTTGAGTAGAACACGAAACTTTGCTTTGGTGCTGTGAATACAATAAAGGTTGGGAGCAAGTGGTTTGGAGGTTATAGGTATAGCAGTCTTTTCTGTATGTCTGTTCTGTATACATCTACCTTCTGAGCTGACACTGTGCAGACCCATTCATAATTCTTATCTGAAAAAGATGCTACTATTTAATGATAAGCAGTCAATGACATTTTCATCAAAATCAGCATTTCACTTAAAAAAATCTTGAGATGAAAACAAATGTAAACAGGCTGACACTTAGTAATAAAATAAGGTCCTCTGCAATTTCTCCCATGAATTAAATGTGCCCTACTTTTTTTAATGAGAAGTAATTTTGTCTGGGACCCACTCAACATGAATCTCATGAATTTGCATGAGTAGCCCCCGCGCTCACAAACCAGAAACAGGGGAAGGAGGCTGAGGGGCTGTCAGAAAGGCAGCCATAAGGCCCTGGAAAAAATTGAGTGGTGGAAGAAGGTTGTGAAACAAGTCTGAGATGTGAAGAGTGTATGCATCCTGTGCACTTCAGCTGTTCCAGGTCTAAAGAGTGCTGAAAGGCATGTGGCAGGTCAGTGTTGCATCTTTGTGTAAGGTGGATTTTAGCTGATGTAAATTGCTAACTCTTGACCTTTGTGCCCCACAGATTCCTTTTCAGTTCTTTCTGTCCATGCAAGGTACGGCTGTTGGTCACTGCTCTCAGTAATAAGGATAGGGCAGGCAATCAGGATTTGCAGGTTGAAAGCTCATTTGTTTTCCTCTCAAAAAAATACTTTTATCTCACCTAGTCCAGGAAACTTATATACAGCATTACTTATAGTGGATTTGTCTTTCATATCTCTCCAGGAACAGCAAAAAGACAACATGAGATCATCTGACGATGTTCTGCCTGGCAAAAATGAATCTCTGTGGAAGAAACCTACCAAAATTTCTCTTTATAGACCACTCCATACAAAACATGTCATCTAAATTGAACAAGAGTTCCCTGCAGATAATATAGCTCTGGATAATTGAGATCTGACACATACTGCATATCTCTAAAAATAATTTAATCACAGTCTGATCAAAGTTTCATAAATCAGATAGTGCTTTACATTTGCTCAAGGCTTATGATAGTTAATTATAACTTTGATTATACCTCCATGTTTTAAGCTTCTTTATGTGTCAGAAGGATTGCTCCTCTTATTAGAAGAAAGTATACTGTAGTTTACTTTTATTTTGCTTTGATGAATTGCCCCTAGAGGACAGGTACCGGTGCCTACTCATTTGGGGGCATATGTTCAGTAATGACATGCTGTGAGTAATTTTTTTTTTTTATTTTAACTGTGCGACATCATTTATAGACTGATTATGTGTGCTTAGTCAAAATATACACAAATAAGACAGCTGTGCTCTACTTTTGTTTTACCAAACCTAGCAAGTATTTTATTTGCAATAAAGAAACTGAAGGGCCATCAAAGTTGTATACAACCATCTGCTTCTGGAATTAGTTTCATATAAGGGATTTAAGTCTTGGTGATGTTCTTCTGTGCAGGAAATTGAAAATTTTTTCTGCCTTTTTTTTTTTTTTTTTTTTTTTAAGTAGGCAGTTGAGTATTAAATGTATTGTTAACAAGACATAGCTTACTCCCTTCTATCCTCATCTGAATTTGTGAACAATGCTCTTCCATATGACAAAGGCATACTAACAAGTTGAAAGTTTTGCATGAGAAATAAGTTGCTCCACTAGTGCTTAGAGAAGTTCTGACTTCCCAGTTACATAATAAGCTCCCTGCTGCATATGATACATAACATGTGATAACAATAGCACAAAACATAATGTTAGAGGCTGGTAGATGAGAGATCAGGTGTTAGCAAAAGTCAATGGAGCCAACTGTGATATCTGCTATATAAAAATATTGGTGCTGTGATACCAGCTCCAACTTGTTAGACTAACAGGAAAACCCATTAAAGCCCCATATATTATAACTTTTGAAACAGTCTTATGGGGGACAGTAAAATGGGAGTTACCACGGGGTTGTTGATTTTATGGTGAACAACATGATATTAGATGACGTTTCACTGCAGAGACTGAGATTCTTAAAGAGGCAATTAGGCTACTAACTCCAAATTAAGGATCACTGGCATGAAAAAAATCCCCTTTCAGCTGCTGCATTTCCATTGTGATGTCTAAAGTCCCTCAAGACTGAATTTTCTGCCAGGACATGTATAAAGCTGCTTAAATCTTTAATTACCTGGCTTTTGCTGTATCCTTAGCCTGCAGGGGATGTAAAAATAAGGCATTTTCTCATTTTATCTCTTTTGGACTGCCTGAGTCAGGAGTGTGATAAGAGTACATTGTGTGTGCACTTGTGATTTCATGTCTTAGAAGTCAATGACTAAGAAATAGAAAAAGAGCTGGGAAATCCTGTGAGGGAAAAGGAAGAATTGGGAGAGAGCAGTTATGCTTTTCTTCAAAGGCCAAAATTAGATGAGTTGTCTGGACCACAGGAGAGCCAAACCCCTGCTTTGAAGAAAAAACTTGAGCTTTACTGTACCCCCTTCTAGAATATCTTAAAAATAGTCAAATGGGTAGCCTGCCAAAAACCTCTCTTTCAAGATTTTAATCGATGTTGCTTTATATTGTATAAAGTGCATACAAAATTTTTATGCTGAGCTTTGAAAAACTATTATAATTCATTAGCCAGAGAAGTGAGACAATGCTGCAAAACAATTAGTTGTTAGTTGAGGTGTTGAATGAGTTATTCTAAAGTCAAGTATTTCTTTCAGTGACTGCAGAGCACAAACAGAAATATCTTCAACAGAAAAGACTCAATAGGACATTCACATTGTGGGATCATGTACCCCAGGATAATGAGGCCTTTGGATGGGGAAAGAAAAGACTTTGTCCTGCCTTTCTGAATGATCCTCTGTTCTAAAATAGATGGGAGTATTTCACATAATTTTGCAAATATTCTCATTGGTCAAGACATTTTTATTTTTTTAGTATTGTTGCAACCCTTTTTGATATCTCAGGTTTGGGATTGTTCTGGGTGTTTCAATCCAACTGGATATAAACATCTTTGTCTCTCCACCTGCTCTGTTTTAGCTCATAGGACCCCACTTGTGAATCTCACTGCTGCAGTGTTTCTAAACCTCCCAATTATTGGCTTAGATGACTTTTATTTTAACAAAATGACAGTTTGTGCTGTATAGCCAGTTTCTTTGTCAGTAAATCCAATTACAGTAAGACTAATTGTCCCCAGGGCTTGGCCCATATCCTGCACTTTGGACTGACAACTTTCCTACCATCTGTAGCAATATGTTCCGTGAGGGTACCTTTTTTCTGCACAGCCATAAAACTCAGTTTCTCTTCTCAGTCCTCTGCAAACAGTCCTCTTATAATTAGCCACAATGTCTTTGTAGTTTTTTCCACAATCTTATGCAGGTCTTTTATCCATCAATTTATGTCTGTGTACTTCTTCTTGCTATGTGTCTAATGAGTGCTCGCAGTAGGACTAAATTTCTCAATTAGTTTTGGCACCAGGTCCAAGATCTATCTCATATACTTTCTACAATTATACACTTTTGTTCCAGAGAACCCTTATTAGTTATCAGGCCTCTTCTTTAGATGAAACTTTTTCCTGTCCTGCTTTCTCTATAACTAACTGTAAACAAAGGGATTGGATGGGATAGTGGGAAACTGGGTTCAAATTGATTGACTGAAATGTAATTTCCTAGCTTGTCTTTGCTTCCAACAGACTCTATAACTCCTCAAGCAGCTTTTCTGAAGTCTTTGCTTTTTACAGTGGTCTGGAAGCCTTTTGCTTGCCAAGAACTCCAAAATACTTTCAGTTCCCAAATTGCTGCTCTATTGCACCTTTTTGTACTTCTACTACATGAAGTTTTCTACAGTTTCTCTAACCATGAAAAGATAAGCACATGGCTCAACCTGAAGGCTACTCTTTTCTCTTTTCAAGATGGGAAATATCTTGGGAAATTCATATCTTTATCTTCCTTTATCTGGCATTTTACCATTATTCTCAAAGCAAAGCTGTATCTTAGCAATTATATATTACAAATACCACAAACCTCCATAAATCTTTGCCGTTTCAGCCACTCTTAAAATTCAATCATGACACACTAATATATAGCCTCATATAATCTACCCAACATACATGAAAGCTTTTTCACATTCTTCAATACATCTTTGTCACCATAAAATAGTTCTTAATTGTTTCCTGGTTTCTGACAACATTCAACCATTCTTCTCATAATTTCTAGTACTGAATAAACACCATTATATTAAAAAAAATGACTGATGAGTATCAGAAATTTCTTTCACATCATATGCAAATAATTTATGGGTTTAAGCTTCTAGCTTTCATCATGCTTTTTCGTGTTCCTTCTAATGTGAATTCCTTCTTTCTTGTTCACTTTCTGATGCAGCTAGAAGCTCTACTTTTACTTTAGTACTATATATTAAAAAAAAAAAAAAAAGATTAGTCATCATATCCCCAGTCTTGTCAAATGAGCGGAAAAATATCCAAAGATAATTTCCAAATAATGCTGATTCTCTGTCTTTAGCTTTGCTGATTATCTCAATGGCTCAGATTCCAAACTATCACAGTAGGAAGTTTCAATTCTTTTCTTGCTCAGATATATTATTACTGACTTGTCACTTTCTCCTTTATTCTCAGGTTTTTTTACTTCAGCCACTGGATCTTCCTGCTGATGTCCTTTTGATGGCTGATTTATTTATTTCACACAACATTCTCTGATACTGCTTTATAGTCATGACTGCACCCTGGGGTGAATCTTGCTAAATTATTACTTCTTAGCAGTCTTCCTTTCAGGTAATATATCAACAGTTTAACAGCCTAAGTACTTCACAACACAGAAAATATCCTTCTGTTATTTTGCTTAGCACAAAAATATTTAAAAAAAATTTTTTTGAAATATTTCTGTAACAGATTTCCTGCTATAGAAGCTTTTCATGTTGTACATCATCAAAACAGAACCAGATAATTCTTAAACTTTTATGTGTTTACTTTTGCACCATCTTTTTTTTTTTAATAAGCTGTAAAATCTTTCCTCTTGCCTTTTTTATTCTGTGAGTCATCATAGTCTGTGTCTGACACTTTTAATGATAGGACTCACTGTAAAATGATGAAGTTGTAACAACATAGAGCAGCTGTGGGTGCATCTGTTGAAAAAGATGACTTGTAGACAGATATTTATAGAAATAGGAGAGTGTTGGTCAATAAATGTGTTTTTATCTCAAAACTATGTGGAATGCCATTACTATTTCTTGTCAATTGATATGGTCAAGAATGAGACAGCAATATTAGATATTTTCAGAGCTAGATTTTAAAACATTTATTGTTTGGCCACAATAGATTCAAACTGAAATTTTATAAACATTAGAAAAGGCAACAGTAAAAAAGGAGTATCAACTCAATTTTCCTAGGATTGTGAGAATGTTTATTTCAAAATTACAAATATTATTTTGATGTTTCTATTCTGTGAAAAGTTGTTGGAAAGTAAGTTTTTAAAATCCACGACACATTCCTCTTTTTAACATGAATATTTTAAGAAGAAACAGTGCTATTTCTAGTGTTTCAGAATGGTCTGTGATTGTTTTAATGAAAAAAGAAATAGATTTTGTAAATACCGGTGTCTTTACTTTTAGAACTCTCTTATAAGATATAGTCTTGCTTATGCAGTCTCTCAGCTGTCAAAATATTGAAGCAATTCCTCCTCCACTTGTTGAACACTAGTTATAATCTACATCCAGAAGAATATCCAAATCATAAAGATTCCACCTTGGTTGAACAGTAAGGAATTTTTATTTGAATTATTGTACTGTTGGTGGGTGAGTCTCTAAATGAGCCTTAGCACCAGGTTAATAGTTAATTCGGTGAACTGATTGTTCTGCAAAAGAAACAGCATTTTCTTGACAAACGAAAAGGTAAACGTAGACAATTTGAACAAATTGTCATTATCTACTGCTATGTACCTCTGTGTATAAGGGAATGATTATTTTTAATGACTTTTCTACTTCTCAGTGATTATTTAGATATTATTTAGTCATGTTTCCTCATAGCACACTGCAAATTATATCCTTCCACAATGATGGCATTATAATTAAGAAAAGAAGTCACATTAATATTATCCTTTGTATATTTTGACAAAGAACAATTAAAAAACTTTCTGTGGGGAACAATAAAAGAAATGAAAGAAAATGTCCTAGCAAATATTTCCCTTTTGGTATCCCCTGTTAATATTTTTATGAGTCTCTTAAGCTTATCTAAGAGATTTTTAATGCAGCAGGGTATGTTATTAGGTTTGTATTTTTTCCTCACTATCATACATTTCAGTCTTTATCACAGTGGGAACATTAAAATAACAGACCGCAATGCATTAGCATCATAAAGAAAATGTAATAAATGGCTTTATAACTGTAGTAAAAGTTGCATGAGCACCAGCAGCTGTAACAGAGATGTTGCTACAGCAGCATTTTATGACCTAATAGCACTCAGTGGGCTGATAATACTATGTGTGTGTGTGTAATGCCAGCAGCTTCCCAGGCCTAGATTTCAATTCAGATAAATAATTGAAAGCACTGTTAGACTTTTCCATAAAATGTTTAATAAGAGATCAAATCCTTCCTCCCTGTAGTGGAAAATTAAATAGTTTTTACAGGGATGTTTTATGATGAAACTCTGTTAGGAAGAGAAGGTATTGTATTATTTTTTTTTAAATGTGGTTACTAGAACTAAAATATGTTTGAAGGAGCTCTTGGTTGTTTTGTCTCCTCAACAGAGATGAAATGCCAAATGTGTTCTTGGTGAGTGAATGTGAAGATCATCCAATGTACAATCTGCAAGATCACAATACCATTTAAAGCATACAAAACACATGATATTCTGTGAGGTTTTGCTTTTGTTGTTTGTTTGTCTTAAGAGGATTTTGGAATTTCTTAATTTTCTCTGTTCCTTATGGGAATTGCTTATTTTATATAAGGTGAAAGAAAGAGTGGGAAGTATGTAAATTAAATTAACTACTGTATTGAATACTTTTATTTGGCACAATAACCTGCTCTTTCTGTACCACTGTTCTGAATACTTAGGCAACAGATAACACAAGATTACTTTTGTCAAAGTGCTCCTTCTGGGACTTTCTTGCTTCCTTTCAATGATCTTAAATCATCTTTCAAAATGACTAAACTGGAGCAACTTTGAAACTGTCAATATTCTGAGGTGTCACTTGTTTCTCACTTGGAAAGTTTCTTTATCCTTTGTATTTTGCAAAAGTTAAAATGGGTGGTAAAACATAAGTCCTCCAAATACTATTGCTTTTACTCACGTTCCATCATTCTCATAAAAAAAAAATCTTATGGTTTATAACAATGAACTTTATCAGCATAAAATTAGGTTTCTTTGAAACTACTTTATATTTGGACCGTGGGAAGGCTGAAAATACTCAGAGAGAGGATAATGCCTCATGAAGCAGAGAGCAGATAGAAAGAAGGACCAGAGGAGATTTGGAGGTAAAAGAGAAGAGAGTTGAAACATACATTGAATTCTTTTTGAAAGTATTGCTTTAATATGTTTCTGAATTTTTATATTATGAATGTTATGACAGATCACCTAGATCCTCTGAAAGGACTTCTTTATTATTTTAAATCTAAATGAATTAATACAGTAATAAAAAAGGATGGAAATATAAGTTTTAAAAATTTATCTCTGTGTAATGAAAATTCCACAGAATTATTTTTGGAGGGGTTTAATACAGCGTTTAGTGGGGCAAGGTAATTCCCTTCTCTTAATCAAATATAAGTAGGTAGGAGCTGATATCATTACTGGCAAGTCAACTGAAAATATTTTAGTGAGACATTCAACCTTCAAAAAGGTTGAGACAAAATTTAAGCTACATATTTACCTTTTACTGTTTTCTCTTTTCAAAATTGTGAATCTAATTTGGCGAGAAAAAAATGAATGCTATGGCAACTTGCAATTGTGTTTAATAGCAACATTAGATGAACAGTCAAGCTGTGATTTAGTTGAGTTTCTTTTAATAGAAAAGCATCTTCTGTTGCTGACAGGCTCTATGAACCACACTTGATGAGAAGAAAGAGCCCTATTCCAGTTAAATTTTGTTTCTCTTGCAAGGAGTTTATTTCAGCTACATCTCTGCAACAGTACAACTTTTTTAGGATTACCTAAAAAGTCAAAGACATCTCTACACTTCAAAGGCTTTCCAGCACTTAACCATGTTCAAAACCATTTGTTACTTATGTAAAATGGAAACTAAGACACACAACCAGCTTGACCCTGTCACTCTCTCCTGAGACAAAAAACCTCTTCTGCAATTGTTGCTTTTTAAAATAATCGATAGGCTAATTTATAGGTAAATGGAAAAAAAATATTCACTTTTTCTATCAAAAAAGTGGGAGGTCCTGCTACATAACAGAGGTAATAAAATGTGAAAGACTGGAACATGCAAATGAATTCTAATGATAAGGTAACACAAACCTATAATTTCTGCTGACTGAACTGTAAAAACTGAACACTAAATATTCATATTTCTCCAGCTAATTAGATTGAATGAACATAGGTTTCACAATTGAAACCAGGTATTTAAATTAAAATTTAGAACATTTTAATTATAATGGTTGAAAGGATTTACCAAGGACATGGTAAGAGGTCTGTTATCCAGATTAGGGTTCTCAAGTTTTGCAACAAATCCTCAAAAGAAGTTTATCTTATTTCAATGGTTACATATGTAAATATTACCAGTGGAGTTTACTCACATGTCATTAAAAAAATATTCTAATGTTTTCTCGGAGAACTAAAAGATCTACCCTAACTAAAGGCATAAACTGAAAAACACTTAATGACCTTGGGAAAACCCCACATAATTAGTAGCTTACTACTGCTTACTTGCTCGCATCCATTTTTTTCCCCACTTCCTGGATTATTTTGAGTCTGACCCTGACCACAATATATGAAGGCAGTGCTATCATGCTTTTTTTCATTTTTTAAAATATATTTGCTGTTAAGGTTAAATTTTCTTGAGCTCTGCACAGCATTTCATATCATTAACCATTGCTAGCTTTACATAGGTAATTTCATTGTAAACATAATCTTAATGAAGCAGAAATGAATGGTCTTCCTTGAACTTTCTTTGTACCCTCTCAGATGAGTTGTCTTTCTGTCTCTTGACAGCTTGTACACCATGACACAAAACTGATACTTGCCTTCACCTATTTTCCTTCTGAAACTTGGTTCCTCTCTTCTTTTTCAGAGCTTGACTGTAAATCAAGGTGTTGTAGCAGCAGCTCACACCTTGTGGGTTTGGAAACAGAGAAAGTGGTGGGGAAGTCTCAGAAGAGATTCTTTTAAAGCTAGTTGACTGTATGAGAGAGAATAAACAGATCCTGATAAGAGAATGAAGTGTCCACAGAAAATATTTTACATCCTCAAAAAAGTGCTTAATACACATCTCTCTCTCAGCCTTAGTCTCTACTAACAGAGACAAATGAAACTACAGCCATCAAAAATATATGGAGGAACACTAGCACTCATTATTTCACTCAGTTGTGCTCCAAACCCTAATTTTCCTACCAGCAGCAGATTTTGATTTACAAAGATCTTTATGGTTACCATCTTGGTTTCCTTAGAAACCACCTTAGACTCACTCTCCATTTTTTTATAGGAAAAAGGCCAAATCACCTGAGGTTTTTTTTGGAGCCTGGATGTGGTCTCTGAAGGTACTGGTGGCAGAGCTGTTTTGATGGGCAGGCATTACATCAGGTAATTTTTTATATATTTTTTTAGATAGATTCATTTTAATGAAGGTTCAAGCACGCTTTGGCATAAATCTCTCTCTATAAGTGGGTTTTACCCAATCAGGCTGTTCATAGAACTGATGAAGTGCAATTTTTTCACAATGACTGATGCATTGTATGTATTTATACTGGTCCATCTGCCCCAGAGTAACTTTATCAATTTTTCTATTTTCATTTGTACTTGATGAGTTTTTATATTTTATTTCGTTGTTGCTGACTCTTCATTTTAAAAAAAAAATATTTTCTATGGCAGGGTTCAAGTGTCAAGGCCTACAATGTTTGCATATTTGTAAATAGTCAGGAAAAAAAGAAAATGACCAGCTGTGCCAATGCTAATGAACTGCAATAAAAGACTCTGTGGAACTGCTGGTGTATTCATGGTACTGAGACAATAAAATGACAGATGACATTTAGTGTCCAGAGACAAAAATGAAATCTGTGGAAATATTGTTTTAGGGAAGGGCTGTGCACTCAGAAAAAATATTTGTCAGTTTCATTTTTCTGTTCTGTAACAAGATCAATTTGTTGCTGGGTGACATGTAACAAAGCAAAAGGTAGCATTTACAAGGAGTGGGATAGAAAATGTTATTATGGTCAAAATACTGTGCATTACTTTGCAATTACTGCTCATCTTGGACCTATAAGCATACTGTTCCTGGAATGATAGAGCTAGAAAAGATACAGAGGGAGATGATGGAGGTGAATGAAAGATGCAGAGAGGTTACATACCGTGGTGAAATATTCAGGGATCTTCAGTCTGGAAAATAAATTACAAAATGAGATATTCTGGAAATCTATACATCATGAGCAATATAGAGAGAATTATTAGAAACGATTGTGTTTTTTTTTTTTTAATTTGAGAAAGAAGGGTACAAACTGAAATGATCAGACACCAGAATCAAAGGAACATAAGGAAGTACTCCCCATTGTGCATAGATAAGGTGCAGTGATAGCCAGCTGCAAAGTGTTGCAACTCTGACATGAGACACTGCAGATGCTAAATAAATATGGGTTCAAAAAATCAGTAAGGCCAAGTCATTTAAGGAAAATAATTTAAGACTCTAAAAACACTAGACAGCCACATCCACCCCAGGAAACACAGACTGCTCTAAGCTGGGAGGACATAGTGGGAAGTATCTCTGGATATGTTCCTTGTTTGTATATCTTCTTTAGGTGTCTCTGTGAGTTAGCATCAAATAAAGAATATCCTGAACTTTTCATCTAAACACTATGCCCAATCTGATCATCATACATTCATATTAATGTTGTGCTCTATTGTGTGTGACTTTAAGGCTGTTTAATGTCCTTCCTTCCTTCCCTCCCTCTTGAAAAAGTAGACAATCTGTGTGAAATTCCAAAACACATTTTTAAAGAGAATGGTGCAGCTTCAATTTGTTTTGTCTTGTGTGTTTTTCCTTCTTGCAACAAAGATTTTTGTTTTACTCTAAAATTATATTTTTGTCTATGATTACTATTCAGACAGATGCTAGTTTACTCTGGCAGGAAAAAAAAAAAAGGACACATTAATGTGTCATCTATTTTGTCTAAAACCTGCTAAATTAATTGAGAACTACCATCACTGAAGCAGAAAATAAGGTTGAATTTGAGTAATGAATGATGCCTGGCTAATGATACTAAACACCATTAGGGCAAGAGAGACACTTTTTTTCTCAACATAGGCTGATTGAGGAGGGGGTTGGAGTTGGCAGGAGGATGCAAGACTAAGTGAGAAGAATCTGTTATTCACTGCAGAGAGCAAACATTAAATTTGAGAAAGAAGTTAGAAGCAAGAGAATCAAAAGAGGTCAGAGGTAGAAAATAAAGAAGAACAAAACTAGGTGAAAATTGAGAATTTGACACAAATGTTTGGCATTGTAAAAAGCATAGCATTATGCCAGCTGTGTTTTCTAACTCTCAATTTTCCTGTGTTTAGGATGTATATTGACCACATACAAATCAGGATTCTGGTCAAAATCCCAGTCTGAAGAATGGGACAACATCAGAAAGTCAATGTTATGCATCCTTTTTTTTTCTTATCATTCACTGGATGGTGGGAAAATCTTGCAATAGTTCAAGACTGGAAGCTTTGGAATAAATGTAAAATAACAGAACTGACTTTTTCAAGTGTCTTGTTTGCCTACAGTAGGTGTTTCAGTTGGACAAAATTATTCTTTGCTATGATGAGACACAACCTTTTTCAGCTGTTCTATGCAGTGTGACTGAGATGACAAAAATGAAATATTCTAGTTTGCTTAACTTCTGTACACCATCCTTTCAATTTTTAAACTTTTAAGTCACTCATTTCAATGTTTTTCTGAATCTAAAAGGCTGATGAAAAGATCAGCTGCGTATTTGACAAATTAACTGCCTTTATGACATTACTTTTCTTCTTTATTTTTTTCCCTGAAGAGTCTGAAGTCTTTAAAAGCAGGCTTGAATTGCCATATCCAGAATGATCTAGAAGCTGATGTAAAATAAAAGAGTTTTCTTCCTAATTAGTGTCAGAAAAATGACCCAAATTTTAGACAGTAGTGTCTGCTACTGTATTCCTCCTGATCTCCCCCTAAGGAGGCACTGAAAACTCTGTGGGCTTTTATCATGTAGGACCAATATTGTTCCAGTACCTTGTGCACCTAACGAGTTAGCATCACAGATGTTTTCATTTCAAACCTGATGCAGCCACAGCATAGAAATATTTGAGTACTTGCTCCCTCTTTGGCATGAAATTAGGAGGTTATTTTTGAGTCTCATTAGTTAGCTTAGCACTGCAGAGACTGACAAGGCTGCAAATGCTGCTTGGGTGACTGTAACTGGGCTGACCTTGCTCTCACTGGTGTGTAGCACTGCATGCTCTGCAGACAGGAAGGTCTTTCACACTGCAGCACAGAGAGCCTCACAGGACTCCTTCCCTGTGATCTCTTGATCAACTTGTCTGTACATTTGGGTGCAAGATGGAGATTGTGGAATGGCATAGGTGGACTGCAGATTTGTTAAGACAGCAGTCCATGACTTGTGCTGATTTGATTTAAATCCTGTTCACACTAATGAGCGAGCTAGCTGCAGCAATATTACATTAAATTTATAATGCATATTATATTTGTGCATAGGACCTGACTAAATATATTAATTCTTAGCTTCTGAGTGTTCTTGCTTTCAGTTAGCTAAATCTTTTAAATATTGGAAACATCCAAAAAAGGATGCAAATTATTGTTTTAAGATGCTTCTTCTCCCTTCCATGGATTTTACTCTAGAATTATTAATGAAACTACTACAGAAATTACTTTTATTTTACATTTGTAAGAATAGTGGGATTAAAATAACTACCACAACTTTCACTGACGTAAGGTCCATGTGCTTGACCTGCTTTTTGCATAATTTTCTTTCCTTATCTATAGAACAAAAAAAGACTATGTAAGTGCCTAATAACTAATATACTGTTTTATAAACATCCTAGAAAGCAAGTAAAAGGAATTCATATTTGGCATTTTGCTGAAGTAAACAGCACCAATGCGAAGATGATGTAAAGTCTGGGAACTATTAGGCTCATACATAAGGACTGATAGGAATTTAACTACCCAAAAAAAATGAAACATGGCTTAACATGTATAGCCTACATTGACTTTCCAGGGTAATGAATCTAATTATTTTTTCCTGTAGGTGTTTTCACTTTAGGACAACCTTCCAACTTTTTTTCCTTTCCCTTGCTAGATAGTATTACAAAAATTTTAGCTATGCTTTTGTCTCATAATATCTTACTAATTTCATTCAGCACCAGAGAATGGGAAAGCATCTTTGTGTATTTCTCACTTTAGTCGTTCATATTTTATTGTGAACAAGACAGGAGGTGTTGAAAAACACTGTTATAGCACTGAGTTATCATTCAAAACAGGAGTGTATTATTGGCTTGGGAAAGCAGTCTTGGATGACAGGATGTCTGTTCTCTTTAAGTCCAAAATTAAGCTGTTGGCAAAAAGTTAACAAAGCCCACAAGAATTTTTGAAGCAGAATTGTTTATGCTTTGTAAAGTCCTTTATATACCAAATGCTCATTAAGATAAAATGATAGCACCTGCAACTCACTGAACACAATTTACATTTTTACTTCACATATTTCTTGTTTGGTTTCAGTTTCATCCTAATTAAAACATGGGCCAATATCCATGAGTATGGGCTTGGAGGGCAGTGATGCAGAGCAATGAGCTGGAGGCCACTGGTGCGTGGCATGAAGCTGGGGTACCGATGTGAGACATAAGTAAGGCAGTTTTATGGAGTAGCCTAGAGAGGCTCCAGGGAAAAATGATATGCTAGAAAATGTTACTGAAGTCCTGTAGTCTAAAAATTACTAGAGGAAGACAGATGGATGGGATGACCGATAAAGGACAGAAATTTGTAAAATGGCTGAT
The DNA here is from genome assembly GCA_034336665.1 of Luscinia megarhynchos. Classification (NCBI taxonomy): domain Eukaryota; kingdom Metazoa; phylum Chordata; class Aves; order Passeriformes; family Muscicapidae; genus Luscinia; species Luscinia megarhynchos. Next base: position 34,185,139 of record CM067566.1, on the reverse strand, counting down.
TTGAGAGAACTGGTAGGCTGAGGGTATCAGGAAAAAAAATCAAAACATGGAAGCCCAGCAGAACAAAAGGCAAGTGTTAGGAATCACTGAAGTATGGAAAAGGCAAGCTTTCCAAAAGCCTGATTAGCAGAGCACAGTCATTCCTTTGACTGAGAGGGTCAGCCAAAGCAAACTTTGAAACTTAAATATCACACAGGGTAGCCAAGAGGTCAAAACACCCATTCTGTGTCAGGTCAGAAATGACAGACCATAGAGAAAGAATTGCACCCTTATTTCCATGAGCAGCTGTAGTGTGGTGCAAATGGCAGATCTCACTCTGTTGCACACAGGTGAAGGTGAAGGGGGTGGCCTGAGAAGAAGAGGAGGCTCAGCCTGAGCAGGTCTGTGTGCTGTGCAGAGGGGCCCTGCCCTTTTGGAGGTCGTGGTGCTGCAGAGAACACTGTGCCAAGTACCCTTCTGCATTCAGCCCAGCATCTGTGCCAAGAAACTCAATAAATTAGCCTGTAAGGAGCTGCATGCTGCTCCAGCTACTCTGCTGAGAATGCCTGAACTATTTAATTTGCATATACCTTCACTTACATGTAGTTCAGGGATGGCTACCTTGCACTGAAAGCTGTTGTACATATTTACTTATAAAAGAATAATAGGGGCATTTTAGTTACATCCTGGATTTTTTTTGTATCAGCCAAAACTGTATTTGGAACTCAGGAAACTGATAAGAAGTTAATATTCATTCCAACATATTGGTAGAAGCAGATTCTTAACTGAGTAACTGCATGAGCTTTTCCTATTATCCTACCAATTTTCCTGTGTTTGTCACATTATTAGAGTTTATGCTTGAAATTAGATTGTTGTGCCTTAGGAAAATAGTCCTTTGTATTTTTAAAGTATTTATCAGTTTTGAGGATGTTTCCCTGATGCTAATTTTTAAATCCTGTAATGCCAGAAAATAACCATAGGAAAAACCCTCACAAAACCCAGACTAAATAATGGTGAAAATAATTTGGAACAGGTACTCTAAATCAGTATTTGTCTCTCATTTCCTGATTCTGTTCTTATAAACATATCCATTAAAATATTTTATAAAATTTACTTCATGTCAAATTTTAAATTTTGGCTTTGGACTATAGTATATATTAAAAATGTCTAGTTAGGCACATAAAATTTCTAAAAGGCAAAGGCTCCTTGTCTGCAGAAGAATGAATCAAAGTTAGTGAAAAGCTTACTGTTTTATATTATATGTGACTTCTCTTTCCCTCTAATATGTGTATGCATGTTTTCTTTATACTTGTATTTATGGTATGTTGGGAAACAAACCAGGGACCAGAGCTTTCTCTTGATTAATAGTGTTCTGGAAAGGGCTTTGAGAGAGGCTGAAATCGAATTAGGATCCAAACTTATAATTCAATGCTATGATAATCTATAAAATAAGAAACACGATTAAATCAACAGGAAATGAAGAAGGCTGCAGTTAGCCAAGCAACCATCACTCAGCACAGAAGCTAAGTGATCCTTGAGCCGGATGAATCAATCCAGCCTGCCAAGGTCAATGGTTGCCATACTCGAGGAAATATGAACACATGTAGTCGGAGCCTCGCAATAAAACGAGCCATGCTGCCATCTTTTGTTAATAGCAGCTTTATCTGATTAAAGGGCTGAAGGCAGCCCTTGTATCAGCAAATTTGCACTAGCATTTGGAGCAAATTGACTGACAAGAGATGATCCAAGGAAGAGTTATGAAGTAGCAATGCTGCAGTACAGTCATACACTATTAAGCTGAGCAGAGGTACTGCAGACAGTAGATTTTACTATCTCCCTACAGCTGGTAGAGGTTTAAATAGCTGCATTTAGTATAAAAGGGGTTTGTATGCTACTTTATTTTCTGATGAGTAAGGCACAAAGCTGAGAAACAAAAACACGAACTTGGACTTTTAAATATTTTTCCAGCAGAATCTGAATAGAAATATTCTTCTTTTCAGTCTAGTGCATTATCTCTCATAACTTATAGCCTCTTTTGCCTTTCAGCCTGAATAAGTTCTGTCCCTCTCACATCTATTTCACAAAATAGGATTTGCATAATGAACAATTTTGCAGAGATTCAAAACATAAATTAGGTTTTTCTGACACGGCAGTGAAAGAAATTTGAAAAGATTTGATCTTTGTGACTGTCAGAGTCAGCAGGGGTGAAAGTTAACTTGTGTAGAAAGCATAGCAATCATACTTTTCATTAGAACCTGCATATTTTCTCATTGATCATTCTCAGTGCATCATGCAGATGGAAGACCAATCTCAAACATGACCCTTTATAATAATTCCCTTACATGAGCATAATAATTCTCTGCTTTTCCAGTTACAGTATAAGATCTTAACACTGACTTCACTCATTTCTGTAGTCAAAGACACTTAGTTACTGAAACACCTAGTAGTGATAATAAGCACTGACAGGAATTACAGAAGTGCCTTTGGCCATTAAGAGCTCTCCTTCTTGATTGAAATTTTGGATTCTGGCATGGTTATATGAAAGAGGATGGAAGAGAGACTGCTTTAAGGATAGTGATAAGAAATTGCAAGGTTTGCTGTAACAAATTAAATGGAAACTCTTCCTGAATGCCAGCACCTGCCTTTGGTAAAAACAATAGCACTTGAAGCACACTTCTGAGTGCTTTTTCAGAAGCATTATCATACTTGGGTGTGTGCCTCTCTGAAGGCGAGGACAAGGAGATGAGACTTGCAAGAGATAACAGTGAGTTAGTGAAGAGTGGAGTGTGGTTCTGAGAAGAGAGAGAACATTTGATCTTAATACTGGATAAAAGTGGGCTGAAGTTTCTGAAGAAAATTTCCTCTTCTATTGGGTTCCTTTTACAATTAGGAAACTTTCAGGTTCTCTACAAATAAATAGGAACGTGAAAAAAATATATTCAATATTATTTTTCCCTTTGCAAAGATACAGCTTGCAAGGCCTAGAACTTCAAATAATAGGTGAAAAAGGGATGTTACTTGAGGAACTTTACATTGATGAGCACTGATGAGCAAGTTCTCCTAACAACCAAGAGAGTGTGAAACAGTAATATTTTTTTGAAGGATTTATAGTGTTCCAAAGCATCATGAGACCTGTGATCCAGAGAAGCTTGTACTGCTTTATAGACAGCATACACCCATAGGACTCATTACCAACACCAGGTAGGTAGTAGGTTAGCCTTGCTGTAGTAAGTTAGGTGATTTGCCTGTCCAGCTAGTTGGGCAGCCTTTCAAATGGAAACTCATGGCTGCAAGTGCAAAAAAATTAGCAAAATTGGTGGGTTTTTTTTTCAGGTTTCTTTTGAGATTGTTAGAAGCATGTAAACTTTAGATGCCATGAGAGATTAAACACTACCTGTTTAGCAATGGCTGAAAGAATCTGGGAAACTACTCATCCCAGGAGAAAAATTTGTCACAACTGGATTTTTTACCAGCCCTAAGAAAGACAAGAAGCAAATCTGTGCTTCAGCCAAAGGTGAAGCTGCATTACAATTAGAGCCAAACATTAATCCATTTAGCATGAGCAGTAATATAAATGAAGGTGTGGTACATGTGCCTGGATCTGGCTGCTGCAGCACAGAAATCTGTCAGCCTGTCGGGTTGGTGGTGGCTGTCAAGGCCAGTGCACAGATGCTATGTGTCACCTGTGCAGGCCAAGTGGCTGCAGTGAAGGCATGCACAGAATGATTTTTCCAAGTGCTTTAGTGTGTGCTGAGACTGGGAGGCCTCGGTGAAAAAAGCTATGTCTCCTTACACCTTATGAAAACAGAAAAGTGGTTCCTAAAGTATCATTTTAGCAACATTAATAGCTCTGACAGAGAGTGTTTCTTACGTTTGTTGGACTGAAATCTTTCTCTTTTTACCCACTGATTTGTGGGTAAAATACATTACTGTGTATCCCTTTAACTGTCCTGTCTTTATGCTTTAAGATCTTTCTCTAACCTAGGGTATTCAGTGAGCCACTTTTAAATATTTCTTCAGACTAATACTGTTGTAGCTGCTTTGGATCTACAGGACTCCTTAACAACATGCAGATGGTTCTCAGAATAATTAACATATCTGTGTTGCCTCTGCAGCTCAAGTAGCAGGCAGCAGCATTTGCTGAGAACATTGGTGCCAAAGGTTGGTGGTGGCCTTTTTTCTGGGGCAGTTTTCTTTGTAACAAGAATACAAAAATGAACAAAATCAACCTCCTCTCTTCACATTTATTGATAGTGGTGGCTTTCTTCATTATTGTCAGATAATTGTCTTTACCTTTTATCTGATAATGTGTAGTTAAGCACCCATGTTTCTGCTTCAGTGAAAACTTTGCATTTAATCTATTTTATCACCAACATAAAGAAATCACCTTCTGAAGATTTTGTGGAACAAGAAGCTAACTCTCAATTACCTTCATGTCTCTGATAGTCCTGGAGCGTCTGTCACCCACAAGTTTTAGACATAACTATTCTACAATGAGTTACTTGAGAAAACATAATCTTAACTGATATGTTGCATAAAAGGACAAAGAAAACTCAGCAAAAGAGAGAAAGCTGCTGAATTCACCACAAAAAAAAGAAATTCCCAAAAACAGGCTATATACATCACACAAGGAATTTTATAATCTAAACAAGGTGTGGATAGGTAAGCCAAGATAGACTTATCAAGAAATTATTTCTATTTTGCACAGTTAATATTTTTCTCTTGCTAAAAGTTTCAGAACTGGAATTGTCATTGTATCTGCAACAAAGGTATATTTGTGATGCTAGTCAAGCTCTTCTCCCATTTTTCTACCAGTATCTTGAGTTTTTTTGTACATCCTTAATTCTTAAAAACAATATGAAAATGGAAGAAAAATATATACACGTTAAATTTATGGGATTGTGGTTAAAATAGTAGTTTGTTCTGAATAGTCTTATCATAAAATTCTTTGAAAGAGAGAGATTTTAGGGAGAATGATTGAAAATTTAATCAAAAAAGGAAATTTAATGCTGGAACAACAGTTGTGGAGAGGATAGAAATCACTGTAACCTTGATTGAAAAATGAAATTTCACAAGTAGGCAGTAGATGTTTTATGTGAAAGAGGACCCAGTTACCACTTTAATTGTACAAATCTTCCATGGAAAGACTTGAGCCAGCCTACTGGGTATTTTCTGTTACTTAAATGCATGTCAGATATATTATATCCGAGTAAAAAGATATGTCTGCAGGCAGAAGAAATTGCCTTTTCATCATGAAGAGATGAATATGTTTGATTATGGATAGGTATGGCTAATTAATGTAGCTATACAGTCCAAAGCAGTAGTATTTTAAGTACTTTGTTGAAATCTGAAATTTGAAATACTACACAAAGTTGTTTGGAATGGAATTACCTTTACATCATTTTAACAGCTGATGTTTAAGATAAAGTTATTAAAAGTGACATTAAGTGAAAATTAATCATAACAGACCAAATAACACATTGGAATTCTTTATGCTCTCCTGGAAGATATATATGTTCATCATTGCTCCTTTTAATAATAGAAACAGGAACAAAAATAGAAAGTTACACCATTTTTTTTGAACACAGGCCAAGAAAATTTAAAATTACCCTAGAGAAAACAAGGCTGAGCACAAATAAAATAGTTAAGCATGCTCATTACTGATGTAGGGCACGTAATTAAGCTTATTTATATCTGACTTAAGGCTGGTAGTTAAACATAACCATAGCTGGCTTTTATGCTAGTGGAAACTGGAGCAAGCTCTTAGAAATCATTAATAGTTCTGTCCCACCAGGGCACTTAAGTGCTGGCTCCTGATGTAAAATTACCTGGTTTTAGACCCCTCTGCAGGACAGCCCAGGTGCAGGAGCTGCCATCCTGACTTCTCTCTGCACGCTCCCTCCCACCAGTCTCAGTGCTCTCATGCCCCTTCGGACCAAACCTGGAATGCTGGAGTAAGTCACAGACTCAGGCACGAATCTGGTCCCAAAAATAAACTGCTAAGACCAAAACTTTCCAAAGAAACTGGCCAAGACAGCTATGTAGATGGCCTAATTCCTCCAAAGACTGAAACATTCAACCTTTGGGTATTTGGCTGAATTCCCAAACTGCTTGAAAATGGGCTCTGCACTGTTTGAGTATCAACATTACCGACTGTCATCTCAGTTTCACAAAGAAAGTTGCTTTTCAAATATCTGGCACACAGATGCCTGTAGCTATCACAGCAGTGAGTGTTTGCATTTTGTAAGCATAGTTACAAAAAAAGCCATCAATTGTATATCTGCCAATACTCCTGTGTTCTCAGTTCTTCTACTTTTCCTCTATGTGACGCTTTATAATCACATTTTTACATTAATTTTTATAGCTATTTTAATGAATATAGAAAAGAAACCCCAATAACTGTCACTGCTTTTGTCCTATACATAGAATAATAGTTATTAATCTAGCAAAAAAGCAGTGCCATATTTTAAAGAACCCTCCTGAGCATATTTGTGCCAAGTATTTATTTCTTAAAAATGTAAATGTGTCATCCATGCTGTATACTCTTGTAACTTTACAGCCTCTTTCAATTTGTATATATCCCCACTGATCACTCCTACTACATCTGCTTTAGTGAACTAATATAATAAAAAATATTATCCAAACTATTCATCTGGGTTTTTTTTCTTTGCTTCTTCCCTCTTCAGCAGGACTGATAGCTCTAAACCAGTGAATGCAAATGTGTATTTTATGGCTTATTGCTGTGAGAACAGGGGTTCTATTGAAAATACTCCAAAGTGTTTACATGTGTTTTGGAATTAAGATTGCAATCACTGAAGGAGTGTACAAGGAGAATGGATTTGTAAAATGTTAGAGGTCTAATTAGATGGAAGGGTATTGTGAAACTTCTCCTTTTCAGATGCATTAAAGCGTTAGGTGATTTTCCCTGATATTTGACAGAGTCACTTTTATATTGCATCTTTTGTGAAATGCCAAATCCCATTCTCCGTGGCTACTCAAATATTCCTGGGGGTAAGACATTGCTTGGTGTGAGAAATAAGTGTAAATTCTGCAGTGCAAGTGTTAACAGGTAGGATCACTCAGGATTGCACTGGGGAAGGCCTTTTCATCACTACACACCAAACTTGCCTTTCTGCTTTATATCCTCAGGGTAAATGTGAAATCCTGCTCTTTTCCCCCTCCACTCTTTTTCAGGAGGATAGTACTTTGAAATCTCTGTATGAGCAGCAGAGCAAAAATAGGCCTTATCTGAGAGGGGAGAAAAATTGTATTGACTTTGAAAATGGAGAGGAGCATAGTCCAGAGGAGCAAACAGCAGAGTTGAGAAAATTGCAAATGCTTTCTCCCCTAATGCATATACAGATACAAAGCAATCAAACAAAAATGAGATTGTGCAGCTAATAAAATCAATCAGGCCAGTCTGGCTAGAGCCATTTCCAGATGGCCATGGAGAGTTCCTTATCACTTCTGAATGGTTATTGACAAATATGTACCAACACTTGATCTCTCTTGGGAAGCTATTTAATTTATCTCCAAATCATCTGTCTAACTCCCAGGTGGCTGTTTATCTTGTATCAGTATGTTTTTCCAATCGTTAAAGGATTTCTTCCTTGTTTGCCTAGATTCTCCTATGTTTCTTCTTTCTTTGCAGATTGTTTATCTCCAGTTTTCTCACTCTAGGGGAGCATGTGCATCATTTGTTTGTCAATAATAAATAATGAACACATTTCGTTATGTGTTACTAATGTTTTGGTGTAGAACAGAAGTAAAAACCTTATAAATCTGTGAAGTCACTGAATGTGTATAAATACCAGAGGATGCCTGGCATACATATTTCTATTTACTTTTTAAAAAAAATTCATACATTAATATTTTTATTTTTCTCCTCCTTAAGTTATAAGTAAATATATTTATATATATATGTATGTATATATACATACATAGTTCACTACATAAATTTCATGTTGGGTATGTTTGAACTTTTTCTGGGTAGAGAGAAGATATATCTGGTTATTTCACAAAATCAAGGAATGGTTAAAACTTTTGCCTTTAACATCAGATGCCAGTCTGTTGATATACACTAATATTTTATTATGTCCCTGTCTCTCAGCATGAAAAAAAAAAATCTTAGTCCTCTATTCATGGGTGCACTGAATACCTTCTGATTTCTTCCTTTTAAAGTCTGTCTTCAGTGACGGCTTGAACTAATACCTATCTGTCTCTATTAAGTGTCTTATGGGATCAACCCCTTTTGTTCACTTACTTTTGTTCACTTATGATAGTGCCTTGCTTTCACCTATGATTTCCTTGAGGTAGCTGTACAGATTATACTGTAACCCTGGGAGTAAATTGCAGTTCTCTTTCTGCCCAGGTCCTGTGACACAAACAGATCGAACAGGAGTATATGGGGGCTTCTTCAGGTCAGTCAGGGAACAGTGCAGAAAAATTTATAACAGAAGTCAGACTGATAAATTGTCAAACATAAGCAAAGATACCAGAAACTTTCCCATGGGGTTTAGCACGAAGGCTGGAATGGTGCAAAATACCACCGTCATCAATTATGTGATTCTGTATTAAGGACAGGAGAATCCTTCTGAAAATATGCCAAGCACTTTCTTTTGATGTCTTACTCTTTGACCCCCCTGTTGCTTTGTAGGTTAAAAACTTTTTTTTGATTTATGATATATGTATGCACAGGATTTTTACCTCCATTTGTCCTTGTTTCAGCACCACCTTTAATGTTAGTGCTTGACGTTCTCTTCTTGATGCACAAAGACAAATCAGTCTTCTCCCTTTTGTTGTACATTTTGGGCTGCTGGACAAACCCAGTCTCCTAGCGTGCCTTAGTGAGACAGGCCATACAGTCCCTTAATCATTCTTATGTGTCTGTACCAATTCCAATCCGAATCCCTCTTTTGTGGTAATGGCTCTGCACAGTGTTCACTGAACTCTCACTGGCTTTCTGCACAATAGGCTGGAGATTTCCTAGGCTTACTTGAAAACAGCTTGATGGCTGCATTTTAAACTTTCACTTTTCACAGGCACTGCATTGATGAATTATACTCATAATGAGATCAAAACAAGGACCAATTTATTTTATTCAGTCATCACAGTCCATTATCTCCAGGCTCATTGCAGAAATCAACATTATTTTATTCTCCCAGTGTGAGGCCTTGCATTCTGACTCTTTCTGTACTATTCTATTCTCACATTCTGTACCTTTCACCCCATTTTTATTTCAGCTTTAAGGTGATGCTTATGTTCTTTCTGTGCAGCCTATCCTCTGTTCATAATACCTCTCTGCTTCATTCTGTCAACAGATTTTGTTAGGACACATCTATATTTTTCAGGAAAAATGTCTCCCAACTCTGTGATTACAGTAGGGTCTTTCAGATTACTTCCTTACATATTTTGCCTCACCTCTGAATAGAAATTCCTTGCTTGTCAATAATCTGTCTGGCAGAAAATGGTTATTCTACTCAAAAGGAGCACTGTGTTGAAGGGCTGCCTTAATGACACACCACAGGCAATTATAACCTGAGTCCTCCATATCAAATTTGGTTGGGAACCTTCTTAGGACCAAGTTAGGTGGCAGGTGTTTGCTTCATCCAGCACCCACCTTCCAAGTCCTTCCTTACATGAGTCAGGGCCAATACAGCAGCTTGGTCTGGCTGGTTTATAAGCACCTCTCAAAGGGACAGCTCTCCATGAAAAGCCAACAGCCTTTCCCTCATGTGACCTTAGCATTCAAACCAGCAGCTAGGGCTCATTTGTGCGGGGTGCAGAAGATCTGATTCAGTCATTTCCTTCTGTCACATGGAAAGTTCTGGCTGGGATATTGCCTCTCCAGGTCTCACATTTATCTGAGATCCTGCTTGTGTTTCTCCATATCAGTGTTAGAGAGTGGAAAAAAGTTATTTTGGATCAACTATTTATTTTGGATCACAACTCTTTGATGATCTTAGATAGACTTTCAGCTAAAATAAAATAGTTTTACTTTATGCATCAGAGATTGTGTAATAATTGCACTCCTGTGCATGTGCTGAAGTAGAAAAAAATAAACTGTCACATATTCTATCACTTTTAATCTTCAGTCTTTGCACAGTCATAGAAAGTAGAGGTATATTTTGATTGGTTGTTCCAAGTCCAAATTCTGTAGGACTCTGAGTTCTGGGCTGGGCAGAAGCCTGGATTATTTGTGTATGGATGTTATCACAACTGAGAATCAAAGGATGACATAAAGATGCTGCAGTAAAGCATTTTTAAAGTAGAACAGTATGTCCAAATTCTGTTCTTCTCTTTTCTTTAAAGAAGGGTTATATTCAGTGAAAGATCCCTTGGGCAGATGCTTGGCACCTGCCTCCTCATGACATGTGATACAAAAAAGCTAAGCTCATTAATTAACTTCACTCCTTTGGAATATTTTCAAACCAGGGCTGCTTGTGCCTGTAAGAAAAATGTGTAATGTGTTAGCTGCCTTTAACAACATTGGCATTTGGAAAGCAAACTTATTTCTGAGATGCTCTGTTTCTGTTTGCATTTTTATCATATTTTTTACCAACAAAAAATAAATAAGAAATTAATCTTAAAAATCAATCCATATATTGGCCCAAAAGCAGTATCAAAAGTCAAACTAAGAGCTTAAATATGAACACCAGAGAGCCTTAACAAGGTCCTTAACAAGGTGGGAGGGATAATCAGATCTGTAACAAACAACAGATATGCAAAGGAAGTAACAGGAATCTGACAGTTTTTCACAAATTAAACTATGGCCCCTCCTCAAGTGTTTTTGAAAGCCTACTTTAGATATTCCAATTTTCTGGTACACTAAACCCTGAGCTAATTCACAGGTAACTGTACCTTTCTACTTCCTTCTATCAGATTGCTTTCACTGGTTAGAGACAAGAGGTGAATTACAATACCACTGGACATCATGCACAACAGCAGCCACATGGCATCCACAAACTTCTACATTTTTTTAATATTGCTGCATTTTTAAATATCCAGCTGCAGGACTGAAAATGCATCTTCAGGCATGAATTGTTCTTTGCTCAAAATCCAACACATTACAGTTTCTCAGTTGTGGTTTGTTTTCCTGCTCTGACAGCACAAGCTCTATTAATAATCTGTGTTCATACAGCTACTGGCAAACCAGGAAAGTAAGTGATGTTGTGGCACAGTAGAAACAAGAGCTTTTAATCACACCAGCAGTGCTGTCTGGAGGGAAAAAGAGAAAGCCAGTGCTAGATGTGGAGAAGAAGCAGAGAGAGACTGAAGCAAGCTCATGGAGAATTTTATAATCAAGAGGTTCCTTTTGCACTGTGGTCTGAAATTAATGAGCAGCCACTGGAGTTGCCTGACAATGGGGGTGACATGACTTAGTGTCCAGGGATCACAGAAGTTATTCTGAGCCAGGCACATTGAATTGTTCATTGTTTTCTCCCACCGAACAGTCTTATAATTCAAGTACTTAATCATAAAGAGCAATCAAGTTCTTTCTCACTGACTTCAGCTTTTCTACCTTTCTCAGCTGGCTGATCATGTCTCAGATAATCAGACTCATCTCATCTTAGATGTATATACCTGATGTTCCTCTCTCTCTCTGTGCCTCTCTTCTCCTTTGTACTTTAGTTCTATCCTCTCCTTCACATTCCATAGCTGTTTTCAGTTTTCTTGTAGTGATGGCATTGCTTCCAGAAGTAAAAGCAGGAAAACCTTATTTCTGCCCTTTTTCATGCTATTGCTGCCTTACATTGTTCTGTCCTCATCCCCCTTTTGCACCTTGGCATGCTTTTCCATTTGTGACTTGTTAGCTAGAGAGAACCATTTGAAGCTCAAATATCAGGACATTACAGATTTCACTAATCACATTTCTGTTCATGGTCTTGGGTGTTTTCCAGATTGCATTTCCCAGCCACATCCCTTGTCATGGTAGCACTACTGATTTGACTGAAATTCTGCCTTATGCAATCAAATGAGGTTCCCTTGCAGGATAATAATGAAAGTTTTGGTCCCAGATAAATCTGGTTTGCAACATTAACAATTGAGTATGTAACAATTACAGAATTGTACTTATCAGCTGGTAGTGCTGCCTGACCGCTAGACTCAGATATGTAAAAGCATTTAAAACAAAGGTGATAGTCATGATGGAAAACTAACAATATCTTGGAAAAATAAACTTCAAATTTAACTTTTTCAAGGCTAATTACTTTTTACAGTAACCAATCAAATGCAAGATATTGAGATATTAAAATATTTTTTTGTTTTCTTAAAGATGAAAGAAAAATGAGATTAAAAAAAATTCAGAAGGCTTAGTAACACATACAAATCACCTGGACTTTTCAACAAAAACAGAACTGCATCTCTTTAGGGTTAAGGGAAAAACCCTATTCTGGTCCCACTGGGCATTAAAAATGATAAATCTTTGGCACAAAGAAGGGTTTTTTTAAATTAAATTTCCTTTTCAACCTAAGGCTTGTTTGATTTATACTATCTAGCCCCAAGCAAGGGTCTTAATTATTTTTGATTTATTTCCTTCATTCCTTCATTCTTTCAGTTCTTCTTCTGTAGGCATATCTATGTTTTCTAGCTTTTATTTTTACTGCTAAGTTTTCACATTTTCTTTCCCTCTTAGGTGAAATACTCTGGTGAAAGCTTTCAGGTCTTAAATAAAACTCAGCTTGCTTTCACAAATGTAATACAAGCTTGGAGTCTTTTAATTTTAATTTCAATTTGTTAATTTTTTTCCCCATAATTTTTGCTATGATACTATAGATCAGATATCCTGTCCCACCCTACAAAGTTATAAGTTTCCTGAGCATCAATACAGCCTCTCTTTCCTCTCAGATGATATTTTTAGGTAAAACATACTATACAAGCTCATGGACTTTTTACCCTAGTGATAAAATGGGGTTTAGTCATGTGTTTTTTCTTCTTTATGAAAAATAGTTCTGTTTTCCACTTACTGTGTGTATAAATGGAAAAAAAATCCTGGCACACAGGATAATGATAGGAAAATGCCCATGCCCAGCACAGCTCAGTAATAAAAACATTCTCCAGGGCTGCAAAATCCTCAGTCAGATAATGAAGTTGAAGCTTTCCCTATTCAGATTCATTAAGCAGTGGCTGTTGCTGTATAAAAGGGAAAGGCTGCTTTTTGCAAGAAGGTCTGTAGGTGCTTTCTGAGCCTTGCCAGGGTGGAGAGTCTCTGCCTGGCAAGAGGATCCCCTTGGGCTGAGGTCTGGGCAGTACCTGGGGCTGCTCTGCCCAAGCCTGACCAGGCAGTCCTGCCAAAGTGGAGAATTGTGATGCTGAGTGCCTTACTAGGAAAAAGAAAGCACTGAGAGAATTTAGGGATTTCTCAGAGTTTACTGATTGTGAGTTTGCTCTTTGATGTAACACCAGGAGTTTGACTCTCCACAGTACCCTCCATGCTAACTGCAGCTGATGTTCAAATGCTCAGCACTTTCCATCCAAATCATCAGAAACATTAGTGTGCCTGCAATGGAGTTTGAGAAAGTCAGATTTGATATGACAGAGGTTTAGAGTCCACAGGACAAACCCAACCCAACAGAATTCAATGCAGCAGTAACAGTACACACTCAATGATTTTTTTGTTTCAACAAAAACCCCTTCACTGTATGTAAAGAAACCTGTGGCCATAGCCAGTTGAGTACTTTGTGTGCATCAAATACTATAAGTGATTTTCTTTCCATGTGAAATTCAATGGTGACATTTTTTGATTGAAACAAATGCAAAATGGGAAATAATGGTATTACTATATGCCCTTGCAGGATATAGAGAAGCTTTTTCTTTGATGCAACTGAATATTTGGTTTTTACTATAATGCCTTAGGTGCTGTAAGATGTGTTTTACCATAAAATATCAATTTAATATGAAAAAATTGCCCAGAAAGAAAAATACAATGCCCTTTGTATATTTAGGTATTATAAAATAAATGCTAACAATAAAAACTGTTTTCCTAAGGAAGTTTGTTTATTTTTGTTTGTTTTAAAGTAAAAATATAAATTTAAGATCTAAAATTATTGAAATCTATATTATCATTTCTAACTGTATAATTAATGATTAGGAGAATAATTTTTGAAGCAGAAGCCTGGTAAAGTACTGCTACATATTTTGATTCCCATTGCATATCCAAGACCTCTGTTAAGGCAAAACATCCATTGTCTTTGCTGAAAACAGCTGTAATCTAGAAGAAGGGTTATGCAGAAGATTAATCTACTTGCAGACCTAGAATGGGAAAGTATCCAGTTCCTGGTCTTCACAGCAAATCAAATAACATTTGCAGCACTGTAAGTGCCTAAAAGTGCAAAGCAGCAAAAGAAGCAAAATTAAATACAGAACAGCCTTTTGCATGTATTTCAATATTCCTGAAAACAGATTGGAAAATTTCATTCTCAGAAGAAAAGTTTAAAAAAAATGGGCTTTGTACTATGAGAATTACAGAGGGTATTCCTATTCTGAGAGGAAGCAAGGAATAGCCAGGGAGGACTGTGTAATCTGTGTAGGACATGCAGACTACTAATTCCAGCAATGTCCATACTCCCCTCTATAACCAGGGTTTACAAATTCACCAATTATCAATTCACATTTTACCAGTGCAGGTGAGTTGTCAAAGGTCATTTACACTATGGAATAGTTGAAGTTCTGGGATAAATTGAGACAAAAAGGCCAAAAGATGTGAAAGTGTAGATGCTCCACAAGCCAAGGCAAAGCCAGTGTGATGGTTCCTTTGTGTGAAGACAGGGTTAATTCAGGAAATACTTCTGACAGTTGTATAGACATTGTTTTTCACTCTGATAGATTAATTTCTAGTGATCAGGGAGGAAGCAGAGAAATGCATTGCAGGATGACCTTTCTTCCTTCTGATCACCCTGCTGTGTTTTTCAATGTAGCCCTTTGAATTTCCACATAGGGGAAGGACTAAATTCAGAACTCAGGCTTCCAGGGCAAGAACCCTGATGTCTCTGCCTGGAAAAAAGTGTGTGGATGGGCAAGGGTTGCAATATCTGTGCATGAAAACAAATGAGCAGAAGGCACTGAAGTTAATAAGGAAGGACTCTGCTTTTCCATAAGTAAAAGCCTTTATATTAATGACACATATCTACAGCCTTTCTAAATTCCCTATCCGTCCAACCAACAGAGCAGAGTGGGTTCAGTTTGCTCTTAGGATCCAGTTACAGAAAGGGTATAAGAAATGCTGCTATTTGTCAAAACCAAACTAGAAATGGAAGGTAATAAATCAGAGAAGAGGGCTCTGAGTGTTCTAAATGCTGTTGTCCCCGTTTCATCTCAGAACACCCTGGTGTAAACACAGCACCCAAAACTGTTTTGCAAAGGACAACAAATAACATAGTAAATTACTTTAATAATGTGATTGTAAGAGGAAGGGAATTATATGAAGAAACTAAACCTTACATACTTGCAGATGTTGGAACAAGACTTCTGTGCATCACTGGGTGGAATCCAGGTGGACAGCTACAGCGTGGCTGTGGAAAGATTCTCCCTCCCTCCCTCCCATGCCTCTCCTCTTTAATGTAGCAAACACAACCATATATCTTGTCTAGGGACATGGGGATTTTATCTCTTAATGCCCATCAGAGCATATTTACCTACATGCATCTAGCAGCCATATCCAGGAATGGCATGTATCCAGGGTATTTCAGCACATTCCACCACATTTTTTTATTCATATACACATATAGGATTTTACTGCGGTTACTTCTGCCAGACTTCCTTTACAGGGGATGAGATCTATGAAATAGAAAAATTCATAGGCAAATCAAATACAGCTGACAGGTGGGTAAGCTCTTGTTATGACAGCTGGGTATTGATCAACGTGGCATGGGAAAAGCTGGTCAGAAGTCAGGAAAATACCAGGGTAATCAAAAGGCAGATATTTAGAGGACTCTGAACTCACCCTTAGGTTATGCAGTCAATACATAATTCATCTCATGTTCTGAAAGTAAGAATCTATCAGAGTGAGACAGGAAGGCTAGTGGCTAAAGAAGATAAATACTAGCTACAGGTGAGTAAGCTCATGTTTTGTAAGAAAATGCATAAACAGAACCCCTTGCACATTTCAGCATTTTACTACAACCAAATACACAATTCTATTGAACGTGGTGAGCTATCTGTGTTGAATTACCTTTGATTACAATTCAAAATGCCAAATCTTGCCTTAATATAACTGGCAGTTGGAATATAAAAATAATTTTTACTCAAATCAAAACTGTAGTAATGTTCCTGAGGATGCTTTGTAAGTCTTGAACTTGTAAAGGTTAGCAAGATGATACTTTTGTAATTCAGGAGAACTGAATGGACCCAGAAAGCTCAAAAGTATTGAAGCAATTTTTTCACTATGTAATATTAAGCAGTTAAACATGATTCAAGATCTTAGTCTGGGGCTTCTTACTCCTATGGAAAACATAAGCAAAAGACTCCCAAGCCCAAATTGAGAAAAGTAATGGGCAACATGAAAAGAAGAGGAAAAAAGTAAATGTAGAAATTATTCAAAGCAAAGAAAATTCAAGCCTGTTTGCCTCAGTTTACCTGATAAAGTTCTCTTTCCTAAGCAACGCATATGAGCAGGAAGGAAGAGGTTAATTTTAACCCTGTAAAAACCTCGAGCACAACAGTTACTTTTCTAATTTTGACAAAATAGACAGCCAGAAAGAGAGGTGTAGGTAGTATAATATATCATAAGAAAAATTTATCTCTAAATATCAGATTTTAGGATGGTTTATCAGTCACAGGTAAATACTTGGAAATTACAAGTTGCCTCTTGCAGCTATTCCCCTAGGACCTGGGGCACTTCTTTTGTCTAAGGCATTTTTTTTTACTGGTCTGGTTGGCCCTTCTTCAACTCATCATTACAGGGATAGACAGTTTATCTGCTCTTATGCAGGAATAATGTTGAAGACAAGTAAAAATTAGCAGAAGAAGTGTACAGAGAAAAGCCACAGAAAAGGGGATCAAGGGGGAGGAAAACCTTGATGGTTTGGTAACAAAAGTCAAAAGCATTCTGTTGCCCTGTACATCTGTATCCTAATAGCCAAAGATCACCAATACAGGGCAGCCTTTACAAACAAACAGTAAACTAACTTCCTCCATGAGATTGTCCAGGAGTGATTTCACTTGGTTTGGCCTAAAAAGTATAGATGGGTATAGTGGACATTTTTCTCACTCTCTGCTCACTAAGCTTACATCATTTTAAAACAGGGTTCTGATCTCCCCTTTCTACTGTACCTGAGATGATCCCAGTCAATGTGGTAACAGTAAGTCCCTCACTTTGCATCCAATTGTCTTCTACTTTTTGGTTTTTTTTTTGTGGTATTCATTTCTTTGCAAACTACTGTAACACTTATAAAAGTTTCACCTGCTTGCTACAGGCAGGTTCAGCATCAGTAATTTTTTAAGAAAAGTAGTAGGATATTACAGATAATTGCTTGTATAGGTATGCTTGACTGGGCAGGCTGTGATCTAACTGTACCAAAGCTTCATAATGAAATGAGGTCACACTTGCCCTGATGACTTGCATTCAGAACTCTGAATCACATATCTTCAGGTAGAGAAGAAGAAAAAAAGTAGAAAACAATTCTGTCAATTGATTTTTTCCATATAGTCATCTTTCCTTGCACCCCCATTGGGAATCAAGCTAATAACCTCTAGAGAGCCAAGAAAAATGATACTCACCCTCTTGCTCAAGCTCAGAAATTGCTTGGCCTAGTGAGTGACATATTATCCAAGTTAAAATATCCAAGTTAAAATTAGCATAGCATATAAATGAATATATTTTTCTCTCTTAAGTACCGCATTTTCTGGAGGGAAAAAAAAAAGATATCTGCTTCAGGTGTTACAGTGTCTCTCTATCCTTACAGAAGCCATTTTGGTGGCCTAGCAGACTTCTTTCCCCTGAAGACATAAATTTTTCCTAAATTAGAGTTTTGTGTAGTCTTCAGTGAAAAGTCATTTGGAACATATTGAATGCTTCATGTAATAAACCAAGAGAATATATTTTGTCTTATCAGAAAGTTGAAAAATAGTGGGGTAATTACTTAATTTTAACTTTGGAGATATTAATTCTCTATTCTTCATATTCTGCCTGTATG
Source organism: Luscinia megarhynchos (assembly GCA_034336665.1). Classification (NCBI taxonomy): domain Eukaryota; kingdom Metazoa; phylum Chordata; class Aves; order Passeriformes; family Muscicapidae; genus Luscinia; species Luscinia megarhynchos. The sequence continues at coordinate 34,167,029 of CM067566.1, read as the reverse complement.
AAATAAAGGAAGGAATGCAAAAGCTTGGTATTTTGTTCTTTCTTTTGACCTTTAGATACTGCATGATTCTTGTCAATATTTATCTCATTTTGCTTAAAGCGGATTGAAAATCGAATTTCTTTTTCTGTCTTTCTGGATCTTTTTCTTTTGACCTATAGCCGTGAGAATTACTCAGCTATCAGGTTGTGGTAGTACACCTTCTTCCATTAATGTTATAATTAGCTCTATAATTATTAGCCTGATTTTTGACCTATTTATTCTGTTTAAAATCTGCTAGGCAAAATGCTTCTGGCTGTGGCTCTTACCAAGAGAAATCCTTCAGGAGCCAAAAGTTAATTGGGCTAAACTGTTTAGATGAAGACAAGAAAAGGGAAAGAAGAATAAAAACAACAAGATTTTTCTGTGAAAAGTCTTATTTTTTGTTGTATTGTATTCTTTGACATTTGTATGAGAGTGTGAGGACAGATTTCTAACTGCTGAAAAATCCCAGCACCTGAAATTTGAAGTAGGCATAATTTTGGAGACCATCTCCCCAAGTACTAGACAGGTAGCTATGAGGATATTTGGGACCATGGTAGATTATAAAATAACATAAATTTTTAATTGAGAATAAATACATATATGTAAATGGACCATAAAGTTTTCTCTGTAACAACAATGAATTTTAACAATGTTAAAAGCAGAATAAGCTCTGAGGTTGCAATTGTTGGTAATTTTATGTATTACTCCAAAAATCTTACAAGAATTCATCCTTGTTTTACACAAAGCAATAAACAATTTATTTGAAAAAAAAAATAGTAATGGTTTCAAAACTGAGAATTCTTCATTCCCCAAATAACTGAGTGTTAACCTCAAGTCAATATGTTTCTTTTAATTATTGATCAACTAGTCTTTTACACTCAGCTGGCATAATACCTCTCACTGTCTGCTATCTCTACAAAATCCCAATTCTCCAAAAATCCATATATATCATCTGCTAGGCACTAATTTGATGTGGAATAGCAACAGAAGATCTCTCTTAAGAGCTCCAAATCAATCCTCCAAATATTAATCAGTGGAAAATTACTGATGCCTCTTATGTTTTACTTTCTTTCACCTTGCAGACCCATGCCTGTCTCTGTTCCACCATTTAGCCCGTTTTCTCATTCACTCTTCAGTGCAAACAGTGTTTACAGATGCCCAGCAATACTAACCTGATTCCTCTGAACCATTTGACACGGCTCAGACAGCTTACCAAAGAATTCAGCCGATGGCTGCGTGAACTCTTGAAGGAATCAGAAACTACACTATATAGATAAGCATTATATACAAGTACTTGTTGTCATGGTTACACAGATAGGCTCACTTCTGACTTTTCCTTGCTCCTTCTGAATAGGTAATAGAGATCCAGGGAGACTTCCAAGCCCCACTCAACACACATTCGTGCAATTTTAAATGTGTGTGTGTCTGAGAAGAAGAGAAAGGAAAAAAGTGGGTGGGCTGTAATCCACCTACTTAATCCTTTAAAATATTTATAGACTGCACAGTCTAAGTCAACATAAATAAAAGGAGCCTGTACAGGTTGCACTGCATTTTTCAGAGCCAAAATAGTGTTTGGCTGTTGGGAAATCAAAATAAAGTAGTTAAACAAGGTATTGTAAAGAGAAAATAGACCTGAGAACCTGTCAATGCATTATTTCAGCAGACATTTTGAGTAACCAGATGTTTTTGAGAAATCCATGAGAAAAAATTGTATTTATGGCTCTAATCAGAAAATAATAAAGGATGAACAAAATATATATGATGTTGTCCTTGAAAAACATGTGCCCTGCACAAGTCCATAGCTCAACATGACTATTGAGTACTTTAAGCCTTAAGCTTAAGGTGTGTTGTAGCAATTTGAAAACAGATAATGCAACTTCTGAGTGAGAAATTATACTCTATTGATTGAGATGTGAAGCAGGTATTTAATGCATGGTTATCTCCTTGCCAGACCACCAAGCTGTGATTAAATTGTTTGCTTGACTTACTAGCTGCTGACATAAATATTTAAATGATTTCACTGTTTACATGTTTGCAGATTATTGACCTTTAGCCTCCAACCACACCTGAGTGTCTGGGCCAAGAATATTTATAAAATTTGGTGTCTAGTCTTCAGGCAAATATGACTCACTATTTATGGGGTGGATTTAGCATTTCTCTTACAATAGGCTATTGTATCCCCTTTGTTGAACAGATGTTCTTACCATGGACTCACTGGCACACATATGCACTACTTCACTTCCTTTTTTCTTAAGGACAAGTAGCTGAAGGTGAAGATAATAACTAAGAAACCTAGACCTGCTCCAGCAAAACACTAAGCATGCAATGAATTGTAAGTAAATAAGGAGTCCTCTTTAATCACAAAGGTCTCTATCATGAAGAAATACACCATCAAAATTAAAATTATCTGGTGACCTGTTGCATTATTGGACATATATAATACCTCCATGTTTTATCAAGCTTTATGGTAATACATTTTCCTATTGTCTAGTGAAATTACACTTTTAAAAAATGTTATTCATGGAATAAATATGCAAATTCACTTTTGTTATTAATATTAATATAATCTGAATTTCCTGATTTAATTGTGTTTCCAGGGAAACTGCCAGGGAATTTATCCCATGGTTTTACATTTTTTTTAGGTTAATTTTCTTATTCCTTATTTGGGGCAAATTTTATACATATTTTTCAACAGGAAAGTTGTTTCCCCAAATAAAGTTAGTATAAAGTTTCAGCTGCTTGGTTATCCCTCCATAACATTATTTATTTGGTTTTTCTTTTACTATTCATAATAGTTTGATTTTTTTTTAAACTCCTATTTTTAACTTTCTTAGTTTGTGATGACTAAGCCAGTTCTTTCAGGTCTCACTCCTTTTAGCTGTAAGGTAGGTCTGCCAGTACTGAGATAACTCCTGTTGTTACAGAAAAGGCTGTTAAGAATACAAAACCAAGGGAAAACACCTAGTTTCCTAAACTCCAAAAAGCCAGCCAAACAGTTTTTTTGAGAGTGAGGCAACGAGAAATCACTTAGCTATCCGTGCCAGCACAGATCAAGTAATTGCATTAAGAAATTTGAACACTACACAGGTTCACTGTGAGGATGCTCTGGGTTAAAGCATTAGTAAGAATGTGATGCTATCTGGTGAACTGAAATGGGAGTGTTTTGCTTTTACTCACATCCACCAGGCTTTGGGGAGCAGATTATTATGGGCATGACAGCTGAGAAAAAGTTGAACATTGGATAATAGAAAGTCACAGTGGTACAGGGAACTCCAGAGCCTGTGCTTTCAAACTCAACTTCTTTTTGTGAAATATGCCTTTTAGTTTGTTTTGAATGCTTATAGTGTCTTTTATGCTCTGTCTGCAGACTATTTTAAAATATATTATTGTGACCTTGGTGACCCTCTAGATGATTATTCTGCTTTGGTTTAGCACATTTGTTCCCCTGTCTGTTTGAACTCTTCCCTTGCCTATTCTTTTATATTTTTTATTTATTTCCTGAAATACTTTTCTCATTTTATAAATAAAAGGTTTCCATCTGATGCCTCCTGCTTCACCATGCACTCAAGCAACTCTTCAGTTGTAATCTCCTGCCTATAGTCTCGGAGATGGGAATTATTCTAAAATTTGTTAGATATTTGAAACTGATTTTTTTTTCTTTTACTGAAGAATAGCTTTCTTCATAATGAAAAATAAAATAAAGACTAATTCCTCAGCTAAACACTCCAAAATTATATAATTGGTGGGATTTATCTTATTTTCTTGACTGTAGCTAGAAAAACCAAAAAGGTTTGCAGAATGAGGAATCAGAGTTGGGGTTTTCTTTCCATTCAAAAGAAAAAAGTAAGGAGGAAAATGTGGGAAGGTTCTCTTTGTTGCTCTTCAAGAATGGTGTCCTGTTGGTGAAGCAGTGTGGTAGGTTGACCTTGGCTGTATGAGGTGCCCACCAAGCTGTTCTATCTCTCCCCATCCCTGCTGGCCAGGGCAGAGAAAATAAGATGGAAAAGTGACTCATAGTCTGAGATAATGAAGTTTACTACGGCAGGAGAAAAAGTTTGGGAGCCAGCACAAAACCAAACAGGTTTATTCCCTCCTTCCCATCAGCAAGCAATGCTCAGCTTCTTCCTGGGTAGCAGGGCTGCAGCACAGAAGAAATCGCCCTGGAAGTCTTAGATTCTCAGTCAATGTGAGGAATTGCCTTTCTGTTTCATGCAAGTCCAGCCTGCCTGCTTGTCTCCATACCTCTAGGAGTGCTCCACTAAGAGACCACTCCAAAGCAGTGTAGGCTTTCAGCACCGTGCTTCTCACACACTAATACAGACTGCTTTTGAGCCAGGTTAGGAAAAAGAAAAGGGCTATTCAAGAGAGCTCCCAGCACCCACTTAGAGTCAGCTCCCACACCCCTCTCTTGAAATGCAGCTGCTGCAGGCATATCACTATGTCAGGTCCTCAACATTGAGTTCATTTGTGGATATCATTTTACCAGAAAGCTGCTGACAAATTAGAGGAGAGGACAGTTGCATTAATCGAGGTTGCACAAATCGAAAGAAAGTAATTATTTGTAATAGTAAATGGTTTAATAATTATGAAAAATGGAAAGAAATTAAGATAAAAACTATTTAAACAGAATATTAGAAAGTGTTCTCTGACAGTGAGATATATGAAGCTGCAGTTCCTAAAGACTGGTGGTGAGACTCTCATTGCCTGAAGCACTTGAAACTATACAGGAAGAGAAATGTTGAAAGTCCTGGAAAGTGTCTGTGCCTGAACTGGCATGAGAACTGGATGACCTTTTCCTTCTTTTATTCTATGAATATTAAAAATGGCACTTTTAAAAGACTTAAATATCCATGTCAAAAATTATACTTACCTTTTCTGGTATTTTCAGGTATTTTCTTTCTTTTTTTTTTCCCCCTTAATCAGTATGGAAATGTCACTGAATGCATTAACTGACACACTCTTCATCTCACTAAATTCCTTCTGCTCCTTGTTAATATTACATCTAGCTTATAGTGACTGTTAATTGATTTTTCTTTATCTTTCATAATTTTCCTTTCACATGCATTGCTCTTCCATCTCAGAATATTTTTTTGTTTTGATGGTTATTTAATTTTCCATCTAATGAAGATTACTCTGAGAACTTCATTATTAGTGCATAACACTGTGGAGGTAACTGGTCTCATAAATAAGTTGTATCACAAGGATTTAATTTTTTAGTTCTAGACCTGCACTGGATTCTCTCTAAAATTTTTTAAAGTTTTTGTTCATTCCTGTATTTTTGTTTCCCTCAGTCCAAAATGTAGCCTATGTAGACCTTTGCATTCTGCAATATATATAATATAAAAATAAATTTTTCTCAACTATCTTTCAGGCTGCTCAAAATAAAAAGTTGCCTGTAGAAACAGCATTTCCAATACTGACTTGGAAACAACACGTGCAGATGTGTTACTGCTTATCAGAGCCTTAATGAAAGATCCAGCACAACAAATTTATTGGCATTAAACCCTTTATTAAAAAGACATGCCTGTTATAAATACTCTGTTTGATCCTTTGGACCTGCAGGTGCAGTTTTCTGTTCTACATCATTCCATCTCACTTCTGGGTTTTTAAATGAGCAGTGAACATCCCTCCTGTTTCCTCTGATGGCTCTGCCAAAGCACATGTACTTTCAGCTCCTCCTCAGCCTCTGTAGGCTGGATGATTTTTTCTAGGAGCTGTCTGAAGCAGTTGTCCTGTGCTTGTAAATTCAATGCCAGGCTTTCCATATGCTTTCATGATTTCTGTCCTTTAACAAGTTCAGTGACTTTTTAACTAAAAAAATGGATTTAATTTTTTTCCCTCCTCTGCTACAAATGATCACCTTTCCAAAACTAAATTTTTCTACACACTTGTATTTAACTGACATGCTCTGTAAGGTGAGCTAAACCAAACTTTGCAAAACATCAGTTTCACCTTTGCCTCTGCCTGTTGCTGGCTTACCTGGTAGTGACAGCATCCTCAGGACTGTCCTGTCTTTAAAAGGTGTGTGAAATGCTAAAAAGAAAAGCTGTCCCATTTGCAGCATAACAGTCTTGTATTGCCAAGCTTGCTTTTTGAATATTTTCCTTGAGCAAGCAGCACTGGACACTTTGTCCTTTTTAAACACCTTTCCTTGTCTCTTGCCATGGATACACTTCAGTGTAGTCCCTTCTGTTTCAGACTCCCTCCCAAATTCTGGTTTTTACCACAAAATATGCCATTTTTTTTGGAAATAACACTGAGGTAATTGTCTTTTTAACACAAATGTCCTTTTTTGAATTAGTTTGGTATCTTTTGTGTTGGCCATGGTAAGTCTTTCTTCATACTGGGCAGTCTTTTTGATAGCTCATGCTGAACTTCTAAGGACTTGTCCTGAGTCTTTCATGGCACCACTCCTCCAGACTTTTTCTTTTGTAAAAAAAAATCTGATTTCCTAATGAAGCATCTATAACTCCTTTATTCCTCCTTTGTGCCACTTCATCATTATCATTAATGTTCTTTTGTGGTCATCTTTTTCCAAAATACCACTGAAAAAGAAATCAAATCACCTTTATACTTCATTTTCACAGGAAGCACAGCACTTTCCAGACCATTAACACAGAAGTCCATTGTTAATTTCTTCTGCCTGATTTAACTGAAAACTACTAAAACATTAAGTCGCTTCAGAAGCAGTTTCTTTCAGAAATATATTGCTTGTTTTTGGCACTCTATTCATTGCATTGCAGAATAAAGCAGAATTAAACCTTTTTTTTCCAGTTGTACTCAACATTCCCCTGCTGCTCAGAGTAAAACACAACTGATCAGCCCTTTCTTCTGTATCCTCTCCTTAGCTCCTCTGTGTGGTCGTTTCCCCTAATCTATGTTCCTTCTCCTTGGGGTCTGTATTGTTTAACACAGTTTGGATTGATGTGCTATGGATGAGAGGAGACAGTTTTTCTGACATTACTGTCACACTGATAATGATGTAATGAATGATTATCACCTCCTCAGATGAGCAGTTCATAAAAATATCTATGTTGCTACTTCAGACTGGTATCTAGTGAGCTAGAAGACCAAAGAATCTGTTTGCAAGAATAAATATGGTCATGGATTTGTCTGGAGTTACAGGTCAATGAGAGAAGGAAGGTTCTGAAATTAAGATGTTTATTAGGCAGATCCAAGAGTCCTGAGAAAGGAACCAGGTGGAATTGTTTAAGGAAGGTAACTGAACCCTATGGATGGGAAGACTAAGTGAGGCCCATCCCATCCTATCACTTAATGTCTACTGCATTTAATCACAAAATCATAGAAGGACTTGGGAAGGACGGGACCTTTAAAGGTCATTGAGTCCAATTCCCAAAGGACCAGCCTGATCATGAACATTTCCAAGACATCTTGGAGCATCTCCAATCTCTGGGCTCCTTGTTTCAGTGTTTCACCAACATCAAAGAGTTGAATTTTCCAATTGAATCAGATTATTTCTATTTTTTTCAATGTTTTGGAAATGAAATTTATTCTACTGATTAAGCAGAAACAATTTGAGTCATAACCTATTATTTCAGGTGTGATTTCTGCAAGATATTGAGTATTACCCAGCAACAATTATATAGTCTCATTGATCTTGTAGGAAAATACTTTTAAACTTTCTGGGGAACAGGAGTTTTGTATCTTTTGAAATTCCATAAAATTTCAGTTGACTGCATTGTGTTGTCAAATATATCTTTATGGTAAAAGGAAATACTTAAGTTCACCTCATTTTTAACTTATCTTTTTCAGAACAAAGGTTTAGCTAAACCCTTGTTTAGCCAACCATATATAAATGTGTCTTGGCTGGGGACTTTTTATGTGCCTCATACATCCTTTCTTATATAAGGAAAACATACATGAGACCTTTGGTGGCAGTACTCATTATGCCTTTTATCAGATTAAGACACAAGATTAAGCAAAGAGATTAGATCAGAGTTTTTCTGGCTGTTTTTCACCTCTTACATTAGTTGCAGCAAATTTAGTGGGTGTAGATTCTAAAATCCTTCTAGACAGCTACAGCAGGCATTGTCAAGCTGCAATGCAGAATCACTATAGTGCTGGTTAAACCCATGTCACTGTTCCAGCTGACCACCTACACCTGAAATTCATGCTGTAGCACAAAGCTAAGCAAAATCTCTGCACTGACTCTGGAGTAAAAAGAAATCTGAATCCATCAATTTGAGTTCACACATTATACATTTGCTGCCCTAACCAAATACTTTTTCACGATTCTTTAAAACATAATGAAATCTAATTTGACAAAAAGAGTTTTATCCTTTTGAGAAGCTAAACATGAACTAATTTTTTTTCCTTTGCTCTGACTGCAATAAAAGAGACTTGCTATGTATGCTAGAAGGCATTTACCTTGTATGCAATCCAAAACCCATAGGAATCAGTACAGGTAAAACTTTTATCTTTTTCAGAAATTAATGATTTTGTTTCCAGGTTTTGGATTCTGGAGGAAGCTGTGTTTCAGAGACACAATCCTGTAAGGCCAGGAAAATAATCTGAGAATTCTCAGGGTATAGCAGGGATAAGGGGAGAGGTTTTTTTTCAGTGAAATGCTGAGAAAAACACAGGTCGAAAAAAACAACAAGATCTGAAGCAGGCACCATTTGTCCAATTCTGTAGTGCAGTAAATAGTATGCTGTCCCTTTTGTCTTTCCTATTCTTTCTTATGACATTATACTTCCTAGAATAGCGTTAGGTCATTTTTTTAAGATGTGGTAACATTTTCATCAGGCAGCTACATGATTCTTAGGTGACCCGAGATATAGTACTACTTTCAACCTGAAGAGAAAGATCTATTTTCCTCTCTTGAGGGGAAAAACTGGTACAAAGTGCATTGGACATGATAGGTGAGAAGTATGAGTAGCAATGGTCACTTATAAAAGGTACAGTAAGAAATCTGTAACACAACTGGTGCTAGAAATGAGCAAGTATTGAAAAGAAGAGCAGAATGAATACTGTTTCCCATAAAATTACTGATTGTATATATTGACTATTCAGTATTGCTTTTTTATATTAAGCAGCAACTTTTTGTTGCTGTTGTTTTACATCTGTTGTATTTCATCCTGAACTGATTATTGCAAAAGTTTCAGCAGAGTGAAAAAAAGTCCACCATGTCTCTCTTTTTGGCAAAGAACTATGAGCAGTCAGTCAGGTACACAAGAAATTAGACTCAAATATATTGTTTCCTAAGCTACCTATGGAAAAATATGACAAAAAAGGATATTTGTACACAACCACATTATAAATCTTCTGACTTACAAGCATCTGCTATTCTTATTTGTGAGTGCTTTACCATGCATCTGGACCTTGACATCTAGGAGCTTATTGAATAACTCGAATTTTCATCTCTTATAACCTTTATTGTGGAGAACTACACAGAGTAACTCTTCTAATTCTTAAAATGAAACCCTTCCAACAGAAGAAATGCCTGGTGTTTTGGAAGTCAGAAACTATCAACCTAGAAAAGAGTCCTTTAAAATGTTCATCATAGGAGAATGTTCTACTTAAAGTGTGCTGCTGATAAAAGAGCTCTCTATCTCTAGAGATACAAAGCAGAAAAAAATGATGTTGTACATCAGAGAGATAAAAGATCACTCTGCTGAAAGTAATCATCAAACTATGACTTTATAAAGCTTGAAACTGCATTTTTATAAAGTTTCCACTGTTTCTTCATTCTTTCCATATAATTTCACAAAATAATACTGTTTCTTTAGAAACTATCAAAAATACCTGGAGAATATAAAAATATAAATTTTTAAGAGATACTTAAGAAACTCCATCTGAAAGGTTAGTTCATTTAAAGTAAAATTCTCTAAGCAGTAACTCCATTAAACCAACAATATTTTCCACTTTCCAGAGATAAAAAGTGATTGGTTTTAATATGCTGACTGTACAAAAAGACAAACTTAAAGACTGCAGAAGGTTCTCCCAGGCATACAATTACTCTGAATGACAATTCTAGTTGGTATCTTGATATAAATAAAAGATACTGTTAATTTGTTGTTCAAATTACTGAAAATGTCCCTGCCAGGAACAGCCTGAATAAGTCCAGATTTGACTGATGGCATTAATGGCAAGCACTCAGACATTTAAATCAAAGACTTATTATTGTTTTAATACTCTTCCTGAACCCAGCTTACTTACACATTTACACATTCAAGTCCTGACCAAGATTTTCCTTTTATTGGCCAACTTTATATTGATAGAAGGAACTTAGCATAATCATATCTTTTTGGCTTAAAGGATTTATTTATTTAAATGAGCCTCTTTCGAGGAAGAACAGCAGAGAAAGATACTACTCCTAAAAGATAACACTGCTAATTGTGTCACTATTTATTAAAATTCTAGCACTCATTCTGTAAGGAGAATTAGTGGTCAGTGTGGCTTTGTTGTCACTGAAGAATCCGGTAACAAATATTTTAAGGTATTGAATATCTCTTGTGGGCTTTACTGTTCCAGCAGGATATGCTCAAAAAGACTTGGCTGTGAAACATCCTCCTCCTCTCCCTATAGTTTGATTGCAAGGAAACACACCTTACACCTGTTTTCTGCTGATTGGAACTCCTCAGGACCACACAGCACCTAGATAAAACCCATCAGTACTGGCTCTGCTAAGTCTACATGGGTAGAGGCTGGGTAGTCACATATTCTATGTACAAGTGACTTGGTCTATAATGAATTAATCAGCAGCAAATCTTTGTCTTGGAATCTGAAACCCCTTTAAAAAGAGCCTTGAGTCATTGCCCCAAGTTTCACAACAAATGCTATTTCGTTTTCAATGGGGATGAATAATACAAGCAGTGAAATCAGGCTGTAAGGTACTCAAACTGAATTTACTATAGAATATAGAAGTAATATAAACCACCATTACCTTGAGTAATGCAGTGACTACCTTCTGCAAATTATGTTGCAGAAATATAAGTTTCTGTGTGGAGGACTGAAGTATGAAAGCATAGAATTCAGAAGGTATATGATTTATTTTTCAAGAGTTTATGATGGCATTGTATCATACTTATTATTTTTTGGCACAGACTGCATTGTGCTGCTGTGCTGCTTGTCTGAGATTGAGGTGCATCCCTTTTGGTCTGTTTAGCTCAGCATCTTAGTAATATGAGTAAAAAGTGCAAAAGATTTTCTGAAGAAACTGCATCTCTGTTTCCTATCTATACTTGGTAGAACACTTTACTTCACAAACTCATTCCAAGCACATCAGTGAAGCATAGAGGCAGCACTTGAGTTTACAAGAAACCATTTACCTGGTGGGAGGGAACAAAATTCATACCCAAGATTTACCTCTCATCCCAGAATATTGAACTGGTTCTTAATACCAAATCAAACTAGCCATGTCCTTAGCATTGATGGTGCATTAACAAGAATCTCTTCATCCCTGCAACCAAGCCTGGACAAACCTTCCAAAAATAGCATGTGAGCATTGAATTTTCAGTACAATTAACTACTTTGAAAAATGCTGAGATTGCTAAGGAGATAAAGAGGACTCTCAGAGTTAGGCAGAGCTATTTAAATAACTTGTTGGGAAATGTTAAATTTCAGCTTTCTTCTTGTTTGCAAATAATCGGCAAATAGATGCAAATTTTTAGAAGTTTGTCTTGCTGAGTATTTTAATACAACATTTTTTACCCTACAGATTCTTTTGATCAAGAGCTGAGATACTACGAAGAAAAATGTATTATAGAATCATGGAGAAAGAAAGTAGCTGCCTGCCTGACTATATTTTACAGCCAGTAGAGTCTAGAATTCATCATGTGTTTTGTGCAATTAGTCACACAATATTGGTTCTGGGCCTAAACATTATGTAAATACATGTGAGGACTGCAGGAAGGAGTCTTTGATACCTGTACACCTTAATGACTAGGAGCAGCCCAGTGTTTCAGAGACAGAGTAGAAGTGAATTGCACTGTACACTTTTTAAGCTTCCCTTATTTTCTTCATTCTGCTTTGTTTGCTTGCTTATTTTTCTCCCTAAAGAAAATATTGTATATGTTGATACATGATGACTTGGGATGTAAAAACCTAATTCCTTTTCCATTCTAGGAATAAAAATATATAAACTATATTGTCTGAGCTGGCTGTTTACAAAATACACACTCCTTTTGCTCTTGTCACAATCACATAGACTAATTGCATTTATATGAACACAGCACTAATTGCCAAGGATTTGCTTACTGGTCTTTGTCTCTCTTACCAGGTTAATTGCCTGAATGCCAGGGTTCCTGCTGGAGTGTTTAGAGTGCTGCTGTTTCTATATGCTGAACATTGTTTCATCTGCTTCTCTAACATACAAACTGGAGTTGTTGCTGTCTTTAACATCATTCTGATTAGGTCACTTTTACCATTCATTCCCTTGATAGGCATGGCTGAGTGAATACTCTGATATATTTCAGTACAGCACTCAGAATTGTTTTTGCTCGTGTGCCATTTGCCTTATCGTATTTTTCTGTGTAAGTGGTAGGAGAAGAGTTTTTCCAAATGCAGTACAACTTTTGGACCTTCCTACAATCTTTTGCAGATAATCTTCCTACAATTTATTGCAGATAATCAACAGTGATAAATCTGGGGACAAATTTATCAAAAGTGATAAATTTGGGGAAAGCCTAAGTTTTTGACAAAGGATTTGGACATCTGGTAAAAAACCTCTAAAACTGAAATTGTCTCTGAAGGTGATAGAATTCTAGAAAACAGGAGTCTGTATACTCAAAAGGAGCTTTAACTAGAACTGCAAATCAATGAAAGTAGACAGCTATTCTTAAGTGTGCTCTGCAGCATCTCCTACTAGAACAAAGCTCCAGCTTCACGTGGCTTCACCTATCTTTACATTCAATGAGCATTGTAGGAGTATTTTCTCAGTGTGTATTGGTAACGATTATTTCAAGTGTAGCTGAAACAGGAAATGCTGGACACGATTTTCCTTAAAGGGACCATGACAGAACAGCACCAAGTTGTTCACATAAAGAAATTCAGTCATGGATTCTTTGGCTTTGAAACTATATTTTAGATCAGAGCATTCCCCAGAATTGAACAGTCTGGGTGAATTGCCAGCATATTTTCTGTGCTTCTCACAATGCACAGATTACCAAGAGTTGAAATCTACAGATAGTTTCTGATAGGAGAAAACCATATTATTGAACAGAGTGTGCTCAAAACAACCCGTGGCCCAACCAGGATGGTTGCTGCCCAACAGGATGTGCCATATCCTGTTATCTAGAACACAGGAGGCATTCAGCAGCAAGGAATAGCTAACCTGCATACAGCTCCAGACCTCCCCTCCCTCAGTGCTCCATCCAAAATAACTACTTGCTGCAAGTCTTTCTGTCAAGACTGCTATTATATGTCAACACTGCTATTATATAAATTGATACATATGTCATTCTAAATTCACACATTTTTATATATCTTATCATGATTTAAAAAAAACAACAAAACAAACACTGAGTATCTACCTTCTCTTGATTTAACGACAATATGTGTCTGAAAAACCTTGGAAAACCTGGCTTCTAAAATGTCATAAGCATGCAGACTTCTGAAAGTCATTACAATGTCCTACCAATTCAGTTCTTAGAAGTATTATCAAGCATTTCTGTGAATGCCCTTATGGACATTTAATGACAAATATCCCCTCCCACAGACTGGGACTGAGTCATACACTCACCAGTTATACTCTGCTCCTGACATCTGTCTCTGTATGTCATGGTCTCCGCTATTTTAATTTTTTGAGTTTTCTTTGAACATTTTTTGCATTTGTAAACATTTTCTTAGAAATATAAACTTGCAAAGAAAAGTGTTCCAGTGGTCGCAATCTGCTGAAGCAAGGGGAAGAATTCTACTGAAGATTAGTCCTACTGAATATTCTCGCTTTTTGATTTAAAATTTGTGTAAAGCTGGTAATTCTGTAGCATCCTTGAGTCTTTGGCATAATCAGCATCCAAACATGGAAACCCCTTCTATTTTCATTCTTTGTTCTTTCCTGAACAACTGTATTGTTGGTCATATCAAAATGCAAATTATTTTCTTGACTTTTGAGTAATAAGTTTTCATAATCATAAAATGACACAAATGTATTATACGTACTGAGTGTCCTTCCGAAATGCATAACAAGTATTTAATAAATTTTTTTTTCCTTCTCCATTATCATTGAAAAAAATGACATTTCTATCTAGCTGTTGAGCAATTTCATTGCTAGGATACTTTTTAATCCATATTTTCCTGGAAAAAAGTCTTCATTTTCAGTCAGGTAATGATAGATTTTCCATGTAATTTTCCATTTTCCTTTCCATATTCTTTGTGAATGCCCATGATTTCTAACATCCTGTGTGTATTTACTTTTATTAACTTAGCTATGACCAAGTGCTTACCTTTTTTTATCCTCCAGTTAATAGCTACTTTTTAAAATCAGACATCTCCTTTCTTTATTATTTCAGTGCTTATTTTTTTACTAATACTAAATATTTTTTCTTAAAATTTGTCTCATAAAAATTTTCAGTGTTGTACTTTTATTAATTTCACATTTTTGTGCTTAAAATTTTCTCCTCCCCTAACAAACATAAGTATTTGGGGGAGTTGTATAGTATGCATGTAGTAGTTTATAGCAATGTTTTCATTTAATCCACTTTATAGAACAGATATAATCAAATCATCATCATGTGTCCCTGTAGAGGTCATAACAAGGTAGTATTTAGTTTGGGTAAGTGAAATATATTTATCTTTGTGTCATAAGGTTCCTGATGTGTCTTAAATCTTATTTATGCATTTCAATGTTTTTCTCCCCTTCTACTCATACTTTATCTATAAGCACTAATATATACAGACAGAAGCCAATCTTTTGGGATTACAAGATCTAAATCTGAGTCAGTAAATGATGCTAGTTATTGATCTAACCAGGAGCACAAGATGAAAAAATAATCCATACAGATTCAAAATCAACAGTACCAACCTAACAATGATATAAAAACTCAAAAAAGGACCATTGTGGACCAGGAATATCGCTTATGTCTTCCCTATACTATTTTTGTAATGGCATTTAACCACTGATTTTTAATATTTCTATCATTAATCCTCCAAGTTTCTCTTATTCTGATTGAGACAAATGCATACTGACAGATGGACAATTCCAAATCTCCTAATTTACTATTTATTCTCAGCAGTGGCATATAAATAGTTAATAAGTATCATTCCCTTGTCTTTCCTTAGTGCCTTGGCTAATTTTGTAATCAATATCTTGCTTTGGAGCTAATGGGTCGATTTGTATTCCTCTGTGCCCATCCAGCCTGTTAGTACTGTGCAGACTGCTGTCCCACCACAATGCTTGTTTTGGTTTTTTTTGTAACACATAAAGGTAACTCAAACAATTGGTCTCTCTCCCCAGCAAAGATTCCACACGTTTCCAAAATCCTATACTACTTATTGATCAGTGGTTCATTTCCAGATTTTTACCATGTTTCCTTCTTTTTTGGAAAATCCTGCTTAATGATTTTATGGAAAAATTGCGTATCAACCTCAGAGTATAAAATATGCATGTGTATAAAATATGACAAAAATGTTCTTCATAGATGCCACCTTTTGCAGAAATGTTTCTCGTGCTCTGGTTAAAGAAAATTAATTGCAGCTGCAGAGGAAAGAATAAATATTCAGTGTTTGTGTTAGTTAAGCTGGGGAAAAATGTAATTTTAATTATTTTCTCTTAAAGTCGTTTCATGGTCTAACATTTATTCTTGTTCTGTTCATAAATATAGTGAAATCTGGGGCCAGGTTCTGTGTATCTATCTTTCAGGGTTTCATATATAGAAAAGTTGCATTTCAGAAACTAGAAACACCAAAAAAGAAAGAGCAAGGTGTAAGAAAAAACTCAAAGTGCTTAGAAGAATGCTTTTTCTTTTCTCTACAAGTGATGTCCCAGTATCATTTTCATGTATCATTTTCAAAGTTTTATATTCTATGATTGTCATATTTTCTCTCATAAAGGACCATGAACATGGCATACAGGATAAAGCAATTCTGCTTCCAAATAAATGTGAGTTTGCTTACAAATATTTATTTTAGACTTAGTCAAAACCAGATAGAGAATTGGAGCTGCTATTTCATTCCTTATGAGCTGTTACAATTAATCATTTCTGCTACACCCTGGAGTGAATGGACAGATCTATAAAATTAATTGCATCTCATCAGACACCAAAGTCCTTTATTTCAGTGTGGTCTTCATGAAACAGAAATACTTTCATTTCACAGGTGGCTTGATGTTTTTACCTCATTCAGGAGGTAAACCAGACTATCTTCACAGTTCATTAATTTACAGCCTAACATGTCAGCCTGTCCAACAGTTCTCCAGCCCAACAGCAGAGCCAGGCACTGCTGTACTCTCTGATGGTGGAGTGCTAATCCTGCAGAGCCTTATATTTGACTGATGCTTTGAATGGCTGCTGTGGCCTCCTGTCAAATTACAGTAGGTTATAGACCCAAAAATCACCTTCCCATCAAGGGTTAAACTATATCATGTAATTGAGGCTTATTTTAAAAAATCTGCTTGCCCTGAGGTCAGGCAGAGCACTGAGCTGCAATCATTAATAAGCCATTTTGTGTTTGCCTCTGTGATCAAAGAATTCTTGTCCAGAGCTCACTAGCTTGTTTCCTTTGCATTTCAGCTTCAAATTTAGTTTCCAGAGAGAAGAGAGAATAAATCCTGACAATAACAATGGTGAATCTTTAATGGCACTTATTAAAGTCAATGTTTGATTTTTCAACTGTGCTACCTGAAATTCAATTTTTAGACCAAAAATGCATTTAAAAGCTTTGGGGCCTTTTGTAACAAACACCCTTTCACAAGTTATACTGATCTGCTATGTTCAATGGAAGACTATTTTATGTTATTTGTTCCATTAGTTCCTTTAATTTCCTTTATAATAGCTGAACCTTTACAGTAGTTAAAAAAAAATCTAATAGCAGCTTTGATCTTCAGATATCAGCTAGAGGGTACTCCACACTTAGATTTTAAATAATGTACTGTAGAAAGCCACCATCCAATGAAAAATCCTCAATTACTTTAAAAGCTACCCTTCACCATGCTTTTACATTTACAGGCCTTTCTCCTTTTTTTTTTTAGAAATTTCAACCTCCGTATTACCGAGGTGCTTTAAGCAATTATTTATGATAGCATTACCTCATACTAATTTTCTGCTCAGTGCATAAACCAGAGTTGCATCTGCTTTTTTAGAACAGGGAACATGATCTAGTTGATACATGTTCTTCCTATTCTCTGGCATAATCGATGGAAAACTCTCCCCAGAGACAGCTGTGCCTTTCTCTCCTTGCACAGAATGCAGTGTTGATTTAACTATTGTTTGGTAAATACATTAAAACAAATGACAAAAAAAACCCCAAAGCAGAACCCTGCATTATAAAATTTTACAATACATTTATTTTTGCACCTCTAGGACCAAAAAATATGACAGATAAAGCTCTGAGCTTCAAATGCTGTATGAGTTAATGTACCTTGTCTGCCTGTAACTAATTCCAGCACTTTTTGATATGTTTGACTGTGGATATGCAGATGCCTGGCTTCATCTGCATTTACTGTGGGCTTGACTGAACACGGACTGCTCCACACAATATACTGCATATAAGCAAAGATGCTTTTGCCCTCTAGAGGGGAACTGGTTGGGAAACACTCACACGTCTTTCTTGAGGAAATTTCGGTTTTGCGGGAAAAAAAAGTGACTTTGCTTGCAAACAAATCAGAAGGGAGTCTCTCAGGCTGCAAAGACTGCCAGTTTCACCTGATTATAGGTTATTAAATGTTGGAGGTGCTAAAATGGGCACCTACACGTGATGCAAGTGCAGCCACCCGTTGTGCATAAAGTGCATGGGGAATTGGATTAGATTCAGAATGGCAGCCCCAATAATCTGCTCAGCACCACTGAAATGCAGAGAGGTCTGAATGATGACTAAATGAATGCTATTACTTTGTGTTATGAGATTCCTTCTGTCACTCAGTGTCTATACCTACTCACAAACAGAGAAATCGCTTTTGGAATAAATATGGATTTCTACTAATGTCTGGGTATAGGAGATACAGATGTAAATTCTGTGTCCTGTGTGATGAAAAATGAGGCTTGAGTATTGAAATCACCAAACTGCTGGGTGGTTTCTCACTCTCTTGCTGAAACCTTTCTGTTTGTATTAATAATTTAACAGGCTTGAAACTGTCTTGCCACAACCTTGCTGTTAACAGTGTCAACTAATCCAGTTCTTAATTCCTCCATCCCTCAAAATATTTAATTCCTGGCATACGGTGCTGCACTCAGCCTCCTCCATCTGAGGTGACTGCTGAGCCCCCCTTGACTGTTGGATACATGCACACCTAACTTGTGCTGTCCTCAAAGCACCACCTCCCCTTATTTCAACTCTGCAACCAGTGTGCTAGGGTGCTTCTGATCTTGGTTCCATGAGATCAGAGTACATCTGAACCTGCCAGTCCTGCTGATCTCTGTTAGGCAATTAAGTTAGAGGCATGTCATAGCTGAGAGATGTATTAAAAGGAATTTGCTGACGTTACTTATCACATTCTGAAGCCTGCTTCCAAGAAATGGAAGACAGATGATCTCAGCCAGATCTGAAGTTGCCCTTCTCCACTCAAAATTGCTTAGGTGGGATTCAGGTTCAGCTGAAAGGTGAGCCAGGTGAATGGTGACAGGACTGTCAGTCTTTTGTTTTAATTCTGAATAACATTGTTTTTAACTTTCATGAAATAATAGGATTTTTGAATACTTGATATTAAAAAGCATAACAGCAGTTAGATAGTTAAATGGCAGTTATAAAAAGAAAAAATATTAACCCTAATTTTTCTGCCAGTTATAATTATGAGGGCAAAGATTTGCAGTGCAAATCTTCAAAATATTTTAAGAAATTATTATTTAAGAATTAGATAGATGTAGCTGTCACTAAAGCAAGAGACAGAGGTAACTTTCATTTTACAATTGTAATTTACTGAACATAGGTTTATCCTTTAAGATTGTCTGAAAGACAGAACTGGTGCAGATACAGTTGTCCACCTGTTTTCTGTCTTAAACGGAAATATCTGTAAATAAATATTTTTATGCATTTAAATGTGAAATGGGCTGTAAATCTTATATATCCTGAACTGGGGAGCAGCAGAAATCAGAGATCTTACTCTTTCTTCATGGAAATATTACAAAACTTTTAAGGACCTCCAAAACTCAAACTCACAATAAATCTGATGAAACACAGAACAAATATAAAATGCACCCACGAAGTTGTTCCCTCAGGTTATTAAAGTACTTCCTGCAAATTGTTCCTCAAATACTTAGACTGAAGAAAATAGAGATTTGTACTGTGGGATTTACAATGTGGTCATGTGAGATTTGCAATTCTTTCATCAAGCTTTGTGGAACTGACAGTGCTCAACAGATTTGTGCTTTTTTCCCCCCCTCCCTTCAATTTCAACTAAGCAGTAAACAGAATTACCAAAAGTAGATCAATACAATAAGTTTCAATTTCTTCTCAAAAGAATCATGTTGCTTTATGTTTGGTACTCCCACCCAGAGACCTAGATTTTTCTCTTCTTTGCTTCCTCTGAAACATGGTGAGTAATGGATGCCCAACACTGAAAAAAGTATGGGGAAAAAATGTGTTTGCTCTTGGCACTGTAATTTTTTACAGCGTTTTTGGGGCCACCATTGGGATCAAAGTCCCCTTTACTAGTTTAGATTATACAGTAGAAAATAATCTTACTTCAGAGCAATTATAATCTTACTGGAAATGAATGACAAATGGAAAGTAGAGGGCAAAACCAATGACTTGTGGCTGCTAGCTCTTGTACATCAAGGGTCATTTAGGTATTAGGAGGTAAGAAGTGCATCATTTGAAAGGTCACATTTCATCTAATTTACCCTTTATTATTGGTGTCTCCTTCAAGTATTAGTATTACAAATTTGGGTGTCTTGGTAGCTCATGCAGCAGCATGACATTAATTAATGTTAATTCATGGGCTTTGTATCACACCCCTTGATTAACATGGTATTTTAGCAGTGCTCACCAGTGCTACTATAAAGAATTCCATTGGGCTGATGATGCTCCATTTTTATGCAATATGTGAATCATCTCTTGGTTTTAGCTGCACAATCCATTATAGTTCTTTCCCCATTTCTGCAAATTAGGCACAGTTTGAACGACCTAGTTTGTCACAGGGCTCTAATTCATATTAACCAAGAAAATAGCTGGGATACTCAACTTCCATGAAAATGTTCAATTTTCATAGAAGTTTTAAGAGAAATTTTTGTGTTGATGGACATGATGTGCTCCTGTTCTTAAATCTGGTTTATTAACACAGGGGTGTTGAAGGGTTTGGTTCTTTTTCTGACAGTAGCACCTACTTTATTATATGCTTCATGATTTGAAACTTCTGGCAAAGTATGAGATCAGTCTCCACTCAATAGTTCATATGCTGTCTGTGAGCCCTTTCACTGTCCACCAATTTTGGAGGAACTCTTCCTGCAGAAGGCTCACTTCTCCCTTCTGTAGAGAACCCAAACCTGTCTCTCTGGTGGCGATATTTTGAGTCCTCTAATACATCTCCAGGTATGAAACTAACCACTCTGTTCAGCTTCATCTAGTGACTTCTGTGCTCAGCTAATAGTAATTAGCATTATGGAAAATCACACTATGAAAAGCCAGACTCCATAAAGGAGACAGAGGAGTCCTGAAACTTTATTCAAA
Organism: Luscinia megarhynchos; assembly: GCA_034336665.1. Lineage (NCBI taxonomy): Eukaryota > Metazoa > Chordata > Aves > Passeriformes > Muscicapidae > Luscinia > Luscinia megarhynchos. Next base: position 34,146,230 of record CM067566.1, on the reverse strand, counting down.
TAAAGGGAGAGAGTTCACTGTGCACACGCCTTAGAGGTTTCCTCTCTCCACATTTTGGAGGGTGCAGCCTCCTTTATCCTAAACTCCCGGCTGCAGGGTGCCCTCTCCCTTTCCCACTGGCTGAGGCACTGGGAAGGTCCAGCCTTCCTGAACCACCTACCACACTATGCTCCCCTTGAACCTGTAACTGTACCCCAAAGCTGAGAAAGAAGAGAAAGAAAAAAGGAAAAGGAAAGAGAAAGAGAAAGAGAAAGAGAAAGAGAAAGAGAAAGAGAAAGAGAAAGAGAAAGAGAAAGAGAAAGAGAAAGAGAAAGAGAAAGAGAAAGAGAAAGAGAAAGAGAAAGAGAAAGAGAAAGAGAAAGAGAAAGAGAAAGAGAGAATGAAAGCAAGAAGGAAAGTGAGAAAGAGAGAAGGCAAGTGAGGAAGGAAGGAAGGAAGGAAGGAAGGAAGGAAGGAAGGAAGGAAGGAAGGAAGGAAGGAAGGAAGGAAGGAAGGAAGGAAGGAAGGGAGGGAGGGAAGGAAGGAAGGAAAGAAAAAGAAAAGAAAGAAAGAAAGAAAGAAAGAAAGAAAGAAAGAAAGAAAGAAAGAAAGAAAGAAAGAAAGAAAGAAAGAAAGAAAGAAAGAAAGAAAGAAAGAAAGAAAGAAAGAAAGAAAGAAAGAAAGAAAGAAAGAAAGAAAGAAAGAAAGAAAGAAAGAAAGAAAGAAATACAGAAAGAAAGAAAAGATCTAAAGTTTAATTTTTATTTGGAGTAGGACTTTTCATATTTCAGAGACAGAATTTCATAGTTAACCTTCTCAGCCCTAAAATAATTGAAAATTGTTGAAACATCAAAGATTCAAAGCCAGCCACCTATTGTTCAGAATAGCTCCCTGTCTTCCTTTTCTCTAGCACCTAGTGCTAAATTGCCTTCCTTTTATTACCTTCTCAGCTGTTGTGAGGCTTTTAATGGCTTCATTCTTCAAGGTCTTTGCCTAATTTGCTGCAGTTCTGACTGAATTATCACTCAGAGCCAAGAGGTCTTCATCTCAGAGTACACAAATTTTGGCTGGCGGATCAGCAGTCTGGGTCTCTGCCCAGCCACCAAATCCCACTGCCTCTGGAGTCAGATATGGATCAGAGGAATGCCTCTAGATAAAGTCATTGCACTGGTAGGCAGCACGTTTGCAAAGGGCTGATTACTGAGACCAAATGTTACCTTTGCTACTGGAAGGACATTTTAGTAAATATTAATCCTTGGTGTCTCCGGAGATCCTTTTTGTTTTTGGAATGAAGATCAAGCAACTAGTAACACATAACAGAAAATCACTATGCATTTCAATTACTCAGAAAATATGGTCAGAAGGCAAATTCTATCCATTGATTATATATAATATGCATGAAAGAAATCGGTGACTAATCATGGTATGGGACCTGAGTGGAGGAGAAAGACATATCAAGGAAGTACAGAGAAAAATGAGAAACAGGAATTTCAGGGTATTTGTGCCAGTCTGTTTTCTGGGAGGTTTTGTGAGTTTAAATTACAGACTTAGCCTTTTCTCAAGATTGATTTGGATGACAGTTCCAACGTAAAATGTATTTTCACAAGTCCCTATTGAAAGCCCAATTTCAGACTCATTTACACTGAAATCTATTCAACTTAAGCTGGTGCTTTTGGAGTTCTTTATATTACTCTTGTTGTTTGCAATCAAGTCCACTATTCTAGTTCTGTTAAAAGAAAGAAATTGTAGCAGCCACAGTATAGGCAAAAGCAGGAAAAAACATAAACAAAATAAATAAATAAATAAATATGTATAAAAAAAGTACATATATATATATATATATAAAGTTTTGAATCCACACAGGGGAAATAAAAATGATTTGTATTAAAGGTTAAATATACCCTAAACTAAAATGTTACAAGTTTCATAGTAATGATGTCTCTATATCCTTGTGCAATGCATCATCAATCCACAGCCAAATACCACTGACGCTGTACATGTTTTATTTTTACAGAAAAATATTTGGATGCCACTTACCTCTGAGGCAGTTCTGGAAATTTTAAATATACTTCTTTCTTGGGAAAAAAAGGAAAGAACGTCAAAATGAATGATGAAACCTACAAAATGAATTTTCAGCTATTCTATGTAGGCTGGTAGAAAGCATAAAATTTCTTGTTCTATTTCACTCTACCCAGAGTTCTGATGATAGTAATCTGGAAAGGTTACATTTGCAGTATTGCCTAACTGTAAGAAATATCTAGTTGTTACTTAGGACAGTAAACACAAACAGTCTTTCTTCCTGGTGCGAGGAGGAACTATGATAATACAAGCTTAAAGTAACTCCATACAAACCCACAGAACTAATTCCAGTTGGAATGGTGAAACACAGCAGTTTAAAAATAACATTACTGAAGCAAGTGTTCATATTTAGTTGCAAATTTGCAGTACTTCCTTTTTATCTCGAGCTAAAGGTATTTTATTCTTCCTCCTGGTGAACCAAAACAACACTGGCTAGACAGCTAATAAAAGGTGCATACTACCCCTCTCTATGAATCTTACATTTTAGTAAGACAGATAATGATGATCAGAACTCCTTACTAGATGCTAGAGAAGACTATGTATGGAAATCAGTGGTACAAAATTACTGTAAGTATTTTTAAAGCTGAGTATAAACATATCACCAATGTTTACTGCAATCAACTACAAAGTGAAACCAGCAGGAGAGCAAAGCTCTCTGCTCTATACTATACAATTATAACATCTCTTCAATCTTCTTGGGACCTAATTTTCTCAATTTTAGTATGTGCATTATGCTTTCAGGATGCTAACATGAGGGAAGTGTTGTCCTTGTGGGTATAGTCTGGTAGAAAGGGTAGGTGTAGACAATGATCTTCTAGGGCTAATTTGTAATACTTCCATCATTGTATTATTGTGTGTGTATATGATGACTGTCAGTTCATTAGACCTTAAATCCGCTTATAAATATTTGAGGTTGAGTTCTTTGTTAAAGAAACTTTGAGCCTTTTCTAGTCTAGTGATGTGTTTATTGTCTAAATTAAAACTTAATATTTCACTTGCACCAATATTTTATATGGCAATAGAATTTTACAAGGGCTTAATAGGAATAGGCTAAGCTTGCTCTATTATCATGAAAAGGTTTTCTATCTTGAGCACTTTCTGCTCTTATTCCAGTCCCTCTGGCTGATTCTGAGATTTAGTGGCTCATGTGTTCTCTTAGACATAGTCATCTATATACTATGCTGCTGTGACTATTTCATTATTCTGTTTCTTGACTTCATGCCCATGTCATCAATTCAGCAATTGGTTATTCAGTTTGTTAATGAGGGAAAAGTGCAATGACCATTCAGTCAAATTACAGAATATAGAAAAGGTCAAGGTACTAGAGTACATTATTCTAATTCATGGAATATTGTACATAAGACGATATATTTTCCATTCCCCAATTCTTCATTTCATGGGAAAATTATTACAAGAACATAATACGGCATAAAATTAATCCACACTGAGAACAAAGCCTGCAATTAAAATGTTAAATGGCCTAACTTGAATCCTTTATTTTGGCAATTACTGGAGTAAGAGTAAGGATTTTATCTTGTACCACACGAAATCATAATTTTGTAGCTATCGTTTGCTACATGATACTACCTACGTATGTTTTAAATCTACAGCAAGATACAGGTGCCAAAGTTTCCCTTAACCTCTCCTACCTATAGGTAACTCAGTACAAATCAAAATTCTGCTGAGTTTCATCTAATCCTAGAGACATGTGAAAAAATAGCAAAGTTTTTCATCAAGGAAAAGACAGAGATGAAGAATACAGCCAGGATTTTGTAGGCTCACAGTTTCTAAAATCACCCATGATAGTCAACATCATGATGATGGTCCTTGATGAGCAACTAGACAAATATTTACTGTAAAAACTGCTGTAAACCCACAAACTTCTTCCTGGAACAGAATTTAAAATTTCATCTCCATTCATATGGACAGCAGTCAGAGGACAGGGGAATTCTGGTCATTTGCTCTGGTTTGGTCTGAAAAATCTTCTCCTTTAAGTTGTGCAAAATAGAAAAGTCTTGAAAAAAGTTTTAGAAATACCTTTCCTCTTAGCTCAATCCTGGATAAGAGGGCACTTCCAGGAGGTGATAGATACAATCTTCCATGTAGAAGAGAAATTAATTCCACCTCTTATCTTTCAGCAACTATTTTAACTGCTACATTTTTAGATAAAAATAAAAGAGAAGGATAGATTTTAAATAAAATAATGTTCTCTTTTCTTTTAGTCCTCATTCTCCCTTTCCTGGGTATTTTCTTTTTTGTCAGAAAATGCTTAGGTAGGTAATTCAAGAGACTACACATCAATGAAGGCAAGAACATCAAACCAGAAGGGACAGAGTTTAAAAATACATTTTTCAATTTCCTAGTGGATAGCATGATATTTTGCTTAGAAGTGTAAAGCTTGTGAGACAGTTTGTAACACCCTAAGGTTAATTTCATTTGATATAGCTTTAAAATCACGTCTAAATGTAGAACTTCTAATTAGCATTTTTTCCATAATTTTGCTCTATATGTTAAACCTGCATGTCTACCTACTTATTCCTTCCATTATCCAGAACAGTTATTATTTTTATTCATACAAATATTAGACTCTCAAGATGGTCATATGAATTCACATATTTCTGAAGCCTGTAATTTTCCTCTATTCTGCTTTACTAAATGGACTTAACTGATATTGTGATGAATTGAGCTATTGTACTGTGTCTCAGTTCTTTCTTGCTATTAATTATACTTCATTCATTATTATGACAAATTGCAAAGTTTCCAATTTTGTTATTCTTTTCTTCAGTATTCTGGAAAACAATTTTAGTTTTAATCAATGAAAATTAGAGCCTCATAGCAGATAAAATGTGAGGAGTTGTAGTAAAATGACAGGCTGGATCAGGCCGAAATCCACATCTGACCTGTGCTCACAATACTTCAAATTATGAATCAAGATGCTTTTAGTCAGTTGAGGGCTTGTTTTATATTCAGTTTTGTTTTACTTTCTCTGTCATAAGTAGAATAGGATTGCTTATGTGACCCATTAGTCTCTCTAAAATTCCATTTTACAGGCAAATAACAACTGCTTTGAGACTTTTAGCAGCTTTTCACCTGTTTCAATAGTTCTTTTTTGTCAGTTATTTGGGAAAATAAGTATGTTTGGGTAAAAATAATATACAAATGCCATTTCTTTCATATGGCTTTGAGAAAAATTTGGGAACACACTGTTTAATCTATATTTAAAGTTATTCACTGAGAAGGAAAGAACATGTAGTTCAACATATAGTAAAAGATTCATAATTTTGTCTGGCACATATATTACTTGAACAAAGCTGCACCTGAAAACCATTGCATTTTATTGCCATATCCACTATTACAGACTTGAAAATCTGGAGGACATAATTCAGATATACTTTGGAATTTGTCAAAGGATACATATTTTCATTGACACTTTTGGCTGTAGTTTTTTCAGTAGGGGATTTAGTAATGTTGAACTACAAAGGAGAAAAGGTTGTGAAGCCCTTTACAAAGAAAATAGATGCAAATACAAGACCATTATTTCCATACTGGGAGAATTTGATTGAGAACTTTCAACATTTCTAAAAACTTTTTGCTTCTGTCTTTTTGACTTTTTGGTATTCTTTCATTCTGTCTTTGTGGTCTTTTGCACATTTTTTACATAATCCATTTTCTGTCCTTTTTTTAAGGAAAATATGAATCAGAACATAGTCACAGAAACAATTTGGAATGGAAGCTTGATATATATGCATAAAATGCAGGTATTATCCAAATATATTAATTAAAGGGCTGAAGGACTGTAGAGGACATGATCTTCAATAAACCAGCTACAATTTAGAGCTGAAAATGTGACTTCTCTTACCTTTTCTGCTGTGAAGAAAAGGTTGATGATTCTCTGGAGATTCAGTGATAGCTCAAGACATGTCAATGACTCGTGTGTAAATATCTATTCCCCTGAAGCTAGCAAAGAAAACTCCACAGAATGTGCTTGATAATATAAATCTCATCATGAAGCGATATACATCTTGTAATTGCCACTTCAGGGGTGAAGGCCAGATTTCCTGGCAGGTGTGAATTGGCATATCTCTGCTGAAATCACAAAACTGCTGTGTTACATCAGAGCCTGGACCTATTTCCTGAGCTATTTTTGTCGTGCCCCTAAAATCAATTCCTTGAAGGCTAAGATGGTGAAGAAAGGAAATAACTCTCTCTTCTTGGGACATTGCCTACTTCATAGATTCTTGCCCTAAGACATTTGAGTTTTATTCTGTTATAAATGATAAAATGTAAAAATCTATGTAATGCAAAAAAGGTAGGGCAAAGGAAAGAGAAAAATACAAAAATAACACAAGACGTGAAATCACAGTTTAGTGAATTTTCTTCTTTAGTTTGGACCATTTAAAATAATCTACAGGTATGTTAATATAAAATAAAATCTATGAAACAAATGTCTGCTTCTCACTTTTTCAATATTTCATAGTAGAGTCAGAATTAGACTCGTAGGATTCCACACAAAAGAAAACTTAAATATTAAAGATTCCTGAATGACCAAACTTTTATGAACAATCAGTTATTTTTGTTTTGATATTCTGTGGATATGTGTTTATGGAATGCCTTTTTATATTTCATAGCACAAATGACATAATATTTTCTCTCATGTCTGAAAAATCACAGCAACCCATTTAATTTTACATGTTTCCTGCCAAACTGCTTAGTCCATCTCTCATCTAGACATCCTTTCTGTTCATTGTCAGTGATATGAACCAGAATGCCTATTTACTACACCTTATATACTCTAATAGCAGTCAGCTCATCCAGTCACAATTACATTACTTCAGGAAAAGACTTTAGTGTCACAGTCCTTTACACAAGACATATTCACATTGGAAATGGTCTGGTTTTAACCATTGAAAAAATAAATTTACTGGTATGAACTTTGTGTGTTGAGAACAGATTATTTTGTGAGTCAGTCAGAGCAAAGGACTGGACATCTGGGGGCATAAAATATGCACAGGATTTTTAGCCTCTTGCAGGGTGTATTTACAAAACTTTTGAAGTTGAAAACGTTAGCCTTAGCCAGAAAGTGGGTCCAGCCTGAAGTAGGTCCAGCTGCTTTATGGAATATGTCTGCCTGGCACAATGCAGAAATCCTGATCTACATGCTTTATTTCTGTATTGGCTTTAATGTCCAAGGTGTTGGCAGCAGAAGGGCTGCAGAAGTGAGCTCTGTGGGAAGAGGCCAGGAGCAGTGCTAAGAGACCCATTGCACAGCAGGAGGAGGAGGAGGAGGAGGAGGAGGAGCAGGAGGCAATGGCAGAGGCAAAGGAGGCTCTTAGGCACCACAGCAGGTATCTCTGCTACAGCCTGTGGAGGATCTCATGCTGGAGCAGGAGGATATTTCATTAGAGAACTGCACCCCATGGAGAGTCCACACTGGAGCAGGGGAAAAATGTGTGTAGAAAGGATCTGCAGAGAGAAGCCGTAGCCCCTTCTATTCCCTCTGTGCTTCTTGGGGCAGTGGGGAAAAAGTCAGGAATAAAAAGTGTGAACTTGGGCTTAAGGAAGTGGAGAGGAAAGATGCTTTAACAAGTGTCTTCATTTTCACCACCCAAATCTCTCTTAACTGCCAATAAATTAAATTATTTTTTACCCAAATTAGTCTATTTTGCCCATTGTGCTAATTTACAAGCAATTTCCCTGTCTTTATCTGAATCAATAAGTTCTCTATTCCTATTCACCTCCACCCTCCTGCACCATCCCATCAAGGAGGAGTATGAGAAGCTGGATGGGCATTCGAAACTTAGCCAGGGTGAACCCAGCATGGTTTTTTAGAAAGAAGCTAGCTTTATGTATAACATACTTGGTCTGTGATGGCTTGTGCTATATTCACCTGTGTTGACTTCTCTGCTCTTTTGCTTTCAGTATCTGTTGCAGGGATTTTGGGGTATGCCTGCCTGGCACCGATTGCCACAGGCATAACTGAAATTCCAGTTTCCTCAGAGGTATCTCTGAGTTGCATGGACTTATTCTTCATAAAATCCTACATATGAAACCCAGTATATTTGAGCTGAGTTATTAATTTTTTTTTGCTAAATGAGCACAGATCATATTAGAAGACGTCAGAAACTGACATGATGGTTGGGAATTTAATGGGGTATATTTGCTTCCTGATAGGCACATATATTTCCCATTAATGCTAATGGGAATTATATGTGTGCAGAAAGAGAACACACCACTTTGCATGTAAATTTCACATTTTATTTTACAGAGGGTATGTAACCCTATTATCACCAGTGCTGCCACAAAAATTTTTATCCCACTTCAGTGGGTTATAATCAAACATTAAAATGATCTAGCTGAATCTAATTTTATTTTACCTTTCCAACTCTTTTGTAATGAAAGGACTTTAATCCAAAGCATTTTCTGTGTCATGTGTGTGAATAAATAACCCTTTTCTTAGAGTTAAGTTGTTTTTAAACTCCAGCTAATAAAACTACTTATTTCCATTTCCATCAGAATTACAAGTACAGTTAAAAGGCTTACACAATTTATATTAGAAACATTCTTCAAGAAGAGAGACTGGTAAAAGATCACATCCTTGACTTTTGAAGGTGTCTTCTAAAGCTGATAGAAAATGCCAGCTTTTATGAATCCTGTATTTGATCTAGAAAGTATGTAGAGTTGCCATACAGTGATTTTTCAAGTAGAGAATATGCAAGGCTGTACATTTTAAATAGCACAAAGACTCGTGTAAAGCCTTGTGACTCAGCTTAGGGTAGCATTGAGCATGATTCATAAGTTGTATTAGAATTAGCCATCTCTCCTATTTCTTCTCCCCTTATCATTTTCATCTTATATTTATGAATTTCTTTTTTTCCCTTGCTAACCTGTCCAGTCATACCACAAGCTGCTGCCTTTTCCCTGACACATTTAAAAGGTGTCCCTACACATTCTGGAACATTCAGTTTCAGGATTCTTGTCTGAAATTTATAGTAAATTAAAATGTCAACACACTTAGAAACAAAAACGCACCTTTTAAAAAATTTTTGGAAGAGAAAGAATTCCTGAAAAGGAAAAATACTTTTTCCAAATTACCTATAGATAAAACTGGAAAATATTAATTCAACTGAAGTACTTTGCCTTGCTGAAAGCATAATAGTCTAATAAAATGAACTTTCAGCATCATGAATTCCAGGATATCATATTCATGGCAAAGATCTAGCTGGAGATTTCTGGAATGAGCTAAGATTTTCATTGTTATCAGGCTCCATTTTCACAGCAGAAAGCCTCTGGGGGATGTTTAAATGAAAACAAACTGAGTTTTCACAATAAGACTTTGGTTCTTAAGTAAATTTCGTCCAGCTGAAACCCAAATAGAAATCATGCTGAAGTAAAAAGCAATTAAAATTTATAATTTATTTCAACTGCTGGCAAGACTCAGGTTCTTTTATTTGCTAATCAAATAAGAGGCATTAAGAGGTAAGACAGGAGACAATAGCAATGGGAATAATATCTAGAGAAGATCCAAGATCCTTGCTACTTTACAAAAGTAAGAACTGATACTTTAGATTTGATGTAGAGGTGGAAAAAAATCCTCAAAATATAATTTAAAGTCACCAGGACAAACATTTCATTCCCAAATTAGAAACCTGAAGCCAGAGAGAGATTTACCATTGACTAGGAACATAGTGTAGGAAAAAAGTACGTTTTATTTGGCACAGGTAGATACTCTGTAATTTTGATTTTCGCTTATTCCTCCTGCTGTTTGAGCTCCTTTTTTTGTGCAACCTCCTAATTCTGTTTTTCTTCCTCTTGCCTTATACTGATTCTACTTCTAAGTGCTTGATCAGATCCTTGGAAATCAATTTAGATGGAGTTATTCCAGGAGAGGGGCTGCTTTCATTATAGTATGAGTGCAAAATTACCATTCTATAGGAAGAAACCCTAAACTTCTCTCCTTTAAACGTGTTTGTGCACTGAAGAATCTTGATACACAGAGTACAGGACCACAGGCTTCTACTAATATTGATAAGATTTTAAAAAATGAATAATCATTATCATCAGCCTCTTCATCATCAGTATAACTCGATTTTAGTGAGATTTTATTATAATTTGTGTTAAATACTTTTTTTATATTTATATTAATAACTTTTATATTTATATTCCTTCATCCTGTATTTTGAAAACAACACATATAAAATTCACCAGGGAATTTTTCATCCTTAGAAGCTGCAATAGTACTTTAGTTCAAGAATTGCCGTCACTGATCCCCCCAAAGCAACCTGCACACCTCTTATATGAGTAAAGTATATGAAGTATAAAGGTTACAAAGTTGGCTGGTATGACAAGTCAAAATTTGTCAGATTCTAAGCCCTCTCTTCTCAAAAAGACATAAATACAAAGTTAGGAATGGCAGCCTTTCTGGAAATAAGCTAAACTGTAAAAATTTTTAATGAGTATTCAATAGTAATAAATAATTCATCTTACTTTTAAAATAAAAAAAAGTAGCAAATGTGGAATTCTGTGATAAATTCTATTAGGTTTTGCCAATATTCCTCTAGGCCTTTGTGCAAAGGTCAGTCACATCAAAAAAACTCAGTACAAGCATAGACAAAACTCATGTTTCATGCAGCTAAACTTATGCACGATACTTTGGAATAGTCTTGACTTTATTTTCAATAAAGTACCATGACTCTTCCATCCTAGAAAATCTTTTAGAAGCTTGACCCAAATTGCTGATCCCTGTATAGAAAAAAATGGCACTGATTTCCAACGGATTCCTGTAAGCTGTATCTTCTGTCTTCTCTCAGAATCCTACTAAATTTCATGAAATTTGTCGTGTGACATTTCTGATAGAGATTAGGATGTCTAACAGGTGGGTGAGGCCTGGCAGATGCAGGCAGCACCAGTGCAAAGAAGTTATTTTGGGGTAACTGAGGTTTAAAGCTACAGTCAGTAGGGCTGGACATTCATTTTCATGGTGTGAAAAAGATTCTTGTGGAAAGACACACAGAATATCCCCACAGCGTTCAGCAAACTTTAGGACTGCAGAGGAAAATGTTAAATACATTTCAATGGAACAAGAAAAAATGCATTTATTTTCTACTTTTTCTGTCAGAAACATGAAACATTTGCTATGTAAAACCATTCTTTCAGTTTTCACAGAAGCCAAAATTAATCTGAATTGTTCTCAACTTCAGCAAAATTGTTTACTTCATAAATGTGTTTTAAAGTTAGTCTGGAAAATTTTGGTCATACCACTCATTAACTCTGGTTTAGGTCATGACTGTTCATAGGGAGGGGGGACAGAGGTAGAATAGTAAAATAAGTATCCTAACCAGAGCAGAAATTGGCCCAGATTAACTTAGTTTGTTAGAGCACTAAGATGTTACAACCAAGGTCTTGAATTCCACCCCTGTTATGAGCCAGACAACAGTGCCTAGGTTGCTGAACCAGAGCCTGGAAGTCAGAGTGGGGAAAAAGATTTATCCACATACTCAAAGAGCTATTAGGTAATATTTAGGGGAATATGTAACCATTCAGCATGGCTAAAATTGCTGCAAGCCAAATCCTCTGTCTGATTGGCAGTAGAACCAAATCTGAGCTTTCATAAGAGTAGGAAAGTAGCTTGGCAAATCTACTTATTCCCATGGCTTTATCATCTTCTTGTTCTAGCTAAAACATATTTCAGCTTTGGTCTAGACCCACAGCTGGGATAAGAACTTCTAGATAGTATTTGATAAATGCAAAACTCTGTGAACATAATTTTTTATCCAATTAGATAGAATCTGCCCATCTATCTGCTTGTTAAAAATAACCCTTTTCAGAACCTGAAAAATTGACAGGTTGATCCAAAAGGACTAAATGGAAACAAAATCTTGATTGTCTTTTTAAAATGAAGCCTTGAATATTTTTCTGTGTGTCTCCTTCAATTTGTTGTCTATGCATTTTAATCCGATTCCTCAACACCATTCTCTTTCACTAAGAAGTTTCAGTCTAAAGGACCATGGATTTTGTGTGGGCATTTAAATGGTCAAATAGCTGTTGCCCCAGGAAACTGGGCATTTTTATCCATATTAATTACAATTAATATTAGCTGAGATCAAGCCATTTGTTTTGAAATATTGTGTTTCTTAGGTTGGAGATTGTTCCTTCTAGCTACTGGAGGAAACCTCATATTAAATCTTTGGGTCTCATAAGGAACTGTGGTCATTTTAGTGTTAATTTTCTTGCAATTAAGGAGAATTCTTAGGCCTAGTTCTTCTGGCATATGAGTATTAGTAGAGAAAATACTAAATCTCTGCTAAATCTCTCATGGTTTTAGTCTGTGAGTGTGTCGAAATGTTCCAGTGCTTCTCCGCAGTGAACTTCTAAGCTGTTTGATATTTATCCGAAATAGCCTTTTTTTTCTTTTTAATAATAACATTTAAAATAGTCCTAGCACATTTACTGTGACACTAATATACCTCAGGGCCACTTTCTTACTGCACAATTTACCTACAGCATTCATTAATGCCTGAGAAAAACACACCCTGTCATGGCTTACTGCAACCTAAAAGACTTAAATTGCATCCAGAAAGCTGACAGGCCACTGCTTTATTAACTGAGCCACTGGGACCCTTTAAACTGTATTGTATATAAGTTTATAGCACAGGGAGTGCAGAATTTTAAGCTTGCACATTTTAATGTATTTAATTTGCCGCACTCGGCAGTTTGCTTTGTGAACTGTTAATCTTTTCAACCGATACAGCAAAATGTCACTGTATTCATTTGCAGAGTATAATAGGCTTATATCCTGAAACAATAAAGTTATAATAGCCTGCCCACTGCCTGGAGAAGCTATACAAATTCAGCATGTACAAGGTGTTGTGTGTCCTACTTATCCTCTAGTTTTTAAAACTCATTTTCTCATATCAGTGCCTTGAAAGCCAGTCATGCACATTACTTTGGTGAGATAAAGGCAAGTGTCATGGATCAAGCTCTGTTGAACTTTCTCTCTTTCTCACTCTCTCTGGAGTTGCTTGCAGTACTTTGGTACTAATTTGCTCTTGGCATCTCCAGCCATTGCAACTGCAAGTTGAAGTCACAGATGTTCAGGTTTGTTCTTCACCCTCTGTACCCACTCCAGTCTGGAGCTGATGGGTCATTCCTTCACTTGTTCTAGTGGCAGGCAGCAGCAGCCAGGTAATCACAGATTTTAGGGAAAAAACCTGCTACTAAGCTATCTAACCTCCAGGAAAGAAATTCTACATACTTTCTCAAACTTTACTCATATTCTTTATTTTTGCCCTCCATTCTTTCTTCAGACCATTTCTGCCCAAATTGTCATCTCTCTTTTTCTACAAGTGTTATGAAAAGGATTATGTGGTCATGTTGGTGCCACAGAGTTTCTACAGAAATGAGACATCCACTGCAACTGAGAATCGTGGTGTGAGGGTAAAGATGATGACAGTGATAAAGGGAATTCTGATGTTATCAGTGCCAGCATAGTGAGATCTAACTTTTTTTTTAATGTATTTTCTATATTTTTGAATTAAACTTATTGGAGAAGGAATTGATTGGTTATTTCTATAATGGGATATCCATTCTGAGGAGTGGAAATGTGACATCTCACAATGAATTTCTGTCAGATGACTAAATGACACTGCATTTATTCTTAGATAACTTTAGATTTACCTTGTGAAGTGCTTAGTTGACTTACAGGATATATTACAAAGCTTGTCTTTTTAAAAAAAGATTGTCTTTTTGTCTGAGGGGAAGGTTCGTGGGGACTCTTTGTCCATAGCAGGAATCTCATGGAGATTAGTTGAGCTTGCACACTTAGATACTGTCAAATATTCTTTAGGAAAAAAGACTGTAAAAAAAATAAACTGAAATGCAATGGAGAAAAACCACTTGTCAAATCAAGGCTTTGTTTTCTGGATTATTTCTGCTCTTAGTGATTAATTAAAAGGTAGCCTGAAGCAGAAGAAGGTCATGCATCTCGGTCCCTAACCAAACAAATTCTTTAGGAAAAAAATCAATAAAGCAATCCCTGGCTGATTGTAGCAAAAAATATCAAGTAAAGAAAAATAGGATTCTCTAAACCAAATTCAATACATTAAAAAAAAAAAAAAGTGCTTCTGATAAAGGGTAACTTTCTGGATATCCTGGACTTCAGCAGTTCTAAGGGGAGAGTGGCTCTTAAAAGGCAAGATGACAGGAAGGCAGTAAGAAAGTTACAAATCTATTTTTTGTATTGAAGCAAACCCTTAAAATGAAACTGCATTTTTCAGTGGAATCCTATTTCTAGTGTTGACATTGTCTGAAAGCATTAGCAAAATTAGGCAACATCTTAATGAAAAATAATTCTTTCAGCAAAAGAAAACTTAGCTTTCAAAACTGTGCTCTGGCTGCAAAGTTAATTTGATGTAGAGAATTAAGAGAAAGATTAAAACAAGAGTTGTATAAGGTTTTGCTGAGTTTGTCTGTCTCTTTTTAATTAAGAAATTACAGCAATGGTTTAATAATTTTCCATTAGAAATATCATTTTTACTGGAGTGTGTTAGACCATTACTCCAGGTTACATTCTGTTTGTTTTATAGTTCTTTGATTTTTGCTTTTTTCTTTGTTTTTATTTTGTTTTGTTGTTGTTGTTGTTTTTGTTTTGGTTTGGGGTTTTTTTGTTTGTTTGTTTTTTTCCAATATGTAAAAATCTCACAGATTCTCTCAATGGCTGGAAATGGAAAACAATGAATGAAGGTGTGGTTCTGGTTCTTTTAACTGTGCTGCTGATATAGTCTTTTAAGTCTTTTTATTTGCCTTTAGAGTTTGGAGATTTCTGGCAAAGTGTGATGGATCTGAAGCAGTCAGTTAAGTATCTATTAACTGCCACTGAATTAAATACTATCTTTCACAGGACTGTACATGCTCCCTTTTGACCTGGTGGACCATGGCACATGGGGTAACTAAACTTCTCAAGCTACCATTTTTGATTCATGGGAACATGATCATATATCTTTAAGGTCTCAGACAGAGTAATCTTGGAAACACTCATTATTAGAAACTCATTGCTACATCTCATATTTTTATGTCTGCTGTAACTTCTTGATTTATTCCTTTGATATTATTTCAGATTAATCAATCAATGCTGGCTTTGAGGCCCTGATCATCTGAATGAATTTAGCAGACTACAAGACATGAAATTACCATAAGTAAAATCTTTTCAAATTTTTACTGTGGTTGGGGTCAGGGAGAGTTCTTAAATAAAATATTTAAGAAACATCTGAATATAACCCAATGAGAATGTGGGAAAATTACATTATTTCTTGGACTCTTTTAACATCAAAGGTAGCACTGGTGAGATAGATAATCATTAAAAGCTGAATTGCTGAAAGTGTCTCGATAGTGCACTTAAACACATTTCAGTTGAGTGAAATAATTTAAAATCTAAAGTGTGATCCAGAATCACATATGTCAATTATCATGTTGTCTGTGATGTTAAAAATGTATGCAGCTGGAGGCTAAATTATCTGAGATCTCTAAGAGTTAGAAACACTTCATCCATTTTGTTATTTTTTTAACTGCAGTCATTTTTGATACTGAGTGTAAATAAACTGGAGAATGAAGGGGAAAGTTTTTCTATCTTTTGATGTTCTTGGAAGCCAGGATAACATGAGAGAGATTTGCAAAAGCTAACTTTAAAATATTGGTGTGCTGCTGGAATTTGATTACTCACTGCTGACATTGCTTGACTGAACGGAATGGATATTTCAAATGGAACAGTCTTTTCCATGAAGAACTGCTTAAAAATATGACATTTTTCTACTGCATTTGCATGTCTGCATGACTATCAAATTTTTCTGTGAAACTGGCCAGCACAAAATTTTATGTCATCTTTGATTTTTCATAAAAGTGATGCCTTTTTTTTCTTTTATTATCTAAGTCAAGAAGTAGAAGAAGAATCCCCCTTGAACATAATGCTATTAAAGTTAATTTGCTCTTCCTTGCTCTAGTGTCTTAGTTTTTGACCTCCATATCAACATTTGCAAGAGTAGGACTGATCACTACAAAGTGTAACAAATTCATAACAACACTGATACTGACACTGTTCTTTTTTCCTTAAGTTACGGTAAAAGCTGAGGTCAGAAGAGATACTTTGCCTACTTGACAATAAATTGGGATAACAGGAAAACTTTTTCTTGGTCTTTTGAAGACCAAGGTACAGTTCCTAGAATCAAAATATTATGAGTTTGAAGGGAGCACCAAAATCTGACTCCTGGCCCTGCACTAGACACCTCCAAGAATGACACCATGAGAGCATTGTCCAAGCACTTCTTGAGCTCTGTCAGGCTGATGCTGGGACCACTTCCTTGAGGAGCCTCTTCCTGTCCCCAAACACCTCTGGGTGAAAGGTTTTTTTCTAATATCCAGCCTAAATCTCTACTGATGCAACGTCAGGGCATTCTCTCAGGTCTTGTCACTGGTCTCCACTGGTCTCAGTGTGAGGAAAGTTAAAGTTTCATGGAGATATTTGCAGATATTTGTTAAAGATATTTCAGCATTCAATACCTTAAATTCACTTTTCAGGAGTCCATTTTGATCAACCACAGAAATGATCCAAGGATTTGGTTTAATCAGATGTTTGTTCACGTATGATATGAACAAAGTAAAAGTACAGTAAAATAGGACTGCTCTATTTCCAAAATTAAAGGAAAAGGCTTGTGAAACCAAAGTCTTTATTTCAGCTGAAGTCCAAAATTGTTTATTCTGTTCTTTTATTACAGTGTTATGTTGACCAAGACGATTTTTTAAGAAAAAAATTGCAAAGAAAAGCACTTTATTACCCATTCTGTTAATAGAACCAGGAACATTACTCTCCATTTGCTTTTTGAAAGTAGATTTTTTTAAAGGTATCAACAAAATTCAGAGAGTGAGGCCTTCCAACTCAAAATATTCAGTGATTCTGTAGCTTCTTGACTTTTTTAAAAATTTATTTTATTTTTTTTAAAGAAGCATTTGGACTGGCCAATCATCCTGGACACTCATATTCTTGCATCCTGCTTTGTGACTTAGAGGGTGACATTGCTTCAGAGGCTACTGGAAATCCATTGGTGGTCAGAGGATTGAAGTCATCTGAAAATGACACCTGCCTTTTGTGATCTGACCTGGAGCTTGTTTTATTTCAATTTGCATGAAAAATCCCTTGATTGACTAAAACAGTATCACTTGAGAAAATTTAGTAATTTTCAGACTGAAACACTTTGTTCATTTGCTTTAGTTCTTGTATTTTTAAACGAAGTTTGGAAGGCCTGTCTTTTTTTAAGTTACATGGGACAGTAATTCAAATGGAAACTAGTACATACATCAGCATGAATTGTCAATTGGCTTGTTAGAACATTTTTGATAGATTATGTATACTGTAGTATTACTGTTGTGGTTGCTTTTGCTTTTGTTATTCTTCTGGAAAAGGATATGTTATCACTGCTGAACACCAGTCAGACATGTTTCTGGCTCATTTTACAAGGCTGTGCTGGAAATTTGATCATGTGGTCCTCCTTGCAAGTGTTGTGAAAACAGTTTATCCAGGGTTAAGAAAAGTTTTCATTCGAGACCTTAAGTGCTTCTCCATCCTTTACAAAGTTTGAAATTCACCATCTCTCCTGGGTTATAAATCCGTGTAAAGAGAGTTCATATGGAGAATATGTGCTGATTTTTACCTTATTACTGCAACTGTCTGCATGTTGTATTATTTATGTTTATCCCAGGTAAAGGTTAGCTGAGATAGGTGATGGTTATTTTATTTGAAACTGATATTCTAGGTGGACCAAAAGGCAAACTACTGTGTTAGGCACTTTACAAATAGAAAGCCAATGACAGCTCCTGTCCTAAATAATTTAAAATTTGCCTATGATTTGTGACAATTTAGAGAACTGCCTGTAAAATAGCAAAATGAAAGACCAATTAATAATGACAGCCCTTTTCCAACAGAATGCAGAAGCAATTCAACAAAATCCTTCAACAATTCCAACCATAAATATGGATTTTTGAGCTCCAGTGTCAGAATATGCATGGCTACAAAACGTGCATCTCTGACCACGTTATTTCACTGTCCACTGAATTGCATGGCCCACAGCACTTGGTGAAATACCTCTGTGCTACTGATCTGAACTTATTTTGGAAGAGACAAGGACTCTGACACTCTGCAGCTGGAGACAATTGCTGAATCCACAGAGAGACCTGTTAAAATACGTTCATCCTTCTCTTAGAACCAGCAGTCACTGTTATGATGACAGGTGACCTAAGAAACCTGAACTTCTGCCAGCACATTCCTGAGTCCCATTATAGCACCATATAGGTATTTTTCACCTGATATAGGATCTTTGGTATGACCTTCTCTGAAATTTACTGACTTTATTGTAAGTGGTATCTTTCTAATACTGGCAACACCTTCATACATTTTAATGAGCCGCCCTGAAAATAATAGACTTTTGTCATCGTGTTCAAAATATCTCAAGTCTGAAAGGAGTATTTTGCATCCGCATCAATTCTTAGACTCATACTCTCAGCATCTATTCCTTTACATCCTGGAGGAAAACAACAGCTTGTTCTCATTTCAATGTGGCAAGGGACATTGTTTTGTTGAGGGTCTGTTTATCCACATCTTGTACTTCTTTGTCTATTAAACCACCTAATTCAATTTTTTAATTTTTTTTTTGTTTGTGTGTGCTGCAGGTATAGTCTACATTACTGTTCTTCTACCTCTGGCTCTGTTTCAAGTAAGTCTCTAAAACAAATGCAACCCCATGATAGTCTGGTGAAGTTCTAGTACTTGCTTAACAGTAGTTTCCCAGATTTTAGTTGGTTATTTCAAAGAAGACAAGCTTTAAAAAAACCTAAAAACCCCACAAAATATTGGCCTCAAAACTACAAAAACATTGGTCTCAGCAGCTATTCCTGTTACATTGGTGGCTACCTCAATATTTGCATAAATGAAAATAAGGCATCTGGTTCTCTGAAAAGTGGCAAGGAGCTGTATAACAGAGCTTGATTAGGGGAACACCTCGTTTAATACTGTCTCTTATTTTCTTTTTTGAAACATACAGTTTGTAACTAATAGCAGGACATATTAAAGTGTGGTAGGCACTAAACGATAAGTTATGTGATACTTTTAGTTTTCTTAGCCAAGTTCTACTCAGCCAAGCAGGCCTAGAAAGACTCATCTTACCATTCTATTGATCCACAGTGACAAAATTAGTTAAAAAGGTAAAACTTATCATAAACTGCAGCAACGACCCAAAGAAATCTTGAAAGACAGGAATTACTTCTCTTTTTCAAGACAAGATAATTGAATGCATCAACTGATTTCCTTAAACAATGATAATGTAGCAACAGAATTATATATTTATTATATAATATAACATTATTATATTTGTTTCTATTTTATTACTTTCTATTTATACTATTTATAATATGTTATAAATATTATATGTTTCATTAAATTAAGGGAATATATATCTGGAAAAATCTTATGTATATGTACAGTGGCTCTAATTTAGCAAAACTCTTATCATTAACTTTGAGTTAACCATATAATGAAAGCACTGTCAATATATTCAAGTAAACTACCCATATTCATGAAGTTAGGCATTTATTTAGATGGCCTACTGAATTGAGAAATGAATCATTTGTAGTTTTTGAAATGGAAAAAACTGAGTTTAGTGGAGAATAAGCTGTTACTGAAAGAAACACTGAAATATCCTCTACAACACTGCAGTAGGAATATGTTTTCTATTAAACTGCCTGGGATCTTTCAACAGATGAAAAGTTGAGTTTATATAATTCCATCTGGGGGAAAAAAATAATCCAATAAAGGAGCAAGCCCTCAGCTAGGGGATGCTAAAGTCAATAGCAATGGCATTTTTAGAAACTTTGCAGATGCTGAAGACACACTTCTTTATAGGATTTTAATGCAACACTCAATATTACCAGCATTAGACAAAGTGTCTGAGACAGCATTATCAGCACTAGAAAATGTCTCATAGGCACATATATTGATATGACTGAATTTTTGTGACTTTTTTCTTTCTCCTGTTTTGAAAATATTTCTCCATGCTTTCAGTGACTTTCTCTGCAATAAATAAGAAATGTTATGCTTCAAAACCCACAAAAGAACACCTGACAAAAGCACTTGGAATATTGTTCCAAATATTTTCATGTGCATAAGTTTTGTTCTGTCAAGAAATGCAGTGTCTGATTTTTAGTTAATGTAACTCTTTTTCATTGAGACACACACAGGCTGTCTCACAGCACATAACACTCAGATGTGCTAAAGAGGATCACAACAGCTGCTTTAGACTTTGGGGCAGTCAGCTGAACCAAAAATTCGTGGAGGGAGATAGAAATGAGAAGGTCTCCTAAGGTGAAACTAAATGGCTGCTGCTTCTCCTGTTCTTCCTGCTGTGTTTTCGTGCTGTGCAGTTGTGGAAAGGCTTCATGACCCAGCCAGAAGCCCCTGTCCACTGCAGCCCTGTGCTCAGGGTGCTCTTGCAGCACAGTGACTGAAACTTTTGGTTCCAGGCATCCAAAAACAAATTAAAGATTTTAGTTTAAGTTCTCTGCTGGTATAAACTAGTGCAGCACTACCACAGCCAGTAAAGCTTTGCCTGTTTACACCAGTGGAGAAATTATTCCTCTCTATAGAGAGATCTCGGAGTTCAGCTATCATGGAAGACTGATTTCCTGTCAATAATAAATGTCCTCAGTATCCTACACAAGTCTTCAGTTTATTGCCTCTGGACATTTTTTAATAGCTGCAAGTCTCAAGATGGAAGCAGATTTTTATGCTTTATTTTGAAGGGTAAGGATTGTTCAGAAAAGATACTTCCTGAGCTGCCCAGGGAAAAGACTATTATAACACTAGCGTGGTTCAACCTATCAGCCTAACTTGCGTAAGAAAAGAAACTTATTCCTTTATAACTTGTCTTTCATTTTCACATCCATTTGTTCAAAGACATCTGAAAGTCCCTGAGCACTGACCTGAATAAAATGAAGAAGGAGGCTAATAGAGTGTTCACCTACAGTATTGTTTCCTCTCTTGTTATTAGATGGATATGACCCTGTCTTTGATCTTCCTACAGATGGTACAGCCAAGGGTGCCTAGAATGAAGAGTGTCACACTCCTCCTAGGAGGAAAGAAAGAAAGAGGAGTAGAGAGGGAATATGCACGAGCAAGGAAATGGCCACTCTGGTAATTACAAGTGACAAAGATAAATGAGTAAGAATGTGTGAACATGGTCCTCGGTGGGTCCTTAAATAGGTAGAAAATGTAAAAATGCAGCATGGGAGTTGATGAAAGCAAGGTGAAATCATACTGAAATAAAACCAGGACTTTCTCTTTGATTCAGTAACCCTGTAAGGGAAGTGATTAAAGAAATGAAATATTTTAAGGGTTTTTTTCTCTCTCGGTGGTTCTTTATGTACTAGCACACTGTTTATTTTTCAAGGGTATAGCTCTTTACTTTTTGACTTGCCAAATTACAGTGAAATGGTTGCTGTTTATAGAGACACATAACAAGGAATAAGGTAGCTGGCTCTGATGGGTGGGTAAGAGTTTCACTGGGAAGGACAAGTGACTTATTTGATTGAAGAAATAGGTTATGTTCTTTTATGTCTTTATCCCAGTGTCTCATTCGTTCATTGCTCGGGCATTTAGCTTTTGGACTGTGCAATCAAAAATTTTGAATGAAGGAAGTAATATTGTCTCCTCTCCTTGACATTAGAGAGAAGAAATGTTGCTATAAAGCATTTCCCTCCCACCCCCCCCACTTCCCCCTAGAGATTTTTAAACTAAGATTACTGGTCAAATCTGTATGAAAACCATGCATTGCTGCTTTGGGTCATGGATGGCTTCATACTGTGTTGGTACTACAGACTCATCACATCTTTATCTGTGCATAAGTTTTTCTAGAATCTGATTGGAAAAGCACCAAAGAACAAAGCAAAACAAAAGCAAAACAAAGCAAAACAAAAGCAAAACAAAAATGCCCCCCAAAACCAGAAAAAAATTATGCTTGCCATTTTTTTCAATATCATTCAAGAAGCAATATAGAAAGGAAGGACTAATTTGCTCTTATTAATATTTTCTGTAGCTTCTGTGTGTTTCTACTACTGTGTATAAGCACTGAAGAGGTACATCAGCACTTTAGGCTGACAGCCACAGGACACTCTATCCCATGGCTCACACAGCCCTAAGTGCAGCAGTATTTCTCTTCCAACATACTTGTGATGCCAGGCTGTAATTGACACTAGAAGAAGAGAGTGCAAAAGGTTTCATATCTTATCTTCAGAATAAAATAAATTAGTAAGAAACAAAATTAAATACTGACTCCAGGTACTGTCCCTAACTCTGCTACTGGCT
The DNA here is from genome assembly GCA_034336665.1 of Luscinia megarhynchos. Lineage (NCBI taxonomy): Eukaryota > Metazoa > Chordata > Aves > Passeriformes > Muscicapidae > Luscinia > Luscinia megarhynchos. Next base: position 34,123,777 of record CM067566.1, on the reverse strand, counting down.
TAATTTGTGACATTGGTTGCATCACTTAATCTCTATCTATATGGTTCAAGTAGCCTTTTACTGTCTCTGTTTCAAGAGCAAATGATTAATATTTCTTCACACACATACACATGTACAGAAGTGATGTTCAAAGTTTTCTTGAGGTCTTCAGGTAAAAATCGCTTGCCACAAAATTCAGGAGAGCATTTCCACACATCTTCAACTGAACGTATTTGGGGTGGCATTTGCTTTGGCATCATTTATAATTTACAGTACTTCTTTATTGTTTTTAAAGTAAATATATCAAAATCATATGTACCCAATAAGACCTCTGGTGGTGAGTGTGATTAAAAACTGAATTATGAGCCTATTCACTCATACCATCTGTTTTGTTAACCCTCCAGAAGGGAGAAACAGTCCTACATAGTGATTAAAGTGTATGATAGATAATTTTATCTGCACATTTCCTGATTGATTGAAAAGTAGGGAAATATATAATCAAGTAGGTAGGAAGTATATTTGCTTCTAAAATTAAAGTGTCAGGAATATCAGAATGATTGTGAAACAGCAGAAGTTTTTGAAACCTGAAATGTCTTGATTATTCCCCAGCATGTTGATTCTTCCACTTGGAGAACATAAAGGTGTACATTATAAACGTGCACTTCTCATAAGAGAATCTTAAAAGCTTATCTTCCATATGGCAGGGACTAAGGGGGAAAATGTCAATGCTTTTTCTTTAAGCAACAAATAATTATGGCACTAAATGAAACAAAGGTAACTTAGCAACAAGGTATTCCTCTTCTCATCTAGCATTTTCTAAAGAATTCCTACTGACACCAACCCATGAGCCTTGTGCTATTTTGCTGCTTACTTGCATTTGAAGCATTCCACTACTTTTTAGTGATGCTGTCTGTTAAAAGCCAACAAAATATGAACAGTGATTATAAACTTGAAGTGCAAAGGGAAGACCTTGAAATAGTGTTAACTCCAGTATTTCAGTACTCTGTAGATATAGCCTTTCTAAAGCTGGATGAATCACTTGTGGCAAGTAAGCTTTTTCACTAAATGTAGTCTTCTACATGTTTATGAAGTGTCACTGAACAGACTGCCTTTGAAATTAATGTGTGAGTTTTAAAGTGTTTGAGAAAGGCCTTTTCCAAAGACTAAAGAATGGGTGGAAACACTCCTACTGACTTCTCTTGACAGAGGCCAAATGCAGTGTGCAAACCTATTTTATTTGATGGATTGTCCACTAGCTGTTTACTGCAAGTATTATTTAGAAATATAATTAATGCCATTCAATGGAGGTTTATAGCAAGTAAGTCTTGTCAAACCAACATTTTACAAATTTCTCTCAAAAAGGTAACTATATCTTTGAGTTATTATTGAGGCATTTAGCATGTATGAATGAGGCATTAATGTATGAATGTATAATTTTAATGTATTTAATAACTAGAAATCTGACAGAAAGATTAATGCTGTAAGATATCAAAGAGAAACATGTAGCTAAATCAAAACTTAATTAACATGCTGATGAAAAAATAACCCATAAATGGGAAATTGTTGTTAAAGGGGTTTTGCTTAGGAGTTGCTGCAAGCTTTTGGTATTGAATCTAATGTTTTTCAATACCTTTCTCAACAGTTTAATGCTAAATGATAGATAGATAGATAGATAGATAGATAGATAGATAGATAGATAGATAGATAGAATAGATTTAGTAGAATTTATATAGGACATGAAGCATGGCAGTGAGTTTAAAAGATGAGTTTTTAAAATCTTGGTCCCTCCTAAAATGACAAGGCGGTTTAAATAGACATTTTAAATAATATAAACAAAATTTTGCATAAAGAATTAAACCCAGCAAAACACAGAATGAGAACTAGATGTACAGAATGGGAAATAAGTTTACTGAAAACAACCCTGGGAATCAGTGGGCAGTGGACAAGTAAGTGAGGACAAGTAGGGAAGGCAGGGAGTGTGCCTGTGTGTTCAGTGCTGCTGGAATCAAGCTGTATTTCTCCACACAGGTCTGGTGTTCACTTGTAAAAGTGGAGAAAGTACAAAGCAGAGCCAGAAATATTTTCTAGGTACTGCAAAAAAATGGCTGACTGTACAATACTTCAGAAGTGGCACCTGTTTAGAATGGTAGAAGTAAGACTGACAGCTGACCTGAATGAAGTGTGTTAGCAGTGCCATTGGATATTGGCTTATTTTCATCAGAGGTATAAGTCATAAGAATAATCCCTGACAGGAAACTGAAGGAAGATAAATTCAAATAAGAACTTGGTCACTTTTTACATTATTTTATTTTCTACAAGGCAAATTATGAGCCACTGGAACAAAGCCACCAGTGGAAACAATGAGTACACCAGGGTGGGTACTGGCCAAACCCATCTGTTGTCTGTGGCAGGAAGGAAAAAAGCAAAAGATATGGTTTAATTAGGCAGTAGCTTCATTAGCTTGACTCAGCTGGGATCTATATCAGCAACAAATCACACAGTGAAGCTCATGAGCCTATTTTGAGTAGTTTCTGCTTGTCAAAGTCTCAGTTTGTGTTTGATCGTCAAGGCAGTGCTGATGCCAGGCTGAACTTCTGCCAGAATGAGGAGGAAGCTGGAAGAAAGAGTGCTGTTCTCTCTCTGAGCAGTAAATCTCCCTGAACCTTGTTTCATATAGGGATACAGAAATAATTCTGTAAAATATAGAATAGCCTTCATGGGAGGTACTAGCAACTTGTTTGGCCAACTTGCCCCTGCCTACAGCTAGTAGCCAAAGAGATAACATTACCATTTTTAGTGAAAAGCTGAGGCATTTTAGGCATTTTCACTCTGGTCTATATAAGTGAGATATAATGACTTGTCATATTCTGGAGATCAGATTAGATGATCTGATGATTCCTTCTGGCCTCAGGTTTTACGAGTCCTTCACAATCCACTTTGTGTGCTGCCTCATTGGTCCTGTGAATCTCATGCCACTGCTCCCCTTCCCTGGTTTTTATGACTGTGACCTTTATAAAGAGGAATTCTTGAATAATTTAATGGAAAGGGGGAAAAGTGTGAAAGCAATCTAAAGAAAGGTAAATGAACAAGAGATAAGAAAGCCTCAGAAATGTTAGGACATTTTAAACCTATTTACAGAGCATAATAGTCTGCCTGCATATAGAGACACCAGATTTTAAACATGTTTTCTTTCCTGAAGGAAAGGTATCAGTGGAATGGAGTCATATCGCTCATAATGCAGCATATTTTAGAACATTTTTTACTCTTGCTTTAATATTCTCATTTCCTTAAATTCCAGGCCTATAGATATGATTTCACACAGCTCTAGGAGTTCTTAAATTATGTTTAGTAGTTAATGCCTTTGACTTTGGGCTTTTTCTGTTATGGGAAGTGATAGCGGGCTCTCAGAATATTTCCTAGATATCACTGTTCTGAAAATAATTTGCTACAGCTCTTTAAAGGGTATGACACTTTTCCCCAGGTGCAATAAATTAACCCTGATGGTATGTGCGGTTGTAAGAGTTTCTGTTCTGTTTGCTGTTTCCAGGGAGCTTTTTTCGTTCTGAATGGGAATGTTACTGAAGAAATCCCTGTGCATGTCTATACTGCAACTAAATTGTAAAGTATTGCTTATGTTGCTGGGCCTCCTCTTGAGCTTCACGTGGCTGTGAAAGTGCCATCCATGAGATAGCCTTCAACTTGATTGGTTTTATGCTTTTAAAAATTTCTTTAATTTTCTTTTCTTCACAAAGGAATGTTAGCATTGGGAAAGTTCGATTTTGATAGATACCTTTATTTTAATTTCTAGAGTTATCAGAGCACTCTCATCTTTTTACTGCTTCTTCAGAGCATTTTGAACCAATGCTATCTGAGTAGCTACAATATCTGATGGGTTTTTTTATTTCTTCTGAAAGTGGAGATGACTTATTTCTATGGAGAAACTTTTTGTATGTTCATGAATCTCAAAATGAGTTTCTTTCCCAGATGAGTATACTAGTTACATTGTTTTACTTTTTACATTTTGGTCAATTTTAGCCATACAATTTTTCTTTTTGTGAATACAGCAGCTTAAGAACTGTGAACAAAAATGAAATGGCAGCTTCTCAAAAGAATTATGTCACAGTGCAAATGCCTCTATGGTAATAAATCAAAAGGGATGTAAAAACAAATCTTTAGAAAAAAATAAGTACTTAAGTTTGATTTCAGTGACACACAGATGCCTTAATGATTTTGAAAGTCTGTGATATTACTACTTTGATTTTTGCCGTTTAACCAATTAAAAGATCAAGAATAATTAATCCTTGTCTGAATAAAAGAATACATTAAAAAATAATCCTTGATAGATAGTCATTGGTTTTCTGATCTCTAGACAGCAAGGGTGATTAAATGTTTACAATATGTTTTGTTAGTTTTGGTTATAATGTAATAAAAATATAACATGACATTTGTTTAGATAAAAAAGTGAACTTATGAGGAGGCTATAATTGTTTCCTTTATATAAATCTGCAGTATAAATCTATGAAATATGTAAATAGAGTCAAACATTTTAAATGTAAACATGTATACCCTTGTAGCTACATTATGGAAGGGAATAAGCACATTTTTAATGTATTTTGGCTTCACAGTGTTGCAAATATCTTTATAAAAATATTTATAAGAAGCTCGAATACATTTTCACATCACGTGGGCTTTACATTGACTCAAGATTTAGGTTTAGCAAGATAAACTACAACCATTGTGTCATCCAGTGTCAGCAGTGTTAGCAAATACTTAAGTTCCAGTGCAGGCAAAGTGGGTTAGATGATGAATCAATATTTGAGCTTCTGCCGTTCTTGCTAACCCTCTGTTAATTGTTTAATTTCTAAATACGTGCAATTTCTGTCACACCAAGATTACATATCAAAGAAATAGAGGGCTGCTGTACCAATTAATTTATTAAAAAAAAACCCCAAAAACTTTTAATTAGATTTTAAAAAAGCAATGTGCTTAAAATTCAATATGTAAAACTTGACCAAAATGACAGATTCTCTTAATCAATGTGACACTGATAATTTGCTCTGTCCAGGTTATTCTATCATATAACAAAGAATATCTTCATTTAAAAAAATAATAATCAAAATAAATTGAGTTGAACATTCACCTTCTCTCCTGCAATAGGGAAGAAAATAAGAGGCTAGATAAGGAGTTTTTAAAATGAAGAGTGAAAATTAGTAAGCAGCAACAAAAAGTTAGAAAAAATCAGTTTCACATGACCGATTAACAACTTCCTACTTTTTTAATCATTTGGCAGCAAATTAATTAAGAACAAAACTCTATTAGCTTCTTTGAAGAACAGAGATGGAAGGTTTATTTCAAAGTAAGATGTTACTCATTTTTTTAGGAAAGATGGTGGAATCAAGTCTGAGGACTGCCTTTGAAGAGTAGAGAATCCCTATAGGATAATCTTTGCATTAAGGAGTAGATCTGCCATTTTGACAGTGTTCTCTAACACACTTATTAAGCATCCAGTCAAAGCCCATTCTGCTCCTCTTTCCATCTAGTGACAAAATGACATCCTTCCCTCTTTCACTTCCACTTTAGCATTGCAGTAAACTGCCGTGTGGCTTCAGACACCAAGATGTCAAACTGCTGGGCTGTGAGTGAAGATGAATGCATGTCTCAGCAGAAGGGTCAGGCATAAGAGACAAATTAGAGATTGCTTTTCCTTTTCCTGGCAGCAGACTCTGCCCTCTGTTTTCACAAGGGACCTTTAGAGATGGAATTTCATCACAAAAATCTAGAGAAATTGTGGTGAAAACCCAGCCCATCTCACTTTTCCCCACGCTGAAGGTCACTGGTACAGGGCAAATTTAATGAACTCAGTAAGGAAGGCACACTCTGGTCTTTAATATATATGGATGCTTACTGTAGACGTAGGAATCCATATGTAACATGGACTGGACATGTTTTGAAGGAGCTCAGAATAACAGACAAATGGAACTCTTGTGAATTTATAACTCAATATGCTTGAACAAAAAGCTATGACAAAATAATCTGTATCCTCAGGGAGTGGGGAGGTAGAGGTGGGAAGAAAATTTAATATAAATTTTCCTAATTAGTCAATTATCACATTTTTCACAAAACAATTTAGAAATTTCAGAGTAGATTTTGACACCTATCCTCTTATTTTGCAGTAAGGTGATGAATGGAGAAGATAGTAATTATGTATGTAGATTTTTTCTGCTTAAAAAACATGGGGTTTGTCACTAATGCACCATTGTTACAGAGAACTTTCTACATGTTTTGAACTCCTTTGCTATGGAAAAAATTACTTAATGTTTGAAAAAAGGAAATAAAAAGGGATACAAGAGGAGAATTTTGCCTTGCTTTTGTGAAGATGAGAGGTAATTTACATTTGGCTTAAGTCACAAAACTTTACTCAATTTAAAGAATGATTGAAGAACAGACATCTTTGTAAATGATCCCTGAGGTTCCCTCATCTGATGCTGTTTCATCCCTTGGAAGCCTATGAGAGTATTTCCAATTGTGATTTGAAGTTATGCCATCTATTTTACATTTTTTTTTCCTCATTCAGTACTAGTGATGATGTTTAGGTTTTAGAATAAATTTAGAGCAAATATTTAGGAGAACTTGAGAGACAGAATATAAATGCCTGACAGGAAATATTTAGCTAGTTTTAGTGATCTATCTATATTTCTTTCCCCTAATCTATGTGTATTTCTTTCTCTTTGACAGTTCTGCCTTACAGATGCATTGACCTAATCAATTTCTAAACCTATGTTTAATATTTCAAAAGATGTGTGAATGTTTTTACTGTCTCCTTTAAAAGTAGGTCTGTAGATAACCATTACTACTAAAAGTAAAATTCTATCTCTCAATATATTAAGTAATATAATCACACAACATGACTGAAATGCAGGATTATTTTCTCTCTTGTTATATTTTGTCCATTTTAATACATATACTAACCTTGTGATTTAGTGTAGCAATTTAAAAATTTTCCTTTATCTAGTTACATATATGAAATATGCACTGCAGTGATGATGATGATGGATTGACCAGATTTCCATATTGTCTTAATTGCTTATAAATTTAATCTGTATATGTGAAGTGGGAAGATACATTGTTGTAACCAAGGGACCAAACTCTTTTTTTACTGTACCCTGACAGCACCAGGAAGGTAAAAGAGCACAATATTTGTGTCACAGAAAAGTGGTTATGCTGATCAGTATAACTTCCATTTGCTCTCCTGTATTTCTGCATTTGCCCATTGGTTTTGGGTTAAATTATAACAACCGGTTTTTAGAGTATTTTGCACAAGGAAAAAAACCAAATTATTTCATGGATACATTAGAAATACATTATTGCATGATATTCTAGTTTTGAATAAATAACTATTTATATATTAAAATGGTATAACGGTTGGTATTTCATTGGCTGTTGACCAGATATTAAATAACCAAATTTTATCTGACCTTTTTTACAAAAGACTCTGGTTGGATAAAATCTCGGTGTCTTGAGGTACATGGACTTTGATAGCTAAATGTGGATGAGGTAGAAATTCTTGGTAGGATTTGAAGATTATTTTGTGTGTCATAACCCAAACTTCTATATTTTTTATGCTGCTGAGCACTGGCTTGTTTTATAAAAGTGTTAGTGACGATTATCTAGAGAACAAGATAGTGAATTATTTATAGATATATGTGGGGATTTTTGGTTCTTTTGGGTCAGGGTTTCATTGGGTGTTTTGTTTTGAGGGTTTTTTTTGGCTTTTTTTTTTGGGGGGGGGGTTTGTTGTTTTTGTTTTTGTTTTTTTTTAATGCTAGAGAAGAAAATGACTTGTGTTTTTAATTCACAGATTATGTGAGCTGGAAAGTTTTCTGGTTTCTCAGAGTATACAGTAAAACATACCTATTTGGTGGTGAATGGGCAGAATACAGAATATTGGGTATACAAGACAGTTCCTTGGCCAGAGCCTGTAACAGGCTTATAAATCTCTGTAAACAGACAGGCCACCAAGGATAGGCAGAGACCTGCACCTTATTCAGATAGCTCATAATTATATACAGCAGAGATGGAAAGCATGAGCTAGCATGAACAGCTAGAATAAATACTTAAAGTTTTAGTGGAGATTGAGAAGTTGTCAAGGGAAACACACACGTGGTTATAACTTAGAACCTCAAGGGACTATGTAGGGACTATGTGGGAATAATACACAGATATAAGAAGACAACCCAGACTATGTAACAGAATGAAACAGAAACTGGGAAAGACAAAAAGAGGATTTCAAAATAACTGATTTTCATTTAAAACGTAACAAAACAAGAAATGGGCGATATTTGTACTAGAAAATTGGTTTGATCATTTAAGGTCTAAACCTGGAATATGTCCAATTTGTTATGAACAGAACTTCTTCTGTTCTGTATTTAAGACAAGGAGTGAATTAAATATCATGAAGTAACAAAACAAAAACCATCCATGATTTGTTCCAGTGCTGATGTTCCAGTTCACCATCTAATTTATACAATGAAATTTAGAGTGGTGGGGTCATAGAAAGAGGTCTAAGTATTTTTTTCCTTCTTCTTTCCTTTTCCCCTCATGGGATTGTCCTTTTTGCTTATTACATACTCTTTATGTAAGAGATTTCTCCTGGGCAATTCCATTTTTTACTTGTTGTGTCAGAATGGACAAGATATGCCTGGAAGAAATGGGCTCCACAGAAGAAAAATATGCAGCTAAGTATAATAGCATTGAAAAATAAATCAATAATTATAATTTTCACAGCATGCGAGATCAGCCAGGACAAGGAACACAGCCAGCTAGTTAACGTCCTCTTCAGTTCGCATCCCTCCACTGCAGTGGGACTCGGGATTGGGATAGCTCACCTGCGATCGCCTCGAACAGCCGCTGGATGTCACTGACGATCCACACAAAATCAGCTTAACCCTTTCAGCATCACCGTGCAAGGCATGGAGGAGTCAGCGCAGAGGTCACAATCCCAGGACCTTGGGGATGCGGAGTGTCCATCACCAACATCTGCAATGACAGATAGGTACGAAAATCTTAAAAGAAGCAGAGATAGGATCAACTGCAAGGCACACCATGAGTTAAGGTGCTTCAAAGGACTGTTTGAATGTGACATAATGGCTACTTATGACTCTTGAAAACGTGTTACCAAGCCATCCTTACATTCCAGTACCTAACAACCTAGGTGGGAAGACATCTTTTTTAGTATTGGACTGTGTTCTTTTCACAGTGCATACAAGCTGACTGGAAATTTGGTTTTCTTATTTAATTGTTTCAACACTCTGGGATCTTTCTGGAAGGACTGTGGGAATTCCTTCCCTTATCTGGGGATTCTAAATTGCCTTAGCTGTTTGATGAGAAATAAATCATTTTCCAGCATGTTCCTGCTCTCTGAAAGATAAAATTCCCAATGCCAATCCATAGGAGAGTAGATAGTTACCTGCCATAGCAAGAAAAGTAGAGTAATGAGAAAAACATTAAACACAAAGCATTTATATTCATCAACATGTTTTAGTTATAATTGGCAAATTCAGGATAGTGATGAACCCGTTCTTTCTGTGGTTTACTACTGAGTATATTAAGTGAAGAGCAGTGAGAAAGTGTACTTGAACCTAGAAACAAGGTTCAAAAGAAGAGTTTTCAATATTTTGGGGCCATAGCATTCTATCTGGATTTAAACGGCTTTTTTTTTTACCCTCGTGAAGATTTTCTTCAAGCAGGAGCTATCATCTTGAGAAATCCATGTATCAATTAACTAGCTTTTTTCCTCTAACATTTCAATTTAATACTTTGCTTGCTGCTTGATGCCAGTGTATCCTTTTATTCGAGGATGGTATGGAGATAGTGATCAGAGCTTTTAAAGACTCATTTACAGATAGGATAAGACACAGCACAATGAGCTCTTTTCACTGATACACTTTTAGATAGCTCATTAACTATATACAGTGAAACCAATTGAATCTTTAAAGCAAACGATTGTATATTCTCCAGTTAAAAGTCTATTTAGTTGCCCTGTTGAAGCTGAAAAATTATGTAAAACGTTGCAGGATTATAGTAATTGTCCGTAGAAGCAACTCGGAAGCAACCAGATAGTGGTCTATGAACCAGAATCTTGGCTGGAAGGTGGATAAAAAATATTATTTTAAAAATCTTCTTTCTTTCCACATTGTGTTTCTCAGTCAGCTTCATCATCCTACCTATGACATTAGATCTATGGAATAAGAAAAGCCAGCTTCCAACCTTGCCCCAGTAGAGAGTGCAATAAGAGGTGTGTTTCAGCCCACATTGAAGTATTCTGGCCTCCATGGAGAAAACTTATTCTTCAAAACATATGATTCCACAATATTAACATTGTTTAACTAACAAAATTAATTACTACTACTGATTATAAAATTTGCTTGCCTTAAAAAAAAAAAAATCATCAGGATTCTTTCCAGCAGGTGCTTTTCCTGCAGTGCATTCTGCTACATAACAACATACAGTATAACCAGAAGTGAAACCTCCATTTATCTTGAGATGAATAATTTAATTATTTGTTCATGAGAGTAATAGTGTAGACTCATCTGTTTTGAGAGGATTTGTTTTGTCAGGTCTTGTATCTAAACACCACTTTCCCATCTATTGCTGTAAAACCTGATGTAGCATGAGTGGGACTTGACAATGATTGGACACATCCTTGCTTCAACAAGTCTCCTGTATTCGAGTTAGTTGCCTCAGCTGGCTCATTCATTTCTCTTCAGAGGAGAAAGAAGGGCTGTCCTGGAGGAGATTCAGAGATTCATGATGCCATGTAAGGATGTTAAAAGACTAAGTGGGGCAATCCTGGTGTTCACAACGTAAGTTTAACACTGAATGTTGTTTTGGTGAGGTTTTGCTTCACACCTGCTGATTGGGTGTCCATTGATAACTGAAACACACTAAGTTTATTTTCTGTGGTACATCCCATTCCTTTAACAGGAATTGAGTTCATTTGCTCAGAGGCAGCTGCATGAAGGCTACACACTTGGTGATGTACTCATAAACTGAACTAAAAAGTTAATGGGGACCCACTGTAAGGGTGTAATTAACCTTTAAAGAGATGATCCACTTAGTGCAGTGAATGTATATGCCTTATCTCTATTTTAATTTATCAAAGATAAATATTTCTACAGATATTTAGAATACACTAAAAAGGTATATTCTGTTATATATGCTTTCTTTTTTTATTTGTTTTTGTTTGTTTGTTTTTCAGATTCAGTTACTAGATCCACAGGATCTCATTTACTTCCCGACACACCCATTTAATGATGGCAGGTAGGAAATTTAGAAGAGCAGACAGTGGATATGAGAATTTTGTTTTGTCTTCTGGGAAGCACTCCAAGAAGGCAAATCCTTTTTCCCTGTAACCTGCTTTGTAGGCTTTGATGTTGCAAGGTACAATCAAACCCGTGACATTATATTGGAAAGCAAATAGGATTTTGAAAAACTGTGAAAAAGATCCCTGTACAGACCTAAAGAAAAGAAAAGTAAGAAAAAAACACTTCTGAAAGGAAACAGAAATTCTTCATAATTTTTTTCTGACAGAAAATATTTGTAGATTAACTGCCAGTGTATGTATGTCAACACATTACTATACATATGTGAAAAAGAACACGAATAGAGAGAATGAAACAACAGAAATAGAATGAGCACTTACAAACTGTGGTGACTGATTTATTAAACTGTGACCAGAGAAAGAAAAATGAGCACGTTAAAAACATCTGTGTGATTGGAGATTTTTTTCAAATGCTGTTTAGTGCAGAATGGACAATATACAAAACCAGAAAATGTAAATGCAGCAGGAAGTATGACTTGGGACTTTGCTATTCAGGGAGGCTCTATACAGACAGTGGCACTTTGTGCTCATTTGCCACTAGCCTGTTTCAAACTGCCAGAGAATATTCATGTACTCTTCCAGACTGAACCAAAATATCTGAAAGTGTCTCCTTCCCACCAGGATAGCCTGTGCAGTGGTGAGGTGAGGTCTTAGTCTTCTCAGACAGTAGAAGAGACTGGGTCCAGCAGTCCCTGACTTCCCACAGTAGCCACTGAACTGTCACATGTCAGGGAAGGACGCTGCACTGTCACCACCTTGTCAGAAAGAATCGCTGCCTCTAGGTTTGGTGCCTTCCCAAGAAGATGAAAAGCTGTCTAGCAAAGGCTTCAAATAAAGGAAGGAAGCCCCAGAGATTATTTGGATTTAAGATGTGCCCTTTCATCTAAGTTTCCTTCTTTTTAGCTTAGATGTCTCTACACACCTCTGTCAGTGGTTGTAGCCATAATTTGAGGGACCTAGCTCCCTCAATGCAATGTTTGGGGAACAAAATACTCTAAGCCAGTGAAGTGAGCTCTATTCCTGATGGTCAGATATCATATCTGCTGTAGAGGTTCACTCTATTACATTAAATGTAGAAAATAAGGACTAAATTGTAGTTTATTTGGAAAAGCTAATGCATTTTTCTGTCAGTTCAGCTTTTTGATTATATTCACGTTTGTTGCTTGTTGTTCAAAATGCAATGTTTTATAGACTACTTAATTTCTCATGGGGTTTGAATCTAACATATTAAGAGGCAATAGATCAAAATTTGTAAAAGCCATCTGCTGTGATTTTTGTAGTAAAATTTCTGGTGACTTCACCTGTTGAAGAATTATCAGAACACTGAGACCCTTTTTAAAACCTCACCCTAAGGGTGAAGCAGGGCTCTGCAGTCTTTAGTACTGAACAGTGGATTGTGTTGGGTTGTATTGGATTGTCCAGCATCAGAAATTTGAACCAACTCAGAAGTGAACTTAGAATTGTTTCCACAGATGACCCAGAGGACATGAAACTCAGTGTTTGCCATTTTTATCCTTTTGTATCACGTTTATTGTTGCTGTGGGGAGGCAGAAGTCTTGTGATCCAGCAAAAAGCCTGCAAGTATGTGCCCAAGTGTTTTGAGTTATGAGATGACAAAGTGAGTTTATACTCACACAGCTGAGAGAGTGAGGGAGAAGCTTTTCTGTCATGTGACTGCAGCATTTTTTATCTAGTATTAGCTACCTGAGAGATGAATTGGCTACATCATTCAGCTGCTGTCTGAGTCTCTCAGGCTCTGCCAACATAATGTTTGTGAGGCAGATACAGGCTTTGACAGTGTGAGCTCTGTGTGGATCAAATGTGTGCCAGCTGTACCTTTGCAATTGTACAGATTCTGCTGGCCTGGTGTTGGTTGTGAACTACCAGATCCTGTTAGGAATTTATGTTGGTTTAGGCTCAGGCCCATGTGAACAGGCTGCATGTTTTCTGGACAGATTGTAATATTGCAGAATGAGCTTATATTTGCTTAGAGGGAAAAAAAAAAGGGCAAGCTTACATGACACTGTATAATACTGCCCAGACACACATTTAGACAAAATCCAAAATGCATTCAAAAATGTCTTTTTGCAAGTCATCTGTCTGAGAGAAGGGCAAAACCCCAGAGCCCCAGAGCTCTGCCCTGTGTAAGTTTTGAGCATTGTCACCTGCTTGCAGTAGTGATAAAATATATATATGTCCCAAAGCCTACTCGGGTGATCAAAAACTACTTTATCTATCTATTTGCATGTGACATTTTGCACTTGCACACAAAGGAAAACAGGGCTGAGTTCTCTTTGAAAGAGTAACTCTTTCTGGTTGCAAGCCAGGGCTAAAATGAGTGCTAAAGTGAGTGTAAATCAATAGCCCTAGTATGTTAACTTATGAATGCAACAAAGGTAGCTTGCCTTGGTTTACAATCAGAACCCCAGGTATCTCTGTTGTAGGCTGCTGTATTCCCTGCTTATTCTGACTCGGCTCACAGCTCCACTATATGTACCCCTGACAGAGATCAACCTCCTAGTGACAGTGGCTCCCTTCTGCACAGTCCAAAGGCAAGTGCTTTATAGATGAGAAGCTAAGAGTGGAATACTGGAAAGAGTGGTAGAATCAGAATTTCTCCTTCAAATGATGCTTACTAGTTTGTTTAATCTTGAGTTTTTAAAGGTGTTTGAGGATGTATGAGCATCCTGGGCTTACAGAAGGTCATGTGCCTTAGACAGTCTTTGGAAGTCCTAGCTGCAGCAAATATGTCACTCTGTATTTGTAGTTCAGTACAATAAAACTGTGCATGTAACTAGACAGGGAGATACTTTAAGTCTGTCCTTCTCTTGTGTCATTAATTGCATCCACTTATTGTCTCACTTTCTTGAATTTAGAACAATGTTTTCCAATAAGTTGTTCTAGTAAAGGCATAATTTACCTGCTCAAAAATAATCTCACCAGGGAAAGATGCATAGATCTTCTGAGCAAAGCATATCTCTAATGCTAGATTTCTTTCATCAGATATTGCCAGTTATAAATAGCAGTAAAACCTACTGCTAGCTGGCATGTGATGCTAAGCTTTACACTTTTCTTGAATGGTAACTCATACACATCTCTGAACTCATGTCCATTCTCACTAACTTTAGTGTGGGGCTCTTGAGTTTGGAGAATTGGCATGCAGAAGCCAGTGACTGCATAAATGGGGTCTGCTGAGTGATCTGTCGTCCCCTGAAAGAACAAACAAGTGTAGATTTTCTAGGCTATGATTCTCAATCTAGCCATATAATTAAACTCGTTAAGCTGAACTCTGTGAATTTCCTCCTTATTTTTTCATGTGTTTTTAACTGAAAAACCTAATTTAACTGTGCCTAATGTAACTATCTTGATCATTATTAAGGTTTCTGAAATTCTGAAAGTAATAATGAAGAATCAATAATATCTGTTTAGCAGTCATAGCCTACATTCTTTTATCAAAACAAGTTTGTTACTGTCGTGAAAAGCAGCACCTTTAGAGGTGAAATCATTCCCTGCCATCCAGTAGACTTCTGCCCATATTCTTTTATCTCACTTCAAGCTATTGTTTTATCAGTAACAGCTTAGAAAACAATTGTATCTCAGCACAGGGGTTTTTGGTGTCACTCTTTGGAAGTTTTCTGCATCCAGCCATGTGAGGTGCACAGGTGCAAGGGAATTTTAATGATGTGCAGGTGAAAAACCAACAGCATTACAGAATGCATTTAAATTTCACAACAGCAAGGTGGGAAGCATTCAAAAGCCCAGGCATTTTAGGTTGTAGTTACAGATACCATATGATCAAACTTGATGAAATACTGCAGAGAGATCCTTTAAAGTCTCCCCTGGTAATTTTAGGAACTGTTAAGCCTGGGATGCTTGTTCTTCAAGATTTGAGGTAATTCTTTTTCTAAATGAATATTTCTAATAGTTTTGACGAGATTTAGAAAGATTCTCAAAAGTATTTGAATTCTAGTATATACAATATACTTATTTATATAGTATTTTTTAAAATAAAATACTCTGGGGGAAATTCCATAAAGTGTTAATGAAAAAGGAGGTTCAATATTGAGAATATTACTATTTAGTTCTACAGTTATTTTTCTTGTCAGGCGAAAAAAGAAGCTTTCAATTTTTTTCTGAAAAAAATAATTTTTCTTTATTGAAATAATGTGCTATAAGCACAGAAAAAAATGAAAATTAGTTATTCTCAGAATTATAATCTTAGTACTTCCATTTAATTTGAGGCAACTGCCATTATCAAGATCATTTTCACAGCATGAGTAATTTACTTACTATGCTTTTACCATTAATAAGCACAGATGGACAATAAACTGGTCCATAATGTGTCCCCATCCATCACAGCTTTGAACCAAAACAGCTTCAGACAAGGCAGGCTAATCTGGCTTACCTGAGCAGCCCATTACATAAGCAAGAACTGGAAGAAGTCCATCTGATTTTATTTGTGCTTTCTATAATCATAATTGATTAGTTGTGAATCCATATTGTATGTCAATGATAAAACCAATTTTGGAAGTTTTACAGTTTTGCAGTCCTGACTAATGTTGAATCTTTCATGCTGTGCAGTTGCTAAATAATACTTTGGAAAAATGATGGAAAAGTTCACAAATATTTTTTCTGCCTTTTTATAGCAAAATTTTTACTTCTTGTCAGTTAGTATTTCAGGTGATCTTGTCTGTAGACAGTTAGTGCTGGCAAAACTTTCTAACTGTATAAATAATTCCAATAATTATAAGTTTTAGAAATGAAATAGCTGTTAAAGCATTCTACTGGTTTAACATGGATTTGCTATTCGAAATATTTTGCTAACCTTTATATAAGTTTTTCTTACCTGATAACTTTTGCTCCTAATATTTGTGATAGCTTTTACACATTTTTATACCTCATACTCTTCTTTTTCACTATACTTCTAACAATTAAAACTGTAGAAATTACCCACTTTTTTGATGATTTATATTTCTTGAAAACTCATGTTCCCTTCTTGTTTCAGTTTCTTTACTACTACTCATGATTTGTATCAAGACAAAGTAACTTGGCTTCTCTTGTCTATCATGTTTGTAAAATACTACAAGTAAAATATTCTGTAGAGAAACCTTCGCTATATATATGTATATGATTAAAAATAATAAGCTCAATTCAGAACTCAGGGAAGATGCAGGAAAAGTGCCAAGCTGACTTCCCTTCAGACTCCAGCCCTGTCTATATTTACATGATAACAGTAGTGGAGAATTCTCCCTCTAATTCCTTGAAAATAGTATTTTATCCTACTCTCAGGGCAACTTCCCCCACATTTATTAAATCTTTTTCATTTCAGGTAGGGTTTGTAACAGAGTTGTTGCTGGTGGTGTTATTTAATGTGGAAACCCACATATCAGCAACCTGACAGAGACCACCAACTTCTTGGCATGGTACCCCTATACTTTTATTAATTTGTTGCATTATGCTTTCGTCAAGAGTTAATAATTTAATGTGTAGGTCTTGTATTTGCTTTAACTCCATGGACACTGTGCTGCAAATGACAGGCTGGAATTATTATGGCAAAATATCATGGGCTGGGTAAAACACTAGGGTAGGAAATACTATCATGGAACAGCATTTCACTGCTGAAACAAAAGCTCTCTGCATTTGTCACACTCAGTAAAGGAGTTGATATCCATGCTTACCTTAAATTTTCAGGAATATACCCACATCTTTTATTATTAAGAATAATAATAATGTAATAAATCAGTTTTATGCATCCTGTCTCTATTAAATCACGTGAATAGTAATTAAATTGTGCAATGAAGGACATACTGAATTCAATTCCAGCAAAAATCATCCTCCTGTCCTCTTTCAGGAAAAAGATTAAGTTTAGAGGGGGGAAGTAAATGAAGTGAGATAAAAAAGAAGGGTGTTCCTCATACTGTTTTCAACTATGTTTTTCACTATTTGGCATAGAAGTAGATTTGCAGTGCTGAAAGGGGAATATGCATGTGTAAATGAAAAGCAGTGTTTGGAGTCTAGAACCTGAAAAACAGAGCTCTAAGTTTTGGCAATTAGCTGTAGGGTAGTAACAGCCATGACAGGTGCTTATCATAGGTATCCAAGTGGCTCAGTAGCTGAGCTGCTGACATTCAAAGGAAGGCACTTGCATTCCGTTCAGCTTCTCTCTCTCTATCCTTATTAAACCCATTTCTTCCATCTTAGCCCCAAGCCTCCTAGAGAAGTGTGCAAGTCACATGAAAGCACTGCCAAAAAGGCTCTGTCTCAGAAGACAGGCCAAGGAAGGAGACTAAAATACTTTCCAGGTCAGCTCAAAAGCATTTTGGGGCAAATGTGGAAAACTCACAAAACTCCTGCCTGTGTTTCCATCTTTTCCAGCACAGCCAGACCAATGCTTTTAATAAGTGCCAGTTATTCCCTTCTAAATAATGGTTTTAACAAAGAACACCAAGTTTCTTTACCATGTGGGCTTTAGTTCTCACTGGAACAAGATTTTTTACTGTGTATTTACATGTATACTTCTATCTCCTGCTCTATCTTATGTTTAGGTCAAGTAGGCCTTTATAGCAATAGAAAATAAATTTAACTCTAAGTCTGTCAGGAAACCTGACATATGTAGTCACTGATCCTGCTACTTGTGAAAGTTTGAAAAGATTAAATCTTTATTGTTCAGAGTTGGCATTTCAGTTCCAAGAACAATTATTTTTCTAGAAATAGATATTTTGAATAAATATTGCCCAAGTGCTTTTGTTTCATTTGATGGGTATATGTTTTTTATCATTGTATTGCCACTTCTTCACCTATACCTACAGGATTAGTTCATTTCAGCACAAGGACACTAAGCAGAAATTTGACCACTTATTCAGCTGGAATTCAGGATTTTATTTAGTCTGGAGGCAACAAAAAATAATTCTCTTAACCTCATACCATAGGTCTATATGTCAGTTGCATTTCCTTCTGAAATGAGTTTTACTCATTTTTTCAGACTGACTTCTGACATTCATGTCTGTATAAACAATAGAGAATAACTGTTTACACAGAAAATTTTTAATACCTCATCCTTCTGATCCAGTTTCATTGAAATGACTTTTAAAAAGCTAAAATTCTCAAGCACTATTTTATTGTAGCTCTATCACAAAAGCTATTTAATCTGGGTTGTTTTTCCATGCGTGTGTGTGTGTGTTTCTTTAATCCCTCACTATGGTTTTGTGTTTTTTTCAGTACTAGAATTTTTTGCCACCCAATGATCCTTCTGAATCTGTGTACAGATTCTGGCTGAAACTGAATTTATTTTCCCCATAGCAAACCTCACAGTGCTATGCTTTGCTAGGAAAGTACTGATAACACAGCATTGTTTTGGGTCCCACTGAGCAGTGCTGGCACAGCATCAGTGCTGCCTCACCAACACTCCTCCCCCATCAGCAGCTGAGGCTTGGCAAGATCTTGGGACATAGCCTGGGCAGCTGACCTAACCCACCAAAAAGATATTCCATACCATATGCCATCTGGTCAGCAATAAAAGCTAAAATAGTTGAAGGAGGGTGTCATGGTTCTGACTCACATCAGTGGGAGGGACATGGCCATGACATTATGGTACCACATTACATCATTGCCAGGGATGGGGAAAAGGGATTCTCTTCCAGGAAGGAGAGACATCTCCTTTTGGTGGAACAAAGAGTGGCAGGGTGAGGAACCTCTCCATTGTTCATTGTCTTGGAATCTCCTGCGAGCATTTTTGCATGTGAATAATTCTCTCTTTTTTTGCACACTTTTACTAGAGCTTGGGATCCCAAATTTCTTAGATCTATTTTCACCAGCATGCTGAAATCGAATTGAACAGCTGTATAGAGGCTTGTCCAAAACCTTGTAACAAACACAAGCTCTAAAGCTGTCTTTTATTGCAGGCAGGCACTTGGTGGGAATACACACACAGGCCTCAACTCATCCTTTTTGAAGTGTGTGATTATGAATTACAAATGCTAAAGTAGCTGAGTGTTCATACACTAAAACACTAGTGTAGAGCACTGTTTGGATGAATTTCTGCAGATCCTAGAACACTGACATTTATGAAGGGAAGATGCAGAACTACATTTGAGACCATCAGAATGCTCTTTCTTCTAATGCAGAGGTTCCAAATCAAAGGGTTATTACCTTAGCTAGATCATCTTAGAAGATAAAACTAATGCAAGCACAGCTGCAGAGATGAAACTCCCAACTGGTAGTGAGTCATGAGCTCAGGATGTGAAATACAGGAAACATTGCATTAATAAGGACATAAAAAACTCATTCTGTAACTGAGAAGAAATCAAAGTAAAATCAGGCTTGCTACAAAAATATTTGGACAGCACTGTAGTAGAGGGTCTGAAGTGACTTTATCTCCATGTCTTCCTCTGGGTTGGTTTTTTTTTTTTTACAGGACTGGAGTGGAGAGAGTGAGCTGATGGCATTGCAGCATTTTAAATGGAAATCATATTGCAAATGTGGGATCAAAGAGTTAAAGTTTTCCTCTTAGTGATTTTGAGAAAGGTATCTGTGGATGTTTGTGCTGAAGGAGTGTTGAACTTGCTATGATTTTAGCAGAAAATAGAATAGTAAGATTGTGTGGAGATTTTGTTATAGTTTAGACACAACTGCTTCAGTTCTGTCACTTTATTCCTACTTAAATCCATTGAAGAAAACCTGCTTTATTAGGTATTTTGCTGAGGCAGGCAATTTATTATTTGTCACTTGAAACCTCTGTATGGGTGTTCTTAAGGAAATTGTGTTTATCAGAAATGTTGCTACGCATCATGAGTTCCAAAAGTATTTTGATCACCTTTGAGATAACTGCCAAAAAAGAATGAGACAAAAAGTTAACAATAACAAGTCCTCTAAAGTGAAGAGTAGTGATAGTCATTGTTATCTTCCAAGAACTCTGTAGTAATATGATTTTTGAAGGCCTTATTTCAGTGTCTATTAGGAAACTACAACTGTTGTGAAGTAGACTGTGTTATTCTCTCATAAAAGTTCTATAAATAAATCTATTATATAGACGTACAGAATGGATGAATGGATGAAAATTTTATCTCTTCAGTATAGCTTCCTCCTCTATTGATAAAATTGCAAGCCTTTTGGGTACAACTTAAACCTGAAATTACTTTCCTGGAAAAGTGAAAAAAGAAAAAGGAATTTTTAATGTCCAAAGTCATTGTTAATTTATTTTTGTTGGAGGTCTTTTTTGATGTCTTTTTGATTTACAAATGGCAAACAGTTGTAAGATGTTTTAGCAGAAAGAGGCAATTTGAGGTTTAAGCTTTTAGTTTTTTGGTTTGAGTTCTACTTTAAGGATATTTTTTCCAGCAGAAAAGAGTCTTATTCTTGCTACAATGAAGGCAGTAGAGCTATTCAAATTTTCTCACTTCAGTACTGTCATCAGTGCAATGTTAAAGATCCATTTTCATTCCAATAGGGGCAAGGAATAAGAATGAATCTTCTTTTCTTCCAGTACAGCCTAAACTTCTGTCTCCTCTGGTTCCAGATTTCCAGCTTTTCACTTAAAATGTATGACCAAGGGAGAAAGAGAACAGAATGGATTGTTAACCATGGTAATTATGGGACTCATTCATTCCTGATTACTTCAGTTCTGTCTCTCATTTATCCCAAGTGTTGGGCACAGCTTTCCTCATCACTTGTCTTTCAGGGATTGATGTAAAGTATGTCTCAATTTCTGCTTTGTTGTGTGGGCTATCCTGCTGCTCCTTTCTGGTTTAGCACTTACTTTGAACGTGCCAATTTCCACCTCCTCTTTAGGGTGAGTGACAAAAGAGAAGTGCTTTATTTACTCAACACCTTTGTTATTCTCCTGCTTCAAACCTTCTAATTCCTCATTCATCAAAAAGAAACAATGCATTTGACAAGTCACACAATACAAATAAGAAATAGTGAATGATGAATGGCAAATAGAGGTAGCTCTTTTTTGTCATTTACCTTAAGGCCTGCATTCACCACTGTGGCATTACCAAAGGATCTCAAAGTCATAGAAAGCACTTATTTTGAGGTTCCTTTCAGGTGATAGATGGGTGGAAGGGAATTCATTATAAATAAGTGTAAACAAACAAATAATCTCAGAAGAAAAATAATTCAATCCATTACATAGAAATATGTATGAATAATATCTGAGCAACTTGAGCTCACTTTTGGAAAACAGATTAAACAATTGTATTACATGTCACATTTGTCACTAGTAATTTCTCCCACACAAAATGATCTAATTTATGACAAAGTTTGAAGGTAAAAATGACGAGACTTATTGTGAAGTGAATAAACAGCATATCATTTGGGGATGGCACTTTTATAATTACTATAGACACTGATATCTGTGAAGTGGTTTGATGGGAACTGCATATATAGAAAAAGAGAGAATCTAGTGCATTCATTACACTGGTTCTGAGGTCAAAGCCTGTGATGTGTCAAGTTTCTCTTTTGTCAGAAAGAGTGCAGGTGCAGGCTTAAGGAAATTATTGGAAATGTCTTATAGACCTAGGGTTCAGTAACTTGTTGTTACAACAACAACTAGGGTTCCTTCCTTAATGTAGGAACTGCCCCTCAGCTGAAGACTGGCATAGCATGGCAGATTGTACTCTTAATTTATAACTCCCATATTTGAAAAGGAAAGGTCACCTTCTAAAAAGTCACCTCTGCTGCTTCTAAAGTTGTGGGAGAGCAATGCCCATTTCCAGTCTTCAAAACTGAATCACTCTAATTCCCTAGAATTTTCTTATAAAACACATGTGATAGTTTGGTTGTTCCATGTGCTCTGAGTTAAACAGCCCACAATCCTCCTCTCTGCTCCTCTTCCCAACTGCTTTGTGGTTCCAGCCTGTTTGATGGGAAACCCAGCAAATGTAAAAAAGTGCCTGTTCTCCAGAATCAAAGACCACTTGCTCGTTCAAAACACACATTTCCTTCATTCATTAACTTCATTCACTAACTCTTTGCATAAGTCAGTAGCCACTAAGTATCATAAAGGACTTTGTCAACCTTAGTATATTGCCATTAGGCAGTAATAAAAGCAAAGGAAAAGGAGTGAGAGCCCTATGTTTGTCCTGTCAGGACAGGGCTATGCAGCTGTGGTTAGCTCTGCTCAGCCGAGAGGGAGGAGGAGGGAAGAATGGAGGTGAGTGCAGGAACAGCAGGACTCCTCACCCAGCACAACTGTCTGGGCACCCAACTGGCACAGGCAAAAATGCCCATGGCAAATGAAACTCCTTGTGGTTTTCATCGGGATGCAACAAGGAGCATCCAAGAGAAATATTTCTTGAGTTAGAAACAGAAAAGAAGAGGTTCCCTTTTTGAATGGCTTTAATGTAACAGAAATGACAGCTCTAATATTCCCTAACACAGAGTAACAAGTTAGAATTTGTTTACAGTTTGAATTATAAAGATTCAAAACATTTTCTCCATCATATTCCATCCCAGTGACCGTGTTAGCAGCTAGCTCAGAGATTGTACGAAGTGAAGTGATATGTATTACCATGAAACACAATTACAATTGTACAGTTTGAATTCCCCTTTCAAAGTGGACTCTATCAATTAGCAACCCAGACCAAGGTTTTTCTCCTCATGATAAATAAATTAATTCAATTATATAATTATTTGTATGTGTGTATGCGTGTGAGTGGTTCATACTTTATGCTTTGGAAAGGATCTTTGAAATTTCTATTATAATGTACCTGCCATTAACAGTCCTGGAAAAGAGAAGGGGCACCTAGAAAGACATAGCTATTTGTGTGAATGTAACTAGTGTCTTCCCTGGGCAGAGTTCAGTTTAGCCCTTAAGCACCAGAGCACAGTCTCACTGTCGCTGGTGTCACTTGAAGAATCTACTGCAAGACTGTGCCAGTTATCACAGTGCATTTGAAGAGAAAATTACTGCAATGACCCGGTGGTTTTTAATGACTCCTGCAGTAAGAGAGTTGATCCTCAAATAACAGTTTTCCTAACACATACTTTAGATATAAATGGAATAATATCTAGCATAAGAATGTAACAGCATTATAAGATATTTCTGATGTTTAAGCTTTGAGTTCACTCTTTGTGTTTTCTGGATCAAGTTGTGAAGGAAAATGGTAATAAGAGTTCTGGTTGAGCGGTTTAATTACTTTTTAGACGAGTCCCCTGTAGTGATAACACTCCAGTTTCCTCTGTCATGAGACTTTCTTTTTGACACGAGACTCGTCTGGGCACTGAAGGAGGCCGAAGGAGGAGGGGGAGAGAGGAAAATGAATCCTCCCAAGTAATCCTAAACCGAGTAAGAGCTAAGATGTGTCTGCTTTCTCACTCAGTTTGTGTCACAGAAACCTCGCCTTTGTTCCAGTAGTGAAACATGCCAATTCAAATTGGTACTTATCTCTCTTGGCAAGTTGAACATCGTCAGTGGTAATGTTTTTAATTGAAACTGATTCATACCATCCCAGCAGAGTTCCCGTGGAAGTAAGTCTTGCACAAGGGAGTGAGAAGGATGAGCTCAATGAAACAAGGAACAAACCAACTAGAGAGGTCAAACTGAACAATAAATGTATTGTAAACTAAATTTTTCTAAGATAAAATATTTATTGCTTAGGCTCTCTCGGTGCAACATATTCTGCTTCTTATAGATTCACCTCTTGCTGGCCAGTGCCAGGGAAACCACACATGGCTTTTTGTTCTGACCTGGTAATGCAGCTCCTGTCTTTTTAAAGATTGACCAGGAGCAGAGCTTCATTGTTCTAATATCCTAAGTCAAACAAGACTAAATTAGTTCTTCTCTACTTTTAAATGTTCTCTTTGTTTTGTTTTGTAGTACTGTGAAGCAAAAGCATCAAACTATTGCTTAAAAAAAAAAAATCAAACGAGACCTGCAGCTGAGGCAAGGACAAATTATTTCAATAGGCAAGGGATTGTTTGAGTCTGTATTTCTGTTTTGAAATCTCAGTCCTTTTGCTTTAGATCTTGACAAGCAGCCACACTATTTTCCAAAGGATTTGAACAGTCATACAATTATACACACAGCCTGCATGTGTGCACACATCAGCCCCCCAGTGGTGATTTTCAGTTGGATATTTTATTCTTTGTACTTGTATTTTTTGAGTATGAATTAAAACAAATTCTTATTTTGTGCTTTGTTTTCAAAAGCTTGCCTACAGTTTTTCTTGTCTTTTGTCTTCTCCTTTTATCATTTGAGCAATGGGACATAAAATGAAGAAAAGAGAGATCAAGAAAATGATAGAAGGTTTGGAAAGAAAGATCCGTGAGGGTAAAAAAAGGTTAATAAGATAAGTTGGCTGTTCAGTCTAAAGAAAAGAAGACTTAAGAAAAGTGTGATAGCTCTCTACAGATATGTGAAGGGACAAGGGAAATTATTCTCATTAGTCACCCAAGACAGAGTAATAAATTTGAGCTGTTGCAAGGAAAATGTAGGTTAAATAGTATAAAAATCTTTGAAACTATCAAAACAGATAGACAAAGAAACAAGCTGCCAAAGGATTTTAGGGAGTCACTGCCTCCAGAAGTATTCAAGGTGAAATAGCTACTCATCTATTGGAGATGATTTTGGACCAAGCAAATTAAAAGAAGCAACATGACACAGGAAGGATGAAATGAATAGATGACATCAAAAGTCCTTTCAGACTCATCTTATTCTGGGGATGAAAAGCTATGTTTGAAAGAATGTTAAACACAATAAGGCATGAAGAAGAGTGCATATAAAGTGGCAAAAAGAAAAATGGAGAGAAGACTTTTAAAAGGTTATAGTGTCTAATAGTACAAGAATTTAAAAGCTTAAGTTTTAGATACTAAAAAAGACAAAAGAAATAGATGATCGCTGCCATTAAGCCTAACTCTTACCAGCAGCTTCAAATTGAAAATTTCTACTTGAAAACTACATACCTGGCTGATTTTTCTACAGGCATCTGTGGAGGAATGTGCAAGCACTCCGAATGTAATCCACACCTTGTATTACCTTGCATTTTCATCTTTTGATATGTGGACCCAAGTTGTTGATGGAGAGGATAGAGTATTACTACATTATAATATGAGGTATTATGATTACTGTCCAAAACCCAAATGAAATATTTTTCATTCTTCTTGATTTTGAGCCATAACTTTTCTCCATATAGCAATAATAATTTCAGTACAGCCACTTGAAAATGAAGACACCATGCATCAAGAGGAAGAATGGTGCAATCTGGACTCCTATCATGTGTAATACCTATAACTATTTATTAAGCATGAGGATCATTTATGACTTCATATTTCGCATTCCACTGAGAGAAAAGATTAACATACATTTCCTATACATTTTAGCTTGATAATGAAATTCAAGTCTGAATTCATTATGAATTGTGACATTCATCCAATGTGAAATACCAAATAAGGATACATTGCTTACACCTGGTATCTTGTTTACTTTCATTTATGTAAAAAACACCAGTATGTTTGCATTTGAGGACACATGCAGCATTACTGCACCCTACTTTGTGCTGATCAGGATGAAGAGTGAGAGAGGTGCCAGATTGCTGTTATGTGGACTTCAGTGTGTGTCAGCTCTGTGGCCTTTGCTCCTCCTAATTCATTGAGAAAAGCAAATGAGTGTTTATTGTTGTAGGATTACAGGCCAGAAGATGATTTTCTTCAGGATATGTATTTGCACATTTAAAAGAAGCCCAGATTCCAAGGCTCTTCATACAGCAGCTGCATGGCAAAGCTACGCTCAAGTAGCTGGTAATTTTATGCACATTTAAGACCTGAGAAATTGTTGGGTTTGCTTCCTTCTTCAGTAAATTTAATTATTTTTTTTTCATTATTTCTTTGGGTTTATGGTAACTTGCTCGATGGTTTTCAGTCTGTCACAGCACCTTTGTATTCTATGGCTTTTCTAGTGAATTGTTCATAATCCAGTGGTCATGGTTGTATGCCACAAAATCCATCTGCCTCCAGCCTGGACATTACCTAATAGTGTGGTGATCCAATTTAAGTCTTTGTCCAATGTACTTCTTTGCTGAATAAGTTTGTATTTATGAACAGGACCAAGGAACAAGCAAGGAAACTATTGACTCTAGTTAGGTCCCTGACATCAGTACTTGCATAATATCTCAGACTATTGTATATTATTTCACCTATTTTATATATTGTAACAATCATACTTCCTAACTTACTCTTTCTTTGACTCACTTCATAGTCTGTTGTCTGTGTCTCTTGATTCTTTCAGTCAAGGATCATGCTAATGTACTCATACTATAATAATCTTCAAATGCTGGTAACAGCAATATAATTAGCATTTGCATATTGGATATATGGATATTATTGAAATACTAATGAAGAAACATCCAAACAAACTGTTATCTGTAATTTCTGTTTAGCCAAGTACATCCACCTAAATATAAATTCAGAAATTAAGTGGCTCCTCTAGGTAATTCTTTATTATTAGTCTCTGTTTGGTTAATCATATATTTTATCATATATGTGAGAGGACAGAAGGAGGTGCCAGTAAACCACAGTTGTTCAAAGTACCATGACAATCTTACACCATCTTCTGTCTAAACTGTTCTATGCTAGTATTAATGTGGAATTAAATAACAAAAAACTTATTTTTGGTTGCTGTGACTGTGTGAAGCGTTTCTTTCTTTTTTGTTGCTTGATTAATCCAAGACTTAAAATTTGAGGAGATTATATAAAACTAAGGCTTTTTAAGGAGTCTGAAGATTGTGAAGCAGAAATGCAACATGAATTTTAGGGAATGTTGTTTGTAATCAACTTGGCATCAGATTTTTTCTCCTTCTTTTGTTCTTTCTCTTTAGTCTGTCTTTGTTCAGTCAGATTTTACACAACAAAGTTTCAGTGCTTTAAACTGGAGATTTTTCCTGCAACAAAGTTACTGTTATTATTGGTTGATACTCAAAGAAGTACATTCATTTTTGACTGCTAGTTTTTTCATATTATTAGTAAAGGTAATTTATAAATATTTTTATAGGAAAGCATAATTGAAATATTTAATGCACTTTATGCCTTTGGAATTCAATCTTGTAAAAAAATTGCAACCAATTTCCACTTCCCACTAAAATAATAAAAATAAGACTTGAGAAGGGCCCTATTAGAAGGCACTGTGACATCCTTTTCAGCCAAGTGTATTCATGACCAAATATGTTTTATATTTATATATGTTCTTTTATACGTTAATCTAATACTTAATACTTTTGCTCAGGGGCTTCTGAGTACATCCATTACCACAAAAGATTGTGAAAATTAAATTATTTGTGCCAAGTTAACTAGTCCATAGTAATT
The DNA here is from genome assembly GCA_034336665.1 of Luscinia megarhynchos. Lineage (NCBI taxonomy): Eukaryota > Metazoa > Chordata > Aves > Passeriformes > Muscicapidae > Luscinia > Luscinia megarhynchos. Next base: position 34,096,122 of record CM067566.1, on the reverse strand, counting down.
CCTTTCTTTTCCTTTTCTGTTTAGGTTAACTGTTGCTCTAGACTCTAAAAAACAGGCAGGCTTATTTTTTTAGATTTCATTTCAAAGCTAATTTAATAACTGTTTAATAACTAGCTATTTTTTGTCTAATCCTATGTATTTGAAAATACATAGCAGTCTTCTCAAAGAGTGAAGGTGATACAAAACCCCAAAGACAGGTGAAACGAACCAAGGACCTTCTAGACCTCAATTTACATAGCCAAATCCTTTCCTCTCAACCTTAAATCCTTAAAACACAATTTATTTAATCCCTGCTGCAGTCAAACACACTGAGCGTGTGTAACAATACATCAAAATCATTAGCACAAAACCTTAAAATAGTGTATTGAATTTGTATAAAACAGCCAAATCCTGGGAGAATTTAGGTGTCACATCTAGATTTTCTAAGGAAACACTGTTTTAAAAGTTGGTACCAAAATGATATTGGTGGTTCTGTTGTCCAAGCACTATAACACAACATGCTCTCAGCAATAACTTTTCAATAATAATAAGGGGACACTAGAAAACTCCCAGAGGTGATGCTGGGGAATATTGCTTTTCGTCTCTAAGATGCTGGCCACACTGTAGTTGTAAATGGGAGTTACACTTCTATATTCAAGGTAATGAATACTTCATAGTGTATTCAAACTACCCCAATCACAGGTTACATTGCAGCTGCAGATCCAGTGCTGCACAGGGTCTGGGGTGGTTTACTGCACCTCTCCAGACCTATTAAAATACTGGCTTAACCTTTGGGAGGCAACAGGCTTATTTTTTAGCTGGTGGAAGTCAACTTGTGTATGAATGCTTAATCTGCAATGTAAAAATACCAAGGGTGATTAGATTAACTTTAGCTGAAAGGTCTGCTGATGGTTTAATTGCCTGAATGAAAGAAGTGAAATGAAATGGAATTAAATTCTTCAAGTCCAAATCTTGAGCAAGATTGTCCATCTACAACCACATATTCACATGCATCCCTTGGTTGTGGAGTGGGAAAATATATCATGCTTTGTATGCTGGTCCCCGAAATTATTTATTAATGTTACAAATTGGAGACTCCTGCTCTCCTACTGGGCCTATGCTCTGAGTTTCTGTCTCTAGGACAGTAATTTTTTTTACTATTGTAAAATTTTCCAAAACACTCTATTCTCTCCATGAGATAACATTCTATAACAGAAGACCCTGAACCCCAAAGCTTTAGGCTCTTGGATCGTTTTTCTGTCATCTTTGAAAATGGATTTAGAAGTCTAATTTTTACTGAGATTCTTTGGTCAGTGTTTCTCCTGAGGCCCATCTGGTTTGTTCATTTGGAATAATGAGTTTTTACACTTACCTCTGAATTTAACATTTTGGCCGGAAAAAACAATCTGAGAGTAGTTTTATTAGAGTATTTATTGTAATTCAGCCTCAGTGAAAGGGGTACCATGTAGTAAATGTCTACATTCCATAATGATTCAGTAACAATAAATCTGCATTTAAACTGAACTGGTGATCCAGGCAATCTAAAGAAATTTTCAGAGGAATTTTGTCTGCTGAGAATGCTTACAACTTGGTCCTTTACCTATCACTTCCTTGTTACTTTACCTATTTTTTTTCTGGAAGTAGAGGCTGTTTCATCGTTGTGTTATTCTAATTTTATGCTGGCATAAGCTCATTTTCTGTAATAGAATTTCTCTGATATAAAGCAGGAGTGATACAGTAGTGAAGCAAAGGCTACATTTTTAAACTGGCACAGTCAAAACCACCAAGCCTGATATATTTTTTCGGTGATAAATTGTAGCTACTAATTCCAGTCAAAAGGAGGTATGCGCTGGTGCGGTAAGCGTTATGTTGGCCATACTATTAGGGAAAGATATTTTTCTCCTCTGGTTGAATCTGAGCTGTTATGTGACAGTAATGCAAGATTCAGTGCAGCAGAATGGGCATAGCTACTGCAACTGTGACTGCAGCTACTCCTTGCCATTCTGCATTGTGTGGGAAGGAACCCGTTTTGTTTTCAGTCAAATGACAGCTGCATGTGAATTGAATAAAAAGCCTTGGGGAAAAAGAAAAAGCTGATACCTCATAAGTTCTCTTTCCTTTTTTAAGGTGTATTTCCTTTTGGCACAATGGATTGTTCCACCTCCCACTGCACCAATCTTCTCTTTCAAGAGTAATTTAACCTACAGCTTGGACAGTGAAGAGATGGAAATTGCTGCTTCCCAGGAGCATATTGCAACCAGCAGGTTAGCACTTACTGGGTACCTACCTAGTAGGTAGGCAGCTGTATGATTAGCCAGAGATTTGTGCCAAACTAAGGCACTTCACGTTTGAAATTGTAAATGCTAAAAAGTCTTTAATAAGAACTAGGAACATGCCCCATGAATTAAAGTTGTTGCTGAATTTGTTGGATCATGACTTTTGATTCAAGAACTTCAAGACAGCCCAAAGCTCTTATTTCAGCATCTGCTTCTACTTTTGCCCCTTCTATATGATAGCTTGAGTTGCCTGACAGCTTAACTCTGTAGGAAAGTATTCCTTGCTTATAGATGTGCCTTTTGTCTGTTTGCAGATTTCTGGAGAAAAAGGCAAAGGATGAGTTTAACAGAGAGTAAATGTGGTCTAATCTGCTTTTCACAAGTATAGTGACCAAGACATTTTTAATTTTCCTATCTCTAAAAAGAATTAAGTGAACAAACACAGAGGTACCACTTCATAGGACCCAGAGCTCAGGTTATTGATGCTGAGATGGGAAAAAAAAATACCTGTTTTTTGAAAAGTTTATCAACATTTTCATCTTGCATTTTATGGAATAATTAGAAAATTATATATTCAGGGACTATTCAGATAGACTGGCATTCCCTCATTTACGAAGAGGCAAGTGAATTCTGCTTTTAAGAAAACACAGTATTTTCCTAGTTTCATGTGGCAGCCGCTCAACTCACTTCATTTCTTTGCAAAATACAAACTTCAGCATTTCATTTTTTATCTTTTATCATTAAACTCCTACAGCTTGAAAATGATTTTCCCCCTAGAAAATGCAAATCTATTCCTTTGTAGTGAAAACCATATTATACATGCAGCATGTAACTTTCAAAACTTTAGTTAGAAGCAGCAAAGCAAGCTGTCAGACATTTCAGTAATTGAATTTCCTTGAGAAATGCCTTGGTTTGTCAGCTCTGACTTTGCTGTCAAAAGAAAAGAAAATAGCCAGGGAATTAATCTAAGATAACACAGGGGGTATTTTGATAATACCAAGACACAAACACTGAGTGTTTTCTCTGGCATTTTTTTGAGGTAGGGCTCCCCACCCTAACCCAGGCAAGTTCATTCTAGCCTTGAGCCATTACTATCTTGTGCAGAGTTCTGAGAATTAACTAATGACCTATCAAACTGCAGTACCAGGGATCCTTTCTTCCTGTATTAAGATGCACAATATCATTGCTTAAAAGGCCCAATATACCCTTTGTCAATTACTTCATAAGTGCAATTCATCTTTTACAGCTTCCGCACTTGGATTGCTTGTAAAATGTTTAGTGGTTAATTAGCCTGGAAGGAAGTCCAACTTATGAAAAACCAAGCACTGGGAAAAAATAGCCATAAAATTAATGGCTTACTCTCTGGTCCTTATTTTATGGGAGAATGTTAATCAGACTCTGTTGGAACTGTACCTTTGACTAGCACTCAGCCTCCTTTATAATCAGCTCCAGAAGTATTCCTTTCTGGGTTTTCCCCTTTGGCCTTTGCTTTCCTCCAAAGGACTTGAATGCATTTGGAAGAGATTGACAGCTCTCTTAACAATTGCAACCATTGCTCTAGCTGAAGGGAAACATGGGGCTAGTCACTTTTACTCTATGGGAACCCATCTGGAGTTATATTTAAAGTATAAATCTGTTATCCAAAAAATGAAACAAATAAAATACATACTGCTGTAGATAAAAGAAAATAGCCAATATTTGAGCTGTGAGACCTTCATTAGACAAAAGGATAAAACTGCAAAAGGAGAGAATTGTATAGGGAGCAAATGACTGTATTTACAGCTAGCTCTTTATACCTGCAGAGAAGATTCCTAAATAATAAGGTCCCAGGGACAATTTAGCCACTGAACATTTTGGGTCAGTCATAAGGATGCTTAGTGGAGGAAAAGAAATTTCAGTGGTGAAATGGATAAAATATTTATGCAAATTTTCCACATAATATAGCAATTGGTCTGCAATACTTGCCTTGAAAAAATAGTGCTTTGTTTTGGTTAGATTTTTTTTTATTTGTGCAAGCAATTTACCCCTCATTTTAGAGCAGGTCACAAAGAGAGCATCACTTTTTAATATGTTGTAAATACTGCATATCATGACACTGTTGGTTAACCTTGTGTGTTGGGTTTTATACAGCGGTGCAAGTAAGTAGACCTAGCATTTAAGTGTTTTAACTTAATTTCATCAAAAGCTTAAACATTCCAGCTATTATGTTAAGCCTATCTAATCTCTATGTTTTTTTGTCCAGAGATCTGTAGTGGCAATGGTTTTTCTTTCAGAAAATAAGTGTGATTCTACAATTTTTCATATATAGCTGATTCATAATCATAATTCTAGGTGGTTTTTCTTGAGTATGTAACAGAAAAATATTTTATTCTGAACACTGATGCATCTGTCTCTGATAAAATATGCAGGTGCTCATGAACCTCATGCAACAATAGCCTATAATAGCTTACCAGCTTTTCAATTTCTTTCAGGAAAGGTACTGCATGTTCCTGAGAATGCCATCAATTTTATATTCAGTAAACATCCAGTGCTCTGGGTGCTTGTAAACATCCTTGCAAGAGAAGTTCCTCTTTAAGAATTTGCTCCTCATTAGGTGGACTACATAAGTTCATCCAAGCTCCTCAGTGGTACCCAGAGCATTACATGTGGGCTCCAGCTGTCCATCCACCATGACACGAGTCTCATGTCAGTCCTCTGTCACATCAGCCGCACACACAGCAAATCAGGGTGTCCTGAGTGACACCAGACTAAATGTGAGGTTCAGGCAACTGATCTTATGTGTCAGACGAAGTCAGCCCAGTGTCACAGTCTTTAAAAACACATTTTCCCTGCCAAGATATGATATAATACTTAAGCCAAAACTGATATGCCACACAATGTGTTGTGTTCGTAAGCAGTCCAACAGCTCAGCTGATGGTCAGTTAGCTCTTGGAAGATTTTTCCTCAGACCTGCAGAGGTCTGAGGATGTGCTGACATCACCATAGTATCAATGTAAGAATACATTTGTTCTGCTCGTCCCTATTTCTGGACTTCTCTGTCTCAATGTTTGGACCTTGTTAAACTGGGTCATCTTTCTCACTCATTTCTCTGTGATGTCTATATCAAGTGGCAAATTCATATAAGAACTTGTGACATGACTGCTGCTTATGGCCATAATTTTTTATCTAATGATTTCAATACTGTTTTTAATAGTGGTGGCAGCTCCCAAAAAATATGGCTTTGCATATCTTATCTCCAATCAGATACATCAGGAAGATTGAGTGATTCTGACATCGGCATCTCATACTGCCAGAACCTTTTTTGTCCATTTTTCCATTTAATAAAATATTTGCAGGTACAAAATCGTGCCCAGCTGATACTCTTCGTGTATGAAACAATAGAGGGGTATCAGACAAGGGCTGTCCAGCCCTTTTTTTCAGGGACAGTGCTATTTTTTCACTATCTCTTTCCAAGCTGTTGAACAGAGATGATGGGAACTAGCTTCTCCATGTCTAAACTGTACTTAACTGTAAATGACTTAAGCTTATTCCCTTAAGTAGGACTTACTGTCATATATTACTCTGTAAATTATAATGTCTAGTAAAAATAGGATATATGCATCATCAATTTAGTTCTCATCTGTTCCTGTAAAAACTGTCTGCAGAAAGTGAGACAAAAGGGCTGGAACAGGATGCAACTTTGAAGAAAAAAGGTATAAACTAAACTACATTTTCAAACAGTGCTTTTTACTCTGATATCAGCAGGAGATTTTTCTTGATGTGGCCTATATTTTTGCATATGTGACAACTCCTAAAATCTTTATGCAACTGTTCATTTGAGGTAGCATTACACATAAACGAATCTTACCTTAGAGTTTTTTTTTTTTACAGTCCCTAAAATCCCTTCACATATCTTTTTTTTTCTGAACTCCTCATGTCAGAATACATAAAGAGTTATCATTCTGTTTTTTTATATCTGATTTCATGCTTAATTTTTCTCATGTAATCATTAGCAGTAGTAGGGAGTACAGTGTCAGAGGCATCTGTGCTTAATTACTGGCTGCAGGGTCTCAGTTTCAGAAATAGTTCTGTCAGCCAAAGTTTATTCCTTTTTTTCCCAACTCCGAACAGAATTATTAGGTTTATTAGAGTGTTTTGGGTGGGATTTCTTTCTGTTATGGTTTGAGAGGGCTATTTGGTGTTTATTTCAATACGTATATTTCAGGGTGGAGTTGATTTTTCAATGTTTTTTCTTTAACATATTAGATATCAGTGTTTGGGAATCCAGTGTCAATTTGGAAATCATATTTTTTTAGCTAAAGGAATCCCACTTTACTGCTTACAGAGTATTTGTCATGCCCCTTTTGAAAATGACAATAAATGGCTCACATTCAGGTTTTCCTATTGCCGACTTATAAAGACATGACATTTTTGCTTTTTTTATGCCTAAAACGCTTGCTTCAAATTTACATTGTTAGCATCCTACGATCAAATTTGAGGAGAAAACACAGCTGTGAATTGTCAAAAATTGCTCTCTTTAGTTGTGCCCTTTTTGTCTGCCATGCAATGAAGTGCTGTTGGAACATGCATGAGTTGTCTTCCACAATTTGGTGGAGATTTCAGCCCTCTTTTTCTCTTAGAGGGTGTTTAAACGACAGCCAAAGGTTTGACAGCAGCTCAGGCAGCCATCCCTAATCAGCTGGGGCTGCTAAGAGGGCAGCATGGAGCTCCTCGTGGCCGGGTGCCAGGCTCTCCACTCCGCTTCTCGGAATGATCTGAGCTCCGTTTGGGTTTCACACGGCACTGGATCACCCAGAGTGAAAATGTCAGCTGACAGACCTTGATACAATTAATGGAAATTCAAATTCCATCACTGAAGTAATGTTGTCTGGCCAGGAGAAAGAAAATCCACCTTGCAGTTAGTGATGTGCATAAATGAATCTTCAACGAATAAAAGAACATTTAATGACCATGTCCATGCAAAAAACTTCCTAAGATGTCCTACTGAATTCCTCTGCAGTTGACTGCAATATTTGCTTTGAAAGATGAAAACTTGCAGATATCCCAGTATATTCTAATATTTCAGTATTCCAGTAGAATTAACCAGACCACATTTCAATATTTTTGTGTCCTTTTTATTACTTATTTTTATGTCTGAGACTAATCAGATTTTTAGATTGTCTCAGAAAATTTCAACATGCACGGTAATTCTGTAGCATGTGTATACATGTAAAATTGCAAAATATATTAAAAGTAAAATAATTTTCATTTCATCTCCTTAGGAAGGATGTATCTACAAGGAAATATCTGCAATAGTCTTGTGACAAAGTGGCATGGCCAATTTGAGTTTTACATGTCTTTACAATGGAACATCTAGACAGATAGATCTTGGAAGCAGTTCATAAATAAGTTAGAAAAAACCAACCAAACAAAAATTCAAACTTTAAAACATTTAATTCCTTACCTTTCTAACTGTCATAGTTCCTTATTAGATATTTTGCTTGCATCACAACATAACAGGCTACCAGAAACGTGACTTGCTGCTTTTTTCACACATAGTCGTTTAAGATCTCTGTGAAGTTTCTATTATCACCTCAAGAAAATTTTGCCGGGGAAAAGTTTCCACATTATTTCTCAAAAGGTTCTTTAATACTAAGGCTTTCTAAGTTAGTCCCTTTTAGAAAACACCCCCTAATTTTTCATAACAATGTTTATGTGTGATATATTTCTATAATTAGGTAAGGTTTTGGTTTACCTAAAATATATCCTTCCTGTGAATTTATGTTGTTAAATCACTCCAGAAAAATTGTGATATGATATACTTTTGCATTATGATATGCTTTTCTTTAATAGTTTTCCTGATTGAAAGAATGAGACAGGAAAGAATTAAAACTTATTTTCCTTTAATGGAAGAGAAACACTGTCTTTCTAGTTTTTTTTCTTTCAGTTCTATTGGTAATTTGTAAAATTTTGCAATCTGCAATGTGACTCCCAATAAATAGTATAAATTAAAAAGCTCTTCGTTTTTAGGCCTGCAAAGGAGTACAGGTTTTCTTCTTGAATTCCTAGATTCATCCTGAGAACCTTTCTTGACCAAACTCAGGGTATTAGACTGGTTTTTAGTTTAGTTCTTTCTCAAGATGAGTTTAAGGCATGTGTATATTACTAGTTTGGCTACTCCATCCTCTGGTTTTCAGTGAACTCTTACATGAACACAATCTGGTCTTTTTGATTGATTTCAGTTGTGTTTCTGAAGTTGTTCCATCAACTCTTTTTGATCCCTTTATCTCTGAGTGGTTTTACTCTCATTACCTGTATATACTAATCTGAGGATAGTAATGTCCTCTTTGGTACAGACCCATGCCAATAAATCTCTCACTTTTGCTACTGAATTTTGATGCTCTTTGATTGCACTCTGGTGGTCTAAAAGATTCAGAGTCTGGCTTATGGGATTTGTTTTATATATTTGAAGTGTTTTTGATATGTTTGGTCTGTTTGTTCTTAAATCCTCCCAAGTTTTTTAAAACTCATGGGTCAAGCACAGTGTTTCAGAGACAGTAAAAAATAAGGGATAAAATATACAGGTAACATATTACCTATAATAATGCAGCTCATCTCCTCTCTTTTACATTTCAGCATTTACCTAAAATTCTCTCAGTTTCCATTTTCTTTTATCTTAGCACCCTTAGGAACAGAGGTACACGCAGAACTATTTCAGATGACAGGAGAAATGGCTGTTTCCTCAGTACTAAGGACATTGTTAAGAAAGAAGGGAAGTCTTACCAGAGAAAACCACTAAAATACTGACTTAGGTAAAACATGGGGTTCTGCGACAGGACAATGCCTCTTGTGAAATTTGTGAAATTGCAATAGGAATGCCTGCAGATGAATATATACTTGTTCTTTCTTAGGAAATGAATATGGACTAGTTCTTTCCTGGGAAAGACACAATATTCTATTCCAAATGCAGTCTTTGCAGTTCAAGTAAACATAGAAAAAATTTAAAAAATCCTGTGAAAGCAAAAGCTCTCAAAACATCATCTGTAAATCTATAAGGGTAGAAATGGAGTGAAAAGGGTATGTTGCTCTTTAATCACAGACTTCAGTGAGGGGCTGCAGAGGCAGCATCTTTGCTCTACATCCTTGCTTCCAAGTTAGAGGGGAAGGAAACGTTCTGGGTGAGGACAGGATAAAACAGTCACCCCATGCTACAGAAGTTGAACCTGATGAGGAAAAGTGGTTCTGAATCAAATCCCCTTCAGCAGGAAACCCTCATAGAAGCAAAAAACCCTTTGTCTAACATATGTGCTAAAATATTAATTGGCTGGTATGTAGTATTGAGTAAGGAAAGTAGCTTTTAATCACCATGTAAGAAATTTTATTCTCTTGTAACAAAAACCCAAAATAATATTTTACCTATTTGATTTTAAGAAAGGCAGAGAACTGAATGTCTCTATGTTAGTATAAACACTGAAGAATAAACAAGTCTGTATCATGTTGACAATACTCTTGTATTGCAGGTTTAAATCAGAGATTTTTGTTTGGAATTGATATAAAGGTGTCGTTCACAAATATATGAGGAACAAAAAATATTTTAAATGTAGAATATATGTAAATGTATGTGGTAAATGAGTGTCTGCAAAAAGGGAAAATATTATTTATTAGTAACACCTCCAAATGAATTGTAAACAGGTAAAGAATTTTGAACAAAATTACAAAAAAATACCTTGAGGGCACATGCTAAGAAATAAGAAGGAAAAGAATAGCTAGAGAAGTTTAAAAAAACACCAGCAAATCAAGGAATAAACAAACACAAACCCTCAAACCTGTAACATTGTCTTGGCACAGTAAAAGAGAAAATAATGGTTTTATTCCACTGACCTGGGGAACCTCAGCTGAGGTAAATTACCATAGTTCATTTTCAATGAAGCTGTGACCATTTCTAAGAGATGGAGCTTGGTCTCACAGGCTTACAGAAACTATTTATGGGAAAATGTGAATTAAAAAAATACATTTCAATAATAAACTTTTATTTAATAACATCTTTGTTTCTGATGTTGCTCTCAGTTGCTGTTTTGTTGGATACTTAATGATAAAGATGGTAAAATGAGGCACTTTTTTGTAAAAATAATTTGTTAAGTATCAGGATGATCTAAATCCCCACAAATACTTTGCTTTCCAAAATTTAACAAATGTTCTGTTGCTTTTAACTCTTTCCACAGTTCATAAAATAGACGACTTCTTTTTCTCTTCCATAAACTAATACCCCCCTTCATTTTCATAATAATTTTTATCTCTGTCTCTAAAAGCATTTTATCTCAGGTTGGTTTTCAGTAAATATTTGACTTTTGTTTAAAAAAGAAAAAAAGAAGACGTCTGCACATCTGATAAATTTTATTCCACTGGTAGACACTGCAGTATTCAAAAACAGTATCAGTACAGTTCTCATATTTATACCTCTGACGAATTTTTTTTCCCAAATTTTGTTTAAACTTTATCTAAAAATATATGGATGTTTCCAAAAGCTCTGATCAGGCTGAGTGACCATTACTACCACTTAAATCTCCAGATTGTGAACATCTTTCATTCCCTCATGCCAAATAGCTTTGTTAAGAATTCAGTTTGTGTATATCTTGTGTGTGTTTTCTTCAATGGGGGGGAATGGAATTTTTTGTGTTCTTTATCTGATCCCAGCCACTAATACCTGAATATTAAGAAACAATGGTTGGGTTTTGTAGTTTTAGAAATATGCTTGACAGCAAGAGAAGCCTTGTCTTGGGGAATGAGATTAATATGTTATACAGTGTATTTTTAGCTCAGGTGCTGGCAAATAGAAATTTCTGGTCACACTGCAGGTTTGGTCTGATTCACTTAAAACATGCTTTGAGGAAATTGAGGTATTATTGTTGTTGTTATTATTGTTATTATTACTTTGTGTCCAGATTTCTTGATGCTAACATTTCATGTGTGGGGAGCAGTGGAATCTGTATCCTTCCAAGCAGGAGTTATTTGTCAGGCTATGTATTGTACTTTCTGCAATAATGCTATATTTCAGAAAATTGCTCAGCTGATGTATGTAGTCAAAATTAAATTAATTAGTGCAATTTTGATGCATATGAAAGAAAATCATGTAATTATGATATTGCATACACATCTGTAAAAAAAGAGATCACATTTTTTTTCAGTTGTAGATAAGGCATAATACATTTGTGATAAGGGGAATAATCTATATATTCCAGTGAAACAGATAACATTACAGTCATTTGTGTGAGAAGCATTTTGTAAAGTGTACTGTTGCAGTGTCTCACAGAGAATATATAATGTTGGAATTACCAAGTGGTAATAAGTAGCCTTCCCCGTGAAATTTCACAGGAACAAAATGTGAAACAAATGCTCAAGACCCTCTGTCTGAACCTGCTAAAGTACATTTTGTCATCTAGTTTTTTAAGGAATACCTGTGTTTAAGAAAACAATGGAAAAAATGGAACCAAATAAATGATCAATAAACAGCAACATGATAGGAATTTAGCTAAATCTAAATACTGCTTTCACAAACTCTATGACTTTTCATTAAAGTCAACCCAGAATACTGATCCAATTACTTTTTCTTTGTCCAGTTATCTTTTTTTTTAGAGTGGGATATTTTTAAAGCCCAAAGCAATGATTTCTGAGACATACATTCATTCTGCGCAAATTTCGGTCACAAATTTCAGTGGAGATGCTGAAGTCATTTGGGGTCCTAATGAAGAGCAAGTATTCCCTGCTTAACCTTGCCAGATGCAAAAATTTTCTGTTTTGCACATTACTAGCAAGAAATTCTCAGCAAAATAAACCCCAGGGACTCAACTACCACACTCAAAATAAATCATAATTACAAGTGTGCTTTGTTTTTCATAAATCTTCTACCTCAAGGATAAGGGGAACATTTCTTTCTGTTTTAATGTAGCTGCAAATGGTGTATTGCATTTGTAGGTTTTTGTCTTGATGTAGGCTGGCAAAGCAGACAAATGTCAACTGTTTTGAGCAGCTTCTTTGGTGAAAAACTTTTTTATACACGAGCTTCTGGAAGAGGTACCTTTACCTTTTGCTTCTCAAAAGACTTTATTTTTTTATCAAAGCAAGCAGGGGATAAGGAGATAGAGAAAGGAGGGTTCTCTGTGTTATAAAATATTTGTACATCTCTAATTTGCTATCCGAGTAGAAAACAGGTTGTCTAAACTGAGATGTTTCCTATTCAGTGTTAAAGTGGATGTATCTCAGTTACTGGCCCCCAGTTCTAATGCAGGGTACAAAAGTTTCATTTTTTTATAACATCACAAGCCCATAGACACTGATAGAACAATCCCATTGTCTTCTATGAATCTTGAATCAGGTCCTAAGGAGGTAGTTCTGCTGGCCCTGGAAAGATGGTTATTTTCACATGACTTGGTCCAACATTCTCTGAAAGAATGTGCAAAAATATATTGGGAAAACTCTTCCATTCTTGACTGTCTCCTGAATAATATAGGAAATACAATCTATTACAAAAGATTCTTCATTGCCTGAGTATAAAAATTGAGTGAAAAATCTAAAATGAATTATTAATTCAATGGTATTTGGTATTTGTTATGTTAAAAAATGCAGTTACAAAAATTGCCTTATGGGAAAAAAATCAACATTTAGGAATTACATAAGTAATGAGAAAAAATTAGGTAAATGCAATAATCTAGACATTAGAAGTGTCTTGAGAAGATGATCTTGTGTGATGTTTAGGTGAATTGGCTATGAAGACAGCATAAAAAAATGAAAAACTATCAGGTCTACAGAGAAGTTATAGATTTCAGGATTTTGGTTAACAGGTTAAGAGTCTTGGTGATGTAAACAGCCATATCAACCTTTAAAATCTGAGATTTATGAAGACATTTTTTCTATCAAAACATATAATATTCAAAATAAGAGATTCAGTGGAGCATCTAGTGAAAAATATGAAAGAGCTTTTTAGTTTCAAATTAATATATATGACTCTGTTGACCCACAAGAATTGCATCTTTTTATTTCAGTTTTGACTGACATGGGACTTGAACTTGTTTGTACTGGGAACTTAAATGTTTGTGCATTCCTAAAGTTAGTAGGAAAGTCATGTTTTCTTTCATCTCAATTGCAGCCAGATTTTGGACTATGAGGTTCATGAAATTTTTTGTTTATGAACGGCACACCAGTGGCACATTAAGGAGCAGCTGCTGAAGCAAGGGTAGATGTAATGCACCCTACTGACTGTGGCAGAGCTGAGAAAACAGTTCAGCCAGTAAATCCTGCAGAATCCAAGCATAGGAGAATGACTATCCAATTTTCCCTCTTAGTATTTTATCTTTTGAGCTGTATGTGAGAGCAGAGTCTGTAACAGACTACCAGTGTGTTGCAGAGAACTCAGGACTTAAGAACTCAGCAGACATCAAAACAAATACAGGAGCAATTAATAGAGCCACGGACAACAACGACCCCAAGAAAATGGTTTACTTTTGTTTAATTGGCTGTACTTTAAAGAATTGCACATGGTGAGATCCATGTCTGCTAGTGATGTGGTAAAATCAATAATCATCAGAAAGGACAATATTTTTCGTTCAATTAATTTAATGAAAACCTACTCAACTGTTTTATGAAGGAGCAAAAATTTTCAGGGATGTTACAAAAGACTAAAAATGTAATCTATACTTCAAAGGGGATATTTAAGCAAAATGGCTCAAAAGGGATACCAGGCAAACATATTTTTGTTTTGTTTTTTTCCCCAAGGATAATAACTGTATGTACATAATAACTTCACCAAAGTTTATCAATGTCTTTTAGTAACAAAACTGGAGAATAATAATGTTACTAATAAGAATCCTGGAAATACATTCTTGTATTATTTATTTCAGTTTTTCTTTTTATGAAGACAAGGCCTCTTAAAACTTGATGTGTAAAGGTGTGGGAGGCTGGGAGGACAGATGTGTTATTATTCTTCTTAGAGTCGGTTTCATAAACTCAGGTTCCTTATGGTTTGCTCTACAATAATAAAAGTGACATATGAACCTTCAAATACAATCAGAAGCTTTATTCTTGTAATCATCTTCATAGTCTAGACCCAGAAGTATTTCTATCACATATCCAAGGATAAAGAATTAACAAGTTCAAACATGCAGTGATCTTAACACAAAGGATCTACCATTTGATGATGTTTTACCTCCAGGATGAAGGCAAAACTTTAAATACCACTGGCACTAGCAAAGTACTTTCTGCATGGAAAGAAAAGTGACTTGGTTTCAGTCAATAAAGAAAATAACTACTATATATCAACAGGGTAAAAATGAAAAAGTAAGGTAGGCTTTATTGAAGGTAGATAAGAACATCTGAATTACTTGTGGCATTTGCCATCTACTGTAACCAATGTCTCAGGAGGAGAGGAGTGACAAAGTTTCACACACTTAGGCAATACCAATAAACTCAGAAAATTAATATTTTCATTTTCATATGCTCATATTCTTACAGTGCTAACACAACTGTAAAAAAAAAAGTGCATACAGACCAGCAAGCTGTCCAAGCACTTATTTCCATAATCAAATTTTTTTCCTTTCATCCTTTTGCACCATTACTTGCATTAGTTTTTTTAGGAGTCTTTCATATTCTTCAGCTGTATTCATGTGTTGCTCACTTCAACAATAAGACCCTTGATAATAATATCCTGTGGTGACACAAACTTATTTCTCCTAATGTCTCAGTCAATAAGAGGTTTTCTGGCAACACAGCTTGGAGTGATTAATAGCACTCTATCTATAGAGGTTTCAACTCTTCATAACACTAATGTAATTGAGTACTCATAATGCCAGCTTTTGTGGTGTGATAGTAGCCATCACAACAGGCATTTTGTGGCCTTTTTGAACCTTTGCTCATTTGAGAATGAAAGATTGCATGACTAACATATACTCCCTTGAAAAGTATAATATTAATCTACAAACATTCTTTTTATATGTAATTGAAATAAGTTGGAGATGTTGCTCTTTTAAAAGAAAACATATGGTTAGAATGTAAGAGGAAAATTTTTCTGAGCTGAATCCTGCTTATGCCCAAGATTGTATGGACAGAACTTCTTCATATACCAGAAAATACATAATAGATTTTCATACTGGCAGTTTGAGATTATTCATAGTTTAAACAAATATGTGAGAAATCACTTAAAATGAAACTGAAATCTAAGGCCAAGCCAAATATGGATCTTTTAAACTTCAAAAGTACATCTGAGTTATCCATAGTGAAAAATTGGAAAGAAAAATGTAATTGTACAAAGCATCTTTTCATGGCATTTTTAAATAAAGGTTCTTTTCACTCCTGGAAAATTAATTTACTAGAAACTTTGGGATATGATCCTCATGGTTTGAGCAAACCTTCAACAATAATTCAAAATTGTTCAAATTAAAATGCTGTTGAACCTTTCTTAAAGTTTTTGACAAGCTGTCAACATCTGCAGAGTTGTATTTATATGCCTTTTCACTCTGAACCATATCAGTGATATTCCTTGCTCCATAGTGAAAGATAAATTGTAATACAATCTACAGTGGGCAAAAGAATCATAAAGATCTCATATGAGAAAGGGACTGATTTCTGAGATGGGAAAAGGTACACAAAAACTTTTGGTAGCATGTTTTGATAGCTGAAGATCATATATGGGCAGTCCAGACATAGTAGATACTGCTGTGCTATAACACTACTACATTATCTAAAATATGTACATTATAGATGGAGTATGAAAAGCTGAAGTACTTTTTAAATTGTAAAGTCCTTTTGATGACCAGGACTGGTAATCAAGTACCAAGATGTTTTACTCAATCTATGGCATGTCTGTCAAACAGACCCAAATAATTTCAGGGTTTTGGGGTCTTTTTTTCCTATTTAATTCCAATCAGTTAGATGATTTAATTAAGAATTCAGTACACAATTTCAGATGTGTTCTTACGATTTCCTG
Organism: Luscinia megarhynchos; assembly: GCA_034336665.1. NCBI lineage: Eukaryota > Metazoa > Chordata > Aves > Passeriformes > Muscicapidae > Luscinia > Luscinia megarhynchos. Next base: position 34,079,913 of record CM067566.1, on the reverse strand, counting down.
ACATTACTATATATTACTGAAGAGCTTACAAAAACTCTGTCTTTCCATGGGTAGTTTTACCACTAGTTTAAATAGTCTTTTATCAGTAATGATATGTGTCAGACTCTTCTTTTTGGGATATTCCTTTGTTTTTGACATATAAGAATTATGATAGTTGTAATGATATTGGCATATAGGAAGTATCAGCAGAAAACCTATTTTAAAATTATAATTAAAGCTTTTATGTGCAGTACTTAAATTTACTGCTGGATCTCAGAATGCTTAAAAAGTGTTTCCTCTTCTCTGACACCTTTTATTATGTATACATCAAAAATATTGTACCTTTATCTTCTCTTCCACTTTTAGAAAGGCAGTATAATATAGTCAAATGGTGCACAGTGACTGATTTCCTAGGGCTCCCACAGCCAAATAGCAAATTTAATATAAATTTAAGACCATTTCACATCCTTGAAAATCACTAAAGAAACATACTTGACAAACAAGCCTACCTTATATGTGTGACAGTCTTACCTTTGACCCCTTCAAATGCCCCCACAGCCAAGATTGAATTTAATTTAATGTGGATTACATTTTAAATTTTTTTTACACAATCCACAGAAATCATAAAGTCAGTTTTATCATTCTTCTATTCCAACCTGCTCTGGGTGCTATACCAGGGAATTAACACCTCAAAAAATCTCAAGGGATAATTTCTTCTTTCTTCATAAAAAGACACCACCTTCACACTCTGTTGCTGTCAAGTCTTGTGGGATTTTGTGTGCCTTGCCACTAGCAAACTCTATGTAATATGTGATTAGGATGTAATAGTAAGGAATAAGCTGTGTTTCAGACTGATATGTCCCTGTTTTTTGTTCCCTGCCTTTCACTTCATGCCAATATTTGTCACTGTCTTATGCTACATACCCACATGCCCTCTCACTTCCTTTATTGTGCATATGGTGTGAAACAGCTATCCTTTTTATTTGGAGTACTGTAAATTATTCTTAAATGTGTTACATATTACACAAGTGATTCATTTATATTAAAATGGGTAATGTGCTGTGGGTAAACAGGGATTTTGTTCAGCATTCACCAAAATATTCTCATATATATATATATACTGTATATATTGTATATGCATACACATATATATAGAATGTATATGAGTGCATTTGAAAGCTTGTCTTTCTAGTTTTCAATGCAAATAATGCTTTGTTTACAAGAGACTTCAAAATGCTGGAACATTTGGTTTGGTTGCCTACGTGAAGCACATTTGTGTAGCAGCCTGATCATGCTGGAAAAGCAGATCATAGATCATATTGAGTGCAACTAGCACTAATTGGCAAACTTGGCAGGTTGATCAGGAAGGCTAAAAACTAAGTGTGCAGTGGAACTGACCTTCTTTTATAAGTTAACACCACAACACTCTGCTGAGCTAGTGCAGAGAATTCTGTTGACCCTATCCCTTTTCTATGGGGGATTTCTTCTCTACAGCTGTCAATCCAATCTTTTTAAGTAACACTAAACCTACTAATAAATAAGTGTAGCAAAAGACTAAATGAAATGTCCACATTCCTAGAATTACTCAGAAGGTGAGATTCTAAGTATACATACCTAAAATGTATATGATAAAATGGTGAGATATGGTAATATATTGGAATTATCATGTATCTTTAGTGAATCTTTAGTGGGTAAAGTGTGTCCTGGGAGTTATATTTGGGAAGGGGGAGATGGAGATAAGAGATTTTTTTCTTCAGAATTTTGTGTCATTTTTGAGGGGAAACTTCAGAGTATACTGAGTTGTAAAATAATAAACCAGTATCTTGATACTGCTAAGCCTACACAAGCCTTTTAAAAGCTCCTTAGGTGGGAAATATACTACATTAATACTGTATTACTCCACCTTATCAGGAAAGTGAGAGCTTCTTTTTGCCTCACCAAAGTTCTATGTCTGCAACAGGCCTTTCTTAGTTATGGCACAGACATATTTCAGTGGAAAACTTTCATGGCTGTGTACATTATGTCTAAGTAACCATGTTTGTATCTTGTATTTTAGCACACAGAATTGAAGCTGATATTTTTATTTGGCATTTGGTTTGCAGATTCAGTTGTCCTTGAGTACTTCCAGATCAGTCTTTCTAGCCTGTTATCTTATATTTATTCAATGGCTTTGTAGTACCCCTGGTGAAAAGATGTAAATACATTTGTATTCCAAAATATCATAATACTTCATCTGTTACTCTTCACTCTCCATAGGCATTATTAGCCCTAGAATTGCTGTGGTTTTTTGTTTGGGAAATCACCCTGGGAAAGCAATCTCTTCAGATGACTGACAGGCCTTTATCACCTTCTCCACCCCCTACCATTTTCCTGGCTGCTTAAGGGACTCCAGAATTTCTGCTTCAATGGATGGCAAATACCTTTGCAGCACTTGCACAATGTCCTTGTTTAGAGAAGAAATGCAAGTGAAATTGGAAGATGTTGATCTGATGATTTTACTGTCTGAATACATTAATGATGTGTTTTCTTGCACCCGTGAGTGAAAAGAGGAAAAAAAGGAAATTAAAAAATCTTTGCTTTGTGGAAATCAGACCCCAAATCTAAGGAAACATCACGCTCAAATTGTGGAGATTCAGGCTATGTTCTTCTCAAACATAATCAGAAAAAAAATCCTTTTTCATCATAAAAGGAAAAGATAGATGCCAAAACCATCAGCCAATGTGGTGTTTGTAGTCCTCTGACCAGCCATTTCTCTTTAAAGTTTATTGATTATATATTCACTTTTATCAAGGAAAATGGTTTGGTTTTGATTTCAGTTTTGATTTTACTATTTTTCCTAGTGAATGCAAGTGAGCAATTTTAGTTTGTGAATTTGCTAATTTATTTGTTTAGATTTATACACATACTCTAAGTATTTTGAAGATCACTACTTGGGCCTGTGGTTTATGCTATTTTCTATTCTTTTTAATTTACATAATGCTTACTGCTGATGATTTGGTAGAGCAGGACAATAAAATATACCTTTTCTTTGTACAAATTTAAAGTCAAACAGTATAACATGGATTCTTCCTTGGGCTTAAAGTGCTATATTTTTTTAGAAGAGTAGGGTTTTTCTGCACTAACCCTCCCTATACCTGTGCTGCATTTCCTGTATAATTCTTTGAGTTTCACTGAAAATTACAGTCCAAGTAAACTTTGGTTCATTGAATTCAGAGCTACAAGGAAAAGATTATTTAGCAGAATTTGCCATTTTTAATAATTGCAAATCAATATTTGTCCACATGTATTACAATATCATAATATTTGAAACATGTACAAAAAGTCATCTATACACAAACTGCATTTTTTGGATTGCAAAGTAAGAAATGTTGCACCAAAACCACAAGCCATATTCCAAGATATTTGTACAGCCTTTCTCAGTTCTCAAAATCCTTTGGCATACGGTTTTACAGGAAGCATTTTGGTCACACTTTAAAGGAGCTGTGTCTGTCCATGGGAAATATACAATATTGGAACTATTGTCTCATCTGTGAAGATGACATTTGGGATTTTATTTGCCTCAAGGCATCTGTTGGCCTTTTACAACATTTTCTTTTTATTGGTGTCCCTAATCGAATATAAGTGCATATTGAAAAGAAAGTTTTATTATATCAACATTGCCTCCTTTATTTAGAGTAGTTAATTTATATATTTAATCTGTCACTCTCTCATCTCTTTTGCTGCTCTACAGAGTCTCTTGTTCTAAATTTCTGTGTCTCATGCTGGCCATAAAAATCTTCTTTGCACATCCTGGTGATCATCACCCGAAACTTTCTGATAGGAAATTAGTGATCAAAACTGTGACTACCATTTAAGTGTTCTTAGGTTATTGAGAATAGAAGGAAAAGAAAAGAAAAGAAAAGAAAAGAAAAGAAAAGAAAAGAAAAGAAAAGAAAAGAAAAGAAAAGAAAAGAAAAGAAAAGAAAAGAAAAGAAAAGAAAAGAAAAGAAAAGAAAAGAAAAGAAGAGAAGAGAAAAGAAAAGAAAAGAAAAGAAAAGAAAAGAAAAGAAAAGAAAAAAAAAGAAAAGAAAAGAAAAGAAAAGAAAAGATAGACATCAGATTATAAAATTGAGGTGAAAATAAAAAAGAATCTTTAAAATTAAAAAATTATAATATAATATAATTTAATATTAAGTAGATGTCATTAAATATAATACAATAATATAATTAAGTATTATTATAAATTAAAATTATATTGAATTATATTTCTATTATATTATTAGTATATATTTATTATAGATTTTTATATATGTATTATGGACCTACATCCTCCTCAGGCTGTTGGTGCTGCTGGTGCTGCTGGTGCCCATTTGAGTGCTCTGTCTGTCTGGGATCTGTGTGGCTGGGCAGGTACAAACGTGGTGCACATAAGAGCTGTGTGTTTGTGCCTGCTGGGAGCACACCCCCACTGCTGGTGGGACCAGGACCGTAGAGGTGCTGCAGCTTCTCACCTCTGGAGCTCTTGAGTGCACTGTGCTACATTTTCCTCTGTCTGTGTTAAGATGAAGAGGGTGACACCAATAAGGACAGCAAAAATAAATGCTGTAGAATATATGTTTCTACCTTCGTGCTTAGTTCAGGAACTGGGATCCTAGCAGTCACTCTGATGTGTGTTTCAAACCAACCAGTCCAAAATCCTTTGAGTTTAGGAAGAAGTATGATGAAGTCCATGCTCTTCTTTCACTGCTATGAACACCAGTGAAAGATATCTTGATTAAAGATACCCCAGATACATCTGTGAGGCAACTAGACAACTGCTTTTGAAGCAATACCCTAACTGCAGTAGCCTAAGGTATGTAAGCGAAGCAAGTTTTTCAAGAAGTAATAGATTTATTGGATGTAGCTGGAATATGTAAGCAAGCCTTTGGACATACTTTGCTCCCTTGTCAAGCTGTAGCTTAGCCAATTTATTCAGGTTAATGCTTCTTGGTCAAACAGATTGAGCAATGAGATAGGGTACCTTTGGGCAACATCTATGCTGTCAGAGAGCTGAAATCTCTGGATATCTCCCACCTTCCTGCTACCTGCCTAGCTCTGCAGTAGCACTGGCTGAACCAAGTAATTAAAGCTCTGTGAAGGACTTGAGACTGTTGTCTTGGGGGACCTCTGAAGGCTCAGAATTCAGAGCTCTTGTTAGGATGTGTTTACATACCCAGAGCTCTGTTCTTTGTTTACATACCCAGCTCTTTGCTGTTGCACTACTAGTTTTTTAGCATGAGGCCAAAGAGTTGAACACACAAAAGTACTACAAGAATCATTTCATGTTGTACATGTGAATGTGATTGTGAATGTTATAGACATAGGACTAAATAGCTCACTGGAGGCTTTTATTTATATATTAAAAAACTTATTTTTCCCAATCTTAGCTGAACTTTAAGGAGTAGATTGTAACTTGCCTTTAAATTTCTCAATATTTAAGGAAGACTTTCAACTGCTATCTCCAAATTCTACTGCACTAATTGCCAGTTTTGACACAAAAAATTTTAAAAGGTTAAACACTCCTCATTATTTTAAAACACCTTTAAATTTACTTCTCATCATTGATACTCTACTTTGGACTGATCAAATCAGTTTTTAGACAACTGTTAAGTTCAAAACTGTTGATCATAAAGTACCATGATGAAGGTTGATTAGTGTATAAATCCACTGCCAAATTACCTCTAAAGTTGAAAAGATTTCTTGTATATTGAAAAAGGTCTTGGTCTACCAAATACAATAGTATTTACAGAAGGATTAGTCTGATATGTTAAGAATCCCTTCCTTTTCTTTTCAAAGCTCAGAAATCATACTTGTTTGACTGTTTGCCTGCTTGCCTATCAAAAATGTGTATTATAAAATTAAAAATGTTTCTGTTTGTCCTCCTGCCTATTTTCAATGGTTAGTCTGTAGGTTTTGCTGGGAAGAAATTCAATTAGTAGTATTTAAAATAAATATGATACTTATTTTCTTGTGTTGTTGTGGCTTTTTTGTTGTTGTTGTTGTTGTTGTTGTGGTTTGTTTGTTTGCTTGTTTTTTTCCTTTTTCCACTCACAAATGAAAAGAATACTGATTGGTGCATTTTTGGAAATATGGATATAAGGAATATAGAATTTGAATGCTGCTTAGTTTTCTCATGCTTAGATTATATTGCAGACTAAACAAAAAAGCATCGTTTTAGAGGCAGAGCACACTGTGAGCTTTGAGTGCACTGTTAGCTGACACCAGTGAATTAATTAATTGAGAGGGTAGCAGTGTGATAAATGGAGTATGAGTAGCAACTCCAACAGGATTTGATCTGCAAAGAACTCTATCCTATCTAATCAGAAGAGGAAGCTATCGGTCAGTTTTGAATATGCTAGGAGACATGCAGTATTACACAATGATAAAAGCCTTCAGCCTCATGAAATCATGACAGAGTCATCTAAATTTTCCCTTATATATTTATATAGTTATTGTCCCGTTATACAGTCAGCTGAGCTTCCATTAGCAAGTCACTCCTATCCCATAGCACGATTTAAAGTTTTAAAGGAAGTATGATAAACCTGAAGCCTTGTAATCCATCTGTGGGTTGATGGTGTGAATGTTGTTCTTTGATCTTTGTGTGTGTTTCCAGAACTAAGCCAGGTAATCCAATCTTTATGTTAGGAAGAAGGGAATTCAGTAAAGTGAATAAGCCAGAGACATTATCACTTCTCCAGATAGTCATATCTTTATAAGGCCCCTCCAGACTATAAAGGTGTATTGAATTGAAACATGAAACATGAAACATGAAACATGAAACTTGCTACATGAAACATAAACAGCTGATTTCAATAATATTATCAAAATTCTACTGATAAAAATACATGTATGAATGTGAATTGTGTTAAAATAATCTGTTCTATGTTTTTACAGAATATCTTAAGGATAAATGAAACTGGCAGCAATCAAATATTCCTTGAATACCTAAGCAGATTGTAAGTATTTGCAAGGTGTTGTATTGCAGTATGTCCTAGGAACACAGTAATGTTCTCATGGAATTTTGATAAAGGTTATGCTATTGTTCTTTCAAATTCTTTATGTGTCTATCTTGAGGAAATGCTAAGAGACTCAAGCTTAGCATCTTACCTTTTCTGCTTTGATTGAAATTTCCTACTGAATTCAATCTTTTGCATTTCTAATAGAATCATGATGGTCATTAATAACTTCACATTTTTTTTAAAGCTGTCACCACACAGCGAGGTTAATTACCCTCTGTGAAAATGAAAAAGGTATAAAAAGAACAAGGTTGCCAACAAGGCTGAATCTAAAAAAAGACTGACAGGACACCTCTGTTAAAACTTCACAACTCCACAACATATGATCTATAAAATTTTAATGTTAATACATATATTTTAGATAGTGACTTAAATGCAATCCAGTGAAGACTCTTTAGGACATGCATATCAGATGCTCAGCAGAGTATTGGAGGCTGAAAATTAATGACACTGACTGGATTGAAAACCAGGTTAGAAGGACAGGTGAAGGTAAGTTCTACTTTTCATCTTGCCTGACTTTTTCTTTAAACATTTAATCTTTGTCTTGTAACATTTAATCTTTTGGCTGTCTTCATGGAGAAGGAGGGAAAAGAAAGCATCCTTCAAATCTGAGAGGGTAAACCAAGTTAGCTCTGGTGCTAAATCCTCTGCTATTTTATTGACAGCTCTCAAATCCTGGACCACTCTATGGTCCCATCAGGTTTCCAGACTGGCAATATGGGAGTGTTGAAATCAGATTTGCACTCTCATAACAGCCTCCATTGCAAATTTTTTTCTACTACAGGCTGAGTTCCTTCCCTGTCTTTTTTCCTTAAGGGATATTGTTTTATTCTTACTGGTCATTGTCCCTCTTTAAGCCAGTGATGCACTTTTAGCTCTTCCTGGCTTCTCAGTGGCCCACACTCCAGGGTACACTTAGGCTATGATGTCTTCATTGATTTCTCCTTCTAAGGGAACATCAACTAAAAGTAAACTCATTATTTGTATGTATTGTTGAGCGTCGACCTCCAGAGTAAATTTCCCCTTTTTCAAATCTGATTATCCCATTTAATTTTTCAAGTAGATCCCTTCCCAGGAGTGTGTGTGGTGAATTAGGCATAGCTAAGAATTTGTGTATACATATTTGTTTTTTCAATTTATATTTTAGTGGTTCACAAAAATAAGCCTTTTCAGTTTGGCCAGTGGCTCCTTTAGCCATAAAATAATTCTCTCCCACAGCTGTTAGAGCTTTGTTTAAGACTGAATATGTTGTCCCTGTATCAACTTGAAATTTCACTTGTTTTTGCATCTCCCCATCCCCTAGCTTCATTATAACCAGTGATTATAAGGATTTATTTTCAGGTTGTTTTCTGCTTTTTATCTTTCAATATTGTTAATTATCCTGTTCTTAATTCTCTTGCCTTGTGTCATTCATTTTTTTCTGCCTTTTTTTCTCTATTTACAGGATCTCTTAACTTGGTCATCAGCATTCCTCTATTTTCTGGGTCAGCATCTCCAATAAAAATTACAAATAACATCATCCCAGTTTATGCTTTAAAGAAATCTATCAATCTTGCTACGGCTATACAATTTTCCTAACATTATAACCATTACCAGATTCTCCTTGCTGGATGTTGTGATTTAGGAGTGGCCTCTCTAATTCAGTGCTCTCTTCCCCCCCTCACTGGCTCACTCACTACCCTTCCTGCTCTGGTGGGACATACAAAAGGCAGAGATTGCATGTTGAGATAAAAACAATTTACTGGCCAAAACAGGACATGGGACTTGTCACACATCTTGTTAAATTCCTTTGTTGAGCAGTGCCTTCTTGAATTGCAGCTAACTGAATAATGTACGTACCATAAATATGTTTAAAAACTCTAGGCAGCCAAAGGCTTTCAATCAGTCCATTTAATTCTAAGAAAGATGGCATTTAAGAAGCATAATTCAATTCTTTTTTAAACATATTTGAGCTTACATGTAGCTTTCAAACAACACATGACAAATTCCTTCATTATTGTTAGGACTTTAGGGTTTATATTATTTTCAGCCATAGTAGTTAGAGGTTCAGGTTGAAGTTTTGACTATATTGTGATTAATACCAGCATTTCCAGTAATGTCAGTAGGAACAGATTTTTACCCTTATTCTTATTTATTTCAGAAGAAAAATGCATTTTTCCTGTTATATTAAAAAGGAAGAACAGTTATTTAAAGTACTGTATCTTTGGGAGCTCATGAAGGAGGAATAGGTTAATGCATATATAACATAACTGTGGCTCTGCCCTTTTTTTTCAGTTTTAAGTTTATTGATTTGAAGTATGCAAGGCCAGAAGGCATCATTGCATCAGCTAGTCTGTTGCATTGTACATCACAGGCCATTACATTTCAGACAACCTCCACTGAAGCTGATAATCTGTATTTGGATATGGATCATTGGCTAATACTTGTCTTCCAGGAAATATAATCTTCACTAAAAGACACCAGAAGACAGAGAAGCTATCACTTTGTGGCTTGTTATCAAGGTTAATAATGCTATTAAAATATATTGTGCTTTACTTCTTATTTCAATTTTTCTAACTTCAGCATTGATTCTGGTTATGCCTTTGTGTTCTAGCAAAGAAGCCCTATAATAGCCCTACATTTTTCCCCATGAAAACTGGTAACACTCCTCTTTTCTGCAGGTATTCAGTGTCTTCATCTGCAGTTATGATGAATGCATATTTGCCAAAATCATACCAAAATACTGTTGCACAAAACTGCTTTTCTTTGTTTTTTCAGCAGACTGTTGGTTCACAGTGGATTTCTGAAAAACCTGTAACTATTTTTAATGTCTTCGAAGTTGTTTTAGCTTGTAATAGGTCCATGATGAGAAAGACATACTCCAGTCTCTTCCCCTCTCCCCCCAAACTTTGACAAATTAACTCCTCATTCTCCAATCCCAGTGTGATGTTTTGAGCTGTTCTTACAGAATCCTATAAAATTCCCTTACAGAGAGAGCAGAAGAATGATTTCTAGGTAAGAACATAACTTGATTTTGAAGTGGATGTGGTATATTATTAAAGTCTCCTGAGCCAGTAATGTTAGCACCTTGAAATAACCCATATAAATAATGAATCAAAGAAGGGATGTACAGGCTCCTTCAGCAGGTACTTACATAGAAATAAACTACTGAGAGTTTTTTCCTGAAAGTCTGATTATATTGGTTTTAGAGGTGGGAAACTCTGTTCCAAAGCAGAACACCTTCAACGCTTTGCTATAGAGGACAGATGCACCAGTCTGAAGCAAAAAGTCATTTGTAGTTATTAACTGTTCATACACAACATTTGTTACAATTTTCTCAATATGTTCCATTTTACATTATTTCTATTTTATACAGTTGCATAGCTGTTGAGTTTTATTTTTATAATTGTATAGTTTCTAGTACCTTTCATGCTCATTCTCACATTTTAGAATAATAGGCTGGCCCTTTCTAACACTTTCGTGAAATTCTGTTTAGTCCAATTCCCAAGAAGAGAACTTCTAACAAAGACATCTTGTTTTTCACCACAATCTGAAAGATACAACAAGATATAAGACAAATAATTCCTTGGACCAGCTCCAAAGTCCTCACCCAAGGGGATGTTGCTGGGGCAATTGATCTTTTATTGGGTGTACCTGCTAGATATACTAATTAATTTACCCTATAAAAATTGCAGAAATCCCATATCTTGTGTGTGCATAGCCATATTTGTGCATCTGAAAGCTTTCATTGAAGAATTGCTTTTTATCTTACCACCCAATACTGTTTGGAAAGTTTTTATTTTTTGATTCTAGCAGTTGAATTTTGATTCTAGAAGTTGAAGAAATCAAACAATTAAACCTTGTAAGTGAATTTAAGAGTATTCTCACATGGTAAGAATAGAAAGAGGAAAAAAAATTCAGGAAAAGATTCTACTTATCTGATATTTTTCTATTCAGGCTAAAATTAAAGCTCATTGGTCCAAAGAAAGCAACACCTTTTGTAAATATGCTTTTACCAAAACATCACATCTCTCACGCACTGCTCCTGTCCACAACATCAGGTGCTAGCTTTGTTATTAATTCTTTCCTTTTTGTTTTCCTTTGAGTAGCTTGGGAAAACTCAAACTGCTTTTTCCCCGAGTCTCACCAGCATCCACAATTCTGCAGTCTGGCTTCTCAGCCAGGGCATTCTCTGTGCTTGAGAGAAACAGCTATTTGTCTTGGCAGGGAAATTCATGTTTAGCTGGACATCTACAGATAGCTTGGCTGAACTGAACTGCCCAGCTTTGACAACTTGAGGTTTAACTCAAAAAATCTGTGCTCATAAAGAGCAGAAGAGGTGCAACTAAGAAACGAACCAGGAAGCAGAGCAGCAAAATTCTGGGAGCCATGGCTGCTATTGCATTCCTGGAAGCTCTTTGTACCTAGGAGTATGGAAAGACATATATGTTTTACTGTCAAGCTTTAAGGGTTTAGCTGAAATAGAAGGGTAATTAATTCTGAAAGTTAATTGTTGGCCAAAGGCTTGCACAGCAGAGCCCCAAATATTGTAGGTACTCCAGGTGTTAAAATTCCAGAAACAGTAGCAGAAATAATTATCAGGTATTAATTATCCTTTTATAATAACTTCACTTGAAAACTGAATTTACCTAGTTTTATAGATCCAATAAAAATGTGTTGGAGGAAGAAAAAAATGATAAATACAGAGAAAAAACTTTCTTTTCAGTAGGTGCTGTATAATCATATTGATTCAAAATAGGTGAAATAGGGTAGACAAAGTTATCAAACATTGCAAAACTGTTTAACAAATACTGTTCTGTATAGTCAATCTACAAGAGTCAAAATTTGACATTGTGCCACACTGCTGACGAGGCTGTATACAGTTTTCTTCTATCTGTCAATGTTTCCAGTCAGTTTGTCCACATTCAATTCAAGTATAATTGCCTCAATTCCAAGTGCAGTGGTAATAATTTTTAAATTACAGGGTATAAAACCAGAAATTTTTGCATGTATTAACTTTCTGAAGACGTGTTTTAACATTTTTTCACCCACTGCAGCATAAAGCTTGTTTTAACAGGAATTCACAACATTTTTCAGGCTAAAGCATATGAGATTTTTTTTAGTTTTTCAATTTATTTTCTCTTCTTGATTCCATTATATGAGTGTGATAACTGAATCAATTGCTCACATTGGAGAAGTCTTGCTGAAAAAATTGTTTATGCCTTAAGTGATAGTACAGCAAACAGGTGGAGAGTCAGCTTCTGGTGACAGCCCAGGTCTGCATGAGCCTTAAACAAACATTCTTTGAATTTCATTAGGAAAAAGGTCACTCAAAGCAATTGGAATCTACCTTGCAAGTCCAGCATCACATTCTAAAGTTTAGAGGTACTGTAGTATCTCCTTTTCTCTAACTTGTACTCCTACTACTGTAGAAGGATATTTCTGATATTAGGTCTCTTTTCAATTCCACTTGTATTGCCTTCTGTCACTGTCACTGTTCTGTCTGCTGCCCTATTAACTGCACAGCTGGAGCTCTGATTGGAAGGGAGAGTTTTATTTGAGTTCTTCACATGAGATCTCCTTTCACATCTTTATTTTTAACACCTAAAATAAAAACAAACATTACAAATTAATTTGCTGGGGAAATATATGCTGCAGGAGAGATGAATAAATTAAAATATTCTGAACTAGTATTTATCATTTTGATATAAAATAACAGAAATGCTTAATCTGCCCATCATGAGCACGATATGGCTCATTGACCTCAAAACACTTTTCAAAAATAAGAACAATTGTCAGCAGGACGCACCATATCTGAAATCTGATGAATGACATGTACTACTCAGAAAAGTAAACTTAGCATGATTGTGGCAATTGTTTTGAGAGCCAGGCATTCAAACTTGACTAAATGAATGGAGAGCGTAGATACAGAAGAACTTGATCATTTCTTTCCAGTAATTATTTGTTACTAACTGAATATTTTCCAACAAACCTCATTAATCAAAGTTAATGTAGTGTCCCACAGTAAGCACAATGGTCAGTAAGTTCAAAGCTGCAGTACAGCTATATTTGCACAGTATAAAACTGCCCATTTCTCTTTTCATCCAGTAGTCAGGCAACCAGGCACTCAATGTGCTCAGAAGGACAATATTTTCGTTTGATATTGGACTTCAGCATGCACACTGCTCCTCTGAAGATTTCTTTATTCAAAAATGTTTGTAGTTCAGAGTTGTTTGTTCTCATAACCTCACCCTTTTAGACCTCTTTATTGCTTTACTTTTTTTTTCCCAGTTTTCATTTTCTGAGAGCTATTTCATCATTTCAGTGGAGTATTCTAGCAACTGAAAGTAACGGAAGTTTGGACCTTAAAATAATTTGAAAAACTTAGTATTCAGTCTCAGCAATCACTGACTACAAGATGATAAAATAAATTCTAAAGTACACTAAATGTTATTCTCCAGTGCAGAGTACAGATATCATAAAAAGTGGTAACACTGAAATGATATTGCTGATAAGATGTAATGTTTTCTTCTAGATTAGCTGAAAATGGATCAACCTTATATTCTTAGCTAACATGTTCTAAATCAAAGTATTCTGATTTTTTTAAAATCAGAAATAAAATGCTATTTAAAATAGCTATACTGTTTTTTCACCATGTGGAATTTTAGAAAATTTGTGCTAACCCACTGCAATGAGAGTTTCCTAAGGAGATTACAATTCACATTTATGTGCTCACACACAACACCTACACTTCAAAGAATGCTCCAAATGCTGAGTTTTGTGACTGCAAGACTAGGAACTTGCAGATCAGAGTAAATCAGAGCAGGTTGATTTATTTATCTCTATTTTTAACCTATAATGTTAAATTTACTTATACCAAAATGACAACTGTCATGAGTTTGTTTCACTTTAAACTGCTTCCTTTAAAAGTGTGTTATTTTTAAACTATTTTATTTTTAATGTATATTTGTTTTTTTTATTTCGTGTTGCATAATATGACTGTTGTCTGTTTCTGTGAGTTAAGTATGCAGTTTTAAATTCTGCTTAATTTTCTACCTTCTGATAAATTGAAAGAGATTTTAATTGTGTTTTCTAAGATGCAGAAATAAAACAATGAAATACTACCTTCTGTGTGGCAATCAGACAAAAATGGAGCTATGAGAGCATGTGGCAAAGTTCTTCCTTTAGAATTTTTTTTCTCTCTTATTTATTTTCTAATAAAGGTTTCTGAAAGGAAGCTCATACCTGAAAAACAAGGATTTTCCAGAATCTGTATATCTGTAAAGAAAGGTAAGTGAAATTTGTGTGTACTTTTGCCACAACTTTGAACCTTCTATGTTTGAGACCAAATTCTTAACAATGTAGGTTCAGAAAAGCTGTTGTGAAACATGACATAATTTCTAATGTCCTGCAAAAATATTCTGGACTGGTTCATAAGATACTTGAAACAGCCATGCCTCCAGTCAGTACCTGAAGAGATTATCTTATTTTCTAGAGCAGAACACCCATTTGTGCTCTAATGAAACAATCTGACATTGCATGAACAGAGCATATCTTAATCTAGAAAAACAGATATTTCAGTTAAGGTACCATTGAAGTTGTAGAGGATTACATAAAAGCCAATAACACATTTAAACTATTTATTATGCTATTTAGGTGTGTTACTAAATACTGTCTATCATTCTTACTAAACACATAAAATATAGGTATAGATATAAAATATTTATATAGATATAAAATAAATATGTTAAAGAATGTGAAAATATTAAAGAAATTACAAAATAAAGTATAATATAGAATAAAAAGCTACTTGACCTGAGCTTTTTATACTAAGTTTAATTTAAAAAATACTGGTAACTCAAATTTTATCTAAGACTGCATAATCTCACATACACTGACATTGTGATTGGAACAAAATTTTGCAATGAAAGTATTCTGACAAACAGTTTCAGCAGCTCTAAACATGGTTTCATTACCACTTTTCTCCTTCAATCTGTAACACTCACTTATAGCTTTGTGATTTAAATTGAATTGTAAACTTTTCATTTAACATACTGTGCCTACTGGTCTCATGCAAAGCAATCCTGAGGTTCCCTCTTAAATGGTGTCCCTGGCAAGGCTGTGTCATGCTTGTATTGATAATATTAACTTTGCAAAATTCATGACTTTTATAAGTGGAATCTGTTATATTGTGATTGAAATTATGTTAACAAAGGCTGAAATTAAAGAACACTACTCACTCACTGAAAAAAAAATATACTTGTTTTAGGTGCCAATGTCTCATTCAGACTGGAATTTTCTTTCTGTCTGAGAATTTGCATGATAAAAGCAAATGATGAATGGACATGGGACTGAAATGTTTGGGAGAGGAGCCTGTGACAGCTCCTTTGAAGCTTTAAGAGTTTATAATGTAAATAAGTGTTTAGGGGATTATTAACATTCACATATTTTACCCCAAAGGCTTCCTGTAAGGTCAACTTTTAAGTAGTTGAAGTATGCAGAAAGAATTGTAAAATGTGTGTGAACATGTTCAAAGACTTTAAAGGGTTTGTGCTACAGAATGTTTTCATTTGACTTTTAATATGATATTATATATGCCAAATTAGTGTATATAATTAGTCATCATCAGATATTATATAATATAAGTCTTTAGAGTTTTGGAAGTCAAGGAATGCTATCAGATTTTTTATATGAAGACATTTTTGTTCCAGAATATTACCAAAAGGACAGACAAGACTAAGAAGAAGAGTTTTCAAATGAGCTTTACCAAACAGGGGACTAGTTTATTATGACTTCAAAGAAGGTAACTTATTTCTCAGAAGTACAGCTTCATACAGCTGTTATCTAAGACATGTCTGGAAACGAATCTGCTTCTTTACATGTCCAAATGCATTTGATATCCTGAAGCACACATTTTAAATTCACAAGCTGTGGAAAAATGACCAGTGCAACCCTAATTTCCAGATAAATTATTAACTATTAACAATTATTACTATGATAGGAGGGTTTCAATATATTTAGTATCTCTGTGAGACTTACTGACTTTTTGAATTCGTTGAGCATACTGTTGAAAAGTTGAAAAGCGCCTTGTTTTTCTCATTCAAATAAAAATAAATTATGTAAAAATCTAAGCCTGAAATCAATTATACTCACTTTTTCTATTGCATATACCAATGTTCACTTGAATTATCATTTTGCAGAAAATAAGTCAATCTATTAAAAATATTTTTACACATGTACTGAATTCCAGGTTTCTCTGTTACTCTGTATCACTGAAATTCCATGAATGATGATGTAACCATTGCTTATATGAACTCCTAAAATTTCAACCTGAATTTTGGCTTCTTGACAAGCATAAATGTCGACTTTAACTAATGAGCTTTGTAATATAATATCCATTCATATGTTACTGATATACCCATATAGTCTGCTGAAGCTATGAAAACTGTCAAAAGCTGCTTGTCATCTCTAATCAACATTTGCTATTTCCCCTAGACATCTAATTCAATTACAACTGTCAAGAATAAATCAAGAATAACTTCTGCAAACTGAATATTCCTTTGTTTCACTCACTGTGCCTTGAGGAATTTTTATCTCCCTTTTGTCTATATTTCCACAATTTACTTCATAAGGAAGAATTGACAAAGGGCATAGCAGAAAAGGGAAAGAAAAAAATGTTGGATAGCACTCATTCTTGAGATAAGTTAGTTGAAAAAGCTGAATTATTCATACACCAATAAAGTCACACCTGGGGAAGTGCAAAGTTGCTTATCACAAGGAGAAAGAAGGAAATAATCCAATCTGTTTACTAACATGTATAATGCAGCCATTCACTTAATTCTGCAAACATTTTCTTATCAAATTGCTTCTTAGAAAATGAGAAATAAATTGCTTGACTGTATTTATACATTGCTTATATAGCAAATTTCCTTTAGTATTTGTCAAATACTCCAAATAGCCATAAATTCACTCTGTCTGCCTTGGTTATGCAGTGAAACAACAGCACTGCAGTAATGCCAAAGTCATATGGTTCCTCAGAGTTTTAAATAATAAGGTTAGAAATACAAGTTGGCATTTTTGTTCTAATCTGCTGGATAGTCTCATCCAATTAAAATGCAAACATGGAGATACGAAGAAAATTCTGAATTTGAAATGCCAAAATTATAATATGAAAAAAATCCTATTGACATGTAATAAGAAAAGACAGTTTTCATTATCTAAAAAAAGTAACCTCGCCAGGAAGCTGAAATTAGAAATTAATCTTGAACTGCTGCTTCAAAGACTCTGCTACATTACCCAGAAACTTTTATTTGAAAATTTAAATATATAAATAGTTTTAAGTCTTGTACATGTACATCAATTAAGTAAAAAGGCCACAGTCAAGATGCATGATTTTTTCCACCAAAACCACCTTTTTCTTGGGTACTGGGAAAATATGTAAGAGAAGAAACACCTTGAGTTCAAAGGACAGAATAGCAATCATATAAGTTACTAAGAATTACTTATTCAAGGAGTTGATAATTGCATAGAAATTGTTATAATTGCTCCACAGAAATACTTATAAATAAACATATACATATTAATGTAAGATAAGAAAAATGAGTGTTTTCTCTGTTTCAAAAGTGTTTGAAATGCTTTTAAGAGAAGGAAAAATGCAGCAGAAAAGGAGAACTTCTTTCCAGAAGAGGAGAGACACAAATTTCTAAATATGAGGGAGAGATGGCTTAGAGCATCCTGGGTGGCACTGGACATGTGTTGAAACAAGACTCCATTGCTTACATAGCTAAAACCTCAGTACACTGAGTGTTCAGTATGTGTTTTCTAGTGAATGGTTTTCCTGTGAATACCATGTCTGACCTGTGTGGATGGCTTGAGTAATCTGAAGGCTCTCAGACAGCATTGACATCTGCCTGTTGGGCTGTTTTGGGTGGTACTTAGCACAGAGGCAGAAAACTACATTTATGGACTTAAATATACTGTCTTAATCAGAAACTGAATCCATACACTATGTACGTTTTATTTAAATACATATTTATATGTAATATTCTCTGTATAAATATACATATTTTTCTTAGCATTAAAGCTAGAAATGTGACTTTGTAAACTTTTCAGGTGAAATTATCTTCAGAGTTCATCCTTGAATACATTTCATAGTACTGAAGGAAAAACCAGAATAGGCAGAAAAAAGGAGAGCATTTTTGAAAAGTACCCTGCTACAGCTCAGAAGCTAGAATTAACTGATGAATTTAGTCTATTAACTTGGAAATATATTTAACTGACATAGACCATCAAATTGCTCTGTTGAAGAGGGCAACTGACTGCAACTGCTAATTTACAGGACTTGGTGGGAAAACCTCTGCTTGTGAAAGAGGAATTCAGTGCAGCTTTCAAATACTGGATATAGCTCAAAGATTAAACTAAAATATTAAATGAAACAAGAAAATAAATTCCTTATTAAGAAAATTGCTAGATTTGACACAAGGAGAAACACTAATTATTATCTTCATGTGACCGTGGAATCACAGAATGGTTAAGGTAGGGAGGGGACTGCCAGAGGGCATCTTGTCCAACCTCATATGGAGACTGCAAAACATGCAGCTAAATTATTAATTAAGATGTCTCTATGTTACAAATGGAAGAATACAAATCAGAAGCTAGGAATTTGAAAGAAAATTAGGACTACACATGGAGAAATGCAGCCAATATAAGGTTAAAAAGGAAAAGCTTTGTGTGTGTTGGAAACAATAATAATTATAATTGTAAGTTTCATCCATTCAAAATCACATTTATGTTTTTCTGTTCTTATGAAAATATCAGATGTTGTATTTAGATTACTTGAAAAAAGGTGTAGTCTTTCTTCCTTGATTATTGGATTAATGTTGCACAGCCTGTGCTAAAGTTTAATGGATTTTAATCAGAGAGTTTACTTAATTTGCTGCCAAATATCTGACCAATGAATATTCTGCACTATTAACATTGATTTTCTGTAAGTTTTGGAACACTGGGGCAGCCCTCCAGAGACAGAAAGAAAGATGATATTGTTATAACATTCAAGAAAGGTGAGTTGGATGACCTGGATGATGCTAGGCCTGTCAGTCTGACATTGATCTCAGACAAAGTAATGGAAAGAGGCTGAGAGAATGCTTGATTAATAAAGAAATAAAGGAGGTAAATATAATTAATGCCAGTCAAAATGGGTTTATGGAAAATAAATCTCATCAAACTGGCATGATAACTTTTTCAACACAACAATTTTTGTTAACAAATAAAATGGGATTGATGAAATACACCCATTGCACCACAAGTTTTTTTCTTGTCATTATACCACACACTGTCTAATAAAAAACAAAGGCACAAAATCAGTCTCACACACAATAAATAAATGTAAAACTGTCTAGGTAGAAAGTTTCAACTGAGAGTCAAACAATTTTTAGTCATTAAGTTTCTAGCAGGACCCTATCAGATTTGATATTTTTTGTGTTTTGCAGTTGTTTGTTAGCTATGTCTGCTAGGGAAGCATTACTCCCCATTGAGCATGCTAAGAGAAATATGGTTGAAATAGTTGAATGAGACCAGTAACTGATACTATGAAGTCTGATTCTCGATAAACTACATCTAAATATACAATAAAAATATGCAAATAAAAATTAGGCTCTATTTGCAGCCGGGTGGGCACTATCATGTAAAGCAGAGGTCTGATAAATACTTGGAGTAATTTGAATAATTAGCTGAGAATGCACATTGACTGTTATGTTGCAACTCCTAGAAATAATGTAATCTGTGAATTCATAAATAAAATTATTGTGATCTAATGTTTCTGGAAAATCTGCAAACTTTCTTGTCTTAGGCTGATGTAATTTTATGTTAGTAACAGCAAGTTTTAGGAGTTCTTATCAAACATATCTTAAATGGAACAGGTTAAAAGAAGAACAGCAGAAATAGTTTGTTAGCAACAAGGTTTTATAATTAAAGGGGACAGTTGATCTGCAAGAGAAATTTCTTTTATCAGAAAAATTATGTAATAGTGTCAGATGGCTTGTAGTTGAAGCTAGATATATTCAAAATATAAATAAAAATAATTTTAAGAGTAGCATGAAATATTTTATTAAAGTGATAAACATTTGTTATTCTTAAGTTCTTAAATACAAGTTGGTTCTCCCATGCTGCTCTAACTCAAGCAGGAATTAATTTGAAATCTTATATTGCACAAAAAAATATGTTGGATGATTAAATGGACTTTTATGGCTGCATTCCATGAACCTATAGCAACAAGGAGAGCTGACTTCTTTGCTCTTCTTGCCAATAAAATGAATTAAATCTGATCTATATAGAAAATGTTCACTAGCAGAATAATAATTGGATGGTATGTGATTTTTTGATTAAATAATTACACTAGTAAAATCTCCAGTGTAAATTCACCTATACACAGGGCAGCTTAGTTTGTTTTTTTAACTAAATAAACATGCTGATTTACATAAGAATTACTGGACATTCAGAGAGACTTTAAACTTAAAATGAAATAACTTTTACAGTTATGCTGTGCTTAAAATTTATAACAAAACTGGACTGACTGATGAGATATCTTGACCCAGGTAATATTTTGAGTAAGAGGAAAACTGTGTTTTGACCAACTTTATAAGAAAATATTCTGTGACAGCTTGTTCCTTATGCCCAAACCTATTCTGTATATCATCACTGGGAAAGGAATAAATGGAATAAAGTGCATTTCTTAATGTACTGTTCTTGGGTGTCAATGTTTCTGCAGCAGGTGAGGCTGCAGGCATGACTTCTGAGGGAAGATGCCAGAAGCTTCCCCCATGTCCAAGAGAGCCAAAGCCAGCTGACTCAGACTGACACTGCTGACCGAGGCCAAGTTGTTCAGAGAGAACAGTAGCACCTCTGGGATAATATGTTTAAGAAAAAGAAAATTATTGCCCAGAAGTAATTGCAGACAGAAAAAAGAGGGGTGAGCAAAGGTGTGCACTTTTCATTGAGGGCTTTAACCACACAGGTGAATCAAGAGCTTTTCACTTACTCTTTTGAAATTTAATAAATTACACCCCATGACCACAACAGGGATAGCTGGATGAGAAAGAGCTTTGACCATTGCTTGTAAAACTAATTATCAAAATGCTTGTTCATGAAACAGATGATAGAATTTGTAAGATGGACAAGTAATAAAATCATATATCTGGTATACACCCCAGAACAGTATCCATGTCATGAAATGCAGTATACATATACATGCACACACACGAATAACTTCATAAGCACCCATAGGTACATGAGGAAAAGAGGGGATTGGGAAATTCTCATTTATGTTTGTCCATCCAGCAATGAAGGACATAAAAGAAACTCTGATTTAGCTTTGAGATGAGAATGAGACCAAATCTGGAATGCATCAACACTTTGGATGATAACAAAAAAATAGACACAGTCCTTTCCTTCAGATAACTTGTCCAAGAGCATTAGGAGAAAAGTTTTTTTAGCACAAGCAAAGAAAGAAACTTAAAAAGGGATACACAAGTCAAACTGCTACTTAACAGAAAAGTTCAATAGACAGAAAATATGTTATATATTCTTCTCTATTGGACATTCATATTATTTATTTGAGACATCTTATTCCAAGCATACAGGGTAATGTCAATACTATTCTTAGATATTTAAATTTGGTCATTCAATGAATACACATTTTAAACAGCCACTCTAATATGTTTACTCTCCCTTGCAGAACTGATTATAATGCAAGTTAACTGCCTGCCTTGGCACAATATTATTTTTTCTTTGTTAATGGGCAACATGTTTCTGTTTGGGTATATTTCATTGTCTGGATTTTTTAATAGTGGACTGTTTTGCATGTTTGGGGCAGAGGGTTGACAGTTTAGGTAAAATACACTATTTTGATTCAAAAATTCTTCTAAAAGTAAAATTTAAAAATACACCAGGAGAATAATTTATGACTGGAATCCCAAAGCCTAGGAACTACTGTTACATTAATCACTTTAGGAATGAGATTCAATACTGGTACTACTTGCACAGAAACTTGATAATCCCACAAAAAATGATAACCTATGTTTTTGTAATCAACATTTACTTCACAAGAACACACACATATAAAGTAAAAAATTGTAGTGTAACTAAAGGTTTGGAAACTGAAGTGATTCACTGGTAGGTAGAACGTTCTTAATCTTTTTTTCTTTGGAGAAGACTCAGAGGTACTAATTACCAAACTAATTGTGCATTTTCTCAGACTATATAATGGACAAGTAGACAAATGCAGAAGACCCAAAAAGAAAAAAAAATAACATTTTGAAGAACAGCTTTAACTGAACAACTATATCTACAGAGAAATGGAGAAGAGGATTATGACATTACTCAGTAAACAATCTCATAAGGGACTGAAAGCAGAACCAGATGATTCTGAGATTATTGTACACAAATTTACCCTATACGTGTGAAGGAAATTTAGCACAGACTCTGCTAACTATTATATTGTGCTAATTGCAATAGATATGCATTTTGTCAGTCAGGGAGACATTTGTGTTGGATCTGCACTCTCATATCAGGCTTACTGTCTCTAAATTGTTTTGAGTATGGTAGCTATATTTATAGACAATTTCTCTGAACCTAGCATAGTTCAGTAATCTTATTTAGACCTGGAATAAAAATTCTGAATTCTGCAAACAGCTGTGTAGGTGGTAGTGTGGTGGAAATGATGGTAGTATTATATGGAAAGTATAGGTTGAACACCAGCTCTGCCTCAGGCTCCTTCACCACAACAGTGTTACCATGGATAAGAGAATTTCTACTTTATATAACCTGGCAACAGTCTATATGTTCTTTAGGTTTTAAGAGTTTCCATCCTTTATGGGCAAATTTCTCTCATTATACATAATGTAGTAATGAAGACAGCTGTATAAACAAAATGTTTGCAGTCATCAATGCTAAATATACTATAACTCATCTTAGTAAAAAAAAGTGAAAATATAAAAGCTGATCTGATCAGTTCTGTCTCTAAAATGATGACTTGGAGATAAAAAACCCCAAGGCTTGTGAGGAGATGGTTGTATTACCACAACCTCAGGGGAGAGAATGGGCAGTCAGGCTTCTTCCAGGTAAACCCAAAATTCTCAGCATGTAACTCTGGCCTCTTGTTATGATCAATGAAGCTTTTTTTTTTCTATAGCTGTGCCTGCCTTTTTCCTTCCATGTTATTGATGGTGTACTGATCCCTGTCAGAAAAATGAACATGCAGGGGATCATAAGAAAAAATAGTAAACATAAAAATCCCATTGTGAGACAAAAATAAAGTGATTGAAACTGTTTCAGTTAGACTCCTATACAAGTAATAAAAACTGAAAGCATACAATAAGGACTAAGGAAAATAGATTTCTGATACTACTTAACCTCTCATTATAGCTTTAAAAAGCCCTTTTAAACTGAAAGGAGCTAACAGTATGATGCTTTCTAACAAGACATCAAAAATCCTTGGAACTCATCCCTACAGATGGAACTGAGAAGCTGTATGTTAGATATATTTTCTAAATTATTAAATAGTTTGGAAAATGTGAACCTATGATTCCTGTGCACCCTTCAAAGACAAATATATGCTTCTTATGGAAAAATGTGTGTGCTTTTTTATGTAACTTCAGAAATTTTGAGAATAAGTAATTCTTTAATCAATCCACTTCTCACATTAATATCCAGAAGTTAAGAATGCTATTTTTCCTAATACATTGAAGGACTCAATAAGAGTGGGAGTTGATAAGAGAACACCTTAGCATTCTCAGAATTGACTTACTAGGTGTAATAAAACTATATTCCTTTATCTATGCATGGATATCTCTTAAGCCTTGAGTAATTTTCTTTTGGTTAAAGCAAAAACCAAATTCAAGTATAATTTTATGTAGCACATGTAAAAAAGTTGCACCAAATTGTCAGCTTAGTTGCAATACTGTTCTCTTATCTGTAGAAAAATTAATGTAAGAGACATTTCAAAAAGGAGGTATCAAAGTGCCATAGTTTTTGACATTTTAGAAATGATAGGAAATGTTTTCATGAAGTGTGTATATTTTGTCCTATCTCAAAACAGAAATAGGTGGCTACTCTTGGTGAATTCTGTTATCTCCACTGAGCTTACACTTCCATGGACAGCCATCGACATTTGTGTTATTGTTGTTGTCTTCTTGGTTAATTAACATCTGTTTCATCTTTCCATTTTGTGACTGCAGGTTATTGGAAGCAAATATAAGCATCAAAAAATCATTCTAATTTTCATCCTTTATTTCCCAAGCACCCAAATCTGGGCTTTTTAATTTCATCACCCACATTGACATCTATCTCATATCTATATTATCCAGCAGACTCATTTTGAAGAAAATTGCTTTAAAATTTAAAAGACAGCTAAATGGATGATGTTAACTGATAGCTGTCCAAAAAAAGCCTTTTGAGAAGCATAGGCATGCTTTGTATGAAATCTTAACTGCTTTTTTTTTTTTTTCAAATTCATAGGGAAAATAGTTTGTAGGGAAAAAACCCAGCATTTAATTTGAACTGGTAGCATTGCTCTCCTCTTCTCATGGCAAATCATATTTAGATATTTTTAGTGTCAGATCAAATCTTCAACTAATTTTAGCTGAATCAATTCATTTGGGCTTATTCTTCTCTACAGCATGATACACTTGTTCTTTGAGATGTCTGCTTCCCTAAATATTAAACCTAAGGCATTTATTCATCACTGGCACCTTCAGGGATTTTTATGAAAAATCTCTGTGAAGAATAACTTGTAATTGGTATTTAATACTTTGGCAAATGTCTCCGGAGGCTACAGATGTGTGACATTTATTGTATATATTGATTTCTTAACTTAGTATGCCTATTTAGACAACATCTGCAAAAGACAGCAGAGCCCCTGATGGTTTAATTTAAAACTAAATGGTATTAAAAAATACAAAACTTAAAAATCAGTGAGCTTCAAAGACTAGAAGAGCCCAAAATCTAGTCCCAGTAATTCTCAGGAAAATAGTAAGTGGCTTTATCCTAACAGTTAAAGGCATACTATTTGACATACTATTATCACAGCATCCAAGTTCTTACCTAAACTTGTAAAATTATCCACTGCAAGTGGCATATAATGTTGTAATTAGCATTGTTTATTAGTCATTTTTTACTAACACTGATAAGTTTTGAAAAAGAGTCAAGTAAAAAAATAAAAATGCACCTATTTTACTGTGAAAGGATGAGAATTCAGGCACTTAAGTGTAAAAACTAAATACATGATGGTTTCAGATAAAAAGGAGTAAAGTATGTGTGAAGAAAACTTTCCAATATGCAGCAATGATAAAAGTAGAAGTCATAAATTGCCTGATTTGTAACAAAATATACAAATTTCAGGGTTTTTTTCTACTAGATGTTTCAAACCTGGTTTTGATAAATGTGCTTGAGTTTAGTTTTTTCTTCTCAAGCCAAATTTTGTGTCAGGAGGGCCCAATGTTCTTGTGACTCCCCCTGATCACACCCATAGCTGCCCTCAGCAGGAAATCACCAGGGCTTGCCAAACATACCCAAATCCTTTGCTACTCACACTAATTAGTGAGTATGCCTGACCTTACTTGTTAAGGACACCAGATAAACCTACAGCATGCTGTCTGTGAGGAGAAGGTGTTTTTTCTGAGTGCCCACGCAGAAATGATGTCTGCTGTGGTTGTTGGGACAGGCAGGGCTAAGAAAGGTGCTTTAGTTTTTCTGTAACTGGAGACAGAACTCCCACCATGACACTGGCCCTAATGCCTAACACATGCAGCACTAGGAACATATAATTCTTTTACTGATTAATTCTAACAAGTCCTTCTAGGATTAAGACACCAGGGTGCAAATATGTATTATGTATTATACCTCACACTTTTTATTCTCTTGCCTCATGCATCCCAATCTGAGCAATGCACTCAAAAGTTACTTGTCAGACTACTTCAGGATAATCAGAAGCTCAGAGGGCTAAATCTCTCACACAGTTTTGTATTGGCAATGTTTATTAGGGTATAAAGTACTAGAGCATTTTGGTGTGTTTACTGATGACACCACAAAGGTGCTCCACTGGCACAAGGAATTTTAGATGTCGGTTGTCACAGGAATGTTTCTGCAGCCTGAACTTCAGGTGAATGGGCTGCCTCTAATTTGCAATCATGTGCCAGCTTGTCAAACTGCATCACTTACTAAATTGCTATACCTAGGGGGCATGGGCAGGAGCCCAGTTCTTTCCAGTAAACCTGTAATTTGCTCTGACTTTCTTTATGTACAGAATGGATCATGTCCCCTCTTTATTTTTTTCAACCAGTGGTCTCTCTGACTCCCTTTCATGACCTATTTCACCCAGCTTCAGCCTGTGGGCAAACATCAGGTCATGTCATCTAAGGTAATAAATACTAGAGCCCAGGTTATTATACAGTGGTCTTTGGCAGACTCTCAGAATAATGTTTCACACTCCTAATAGCCCTCACATGTGCTCTCCCTCTTCCTTGGCACAGAAGATATCCCTTGAATCTTGAAATGCCACTTATATCACCTCTAAAATCTCTCAGCTCCGGACTTTACCTCACAGGAATTTTCAGCAAACTGTCAGACAGGGAAACTGAAAACTTAAATGTTTCAGAAAAGTTTGAATAGTATGAATTCTTCAAAAGGCCAAACACATCTGGTTTTTCATCAGCATTTGCACATATGTCTATCAATAAGCATAAAGGAAATGTATGCTGACAAGGGCATCCCATGACAGAATGAAACTGAAAAGTCAGCAAATATAAAGCTACTTTAATCCTTCAGGAGTTCCTGTAATAGATTTTCTGAGGTCATTTTTATGCCAACATGTGGCCTTCTGTAGTCAAACAATTCCACATTTTTTATCTAATTGTAAGGATTCATTCAGGCTTTGAAAATATTACAGTTAAAAAGGTTTCTACAGTTAAAAAAGGTTTCTTTAAAAAGTCTTTTTAAGCAATTTAAAATAAAATAAATAAATAAGTTCCTTTTTGCCCTGATCTATGCAGTGTTGTGGCCTTATTGTCTGCCAAAGTCTAAACAAATTGGGGAGATAATATTGGGGAAATAATTTAATCTTTTATGTTCAATTCATGCATAGAAAATATTTGTTGGGGAAACAGTGACATCATTCTCCCTATTTACACATTGTTCTTCAAACTCTTATCCACAGCTGATGTTTTCTTTTGTCTTTTTAGCCTTTTTGCCACAAGGTAAGTCAGGAGCAGATGATAATTTCCATGTGTTTGCCTTACCTTAAGGACTGGTTTTGTCTTCCCTGGCTTCGGTGAAAAAGCAGGAAAGAAATCGAGAGGAAATATGCCTGTCTGAGACATCAGTAACAGGAATGAGTTTGATAAGTTACAGTTGTTGCTTAGCCATTGATTTGGGCCCAGGGCTGAGAATCCCTCTTAGGATCTATATGTCTGGCTTGATGTTCTCCTTCAAATGTGTCAGCAGGAAAAAAAAATAAGAAAGGAAGATATATTAGCCTTTCCAGTAATATGAAGTTATAAAATATGATTCACTTTTAGCCAGCTGCAGTCTTCTGACACCCTAACCCATGGCTGTATTTGTAACTTGCTATCTGTATATTCGGGCAGATTCATCCCTCTGCAGACCTTTTCTTAGGAAGACTGGTGAGCAGCTCTGGAGAAAACAGCAAAGCACTCCAGCAGGTGTTAGGAATGTTCTCACATGAAGATAAAGATATTGAAGGCTACAGTTTCAGCTCTTTACAGATGCAGCATTACAGTTCAGGGTCTTGTCCCCCTTAATGAGCCATGAGACAAGAGGATAACCCAGTGAAACAATGCGTAGTGAAAGCACATTCTTTTGATGTGAATAAAATCTTCCCACTCAGTTTTTACACAGAATCCATATTTAGATGGGGTTTTTGTTTGTCTGGATTTTTTTTAAAATTAAAGTCACTTTTACATTACGAGTTTGTATCCATAAATGCAGTGACTGCATTTCAAGGCTCTGTTTAGGCCCTGGGATCTTTCTGAGCAAAGGTTGTTGAAAGGATTACTGTGCATCACAAGAATACATTGTAGAACATGAAAACATTGACTTCAACAAAATGTTTTAAGAAGGTAGATTGTTTGCTTTCACAAGCCTTTCTTTAGTTTTATAAAGTTTATTTGCTGTAGACTGTTATGAATTTCCTGCACAACAGTTAAATATGAAAGAATCAAGTGAGTAGATGAATGTGAAATAAATACTTACAAGGTATCTCTGCTATGACTTTAGGAAAATTCTATTTTGTAATTACACAGTGATTAACAATTGTATTTTGTATTTTCTTATCTTGGTGTCATAAACATCCTCCTTTTTGAAGCTGGCATTAATATGCGCTTTGAAAAAGAATACTGATAGCTCTTTTGAATGTTGAACAATATTTTCTTTGAGGATTATGGAAATTAGTTTTAAAGTCTCATTAAATGATAATTTTTAAACCAACCCTAAAACCAAACTCTAAAAACTCTTAGCTAAAATTCAGCTCAGTGGAGCATGAAGTTGGTAGGTAACACACTGTTAGATATGGTGCTCATAATTCTATATCCTATAAATATTTTTTGCATCCCATATTTTCAATGTACTAATTGTCTGATGCCCTTCAATTATTTTCATAATATATTTATGAACCAATTTATATATTCTTGATGTTAAATACAATTCTCACCTTTTTTTAGGCAAGCTAGACTATGCATCAAGAGAACATTTAGTCTGATAGCCAGATACTGACAGTAATATAAGTAATTGGTTTTTAAGATAGTATAATGGTATTTAGAAGATAATTAACTATAAATTGGATTCTTTAATAATCCAATCACTGCTTGCAGTCTCAGTACTGTAGTAACACTTTTTTTTTTGTACAGACCAAAATTTAAACTGTTCATAAGCTTGTTTTCTTATCATGTGATATGTTAAATGTGTGACAATTGACTATGTCAAAATATGTGTCAAATTAGAGAGTCACTAAACAGATTTATTGTAAAGCCATTTAAAATATCTTTTAAAGGAGCGAGGAGGGAACTGTGGAAATACTTGATAAATCATAGTAATATTAAAGAATGTCAGAAGTAAGCTTGTGGGGATTTCAGTTTGAGTGTCTACTCACTTATTATCAAAATACATGAAATTTCCTGCCACATCTGAGAGGGAGAGAAAATTGCACTAGTCAATGCATGTATTAAATAAAATAAGAAAGCAGCAGCCCCCAAAAGGCAAATAAAACCAAGAAAGAAGTTGGAAGATAAAGATAACACGCAATTCCCAGATGAATCTTGCAATATTTGTTTTCCATTCGTTTTTATTTATAGAGAATTGAGTTCCTTCATAAATATAGAAACAAAATTGCACATAAATGAAGAAAAAAGATAAATAACCTTGGACACTTTGTAGATTGTTTACAACAATCTGTTTCAACCAAGTAGTAAATCAAAAGCTGCTTTGTTTAATGTCAACAGATTTCAGATTCTGAACTTGTGCTTCAGTCTAGAATTTATTAACTATGTAAATATAGTTAATTGTAAATACATTATTAAATAGAAACACTAAACAAATCTTCCTGTGTTCACATTTCATTCTTCTTTGAAGATCTCCTTATTGTTTGCCAGGAGTTACTTTTATTCTTTGGAACGTTTCAGTGATGAGCGAACCTTTCAAAAAGAACACCAGTGCTTTGATTTATTTTGAAGGCATTCTCATTAAACTGTGTACTGCTCTATTGAAATACATGATTACTCTAAAAGTGCTGACACAAATATTTTTTCATATTACTCTTTAAGTTAGTTGATTTTCTGTGAATGTTAAATCAAGGACACGAACTTCATCTGCATAGAGATGAAGATGCTTCATATATTCATTAGTTCTTCCTCTGCTGTCAGTTTTATGTATATAGATTTTTTAAAGTAAATGTATTAAGCAAGTTCTTAATAAGTCTACTAGTTTTATAAATCTACAACACTGTAATTTTTTTAAAAAGTTCAATTAGAGGAATAAATATCTCTATTAGCAGTAACTGTACTAGTAGACTTCCCAGTAAATATTTCAGCACAATTGAATAAATTAACACCAACATTTATTTTTAGTCTTGATGTGTCTAACTTTTAGTTGACAATTTTTTTCTAATTTAGCACCTGCTTAAGGCATTTGCAATTTTCTATGAAATAGCTGGAACAAAGTCTTTTAGGCTTTTTCTCAATACAAATTATTCCTCATTTTTTTTCTAGATGGTATTTTTCAGGTGAATGTGAACTTTACAAAAAGGCTTTTCTGTACTTTGAACATTGACTATAAGCAAGTTTAGAGTGTGTTAGAAGCATGCAGACTGATTTTAAATATATTTTAACAGAGCTTTGTTAAGATGTTAGTCTGTTAATGTTTCTGAGGCCAGATACTGCATGTACTCATGGTTTGTATAGCTGATGACACCCTGATGTGCTAGTAGTGACTGAATAATATTTGTTTAACTGGAGTTAAACACTGAGGGTGGGAATGAGGTTGGACTGTATGATGACTATTCTGGTCACTGTATCTGATTCTGAGCATTTGCATATATGAAAATATCATGAAATTTAGAAAGAAAATAATTACTCTTATCCTAAAGAGTCATATTGTTATTTAAAATATTTTTTCTTTCAATCTATAACAAAAAATTGTATAAGAAAAAACATGTGGAGAAAAAATTTGATTGTCAACATAGGAATTACCTTTAGTATTATGATTTCTCCAGCAGCTTTTGATTTCTTCACATGCTGCAGAACATATAAACAGAGAATTTTGTGAAATTTCTTATGTTTTTAACTTCTGAGCTCTCCATGTTCTGATACTGTCATGAGGATTTAGGCATTTTTTTTCAAAAATTTTTGAAATGTTTTGGATATCTTTCATCAACATCGTAAAAGTAATTATCTGTTTACTTGTTAGAAGTTATTTAAAAACATATTTGGTTGGTTGGTTGGTTGGGTTGGGTCTTAATGTTGTTTGCTTTTGGTTTTGGGTTTTTATGTAAAGTAAACCAATTTGCTTTTCATTCTCCAGCTATCACTAATTCTTGAATCTCATTTGACAAGCTAGGAGGTAAATTAGCATAGTTCTTTGGATGTCATTAATGAAGACAGTGTCAGAGAGCACTGAATTTCCTCTCTTAGTGACTTGTACAGTGCTAGTTACATATGCTCATTAACCCTTTCATTTTTACTGAAAAGAAATTTTGTTTTGCTTATTTCCTAAAGATGGTTTAATTCTTTTCCAGCCACAACAATGCAGAAGATTTCACAGCACTGCTGATTTTTTTCCAACACATATCTACAAATAAGACTAACCATTCTTCCAATTTCCTTCTACAATATATAACTTGCTCAAATATTTTGGGAAATATATGAAATATAACAGTGCTATCTATCAAGTGATTATATTTGAATTCCTTAACTTATCTGAAGATTTTTCTTCATTATTTTCTTTGTGGCAACACAGGCCTTTACTTCTTGAATAATACAGGTTTGGAGAAAAAGTAATCTCTCCTTTAGCAAAAAAAGTCTCATTATTTCTACTACTAGCAGCAATAACTCCTGCACTAACAACTTAAATACAATTTTTACCTCCAAGAACTCGAATTTTTTTACATTCAAGATGAAAATACTGAAAATTAAAGGCTAGGAAAGTGGAGATTTGCAGATTACCACAAGATAAAAAAAAAAAAAAAAAAAAGCAAAAAAAAAAGCCCAGATATCTAATTAAAGAGAATAGGTAAATGAGAGAGATTTTTAGAGATGAAAGGATATAGAAGCAGGGCCAAAATTAGTGGAGACCCTGAAATATCACTTTGACAGAGATAATTTCAAGAAGAAAGAAAAAAGTAATAGATAGGAAATAAAAAAAGAAGCTGAGACTAGCAGGGTTGGGCAGTACAGGATTGTCTTTGAACACAGTGCAGAAGAAAAGCATCTGACTTATCCAATGGAATATCTTCCTTTAAACAGATAATGTCTGGAACTCAAGGACTGCTTATTGGGTTTTGGTTTAATTTTATTATAGTGGTCCAAATCCCTAAGCCTCAAGTGGTTCTGCTTGTGTGAGAGACTCTTATTAGCTGCTACAGATTTTATGTTTGTTTAACAGCTTGCAAAGTAACTAAATTTATCTTGGAATGAAAGCAAAACATTTTGTGATTTTGAGTGAAACAGAGTCAGAGAGAAAGAGAGTTAATTGATCCTCAAGTTTCAAGTTAGTCCTTCTGGTCAGAAGCAAAATCTGTCAAAAATCTCGTTACAGATATCTTCATAAAAATCAATAAATCACTGCAGAACGTCTTGACTTTGAAAAACCATGTATTTTGACAGATTACATGTTGTCAAAAGTATTTTGGTCATTTAAAATTGTCAGTTTAGCATTTTCTGTAGAGTTGTGAAACTCATCCTTCCTTTCCACTGTCCCTCAGAGACCTAATTTCTGAACACAAATATCTACATTTTAGTTTTCTGTATGCTTAGGAAGTCTGAGATAACAGGTCTCTGTGACTGGATCCAGAAGAGGATACTACAACAAAAAGTATAGCAAAAAAATGAAGAAAAATTTGGAAAACTATTTTCTTTAATGAAATACTACCCTGAAAAGGTTTAAAGTGTTTACATCAAGTTTTAGCTCAGTTCATTCAAATACATAGGAATAATGTAGATATCTTTGGACTCAATATATATACAGGAATACTGGGTCTTCACCCTGCATAAAGTTTTTATTCAAAGAAGACAGAAATGCACAGGTGTGTGCACACACACATACACACACACATACACACACACTCTTTTTATATTTGTGTTTATGCTTTCAATATTTCCAGTATTTTTTTCATATCATATCATACAGATATTACAGAAGTTTCCTTGAATATTACCAGTCCCTGTGTTTACATGGCAGATAATGCAGCAGACATTTGTTGTAGGAGGTTTTCATGGACTGCACAATCTCTTTCAGTGCAGCCAAACACTCTGAAAATTTAGAATTTATATTATGGCACCAGTAATAGATTTATGAATATATTTTTCATATGATTAAAGTTTCTGATTTGTGTGTCTGGTATTCAAATGTTAAGAAAAATATGGTAATGCATGGTATAGATATTTTACTAATTTGCCTATGAGCAACTATTTACAGCACATACAAACAAATATATTAGATGGACTACAACAATATTAGCCAATGTAATATGCACACAAGCTCCTATATTTTTCTACCATGCCAAAATGCCAAAAGTACATTTAGAAATTTAGAAGGCACAGAATATACTGTTCCTCCATGCAGGGTCTCTTAATTTAAAATTAAATTTATACATGTATGATTCTTAGCAGTAAAAATCCGTAATTTAGAATTATATATGTATATACAGAAAAAAAAATGCTGCAGCATTCTTTGCTTTGGCTTTCTCCATTGGCTTTAGGGACACTTTCTGGATTTATTTTTCAAGAACAGGAAGAAATCCTCGGGGTTGGCTACATAAAAATCATAGAGGATTAGAAAACTGCCCAAAGTGTTTGCACAAACTCAAGGAAAAATTATGTTGCAAATGTTGCAATTAATGTTGTAAAGTTTTAAGATCAATTTCTGTTTGATGTTATGCAATAATCTCCCTGAACTAATTTTAGAAATACACTAAAATCTTTAAGCTATGGAATTAAGCTAATACAGACATATATGTTACCACTGTGAGAAGAAAAAAGACCACAAGGTCACATTGCTGGCTCATGGACAGCTTGGTGTCCACCAGGATCCCCATGTCCTTCTCCACAAGCTGCTTTCCAGCAGATCAGCCCCAGCCTGTCTGGTGCCTGGGGTTTTTCCCTCCCCAGCTGCAGGACCCTGCAGATGCCTTTGCTGAATTTCAGCTGGTTCCTCTCTGCCCACCTCTCCAACCTCTTGAGGTCTGAAGGGCTGCACAACACTCTGGGGTATCAGCCACTCCTCCCAGCTTTGTGTTACCCGTCAACTTGCTGAGGAGGCATCTGCCCCTTCATCAAGTCATTGATGAACAATTTAAGCAATAGTGAACCCAGTATTCTTCTTACCTAAATTTCTGTAAGATTCTTCCCCTCAATATTGACTTTCTTTGACATAACTCACAAAATCTTTATCTTTAGAAGACGTCCTCTAAATGCTGAAGCACTATTTGAAAGAATGTAGTGTCTTGAATATTTATTAACTCAAATTTGTATTCTAGAGCTACAACCAACATAATTAATAAATACCATTCAGTAATATAAAATATATACAGCCAGAATACAGAAATTATAACTATATCCCATCCAATTTCAGGAAAACTCTTCTTGCTACTTTTATGGATTTAGGTAGTGTAAGATATTCCTAATGTCTTTGGGGCACCATTTTATATCAGGAGATATGCATTTCCAAGGGCATCCAGTTTTAAAGAATTTCTCTTACTTGTTTTTCAAGGCCCATGTAGAAGTCTGTTCTATGAACACATTAGTTTGTCCAACAGAAAAAATGGCTTTGGTGCATAAATTTATCTTTTTTGCAGCCATCTTTGCCTTAGGAAGCCCCAAGGCCATGCAATTCAAACAATATCTGAGAGCATCGCTTTGGTTCCTTAAGTTTCAGCTGACAAGGTGCCCTTGGTGCAAAAAAGCTTAGGGCATCAGACTAACACAGTTTTAGAAAACTGTCTTTGAGAAAACAGAATGAAGGGACATTTTTAGGAAAACTGTGAAGCCATTGGACTGGAACTCCCATATTAAGTCAGATAATTATATTAAACCCCTCAGTTATAGCCAAAGAAACATGCACTTGAGGGCGTTAATCCATGCCAAATAAAAATACAGCTAAATGAACAAACAAATAAACAAGCAAACTTCCCCAAAGTTGCCTTAGGGCATCAGCTTTGTTCAGGTAGCTTTTTGCTAGGATACCCCAATGGCATAAATGAATAATAAAAAGCAGTAGACAGACCGTATCCCAGGTGGACCACACACACATGAAGTGAAAGATAAAGGAGCTCTGTTTTCACATAATGGGGCTTTTTCCTTTGTAAGGTAGGAAGAATGGGAATTGAAAAAGAAAGGAGAAATGGATGTTAATAACAACTTGAAACAGAAATTAAGAAGGCAGGAGGCACAGCAGAGGATGAGGATGAGAAAATAGAGGAAGAATTGGTTAAAAAAAGAGAAGGAAGGAAGACAGGTGGTTCAGCAGGGAATGACATGAGGTTGTCTGCATGTTATAGTATTATATGCTATAGCAGCATTGTATTATGGTCATATCCTGTATTACATGTACAATAACACTTTTACAGAAACAACTTGTGGCACAAGCTGACTAAACATTTCAAAACAGAAAGTAAAAGTGGTTTCATCTTTCAAAGATTATACTTTTACCGAGATATAAGAAGAGTATGCAATTATAGATCAGCCAGAATACAAGAATTATAAATAGGATAGAACACGTAGCAAAAGTAGCTTGCATTCAGGCAGGCAGTATGTAAAAGTTGAATATACAAAATAATACCAGAAAGGATTTCCGCATTTTATGTTTGTTGATTCTTGCAGGAATCACGGCAAATGTCTTTACTGACACTTGTGAGAGACAGATAAAGGTAGAAAAGGAAAAAAGAAGATGAAAAAAGTTATTCTGATGAAAAAATGCATTAAATCACTGTTTCTAGACCCATCTTTAGAATACTGATAATAAACATTTTTTCCCCTTCTTGTATTAAAATAAATCTTGATTCTGCAATGATTCAGTTCAATTTAAACCATTAACTTTTCCAGTGATTGGTTATTAATGTCCCAATAATATAAATGTTTTCTGATGTTGTAATCCATTTCTGTATTATTACCCCACGTGATTTTATTTTTTAAACTTTTCTGAAGATATGAATGCAGAAGACAATGCATTTTCCTGTCTAATATTTGGTCTCTGTCCCTATACAGGATATAAGATAGAGTATTTCATCTCAGGAACATCCAAAACTGGAATTTGCTTTGTGAAACACATTGCATATTATTTAAGCCATATAGCAGAGAGTCCTCGTACACAGGCAGTAAGTATGTTCATCTGACTACTATAAGTTATGTTTATTTACTACCACAAACAATGCCATAAGAGCTTGAGCAAGAAGGGCAAGGCACAGTTCTTCACACCTTGCAGGATCAAAGCAAGCTGGTAATACTAAAGGGTGAGATAAGAACCTTTGACATGCAAAATATGGGATATACTATCAGTTACCAATTTTAATCATCTTCATTGAGTAAGGAAAGGATTCATAGAAAAAATGCTGTTCCAAATTTACATACCTAAAATTTTAGCAAGAAAAGCTGGTATTATCCCAAATACCCCATTCCTGTGGCTTGCAGAATGTTTATTTAGCTACGAGCTAGTTGTTTTAAATTAGAATTTAGTCACTGTTAAGAAAAGATCAAAGCAGACAGGAAGAAAGACGACATATGCATTTTTAATTGACTTTTCTGAACATGAGGAAATAAGGTCTTTTGAAGCGAGAACCTCAGAAAAACAGACTTCTCATATACTGACTTCGTATAAGATAATGATTCCTTATTTGGTGGTAACAGACAAGTTAAATGTTATCTGAAGGACTGGATTCCTGCTAGCTGCTGAAAACCTTGGACAAATAAATTCTTGAAAGAATTCTGAAGTGTTTAGAGAAGAAATATTATGGTATCATTATTCTCAAATCATCCATAATGCAAAATACTGCTGCACTAAGTAAAGCAATAAGTAAATAAAGAAAATAAATAAGAAAAAAGCATTCTGAAAGAATTGTGTGTTTCATCCTTGTCATATTGCCAAGGATTTACATTGAAAATCATTTAGTAAGAGAAAGCAGGTGAAGAAATCTATAGGAAGATCATTAGAGTATTTGTAAAGTATCAAAAATATTTATATGTTTGTATCATGTCTATTTGTATGCATATTTGTATGCATAACACATGTAGAATATACATAAAGTAAAAGTATAAATCATAATAAATTATAGCATGTTTTAAAAGTATTCACATAATTAATAATATATTTATAACATTTTTTCATCAGTTTCAATGCTTTGGGTCCACATTAAATCCTGAGCATCAACTCAGTAGAAAAGGAGAAATTGAAAAGGAAGACTACTAGAATAATTATTTCTTTGTATGTACTTTTCATACTTATATTTCAATAAATAAAGGAGCACTCAGTTGAACTTTTAAGTGGATTTCAGTCATTAACTTTTAATTGCACAAACACTTGCAGAGGCCTCTACTTGTTTACTAGAGGAAAAATAGACCCTGCTCTTATGTATCTACAGGGTAAACCAGAAAATTCTAGGTGAATTATTTAACTGTCCTTTAACACTTCTAAACCTGCAATGACTTCACAAGGTCACAAAAAATGCAGAAAAAAAATATGCAAATACCATCATGTTTAAATTGCATATACACGGAAAATCCATACTCTTTGTGGTTATTCATTGTTCTATTTTTAAAAAACCTCTGGTGTTTAAACTCTTTAACAAAATAGTCATGCTAGGCAGATAATCAATCCATCTTCTTTGATGAACCTGTTACTTATTTCTCTAAATCTTGGTTAGCATGGCATCTAGAAGCATGAGGTCCCATTTTTGTTTTAGTGTTACTAAAACCATCCAAATTATGCTGAAGGAAAAATGGGAAAAAAAATAACAATGATATTAAGGCCATTAGGTGAAGCCTTTGTATTCATAATAGTAAAAGGAATTTAAATCCGGGAACCATCTGCATAAAAGTGATGTCTGAGTGAGATTGAGAAAGAAAATATTGAAAGACTGTTAGACAAATGAGGGATTTAGACAAGGATTAAACCATGGAAGATAGATAGCATGAAAATTCTAGCACACAGTGCAGGTCACAGCATCATAGGATATCTCAAATTGGAAGAGAGCCGTAAGAGACCAACTTCCTGCTCCTCACAGAAATATCTCCAACTAAACTCTATGACTAAGAACACCATGCAGATGCTCCTTGAACCCTGTCAGGCTTGGTGCTGCCACCACTTCCCTGGCTGCCTGTGCCAGTGACCAACCACCCTCTCAGTGAACATTTTCCCAATGTCCAACCTGAACTTTCCCTGATGGAGCTTCATTCCATTTTCTTGTATCCTGTTGTTGGTCACCAGAGAGTAGATACCCACACGTCACCTTTCACAGATGTAGACTGTGATGAGGCAACCCCTCAGCTTTCTCAGAGCACCCTACAAAGCTGTCACTTAACAGAAACAATTGGTGACAGGAGCTGGTTTAGATTAGCAACATGGAGTAATTGGACAGACAAAGGCTGGTAACAGGACAGTAAGGGTCTCAATAGTAAGGATGCAATAATATGTCTTGTTTCAAATGCTTTGCACAAAAAAATTTGAAAGGCTGTGTTCAAAGATAAGCAGTGACAGCAGCAACAGCAGCGGCAACTCTGTTAAATTCTGGGGCAAAACACTAGGCAGGTGGTTCCCAGAGCCACAGAAACCTGAGAGAGCAGAGATCCAGCAAGCCTCAGCAGCTCTCCAAGTGAGGCTGACATCAGGAGGATGTGACAGAGCAAACAAAGGAGATGGAAATGGCTCTAGGGAGCATGAGAGGCCAGGAGCACAGCCAATGGGGCAGGCAAACAGGACATGGTGTGTTGGAAGTATGTGACCTGGCAGTTTGTGTGGCAGTCTGAGCAGGATGGCACAGCCACCCTCCCAACTCCTGGGACAAGCTCACCTGGTGGTTTTTGCCTGCTCAGCTGGAACTGGTGCAGAGATGGCTTCCACACAGTCGAAAGCCATCACTAGAAGAAACCAGGAGAGCCAGATGGAGCCACATTAGAAACACCCAGCTGCCCTGGCCCCTGGCTGTGGGGAGTATTTGAGCCTGACATTAGTACCAGAGGGCAGCAGAGGTGGCACCTGTGTGCAGTGTGACCAGGTGGATGATCTGCTCAGCCTGGTGGCAGAGCTTGAAATGGAGAGCCTGGGGAGTACCAGGGTGTGAGAGACTGGTGGAAACGCACTCTTCCATCCCTGGGAAATGCAGCAGATGGATAAGCTTTGCAAGAATCAGAGGAGTTATGACCCTCTTGTCAACAGGCAGAAGGAGAGGACCTAGAAGACATGGGGGAATGAAAACAGGTCCCTGCTTGGAGCAGAAGTTCCTTCCAGCCTGCAGTACTTTTGCAGATGCCCTTAAAGAATAATAATGTACTTAGAAGAAGAAGAATAAAATATTTAGAAGGCTCAAACTTGATAGTGAAGATGAAG
Organism: Luscinia megarhynchos; assembly: GCA_034336665.1. Lineage (NCBI taxonomy): Eukaryota > Metazoa > Chordata > Aves > Passeriformes > Muscicapidae > Luscinia > Luscinia megarhynchos. The sequence goes on along the minus strand of CM067566.1, from coordinate 34,040,608 downwards.
CTCTATTCTGATAAAGCCCTTTGTAGAAGAAGTCACTCAACCTCAAGAAATTATATTTAATATGTATTTAATAACAAGGAATAACACACAGTTTTATAATGAATATTTTTTTATGGTTACCTTGGTTTGAACCCAGGCGTTCTACTTTCTCAATAGCCATTTCTGTCCACTAATTATGCTTTGCAAAAGCAGAACAGCTTTAAGAATAACTTGGACTTCTAATATGGATGGTCTCTATTAAGTAGTTTTATGGTTCCTGAAACCATAAAATAATAGCAGGGACATAACTTTCGCCATAAGTAAATTTAAATGTCCCCAAAAAGTCATTATAGACACCACTGGTTTATTTGAAGGAGATAGCTCATTACTTGTGGCTGAAGTATCTGACCCAAGTGCTCTTAATATTATTTGAGTTTATTGTGAAAGTATTCAAATGCTGGGAACCATATTTCTCCCTATAGATGAAGATGATTTTCTTAGAAGAGCACAAGAGCTTTTTGCTTTGAGACATAAAATGGAACGTACAGATACAAAACAAAACAAAACAAAAAATCATTGGAAATCTATTAGAGACGTTTTATTTTGAAATATAATGTGGTTTCCATTCTGGTAAACATTTGTGAAGGTATGGATTAAGACAGTTATGACAATAAAATGCTAAGAATAGCATGAACACAATGGAAAGCTTGTATATTTTTGCCATGTTTTGGTGATATTGAATTTGAGTACTAAATATGCATACAGTCTGATTACTTATAGGCAAAAACATGTAAATGTAGTCCTGCCAACATTTATGCTTGTGCTTACCCAGGTCAGTGAGACAATTTATGAATTGCAGTCAATAGGTCTATTTTTATAAGCAGTTACTAACTGGCATTGTGCTCACTACTTAAAGGGTAATGGATTATTCATGGCAACAAACACATAATCTACCAACAAATGATGGCAGGATGGGTCTTTAAGACCATTTGCAGGATTCATGTTGTCTGTTACTAAGTTGTCTCTCCAAGTGAAATGAAGTTTCAATAAGAAATGAGTTGCATAGGTATAGAGTAATCAATGGCTTTTGAAGCTTATCATTTTACATTGCATTAGTGTCTCTGGAAGACTGAGCTTCATTTACAAGAAGTGCCTAAGGTATTTTAAAGTTATTTTTCAAACTAAAAATATAGTTTCCTTCAAGTGCTATCAGCAAAATAAAGCTGAGCAAAAGCTGAAAATGTTAGCATCATTGTCAATAAACTCACTTCATGTCCTTTCAATTTTTTACATATACTATAGTGAGCCAAGCAACTCATCATCAGACTATCAAATACTGATGTAAGCTAATGGGAAACAGGTGTAATTTGCAAGAATATAGATACTTTTACTGATTAGTATCATTTCCACAAACACCTGGTAAGCAAGATAACCAATCAGTGCTCATTTTAATGTTGTTCAAGTATTAGTAATGTGGTAGTTATAGCTATGTTGGTCAGAATGTCCTTAAATGAAAGAAGGTGAATACAGAAAGGTTAGGCCAGCTTTTGTTAGACCAGCTTAGAAAGCCTGAGAAAAATGAAATATTTAGATGGCTTTTTTGGAAGATATTTTTCATACCCCTAAGCCAAAACCTCTGCTTATTTTCTATTTTGCTAGAGTAGCTATAACCTATTTATTTGTCTTTCAATCCACACTTCATTAATTTGTTTCTCTGTAGCTGTGAAAATAAGTAAATCTGATTCAAGCTCATTTATTTGTGCCTGGAAATGTAAATCCAGCTGCATGTTCCATCATCATACAGCAAGGTGTCAACTGGATCCAAGAAGAACTTTGGAACCCTGACAAACCACTTTGCATTCTTTTAATTAAAAATGTACAGAAAAGAATATCCATTTATGATTTTAAAAGAGAAGAAAATAATTATTCAGTAAGTTTGGAGTTTATTTCCAAGAGAGGGAGAAAAGTACAAAACATTCTAATAAGTTATATTTTTAAAATTATTTTTACTATCCATGAAAAAACACCCAATGTCAACTAGATTGTTAGTAAAAAGAAAATATGTGCCTCTCAGAAAAGTGTGTACAGTGATGCAATTTCCCTTCTACCACCAAAATTAATATCCTCCTGAAACCCATCATTCAAAAGCCTGTAAAACCTACACAACTGCAGGTTTATCCTCTGCCATTCATTAAGATATCTTCTAGAAGTAGAGACTCTCTGTTTTTATTCAGAATACAAACAGTATATGCAAAGCCCTAAAGAGCAGAGTCAAGAGACTCATGGCTCTAGGTCCCAAGTTCAGAAGCAGTTTAATCCTTTTCTAATAAAGTGAAGCACATTCCTACATTTTACCTTGTTCTACTCTGTGTTTATCAGAACTGTCTGAAATACTGATATTGAAGAAGATAAACAGCATTATAAAGTTATGTCATAAATCAATCAGAAAAATTGAGAGAACTAAAGCACAGAAAACCATCAAGAGGGAATCTGTTAAGGGTGCACCGAGCTGTGGGTGAGGAAACAAACTGAACTCCCAAACACAGGAATCCTGTCTTACCAAGAAGTTTCCAGGTGTACTGCTACAAGCAGAGATGCAGCCTAAAGGCACGGGGGCTGCTGGTGATGCCTCATCAAAGAGAGGAGCAGGTGCTGTGCTAGAATCCCCCTCAGGCTCTAGAGAGCAGTGCTAGAAGTCTTTGCAGCCACGGTGTACCACAGGGAGGAATTCATTGCTAACGTGTTTTTTGGGTAAGAAAGTAAGGCTAATTGTATTTGTTATGTCAAGACGTGGTGTTGGCAAAATGCAATCCATATGGGGATATGTTTTAGGATGTGAGTTTATTCATACCTTCATACCTGAATTATCCCTTTCTAATGCACCTCCAGACTTAGTTCCACTTATTCAGTTTTAAATGTTGCTCAACAAGAGCTTGAGAAAATTCAATAGAAGTATATAACAGAATTTTTAATGATGAAGCATAATTTCCTAACATCTTCTATGATGCATCCACAAGATAAATTGCATGCATGTAAATACACATCTGGGGTTCATAAAAGCTTTAGGAATGCATTCCACAAAGTGTTGCTTTCAAAAGTATCATTATGTTTCCTCTCACTTTAAATTCAAATAATTTCTGATGAAAGGTGTGTGTAATTAACAAAAATGGATTGGGAACTGAATGAAAGCTAACTTTATGTGAGCCAAGGGAACAACAGTAGAAGCAAAAAGCTAGCAGCAGTTGCAGATGTGTATCACAGCACCCACAAAACCTGCTTTAGTTTTCTAAAAATACATAACAGTGCACTGATGTCTATAAAATATGTTTGAAAGCACAATGCCAGCACCAGCATTACAGAAATGCACGAAGTTGCATGGTGAAAGCTGTGGTTAAGACCTTAGAAATACAAATCAGGGCATACTCAGCAGCAACACCACCAGCATTAGGTTTTAGATCTTGTGCAAATCAGCATGAACATTTACACAAATTCATACCAAAGTATGTTCAGAGTAATATCTTGGACTCTTACTGTTGCAGCTAGCCCTTTTCTTTTATGCCTCCTGCCTTTCTTCATAATATTTTGCAATGTGTTAAATTTATGGCTCTCATTAAACAGAAACTGGTCCCCTAACTTATGTGTAAAGCCAGATTATCCTATGGTGAAATCCACATCACAACAGATGTTCACATAAGCAAATTCACAAAATGTGTGTGAAATCCATATGAAAAATACTATTTACACAAACTCCAGCTACCTTGAAAATGTGTATATTTAACCCACTTCTTAATAAGAGCTTCACTGAACAATTTGCTGTCAACTTTTTGGTAGTGAGGCTTCAAAATAAATGCTGTTCTTCTTGCTACTTCAACTTCATGGAAAAACATATATGCATGAAAAAAATGACTAAACATGGATTTATTTTTCTTTCAAGGTTTGTGATGTTAACTTCTTAATGTACTAGCATTTCTGTGACAACAAGATAATCTTCAGCAACTTTATCCATATGTGATTTTTAAACTTGAGATTCTCCATGCCATTAATCACTTTCAGTTTATGGAGAGCTTTTGAAGAAACTCTAGATCTTGCATTGCAAGACTCTTACCTCTAGAAAGGACGAGGTTTGTTGCTACATACAACTTGTCATAGGGATAATACAAACAACTAGCACTTTGTTGTCACTGAAAGAAAACACATGAACCCAAACCCTTTCCTATAAATAGAATTTTTACAATATAAATTTAGATAGGGAGAATCCTTATATAAGCAGTATCTCACATAAAGAAAATATGTTCTGCAATTAGGTTGGCTGCTGCAAAAAGAGCACAGTTTAGGAGAAGAATGTGTGTCCAGTTCTGTGCCCTTATGTCACACACAGTTATGAGTCTTGATGGAGATGCACCACCTGTATCAAAACTGTTGTTGCATACAGACCCCAACAACCATCAGCCAGGGCAATCAGGCTGTGGTCTCAGCTCCTGGTAGACACTTCTCAGAAAAACTACAGAAATATGAAACACATGTGAAGAACTGGGTAAAGTTCACTTGATTCTACATTGCTTCAAAGAGTATTTTTGGAGACATAACTGGATCTTGTAATTCTTGTTTTGCTTGCATAGTCCAAAGGAAGAAAATTATTTTAGGAGGCCTGATGCTTTGGGCTCTATATAGACAAGAAAATGTCTAAACCAATGCATGCTTCACCTGAAGTAAGCCAGTTGGTATCACTGCATGTCTTACATCACATGTCTCAGGGTGCAGCATTTTTTTATTTTTTCAGATTTAAAGTGTTTATTTCATGGTAACCACTCACTGCTACTGCTGGATTTTAGAGACATTAGTCACAGCCTCTTCCAGAATTTTCTGAGGACAACTTCCTGGCAGGCTGAAGTGCTATCAGAAGTTGATAAAAGTTTAGGAACCACACTAAATGCATGGTCCTAATTCTTATGTGTCCTTTCTCAAGATGAACAAAATGTTTGTCCTTTGCTTTTATTCTTTTCTGTCTTTTCTAGGCAATTTGAGCATCAGATGACAGGATAATATTTCTACACCTAAAATGACTTTAGCAAAATTTGTTGCGGAAAATCCTCATCAAGGTTGTGGCCTCTTGTCAGAAAAAGATGTTAGGGTCTAATTCAATAGCAAACAACTCTCAGAAAGCCCTCAGCATCTACATATCCAAAAGATGGAGATATTCATCTGTATAGAATAGAATGGGGAAAACTGCTGGACTTGTCAAATTCTTGCCTAGCAATTTGCAGGTATCAGACAGAAGAAAACAGAAAAGAAAAGCAGCATTAAATTGTAAAGGAAAGGAAGAGTTAAGATATGTGACAGGGTTGAACAGGACCTGTAAATAAAAAAAATAAATTGTTTCTAGCCGTTAATACATACAAATATTTTATTCTGTTCAGAAGAAAACCTGCATTTTTTATTACTTGTATGGGCGGTCACTCAACTTGACAGACCAATACCAAAGTTTTTTTCAGTGGCAGAAAAAGAGAGAGAAATTTAAAAAAAAAAATCTACCAAGAGTATAATTGATTCCAAATAAAAAAAAAAACCACTCTGCCTTTAGTTCTGTCTGTTGACTGATAAATCATGATCAATTTCCCTCCTATAAAATATTGAAGCAAGCCTTATACTCCTCAAGCATAGATTAGCACTTTAATGATTTGCACATACTGAAGACCATTTGAATCAAAAATAAATTCAAAATACTGTACTAGTGTCTGATTTCATTTCAGTTTTATAGTCATCTGCTTATGACATCTCCAATCATAATTTTTCTGAAAAGAAAAAGAACACTCATAAAAAGTGGAGGCCTTAATTGTGTAATTGAATACAAAGTCAAGAATTTTTTTTAATAGGTGACATCTGCAAAATACTTAGTTGTCCTCTACTCTTTCATTGAATTCTCTTTGGCCTCAGAAGATAAACATCTTAATTCTTTGCTCACTTGATTAAAAGACAAAACCATCAACATAATTAAACTGCAATCAGTCGTCAGATGAAACCATATGTTCATTTTTTCTCATTACATAAAGGAGGTTGTAGACCATTAAGTACCAAATCTTTGCATTTAGACATATTTTTACACTTTTATGAGACCAACTGTTTATATACATATATATATATATATATATATATATATATACCTGAAACTGTGTATGAAAATCTTGTGAAATACAATGCATTCATACTTCCTCACACTTAAAAAATTTTGACCACCATATTCAAACTGTTTGGAGCAATCCCCAGGGACAGATTTTTAATAATTTAAATTGATGGATTTTGTTCTACACAGGAAGATTTTCCCATTAAAAAAAAATCTATGATTGTATTTATTACAGAAGAATGAGGCAATAGCATGCTTTAATTTAATGATGAGTCCAAAAGCAAAAAAAAAAAAAAAAAATCTTATAAATTTTGCAATTATCTTTTGGCAAAGTTAACATTTTTCAACTGTCACAGTACTTTTCTTACACTAGATTTTTCAAGTTTAGTCTTAAATCAAGAAGTCCTGTGCTCATAATATTTGATTTTAGGATAGTGTCAATATCTTAATTATTTATTTATTCTCAGGTAAAGGATAAATAATTTCATTCATAACATACTTTTAATGAGATTTTGTCATGGGAGTAAATTTTGGGCAATGTTCTCGGCTTAAATAAATTGCTCCAGTGCCATCAGACAGTCTGTTCCATGAAGTTATGATAATACCAGAGAGAATACATTTTGTATCTTGGCAGGCAGATTTTCATAAGAATTTTCTAAATGTGAGCTACATGAAGCAGGACTTGCTAGAAAGAGCCATTGTGAGCTGCCAAGACATTAAAGAATATGCATTGGCAAAGAGAACAGTGTTATCCTGGAATTATCCATCAAGCACTGGTGCATTCATAGCTTCATCTGAATCTGTGTGGAGCTTGCAAGGTAAGTCTGACAAGTTCAAAGAATTACTGGCTTTCCCACAGGGACATCTCTCCCTCTGAAACACCATTTTCTTCCTGCTGTCCTCTTTGAATAGCAACATTCACGACCTGTACTTGAACTGAGGCCATTCTTAACACAGTCATGTGTCAATTAGTTCATCCTTTTACAACTTTTTCTCCTTCCTGTGTCAGATATAAGCAATTCTGTCCTTAAGTCTATGATAGAGGCTGGCTGATGTCTGCAGCTATTCCTTGTAAGTATCTGTTCCAAAGATGCCAGCTGTTTGCTCACTAGCTCTTGTGTTTTGCAATCAGGAATTTCTCTGAGTAAGACGATGTCACAAAAGATTTTCTTCCCTAAAGGTGTTTCTGCTTAACTGATTTTCTTTTCTTGCATTTTTAAAGGTATTTTCAAAATTTTGTCTACTCACATCTGGTAACTGTCAGCTGTATTCAGCAGGTAAAGGGAAAGACCTCATCATAGTCTTATGTTTCCCAGGACTGTACTAAAGCTTTCTCCCTTTATATTGCTGAAAATACTACTTATTGCTAATGCCAACAGGAGCACTAAAGCCAGACTTCTTATCTTAGCTGAGTATTTCTATTCCTCATGCAGAGTCAGATTCCAAATTATTTCTCTTTCCAGCACAATTTGTAGGTGCTATGACACAGACATGAAATAAAGGAGAATGGTCAGACATGAAAGAAACATTTGTTAATTTCAAGAGCTTTTTGCTTTTTTACAGCTCTCACATCACTCAGTGGTATCTTAGCCACCCTAGAACAGCTATGGCAGGACATGTGAGTGTGTCACTATATCAGCTAATGGCATTCTAGTTATTTCAGGGAGAAGTATTAATATGAATTTGTAGAGCTGTCATGATTTCAATTTCTTAAACATGGCATGGTTTGGAAGTGCTTCAGATAAGGAAAGTAGGTAAATATATGAAGCCTGAAGAGCCCTAAAGGCACTTAAGACAGTTTCAGGTCCTGGCACTACTCCTTTACCTAAGCAGTCTTTGCTATGATGGTAGTAGAATGCTTTACAGTCCTTAGCTCCAAAATAAACTTTTCCGATGCCAGCAACTCTGCAAGATCAGAGTTTTAGGATTGAAGACATCAAGTACAAAGTTATTTGGGGCCAAATAAACTGATGGACTAAGATACCTCATATAATATTGGAATGCAATTAAATGCAAAAATGCTCAATACTCGTTCAGCTGCCATCCCACTGGATTTAATGTCCAAAGGCATTCCTGTGTTATACCTTTGGGTGTTCTACTTTAGGAAAAGTCTTTGAATGCCTAAAGCTTCACCTAATTGAGCAATTGAATATTGAGCATATCCAAATTTCACTAGCATTCACAATTTGGATGTCTCTGTACAAGAGAAGGAGTCTGCTCCACCTGGTATCCTCTCAGCATGTCTGGCCTGAGAGCACTGTCAGATCCATTTTTCTTCTTAAAACATAACTGCTGAAGAAAAGTAATGGAGGTTGTAATGTCCCACTCATTCTATAAAAGGAGGAGTAAAACAGCCTGACAGGATGTGAAGAGTTAGGATCAGCTCTCTCCTCACCTGTCCTTCCTTCTTGAAAGAAATGGGAGCCATACCACCCACCTTACAAGAAAAAGGCTATTCTTGCATGTGAGGCAAGGAACATGTCAAAATCTTCATCTTTACATGGAATATTTGAAAACTTGTGTGGAACTAGAAGATGTCAATAAGAATCAGAGTGTCTTATCACCTGGGAAGAGCATCCTTGCTTCAGTTCCAGCTCCAAAGACTGTGTATTTCAGTTGCAGGGAGTATATGAGACTCTTAAAGAACAAAATGGAACTCAGAAATTCTGCCCTCATGTCGCTGTTTTTTTGCTAAATAATGTTAGAGAAGTGTACTGAACCCTGGTTCCCTTACCTTAGGTAGTTATAGTACAATCAAAAAAGGTGGAGACAAGACAGCTCTGTCAGCTTCCCTGCCAAAAAACCATGTGTTTTAAAGAAAGGAAAGAGACTCTGGAGAGGGGCTAGACTTTTTTCCAGTATTTTCCTACCAGCTTTTCTAGGTTAGTGCCTAAATACAGTGCTGCTGCTGCTGCTGTGGTTCCTATCTAACCCCCTCTGGAGACTCAGAGGGAGTTTCATCATCCAACATTCAATATTAATACCTTTTTTTAAAGTCTTTATGCCAGTACAATTTAACAGAGCTTTCCATCCAGTTTGCATGAATGTGGTCTTATGAGACAGATCTGAAAATTATGAACTTCTAGTGCCCATGTAATAATCACAGTTTTTATTATCCTATCTGTGGTCATGTTATTCTGTTGTATATCTTACAAGAACTGAAAAGCAAAGTTGTGTTTCTAAATGACATTTTCCATGATAATAAATATTGTGTTATATCTCAGAAAAACTGTTTTTATAAAGCAATCTATCATCAATTTCTTATTTGGGCTAAGTACCATTAGTTCATAAGAAAAGGTGCTGGAGCAAGAAAAACTCTAAAACTCGCTATTTTTATTTTAAAAAGAAGTCTAAAACATAAAAAAAACAAAAAAACAAAAACAAAACAAAAAACAAACAAACAAACAAAAAAAAACAACTACATAACATAATTGCTTAACAAAATGTTAGGGGATTAACATTGCACTGGTAATACCCAAAAGATTTCAGAATCTAGAATCCAAGATCTATTGAATTATTGCTGGAAAATAAAACACTGACAAATTAAAGTCACTGTAATAACCCAGTGTGATGGAAAACTTTTTCCCAAAAAATGAGATGTTTGGGCTCATTCAGTGTCCTGAAGATGGATTAGAAAACAACTATATGGAAAAATTTCCTATCTTCCTGTCTTAAAACTCAATGAGCAGGCATGAAACCAAGGTCTGACACCAGTTCACCTTGGCAGAGAAATCTGCTCAGTGTTTCTTAGAGAGGTTTTTAGAGAGTAGTGGGGAACCAGCTGTACAGAATACAGTAATTTTGTTCAATTCTTGAGTGAACACGAACTCCAACACTGCTTAAAGACTGCTGACACTAAAATGGCTGAATGAAAAATGTTATTGAATTTCTCTGATCTCTAAATTTTGACTTTACAGTAATTATATTTTCAGTTTCTGAGACATAAACATCTTTGTTATATGTCTTTTTATTTGATCCCCATACCAATGCTTTCATAGCTGACTATTCAGCATTGTATTTGTACTTTTACCTGCTGATAACACAGTAGCTGCTGGATTGCAATGAAACTGCAAGATGCTCCAGTTCAGAGCCTTGCTAATGCTGACAATTGATTTAGCATTGTAAGCTACCTCAACAGTGCTGGGCTGGTTTTTGTTCAGAGATTTCAGTAGGGAGTTATTTTAAGGGATATATTTCCTTTGTTGGGGCAAAAAAGCACAGTTTGTCTTAATTATCCCTGACGTTTCAAACCTCATACCAGGCACTTCCTCCAGGGACAGAAACAAACCAGTCTCCTCCAGAAAGCAAGTGTGAAATGAATAAATAGGGCTCTGGTTTCTTAATGGCACAGTGTGGTTACTATTTTTACTGTAGGGGGAAGAGGCTGTCTAGATTGTTTCTTTCTATCTCTGAGGAAATTCAGGGTATTGATAGGTGAAATATTGTGGACAATTAAGAAAGGAAAAAAGCTGGTCTAAAAGAGCAATATTTGGTAGGCACTTGGCTAGCTGGTATATTCAATCTGAGAGCTAAGTTTTTCTCAAAGGAAAGAGCAGGAGCAGAGCAGCTATGTATCACAAACAGAGGCAGCTGCTGCTTTCATCTGCAGTCTGCTGAAGATGAGAGTAATTAGAAACTTCTCTGCATCATTTCTTGCTTTTTCTGGTGTAGACTTTAAGGCATTTTTTGTTTATATTTCATGTATATTTTTAATGAAATGTCTGGTTGGGGACCTACTATTGTCACATCCCTCTGCAAAATCACAAAATCTTGCAAAGGATCTTTGATGAGGCTAAACATAATGATTCCAGTGAAGGAGATGATTATGGGAAAGTATTTTTTCATTGTTTAATGCTGGTAGATCAATAGATAAATTGGAGAGCTCCTTTTCTGTGCTGAAAGTAACAATTAGGTCTTGATTAGAAAGGTCTTAGGGCTCTTTCATCTTCTTAGAAAAACCTGTGTTTCATGACAAGTGCTAAACTCCATTAAAACACGATAATCTAGAGGGAAAAAAAAGCAAAAAAAAGCTACTTCTGTGGTTTTTGGGTATTTTCATTTGTTTATGAAATCAGAAGGAAAGTCTGTAGTGCTGCTGCTCGCTGTGTTTATTTAAATGAAGGCAGCTCTAAATTGAAACCTTGGCACAAGGGCATCTGTAACCAGATTCTCAGGGCTACTCCTAAACAGATTCAGGGGCATTTCTCAAGGGCATTTATAGTCAGATTCTGTGTGGGACTAGTTCCAGGGCATAAAGGACAGTCTGATGTCTTTATTTTACTTAGAGTCTCATGCTCATGCTTGCAGCATCCATATGAATTCAGTGCTTGCTTGTGAATAATCAGAGAAGTTCTGTGTTTTAAATATTCATTAAATCTATTTTATAGCACTTCATCACCACAAAACAAACTTCAGACAGTGGCCAGCTGAAGATTCAAGATTTTTGGCTCTCACAATATTGTCAGGGACAAACTAAGAAAATGTGGACTCGATGAGTGAGCAGTGAGATGGATTGAAATTCGGTTTGAATCCCAGGGGGTCATAATCAGTGGCACAGGTTCTAGTTGAAGGCCTGTTACTGATGATGATGTCCTCCAAGGTTCAATGCTGGGTCCAGTATTTAGCTTATCCTTGAACTTAGATGAAGGGGCAGGTGTTTCCTCAGTAGATTGACTGATGACACAAAAGCTGGGAGGAGTGGCCAATAACCCAGAGTGCTGTGCAGCCCTTCAGACCTTGAGAGGTTGGAGAGATAGGCAGGGAGAAACCTACTATAGTTCAACAAGCACAAATGCAGAGTTCTTCACCTGGGGAGGAATAACCCCAGGCACCAGACAGGCTGGGGCTGATCTGCTGGAAAGCAGCTCTGCAGAGAGCACTCTGGGGGTCCTGGTGGACACCAAGCTGTCCATGAGCCAGCAGTGTGACCTTGTGGCCAAGAGGCCAATGGTGACCTGGGGTGCATTAGAAGCACATTCCTGCAGATCAAGGAATGTGATCCTGCCCTTCTACTCTGCCCTGGTGAGGCCACAGCTGGAGTGCTGTGCCCAGTTCTGGGCTGCTCAGTACAGAAGAGACATGGAGAACCTGGAGCAGGTCCAGCAGAGGGCAATGAAGATGATAAGGGGACTGGAGTATCTCTCTTACTAAGAAAGGCTGATTTGAGGCTGTTCAGCCTTGGGAAGTCACAACTGAGAGGTGACCATCAATGTCTGTCAGTGTCTGAAGGGAAGGTGCCAAGAGGGTGGAGCCCAGGCTCTGCTCAGTGTGCTGAGCAATAGGACAAGAGGCAGTGAGCAGAAACTGATGCACAGGAAGTTCCACCTGAACATAAGGAAGAACTTCCCTATTGTGTAAATGACCAAGCACTGGAACAGATTGTCCTGAGAGCTTTGGGAGCCTCCCTCTCTGAAGATATTCCAGAACCATCTGGATGCAGTCCTGCGCAAGATGTTCTAGGATGACCCTGCTTGAGTAGGGAGGTTGGACCAGATGACCCACTGTGATCCCTTCCAACCTTACCCTGTCTGTGACTGCGACTCTGATTCTGCAGTGTTTGTGGATTATTTTTATAAAAAGACAGTCTTTGAGTACAGAGAGATGAAATAAGTAGCTCTGCCAAGACTTCATTCCATTTTATGACAAAGCATGTGGCACAATCTGCCAAATGGTATTGGTGAGGGCAGAGTGCTGCTATCTTCGTGGAGCTGTATTTATTGAGAAATCTGGACCGTTCTCTACTGACCAAACCTTAAGCTAATGATGACAAGAGCAAAAACAACTATGGAAGATAGAGATTTCATGGATTTCAATGTATCTACTGCCATGTTAGATTCAGTTAGTTTCTTCTGCAACCACAGTTTGCTACTATTAGTGCTTAATGAGGGTATAAAATTTGCTAGTGAAGGCTTGCAAGAGAAAGTGGGGAAGCATCATGCAGCAAATCCATACCTTGTTCTGAGCCTTTCTAATGCACTGAAATTCATATGCACATCCTGAGAGGATTGTATGCAAACATTGTACCCAAACTCATGCGTGCATATCTGAATTCTAAAGTTACAGTGGTATTCAAGCAGTTCTAACCCCATATAATAGAAAAGAATACCAGATGCATTTGGTGTGAAATGAATAAAATGCAAAATAGCTTTGAAAGGTCCTTGCCTGAAGACAGAAATCTGAGAATGAGTATTTATTTGCTATGGGGATACATATGAGCTGAAGATCTCTAAATACCAGATATTTTCAGGGTCATTAAAAACAATGTTATCTTTTTTTTTGTTAATATTGCCAGTAGTATAAGACGGGGAAAAGGACAGATGAGGTTTTAAAGACTGTAGCACCACTTTACTTAGTGCTTAATATGCATTATTTTATAAACTTTAATTTATAAATATATAGTTGGATATAGTTCTGTCAATGTACCTTGTCCCCCATGATTCTTTTCTGTCCTCTTAATATAGAAATTTTGGGCTTATAATTTTTTGTTCCATAATTATTGAAAATTTGGCTTCAATAAGACTCAGTTGAATGTAACAATTTTGCACTTTGCTAATTTAATAATGATTTTTATTCCCATATGGTTTTAGGCATGCATTATAAGTTAGAATTTCTTCAGGGTCACAAGTTAAAATTTAGTCCAATGATCAGTGTTTTAAAAATATGATGGTCGCTGCCATGAAAATTCTGTCTACTAAAGTTAGACAGCCATGCTTTAAAGATAGGGTGTGCTCAATTGCACAAAAGTTGCTTTACTCATCAACCTATATTAATATCATAGTTTATAAAAATACTACAAAATTACAATGTTATGTGCCAAGAGATCATTAAAAGATATTAAAAATTCTATAAAATATGAAAAATACTGATTATCTGCTCAATGGTTAAAAGAGTGGGGCAATTACTTTGCTTCCATTCATAGTGAGGTTAATAAACATTTTTCTTTGTTAGTTTGACCTTACCCATTACAGAAAATGGAGTAGATTACATAGAAATAGAAAATGAATTTCAAATGACAAAATAACACCATAGTGAATTCTGGAACCTTAAGTGCTATGGAACAGAAAGCAAATATTAGCCTTAAGCTATATTAGCTAAAGTTATTTTAATAAAAAACACATTCAACTGTTTATTTAATAGTGAAGTCTAAGATGCTGAGAGAAAACCACTGAGAAGTCTTTGTTTCTTTCATCTCCTTGTTTTTGTAAATGACCTCTGGTAGCAAAAAAAATCCAACTATATTTCTTTGTCATACATTAAGACATTTTTTAGGTTTTTATTTATATATATATGTATGTATGTATGTATGTATGTATCAAATCTATATATAATTAAAAAACTTTCACAATCAAATCTCATCTTATGGTTTTAAGGACATGATTTTATTTTTTTAAAAAAAATCACTGAATCACAGAACAAGCTGAATTGGAAGGGACACACAGGGATCATGTAGTCTAACACCTGCCCTGCACAGATCGTCCCCAAGAATCACACCATGAGCCTGAGTGCATTGTCCAAAAATTCACTGAACTCTGTCAGATTGGTGCTGTGTCCACTTCCCTGGGGAGCTGTTCCAGTGCCCAACTGCCCTCTGGCTGAAGAATATTTTCCTATATCGAACTTATACCTCCCCTGACACAACGTCAGGCTATTCCCTCAGTTCTTGTCACTGATCACCAGAGAAGAGATCAGTGCCTGCCCCTCCTCTGCCAGCCAAGGAAGTTGTAACCCTCAGTCCCCTTTTCTCCAGGCTGAACAGACCAACAAAGATCTACATAAGAATTCCAGTAAACACTGCTTGAATTATTCTGAATCTTTTAGATATATTGAAGGTTTTAAGACTAATTCTTTTTCCAGTGAAATACTTTGCCTCATATGAGGCAGCAAATACATACATTTACAGTGGTCACTAAATCTACACCCTGTCTAGGCACTATCTCTGTTAACTCTGTTCTTTTACCTATTTGATTTTAGGAAATACACCATAGTGTTCTTGTTGATTTCTTGCTTATCATTATTTACTAAGCTACAATACACAAAAAGTTACAACTGAAAGGCAGATTAATAATTCATATCTCTATTATAAAAATCTGTAAATTGTATTCCAAGCAATGAGCTGCATCTGTTACCTAAAAATAAGAAGACAGGCACAGCATGGTAACAATTTAGAATATAGAGCATTGCACGGCAGGCAAGTTCCCATTGAGATGACTTTGGCTTAGATGAAAGTCCTAGCTGTCTACCTTCTTTGATTGAACAGTCTCATTTTTTAAAGTAAACACTACTGTATATTCTGTGAATATTGCCTGTCTCCAAGAATGTCAATAATTCTTTCTGACAAAGCCAAACTGAAAAGAAGAGGTTAGGTTGAGGGTACAGCACATATTGTCTTACAAAAATTAAGGGAAATTTCTTTAGGAAGCTGTCTGTTTCTGATATATAAGAAATATTTGCCTAGAGACTAGAGTTATTTGTAATGTATTCTGTGCTGGCAAAAAGTAATAATTTGTATCAACTTCAGTTACAGAAATGTGTTGGTTGACTTTAACATTCAAGCTTCTGGAGCTACTACAAAACAATCTTAATTCTGTCTGCAGTGTGGATGAAGAGGGACAGCATATCACACTAACAGCTGACAAAATTGAAAGGAATTTTTCCAAATTTAATTTAGATATTTGCCACAGAAAATAGTGGCAATCACAGCCAGTCTACCCTCCTCCTGAAAAGGTCTACATCTCATGGCATTTTTTTACACAGCTCTGTAGATGTCATCCTAGAAAAAAATCAATGACATTTTGTCTGTGTTGACGTTGAGGTCAAAGTTCTCAATAATTTTACTGGGAAGTAACATGCAAAATGCTTTGATTTTTTCCTCAAACTGGATTTTCAGAAACTACATTTAAAATTTAACTGAGTGCTTTGTCCTTTTTATGTGAGTGCAATGACCAGATAATAATATAATTTTTCTCAGCATTTCTGTTCTCCATTACAGAAGTGCCAAATGAAACATTTAGATACAGGAGTCCTTAACCATCCTGAAGAATCTGGCTGCTTATATCATAAACCAAGTACCCAAATTAGTGAAATGGCATTTTAGTTGTTTGGAATGTTTTTGTTTGTTTGTTTGTTTGTTTTTTTCATTTTTTTTGTTCGTATTTTAATTAGCATGACTCAATTTTTTTTAAGAAATAAAGCAATTCATACATACTACATACTGTGATGATGTAATGCAACATAGTATTTGACGACTTTTTAAAATAATGGCAGAAAGTTCCCCAAGTGCAGGTGTCAGAAAAAAGATCATTCAGTTAAAAGTTATGGTCCTGCTTGTACATGCTGCCTGTAACCCAAAATATCTCTTCTGCACAGTGGAACTCTGTTCACAAGAAACACTGAGAAATAATGTTCCAATTTTTCATTTTCCTTCTACCCTTAGGTGCAGAGGTGGATATTTTGGGGAACTCTCAGATGCAGAAGATTTATTTTGAACTCTACCTGGCTAAAGACAGACAAATTGGAAACTCTATGTTCTTCTGCTTAGGCATCTTATTTATTAAATAAGCAGAAATATATAATAAAAAGCTACTTCTCCTTTCTTTCTAGGACAAAATAAATAATTAATTAAATTAACTTGGTACAAGGCTCCTGGCCTGAATTCCTAAAGCTGCTGCAGTTTTAATGCAGACATCATCTGCAAAATTTTCCTTCAACCACTGGGGAAAAAAAATACTAATTTTTGCTAAAGCAAGCTTTTAAACACCTGACTTTTACTTTCTGGGGAAAAAAATATATGTTGCTTGGAAGCTTTTACTGAAACAAAGATATTAAATGGAAATCAGTGGTTTACACATTACACTGATTTAATAAAAAAGTATCAATTTCAATAGTACAATTCTTTTGTGGTAGATTGTTCCTAGACTTCTTGAAGATTTCCTTGCAAAGCCATTTCCTCCTGATTTACTGTCCAGTAGCCAAGACAATCCAAGTGGCCAGGTGATGCACTTTTTGTCAGCATCACGAGGAATGTCTCACTTACAAGAAAGAGTACACCTTAGAGTTGAAATATTTCTCAGGTTATTCGTTCAGCAAGGCAAGCTGGCCAAGACAATTCTATCGATAAGTTAAAGGTCAAGTTGCTCTTTCTCCTTTGGTTACAGTGAACACATTGTATAACTCTGCAAGCTTCTTTAAAACACCTTTCTCATACATGTAACATGTAGGTCATAGAGGTACTGTGTGATGCAAATTTGCAGTGATTTTTGGTGGGATTTATGAAAATGCATGAAATTTTGCTGCTCAGAGCTTTGCTGAAGACTAAGCACTGATTAAAAAATAGGTGTGCCAAAATGTTTTCTTTTTTGGGGAATAAAAATGGTTGTGGAGTTACGGCACACACTTTTAGTGTGAGAAAGGACGTAGACTGTAAGGTAAGGAGTAAGGGCAAAGTTTGCTTTGTTTGTAGTGTTCAAGTCCTGCCCATCTTCCACCTGAAATGTGTTGAGTGCTGCCAATGGTGAGGTGATGGGAAGGCCATTCTTACAGGTTGTGTCTCCTTCTATTCAGTGGATCTTCCTGCCTCCTTCTACATCCCTGGAGATGTAGATGGGGAAGAGAAAAAGTGATCAAGGCTAAGATGCCCTCATCTTCACATTCACATTCCCATGAAGAGTAGGATCCATAGAACAAAAACAGCACTATTAAGCAGACAAAACTCAAATACTCCTTGATGTGTATTGATAATGTGTAATAAAATTAAATATTAAGCTTGAAGGAAAATAATAGCAAAAGGTTTCCAACCTAGATAGAGAAATCACTATTTGTTCTGTTTCACCATAAAATCTCCCAGAATTTCAAAGCCATGATGTGTCCTAAAAAGATATAAAGCTTTTGTTCTGTGTTTCAACATAAAAAAACATTCTAAAGTGGGTAGCAACTTTCTGAAAACCTTTTTTTTTTTTTTAATATGAATCTCTTTTCAATACACCAAACTCTATTTTTCTGTAAAGGGCACAAAAGTTCTGTTCTACAATTTATCACTCATGAGCGCTACATGTTCAAACAAACCTTTGAGCTGCTCAGTTTACTTGCCCAAGAATATGTCCATATGTCCACTTCAGGGTTGTAATTAGGGCAAAATAGATAATATTGTTTGTTCCCACAATGTATTTTTCTGCTTTATAGCCGACTACATATTCAGACATTTAAAAAAATAAACCCACCAAACCCATTAATTATACCTTCATTACCTTTAGCTCTTTTTATGCATTATTTATGATACTAACACTAAAAGATGGTTTTCTTGACTTCCTAATATATCCTGATGCTTTTGTTGAAAACAAATGCTGTTAGGCAACATTCCAAAGAAGTTTTAGCTTTAAAGTTGTAAGTTTGAATTAAAAAAAAATTAATTAGGGACAACAGTAGTAGAATTTGAACTATGAAAAACCTCAGTTCCTTCAAAACTGTGTCCCCTGCACATGGAAAACAGCAAGCAATGTATGTTTTTACTCATAAGTTCTTTATTCAGAAGCATGTTGCCTTCAGGTTATCTATGAGGAAGGTTCTTTCATACATTTGTCTTTCAACAGACAATTTGTGTTTTATTCAGTTTCTTTCTAACCAGATTCATAGTCTCTGCTCACAAAATCATCTAATTCCAACAGTAAATAAACAGACTGAGAAGAATTCTGTGACCTTGAGTGTAGGGTTAGATGGTGAATTCTGCAGCCATCTTACATCCTTGGATGAGAGGAACTTCACAAAGAATGTTGAGAATTTCCAGTAAATTCTGCAGTGCAGAAGGGACAAAGACAGACCATGTTCAATTCTAGATGCATTCACAGCTATCTGTGTGGCAAAAGAGGCATCTTTTTTCTGAAAATGTGATATATGTGATTTTCCAATCTTTTGGAAAAAGGTTATGAATTCACTCACAGAATGCAAGAATTAGGTATACTTTCCCTTTCTAGTATCTTCAGTTTCTTTCCCTGTTTTCTGTGTTACCGGGTATGTAGTTTTGACAGAATGTGAGAGTCTCTTAATTCTCTATGGTTTTTAAATTGAGGAATGCATAAAAAAAAAAAAGTTCTAATAACTTATCTATACAGATATAATCTTGAAAAAATTGTAAAATTACAGGTGGTGGACTACGACCAATATTTAGATGGTACTGGAATGTAAAATTACTTTTACTATCTCTTTTGCTTTTTTTCTTCCCCCTTTCCTCTTCCCACTTTTCATTCCCTTCCCTCCTTTTCCATTTTCTTCCTTTCCCAGAATTTCAAAAAGTGCTTAATAAAAATAA
Organism: Luscinia megarhynchos; assembly: GCA_034336665.1. NCBI lineage: Eukaryota > Metazoa > Chordata > Aves > Passeriformes > Muscicapidae > Luscinia > Luscinia megarhynchos. The sequence goes on along the minus strand of CM067566.1, from coordinate 34,021,208 downwards.
AGACTGGTTTAAAGTGTTTCCCCCTTCCTAAAAATTAGCATTAGCTAAAGAAAATTGTTTGTGTAGATCTAGCAAAATTTAGCACTTTCAGATAGAGCACAAATACAGCTGCCTGCCCCCTACCTTCTTCCTGGTTTATGACAATTTAAAACGTACCTGAGGTTCTTAATGTCTGGAAACTGGATTTCTTTTTCCTTATATATTCTCCAGCACCTTACTTTTGGCATCAGTCAGGTACCTTTATATCAATACAGTGCCATTCAGTGTTGTGATTTAATGATTTCTTTAAACATTAAAACTGTTTACTGCAATTGAACTGAATATTGCTTTTCATTTGCCTTGAAACATATTTACATCCAAAGGTATCCAACAAACTAAGCCAGACTTTGCTGCATTAGTAAAAAAAAAAGTATTGTACAAGCCAGTTTTTAATTAAAATAAACCAACATTTCAATAGCTATTACTGCAAAAGGACATAAAAAAAACCAAACAAAAAAAATTGGAACTATCACTTAATTGTAATGACTGGAAAATTATTAGAGTTTTATAGTACAGAAGGAAACACCAATAACTTATTTGCAGCAATGTGTTTGTGGAATCCCAGAGCAATTCTATTTTATTGTACACAAACCGAACCTAATCTTCATTCATTTGTCCATTTAAAAAAACTCGACATGCTGATATTTCAACATATGGATTATTTGTTAAAAGGCCAACTGTCTGTGTTTCCATGGAAATTTTTATACAGCTTTATCACAGGGCATTCTCAAAATCTGAGCTGGGTTATTTGTCATTTCCTTATATATGACTTATAGCTCACATTATGTTGGCTTCAGCTTTAATTTTAACATTGTTTTGCTGAGCCCACTCTGCCAACGAGTATTAGACATTAAACATTATAAATTTTAACCACTTTTGCAAACAGGAATTAAAATGGCAAACTCACAGTACACTGGGGATAAACTATTTCTGCTACAGTTATCTGCTGTTGTACATTTTCCCTTGCATTCTACATCCTAACAGGAAACTAAACTATACATTCTTATTATCCTGTTCCTCTGCCCACAATGTACACTACAGTGGGAGGTGTGGGTGTCCAGTGACACTGAAAATCAGGCAATTAGTGTCTCTGTTTTGGTACTGAGGTCTGATTAGCCTCTGCCTTGTGAATAACCCCTATGACTTGTGAGAATTCTTTTCTTGCAGTTTATTGCTGTAGTTAAATTCCTAGTTTCAGCTGGGGAGCAGTTTGAAGCTGCTGTTTTCTTTTTCCAGTAGATGAGTTGATATTTTAAATAAGCCCTCCATGTATTATTAATAGTAGATCATATTATAAAAGGAACACAAACCCTGAGAAATACATGGGGTTTTTCCTGCTCTCTCTAGAGTAAGTAAAAGGGCAACTCTTAAAGTGAAGTGAGAAAGGAGCAGTAGCTGCCAACAGAACTTGGGTTTGACCCAGGAATAAGGAAGAGGAAAAGAAGGAGAGGGAAAAGGAGAAGGAGCAGCTCTAATGTGCTTTAGGAAAAAGGACAAGGGAGTGCAACTGACTACAGTGAGCCTGGACCACAGACTGACTTTTCCAATAGCTCATTGTCCAGGCAGATCTTACAGATGAGCATGGGCTTTTTCTGTTTAATACTACCTGATTGGTTCTACAGATTTCTAGAAGAGCTAAATAAAATGATAAAAACTTTCTGTGTAGACTTACTAAATTATTTTCTATCTTTCATAGGAGTACAAAACAGCAAATAGACATTTTACACTAAAGCAATGCATCTCTTGTAAGCCTCTATTTCTATACAACCATTTCTCACTGTTTATTGTGGAATGCTGGCGCAGATTTTGATGCCTACATGCAGTTTTACTTGCTCTCCTCTTTTCTGACAAAGCCTTACAACCATACTGGCAGCATTTGTTTTTGCTGGTATTCTAATTTTTCTTACAGCTACAAGAGAAAAAAATGACATCACTGTTCTACGACATGGAGCAGCTGTCAGGTGAATAACAAACGTGTGCTGTGTTCATGGCTTTCATGCAGAGAGGGTTCAGCCCTGCTTACATCCCCACCTTGACTTCACCTGTGCTAAATCACCTGCTGAGAGTATTATTTTTATAAGCCATAAGCACAAGCCTAATTTGTACAGTAATTCTGCAGAATGGATTTTCTTTGTCATAGCACTGTATCTCATCTGTTAAGAAGGATGGCACCTTAGTTACTGCTGTAGTCCTCTTCTTTGTCTTAGTGTGCTCCTGCTGAAGTCTGCAGAAACACTCCTATTTCCTTTAGTGGGAGGAGAGTTTTGTCAGCACTTTGTGAAAACCATATGCTGAGTGCACAACTAGCCATTAGCTTTAATCTGAAAGTATAAATTTTGTTCAAAAAAATTTCTAACTGTAGCAACATCCATTAAAGTACTGCATATAGTGCACACAGTTTCCATAAGCAGCACATAACTTTTTTTATTTTCTGGAACTACATTAAAAGGAACAATGGGTGACTCTCCAGGAAGCAGTCTGAACCTTAGTTATAAAATGGATATGACTTTTTATAATTCATGAGCAGTTTCTGAATATAAGTAAGAAAACTAAAATTCCAGAGGTACAACATTTGACAGAAATCAAGAGATCTCATTCTATCATGGTCTTAAACACTAAAGATCAAAACTCTTGTCTCTGGATCACCACATTTCAGATAGCAAAGTTCTGTTTTCTTGACATTTCTGATGTTTTTAACAGTAAATAAAGAACCTCTCTTAAATTTGGAAAAATTTTTTTCTTTTGGTGTTCACTGTCACAATCTAATACCAGTCTTTACAGCAACAACACCTCAAAAAAAATTAGAATGTTACAGTAGACTGTGTGTTTTTGTAGCATAAATTTCTCTCTTAAATTCAAGATTACCTTATTGCCATGGTGCACTGAAACCTACATGGAAAATAATTTCATTAACTACAAGCTACAGTTCTCCACTTCCACTGCTGTTAAATCCATCAACAGAAAAAAAATCTTGTTGAAGATCCCCAAATACCTTGAGGATGAAAATCCATGATCCTACATATACACATTCCAAGATACAATTTGTCATATCCAGTTAATTACAAGCTTTTCTAGAAGTTAAATGGACAAATGCTATCGAACACGAGGTACCACAATAAAAAAACCAAAATCAATAAACAATAGACACACCCAGTCACAGCTGGAAGAACATCTTTCACAAGTAATACTTTAAACTTGACTTCTCAGTCCAGGATGTCTAAAGGAATATCTACAGAATAAATTCAAAAGACAAGCCTGGGAACTAAATTCCATCACTCACTGGAAATCCATGTTATAAGTTTTTCCCAGGGGAGTGGAAATCTCTCCAGATGGCACTAGAAATTTTATTGCTTATTCCTACTAGTCTACTAGTGCTTTATTTTCACATTCATTCTGATTAGCAAGTTCACATGTAATTTAGATCTTTTGTTCTTGAAGTCTATTTATAAGATTTTTCTTCTGTGTAGAAGTTTGGTATTTCTATTCCAAATATCAACCACTGGCAGGCAATGAAATATTCCAGGTTTTCATCATGTATATTGGTCCTGGAATAAAATATATTCTCTCTTTATATAAGTTTTGCTAGGAAGTTCAGCAGACTTATCAATTTCAGATTCAAATTGAGCAACAATAATCACTGATCACATATTTGGCTGAAATCCAGTTTGGATAATGCCTCTTTTAGGACTTCTAGAAGCAAACAGCAAGTACCTGATTCTTCCTGACAGGTCTAAATTGTGTTCTGTTCAAAAATGTTGGATAATTTTTCTTTAATTTTTTAATTAAAAATCTTTCTGTTGTCATTTTTGTCTTTCTCTTTTGTGGGGTGAAGATATAAAATATACTCCTCAAAACGCTTGACTAAATTTAGAGACCTGGTGTCTCCAGCAAGATTGAACGATACTGTTACTCAACAGAAAAGACAGAAGAGAGGGATTTTTCCCTGTTTAGGTTTGCACTCAGCTCTCCCTTCTGTTTCTGTGAGTTTGACACAAAGACTGCTCAGTCCACTTTTCTGAGTCATAGGGATACTCATGCCTTACATTCCTGCTTGCAACACTTCCAGTGTTTACTTCTTGTCTTCTCTGGGATGTTTCTTAGGCATGGACACTGTGAGTTATGTAACCCCAGCAGTCTGAATTATTGGCACATTCTAACTGATCCTTGGGACACATTTTGACAGATTTCCAGATCCAGGTCTAAAACCAGGTTTTAATGGGTGTTTGAAAGGAATAGTGCATAATATAAGCTTTAACATAAACAGTAACATTTAAATCTTCATTTTTTACTTTTTGTTATAAGAAATTTTGTAACTGCAACATTGTCTTGTTGCATCTTTTACTTAATTCTTGTTCCTGGGTTGGGACCTCGTTTATTTTCAGTTATGCAAAAATCTCCTCCTGCATTTTTTATTGTACATATTCTGAATGACTCCTGATTTCATTTTTTTGGTCTTGGAGAGTCCTCATCTCCATCACTAGGAAAGCCTTTCTGTATTTTCCTTGTTTTCTTCCCAAACCATTCTCTGTGTCTTTTTATCCCTTCTCTAATGCCCTTTTCCTAATAATTACATAAGTAATTTTACATGATTCTCTCTTACTTTACAGCAGGCATGGAGAAAACTTCATCCTTCAGCAATTAAATTCTCTTATTATATTCTCTCAACTGCAGAAAAAGAAATCTTGAATCATTCTATTACATATAAGAAATTTTTATTAGGTGGACATTAACATGAAAAAACATGTTTCATAAAAATAATTTCATAACATGAAACTGAAATCTCTGAAATCCAAAAGCAGGTTCCACAAACATTGTCAGCATCTTGAAACACAGACAAGACAATGATTCAGTAGGGCAAGATAGGAAAAGGAGGGAAGAAACACCAGCTTAGTGATGTTCCCCTAAACTTTTCTTTGAAGCTCATTGAGTACATTTATAACTAAACTGGTTTTGGAATATTAATACAAGAGTCCAATACTCATCAAGCAGGGTGAAAGCCACACCTTCATATGACTTTGTCATCTTTAAGTAAATAACAATAACAATAGCAATAGCAATACCAATAATAATAGTAATAATAATAATAATAATAATAATAATAATAATAATAATACTATCTTGTGGTTACAACACAAATAACAATGGGTTCAGGTAATAAATAAACATCTCCCACAGATCAATGTCATTGGGGTACGATTTTGTACTTCAACATTTGTGACTGCCAGTGCTCTTTGCAATTGCAGTCCTGGTATTTACCTTCTGAAACAGGCAAAGGAACAAATTCAGTCAAATACCAACTATCCTTTCCTTTACTCTTCTAAAAAGTCCCAAATATCCCAAACATTGTACAGTTCCTGGTTTCCCCTTGGGTGCTTGAGTAAGGAGAAGATATGAAGATTTACTGTCTGCATTTTTTACAGATAGTATCTCATCCCTGCTACTTCCAATATCTAGAAATACATACCCTGTTTCATGTAGTGCCTTTCAAAATTTAACCAGAGAATTAGGTGTAGCATATGACAGATGTACATGTAAAAGATACTCAACAGATAATTGCTCTTTTCAATATTTTATCTCGTTTTTTGATAATGCAAATAATTGAGTCAGCTAAAACAAATTACATGCCTTTCTCTAAGGCAGATAATGTTGAGATATCTGAGTCCACTCTACATGGTTGTAACTTTGTGGCATTTTGTATGTGTGATTTAAGAAATGTTTTATTCTGCAGAAGAAATCAAGCTTTCAAGCATTAGTTTTTCAAATTTAATAGAGGTCTAACTAAGGAAAGAATTTCATCCTGTATGTTCAAGAGCGATTATGCTTAGGAGGGTTAGGTGGAACTGCAAATATTCAGATGATTTATTATCATTTCCCCAAAATAAGGAAAGAAATGGAATATGAGGAATGTTATCTCCATCTCATGCGCTAAGGAGCAGGCCCATACGATACACAGAAGCTTTATTAAAAATTCATTAGACTGTAAAGTCTCTCATTTTGTAATCAGAATTAAGTAGTTTTCTAATGTCATTAGCTGGAAGTCAATTTAAACCACTATCAGCAGTTGCAACACACTCCAAAATGCTAAATTGAATACAACAAATGTTTTCCACTTATTTTTTATTAGAAATATTAGAATTTCATATTATGAATCAAACCCACATGGCAGTGATATCTCCAAGAAATAAATTTTCCCTGACTTTATTTACTAGTCACATTTATATTGGTCAAAGAAGGCGAAGGAGTTTCAGAAACAGAAATCCAGTGTCATGTTTAATTTCTGAGCCAATAGAATATTGATGCTTAGAAAAGCTCAAAAGTTGTGCAGTTTTCTCCTATAGGATAGCCAGGTCCCTTGATAGTAGCAACCAAGTGCAGTGAGCTACAGCAAAGGGATCCTAGAATAAAGAAATAGTAACTTTCAAAAAAGAAAAAACACAAAAACTTTTCAATACAAAAGTATTGTATTAGTTAGAAAAAGAGTTATCACTGGTAGAAGCCATGGCTTTTCATATAACTACTTGTCTTTGATTTGCATCTACACTAAGGCAGTAGCTGTGATGTTAAATGGATTTTTTATGTAGGCAAATATAACTTTTCTTTTTTCTTAAAAACATGCTTATACCTAAGCATTCCTAAATTTACAAAACACATAAGGAAAAATGATTTTGCAATATAATTATTTTAGTTTGAAAAAAATTATGTTCTTCTAAATTAGTTTTTTTTTAAAAGGATGTAATTTTCTGGGAAGAAGAAAATGGATACTTCCCTTTAAAGAAATTAATCTTTCTTAGGGAACACATACAAGTTATCAAACAAATTACTATCAATTTTTAAAAGTCCTTTAGCTGATTGTGCATACATCTCAGTGGCATTAAATGAGCTCATATGTCAGGTATAACCTCTTGGCTTCTCATATGGCATACGCAGTTATTCATGTTTTCAAAAGAAATATCCCTCTAACATACACTATATTTCAAGAAAATCAAAATATATAAGAGATTATATATTTTAGAAACATTAATTCAGCATTAGAAATGCCTGCCCCACCTTGAGTTCTTGGCTGGCCAATTATTTTAAAAAAATTTATTTAGATTCTCTTATAAAATGTATATTGCCTTATTTCATACTTTGGCTTTGACATTTACTCTAAAATAGTTTCCTGTAGCCATAGTCTCTACTCTGTGTTGTTGATGGTCCTTACAAAGTGATGAATTATTCCATTTAAAAAGTATTCAGTCTTTTGTACCTGAAAGGTAGTGAAGCTACTGATGGATTTTGCATACTGCATTTTCTTGCATTTCAGAGACAAAAAAATCAAAAAAATCTGAAAACATCCTTTTCAAGCTGGATGTGGATCAGTCTGTTTTGGAGAATTTTTTTTTTTTTTATTTTTCAGGTAAACAACAGATAGTATGTATGCTTTCATTTGATTTCAGCTAAAGCAGTATTTCTCTTGAACACTAGCAATGAAATGTCATAGAGAACCTGGCACCAGATGTAATATTTGCTAATATTTTATAACAAATATTTAAAATGTGTGTAATCAAGGAGACCTTTTCATGAAAGGGCTCATATCTAACCTAGTCATCTGTTGTAATAGGTTTGCAAAAGAATTTACCATACAAACTGGATTTGGAGGGTCTGCTGGTGCATGCAATAAAATGTTTGGGAAGTGTGTATATAAGGAAGAGGAAAGGGCAGACAAAGAGAGGCACGTTTACTGCTGCCACCCTGTGCTGCCACCAGTCTGTTTTCTGTTGTGCCCAGGACAAGAGCAAATCCTCAGGTGAACCCTGCTTGTCCTGGATCAGCATGGATATTCACTGCCAGTTTTTCAACAGGTGGCAGAGTTGCTAAAGTTATGCTAGATACCCTAGATAGTCTATGGCTTTTCTGAGGAAGCAACACCTTTTCCCTCTCCCTAGATAAAAATTGTCACCTCAAAGCCCAGGTTTGGGAGGCTATGAGCTTTAATGCCACATCTTCTGCCTTGTTCCCATATAATTCTTTACACCAACATACACTGCTAGGGTCATAAGCCAGCTACAGAGATTAAAACCTGTTAAGAAAAATCACTCATTTCAGTCTTGAATCAAAAAGCACATTGGACAGATCATCTAGAAGAATTTCATCCCATCTGTAACTCGCTTTGGTGTGGTGACAGATTTCAGTAAAGACCTGAGTGTGGCTAGTCAATACCTCTTCATGCGAGTTCCACTCCCATGTGTATTTTCTGTTTGTGTAAAAGTCTTGTTTCTACCCTCTGTCACTGTCATTTGACTTTTAAATTTCATTCTCTAATTTTTTAAATTGAAAAATACCAGACAAGATGCTGACCTCAGACTTCACTGATGGCACTGTATCGAACACTCATTTCACAGATGGGATCTAGAGCAGAATCAATATGCAGAGGTACAATTGTTGTAAAGATGCTAGAGCATAATGCCAACTTTCTATAAACATCTGAAAGGTTTCCATTCTGGGATGCTTCACATGGAGACGAAAAACAGCCTCAGTGACAGATAATGTGCTGTTTTAGAAAATCTGTTCATTATAGGTATACGGCCCCAAACACTCCACCTGTGCTTTCATTTAGGCAAATTTGAATAATTTTAACCTATTTGGACTATTCCATTACTCTTTTTTTATGGGATTATCTCTGCTACTTTTCTTCTAATTTTATGGTTATAGTGTTAATACAATTCAAGGAAACCAACGAGCACAAATTTCTCTTTGCATTTCTTATATTTAGGTTGTATTCCTATGCAGTCCTTTGAGTAAAAAGCTGTAAATTTACTGAGCAAAAACAATAATTATGTTTTTGGTCTTTATAAGTCTTATTTCAAGTAACTAAATCATGACAATATAAATACTTTTTAATATGACTGATGTGGTTTGATGTGGATTGTAAAACAAATGCATCTCAAAGCCTATTAAAGAAGAGAACAGCCTATTCTTGTTCCCTCTTGATGGGATTATCCAGCCATAAAAGATAAATTTCTGTGGTTTAACATTTCATTCCATTGATTATTACCAGCACAGTGAAGTGGTAAATACAAATGCTAATTTCAACATACTTTCAAAGCAAATTTTTGAAGTTTGATAGGCTCTCATGGTATTTTAAATTAAAATTCAAGGTACTGTAAAATCTATTTTGTTTACAAACAAAAAAAGGCAATACAAATGCATAAGATGCTGAAATGTAAAGCCTATCAAACAACACTAAGAAGAAAAAACTGATGGAAAGAGAATTAATACAGAGATAACACCAACCAAAGCAGTGATCAGGAAGTGTGAAAAGATTACGGGAAGCAAAAATCTCACTAGTGTTGTGGGAAAGAAACTGTCTTTCGCAACAAGCAGCAATAATCATATTCAGATTTAGAATAGCTATGAAGGCTATGGTTTAAGACAGAGAATATAACAGAATATGAACAATTAGTATTTTTTTGTCTTCCATTTTTAGGTGCTAACTTCTTTTCTCACTGTATATTCAATGTTTCCTTGGATTAGAATTTAATCTAGAGATATTTTTCTTTTTCTGAGAGTTAAAATAAGATCATATATTTGTAGAAAAGATGACAAATTTAGAAAGTTCCAAAAACCCTTTATCAGTTGAGGTTTTGAGTTTCTTTTTATTTATATACGATTTTCTGCTTTTCCAATCAGTTTTGTTCTCTCCTTTCCCATTTTTTACCATGGATTTTGTATGTATATGTATGAAAGAAAATAGTTTTATACAGTTTTTTACTATAGTATAATATAGTATATATAGTATATGTATATTACTATATGTAACTTCATACCAAGTGTACAATTTATAAAGCTATTAAAAAGCACAATCTCAACTCATTTTAATTGCATGCATTTATTCAAGGAAATTAACTTTGCATTTTGGAAAATATCCTCAGATGTTGAAAATATCAAATTCAGGAATCTTTTGATTTCTTCCCGGTATCAAAATAAATTAACAAAGGGATGAGCATTCAGCTTCTGTAAAATGTAGTCTTTTGCCATTTTGACAGATATGATGATCAACAACATCAGAGATTGCAAATCACTGTTATCCAACACCCTGTGTTGTAAGTTTTCTTTCCTCCTGCAAATTTTGCTGTAGAGCTGGAGTTATAAACATGTGGAAAAATGGACGATACAGAAGAGCTGTCCTTTGAGAAATGCCTACCATCTTTTGCTCACTTTCACTTTTGTGAGGGTATTTTTGTGTGTCTGTTCCTGGACAGCTGCCTAACTCAGGTTAAAGATTTTTTGTTGGTTTTTTTGCTTTTGTCTTTTTTTGAAGCATATACTTATGGGTCAAAGCAAAGATTTCCTGTACAGGGAAAATTCTAGCACCACTGAACACATGAAGGATATGAAGGAATCTATCTTTTCACAGGAAATCTTCCATCTCATTTTTTTCCCCCATACATCTCACGTCTGCTTTTCCTTACACGATTCCATTAACGTGACAGGTGTCCTCAGCTGCCAGTGAAGTAAGCAGTGTATGAAGAAAGGTTTTGGGAAAAAGGGACTGTAAAGGCACCTTTTGCATCAGTGTGATGCTGGCAGTATCTGGGCTGCATTGGGATCTGCCTGCCCACCCGTTGCTCAGAGGAGAGAATCTACTATGCAAGAATCAGAGGCACACAGCAATAGCCATGAGAGTGAAGGGGTTACACATTCTTTATTCCAGAGGAATACCCAGCAAAGCTCAGAGGATTTCCAGCTGTGTCCTGTCTAGAATTGCAGAGAGTTTAAGCTTAGCAAAGCTCATTTGATTTTGCTCATTGATTTTTTCATGTGTATTTTAGCATAAAAAAGTTCACAAACTCCAGTATTTACAAAATGGGAAAATGAAAAGGTGGTGAAAATAATGACATTGTTCTTGAATCTGAATGAAATCTTACCAGTTTTTCCTTGGCAGGGCACAAATACGTGTGAACAGCAGCCTGTGCACTACTTAAGTGACATTTAGTTTAAGCCCTCAGTGAATTTTACTAATACAGAAACCTAAGGTCAGTCATTCCATTTTCCCCAGGAACCAAAATATATATAAGCAGCTTTTCCTCCTGTTGCCAATGATTTCCACCCCCTGTGACTTCCCATCAGCTGCACTGACAATAACACTGCAAAAATTAAGGAGGAGCTTTAAATAATATGAATTCACCGTGCAATTCTTAAGGGAGAAGGAGTGGCAGGATTCAGAGGCCACTAATGTCAGTCTTGCTGCCAGGGGAAATAATATGGAGCAATAGACCTGTGCTTATGGTGTGTGGAAAGTAAATCTCAACACCTGCTAAGATTTTGAAAGAAGCTTTGAAAAATGCAGAACAAATCACATATCTCCTTTAGATTTGGCCTTTCACCCGTGTGGGGATGCTCAGTCCTAAGTGCAACAGGCAGTTCAAGTGGAAAAATAAGCCCCATAGGTGGCTAACTTCAAGAGTTTGAAGGATTGCAGTTTAAATTATTAATTTAAGAAAAATTGACACGCTGTTAAAAGAGTAGACTAAGACATCTGTATCACTCCAGTCATTATTAAAGATACTGCAGTGATGATGGTACACTGGAATAGATATGCAAACAGAATCAGCCAAGTCTCACTATAAATCAGCCTTTCAATCAGATACAGTCAACATTAGCAGAAGCCAGCATTCTTCATATACTGGATAAACTTATAGCTTTTAATTTCCAGTGGCATGAATCTGGCAGTTGTCACTAGGTGCAAAATGAATGCAAAAATGATTCAAGTAAGTGCCTTTGAAAAGTACAAGATTTTTCCTCTTTCTCTGTATGTATTCCCTGTGACATGAGCTTCACCTTATTCCCTTCAACCTTGTCAGTTTTCATCACTGTTAAATCTCAGCAGAAAATATGTGTTTAACCAAACAAAAACAATTTCTTCAGTTGGAAAAAACCTGTGCTTTTTCCAGGAGGTCTTTGATTTAAAAGAGTTTGCAAACATTTAAAAATAAATTGTGTAATATCCTTTTTGAATAACACTTCAATACTGTGTTACAAACTAGTGTGGAGTTCCAGAAGCACTCACATTAATGCAAAATGAGTTCATCACAATTACTTTTATTACCATAAATACCAAAGGAATTAATAATTATTAGGGTGATATTTTAAAGCATTCTTCATTATCATGTGCATTGTTTGTAAAATTCCAGGATGATGATAATTACTGTAAAGCTTCTCTTTGGGCAAGGCTCTCTTCCCAATGGAATGATAGCCCAAAGCTAAATGCTTCTGAAGTCCCTCTGAAATCCTAAAAATTGAAATTAGAATGCTTTGCACATACATTAGCTTGCTTTCCCTGTAGTGTAAATTTCAACAGTAGGCTTGATGTAAGTAAGAAACCCCAAGAAACAGGCATTCAAGACAAACCTCATTTTTTCCCCAAATCTCTGGATGGTAACTAGCATAGTTCTTCTGAGCATGTTGTTGCTAGATTTGTGATTGGAGAAGAAAGCTCAAGGAGGCCTTAGTGAATTCTATGTAATTCTGTGTTTACTTGTTCAGTAATTTTAAAATAAAGTTGCATAGCAGAGAATCCTTTCAGCTGAAAACCCATTGGAATTTTTAATTTTTCATAAGAATGAGATGTATAATACTATCATGCTTAACCTTCTTTAGAGAACATTTTGAAAGACATAAAAAAAATTCAAATTATATCTCCTCAGTATGTTAATGTTGGCAGCATGGACTGTCTTTAGACCACTTATGTTGTCTTACACATCACCTTTGATTTTAGACATGTGCTGCTTAGGAAAGATAAGGCCAAAATGTCTTATAGACATTACTCCTGATTTTTTCTCCCACTGTGACTTTCAGGTGTACAAGGTACTTGGGTTTTAGCTTTTCCATTTTTCAGATTCTCTGCTGCTTGGAGGGTAACTCTGAAACTTTATGTTAGGTGTTGGTAAGTTCTCTTCACAGGCTAGTTAGAGAAAACAATCCTTTCCCAGCTAGAGAATCAAGGACACCCGTTACCCAAAAACATAAACAATGGGGGGCAAGCCAGGGGGCTGAGACTTCATAGCTGGGGCTGTGGTTGGACAATTGACCCCAACATATAGATGGACCAAAACTCTTAAAAGTGTAAAAACTCGTGATTGGGATTCATCTTGGATTCAACCTGGGTGCAGCCCCAGCCAGGCTCTTGTATTGCCCAGGGTGTATCCTTTTAAGGCCTTTCAATAAATACCTATTTTATTCCTTTTACCTCTGTCAAATCTCTGTTCCAGATCAGCCTTTCTAGGCACCAAAGATAGAAGAGAAAGTGTTATGAGCATGATTTGCCTCAAGATAAACCTACTTCTTTGTACAGTCCAAATCTTTCAGTTTTTAGAACAGGCAATATGCAGAGGAACAGCCTAGAAAAAGAAGCCAGTTGTGACATTTTATTCTGAGTTTCAGTAGATTTACACTTCTTTCCCTTACCTGCCTTATTTCCAGTGCATGAAATGGAGCAGTCAGTGCAGATCCCAGTTCTCATCCTGCCATGGTTTTATTCTCATGTCCTTAATGAGCTGACACTGCTTAAAGCTAATCAAACAAAAAAACAAAAAACAAAAAAGACAATAAATTATCAGGTCCCAGCACATCAGCTCCCTACTCGAATAAATGATGCAACCATTGGACCTCAAAGGCTGGCATAAGGGGATGGGAGGGAATGTGTGGCTGGGGAGAAGTGGGAACTAAGAACTCACTAGATTCCCTTTAACAATTTTCTCAGGATGCAAAAAAATTATGAAAAAGCAAAAGTTATCGAAATTATCAAACCATATCAGTCCATTCCTATGGAAAATCAGACTCTTAAAGTGGGACTTTTTATATAACAGTCTTTGTATGAGGTTTAAAAACCTCAACTCTCAGTTAAGGGGTTGCTTTTTTGTCCTTTAACTTTCACTTTTACATTTTATCTCTAGTAAGAAATAGTTGAAAACCCTAGACTTAAAATTTCCAAAGTGTTTAAGTCATAAATGTTTGAGTCACTGCTGAAAACAAAATTTGCCTTCTAACCTACATACAAGGTTTTAGAAATTCTGTGCTAGATGGTGTGCTAACATTTAACTTGGAGATGAAATTTACTTAGTACAGAGTTCATGCACAAGTATTATAAGCTTAGAGGTAGTTGATAATTTTGTGTGAAAATCAATTTCTGGTAGGAAATATCTTTTAATTTTCCCTAAGGAAGTGCTTTTAATGGTGGTAAGACTGAAATTGATGGGTCCCTGGTTGCTGACCTAGAAGACTGTTTATCAGTTTCAATTTTTACATGAATGGTCCAAGTTCCTGGACCATTTGCTGCTTTCAGCAGGGACAGGCAGACTGAGCATCCGTGGCTCTTTGGCAGTGAGGCTGAAAGGATGAAAGACTCCTATCAATTTTTCTTAACGAAAAAGCAAACCTCACAGGAGTCTTCAATCTGTTACTCAAAACTATGAAAAATTCCTTTTCTTTTTCTCAGGAATATTTCATTTTCCTGGAGAATCGATCATGTTTTTTAAACTTTTGTCTTCCTTTGAGTGAATATATTTAAGCATAGGAATCAGGACTTTCAGCTGCTGATGAAATGCACTTGTGGGCAGATACACAGGCAGGGTGCACTTCCAGCATGCTGTGGTGACAGGCTTGGTGCTACTATGATTTGGCATCTTTGCAGTTAGTACAGATGGGAATAGGATTTTACCCATGATTATGGCTGAGAATGGGCCTTCCTCACTCTCCCCACAGTTAGAGCTGCCTCTGCCCACAGGGAAGGGTATTTCTATAAATCTAAAGCAGCTTTCTTTACAGTGCTTGAGGCCCTGAGCTGTGACAGCACAATTCAACATGCGGTGATTTGCTTTGTGTATTTCTTAAATGTAAACATGAATTCTCTGAGTCCAGAGCTGCTGAGAGGCAACAGTGATATAGGAATCCTTTCCACATTTCGATCTATTGCTGTTATTAGAAATTTTTCAACTTGTTTGGTTTTATTGACCATCTCCCAGAAAGGGGAAAAGGGACCATAGGTGAGGAAAGTAGTGACTGAACGATGCTTGAAATCCTTGGCAAGGCAGAAATAAACCAAGAAGTTTGGAAGAAAGACAAACTATTAGAAATGCACCAGCCAGAGATGCTTAAAAATTCTTTTCAGGAAAAGTAAGGGGAAGAGGTGTAAAGATCTTGATATTGCTGTGATTGGTGCAAGGTAAATTCATGGCATGTTGAGAGTTCACCTTTGATGTATTTTGGCAACTGCCATTATATTAATGCTTCTTGGTAAGTCATAAAGAATTAGGTGGATTGCAAAATGCCTGTTTCTCCAGCTGACATAAATATTGTATTAATTAAATCTATTAAGAACACTGAAATGAGATTTCATTAACTAATATCCCCTATTAGGATAATTATGACTAATTACAGTTATTAGACTAATGGTTTTAATCCTCAAGCACAATGTGTTACAGAAGGTTAAGAGGCATAAGATAAATTGAAAATCAAAAGTGTGATCAAATTCTTTTTTCATATTTTACACAGCTACCATCCTATAACGGTAACTATGACAGCAACAGTTTCACTTTTTTCAGCTCACCTCATGCTGGGAAGGCAGATAATTTTTTATGATTTGCTAGTGATTTTACATTTCCAACAGGAAGTGTCCTGATTTCTAGACTGTAGGTGCTAATCAGTATGAAAAATTAACCTTTTACATGTTCTCATTGAAGAACACTGCATAATTTTATTAAAGTTTTCTGCAGAGAAGGGTATCATCTTAAAAAGGCAAAATTCCATTCATCAAATGTAGTTTTTATGTAGCTGCACAGAATTATTCTTTTGTATGTATTTGCTGATGTCTTCTGTAGAGAGGTATGTACCATTTGAAAGCTTATGTTAGTAACTCAATATCCACTAGCACATGGGTAAAAAATGTGCAATACATGGCCCTTGAGTCCTTCTGTGGAGGAAAGCCAAAATCATTCCAGAAAATAACAAAAATCTGTGTTGCATAACAGAGACTTTTTCGTCCTTTGGGGCTAGACAAATGGGTTAAGATTCTTAGAGTTTGAACAACGAAATTCAGCAAGATTTTACATGAAATAAATGTGTCACATAACTAGAGCATGATTGGGATTACCAGTTGCCTTTTAAGAAAACACACACACAAAAATCAGCAGAGCTGTACTCAGCTGTTGAATGGATAGCCATAAGGGACTATCTGTATTCAGAAAATTTAGCAATTTTTGATCTTGGGTAGATAGAAATGACCTAGTACCAGGGCAAAAGAAAGAGACTCCAAACCATATCCAACCCAGGGAAACTCAGAGTTTACCTAAAGTTAGAAATTTGCATGTAAAACTTTAGTACTATATCTCTTAGACAGCAGGCATCAGAGAGAAATCCAAACCAGGATATGTAAAATGTGTAGGAGAAGACACACTTTGAGGTAAGTACTGTAAAGGGTGATTCATCTGCTTTTGTGCCCATGCAGAACAGCAGAAGGGGGCAGCAGATAGGAATATCTGCCTACAGTGCCTCTGGAACTGGGCTAGTGTATCTTGTAGAAGATAATATGACTGTTAAAATGCTATAGCATTTCCATGTCAAAGAGAGCATTATCATTTCAACTACTGTTTCTGAAGAATTCAACATAACAGTCTGAAGATTGGGAATATAGTAAGACTACTAGTTTGAACAATATCTTAACTATAAGGTCATATGTACTTTTAAGTTATCAGTGACATTTTAGAGATTAAAATGGTTTTATTTTTATAACATTTTTTCTTGTTGCAAGATAAAGTCTTTATAATCTGCTCATGCTAAAAATACAGTGGAAAATATTTCAGTTATTTGAGTGAAAGAGCTAGTTTCTTATAATAATTGACCTTGATTCTCCAGAGGTTGGCTCTGGCAAATCTTTATTGATCTCTCTGTACAGTTGATTCAATAAACTTAGATCTCCATTTGTTTGTTTGCTTGTCTTTTATATTGTAACATATATAAAATGTCTTATTTTACCTTGTTATCTCCTAAATGCAGCTTTTATAATTGTACAGATTATTTCTTTCAGTGGATTCTGTGTTAATGCTCCAGTTCTACCTGAGTTTTCATGTCTCATTCCTGTGTAATTTCCTAATATGCAGTATGTGTTTCTTTTATCATAACAACTATACACACTTGCCAAATCCTCTGCTTGGAGGCCTGGAAGGGAAATTGCATATGCTACTAATCAGGAATTGACATGCTCTTTCATGGCTGGTTTCCTTTAAGGCACAGCTATTAGAGTTCAGAGTTTTAGTATCACTAGGTAATAAAGTAGAGTTTCTGCCTCAGATAAATAGCACAGAGGCAGGGAGCTCAGAAGGTGACATGCTGAATCAGACTAATGGTCAGACATGGTGGTGCTGTGATGCTGAAGAATTCAGGACTAGATATGAGATCCCTGTAGTGAAAGGGACTTCTCTTCCTAACCCCAGGCAATCACTGTTAGGACTTTGTGTTGTAAAGCATGAAGAGTGGCATCATAAGCATGTTTTTTAATCCTTGGCAAGGCAATTTTGATTCCTATTGTTTGGAATTCCTATTTTTGTTTCTTTCCTGAACCCTGATGTTTTATGTCTCAACTGTATTTCATGACAGCTATTTAGTATTAATGAGGTGCTTAAAAAAATTGCACAAGCACAAAACTAAGAATGTTCAAAACTAGAAGTTAAGAAATATCACTAAGAAGTTGTTCATGCTATGAACACTTTCTGCTCCTTCCTATTATGCATTCTAACAGTTTATGCTCAATAATGTTATAACTTAACAGGTAACTAACCACCACTCAGGTGCTTGTTCCATCCTCTCACTCAGTGGCATTGGGAAGAAATTTTTAGTTTGAGATAAAGATGCTTTAATAAGACAGAAACAAAAGGAAAAATAATAATGATGAAAAGATTATAACAATTATAATAATAATAATAATGGCTAGACTATAGAAAACATTGTTGCACATGGTAATTGCTCAGTATTTGCCACCAATGCACAGACAGTTCTCAAACAGTGGTCCATGACCAGCTTTTCCCATTGTTTATACACTGAGCTTGACACTACATAGTGTGGAATAACCCTTTGGCCAGTTGGGATCATCTGTCCTGCTTTTCTCTCTTCCCAACTCCCGTGCCTTTGAAGCTGCTTGGTGATCGGATGGTGTTTGAAAGTCTTTGATCTAGTGCAAACACTGCTTAACAACAACTAGAACATTAGTGTGTTATTGACATTATTCATATTCTAACTCCAAAACACAGCACTATACCAGCCAACAGGAAGAAAATTAATTCCCTCCCAGCCAAAAATAGGGCAATACCCACTCCTTATTCTATACTATTTTTATCATGCTCAGGTCTCACATTTTTCAAAACGCCCTTTCCTGTCTTCTGTAGTCTATAAATCTATGGGCCATTCTTGAAAATATCCATTGTTTTTGATTTATAAAATGACTTTGAGTTCCACATGTCACTGTAGTTTTTTGAGGCAGGAGAAGTGGACTGGTGTGTTCAATTGTTGTTTAATGATGCCAGTTCAGGTTGGGTGAGGCTACTAACCAGGCAGCTTTTGCTGTATGTCTATCCTAATGTTTGACCATGCCAGCACAAGCACACATTGCTGTCAGAATAGTCTTTAACTGACCATTGTAACACTTACTTTACCCAGAGGCTGGTGCAGGATAAGCTCTGTGCTAGACCCACTCAGTGCCCAGATGTATAACCACTTTGGCCCAGGTGTCTATGAGGTTGTTTCAGAAATGAATCCTGTTGTATGTCTCATGTTTCCATAAGAGCTCCTTTTCAAAGGCCAGGATTGTATTCCAGCAGTGGCATTGGGCGTGGGGTGTGTTTCCAGCCATCTGGTGTTTGCTTCCACCACTGTAAGCATGCTTGCCTAGGCAGGTTTGTGGGAGTGTGATATAACCAACCTGCCAGGCCTCCCCATTTATATTTCAGCCATCCTCCTCCATACCAGAGAGGCTTTTGGTGCTTGGCATGCCCGATTGCAGAGCATGTTTCACCTTTGTGGATAACCCGTGCAATAACCTCCATGGTTGGATCCACACCTTGATCATGAGCCCATCTCATGTTGCATCTCTTCCTTGATGGCCTGAGGTGTCATGGGGCCCTCCAATTAATCTTTATGTTGCCAGCCCAGATTCATCTGTGTTAGTTCAATTCTAGTAGCCTGATCCATTGTTGGTCATGCTCTTCAGTGCCCCCACTCTTGTGATATACTTTTAAAATCAGTTTCTACCTGAGCAGCAATATGCAGTCCATGGTATAGTGGGGCCTCTTTAAAAAGCATCATCTCCTCCTCAGTTTATACTTCAAAATCTTTGCCTTTTGGCCAGTCTATGACCATTTCCAAAATTCCTGGGTGACTAGGTTTTCCTATTGGAGTCTGTTGTGTGATCAGTGTGGCATACTTCATGTAGCATAAGTTGCAAAATGTGTAGAAGAAATCATCCCTTTGAACAGAAACCACTCCAGTGTCAAGAGAAGCCTGTGTTTCAGGACTATTAAATTCTAAAGCAGCTCAAGTCCCTCATCAAGCCCCTTCATACACTGACAATTTTTCTTTTTCAGTTGAAGCATAGTTGGCCTTGGATCTGTTGTATTCCCAGCTTCAATACTCTAAAGTACAAGCTCAAGTTCTCCCTGGTGTCTTCTGCCAGAGATTCCAGGTAGGGCCATTCTCCGTGTAAAGCTCATTTTTAATATCTTGTACTGCCTGGACTAGCTGAATAGTTACTGCACGAAATGTTTCCTGACTAATTTTTAAAAAGTCTTGTCATTATTGAAAACCTCATTTTAAATTGATCTTCTTCCAGGTCACTTGTCAGGGAGGTCTTACAGCCAGTCTGTGGTTTGAAAAGTCCATTTTCTGTAACCCCCTAATACCTAAGAAAGCTTGTATTTTATTTTGACAATTGGTAGAGAGACAGCTGTTGTTTTGTTGATTGCACCCATTGAGATCTGATTACATCCATATCACCATTTATTCCTAAAAGTGTGACTTTCTGTACAGGTCCTTTGTTTTATAGCAAAATGAATGTTGAGGATTCTGACTATTTTTTCCTTTTTTCTTTCTTCTAAAACTTATTCTGCTCTGTTTCCCCATATGATGATATCATCAATGTCTTGCAGGTGTTTTGCTTTGCTGTGCTCCAGTGCAGTCTGAATCAGTCCATAACAAATAGTACAGCTGTGTTTGTAATCCAAAGAAGAACTGCACTCTACAAACTACAAGCTTCATAGCCTGAGGAAAGATTAAAAGGTTTTATTTTTTAAAAAGCACACAAACTATGTGGTGGGATCAAATTCTCCCACAAAAATTGTATCTTCTGTATTTTAAGGTTTCAAGCATATTAGCTTACAAAGAAGGCATGAGAGTTCAGCAGTCTTTACCATGTTCCTCTACTAACAACTTGTACATCTTTTTCAAATTAACTTACCTTGTAATGGAGTGAACATCTATGGTTAGCAGGTAACAGCATCATCTCTTGTAAAGATAGATGTCCAATAGAGACTGAGGAGTTTGGTTTAGTTTTTTGGTTTTTGTTTTAGTTTTGGGTTTTGTTTTGGTTTGGGTTTTGGGGATTTTGCATGTTTGTTTTGGTGGGGGTTTGTTGGGTTATTTTTTTTCCCTAGCAATTTGGTATTTTCATTCATACCAATTTTACTATTCAGTTCTGACCAGTTATTGTGATTTCAATCCTCACTTTGTTTTGACATCAGCGTCTTAATTTTTTTTTATTCTTCTCAATTTTGACAGTGTCTCATCTTCATTACTAGCCAAGAATACCTTTAGAGTAGGTGTATATCTGCCAAGTCTGGTAAAGAGGGTTGAAAAGACCGCATCTGCTTTTTCTGTAGAATTTGGGAAGAAAAACTTGCCTTCTTACTCCCTGGCAATCTAGTTTAAAATTGACTTCTTAATTGAAAGTTGATCAAGAAAAAGTGCAGAGAGAACTTCTCAAGCTCAGATCTTTCCTGCCATGTTTTCAATATGCCAAAAATCCATTTTTATTGCTGACCACAAAAGGAATCTGAATGTGACCAGATGCTTCTCTTCAAGTTAATCATCAGTGAATGTGTCTCTGCATGAGCATTTTATTTGAGATCAAAGGTGCAGTTTTTACATAGACCTCTCAATAGCCTCAATTTTCTGGATTTTTTTTGGCTTTCTTCACAAACTGGTAACAAAGTATAAAAAATATGTTTGTTCCAGATTAAACTAAACTAGCAAATATGGTCTGGGTATCCAGTATCTAATTTTCTTTAAGTCATAACAGGCATTCTGTTCCCAAGTCAGAGCAGAGCAGAGCAGAACTGAGGATGGTCTGAAAGCCCTCCTGAAACATATGTAATATAATTGCCAATCCTCAGCACCAAGTGGTCTGTTGTTGTCCTGTGCTCCTTGTTAATCTAAGCAGAACTAATTCCAGATTGTCTGTTTGCTGAAGTCAAAATCTGTGGCCCAGCTGCAGCTCACTGAGCTGGCATTCCTCAGCCCATGGCTTAGTGTGCTGTGGAGGAACAGGGAATATTTTCAGCCCTTCTCTGGGATATTAAGAACTAAAGTTCTGAGCTCCTTAACAACATCTGGCACCAGAGAAGCTGTGTGTTTCTCTTAGCAACCTAACTTTGGATTTTTATGGCAGAGTGGGTGTGACTAAGAGCCACCCATCATCTAAAGCTGTAGGAAGCAGCAACATGAAATGGGAGGAAACCAGGAACCTGGGATCCATTCTAAATTTCGACTCAAAAGCTTGCTTCCGTGACATTAGTTTAAATCAGATGCTAAGAAATGATGCATACAAAGTTGTTTCTTTCTGACTAGGTCTTTCCCTTTATATCAGTGTAATTATTTTCCTGCTCTCTCTGTAAGCTTTCAACATTTGCACTTCAGATTGCCTCTGAAGCAACTTAATTTATGTTTTATCTAACATCATTTTATTTTCACCCCTCTACTTCACCAAGACTAGGTTTCAGTGTCTTCCTGGCTTGAATGATTACTTCGATTTGTTGGTTAATCTTGCTATTTTTATTTTCCTTTCTGCTCCATTTTTAACACGCAACTATTTAAAATGCTAAATCTGATCATAATTTATCATCTGCAGTACACATATATTCCACTGCTTTTACTGGCTGGAGCAGACAGACTCAACTCCCTGACTCTACAGTCTTGTTGGTTACACTGTAGAGACTAGTAGGAAACAGGGCTAAAGACACTGTAGAAAAAAAAATCTTACATCCTTTTTCTATCTAGAAAACCAATATGATATCAAGTAGTAATAATGAGGAATCTATTGCACTTTTAGATCTTATTCCAAGCAGATCTGCTGTTGGATAAGAAACATTTGGGCATTTACTAGAACAGAACTTTATTCAGTAAAAATTGATGGTAATTTTAGCTGAGATTTTTATTTATTTTTATTCCTTAGACTTTTGTGAAAGAGGAAAATACAGTATCCAAGTTTATTGAATGCCATTCTCAAACCCCCATATTTTTAAAATTAAAAAAAAATTCTCAATCTCAGTGAAAATCAAGGTCCAAGTTAAGTAAGTGAACTAACTGTTCTCTTGTTAACTACCTTGGAGAGCTTGCCCTTGTCTTTTGATAAATTTTAAATGGCTATTTGATTTTACATTTCCCCTCCATCACAAAATACAAAAATTTTTCTACATTTATAAGCAGAAAAATGCTTGAAGCAATATTTGAATATAATTTTAATTCATTTCAATTTGTTTTGGTAAACTTTCAGAACTGGGCTGGGATTCTGGACCTTTATATGGTATTGATCTACTAGGACAAAGTGATTTCTGAATCCAGCAGCAGCCCATTTTAGGCTTCAAGTAAATAATTTCTTGCTCTAGTGGCATTCAGAATGTCTGAAGAATGATACTCTCATATTTCCATTTATGTAAATCTGTAGATGTTAATTTATTTGGTGGCTCACATTTCTAACAGAGCTATTGAAAGCTGTGGGTGTTATTTTTAACTTCAGTGGCTTCATCCATAATACTGTTCATTAAGAATTCTAGCTGCCTGAGAGCACCCACAAATCAACTAATTTGGCTGCTCAAACTTCAGCCCTTCAGACACATATGTAATTATTTTCTTGCACATGAAACTATACCACTTATTTTCATAGGACCATTTAAGGTGTTTCAAGGCAGGGGCCTACGAAGACACTAAGGAGTTCTAGAAATACTATCTAGAAGGAAGTTTTCTTCCAAAGTATGAATGACATAATTCAAAGATTTTGCAGCCCATTATTTATAATCTAGTATCTATAGCTATTACCTCATTGATTTGTAGTTATTATACATTGAATATATTATAGTAAATAATAGTATTATCTTATCTGCTTTTGCTGTGTTTTCAGCCTTGGATCCCAAGGTCCTCAATCCATCAGGTTCTTGAATTATCTTCTCCTCTGTGAGGGTAACTTCCACAATCATACAAAGAGCTTTGGCTGTGGTCTGGTCTTTCGTGACAGCTCAGGATTTAGGAGCCTGTTTTCATATCTCTTATATTCTGTTACTCCATCCAAAATTTCTCCTCAATTTCTTGGGTATATGAATTACCAAGGATTCTCTTCACAATAAGCCTCGTCAACTCTTCTTGTCACCAGTGAACTACTATCTGTCTACCTCCCATGGTTCTAAAGGGTAAAAAACCTAGGTTTATAAAGACATTTCCCCTTCTAGAGTTACTGAAACCTTTATTCTTTTTCCAGAAGAGGCAAATGAACAATTGATGATTCACTGAGACCAGCCATAACACATAAATCTTCCTATGATCTTTCTGCCCAGAATGCCTTTCTATTTCAGGAGTGGGTTAATAAAATAAGTATTACTGCTATTTCTTAGAAAACCATCTGTTGCATTGTTAGCCAGCTGTTGTCTCCTGAATTTGACACATCAGTCTTTGTCTCACCTTAATTCTCCTTAGCCATGCCATGGTTCCCAAACAGTGAAACCAGAATATGCTGGCACCACTGCTGGAACTTAATAACAACTCCCCACCCATGTCTGCATTGCCCTTCATCTGTGCTTGCACAATTCTGGTCTGAATCAGAAAATCAACCCAGACAAAGAGACTGAAATTACATCAAATTGTGCCAAAACAGAAGAGGCAGTGCTATAGGGATGGGGTACTGCAGCCAGGGAGAGGAGAGGGTGAAATGACTGGTTCAGCAGAAGAGCCCATTCATGCCTGCCTGAACTGACTGAGAAACTGTGGCATTGGTGTGCAAATATCCATGTGATGCAACTTAATTAGCTGAAATATATCTCATATCAATCCTTATATAAAGTAACATGCAACTATCTAGACAGGAGATATCTATATCTATCTATATCTATATCTATATCTATATCTATATCTATATCTATATCTATATCTATATCTATATCTATATCTGTATCTATATCTATATCTATATCTATATCTATCTATCTATCTATCTATCTATCTATCTTATTGAGACTAGACACAGTTGATATCAGCTGAGGATGAAGAAAGTTTTGGGGTGACTTACTATAACTTTATTATAGGAATAAAACCAAGTCTCCTTTACTGCAGTCTAATTCTAAGCTGTTTCTCATTTTGTATGCTTGTGTGAGGCTTTTAAGTTTAAGAGAAACAAATCTCATCTCTTCCACTTAATCAAAAACCTCTAGTAGTGGTGTGTTTATGATACAGCACAATGTTGTGAAATAATCTCCCACTGCATTTTCCAAACAAGATTTTTGCTGAAGCATTCAGTTCTCATAGACCACTTACCTTTTTAAATGTGCATTTAATTCTTAGCTAATTGCCATCAATATTTATGTTGCTGAACTTTTATCCTGCTACATATGGTATAATTGCTACCATTAGCTCATCTCCCAGAGGTTTTCTTTTCAGATTCCTATAATATATCCATGTTATTATTTTCCAAAGCACAGATTTTTATAATATTTTTAAACTGTCTAATTCTCAGTTTATACTTTGGACCACAAGTGAAGTGATTGCATAAAAAAATTTAATAAATTCAGATTCACTTTTTGATTTTAAGAAGAATAATGCATAAGTAGTGCTGTTGTCCACTATTTTCTATCAATTTCTAAAATCAGGGTTACAATAGGTACCTTAGCATCCTGAAAGCAAAATGCATCTTCTCAATCTTAGGAGTTTTCTAGGTGTTTCTCAAGTACAGCCACAAAGTCCCAAATTAACCTACCCTATAGAAATAATTATTTTTATTTCCAGATAAAAGTGACATAGAAAGAAATGCCAGTCACCTTCTCACCCAGAAAACAAATAGGACACACTGTAAAACCCTTGTACTGACTACTGGTTCTCCAAAGGGAGTCATGGCCCTCCTGCTCTGTTTATACAGGTAAACAGCTCAGGGCAAGGCTCACGCTAAAGTAAGATCATATTGTGGTGGGATGACCATGGCTAGATGCCAAATGGCCACCAAAGCCTCTTTGTTATTTCCCTCCTGACTTGAATAGAGGAATTTATAACAAAAGGTTCATACTTTGAGATAAGAGCATGTAGAAATCACTCAGTCATTACAATCAGGGGCAAAACAGACTCAATTTGAATAAATTAATTGAATTTTTTGCCAATCAAATCATGGTAGAACAAAGAGAAGCAAACACAAATCTGAAAAACATGTTTCTCCAATCCCTCTCCTTCATGGGCTGAACTTTATTCCTGATTTTCCACCTCCTCCCCTCAGTGCTGCAGGGGGAAGGGAAATGGGGGTTGCAGTCAGTTCATCACATTGATTGTGCTTCTGCTTCTTTCTCAGGAAAAGGACTTCTCACACTGTTGCCTTGCTCCAGTGCAGGTCCTTCCCACAGGCTATAGTTATTCACAAACTGCTCATGTGTGGGTCCCTTCCATGGGTGCAGTCCTTCAGGAATAAACTCCTGCATTTGTCCAGCACAGGGTCACAAGTCCTGCCTGCAAACCTGCCCCAGTGTGGGAACCTCTCTCCATACAGCCACAGGTCCTGCCAGGATCCTGCTCCAGCATGAGCTTCCCATGGGATCACAGCCTCCTTCAGGGCCCAGCAGCTCTGCAGGGTGGATATCTGCTCCACCACTTACCCCCCTGTGCTGCAGGGGCACAGCTTCCTCACCATGGTCTCCATCACAGGCTGCAGGGGAACCTCAGCTCTGATGCCTGGAGCACCAAATCCTCCTCTTCATCAGGCAGCCTCACTGCCTGCAGAGCTGTTACTCTCACCTACTATCATTCCTCTCTTCCCTGGTTATTGGTTTCATACAGTAATGTTATTTTTTTTCTTAAATATGTTGCCACAGATGCATTGTGCTGTCATGGAAGGGCTCAGTCCTGGCCAAAGACATGTCCAGCTTGCAGCCAGCTGCCATTGCTTTTGTTGGATGCAGGGAGAGCTTTTAGCAGCTTCTCAGAAAAAAACCACTCCTGTGGCCCCCCCACTACCAAGACCTTGCCACACAAACCCAACACACACATGCAAACCCAAACTGTTTTATAGCAGGTCCAATTCCTTACATGCTATTTGCCTAAATACACGAGCACTTTCCCATTCAGAGCCCAAATAAGGTCTATATGTACACGAGCAGTATTATAGTGCCTATTCCCAGAGAAGATGAAGCTAATTCTGTGGGCTTTGGAATGCAAACTGTGCCATGCAACTGACCTTAAAGCCAGTAAATAACAGCTGTTGGGTTTTTTTTTTTTGTTGAAAATTAGAGATACAGCATTTAAGCACTTCTAAGTTCTGGATCCTCAGAGCAAGGAAGAAAATTCAGCTGCAGATTAGACAACCAAATCTGAGTTTCTGTGTAAAAAATGTTAAGAAATATTGTGAAGAGAAAACTAATTGTAATTGTTACCCATGTGTGTTTTAATGAGGTTTGTCAAAAAGCTTTGTGCAAAAGTGGTCTGTTTCATGACACTTTTTCAGATTTCATTTGTTTCTGTTCTTATTCTGGTACAAATATGCTGGTTTTGGCTGGAGTAGAGTTAATTATCTTCACAGTGGCTGGTACTGGGCTGTGTTTTGAACATAGGGTTGATAATATGGAGATGTTTTTGTTATTGCTGAGCAGGGCTTACACAAAGCCAAGTAATTTTCTGGTTTTTATACTGCCATTGCTGGGGAAGAAAAAGGGTCCATGAGAAATGGTGAGGAGATGTAGCTGAGCCAACTGATCCCAAATGAAAAAGCAGTATTTCAGACCATATGGTGTCAGGCTCAATACATAAGGTGGGGAGAAGAAGAAAGGAAGAAGCAGAGGACATTTGGAGTGGTGGGATTCTCAAGCAGCTCTTGCATATGATGGGGTTATTCTGCTATTCTGCTCAAACATGTGAGAAAGATTTGTGTGGATTAACTAATCCAGAAAAGGAATTTATGTATTTGCCATTTTTCAGGTAAGGACTACAGGAGCAGAACTCAGTGACAGAGAAGATTTTGGTGAGTGGGGATCCATGGGGATAATCAGTTGAAAATACAATTTCAACATAACGCTGGATTTGGAACAGGCAGAGCTTTGGAATCATGCACTGAAAATAACAAAGAAAATCACAAACCACAGCTCTTTGTGTTATTTAGGTCTGCACCCACTAAAAAGGCAAAAATAGAAGTAGCCACAGAGTTTATTTAATCATGTCATAGAAGAATTCACAATTTCTAGAAGAGAAATTATTCGAAGGATTCTTCAAAACATAATGGAAATATGAAATTAAATATCTGGCAGTTATAATTTTACAGCTGGCTTTACCAGTTGGCTGACATTGTACCTGTGATGTTATCTCTGTGCTGCAAAGTTCATTGATGCTGTAGCAGATTAAAACATTTAATACATCTATATGCCCTGTCTGATGTGTGTGCAAAGAATGGGACATTTAGGTCATTGATTCAGTTGTAGCTTTTGTCTTGATTAAAGGATATTCCATCAAGACCAACTGACTTTTAATTAAGGTAATCAAAAGATAGTTTAAAATAAGGAAATTCTAATTATGTCCAACTTGGGGGGAGGAGGGAAGGAGGAAAGAATAGATTTGAAAGTTCAAGCATTTTTTTAAAATGTAATTCTTTTGCACTAGGCAGACATATTACAGTGGTCTTGCCAGTACCAAAAAGAAATATAAAATAATGGGAATATGACTGCATGTTTTAAAGAAGAATAAAAAACTCTATGCTATGCACATAGCCAAAGTCTATTTCATTGTAAAACCTTGCCTTGAAATTCAGCATTGACAAATCTTTGAAAAGAGACATCGAGAAGCAGAACAGTGTTCCATAAAGGCTTTTTCTGCTCAATGGGGAAATGGAGATGTCAGTGACATCAAGTTTATTATTCACTCATCTTATCAACACACTAATTTCCTTTATTTGCAAGCAAGTGGTTCTCTTGCACTGTTTTACAGAAGGGCAGATTAGTGCTGCTAACAGCTGTGGGAATCAACATGACATCAGTTGTGGTTTTCCTTGATTGTAAGAAGCTCACTGTAAACCAGGGTCATATCTCTTTTGACTGATTATTCCTTCATCTCACATTAAGCTTATGTTGAACTGTCTCTCGTGGGCAAATTTAAATTCTTTTGCCACTTGCTCCTTTTAGGCAGCCCGTGCATCAAGTAGTTTTTTTTTCCATGTGGTTGAAGGATGGGTGAGTATCTTTGCTACTTTTACTGCACTGCTAATTATTTAATAGCCACTTTCCAACCCGGAGTTTCTGCTTGTCTATATTTGTTTTTTCTCTCTGCTCAGTGACCCACAATAAAACTCATTAATAGCTAGATGCCTTTAGGGAACATCCTCTTTGAACACATTACAATATGCAGCAGTAATTAAGAATACATTTAGAATCTATTACACACTTAATCCTGATATTTATGTCAGTTCTAAATTCAACTAGACATTAAACTAATTTTGCAACAGGTTTTCTCATGGTGGCTCTGAGCACCTGATGTTGTGCACTAGCACATTACTTCCACAGATAGCAATTGAAAGCCTGAAGTACTGCAGCAGGAATTTCCATTCCTGTACATCACTGAGTGTTACACTTGGTGAGATGTGATAGTCACAAAAATGTCTAAACCCAGAGCCCAATTTTAGACCTGGGTCACAAAAGACTGCTGTAAAATACTTTTGCAGGTGCTTTTCTGCAGCTTTAACTATGGCAAGATTCTGCTAGATATCAAATCATTGGGATGGGTATATTATCACTTTAAACAAGCTTAAAAGAGCTATTTTAAAAATTCCAGTAGCTATAATTCTGCCACTACTCAAACCCAGAGATTTAATAGTCCAAACAACTTTCTTCAGACTTTATGGTGGCACCAAGGTCACAAATGCACTTTTGACAGCATAAAAACATACATGGTGGCTAGTAAGTAGTTTATGTCTTTGTTCTGAAAAAGGCTTTGCATTTTGAATTACACAGGACTGTGGCCTTATGTATAGGAAGAATCATGTGGGTATTAAAATTAAAAAACCCTCTGAAAAAAAGAGCTTTTCAGGTAACACACATACATGTGAAGACCAGTTTCAAAAGCCAGAGAAAGCATCTCACATGGCATTGAATCGTTGCTGAAAATCCTCACATGTAAGAGGATTACTAGCTGCCATTGCATTATTCAAAGGACTGAAGCATGAGTTAGAGGTCCCACTTGGTGCCCAGGAGAGCCAAGCATATCTTCTTAGTAAGATATAAAAAAATATGCTTCAGGAAGTAGCTGGTAGGTTCCAGTAGGAAAAAAAAAGTCAATCACAAACTATAGCAAAAAGAAAGATTAATAAATAAATATATATGTTTTTAAAGACAGTTCTTTGAAAGTGGAAAATAATGAACTATTACAAAAACAAGTCTTTTCCACAAACAAAAAACACCTGCTATAGTAAGGCAAAGTGTTTTATTTTCTGCCTCATTTTTAATACAAACACAATATTTTAGCTATAAACCCTACTCACACAATTAGCATTATTGAAGTTGAAAAGAAATCTGTTGGTATTATTGAAAGGATGATGTACATCAGCAGCAGGAAGGCAGTGTTCTCAGTTTCACTCAGTAAATCATGCTGGAATGTTTGTTAGATTTCTTTAAACAGTTTTTGATTACCATCTGTTAGTAATAAAACAGCAACAGCTACTATGTTAATCCATCCACTGGGGGGAAAAAAAAATTAAAAAAAAGAGAGAAAGTGAAAACAAATACAGAATTGAGCCAGAACAAAATTCTATTAAAAAAAAAATCTGAGAAAAATTATGGCAACCAGGCTACTAATTCATGATTTCTGGACAGAGTCCATTGCTCAGTGCTCAGCAGTTTAGGGGAGTTTAGTAGTATGAATTTGATATGTCCCTGACCATTTCAGAGGCACGGGAAACTTTGACACCAACACGGTGTGGTGAGAGATGTTCATCAGCTAAAGGGAGCAGGGCAAGGAGTAAGACCATGTTAAGGATCAAAGCTCCTGTCCTCACTTCACTCCTTGGAGCAGCTGATCAGCAGAGCTGCACTGAGTGTGTGCAACCAGATCTTTCAAAGGCCTGGTCCACCTTCTGCCCAAGGAAGCTTATGAAAATGTGATTTAGTGTCTCTTTTCGTGGTAACTGCCCCAAAGCCATGGTGCATAATGCCTGCTTAAAATGCAGGAGACAGAGGAGAAAATGTCATAGTCCTCAGTCTTTTCTTTGTCCATTTCTGGAGACCTCCAGTTATTTGGTATTGCTGTTAATAGCAATGGCTCAGCCTTCCCCCTTGAACAGATGCTTAGGGCAGTGTCATTCAGGAAAAGTTTCTGAAGGGGAGAAGGAAGGTTCAGACAAACCTAGTCAGATTAGGATAAAAACATGGTCACATTTATGCACAAATGTTAAAATGATAATTTATAACCTTCCTAAGGAAGAATTGATGATGTAAATTCTTTCTTCTCCCTTCTGTTTCTTGCCATATTGGTCAAGGTAGAGATGAAAATACTTGGAAGGCTGGACTCAATGGATAGTCTGACTCATTTACATCTTACTGGAAAGAAAATACCATATTTAATACTTCTAAGCTAACAAGTCTTTGATATAAGTATATTCTTCTGACATGCATGTATGGATCAAAATGAGTTTTGTTCCTTGATGGTGAGTAGAGGCATAAAAACCAAAACCTCAACAGAGGTGCTGTATTTCTACACATTCCTCATTTAGAGCTACAGAGGAATAGCCACAACAGAAGAAAAGGAGTCCTTTGCTTCTGCTCCTTGATGAACAAAGAATATTCAGATACAGAGCAGTTGTCTGCCTAATGGTCTTTGAACAAGATTTTGGGAGTCACAATTTTCTGAAAACTTAGAATTGTTCACCAAACCAATTTGTCAAGCAATAGAAAATATTTCCTCTTGGAAAGAACTTTTGTACCCTATTATGAGTCCTATTCTCATCCCTATAGATACCAAATTATTCAGAACAGCATACTGATTAGTAGAAAATGGCACAAAAGGTGGTTAACTTTGGGGTTGTAGTCATTGGTGAGGGTAGTCTTTTTTCCCTATGGACTGCCATGGAGAAAGAAAACTGCTGATCCACAGAATGAAATAAGTGAGCCTCAGGGTCCTTGAGGCTCTTGTCTAGCTAGTAAATATCTGAAATCACCAATTCTCATTATGTGATATGTCCTGAGCACAGCAATGGGAAATATATCTTAAGGGATGAGAGGCAGAACTGCCTGAAGACAGTTCAGCATTCATTGGAAACAGGATAATTGTAGTTTTGTAGGTGGGGGAAGAGCTTTCATTGAACAAAAATATTTATTAATTCAATATCTGCATATGTGACTAGCATATGTTACAAAACTGCAAAAGTTACCATGCTAATGACTGCTGCCAAAATTATGTTTAAATTGTGTTTACCACTCATATATAGTTAAATCAAAGGTGTATTTTTGTAAGCTGCAGATGTATTTATGTCCTTATTATAACTGTTCTGGTTTCTTATATATCTGGAGGGCATAAGAAAAAAGCAGAAAAAAAATTGTGGTTACAGTAAAAAATAATTAATGATCTAAGAAGAACTGTGTGAGGTTTCATAAGAACATTTCTTAGTTTAATAGGAAGCCTGGATATTCACTGTTGGAATTTTTGGGAGTAGTATTTGCAGGACACATCTCTGGAAAATCTAGCTTAAATCATAAGCTGTCTTGTAAGAAATCTTGTGAGTCTGTGCTGCAATGACTGAAAAACTGTCGCAAAGAAATGTGTAAGTGCATATTAAGTGTATTGCTCTTTGCTTTTCCTTGCCTCAAAATCAGACTTCTTGCAATGTGAACAGTCAGGAAACCAGAAATTTTGATTGCATGGCATGAAAACAGACTAAAATTGCCCTAATGATATTCCTTGGCTTCACCATCTGCCTGCACTCTATTGAATTCAGTGGTTCCAATAAAATCCCAGTGAACCAGGGATGAGATGTGTATGTCTAGCAGAGCTGGCTGAACAGATAAAAAAACATTTAAAGTTCACATTTCGTACAAGAACCTTCTCCCATGCAACACACTGCTTTTACTTTCCCTCTTAATCTATTTCTTTGTTGCCTTGGTAAATGTTAATCATGTGGAGAATCCTCCAAATGAAACAACCAAGCATAGGTCTGTATCTTACCCTTTTGTCCTATGCTGCTTCTAACACAAATCTGAGAGAAAAAATGCTCCACTGCAGTTCTGACCATCCTCCATGACAGGTCAGCAGATGGTGTCTTTAAGTGATGAATCTGACAACTTTTGGGGGTTAGTTGACTGAAAATGAAATATTATAGAGGAAAAATGTGCACTGTTTTCTAACTACAGTTTCCTACTGCCATCCAACAATAGCATAAATGAGGATTCAGTGCTGGTCAAAGAAAACCACTTCCTAATATATGATTTGTGGGCCATTAATCTTGGCTGCCCATCCTTCAGTTTCAGTCTGAAAAACATTTTAGCTCAGCAGGTGATGCTGTCAGTGACAAATGAACAAGATTAAAATCAAGTGATGTGGACAAAGCAAACTGTCTCAAAATGAATCTTCCTGTACTTGGAAACTAGCTCAGATTTTTATGTTACTGGAAATAGGGCTGGTGCCTTTGTGAACTTAATCTAAGGGAATTAAGAAATGGTATTTCTGTCATAGTGAACTTAAAAAATAAAATAGAACCTTCATGAGAAGTAACAGGCATGTGTCTTGAAGGATTCAACTGAATCTTTCAGGTTTTGCCTTATCTCAAGAATTCTTTTTTATATGGATGTTAAAATGTATTACACCCAAAAGATAAGAATGCTATTACTGGCTATGAAATGTCCATACTGAATAGGGTCACAAATAAGAAAGATGGCACAAAGCAGTGTGTCAGTGGTCCAGAAACAGTCCAACTGTGAGAGCATGAAACACTGTGGAGGAGAGGAGGGCCTGTGAATTTGCACATTTGCACTGAGTGGAGATGTGAGGATTATGGGAATGGCTCCTGAGGCACTGGGAGTAGCAGTATAACTGAAGCAGCAAGGATTCACCTTTTAAAGCTGGCTCTGGAAAGACAAGGACCACTAAAGCAGGTAAGAAAAATTCTCCACAAGAAGTGGTCTAGTAGATCCAGAAAATGAGAGAGTAAACTCTTTTTAGGGTAGGGAGACAGGATTTTCCTTAACAAGTGTCTTAAGAATCACAAAGGTAACATTTTAAAAAGTTTAATTAATTAAGAAGGAATGGGCAGGATTGAAAAGCAGACCCAAAGAAATCTTTTCATGTATAGACTGCTGTAAATGCCTCTGGGAAGTGAGGCAAGGAATTGAAAAGTGGCGCAGAAAAAGGGACTACAAAGGGAGAATATTTTCTGAGACACTCTGATATCTCATAAACTTCCCAGTTATCTGCAATTGGCAGGCAGATAGTGCACATCATAATGTGGGGGCACATTCATCTCAACTCTCCACATGCATGAGCCACCTTGCATCGTGGGTTGTAGGTGACAATGTATTAGGACTTCCTAAATATCTCCCTTTAGGAGCAGCATGGTGGCTGATGAATTTGCTCTCATGAGAAGGGCTAACCCCTACATACACTCATGCTTTGGAAAGACATGGGATGGTGACTCCTGTGCCTGATGCTAATAACAGTAGTCATTTAGATTTGGGATTCTTGGATATTCTAGGTAAGAGGATGGGTGGGACTCACTGCGACACATGAGGCACAGTGGCAGACATTTTGTCTCAAGGAAATCCTTTCTTGGAGGGGAATAAGATGATAGGGAACATCCAAGGGCTGCAGGAAAAAAAGTGGTATGGAGAGGAAGAACAGAAAAGAAAATAGACACCTGAAAAACTGCTGAATAGAAACTGGAGAGAAGGAAATGAAAGAAAATTATGGTGTGTACATAATGTTTTCTTTGAATTTTAACAGAGATATGAACGTTTAGGACTATTTTTCATCATTTTTCCTAGATTTTGTACCCTGGTAGAAGGGAGGAGAAAGCTGCCATTGTTCCTAAATCTGATCGCTGTATTATGCAAAATTAGCAGAACTATGGGATTTTGTGTCTATGCTGAGCTCCCAAAAGTACACAGTCAAGAAAAATGTTGCAACAGCTGATGAAGAGGAACTCAGAATTACAGCACAAGAATAACAAAAGACTGTAATTTACTCTTTTTATTTGACCATGTAGATGTGCATCAAACAGGGATAATGTAGACCAGCACCTCTTTAGCCTTCAAATAATGTTCAGAAATCTGTAAGTGTTGAGGAAGTTCATCTCTCCCTTCAGGCTTTCTTGTCTGCTTTTCCTTTTGTTTATCTATTTTCCAAAAGTTCTGTATGATGTTAAATTTTTTAAATTCTTTTTTTCCTCATGTTTCACTGAGAAAGGGATGTTTTTCACTAGCCACCATAGAAGATAGTTTTAGAAGGCTTATTCTCTGTCCAGCTTGGCTTAGTTCTTTATAACACCCAAATACTGTGTCTGGCCCAAGAATTTCTTTATTGTAATCCAGAATTCAGCATTTAGCTTTTATTTGGATAGGAAGCAACTTCCTGCAGATATGTGAACTATGTAACCTCTGATCTAGCCAGTTATTCATAAATAATAAAGGTAGTAGAAAGTTCTTTGTGGATGGGGGCAGGACAGAGATGCTGCCAGAAATGAACCCTAGATTGGGAGGGGTGGGGCTGAAAGGCAAGGAAAGGTTTATAGGGAAGCTAAAGAAAAGAGGAGTGTTCTCTGAAAAGTTCTGTGCAAATACAGATGTCTGTCAGTATTGCAGATGTCTTTCAGTGCTGGTTTGAGCCCTCATCCAGAAAGTGGCTGTTCCATAATGAAATTTTCTAGGCAGGGAAGAATTACATTTCTTCTTGTGATAAATTATTTCCCTTAGTAATAGGTAGTTAAGTTGTTACATGTTTTCAGATCAAAAGCCCATGACATTCTATGGCTGGAAATTTTTGTAGGTAAAACCTAAAGTGATTTGAAATATTACTAAAGTGTTCTGTCATCCTACTGAAATCTATTTTCTTCTCTGGGGTTTTTATAGAGGAAGTGTGGCAGCTGAACCAAAAGCAGCTCCAAGAGTTGTAGGACTGTGAAGGATGAAGGATTTTGGCTTGCTGCTTGGAGAATCATGGAAAAAAATTACAAAAATAACAAAACTCCTAAATCATCTGTGTGCATTCTGGCCAATAGATTTAGGGGAGATTAGTCCCATGCTGTAGGTGGTTGCATGAGGTCTTAGACATCTAAGATTCTCCTTTATTTATCAAAAAAGTTAGTACAGGATATCCAGTTTCTAACCAAGCTGGCAGAGAGATTTCCTCAGGTAATTCCTGGAAGTGGCACCTGTGCAAAGCATAATGGAGACTTCTGCAGTACCTTGTAGTCCAGATTCTTTCCTGACTCTCAGATTTTCAAATCATCAGAGATTTAGCTGATTTGCACTGCTGTAAAAGAGCAACAAAACAGGATTCAGGAAATTCTCTGGTATCACGGAAAATGTACACTTTGCAGAAAACTAATGTTTTTATTATTTTCACTACCCACCATTTTCACTTGCATTTTATGTATGCTGACACACCGATATTAATAACTTTGAGCATGTCAGGAAAATATTGCTTGTTGCTGAGGAAACAGGGTGCTAATCTCAAAACCAACATAGGTATTTCCTTGTAAACTACCAATTAGGCTGTAAGGTTCAACAGGGCATGGAGTTATCATAGAGTAATCATAGCTGTGGAGATTTATATAGCATAGTAGAATTTAATGGCATAAGTCCATGAAGAATATTAAATCAACTCAATCAAAACTACAAATAATATGCCCAGTACCTATTTTTTTTTCTTAAGTCACAATAAAACTACATGTAAAGGACATAACACCAAATTTTAAAATTTAGGGTTTTCTTCTTTTTATGTATGAGTTTAAATCTTCTAAATTTTTGGTCAGACCCATGCAGTACTAGATGATGATCTCGTAAGTCTGGTATTAGTCCTCACCAGCAATTTTTGGAAAGAAGTCTCAATCCTCTCCCTGTCAGAGGACTGGAGCCAACACTGCCATTAAAAGAGCTTCTCTATCTGGAATGAAAATCCTGTGCAGAGTGTGAGATCTGCATCCATAAAATGTTATTCCTTTTTGGCAGAAACTCAAAGTGAAGGCAGGTGGCTGTAACACTGCCTCCACTCTGATGATGTGAATCTCTCTGCAGAGGTCCATGGGTTCAGTTCTGACATATGAAAATACAACCTAGAGCATCTTTCTATTTGGATTTGGTGAATTTAGTTATTTTGGGTTTTTTTTCACTTGAAACAAGTGCTCTGGTGTTCTTTCACAGAGTCTTAATAGAATCCATGGTAGTTCAGGTATATTGAGACACTTTAGCATCAAAGCACCAAATATGTGAAATTTAAGGGTTTAGTAAAATATAATAAGGGAAAGATCTTTCTCTTCCCAGCTGCCAAAAAAACCCCAGCATACAGGGAAGGTGTAAACCGCTTCAATAACTGATTTTTTTTTCTTATATATACTGTGAAATTAGTCTATGTAGATAAATGCCTGAACTAAGCAGCCATATTCTGAGAATGGAAGGACTTAGGGGAAAAATTCAAATAAACAAAAATTAATCTACTTTTTTCATCTGGACTGAAGTGTAAATAGAAGAAATATTTTCATGAGCTAGCAGGTTGCTGGCAGCTGCCTGGATCTGAGAGCCCATCCATTGTGCCCACGGCACTGGAGTCATCAGTTGTCTTTCCCTCATTAAAGGCAGATAGGAATTGAATCTCTTTCCTCACTGAACACTTCAGCTTCCTTGAGAAAAAAGAAGGAAGCAGCAGCAGAAACAGGGCAGGTGAAACACCACTGCAAATCTCAGAGTGACTTCTTGTCACTTAAGTTTCTTACCCCAGACTGGCAAGCAGAATAAAACTCTTGGTGCTTCTGCATGTGTGATCACAGTCTGGGGTTAAGCTTATGTTGAGCATGGAGAATTTATTACCTTGCACACTGATGGCAATGTGTATGAATGGCAATTGTTTGTGTTATGGACTACATTAAATACTAAGATTTAATATATCTTAAACAGTGTCTGAAAGTCATCTAATGAGATGGACTTAGTCAAATCTACTCTTTAATGAAAACATTTCTTGCTATTCCAGGTTTGGTAAACTATTGGAAATCCTGAATCAGCCTGCTTGATACCTTACCAATTGTGCTGAAGAAGCAGGAGAGCTGGAAGCTTAGAGAGGAGGAGACAGAGAGCTGCTTGATACTGAGACAGCCATGGGACAATTGAATACCAGAGATTTAGTGATGATGGCTATAGAAAGTAATATAGAAAATTAACTGAATTGCTTCAGAGTTCACAACCCAGAGTCAGCCTAGAGATAGTTTCACTTCCTTGGCACGGGATGAGAAATCATGCTACCACAGAAACACAGAATGGTTTGTGCTGGAAGGGACCTTAAAGATTATCTAGTTCCATCTCCTCTACTGTGGGCAGGGATGCCACCCGAGAGATCTGGATGTTCAAAGCCTCATTCAGCTCCTCTCTCTGTTAGAACTGCTTACCAGGGGATCTCTCATCTAGTAATTCTTTAAAAAGCTGTAATTTTGCTCTTCCAAAGTTCAGATCCTTGTTCCTCAGGATCACAAAGTTGCTACAGCCCACACTTCCTCCATTCCTAACATTTAAATAGCTCATTTGCATTGGTGAGCACCATGTCCAGCAGCACTTCTTGTCTCGTTGGTTTGTCCCGTACCTGAATGAAGAAGCTACCCCTCAACTTAGTCCAGGAGTCTCCTGGGTTGTGTGCAGCCAGCTGCATTTCTTACCCAGCAGACATCCCCCATCAGGATGGCAGCCTGTGGGGGTGATGCCTCCCACAGCAGAAGCAAGAGGCTTCATCAGCCGGATGCACTTAGACCCAGCCACAACGTGTGCTTGGTCGGTGCTGTCCTTGATTTTTACCCAGATGTTCTCAGCACGTTTGTGCCTGCTTTCCACAGGCAGCCCTTCACAGCTTATTCATTCCTTAAAGCAGAGAAACACCCTCTCTCCTCCTACCCAGCTTATCTCTTCTGGGCTTACAGCTCTCAGTTGCTGTGTTCCAGCTGAGGATTCATCCCACCATGTTTCCATGATAGCAATTAAGTCAATTTATAACTCCACCATGATTTCCAACTTCTCTTGCTTATTATCAATGCTGCATGCATTGGTGTAGATGTATTTCAGCTGAATAAATCTTCAGGAAAAAAAAATGTATAGAAAAGAAAAAAAAGATACCTCAGTTTTAGATCTCACTTCACAGTAGATGACTTTTACATAGATCAGATTAAAAAGAAACAAACCTGAACCAAACCAAACCAAACCAAACCAAAACCACCACCACCAAAAAAACCCCAAAAACAACCAAACAAAATACCACACCCTTAATTCTTGGCATGTTTTTTATTAATTTTCAGTTTCCTTCACTAGAAAATGGGTCAATTTTTTGCCCAGAAGGACAGTATTTGTAGTTACTGCCTAAAATATTTAAATTTCATGGATATTGCATAGAGAAATGTCTATAGAGCTGTCTTCAATGTACTTTTCCAAAGTAGCTGTTTGTTGTTTCTTGTGATAATGTATTTCTTAACTATTTTAAATATTTAAAAAACAAAGAGGTCTGATAAAGCCTACTAAGTGCTTATAAAATAATTAATATATTAATATAATCTTCAATTGTTATCTCAAAGTTATCATTTCACATTTGAAAGTGTAAATTACTAAATATAAAAATTTTCAGCAAAAGCTCAGATATTTTTAAACCAAGTATATATATTGTGGTTTCTTAGTTTCAAGAATAATCATGAGGTAAACATAATGCCCACTAGCTCTTAATTTTTGTTGCCAATATGCATTTTATTTGTGTATGAGAAACACCTCGTTGATTAATCCTCTGAAGTTATTTGGCAACTTTTAAAATAAAATTTTTCTACTTCCTTGTAAATCTCCTTTATGGTAAAAAAACTGAATTAAGAAATATTAATATATTCATAACAGGGCTTTCCCCTTGAAATAGGCATTCCATGTAAAGGTTAAAGTGAAGTATCAAAATAAAGTATCAATGTTTTGGGTTTTTTTGTTATTTGGGGGTTTTTTTATGTTTGTTTGTGGGGTTTTTTGATTGGGTTTTTTTGGGGGAGAAGTGTTTATACTTACAAACAATGAGACAGATTGCACAAGTCATAGACCGAGATTGAAATATTACCTTTTGCTCTACATATGGAGGTAAATTTTATGGCAAAGTGATAAAAAAAATAGATTGCTTAGGTGGTTCACTCTTGCAGTGTTATATTGTGTAATGCATTTGTTTTGTAGTAACTATACAGCTATTGACTTTTTTTAACAAAATACTCAATTTACCTGAAAAATATCAAATAAGAAGGCTTTGCTTGAGGTAAATACCTTTAATGATGAATCCTCTGTCAACTGGACATAGATCCATAATTAATGAGGATATAGTAAATGAGGTTAGAAGAATTTAAGGAGTTATTTAGCTGACCAGTTGCTAACTTGAGACTTGTTCGACTAAAATGTTACAAGGAGTTTTTATTTATGCAAACAAATCTCGTCTCATGTGCGTGCATCAGAGTAAAATGAGCTTCTTGAGTGTACTGACTACCAGATCAAATCAGTCACCTAAACACAGCTTCTAGTCCACCCAAGATGGCCCTAGATAGTCAAGATAGCTACACAGACCTGTGGGTATGAAATAGATCCTTCCAGAAACTAAAATAGCAGACTTTGAGATTGCCCTAAAAAAAAGAAAAAAAAAAAAAATGCTTGTGTTTAGACAGTTTAATCAGGACTAGCTATATATATATAAACACACAATAAAATCTACCTGAAGGACAATCCTGGTCTTCAATGAGAGTTGTCTTATCATTTTTCCCACAAAATTCATTATTTTTATTTGTGTACTAATTTGGGCTTAAGTAAAAAGCACGAATATGGCTTTTTAAAAGCTGGGGAATCATGATAATTCCAAAAATGTTTCTGTAACTATTCATAAGGAAATGGCCCAGCTGGTGTTAATGACATTGACTATGTAAAGACAGGGTTTCGTATTCTTCATTCTTTTTTTTGTACATAATGGTTTTGACAAGATGACCACGGCTTGCAAATCCACAAGGTCAATACAATGTAGAAGCTGCAGCTGAACTCAGCCTTATCACAGATTTATTGTGAAGCATTGCTTACATTTAGAAAGTATAGATTCAATTATTAATGTTTAAAGGAGTGGAAATTTCATTGCAGGCATGGATTTAAATTTGGATTACCTACATGGAATGAAAGCATAAGCCATGTTTTGGTAAGAAAAACTAACGATATTAATGTGGATATGACTGTGCAACGACAGCAAACAAGGAAAAAAGGGGAACTAATTTGAGCAGTGATAAAGTTCTTTGTATAGAAATAGCAGTTACCAATATGAATGTTTTTAGACTAATATGCTGCATACTGCTCCTTGCAAGTGCTAAATATGCATTTAATTTCATATTTACTGCTGTGACATTTTAGTGAGATAGTATTGTTCATTTAATTGGTGGTACTTCTTATCTTTATGCTTTTTTTCTTATTGTAACATGTGGACCAATATTAGCTTTTAAGATAAAACCTTCCTACCAAGAGGAAATATCAGCAAAAAGAGAGAAGGAGATAAATGAAGGATACCTTTCAGCAATTAAATATGCTGGCACAAGATTTCATGCATATATATTCTTCAAAATCTAAGATAATTGTATTTCCTTCATAGGAAGAGCTACCACGCACCTCTATCTCCCTCTGCATATTCCTTCTCACCTTTTTTATAGCACATATACATAGTGCAGGACAATTCTTGTCAGGCGAAAGGCACTTAAGAACAGAGTTTATGTATTTAAACATTAAATGGGGCAGAGGTAACCTAATCTTAAAGGTGGGCTTCAGACTACATATGCCTGACATCTGATATTGCTCCAGCTTTGTGTTGCCAAGCCCTGCCAATGGTGAGACTGAGCACGTGTCTCTGGATCTGCCCTGGTGTTTTTCTTGCCTTTGGTCCTGACCATAAGTCTCTTATAGTAAGTTTTACTTAGTAACCAAATGCTCTGTCCCTGCATCCTCTAACAAGTTCTCTACTTCTGCAGGCAACTACACCATCTACCTTGCATGGCTTTCATGATGGAATTCACTGACACTGAGGGGGGGTTTCCAGAAGAAACTAGCCTTTTCAAGGCCAAACAGTAGGGCAACCCACAATAGGTAGAAATCAATACACAGGAAGTTCTATCTGAATATGAGAAATAACTTCTTTACTGTGCAGGTGATAGAGCACTGAAATAGATTGCCCAGAGAGGCTGTGGAGTGTTCCTCAATGAAGATATTAAAGAAATGTCTGAATGCAACCCTGTCCCATGTGCCCTAGGACGACCCTGACTGAGCAGGGAGTTTGGAACAGGTGATCCCAGTGTGGTCCTTTCCGACCTCATCCATTCCGTGGTTCTGTGACTCTTGGTGAGCTTCCCATCAGGGAATATGTCCAAATTTCCTTCCTTGCTAGCTTTAGGATAGTCAGTTCAGTAAGTTCCATTTTCACTGGTGATATTTAGAGGGTTTTTCCACCAATCTTTGCGTTTATTGTGATTGCTCTTTAATCACACACTCTAAATATTTTTATATGTGCATAAAACCTTTCAATGTAATTACCCCTCTCCCTTATGTTCTACTGTTTTTCCATCTAAATCAGAGTCTGCATGCAAGGAACTGTGGGGAATATGTTTATGTCTGTCAATTTCAAGGTGCAAATTTGCTAAGCTGCTGCCTTTGTGTATGGATCCTTTTCACAGGCTCTCTTATTTCACTGATCGCTTCAATGAGGTTAAGGTTTCAGCTCTACTCAGCTCCTGAGAGTGTGAGAGCTCTGTGGACACAATTCAACCCCACTGCCCTCAAATCTGCTTCTCTGACAGCGGTGAATAGAGGTGTCTATTCACAGAGATGAATAGATAAGATAATTAAAGGTAAATTAAAGCTCTCACTGTTGAGAAACAAACTGTTTCCCAAATAACTGTTTATTCAAGAGGCTTCTACATTCCAAAATTACATTTCAGATACAATGACACTGACAAGCCAGGTGCCAGTAGAGGAAATGTGCAGAAATAATTGATTTATGAAAATTAAATTTTCTATGTAAGCTTTTTTCTCTTTTTAAAAAGTGAATCAAAATACTTATTTTCTTCCTGGAGCATCTGGCCTCGAGGCTTATGTCATAGCAGCCTTACAAAATATATTCAGAACATAATGAATTCTAGATTGTAGGTCAATGGCTGGACTTGACGGTCTCAGAAATCTTTTTCAACTTTAATGAGTCTATGGATCTATTTGGCCTTCTTTGTAGCTGTTTTTTTTTCTTGTTGGATGAAGCATGTTTTGTTTTCCTCCTGCATGAAAAGATTGTTAGCTTTAAAACTGTCATCTGCAAACAATGTTAGGGAAATATCACTCACTTTTATTTAATTCTAAGAATTTTAATAAGGCATACAGAGCATTAATATTTAAACTCACAAAATTATTTTTACATGGTAGTATTTGTTCAGTTTTATGACTTACTGAAGTGTAATACATTCACATTTCAGAGCTCTAAGAAGAATTAAGAACTCTTGTCTGACACTCTAAAGAGAGTTCATTCAAACTCATGCTCAGTAGAAAACAGTCCCATAGGATGCCAAAGAAAACAGATACCAGACTGTAGCTGAATAAAAGAATAAAATAGAAAGAAATACCTTGGAACTCATTCCAAAATTATTATTTGGTGTCTCTGGCTTTGGACATTCAAATTGCTGTTCCATTAACTTAAGTTATTACCATTAAAAACCAAACCAAGTCATTTCTATATTCATGTATGGGCTTTTTTGTTGCTTTGGATAATCAGTACTGAATTACCTCAAGCATATTAATTTCCTTACAGGTATGTGATGATTTAACATTCCCAGAGTCATACTGTGATATCTATTCTCAATATTACTTCAGTGAAATCACTGAAACTAGATCCTATAAATATAGGAAGGGATTTCAGAAACAAAAGAGAGAAAATAATTTCTTTTCTGATATTTCTACCACATAGATTTGTAGTTCAGAAGATGGATAAATTGCATAACATTTGTGATTCTTCCTTCTTCTATTCTCAGGCATCGATGAAAGTGTCTTTGATACTACTGTTAAGATAATTAAGTTTAAACATGGTACATCTTCAGAGATTTTGAAATGATTGAATAAAATTATTCAAGATTTACTCAGTCAGATAGTCTGCAATATGCACTTGCTCCTGTTAGGAATAAATATTGGGAAAAATGTGTACTAATTGGGCTAGAAAGAATTAGTTCCTTTTTAGCTACCAATATCATTGCTGCACAGCCTGTGGCAGAAAAGTCAAAGTTGTGTCAGTATCCATAAAAAAAATTACCAATCTCTATCACACTATATTGTGATATTGTCATGCTAACATGTTACACATGAAAATGGTTTTAACACATACACTACAATAATACAGGAGGAGCTACTGAGGAGTTCCTAGAGTTCCCAGCTTCTGTACCACAGCATATCTTGACACTACTGCAGAAAAACTGAATGTCAAACCTACTGCAAGTCTATATGTAATGCTTACTGTGAAATTCCTGTCACTGCAATCACAAGTATTTATTTATTAAATCTTAAAAGAAAAAATAATATTTTCAGGGGTTATTTTCAGAAGTCTGTAAAGGCATCCTGTGGAGTTTTCATAGGCATTTGCTTTCATTTTCAAGAGCT
Source organism: Luscinia megarhynchos (assembly GCA_034336665.1). Taxonomy (NCBI): domain Eukaryota; kingdom Metazoa; phylum Chordata; class Aves; order Passeriformes; family Muscicapidae; genus Luscinia; species Luscinia megarhynchos. The sequence continues at coordinate 33,976,812 of CM067566.1, read as the reverse complement.
TTGTTATGGATGATTCAGTCCTTGCAGTAACAGCTAAATAATGTGAGTTAATCCAATACACTTTGAAGTCAGAATGCTGATATTCCCACTGAAGTAAGCAAGCATTTGTTAATGAGTAGATTGACTTCTTATCTTTAGGAGTATGCTATTATCCCTAAAGTTACTCTGCTCATGCATTCACCTTTATAGCTGTGGGCCCAACTGTATGCATTTGGGATTTTCAAGCCCCAGTGCTGACTAATTTGAAATCTTTTGCATCTCATCACTTCTATTATTTGAAACGTGCTCAGTGTCTTTTCTTCTACTAGTTCCTTTGGGTTATGGAGGGACTTGGCTTCATGAATGATGTTAAAGGAAATTTGTTCAGTTTCTTCCTTATTTGTGATTTCACAAAGATGTATGTTTCTTAATTTTCCCCTCATTTCTCCCCATTTATTTCTTCCTATATTCCAAATTATATTCTTTTCTTGCTATATTCCCCATCACATTTTTTTTGAAATCTTTGAATCCAGTCTACAGGGTGAAATTTATACCACCCATTTTTCTAAAAGCTAAAAAAAAAAAACCCTAATACATTAATAACCACAATAAAAATGGGAATGTTAGGCAGTCTTCATTCATCTGGAAGCTAAAACACATGTTTGATTATCTTATAAGGTACAGAACAGAACAGTAAAATCAAATATTCATGTGTATGCCTCTTAGTGATTTCTTTCATTCAAATACATGTCAGCATAGCGCTGGATGAGCCTAAAAATAAAGCCTAGCTGAAGACAATTGCTCCCTGGCTTAAAATTTCCCAGCACATATGAAAACTGAATTAAAACCACTAGAGAATTTCAGAGTAATGAGGGACTGAATGCCAAAAAGAAATGAATCTATCTATTTATAAGAAAATTAAAAGTTTGAGTCAATACAAGAGGAATCAGTGGATTATGTCAGTTATTTATGAGATGGATGGAATGAATCAGTGAGAGAGAGCAGGGAGCTAACTGGAAAATTAGAGAATCATCCCACAAACATTAAAAGTTACTCATCACCACAAAGTCAGCAAAGTCACGTGTGGGATTAACAACAGGTATGAAAAGAAAGGTTAGCAAGCTGGTGTGAGATAAGAGTCAAAGCTTTCCTCATTTTCCTCTTTGTTTCTTCCTCTGCCAGAAAACTTCAGATGCCCAGAATATAACTCATCCAGAATATATCACATTTAAAAGATATGACTGGATTTCTTTTGTGCCAGTTGAATAGTAAATTTAACTGCCTCCGTACTGCAGACCTGAAATGTTGGTTCTCAGTTGTTTGTCCAGAATTTCCAGATACCTTCATCTATATCCAATGTCATCCAGGCTGCAGGAGGTAAAAACTCATAAGTGAGCAGATAAAGTAGCCAAGTAAATTCCAGGCAGAAAAAGAAGAAAAGCCTTGAAAAAAAACTAGACAAATGTCCATTGCTTTCTTTATACTGTAAGTTTTGAGTGAACCTATAGTAGGGCCCATTTTAGCATGTTTTTCTCTTGGTACATGCTTTTTGTTTTCTAGCCTCTATTCCTTAAAACTTAAAACAAACAAACAAACAAACAAACAAACAAAAAAGGATTTCTTTTTTAAACTGCAGCGCATTTTTGGAATTAATATGTTTCCACAACAGAAACTTTATTAAAAATATGAATAAACATAATAAAATAGCAAATTACAGCTTCTGAAAGTAACTTAAACATATGTTAAGGTATTCAAAATGTAGATTGACTTTGTGAGCTTTAATACACAAAATTTAAAAGTTAAGTATCTTTTTTTCTCATTGTTGTTTTCAAGACACTTATATTACTTCTCTTTTATGAAAAAAGAAAAACAGAGAAACTTCTTCATTTCATTATTCCTTTCTAAAAATTATATCAAATCAAGAAAGGCTGATATGCCCTTCCCTTACTGTTCTTCAGCATTAAGTACCAGGACTGACTGAGAATGGAAAGGCCCATTGCAACAAAAAACCCACATGTTGATGTGTCCATGGCTCATACAAATATCATTTGGCTTTCATCACTGTGCTCTGGTGTTATGGGATGATAGTCATAAAGATCTGCCCACTAGGGCTTAAGCTGTGTTTGTGCAAAATTCCTGTGTTTCTGTAGATGCAATGCACCATTCCATGTGACTTAGGACACACTCTGGCTGTAGCAGCACACAAAACCTTGTATTTGTAATGGAAAGTCTTTTTCTAAGGCTTAGTGATATCTAAGGAATGGGAAGCTGAGTTTCCAAGAGTTTCCAAAGATAAAGTAGAACTTCTAACTTTCAACTTGCTTGAAATTTCTCTCAAGTTAGCAATAAACAAAACATTACCATTTAATGGTCACTTGTGAATGAAGCCATCGATGACAGTATGTTGCTTACCTCTGTAATTCTATAGCAATGATCTTACAGAAGTGTTCAGTAATGGGACTCTTGACAAATTGCTATGTATTCCAAGAACTAATAGACCTGTAGCTAAACAACACATCTTTGTTTTTTAGACAAACAAGCTCTCCTAGCTTGGAATTTTTGAGAGTTGTGAGTTGACAAATAAAAACAAAAATTCAAATCAATGCAGAGAGAAATTTCCATCTTTGTTACTGATTTTACAATCCTTATTGAGCATCTGGATGTTCTGTGATGTTCATTAAACTAAGAATACAAAATTCAGTTTATCTCCTAAAGTCGTTGCCAGCAACAGAAACAAATGTATTTCAGCAGCACAATTATTGATCTGTGCTATTCATAAAGAAAAGTGTCTTTCCATTTTTCCACACATTATGTATGGGATTTGAAGCTTATTTCATGTTCTCCAGCCATTCTTTAATCTTATTTCTACCTTTGCCTTCATTTTCTTTTCTATCAGAAGTATATCTAAGTACAACTTAAATCCATTAGAGCTCTTTTTGAACATGTGATTCCTCTGAACCTCTCACTCTTCTTGAGAAGATGAAACATTGAGCCTCACACAGTGTAACAAAGCATGGCACTTTACTGAATCTGAAATGACCAGTGCAGAGCTGAATGAACACCATCTCACCAGGCCAGTGCTGGTGAATTATATGCAGGGGAATTTTCTCACTGTTTTCTTAAGCAGCCCCAGCAAGCCACCTGTTCTTGACCATCAGTTTCCTCTGGTTCTCAAACACACTCACCTAGCCATGTGCTCCTAAGAAAAGATGATGAATATCTAAATGAAACATTTTTGGAGGTTTGGTCTCTCTGCTGTGTGTTCAAGTTTATTCACGTTGGTTTGATTTTTCTTGGGTTCTGGTGTGTACCTCTTCCTGTGTGTTCTGTTCAGCTTTGCTGTGCAGGCAGAGGACATGGCAGCTCTGTACAGTGTGCAGCTGCCACCAACACTTGCCTTTTGCTGACATCCCCCGTGCAGCAAGGACTGAGCTAGCACTGGAACTGGTGAGGTAAGAGCAGAAGAGACTGTGTGGTATTCCCCCTGGATATTGCAACTTATTAATGTTCTAACTTCCAGAACAGTGATGACTAGCCCTTCTCTCCTCCCTGGCCTTTCTTGGTCAGGCAAAGCTCATTTCACATGGGTGCTAGAGCGAATGGAAAAGACTTCCAACAGAATTTATGGAGAAATGCTTCAAACATGAAGGGTATGGGAAATAGATTTTCCTTGCCATAGAAGATCTGTTGTAGATTTTTAGTCTGCCATTTCCTTCTTTTCACAGGCACAGAAAAAAGGTTCTTTTTAATATGTAAGGAAATAGAGATTTCTTTGAGATCCAGATTAATAATTTATTTCTAATCTTATCAAATAATTAAGTTACGAATGAATGTCTCACTTATAAAGTTGGAATCTTGAGATTTATGAAAAGTAAAGCATAATTCAATGTTTAAGAAATACATCACTAAAAGGCAATTTGGTTGGTCTTAATCTCTTCAATCTTAAAATAGAGGATTTCAGCTATTGAATATCTCTCTAATCGGTGGGGGAGAAAAAAAAAACACCTTTAAAAGATTGTGAGATTTTTATTGGTCATTTAGAAAGTCTGTTGCTTCAGGCTTTTAAAACTTTAGAACTCCAGAGAGGTTAGAGTGTCTTTTTTGTTGTTGTTTTTTTTTGAAGTAACAAGCAATTCTTTTGCTTAATTCAAAACTGAGAAGCTGCTTCTTTTCTCCAAAGTCTTTCCTTTACTGAGCAGTTCTTATTTACCTGTCCTTGCATGCATTGTTTCAGAAAGGACACATTCACTATGAAGTGACATTTTAAGTTCTCAGAAACTCCATATTTCCAGAAGAGTTATATGGCTTGCCCAATGAAAGCATGCATGGAGATAGGTCATTGGACCAATAGCTCGTAGATTGGTCCAGTGGCTTTCAAGTTGACTTTTCAAGTAGCTTTCCAAAGTTTTGAGGTTTTCTTCTAAAATCATGGAAATTCCAGAGGCATTTCTGTCATTATCTTTTCAATGAGAACTCAAGTTCTTAATGTTTTTATATTTTTCCAACTACTTTTATTAAATTATTTCATTTAACTACCAAAATGTAGCATAATGTACTTTTGGTATCACACAGAAATTCACTTCATTTAAGATCATAAAGGACACCAAAATTAATTTACATAGACACAGACAAAGCATATAGATATGAAAATGCAAGTCCCAGTCTTTTGTTGTATCCTTCTGAGGCGATGCTGGGATATGCATCCAAATTTTGCAGTTCAGGTGTCATTTTTGTTTACAGAAGCATAGCTTCATGCTGAGTATTTAAACCATAAGGTCTTTATAGCACTACAGGGCTACTGCAGAGGTTTGTTTTTCCTCTCTTGAGTCTCCTTAATCCCATTTTGGAGTACAAATACTTACATAATCCCTTGCTTTTGAGTGAAGATGTCATTATAAGAGATGTCATTTTTTTCACTAATCCTGGTTCTCAGTGGACACATTGCTGCATAACCAAGATTCTTTTTGCCTGGTTAACAAGGGATACTCATGTCCAGCTACTGCTGATGCTCTTCCACAGTCTCTATTTGCCAAAGTGCCAGGAACTAACAGACTACTGTAAATAATCTAAGAATTTTCTTTACTTTTATTTTCCCTCTTAGTTTTTATTTATGACAAGACACTGGAAATACATAAGGAATTAAAGCTTTGAAGAGAGATTTTTTATTCATGCAGAAAGGGCCTTGGAAAAAGTACAATTGCACAAGATGACAAAGAATAAAGCTTAGCTCTTAAAAGTGCCACATCTTTCTAAGACTCGTTTTCAACCGCTGTTGTGGGCTTTTGAATCAATATATAATTTCTGAACTTGCTTTTAGCTGAAAGCTATTTAAAGATTCTTTTTTCAATCAGCATCCTACAAAGGTAGAAGTGTTTAGTCTTTATTTTTATTGCTATGTTTTAAGAAGAGAAGCCCAATTCTAAAATGTGAGTAGAAGACAAGGCTTGTCTTTTGGCACTTGCACAATAGGTGCTTACACTAAAGTCAGATGATTGACTTTTTAATGGTAAATCATGAAATAACTGTGCTGAGACACACAGACAAAGCCATTCTCTAGGGTTTTCTGTACCTCAGTTGGATGCTAGCAGAGCTCTGTTATTTTCCTTCTTGGAGAACCAAGGCACCTTTTTTTTTCCAACTCATTCTTTAGTTTCTGTGTACCATGCTAAATAAGGTTGAAATTAAACTAAGTAATTATTTCTGAAAGCTCTCAAAACTGAGATAGTTACATTTTAATGCAATTTGCTAATCACTTGGCTTTTAATTAAAACTGGATAGCTTGTTTTCTTTTTCTATTTTATAGCATCAGGTGAGTAAATAGAAGCAATGACAACTCAAATATAAAAACTACTTCCTTTATTTTAAGTATATGTCATCATCATGGCCTCTTCCTAACTGTTCTCAAGTGTTCTCATTTGATTATTTTTTTTTTCTTGAAAGAGAAGCTCTCCTATATATAATTCAGTTTTGCTGCTTGCTTTTGGTCAACGTCAACTGCTGTAAAATTCCCATTCTTATAAATAATTTTTTTTGCATAAACATCTTGAATGATGTTTTAAGACTGTGAAACTTACATATCATGTTCTAGAGACAATACTTCATGCTCAGCACTTAAATGTGCCATTTCACAGTGGTTTTGCAAAATATGGTAATATCTTCACAGATTTTACTATAAATGTATCACTGTTACTCTGAATATTATTACCAATAAACTGGCAGCTAATAAACCATCCTGAAAGAATCATAGAAAGAAGCTGTCCTTTATTTGTACTATCGAAGATCAGGCACAATAAATGACTAGTGTACCCCACAAAAACAGCCACTTATTAAATGCTGACTTTTATGCTTCAAAAACTTGAAGGTGCTCCAGTGGGGCAAACTAATTTGGGTAAAGTGCCATAATGTTTTTTCTAGTAGATAATGGTAAGAACAGATTTCAGGACTGAAAGATACTTAGGAAGAAGTCTGAAACTTTGGGCAGGCAAGAATCACACCCTTTTACAGTTTTAGTATGTGAACAGATGGTCGTTCTTGGATGTGCCTAGCTTAAGGAGTGCTGTGAAAATAATATGTACTCTAAATGGGATGCCAGTTAACAGGGATGTAAACAGAAAAATCAGTAGGAGGGTAAGGGGTGAGGAAAATACTGTATCTCACCAATACTGCTCCTTACAGAAAACTTGCGCCAGATTTATTTAGTGAGTTGCCTTTTTCTGTTTAGTAACACTTCATTTCACCACGTCAGTAAGTTTGTACTGCCATTATGCTATCAAATATCATATTAGTGCTCCACTGAAGCACTTAAAGTGTAGCACTACTGCAGGATGCACAGCTTTCTGGTGATGAGTTATATTAAGCAGCCTTACAAGCTTCTGTGATAGCATTTTTCTTTGCACTTTGAATATAAAACTAAAGAGATTTGATGCATTGTGTCTTGTTATGTCTGATTCTGTCAGCATATGGCTTTGTGTGGCTCAAAGTGATGTGATGTGAGCTGGAATGCATCAAAGAGACTTTCAGCTTCTTCTGCATTCTGAATAATGACAGAAACTTTTGCTACAAAACTAATGTCATGTAATGTTACATATGCAATGAGATAGGATTTGTAGAAGAATTATTGTGCTTAGTTATGGGCAGAATGAAATTGATACAGGGGAAAGGGGTGAAATCTAATTCTTAAACATAGAGCAACTTGAAAGGAAATCATAAGATAATGAACATCTAGCATGCTTGGATATGAGGGATGATACTTCTAAAAGCACTTTGTTGAGAATTTACAAGTCAAAAACAAAAGAAAGGTTACAAATAAGTTTTGGATTTTTTGCTGGAAAACCTACAGTCTTGTAAACCGAATAAAAGGAGAGTAGGTATTTGTGAACGAGAGAAATAATCCTCTGTGTGTGTGTGTTTGTGTGTGAGATAAAAAAATGTGGGGAGAGGGAGGGGAGCAGGGGCACAGTATGAAGTGCAATTGGATGGAAAGTGGGACAAACATCTATAATTTCAAGTTGTCCTGAATAAGAACCATGAGATCTTTTAAGGTACCTGCTAAAGGTACTAGAAGGTACATGAAATTTTTTGAGGTAACTAATTGACAGACATTTAGTCTCCCAAAACAACTTTATATGCCTGAATTAGAGGATAAGATATCTCCTAGACTTACAATTTCCCTTTTTCTTTTCCCCATCTCCTAAATAAGCATAATAATATCTTACTACCTCATGAGATGTGATGAAATGAACTTTTGAAGGGAAGAAAATTATCTCAAAAATTAAAGCCATATGGATAACAAGATATGTCCATCATGCAAATGTTTTTTGAAACATCAAAAGGCAGCAGCTTTGTAAATCTTAGGCACAGAATAGAAGGCTTTTTTGGAAATCTTTTCAATAAAAAGGAAGTGTATTGCAGAAAAGTATTGAGAGCTGATGATGGCTGCTACCAAGAAAATCTTTGATCCAAAATCCATTACAGTCTCCATTAATGCCATCAGGTATTCTAGACACTGTGTTTTAGGCATGGTGTAAGCACTTGTTAAAACAGAGAAGGAACCAGCCAGGATTTTGGATATCTGGCAGATCATAGAAGGACATGTCTGTTGAAAAGCACATGTGCTAGGAGAGGAAAACAAGTCTGGGGAAGGAATCATGGTTATATCCTGAAAGAAGGCATTGAAATGGGACTTTTAAGAAACACAATTGAAATGTGATTAAGTAAATTTGTGATCTTTTTTCTTCTGTTAAACAGAAGACCCCAGTGTATATTTTGTCATATATAGAGCCAGTAGTAAACTTGACATAAAGTACTGATTTCTCCTAATAGTAACAATCCTTCTTGAAAAAAGACAGATATCTTTGTCAACTCCTTGTCCACAAATGTAAGAATATTTTATTACACTATGTATTTTCAATTTTAAATGCCAGAAAACAACAAATAAGTGCTAATTAAAAAAAAAAAAAACCAGCAACAACGGACATTATCTTCCTTCACGCCTGAGAGGGAAAAGAAATTTTAGTATTTGATTGTGAATCAAGTATACATACATTCATGCATTTTGAAAAATCTTCAGTTGCCTCTAGTTGCTTGTCCTTGTGAAGAAGAGAGCTGTACTAACAAGCTCTTAATTTTTCCACACTAAGCAAGATCTTTCTTCCAAAATTGTTAGTGGGTTAGAAAGCAATACATGACATCAGACAAGGCAAAAATATTTAAAATATTTTTGTACAAAATACATTTTGCATCTATACTACAGCATTTAGAATCTTAAATGGAAGATGTGATAAACAGTTTTATGAGTGATATGTCAGCAGAGGATGAAATTAACAATTCTTGTTTCTAGACAGAGAATTTAATATGTCCTCCCCTATACTAGTGATGGAAAGTTAGCTAGATGTCTTCCAACTTTTGTGCCTCTCTCTGCAGGAATAAGATGAAATTCCAACCATGATATAGCAATCCTGCAATTTTTTTTCCAGGTGGTATTACTGGTACTTTCTCTGTTGCTTGAAAGGGGTATTGAAACGTGGTATCAACAGGCTCTGCTGAGCCCTGCTTTCAGCCATGACTTGGTTTTGTCACCATTCATGTTGAAATCATCTGTACAGTGTCAGTTTATTGTAGTATCACTATGTGTAACTCCCAGAAAAGTAAAGAAGTGTGTATAGTTTCAGCTATAATCAGGCAGTAGAAAATATTGTTCCTTTTCCATTTTATGCTCTCACTGTAATGGGCGTGGTGTAAGTGCCTGGAACCAGAAAAGAATCAATGAGAATACTGAAACAAAAACAGGCTATCTTTTCTGATACATAAAAAAAAAATCCTGGTATACCTTAGTGCCACTCTTGGAAAATAAAATCACGATCTAATATATCTTTCTTAGATGGCTGACATAATTTGTTTGCTCAGAAAGTAATATAATCCATGACCAAAGAGAAATAAAGGAAAAAGCTAGACATAAAACCAAGGAAAAATGTAATCTCTGGGTGAGACATAAGACATAATGATACCAGAATCCTTGCCTTTCTTTCCTTGATCTTCTATACCACAAAACCTGACTATCATTCAGAATGCCAAGAAATGTTACATCTTATAACAGTGTTACTGAAAACAGAATTGCAGAAATTCAGTAAGAAAGTAAAAGTTCACTGAGAAAGTAAAAGTTATAAAAATGAGCCTGCTCAGAGGAATAAGAACATTAATACTGCCTCTCACAATGAAAACACCTTCTTGATATTTAAGAGGAAATTTTTTGTGATACAAAGGAAGTAAAATGGTTTTGTATATTCTACTAATCAGGAAAAACGTAGTTGACCGCTGACACTTGATTATCAGCTGCAAATGCAACACACATCAATTATTATTTTTGTTTCAACATTTGGGCCTACATTTTCTATAGTTTCAATTTAGTAAACTATTTTAGGGCCTATTATAGAACTGAACCTTGGGAAAATAAATATAATGACATATACATCTTATCTTCAGCATGTACACTATCATTTTCTCGCCCCTTTCACATAAGAAATATGCCCACTATTTCTACTCATTATTTCAGTCTTGTAAAGCCTTTAGAGTGTCAGGTTGATTCATTAGCCTTTGTTTTAATGTTTTTTCTATTTAATGCTTCTCTAGGTCACTCCTATTCTGATCACCTCCTATTTCATTGCTTATAATAGAAGTTATTCTGAAAATATGTTGTACTAAAATAATTTTTAACTGACATTTTAAAAGCATGCCTTAAATGTGTCCAGTGGGATACTCAATACCTTTTCAATATAATTAATAACAGTTGACAGATTCATACAATACCGCTTTGTGATTTGGGTAGGAATGAATAAAGAATTCACAGGATTATAAATTATAAGAGGAAAAAAATGGGAAACCAGTACAAATATGACCATGCTACAGGTATGCTTGTTTTAAATTTCCATCTCTCTTTGCAGTCTAGGGTATATGACTAGTTAACTCTTTCAATTCTTTTTGCTATTACCTTCTGTACAATGCTTTCATCTGTAATAGAACAATTTTTTTGTTCTTTATTCCAGATGCAACAAACCACTCAACTCTTCTAAAGACACCAGAGATGTCAAGACTAACGTTGACATAAGAAAATGCAGAAATTAACCTTTGGATAAACAGAAAATACACATTCTACTTGTATTTCCCTCACCTGTTAAGAGGGCTATATATTCCTATCATCCTACTATTCTGGTCATTGTATGAGTAAAAAAAGTCGAGACAACATTTCACTAACAAGTGTAATATTGAGCTGAAGTCAATTAAGAAGCAACAGCAGGTATATGCTTTCCCACAGTACTGAGGAATACAGAAAATACATTTTCTCATCAGGTTTTTTCTCTAAAGTATCGTGTTGATTTTCACCATCATTATATTACTTATGGCCACACTCAGCAGTGTGGTCTCAGAGTTGTTTTATATGCACTTCATTTATGTTTGCTATGATTTTTATTTAAGGACATTCCTAAGAACATTTTTATAAACTGTACAGGTCATTATTCATCCTTGTTATATGGATGGTTTGCTAGTTACTTGGCAGCCTGTATGTGATTTATTAGATGAGTGCTTTGATGTCGAGAGCACCAGTTTTTCAAACTTGTCTGAAGTGGAACCGATCTTGAGGCTGTGATATATATTGATTTGGTTATTGTTTTGTAAATATATTCTTGTTTAATAGAGAGAACAGAATGCCCCTCTTGCAGAACAACTGCTTGTGGGGAAGGAGTTTTGCTTGTCATCAAACAGGACACATAAATCAGTATTACTGAATACAAAATCTATGGCTTGATTTTAAAAAATAGGCTTAAGGCTTTCCTTAGACTGAATGAACTTGAATTTATATTTTTATGAACTGAATGAACTTGAATTTATATTTTTATGTTATTTTTCAGGTCTCAAAATTCTTATTTTAGCATATTTATATTGTTTTCTTCATTTTATGCATCAGCAAATAAATTACATACACGGAAATTTCCCTGATAAAAGGACATTTATTGACAGGATATGTATTATGTGCTATTGTTGTTATAGGGCATATTTTAAGTTAATTGAAGTATGGGCATGCCTTTGCTTTTTTTTCCTTTATTTGCATATCTTTAAATAATCTTCACACTAAAAACAATGATAATAAGCTGATTATCACATGTCAATACAAGAAAATGTCTTGTCTCATAGACTTAAATAATGGGTTCATTCTTTTTCTACTTCCCTTTTTTGATCCATCTCTCTGTGTTTCTCCTTCAGCCATAGGACACATCACTTCTCAAACTTTTGGAAACATGGATCCATTTTTGCATGGACATTAACTTGTCTTTCATGAAAAAACATTTTCACTGCTAAACATTTTATACCAGATTGTTTTTCTAAGAAATTCTTTTTTTTTTTTTCATATGGAAGTCTTCTATTAATTAACTGGTGCCTTTTTTGTTGTTGTTTTTTTGTGGTTTTGGGGTTGTTTTTTTGGGGGTGTGTGTTTTTTCTGGAAATGAAATCCACTGCTTTATTTTTTAGAAAGCCATCCCAGAAAATTCATTTGTGAAATGAATAGTGAAAATTATTGATATTTCCTGAAATCTAGTCAAGTCTAGTCAAAGGAGGAATCTATTCACTAGTGCATCTTTGTGCTTCTCGTGTTGGATGAGGAGGTGATCTCAGAGCATAGTGTGATCTTATCTTCATCTGCATCTCCTAGATTTATTAATATTTAGTTTTGCTTGCATATTGTCACAAATTCTGATTTTTCAAACTAGCCCTTTGTGCTTACTTCCCATCATGGGTTTTTCAAGAATATATAATTGTATAGATGACCTTCTTAAGTAGTTCTGCAATAGTCTGTGATTAGCTCTTTAGTTAATTTTCTACTTAGAGTTGCATGAGTGTTTTTTCTCAATTCTACAGAATAAGTTAATAGCTTGGGGGTTTGTTTGTTTTTTCTTGAAAAGCAGATGCTTTTAATATTAGAAAATACAATGTGTTGTTTTATTTTATGTTCCTTTGAATCTTATATCTGAAGCACCACAGTGTAGCACTAGCACTCTGACAAGTATTTTATGGTGCTAAAAATGGTTAGTTTAATAATTTTGAGATTTAAGCTTCTTTGCTGGATCTCCTTTCTACACTGGTTACTCACACTGAGAGCTATCCCAAGGATTTACAGCTTGTTGGGAAGTAGGTACAGTTTCTGAAAAGTGACAGTGAATATGCAGCACATGATAAAGAAAAAACTTTAAAAAAAAGAAAGAGGTGTGAAATAATTTATATGAACCCAAGTTGTCATGTCTCTCACACCTGCAAGGCATTATCAAGACTTGGGGAGTACTTTAAGAAGGACATTGAAATTAACAGGAAACAGTGCTCCAAGGAGTTTGAGCCCTAATTCCAAAGTATTTGGAAAAGTGATAGAAAATAACAGATATGCTCCTTCAACCAGTGCCATCAGAGTTTGAGGGGGAAAGTTGGCAAGACTCTTATGAAAGAGTAGTTATGGCTTGCACAGAAGTGGTGTAGATCTACAGCTCAATAGGATGCAGAAAGAAGGGAAGTATGCTGAACTTTCTGGTTTTGGTTTATTTTAGACAAGATTTTTTCCAACTTTCTGTTATATGCTTTGGAATCCATAAAACAGTACTAGGTTCTTCAGTATTGTTTTGGTTCTGGTTGGTTTGGTTTTCTTTTTCTTTTCTCAGAGTGCTGAGGGGTCATAATCAAGATTTTATTGCTCCTTATGGATGCCTAAAGGAGGCTGTAGCGAGGTGGAAATCTGTCTCTTCTCCCAGGTAACAGGACAATGGGAAATGGCCTCAAGTTATACCAAGGGAGATTCAGGTTGGATATAAAGAAAGCTTCACTAGGAACAAATATTGGAACAATTGCCCAGGGAAGTGACTGAGTTACCATACCTGCAGGTAATTAAAAGATGTATGGATGTGGTGCTTAGGAGAAGGGCTTAGTAGTGACTATGGCAGTTCTAGGTTAACAGTTTGACTCAATAATTTAGAGGTCTTTTCCAACCTAAATGATTGCATGATTTTGTGCTCTAATAAGAGTTTATCTCTTTATATCTTTTATCATCTCGTATCTGAATTCCAATATCAGATTTTTTATCATGGAGAGGTTAGACACAAGAGAGAAAACTTTCCTAGAGCCTTATCTACTGCACAGGAGGACCCTCTCAAATAAAACACATTCACTGCCTCTCCTCTTCCCCTCACAAAGGAGTGGGCATGTCCTCCTCCTCATGACCTGGCAATATGCCAGTGTGTAGGATCAGGAAGAATATGGATTTAGGATTTACCTACCACTCCTATGGTACCACTGTAAAAAGTATATATAATTTCACAGAGCAGCTCTATTGCCACTTTTGCTGCAATGCCTTTTATATTCCATGTATACTTTGCTTACTTTGAATACTCAGCTGGGACTGAACCCTTTTCCTTGGGAGAAGGGCTGTCTAGGGAAAACTATAACATTAATGTTTTCAGAAAAGCTTCTAGATGTAAAAGAGCACACAAGTTCAACTGGATAATTCTCCTCCAGAGGACTCCAAAATAAAGTACTCTTAGACTAAAGTGGGAACAGAATCATTTAAGAAAAATGAGCCCACAGGCTCATTTTACATACCAGCAAGAGAAAAAGGCACATAATTTAGAGACCCTCATCAAATGAGGACATGGTAGAATAAGCATTTCTGAAAAATTAGAGGATATTAAACAGAAGGCTTTGTTTTTGGTATGACTTTGAAGGCAAAAAAGCGTGCATTATGGAGATATGGAGGTGTGCCAAGTCTGTCAAAATTCTGTTGCAAGAAACTAGGACTGAGCCAATTTCATCCTGACTTAACCCTGACTTAATCGTGTTTTGTTCTATGCATCCTAAAAGGATGGAAATAAAAAATTAGTTTTTACCTTTTTTTCTCTTACTCAAAATTCAGATTTTCTCAGAAAAAGAGGCACTCCATGCATGCCAATGTACATACAAATATAATACATTTTCAGACAGCCAGAAATCAGAGCTTAAATGTAACATAAGAACAAGCTATTACAAAAGTACAGGGGCTGGGAACTGCCTTTTGAAAAAAGTCAGATTTAATTATATGCTTGTGCACATTGTGAAAGCAGAGTCTTGATGTGTAGGTCAAAGAACAGCACTTAAATGTTGGGACACATCTCTGAATTAAAACCACCTCACTTTTCTCAGTATCCATTGTGGTTCTGTTTTCCTCATGATAACTCTAATGTTTCAGGTATTTGGATTGAACCATCTGGGAATACAGAGCATGTGTGAATGCACATAAAAGCAGTCTCTAAAATAAAGGTTACTGCTTTTCCAAGTATTTTCTGTTTTTTCTGTCGAATGTAACATTGGTTTCCAGGTAAAGGATACTTAGAATTTATGTGGAAAGTGAAGGAGGAAATGGAGGGTGAGTTAAATAGGTTGGATATCAGCTCCTTAAAAAGAGAAAACTTGTTTCAGTTTTCCTGCTCCCTAAATCAGCTTCACGCTTTCTGGAAAAACTTCTTGTGGTCGATTACAGGCTGACATAAATAGGTATACCTTTCTTGACTTCCATATTTTTCCACAGTTATATTGTTATTTTAATTTCTTTTCTCATTATTTTAAAGTGCTATTACCCTAATACAGGACCTAAAATATTTCCTCAAGAAAAGAATATGACATGATGAACAATCTTTCACATATTAACTACCCTACACTATTGTCTTGTGTGATAGTCTTGGGGACAAGCCATCTGTGCTTTACAACTATTCTGGCAACATTAATAAAATGTTCACACAGTGTTCTTGCTTACTGAATACACAAAACTATTATTGCTTGTTAGTTCTTTTGTTTGAAACATTCCACAATATACTCTCCAGTTGCAACCATAAAGTCAGCCTTTTCTATGCAGAGCATCATATAAGATTATCACTACTGCTGCATGCACTTTTCTTGGAATTGAAGATTTCTACGGTAGTTGAGTATAATGGTTACCAAATTTTGTCTTTCATAATTGTTTTTATGTATTTTCATAAAGATTGGGTCTCCCGCCTTTAAATTTCATTGATTTACCTTAAAATAAAGATTTCTGAAAAGATTGTTAGTGGAATAAGGAAGAATGAGATGTGAAGATAGAAGGCAGGAGCTGATTGAAATATTCATAGAAGTTTTAAGCTTTATTCTTTCTATATTCCTTCTTTTCTTTTTCTAAAAGTAGGATGCATTGTTTCATTAATGAAGAATGGAATCCATGAAGAAACACAGTGAAGTAATGGCATCTACTAAAATGTGAATATAAGCTGCCATCACATTTAACTATTCTACTCTTATTCTTCAACTTGACTTTTGCTAGTAATCTGGCCATGGTGTGTAGATATTTCTTTTCTTTGATAACATTTTTTCTGTGAAGACACAATTAAGAAAATGTTTGGGAATATAATATACCCGTAGAAAGTTGGGAGAAAAGAAACTCTTCAAAGAAAACCAATACTTAGACTAAATAAAATGATGAACATTGGATTAACAAAGAGTCTTTGTAAACAAGTAAATTGCTAATAATATTGATTGTTTCAAAGGTAACATTTTCCACAGCATGAATTGGGGTAAAAGAGATGGTTATTTTTCCAGTGCTCATTTTTTTTAAGCACCTAAGCAGGCCTCTCTTTAATCAAAGAAATAGAAACTGAAGTAAGTCTAAAGGTATATAACATATGATGCAATGTCATGTTCCAGACAGGGCTGGTGCTCTGGCTGGAATCAGACCAATATCAAACCAGGAACCCAGAATGTTCTTTCTGGGGTATATTAGAAGTAAATAGAAATATGATTTGATCTTACTCTTCCAGAAACATATTTTGGGTTAACATGAATTGTCCTTTGAAAGTGACCTCTGTCTCAAGTTTCTTTACAAAAAGACTGTAGAAAAATAATAAAAAAAAAAAGTCAACAGTTTAGCCTGAACAAGAGGATACTAAATTTATAAAATTACTATATCTTAATGTATACTACAAAAATTTTAAAGTAATGTGAAAAGTATTTATAGGCTTCCATGTAGAGCTCAAAACTCACTCTCAGAATTTCGGATGAGATTTTATATGTACATGACTGATCTAAGAAGAGCATCATTGAAAGTCAATAGGATGCTTAGATTGCAGTTTTAGAGTCCAGTTTTAATTCATCCATTCTATATGCACTTTTTAGAAATATGAACTGGCATGTGGTGAGGAGAGTAACAAACTTATTCTGCTAATCATGGAGGGCAAAGAGAATTTTTTAAGTTAATTCAAACCTAAGTTTCATTTTTGTCATACTTTAACAAACACACCTGAAAGCTCCTCAGGGTGCTTTGACTTATGTGAACGCCTTACAATGAAAGTAAAATATGGTTTGTTGTTATTTCCTGATCACAGAATATTCTGAGATGGAAAGGACCCAGAAAAGATAATCAAATCCAACTCTAAATTAATGGTGTATGCATGGATTGAACCCACACCTTTGGTGTTATTAGTACCAGACTCTAACCAACTGAGCTAATCTTAGGGTCTTTATTCAGATGTTAGTCTTTTTGGAAAATACAGTAGCTGAAGGGAATCCTCACAGCCTCGTTATAGTGTTTTTTAGTCACTTCTGAATATATTAATCACCAAAATGTCAGGATAAACCATCTCACATTAATACAGTTTTCTCTGTTGCTTAACCAATAACATTTCAGGGGTTGCATGGCCTCCTAAAATACAGATATTTTGTGAAATAAAACACACAAGTTATGACTCTTTTATGTATCCAGTTCTATTGCCTTTGTTTCCTTTGTTGAATGTGTTTAGCTGTCCTAAAGTGCAGTGTTGAAAGTTACGAATCAGGGGAGGAAACTGTCGTTGCTTTAGAAAAGTGTCATTAGAAAACTCTAGCAAAAAGGGAAGGTTTTGTAATCTATCTGATTTTTCTGGATGAGTGAAATCCATATGACATGTGCTCCTGGACAAGTCTGGAGATAATATTTTATTTTTTTATAAAATTATATTTAAAGCTGCATTTGTTATAAGTATACTTTTTTCTATTTTTAACCAATTTATGACTTATTCATAAAAGGAAGGGGCAACAATTCTATATATTTGAAGTTGTTAATTATTCACTGAAAATTATTTATTTATCCACAAATTTCAGAAATGTATCTTTAGAAAATAATATTAACTATAAATGTACCTTGATGTTAACAGATGTATTTTAGCCATTTGGATTAATGTAAAAATATATATACTTTTTATTTTATTTTATTTTATTTTATTTTCTGTTCTATAGGTCTTTTCACTGTGATTTCTGCAAAATTTCTCCTCTCAAAGTGAGAAAGTAAGTAGTTAGGTCCCATTTTCATGTGGACCAATTTTAGCAGTGGGCTTAGTTTAAATTTGCTGTATCATCTGTATAATGTTGCTTTTGTGGCATTATAAACTTCTCATGTGTACTGCCAGAAGACATAAAACGGCCCAGTGGCATATGTTATGTTCTTGCATCTGCCTAATTTTCAACTTGAAATACCACACAGCAATGTTTGTGATAAAGTACACACAACAAGGTCAAAGCAGGTGCCTGCTGGGATGAGTAATCATCTTTATTTCATCAGCTTGTATCAACAGGTATCATGGAGACAAAGTAATAGCTTTTATGAGAGGAGCTTCATATGTACCTCTGGAAAGTTATGAGGCACAAGACAGAATCAACTAAGAGATAATGACTGTAGATTTGCTATAGAGTGCCCTGCAGTTCAATTTACATTGCATCCTGAAGGGTACTGTGTAGGAAGGACAGATTTTTCAAAACAAATAGGCTTGGAAGACTATCTAATCACTAATGCTCAAACTGTGTGTGCTGCTTTTAAAGTTGTCTCACTGTAGAAAAAGTGTTTTGTTTTGGTTTTCTTATGGAGTTTTGCCTCTCTCTTTCCTCTCTGTTTTTTAAATAGCAGATATATGCATGCCCCAACATATATTTCAACACTTGTGCAGCCCTAATTGTCACATGAAAAGTGAAGTGGTTTTCCACTACCTATAAGGAAAATATTGTATCTGTGTGCAATCTCTAATATCTAGGGAATTTCTGTATTAGTGACATGCTGGAAGCTAAAGCCAAATAATTTGGTATAGGTAATATTTTAAGCTATAAGTGATGAAAAAAAATACATAAATATATAATTGTCTAAAAGAGCATGGAGTGGAATCAAGAAAAAAAATAGTGAAATTGATGTAGAAAGAATCTGGATATGCAACTCATAGCTCATAGGTTCAGCTGTCTGCAAATTCATGCTTTGTGAAACACAAGAGCACTGCTTTTGAGTCAGCTCTAAAGAACAAAACCACTACAAATACAAAGCCATGTAGGACAAGATAAGTGAAATAAAAATGGAATTTAGATTTTCAGATTAGTAATAGCAATTCAAAGCATTAAGAAAAACATGAAAACTTATAACACAGGATCAGTTTGGAAGAAAATTACTCACCAAATTAAAAAATCAACATGTGTTGAGAGCCAGTTGGTGCTAGAGAAAAATGTGTTTTTCTGGATAGTGACTCTTGTTACCAGTTACAGTCACCTGTACACACAAACCCCAGAGGCTGTAAGCCCACTCTGGCTCCTGGCACTGTGATTTTGCTCACACCCACAGCCCCCTGTACCATGTTTGGCCCCCAGAAGACATCCCCTCTGTGCTCTTCCCCTTAGACATGCACTGGGGGTTTCATCTCTAGAGACAGCCAAACCCCATGGTTCACATAACTACCCTGGTTCTAAATATTGAGATGGCATACTAATAAATACTTGGTTTGTACTATATAAGTTCCACAAAGTTCTGTCAAGGATGCCTAAAAAAAAGTCACCAATGAGGACTGAGCTCCACACCAGGTTTTATACCCAAGCTATCTTGTCCCTAAAGAAGAAAACATAAAAAGAAGGCTTTTTCTACCATGTGTGACTCAAGCATGCAAATTTAATTCTCATTTCCAGTCTCCAGGTCTACCTGAAATGAATTTTTTATAGATATCAGCATTTTCATCCAAGACAGACGGCAAAAAAAAAAAAATAATAAAAAAAAAAACTTTCAGTGTTTCTTTTGCCTGAGTGACAGGCATCTCAGTAGTGGGAGGAGACTATTTATGACATAAAACCATAAAAAAGCTTTCTTGGACAAGCCACGACACTCCAAATCCTATCTTTCAGTCACCACTGTATCATTAAATATTTGTGACTAACACTGAAAGGTGCCTGAGGTAAAAAAGAGCTTTTATTTTTTCCCAGGAGAATTAAATTGATTGCATATTTTAGTTTCAGAAGCATCTGGGAAATTTTTTTAATGAAGAGAAAAGTGCTAATTGTGACATGCACACAAACTTGTCTTGAAAAGCAAGCAGAAATTGTGAGAAAAGCTTCAATGTGGTTGCAAAATTCCCTTACTCTCAAAGCATTTCTTGATATTTACAGAGAATAAAGCCTTCATAATAAAAAGTTCTATCTTGGTTTCCATGCATCAACTGTTTTTAAGTAGACTGGCTTTTCATACTTTGCTTACCTGTAGCAAAATATACTAGTCTGGTGAAGGTAGAGTTCAGAGATTTTATGCGACTGTTTTCAAAATAGGAGCATCACACAACAATGCTTCAAAAAAGAACATGTAAAAATTAACAGAGTCCATGAAAGTCCATGCAGAATCTAGCAGTACTTTTTTTTTTCTAAATTTTTTGAAGGATCTATTGTTATGATGTATTTAAAAGAGTGCAATGACATAGGAAAAATTTGTATGTGAAGCAAGTCTAGTATAAAAGACTTCAGGGACCCATCTACTATGCTAAATTCCATACTTTAAAAAACGTGGTTAACCCTAGATTTCCTCTTATCCCAAGTGAATTGTATAATGGGCCTCTTTAGCTCTAGAGCAAGAAATAAATTTTATTATTCTTTTCTTAAAGATTGGCCAGAAAAAAAGTTAACCAGTGGAGAAAATAATAAATTTCCTGGAATATTTCCTCCATTCTGTGAGACAGAGAGGGAAGATGACAGGTCAGGTGAGGTTCCAATTCACCCAAGAGGAAACTTCAATAACTACAGAAACCAGATATTTTGGCAGCAAGCCTCTGCTACATTAGGGTCCCAAAGTAAGACTATGGGATAAACCTGTGACTGTGGCAAGAGAAGCCAAATGCAAATTTTTCTGGAAGGCCAGACAGGTCAAGGTGTTTCAACACTCTGCCTTAAATCTGAAGAAAAATGTAGTTCTTTAGACACCCGCTTCTCTAATTTCAATTGAACAAATCTCTGGACTCAAAGACTGAATTGAAGCTCCATTAATACTAGCCTCTGGACTTGGATCTATATGAAGGTGCAGATATATGCAGAACCAGCTGGATTTCTCACAGTTGTATCAAATACAGCCTGTAAATGTCATAAATGACACAAATGCTTCCTTATGCCCTAACTGGAGATTTTAATGGTTGCTCTGTATCCAAGCAGTTTATGCAGCCTATGTCTGGTTACACAATATGTCAAATTAAAGATAAATCATCCAATTTAAACCCACATTACAATTGTGCTATTTTCACAGGAGTGTCTGACCCAGTGTTTTCTTGCAGGCAAAGCACCAAGGAAAATAAAGAAATTATGATAAAGAATAAAATTCTATTTTGCTGCCTCCCAAATTATTGCAAATAATTTTACCTTGGATACAACCTGTCCACAACATAGTAAGTGTCTGATCCACATATTTAATAATATGTTCCTACAGATAATCACAGAGGAAGGTTCTTTGTATCATACAAAAATAAGAAAATCCCTCATTTTTCTTCAACTCTCCTTTTGAATCATTTTGGAGACTCTGTCTTAAAATTTCCAGATTTTACAGGGAGAAAATTCTTTTTCCAAGGGTAAATAATTAAAAAAATTAAAATACTTTCATATTTTAATGTCCCAAACATTGTCACTAGTGTGTGTTCATGAAAAATCAGGAAGTTTCTCCATACATCCCAGGTGAAACAAGTGAGTCAAACCTCAGCTGGCTTCAAGAACTGCTGCTGCAGTTTTCCAGCTGTGGGGAGCTCAGTGCAGATTCAGCAAGCCAGTGTGACATTATGCTTATTCTTCTTTGGGAAAATAATTTAAAAGCTCAGGTTTCATATCATTCCAGTCTGCAGCTTATTCCATTCCACAGGGGAAAATGCATCTCAATATCCCAAAATATCTTTAAAAACCGGTATAGGACTAACAAAAATAATACAGTACAAACAGTTCTACATGCCAAAAAAAAAAAAAGAGAAACTCCCTCTCCATCTTTATAATTTATTTAAGGTTATTTAAAATAATACATGGAATTTATCCACGGATGAAAATTCAGTGAACATGCAACGTTTGAATTCAACATGAATTCAGAACTCTTAGGTGCAACTTTTGAATGGGAATACAAAATAACAGTCACCTTTCTAATGTGTGCGAGACAGACACTCTTTTATATTCAAAAGAGAACATAGTTGGCAGAATGGCACAATCTCTTGCAAGCTACAAGTCTGTTCACTACTAATGCACCCCTCCCACTTTGTAAAATAACATGATAAGCCAAATTATTATTTTATTATAACAATTGTTCCATAAGTATCATGCATATGTGGAATGTGTGAGTTCATGTAATGAGCAGACCTTTTGAAGTAAACAAGAAATGTGATGAAGTAACGAGCACAGTGTAGCAATTTAAGACAAAGTGCCTGATAACCAGATGAGCCATTACAGATGATGTCTATGTAGTGGCTTAAAAAAGCTGTCTAAAGCGGCTTAAAAAAGCTGTGTCAGGTTGTGCCTCTGTAACTTTAAAGGATCTTTTCTACAATGTGTACTGACTGGGGGTTTGAAAGTTCTATTTCCATTTCCTGTGTCGTTGTAAATATGAATTGACTTTAATGGATGAAATTTTCTGGGAGAAAGCCAGGAACTGGTGTAACAATATTTGTTCATAAGAGTTGCTAGATACCTGCCTTCCCCTGTGAGAGGAACCACTTCAACTTTTCAAGTACAATTTTACTAGGCAGTACCCCAGTAACCCTGGTTTATAGACTGACAGCAGCAGTGATAAAAAGAACAGCAGTGAAGATAATACCAGCAATCATATGTCCCTTTGCTAAAGCTTTGACTGCTATTCCAGAAGTTGCTAGGCCTAAGGAATAAACGCACAATGGAGGCTTGTAATGTTTCTTTTTTTTTAGATTTTATTACTTCTTGCCATTTCATATGCATTTTGTATGCAGGTTATATGAATACATATAGATAGTATAGCTTATATAGTGCTTTACACCTAGAAGCATCTTTGAGAAGAAAGAACCCTAACAAAATAAACAGACTTAAAAACACTCTAGAGTTCACAGCTTTATAATACCACTGCTGACATAGCATTTTTGAAAATAGTAGTTGTGGCTGAAAAGGATTGCACAGGAATCAACCAGGACTTTCAGGATTCTTGATGTTTACCTTTCCCCACTGTCATCCTAATAAACACTTTTGTATTTAGATTGGGTTTTTGTTAGTTATTACAGGATCAATGTCAAGGTTGACATTCTATTTTGAAAGATGTTTTTCTAATTGGAGAGGACTCCAAATGGGAAGACCAAAAATTCCACAAGAAGGGAAAGAAAGAGTTTCTGTTATCCATAGTTTTCACAAAAGTACAATATCTTGCAGTTACAGCTGTTTGTCAAAACTACATAGCAGAAGGGAAAATTACCTGGTCATAGGCACAGAATCAGTCAAGGCATGGCCACCTGAACATTCACTGAATCTGTAGGTTTAGCTGACTTCCTGTCTCACTAATTGTTTCATTTATTTTTCTCACAGTCTCTTCATACCTGCTTAATTCCATTTTGTACTGTCTTCCAGCCCTAGTACTCTGTGTACTTCTCTTTTTTGGCCAGTGCTTATTGCCTCTGAAGTAGATCACTAAAGAAAGAGATATGAAAAAGATAATAAAATAAAATGTTTATCGTCTCGCTGTGGTCCCCTCTATGAATTAAGTCCCATTTAATTTCTCTGCTCATTGAAGTTTGATAAAGGAACACGTACTGATAACTTTGGATATTACCCAGCACCACGGAGGCTTGTTTTAAACTGGCTCTTAATTATTGCTATAATATTGCCATAATAAGAATGATCCAAAATAAGTAAAATTTATATTAATTGCGTATTTTAAAAAGCCAGCAATAAGATCTGTGTCTTCCAGATCCCAGTTTTCAACTTCTGAACTGGAATATTGTTATATTTTATATATATATAATTTTATTTATTTTTTTTTGTCTAATGAGAAGGGCACTAAAGGATTTATAAACCAGGTTCACAAATTCTTTTAGGCACCCATTAACCCAATTAATCAAGAGGATTACAGAAAGGCATAACTATCTTCTGACAACCACCTTCCAGCATGTGATATTGGAAGATGAACTGTTCAGCAGTTGCACAACCAGATAGCTTCCCAAAGTACCTGACACTTGGTACTCCTACTGCCTGTGAACTTTCACAAGCATATCAGCTTCACTTTAGTCATGGAATATAAGGCTGACTTCTTTTCAGTTCAATGGCAACTGTAATTTTTAAAGTGGTTAACAACTATACTTGAAAATTCAATATAGATGCAGAAACACCTTATAAATGTAGAGTAAAATCCAACTCCTTGAGGGTGAGGGTCAGTTCTCATGTGCCTTGATCTAAGTGGGGCTTTAGGACACCGTCAGGACCTTCCAAGGTGCTGTGGACCAGAGACTGAATTAGGAGATCAGATTTTCCTAGGTTGTTTTTGTGTGAACTGGAATTCTTAAAAGGGGTAAAAGTGCTGGCTCTCATTACAGCTCTGCTGCAAAAAGCCAATCCTTTCATGAAGCAACAGAAAGCTGACTCTGAACTTTTCTAAAAGTCTCATCCACGCAGTCTTAGTCACTATGATTGCACAGCTGAAAAAAATAAATGCAAGAAGACGCAAAGTGAGACAAACATCTTTGTCCTCACCAAAAATATAACCTCTGTAGTGTCCTAGAGAAAAAAAGTATTTTGACTTCCGTGCACATGACACCCATTTTTTCATATTATCTTATTGTTTAAATGTCCTATGCTGCAGCACCATGGTTACCTACACAGAAATGAAGCTAAGATTGCAAAGATAAAGCACATGAATGACTCAAGACAGAGAATGCTGTTAATGATAGAAACCAGGAAAGTAGAAGCTGTTATGAAAGAAAGGATTGCAGCTCTATGTAGTGTTTCTTCACCTAGCAGGTGGTCACACATTTTCATTCTCAAGTTGATTTTCTCTGTCTTCAGTAATTGTTGCTAAATAAGTGTTTGTGGGGAAATGCTGTAGACAGATGTTCAGGAATGGAGATAACAAATTGATGTATTTTTAACCAGAAAAAAGCAACTATTGTAAATAATTGAACTGATCTAAAGATCAAGGTCTTTGAATACTTTTTCTCAAAACTAATGGGGTAGCAGGCAATGGTTTGCAGATCCTAAGCTGTTTTAACAGAAAAGAATAAGGAACAGATCTCTTAGACTTTGCATAAAACTAACTTCTTCTTGTTTGCTGTTTTGCAGCAGAAGGAAGGTTTTGGCTTCTTCCTAAATCTTTGAGTTAAAATGTTTTTCCTATAAATAACACTTTCCTGGAAAAGAGAGACAAAACATTTTTCCCAGGACCCATGGACTACATTACAGGGTAGTAATCAGGCAAAGATGAAGGTTATCTTGAGTGATTTGTGCTCATGAAGAATTGTTAAAGTTGCTTGTATAAAACCTATCATTTTCACCAAACACAAAAGCCTGGGAAAACAAAAGCAGTGAGAGCACTGCAAACCCAATAATTTCTCTTCCTTCATCACACTGTTTTCTGGAGAACTTCTTTTTTGACTCGTGAGGCTTTGAGATTCTCTCCATCACATTCTCTAGGAAAAACTGAGTAAAACTGGCCTTCTGCATGGCTTTTCTTTTTCTAGAAAGACACAAGAACTGATGAAGAAGTTATGTACAGAAGTGAATGGGAGAAAAAAAGAAAGCTGAATGAACCTCACCACTTCATTCATATCTCATATCTTACATTTCCCCAAGCAAAAGGTCAATCAGTGGCAGAGCTCTAACAAGTGCTTAACAGCTTAATAAACATAACAAGAATTGTGCCAATTTGCCAGAGAGTAAGAAACAGTCACAGAGGCACAAATATATAGAAGGAGAACTTATCCATTTAGTAATTTAAAACAACCCAGCCTAAGGTAATGGAATCTGGCAACAGAGATGAACTGCTTTCCCAAGAGGAAGGCTATTATCATAGGCTAAACAGCTGTTTAAAAGTAAAAGTTGCTTCAAACAAAGAAGAAAACAGATGTTTAACTAATTTTAGACATTTCTTAGAAGTTAAAAAATGCACAAAGCCACCAAATGTATGAAAATAAGTTTCCTTTAGACACCGAGAGAATTTTATTGCCTAAGTTGAAAGCCAAACAAAACCCCAATTTCTAATACAGCATACTGTCTTTGAAAACCCTAGATATCCTAACACTCTGTCCTTAGGCATCTGTAGCAAAGCTTTCTACATCTCAAGAATCCTCATGCTGTTTCTGGATATAGCTAACTGAGAGCTGCTACAGTCGAGGATTTCATTTATCCACAGCTTGTTATGTGTTGCTAGGACATTACAGGAATTTTCCCTAGGTTCAGTCACAGAGGGCAAGTACCTGTTCCAGACAAGTGAAGAAATTGATGAAAAGAAAACATCCCACAGACCATTTTCAATCTCTGTAGTACCTTCTTTCAACTGCAAGAATGCTGATTATACTCTCAAAATTCAAGTGATCTGTACCTGTGCTATAGCAATTATTAACTCCTCATACAAAACAAAATTTGACTTTAGGAGGTACAGGCTTCAGAGGATTAGCCATGAGTGCAGCAATCAGAATCCTGAAGTCGAGCCAATTCAGCCAAGTGTATGAAGTTCCCACACAACAAAGACTATAGAAGCACAAACTAAAAATATAATAATTGCTGCCCACAAATAATTTTCTAAGTCCTGATTTGGAGGAAATAGTCATGGTTGTAGTTGTTAGCAGCACTACAGTTACTACTTAACTCCACTACCCACACTCTTTAAAATCATTATTTTGCCTATAACTGTGTTTTGACAGATTCTGGTTTTGATTAGATCTATGGTGCTACCAAAGCATAAACAAAAGATAAGGTAACTTAAAAAACCTACAACAATGCAGTTCGCAGAATATATTACAATAGTGTATACAATAACATCTAGAAATTAAAGCAGATAAAAATTCCATTAAATAGATAGCCAAGAAAAATCATCCCAGAATTAAGTTTTAGTCCTAAAATATTCTCATGTGATAATGTGAAAAGACTCTTGTCTGGGGATGGACAAACTTTCTGAAGATCCTTTTTGTCTTTTCAAGCTTTCATGTGATTAGGGTTTTTTTTGTTCGATTGATTGGTTGGTTTTTAATGCAATTACTCCTTGAAATGCACCTTTAAAGGTTTCCCCTTTCTTCCAACTGCTATGAAAGACTCCTTTTGAGACCTGAAAACTTTCTGAAAAGTGTCCCATTAGTCATGTATATGAAAGTATCCATTCTGGGTAGCAGAGCTAAAAAATTTGTTGGAAGACATAGTCTTCTGACAGCTTTAAGATTTTTATTTGTCTTAACAATAACAGTGTAGTTCTGGAAGCAATAGTTTGATCACCAAATTTGGTCCAATCTTCTGCTCTTGTTTGAAATAATGTTACAGAAATAAAGCTGGAAGGAAGATTCGGAGATTGTCCAGTTATCTAGTCTTTCCCTATACTGTGTGGATCACAGTAAAAATCATTTGTCTATGCTTTTCTTTACAGCTTGCAGTAAAAAGTTTCCCTAAGCACCCTATGCAATCTATTTGAGGGCTCAAAGGTTCTTACTGCCAGACAGAAAGCATTCAACAGTCAGTTTATAACCAATTATTGTGCTAACATTGTCCTTTAGTCAAACAGGTTTTCCCTTATTTTCCTTACAGTAGAGCGATAGAAAGTAATTTTCCTTCTGGCTTTCATTTTTCTATGATAAATAACTCAATTTATGTATTCACAGAAAAATACCTCTTTATTCCCTAAGATTGCTATTAATGTCTATTCTTTTGTCCAGTCAAATCATTGCTGCAGATAGGGGATTCAAGGAGTACTCAGTCTTCTCTCTAGGTAAGGTCATCCTAGAGCTGATTTTCTGATTAAGATGTAAACTAACATCTGAATTTTGAGCAGCCATAATACAGTTTTCAGGCTGCAGCACCACAAATGAACGGCTCACAAATATACCAGTAGCACTAGTGAAAACCTTTTCTAGCTAAAAGTAGGGCATTAATAGTTCACTCAGATCAAAACATCTCAAGGATATGTGTCATTTGAACAAAATCATTTTAAAACGAAAATGTGTAGGGAAACGTGAGGTTGTCTTTCCCATTAAGTAAACATACTGTTTTGATGAATTCTTTTTTTGCCTCCTAGGTTCAAAGTGGGAGGAATTCTGGTGAAAATTTAAGATTAGATTCTTACAGATGTCTATGTATTGGCCACTAAATGCAGCATCTTATTTTTGAAAGATGACTTTTATTAGGGGTATTTTCCTTTAAGAGTACACTGTTATCATTGTACTGAATAGACAAGTCACATCAATCAACTAAGTTAGGTTCCCTACAAGTTTACTCCTTTTTTCAATCCTCTTCTCATTTTATGCTTTCTTTCTTTTCCCTCCTACTTCTCCTCCCTTGAATAGGGTGTTAAAAGACTGTGACCAAGAGCTGTTGTTGAGCCAGCCTAGCAGAACAAATCTGCTGAATATAGCTGAATATAGCTGAATATAGTATTATACAAATGGAATTTAACTGTGACTCTCAGTAATAATAATTAGGTGGGAGAGCAAGCTGGTTTTGAAGAGCTGTTATCAAATGATACCAAAAGATACGGTCAACTTACTATTTGTCTGTCAAAAGCCTTGCTATCTAAGAGAAAAATTGAAATATTAATGTACCTTGGTCTTACTCCTGAATTTCTGCAGTAGAACCAGTTTTCTAATGAAATGTGGGAAGGGATGTGAGACCTGTTAAAGTAAAGAATGCAAGTGCATGAAAAAACATTTTGCTGAGTGCAAAAAAACCCACAGAGCTTTCTACAGTGGCTCAACCCTCTCTGTGCTTCAAAGCTATGGCTGAAATATCCCCTGAAGCCTACAATACTGCAGGGAATTGAAGAGTCAAAAAAAGACCTGTTCTGCAGGCTATGCAGTCCTGTAGCCACTGAGAAGCTCAAGTGATCAAAACTTTGAAGTGTGCATAGATCCTCTGAAAACCTCATGGGTTTCTAAAAGGAACTGTCTGAAGGAGTTCTCCAAAGCTTCTGTGAAGGCAACTTGTGTAAAATTGCTAGCTATCTTCTAAGGTCAGCAATATACTCTTCTAATATATTTCCACTTTCTAGTGTTTTGGGGTTTTGTTTTGCTTTGTTTTTCCCCAGCTGCTCTCCACTTATTTCCTTACACAAAAAAAAAAAAACTCCATCATGGCTAGCATCGCTCAAGTCAGTTGAGAAACCTATCTTCTGGTTATTTCTACTGCTCTGTGATTTTATGTTTATGGTTTACAGGCAAGGATTTGAAATAGGAGAGAATCAGCTTGAGTGTTAATTTTAGCTGAAATAATAGTCAAAAAGTTTCTAAGTGCTAGGAAGGAATAACTCCTAACTGAAATGCTGGAGGAAATATCACTGAAGAATGACATGGAGGTTTTTCTTTTGTTTTGTTTTTTTGTTTTGTTTTGAGTTTTTTGTGGTTTTTCTTGTTTGTTCATTTGTTTTCTAAAATCTCAGATTTATTTCTGTGTCTTCTTGCTCGGTTTTGTGCCCTAAAGACATGCTGATGGTTTTGAATATTAGTTACTATTTAATGCAGTTTTCTAAGAGTCATTAGAGTCCTTATAAGTGAAGTTTTCCCTTTGATCTGCCCAGAGTGTAATTTATTAATAAAAAATGTAAGCTTTGAGCTTTGAGCTTAAGTATACAAATAATGTAATACCTATACTCAGTTACTGTTCCCTAATATTCTTTTTGAAAGCCCTATTATTTCTACTATAACATCAGAAGCCAAGTTACCATTCCATGAAGTGTGCTACACTGTCCTGGATATCTGTACCTCACCTTATCCTTCTATTTACTTTTTAAGAGAATACCAGTATGAACCAAAATTAAAGGTATGTCTGAGCCAATGCAAAGTCCTGATTGAGTACAAAGTACATGAAAATGCAGCAATACACTTGGTATGTCAGCCAGCAGTGTTTGAACCATCAGAAAATCCTACTAAGTACCCATTTTATGATAACACTAAGTACTCATTTTATGATAACATCAAACCTTTGACCTTGGGTACAAGGTCATATCTGAATATTTTGGTTATGTATGCAGCTATCCAGATGAGCTGGGTTTTGGAATTACTGACCTTATTTTGAATAGTCTGTAGTTTCCTTCTGCTTTCCTTTGCTTTTTTAGCAGTGCGAATCACTATTTCAGAGACAATTTCTTTGTTCTGTACAGAGAGATAAACTGTGAAATTAAGCCTCATCAAGCAACTTAGTTTATTTAACACATTTTTCTGAGTAAAAGTATGAAAGATGAAGAGCTGAAGCAGATAACTTTCCAGTGAATTGCTATCTGTATTTCAGAAGCATATCAGTCTACAAAATTTCCTATAAAGCAGTTAGGTTTTTATATATTTACATAACACAGCTAATTACAGATAGTTATGTATTCTTTCCTTGCATTGCTTAAAATATTGGCACAGAAATAACACTAGATCTATCTTGTGGCAAAATGCCATAGCGTCGTCCAATTTCCGAGGAGCCATATGGCAATGGTACAGCCATCTGTTTATCTTGATATTCCTTTCCTGGCAAACCTTTTACCCATATGGGTTATTGGTGCCCTCATCTGTGTATATCGTGAAGAGGTTCAAAACCAAAATCTATAATTTTCCCTGGTATAACTTTTAACAATTACACTGAACATAAAGATCACACTATCCCCATGTTTAACCTCATCCATTTCTGTTATGTACACACCTGCCTTCTTCTGTTAGATGCAGGAACAATTTGATTTCCAGAATTTGTGAAAGCTGTCATCACAAGCTGTCAGGTTCGAGGCATCATAATCATCTCAAAGGACTGATAGCTTGTGCTTTGTGGATTTGAAACTTCATCACTAAAGAGATTAAATGATCCGTCCTTTTACATGCTGACAGGGTAGCAATTTTGTGTCAGCGCAGAGATTCACGCATTCAGACAGTAGAGCCATGCCGAATATATGTGGAGCCCTTTTACATTTTATGTGACAGCCATTTTCAATAATGTCTAAAATATTTGACATGCACTGTTTGGAATAATTTTAAATAAGGGAGAGTGTCGGCTTTCATCCTGATGTATTAGCAAGCCTGAGTGAAATCATGTTTATATTCCATTTAGCAATCTGCTCCTTAATTTCCTCTTTGCGTGAAAGAGTAGTTGCAAATTGGATACACCCAGAGTACAAACCAGACATTTTAAGTATATATGTGTTTTAAATCACATCAGAATAGATAAATATGGCTTTTGTTTATTTCGGGATTTTTTTTCCCTGTTTTTAAAGTAGTACAAACAATTCCTTTTCTGATACCAAGCAAATGCAAAGATGCAATGGAAAAAAACACAGGCTAATGCATTTTTGGGAGATATACTGAATTATGTACATAATGAATTGCTTTGTATTTCTTAGATGTTTTTGTTGACTAATGAAATGCATTGACTTGTTGCATTCCACAAATTCGCAAAACAGTTTATTTAAGAAATTCATTGGTTTATTTGGCAGCTTTGTTTCTTTTCTTTGAAAGATCATGTTTTGTGTACATTAGACTAGTTACAATTCATACAATGTAGCTCTATGAAAATTTAATTGGATTATATCTCTGATTTTCTGTTAGGAATTTTCAAAAAATTATAAATGTGTTTGTTTGCATTGTGAGTATTCTGTGTCTGCTGCTGATTTCAGTTTAGTGACATTTAAGATAAAAATTTCTTTACTTTTTAAGGATGTCTTCCATGACCCTTGTTTTTTGAATTCTTTGCTTTAATAATAAGTCATTAGGAAATCACACATCCTGTTCTTCTCTCTTTTAGGTGAATTTTACAAGATTTCCCACCATTAATTTTAGAACTACAATTGTTCTTCATCCCTTCAAAAACTCTTACTATCCCAACCACTAACAAATCAACCATTTGCTTTGATACTAGCAGAACTTTGAGACAGGATTTAACTTTTCACATTGCACAGTGTGCTTGTGTGCATATGTGTGCTTTCATCCCCATTGCTGCTCTATATATCATCTCTCATCTATGGAGATGATACAACCTATGATCTTTTCTTTCTAATCACCTTCCATGTTTGTACATTTGTTCACACACCTCTCTCTGATATACTTGTGAACAGATGTGTGAATCAAGTTTGGCAGCAAACAAGCCCAGTTCTGTTTTTGTGTAAAACCTTCCCATGAAATAAACAGCAAAATATTCACAGGACTCTTAGTCCAAGTCTTGTGCACCAAGAGGGAAGAGTTTTAATGACTGAGGAGTTAATGAAATTAATTTTTTTAAGAAGGCACC
The DNA here is from genome assembly GCA_034336665.1 of Luscinia megarhynchos. NCBI lineage: Eukaryota > Metazoa > Chordata > Aves > Passeriformes > Muscicapidae > Luscinia > Luscinia megarhynchos. The sequence continues at coordinate 33,944,613 of CM067566.1, read as the reverse complement.
CTAATTTAACCTGTCAACTTTACTGTGGTGTTGAGTGTTCTGTAACAGGTGCAAATACACTCTAGTTTTCATCCTTAGCAGGATAATGTGTCTCACTCTTTGCCCTTGAATGGCACTTCTTTCATTCCTTACACAAACAAAATACCCTGTAATAATGTTCAGACACTTCTTCCTTCTTTGCTTCCTTTAAACTTTCTGCTGACAAGACATTTACATTTGAAAACCTGCTTGTCTTTACTAGGGGATGAAGCTTCTATTTTGGGACACCTTGAACACATCCTCTTGATCTCAATTTAGCAAATATATCTCTGTCTAGCAACTCAGATTCTGCCTTAAAGGTCTTGGCATAAGGAGGACACAGCTGTGACTTTTCTCCCTCTTTACCAACATGTCAGTGTCCTAGCAACACATGAATAACACTGTCATGAAAAAAGCCTAGAGCAAAAAGAATAAACGGATAAAATATTGGGAAGCACTGCCTATCAAAGTAAAATAGAGGAAAACATATATGCTTTAGTTTCCACAGTCTGTACTATAACTGCACCAGGTTCCACAGAAGGGCAGAGATCCAAGGCAATACACCTGAATCAGCATGTCATTTCACCCAAGCCAACACTGCCACTGATAGTCCCTACTAATTACTACAAGGCAATTCAACGACAACATAAACATAATTATTTTGATCTAGAACTTTTGCTTGCCTCTCTACATGGTGCAGCTCTACTGGTATTTAAAAGACTAATCAAAGAGAAAATGGAAAACAGTTTTAGGTACTTAGAGCCTGAGACTACAATTGAGCTATGAAGTGAGATGGTCTTCAGAGCTTCCCAATTCAGTAACACTATCTGGAGGATGATCCAACCAGATAACATCACACTTCCCATCTAGGCAAATGTCTGTCTTACACTTTCTTGACAGAGGCAGAAACATGACTGGAAGAAAGCATCACGTGCTTCTAAAGCTCTTCTTGAGACAAAATTGAGTGCCAGCTGGAACAGATAGCCAAAGTGAATCCATCATGTAAACACAACATAGGTTTTGAACATGGAATTTGTAAAAGTAGGGAGACTGAATTTCTACAAATTCCCTTTTTATCATGTGACAAATCCTCCTTTCTCCCAAACTATGTTTTGTGTTACTACAAGTGCACCATATAAAGAAATTACAGCATCTGAAATTTCAGGTAGCTTTAATAATGAGACTGCAAAATCTCAGTAAATGTTCTCTAAGTAACTCTGGAACTGAGAACTTACCTAGGAATCCCAACTGGTGCTTTTCAAATCATGAAGGGACAAAGAAAATGCTAAAGTGTGAGACTGTGATGGTTTTGGCAGGGCTAGAGTTAATTTTCTGCATGGTAGCTGCTCTGTGACTGTGTTTTGGATTTATGCTAAACACAGGGTTGATAATATAGAGATGTTTTCGTTTCCACCAAGCAGAGCTTGCACAGAGTCAAAGCCTTTTCTGCTTCTCGTTCTTCCACACTGGTGAGGAGACTGGTGGTGTTGGGATGTTGGGAGGAGACACAGGCAGAGCAGGTGACTCAAACAGACCACAAAGGGATATTCTTGACCATATGACATCATGCTGGCATCAGTGCATAAAGCCTGGGGAGAAGAAGGGAGGGGACACATTTGGGCTGATGGTGTTTGTCTTCCCAAATCACTGTTGCATGTGATGGGGCCCTACTCTGCTGGAGATGGCTGAACACCTGCTTGCCCATGGGAAGCAGTGAATTCATTCCTTGTTTTACTTTGCTTTTGTGTGTGGCTTTTTTTTTCCTATTCAATTGTCTTTATTTGAGCCCATGAGTTCTCCATCTTTTAGTCTTCCAATTCTCTCCCCAGACCCAGAGGTGAGGGAGTGAGCAAGTGGCAGTGTGCTGGTGGCAGTAGTTAAACCATGACATAGACTTTTAATTAAATCAGTGTAAAGTCAGCTTATAATAGCATTAATCAATGGCTTAGTGGAGTTAGCAATAATAAAATTAAATGGTCACAGCATACAACTTAGTGCAGATAAAGAAATAGGTTTAATGAAGGCTTTAGTGTTTTCTCCTCTCAGTGACAGTAGGCTACATAAATCTGCAGATAAAGAACTCATCAAGTATACCCCTGACTTTGTTAGAAAATGCAAACTTACCTCTTTAGCTACTGTATTTAACATATGAGTACCATTAATTAGTAGTGATGTCAGGAATAATTCCTTTAAGCAGAAGACCAATATACATTCACACTCTCTCTGCTCTCTGATCCCTTGTGAAAAAGCTCTTGCTCCTGGACAGGTCTCAGAAAACACTGCTGTTTTCCTGTGAGAAGGGCATGGCTGGAAGGCTCCTGGCATATTATCCAGTGTTCTATAGATGGACATGATGTTTGGCATAACCACTGTGAACTAAATTGTTCATGCCTTTAATTCCCACTCACTCCTTGGAAACAATGTTTGGGTTAATCAATTTCTTCAGGCAAAGGCATAAAAAATCCTCTATAGAAACACCATAAAACTGCAGATAACTACAGATTTTTCAGTAAGCACAGATTTTTGGAGACTTGCAAAATAGCAATATTGATATTGTTTATTCTTTAATTCATATCAGATTGGGTAAGAATTGCAAAGCCTGATGTTTCATGAAAGGGAAAAGAGGGTACTGCTCTACATAACAAACATACATTGTGGCTCAACAGCTTAACTCGTCTCTCAAGAAAATCCATTTTTGCTGAGATCTTGCTCTATGCTCAAAAACATTTTTCTACCAAGGGAAAAAAAAGAGGAAAAAATCCCCACAGATACTAAGTGTTTTCTAACGTCTTTACATGTTAAAACACAACTTTTCCTATACCCTTTTAAGAGATCACTTCAAAAGCCTGACTGTAAGAGGGAAGCAAGCAAAAGTATTTCTTCCCATTTTGTAAAACTGGTTGCTTTAGTAAACAAGACACAGTGACTGTTATTCACAACAAATAGTGCACATAAGATGTTTACAATTTTGCAAGTGTTGTTGGCAGCAGGTAAAAGGAAGGTTCACCACCATCACCTCCTATTTGCAGAAAAAGAAGACATATTGATTAGGATATGCTTCTTGACAAGACATCTAAACTTGAACTAAGGCTTTATTACATCTTTTTCTTACATTTATTCAGTTAATTTAGAAATTATGTTACTGCCTATAGAAGTGGCTGAAGTTTAAGGCCAGATTATATTCTAGCATTAGCAAAACTTCTATCAGGTTTCAGAAAAAAATATGCTTTTTAATGGCTTTGCCTCTCTTGTCTGTAAGTGATAAGAGACTAAAGCTGTAGCAGAACCTATTTGGGACACAAAAAAGATGTTTTTTCAAAGAAAAGAAGGGATGAGAGCTGATTAGAGTAAAAATAAAATATATAAAATACTAGTTGAAGAATAAATTTAATCAGCAATTCATTTATGCTTAATCCAAGTTAAACTTTGAGATTTTTGTGGAAAATAACCCCAGTACTATAGGTGAGCCATTACTTGGATATGTTTGTTGAATCATAACTGAAAAAAAAGAGGAAAATATAGAGTGGTACAGTGCTTCCACTTTTCTCCTCCTCCTGCTCATTACCTGTTAGTTTGTGCTGCTGACATTCCAGGAGAATACAGTGCTTCAACTTCTTAGCACATCTTCAACCCCATTTTCCAGATCAAGAAAGATGGAAAGAAACTGTGCTAATATTAAGGGAATGAGAGCATGTAAAGGCTGAAAAGGAGGGCAAAACACCCTGACCTGAAAGTAGGCCTGTCCATTGTTATTTATTCTTTTCTAGTCTTTAAAACTGCATTTTTGAACACTGGCCAAGTGATGAATTCTTCTGAACATTATGGTAATAACACAACTTCAGCCGTAACTGGAGTGGAAGTGGAAGCTAATGGAAAATCTGCTAATTTGTCTCATTTAACACAATATGAGTAAGAGAAATAAAGGAGTAAAGTCACTGGTCCCTTTCCTAATATGAGACAGGATTACACAGTGATGCAATATTTTCCTTTTCAAGATAGGTGCAAATGATTTGTAAGAGAACATAGGCAATTTTCAGCATAAACATGTATTTCATGTTTAAATTTCATTTTCATACATAAAATAATTTATTGTTTCTTATATGCTTATGCCCAAATGAAATACACGAGTACAATGGCAGGAGCTTGAACTGATGATGAAAAGACAATCTGAATGTACAAAGATCACAGAAAGACGAGTGCAGGAAAAAAATAGTCTGCATCTATGGCTGTAATTTGTACCAAAAATGTTTGGATGGATGCCTTTCCATATTTCTTTCAGGAAGAAAATTCCAACTAATTGACCTGATTTTTAAACATGTTGATTTTGGCAAGATTTTGTATTTTCAGTGAAAACTTGTCCTGTGGAAACTGTTGTAACCAGCTGTGTTTGCAGGCTTAATGACTGACTTATGCCCTAAAGCAGAGGAATTTCTATATAACTTGTTGGAATAGCAGTAGTAGTCCCAAAGCTTTTGATGATGCAGAGGGACATGGAGGGATCACTCATTGTTTACCTTGCTAAGGCACAAAGAAAAGAAAAGCTTTTTTCATTATGTTATGTACATGAGATTTTCCTTCTATGCCTATCCTAAACCAGTGTCCTTATATAGGTTGGAGATCACTTCTTCATTGACTTAGAAGACAAGTTTCCAGCTGGCTATAGCTCATTAAAAATTTCATCTTTATACCCTATTATCACTAATTAAACTTTATGTAATTAAAATGGCAGTATTTTATTACAAGTCTGCTATTCATCCTTTGATTTTATTATGTCCTGCTGCCCAGAAATTCTGTAGCAGACTAGAATCACTTCATCCATTTTTTTAAAATTATTTTTTAAGTGTCGTGTTATGATGTTTCATGTTGATTTCTCCGTGAACTGTGCATACAATTACCTAAGACCACATCTGAAAAATCATATACTTTTGTTTTTGGAGCCAGTACAGTGTAATGGAATCAAAAAATGAACACTGCAATCTTTCATGAAGACTTCATTTTCTTTGTCATTTTTTCCTTATTGCAATTTACAATGTGTATGTTAGAATAAGAATTTGTTATTCTTGTTTACTGACAGAAATCACAGAATGGCTTTGTTAAAAAGATACAATAAGAGCACTGGTCATTCTGGTTATGCACTCAGTTAGAATGAAAGATATCTTAAAAAGTGTACAGTACTCCATGGTCCAAAAGACTTAGTACTGTGCAGGGTCAACTTTCATAGAATTGCAAATGGATAGTGTCCTTGAAAAATGTTCAAAATGAGGAATGATAATAGATTGAGGGCTTTTTCATTCTGTTTTTTTCTCCTCTGTGTGTGGCTAAAAATAAGAGAGAATGGAAAAATATTAAATAAGCAATTATTAATGAAAACAGGACTAATCTTCACTGAAAAGACTTCCCTTTAATTAAAATTAATAGTTAAAATAATTAGTAGATGAATAGTCTGTTCTTTTTATTTCATCTTGCTAAATAATAAACAACCCCCCAAAAACAACAAAAACAAAACAAAACAAAACAAAACAAAAAACAACAACAAAAACAAACAACAAAAAGAGTATAAAAGTCCAGTTAGAGAAATGTCATAAAATTCTCCATAATTATTTAGACTCTTAGGAACCCTTACAGAGAGACTAAAAGGGTAGCTGAGTATGGAAATGAATTGTTCTTTTGACACATCTAGCTTTTCCAGGCCATCAGGGTGGTATCAGATATTGTCTCAGCTTTGCAAGTTAGACAGTATTCAAATGAGAAGCATGTGACACCCTTCACAAAAGGAAACGTCACATTAAAAATTGAAAGTATTTAGAAAAAGTTGGACAAATGCAGCTGTAAAGCGTTAGAGGCTAAAATCAGAACAGAGGGAAAAAAAAGTGAATTAGCATACAGAAATGCTTTAGAATGCCATGACAACACAAAGACAGGCAGGCTCAGGCTATTTCATATCATTCCATTTGACTTGTTCTTGCCCCCTGCCTCTCAACTTTCAATCCAGGAGAACAAATGCTTTGTGTGATATTCTAATGAATTCTTTGCACATTTGCTGTCACTAAAGCCTATTTTCTCAGTGTTAATTATAACAGTGCTCCTTTTAGTAAAAAAATAATTGCTATCCTAACAGTGTCCAGTTCCTGATTTTCCCTCTGGAAGAAAACAGTATTATTGTACAACAGCATGCTTAAGATGCTCCAGTACAGATTGAGTCAATATTTTTATTAACTCATAATTTCAGAGTTTCCAAAGCTCACAAACTATATTCTATGCACAACTGGACAGGACCTGACAGTGCCTAAGACCTAAGCCTGGGGCCAAAGTCAATACACCACTCTAAGAGGGGTGAGTGAGCTAGGTAATTCTTATACATACAAAGAATTTCTGTTAAATAATATAGAAAGATCTGTAAAACAATGATATATCTACCAGGGAATCACAGCCATGTGGTGTCTTTGAAGGTATAACTGTATTGCTTGCACTACATGTTTTGTCTAAATCAATGACTGACAGATAAACACTGATTGTTCTGAGGTAATCTGATTGCTTTCCCTGATTCAGTGCTATATGCTGCTCATGGAAGGTATATCACTTTCGTTTATTCTGAAAAAAAGCACAGGTGTCTGTCATTTTAGTTTGCAGTAATCTATATTTTTTCTGAGGAAGATGAACATTTGTAAAGCAGAAGCAGTTGTCTGCAACATTATAAATCAAGCAATACAGGAAGTTTTATGACATTACATCAGTAAACTACACAGTTCCAGCTCTTCTTTCCTTAAACACTCAGTGGTTTAAAGAATAGAAAACACTGGATTACAGCCATGAAGCTAAATTAGTAAATCTATTACTAATAAATAGCCCAGCTGAAAGCACATTCATGAGGGGGAAACCCTAAAAATGAAGATAAGTGAAAAAATCTCAGCTATTTTTAATTACATATTATACAAGCTCAAAACTATAAATAAATAAATAAATAAATAAATAAATAAATAAATAAATAAATAAATAAAAATAAAAAATCAGCACCTCAGCAGATTAGGAGTATTTCTTATTGCAAAAAAGTGAATCTTCAATATGGGAGCACCTTCCGACCCTGCTACCTATAGAGGACCAAAACTGATTGTGTAGGAACAAGTCAGGCTCCAAAGCCAGGAAATGTCATTTCCAGCTAAAGCACATGCTCCATCAATCAGAGGGGCACTCACAATACTTGATATGCTTAGTGCTGGCTTTCTCCAGACTACTGATTTTAATTCTGTACAGTTTGAAGTCAGCCCTTCTTCCATCACTCCTACCTCTGCCCTGTGTCGCTTCATCTTAAGAAAACACAAAGACACCAGCTACACAGGAAGAATGCAGACAGAAGTTTGACTGGCATTTTGAAGATACAAACAGGGTGCTCTTCCAAGAAGCTTGGCCTTACTCTTGGAGACAAACCCTAACAATTCTTTTGGAAAGTATTATCAGCACCCTGAAGTCTACTGAAAGACCAGCGTATACAAATTTTTTGTTCCATTTGTGAAGATTCTTAAATTAAATATTAGTATATTTTTTTTATATTCAAGCAGGATGTTATGAACAACTTTTGATTTACCATTTTATAATCTGTTTCCAAGTATCAGCATATTTAATTTACAATCCTAGTAAATGCCTATTTTAACTGCAGTGGAGGTTACAGCCTTAGTCAATGACAGATAGTAAAGGTATTTTCATCTGGCAGATATTACTGATACTTTTGTAGGGAAGAGTAATCTTAAGCCATTTATCATTTCTAGAAGTGTTAACATACACTGAGAACACTGGTACAGCTATTTTGGATGGGCAGTCCTCCGTGACACTGGGAAAGGTAGAATTACCATGGCATTTCCTAGGGAGTTAGGAAAATTGGTTCAACTCTTGTACAGAAGCATTTGAGAATTTGGCATTTAGAAATTAAACTAAAGCAGTTCACCCTGCAAGCAGAGAGTGACTGTGAAACAGAACCTTGTATTTAGAAAGGATAGTAGTAAAAGAGCTAACCACTAAGAAGCCCTTGTCAGCAAGCCTTTTAGTTCATCAGAAGAAATCTTACAGTGAAAAACTCCCTCACCAAAACTTCATTGTAACTCAATATAATAAGAAAGATTTTGCTAGGAGAAAGAAAATTGATATATGAAGTGGGATTATGGTTTACTGCATACTCGATGATCTGAAAGCACATTTTGTGAAAATTTATTTATAATGAGATGGGTGCCTAGGTAGCTCTCTGGTCTTACTGTCTGAATTTAGTGCTTCAAAATATGCTAAACTTAAAGGAAAGTATTTAAAGATGAATCATAACAGTCAAAGCAGAATGAAGTTATGAAATGGATTTAAAATTTTTTTATTATTGTAGTAAAAGTTTATGGTTTATTTTTGCTTCTTCTGAAGTGACTAGTCTAATTTTCATTCTCTTAGTTTCATATTTTCTGTTTAGTTATCCTTTAAGTTGTTCAGAGCTAGTTGTGACTTCCTCTTCAGTTTAATCTGTAGTGTGTTGTTTTGAAATCAGTTTATAGATTTATAGTTCACAAGAAAATTAACAACTAGTTTCCCTCACTTTGGCTAGAAATTTTGCCCTGGTAAGAGTACTGTATTTGAGTCCATATTTCTCACAGGTAAGAAAGAATCTGATTGAAATTTATTAACTTGTTTTGAGGGAAAAGGTTCTCAATCTCTTACTGGTGATTGCCCCATTTGCTATAAATTATTTTATTATTAGAATATGGAGTCTCCACTTTGCCATTGCAGTCTTTGTATATGGAGGTTTTCAGCTGTTTATAAAATACTCAAATATTCATTGGGCTAAAATTAAAACAAATCTTACCCCGTGGTCTTTGACAATATCATTTGCCTGGTTTCTGTTTCAGAATATATTTTAATACTTCATCTGAAGAGAGAGAACCTCACTATAAGACATGCAGAATAATTTACGACAGCATATTTGACTGAACAGTTTGGACTTTTCTTCTAGGAAAATCTGAGTAACATTTAGAGCAATGGAGGAATCTCTAACTGTCCTTTTGATTTGTTGGGTGAGTGCATTGAGACTATGCATTAAGCAAGCTGATTTCTTATTATTAGTTTTAGGAGTTTGTTTTCTCGGATTGAAATAATTCACACAAAACTGAATAATGTATTTATGTTGTCACATGGAGAAAAACAAGCAACTCTGATCGTCATTTGGTCAGTGAACAAGATCATGTCAATCAGAAGCTTCTTTTCCCAACTTATGTGAGCAGGTGAGTATCTAAGGAGTGATTATTGAGGTGGTTCTGTTTCTATATTTTTGAAAGGGTGGTAAAAAAGTCTACTAAAAACACTTTAAAGGAGGCCTCAAAGAACTCTTCATGCATGGAAGCACTTTTCCCAACTCTCATTTCCCGTAAGAAATAGCTAGCTGTGGCTGATGTTCATATGGAGATTTTTTAGTATTAGTTCACATTCTTATGTGTATTTATTAAGTCAGGAGAAAAATCACTTAGGTCTACTTTGTTTTGCAGAGAAATAATTAATGATCTCAGGTCGTAGCACAGATAATTAAAGATAAATAGACCAAGATCTAGTCTATCACAGCCTAAAAAAAAAAAAAGTAATGCAAGAAATTACTATTCCCTGTGGAACTTGTGAGTGTTTATTTTCAATATAATGTTAAGCCAAATAATTTAATAGTTCTTACCGTGTTTTATGCTATTTCAGGGAAAAAAAATCTGAATATCATGCAGTCAAGTTTCCTGTATGAAATAGTCAAAGTGTATTAGCAATTTCACACTTTACCTTTCTTATATGAAATAAATGTCCACACAGAATTTTAACCAGAATGGTTTGGGATCAGATCAGTATTCAGTGAAATCTGATCGTTTGTAGATTGCCTGTGTGTGTTTGAGAATATTTCCTTCAGAGAGAAGGTTTTTCAGATGTTTGGGTAAACAAGAAAGTAACTCATATTTCCTTAGAGCTATGTGCCGTGAATATTTGTAGCAGCACAATTCTCACACATGATTCTTCTTTGCAGTACTCTCATGTGTAGATGGCAGATGTTTTGCAAAAAAAATCCCAAATCTTAAGGACTGGGGGATTATGAGCATCGTGGACTCCAAAAAGGTGGTAAGGATTCAGTGTTGTAGCCATATGGTGTAAAATACAGAGGCTAAGGCTGCATTAAGAGAGAGCATAACCCAGAGAGGGTCAGGCCTACAGAATTAAATAGACCATACAGAGGATTTTACATCATTCCTTGCACATTTATTTCATACTTGTGGCAGCTGAACCCCACTGTGCAAATGACCATTACTAGCTGGAGAATATTCAGTGCCTTCCTGAGGAGCATGTTCTTGTTCAGTTTCATCTGACAGGAAAGGATCCAGGAGCCAAGCAAAACACTCCATCTGGGGAGGAGCGGGTGACTGATTCCAAAAAATACTGAAGTGTTTCTCTAACCATAGCACCATTTTATCAGTTACTCTCTAGCAGGCCTTTGTCATCTTTCTGTGAATCCCATTCTTGTTAAATATACATATATATTTAGGTCATGAAAAAAGAAGAGAAGCTTCCTTTATTAACACAAATTTTGGCATTTGAACCCCATCAGAGGACAAGATTTTCAGGTGCAATCAAGTAGATATTTACAAGACATTGTTTGAGGAGGTGATAGATCACAGGCACTACAACAACAACAAAAAAATTGATTTTTCCTACAGCAAGATATAGTGGGAAAAATAAAGAAAATAAGAAGGTATAATTTGATTTACTTTGGCAGAAAAATATCTGTTCCCGACAGATACTGATGCATTTTTGCTAACAAAAGCCATAAAAATCTTCTCATTATGAATATTTTTAGTGGTCTGAAACTTTGTCAATGAGTATATCTGAACTTGCTTTGTGGTAAAAACACTTTCCATCTCTCTACCTTTGCCCAGCTTCCCACAGAAACTGAAATTCATATTCTATGTGCTGACAATGATGTCAAAAACCCATAGGTTGACAAGCTAAAGTAATTATTTTCATTATAGGGAGCAGAGTGGGTTGCATCTACAGGGTTTATGCTGAAAGATTCTGCTTTTGTCCACTGTGATTGTCTGTTATAAACACATACTGAAAATGGGAAGTAGAACAATAGATTTCAATAGGGATAGCAATCTGTTTCATACCTATAATTTAGCTTGTTAAAAATGTTGAATCCACATACTTCTATTTGATAGGATTTCTGACCTTTGGTGTTTCTATATTGGTGGGAACACAAATGTTACTATGTGTAGCTAAGGCTGTAAATTGATAGAAGTTACAGGTACACAGCAACTTTTTCCTTTCTGTTAATTTTATGTCAAAATGTGTCTAAATTGGCTGGTACTGGGAAAAAAGTGTTATCACTCAAAAAAACCCCAGGCAGAAAACAAAGCCTCATTTTTAATGACTTGTGGTTTATTTTAGCATTCTCACCAGACCATGGGGACATACTAACCCATTAAAACATTTTACTAGGTTACTAATAACATAAACATACATTTAAATGTGATAATATGATAATGACATTTCTTTGAAATACTTGGGTTTTTTCTATGAACAATTTTTTTACACAATTCCTTCTCTGGAATTATTGCTCTAACAATCTTTCTCCTTTCCTGAAACCCTGTGATTGTAATAATACATTTTAGATCCTCACTTCCTACAAGGTTGCTAGAAGCATTTCTTTTTCCACTCTGGCATTTGTAAAGTTGCAGGATAAAATTGGTCTAATTCTGGTGTGATATCAGAGCAGCAGGACTGGCTGACATTGGCAAAGCTGCTGAGTACTATAGCTGAGGTTGTATGTTAACTTCATCTCTGGTAAAGGAAGTTGCTGAGGATCATATAATCATATGGACATCTCTTTGTCCCACCTGGCAGTAAAAACAGGGTTCCTCTGGCTGCCTACATGAGTAAAGACACAGCTGCTGTCATGAGGAAAAGACACAGAGCAGAGACCCTCCAGGAAGAATTGTTCATTTCTCTGAAAACCACATTTCTTTGGAGAGAAAAGTAGAAAATATCCTTTTCCAAGTTTCTTTTAATTTTATTTTCTCTTTAAAAAAAAAAAAAAATCATTATTTGCTTCCTATCTTCACTCAAGTGATTTTAGCCCACATTGTGCAGGTAGAGGATATTGCATTAACCTGCTTAGGCACAGAACACTTAATAATTAGGCAACAATACAAAAAGTTGAAAAATTATCATTGCCCTGAGTGTGCCAAATGATTTACCATTGTAAAGCAGCTGCTCCAGTGACCACCTGAAGGTTATCTTAGAACTGTCAGGTTTGCAGAGAGCCTAATTTGAATAAAAAGACTCTCAGATTTATGAAAAAAAAAAATTAAAATGAGAAATAATTACACTTACATCTCCAAAGGAACTTGTAGAGGAGATTTCATTTTTCAAAGAATGCTAGTTGCAGAACCTGTTACAAATGCATATCTACAAAAAAATTAATAAGAAAGCTTGAGATTTAAATTATTAAGATCAGCATGAAAAGTGCTCTTCTTGAAGATATACATTATTATGTGAATATAGAACTTCTTACAGTCTTTAATTATAACGAAATACATCTTATCCTTCTCTGAGGATGTCTGATGTTGCCATGTGAGCAAAGACCAACTCAATTTCCCTTTGTCTAGGATCCTTCAGCGGTGTCCCACTTTGCTTCCCTTTCTGTTACCAAACTTCAGTTCCAAGGTAGGAAATTACTCGTACTCTTTCTTTGATTATGTCAAAATGCATTGAACTTGGTGAATGAGTTTAAAGAAATACAGCTGAAATGTTTGAGACTAGCAATTCATTATTTTCAGCAGATAGAGCTGATGATCTCTTTCCTATCTGAATTCTTATCTTTCTAACAAAGGTAAAAATATTCTGAGTGAATTTGCAAAAATTTCTACTAATGTGTTTGGAGAGGAGTCTCTGATAAATAAAAAAACAATGCCTGAGATAAATATTAGTATGTTTATACGGGGGGAAAAGTAAAACTATTTTATGTCTATGGTCAAATGAAATTAAGAAGTAATTTTGGGTAGGCTAGGTAGACGTGCTTAGAGGAAGAATGGTACAGCAAAGCACAGGTGTCAATTGTCAATATCAGAAGTGAAAAAGTGAACAGAATGAGCAAGGAGAAATCCCCAAGACAAAGAAAGATAAAAGAAAATTTAAAACACTGCTTATTTTAAAAAAAGTGTCTTCCTGCCTGACACTGGATTAAACTAAGTTGAGCAAGAAAGCAGGATCCTGGAGAGTCACTTATACAGAGCTGCAGTCTGCTGCAGGGCAGAGTTTCAGAAGCCACAAATTGTTCCAAGTGAACAGAACTGTTTGCCAGCTCATATAGCAACACAAGACACACCTGAGCAGTAAAAAGAAATTTACTGAATCACAACTGATGATGTTGACACAGTAGATACTCCCACCTGATCAAGAAACCTGAGTGGCTGGGGCACCTTCTCCTATCAGAATTCCCTGGAACTCTCCAAGGTACCCGAGTCTGGAAATGAGAGCAGAGTCTCAGTACTTCACATCACTTTCTGAAGTTGTCATTAAATAGTCTAGGCTCTTGATTCAGATAGTATGATGACTGAATTTAGATATTGTACACAAATTGCCGATTTCAGCCATTGTAATCTTCCATTTTCTTTATTCTGAGCATCTGGAAAATATCTGAAGAGCCAATGTTTAGCCTCAATTATTTTTATGGTGGGCATCAGATGAAATGTTAGAAGTGCAGATTAATTTGCACTGCGTTGTTGCCTATTGGTCCTAAACGAGATAAACCTTCATGCACAGGAAATTGTATCCCACTGCAGGTTTTCTAAAAGCTGACTGGTTGATGTGTTACCTATCAGCAAATATATTGCAGGATTTGTTAGACATGCATCTTCCAATATGCCTTCATTGGTTTCATCAACTGTATGTTTATTGCAAAATCAATAAAATACTGGAAAAAATTATTGAAAAGTTTTTAGGCAGCTAGCTTTTGGTGGTCTATAACAAATGACCATGACTGGCATTTTTAAACCTTGTGTTTCATTCAGAAGCCTGTGTGTATTAAATAAGAGGATAAAGATGCTGAATAAGCTAATGTGTTTGTTACTCTTTCAGATCCATAACCAGCTGGGCTGCTGGTTTCCTTAATAAACACTTGCTCAGGAAGTCCACAAGCATAGTCTGCAATCCACCAAGTTGGTGCAGAATAAAATAAACTAATAAAAATCTGGTGCACAAAATCTTCTTTGGGACATCCTCCAGCAGTTGTTTACATGGAAAGTTAACTCTCACTTTTGAGCAATCCACCTACAAAGGGACACTTACATAAAATCTCACTTACATTTAAGAGCTTGACAGTTCCAGGACTCATTTGCAAACAAGGTTTGTGATCTGAATTCCATAGTATGCAAACTAACAAAGGATGAGGTAGAAGTAGATACAAACCTCCACAGAAACAGCCAGATTAATTGCACATTGGGAGGAAAACATTGTAAAGATGATGAATTTTTAATTTGTCACACTTTTTGTAAAATCAGCCACCTTCTTCTCTCCCTCTTAGTACTCTAAAGTTATGTTGGGTTTTTTAAAAGAAAAATCTCAAGGAGAGAGGAGTTTGTCAAGCATAGGTTTATAAATTTCACTTTAAGCCAGTGATGAAACTTTTGCCATGCAGAGACGTTTTCCTTTCCCCCCAACATACAAAGGTTAAAAAATTATTCAAAATGCACAATGTGGTTTTCTTAATCTCCTTTGTAAGTGTATCACTGTTTGCACACCTAATAAGGTGATGACATTCAATGTCCAGAAATAACAATATTGACACATGCATGGACATGTCACCAGCAGTAGGGAGACCTAGGGCACTGACATCTGTGAAAATACCAGTGAAGAATGGATGCAGAGCATCCAGGTTTTCCTACTACTTCCAGATTATTTGTTCATTTTTGAACAATTGATTCTCAATAGTATATTACTAATTACAATTACAGGAGGAAGGTTTTTGTCTCTCCCAGACAGCCATTCATCCTGCTTAAACATTCAGGCCATGTCAATTATGTACACAGTCAGTTCTCTCAAACTGTTAAATTTTCATTTTTAGTAAAGAAGACAATGCTCATGGAGGTTTTGTGTTGTCTACATAAATATTTGTGCAATGTACTCAGTGTGGCAACATATGATTGCTGAAGATAAAGCAGATTCTTGAGGCACAAGAGTACTTGTAATAATGGAAATGAATAACAATCCAGTCTCTGTGCAGGTTGGGGTGGGAAGAAAGAGAGGTAGATGAGATGCATTAAGTGCTCAGTGCAAATTCCCAAAAGCTTATAAATATGCAGAAGTATCAGTGAGAATGTGTGACTATGGGAATATTTTCAGATGATAATTCCAGAGTTTTCTCAACAATCTGTATGTAGTTTGCCATCTGCAAATCCTCTTAAAAGAGTATGAATATGGAGTAACTGCAAAATGTAACCAAGGCCTATTTACAAAATGAATTGGCAGATTTCATATTGTTTGCTCTGGAGAACTACTGCAAATATGTTCATTCAAAATTTTATTTAATTTATGCTAATAAAATAAGACAGATCAGTAATAGGGAAGAAAAATAGGGCATAGTAAAACATTAATAAGTGAGATCTGAAAACTCAACGTTTTTGTAATTTTCATCAAGTGCTATGTCTTATGATTATTTTTTCTTATCTATGGCACTATATGAACACCTCTGGAACACCAGTCCAAAAGAATTTAAAGTAATTGATTGATACTTGCCCAAGATCACCATTGATCTGGCATAAATGTTTAATCAAAGCTGATATATTTTTAAAAATATTTTCGTTTGGCTGGTAATGTAAGCAAAACACTAAAGGTCAAATTACATCCAAACAATCAAATTAAATAGAAGATTCACTGCCAGTACTAAGAAATACTTTTTGCAGTCTGTTGCAATAATTTTTTAGCAAAATAAAACATATTTTCTCAGTGAGGGACAGTAGAAAACACAATTTACATCATTCAAGGTATAAGCTGACTTAAAGTCTATAAATCATGGCCACAAACATTCCTGACTTTGTCTAGATGTGATGACACCTTGGTGAAATACTGGATGCAACAGATCCTGCTCTGAAATGGTGATATAGCCATACTGTTCCCCTCCTGCTGGGCACTACACCAGTGACTTGTACTTGACCTGGGAGTAAAGAATTTGTAACACATGCCATTAGAATGTGTCTCTGGTTCCAGTCCCTTACACTGGAGCCGGATTAAGCATATTTTTCAATGTACAGGCTTTGTTGGTAGCAGTCTGCCTGTGGCAAACTGTTTCTGTGGATAAATGGATAAACTAGGTGGGGGAAAAAACTAAACCAACCAAAAAAGAAGTCTTAGAGTCACTTAATTTGATTTTCAGGCTCCAAAGACTACAAGTTTGCTCTAATTACCTCATACTAATTCATGCAAATTTTACATGTATGGTATTTATGTGTTTGATTATAAATATTAATAAATAATAATTGGTGCATTAGTTATTAATAAAATCGTCTTACTTATATTTTAATATGTAGACTTTTTCTGCTTAAGGGAACCGATGTGAGATAGTGGATCATGTTGTGTATAAACTGCAGAAATTATCTGCAAATCTGGAACTGATGCCCCTCTCTCTTCTTGCTGTCTTCTGTCTTATTTGAGGAGGCAACTTAGAGTGAGATTTAATATTTACAGATATTCAAATGTATATGTGATATAATATATGCTCACATGCTTTTTGCCATTTTCAATGTAATACAAAATGGAAATTATTTCAAAACCGTATTAGAAAAATAAAAGATCTCTGAAAAAGGTAAGATGTTTGCCTTGATAACATAGTGTTACCTGAATAAGGTGTCAGGATGTTAAAACACAGACACAAAGGCAATAGATTTTATTAACACATTTTGATCCTCATCTGGAGCTACTTGATGTTTGGTTAGAAAGCTTTCATAAGCCAGAAGTGTTATTTCTCTGGGGTTGATGGTTTTCTTTTGTTCCTCTTAGTGCCCAGATTTTATAATGAAATACAGAGATTTGTAGCAAACAGACATATTAGGAATTCATAGTATCTATATCTCACTTTGAAGGTGTTCTAGTGTGTCTTGTACTTTGATCCAACAGAGCTCTTCTTAAAAGCAAAGTAATATATTTTATGACTGTATTTTCAGTTCCTTCATTTGAGATAAATTGCACCACATTAGATCAGTTGCAGAACCACCAAATGTGAGCTATGCAAGAAAAAATATTTTAATTAATTAAATTCTTCAAAATTAGCACAGAAAGATTACTTTTGGTTTGTGTTTTGTCAGATAAAATGAAAAACAAGGTGCAATGTATAATATATTCTGAAACTAAGTCAGGGACTATATTTTGTTTTAAAAGCAAAGTATTGCTTTTTCAGCTGTTGAAAATCAATAATGATTGACTTGTTTTGTTAAATAACTTTTTTAATGTTCAGATTAGCAAACTAACTTCATAAAGATAAAGAGAAAAGGAATAAGACTGCCTCAGGTATATTGTGGTTGAGATAGAAGCATTCTCTGATGAGCCCTGAAGTGCCCATTTCTTTTCATGCAGCAGAGAGGATAATACTAATCTACAGTTCAGTCTCAACTTATAGAAAAGTTTGATCATATTTATTAAATATATTTGGGTAATAACTTATCTTAATATTTGCATGCACAAAACCCTAAAAATCAGAAGTCCAATGAAATAAGAAAAGCAAATATGACATGAAAAGGATGAGATTTTAATTGAATAAGATATAAAGGTCTAATTACAAATGCAAGCATACAAATCCCTACTAAAATAAGAGACAGCACACAATGAATTGTCCCCAACTTCTTTCTCTACCAGTAGCTTTCATGCAAGGGTCAGTGGAATAATAGACTGAGATATGGACAAGGTAAGCCACAACACAATCAATAAAAAGCCAAATAACAATTCCCTTGATGGGAAATTTTCACCTTAGGGATGAATAATTCAGAAACTGAATGCAGCAGAAATAAAGAGTGTAATTTCAATTTTAGTTGAATTCTCTCTAGAATCCAGTACGTAATTTCTCATCATAACAAATAAACATTCTCATGCTTGGTGTATATTTTAGCTGTCATCTGAGAAAAAGGCAAATATCATAGTATTTATTTACAAAACCCATTTTGATCCTCCTAAATTACATATTGGTTTGAAAATAAGCAACCAGCTACCAAACAGATGCATATTGACAAACATCCAGTGAACTCAACCAAGCTCTGCCTGTTTACACCCCCTCAGGATAACACAGAAGTGTATAATATCCTATGATGAGATTTTTAATGTAAGTGCACATTATCATTAAGGAATAATGTCATACAAGAATGACAGAATTAGTAAAATATACAGCTGTCTTAAGAATATGAAGTCTAAATGTGTCCAGCTGCCAGAAAGGATATCAGAAGCTACAAAGGGTTTCTGTGATGCTTACAGAGTGTCTGCCATAAATGGGTATTATAGTAAAGATTACTTCCTTTCAACAGAATAGATCAAGATATTTGAAATTAGAAGGTTCTATATAGATATTAAATAATGTATCTTTTATGAACCTTCTTCCAAAAGCACTCTTAAATTATATTTTGCAAGCTTCTGTCTAAAATAAATAAGTTTAATAATCTATCTTAATGGAAATACAGAACACTGAAACAGGTTCAGCGATTTTCCAAAATGACAGAAGCATCATGTCAAAATACTGTTGTTATTATAATGGGATTTGTACCTCTATAATTACTCATGCATGTTTGTGGTGTCCAAACATCTTTCAACATCCTGGTGCTAAAACTTGAGGTGCTGACTTTCTTCTCAGACAGTTCATTGACTCACAATTTGAAATATATTGAGAAGAGGTTGTTTGCTGAAGGAAAAAAAAGAGTTTAAAAATTTGTGCAACTTCTATTACCTATGCATTATAAAATGCAGAACAGCACCCTTTCTTTTGTTAGTAGGAGTACTCATCTGTGGGATAAAATCTGTCAGCAGCAGCAAACCTCTGCTGACATGAACACTAATCAGGATTTCACATCAGTTTTACTTAAGGATCCCATTTTTATTCATTCCAGACTGCTAAAATCTGGATAGATCCAGTCCAAATAGTTTATATTAATTTTAAAACTGATATCAAGGAGAAATTTAGGGTGCATGTAACAAATGTATATGTGTGTTAATATTTGTCTCTCAGTAATTATGAGTTAACACTTGTATGGATCTAGAAAGTATTACAAGATATGTATTTCAGTTAGATTTTAAAATCTTCAAATTCCAAGTTGAATTCGGTGGGGGTTTTTCTTGGTCCAAACCTGCTATATTATATTATTACAGAAAATGGGCTTAGAAGAAACCTCAAGAGATTATCTTGTCCATCTCTTATGCCTCAGGCAGGACCAGTTTTCCCAATGACATTTCTGACAGATGTTAGATAAACCTGGTCCTAAAAACTTCCAAAACTGTATTCCTTATATCTATTAAGAATGTATTTTCATTCCTAGTAAGAGTGATGTACAGATTAAACACTACCTTAAAAAACAAAAACGAACAAATAAAAAAAACCCCAAAAAACAAAAGAAAACCCAAACCAACAAAACCAAACAAGCACCAGCCTGAAAAAAAAAACGAATAAGCACAAGGGATCTTTAGGCTTCCTGATTCCTATTTGCTCACCATTAACAACTCTGAAATAGGAAAGTAAATAACATTGCTGATTATCGAGGCTGGATAGATTTCATTTTGCAATTTATTAGATACAAAGAAGATGCAGCCCTGATATGGCAAAATCTTGGTCTTTCTGGGTGGAAATTGATGCTCACAGAGACTGACCCTGTGCATGCCAGCAGGTATTTGTAAATATGAAAACCAAAACAGCTGTGTGGGTAGGGCACATGCCCATGGTGGGTGCACATATAACCCTGAGTACATGAAAATGGATGGATGCTCGAATGCCACCTCTCTCTCTCTGAAATTGTACTGTGTATGGTACTTTGCATACCATAAGCACCATTTAAAGATTTTTTTTTCCCTACTGATCCTTTGTTCCTGTTTCTCTTGTATGTGGATAATTATGGTGGTAATTTGGCTACAGCATTCTGAACTTGCATGATTTTTAGTAAGGACTACATGGATTTGAATCTGTCAGTTTGTCATAATGCTTCCTCAGTATTACCCATTTAGTGTCAATTATAAACAAAAAATAGCCCACTTATTGTCTCATATTAGCATCCACATCAATAATTGTGCAGAACAAAAGGCATAAACTGGGACCATCTGCTCTCACTACAATAATCTACCTAAAAAAGCTTAGCCAGTAACACAGAAAAATATTCTGATGCATTTGTCTGGGATCATGCTGTTTAAGTGTCTTTTATGATTAAAATCATTACTGCTTTGGTCCATCACCTATTAAGACATATGTTTCCTCATTTCAAATAAAGTATTGTCATTTTATTTCTAATACCATAGTAAATTAAGATAACATGCAAGAAAAAACCTGTACTTTTGTTTCATACTTCCTTGTTACTTTCTTTCTTACTGATGTTGACAATACTTATAGATTTCTTTTAAAAAATCATATATGCTGCAGATTTTTTTTTTGACAAGTGCAGAACACTTAAACTCTGCTAAATTCCAGCATAAAACCATATCAAAATGTAAAATGTTAACCAGAAGTGCCATCGTGACCCGAAAAGTTGAAAAAAGAAGGAAAGAAAAGCATATTTAAAGTCCTACAATCAAAGAAGATTGTTGATGTTTAAAGAGAATGTATTGTGAGTTTTCTCAACACTGGATATGTGGATTTTTTCCTGGCAGCTTGCAAGAACAGATAGGAGTTTAAGAAACAATCACATGAAAGTACAAAAGGCAGGCAAATCCCTGCTGCTTTATGCCAGTGTCCTTATTCTATTCTCTAGCACATCAGGCCTGTCAAGACATCTCAGTTTTTCACTTCTAACAAAAATAAGTAAATGAAAATAATGCACTGCAAATGCCCAGAGCATTTAATACAATGTCTTAAATGTTTGGTTCTAATCAACTGCAGATTCAGTAAACACTTAAATGTCCCCTAACCCTCAATGGTGACCACTGAAACTTGATTACAGCCTGTTTTGAATAGCAAAATATTATTTTTCTCCAAAAATGTAATATTATTACACTTTCTATGTCTGATTTTCTAATATGCTAAGCACTCATCTTTCTCCTTGATTTCAAATGGATTCTTTATATGCTCACAGCATGATTCATAAACTGTGTGACTTCTTTTCCATTCTATTTATGCAACGAATTCAATAGCAATTTGCTTCACAATAGTCAAAATGAAACTTGAATAGAAATAAAAGTAAAATTATCCCTTTAGGAAACTTGGTTTATAAAGTATAATACTGTTAGTTCATGAATTGACCTTATGACACCTGAGGAGATTCAAGAGGAAAGTCAAAAATTCATGTCTATTTCTAGTTTTTCAAGCTTGGGTAACATACACAATTTTTGGATTAGACACTTTTTATCATTAAGGCTGAGAAGAAAAAGCTAATGTGATTGTATTGATGGTTATTGGGTCTATTTATCAGTCCTTGAGTTAATATCTTGCTGAATTTTAAGTACATGTTGGGTTTAAAAGCCTCTTTCATCCCAGGTATGTCAAGAATATGAATTGGAGGTCTCAAAAAAAAGGCAAGTAGTGTTATCCATTGTGTACTGGCCGACAGTAGCCAGCATTATAACACATGTACATGGACACCTCATCAGTTTGTGTGTGTAGTTGAATTATTGGCTCAAATGTGTCAGTGCTGTTTTTCAATACTCCAAGGTTCTCAGAATAGACACTGGAAAATGGTCAGGGAGAATGAGGGATGAAGTGTACTTGTCATCAGCAACCAAGCATTTTGCTTTGCTCCTTGTGTACCAGCCTGCTTTACTTTTTCAGTTATTATCACTCCACCTTTTAGGCAACTTGTGTGCAGTACTGAGTCTCACCTTCATAGGTAAGAGAATCCTGGTTGTACATCTTGTATATGGATAACTCAGTAGCTACTTATACCTGATAAATCAATGCATTTCAAAATTGCTCTTTTGTTTAAAGCAGAAATGTGATCTATTTGTTCTCAAAAAGGAATGGAAAGTGGCCAAATAAAAACGTTATAAATTCAACCTCTGCTTCTTCTCCCCAAATTCAAACATACTGCCATAGTGAATGAACACTAGTGTTTGCTCTTCAAACAGTTGGGCAGAAATTGTTTCATTTACAAATGTGAAAAAAAAAATTAAAATTAATAAAATGTTTTAGCCAGTATTGAGGGTCATATTTTTTGAGTTCAAAATGGATATTTTTTCCAAATTTGATCTTAAAAAAAAAAAATTGAATTATTACAATTTGGTCAATGGATGTTGGAGTGCTGTTTTTAATTTTTTGGAAGAATAGCATATTATACATGTTCTTGCCATTTCCATTTGGAAAGTCTTTCAATCTTTTCTTATTTTTCCCAAAGTCTGCACATCTGTGCAACCACAATATGGAGTAATGTGTAGGTTTAGAGCAATGGCTAGCACCATGGCAGGTGTTCAAAAAATTGGCATGTCATTATTTCACCTTTCATCTCCTTCAAAATATGGTAATATGGGCTGTATGTATGAACTCAGGGCTGAAATGTGCTGTGCTCTCCACCTGTTCTAAAAATAATAAAGAACAGATAGGGATAAGTGCAATATGGGACAGCAATTTTGACTAGCTATGTAAGCCAACCATTTACACTCATATGCTATGGTTAATAATGCTTTTCTTGAAAGCAAAAATCTACAAGCAAAGTAAAAAAGTAATAAGAAGTATGGAAAACAAAATCTACAATTTTTTGCATATATCTGGAAGAGGGGAAAAAAAGTTATGGATTCCTCTCTATTATTTTCCATAAGCGTCAAATATGCAAAACTTTCCAAACAAGAAAAATTCTTTTGGGCATATCAATATCATCCAGCAGTAGAAAAGACATTTATTTTCCTGACAGATAACAGAACCATATCCTAATATTTAAAAACTATATATTTATAAATTATAAACTAAAGCATAAACTATATCCTGCTTTAAAAAAGAGAATAAATGTATACTGCTTGGTTTTTTTCTCCCACATACCTAGACAAACACAAACACTAAGTTGGTTTGGTTTTTTTTCTCTCAACTGCCCAGTATTTTCGTATACTAAAGGACATGATTTAGGGCCTTAAGATCAAGGCAGTATTCATAACAAAACCTTCAACAGGTTGCCCTGGAAGCTGACTATATCTGGACAAAAAAGTGCAAGTTAGAACTATCCTTCCAGAAAAAGATTAGCAAGATTTCCCAATTTAAATAGTTTGCCTCATTTCCCCTAGTCTTACCACCATTTATTCGACAGCACAAGCCCAAATATGAGATAAAAATGGCACAACTATGCTTCAAAAGGCTGCTGCAAACTCTTGGATACATGAGGAAGCAATCAAACTTGTCAATTAAACAGAAATGAGACAGCTGATACATTTCAAAAACTGCTGTGGAACAGTTAAACTAATTTTATTTTCTTCAGAAAATATCAGGCTAAATATTTAATGTATTTTTGTGAATTATACCTTAATTTTAGACTGAAAAAAATATCAATCATAAACCCCAAAATGATACAATTCTTTAAATGGCTTTTTAAACAGTTGTGATTTCAAATGTGTCTTTCATGCCAACATCTACTCCCACTGTTTAAAAATACATTCTTTAAAAATGTGGTTTATCTGAACTGTTAATTTCTACAGAGTTTGTGTTAATCTATTTGTAAATCCAAGTTTTCTGTTTCTCTAATAAGATACAATTTGACATTTTGAAATAGGAAACTGAATATTCTGATGTCTTTTCATAGAAATAACAAAAGTAGAACTGTATTGGGCTATCATCAGTCTGTAGCTTTATGCATAATGGAAGAGTTGGGCCTTAAATCTGTATTTCTAAATATTTCAGCTATATGAGATACGAACAGACAGGGTGTGATATCATCTAGGTTCCCTTTACTACAAGAGACTGGATGTGATGATGCTGTGAAGTCTTTTCCAATTTGGGCTATTCTATAGTTCTATGACTCTATAAAAGTAGCACATTTTTTAATGATTCTTTTCCACAAAATAACAGATAAGAAATGACAAGTATGGGCCGTTCACTCAGTAGTTGGTCTCGATGATCCCTGTGGGTCCCTTCCAACTCAGAATATCCTGTGATTCTTTGCTTCTGTGATCTCCATGTCTTTATGGTATCTACTAGCATGTATGATAACTCCTGACCAGTGCCTTTGTTATATTCTGTAATATGAATAGAACACTAAATGAGTTTCTGGTGAGTGATGGTTAAATATGATGTGAAGTATGATGAGAGATGATGAGACATGATAGCAGAAGGTTTCCATTTATGTAACATAATTTCTTTATTTTTGTAGCATTTGTAAGATTTTGGTCCACCTGAAGTCAACAGGTTTTGCAACTCTACAACTCCCTGGGCAGCTTCCCTGCACGGCAGGATCAGTCTGAGAGTGTTGGAGGGATTTGGGCTGAGTTGAAATGTGATCCCTAGACCAGAGAGTGAAGAGGGGAAAGGGACAGTAAGGCCAGAGAACACCCTCGGGGTCAAGGCAATCACTGTGTAATTCTTTTATGTGCCATCCTTTACAGTTTGCTGTTCAGGACAGTGGTGAGGTTTTTGGGTTTGAGTGGGGGTTTTATCTGCTTTTTTTTTGTTTTGTTTTTGTTTGTTTTAAGATAAATATATGAAAAGGTTTCCTGTGTTGTTCTCTTTGGCTCATTTATGGCTCATGTGTAAGGACCTACACTTCACTTGCAGCCACTTTTAAAATTCCTTTCAGGAGGAATAAAAGAGCTTATCCTATTTACCTTTTCCAAATGGTAGATGCTGTCCTGCCTCAATAATTGATTTGCTTATGGCACTCACTAATTTTCAATATTGTGCCACTTTTCTAACAATAACAAGTAGAAGCATGAACATTTTAGGTTATTATTTACTAGCCACAGCTCAGTGCACCATATAATCAAATCCTTTGTCAAAGCATCCTGCCACATAATCAGATCTTGTGAATTGTCAAAGGCAATTTTATAAATATATATATTCATTAAAGCCTCAGTAAGCTTGTCATGGCATGAGATAAGCACATTTTTCTTTCATTTTCATGCTTTTCCAGTTCTTTATATATGTAGTAATTACATTGTTCTCATACAGTTTCTACAGTGAGAAGTAACACTATATATATATCTATATCATGCTATACATACAATCTAATAACAACAGTTATTAGATGAAGTAGTTGATTTTATGGCCATTCTTTCCCTATATAATGTCACTTAAAGATGTATGTCATTAACCAGATTTTATAATAAGCAGTGTGATGCACAACACAAAATCAGAAGAATCAGGAAACCCCAAAAAGAGGGGACATTTTCCTCAAGTTGGTGTAGTCTAAAATGCCAAATTCACTTCTTGCTCTGGAAAAATGCTGAACACCTTTGGAATGTTTTTTTTTTTTTTTTTACTACAAGGAACAGGTTTGAAGATTTTTGATAGTTTTTGTTTTTAATTATTAGAATAATAAATTCCAAAATTGAAATAAAACTCTGTGAAAAGACTGGTTGGCTCAATGTAGGAAAAAAGTATTATACAAATGCTATTAGAAGGAAAATTTCCTAAAAAAAAATGCTAGAATTATTGCAAGAGAGGGTGTTAAATGTTAAAAATATTAGAAAACAAGTAATTTTATGTAAAAAAAATTAAATAATATTCTATATATTCAAAGCTTGTTTTCAAAAATTAGGTGAGCAATGGCTTTAGATTAAAACTTGAAGTTTTCAGAGTCTATTGTCTCTGTATATGAGACCTCAGTATTTGCAGTGGTATACTCCCAAAGAGATATTCTGTAGGTGCTGCAGAAAGCATTTTATGTTTGGTCCAAATATAGTTTGTGCTTAGTCTGTAGTCCACATACATCCTCATTGACTGTACTCTAATTGGATGGTGATGATGAAGACATCTGCCAGATAAAAAAAAAGAATAATCAAGTAATATGTCAGCCAGAACAATAGTGAGGAAAAAAGAGAGAGGAAAGATAGAAGCAGTAACAATATCCCAATTAAAATGAAGAACAAAACAGTTGAAGTGCAGATGAGTGCCAGCTTTCTTCAGACAGTACAGACAATGAGACCTGTGCAAGCACATCTAAGATAAGTTGGAAAAGAGGTGGCTATATCATGGGAAAATAGTCTTGAAATAAGTAATGGAATAATATTGCCAGGATTTAGCTATAAGAAATGAAGCAGCACATTTTCTCAAATGCATATCCTATGTGAATTGACACTCAGGGAGTGAAGTGTTAGATAAACAGCAACCAGTTCTTGAAAACAATATACTTTAGCCTTGACTTTCCTTAAAATCCTGATTATTGGATGTTGTGGTTTATTAATTTACTTTACACAAAAAAAGAAGAAGGTTATAGAGAGGTCACAGTTCTATTTCATATATCTAATGTGATATCATATCCATGAGGTGTCATTTGCATTACCAAATTGCAGGGAATTTTATTTCATTTAATTTTTTATTGTTTTGACTGTTTTAATTTTGATTGTTTCTAACAACAATTCAGTCAGGGTATGGGTTTGCATAAATTAGAAAATTTCTTTAGATTCAAAGGATGTTCATTCACTGCCCAGTAGGTTTATGCATTGCAAAAGTCCACAGGTACCCGTTTATAGGCTAAATTTTCAGTCTAGACCTGAGTCCAAGGAAAGCTATGGTTCTGCAGCTCCATGTCCCAGGTCCAAGAGGTGGGAAGGCTGAAGGTACACGTTCTCATCAGGCACATGCACAGAGAGCAAGTGGGTGCACCACGTGCAGACAAAGCTGGCCACTGCGCACGGACACACGGTCGCTCACAGCAGCACACACAGCCCCAGCAGCTGCCTCTGCCTTCCCTCACTGGCACCAGGCACACAGACCTCTGCTGTCCTGACTCAGCCCAGCTGCTGGCACCCAGACCTCATCACTCCAGCTGCTGGCATCACAGCCCTCTCCAGCTGCTGGCACTCTGTGATACACGCACATGAGCACACGTGAAATAGAATTCCTTACCCAAGGAAAGAGCTGGAAAGGAATTTCAAAAGGTGTACAGATCACAGTGGCTAGGCACAAGGCATGGGCAGAAAAGCATACAAAACTATTTAATCACCACAACCCCTCTTCATCCCCATTTTATTATTTTCATACACATTTCCCTTCCCAAATCACCTAGATCTCACTTTTTGGTCCCCCTCTAAACATATGTTAATGAGTGCTGTGCAATTCCAAAATTCCCCTGCACGCCATAATGTATCTCCCTTTGTAAACAGAGATCCTCCTCAATGCAAAAGGTGCTCCTGCAGCATTGACACATTTTGATGTGATATTAGATGATCTTTAAGATCTCTTCCAACCCAGGCCATTCTATGATTCTGTGTGTTTCACAAGTAGACTTTCAAACTGAGGCTTTCCTGAGAGAGCTATGGGAGAGAACTGGACAGGACATGCCCTTCTGTGAAGTCTTAATTTGTGTGCCTGCGCCCTTGTTCTCCTGGGAATTTGTGGAAATCAAAGATTGATGGGCTGACAACATCTTTGAGGGTCCTGGATATAGCTGAGGCAAGGTGCCATTTGGGGTCCCCTCCTGCCATGATCTCTGTGCACCACAGATGTCTGTATATCACAGGTCTCTCATGTGTATTTATGTCCATAGCCAAATGCCTGAAGTTCTGCCTTGAGAACACAGACAGAGCTATCAGTTGTATAGTGAATAAAGTGAATCACATACTTGAACTTCAGTTCCTAGGACTCACTTGAGAGAGCCCGGGGTCAGAAGGGGCTGATGTGTTGATAGTTCTCTCTCACAGGACAGAGTGAACTAGGGAAAGGTCATCTGGAAGTATATTCACTATTGCTATAGGAGGATGAACCTTCAAGAAGTGTTGACACTTCAGTGTCAGTCCATTACAATTTGCTAGAAATTTTTCCCTGTCTTCTATTTACCTGTATAGACATATCCATAGGAGTGATGCAAAGAAAAATGTAATTAAGCACAATAAAATATTGGGGTGTATTTTACAAATTGTTTCCTTTCAGTGGGATTTTATCAAAAGAAGAGGTTATTGCAGGGCTGTTTCTTGTTTTGGCAGTATTTGTTTTTTAATTACTTGAGTGATGGATCTGCAGTGTATCTTGGTTAGTCTGCATGAGTTGGCAGGCTGGGAGGGACACCCTTCTAAAGGGCAAGGCCAGAATGCCAAATGATTGCGACAAATTAGGAAGCCTCACTGAAATAAATAAAATGCCCATCAAGATGGACAAGTGCAAAGCACTGCAGTAAGAAGAAGCTGAAGAAAAATGCTCTATAGGACGACTGGCCAAGCAGCAGTTCCACAGTTATGACCTGCTCTTAGATGAGCCTTTTTAGATACATAGAATCATGCTGTCATAGTGCTGGTGGTATGAGCTTCTGGGAGGCATCAAGTACAGCCTGTACAGGATATTTCCAACACTACATCAAGTCAACTATGCTTTTTTTTAGGCAGCATGAGTACAAAATATCTGTATCATCTTTGTTTTCAGTCCAAAGTGATTTCTTCATGTCTGGGCAATAGATTCACTGTCCCCATCTGTTCACAGTCCTTTTTTGAACAGTCTGGAGTATAGCACTCAATAATCCTTGACATGTCTAGTACCTCCTACAAGAAATCTGAATGTTTTCAGTTTCTCAGCATATGCCTTTCTAGATCAGTTACCTACCCTGATCAGCAGTTTTCTGACTCAGTATTTTTATTAGACTATATCTTGTGAAGCTTAATCTAGTAGTTCCATATTAGATGTCATGATAAGAAAGACCTGCTGGCATAGCATTTGGATGCATGCTCTGGAATATGGAAGCAGCGACACTTATTGCAGACCAAAACGTATGGTAGCCCAGAGAAGTCATGGATGCCCCATCCTGGAAAGGTTCAAGGCCAGGCTGCCTGAGGCTCTGAGAAACCTGGTCTAGGTGTCCCTGCCCATGGCAATGTAGCTGGAAATAACTGAATTTTTAAGGTCCTTTTAAACTAAACCATTCTATGATTCCATGATTCCATGAATATTACAGAAAGAGACCCTAGCTCAGTCAAAAAGACCTACATGGAGAAATGTTTGGACAGTTTAAAGCAAAAGAGATCCTGACTTCATCCCATATAAGTACAGTGTGGATGCTTAAGCTAAGAAGACCCAGAAGAAAATAAGTCTGAATGTAAAAATCAGACTAAACCTTGAAGCATGGCTTAACAAAGCACTATTGCAGAAAAAGACTGGTAAGAACTTCATGAAAGACACTTGAAGAGTGTCCTCTAGTCTGCTCAATGCTGATAAAGCATATACTAGAGCCTTTTATCCTACTGAAGTCATTGTTCTTTTGGAAAAGATAAAACAGAATTAACTAGTGGGAGATCAGTGCAGAATGGTAATAATGATAGATGACTACAAAGACAGGAGTATTTGGGGTTGATTAGTCTGGGATGAGAATGCTGAGGGTACCAAGATCAGACAACTGAAAATGAGAAAAACATGAACTCCCTGTCATGAGACTAAGGCAAAGGATAGCAGTAAATCTAGGAAGGTACATTAGATATATAAAAAAAAAATTATTTGCCAACAGTAAAAATAGTTCAGCACTAGTCTAAGAGAGAAGACTGTAAACTCACCAAAAGAGGGGATTTTAAAAAGCAAATTAGACAAATACCTGATAGGAATGATTTCTCTACCCTGGGGCAGGGTGTGGGTTAGACAGTTCCTCAATGATCTTTCAAGGCTTATTTCCTATGAAACAATTACAATGTAAATATCCTAACATTTAGTAATATTGAAGCTAACACTATAAATTCTACTGCTAGTGAAAAGCACACTCAATGCTTCTAGAAAGCTACACAAGGGAAAACAAAGCAAAAACACTTGCATTGTGGAGCACTTAGAATATGAAATGTATTCACTCCTAGGTTTTGGAGACATGCTACTCTTACTTAAACCATAGTTTCTAGTCTGAAATCATAAGAAGATATAGTTTACTGCTTGAAGTTCACAATTGAGGTTGGATTTAGCCCTTCATTTTGCCTGTCTTGACTTTATTCAGGGGTAGTTTTTCACAGTGATAGACACTGGAGAAAATCTTGACGTCTGAATTCTTAATCTGCTTATCTAATAAGAAATATGACAAAGTGTTGCATTCAAGTTTTTTTTTCTTGACTTACAATGTGTCATTGTATCTGCTTATGATGATAAAGAATTTTATAATCTCACGAAGAAAGAGCAAGACACAGCTGGCTAATTTTCTTATCAACAACCACTATAGTGCTTTGATAAAAATGAAAACTTTGGACACACATAAGAATTGAAACTGATAAAAAGCATCTACTGGTTTCTGAACTAAAATTGCTAATCTTGCAAAAGGGGGCTGTTGTCATCATGACCTTCTACTAATAAACATTAAAATACAGAACTATTTAACTTAATTTTGTAGCTATTCCTGCAGTGCATGCAAATAGAATTTAATTAAAAATGAAAAAAGTTACATTAGATAATGTTTTTGACCTCCTGCCCACTTACTGTGTATAAATATAGCAACCTCTGCTTCTGGCAAGCATATTGCAAATGAAACAAAAAATACATTAAATAAATATATCTTTTGAATAGAGTTCAATAGTATTTAGAAGCACTGGACACTCCCTAAACATATAAGAAAAATCTTTCTTGTCTCAAAGACCTTGCAAATTCAAGTGCCAAAGCTGAAAAATGTGAAAATAAACACAAGCAACACAATCAGTATAAAAAAAGCATGTGTAATACTTGTGTGTTACTTTTTATCTTTTTGAAGCTGAGCATATATATTTCACTGCCTACTCTTCTCCTCACTTCTATTAAGCCATTTTGTCTTTCTTCAGTATTGAGGACCCATTTCTATCCCTACACTTTTATGCACTTCTGATTCATCTGAATCAGTTACATTATTGTACATATTTTTGAATGGAGATTCTGTCACTTTTTGCTATGCAGATGTGTACATGACTGTAAGTGAAACCTGTTATTGGACTGTTTGTGTCTTTGGATGCTTGAAAAAGGTGACAGTTTGCTGGGTTAGAAAAAGAGAAGTAGATGAGTGGCTGTCATGCTCTAGTTTCTATACTGATTACTTTCCTGGTATCAAGCTTTCCACAGCTGCTCATATGCAGTCAATTTGTATTTTAAAAAGAGCATTTAAAGGCTTTATTATTAGAAAATTTTTGAACCTCTCCTCATAAGTAGATATGACACATGGAAAATAAGACTTTTCTTGCCTACCAATCTACAGAACCCATTTTGAAGCACTCTTCAGAGATTTCAGTTACCAAAAAAATGTAGTCTACTTAGGAAGTCCACTCTGCTTCTTTTCTTTCTTAACAGATGTGCCTAACACAGGTATAGGAGAAAGAATTATTTTCTTAGAATTTCAGTCTCTCTGTAATGGCTCAATTATAATTTTCTTGATAGAGAATTTTTTCCTGTACTGTATGCAATTATGTCTTAATCTCACTGTTGACGAAATGGCATTACAGCATTCAAAGGTCAATCTTTCAGCTTTTATAATAGAAATGATGGCAAAAATAGTTATAGGCGCAAAGCAGATATTTAATTGTATGTTCTAAAGAGTTGCTGCTGTTCTCAGTAAAGTTGAAATTGCCATTCATTAAGACATCAAAAAAGTCCACAGTTACAAAAAAAGAAACATCCAAAATAACTAAAATGACAGCCAAATGCTGTAATAGCCAGTTTATCATCATAGCAATAGTAGCTCAATCTACTCAAAAAGTATGAATAAACTTTGTCAGCTCCTGCATCATGATGGAAATCAGTGATAAAAATCTTATTTAAATCAGAAAATAGAGCATATTGATTAGTTTAACTGTCTCGACAGATTAAGACCCTGAAGTAGCTTCCAGACTTAAACTGAGAAGCATTGCTATGCACCAACAGTGATCTTCTTTGCAAAGAATAAAGAATTTGTAAAGAAAAAAGGAGACGAATTTCTACTTGTTTCCAGTGGCCATACGAAAGCAGAATTACAGCCTCCCATTAATTTTAGGGATGAATTTGCATTAAACCTTCTCTTTTGTCCTCAATACTCTGTGATGTTTAGATGTTAGCTCTCTTCTACAATTGCATAAAATAAGGACTTAAACAAATAAAAATCTGGTTGAATCTTAAATGTTTCAACCCACAGCAAGTGGAGTAGACAGCCAGGTCAGTTTATTCTGAAAGCTATGATGTTCTGATAGATATTAGCAAATTGAAGTAACAAAAATAAAGTAGCCTTAACCTAGGATTTATTCAGCCATAAAGCCAGAAAATAAGAGTAATTCAAATTATTTCACTGTGAAATCCATCTATTCTAACAGAAAACTTTAAAATACATGTTTTATAGGATGCTGGTAGCTACAGGAAATAGACTAAAAAAAAGGAAATGTGTATAACTTGTTGAGGTGATGAGGACAACTTAAAAATTACTGCCATACCTACAAGTATAGATTTAGCTGTCTAAAATTTGCAGTAGGATTATGTAAAATTATCCAATTTTACAACAATCACTTACAAAACCCATTTTCTGGAATGCTTTTCTCCAGACAGCATTTTTATTTAATTCAGTAATGCTGGGCACCTCAAAGGCACTTGAAGACCTTTATCACCTATGCAGAATTCCACACACAATTTGGAAAATATGTTGGTTTTACTGTTAACATGATTTTGACAAATATCTTATAAATTTTTCACAAGGAGTAAGCCAGTAGTTAAAAAATTATGGAAAACTTCAAAAATGTTTTATTCCTTTCATAATTTGAAGTGTGACATTCTTAATTTAAAAAAATACAGTAAGGAAGATATATATCTATTTACATCAGATCACTTGTAAATACCAAGTTTTCTTCAAAGAATGCTAGTAAAAAATTATATGTAGTTTATGATCACATATGGTGAAGTTTTTGCAATTTGGATGTTACAATAATCTTTTTTCTAGAATACACAGTTTACAAGGCAATGATACCTTTCAGAGAGCAAGACTGAACTCTATCCTTCACCTTTCTTTGATTAATTGCAAATTTATATGTGTCTGACCTTTTCCCTTCTAATTCAAAAAGACATTTATGTTCAGTGTTTAACACAACTTTATAAACTGAGGACATGGGACTCAAAGTAATGATTTACTCTGAGACTTAGAGAAATCTTCCAGTGAGGAGATTTTTCTGTCTGACCTTAAAGTATAACAACAATTTTCACCTAACTTTTTTATCAGATCAAGAAATTATTCTGAAACTTTAGCATTTCTGCTATATTCCAAGTTATCTATATTTAAACATGCATTTTTAAAAAGTTTTACATTTTTATTATGTGTATAGGTATATGTTAAATTCAAAGTTGCCTCTATCAAATATTACATGGAGCAGCAATGACAATAATCATTGAATTAAAAGTATCTTTCTGAATTTTAAAAAATATTTTCTCTATATCTTCTTTCCTGTCCAAACCAAGCAGAAGCTATAAAATGTCTCATTTCAAGAGTTTGGATATGACACTTTTTAAAAATATATTTTGTGTCATAGGTTCACAGGATGTAAAGCCAGAAGGTCTCATTGCAAACATCTAATATGACTGCATAAAGACCTAGGTTGAATCAACTGAACTTCAAAATAACTTGAAAACTCCCAGATTTATTAAGG
The DNA here is from genome assembly GCA_034336665.1 of Luscinia megarhynchos. Lineage (NCBI taxonomy): Eukaryota > Metazoa > Chordata > Aves > Passeriformes > Muscicapidae > Luscinia > Luscinia megarhynchos. Next base: position 33,910,731 of record CM067566.1, on the reverse strand, counting down.
GTAAACTCTTTCTAATATTTTTAGGGAAGGAAAAGATGCCCACAACTAATTACTTTCTTATTAAAACAACTTTAAAAATAAAGACCAGAAATGTGCAGACTAGTCCATTTTATATGGCTATTAATATTTACAGAATTCAGACACATCAAACAAGTATTTCTCTCTGCTACTGAAAGAGTATAAAGAGAAGGATGATAAAATTATGAAAAAAATCTCTTAAGAGAGTTCAAGGTTGCTGCCTCAGTTAGTTAACAATTTTCTCATTGTAGCAATAACTTCAGATTTTGAAAAGCTTTAGCTACCAAACTTAGCTTGCATTTTCTATTTGAGAATAATAATTGTAAAAACTCTTTTTTTTTTTTGTACAAACATAATCATACTCTTGTTAAGCCAACAATTAATAGCTTCTGATTTAAGAGGAAAAGGAACAAACTTTTGGAGATTTGTAAGAGAATAGGAATGAGACTGACTGTGAGATTGAAAAAATAAGTTTTGTAATGAAAAAATAGATGAGTTAAAAAAAAAAACAGCCTTGGCTTGGTCGTGATTGCATTGTTGTAAAGAAAACTGGTGATAGGATCTTCAGTCTGCAGAGATATGACGGGATTCAATGATAAAGACAAAAAAACAACAGTTCAGCATAATGTTAAAGGGAATCATGCAATTTATGTAGTGTCGTATTTCATTTTACAACATAAAAATGTTAAAATTAAGTCTAGATACTTTCTCTAGAAAATATAGCTCTGTTCTTAATACTTCTTTATGCCAGACCTAATTTAATGAATTTTGATTTCCTGCACTTCATTCAACAGGGACTCAATGGTAAAGAAAAACAAAAAGATAATGACTTTTAATTATGACAATTTTAGTATTAGAGAAAGGTAAATAGAATTTAAAAAACACAACTAAAAGAGGAGCACACCAGCAATTATTTACTTTACTTAAATTCTAAAATTTAAAAAAAATCCCAACAAAACCCAAGCACAACACTGTTTTGCTTGCTGCTTTACTCCTAAGCAAGACTGATGTGGTCGTCTCATGTGGTCAACCCTGGCAGGCAGCTCAGCACAGTACAACCCTTGCTTGCTCCCCCTCCAGTGGGGTGGGGGAGAGAACTGGAAGGGTAAAAGTGAGAAAGCTCATGGCCTGAGACAAAGACTGTCCAATAGGGAAAGGAAAATCTGCACAGAGAAATTCATCTAGTCTTTCCCAGGGAGGGGAATATTTTGCCATTTTCAGGAAAGTAAGGACCATCAAATATAACAAATACTTAGGAAGAGAAATGCAGTTAGTCCAAATTGGCCCCCTTCCTCCCTCTTTGCCCAAGCTCTTCTTGCCAAGCATGATGACTGACAATGTGGTGCCCCAGCTGTGTCCCCTCACGACTCCTTGTGCAGTCCCAGACTACTCACTGGTGGGAAAGTGTTAGAAATGAAAAGACTTTGACTGTGCAAACCCTGCTCCTCAACAGCTGAAAAATCCCTATGTTGACAAAGTTCTTTCCGTCCTCATTCCAAAACACAACACCATACAAGCTACTAAGCAGAAAATGAAATCTTTCCCAGCACAAACCAGTGCATCTTATTTCTGCAAGTTGTACGTGCCTATTCACTCTATTTCTGAAAATGAGTGGGCAACAAATTGAGAAGATTAATTGTCGTTGTAAATTACCTCCATCATTTTGAAAAAAAGTTTCTCTAACTTTTATAAATTAAAAAATAAGCAAGCCAATTTTTAAAAGGAATATTGTCATGAAAGTGAAAAATGCATGATATGTGAATTTAATTCCACTACTTTTATTTTGGCTTGGCTTCTACATCCTTTCCAAAAATAAGTGGTCTAAATGACCTCATGTTTAAGTAAAGAAGTTGTTAGTGCTTAACCATATAAAATAATCTAAATAGACCACTCAAAATCCTTGAGAGAAAACTCTTTTTAACTAGCCTCTTACAACTCTGACTCATTTCTTTTGTTTGTCTCTATAAAATCAAATGGTGGAGGGATGCTGAACTTGCTGTACAGATTCAGGTTGATGCCACAGGGAGGAAGGAGAGAGTTGTCCTTAGATTCAGCTTTCTTAGACTAATAAGACTTATCTGGGAGCAGTGATCTTGGGTTTAGAAGTAGGTCAGAGAAATTACCTGGATCAGCTCCAAAGGCTTTTAAAAACATCCTTTATCTCTAAATAAATGGAAGAGGGAGGACACTCTCATTCATTGTTTTCTGGATTCATAATGAGTTGTTGTCATTTTCTGTTTGGCCTCATTTCTTCCTGAGATTTTTCATTACATGTTTTAGCTGATGAATAGCCAATCTGCTACTTTATATGCAGTACATGATAGGCAGATAGTCCACATATCATAGGTAGTATCATCAGATATAAAAAGAGACAAAATGTTTGTTCTAATAAATCCAACCACTACATTACATATAAAAACTTTTCAGCTCTTAATTTTTTTGTTAAAACTCTGCTGTTAAAAGTACCTTTCTTTCAACTGGTTATTTGGTCATGTTGCTTTATTGAGAATAATTGCATTGCTTATTCTCAGCATTCTTGAGGTTAGAGGCCATTGACTATTCAATAGATACATAAAAGAAATTTCTTAACCATTGTCAGGAAATGAATTACTCTGTTAGTATATGGGAGCTTTATGCTTATATGGCTTTTTTCCATTTGGCAGCCTAAATGGTCTTGTGTTATTATACTTAAATGGTTTCATTACTCAACAGTACGAGTTATTATAACCTATCATTTCATGAAGTTTGTCATCTCAATTATCTGAGGAACAAAAAACATGTGCTCTGTTTGGAAGGAGATGTTATTTGTAAGTATTGCTAGTGCCATGACAATTCACCATTGAAAATGCAGTGATGTTATTTTGTTATTTCTCTTTACCATAAATATCTACTATGGACAGTACTTATGCTAATACACAGAGTTCAGTGGTTCCTTTCAAAATATTGCTTAAATTAGCAAACACTTTAGTATTTTTTTTTAAAAAAAAAGTAAGATTTTTTGCAAAAATTATCCTTTTTTTTTTTTTTTTTTTTTTTTTTGCAAAGAGGACTACAATAATCTTTTCTTATCTCTGTGGATTGATTTATAATCACAAGCCTAATCTGTACATTTTGAGTACTTTTTCTCAGAAAAAAAAATTTATATGTTTTAGATATGTCTCAGAAGGAAAATCTGTTTTCAAGTAAGACATTCTTACTGCTCACTTAGTTATTAAACAAAAGATTAATAGTTATGAAATCTGATATGCATGATATACTTAGAATTTCTCACAGACTCAGAAAAACCATAAGTATTACAAATAAATGTTTTGGGTTGGTTTTTTTTAACAGCTTGAATTAGATGAGAGGGAGTTAAAGCAAGATGTAATAATATCCATTTTATTTTCAGTGCTAATACTGCCTCTGATTAAGCATGATTTTTCTTAAGAAATGTACAGATTTATTGAAAATTATTTAAAATGAGACAGCTTATTTGTAAAAATAGATATAGAATACAATAGGTAACAAAATGTGTGTGAATGAATATTTTAATCATGGATATAAATCACAGAGAGCATTATTTAATGTTTGGTAATGGCCTAATGGTTAAAGAGAGAAGCCTAACAATCCTAATTAAAAAAATGTTGAATTAATATTGAAGTCTCTCTCCCTTCATCTACTTGACAAGTTTTACCATGTGACATTTTTAAGCAGGGTTAATTTCTTCAGACCTGTTAATGGTGGTTTCCATCCTTATTTTCCCATTACTTATTCTTCTTGTCTAATTGTGCTACACTTGTTAAGATCTGAAACAGCTTTGTACTGGACAGGAAAAAAAATAATTTTCCCTTTCTTTAATTTGGTAATTCCAAGTGAGATGTAAAATTACTGCACAGCTCTCAATGTTTTCTGTTATTTGAAAATATTTGTTTGCATTCCAACAAGAATATTTTTTCCTTGTTGGAAAAGAAACAGCACCTGAAATTTACTTAAGAGACTGAGACTGTTACAGTCATTTTTATTCTAACTGCTCCTTCAAAAGTTAGAAAATTTACTACAGATATTTATTTATATAAGTATTACTTCTATAAGCCAGAAAATTTGCATGAACACATATATAAAGAAGGATGAACGATATTTAGAGGAAAAAAGTTACTCTAAGAACTTTATTTGTACAATGAAATTTGTGGTTACATATCTCATTGACAACACTGGCTGATTCCCATATAAGTCTAGATTAGCTATCATATTTTAGACAATTATAAAAGAAAGTGAAAAGGAACTTTGGTTTTTTCTGTAAACTCTCATTTTCAATTATAAAAATGTTTTCATAGATAAGTTCAGGGTTATGCAAAAATTCTGATGTCCAGTATTTACAACTGGAAACAGCATGATCTTGGTTCAAGTTAACAATTAAAATAAGCTTAACTTTAAGGACATAGACAATCTTATAAAGTCATATAATTTCAGCTCCTATGGGACAGTTCACATGATGAAAGCTCTGCAGAAGGTTGTATATTTTCCTGAGCAGAATACAATTAAGATAAGCAGTATAACATGTGCTTCTGCAGATGGTATGTGAAACATATACTATTATGTTATACAGGAGAAATTTCTTTAAATTTATTTTACAAATTAGGAATGAAAAATTTCATTCTATACTTTTCATTCCATGTCATGAATGAGAGGTCATGTTTTCTACAGAAGTACCTCATTTTTTGTTGATCACTGAGAATTGTTCAAATATCATTCAGCTAAAGAATACCAGAACTTAATGAATTTTTTTAAATGTATCTTTTTGTTCTCTTATATCTCACTTATTCAAGATGTTTTAGGTTAAAAAAGGCATTTACTAATGAAACTGAAGGAAAAGTTAGAAGAGCTAAACACAGTTTTCCCTTTCTTCCACAAAACTGTTATTAAAGAAACATTCACAATGAAGTTACCTGGAATATTTGAAGTTAAGGCTGTATTTATATACCTTGTGACACACAACTATAATAGACAGGTGCTTGACTGGCTGCCTGAGAAGCAGAGCTATGACTTGCATGGGAAGACAATTTTGTTTAGTGGTTCTAAGAGGAAATGTCTGTGGATTCCAGCATTTTTCCCCTCTTGAGGGAGAATTAAATTATTCACTGAGCTCTCTAGGGGTTACTGAGCTGAGATTCCTGAAGTTAAGAAAGAAAACAAAGTACAGTGTTGCTGTTGCTTTTCTCTTGAATAGACTTGTTGATGCAAAATTTAGGTGTAGAAGTAAATTGCTTAAAAGCTTATTGCCTCTCTATTTCCAAGTTTTGTACTACTGGTTAATGTTAAAAAAATAATACTAAAGCAGCAGAACATTTCTGTTCAGTGGCTTCCATCTATAACATATATTCCATTCTTCCTTGCTCTTTCAGTTTTTTTTGGTTTTTTTTTTTTTTTGTTTTGTTTTGTTTTTTTTTTTTTTTGTTTTTGCAAAATGTTTCATAAGAAGAGGACCAGAAAATATAAATTTCATGTTTCAGTCACTCGTTCTGAAGTGCTCCCTTTTAGGGCCAGCACTCTTCAATAATTCCTAAGCAACTCAGACACAGGACTTGAAGGTAGGCAGGGTAAGTTTGCCAATGGAATTAAACTGGGATGAGCTGCTGGCTCTCTCAAAAGCAGAGAGGGGTCTGCAGAGACCTAGACAAATTGGTCAGCTGGGTAATCACCAGCTCCATGAACAACAGGAGCAAGTGCTGGATTGTGCACCTGGGATGGAGCAATGAATGCATACAGACTGGGGAAAACAAGGCACTGGAGAGCAGGGCTGTGGAAAGGAATCAGAGTCCTGGTCAGGATGAGTCAGTGGTGAGAATGAGTGAATATATGGCCAGACATGTCTAGGGGGGCATCAGCCACAGCATCACAGCCAGGCAAGGCAGGGGATTGTCCTGCTCTGCTCTGAGCTGGGGCAGCCTCACCTCGAGTGCTGGGGGCAGTTTTGGGCACCACAATTATAAGAAGGATGTAAAATTATTAGAAAGTGCCCAAAGGAGGGCTCTGAAGATGACAAGGGGTCAAGAGGAGAAGCCATGTGAGGAGCTGCTGAGGTGACTTTTTCTGTCTAGCCTGAAAAAGTAGAGACTGAGGGCAGACCTCACTGTAGTCGACAACTTCCTCACAAGAAAAAACCCAAGGACAGGCACTAATCTCATTCTTCTCTGTGACCAGCAATAGGACACAACTGTTTCAAGAGAGATTTAGGTTAGATATTAGGAAAAGATTTTCCACGAAAAAGCAGTTGCCATTAGAATAGGCTCCCCAGGGAAGGGGTCATGGCACCAAGCCTGCCAAATATTCAAGAAACATTTGGACAGTGCTCTTAGGCAAATGGATGGGATTCCTGGGGGGATCATGTGCAGAGCAGACCCACAATCCTTGTGGGTCTCTTTCAACTCAGGATATGCTATGACTCCATGATTCTATGCTTTACATGAGAATATTTTTGCTTTGGATCCTATTGAAAAATACAGAAAGTTTTAAAAGCATTGGAACTCTGGAAGAGAAAAGCCTGAAAGTATTGTTCAGAGTCAATGGAGGTGTGAGACTCAGGCAGTCAAACATTCTAATTTGTGCTTACCCAGTCTGAATGCAGTGGGTATATTTCACTTCCCTTTCATGCTCTGATCCACTGTTGCTAGGGAGAGAGTATACGATGGTAAAATGATTTTATGTACTAAAATTGATTTAAATTACAACAGTCATTCTCACAATAATCCTTTTAATTGCTCTTAGGAATTATGAAATTAATTAAGAAATATCTTGTGGCATCCTCACAATTTAAAAAATAAAATATTGGTTTAACTCATTGAATGATTACTACCTTCTGAAAAGCAATCATCTTAGCTTTTTATTTCTGTGAAGGGAAAAAAATATCAAAAAGAAAATGAAAGTTGAATGCGTCTGATAAAGAAAGATTCCTCTTTTGAATCCATTTCACCATCTCGCTGCCTACCTTATCAGCTAAACCAGATGAGATTAGTGGTGTCTTGAGTCCCATTAAGAAGAAGAAAGCCTTTGTTTTTTACTTGATAACACTCCATTTCCTGTCATTTTCTCTCTTTCTTAGCCTTTGTGTTCAACTTAAACGGCTGGGAAAGTACATTAACCTTTAAAGGGAAGTGGCAAAATAATCTATTATATGAAATATAAAAATATTTCCTTCAAGCTATAGTATTCATTTTCTTTCTGTACTCATTAAGTGTTTATGCAGTGTTTACAGTTGCACAGTTAGCCAGATTTAATTAGGTGACATAGGACATTGAAATATATTAAGAGGGCCGTGCCACAGCTGAAGATATGTATCAGGAATCAGGTGGTGACAGGAATTGCAAGGGTGGTATTAGCTTATATCTGCATTGCCCAGCCCCTGGCTCTTTGAATTCTGGAGTTCTTGCTCTGTAACATTTTAGAGTATTCTCGGTCTAATTGCTAATCACACTGCTTGTCAATGACTTCAAGGTGAGAAAAGATAGAAAACTCTTGCTCCTTCTCTCATTTCTTTACACCTTTTGTAGCACTAACACAATTACAAGGTAGAAATCATTATTTTTTGTTCAGAGAACTGAAAAAATTCTCATTCTGGAATTTATATTTTCATAGCAAATAATGCCAGTCGGGTTCCATCAGATATGTGACACAAAATCAGTTATGCTATACCTAGAATCCAGATAAATGCCTGTTTTGATCCAAACCATATATTTTATCCATCTGCAATTCTGGTATTAAAAACAATGCACTCTGCATTTATATCAAGTGCTTCTCTTTAATGAATAGAAATGAACAAAGAAAGAATTACGTTAAAAACAGCTGGAGTGGGGGAGAAATTCAGTTTGTTCAATACAGGCAAGATTCTGAATGAGGGTCATGAATGCAACTTAAGCAATGGGCCATTAGGGCGGTGTGGTTATCATGAAATAATCTCACTCCTGGAGAGATAACTATGGACCAGATGCAGCCATGTGCTTCTGAGCACCCAGGGGTGTAGTTATCATGATAATCACACCTGCTGATTTTACTTCACTGCCACAATAAAATTTCCTGTGTTTCGTCTCAGTACAAACATAACACAGTGCTTAAGTATATTATTTTGACCACAGAAAAATGTCAATTAATGCATGTAGTAGTTAAGTAATTTAAGCTGCAATGTTACTGCAAAACCATATAAAAATGGGGTGGAGAGAGTGGTAAGTAATAATTGTAGGATAAACTTGAAGGAAATAGATCTTTGTTTTAGAGCAGAGAGGGTACATTATCAGATGTTTAAGACATTTGAAAGACAAGACCCTATGTTCCAATGTACCAGGACAAAGCCAGAGCTCTTGTCTTTTCTTCCCCACTTGCCAAATATTTGACCTCTTAATGTTAAAATAGATACAAAAGATTCAGTACCTGTAGCAAAAAAAAGCTTTAGGTAACTTTTTTCCCCCAAAAAAACCAGGCTTCATCAAACCCCTTTGGTACCTATCTCCTGAGAAATCCCAAAGATTTGAATTCATAGTGTATGCATCAAAGACCCACTTTCTTTTGTCTGGAGACAATGGTTGGGATGGCTGTTGGCAAAATATTCACAGTCCCCTCAGGGAGACGAGCTGTCAAGTAATAATAAGGCAGCAAGGAGCATCAGGGAACAGGGTCTGGGCTTCTGTGGAAATACCTCTGAATCTGACTTGTTTTAAAGGCTGGGGGCTCCATCTAAAAAGTGTATGGTCCTCTCTCTTCACTGAAGCAGAGCTACCTGACACAAAAGAATACATTAGGAAAAAAAGTAAACAGATGGAGTTTCATCTTCACAGCTTTAACCAAATGAAAGGAAAGGAGGGGCTTTGTTTTCTTTCCATAATTAAATCTGATTCTCTTTGAAGTAAATTTCTGTTGTCTGGAAGAAGCTTACATAAAAAAAAATGGTGATGAAGCCCAGACAAAATTAAATTAAATGTTTTCAGTTTGCTGAGCTTTTAAAACACAGGATGAATCTTAAAATATGCCTGAATTTTTTACAACCTCATCATAAACATGATCTAGTAGAATTAGGTGTGTAGGTTTATCAGCTGAGTGTCCTGTAAGTCATCTAGGCTGCATATTTCAAAAGGCAAATAATAGAGACAGAAATTAGTTGTAAATTTTATGATATAAATGTTGGCGATCAACAATACTTGTTAAGAAGAAATTTTACTAAAGAGAAAAGTTAAATAAAACATTTGCTACATGCACTTCATCTAATTTCAAGTTCTTTAAGTATTTTAAGCTTTGGTGGCTGGCTTTCTAAAGGTAAGATTATGGATTCTCAAATAATAATGTTATAGAAAGTACTGTCAATCACATCAGGACAGCATGATCAGAAACTGTTAGTCCAGCTGGGTTGTTTTGGGGGTTTTTTTGTCTGTTTTTTTGTTTATTTGTTTGCTTTGGTTTGGTTTTTTGTTTATTCGGCCGATTAGCTGGATTTTTTTGATCCAGCTTCCTGAATAAATGACAAGACAGAGTGGACAGAATTGAAGATAAAACTTAACAACACAGTTAGAAACATAACTATGTAAGGCAACATATCACTCTAAATATTTTTAATATTGTATTTTCATTGCTTCTAGGTAGTCAGGGGTTCATAAGGGAAAAAATAACAAAGAAAATACAATAACTGAAACATAGTCAGACAAGTGGTAGAGGAAAGAAATTATGAGACAAAAGAGAATAGGAAGGTATCAAAAGCAAATAAAAATCCTAAAGACAAAAGAGAAAAATTGAAAAAAAGAAAAAAATAAGGAAGAATTAAGCAATAAATAACGGAGTAAATTGTACCAAAACTGTTATAAAAAGAGAAAAATAGTACATAACAAAATATTTAATTGTTATTATAATTATTATTTTTACTATACTATAGCAATTAATGAATAAGAAGTAAATAAAAATAAATAAAATTCATTTAGATTAATTAATATTATAAACTAATACGATTATATTCCCTTCATTTTAGTTAACTTGTGGCATTCACATGCTATTAGAATTCTGTCTGAAATGACATTTATTTAGGCTATGAAAAATAAAATACATTTAAAAACATTTAAAAAAAACAAAGTTCACTTTTCTAAATTTCTAGCTCTTATAGGAATGGCTGAAGTAAAGTCATCTCTCAACATGACCAATACATAAATTTGTGGAGGCAGAATTACAAATATCTTGAGGAATTGTCAGTTTCATACATTGTGTTAACATCTAACTGTTTCTATGCTCTAAAAAGACAAAAATTCTGAAAAAGTTACCTGAACATTTTATGACTCTTCATATTTTTCCAGATACAAAAATCTATTTAAAAAAACTATTATCTTTCTGTGGCATATGTTTAGACTTCTTTTAACATGTTTTTCATATTTAGATATTATTTGCTCTGAAAAAGAAAATCATCCATACACTTACTTGAAAATATTTTTTCCTTTATTTGTGCTTTTTTGTCCGAATTTTGTGGGTTTTCTGCTTTGTTGTTTCACTTTGTTTTATTGTGTTTTTCAAGAAAGATCGATAAAATATTTTTTCAGGAGAACACATACTGTAGCTGGCATTCTCAAATACTGTTAACATGATCTAAAAGTGACTTTGTCATAATTTTTCTTAGAAGAATTTAAGGATAAAAATTCTATATCTGGTCAGGGGAAACTGAAGCTAAGTACTATACAAAAATATGTAGGGGATTATTTTACCATGCAAGAGGTAATTCATAATAAACCATTGCTGAGGAGAATGGAAGAGGAAAAGGAAATGAAGGATATCATTTATCAGATAGTCAAACTCTGGCAAAGAATTCCTTTAGTCATGAGGACTTGAGCTTGTAAGCACATCTTCATTTTACCACTAACTTTAAAATAAGTAGATGCAATTGCTAATCAATAGATGATAAGGGCTCTGGTAAACTACTCCCCCCAAAAAGTGGCAACTCCATAGTATATAATTTTCAAAGTCCACCTTTGAGTCCTTTGCTTTTTGAGCAGGGAAGGGGAGAAAGTATTCAAAAACTTTATGACTGAGCTGTTCCTTTGGTAAAAGGAACAGGACACTGAAAAGTGATATGCATTTCTTCTTTGTCTGTGTTCCTAGTAGAAAAGCAAAATATATTGAGAATAGCTCATGCAGAAACAATATTTATGGCTTTTTTTTAGCATTTATTTAAGAGTCCCTGAGCAGTGGCTCCATTTAGCCTGATGATCAGATGCTTTTTCAGGATGCTCAGTCACCAGGTAAGCTTCTAGGTATGTAAAACCTTTAAGACTTAATTTATCTTTTCTCCTCCACATGTGTTCTCCTTGAAGTATTCTGGGCTAAGGAAGAGGAATCTTGTAAGGTAATTTCCTTAAGAAAACACACAGATGAAAAATTTTCTAATTAACTCCTCTCGCCTATTTTAACTTATGCAGATGCAAGTTATCTAATTGCTGCTTTATTGGCTCTGAATAGATTGGTTGTGTTTTAATGGCATCTGTATGTTTGTTGCTTCACTGGCATTATAGAAACCATTGCTGTGATCTGTATAGGAAAGCTATATTGCCTGAGCTTGAGATAGCAGAAAATTACATACTAAAAGCTCAATACACAATTTATTTTTTCTTTTGCTGTTTAGAATAAGATGTAGAACATTCACAAATCTAACAGACCAATTTATCCATCTGCCTATTTGCTCAATGTCTATAGTGTGGGAACATAAAATTGGTTTATTTTGTACTAAGAAATAATATGTACAAATAATCTGATTAATGTAAATATTCCACAACTCAGAATATTCTTCTGCTTTGATAATGGCATTAGTAACTACCTTATTTTCCTTTGTCTCATTACAGCTTCTCCTCCTATTACAGGTCAAAATGCAAACACCATGAATAGCTCTCCCAGACATAACAGTAAAATAATAGTAGAGAACACAAAAGTACATGTCTGAAAAGGTGGAAAGAAAGCAGGCATCTTAGAAAGAGAACAAAACAGAATAATGCTATCATAAATAAGAGGCAAGAGGGGGAGAATAGAGGGAAAAGCAAGGCACAATGTATTATGGGCATTAGCAAGAATGAGAAAACACTGTATTTCAGCAATAAAACATGCTGAAATTGAAGGTATTTTCAGTTACTGACAAGATGGGAGATAAAATACAAGGATAGTTGTATTTGATATAGTGTAAAGAATTTATAAGACCAAAAATCTTGGAAAACTTTCAATGACAAGAGAAGAAAAAAGTTGTTGAACACAGGCCCTTTGATAAGGAGGAAACTTAAAAGACTCCTCCAAAAAGAGAAAAAAGTTTGTATAGAAGAGTTATATGAAGAGACAGAATGGAAGAGTAGGGATAGGAAACTTGAATATAAATAAGGAGCAATAAGCAGACACCTAGAGCTGTGGCAGTGAGGAATAGGGTTTTAAAAAATCCATGAAAGAGAGCAGAAATTGTAGGGAATAATGGGGTTCTGAGACAGTCCTCTGTCATGTTACAGGAAGTGTGACACTGTAGGAACACTCAGCGTTGCCAAAACACCTGTCAAAGAATTTGGATAGCACAATTTACCATTTATAGTGACTGATTCATTTTGGCTTGGGGATATGTTGGTTTTTAAGGGCTTGTGTTTAAAACAGACTGCTCTCTGAAAAGGCAATCTATCAAGACTCAATGTTTTTAGTTCATTGATTTATATTATTCTGGTAAACCTGACACTTCTGGTCTATAATAAGCACTTGAAAAACAAGATGTCTGTTTACTGATAATAGTAAAGCTGTGTATTACTTTACTGGTTTTACTGCACTTCTATCTTTTCTCTGTTGTTAATTTTTAAAATTAATTTCCTAACTTTCGTCAGTATTCAAACCTGCTATTGGAATAGAGTATGAGTGGTTTCCTCAAAAGCAAATGATAATCTCAACTACTAATATTCAAGGGCAAATAGCACTCAATGAAGATTGCTTTTGCAAGTGATTGAATAATGAAGCAAAGCTAAAGTCTCTGGCAGTCACAGAAACAAGATTATATTCTATTGTTACAGAAGATCGTAGCTCTTTCCTAGAGTTCAAAGATTTTCCTAGAGTTGAAGTTTATAAAATAAAGAAATAACATTTTTAAACATTTTTAAAGAGCAAATAAAGGTGAAAACTGCCACGCTGAAGCAAATTTTGCATCCCAAATGAGAATAATGGCTATCAGTGCTCTAGAAATCCTCAGACATCTTTTTGGACATGAGAGAAAAGTGCCTTGTATGGACAAGAGGAACTCAGTTCCAGCTTGTATGTAAGAAAATGCTCAGTGTTGATAAACTATCTGCTGCCAAATCATTATTTTTCCTTACTGTGTTTAAGTTAGACCTCACGCAGCCTGAGAGCTGTAAACACTGCCTTTCATCTGAGACAGGATAAGTAAGAGCATGGTTAAACCACCAAGATATTCAATCCCAAGGATACAGCTCTGTCCAAAGAGCTTAGCCAGGGAATGAAGATGCTTTTTGAGCCCGTATTTGTCCTGAAGACAAAAACCAGGAAAGCTTGGTTAAATGGCAAATCAAGTTAATAATTGTCTGCCCTTAAGCATGGCTCATTGCCCTCCTTAGTCATGCTTGTGGCACTGTGTGCCAAATGAAATTCAATAATAATAAATTCTTAAACAATATTACTTTTTTTCTAACAATATGCCACAAAACTTGTAGCTAGACAGAAAAAAAAACCACCTGAAAAACAGAAATATAAAGATCACAGGCTGAGTGGGTGTACTTTGATGAGAAATATTTATATACCAAAAAGAAAAGATAACTTTACTCCTGATCTAAAAAGGATTTTAAGAGTTTTTAGGTGCATACTGTTTAAAAAAGTCTCAGAGCACTGAATAAAAGTAGTTTGCTTTATTGTTTGCTTTCTGTTGTGTTCAGGGAATGAAAACTTTTTGTAAAGAGGATTTCATCAAGAGAGTAATACCTTTTCTTCATCCTGAATAGATGACTCACAAAAAGTTGAATTTTTCTAGCTCTACAAACGAAGATAAGATAGAATATCAGCTGCAAAATCATGAGCTGCAGCTTCTTACTACTTTTGAGATCTAGACTGGTTCCCAGTTTCATGTGAGTTCTGACGGTGCTGATGGAAACTCTCATTGATACTGCAGATCTTCCTGGAAGAAAAAATTACACCAGTTTACATACTTGAGTAAGCTTCAAGGAAAAAGATAATATTTGAGCATAAAATAAAAAGTTCTCTAAAATATCTACCTGTGATCCTTCCCATTTATCTTATTTAAGGAGTGAAGAACTTATTACCAATCCAATTTGATCATGTAGTGTCAGCAACTTGCTCACACTGAGGTTGTGTTATACTAGGTAGCATAACTTGATTTTGTGAACTTGAGTCCCATCTCAAGAAGATACAAAGACCTAATAGATGCATCTGAAGCAGTACTAAGCATCCTCCAGAGCCCTGCAGAGATCCCACACTATGCTAATGCAAAATTTTCAGCCCTTTAGATGCCTCACAGCAGTGCCTCAGTGCTATGCTCACCTTCACCGTGCCCTTCTACAAGCTCAGTTCCTGCCACCAAGACACAGCCTTGCTCAGCTGCTCTGGCCCCTTAACACTAAAATCTCTCTGCATGGGTGCATGAGTGCTCCTCCACCTAAGAGACAGAGCAGTCACCATGAGAATGTCTTTACAGAATTCCAGACAAGGATAGAATCACCAGAAAACCACCACGAGTCTCAAAGGTAGGCTGCAGTAGTCCCTTGATGTCCATTAAAAGATAATTTCCCATTACGTACAGATTAACCCCATGCAACCATACTAATTACCACCCACTTAAACCCTTCTTTGCTCAGTCCGTGCTTTTCTGCAGGTGTGAATTTCATGCCAGATGAAAACACTGTTGCTGTCTTCATGCGTGGGAGAACAACAGAAAGATATTAAAAGCATTGTGAAACTCAGGGAAAAAGGCACTGGTTTGTGAGGAAGTCATTTGTGGGCAGATTTGGCTTTTATTTCAATTTAAAGAATGGCTTTCTGCTTATGAAAATGGAATACAATTTTCATTTGTTTTTATAAATTCAAAAATTTAGCCACAACAAAGTGAAGGATAATGTGATACATTTTGAGAATAACTGCTCATTGCTTGGTTAGGATAATCAGTGTATGTAGAGAAAGAAAACAGGGAAATGTACTTAAATATTTATCGAATTTTAGGAGATTACAACTATATCATATCACTAAGATACTAAAACATCACAATTAATTGAACGGTAAACCTTATTCTGATAACATTTCTTTTTACAAAGGTAAGATGTGAATGACATTTTGCCCACAAGTATGACTGAAAAAGTAGTGTTTCCACCTTGGGAATGCCCACATGCATGCACAGCAGTTACCCTTGAAAATACACACAGTTGTTCTGAAATCTCTGCTGCTTGGAATTCATACAGAGCAAGTCCAGAAATAATGCTGTCTGTCCCAGCTGACCAGCCAAGATAATACTGGTGGTGAATATTCCCAATTATATTTGTCTCATTCTAATAGGGACATATTTGTTCATAATTTGTACACATAAAAAAAAAGAAACAAAACACATTACTGAGTAGAAAATAAGTAATCTTCAAAATGAGCACTATCTAAAAAAAAACCAACTTTTAATAAATAAGTGCAGGATATAAAATTCTGACTTTCTTTTGTTTTATAGTCTTCCTCTAAATGCATAAATAAACATATTCTTTTTTAACAGTTTCAAGTTACTCAGATTCTCTTCTGTAAATTAGATATTCTGCAAATTGTGTCCACTTAATTGAGTATATATTTATATAATTCTTCTAATTTCTTTCTTTTGTAGTATTATTTGATTAATAATCTTTTGTTGTTGTACTGTGATACCCAAGGAAAAACACATGCTGAAGAAGTACCATTTGAAAATACTGAAGCCATAAATTAGACTTTAATTTTCAGTGTACAGAGAAATCAAAAGCAGCTTTCTGCAGAATAAGAGATTTATTGAAATATGGTTTATTCTGCTTATTGTATCATTGTTCTTAACAGTCTTCCATTTGGGAGCCATTTTTATAGGCACTTTACAAATGAATAGGGAGAGAAGATTAAATTATAATATCAATTTTGTATGGTGAATAACCTGCATAATTCAGATGGAAGATAAGTCTAAAATTGCATAGTTGACACCAGAAAAATATTGAGTTGAAAATAAAAGGGGCTATGTACTGCCTTAGTCCAAATCTTTTTTTAACCTTGTTTATTGTGAAACATGAGTGCTCTGCTTGCTCATTAGTATTCATATCAATGTTTGTCCAAAGAAGAAATGGAAATGTACTCTACCATCTGATGTCCTCTTTTATATTCTTTTGCTTTGTTTTAGTTTATTCATCAAACATGACAATAATAAGCAGTGAGCAGAGGTGAGTCAGCTATGTCACACATTTTCCTGCGTTGAAGCTCTAAAATTATGTGACAGAAAGTACTGAAAAACTTCAATATAGTCTTAATTTGGCACAACATTAACACTAAATTCTACTAAAAAGTGAATTGCCCTAGCTCAGAAAGCCTAGTCTTCAACGATTCCCCCCTGTTAAATAAAATACTATTTTAGGTTCTGTCAAACAATTTTTTTATGAATTAGATATCAAAGAATCCTATTCCTTGATGACTAAAAATTCCAAGCTTTTGTGAGATGACAGAAAAAAGATAATAAAATTGATCTTCTGTGGTGAAATTAGAGACCAAATTTTTAAAATAACAAAAGTAAAAATATATTAACAAATTTTCAAAGTTACACTATTTTTCATTAAGAATAGCTCTAAATTATAAGATATTTTTTTTTACCACCTGCACTATTTTTAACATCTTCGAGAAGAATTTTTTTGCCATAAATTCTTTTGGTAATATATTTGGGATTTACATTTTTCAGTTCTGAAAGTCTGGCCCTACCTTTCCAAAAGCACAACACATTTTCACAAAGTGAGATAAATTCCTGCTATATTTTAGCATTATTGAAGAACAGCTTGAAACAATATTTTTCAGGAGAACTTATTTTATTGTCAGAATGTATGCTAGTATTTTACCTTAAGGACAGTTTTAAATATTTGAGTTAATTTTATACATATGTATATATACACATTCTTGCAATGCTCCTGACTGTTTGTTTTCCTACATTCAAATCACAACAACTTGTGAGACAGTACTGAAAGAGTAACAATATTTATCTCCATATACTTTTATTTTTTTTTGAGATAACAGTGAAATCTAGCTCAGTGCACTGAAAGTGATGCAGTATCTGTTCTCCTTCCTGTGCTTTTCTCTTTTCGTGCAATTTTAAAATTAGGAATTTGCCTAAAAATCTTTGCATATTGTGGAATTTTTAGTCTATCCCGACAGATACAGACTGAATAAGTTAATCATTATTTCTTGCTTTTGAGCAGTAACACTAGCAGTATTCTTATTATTATTTCTTAATGAATCAATAATATAAAAAACATAATTAAGGCTAAAAAATCATGAGGAAAAATATCTCTGTCTCCTTCCCCTTGCACTATTATATATAAACATATACGTACTGTGAGATAATCAAATACTGCAGTGCTAGAAAGGGAAAAAATAGATGTGCACTTGTTTCTCACTAACTTATTCCTTAGACATAGCTTGAGAAACTGCTGCTGGGGTTGTCAGGCCATTCTGAGAGAGATGTAATCACACATTTCCTGAGCCTGAGAAGGGTAAGAAAATCTAACCCTACCTCAGAACTTCAATTCTTATTCATATATTCATTATGTTGTACTTGTTCATTTCTGCCAGCTGTTGACTTTAGGATTGCATTGGTTTGTTTGTCATTAAAAATGTTATTTTCTAATCAATAATAAATATCATCTGGGGAAAGAAATAAACAAAAGAACAAACAGAAAGACAGAGACCAAAACTCAGTATCTTGAGAAATACACCTCTCTAGTAAAAAAAAATCACAACAAATAAACCAGTTGTAAATAGAAGACCCTCATTCATCATCCATTTAATAATAACAGCAGCCAGCATCAAATAACTTTGGATTGTTTATTTTTCTATTTCTTTTTCCTGACTGAAGCTTTTCCTTAGTCTGTTTCTAAAGGCATACTGTTCCTACCAGCTACTGAAATTCTAACCCTTCTGAAAAGCTCAGAGTGAGAGATTGAGAAAGTATATTTGGTGAAAAGAGACTTAATGTTAGGAACCAAGATGGTGAAGTTGATGCTAAAAGAAGCATACTAGATTTTGATCTGATCTTCTTTCTGGTTTTTCATATTTTGAATAAAAACTCTACAGATCAGCACAGGAGAAAAATATTAGAGCAGTTTCTGCAAACAGCTTTTTAAAATATATCTCCTTGAGAAACAGTAATTTTGAAAATTAGTGACCAAGATATGCAGTTAATATTCTTGCTTTAGTTTTTTCTGTGTTCTTAGAGGTGATTATTTAGTAATTCTCTCTTTTCTTTCTCATTACTCTATAAGGAGCTGTTCTTGCAGTGTTGAATATTTGCTCATACTCCTTCCAATAAATGACTCATGAGAGTTTGTGATTACCAGCATAAGAGTTTCTACTTTAACTTAATCTATTAGTACTTGTACAATGAGTAGGTTTTTCCATAAGTGCTAATGCTTTCTGTGTGTCAGCATGGCTTTCTCTCTTGTGGCTGACCAACAAAGCTTTAAGTCTGCTTCCCTTCCAGCTGTCAACTCAAGTTTTATCATTGCAGATGAGAGATGCAACTGTGGAATAGGCTTTTATTCCAACATTACACTTCCCACTAGGCTGTATCAAGCCTGAGACCTTGACCATCAGACTTTAAATTTAAATAATTACATACATTGCTGAGTCTGCTCTCTGGCCTGAATTTAGTTCTGTTTGAGAAATCAGTTAGCATAGGATGCAATGAAAGTTTAAACCTTTCCTAAGAACAATTTTGAACCACATTTTAAAAAATAGCATAAATCTAGGATGCATTTTTCCTTTTCAGAAACAGCATGAGAGATTGATATAGGATATTTCACAGTAAATATTAGTATAAAAAATATGCAAGAACCCCTGAGGCTTCTAAAGATAAACCAAAAGTTTTACCTCCTCGGTGTGACTGAAAACTGGGAAATAAAATATCCAACCAGTTTGTTGGGTTAGGAAAGACAGCATTAGTTTATTTAGTGCACTGAGTACATGGGGGAATCTCTCCACCTAACATGCACAGCCAGCAGCTTAACAGACCTGGCTGTATTAATGAAACCAATACATATTCACTACATCCCTATCACATATTCATTTCATTTTCTGAATACATGTATATATGCTACTTATTTCAGTGGACTTACTTGGATATGGTTCTGGATCATCTAAAGAATCTTTTCTCCTTGAGACCATCTCAAATATAAGGCCAGGTCATAATGTACTTCTCTCGCTAGTCTTTGCTGTGACACATAATCCTTTTTCGAGAAACAAAGACATCTGCTAGTACATAATAATCACTGATATAGGTAAATAAGGAAGCAATAGCTGGCACAAGACTATTAGTCACAGACATAGGGGAATTAACACAAAGCTACATTAATCTCTGGCATTTGTACTAAGCACTACATAGTACAAAACCAAGAATTAAACATGGATATCGAAATCAAATATTATTATGCTAAAGTTAAAAGAATTTTTCAATATTTCCTCCCACTGCTGCATAAACTTCTTTTCAATGAATACCACTTGCTCATTAACATTGAGTCTACCACAAATTCAGTACAGAAGCTTAAAACTTAAAAATGAGTAAGAATATTTCTAGGAAAAGGTTTTCCTCAGAAGTGGAGGGCAACATGAATATATAATTCAGGAGAAATTTTGAAGGTGAAAGCAATACAGTATTTTTGTCCCTCATCTTTCTGAAGATGGATTTTACTCTGTAATGATCCAAAGCCTTTTGCGTCTAGTATGTTTCTCACATTTCTGTATCTTCCTTCATTCCATCCTGTTTAAAGAACATCCAAATGCTCCTTTAAATTGTTTTGGGGAATAGTAATCATTAGTTGAATCAAAGTGTTTTTATATAGCTGTCCAGGATAAGATGAGATCAAAGGCTAGAGGATTCTTAAAGCAGTCACTGTGGTTACTAGAGTCTCAGCAGGGTCTGTTATTTTATACAAACTTGAGAAAAGTTGCTAGCTTTTACTTGCCTTCAAAAGGTATAAAGCTTATTTGATTGTGAGGGGAGTTATTTTTTGCTAAAACTTGAAAGAACTGTTGTGATTGCATACTTACTTTTAAGGTCCTCTACATATTTAGAAACTTTTACAGAGTGGCTGACCTCATCTGGGCCGCTTTCCCAAACCTCACTCTACTTACTAATTAGTTTAAATGCCAGAAGTCTAGGTTTTTGTTTTATTATGCTAGTCTGGTATAGCAAAGCTGTACCTCACGATAGATTTATAAAACCTTAAGTAGATCTTAGCAGATGCTTTTGCTGCCAGGCGTCAAATTTATTCCTGTCAGTGTGCAGCCAATACTTTGTTAGGGAAAAATTTATCCCCTCTCGAGTTATTAAAGAAGAATTAGAACATTCCTTCCCACACCTGCAAATGTACTCTCTAAAGTTTAATTTCTTTTTGTTTCCTTCTTTGACTGTTACTGTTGAAGACCAATTCTGTGAATTATGTGAAATTTCTTCCTAATCTATTTTTTAAATTTTTTAAAATATTTTTCAAGGTACCTAGTAGTTAGCATTTACATTTTGTAAATTTCCTTAGTCGCTTCTAAACCCTGTAAAAATTTCTTTATCTGTTCTCTGATTTCTATGTTTGTGGAGGTTCAGTAGTTTTCTAGGCACCACATGACACAAGATTGCAAGGAACGCTGTACATATGTTTCTAATTTAAAGTAAACTACATGACCTACAGGGGAAAATACATAAGCTTTTCTAATTTCACATCATTATTGTGATATCTTCATCGTGATTCTTCTTATCTTGCAGAATAAACCTGTGTCCACATTTTTTTCTTCCTATTTTATATCTCAGACTTTCTTTTTCTTTTTTTTTTTTATTTTTTAAAAGTTCATAAGATGGTACTTTCATTTGTTGTGACAGACTTGCACTACTGGATGCCATATGAATACTGTACTAGCAAAAAGAAAATATTAATGTCTGCTGTAGAGTAGAAATCTATTGCCCTTTTCTGTTTTACTTCATGTTTGAAGTGGACGTGAAATAAGAGTTTTTAATTTGTATTAGGCTATGTAAAATTAATTATCTGGCTGAAGCAGGAAATTATTTTGAAAAAATAGTTTTAATATAAATATTAATTGCTTTAGCATTTTAACTAATACTGTAAACACTAAAACTCCTGGCCTAGAGACTCAAGGAAACCAGGACTGAAAAGAAAAGGAAGTGAAAAAGTTGCATTAATTTTGGTGACTTTTTGGAAGAACAAGTGACAATGAATTGAAGAGAGAAGGAAAAGCAAATTAAAAAGTGAAAAGAAAATACAGAGTAAAGAATAATACAGAAAAAATGTTAGCATGAAGTTTTTCCTAAAGAAGCAAAAAGCCCAGAAACAACAAAGACAGGAATTCACAGTGAACATAGTCCAGAATTATAGAATTATTTGAATTGCAAGTGACCTTTAAATATCATGTAATCCAATACCTCTGGAATGAGCAGGGAGCGTCTTTTCAACTGGACCAAGTTGCTCAGAGCCTCAACTAGCCTAATCTTAGATGTTTCCAAAGATGGGGCATCTTCCACCTCCTTGAGCAACCCATTCCAGCATTTCAACACCCTCATCATAAGAAATTTCTTCCCTATATCTAGTCAGAATCTACCCTCTCTCAGTTTTAAATCATCACCCCTCAGCCCCACTAAAAAGTTTGCCCCCATCTTTCTTGTAAACCCTTTCCAAATAGTGATAGGCTGCAATAAGCCTCTCCTGAGCCTTCTCTGGAGTGAACAAGCCCAACTCACCCAGTCTGTCTTCATGTGAAAGGTGTTCTATCTCCCTGATCATCTGCATGGGCTCTTTGGATTTGCTCCATGTCCTTCTTATGTCAGGGCCCCCAGAGCTGGATGCAGCACTCCAGGTGGGGTCTCACCAGGGCAGAGTAGAGGGACAGAACCACCTCCCTCAATCTGCTGGCCAGAAATAAATTAGTGCATCTCAATAGCAGCCAAAACCTTGATCTGGAAGTTTAAACAATGCTTCCTAGATTTTCCCAGGCAACTTTTTGTCCATTTCTGAAAACCAAAATGACTGTATTAATTATTTATGTCTAAACATCTGGACAGTTAATGATTTTTGGAAGCAAATTAAAGCTTTGCCTAGTTGTTTTATTCTGCCACTAATTTTGTTTGGCCTAGTATTTCTGGCTTTAATAATGTAGTTCATTACAGTGAAGGGCCTATTTAATGAGAAAGGCAGAAAGCTGGTGTCAAGGCAAAAAACTTCACATACAACACAAACATCGGACAGAATGCAGAACATGATGCATCTAGAAAAGATTTGTTCTCTTTTTGCCCTTTTTCTGAGCACAGTGTTACAGGACCTAATGTAGTGGTTATATCTTGAGCAATACTCTATGCATATAACTACCAAATCTGGAGAAATCTGGAGAAACCTGGAGAAATCTGGAGAATCTTTGCTCTTGTGAGAACAACATCAGCTACCGAGGCATTATACACTTGAATAAGAAAAAATGGAGGGTGTGAGGAAGAAAGAGATAAAAAACGATTGCAAACTGGCTGTATAATTCTTGGAACATCTGTTTTGAATCTGTGTAGTGCCTGCCAATGTGCCAGGCTTTAATTTGGGGATCTGGCCAGTCTAAAAGTACTAATTGGTGTGCAGTTTTTCACTGAGCATTAGGCACGGTAAGAGGCATGATTAAGATGCTAACTTGTATGAGCAGTCTCTCCACTGTTTTATTGGATCCCATTCATCTTTTTTCCCTAGAAAAAAGAATTTACTAGGTATCCCATTCCGGATTTAGATATTTATGTATATGAGCTGCTGCAAAGTTGAAGAAAACCTCGGTTTTATGTTTTTGAGATGCATTATGAAGACCATTTAGCCACATGTGTGAAATAGTGATATACCTTTCCCTGGAAAGATCTATGTATTTGTACAGAAAGGTGTGCTGTTACAGTTTTATGATACATGGACCACAATTCACTCACAACCAGTCTTCTTGAAGAATAGGTAGATGACCTCAGATCATATTTAATTACTTTTTTGGATATGTCGTTCTGTCTGCCTATGGGCCAAACTTTCAAAAATACAGATGTGTCTCAGGATACAAAATACCATAAGCAATAACAATACCACTAAATAACTGTAGGATTTCTGCTTCTAAGGGCCAGATTTCTAAAGATATATAGGTGCCTGAATCTAAATGTCTTTCTTTTAGCTCCTAAGTTACTTAAACACCGAAAATTTCATGCCTCTGGATAAAAAGAAGAGCTTGCAGACATGAAGAATCACAAAGTAATCCCTAGGAACTGCCTATAGAACTGCAGTAAATTGGCATGTGAAAGATTACTAAATAAGGTAAGAATACAAAATTGTCTATACTGCTATGGTGTATCATTCTTTAGGCCAGATGCTGCTCCCAATATACTTATTAGATTATTTCAACTGATTTAGCTACATCTCCTCTTCTATTGTCTTTAATAAATATTTTTAATATCTTTTTCTCCTGCTACAACCTGACACCTAAAAAATCCGTAGCATTCTGTTATATTTATGTTGATGCTGTTCATACAAGATACAACCTTGTATTCAGGGGTAAGAGTACATTAAATTTTAAGTGTGCAATTGCTAGTCATCTCCCTTCCTTCCTCACCTTATACATGTCCTTAAGATTTTGTCTAGCCTCACCCACAAACTATATCTTTTCCATCCAGCATGAAATATGACTATTGTATTTAATTCCCTTCCTTAAATGTGCTGTTCCTGGCTAAATACATTTTAATTTTGCCATTTTAAATGCATTTGAATCTTTCATAGTTTCATTCTTCTTAATGCTTTTTATGCCTTTTCTTAGGATTTTCCTCAAACCCCAGTACCATTGTGTTGTACTGTGTGCTACCTCCTATGTCCAGCCACCAATATCAGATTTCTTCATCAATATCTGTCAATTTTAATCTACTACATTTTTGCCTGTTCCCATATCAGAGATCATTCTGCACTTTCATCTCACAGTTCTGCCCTGAGGATCTTCTGTGATGTCAAAAAAAAAGAAATCAGCCAGCTAATAATGACAGCACCTACAACTTTCTATAAGGCTTGTGTTTGTTTATTTTTTTTGGTTTTTAAAAGCTCATCCTTTTACCTTTTGGAGGATGACTTTTTCAAAATGGTTTTTCATTCATATTTGTTATTTTTTACCTTATGTCTAGAAAATGCTACTTACAAAACCTGGTATGTGTTCAAACATACAACAGAAAAAGGGACTGGCATTCAAGCATTCTTTCAATGGAATGGGTCTTCTTATCCTTAGATAAATTTTTGTCAGATCCGAAACTTCTTCCATCTCTCTCTTCCATACACATTGTGTATATGGAATCATCTAGCAAATACCATAAAACATTCTGAAACTCTCTTGTGCAACTTTAAGATGCAGGCATCACTCTCTGATTATCAAATACCTTTCAGTTTTGGGTTGAATTTCAAAGGATGAAAATGATTTCTTGAAACAAATTGGGAAGGTAATTCTTAAGTATCTAAATAACACTGATGAAAATAGTTGCTTGTACAGTGATTCTAAAGCTGCTATCCTAAATAAATGCCAACTATATAATTGTTTTCCCTTCCAGCTGGCAGGGGAGCCACAGGGATATTGCCAGAAATAACGGCTTATTATTATAGACAAAGATACATTTTATATTTAAAAAAAAACAAAACAAAAGCAACTGAACCTTTTGTTCTGTAGAAAATGATTGTCATCATTAGGGAGTATAAGTGTTTATTTCAATGTGATAATATAATTCAACTAATGTAGACTGTAATTGTTTTGAAAAAAAAGGAGAAAAATAATCTCAAGTCAGCTTTGTTGGTGGGTGGGGAAATATAAACCCTGAATTGAACCTAATTGTTATTACAGATGAATGATATGGGACTCATTTGTACGTGATTTGTTTTCTTCTGTTAGTTATGTCTTACCCTGCATTATACATTTGAGCCCAGGTGTTATGACTTAATTTTCATGCTGCCCATACCCTCTGTATTGCCATTAATTACATAGTCACCAAATGCCCATGTAACTAGGAAGTTCTAGATTTAAAACTGGTTTAACTTTATTATTCACTCTCTTTTCCTGTACTTCTCTTTTGTCTTTTGGATAGTCTACCAGGATGCAGTACTTTTACAGGAAGTGTTTTACTTGCATTCAAGGGGTATAATTCCCCATGTTTTTTATCCTTTTATTTTTCTTTGAAGCTATAAAAGCTTCTTTTTCACTTTTACTCTAGGATTTTGAAATGGACTGTAAAGAATAATATCCTCAATAATAATCTATATTCTGATTTTTCAAAGTCTTTCCCAATGTCGCCTTCCTTATAGGAGGCAATACTTGGACTTGCTGGACTACTTTAGTTTAATAGAATTTGAGACTTGTATGGGTGAGATATTTAGAATTTACTTCTGGAAGATCAAGAGACTTTTGGGTGCTGGCTGAGGACAGCATAAGAGCCAGGCATACTGGAAGAGTTGGTTTCTACTATATTAGGACTAATTAAATTGATGATGAAGATTGAAATACTCTTCCATACACTTTGTATTTTGTGTGTAGAAGACTATGCTGTTCATTTTAGCCGTTTTTGAGCTGATAAGGACTCAATCACATTCAGAGAATAATTTTCATTATTTTAATATAATCCATTATACTTTTATTGACCTAAGTCATTAAAATCCACCCCAACAAAAGCAAAAACGTACCTTCCAGGAGCATATATGCATACTTCATAAAGTTTTTTGGTTTTTCTAATATCATAGTTCTTGTAAAAAATTCCTGGAGCTATACAGTTCATCTGCAAATGAATTTGTCTTTGTGCATAAGTACAATATACACACTGAATGGAACTGGAACAAATTGGCACTTCATTCCACAGTGGGAATAAAATACTTTTCCTGATCACATCTTTTCCCAAGATCTAACCAAATTAGAGAAATAAAGACCATTAAGTAAAATTAGATTTTATGCTATTTAACAGGTGTTTTGGTCTATTTTACCCTAAGGGTAGATCACAATGGAGTCCAAAAAGTTAATTGTTTGATAATCTTACAGTTTGTACATTTATTTCCAGCAGTTTAGCCTATAGTGTAGTTCCGTTAAACTTCTGTCATCTATCTTTGGGCCTATTCTTTATTTAATGCACCAAAGAATTCTAAAGAACAAGAGTTTAACTTTATTTTGAGAGTATTTGCATTTGATATTGTCAGAAACACTGGGTAAACCATCTGAGAAACAGAACTGAAATCAGGAGCTATTGCGACAAATTTATATTCCTTAGGGTGTTACAGAAAAAATAAAAACAAGATTCCCTGCTCATTTTCAATATAAATTTTCCTGAAAGATTAAGAATCACAAACAGAATAAATTGTTTCATGTTGCAGTATATATCTCCTGAAGACCCTGCTCACAAAAAGGAGAAGATGGACCTGTTTGTGTAGAATTATAGTTTAGCCCCCGAAAAATTTGCAGATGTCTTCCACAGTGCAATGGTGTGATATGAAAAATATCACAAAAAAAACCCCTGACAACTACCACTCAAACAAAACACAAAAAAAAAACCCTCACTGAACAAAATGTGAAAATACCATTCAATGGCCTATGGATGAGGACCTAGCTTTCTGTCTTCCATCCATAAAACATGTGCCCCAAATATATAATAAATATAATATTTGAAGAGAATAAAAACCTGAAGAACAAACTAAAACCTTTGCAGAAATACATATATATATTCTTTCTTAGCAACTTGGAAACCCACATACATAACTTAAAATAGGTTTTTATTTTTCTTTTCTTTCTGAAATGGGGTCACTGAAAACTGTAGCATTAGCAGTTAATCAGCTAACTATAGTATAAATATCCACACCAGGATTTCTGTTTCTCATATAATAATAGTAAGCAAATCTGTCCAGAAATTGAAATAATCCAGAACCTGATGCCCCAAGAGCTGAACGTTTATGCTGTTCTTTTCAATACAGCCCTGTGAATGAGTTCTGATCTCTTATCTACTGGCAAAAGCCTTTGAAGGGATTTCTTCCCCTCTCCCACCCTCATCCTTTCACAAAAGTATTGAGTCAGAATTGCCTGCTTGTCTCAGTCAATGTCTCCCCAAGGTAAAAATTCTAAAAAATGTTGAGAGAAGGTACTAACTTTTAAAAGGACAGTTCGGATCCTGAGAATATTTCTGGGTTCAGATACTTTCAGAGGCATTTTATAAATCTTCATTTGTTGAGCATTTACACCTGAAAGAACATCAAAACAAAATTTCAGAAGGAATAGGAAGTAACCTACTAATTTACATAAGCACAATGCAAGACTAATGTGAAAACGTAAAACATTAAATTTTTGATAAAACTTCAATTTAGCCCTTCAACTTACGAAAATAAAAAGTATTAATAGAAATTTTTACGTTGGCTTGGGTTTTTTTTCTTTGTAAGAGCCTATAGCTTGATCTGTTTCCTTTAAATGTTACCTATGTATTACATATATGTTCTCACAATAAATATGCCTTGCACTATACACACAAGAAGGTAAAGTGAATGTTGATGTATGAAGCAGTGGCATTTATTTTCCTTTAAAAAAAGTAATAAGCCCTTTTCTGATTAGAATCCTTTTCAATTCACTAAATTGATTTGTTTTAGGAAAGTAGGTTTTATGAGCTAATTGACAGTTTCAATTTTAATAAATTACTTTGCAAACTATCTAATAATGTTTATTCTAATTATATCTAGGTACTATTATTGTCGCAAGTAATAGTTTTCCAGTCTTTTATTTTATTTAATAAATGGATCGTTTACAGTTTTACAGCAATTTTCAGCCCTTACAGAATTATTTCACACAGACTGCACATCTTTGCTTTCTGATACTTACTTTTCACCATGTCTAATGTCAGCATGTTGTGCAAAATGAACTGGGTCTATGCTAAAAATAAATACAGGGATATGAACTCTTATATCAATTTGTAATATAATTTACGTTTAGTGTGAAATTGTGGGTACTTATCTTATCTCTCATGTGACTGAAGTCTCAAGGCCTTTGACCCTAACCTCAGGATTCGAGTGTAGTTCGCAATTCCTAGAAATCCCCTGTCCATTATATAGCCTCAGTAATAGTGACACAGTAATTGATCTCATAATCTGTACTTGTGCTGTAAAATCAACAAAATGCTTCTTGTCCTTTGTGGAACAGATGGGGCAATTTTATGTCTCTAATTTTATCAAACTTCTTTGAACTTAAATTACTGATACCATCAGCTAATGCCGAAGAAGTGTATTAGAAGTGACAGCTCTTTACTACTGGCAGGCGAGTTGTGACCAACAGAATTTCTTTGTGATAGTCAATAGCACGTAACTCAAGGTTAGTGGGTATTGATGCTTCAGGTGTTATGTACATTTTGATATTTGTTAATATGATTTCTTTTTCTTCAGTCCCCAGTTTACGTTGGGTCTTTTCAACAGTGCCAGTTTACAACTAGATTATGGGATTAAATAGGTCTCAGTAACATTGTTATATTCATTTTTTTCCAATGAAAAATATGCATTTTCATTGAGAAAATAAAGTAATATGAAAGAGTGAGAACAATATCCATTCTATACAGGCATGCAGTAGAAATAAATACAGTAGACAGAATGTCAGATCATAGAACTTTAGCCTGATCTATGATGGCATTTCCATTTTATAGATCTCAGCTTGTACTAAATGTGGCCAATTAAGAAAATTTAACTGTAACTTTATTCTCTTCTCCTCAGCAGTTCTAATTTTAAAGTAATAGTTGTAACTTAAAGAGGAAAAAATGCAAAGCTCTGTGCTTTTCAGTTAATTTCAATTTCTTTAAGGATACCCCTAAAGAATTAAGTATACTTCATTTAGAAAAGAAACAGAAGAACTGAAAATCTCTGTTTTATCATAGGCTTCTACCCGAAGTTGAGCTTGAGAAGATTTAAAAATGAAATCACCTCAGTAACTCTTGCTTCACTGGCATAATGCCAACATAGGCACCATCGTTTTAAATGAGATCACCAAACATGAGTAAATCTGCAATACTAAATATCTCATGTTTACTTTTTGAAACATATTCAGAGAGAACTAAAGGAACTGAAGGTGATAAATAGGGGGAAAAGAAGAAACTGCAAGAGAAGGAAGGGCTGGAGTGTGTAACTATCCTCTCAGCATTTAGTAGCCAGAGTTCAGAAAACCTTGTACTATTCTACCTTTGATGAAAGTAACAACTGCTTTATCTTAAATTCTCCATCAGCAGCACTGCCTATTAATATTCTATATATACATAGCATATAAGACTGAAACACAGATTTATTAATTTTAAAGCTGTAATTTTAGGTCAGGTTAATAGCAAATTAGTGGATGGGCAAGTGTTCTTTAGCAGTTCATGAGCTACTTGGTAGGTCCATTTGATCATAGTATACCCTTTGGAAAATATTTCTAGATTAAATGTATAAAAGGTGCTATACAATTAATTATTTTTTATTCAGGTAGCATATAGGTCATGCATACACATAACTTAATATTTTTGAATCCTGTTTTCTTCTACTGTTGTTTTTCATTTTAAAAAAATTGATGTGCTATCTTATCTTGACAATCTGCTAAGAGCCTCTTTCTGTAGGAAAATTCCAATAAACTATTTAAGGTGTTTCTATCAAATGGTTATCTACTAGATTTGGGTCTGCTATGAAATCCCAGCTAAGAGATTTCTGGAATATAGTATTTGAATAATGAGAGCAATCATTTATTTCACAGACTGAATTCTTTATTCTCTGGTGGCATGCTCTAAGAGGGACGATCCATGAACCAAGAAATTATTTGTATACCGAATCTCTGAGGAAATGTGCATTTGGGGATCTAAAAAATAAAATATGAGGTAAACAACTCTACAATCCATAAAAGCTTTGTCAAGACTTATACTTTGTTCCTTCCACTAACAAGTAAGTTAGAGATATGGCTGAGACTGTTTCTCCAGAAGCCTACACTGGATTTGCAAGGCATGTGGATGCCTTTTAATTAGATTTTTCCTAGATTTGCTTGAATATATTAGATCTTTATTAGATTTTTTCACTTGTTCTTTAAATCCACTTTTGCAGAAGAAGGAAACATTTTTTGTCTATTGTAGTAGAGGCAGAAAATTGCAGGCTTCATCAAATGCAGGCTACAGCAGATGAGCTCTCAATGTTTGTAGCAGAAAAGCGTTTGTGTGTAATGATCATCCACACCTACAACTCATCTCAACACACACAATGCCCTTGCTCAGATATGATTCCATCCATCTTCTGGACTAAACAGAGAAATCACTCTTGCTTGACTTCAGTAGCTCTAAGCTGGCACCCTTATTTACACTTATTTTGCTCTGGGCAGACCTCAGTGAGATGGAACTCAGTGATTTCAGATTAAGGAAGCCAAGTTTGATTAGTGTGATTAGTCTGAACCAAGAAGTATTCACCAAATTAAGAATATCTAGACTCATCTCATTTCCTCACATGCTTGCTGACAACATCTTTAATAAGTCTGTTCAGATCTCCTTGTTCTGAGCAAGGAAATCCTGGAAAAACTCAAACACAAAAGGAAAGCATACAGAGTATGGAAGTAAGAACAGGAAGCTTGGGAGAAATATAACAAACCTGTCTAGGCAGCCAAGGATCAGGTTAAGAAAGTTAAGCCCCAGTATAATTAAATCTGCCCAGGGATATCAAAGCCAAAAAGAAAAGTATATAAAAAAGAGGAATGTTAGTAAAAAAAAGTAAAGTTAGAGAACTGGTTTTGTATGCACCCTGGAAGGAAATGGGGAGATCAGGTTTCCTGGGACACAGAGAAATGGGAGAGAGCTGGCTACCCAGGACATGCAGATGAGGTATTCAACGGTTCTTTTGTCCTCAATCTCCACAGGCAAGTGATTCCAGTTGCTGGGGGCAAAGGCAGGAACTGGGAGAGCAAAGAACTCCATGTAGTAGGAGCACAAGTTCACAAGTCCATGGGACCTGATGAGGTGCATCCACCTCTTCTGAGAGAACTGGTGGAGGAAGTGGCTAAGACACTAACCACTATATTTGAGAAGCTGTGGCAGATCAGTGAAGTTCCCACAGACTAGAAAAAGTAAAACAGTGCCCCAGACCTAACATCAGCCCAGTCTATGGCATACAGCCATGTCTCTGCTGTCTGTCTCCCAACTCTCCTTTACTTTATTCACTTTATTCATGCAAGTGGCAAAGCTTTATAGGTGGCACTAGCTTTTATTTCCACTAGTGCAGCATTTGAAACTGGGGAGAGTAGATATGTGGAGCTAAAATAAAACAGCAGATTTTACTGGTGCTTACTGAATGTCATTTAAAGTAAGGTAGGTAATGTCTGGACTCCAAACAGGCTGATCAAGGCTGTTTGATTTACTGACCCATATGACTAGAGAATCTGATGATAGTAGTTTCTGTCCTATAAAAAACTGTTTTGGACATTTCAGTAAGAGTAAATATAATCTCTTTGAGTATCACACTGTGCTTTTCATTTCAGTCAGGCATTTATAGAGACTAACTGCTCATTGTATTGTGACTTGTGTAATTGCTTTTACTTGGACAAATGAATTATGAAATACTGCCATTTTCATTAGGCAATTTTTGCACAGCTATATATGACAGCATAACATAAAAAAAGGCATTGAAATGTCAAGCATGCTTATAAAACAAAGGAACAACCTCTGAGTGGAGGGTGCATGATAGGAGCAATTCTTTAGTGGTACTTTAAGGGAAATACTTTTTAAATGCAGATATACATTTTCCAGGTCTGACACATTTCCCTCTGTGCTCTTAAAATCTATGCAACCTTAAAATATTGACCTACTAGTATATCATGGAAGATTTCAAGGCCCTTCTTATTTTTTTAAGAAATAAAAACATTTCCTTATTTCATGTATTGGGATATTGGCAGTAGTTTAGAAACTACTTTATGCCAGCTACTGAACATGAATTTCTAATTATGTGGCAGACTGGTTAGTTCAAATGTACCGGTGAACACACTTCATTTAAAATATTAATTCCTGCTAGAATCAAGCTCTTAAGGTCTTAAGCTCAGCACAAACAATAAATGCAGCAAAATGCAGACAGTCAAATGTGTGCACGTGCACGTGTGCATATATCGTGTTCTTCAGGAGTCAACTCTACTATACCAATAGTAATAATTACCATCTCCATTATTTATTCCTCTGCCTTCTATCAGAGTCTTTGCAGCTGTAATTTTTTGTTCTGGACAATGGAGAGGTATCAAAGAAAGAGAATTGCCCAGTGGCATCGCAGTGTATCTCTGAAGCCTGTAAGAGAGCAGAAGGCATGCAAATTTGATCCACTTGTAAACAGATAAAACATTGCTGTCTTTGGTTCAGGTCACTGTATTTAACACTTTCCCAAGAATCCTTTTATTGAGCTGGGTTCATCAAATGAGACACATGCCCAACACAGCTGGGACTGACTGACTGAGCACAGATGTGTATCCACTAAATTGTTTGTGACAGCGACTGTAGTTAATTGTGATGGGTGACAGGTACGTTGGAGGCCAGTCAACTCAGTGAACTGTTGATGAGTGTGGCATGAGACATGGTATATATTAACAGCATGTGGAAAATTTGTGTCACCCATGACTGAAAATTCAAATCAAGTGCAGACAAATAAAGAAAACTGGGGCTGTTCATAACACTCTCTCTTGCTTCTGCTTTCTTGCTGCCCTTAATATTAGAAGAATGCAATAATGTTTATTTCTCATAAACTTTACTGGTGCTATTATTATTAACTATAGAAAAAAAAGTGCTTTGGTTCAACCCACACAATTTTTTCCCAGAGTTTCATCTGTGAACTCAATCAATACACAATTTTATTTACACTTTATCTGTGTCTGTTTCCTTAGACTAAATCTTTGTGCATTTTTTTCTCCTCCTTGCTACCAATTCTCTCTTATTAATGTAGTGAAACATGAGCTTTTTCTTTCCTGTTGTGAAGTAAAAGCTGTGCAACAATCACATTTCATTTTTCCAAAACTGAATTTAGAGACCTTGAGATGGAATAGTAGTCTTAGATGATTCAGTGAGAGCCAGACATTATAGATTTGGAGAAGCTCTCAAAGAAGACCTGTTAAACAATATTATCAGCAACAGAAGTTCATGTTAACTGTGCTTAGGACTTAGACACTGAATGAAGCAGGGCTGTCAGACCCATTTTGGGGGACATAAACATCTTGACTCAAGGTTCTTTCCTTTTTGTATAAGCTGAGCAGCACAGAAGTCACTTTGAGGTATCCAAACTAAATGTTCTATAGATCCCATAGCATGCCCTCCATTAGTTAACCATACTACTGAAATTTAACTTTATTCTGTCACTATCTGGTGCTAGTCCTCCAATTCAATGCCAGAGTTCTATAAAGCAATGTTTCTAATGTTACAAAAACTGTAGCTAACTAAATAAGAGAGCTTAAATGTGAAATGCTCAGCAGAAAGGATGGGAATAAATAGAAAAAAATTGCCTCTATTTTGTTGCATAAAATATTCTAAAACTATTTTCTTCTTTCTTCTAAGCCCCTTCAATTCCTGAAAACAAACTGAGTATCCTACCAGGAGAATGTGGAATTTTACCAGTTTGCATAATTTTTATGTGAGCTTGGTATTTATATCTCTCATGCATGTTTCCTTCCCTCATATGATTTCTGCTTAAATAGGTGATCTGAAGGCCTGCCTTGGGAATCCATCCCTTAGTTCTATTTAAGGTAACAGGAAACCCACACTGCTGTTTGTCAGTTCCTAGACACACATTGTGAGGAATATCCCTTTCTCCTCTTGGACCACACCTTTTAAAGCCTGTTATAGCTACTGGTTCTTCAATAGTTCATTGGGATTCATTATTAACATGGCATCATAATGGGGTGAATTTCTACTTTTTATAGTATTCCCCTGTGTCAGCTCACATAATTCATAATAACAATCGATATTCATGTGGTCTTCTTCATCTGAAAAGTACAGCAGGGAGGTGGAGCCTACCTGCACCTTAATCCTCTACTAGAAAAACAGTTCTGATGTGTTTTTTGTGATCTTTAATTACTATGGATTTATATAGAAAGCATAGAACACATATCTTACACCTTTTATAGCATGGTCTCACAAACTGAAGAGCTGTAGCAGGACTGGCATATGTGCAGTTATTTATCAGGTAAAGTTTACCTACAGAGGCCATTTTCTGCAAGATGTAGTTTTAGCAGAAGATGCTGAGTTAGATGAAAGTCTTCCCCAAAGAGCCATGGAGGTCGCAGTGTCACTATAAAATTGGCATAAATTTCCAGCCAGAAGAAATAATATTTCCACTGCTCCTTCTCTATCCACACCTCTCTGTGGTCTAGAGATAATATATCTGGGACAGAAGGTAGATACTGTAAAGAACTGAACTCCATGCCAATAATATCTGAGCACTGGAACATTAGAGTTTCTAAAAATTGTGAGAAAAAGCAGGTTTTGTGCTACTGACATTATTTGCCTGCTGTTCCAGCTAGCTCATACTCACTATGCTCTGATAAGTGCTCCAAGGCCTGGAGGCTTATAAGATTCTGAGGACTTCCAGGAAAATGTTCTTTCAGTATAATGCCAGATACACTGTAAGAGGTCAAAATGGGTGAATTCAAAGATAATTTTCCCATCTGCATTTTCACATTATTTGGTTTCAAAAAGAAGAATTGAGCTGAAAGGTCCATTAACATCTAAATCATATGTGCCAGAATCACATTTACATTAGGCTACAAGATTAGAATTAACTGAAATTATATACTATTATATAGGTCTATAGACTTGTGTCTATCTATGTGTTCAAGTGAGAAATTTATTCCCCATAAAGCAGGATTCAAAATGAGACTGTATAGAAGTTTTGAAGAATTATATGACCTGTTCACTGTAAATGGCCAGAAGAGTACCATCAAACTGCTCTCTTTTAGTTTTACAAATTAGCTGAGGGGAGAGGAGGTTTGTTTTTTTTTCCTGCTATCTGATATGATGACTTTGTGGCACAGCTCTCCACCTTTCCTTTTCCTTTTGTCCAGGCAGAGCTGTTCTTCTCCATCAATCTGCATCTGGTCCAGGTGGTGCAGCTGCAGAGCAGCGATTGCACAGAAGAGCACCAGGATGGCAAAGATAAACGCACTTGCACAGTGAAGCTTGCAAAGTGACATGCCCTTCTGAGTATGTTATATAGGAAGCACAGTAGGGGATAATTAAACATCAAATCTGTGTTTCTTTGAGGTGTGAAAACAGTGGTTTGAGACAGTGAAAGAGAGGACAGTGGCCACACGCAGAGCAGAGTGAGTCTTTCTCTTATTAAAGCCAGAGGGAAAAGGATTCCTCAGGGGGAATGAAACACAAATGCTTTTACATGAGGTTGAATTTTTAAGGAAAAGGGCAGGAGTGCCCAGCCAGGGCCAGGTTGCTGTCTGTTGTTATGGCAACAGAGGGAGAATCTCCTATGAAAGAGGAAAGAGTGGAGGGAGTGGGAGGGCAGAAAAGAAAATGGTTTTGGAAGGAAGGCAAGGGGGTAGGAGTTTGCAAATGGAAAGAGAACAAAGCTAAGTGTCAAGGTTAGGCAGAAATGCATCTTTGTCCATCATGACTGAAATGCCCTTAGAGATCTTGTGCTCAGCCTTTCCCTTTGTGGGTGGGCAGATTTGCTGGGGTCACTTCCACGGTCATTATCTGGCTGGCAGGACGCCAGCACAGTGCCCTGTCCTCCTGCACCCACTCCAGATGGGGGCTCACACCTACCTTTGTTCACCGTCTTAATGTGCACAATACTTGCAAGAAAAACTCTTTTCATTGCTCTCTTGGTTTGAAAGACAGGTGTCTGCTAGGGTAGGCAGAAGCCTCCCTTGGAACGAAAAGTGTAAACCCCCTCCCTCCGAATTATTATGATTTTGAAATTAAGGGGGCTCTCAGGCAAAGATACGGGATAAGAATAACAGTTCTTTACTAGGATGTGCAATAAGGCAAATAAAACAAAAACAACTGAAGCATTAATAACAAGCAGAACAGGAACCCAGCTCCATCCTCTCAGCACGTTCCCCTTTGGTGCAGTTCCCGTCACAGCCGGCAGGGGCGCTGGTGGCTCCCGGCGGGCAGGGCAGGTGCGATGATTCCCCCGCGCCTGCAGGGGGCGCTGTGGCGCGGGCTCGGGGAGCACGCGGTAATGGCGGCCGTGTCCAAGGCGGGAAGGGATGGGAAAGAGAGGCTTTGCCTCACAAACCCTGGGGCAGTGTGAGTCCCGGTGCCCCAGCAGGACTCTCGGGAGCAGCAAGCTGGGCTGGCAGGAACGAGCAGAAATGCCGGGGTGTCAGGGGAGATGTATCAGAAGCTGCGAGCTGTGGCTGTGGCGGGAGTCTCGGCAGGCGGGGCCTGCGGGGTCACGGCGCAGGGAAACTCGGAGCAGCGCCGAGGAAACAGCGAGGGGACAGCGGCAGCCCGGCTCCCAGCAGCGCAGGGAGAGGCGAGCCCGAGATCCCCGGCAGGTGGGGATAGGTCCTTCTTTTAGTGAGGTGGGTGTTAATAAGGTCCCAGGTCAGTGGCTGCTCTCACAAGCAGAGGCTCTCCTTGTGGCAGGAGAGCAGCTCTAGGATGCGCTTGGGCAGTAGGAGTGAGTTCCCTTCCCAAAGAAAGGCTCCGGTCGTGCTCCTCCGAAATCACGAGTGAGAGAGCCAGCAGCTGTCCCAGCCCTGTCCCACTCTCGTGGCACCTCTGCCCCTCCAGGAGAAACTCCAGAAAACCAAGAGGAGTGCCACCAGACGCCCTCCTCCACTGAGGCTGGGCCACCTCCCTGTTGTCTCAAGTACCCAGCCGTCAGAGCATCCTAGCGACTCAATGGGAAAAAATTCCGCAAGTAAAAAGGAACGACAAAGAAACCCAACCCCCAACAATTGCCAAGGACTCCTGCATCTGCTATTTTTTTTCAATAAATTGATCTCAAATGTTAAATTTTATTTGCTTCTTGAGGTATGTAAGGAATAAGACCTTGTCCTTCAGCACGGGAAGCTCCCTTTTTCCCCAAGGAGCAGAGGTTCTAGACAGAATACTACTTCCAAGGTGCACTCTAAAAAGTTCTGACTACTGAGATGTGCAGATATTTTTGTCAGAAATAATGTCTTGATATATGATGGGTCCAGTAGAGAGAATTACTTTTCTCTCGTAGCAAAACAACCCAGTAGGAAAGAATAGAAGTGCAGTATGAGCCAGTCAACCAGCTGGCCAGGGATGCAACTTAATACTTTGCTAAACAGATTTAAAATGAAATCTCTGTGCCCAATTCACCAGAAGGAAGCATTATAAATCAGGCCTAAGCAACACAAAACCAGGACTTTCCTTTCAGTCTTCATAATAAAAATCAAAGAAAAATAATGAACAAACTAGTGAAAATTTCCCAAAGGGAGATTTCTGTTTTCTTTATTTTTTCTCCCTTTCATTCCTGAATAAAAAGTTCATGCTAGTCAGGCTGTTCATGAGTCAGTGCTGCTGTGAGAGCCTGGCTGTCCCTGCTCCTCTAGCACT
This sequence comes from Luscinia megarhynchos, assembly GCA_034336665.1. NCBI lineage: Eukaryota > Metazoa > Chordata > Aves > Passeriformes > Muscicapidae > Luscinia > Luscinia megarhynchos. The sequence continues at coordinate 33,872,936 of CM067566.1, read as the reverse complement.
TTTGAACTGGCTAGCCCATCTCTATCAAATCTGACAGAGAGATAGAGTTTTCAGATGTTACACTCTTACAAGTTCTGTGAAAATTGTTAGCTAGGGGCAAGAAAAAGGCTACACTGAGGGAAAGATCCGAGTATGAACTGCACCATTACCAAATACACACATTTCTTGTGTTGAGGAGTGTAGATAGGACGGAGAGGTTACAAATGTTTTAATTCTTGGAAAAGCTTCAATCAGAGTTTGAACTTTATTAGATACTATCTAGCTTTTATTTTCCTTCTCTCCCTCCTCATATGAGTTCTCTAGTGTTTAATAAGAGCAGGAAACATGCTGCAGGCTTAGTTTGCTTCATTTAAAAAGCCATTTGATGAAACACAAATCATTTGAAAACACAACTCTATTAGTTGCAGTGTTTGTGGAACTATTTATTATTTAAAGCAAATGATAGCTGCATTACACTGTCTCAAAAAATGTTTTCAAAACCTGTCCATTGTCTTCCTATTAGTCTTCATTTATTTTCTCTCTCTTGTCCAAAATATTCTTATTTTCCAGACTTTTTCCTTAACTGCAGTTTCAAATCACATCTCTGCAAGATAATGTGAATGTCCTCTTCTTCCCCACAAATATTCAAGTTTGAAATGTAAATTCAGTATGAATACCAATAGAATTCTAAAGACAATATCTAGAATCTTATCTCACCAAGTCATGTGAAATTCTTTTAATTTAAAATAAAATATCCCTTCTTTTCATATAGTTCCTAAAGCCTCTTAAGCTCCTCCTTATAGCTCTTAAGTCTCTGTAGTACCAGTTTAGACTCCTGGTCCGTTATTATCAAACCCATTTTGGGGGTGGGGGGGAAAGTCATAGAATTTAGTGTCCTCTTTGTATCACTTTATGATGTCCTCACTTTACTTTTGAAAACCACACTAATGTTGATTTTATATAGTTTTTAATTTCATCAATAGATATGCCTTCATCTGCCATCTACTGGTTTTTGCTTTCTTGAATTCTATAATCAAAATAAAGATTGATAAAGTATTTGGACCTCTTGGACTAAAGTAAAAAATTGTAAAGTGAATTTGGAGATTTACAGCTGGGTTGTCAAATGCTGAGGATTGAGTCAGTTAAAAGGGCTGGTTTGATGAAGACTGGCTTTCACCTTCAGAAGAGATAACACTGCTTAGGATGTGGTATCCCTGATGAGCTGCAATCTATTATACTGTTAATTGGACAGCAAGAAATTAAACATAAATCATTCAACAGAATACAGTGATATAAAATCAATTAAGTCATTGCACTGGAAAAAAATATTAAGTGCTCTACATTAGGGAACATTATGAAGAAGAGCATCAATTTTAATACAACTTTTGTTTGATGCTTAATGCAGTTATTCAAACAGATTTTGGAGGATTTTAATTGTGTTAAGGTCTTTGTTTTTGAATCAGAAAAAACACTTCTAATATCAGATAATAGGGGCAAATAAGCAATCAATGACCATTGTAGTTACATAAGTTAAAGACCAAATTCAGAAATAATTAACAGATATCTAACTGTGATAATTTTCGTCATATTCCGCCCATGCAAAATATGCAAGAAAAATTAAAGCCTGGCTTTTGAAGACATGAACTCTAATTTTTCTCTTACTTATCTACAGTGAGACAATCCACGAAGTTTAATTTCCACACTCATATTAGAAGCAGTATAAATTTGGTTGTTATGCAAGACCTGAAAAATCACTGAGTTTTCTGTAATTGCTGTAATTTGGCTGTTTCACACTCACTCTGAATGACAGTGGGATTTTGACAAAGTTCCTCATTTCCTCCATCCAGTTAGCTAGCTTATTCATTTTCACTCACCCTTCCAAACAAAACACTACTTTAGATAGTTTTTCCGTTTTGTTTTAGCAAGATTTCTGATATGAGAAGCTAGGTGAACTTCTCTCTGGAATCAGATTTTAAGAAAGAAGGACAAGCCCATATCCTTTACTCAGTCAGTAGGAAAACACTGATGATCTGCAACTTCTAAACAACCTAAGTCTCTTTCAGGAGGACCTCATCATGCTGCTTCGGACTGATCTAGAAGTTAAGTGTTCAGGTTTATTTAATAAGTTCTTCATTTTGCTATCCAGAAGCATCTCAGCTGGCACTGACCAAGTGTTTTTGTCATATATCATAACTTGCAGCTCACAATCACCACCCAGCAATATGTCTTTCATGAATATACTCAAGCCAGCAGTTAAGCAGATATGTGGGATAACTTTATTATGCTTGTAGATTCTATTGGGATTTTGCTTATAATTGTATATATGCTCCCACACACACTTTCAAGTGTCTCTCTATAAAATTACTTACATAAAATTTTACATCTAAGGTCAATTTTAATAGTTTCTTTGTATTCAAACTTTCTGCCAGTGCCCACCAATAAAAATGTACAATTGCGAATGTTTTTAAGTTTAAAATGTATTGAAATGTTTACTAAAATCATTAATTATTGTGGTTTTTATTAGCAAATATGCTGAAAACAACCCGTCATTAGATTTAATGAGGATTCCATATGCCAGTTCAGTATACAAAAACAAATTAAGACTATAATTAACATATTAATTCAATGCAGCACTAATTCTTAGAATTTTATCATTGCTTTCTGTAAATGGAAGTTTTAAATTCACAGCCTATCTTTAGTACTTGGGAATAGCTCCTGGAAATACGACAGCTGCTTCCCCCTCCCTGTCTCCCCAATTATACTGAGAATCAAACCATTAATGTACTCAGGAGCAGTAAGGTAATTATATGTTTTAGTAGGTTCATTAAGAGCTCTGAAAATATATTTCACTATAAAATAATTTCTGTTCTCTTCAAATTGTGTAGAACATGAGGAATTTTTGGTAAGAAAAGGCTAAGGTGCTATGTTTCTTTACTTTAGACAACAACCTCTTACAAATCAGTACTAAATGATGCACAAAAATCCCTTGGTATCTTAAAGAGGGAAAAATTACATAGGTAAACAGATAAATCTTTAGTACATTTGTCTTTATGGGAGCAGCTCCTGCTGTTGGTCTCTAACCTGGAGGGCATTATTCTTTTCTAAATTGCCAGTAGTGTCTCACAGCACAGTGATAAATAGAAACCACTGAAAGAAATAACGTTCATTCTAACACACAAGAACTTTCCAGACAGACATTGGCCTCTGAGAACAAACACTTAGACAAAATAGATTAGTTGCAGTTGCAGAATATATCACTCTGGTTCCCTATAAACCGGCATTATCCCAGCTGTGCAAATAAGTGCCTTTATGCCAATCATTAAGTAATATAAATATATTTAAGAGAGAGTCTAAAACTTTAAGGAAAGCACAGGGAAAGGTCTTTCTATATTAGTTATTTTTTTGTATGAAGCCAGTGATGTATTTCCCAGCACTACTTTAAGAAGTCCCTAATAATGTAGATGCTTTTGTGTTATTTTGTGGTAGAAAGTTTCCTTTGTCACATAATTAATGAAACAAAAAAGAAACAGAACTACAGAATTGCAATTAAAAGTGCTAGTTTAATAATAGAACAGAAAACTCCCTGCTAATTTTCTGTCTTATTTATTGCTTCACCTGAAGCACATATGCTAAGGCAGAATTTTGTTTGTTTCTGGTTATGCTGGAGTAACATTCAGCTATTCTGTTTGTGTTTTTCCTTATAAATTGTTTCAAAAGTCTGACAAAATGAAAACTGTCTTGGAAAATACAGTTATTCTGCTTTGTCTGCTAGATGCATGGAATATGGGTTGCTTTTAAGAATTGATGTGACTAATAATTTGGGGTTTTTTTTCTATGCGGTCAGAACCCTAGGAACGTATTGTGACACTACCAGCCATTTTTCCCACTACCTTTACTCTGGCCACAAGATCCTAGGAATTCAAGTGCTCAGATGAGTTCAGCTATCCAGCACAATCAGAGTAATCCTATGCTAACTACTTATCCTGACTGAAAATTTTCTTACTTCTTTTCTTTAGGTACCAGGAGCAGTTAGGTGAACACTGCCTTCCTTGCTCCTGGGGCAAGGTGTGTGTTGGAAGGGATGGGTGTGAATGGGGAGAGGTGCAGCAAGCACAGCAGTAGGTCCAGGCAAGGACATAGAAGGGTGGGAGGAAAAGATGACATTGGCCACTGCCAGGAAAAGAGATGGACACTGGATGTATCAAGGGGCAACTAGCCTGCTAGGAAGTCCTTGAATGGGCATGGGTGTAGCTGAGAAAACTACTACTGCATGTTGTCTTCTTTCCCAAGAGAAGTGGTGATTTTCTCTGTCATACTTAGACTCTAAGAACAACTCTTTTTTTTTAAGTACAACATTTTTTGTTTTGTTGTAATATATACAGAATTCAGTACAAAATATGTACTTCTACTGACATTTGGAATGAATTAATGAGATGGATTTTATCTAGGACTACATGTTTGAAAAGCTCTCTCTCTTTTTTCTTTGTGGATGCACTTCAGCCAAAGGAAGTGCTAACAATAAAAATGCCTTTTTTTTTGTTTGTTTCTGGTACATATACATTCATTTTTCTATACAACCATACTCTCCTAACAACTGCTCTATATGCATGCCAGACCTTTTAATTTATTTGATTACAATATTAAAATATATACTTTTATAGTAAATTCAACTTACTAATTCAATATGGTTATTCCCTGTAGCTCAACAGTTGATTTAGGGCAGTATAAATAAGTATTGACTTCCAAAACAGTCAGTGGTCTTGCTGCCTTCCAATATCTGTCTGTAGATCTCAAAGCAAATGGCATATTGAACAAGCTTAAAGCTTATCATTAAGCAACCCAACAGAAATTTCATAAAAGATATTGAAGGGGCTTAGGGAGGATCAGAAGCAACTGGACATCAGTGGGAGGGGAGGATACACACTCTTCTGTCTTCAGTTTATGTCAGTGCAAAATTTTAATTAGATTAAATAGATTCTTAAACCTGCATGTTAGATCCAGGTCCAAAATGTAGAACAAAGGAAGTGTCTGTTTGAGTTCCACAGGCTTCTGAAGCAGCCTGCAACCTTCCCTGACCCGGTTTCCTGAATGTTTCTCCAACAAAGTAAATATGACAACTGTGCTGACTAGGACTTTTTCATTTTCAGAGTGCTGTAGATTTCTTAAAATTCTATTTGTTCCGTCTTCATCATCTTTGATCGGTCTTGCTCATTTTTATTTTACATTTTTTTGTCCTTACTTTCATGTTCATTTTCTTGTCATCTTTTCCATCCATCTGCTCTGGAGTACAGAATCAAAGTCTTCTCCTATTCACTTTTTTTCTAGATTTTCTTATATTCAGTTTTCTCTAGGACTATCAATCATTTCAAAGATAACAGTAAAAGTTTTATCATTCTCTCCAGCTATATATATGCATCTGCTAATCATACTTTCAAAATAACACACAGGACACATCTCTTGCCGACTGTGTAGTACTGATTCATATTCATTTACTCCATGTCTGATTGTAATTAGTTTAGAAATAGCTGAGCTGACAATAAAAAAAGCTAGTTTGTGCCTTCACAGGCTTCCAAAGTCACCTGTGAAATTATGGAAATATTTATTTTCACTGAAGCTTGAGCTGCCACACTGATGCAGCTGCTTGTGCTGATATCTGGTCCTACCCTTACAAATAGGGCAGCTAGCAATTTCAGTTGAAGCATTGTTCTAACTTGCACTTGAACTTTGGACTTTGGTGTAAACGATGTGAGTAGGGTGTGTCTTTTGAATTTTGTTGTGATTGGGATTTTAAATCAGGAACTTCATGGATAGTTGAAACTGCATCAGCTACATGTACAATTTTCTCTGATTTATAAGCAGCGAAGTATGTACCATCAAACATGTAGAAAGTGTTTATATGTGTTTGTATTTGGCAGAATTTCCATATTACTTGGACCATGGACTACCCTGTTTTTTCCTATTTTTTTTTAATTTTTCAGGTCTCTAGAATTGGATTAATATTTGCCTTGAAGAAAAGAGAGATGTAAAAATCATAGGACTAAGATTCTTGTGAAATTTACATTCCTTTGTTTGACTGTGTAGATCAAGAGGCTTTGTATACTCATCCTCGAGGGAGGCCAAAATTCCTCCGGAACTTCTACTGCCCATATGGTTTCATAATTCAGTAGTGAATCTGCACAGTAGTACACAGGATTAACTGCACAGTAAAAACTCCATCTCTACAGAACTAGGTACTGGTCTGAAAATAATGGTTTCCAATTATTAACATTTTTTGTAAAACTCCTATGGTCTAAAAACACACAACTAATTCTTTCTTATATTTTAGTAATCAGAAGAGCATGTTATGTGCGTATTCCTACCTTGTCTATTTGCTACTTGAAATGCTACTTTAAAATCTGCCAGCAATGAAAGCAGTTTTCATCTTGGGAAAAAACAAATAAGCAGATCAACCTGAATAATTTTTCAAAAATATAGTAATGCTTGCAAATCATTGCGAGTATGCTGATTATTTCAGTACACACACAGTATGAAGGAAAACTGGAAAGCTATGCAGCAAGAAAGAGGGTCAAGAAAGACGGGTTCATGGAAATGGCAGACAAAAGTGTTATGAAAATCAAATCATTTCATAGTAGTAAGTAATGTGAGAGTAGAATAAAATGGTTAATGAGTAGCTAAATTTATTTTGATCAACTATATGGTTGAATTTTATAGTTCTGAATATATGGAAACCCTGTTACTTTTTTCCTAAACAAAAATCTTCCCAGAAACTTTGAAAATGCAAGAAAATAGTAAAGTATAAAACCACTTGATTTAAAATTACATACTTAAGTAAAGAATTAGTGTATCGTGATATAATAAGATACAGTGCTGAGCATAAAAAAGCAATATGAAAATAAAATGAACTTGCATTAAACATATGTGTTGGGAATATGGATCCTGGTAATGAAGCAGTGGTTGTCTATGTTGACCATATAAAAAACCTACTTCAAGAACTTAGAAAAAAAATAACAATACCTACTCCTTCTCAATTTTTGTAACTTTAGAGCAGAAATCTTATGAGCAAAGACAAGTGTTTGAGAAATGAGATGGCAGCAATGTGTGGATATTAGAGATGTTTTTACTGAATTGTAAAAAGAATTATGAATTACTCCATATGCAAGAAGCTGTGGAATTACCAAAATATCAGGACAAATAAGAAATTCTCTGCCTCAATGAGTTTTATTGAGCATACATCAACTCTAAATTTGAAAACTAAAGGTTGTCTGATCTTTGTGGAGTACTGTCACCAGTTCTTCAAGCAAAGCAAGTGAACACAAATTGGTCTAGCAAACACAGAGCCAGAAAAAACTGTCACACACTAAACCCAAGGGAGCAAATGCTGACTAGATTATGCATGAAATCCGTTCTCCTGGATAACCCATCAACCTAGGCATTTATTTCCACATATCAGCACCATTACACACTGGTAAAAGAGACAATTCTGTAGTTTCAAAAGCAGGTTTATTAAAGATGTGATAGTATTGCTTCTATTTCTACTAAAATCCTGAAGACCCAAGGGAAAATTCACATGACATAACTCAATAATTTCAAAGACAAGTTTATTAAAGTTGTGATAGTAGCTCTCCTGTATCCACAAAAGCCCTGAAGACCAAAGGGAATATACTTGTGAAAATCACATTTCACCACCAAATAGTTTGGCATAAGTCTTTTCTCAGTCCGATAAAACAGAGAGTGACTGAAAATGGAAGAAGGCATGGGGCTTGCAACTAAAGAAAAGGGAATTCATGGACTTTGCAAAGTAAGAGAGGCTGTTCAAAGTATAAACGTAATCAGCTTAAAATATTTTCATTCTGATGTTTTCACAGATGAGAGAGAGAGGAGATCGGAAAGCTAACAGAGGTAGAAAAAAATTATTCTCCTACCTCATCCGGGCTTTCCTCAGGTTTTCATTTTAGATAAAGAACACAGAGGAGGCCAACAGAGAAGAAAGATTTGGCAGCAGATTTATTAAATGTCTTCAGAGACAACCGGACTATGTCTGGTTTACATTAAATTGAAGTGAATTTGAAGATGGGAAGAGTAAACACAACTTGATTTCTATCCTGAAATAAGTTGATGTTTTAAAGTAAAATTTAGCCTGCTTGTCTTAAGTCAAAGAAGTGTATTATATAAATAAATAAACGAACAAGTAAGAACGAAATCAGGTGATTTGGACCTTCTGGTCAATATGTTTTCTTGAGTCTTTACTGTGTGGATTATTATATGCTACTCTATATAACATACTACTAAATGCAGTAACATAACCAAAATTGAACTGTTTCAGACAAAAAATCTCAAAGATTGGAAGAACAAAAACTTGAAGTTTGTGGATTAGGGTATTAGTAGTACAAATTCAAGAGCCCGTTTGCTGATCACTGTGAATTTGTGTTTCTAAATGAAAGTACTGATGCAGTACCTTTTGGAATATAACTCTGGTTGAAGAGAGGGAGAGAGAGAATGAGAATGAGAGAAAAATGCACCATTTCTAGGGAGACAATTATGTTTCCATAAGTTTCTGAGATACACAGATACACAGAAGGACAGTACTGTTAAAGTGGGGTAGACAATTTGATAGACAATTCTCTAGCTGCAACAGCTTTTCTGTACATAGATAGATTTTAATAAGGCACTTTTGACTAATACCTTCAATATTAACAAGACTAAACTTATTAAGGAAGCACGATTTTAATTGAAACAAGGTTTTAAAGTCCAGATTTCTAACTTGTACAGACCTTATTTCTCTGGAAATTTGACATTATAATTTTGTATTCAAGTTCACTAAATTCTATTTGCTAAAAAACCTTATGAAATGTTTATTTTCTAAAAAACATATGGTACTGCAGAGTTATTAAAATAATATCGAATTAAATTAGGGTTGGTCTTAAGTAAATAATAGTGATTTATAAAGTATATTGTCAAGCTTACAACTTCTTAAAGGTTTTCCTTGGCATAATAAGCTTTAGGAGGAGGGTAAGTGGGACTCTACCAGATTGCTGTCATATGCAGCTACTGAGCTGTGATGTTTCACTGAATCTGAATGTGTGTTGTAACAAATTTAATATGGTCTAGTAAAACTCTGGAAACCATTTTTTTCAATGTTCTTTGGAACCCATGCAGCCCTTGACAGTAACCAATTCTCAGAGGATTTCAGACAAAGTAATTAATTAACTAAAATATATTTCTGCAGATAAGTAGTGAAGATAATTATTATCTGAGATAAAAAGTGAAAACAATGAATTTGTTTGTTTAGAAAGGTGTTGGCTATAGTTGTATCCTGGGGAGTTGAAAGCTTGGTTTACCACTGGAAGCAACAGAAAAGAGTATTTCTAGGCTAGAATTAGTGAAGAGTTTGGAGACACATCCTTCTGGCTCATCTTCAGTACAAAGGTGTTTCCAGATGACTAAAATTGTAGATAAAAGTGTGACCAGATCATCCTCAACATAATTTATGTATTCCCTTGAGTGCACTTATTAATCCTAAGAATAGACCTGGCCTAACTTTGCAAGATGACTTTCATACCAAAGCCGGCGTGTATTTGTAACTGCCTGTCTGGATTTGTAACTATATCCTACTTTAGAATTTTAACATTTCCTAAATAAAATATAATTATTTTATGTCTTAAGTGACAAAGCAACACCTTGTGCAGTCACTGAAATCATAAAAAGGTATAAAAATGTTTATCTCTTCCCTTTTGGTGAGTTACAAAGGGAAAGGAAGCCCAAGGTAAAGCCCAAATTATTAATGGAATAGGACAAAACCAGTGTCATCATAACCTGTGGCCTGCTGTGTGATGCACTACAAGTTACCTTCAGAGACAGGAACACATCCCTGATTTATTACTGTGATAGTCCTGTGAGTAATATAATCCCACCTAACAAACAGTTGGGACTGTTAGAACTCGCGTGGTCAAGTCACAGGTATGGCATCATTGACTTGTTAATGAAAGGTCCTCAAATGTTATTAATTTTTTACTGATTTTTTTTTTGTTTCTTTTTATCTTCTTGAGGATCAAGATTGTATAAGATAGAAAAATGACAATTATAGTAATATATAATATATAATATATAATATATAATATATAATATATAATATATAATATATAATTTTTAATATATATATATATATATATATATAATATGATATCTAGGTGGCTTTTACTACAGCAGTCAACTAATATACTAATGTTAGAAACTCCTTTACCTGCTTCTTTCATTTGCTATAATGATTTTTTTAAGGAATATTTCAAAATTTTGAATGAAAATATGTACAGAAACACAAATTGATTATAGAATCATAAAAGCATACAGTCTTTAAGGTTGGAAGAGACCCTTAAGATCATCAGGTCCAGCTGTCAATGCAGCACTATTGCTGTAACCTGTAATTTACTGAACCACATCACCCAGCTGCACCATTCCAGGCCAGCTGCAGGTTTAGGAAGCTGTAGATTTCAGGAAAACAAACTCCCAGTGATCATGTTGATATTTTAAATAGGATGCCGAGAACATTCCCCACAATCAGGTCTTGTACTATTTAGATATTTTGATTTTGTTAACACTGACACAGTAGGTTAAAAAGGTCTCAGAGAACTAGAGTGGTGGATATTGCTTCTTTTCTGTAATAGCCCTGTGATCAGATTTTCTAGAATAATACCTTGAAAATCATTGCAGCTAAATTTAGAAACTTTTAGATAGGCGCATTTAGTTCCAAACCTAGAATTTCTCTCCTGCATTTACCCTCTCTGCATGTGCGTTGTTAGATACTTCCTAAGTTGTACAAGAAAATATTGATCAAGCTATTCCTTCATCAATTTACCTGTATCCTTATCAATTTGAACCTAGTTTGCTAGAACAATAAATAGAACCTATGAAAAGCAGCATTGTTTTGGAGAAGGATTATTTTACTCATCTTGGATTTTCCCAAACATTTTAAAATAGGAAGAAAAATCAAGAACTTATTGGGCTGTACCTTTTTTCCCCTATACATGCAAATGAATCTCGGTTCCTCCCTACTTTGACAATGACTATTACATTTGAAAGTAACTTTTCAAAACTAATAATATGCATCATATACAGTCATATACACTAAAGCTTTCTGACTAGTGTCTCCTAATCACTTTTCCATTTAATTTGATATATTCTTTACACATTTTCTAAGACCAAGGACTTTTTATAACAACCTGAAAAGCACAGGCCCTGAAACTTACTGTCACAGAGCCACTTTAAGGGTAGTCAACAATAATGCAGAAAAAAACCCCATATATTTGTTCAATTCCTTTTCAGGGACATAACATCAAAATGAAAAGTTATGAAAGTTCACTCAAACTGATGTAATTCCCAGCTCCCTGGTCACAAAGGCTGCTTATTCTCAGAGCTGATCCTGCATATGCTAATAACATTATCTAGAGATCATGAAGAAAAGACAAGTTCTTTGCTTCATGCAGCTATACCCCTTTCAATCAACCTCATGCTGAGAACCATTTATTACCATAACATATGACACAGAAAATCTTAAGAGGCAGTAAGGGGCAAATTTTCAGATTATCACATGCCATTCTAGCTGTGACTTTCTCATTAACTTTAAAAGAATCATGTGGCTTAGACCAGCTGAAAGCTCTGAAATATGCCCCTACACATGCCCCAGAATAAACCTTTAGAAACATAATATTTTTCCGTATTTCACTTAATCTCTATAAAATAACAGAAGTCAGCAGCTAAGCAGACTGTTCACAAGTAGCCTTCAAACTGCAGTCTCACATTGTGCTTGAGGTGACCTTGTAGTATGCATGGGGACAAGCCTCAGCTCTTCAGCAATTCCAAGTCAGGAAGGGAGATAAAAGAAAAGAAGCTTCTGGCCATAAGGCACCATTAATGATCCTGCACTGCAGATAGCTGCACTAGTTTATTTCCTTTGACTTAAAGAAGCTTGCAAAATGCAGTTAATGAGAAATGATTTTTTGAAAAAATCCAGAAATCTTAACTGGTGTAACATGGGCATAAAGGAACAAAGCTTTGTTTCGGAGGCACCTTGAGATGGTGTATGTCTTTATGACATACAAAATGAGAATACAACAATAATATGACACCTTTTGTATCCTTTGTCCTCAAATGGAAAATTTTTTACTCCCAAATCTTGCTGTCTGTTACATGCTCAAAGGCCATAATTATTGAAAAAATAGGCTTTTGAGAAAAGCATATAATTAGTCTATGCAGCTGGTATAAAAAATTACTGGCAGGAGTAGTAGTATCATTAAAAAATTGGAACTAAAGCACACCAACTATACTCCAGGGCAAGTTAAACACACAGAAACTCTTGTAAATATTTTAGCATCTAGGATAGTACACACTCAGGGCACCCAATTTTTTTTAACACCACTGATCCAGACTCAACAGAAAGTCATTTCTGCCAAAATGAATCTGTAGTGCATTCTGGTTTACATAAGTCTCGTAAGGTGATTTTCTCTGACTCTTACACAGAATTAGGCTGCAGTAGAAAAAAAAGTTTGCCCCAGAGTCATGCAGTGATATTAGAATTCCAATTTTTATTTCAGCTATTTTCTTCTCTATGAGAAAAGTCTTTGAAATTATGAACTGGAATGCAAAGTAATTTGTAATAGCTGTGTGACTCTGCAGGGAATCTAGTATAGTAGCTTTCTCAGATAAGACATATCCCTTTTTCTTGTGACTTTCTTAAGAGTTATTCAAGAGCCTAGCCTGGGATTCTCTTAGAGCTGAGATGCCTACAACCAAAAGCACTCTTATTGATATGTCTATTTAGATGCATAAAAACATTGTGCTTCCAGAGACGTTAGCATCTTATGTTCAATTTTTAAACTGCTTGAGGTCTAATCCCAGCCATGTGTGCGCCATTTTATTTGAGGTCAAGCAGTTTCTCTCTCTGCTAGAGAAGAAGTGGAATTGCTGTACCTAAAAGGTTTGAAGCTGTCAGTCTGGCAATTATATTTTGGATTTAGCTATCTGGTCTAACACCAGTTTGACACCAAATTCTTGCAGAGTGTCAGTTTATACGCTAGCCTGACCACCAAAATAAAATGCTTGAACTTGGTTTAAGTGATCCTCATGATCTCCAGGTATTCAGTTTTATATTTTACCTCTGCAGTGATGAGAGCCACCTAAGTGAAAAGATAATTCCTCACTGAAGTTTTTTCAAAAAGCTGGAGATTCACTAGGTGGGAGGGAAAGAGTTTCAGGGATCTTGTGGGTTAGATACACAGTTTGATTGCTTTTGCTCATTATTGGGCTAAATATCCCTAAAGAGAAGGAACAACAGCCTAGGGGGGAGAGAGGACAAGGAATCACAGTGCAGCAATGAATCGTGACTGGTCCCAGTGGTCAGTCAGGAGACACTGAAATGAGCAGTCCTTGATTTCAACCACACTGTACAGATGTGTTGTAGAAAGCCTACATATTGCAGTAGACCCAAAATAACTCTTTGTTTGAAGCTGGCTTGGGAAATCTGAGCCAAAGATGTATTTTAGAACATTTTCCTCCTCCTGAATCAATTTTTCTTCAACTTCACTTCTGTTTATTTATCTCTTCATTCTATTAGCTTTCTGATGCTTTCTTCTCCTTTCCTACATACCTTTTTATGTGTTTGTATCTGTTTTTCTCCCCCATCTGTGTCTTTTGCGTGGGAACAATATTTTCCTTGTCACTGTATTTTTACTGCTCATGAAAAATAAACACTTGAGAAATAATCACTGCACAGTGGCCAAACAGAAAGCAATCCTTCCTGTAAATACTACTTTTGTGTAATGGGCATGGTCAGATCAGTGGTAGAAATATAGTGAGAACAATTCATCTATATATTTTTTTTTCCTCTACAGAAAGACTGCTGTGGGTTTTTTTTATGCTTTAAACTCCATGTAGAATTTATCTTTTTTCCCTCTCTTATTTTTTTAGGTCTTGCTCTTTCATACTTCTACTTTATGACAAACAGGCTTCTGTCATACAGACTCTCTCAAAGTCATCATTCATCCATGTGTTAAGATGTCTGCAAGCTTTCTTTTCCTACATCAATGGCGCACATTTTTCTTTTGACTCTAACACTTTTTGTTCTTCCTATTTTATAATGCATGCACAGTTGTGTTATAAAGACTCATCAAAGTCACTACTGTTCTACATTTATCTGCATTGAACTGGCTTTGTCATTTATTAGTCTTTTAAACGTTCTTTATATTTTCTATCTGGTTACATTCTCCTTCATTATTTACAGTTTCTCTATCATCTCTTTCTGATTCACATTACTCTGCTCTTTGACTTTAATATTCTGGACCTAAAATGCTTGCCACTAAATCTTCAAAGTCAAAAGTCTTAGCACTGGTTTTATTGTAAGTTAGCAATGTAACTTCTTATCAATTAACATTATTTTGATTAAATACACCCATTCCTGCTTTGGGAAGCTAAAAGTAGTGTTTTGAAGCACTGCATGAAGGTATATTAATGAAATCTCCATCGATTTTGACAAAACAATGGTATTGCTTTAATCCTGAGGTATGCTTTGGCACTTTAAATTGAGGGCCTAACACACAGTTAGTAAAATGACTGTCCACTCCAGATCCCAACTGCTAAATTCTGCCCTTTAGCCACCATGCCACATTGCTGCAGTGTGTGGCATGCTAAAGCAAAGGGGAACATTTTGCCCTCAGCATACACAATCAGACTTCAAAGAGCCAGGCATTTTAACTTAGTATTGTTTAACAGTTATTAGAATTAATCACAAGCATGGATCAAGAGACTAAATCTTCTTAATGCTTCATATTTTTAGTGCATGTCTTATGAGGGTAGCAAGCTCTGCTCAGCGTGCTCATCAATCCCTTTACCCTGGGAAGAGAAAAATAGTTCTGTCTCATTTATTAGATGCTCTGTCATTTATTTAGTCAGTGGTAGATAACTCTAGAGAAAGTAGTTCTACCTGGTAAGATGGACTATGGGAAAGATCTGTGACATTACATTTAATTAATATAAAACCTATGAGGCAAAGAAACAGGTTAGAAAATGTATTTTCATAGAAAGTACATTTGAGAAGATTTCCATCCATATTTAATTTTTTTGCTTAGTTGTGAAGTTTACTGAAAGCTGCCAAAGTCAGTCTTGTGCTGTAGTCTCAAAGAGCACTAAACATTGACAGTAAAACAACTTCCTCATAAGCCCTGCAGATGCAATAGATATTTGAGACTCTGCCTCTACAGTAGCTGCTTCTCTTTTTGGGTATATGCCCATGCTTGCACAGTCTACACAGTCCAAAAGTTCATCAGCCAAAACAGCAAAAAAGACAATTATATTAGCAACATTATTTTTTCATCCATGACATTTTTTACATGTCGGTGTTTTTTGTATGTTGGGGGTTTTACAGTTTATTTTGTATCTTTCTGTGGTCCTAAAGAACTTTTAAGAAGATGGAAGGCATCTCTCACTTCCTATTCTGTGTCTCATTGCAACCATTTCTTCTCTCAAAGATTCTTATTTATTTATTTGTCAGATTGTTATAACCAGGTGTCATGGTTTACACCGGGACAGCAGCTAAGCACCATGTAGCCCCTTGCTCACTCCCCCACCAGTGGGCTTGGGGAGAGAGCTGGAATGGTAGAAGTAAGGAAACTCGTCGGTTGAGGTATTTTAATAGGGAAAGCCAATTAAAACAAATTTTACTTTGTAAATTCACCACTTCCCATTGACAGGCAGGTGTTCAGCCATCCCCAGGAAAGCCAGGTTCCCTCAGGTGTTGACAGTGACTTTTGAAGACCAATTACATAACTCCTAACATCCTCCTGCTTCCTTCTTCTTCACCTCACTTCAGTAACTGATCATGGCATATATGGTATGAGCTATCCCTGTGGTCAGGGGGTCAGCTGTCCCTGCTGGCAGATTTTCCTTTAATAACTGTTGGCATTAGTATCATTTAGAAGTAGTCAGGCTTCACTGAAAGTTATTGAAAACTTTATTATCATTTTCAGTTACACAATTTTCTATCCACCATCAATATTTGCTAATAAATTTATAAAATTTTATTGACATTTAATTCTTACTATTTGCTGCAGCTAAATTTTCATAAATTTAGAAGTTGTGAGATAAACTATTTCAAAAGTACTGAAACCATTGTAGAAACAGTTTATAAAGACATCAATCCATTCTTTTCCTCAGGCCTTTGGTGAGAATTCCTGCAGTTCAACAAAGGATTTAATGCTCTTCCATGCTAGCAGGATGTGGATGTTGTGACCAAGGGAGGCTTTGCTGTAGATTTAGGATAGGACCTATGTGCCTTCATGAGCTTTGCAACTCTCTTCGCAGTGGAGAAATTATGGACTGCAGATGTAGAATGCAGCATTTGTCATGAAGAATATCTGCTGCTACTTTGATTCCTCTCGACCTCATTTTCTTTGTTTGGAGCTTCATTATTTTCAAAGCTCAGTTAGTTATGTTTATTGTATGCGTGCTGTAAAGTTTGTGCACGTGATTAATCTCCCATTTCTACTGATTCTTCATGCTTGGGGGACAGCAAATCCTAGGATTTCCTTGTACCCTCCCAAAAGATCACTCTTCTTCGTATTCGGAATTGAGCACAGAACATTTGCAGAGAACAATCTAATAGTTCATTCAAAATTATTTCAGATATTGAGCCTTAACTTCACAGCTTTCTATTTTCCATCTTACGGAGTTCTACAAACACATTGTAATGACAGAATCAAAGAATCGTAGAATGTCCTGTGTTAGAAAGTACCCACAAGGATTATTGAGTCTAGTTCCTGGCCCTACACAGGACCACTCTTCCTTTTCTCAGAGAATGGACAATAACCAGGGCAATTTTTTTAATGTAATGTAAAACAAGCTTAGTTGTTAACAACGTTTCAAAGACAATAGTGTCTACCAAGACATATGTAAATATCATTGAGGATATTTTGATTTCAGTAAATGTCTGCATTGTGGCTCATCTTTCCGCTCTCCATACCAAAGTTTGCCAATAAACTTTGGCTGGTGACATTTGAAGCCTGCTTTTTGGTCTTACACAGATGGAGACTTTCAGCAGAGAATTATTAAAGACATTTTTCTGTCACCATTTCACTAAGACATCAAATTTCATGTTCCTGTTAACTGGGATGGAATGAAAGATTAAAGCATTTGCCTTAAATCAAGCATATTTAACTAGACTGAAAATTAACATTATAGGAGAAAGATATTTAACCACAGAGAGCTGTAAGTTGATTGAAGTACATTTTCCTTTCTTTTAAATTTATTGAAAGAAGTTGATGATTATTAGTATATATTTTACATAGTGAAAAGTGGAAGAAACCTAATTATTAACTTATACTAAGAAAAAAAATTAGACATCAATAACTAGCTAATTTTACACATGTTGCACATGTGCATTTGTGCATTTAGAGTGAAGGGGCAAATAATTTTTTTTTCAAATCCTAACTTTCTATGTACCAAGTATTTCCAATGTAAATTAGTACCTGTAAGAACTGTTAGTGTGAATTTCCTTATTGCACTAGGTGATTGTGAAAAGGAGAAATGAAGAATATGCTTGTTCTTCACAATATTCTTCCTAACTTCCCTAATAGAAATGTAGGAACTATGTGGATCAGATGGCTTTGCATCTGCTTTGCAAAACAGTTGCTGAACTTGTGAGAGTTCTCATGAAAGCAAATGTGCAGGTGCATAGAGTGTGGCATCATAGAATATAAAGTTTCAGAAATCTGTACTTGTCCTAAGGGAAAATGTAAAATATTCCCTTTTATGGCCAAATAACCTACTTCTTAGGAATTGTTATATATTTTTTCCCTTTATAATTACTTTTTTTTCTGATTACATAAAAATTCCATAATTCTTTTTATTACACTTAAGACATGGCGAATGAAGCAATTTTTCCCAAGAGAAATCAAAAGTCTGAATTGTTTTGTTTCAACTGGAAGAACATGTATATTCTTTGAGAAGGAGAAAAAAAAACACCTAGGTTTTAGCATTTCTGGTATTCTAATTTCATTACTATCCTCCAAGTTTCAGTATATGTTCTCTTTTATAAGACTTTCCATTCTGGTAATTTTGTCAGGCCTGTAATGGCAAAAGTCATTCTATTTTAGATTTTCTTGGATATCCTTTGTTTCTAACTGACAAATAAAGATGGGTTTGTTTTTATTATGGTGTATCCATAAGAATTGCATATTGACTGCACTTATAGTTTTCAAACATCACAGAGTTTTTCAGAAAAATTATCCAAAAAGAAAAGAAAAACTAAAGTAACTCAGAACTAAAATGACCACAAAAATACTATAATCTTTGCAGGAATGTATTGGCATTCTGTTGTTGCCACAGTTAAAACATAAAAAGACTATAATAGCTATTATTACAGAACAAAGCAAAACAATTATCCTGAGAATCTTAATTTAAAAATCAGAGATTAAATAAAAAGATACAGATTTTTTTTTTACCATCATTGCTGGAGAAATTCTTGCGTCTGTGAAATCTTCCTACAGTTAGATTATGAAAACTGGAAAAAAGTTTTAAAAAAACAAATAAAATACCTTAATGCATTAAATATATGACACATAAGTGTCCATTTTAGGCAGTCTGGAAATACACATTAGTGGTCCATGGAAATGAGCTGCCATATGGTACACACAAATCAGAAAAGAAATATCACAAACTTGTAAAATTGTTTCAATAGGGGTGCAATTGTCTGAGTTAATGTAAAATATGTCTTGCAATAGATTATGAAAAGTAAAGACTTTTCAGTCACCTGGCATTGTGAATTCATGAGTAATTCCTAGAGACAACATAGAATTTTATTTCCCTCTGTTGCAATTTATTTTCTTGAAATTTCTGCATCTAAAAGGGAAATGAGAGACAGTTCTTTTTTCTTACCTAATTTTTCTTCTTATACACAGATGTGTTATTGTGAGAATGATCATCACTATAATTTAGAAATATGGGTCACAGATACAGGTCATTTGAAACAATAATATTGGTCAAAAATTATTTTAAGCATAACTATTGTTACATCCATTTTTTGGAAAAATTTTCTAGATTCTGCCAGTTTCCCTTAATGATGAATTAGGACGTCACTTCATCACATCTAATTTTTTTTATCTCATTTGAAGAAATGCATTATGGATCTTGGTCAGAGAGTGTCCTTTTTATTATTACTTACTCATCATAACATCATTTTAAGAAGGTAGCAATTACTTTGAGTGAGCTGGTATAAATTACTGTTTCTTATGTCAGTTTCCGTTAATTAATGACAAAATGCATATTTTGGCATTTTCACCATGATTAACTCTTTATATTTCTCTCTTCAGGTTTAATGTAAAATGTGACAATCTGATCTCTTGTTTTAATTACAATACAATTTCAATTACATTTACATGACAACTATTTCATATTTTACAGGTCTTCTCTAATGAAAACAGTGTGTATTAGCATTGAGCTAAGATGGTAGGAAAAAAGCAAAATTGTTTCAACATGAGAAAGCAAGGGAGAATAATACCCTAAAGGTAGAGTTCTTAAATGTCAAGTGCCCTTTCTCAGCCTCAACCATTCATTCTGAAAATGGCCTATCAAAAAGGCTTAGAGGGAGCAGTTTAATTACTGTTCCTTTGACAAATGTAATATATTTTCAGAAGCAGACCCATACATTTATTTAGGGCCAAATGCTGTACTACAAAACTGTCCTCAGAGGTATTTCATTCTACCATCCTATTTTTTCCACCTGGCTTGCACTCCTTTTTCTTTTTTCTAATGACTGTGTCATTCCTAGAGACATTTTAAAATGAGTCTTAAATCATGTTTTCCTTTAACAGAACATAAGCTACATGAGCAGGGTGGGAGAAAGAGAAAAATGGTGTAAATAATCACAAAGTTTTTATAATGCTTTCACAAGAAAAGGATGACCACCAGCCCTATACAGGTCCCTATATATCTTGTCCTGAACTCAACTGAGAAAATCACTGAAGTCCTCTCCTGGATCCTTACAAATATGAAGGGAAGTCCAATATGCTTCCACTCATATAGTTTTTCCTCCCCACTCTCAGGAAATACACAAAACATTGCCTGCTTCTTTAGTTATCTAAGGTTAAAAAGAAACCTAAAGCAGGTTGGAAGGCAGTTTTTGTAAGCAGTCAAGTCTGATGAAAGTCCAGAAGGCCATGACCAGTTCTAGAGAGTATCCAACTGGCAAAAGCCAGTTTCAGGAGTAGATCTCTACAGATCTGCAGCAGGAACAGACTGAAAAATCTTTCTGCTCTTGGCACATACTGAACATAGTACTGAATGTTCAATTATACAAGCACAAGAAATGTGCGAGGCACTTGTTGCTGCCTCTTGCGGCAAAACCAGTGTAAAATGATTATTTGGGAAGTTTATACAGAGGCTAAAAGAAAAAAAAATTGATAAATTTCTCCTCCTCTCCCCACTCTATGAACCTAGTAACTATCAAGCAATCCTGAATAAATCTGGTGTATTGTTCCCATCTGACATGCAGATGCTTCTATGACCTAATCCTCACAGGCTATTTCTGCAGAATTATTTTTTTATACTAATAGGTTCTATTTATCATATGGTACTGCAAACATATTTGTTTTATTCGCCTCTATATGAGGGTGAAATTTGTCTCCTAAGCTGAAAAATTCATCAGCTAGTTTCCGAGCACTATAGTGCTGTCTCAGTATTCTGTGCATGTTGAAAAAAGAAGAAAAGTCTAAATAGACTTTTCATTTTTATCTTATCCTGTGTAGCCAAAGAGAGTCATGTTCCTAGTAATTAGAATTGCATTCAGTGATACTTGCATCTGAATAAGTTTTAGACTGCAATTGCAAGAACCCATCAAAAAGGAAAAAGTAAAAAAAAAAGCATCCCTGTATACCATCTCTTTCCTGTATTCAAATTTACTGAATTTAATTAAATTGTTTTTTGCTAAATTAAACTCAATATAATTATTTAATATGTTTTTAAAATTTAAATGAATATTTGAAAAAGAAACAGAAATAGGCATGTGCTGAGTTTAAAAATGAGTTATGGTAATATTTCCAAATAATAAAAGGTATGACTGAAAGACAGATTTTCAGTTTGGTGTAAATGGAGGACAGTTAATATCTATTTAATATTTTCCTTCATCTATGGAGAGCATAATATAATTTTCTTTCTTTCTAAACTGCCTAGACAAAGAAGAAAAAAAAATTTTCTTCTTGTGCTTTTCTTTTCCAGATGTGTGTGATGATTAATCACTGTATGTGTCTAGACCCCATGGTAATCTCTGTCCTGTTTCTGTCTCTACATTCATCTTTGACATCATGAGTTTAGTTTTAATACAGTCCGATTGATTTGTTTGCAGCTACAGCACTGTTTTCATTCTTTTCCCCTCTGAAATGTCTTTACAGCACAAATACAAACTTGCCCATGTTCTCAAGCTGTGTAAAATTGATTTGTGAGAACAGATTGCAAAACTTAAGTGTATGGTAATGCACGTCCTAGGTTGCAATGTCTGCATTGAAGATGCTACAGTGGAGTTAAGAAGGACATGATTTTTTAGGACTTTGCAAAGATTTCCATCTCCTTTATTAATTTTTTCATCCCACCTGTCCTGAAAGAAATGGGAATCAAAATGGCTTTTTATGGTGTAAATAAAAATGTCTTTATTGATTCCCATGTCTCTGTCATATCTTTCTTTGTATGTCTATACCACTCCTCATCCACGAGGAAAGTGAAGAAAATTAGAACCATAGGTGGATGCTCCAATAGTTCATATTTGGAAAAATAATAGTTCTGTGAGATCAAGATAGTCATATGACAGCTCCACAGTTTTCGGATTTTGAACTGGCATCGAGTAACCTTTTAATTTATTTGGGACATTTTTAAAGCATATGTAGGGCAGAGAAAATCCATTTTGGATGGATTTTTTGTTGCTCTTGATCACAAAAAAATTATTCCTATCTTTGATTCCTTAGTGGATTGCAAACTGGAAGATTCTTATTCCTGGTCAATTTAGTGCCCAAAAAACCTTATAAGAGTAGCTATGTTAAGGAGTTGGCTACTCTTAAATAAAAAGAATCTTAGAAGAACTGGAAAATCTTATACCAATTCATTCTTACAAGCATTTGATAAAACTGAAAAATCACACCATATTTTGTTCAACTTTTCCTGTATGTCTTAGGACTATTATGTGAAACAGACTTCAGGACAAATCCTAAAATTTGTCTCATACATAAACTTTTAATGATGAACGAGTACAAAAGGCAGTGTCTAAGAATCCCGAGATTCGGGGACCAACTCCTCTCTCCATTGTCTTTTCCTCATTATTAAGGCTCTTTTTTATTATTCACGAGTTCAGTACTGTCTCCTTTGAAGGAAGAACAAATTTTTCCATGGCTTTCAGATGAGATAATGTGAGTAAAAAAACCCAAAATAATCATGATCAGGCCTGAGGTTAATTTTAGTACTGAAACACAGTACACGTCTTAATTTAAGATTCTACATTTTTGAATGCAATGAATACTGCACTTCTGATTTAATGAAATTTGTCTATAATTTGTTCAGTACTTACTGTCCCATTTTTAAACATTCATGTGTTGTTTTCTGTGAGTGGCATCTTTTTTGGTTGTTTGTTAATGCAAATACTACTATAATTTAGAAATGTTTTGCCTATTGTAGATTACCTTTTAGTGCCAGATGGAATTATAAAAAAAAATTCAGATTGTTTTTCATAAATAATTTATATATGCTCAACAATATTAGAAAAATAATCCACTAAAATTGTTCTGCAGAAATTATGAGGCGAGTAGTCCCAACCTGGGTTCAGTATATAGAAGACACTGAATAATATCTGCACTTCCTACAGGTATAAAATCTTTAAGTAGAACTAAATATCTGAGCAACGAACCTGGAATAGCTTGATTGACAGTGCTATTCACAGTCATCAATTTCTGTTGGAAACTACTTTTAATGTAATATTTTCTTATAAAATATGGATGGATGCTGTTATTAACAATCTTGTTAGTAGTGTGTATATATATAATATTTCATATATATATATATATATAAAATTACATCATTGCATAAAAGCAAATTTTTTTCTATTTAACTTATTTTCCTGAGTGCCAATTTTAGCTCAAATGGATGAAAATAAATCTTGAGTCCTCTAGAATAAAAATAAATGTAGGACAGATTAGATTCTGGTGGGCTTTTCGTGGCAAGATTTGAAATAAACGCTACATTGCTGAATTTCACATTTATTCCACTGCAGTAAAAAATGTAAAGATGTTTATTTGTTGGCTAATTTTATAAGTATTTTTTAACAACTAGCCTAAGCATTATTTTCGTGTTTAGAAACATCTACAAACACCTATAGTCCAAAGTAGGTTTTCTTAAAAAAAAGACAGCAAGCTGCCTGAACTACTGTGCTTAAAAATATGAGACAGGAAATGCACTTTGGGATTTAGGAATGTTGAAGTCTTAATTTCAGCATTAACAGTTCTAAAGAAACTCTGGAAATAAACTTATTTTACCAAGAGTGAAGGAAATTCTGAAGCAACTTGAGTTTTATAAATTATGAAAGCCATTCCTATATCTAATCTCTGACAATCTCTGAACTTAGGGACAGAAGTCATAAAGTTCATTTCCATATTTCAGAAGAGAAAAGTATGAACTAATTAAGAAAATTTTCTTGGCCCAGCTAAAAAGTTGAATTTGTAGCTGCTTGTGGAAGGCCAAACCTCTCATTAAAACACTCAAAGTTTAAGTGTCAAAAGCACCGTGTGAAATGACCCCAGAGAGTGTTTGGGATGGAGAGAGATACACAGAGACAGAAATAGGATGGGTCTTCCTGTGCTTGAAATTGTCCATTTTTAATGTTTTATCAAAAGGAATAGCCATGTTTAATTTCTTTGCTCACCAATTTTAGTCATCATTATGAGCAAGATTTATCACATAAATCCTACTAAAGAGATATTAAGGAGCAATTTATAAGATTAAAGACTATAAGAAGATTTGTCCTTCATGACATCTATAAACCAGCAAATGGAGGTACAAAGACTGTCTGGGAAGGGAGTATGGCTATCAAAATATCCATTTAACAACCAAAAATACTGTAAAAAAATCCAGAACCCTCTCAGGCTGGCTTTGTATTTTTATGGTTGTGAATGGGACTTGGAACTTGCATCCAAGTGTTTTGTCCCATCTCACCTCTTCATAGCAGTTGTCATTTCATTCCAATGAAGAGCCAATTTTGCCTTAAATGTATTCTACAAATTCAGTGTATTAAAACATGCTAAACATTATGAATTCTTTGCAGGCTGGCAATTAATCTTAACATAATTTGTATCAAAGTTTGGCAGTCGTCGAAAATGAGAATTTAAAGGCAAATTAGGAGAACAAATCCTGCTCTATAGAAGGTATTGGTTCAGCTGCCTCTTTATGTCAGAGCCCAGTGTAATTTCCACGGATGTCTTTCCTTCAGAGCTCTCATATATCTCAGTTATTACTACCACGTAATACAATTAATAATTGCTAGGTGATCAGTGGGCATCATCCCCAGCATTGTACACTTCTCAGAACCCAGGGAGGATGATCACACTTTGTATTTCTATCTATGGCAATTCTTTATTGTAGATATGGATATGCAAAGGCAGACCTAATGGAATTATTCTATTATCTGAAAAAAATACATCAAATCACTGTGTAGGAAAATATATTTCTTTCCAATACCGACAATTCTGACGTGGTGTTATTCAACTCCCAGAATTAAAATCAGCAAGCATTCTCATTGTTATTCTATTCGCTAAAACTGCAATTTTTATTAAACACACTTACTAGAAATAGTTCTTAATTTATTCATTACAGACAATGCAGTATAAAACTTGATTTTTTTAATCCACTTTAACTAAGGGTCTTTAAGGCATAGGGCCCTTCCACATAATATTCAAGATAAAAATCAGCATTTGAAATAAACAGAGTGATTATGTGAAAATGTACCCACTTGTAATTTCTGAGGTATTTTGTCTTTATAATAAGGTTTCTAACTACTCTTCATTTCATCATATTTTTATCAACATAAAAAGGTGCTCAATGGATTAGAACATACTTATGTGTAAAGACCTCTGAAATTATGTCTTTGCTGCTTATACAAAATTAACACACAAAGGAAAAAGTATAGTTAGAAATAGGTCATTAGCTAAAAGAAAAATCTGATATCTTAATAAAAATGAGTGCATTTTTTATCTCCTTTTCTCCCAAAACATGACTGGTATTGCTTAATGTATTTCAGTTCTCATACTTTAGAGCTTTTTTGCCTATTCTTCTAAAAAGATCCGTTTGATTTAAATATCAGAATGAAGATATTTTATTTTTTTATTAGAAAAAAAACCCCAAAAACAATCTGCTTTGGATGACCAAAATTATTGGAATTGTTTAAAATATAGTTTTACTGGACCAATTTACTGAGGCTACTTCCTTAAAACAACTTTATTTTGACAGCCTTTTGTATTTTAGTGGAACATGTCTATATTGAACTGTTTCTAATTTCACCTCAAAAATACATTTTTTCACTGTATCAGTTAGAGAAATTGAACCACTCCACAAACAGTTTTGAATCATTCAGTATTGAGACATCTGGTTTTTGCCTGATTCCTTCTCCTGGTCTTCACCTACCTGTTTGAATACAAGCCATGAAGATGCATAACTACAGTAAATATGTGTTTCCTTATGTTCTAAAAAAATTCTACTCAGCTGTATGCTGGCTTTTTCATTCTTTGGGCTAGTGACCAGCAGTGTCTCTTGCTTGAGAGGAAAGAGAAAAAAAAATATTAATCTGATTTTTTCCTTTTCAAGATACTTCTCAGAAGCAATATGAAAGTGATTATCAACTACTTAATTTTGAGGCTTACCCAAAAAATAAAGATAATTATTAAACAACTCCAATCATATTTACACAAAGCTGACACAAATGTTTTCTAAATAAATGTTTCCTTTTGACAGCTATGCATCTCTTTTTAACAATACTGAAAATTTTATTGCAAAATATAATACATAGTCCTATTGGCTTCCAAAGTTTCAGGTTTTTGGGGTTTGTTTTTTTTTTGTTTCGGGGTTTTTAAAAATTAATTAAAAGTCTGAATTTAAAGTTAATAAGTGTCTTAGACTCACACTTATAACATCTTTGTGATACTGACTTTACTCCTGTGAAATCTTCCTTAAAACATTGCCACATGCAATTTGTGAGTGGTCATGTAGTGCTCAAGTACAACAATGTTTTCTTCCCTTATAACAGTTAGGAACCACTTCTGGAGCCCATGTCATATAAAATATTGACAACAGTACTTGATCTCTTCACTGAAGATTTATAAATTAAAATCTTTATAATACTGAACTGACAAATAAATTTTTATTTCAATATTGTTTAGATGATGTATATTCCATTTACAATTAGAAGAAATAATTATTTTTAGAAAACAAAATTAAGAAGTAGAATTATCTATTTTTTGCTTTTTTCATGAGTTGGACAAGAATGTAAAGCATACACGAGTTTACTTTGGTAGACATCCCTTGTAGTCCATTAAACCGCTTTGTTATTAAGAGATGAGAATTTATTAATGATCTTCAGCCCACTGCATAAGGAAAACATGCAAAAGTCAGTCTGAAAGACAATATCATCTGAATATCATGTTGCAGTAACTTTTCAGTTTGCTCAATAAAAGCTAGAATCAAATCAGCAGTTCAATCTCTAAAAATGCTCCCCTGAAGAAACTATTGTACAGTGGGAACTTCAGAGTATGAAAGGCTCAAAAGGAATGCAGAAAATGGGAATATTCTAATGGGTTCCTAGACTTCCTAAAATTCACACTAATTACTTTTGATCTTTTATATCAAAAAAAGCAACAGGTGGTTGTTTTCTAAAATCAAAGGTTCCAGTGACTTTGAACATTCACAGAAATTTTCAAGGAGGGAAAATTTATTAGCCAGTCAACATTTTCCTTGAGGTTTCACTTCAAACATTTCCTCATAGTATGGAAACCAGGAAACCAGACACTTCTAAGCATTTAAAGGCAGAGGTATTCTGTTTAGTCTATCACTTAGAGGATGGTTTCACTTTGCTGTACAAATATAGGTAAAAACTTGAGGTAATTTTAAACTTACAGACCAGTTATGGTTGTATGCCAAGGTAAAGGCCAGATAGAGTCTCTACTATGTGATAAATTTTTACACATGGATGTATCTAAAAGCCAGGTCTGATATTCCAAAAATGAATAGAATCCATGGTTTTTTTCTATGTCTTTTTTTAAAATTTTATTTTGTGGTGATGGTGATGTCACATAAATTCATAATGCAGTATTAATAAAAAAAAGGGTTGTAGTTCAGGTGCTATTCTTCTCATTAGAGCATGAATATCCATGGAAATACCACAGGCCATCAATTTTTTCTGTTCTTCTTCCTTCAGGCAAAACTTTGCATTACCATGCACATGATTGTTTGGAAAGTTGTAATATGGATTTCATCTCAGTCAGATTGACTAAACCCCAGCTCATATGGTGCTATTTCCTAGAGCCAGGATTTAATCAGAGTGACTTGATAAATGTCTACTTCAGAATTTTTTCCCACTAGAAATGTTTTGCACTGATAACTAGACCATTTCATATGTATTTGCATAACCAAATGAATTGTATTGATTAGCAACACTTAGTATCTATTCAAGTACTTATTTCAGTGGATGTTTAAATTCTCTAATTTAAAATCTTTTGTATCTGAATACTCAAGTCAATATTCAAGCTTATTGGCAATGCATATCATTTTTGGCTGCAGCTTAGAATACTGAACTATGTAAAGAGGTGCTACCTCTCAGGATTGAGATCAGTATCACCAACTTTCTAATAAATATTCAACCATGGAGAGACAAAGCATTTTCTGAAAGCTACTGGGCTCCTGTAGTGCTGAATGTTTCACATAAATATGGCTGAATGAACTAAAACTTTGTCATGCTGGATATTATCAAGGAATTAAATTTCTGAACTATAACTTTTTCTTGTTCTTTTCTAGCTTCTTTGGCTCATTTATTCCATCAATTAGCAAAAATATTTGAATATGTCAGTTTCAGTAATTTCAATGCATAAGACAAATGTAAATTAAGTTAAATATGGCACTGAGACTCTAAACCAGGGCTTCATGATCTGTTTGATTGGTGACTCTAAGTCATGCACAGACAGGTTCAAAAACTGAAACCAAGCTGGTATGAAACAAACATAATCTTTGCTGCTGGTCTGAAACAAAACACTTTTGGGGCCTATTTACAATGGCACAAACGAAACAGAACTTAGAAAGCTTCAAAAATTTGTGCTCACCCGTTAAGTTGCTGATAATAAACCAAATTCTCAATAAAATAAATAAAGCAAATACCATAAATGCAAGAAAGCTGGTTAGAAAAGTTTAATGTAACTATAAGTTACATTAATTATATTGTTACTTACATTATGTTTATTCATTTTTACAAAACATTATCAAAACTTTATTAATGAGTTTTCTGTAAGTAAAAGATGAGTACTTTGATGCTGTAAGATGAACCTCCATCCTTCAGAACAGATCCTATCCCAGGTGCCTTTGACCTTTACATGTGTGTAGAGAACAAGTGAAAAAAGCATGCTGATCATGTAAAATCTGTCCCTATAGTGTGCAACTGATAAATAACATTGAGGAAAAGATGAAGCTGGGTCTTATGTCCTTTCTTTCACCTACCTAACTGAAAACTTCATGGAAAGCATCTCCAATTCTTAAACTAAAGTCTCTGAATGTGTGGCATCTTTGTTTTTGCTTTTGTGGAGCAGAGTTCATTCTCTTCTTCCAAAATATTGCAGGTAACAGTAGAACCTTGTCACAAAATGACCATTTCAGAAGAAGGCAAGTCATACTCACTTGCCTCATTAGGCACATAGGACACAAACTTCAAGCCTTTGCCTCCCAGACGACTGTAATACAGAAGCTACTATGGGGTGTTCTGGATGCAGAAATAAAAGACACTCACAAACACTTTTGTAGAAATTTTATCACGATGAAGCAAACAAAGAATTCTGACTTCATTGAAGATGAAGGAAGAAAATGAAGAAATGCCAATTACTTGTCAGGGCACTTGGATTGGACAGAAGAAATGTAACTTCTGAAATCACTTTTTTTCCACAAAACCATGACTGCACCACAAATATCTAGTGGTGGCAGACACTGGAAAGGAGCCCAGTTCCTTCAGTGACTTTTGGTGCAGCTTATCCAGTATGAAGCTGCTGTTACTCGGCTGGGGGCAGTTGAAGACGGGGACACATCACTCCCAACTCAGAGCTGGGTTGGTCTGACCTGGCCCCCTCCTGCTTCTGTGCTTGTCAGAGTGTATTTCAACTCTATTCTACATGAGTGTGAACAGAGGTCTGGGATGTCTTCAGGGTGTAAAGAGTCCTGTTGTCTGCAAAGAGGTTTAAACTGCAGTTTAAAGTAGCAGGATAATGTACACCATATGGAGCTTTATAAAGGCTGCTTCACTGCTCATTCAATGTATGGATGTTTTTACACACTAAAATATACTGAGGACAAATAATCTACCTTCATATGCGATCCTGGAGTGGGGAGACACAAAATTATGTTGTCTTTATATTGCAGGCATTTCTGTCAATTTAAATATAAATGCGTTGCACCTAGTCTATAATAGCTCGTTTTGCAACAGAAGAGACACATTTCAATCCTATACTCTCTATTGAGGAGGCTTTCCATTAAATTAAGGGTCAAAAAAGCAAACAAGAAATGAAAACAAGTGGATTTTGCCACGGCATAGGAAATGACTTCTTCCTGCTGTTGGGCTACAACCCCAAAGCAGGTGTTGAGTATCTTTGTTGCCTGATGCAGATGATTATGTCACCACTTTTGGATTTCATTATCATTTGGGTAATCTCTTGCATTTCTAGCTTGTTTCCATTTCTCCCATTATAATAAATTATTAAAAATCCCCTTTGTGTCTTCATTAAATGGCTTCTATTTAAACTGGCCTCTGCAGGTTAATGAGGGCTCTAAATACACTTCAAATGGACCTAGAGTTCATAGGTTGTTGATTTATTATTTTCTTGTGACAGAACACTGCACTAAAAGCTATTTCCCCTCATTTATGTGATGTACTATGTTCATGATCATTATGCAAAGTACAGCAAGATGTACTCTCTGAAATTAGAGATATTTCTTCATTTTCAACTATGCATGAATGTGCACATGTATTATGAATACTATAGGTTTTATTTTGAAGGCCTTAGAATCATGAGGTATAGTGGTGAAACAGCTTGCAATCTCATAAGCTCTTATTTCCATTGGAGATAAGGGCTTATGGTCATGTAAACTCTTGGGACAAAACTGAATATGGAAGCAAAATTTAAATTGTGCCAGGATGGCAAATGTTGTACCTAGATGTCTGCGTATCTCCAGTATAGTAGACAAAAAGATTATTAAGTAATTCAACAGTGAATAAAGTAGAAGACTACCAACCTCTATCTGTATCAATTGTTTAGGGCAAAAACAATCAGTTACATATTCAGATATTTTAATATTTATATTGGACTCATTCTGAAAATAGGGTATGTGTACTATTTCCCTCCAAAAGTATGACACAATTCAGAAGCTGAGATTGAAAGAAAAGTTTTCTGGAATCTTAGGTAGCTTAATCATATTACATCTGCATTTATCAACCTCACTCTTTACATTTAAGAGGACATTTGGATTTCCAATTATTAATATTCCTTACTTTGAACAAAGCTTATATAATGTGTGGCTATGTAAGTATAACTTCTAAACCCACTCATCTTCCTTTCTAAATTCTTTTAGGAACTTTCCTATGAAAAAAATCTGCATTTGTTTGAAGCAACTTCAACACATTATGGACGGTCATTGCTAAGACTCTTCAAGTCCTGTGTGAGTCAGATTTTGGGTTTATTGATTGTGTAACCTTTAGCTCTAGGTCTATTGATGATCTGTATCTGTTTGTATAGTCTTATAACCTTTCAGTAATCAAAGGGACTAGCAGTCTGGAAAATAAGTCAAAATTAGGTCATTGAGAGGTCATTGGAAATATTTGAACTTTCTGATACATATTTTCAGGTTAATCAGTGTATTCTTGCATACTTTAAGTATATCTAAAAGACTTTGATATCAAAACGGCTGCTATGAGTTCACACAGTTGATTACTTTTTTTATTTGGGGGAAAGTTTGTAATGTTTTAGCAGCTACCAGTGTCCTAGTCTTGGTGATTACTGTGCTTAAAGCCACAGGATGAACTCCTTCTTCGTGCATATAATGATTACCTCATATAAATTTTTTGCTGAAATCCATTCAAACAAGTATAATTTGGTTTAATGCTAAAGCAGAGGGTATACACAGATAAATATATTCTTATGTTTAAAGCATATAAAATTTTAAATCACTTAAGAACTTTGGCTGAATGCAATCTTCATGTCTGAATTTCAAATAAGCTTCTCTGAGTATGCTTTTTCTCCAGTTCTTAGTGGAAAAAGAGCAGAACTTTAGCAGAACAGCATAATCCTGTACAGGATATATAGATGTATTCAGATAAAATTTAGAATATTGGCTTGAGATTTGCAAACTCTGAGCTGTACTGGGGTAACAGGTTCTGTATGCAAAGGATTTCCTTCTCTTTCTCTTTTTTTCCTCTTTTCTTCTGAATTAACCTCTGTTCCTGGAACAGCTACCCAATCCCTTTGTACCACAGGACCCTTTTTATTCTGGAGCCCTCTTCTTTCCACTACATTTCTTTTCACAGATCCCTCTTGCCTCAGTTTCAGTGGCATGGGCTTGAGTATTCATGTCTCTATAAGGGACATTTTCTTTGCCAGAATTCATTAGTGTTAACTGCTAATATATTTCCAGAAAAGGAAAATAATGTTTTAGTTGACAAATGAACAAACAAATAAATATTTAAAAGTGGAAATATATAAAGGAAAATAAGAAGTCGATGTATAGCTCCTGCAAAATATCTCAACACATTGACACTACATAAACTATATTATAGATGAAAAAAAATTAATATTTATATTTATATTTATATTTATATATATTTATATTTATATTTATACTTATACTTATAGTTATATTTTAATTTATATTTATATTTATATTTATATCTATATTTATATTTATATTTATATTTATATTTATATTTATATGTTACGTATTATTTCTATAATATGTGAATATACAACATATTGTGCAGCATATAATAATTTTTAATAGTTAATAAACAGTGTGATATCTGGAATTGAAGCTAACTTAAAAGGAGATAATATATGAAATTATTGTAATGTCATATGCTTTTTTAGGCTTACAAAAAGAAAAAAAAATGTGCATATTCTCCATTACATATAGACAGTTTGCAGAGCAAGATGTTATTGCTTTTTCTTGAATGGTATTAATTTGAAGTTTCTTGAAAAATAAATTGCAGGTGAAATGTATCAACCTTCTTAACCCCAGTCTCATTAGTAGATGAAAATATAAAGACCCTGGAAAACACTTTTATAATACAGAAGAAGCTGATATTTTGGACTGTAGCCAAAGATATACAAAACAGAACTTGAATGAAAGAGTAATCTTCAAGCAGATTAAAGATTCTATGGTTGGTGTGGATTCTTTAGCCAGAACTCTTCATAATAGAAAATATGAAAACTATTTAGATTCCAAAAACTGTGTATGGTCAGAATTTCCATCACTGACTTCTAATTTCTCTCCTTTGCTTAGCCAAAATTGTTTGGAAAATCCGAGGAAGACTCATTAGCTCCTACCTTTCAGACACAACTTGTTAACACTTTTTCCAGTGTCAAAAGGAGCTGTCTACAAACACACAATGCTGTGTTATTAGCCTCAAGCAGAATTTTATCCGATTGTTGCTAATCTCCTAATTTGTATTTTGCTGAGAAGGAGACGATAACGGTTTTGATTAATTGGGTTCATGCTTAGATAGGCCACTGTTTTCTGCTCTTTGCTGTTTACAGATAATAGTATAGCTCCTGTAACTACAGATTAATTGTAATCCACTGACAAAATTCCCTTTTCCCCCACAGCTCAACTGCCTGGCTACCTCTAGGACAATATGCTTCTGGCAATATTTCCTGCACGTTGCCATTTTGGAGAAACATTCCTGTTATCTAAAGAACTGCTTGTTCACCATGTGTTTAAAATTTCTTTATTTCTTCTCTATGTTGGAGGTCTCGAATTCTTAGTTAAACAAAGAATATGTTTACGAGGACAAGGAGTTTATCTTGTAAATAAAAATAAAGCCAAGAATTTATTGTAGCATAATTAAAAACCTAAATAGTGTATTTAGGGAATTGTCACTAGTCTAATTATTACAGTAAAAAAAATAATAATGCATTTAGACTATTTAGGTACATAAGAGGTTCAAATACAATCAATAATACAATTTAAATTGTACCACACCTGGAGTCCTTAGCCAGGAGAAATATGATGCTCTTGTTAATGATTTTTCCTTTTATTTTTTTCCCATTTCAACTTTAGTTCATTTATGTAAGTTTGCTAGCATGCAAACTACTCTTTCTTCTCTGGTCCACTGGTTTGTACTACTTTGAAATTTGCTGTATATGGTGCCCTTCCAGGATGTTAGACATTATTTCTTTGTTCTGTTTCTCACTTCTAGAACCAGTTATGTCCAGATTTATTCTTCTCTTGTGTGAGGCTTTTTTTTTCACTTACTGCTGATGGGTCCAGAGGTCTCCAGTGTCAAGCCTATGCCCCATCTCCTATCACCTCATGCCTTTACTCAAACTCACCATATCAATCTTTTCAAGACTCCTAGCATAATGCATATCTACCCTACATCACCACGAGTGGTAAAGTTATAATTTTACCCATAACAGCCTTGTGTTACTGCTATCTGTATACAACTGTGGCTGTTAAATACACAACTCAACAAAAGTATATTAAAAATTGACACCTGGTCAGTTGGAGAAATTGCTGTTGCAACTAAGCCAAGTAAAATGAAGTGGGCAGGTCAAAAGAAGCTCAGATAGAGTAAGACTGATGAAAAAGAGAAGTCCTTTCCTTCTCAGAATGTCCTTGTTCATTATCCTCCACCCTGGTTTTCTGCACAAATGAATTAAGTTTGCAGTGTCTACAAAAGACCTTGATTCTGCACCTAGTGAAATCCTCCAGGAGATTTTTATTTGTCCTTTCTCCCTCTTGGCAGAGAAATAACTAAAATAGCTCCTAAAAAGATCATGACAATCAGTGCTGCAGAGCTACTGTACCCTTTCCTCCCAAAGAGATACATTAAGCATGCATGATAACCTGTATTTAACCTGGCAATAGTGTTCAGGTTCTGCTCAGACTAGCAATTAAGACCAGTCTAAACCCTTGCAAAATCCTAAACACTCTTCTCTAGTTTCCTTCCAATTATAACAATATGTACCACAATATTAAATATTATAGGGTCAGTGGCAAAAAAATTTCTGAAGCAAGCCTAGATTTGTTTATTTGTTTATGATATCACAGCAACTGATCACACCAGATATTTGGAAATATTCAATATCAAAATCTGTCTACAACTTTACCTTTTCATTCTCCTACCTTTGTTCATCTTTTCGAATGTAAATCAACATCTGAAGATTGATGTGACATTATTACACTTCAGTACTTTTGTTCCCTAATATATATATCAAGATCAAAACATTTAAAGGATGCCTAAATTACTGGAATGATTTTAAATTGGCCACCAAACCTAGCTAATAATAGGGTTTTTTTGAAAAAAATAAGCATAGAAAAATACCATATTTGACAATGAACAGTATACTTATTTTATTGAACTTATAGTTGGGAAATTAAAGGCAGAAATCTTGATCAATGTCATATATTAAAACATGCAAAAAGTAGTTACCCTTCTCTTTTGTGTAAATGCAACCTTCCTGAATAAGGATACTTGAATTTTATTAAGCTCTGAATCATGTGATTTTAAACCAGAATTACTGACATGAAGTCGTGTTTTACAATACATATTTTAAACCCAAAATTTATGGCAAACTCTAGTCCAAAGAGTTATTACTGGTATCTATAAAAACTCTGACCATATTTTATTGGCTCTGCCTTGTTTACACTAAAGATCAGGTAAACTGCACAAAGACACTTCTGTACATGAAGTAGATAAAACGAGATTTTCAATAATTTTTTCAGCATTTGGATGAAAAAGGAATGTAATCCATGGGACTCTGCATTAGTATTTGAATTGTTATTAACAAATTCAATTGTAGATTCAGATATGAGCAAAGACATTTTATACATCAGGACAGCCACATTCTTGTGTTCAAATTTTCCAACTTGCACCATGAGTTGATAATTTCTCAGCTTTTTCAATACTTGAGAGATTAGATCAGTCAAGAATTAAGGAGAAACATTTGATAAATTTTATACATATATTGTTACAATTAATTACTGTAGGTAATTTTAGTCTTACAACGTCTTTTTCAGTCAAAGAATTTGAAATATTTTGGGGAACCTTGTTACATTATACTTGGACCTTTAAGAGAGGCTACTTTGACAGAGAGTTTACCACTAATAATTAAGATGTGTTTTAGGCTTTTCCAACTAATTTACAGTGCAAAATTAGAGCTTATTTTATAATAGTAGATATTTCTAGTCCAAACATATTTTGATTTTAAAGCAACACAAACAAAAATGAAAGAAGTTTTAGGAAAACTACTTTAAAAAAGTATTTATCCTGTTTGTTTGTGGTTCATGACTAAATCACTTGAAATGCTTTTAAGGCTGTTTTTCATTTCCCTTAAGGAAACAAGACCATGATATACCTCAGTGGTGCAAGGTGGAAATGAAATATTAGTGATAGGAAATTGACCAGAGCATTACAAACTGCTTTTGTGGCTGCTAAAAAAAGCTTTTTTTTTAAAATTATTACAGTGAAATAGAAGATACAGATTGGATTTTACATGCACAGATTTTTCTTTTTCAATTCATGTTTTGTAAAGAAAGGAAGGTAGAGATAGTGCCTGATATAATTGACAGATGTCTGTAGAATATAGTGGGGCAGGAACAGTCTGTTCAACCCTTATAAGGTGTCTGTTTCTTGGTTTTTTGGTTCTTTTTAACAAAGAAAATAGTAGTAAACCTCAAACTTATCTAGCCTTTCATTTTCAGCCCTCATCCCTAATTTGGTGGAAACCATGGAATACAGACATGGGCATTTTGTGAGCAGCAGCAAGCAATGGTGCAGGGTGAGTGGGATGAGACTGAGCAAAAGAGGATGCAAGGCCAGTCACCTGCTGATTACTTCCCTAATCTCATCCCTACAACCTGCTAATTCTTCCTGAAAAATACACACTTAAAATTTCTTATCTTGCTGAAGTGCACATTTAGTTCAGTTATGACACAAAGCCTGTTATGCTTACAATAAAATAAGTGAAAATGCATCACAATTCAACACTTGCAATCTACTTTCAACTCTGGGAATATTTAAGAGCAATGTCTGAAAAGTCCTTAGTCTCTGATTGGATCCTTCAACCTTTAATATGGATTTCTTCCCTGAACACTTTTTGTTTCATTAATAAGTATATTTTTTCCTGTATACTTTTTATTCTGTTTACATTACTTTTCACTGCAGTTTAATATTCGAACCATCACATTTTATAGCCCCATAAAGTTATAAAGGCTATAGCAATTTCTGGCATAATATTTTCTATGGAAATTATGAAGATTTCCATTAAGTAAGCCTTCCAAAAAGAGCTTATAGGCTGCTCTCCACAGACAGTAATAATAGCAATAATATTTATTTAGCACCTATCATCTAAGATTGGCAAATATTTTGCATGAAGTCCCAGCTCTGTGTTTGCTTTAGAGCATGCCACTGCATTTTGTCTCAGCGGGAAAAAGGACGGAAAATCAGAGTATTGCTTTTATAGATTCTCTACCCGTTGTGAGAATGTAAATTATAACCTCTTTGCTGAAATTTGATCATCAGCAAAGTCAGGCTTATTATTAAAAAAATAATAAAAATAGTTAGTGATGGCACTAAATACAGATGTATAGTGACATGTCACCCTTTACCTACAGTTCTTTTGGGACCCACATGCATTTTTCTTCCCAATTATTTGAGTCTTCATTTTGTTTAAAGGGAAATTCATATTTTTCTACTTTTCTCAGGGAGAAAATTAAATTGAAAAATTAAGATAATCGTGCAGGTATATATCAACAATGAGAGTGGGTTTGATGTAAAACACCCTGTTCCAAATTAATAGGTTTTTCCTTTTTATTATTAGATCAGCATTTTTAAGCTATAAATTATTTAACTTTGGTGCATATTTCAAAGGCATATATCCACACAATTCGGTATCAATACATATGTTTTCCTTCATACAGCAGGGAACTTGAAATAACTTGATTGAGAAAAAAAATTACAAACAAAAGTAGTCTATCTCCTCTTAGAATGGCTTTCCTAATTTTCTTCACAGACATTTTTTTTTCTTCCAATCAAATGAAAAATTTTTCACTTGCAGAGAAAACCCAACATGACCAGTTTTTTTTTTCATGTTAGTTTGAAATGGTTGGGTCAAAAGAGGTTATATTTTAGAGCTTTAATCTAGTAAACCTCAATGTTCAATTTTCTAAAGACATAGATTCAGAAAGAAACCTCATGCAGTATTTGTAATTTCACGTGAAAGCTCAAATGAATTTGCAAATTCACAAGATAGCTCAAGTGTGTCCTACAAGAAAAAAGCTGTAGATCACTTAAACATACCAAGAATTTGGTTACTGACTTGAAATTGCAAAAATTTAATCCTTTTGTATTCTGCAAATAAAAATGCAGTGTTAAAGTATCCAGAAGAACCACTTCAAGTTGTTGTAGTAGAAACAATAACCATGAAAATGTCACTCTTCTACATCTTAACTTTGAAAACTTGAAATTATAGTTCTTTTCTGTGGAAGAAAAAACTGTGTTATAATATTGTTTTTTTATATACTTAAATAAGTAAATGACAAAAATAATGAAACACCAACCAGTTTATATTAATTTTCCCCCTCTCATTTAGCCTTTTATTGCAAAATTTTACAGACATTCTTTCCAAAGCATTTTTATTGCAGAGTTATATTCCCTGAAATATGCAGAGAATATACAGTTTATTTCACTTAATATCAGGGATGATTTTAGTTTTTTAACAAATAAGGTAAAGATATGACATGGGCTCAATAATTAGTGTCATCTCTACCATAGCTGTCAAGAACATTTTCCTATTTACCTGACATATTACTGCCTCACATTTTAGTCTTTGGTTACTTGTCTCTTTTCCCACCACAGCATCAGAGCTCAGTGAGCACAGCAGTGCCATGATCTGTAATGTCTTGGTACAAAGTTAGTACCACAGAATTCAAGGCTGTCTGGACCTCCCTGAAAACAGTTTTAGCTTGCAACACCAATTACCCAATGACGTATTGTCTACTCTGATTTAGATTTTTCTTTATTTGGTATAATATCCATTAGTGGTATGCATGCCAATACAGTAATAAGAAGTTACTGGCTTGAATGAAATACCTATGGCCCTAATATAAAATGCATGTGAGAAAAATACATGTATGGCAAGATAAAAAGAAGCCTCTGCTATCATGTATGATAGTAGAGGTTACAGGTCTACAAACAGCTCAGTCATGGTCATAAAATCAGCCATCAGAGCTTTGCAAAATCAGTGTTCAGGTTAATTAAGAGAGTAAAGAACAAGTATTCAACTCATGGAACATACACTTTATACAGTAAATATATACATTATAGAGACATAATATGGATTTGCAGGAAAAGGGGGAA
This sequence comes from Luscinia megarhynchos, assembly GCA_034336665.1. NCBI lineage: Eukaryota > Metazoa > Chordata > Aves > Passeriformes > Muscicapidae > Luscinia > Luscinia megarhynchos. The sequence goes on along the minus strand of CM067566.1, from coordinate 33,834,073 downwards.
AAGAGCAAAGCATAATAGTATAAAGCACAATAGAAAAAATTATCAAAACCTTGCAAACAAATCCTAGGATTGGGAGTAAACATAAACATTAATGATTTATTAGAAAACTTACTCAGTGAAGGACGTGGGATGCTGAAGGCAGCTCTCAATGTCTCTCCTCATAGTGGTGGTGTTGAGTCTAGGACCCAGTAGGGCAGTAGGAAGAGGAAGGTAACAGAATTCTTCCATTAAACCGGTATGACTTTAACTGAAGTAACAGTAAAGCATTGGTTTTACATATAAGGTATGCTTCTCTTGTCTGTAATAAGGTTCTGATTGCAAAAAACAAATTAGAATCTCCAATTTATGTACATTTAATTGGTAATACCATTGAGTGCAGTTTTTTCACCCTTCATTTTTCCCTCCTGTTCTTTTTTCTGTTCTCCTCTGGGTTTTTTTGCCTTCATCACTCTACCACTTTATCACATTCATCTACTTTTCAAATTTAAGCTTGGACCACAAAACTCCTCATGTGCACTCCCTCAAGTATTTATTATCAGCTCACTAACCTTCCATAAAATCCTTCCTTACGAGCCATAAAATGTGCAAAAGGATTGTGTGAGTTAGGAAGAAGTGGGATTCTCTGACATTCTGCTTTTGTTTTATAATTGCAAATAAACCGGATTAAAAAATGTTTTTTGTGTCTTTCTGCCATCTGGATTGCCCACCAGTTGTATTAATCATAAGAAAGGATGCTGTTTGTCTATGGTTCCTTCCAAAGCCTGCCATGAATGTGCAATAAAGATGTGGCATCCTTCTATGTGCCTTTGTGCCTGTGGACAGACTTCCCCAGGCCTTTCTTACCTGCAACCTGTGTTCTCCATTACAATGACATGCAAACTACTACACTTTTGACATTTCTATAATTACAAGGGTGTTTTTCAGGAAAAGCATTTCAAACACATATAGAAATAAAATGGGAAATCGATTTACCTTTGCAAATCTACCTATTACATTATAAGCTTTTCAATAAAGGGGTAAATCTGCATTATTGTGCACCAATATGAAGACATAATCCTGATAAAAGCCTCTATTCTCTGCAGTCATAATAATTCAACGTTATAAGAACTAAACAGTTTTTTCCCTTTTGCAGGGAAGTGCTTCCTTTTTTTTCATAGTATGAATAATTTAAAAAAAATTAAACAATGGCCCCGATTCCACCCCCCCGACAAAAAAAAAAAAATAAAAAGGATTAATTCTCCTCTTAGGTCAGAAAGTAAATAAGAGCAAAGTTAAATTTATGGGCATCATTATGCATTGGATTTTTGATGGTTAAGTACTCGTTGATTTGCTTGTCCATTTTCAATGTCTTTGCTCTCTATTATCTTTATTTGCTTTTGTCTTATGAATAGCTGTCTATTGCTCATAAAAATTTAGATTTAACAAAGTTTAATGAACCTATAATTTAAGCAGGGGTACATTTTTCTGCAAGGCTGCAGGCTACTGGCTGGGCGAGCCCACAGAGTAGCAGGCACATTTTTGTGGAATGCCTACGCCCTTCATTACGCAGCTATTACCTTGATTTACATTTGTTCAGGCACGAAGTAGCTCCCGTTGCACTTCCTTATATCTCTGCGAGGTATTGGATTTCTGAAAATCCAGGCTCTGTGCAGTAGTTGTATTGATTTAAGAAATGGCATGTGTTAAATCAAACCCAGAGGCTACAGCTACTTGCTGTGTCTTCATAGAGAACTGGAGGAGAGCAGTTAAGTAGTAAATACTCTGAGTAGCTCATTGCCCATGTGCTGGGACTCTCTAGGAGATTGTTATGCATGCTTTTTAGGAAAAGAAGGACAGAGAGAGAGAGAGAGGATGTGTGGGTGAACCACTGGGCAGGCTACAGAGATACTGTGTCCCCAGGCATGGGGCTCCTGTGAAAACCCTAATGGAGAGAAGAGGGAGAAAAGAATCATTGTTTTCTGGGGCAATCACAGACACAACTTCACCTCTGACCCTCAGCTGACTTGTGCCATCTGCAGTGCCCTGGCTGCCTCCTGTTGGTCTCATCACCAATGGACAAAGTCAAACAAAACTTCCATTTCCAAGCTGTGCTCAGCTGCAGAAGAGACACCTTTCAACACCCTTTGCATGTGCACCTGCAAGTACCAGTGCAGCTTTTGACATTGCTCCAAAAAACTCTTTCTGTCACAACATATTTGAGCTTTAAACAATCTAAGACATCCTTCACAACACTTAGACCTGCCATGCAGCCCTTACAATTAGCCCTTTCTTTGTGAATAAATGAAACTGTATCTTAGCTAATCTGCTTCAGGTGAATGTGTTAGTCTCATGAGAAATAGAAGAGAAAGAGCTGAAAAGCATATTATGGAAAAAATAAATCATATCATGCCAGAGTGTCACTGTCCTGCTCCTCAGCCATTTTTCACTATCTTCTAGTGTCATTGTAACCTTCTGTGCAAGGTTAAATGTCACAGTGTGGTTTTATCAAAATAGTAACCTTTCTCACATGTGAAAATTACTATACCATGGACTATACCATATTTCCTGGAGAAATTTGTTACAAAGACATGTTAGAACACTAAAAAGAAAAGCTGAACTGATTTCTACATTCAAATTAAGATGTGTCAATCATATGAAATTGCATAAATATCACCATACACTCAGGCCAGAAATTATTTCTGTCAATATCCCAGGTTTCATTTGGTTTTGCATACGATTCTTGTATACAAATTTATGTTTTAAATGACATCAAATTCAGTTTAGCAAGCCAAAAATAATAAATTAGATTATTTTATTTTGATTGACTGCAAAATAATACATATTTTAAAAATACTTGCAGAGCAGATTAGTGTGGAGAATAGAGAGGATGAGGATCTCCACGAAATGAGAATTGAAGGAGCTATCCAAAACACAGAAGCAGATCGAATTGTTTAAAAGAGCTAACAATATTTCCTAGCAAACAAAATAATAACACCAGAAAGAGCCAGTGCAAGTCTCAAACACCTGTGAAAGGTGCTCCTAAGCAAAGCCTCGTACAGGATGTCATACCAGAGAACAACATGTAGCTAACAACACCCTATTTGACATCAGAATGTTACATGTTTGCCCCCACATGCATTTTTATTCCATGTCCCTCTCTTTCTGTCTAACAGGGAGCTGAGATTTTTTGGTCATCCTTATTTGCCTGCTGTCCCTTCATAACCATCTGAGTGTAGCTGAGTACAGAAATATGAAGACCTAAAAGCCACTTTATCTTTCAAATTTAATTTCCCTGGCCTTAATCTATTTCCTTATATATTTGATTTTAATGAAATTCATCATTTCATAATGATTTCTTTTAATATTTCTTTTCACTCTGGCAACATTTAGACCACCAGATTAGAATTTGATAGCAATGTATATTTCCATTATAGAACCTTCAAGGATAGTGTCAAACAAAGTCAAAAGGAGCTCTTTTTCTCACTAAATTTTACATTAATAAGAAGCCTTTCTAGAAAGAAAGAAGTAAATGAAGTATCTATTTCTCTATATCAAATGCTATATGTCAGTGTGGGACAGAGCTGTTCTTTGGAAATTCCACATTCTCAGATGAGAAAGGAGTGTTTTGTGCTTCTCCTCTTATTCTCCCCACCACACTGAAAGAGTGAATACAGCATTTCTCCTTTACCACTCCTCTAGGAAATGTGGCCTTTCTCCATCCATATTTCTGGATGCTGAGTGCTCTATTCATCTGTTCTGTTATTTTTTGTCCTTAATATATCTATTTATACATCAATCCAGCTATTGATTTTAGCTAATACTTGTACAGATTGTTAAAACATAGAGAGTTGATTTATTTAACTCTTTATAAAATGTTCCAGGCAATGCAGTGTGTACCACTTTACCTCCCAGCTATACTGGAATTGAGTTGTTTTCAGCAAAAAACCAAAATAGATGTTTTACTAGGAAATTTCAAACAGCAAATTTAATACAATTTTAATATATTTTTTTCTTCTGAATGTCCATTTTCATAGAATAATTCTTCTAAATAAAAGAAATTAGAAACTCCACTAAATCCAGGAATTCTTTCCTGGCGTCTAATTTTCTAGTTTTTTTATTTTATGATTTTACCCAATTAAATGTATTGATACCATTTTGTTCCTTCCTAAATCCTGTTTTTGCCTTTGGATTGTGCAACCTTTGTACAGAACACAGTGTTCTCACAGCCCTTTTCTGTTGTCATGTGGCCAAGGTATAAAGAGTGGAATTTGGCTTTTACATTTTTCCTCCTAAAATATTCTCCCTCATCTTTTGTTCATTTTTGCTGTTCCACTTCGAAATTAATTTCATTTGTTCATTTACTTTTCTAGTAAGCTGATGCCCAGGACCGAGTGCAATATTCCAGGCTTAGTTGCAGGAGTATTATGCTGTGAGTGATGATTATTTCCTCAGACTTTGACACCTCTTTGCATGAAGCCCTAGAGCTCATTGGCCTCCCTTAATGCCATGTCAGTATATAGATTCATGCCTAATTTTCTGCCCATTACCACCTCCATGGTTCTTTAAGCATTGCTTCTTTCCAGGTTTCTCTCTCCCACTCCATAGCTATGTTTTGACTTATTTTTCTTCATATGTTATTAGATAGCCTTTTACCAAATTGAATCTCATTTTGCTAGTGTGTCCATGTTTCTAATATTGCTTGGTCCCTTCTTATTAATTTATGCCAGTAATGTTTCAGCAGCTCCCAATTTAGTATGATATGTGAATTTCATTAACTTGTTTACTCACAATTTCAAATCATTAATGAGGTTGTCAAAAAAACCTCTGGAACTAACACCAGTCCCTTCAGTGTTACCAGACAGCTCCCCCACAACTTGATACATGGCTGTGTATCATTAGCCTTTGTTTGCATCCTTCAGTAACTTTCTGGTCCATTGACAGTGTCCCTAGCCAAAGAAATTTTAGTTAATTTTGAAGGAGATTTTGAAAGATAATACAAATTGATTTGTTTTTGGGGGTTTTTTTGGTACCACAAACAGGATTCATGTAAAAAATAGTTTTTTTGTCTTTTTTCCCTTCTTTTTTTTGATACTAAAATTAAAATTTTATCATCAACAATACACCTACTTTCCCCCCCCCCAAAAAAAAATTCCTAAGGATTTAATTATCTTTTAGCTATTCAATGGCCATTTTGCACATCACATTTATTTCCTTGATTCATTCAAGTTGAAATTTAGGCTCATGATCTGATAGGTTCAGGATTATTCACAATTCCATAGCTTGGTTTTTTTTGTTTTTTGTTTTTTTTTTTTGCTAGTATTTCAGGAATATTCTAGATCTCTCTGAATTTGATAGCAAAATGATTACAAATCAGACATTCTTTTCCTGTATTGTCATTCTTTACAATACTTATCTTCTACAATCAAATTGTCTGTTACAGTATTTCCAAGGCTTCTCTTACTGCTCCCTTTGTCAGTAACTTCATGTTTGGGTTGTTTTCAAACTGCCTTGTCTACTTTCTCTCTTTCTTAATTGGTAAAAAATCCATCTATAGTTTGCATCACAAAGGTCCCCCATCTATGCACTCTGGACCCCTATTAGGAGTGATGGTGGGGAGTGTGTTCTCCCAATCATATTTGATTGCTTTCTCTGTAACTGGTGTTTTTCACCAGATTTCTGAGCACTTACAGTTCCCCAGGAGTATAGATTCATAGATTATAAAGCTACAAGGGACCATTATGATCATCTACTCTGACCTTCTGCACAGTACACAACAGCAGCAGTTATGAAGGTTCTTCATAACCACCTACTTCAAACCACCTACTGTGAAAGCAAAGAGACACATAAAATGTTTAGAGTTAAAATGTCCTCATTTGTCTCTATTCAGGTTCTCCTGGTATGCTCATCACAGTAATACCTCCTGCAAGATTCAAGGGAATTTCTGCAGGAGCATATCTAATATATGTCTCTCTGGTGGGGGACATGGCTTATCAGAACACTGCACCTATGCCCTTAGGTGTTAAAAAAAGCTACACAAAAACCTACAAAAACCACAGACTTCACAGGGACATTTATAAAGATTAGGAAGCACTTCACCCTGGGGATAAAGGCTAAAGAGTTCTTCCTCTTTTCCCTGGCATAGCAATCATGTGGTAGGTCGTGGTCTGTTTAAATGCTGAGTACACAGTGAGCTCCACCAGGTATGGACAGAATTCCTAGTTCTTTTAGGATAAGCAATTATCAAGTAATGACAGTTAGATATGGGAATGATGAAAGATTCAATTACATTACTGATGCACTGCAGGATCTCACATCAGATCCTAAATTATATCTCCATTGGCAGTTTGGGTACTGGCTGTGGTGGCATGCCATAAACCCAGCACATTATGTCCTGATAACAGCACCATAAAAGAGATTCACTACTACTCTTACCCTCACTATTCACCAGAGTACATTTGTGGCAACCTTCCAAGAAGACTGCAAACTTTTCTGTTTCTTTCCCAGTTTATGATATTCGTTTAAAGATTCTGAAAAATCATTGTTTTATAAATACATAAAATGTACAGGTATATGGTGTGTACAGCTAGCTCCTTCTTCACTTACATTTGTATGTGCAATCTACCAATTTACATTAAGTGTGTTTTGTTCCTTCTGCCTGAGCATCTAAAGACCTAGAAGATAGCCAACTAAAAGTAATGATTTTTTTTTTTTAAACTTGTTACGTATATTGCACTGCATTCTCATACACTACCTGGGAAAGCAAGAGAAAAATAGGGAATATCCACTTCTTGGTATCTTTTTTCATGACTTCTTACAGTCTAAAAGAACTTCTAATGGAAGTTTCTGAATTGCAGTCAGGGCTGCAACAGAGTTTGCTGTGGTTGCAGTGATTTTTTATTGCTATTTCAGAAATAAAACTGATTCCCTCACTATTCCCAAAGCATAGGCTTTTGAAGTTTTGAAGGAATATCTAGGGACCTCACTTCTTCCCAAAAGATCTTGACTGCACTTCTCACTGCATTTTTTGACACTGTTAGGAACTCATCACTTGGGTTAATGCACCTCAGAATATGTCCTCCAACAATGATGCCTGAATTTAAAAATTAAAAAGTTATAAATACCTACATATGAAGAGAATTAGCTACAGATCTATATTTATATAATAAAATAAAAAGGTGGCTTCTTAACTATCTACACATAGTGCTTTCTGTATTATGTTTTGCAGAGAACATACATTCAATAGGACAACTATTCATAAGGCTGTCCATATCTCATTTTATTATAAACTAGAGATGTATAGCATCTCTACAAGAGTACTAAATATGAATTTAAATTAAAATTCTCAGATAATTGCAGATCAAAAAAATAGAGTATTTGCATTAGGGTGATCTTGGAAGTCTGCAATATGAATAAAAAATATAAAAAATTGAGACAGTACACTTGTGTTCCTCTTTTAAAATATTCCCCACTTACTGAAGACATGAAAAAGAAAGCACTACATATCTTTCAGCTTGAAGATTACCTGTTGTCTTTCATTTGGCGTTAGAATAGTTTACACAGCCACAAAGAAACTGAAATAATATGTGGAAACCACTGAATATTTACTTGACATCAAGCAGTGTTACTGCCAACTCTCTCTAGGAATGACTTAGCCAGAGGTCAGAGAGTAAGTAGCAAACTAAAACCAATCACAAAAATAAACCCCAAATTTTTGAACCTGAAAAGCAAAATCATTTTCATAACTTCATCATGACAAATGTAGTGATTAAACAAAATTGCATCTCCATTCTCAGAGATGGGTCTCTGCCCTGCTGAAAATGCAGAGTAATCCACAGTGAGAGGAAAATCTCACAGAGCCTTTTAGTTGGAACAGCACCAAATAATTATAACAGCATTAAAATTTGCTTGGAACCACAAATATTCTAAGCCCTTAGAATAGTCAATAAAAATGGAATAGAAAGTCAGACATTGTGGGGAAAAACAGAATTAGAGGAGGAATCATGGTCTTGTTCACACTGGGGAGCACTGTGTGCACCCAGCAGACCCTCTGGTTTTTACATCTGTAACATTTTGGCAAGTACATCTCACCATGTCAACATCTACATGTTTAAGAGCAGGTAAATGTTTCAGATTAAATTCCAATGGATCTGAGCATCTGTAAGTACTGGTAGTTGTGCTCAACATGGCTTAATGCTTTGCAGGAAGATTTATGTGTGTCTGGGCACGGACTCCCAATCCTTACAGCAGTATCTGATCTTATCTTCTTAAACTGGATTTTACTCTGGACTTCTAAAGCTGTAACAAAAGATGGAAAAGTATTCAAAGTCCCCGTGAGAAACAGACTAGTTTTAAATTGAAGTCCTGTGAAAAGAAATCTTACTAAAATATCTTGGCTGAATTAAGATGCTTATTAGATAAAAAAGGCATTACGATGGGAATGAGCAGGCTAGTTGCAAGAATCAATTAATAAAACACAGCATATATTGCCAGTGGACTGAATTGAATAACAGTAGTGGTAAAAAAATTAGTTAAAAGTTTCCATGTTCACAATATTCATGCTTCTTTCTGTGATCTGGGGAAAGGAAAAAAAAAAAAAAGGGAAGAAAAAAATTATATTTTTCTGGAAAAGATAATAAGAAATAAGTAATTCTAATCCCTTCAGTTGAAACAGTCACTGCCTATCTTGCCATCTGTTTGCATGGAGTGAATGCTGACATAGCACATAGCACTTGCATTGTCTAGGAAATGAAAAAGGAAATCAGAGCTGATCTGTGTCTAGAGTAAAGGGTTTAGGAACCTAGAGTTTAGGACACTATGGTGTTTAGGGCTGCAATGCACACCTTGGGGTATAAAAGTGTTTAAAAAAATGTGAAATTTCAAGGTGAGTTTTGATGTATGCACACATACTGGATATATGTTTGCATATATAGTACAGTGCAGGCTTTGAAAAAAAAATCCTAATGATCACTTCAAAATCAGATTATTGCCTCTGTTTTTGTTTCTCTGTGATCATATATATTCCATGCCTAAATTCATGGTATGAACTTTTCTGTCCCCATTTGTGCCCAAATTTTTTAGCCATAGTACACTGGTATTGTGAAATCATGTCCTTTTGCTTTATTTCTCCCTGCTTCATATCAATTGCATCTGGCTTCATCAACCCAGCATATAAAGGAAGGAAAATGTGCCAAATACTGCACATTTGATATCTGAAGTGTACCTATTGACCCTTGACTGGAATGGATATTTTAATCCCACGCTCGAAAATTACCCTTCAAAAGACTTGACTCCAAATTGCCAACATGATATGTCATCTTCTAATCTGATGTGACTGGAATGATAACATTTGCTTTGATGTGCAATGTAATCCACTTTGACTGATCAGATGCAACCTGCCATAACACTGCAAAGGGCAATGAATCATGCTGAGAAATTAAAATTACCAGATTTTTTTTTAAATCAGGGTGAAAGTAATCTATCTGTAGTTTACAGTTTTGGGGATTTTTCCAATGCTTTTTAACTCAACAGTGACGACTTTTTTATCTAAATTATTTGTTTTCATTGTCTCTTGAGTCCAACTCTAGCTTTTGATACAGCATCTGCATTTTTCAGTCAAGAAATAACTGGTTTTTAAACCACTGCAGAATTTCTAACAAATGGGTTTAAATTGTACTAGAATATTCTGCTTGGAAAGAATGCGGTTTGCAGCTTTTAGATTCAAGCAGCTTACAATTGTTACTTCCATTATCAAGGCAGGAAGTACTTCTTTGTGGTCTGTGCTGCAGCACCAGGTGCAGGAGAAAGCAGCACCCAGAAGAACAAGAAATCAGCAGCTGTTTATCTTCCCTCTCCTGTGATTTCAGATTAGACCACTTTTGGGGAAGATTTTACAGAACCCAGGGTCTCCCTCCCTCATAAAATTTCTTGCAATCTTCAAGGCAAGCCTCACTTACAGAGGCAGGGGCAAGTCTTTCTAGTGCTCTGAAAATGACAGAAACTTTAATTATAAAGCAATGCAGGGCTAGGTAAAAGTGTATGAGATGGTTGCCTGAGTGAAGGAGATGGACCAAACCAAAAAGGATCATCTTACCCTTTACCAAGGCAGCTGTAACTGATGAACCTGCTGCACACGATTTGTTTAATTATTTAAAACGTTACAGTTTCCTGTAATGACAGATTTGCATTTAGGTCTGAGGATACCCAGAGCAGCAGCAGTCATTATTGCTCACGATGCAATAATTCATTGCAGGCCAGGGCTCTGAGCAGAGAAAAGCAATGCTGTGTAAGTGTGGGGTTAAAGATGTGATGCACTGATGTGTCCAGTGGTCATATGTATCCACAGAGGTAAGTACTTCACACAAGAAGAATATTTCCTTCTCTAATGTCTGGACACTTCATATAAATCCTCATCTTCTTTCTTTTTTTTTTTTTTTCATTTTTGCTAGACCTAAGCCAAATAGGCTATCAAGCATGTTTCCTTCTTTCTGAGTGGGAAAAAGGTATAGACAATCTAAAAACTAAAAAATGGCAAATTTCAAAAATAGATGGCAATTAGAGACTTCTATTTCCATTACAAACTCAAAGACTTAAACTTAATTCTTTAGTTTCTGGCCAAAGGGAGTTGTGGAACTTATCTTTAGTTTATGCAGGTCCAGTTTGTTTCTGCTCCATTGGGATTAGAAATTCAGGAAGGGGAAATTAAGCACTACTTGAAGACAATGTTCCTCTTCTTGCAGAGACAAGAAAGTGTTTAAAAGTATTGAAGGTGTTGGTTAGGCTTCTGATGCAATAAGATTTGCAACAGTATTTTCTGATGTGGGGGCATACAAAAAGGTAGTGATAGTTACAGAGGAAAAAGAGTTTTCTGGTCTAAATATTTGCATTAAATCCCTGAATGTATAAGCAAAATTACATTAATTTAAAAAAAAAAAAAAAAAAGAAGAAAAAATCAACCCTCATTTGATAAAGATAGTTCCTGAGAGGCAAGTAATTCTACAGCTCAAGGTTAACCCATGCTGATGTCAGACCACCCCTAGAAAAATTTGTTTTTGTCAGTTCACATTCCGCAAAGGTAATAACTAAAAATGTTTTTCCTCTTGATTCAAATTTCCAACATGATATGTTATTTTCTAATGTGAGGTGACTAGAATGGTAGCACATGCTCCCTGATGGGAAGCACAGTCTGGTGTGATTGATCAGATACCAAATGCCATACCATAGGGCAATGCATTTCACCTGAAACTTAACCTTATCTGTTATTCTGGAAAGCTGCAATGAAAGAGAAAACCTGTGTCTCACCTTGCTGAATTGCTGAAGATTTTAGGGTTGTATTTTTGCTATCATCTTCTTGGCAGAAGCAGTGGTAGGCACTCATTTACCCATACATCCAAGGAAAAAGTGATGTTCCTTTTTCCTAACTTGTACTGAAAAGCAAATTGCAAATCCTTTTCCTCAGGTGCCCTTTCCACAAAGTCATCCTTACATGTGTATCCTTGCTGGATGACACCTAAGCTGTCTCCCCCCTGCAATTCATTCTAATTCATCAATATTTATCCTGACCATGTTGTGCTTGCAATTGCAAGTGCAGTTTTAATGCTGTGGTTGTCACTGGACCAAACAGTAAACAGACATTGCAGTTTAACATATGCATATGGAATGAGCATATTCTCACTTCTGTCTTGTACCTAGAATTTTGAGCTGACATTTTTGTTACTCCTAATACTATTAATGTTAATGGAAAAATGCCAAAATGTCAAATCATTTTCTATAAACATGTGCTAATAGCAGATGTCTAGGAATGGGAATTAAGAAGTTTATTCTGTATTTTTATTGGATTTCTGACAATTTTACACTTTCATTTTTATATAGATCAGAAATAACTATATAAAAGTCAACCCCCAAACTTTGAGGCATTCCCTAAGATCTGGTAAGATTTTGATAAGAACAAGTATTTTAATTCTCATAGATTTCTTCCCTCTTTTCCATAGGAAGACCTATGCCTTTATGTCTACCCTGTAGTATAGGGAAATGGAGAAAGCAAGCAATACACCTTTTAAATTAAATCTATGGAGAATGCCATGCAGAATTTGCATGCTTCCCCCCAAAAAATATGACCAGAATCTTTAACGAGGTCCATTAAAGGCCCTTAAAAGACTCTGTTTTTAAAGACTTTACGGTGGAACTTATCTACAAAATGATGCTATAAGAAGAACAAATAAGGGGATTGACTGAAAAAATAATTTCTGAAATAAAGAAAATTGAAAAACAAAATAGAAAGTTAAAGAGTTAATGAGTAGAAGAGCCTGGAATAAAATTGAATGAATATTTGCATCAATGAGAAGAAGGTTCAATTGAAGGAAAGGTAGGAGTGAAAGGTTAATATTATACCACATGATTTCTTACACATAGGTAAATTCAACGCCTAGAATAACTTATTTTTTTAAACCATAGACCATAAACTATAAATACAAATACAAAATACAAATTTATTGTTACAGAAATGGTTTTGAGTTCGTGCTGATTTGCTGACCTGTGAATTTAGAAAAGGAGCTATTCTGAAGAAAAAAATATTAATTTAAAAGCAGTATTACATTTAGAAATCTATCAATTAAGACAAAGCAAAAAAAAAATAGTTGAAGTAGTTTTAATGGAAGAATGAAAATGTAAAAATTTTCAGAACATTCTGTTCCTTTTTTTTATTTGACCGACAAACAGATACATCTTTTACTTGTTCAACACTATTTCCAAGTACTGACATGCAGAAAGATAAAGCAAGGAACAAAACCCAAATAATTGTGCACTTTTTCATGAAATTGTGCACATTTCCATTTCAAAAGAATCACTGCCTTCTAATAATTCAAAGGACTGTTGTAACTTCCTGCTCTGTTACTAATTACTTCCCCTTAATGGCAAACCTCATTTATCAATATGTTTTACAGCAGCAATACTACAGAATCTAAAAGAAGAAAGGCAAATAAAGACAAAAAGAGGGATAGACTGAGAAAGAAGGAAACTCTGAAAACTGTATAATAAAAAGGATCATACCGGAAATAAATGCATGGTTGCATTGAGATTGAATATTCTTCTTTTTCAGAAATGTCAAAAATATCAGGCAGATTATTAAACAATACAGTAAGATTTTTCGTTTTTTGCTTGTTTTGCACATTATTCATTGCCTATTTTGCGAAGAAAAATGATGGATTTTAAATGCTAATAAAATCTTAGCTGAACTAATGTAAACAGAACAAAAGAGATTTGATATCAATACATGTGACTGGAAATATAAGACTCAGTAAAACTTAAATAAGGCACCATGGTGATAAGAACAATTATATGAGTCTGTACAGAATGAGGGTTTTCATCCCAGCAGTAAGCTGTTGGCAGAGAAGATGGGAAGAATAGGATTTGTCCCTTTTTGAACTTCTTTATAATCTTCCCACTTCTAAAGGAATAAATCTTTTCAAGAGGAGTTTAAAGGTGAAGCAATAGTAGATTGCTTTACAGTTTTGTCCATCTTATTTTTCCCCAGTCACATTCCAGAAACAGGAGTCCATGATTCAGAGCAAAATGTTTTCCCTCCTGTTTTAGTCACATACAACAGTATGCAAGCACCTTATCGACTATCTTTTGCAACACTTGGGTTTTTTCAACAGAACATATTTCCTTACATTTTGGGTATGACATGAAATAATTTCAACCATTCCCAGTGGAGATGGAAGCAGGCAAAAAGACAAGTGGTACTCTTAATATTACACAGCTGCAATAGCTGGCAGGTGGAAGTTTTGTCCGACATGTTTCTGCAAATATCTGTTTCACAAAAAGAAAGAGTGGTTTTTTGGTACAAATGCTATATTTTTAAAGGCACATCATATTTTTATAATGCTGCTTATTTTAAACTCTTACCATATGCTTTGCAAGTGATGCAAGCATATGGTTCACATAACAATACCATATGTCTGATAATATTTTGCTGTATATTACAGCAATAGAAAACATTTATAATTTGTAGAGGGAATCAATTTAAATTATGTTTTATCTTCATTTTTTATATTTATAAGTACTTCTGAAGACTTGTGTGAAGAAGGCTATAAATCCTTCAAAAAATTTAATATTTCAAACTAAACATTCAGGGGTATTTTATGGCTAAAACCATGCATTCATCACTGTGAAAAAATACTACTGCCTGTTGGTAAAACATGGAGAAAAATAAAATATTTTTTTTAATTATAATTTTAAAAATCCAAACAACATACATTCAAATTACAATGTACTTAGGCAACTCCTTTTTAAACACATATTTTCCTCTGTCTTGTCCAAAATACAGTGTCTGAAGTGTTTGGGTTTTTCTTTCTTTTTTCTCTTTTATGATGTTTAGTTCTTTGTTGAATCAACAAGGAAATGAGAGATGAACCAAAAGCAAATATGTATGAGACTCATCTTTCCCTGGATGAGATTGCACATGAAGAGATGGAAGGAGAACAATTCTATATCCTCTTTTTTTACTTGTGCTATTGTACAGGGATCCTTCTCAGAATCAAGCTACCACCATGTTAGCCATTCCTTCCTTTGGGATACTTAACCCCACATACAAAAGATAAACTAGGAAGAGTGATTTAGAATAATTCCCTCAACCCAAGGCCATGGAAGGAGAGAAAACGCCATTTTTAAAATTTATTTTTAATTTGCAGTGATTTACTTGATGGCTAAGCACCATAGAAAAAGATGTGGATGAATCTGACCTCATTACTAGTACAGAGAAGTCAGTGACTTTGGATGATGACATGTGACACAATAAGGAATGAGGAAGAAGGCTGGCTGTGTCTGGAACAGACTTTAACCATGGTAGGTACACTGAAGTTATGTGTTCCAAGCCAGAACTGATGAAACCTTTGCTGAGAATGTTACTGGCCTGTGCACATCTAGAATGTGATGAAGTAAAAATAATTAATGAGTTGGGAGACAACTAGAGTGTCCAATATCTTCAACAGAGTCAGAAAATTGAAAGGTTACAGAAAACACAAGCACCTCAGTAACATGGACAGTCATGTGGCTGTCAGTAGTCACATTGATCTGATATATATGAAGTTACCAAGAAGGGAGGATCAAGAATTCCTCTTTTCAATTTAAGGTACTTACAAAGCATGAAGAAGAAATGAGTAAATGGATGATGTTTAAAGAAAAGATGAACTAAAGCTTCAAGAAATCTGAAGGCTCTATCTCTTTCTGCCATGGAAAATTTTACTCCCTTCCCTCTGGAGCTCCAGTTACCTCTTACAAGAAGACTTTTGTAGTCTTCTAATGTGATGGTGAAGCTCCTTGCCACTACCTACTGAGCATGCTATTTACAAGTGTCATACAGCAAATGAAAATTACAATCTAACCATGATCTAGAAAAAGACTACACTCACATGCAATACCCCAAACTTTTGAAACATTAAGAGTGAAGCTGCATATATGTATACATAAAAAAAACCCAAGTCATTTTAACCATTTCATTTAAATGAGCAAATTAAAAAACATACAGATAGGTGGGTAGAGAAAATAAATATTGCTCTTTTACAGCTGCTTAATTTCAGTCAAGATAATTTCATGCCCCACCATCAAAAGATAGAAAATTCCCTCTTTGTATAAAATATGATGCTTATTCTATAGTTCTTATTCTTTCAGCATTTTGTTAAATAAAATTAAATAAATGGAAAGAAAAATTATTCTTTGATGCTTTGTTTACATTAGCTGATAATTAAATCAGCCCATATACCATCCAAGTTTTTATGCTGATGCTTAAACTAGTAATTGTCCCTGAAACATCAACATCAGTTTTAACACACAGCTATGCCTACAGTTTGAGTAATTAGCCAGCTTGATGACTGAAGAGTGATGCACATCTGCTTTTAGATCTCTTTGAAACCACTGTCTTTTCAGTGGATCTATAATCAAGATAGAAAGAAAGCAGAATTGAAATCTAGTTTCACACTCAAAATACATGGTGAATTTGAGGGGCAATAGGCTTGAAAGCTGTGAATTTTGTGTGGCAGAGAGCCACATGTGTAACATGACTGTTGTGAAATTATGATGCATTCTAGAGTAACAATGAGGGACAACTGTTACACCCTTCCAGCCAAGTCTTCTTAAAAATATTTGTTTATTAAGGCCATTATTAAGACAGAAAAAGTTTTAGCACACATTAACAGTGTGCTAGGGGTAAAGTAAGTACAATGAGGATAAACATAATTCCTGACCCAAATTGCCTCCACTCTAAGCAAGTGGGTATCTGTTGTCACTCATCTGCACAAAGAGTCCTTGATTTGAATGGATTTAAATGGTAGTGGAGTCTAGTACTTTATTTTCCTAACCCTGAGCTAATACTATCTTAACATTTCTGTATGTAAATTTTTTATTCTCTAAATCTTTGACAGTTTCAGTTGTGATTTTTTCACACTGCTGCCTGAGATTGATGTAGTGATGAAAAGAAAATTTTCTGATTGCAGAAAAGGCAAGGGTGCATTATATGCCACAGGTAATATAGCAAGGAAATCATCTAACAAATAACAAGCCAAGACAAAAGCCAGATTTCCCTTACAGATTTGTTATGTCCATAAGCAAATTAAAACACAGTTCAGAAGTTCACAAAAATATAATGATCAATGCAGTTTATATGAAGGAAGAGCAATAATTTCTTTTTTTGAAACTCAGTTTCATACACTGTATCACAAGTAGATGAATAACAAATGCACTATTTTTTCCCTTCATTTTTCTTGAAAGACATCCTAGTTCTTATTTTTCCCTTTCTAGATAGTTTATATTATTAACCTGAAGTCAAAAGCTCATATCTCTCTCTTAGAATCATCTCACTGTTGGGATGACATGGGACCGTTGTTATTTTAGCATTTTTTAACAATTTCTCTGACCAGGACTTTCTATACAGCTTACTTATTAAGGGAAAACTTCAAATTTTCTTCTCTCTTTTTAAAGGCTGATCACTTCAAAAACCAGCAGGTTTTATGGTCTCTATATTATACTGAATTTAAATCCTTTCCACACTGAGGCTCATCATTCATGTCAGTGTTTGAATCGGCACATATTATGCCCCAAAGATTTTGGTTGAATTAGCTCACTAAAGTAACCTAAGAAATATTGGAAACTCTAATGAGTTCCTTCTCAGAATTCTAAGCAATTTTTCAGGTTTAGCTTATGTTTGATCTGAAGAATAGCTGAAGGTTTGGGGGTCTTTTCTTGTCAGGACAGACATGTTACATATGTATTCTAAAAAATAGTTCTGACAAAAAAGTTCCTGTTTCAATCAAATGGAAAGTTTTGTTTCAAACTTACTAGAATGAAGGAATGCCCTTGGCTTTCTGAAATACTCATGGAAGTTGTAAAAAAATAACCTAATTTAAAAACATATACCTAAACTTCTACTAATGGTATAGTGGATTTTTTTTATATTATATTGACAACTGTTGCATAAGTCTGCAAAACCTTTGTAGTGATACATAACACAGTGGAATCAGTCCACTTAGAAAAAGGGTACTCAAGCACAGTGGAGTGGAATAAATGCATGTGAGAAAATCCATTTAGTTCTTAGTCATCACAATTATTTGCATGCTTGGAAGAGAGATTATATTATTTCTTTGACCTTTTCACTAATGTTATTTTTCTAAGCAATAACACAAAAATTACTGGTAGAATCTTTACCCAGATTTTTTTATTAACTTCATTTCCAAGGAGACCAAGAACTTTAGATTATGTTGTTGAAAGAAGGCTTTGATCTAGAGAGACTGATTAGCCATTGTCTGATTCATTAGCAGCAGCATTTTCATTCAAATACCCTGCTCCAGTGCAGTTGTAAATCTTGTGAGATTAACTTTTAAATACTCAGTAATAAGAAATCATCAATCAACAATTTGAAGCTCGCATGTTTAGTAATGACTCTTGCCATTTTATTATTAGTTTTATGTATGTCTTCACAAATAAAGAAAGTACCTCTTGCCTTAAGAGATTTAGCATAACTTTGCTCATCTTCAGTGATACAGCCTGCTTGCTTTTACATACATTCATGTTGAAAACCAGTGTGCAGTGGCAGGAGTTGGCTAATCATTAAGCTCAGGATTTAATGCAGCCATAGTGCATGGAAGCCTTCTGTAAGAATGCAATTTTAAAAGCCAGAGAGTCAATTCAAAGCAGAGCACCACTCTGCTTGCTGTTCAGGTTCCTGCTGCCTTAGTGTCTCCAACAGAGTTCAAGAGCAGCTGTGTTCATGTGAGATGAACCACGTTGAAGCTGCTTAACCTTGAACCAAATGTCCAGGAGAAATGGAAATGGTTTGCTACTAATATAGAGAGCTGGTGATATATTATTAAGGCATCCCTTATAACAGGGTGTGTAATTAGATCAGTTTTTGTTGCATTTTCTGTAGCTTTAGTATAAGTTCCTGTCTTTTAGTTTGTCATACCAAAATTTATGAGCTTCAAGCTAAAGGCTGTGCACAATCAAAGCTTTTTGTTGCATCAAGAGATTTTTCTGTTGGTCATGAGCTCTGTATTCTCTGAGGTTGCTGACAGTCATTCATAAGAAAAATAATCAGATTTCATTTCAGCAAAAGAACTTCCAGAATTCTGCAGAGGAATCTTGTAAGAACAATCACATACACAAGAACAATCTCTTGTGTATGTTACAACAGTGATGACATCAAGGTCATGGACTCCAGATTCTGGCTACTGCCCTTTACATTCATATTTCCCCTCAGAAATCAATGCTGTAGTCACTTTTGAGAAATATTTACACCTCTATCTTCTTAACATTTCCTAAGTGCCTGTAAAGGACAAAATTTGGGGTATGGGAAAGAGGATATAAGTATGCTGAACTTACTTCTTATCCATATGGGAACATACCCTGTAAGATGTGTCAGCTTCACTGATGTATCTGCTGATATCTGTACAATTACTATGAAAGTAATTCACATTTTTAAAAATACATAAGTGGTACAAATGTTCTGCACATTCATCTTTCCTGGTTTTTCTTTTTGCTCTTTTTAATTTATTTTTTTTTTATTCAGTTGATTTATCTGCCAAATGTGCCAAAAAGAAGATTTATGGTTTTATACTATTGTGGTATGTTGACCTTGGCTGGCTGCCAGATACCCATCCAGCTGCTTTCTCATTACCCTCCATCCCCTCCCAGACAGGATTGTAAAGCTTGTGGGTTTGCTCACCAGTTATGATCAGAGGCAAAAGGGACTTGATTTTGGGAAAATTAATTCAGTGTATTGTAAATTTAAAATCGAATAGGATAATGAGAAACAACGGCAAATCCAAAAACATCTTTCCCCAATCTTTCCCTTCTTCCAAATGTCAGCTTCCTTCCTGATTTTTCCACAGTCTCCCTTCCAAGGCAGCTCAGAGAGGGTGAGCAGCCACGACTTGTGGTCAGTTCATACCACAACTCCTGCCTCTACTGCTCTTTCTTCCTCCCACTTTTCCCTTGATGGAGCAGGGGGATACATTCCTTCTCACACTGTTCTATTGGCCATCTTTCCATGGGTTGTGCTTTTGCAAGAACTGCTCCGCTGTGGGAGACCTCTGCAGCTTTTCCTCTCTACAAATTCCTTCCATGTAAAACTGGTATGAGTATTTTTGGTTTCACAGAAATTTCAAAATAATATAACAAAGCAATGAATAGCAAAACAATCATTTCAATTACACAGGCAGTAAAAATACATTCAGATATATGAAGAGTGTATTAACAATTGGCCTGTTTTTTCTCTGTTCTCTTATACTTCTTTTTTTTTCTACAATTCACCGCTAAATAACCTTCACTACCATCTTTATATATTACTCAATTTCAACAGAAATTTAAAACACTCTTTGTTTTTCATAATCATTCTGTTAAATGCGATTTTTAGTTTAAAATCAGGCTATCCTTTAGACATATTGACATTTAATTATTTTAGTGCCAACTGAATCACCTTGTTTGATGCTGGTTTAAAAGTGTATTGCTGCTTATAAAGCTGATTATTTATACTGTCTTAAAACTGATTATTTATAGTCTCTTATCAATGGTATATTAAGAAAAAAGTAATTTCCTATAATATAGCCAATTTATATCTACAAGTGTTTTGTGATAGATTAATTTGCAAAATTATACTTTGGTTCCTGTTCACTATTATAAAAATGAGCTCCATATCAACATTGGCAAAATATGAATTATTTGCTAAAATTTTCGGCAGAATTTTATTGTCTTCCAAAATATAGACCAGGAAAAAAAATTTCATGCTGACATTTTTCAGACGATTAAAAAATATGCTCCCTAAGCCAAAAGGAATTTTGAAGACAATACAACTGGAAAATCAAGAATTCAAAAAGCTATATTTTTCATACTTTCAGCTTTTATCTGTAAGTCCTTTTGAGGGAACTATTTTATCTACTGCAATCTGTAGAATTTGGAGCTGCTCCTCAGTTAAGTTCATAACAAATTTTGCATGTGACTCATCCTCTAAATTCTAAAAATGAATCTTCCTTTTTCCTGCAATTTTGCATAATTGGTCTCTGATAAGAGCAAAAGAATTATGAAACTATTTGATATGCGTTAAGGCAGCTGTTGAGACATATGTGGTTTCAAAAAGTTACTCATATTTCACTTTTTGAAAGTAGTGCATCTTTCTCATGACATGTTTTAAAAAGAAGGCTGAGCCTGGAAGCTCAGAACTTGCTGTATTTAAAATAACTTATGTAAAACTGGTACACTGTTACTGATACATTGTTTGTTGAAAAAGACAGAAATATTTGAATATATGACTTTGGATCAAACCATGTCTAAATAAGGTTGTACTGAATTATGTCTGATTCTCAAATATAAAGGTAAGGTGTGCTTATCATCAGAAAAGTTATTGTAAAAATGTAACTGCTATAAGAAAAGTAGATTTCCATCAGAATAGAAATAGAGACTTCCACCAAAATGGAGTGTAATGGATTCCACAGCAAATAAATTCCAGTAACAGTCCACAATAAAACCCATATTTTCTTAAATAGTTATAATATTACAGTGGGGGAAACACTTCATTTTGAAACTGCATTTTTGTAGTATAGCTTTTCCAATTTAATTTAATTGTTAAAAAAGAACAATGCCATCAAATGTTTTGTTCCCTTGGATCCATTACATGTATTTATTCACTGTTGTGTCATCAAACCAAAAAAAATCAATCTTCTGCACAGCTCTAGTTAATATAATGTGCCTGCCCTGACCTTCCAAGAAAGCTGTGCATAAACAGGAAATACAAATTCAATTTATTACCAAAATGATGAGATGAAAGAAGGCAATTCTATAAGATGTACCTAAATAATTTTCCCTTGACCTCTCCTCACACTTCATACAACAAAAAGAGATAAAAAGCAACTTGTTTGCTTCTTGCTGAACTGAATGTGGATACAAAAGCAATCACTAAAAGCATTTCAGTATTTATGTAGTATTTGAATGGAAACACATCTGATTTTTCAGCATTGTATACATTTGAACAGGTATATATTTAGCAGGTTTGTTTATGTTATAAGAGGCATGTTATCAAAGACTCCCAGAAATAATTGGATTTTTCTTGAAATTTTTGCCTTTCCTGCATAGATCTTACAACTTAGACGGACTATACAATATATCAGATAAAACATGATGACAGATAAACTGTGCTGTAAGATTTTGAGGGTTCCAGGGATTTGTGTTTAGAAGTTATTCAATGCCAGGCTTGCATAAAACCTTACATGATCACGTATGTCTCATATTCATCACTGCTCACTCTCTAGCCTCCTGATCAAATAATAGTGTTTTCAAATTCCTCTTTCTTTTCATGCACAGGATGAATAGCTCTCATTTAATAGAATTCAACTATATCCTTTGTTTCTTTTAGCTTTTTGTAGTGTCTCTAGTCATTTAATAGTGTCAATTGAAACTCAGAAGACAGATTTATTAATTTCGACAGGAACTTTTCTGTTTCAATCAGAAAAATATTACTAGAACTCTTCACAAGGATTATTCAATTGAACTTATGCTCAGAGTGGCCTGCTGACATAAGTATTATTTAGTCCATTTTATAGAAGCAGCAATGAGTTGTAGGGACATTTTGTAGCCGGAAAAATGTATCTTGAGGCCCAGACATTAGAACCCAATTTTCCAGTACAGATTGCATGTTATGTTCAAATTGCAGCTGCTGCACCATGGAGGTTTAAATGTATGTATATATATGTGGCTATAGAGTTCTCAGAAAATGAGAAAGACATGAAATGAAAAATCACTTTGTTGCATGATGTTAGCTTTCACTTTTATCACAGCAGAATCTACCAGAAGTCAGTTACAAAGAGCCCAGCTGCGATCTCTAGCTTACATTTTTCTCAACCCTCAACTCTCAATAGATTCCTAAAAAGTAAAAACTCCTCCCATTGCAATGGCATCCGAATCTTTGTAAGTTTTCATGCTTCTTAGACTCTTTCCAAACTTCTCCTGATTATGTTTAGAGGCAGAATGTAAGATAGCTCATTTTAGCCATTCATGCCTCTCTTTTGACCAGATTATTAATTATATTTATTAAGTAATTATCTTCTGTTATCTTCACCAATATCCTGAATATAAAGAAGCTGTTTTGCCAATAGTTTTTATAATAATCATGACTGACAAAGTTAGGATTCAGAAAGTTTTCTTCTGCTCTTGTAAGGAAAGCAAGCTCTAGTCATCATTGAACCATAGAGTCATAAAATGGTTTGGGTTGGAAGAGACTAAAGATCATCTAGTTCCAACCCCCTGCCAAAACTCTGTCCCTGCTAAAGTGACACCTTTTCACTCTATTCTTTCCAATTACAACGCAGCTGTCTTTTTTATCCACATTTTCTGACTTCTGCTTCTTTCTATGCTTTCTACTTACATATTTCCAGGCCCCCAACCAAGATGTTCATCCCATGTCCAGCACCAGCAGAACATCAACTCCTTTTCTCAAGAACTGCCTCTCCCACTTTTAACATTTTTCCCCACTTTCCATGTCCACAGGTTCTCCCTTTCAGTTTTTGTAGACTCAGTACTTCTCTTCCCTTTTGCTTAATAGCTCTGTTACTCCAGTTGTTGTCTCTTACCAATTCCTATTTCCAATTGCCCCAGTGTCTGTAAAGCAGTTGTCTGAGACATATGTGATTTTAAAAAGCTTCCAAATGATGGTAGGATTTTTCTTTCACTCATATTGAGACAAGGAAATATGATTTTTCCCTTTTTTCCTTCTTCCCCCTTCTGGTTAAAAATCTTGCTACAACTGTTCAAATTGATAAATACATATAACAGTGGTAAGTAAAAATCTGATGCTCTCTACTTTTCTATAACATTGTCTAGGTGGTGAAATTAACCTAGATTTGTATCTCTAGTATAAGAGATAAGTATCTCCTGTATGTAAATACACAGTTCTTTAATGTTCAGATAATTATTATTGTTTACACTCCTGTTTCTAAATCCATAGTTGTAATTTAGACTCTCTTTATTACTCATGGTACAGTCACATGTCATATACCAAAAATATTCAGAAGAGGAGACTGTGAGCATGCTTGGGTATAGATAGTTCCTTACTCTCCTGTAGCTAAAGGAATCTGAACAGTGTCTTCTCTCTCTACAACTCAGACATCTTCACCTCCAAAACACTTTATATGTGTTGCTGTTCCAAAGCATCTGGGAAGAAAATTTTATTTGAGCATAAAACTGGTTGCAACAAAGTCTAGAACAGCGTAATAAGAGGCCTGAATGCCTAGAATAGCATCAGTTTGAGACAAGAAAATAATATAAATATAAATATAAATATAAATATAAATATAAATATAAATATAAATATAAATATAAATATAAATATAAATATAAATATAAATATAAATATAAATAATATATAAATATTGCTTTTTAGCAAAGTCTAAAATAGACTTCTGTTGAGCTTATTTGCAGTATAAAACAATCACAAATGTATTTCTGTCATCACCTGTTACAAAAAGCACAAGCTCCTCAAGGAATCTTAGCCTATGTCTTTTAGAGGATTCACCTTTTAAATATGTCATAGAAATAGAAATGAGAAGAATTTCTGCAAATTAATAAGAATCAAGAGATCTCTTCAACAATGGTGATAGCAAACTCTTGATGCTGTCCTTGGGAGCAAAATAATTGCCTTCACTTCAAGCTGAAGAAGTAATGGTCAGAGAAAGTTCAAATCCCTTCTGACTATACCTGATTGTTTTAAAAAAAGACAGTGACAGACTTGGCAAAATGTTTGTTGAAACCCTAGAAAGGAAGAGGGTTTCTTTAACTTAAGTACTTAGTGAAAAGTCCGAATAATAAAATTGTAAATATTATGAGCAGCTACTGTTTAGAGCAATAGAAGCATGGTCTGAGCTGAGAAAATATCAGTTTAGAAAAACAACAGCCCATGTTTTAAGATTAAAACGTATGCAAATCAAATAGAAATTGACATCATTATTATGTAAAATATAACTAGAGTTTTAAAATAAGCTGAAAGCTACTAATGGAGAACTACACTGCTCATATTTTTTTAATAGGAGTAACCCTGTTAACAACTATTTGGATATGTCCATAGTATCCTTAGAATCAAATGAATCCACAGGTGCTATTAAATCTTTTAAGAAACGCAAGATGTCTGAGTTTGATTCAGCCTGGGGTGCCAGTTTTGATGAACACTCCGTGGAAAGATACATTGAGGAAATATATGCCCTAAACCCAGTGATTGTACAAGCCTTCTGAAAAAACTGCTGACAAACTAATTCCAGTGCTCCTGCAAGATCTTCTGAAGCCTGACTTAAACAAGTCATATCTCCAAACAGACTCTGTGCTAGACTGTGACAGCCATACCTGTGTTGCAGAATCTCAAGATAAGTATTCTTACCACATGCACTAGCGTAAGTTTGTTTATCTGCTTTAACCTTATCTCAAATTTACAATTATGAGTAAATTCACTGAAAAATTAATTTCAATTATTTATTCGATGTTCTATTTCCCTATCATTGCCATGTGCACTGAGCACAGTCTTTAAAGAGAGCTGTATATTACTAATCATTTAGAAGTGTCCATAGCAAAATCTGATTTAGGCATGGTTAGATTACCATAATCGTCAAAGCTATCAGAGAACTATCAGATAGAAACTTAACTTTGAGTCAAGAAGATGAAATTTCCAGTGTCAAAAGAAGATGAAATCTGATGGGACATTATGTAGCAAAAATAAATTTTGAAAAAATTTCTAGAAAATAAAGTAACAACACAATTGACTTAATTGGAATAAAAAATGGTAATTAATTGATTGTACCAGTATAAATCAATATCATCAGTGTGTTGATAGCAGTGGTGATTTGCTGCAGTTATTTCAGACTTCTGGGTCATACATATGTTTGCATCTGTAATGGGAGTGGACAGTATTTATTGCAGTATGAATCTAAATATCAAACTTAAATGCATCACTCTTCTGAATACTTTTAAATTTATTTTTTTAGATTAAAAAATAAACTCTTTCTCCATTTTTTTTCTAGCAGTTTTATATACAATTCAGTGATAAAAATTTGTTTAGTTTAAATATTTTATAGAAAATAAGCAGCCTGTTTCCAGAATAGCAATAATTAAAAGAAGCAATAAGCAAAGAGAAGTAAATACAAATATCTCCTGGGCTGATGCAGACAACAAATTCTCTGTAAGTCCCCAGCCAAGTTAGACACAGCTAGCAATGAATGAGAAAGTGAAAACAATCTTGACCTGGTAGATAAAGAGAGGCAAGCGTCTCTTTCAAGTGAAAGGTTCTTCATCAGGCCAATGTCAGCTGGAACTGGAGGAGAATCCATCAACTCTGAACCTCAAGATCGAGATTGAGAAAAGCAGTTTTTGTTTGTTCAATTATACTCCCCACTGGACTCCTTCAGGATTTCTTTTGTACTGCTGGAAATGTTGAAGGCTATATTAACCTTCACAGTATAAGGCTTTGTCTAAAAAGTAGGATGGTCAAAGGACCCATTTGATTACCTGTTTTTAGAAATAAAGGTTTAGAGAAATCATTCAGGGAGACCTGTGCTTGCATTTGGTGGCTGACATAGTCTGAATAACAATGACTGCTTACAGAGAGAGGTGCACTGGGGTCTGCATTTCCTGGAAATTATTAGAGGTTTTGTCATGTCTAGCAGTTTGCTACTCAGAAGTCCCTTAGACTCAGGTTGCCTTCTAAAGCCCATAGATGAACCACTGAAATTATCATAGACCCTCTGCAGATGTTTATCTAGCACAGAACTAAGTTGGGGAAAAACTTACCTGTAAGCTCTGAACAACTCAAAATTATACTAGTAGGTTAAGTACAGGGAAACAGACTTTTAACCTAACCAGTTTCCCTGCTCAACTTTCTGCACTCTGAAATTTCATCCTAGGCTGGAAACTGGTGCAAATAGTAGTTAGAAAGTCTATTATTCAGTCAGTTAAATATATATAAAGCTGAATTGTACACAGGATTACTACTAATGAGAAGGCAGAGAGGCAGAATGAGTGTGAAAGAAGGTCTCAAAAAATAACATTTTACACTGAAAATTTTGTACATGATGCAATTTATCCCAGAGGAGAATATATTGTATTTTCTAATATCTCAAGCAAAAATCTAATATTTTTTAAATGTGACTGAGCTTTGTATTTTCTATCCTGGTATTAAGCCAAAGATTATGAAATGGTTATGAAGACATAACTCTTTATTTTAAAAAGAGTTAAGTAATCCATTATTACATAGCACAACTAGAAATGGATCCCAGCTGGAAATGGATCCTACAAAAAGCATCACCTACAGTAGGTGACAAAGGAGTGTATCCGAATTGGTTTTGTCTCCAGAGAGGGGAAACTCCAAGACCTCCCTGTTCCAGTGCTCTGCCATCCTCAAAGCAAAGAAGTTCTTCCTCTTGTTGAGGTGAAAATTCTTGTATTTTAATTTATGGCCACTGTTCTTTGTCCTGTCGATGGGCACCACTCAAAAGAATTTGTCACCATCCTCTTGGCATCCCCTTTGAGATATTTATATTCATTAATGAGATCCCCTTTCAGTCTTCTATTCTCTAGGCTAAAGAGGCCCAGCTCCCACAGGTCTACTCCTAACAGAGTTGCTCCAGACTCCTGAAATACTTTGCTGGACCTTTGGCACTAATCCCTTGTGTTCTTTGCCTTGAGGAGCTCAGAACTGGAAACAAACTAAAGACAATAAAGTTCAAGAACCAGCAAGAGCCAAAAAACCTGTGTTTACAAAATTCATTAAAGCTTTTCTTACATCTAGTAGAAAAAATATAATAAATTCTTCACTTTCATTACTCATACTATTTCCCTTATTAAAAAATTCTGGCATATTGCTATTTTAAAATAGAATTTTTTTAATAATTCCTTTATTAGTTAAGTTTCACTTTTGAGATTTGTGGGCTCAAAGGAACTGTCATGAAGCTTCTTATATTTGGCAGTCAAAATTTGCTTAATGAGTTTTGCTTTATCTATATGTGAGAGAAAGTTGTCATCATGTTCTCATTAGGTACATTTATACATTGTAGAGAAAATTCAGAGGATAATAAAAATAGTGTAAATGTTTCTTTTCAAGGAAAGCTTGCTTAGCAATGCCCATAAATAAAGAATCTACAACTTAATCCTGGATAACCAGCATTTGCAGTTTATTTGGAACTGGTGCTCTCAAATATTGCTTGTGTAACATTAAAGGGAAAATCATATTTTCCTTTTATTTCCTTTTCTCTGTTTTTATATAACTCCACAGTTTTAACCATTTCAACAATAAAATTTGCAATATCAGATGCAAAGAAGTTGTACACATAGTGTACACAATTTTGTGTACACAAATTGTCCACTATGTGTAACAGCCTATATAAGAAAAAAGGCTGTGTGGATATGCAGTGAGGGAACTGTACTGATTTTTGAATAGGACCTGTACTACAGATTTTGATGGTGCAAAGTCTGAGTAATGAGACTGAGATATGCTGAAGCAAGGTATTACCAGTAGGTAACTTTCTTTGTCATCATGCAATATGATGGATTGTAAGAGGTGTGATCCACTTTAGGAGGAAAAGGGCAAGTGTCCACCTGGGACAGGACAACCTTGGATGTACATACATACAGGGGAATGAGAGATGGAGAGCAGCACTGTGGAAAAGGATCTGGTGGTCCTGGTCAGTGGCCAGCTGAATGGGAGTCCATGGAGTGCCTTGGTAGCCAAAAGTACCAACCCTGTCCTGGATGCAGGAGGCACAGCATTGGCAGCTGGGCAAGGGAGGGGATTGTCCTGCTCTGCTCTGCACTGGGGGGGTCTTGTCCTGAATATTGTGTGCAGCTTTGGGCACCACAATGTAAGAATGATCCAAGGACTTTAGAGAGTGTCCAAAGGAGGGGAGCAAGGATGGTGAAGGGCTTTGAGGAGGTCGTGTGAGGAGCAGCTGAGGGCACTTGGTCTGTTCAGCCTGGAGAAGGGGAGACTGAAGAGAGACCTCCTTGTAACTGCAATTTCCTCCTGAGGAGAAGAGGAGGGGCAGGCACTGATATCTTCTGTCTGTTCACCAGCGACAGGACCCGAGGGAATGGCCTGAGGCTGTGTCAGGGGAGGTTTAGGCTGGATATTAGGAAAAGGTTCTTCACACAGAGGGGAGTTGAATGCTGCAACAGACTCCCCAGGACAGTGGTGATGGCACCAAGCTTGCAAGAGTTCAGTGAGTTTTGGACAACGTTGTCAGGCACGTGGTGTGTTTTTTGGGGAGTCCTGTGCAGGGCCAAAAGTTGGACTCAGGTGATCCTTCTGACTCAGGGTATTCTGTGATTCTACTCAAAGTGACATTGGTACCAGGAAAGAATGGTACAGTTTTATATTTTTCATAGTATTAAATATCTGTAAAAATGTACATATATAAGAAATCCAGTTCATGCCATAAAACATTTAATATGTTTTATATTTGTATTTCATTCAGCATGGACAGGCAGGCAGACAGGCTGACACTGTATATCCCTTCTTGTTTTTGTATCATGACACAATCCTGCACCTGAATACTTAAATGAACCAATTCAAAAGTATAAGTAAAGATTTTATTCTTCTGATTATACACTGTATTTTCTTCCTCTTTTAATCAATGCCCATTTCATTTGTTCTTTCATACTTTTCAATAGCATATTCAAATACTCAATTATCAACTTCATGTGGAAACATGATTACCAATCAGCTCCCAGAGGTTATTCTTGGTGTCAATTCAGCATTTAAACAGTCTCCTGTGTGTCCTGAAAAATATTTTTATATAATTTTTTTTTGCTTTTGAAAGGGACTAACTTTATAATCTCTTTAAAGTTTGCCTTTTGGGGGACTTTGTGATGTAAGTGGTTTTATCAAGGAATATCTATGTCTCACAGAATGCAGAAATGCTGTCTGTTATAGAAGAAGACACAAGGAGAGAAAAAGTTCTAGACACATCCCAATGATAACAATCTGCTATGTTAATGCAGATATGTATAAAGATAGATATTTGTCAGCTTCTTGTAGACTGATCTGTGTTATCTTGCCTGGATCCAGAGCCTTTGGTCCTCCTTTGCAAACTGCCTTTGTCACATGAATCAATCATTGTTGCACACACTTTCTCTGAAAGAAAATTTCACACATTATTCCAAGTGCAAATAATATGACAAATATTATCGACAAATGTTACAAGAAAATATTTTCACAGATTTAAAAATAGTAGAGGTGCTGCAAAGGACAATTAAGAAAAAAAAAAGTAAACATTAACAGGAAAAATAAGATTAATCTTTTTGCAAGAAAATAAAGCATTCATAATGGCTTTCACAAACATAGTCCCTCTTACAAGGACCAAGTTCTATCCTAAGCTGCATTTACAAAGGCATTAGAGACCTGCACAGGTATAATCCATACTATTTAAAGGTTTTTTTTTTCTCTTTTTCATTTTTTCAAATGAGGACTTTAAAAACAGTGGTAGTTCTGAAAAAGAAGAACAGCTCAAAATAAGCATATTCATAAGGAAGGATAAAAGGATATAATTAGTCGTCTTCCTTAATGCAATTGTCACTTTTTAGGAAAAGCAACACACAGGACATAACCTGCCTTTTTTATTAGAGACAAACTCCCTGTTAAAAATAATCAGAGTTTCATTAAATAATAGTTTCCATCTGTGGAGAGCGATTAGTATTTCTGTGAGAAAAAAAAATCAACATGTATTTCAATCATGTCGACTACTCACATACAACCATTTCTAGATAGAAAGGTATATTGAAAAAGACAGTTTCACTGTAGTCATATCCTGGTTTCTTTGTCTTTTTCCTAGGCACTGAAATGTAAATAAAAACTTCTCATTTCACTTAGAACTGCTGCCTCCTCTTCGCCTTTATTTCTTCCTTTCAATTTTCATTTTTGACAGGAATGCACTAAGAGAAGCACTTAAACTAATTGCAATTTTTGCTTTTGCTTCACCCTCCCTTTTCACTTCACCACTTTGTGCCTTCACATAAAGGAAAGGTGACCAACTTCCTCTGAAGGTGATGCTAATGCAGTTCAATAAACAGCAGAGAGAACAGGGTGACCTGAAATGGTGCAAGCCATATCAGAAAGGCATTTCATTTTTTTCTATTATGAAAATGAGATTCTCCCTTAAGTGTGGTTATTGAGGTGCAGAAACATAATGTAAAGTAACATAGACTTAAGCAAGATGACCTCATTCATCATCCTGGGGTCAGCTAAAGATGTTGGAAGCATTCTGAGCACTGCTTAAAGGAAAAAAAAATCAGGGAAAAAATTTCTTATTCTCTTTGGGATTGACCCTTTAAACTACAGCATGGTGCTGAAGGAAGAGCAGAGCCTTTACATTAGCCTTCAGCACTAGGCATTTGCCCAGCACCAGTGCAGAGAGCCAGTTGTAGCTTGAAGAAATGTTTAAACAAGTTCAGCAGTATGGAGTGAGACTCTACACATTCTCTGATCTCATGATTGGTAAGGAGGAGGAAAAGTGGGCATCACAGCAGACAGAATAGATGCTTCACTGGACTTAAGATAAGAGTCATAAATTTTGACTGGAGCACAGGTGCTTGGCTGCAATGCACCTTATGCAAACAATGCACCTTATGCAAACCATGCAAATAGCCAGTATTTTTAGGGGTTGAGTTACTCCTCCAGCTAGCCAAAATTATTCAAATGTGCTTAAGAGCTGTGTTTACAAGGAATTGATGAGGGGGGCAGACAAGACACCAGCCGCTAACACAGAAATGTGCCTGGGGGTGCAGAGCAAACAGTGCCTCTCACAACTGCTCCATGCCTCTGACCATATGGTGTTCATCTGCTCATCTCCCCAGCCATTCATTTGGACTAGGATGTTGAACTGTGCCAAATAAGCTTCCCAGGGAGTTTTCTCACAAAGGTACAAGGGAGGAGGGTTGTGTTATCTGAGCTGAACCAATCCAACCTCTCCCCTCCAGGCCTTTATGAATAAAAGCAAGATGGAAAACCTGCAAATACCCTGCATCTGTCACCATCTCCACTGGCCCAATCCCAAACCCAGACAGTTGTCTTCTAAAGTCCCTGTAATTTTCTTCTCAAAGCTATTGTTTAATTGGCCAGGCCCTGAGGGCCTATTTCTGTCAAGAAATTTCAAATCATACAAACTTCCCAGTCTTCTCTATTCCTGGAAAACCTGTTGATCTAGGACAGTCACTTCATGTCTCCTCTTCATTTTATCAAACTAGACAGAGTTCTGTAGTTTTGAGTTTGTACTCAGACAAAGATATCATTTCTAACAATAGTTCATTGTCAATTCTTTCTGGAAAGTTTCCAGATGTTGCTTTAATTCATTTTGTGGAGTCTCCTGGCTCAGTTTTAAGTCTTGTTTTAATTCCTTTTGGTCCTATATCAATTCCTCTTGGCTATTTTTATATCTATGAGCATCTCCATTATTTATTGCATATTGATTCGACAGCCATATGAACACACAATATGCTTTTCTGCTAACACCAGTTTCAGTGCTTCCTGTCCCAAGAAACTAAGTATTTTTGATCTAATGGATTGTCTTTCTTAGCTGGGAAAATTGATTCTGTTAGTGTCTTTGATGAAGTTAATATCAAACTAAGAGTGAAAAGAGTTTTGCTACCTAAACAATAAAGACAGAAAAATCAAGTATTCCCTCAATCTAAAGACAATTTTCTTTTTTCTCTTAGTCCAGTATCCAAAGGAAACTCCTTATTTTTTCTTTTTTCCTCCCTCCTAAGCTCCAGATCTGCACTAACAGGGACAGCCTGGGAAAAGAGGGATGCTGGCCCCTGGGCAGCCTGCTGATTCCCCCCCAGCTGATGGGGGAGTCTTTCTTCAGACACTGGCTGCTGTTCCAGAATCCAGTAAAATGGATTTCAAATGCTGCCACCTGTATTTAGATAAAGACATGTTCTTTTGTTTCATTACCTGGACTCTAATTTTAGGTAGGACCTAGGGCAATGCAACTGTTTTGTTTTGGGCCTTTGTACACCACTACCTTACCTTTTTAACATAATTTTATTGTCTGAGGAGGAAAAATACATCTGAAGAAGTAATACATTGGCTTTTTCCTCACAGCTTGCCTTCATACATATCTTACTCTGAAAAGTTTATTGCTGTTTTAATTGTCAATATACTTACTACTTGAATGGAAATTTACTAGCAGCAAAGTACAGCATCCTGGTTTGTCTTTTATCACATTCAGCTGAAGATATTAGTGAAGAAAATGAATTCCTAATCATCTTGGAGATAAATTATACAGAAATTCTGATTTTCTTGTTAAAGTGTATGCAACTTCAATACTCTTAATATCATACTTTATTCAGAAGAGTCTGTTTGTAGTAATATGAATCAGGAGACTAATAAATCTGACAGTCTCATATATAAAAAATTTCTTCATATCAACAAAAGAAAGAAACAAAATAAAAAGGGAAAAGAAAAAAATAATTGGCATAATGATAATCACAAAACATGTTCAGATTTCCACTCAGTTGCAGCTTTGCAAGGAATAATACAGAATCAGCTTTAAAACTCCCAGCTTCAGATGGTGGGGGCTGTGTTTCTCTTTCAAGCACAAGTGGCACTTAAAACACCTGGAACAGTATAACCTTTGATTCTATTTACAAACTTTTGTCACCCTGACTTCACTGCCTTTCACTGACTTGCAGCTTATAAAGGAAACACATTAAAAATATAAGTAAGCTCATGATTATTTTCTATTACCTTATACTCTAGTGGCAGATGAACTCCCACAATCAAGGACAGAGTTCTCTAGGATAAAAATATTTAAGGCATGTAAGAAAACCACCTCTTTTTGAAATTTTGAATAGAAGCATCTTACATAGCTTTTGTTGAACATTCTTTACAAGAAAGAAAATTATTTTTGATCCAAGAAGTTCTGTATTAATCCCATGTCATTTGACTTTAGGGTCTTATTAACAAAGAAAGTTTCTTTTTATTATTTTCAAGGGTACAAAAAGGTTAAGAGAAGTACCATCTCTCCAGACTATCACTGCTGCACTCCTTTCAATAACAAAGCCTTCACATCTCGTTTCTCTCCTTTTTTCCACCATATACTTTATATCTTGCACCATCTACCAGTAGACAAACTTGATGAAGGAACCCAAACATGAAAAACTGGGACTTCTAGATTTGTCCTGTGCCTTTTGTGCTTCCTTTTCTCCTACAGTGTCCCTGTGCAGTCCCATGTCTTGCCACCACCTGGCTCTACTGTCCATTGCTCTCGTGTGGGTCTGTCATCAACAGCTTTTTGTCAAAGCTACATAAACTTTTACAATCCTTTTATTTCTTATATCTAAACACAGAATGTCATCTTGTTCAGCCTATTCTAATTACACTTGGTTTCACCTATGAGTTAAAAGACATATTCTGCTCCAGATCTAAATGCTGTCATAAGAAATTAATCTGAATTAAAATTATCTTGTAACATTGTAGTATTTCAAATTTTAGTAACTTGGCATCTATCTTATATTCCTTAAATTAAATGGTTGGATCACTTGTTGAACATACTTTTTACATCTTCACACTTGAATAGGAATTTATGTATATAACTCTATAATTCTTGTGCCATAGAGTAGACTTTTAACAGCAATATTTATTATTTGTATTATGTTAGTGTCTGCAAGTAAAATTTGGCTGAAAGCCCCATGGCATTAATCAATGTAAAGATAGTTACATCTTGAGAAGTACCTAAACATCACTCCACAAAAGCATTAATAATTTGTAAGGCCAACAATCAAACCCTTTTTTATATCTTCTGCCTATATCCATGTATTCTACGGTATAGACAGGAAAATTAGGGGAAGAAGTAATTTTATTTCAGTTTTCATCCATATGCTTGCAGAATCTAGGCCTCAAAATGCAGGTGTTGGCAAAACACGGAGTCTCCAGGGCACTGGCAACCTAATTAAGTCTGAGAAAATAATTCTAATCCTAAAATAGTGCATTCATCTTTGGTAAGTTTTATTGAAAGCTACACTTGTGAGGATGTTTAATTATTTTTGTTTTATTTTCCATACTGCATATAACCATTTGGGTGTTTTCTGAAAGAAGCTAATTTTGAAATGAACATGGCTTTCTTTGTTTTTCCCTGGAAGATTTTACATATCCTGTTTCTCTCTTCATAATGAAGACTTCATGCCATGTATATAAGAATATATCTGTGAAGCTGCCATCAGACAAAAAGAAAGCTCAATTTCTACTCCTTTTTCTTGAGCATGGTTCCAGAAATTGTCCTTTTTCTGACCTATATATGCTTATCTGTTATCATGCTTTCTTAAATTTAAAGCCTGCATTTTTTGCCTTTTTTTCCCCCGATTTTACAGCGTGATCTTGCATCACTAGGTGTGAAGTGATTTGGTGATTTGGTGAGATTAAAAACATAAAACAAGACCCAAGTGCATAAAGTTAATAGTTATTTCTTAAATTTGTGGATTTGGCTTATCACTTGAGAAGCATAACAGAGCCTTCACTTTTTTTTTATCTCTCTGAAAAATTATGCTGAACATCAGTAATCTTTATAATATGTTCTTTTCTGCAGGTGACTCTAAATACCTCCATTTTAAGCTATCTTAAATGATTCAGTTTTATTATTTTTGGAAAATAATTTTTGTTTGATTCAAAAATACAGAGAGGAGACTGATGTCAGATAATCTTCATGTAAAGAACTTTAAAAAAATTCTTATATGACTGGTCTTTATGTGCAATGCATTCACAAGAAAATTATGTTTGTCCATCAGCCCCCATCCCCTTACAGTGCCAACCTCCATGGTCAACCTTACAGAATTGTCATCCACCCTCTCTGAGTATGATGTACAGTGAGGAAAAGTTCAATAAACCTTCAGTTGGGAAGGGGAGTGTAAAGAAGTTGGGGGACAAACAGAAGTATCAGAAGGTAGAATAAATATTGCTACATGTCACCAACCTAACAAGTGAATCTACAGCAAGAAATTTATGACAACAACTCTGGAAGAAAGAATTTGTTGCCCCAGCTGGAAATAAATCATTCAACAATATGAAGAAATCAGAAAAATAAGAATCAGGAGGCTGGAGTCAGCAGAACCCAATTTATATCTAGTGGGCATCCTGAAAAGCAGGGGTCCCAAAACCTACTGACAGCAAGAGACAATGACTACTGTGGCTGCTGCTGACAAGATCTTTACCACAATTGCTTTCCATGTATTTTTCCATACCAGCAAATGAAAAGTTAGTTTGAAAACTCATGTGGTGAAAGTGTATGTATAGCTATTAAAATGGTGACAGCATCAATATTTTACATTTATTCTTGCTTCAGGGGAATTGAAGGGAGACACAGGAACAGAACCACAGCACTCAGGGACAGGTTATCTCCAATCCTTTCACAAAGAGGGCTGTGCTCAGTGGGTAACTGCAACTCTATCCTGCAGTTTCTAGTCTGAAATTAGACCACTGAAATTCAGACCTCAGTTTCTCAAGAAACAAAGTCCCTGCCACTCCACAGCAGCTCAGAGAGGGGACCCTTGCTCCAGGACCACTGCTCCAGATCAGGTCCCATGTGGTGGCCTGGCCCCAATGCCTCCATTCTGAGCCCATTTTTACGTTTTGTTGGAGACTCACTCGTGTTCTCTGCTTTTCCTGGTCTAACAAAAAGTGATATTTATTTTTTTATACTTTTGTTATACTCATTTATACTTTTGTTATAAAAAGTTGAACATTGCTAGGAGTAATATAACAAAATTAATCTACTTTTTGTTTGGTTTAGGTCTTTATAAACCCATTCAGTTAAATGTGTGCATATGTAGTCAATACCTCATACATTTGGGCTGTGTTTTCAGGTAGGATTTGACCCATGGCAATCTTGTATATACAGGGAGCTTCCTTCAGAGATTTTTAGGTTATTTTACTTGTATTATTTTATTTATTTTAATGCCAATATAGGAATGAAGAAAATAAGGGGATTACCCTTCAAAATTTTTATATGCAATTAATTTATTTGGTTTGGACTTCCTGTGTGTGTGTGTGTGCATGCATGCGTGGGTGCATTTTACTTGTTCCAGTTACACAATACGTGTATCTTTATTATGGGCTCCAATTTCAATGTAAAATTTCAGCAATGATTTTTTCACTTCCTAGGTGTGTACTCCTTTCTATTAAAGTGGTTCTGTAATTCCTAATAAGTGTAAGCAAGCTGTTTAAAAGCTTTAGTAAAGTGGCATCTGAATGATTCTAAGTAAATTTAAACAAACTCAACCACGTAATTTGATAATACAAATACACAAAATGCATATATTTATATTTTACACAATAAATAATCCCAATGTGTATCACTAATCTTCCTGTTAGTTAATGATAGAAGTAACAAATAGATTTCCCTCTTCATGAGGCTATTAATTGTTTCAGTGGAACTGCTCTCATGAGAAAGGAGAGGTAGCTGAAGACTCCACAGTGATATGTACGTAACCATGTTACAGCTCTAGATCAGATTCCTCATATCAATTTAAGCTTCACTGAAACATAGGAAGTATGTCAATTTATATTTTCTGTTGAGTTTTTCTTCTGCTCATATTGTGAGATTATCCTTAAGTCACTTGTATTTGACTTTTCATGTGAGCTTATATTAGGTCAAGTTCAGAATAAACTCTGTGAAATTCTCCCTGAAGGTGCAGAACTATTGCCTGTAGCAGCTGACAAACAGATATTTTAAAAAGACACATTTTATCTGGGCTAATAGTAAGAACAGGTATATAAATTATTCTGATTTGATTTCAAATCCATACAAGTTTCTTAGGTTCAAAGAGTTAAGAGAAGCACAGAAGTTATCAGGCTCATATCCACTTAAGAAATCATGAGGAAAAGCACAAAAAAGTAGAGCAAGGAAAAACAGAGATTATATAAAACATATAATTAAATTGACAAGAAAGTAGTGAGGGAGAGATCAAAACCAAAATTGTTTTCTGCATTTGAAATTTGTTTTGATTTTTTTAAATGGTGTTCTTTTTCGGAATCACATGAGAACAAAATGTTATTCATGTTGATACGTCTTTGTGCTGCTGTGATGTTACAGACATTCTGAATAGACTTTTGAAGGTTTTATTGATGAAAATGGTTTTCTGCAACATGGTGGTAGATATTAGTGATAGCAGCTGATTTCTTCTTGGGCCAGAGGTACTGTGAGGGAGAAAGGAAAGTTGTCATTTATCATGCTCATTAATTTTCCATATTCTTGTTAAAACTCTGTGTTGGGATGCAAAAATCCAAGACTAATTTAAAAATATTGATGAATAGGCTCATATGTTTTTCTAATTCCAGGGAAATGGGTGTTCACATTCATTCTACTAGCAACTATGATTTAAAAGGTTGAATAAAATGTAAAATAAATATTCTTTATGTTATGACTAGTGTTTGCATTTCATGCTGCTCAGACAAGTGCTTCAAACTGTGTTCTCAGATGCTACTTAGCTACTATTCCAGTCCTGCATTTTCAGCATTGCATTTTTCTGCTTGGATTTACTCCCCCAAGTTTCCAAGTCTGTCATTACTCTTGTTTCTGAAAATCAAGCAGTTTACATTCTTGCATGTCTCAGGCCCCTCACCATGAGAAGAGAAGAGAAGAGAAGAGAAGAGAAGAGAAGAGAAGAGAAGAGAAGAGAAGAGAAGAGAAGAGAAGAGAAGAGAAGAGAAGAGAAGAGAAGAGAAGAGAAGAGAAGAGAAGAGAAGAGAAGAGAAGAGAAGAGAAGAGAAGAGAAGAGAAGAGAAGAGAAGAGAAGAGAAGAGAAGAGAAGAAAGGAGAAAAGACAAGACCTCATGAGATGAAAACATTCAATCTGCCATTTTCCCAGTATCTACTAATGTTTTCCCACTTTTTGTCCATATTGCAAGGTGTAAACCAATACAATGGATAAGAAAAAAAAGAATCTAAATTAAATATTGCTATAACACAAATTCAGGAACCTGAAAGAACAGCAAAATATTGATCTCAGAACAACCATTTTAGCTTCAGCAATGTAAACATCTCTTTCTTTTGATTAAAAAAAAAAGCTAAATTCTTTAGTAAAATAAGTTGGAGCATGCTGCACTGGGTAGCCTAGGTACTTCAATGAGGCTGATAAGTTGTGACAAGGGAATTAAGGTTTCTCTGAATACTTAAGAGTTCAAATGCTTTATTGACACATACGATGTCTTTACAAAAGAAGATATTTAAAAATGCATTTAACTATAGTACATAGTAATGGGACATGTATAAAATTAGGTGAACCTCAAATATATTTTTATATTAAATTAAGGAATAAAGTTTTAGAAGAAGAGAGATCATTAAAAAGTACTTTCTTCAGCCATATAAAATCTTACGAGATTGCAAAATATCATTTAATTTTCAAGATTAAAGACAGTCTTGTTATTTTCAGTGACAAGGTATAGCACTGAGATTTCAGTAAATTATTTTCAAGCTGCTTCTAGTGTTAACTATCAGATTCTATAAAAACGTCATGCACGTTGTCTTGCGGGTTTCACAAAGAAGCAAATGCAACACATGCAGGAATAAAAGAGAAGGCTTTCTATTAGACTTACTACACTTCATTACTGTGTGAGATTTTGTACTGAAACAGACACATACCAGATTTCTCCAATTCACCATACATGTGTTATGCTAAACAATCATAATGCTATGCTCTCTAAAATCCTTATTTTTGCTTTCCACAGCAGGACAGAATTTTCAAGATAAATAGGTATCACACACCTGGATCCTGCATTTATCTTTGATAATTCAGTTATATCATTTGATAGTTATGAGATAAATATTGATGACACGATATTATCACAATTACAAATATGGACAAAATGACATCACTGAAACATTTTTGGGGGAATGAGAGCATCACATACTGATTTAAAAATAAGGGTTTATTGTTTAGTTTTCTCATAAGAGAAACCACCCATATTTCTACCAACATGACAGTAAATCTAGATGTTGAAGCAGCCACAGAAATCGGGAGAGAATTCAGTTCAGGGAGGGTTAGTGTGCAAAAAGTTTCAAAGAGAAAAATGTGGCAGCAGTAGAGATAGGCTTTTCTTTTAGTCTTGAAGATAAATCAGGAAACCAGTAGAGTTCCTAAAAAGCTAAAATAAATGCTTGAGTTCCATTTGTTACAATTATCTTTGTATCAAAGAAAATCTTGGAAGCTGTCACTCAAGCCTTGTTTTCCTACTACTCCTGCTACTTTCTGATGGACAAATGCTAATGCATACCTAGAAAATTACTATATTTTTTATTAATTGTGATTAGTTGCTCAGAAGAGGTTTAATTTCAGTGGGTAGTTTTTTGCTTGTTTTTAATGTATGTGTAGATAATGGAACTCACGCAGCCGAAGAACATTTTATAAAGGTGGTAACGAATTTTGAGTAACACTGAGACTGAGAGACAGTGGAAATACCAGAGTGACAAGAAATAATTGAATCTCTTCAGAGATGTTAAGCCATGTGCAGAGCACATCTAAAGCACCCATAAAAACCTGTACACATAACACTGTTCCGTAAAAAAAAAAAAAAAAAAAAGGAAAAAAGGAATACTAACCCTCTTATGTTGTAAGACATAAGATTAAACTTTATTCTCTCAGTAAAAAAAGCTTATGTGTAAAACAAATAAATAAATAAATAAATAAATAAATAAATATACTGAATGAAAATGAAGTCTCTACTACAAAGCAGGCTCATGGTTTTGGCTGAACAGTAGCAGGAAGGAATTTAATGTGGAATTTCATCACAAAACCTTCCATAAATAGTCTCTTCCAAGCTCTGTATGTTTAACCGAGTCAGAGGGGTAGAGAATGGATGATTAAATAAATCCATGGAAGAACAGTAGTTATGAATGAGCAATAGTAATGCTTGCTCAATGTTAAAGGCAAATTTAACAAACCAAGACTCTTGAAAATTAAACTATGTAGAAGAACTCTAGCAACAGCTGGCCCATATCCACAGCTGGTGTTAGTTAATGTGCCTATTCTAATTTACACAAGCTGAAACTGACTGACATTAAATTCACTTATGAGTTGGCTCTAAGGTTGGCCTAAACTCTTGATTTCTATATGTTCAATCCAAGGGTTTGACTGGATACTGTGAAACTACCATTTCAGCCAGGAAAGTTCCTATTCAGTTCCTGTACTTGGGACCTCAGAGGCTGTTTGGAAATATTCTCTCTATTCTAAAATGCAGAAATCTCAGAAGATTCATGTTTTTTTGGACAAGGACTATATGTATCATTTATGGCTACCTTTTTAATATTTTTACTTTTATGCCCAATACTCCAGACTGCCACTGGTAAGTTTTCTCTAGTATCTTACAGATGCTGTCATTGTCTGCCTTAAAATAATTTTAAATCTAATCTTCAAAGTGTGTTGTTTTTGCAGAAGGCAGAAAATTGATATTAAGCTTGTCCATCCTTTAAAAACTCATTATTCTGATAGTTTTTATCACAAATTAGAAATCTCATTCTGAAGTCTACTAATAAAGATTTTTTTAAAAATGTATTTACATTTTTTATCAGCTTTATTCATTATTTTTTCCACAGATCTCTGATGTTGTAGGCAGATTCGTGAACTGATCCATTCAAAGTCAATTGCACATCTAAAGAATAAAACAACATACAATAAGAGTGAGAATGCAAAGAAATATTGAAGTGTGCATATATTTTCCACAGATAATATATTTGTCATATATATACTTATAAACTATGATTTACCTGAGCACTTTTAGTTATTTGGTTTATTATTTACAGGAGAGACAAGCTAGATTAAGGGATGTATTTGAAGTATCTTGTCAGTGAAAGCTTCAAACTCGTGGGTAAGAATGAAAAACTTGTTATTGTCTGTTGAGTTATCACTAATGAAACACAAGAGTTTCAGCACACAATATAGACTCAGAGTCAGAGAAGCAGATTTCTGAAATATTAAAACTTTTTATTGTCTATGTATGAAGAAAGTGATTTATTAAACAAGCTGCTGAAGAACAAAAGGGGAAAAAAAAGCCCATTCTCTTGAAATACATTTTCCCTATCCTCCCTAAGAACATATTTATAACCTGTACAATAAATAGAAAAGGTAAGCAAAGAATAACATTAGAATGTGCACTTATAAAAAAAAGAAAAGAAGTGCAAAAAAATTTGGCCAGCTGGTAAAAAAGTAGAATTAATGTGCCTTTGTGTATCAGATTTGCAAGAATGCAAATATTGCAGCTTTCGGTCAGCTGGTTTAAAGATTAATTTCAAACAAGTAACTATTTTCCTTAAGGAAATGGACTAATAATAAGTCATAAGCATGCAAACAGGGCTGACTCTGCCATAAAAGCAGAATAGGTTGCCAACTAGAGCAGCAAAATATTGAGGGCAGCAAAATTAATTCTGAGCATAGTTTTTGGGTCTGCAGATCTTTTTCCTCATTGTCTTAAAGTGCAAGTCTTTTGGACTTGTATGCAATTGTATGGCTAAATCAGTAGGTCAAGTGAATTTTATTAAAATGATGTTTTAAAAATACAGTTATGTATAAAAAAATCTTAGCATTATTATAAAATAAGACACCAGCTATATAACTTTGTTTTAAAATACATCATTAGCTATCATACCAGAACTTTTTTGTCACAATCACCTAAATTTTTGCCTTAGAGGAGTGTTAAATTCAAGATTTCCCCCAAGGAAAACTCAACAGGCAAATAAATACAACAAAAACCCAAACAAAAAAATAGATTATTTGATAATTTCATCTTTGATTGTCTGTTTCAGACATCCAAAGGGACTCAAACTATCAAAGTTTTGACAGGAAATATCTTGTTCTGATCCAAGTCCATTAGTCTATATCTGCCATTTGCCACTTAGTAACATCCAAGCTTGATTTTAATTATCCTGAATAATTTGGTATTACCAACAAAATTTCATATCCTTGACTTGTCACCCTTTGTAAAATGCATGTCTCGAACATTAACCTGATCTGATATGCATACTAATAACTCATTGTGGGTCTGAGTAGTATAAACTTTAATTTAGATGAAGGATTTTGAGTAGTAACCTCAATGTAAGAAATACTGCATTGGTACAGTTCACACCATCAGAAAGGAGCATAGAAGAAAAGTGATATAGAAGGTACAATATTGTGTGAGTTAAGGTATCCAGGAAACTGGAACCCAGGTTTTTTTTGTCTAAAGTGTGGATGGACTAGAACCTAAACTAGCCATAAGAACATCACCATTTCATTGTAGCAGCA
Source organism: Luscinia megarhynchos (assembly GCA_034336665.1). Classification (NCBI taxonomy): domain Eukaryota; kingdom Metazoa; phylum Chordata; class Aves; order Passeriformes; family Muscicapidae; genus Luscinia; species Luscinia megarhynchos. The sequence goes on along the minus strand of CM067566.1, from coordinate 33,791,320 downwards.
GTATTTCATTTACACTGCTGACATGAGCTGTTGACAAAATGCCAGCAGTAATCTCATGTTTCCAAGCTTCATTATTCTCTTCTAATTTGCTCTTCTTTCTGTCTACTACCTTTAATTTTTCAACTTTTGCAATGGAAATATGATATACCAACTGAGTGACAATTCCTAGTTTTATTGGTGGGCAATGCTGAAGTTCCACATGGACTAAGTCCAGCAACACAGTTGATGTAAAAGAAAAACAATATAAGAAATTTAAGTAAATTTACTAGACTTGAAATTACCATATTACAAATTGTTTACACCACTAGCCTTTTCTATTTCCTTCTGTTGTCTGACTTTCATAAATGACATGTATTTGCACTTTTGCAAACTGTCCTGAAATTCCTAAGGTTTACATGATTAAAGGATGCACATTCTACAAAACAATGGGATCTGTCTTCTAAACTGCAATTGTAGAGCGCTGCTGCAGTACAGAAAATCTTTGATGAGAGCTCATATGTGAAGGTGAACAGCTGAAAGGATGCAGATAGTTAGTTTGTGAAAACTAAAAGATGGGAAGGAGGGAAGGAGGGAAGGAGGGAGGGAAGGAGGGAAGGAGGGAAGGAAGGAAGGAAGGAAGGAAGGAAGGAAGGAAGGAAGGAAGGAAGGAAGGAAGGAAGGAAGGAAGGGAAGGAAGGAAGGAAGGAAGGAAGGAAGGAAGGAAGGAAGGAAGGAAGGAAGGAAGGAAGGAAGGAAGGAAGGAAGGAAGGAAGGAAGGAAGGAAGGAAGGAAGGAAGGAAGGAAGGAAGGAAGGAAGGAAGGAAGGAAGGAAGGAAGGAAGGAAGGAAGGAAGGAAGGAAGGAAGGAAGGAAGGAAGGAAGGAAGGAAGGAAGGAAGGAAGGAAGAAGGAAGGAAGGAAGGAAGGAAGGAAGGAAGGAAGGAAGGAAGGAAGGAAGGAAGGAAGGAAGGAAGGAAGGAAGGAAGGAAGGAAGGAAGGAAGGAAGGAAGGAAGGAAGGAAGGAAGGAAGGAAGGAAGGAAGGAAGGAAGGAAGGAAGGAAGGAAGGAAGGAAGGAAGGAAGGAAGGAAGGAAGGAAGGAAGGAAGGAAGGAAGGAAGGAAATAATAATAGAAATTTCATCGTTTTTACAAAACAATCTTTCTGAATATGGGTTGCTTCCTGCTTTGTTGCAACTGCAGAGACTTCAAAGTCAGGGTCAACCACTAGGGAATTTTATCAAATTTGCAAACATAAACAGTGATTACCGAGAATTTGGTCAGATCAGGCTGTAAACAAGAAATCAAGGTAAGTTTTTAAACAGCAAAAGCCAAACCTAACCAAAGTTCTTCATCAAAACATACTTTAAAAAAATCCAAATATGTAAAAATAGAACAAAATTAAACTAGAGATGGTTAAATCTAGTGAGTAGCTCAGTTTTCTTCTCTTTTCAATTCTGTCATGCATAGTAAATTTGAGTGAGACACCTGGCTGGCACCCAATATTCATTAAATTCCTCAACTCTGAAAGAGCAACTGTCATTTCAGCTGTCTTCTGCCTGCTTTACAGCTCACTGCAGGGTTCAGGAGGGCTAATGGAGCTAAGAAGTCCTGCTGCCTTGCTAAAGATTCTCCCTTAGCAAAGGATTATTTACCTTTGCTGGACCTTCACAAGATTTGCATTTCTTTTACTCCTGCCTGAGGGCATAGTCCTTGTCCTTTCTACAAACACTTGTCTTTGCATCACTGACTGAATGAGTATTCTCTGATCTTGATCCTCCCAAGTACATGCTCTATGAAACAAGAACTGATTGCACTACATATAGGTACAACAAGTATTATTTTGTGTGCCTTTCCAGTAATTTGGAGTATATATGAAAATCTGAAGAGGAATTCAGTCTGTGATTGTGTTCTTTTTATTACACTATAAAAAGATTCGCTTGGTTATTCACTATAATCTTCTTCAGGTATAAGACAAAATCTTTGAGATTGGTCTTCTCACTGACCTCACCACAATATGCAAGCAAAGACCTGTCCATTGAGCATGTGTGAACAAAAAATGTAAATTATGGGAAGCTGGGGATTGAAAGCTTTTACTACACACACTGATTAATTTGTTCACGAACTGATACTGGTCACTGGGATTTGTTTAAGGAGTTTTCTCAGGAATTAATAAATACAGGCAATTTAGTCTTTCAATAACTTCCCATATTAGCAGATGTCAGATAGCATAACAGCCCAAAATTTTTGTAGCCTAATTAATAAGCACATTTTATTGAAATACCTTATTTACTTTTCTAATTCACAGTAATTACAGGGATTATAAAACTACGTAAGAAAAAAGTATTTCAGTTTTGGGTTATTGAGAAAGTGGCATGATTATCTGATGATAATCAGGATTATAAAAGACAGTGCAAATAATGCACAGTGATACACTTGACATTAATGCACTTTGGATGCAAAAAATATATTCAAAATGCCTTTTAATTTGTGACCATCAGTCAAGGATATATAATAACTAAAGAAGTAAGGAAGGGGAACAAGGAAGATGTTTGTGAAAAAAACTTACCTGAAATAATCATGAATAAAACAAAAGCCTGGTATCATCCTCCATACCTGTCCCAAAGAAGCAAGTCTGAGCTGCCATCCCTGGAAGTAATTTCACACCTAAAAATAACTTTAAATGTCCCCTCTCTGAGCTCTGTCTTTGTCTTCCTACACCTCTCTAAATGTCAAATAGTGGCACCAATGCTCACATTGGTAAAGCTGTTTAAATTCCCCCAATGAAAAGTCACATGCATCACTAATGTCTGTGCTGAAATCATCTGTGGCATGTAATGCTCCCTCTGTCTGTTCTAACAAATGCAATGGAAAGTTAAGGGAAGAGAACCATGTGCATGAACCATGTTTCTATTAATCATATAATCCAAATTAATATAATATATATGTTTTGAATTTTACTTTTATAATTATATCATTGTAATAAATATTTTTTCAAATTTTATATTCTTCTTTTCCTCTTGTCCTATCCTTTTAATCCTTTTCTACAGCATCTCAAGAATAAAATTTTCACAGAGAATTTGGAAGTGACATCTACAAGAGAGTGGATCAAGTACAGCTGAAACTTGCACATTAACTTTCTTATTTTACATCTCAGTGAAAAAAAAGGAACCAATTGGAAATTCACACCAGGTTTGCTACTTCCAAAATGTCTCCATCTCATTGAACAATCCATAAAAGTAATACTGACCCTCTAGGAGGACAAGATAGGTTTTAAAGTTTCTTTCAAATCTTCTTGCCATAGAAAAAAATGAGATTAGAAAAAGAAGTTCCACACAGGAGAGCTTTGGTGCTGTCACTCTGCTTGTAAAGCCAGAGGAGATTCATCTCTGGAATTGCTCTAATCTATCCTTTTCTCATATACATGATATAAAAAATATGTTGCTCTTTAAAAAGGATTTTTCTATTTTTTTTTATTTTTTTTTACTTCATCCATTATTGTATCATCCATTCATTCACTATAGGTTGCCTTATTCGTGGTTGTTTTATTCATGTGCTGGATTAAAGTGTATGGTGGGAAAATTCTTACACTGATATAATACACCCTTTCTACTACAATTGAGAACTTTCATCCAGAATGAGTGTCCCACTGACTAAATTAAATCATTCAGGATAAATGCAACTTTCCACAGTTTTTCCCTTTTCTTCTTTTCTAACTCTAAATAAATAAAGTATATCTATATTCATAAAAAAGAGGCAACCATAACATATAGTATGATCAATGTGCAAAATGTGAGGACTATACAAGTAGCTTTTCTTCCCTTATTTCTTTCACACAATTAATTAGTATGCAACAAAATTATATGTAAAAAAAATTGCTATTAAGAGGAAAAATCTGTACAAAGAAATTGGACTTTTCAATGAATAACTTCACTCTTTGAATACCCTTGCTCTTTTCAATGAATAACCTCACGTTTGAGTAGAAAAACTGAGGAAACAAAACTTGTTTGGTAAAGAACCTTAGAATATCTTTGTTAAATATAGTTTCTTTGCGAGTTTTTAAGGTCTCCACTTTAACAACATGGAATGCAATAATCCAATTTTATTTGCCTGTGTAGACAGGTATGATAAGGTTTGATTTTTTTCTCCTGGTTACTCATATAGATAAATGCATGCCTCAAATTCTGACCTGAAGTGGGATAGATTCACATGCATGTAGTCTTGAGCGATATAAACTGAAATTTCATTTAATCAGAATGATTTTGTCTTCCTGACTGTGGAAAAGGAGAGAAGTTTTCACATTAAAAATCAAGGGAGAAATCAATTATGAATGTTAAAATAGTTTGAAATGCCATTTTGGGGATTCTCTTAGTGTTGATGCACACAGACATGCACGATTATACACCCCAGGAACTTAGAATATCACTGTCTGAATGAAGCATAACATCCTGCTGTCTGTCTTTCTGGGCCACACTTAGACATCTGACTCAATTTGAAGACCAAATAGAAAGTAATTTGGGGACAGGACGTTTTTTGTTGTCTTAAAGTTTATTAAGGTCTTAGGTTTTGAGGGTTTGTTTTATTTTGTTTGGTTTTCTGAAGTTACAAGCTACTTAGTGATAATTATAACTGAAAATGTTATTTAATATGTTAGATTCCACAGTGTTCCATGTTTTAAAAATTAAATGAGAGATTTAGTTACTCTTATGGGACACGTGTTAGTTTTACTAAGTATGTTGCAGGAAAATGGTGAAAACTCCACACCTGAGGAAGTCAAGGTAAAAACTACAGAAAACCTCTTTACATGAGCTAAATAAATCTCTATCAAACCAGAGTGAATAGAGCCACCTTCTTTCTTTTCCTCATTTTCAAGGTTTTCCAGAAGCATGTGGTAAATGAGGCCATAAAACAATTAAGTACTCTTGTTATAAAAGAAAAATTTTAAGCAATATTTCACATATCATACTGCAAAGTAAACAATCTTCCAGATTCCTTTGCTCTAATAAGAATATCGTTTGCATTTTTAAAAAAGCATATCACAAAATTACCAGTTTTTTCTATATTGTGAGGAGTGGCAGTACAAATCACAAATCTACAACAAGCTGAACGTATGTGCTGCACTTGGTCATATTTTTGGACTGATAAAGAACTTGTGATTTGAAGACAAACACAGTGAGTAGAAATTTGAGGAAGACACAGAAGTAGCTGTAAGATGAAATGAGAGCAAAGATCACTGCAAGTACCCGAGGTCTGTTATCTGCTTTGTTTCCCTCCACACTCTCCTTTCTTCAATTTTGCATACTTGTTTTCTCAATACTTGAAAGCATTATCTATAAGCAGAAACATTACAAAAATTCAAAGCATTAAAAAAATAACAAAATAATTTTTCATATTAAAACCTGTCTCAACCCTTCAAAATGTTAACATTTATCTCTTTTTTGCATAGATACACTTCAGGCAAATCTATGAAGCTTTATGCATGTTGACATTTTTCTCTGCCAAACAGATATATCTTGACTGATGTATCAGAAACATCATTTGCATTTGTTTTTTGGTAAGAAAGAAATACTTTTTCTGCTAATGCACTGTAGCACCAGGGCTCCTGGTGCTTTTGAGAACTCCCCTTTCAGTTCACTTCTTCCTTTCTCTGACCTTCCTGAAGTCCTTAGATACCTTAAATCTCTACATCCCTAACTCGTGACCTTGAATATAACAATTTATTGACTTCACCTTCTGCCCTCCCCATCCAAAAAGAGACAGAAGGATACAGAAAAACAACTCTGTTCAGTGAAATCCTTTCCCAGATCCTTAAGGCACCAGCCACACACACCCACCAACCCTCTGAACTCTGGATTTCAGCAAGGGCTAACTTCCCTGTCCGTGCTCACTCTCTGTTTTGGCAGGGCTGGCTCAGAGGAGTCCCCATTCCCCTGGATTGCTCCCATCTGCCTGCTCATCTGCCCTGCCCTAGCCTGTGACAGGGCTCCCTGTCTTGTTTTTCATGCCCTGGCTGGTTTTTCAGGGGAAAGGGAAGGTGTCAGAAGGTGGTACTCATCTTCCCAACACTTTTTCTTCAAATAGCCCTCAACAGGCTGTGCCTTTGTCCCCTTGCCTTTGTATCTTTGAAGAAATGCCTTCCAAACTGCCAAAGATGCCAAAACTTTCAGAGACGTTGGAAAAGGGGAAAAATAGAGAGGCAAAGAGGCAGGAGGGAGAAGTATGAGGCTTTGAATTAATTTCTTTAACTTTCTTATTATTTATTCCCAGAGGGCTCAAGTTTGCTCTGGAAACCATGGTAGGGTAGTGTCTGCTGCATTCTACAGGTCGGTGACACAATACTAGCACTTGGATAAAAAAACATTCCACACCAAACACTATTTCAAATTAATTGTGAATATTTTAGGGCACTAATGAGGCCTGGTAGATTTCTTATTTTAAAAGGAAAGGGATATTAACTGAAACAGGAAACATTCCAAAAATTCTCATGACAAAATTTTACTTTAAACATGCTACAACAGCAAAGTGAGATCTGTGTTGTCAGTATTTATACTTTATACTCTTTTTAATGTTTCTGTTAAAAGACAGCCATTTTGACAAAATTGCTGCTGAATGAACACACGGTATTGTTCTGTATTCTGAACAAAATTATCAGCCTAAATTTCTGGCCATGTAGAATAAAACATTCAAAAAATTTCTTCTAAGAAGGAATATTTTTTCTTTTCCTGCTCACAGATCCATTTCCTATTAGAATAAATTAAATTTCCATCTGGTCTTAAATCTCTTTTTTGTCTTTTTCTATCCTCAGTGGTGGCTCATATAACACCTGGTGCCCACTTTTCATTTTTAGTCTGCTTCACAATTTGCAGTTTCACAGGATTTCCTCAAAGTAACTGGTGATATAATTTCCCCCACACTTGCCTTATATATACTTCAGATATAGGTTTATTTTGTCAAAGCAGAGCCTGAAGTGCTTTCAACTACTTAATGGCTGAAAGAGATTAAAAGTTTGTTAGGTTTGAACAGAGCTTTCACACCATTGGCAGTATTTCACTTAAAACCAGCTCTTTATTCAGCCCCAGATTTCTCATTTTTGACAGCCTTTTCATGACCTGGACAGAAAGTTAATGTGGTAGCCAGGTTTCCATTTCCATTGCTTGGGAATAGACATTTGGGATGCCACAGCTCCAAAGACAGCTCTATAGTCCACTGCAGGTTCTTCCATTTCCAGAACCTCAACATAATTGATGGCTCATCTGATAGAATTGTCTGACACTGCACATTTAACAAAGCTGCTCAAGAACTATAAACACCAGAGATGCCACCACTGCTTCACACAACTATCTTAAAGAATTTTTTTAGTACTGCCCCTTTCTATTTCCCTATTCATTTCTCTGTGACTATCAGAAAGGTTTCATGCAGTCTAACAACATATTCTTCAAATAAAAACAGGTTGGCCCAAATATTGCTCCTGCAGATGCTGCTGTAAATCCAAATTTGATTATGTCGGTAGATATTTTTTATGTGCACTCCTGTTCCAGTGAAGATTAGATTTGAATTCTTTCTAACAAAGACAATTTATTTGTGCCTTTGAACATTTCCATTTCTAGATGCTTGCCATACTTCCCAATTCTAATTCTTTTGTGGAAATGCATGTTGCACTTCTGCCACTCAGCTTTGATTGCAATTTTTCTTATCATTTGCCAAGTAGAGCTCTGATTTCTGCACACAACCTTGCTTGGTCAGGACATTCAAGCCTGTTAATATTTCCATTTCAAAGCACCTTCAGCAAAGTAGCAGCAGCAGCAGCAATTCATCTCTTCACAGGATGCCATCTCTGTCTGTAATGACTGTTTCATCAATGTCCAGGACAGAACATCTATAACCCTGATCCGTGTTTTTCTTTCCTTCTTTATTCACTTTCCCCTGATCTTGAATTTCTTCTTCCCATCTGAATTAATATTAAAGATGTGGTTTTATTCTAAGTACCTTTGAAAAGCTACAGAAACTTACTTGTTTTAATTTCAATCGTATAAGGATGTTCACTATTATGAAATTTGGATTATTTGTTTTGATCTGCTAAATAACTAAACAGATTTGATGGGGTCTAGATTAATTTTCCCCTACAAAAGGTATGAACACTGACACCTTGCGCTGATAACACAAGAAAGCAGGTTCAAGCAAAAATATCAAATTCATGAAATATAACATATTTTTCTTCTTTAAATAGCTTGATTGCTTTCCTTGCAATACATTTTGTTAAAATATTATATTTTGTTGATTTTCTGATGTATTAATATTATGTTGTGATTGCACACTAATCATTAGAGTGTTTATGTATATATTTGCACAAAACATTTCTTTTTAATCAATAGAGGCTTCGCATAATATTCACATAGAGTAGAATATTATGCTAAACACTGTTATATCCCCACCATTCATTTGGATTTATTTGATGGAAAAAAAGTGCATTCACTCGTTCTGTCTCTGCAAATCCAATAAAATAGTTGAGACTTTTAAGAAAGAGTCTGCACTGAATCCAGTGATATCATGAACATAGTAATAGGGATTAGATCAACAAGGTGTTTTTACATTGTAAATCCCTAAAAGCAAGATTATTTATTGGGTTTTTCAGTTTAGTGATGTAAGCACATAACTGACAATGCCATAGCCATGTCAAAAGTTAATTCTCTTTCCTGAAACAGAAATGTTAGCTACGTTTTTTGTTGTGGGGTCAGGCTCTCTGGGATGGTAGGGGGAACAGAGATTATATTTCTTAAGATTGGAAGGTTTTACAAGGTGCTTCACTGAAAAGAATGGGAAAACAAAGTTTAAGAAGATAAAATGTAAGGGTCTCAATCTTGTGAGGATTCAGAAAACTCAAAATAAGTTCACCTGGATTTGTTCAGGGCAGCTATTTGATGCTACAGATTCCATTTCCAAGCCACTTTCCTTATCAAATTGTCATGCTTACATTTGCAGATGTCACCTTGTGAGAATACTAAAGTGTAGAAATCTTATGGGATAATTAATCAACAATTTTCAATGCAATTAGTCATTGCAGTGTGACATATTAATGTATATTTATAATTGAAATACTTGAACTACTGTCAGGTCAATCCATGCCACCTACTATTTTTCAAACCATTCATAAGTCATTCAAAAATGACCATGGAAAATTGATGCTGTTCAGGAGAAAAAAAATTAAGATAATCAGGGGAAAATATTAAAATAAAAAAGTACTCTGTAATGTGATTTTGCAGGCATTAAAATTTTTCAGCATTCATATAAGTGTCCATTGTCACTAACTTAATTTAAATGCCAAAGAGAAACACAACCAAAACTTTGTCCCAATCATTGTTGAGAAGGATAAAATATTAAAGAATCAATGTGTGTAGTATTTTAACATATCAATGTAGGAGTCACTAATGAAATGTCACCATTTGCCAACAATTTTCTTAGTTGCCAAAGCTTCTTAAGTTTTTCTTCATTATTAATAAATAAATAAATAAATAAGCTGGCTTACAACTGTTAGTAAATACTGACATCTTTATTGATGGTTATGGACAAAATCTTGCCACTGTGAAGGCCAATAGAAATTACTTCTGTTAAGTTCAGTGAGGCCAGATTTTCACTCCATCTATGTGACATTTCACATAACAGACAAAATAAATTATTTCAGGCTCTCAGTTCCAAAACCTGTATAATGCCTTTTTTTATGTGATGAATGAAACATATAACAAATAAAGTTGCAGAATGTTTTTGTGTATTACAACTGCAGGGGAATATTAAAAACTTGGGTAGTAAAAATTCACCGTTGAACACCTCCTGGCAGATAGGAGCCCAGAAACTCATTCAGTGGTTCTGTAAAACTAAGAAATCTTAATAGAATTGTATCCCTCAGAATAATTAAAGGAAATAATTAAAGGAAAGGTACATGCATTATTTTCTGGAATTGTATCTTTGCTTCTATATTCCTGCTCTGTAGAGAAAATAAGATTTTATTTTTTGTTTTAAGAGTTTTACCATAAATTATACAGTCTGAATGAAGTTAAATCCTGCGGCTGGTCATAAAGACCTTTTAGTTAGAGTGCTTGTGTTTTGTTTTACGTTTTATTTTCACTCTTCTTTTTTGCTGTTCAGAATTGTATTGCTGGGACACAGTTTCACTCATTTTTTTATGAAAAGAAATATTGCTACTGTAATCTGTCCCTCAGAAAGAAGAAAAACCATCAACATTATTTCTGTACAACTCCCACTTGAACTTGGGGACTTGTATTACACATTTGGCAGCAAAGTTGAAACAGATGCCATCTCTAAGGTCCTGAACCTCAAGTTTTGGAATTTATGTCTTTCCAAAATAATAAAACATTTGATTTGTCAGTGCAGTTTCATGCAGAGATTCTTTTTTAGTAGTTTTTTCAAGCAATAAACTAGATATACTTTTTTATTCTGACATCCATCATCTTCATGTAAATACTTTGCAGTCTGTTTCTAAATAGGTCTGTGCTATGAAAGTGAATGCACTTCAAGTTCTTATTAATCTTTTTATACCCTTATTCCCAGGAATAATATTGAAATGTACGCTGGAACTTTATGTAACAGCACCTAATAAGGATTTGAAAGACCTCGGGTCTCCTTGGTTTTAAGTGTATATTTCACTAACCGGCATTCTATGTTTTCTGCTTCATGTAAACTTTGGAGAAAGGCCACAGCACTAACTGAAACTGTAGTTTTGCCATCTGGGCCTGGTTTGTTCAGAAGTACAGGCAAAATTAAATGTTCACCTTATGAGAGACAAGCTGAAAATCTGTGCCAAGCAACAGAGGTGGGAAAAAGAATTCACTACTTGGAGCTGCCACTCCCGTACATATTTCATCCTTCTGTACCTTCAAGACCTAACCTCAAAATCATTCAGAGTCACTGGAATTTACACAACCCTAAAATGTTCCTTTCATGACTCTTCAGTTGTATTCAAAACGTACCTAGTGTGTGGCCAGCTATTATTCTGAAACCCTCTACTCTTAGCAAATTATTTTTATAGGAGCTCAAGCTGCTTATTACCCAATTCTTAATGTACCTATGTACATCTCAGTTATGGTTCCATAACTCAACAGGAACCCCATCAGGAACTTGTAAATCTGGCATTAAGTTTTTATTCTGTAAAGGCTATAGTTCAGGGCATAAAGTAATCTGTCATGAGTCCCAAGTAATGGCAAGAATCCCCTAATTGTATTTCACTGGAACAGCTCAGCAAGCAGATGGTGGATCCTTACTGAGTTGTAATGGAACACTCATTGACCTCAGTGGTGCAACTAATGCACTAAATTAACTTTAAAAATCTATACATCCCTTGTAAGGTTCTGCACCTTATGCAAAAAAAATGGTTTCAGTTTTGTGAAGTATCTTAGAACCTACAGATGTTCAATTCTGACTGTGGAACAAAATTGTATTCTGGCAGCCAAAATGTTATCATACAATGCGTTTAGAAATAGTACACGGCTTGTGAAACATTTTTGTATCTGGAGTTTTCAGAAGAAGTGCCAAATGTTTTCTATGCATAAGACCACTTATGTAGAGTTCATCACTCTGCATGCTAGGCCTTTCTTAAATACTTCTAAGTATTCATCTAAGTGAAGTACGGGTCCATTTTTCTAAACAGATAGGCAATATGCTTTTCCTCACAGTTTTTGGAGCTATTGCGCTTCCACAGTGATTTTATTTTCACTTTTTAAAAAAATTCCTTCATATGAATAAAGCAATCATCCTTCCTGGTGTCTGACAGGACAGCTTTAATATCAGAATTCACTCTTAGAAGAATAGTTCTATAAGAGAGATCAAAACTAGCCAAAGTCTTGTTGGAAAGCATGGCTTCTTGAGCAGCATGAAGAAAGCCACTAGTACTCATAGTTTATTTGATCTTGGTCTGTTATTCATTATGTGTTTCTGCTGCTTCGGTGTCTGGTCTCAAACATATTGTGAGCAGAGTTTGAATGAATTGGATATATTTGCTTGAAGAGAAGTCTTGCCAGCTCTCTTGCATGGTGCAGCTGGGTCAAAGTGTTTTGGCTTTCAAAGAAGAGCTGAAGTATCTGCAAATTCTCCAAACCACGTCCAACACAAAACAACAGATGCTGAGTTTATCTACTAAACCATGGAGCAACTGGCAATTAAACCACCAAGTTCCAGCCATTCAGCTGGAAAGTCAATGCACCAAATCTATGTTAGTATTTAAGCAAAATAGAATCCTGGAAATGATATTGATAACTTTGGCATGTTGATTCTATTTAAAAGTTGGAAAAATCACAGGAGGTTTCCTGTTCCAACAAGGGTGATTTCACAAGAAGGAAGCACTGGTTGCTCATGGCTCTGCATATTTTCAGCTACATTAACCCTTGTATTATTCTAAATCTCTAGTATTTTAAAAAGAACTCAGCATTAATATTCTCAGCCAGAATTTCCCTGGAATCCATCTCTCATGGATTTTTATTATCAGAATAAGCAGTGTGTTTTCAGAAGACTTCAGCAGATTGGATATCTACAGTTTTGAAAGACCAGATTATAAAAAATTAGTCTACAATAATATTGAATAATTTCAAAATATTTTACTAAAGGATTACTCCTATCAATTTGAAATACATCCCAAACATTTCAAAAGGCACTTATAAATACCTGGTGCTAACTTTCCATGTTGCATTTCTATAATTAGTGTAATAGTACAGTAGACTGACAGTGAAAAGCCCTGGCAAGCAACATATTCAGCTATTTTCTTTAGCAGTTGGAGAAAAAAAATTGGAAATAAAGATCTTGAAGTTTGCCATTTAGCAACTGAAGATTCATATAACTTAGTTTTTTTCATCTTAGAGATGCCTATAGCTTCAGCTATAGGTGCTGAAGGAAGACCTTCTAGAGAAAAACTACCTAATAGATAGATGGCATAATCCACTGCTGAAAAATATTTCTTTCCCTATCTTGATTATAGAAGAATCCTAAGTTCAGAGTTTATACTGGACATTTAATTTTTGGCTGGACTAAGTCAGAGAAAAATAATTGCATACCTTGGTGGGCAAGTTGACCCTTTTTTGTGCTTTGTTTTCTGTTTGCAATAATGTCACAAGAGTTTACTGACTAAATATTTTAAAATTACCTACAAACCTAACATGGAACATGTTGCTTAAATACAGAGTAGTAGGAGGAGGAAGAGGAGGAGGATTGCACAACACAGTTTTATTGATTTTATTGCACTAAATTTACATTAGTGCCTTTCTTTGTACCTCAGGTTACAGAAAAACAAACATGTCTGAGTTACCTAGTGAGAGTCACTGGATTGGGGATACTGTAATGTGTGATAATGGACAAAGCTAAAAGGCAAGCACCTGACAGCCTTCTGTAGGCATTTGTCCTCTATAAAGTGAAATGGCTACTGACCTTTCTATACCAGTTTTTCTCCTACTATGCTCTTTTGAAGTCACTAGTTGCACATGTATGACTGCTAATGAAAAATGGTGACATTTCTGCTATTCTCTTTTTCTAATCTTCATTTGACAAATTCAGAGTCCTCTCATTAATTATTTTCCCAAAGTTCATACAGAATGAGAAAATTATGGAGATTGGGGTATTTAAGTGGAATAGGTTCTAGTGTTGGTTAACAGAGTAATGTGGAAATATAAGGGTAAGTCTTTTATATTCAGTTTCTGATTTTTTGTATTGACCTAAAATATCCTTTGTATCTGCTTATCCTTAAGATTCTCTGTGTTTTGAAAATGGCATTACTCACATAATTCTGACGTCTTCAAAGTCATCACTTAAAACATTAAAAATTAAATGGAAGAGAGAAACTGGAAGGAAATTAGGGAGTGTATTCCCATTTCTTAGGGAAACATCTTCACCAAGACTTTCCAAAACATCACATTCTTTTCTTAAAATGGAGAACTTTTCTATGCAAAGGAGTCATTCTGCCAGAGGGAGATGCGCAATATTATACAACCTTTAGCTTCACTTGCTATGGTCAGCTGAAACTAAAAATTGCAAAAAGATAAAGTGCTCCATTAAATCTCTGTTTTATTGTATAAGTGCCCTTATGAAATTGTATAACTACACAATAGCATTATATCAGGCTAGAATTAAGGCTTATAACAGACGCTAAACTACAGCTTTACCCTGACCAGATGTAAGGCTTATTTAAGCCGGATTTTAGAGTGAAATATTTATGAACTGATTTAAATACTAATGAACAGGCAGTCCTACAGCTATCACAGACACAGAATGATAAATGTGTTACACAGGAATCTCTATGTCATATAGCTGGCCATTTTTCAATTATCATGGACACATGTTTCTTAATGGTACAGGCAGAAGATGGGCAATGAAGAAGGCAAGAAGAAAAATAATTACATCATTAGAAAGTTAACTTCCCTTTTCCTCAATGCCCTTATTGGGTCCCCCAAAGTACTTTTTTCACTATTCCTGATTCTTCTCACCCTCTTTTTTCCCTCTTTCAGAAATTCACAGTTCCATCTGTGGAGGTGTCAATACTGTCAATAGGACTTATTCCTAGTTTTGGTCAAGGCTGCAGGTTCCTTATGCACACTGCATGAATATTAATTCATTCACAATCTCCACTGTGATTCCTTCCCTCTGGGAGGACACTGGCAAAGTGGACAGAAGAGCCATCTACTGATTTGTAGCATCTATTCTTGCTATTTGCAAAAGGAAAAATCCTGGTCCTCCCAACGCTCCAAAATCCCAGAATATCTGGCACATCTCCAGCACCTTCATAACTCCTCACAGTGTGTCCCTCATCTCCCTGTACATATCTGAGATATCACCCTAAAAGCATTTCTGTGGGACACTCTGTGCTCTCTTTCTGTTACTGCTGCCACTTAATTCTAAGAAACTTTTATTAGGTGTATATATATATATATATATATATGCCTCAGGGACACAAAGCAAGCCACCTGGGACACACAGAAAAGTCTCAATGTACTTTTTCTGAAGTTTTCAAGCAGCCAGTTCACACTAGCTAGCAGATAAGGCAGTCTGCCCCAGGTTTTTCTCAGATGCAGTGAGATGCATCCGAGATGCAATATTGCAGTGGCAATATTGACTGAGCAGTAGACCACAAAGAACAACAGAAAGTCCAGTGCAGCTGATCCAGGGATTCCACTGAAAATCTCATCTCTGACTATGTTCCACTGTGGTAGGAGTAGGACAATGAAACCTAAAGCTCCTCTTTGTCCTTTACTGGTTTTACTGTTTATCTTGCTACACTAAATAAATAAAAAAGTGTGTTTTTTTCAGTTGCAAAATTAAGTAGATACATAAAGTGTGACATAAAGGATAATCTCTAATATAAAGGATAACCTCTATATGAAAAATGATTTAGGGAAAAATTGAATTAAACTTACTATATTTTTTTCTGCTGTCTCCCTTTTAAACATTTCCTTACTTCTAATTTAAATTCTTGATTCCTGATTTATAAAATTAATGTTTTCTTCTTTAAAAACATTGGAATGTAATTAAAGAATCAGCTAAATATTATAGTTCCTATTAAATGTTTCTTCAATTCTACAATGCTTCCTATCAACAGAAACTAATGAATGGGTAAAAATAGTAAAGTAAGCAAAAAGTTTACAGAACATATGCATGATCTGTCAAAAGTGTTAGCAGATTAATTTAAAAATTTTAACTCACACCTGGTGCCAATGACAATATCCTTATAATGCTGAATAATTTATTTGTCATGTCCAGATCATTTCCATCATAAAAATAGCTACTTTATTAAATAATGAATATATGCAGTTAAGAACATCACCATGAGGATAATTCTTAGTGATAGATATACTGGCTAAAGACTCTTTAGGAACCCAGGTGCCTTCCTAGGAGGAAGGTAATATGCTTGCTTAAAAATGGAATAAAAATGTTTAAATGAATAGAATTGAAATATTGAGTAAGGTATTTTTATATTGATTGTCATAGAGATTTTGAAATGGATTTTCACAACATGACACTTCACAGAGGCAGCGTGCAGTTTAATAGCAGATGACCTTTGGGCAGATGTGGTAATAAAGTCAAACTCTCCAACAGGAGGGTTTGTCCTCAGCACTCTCACTTACTAATCTAATTAAATTAAATTGTTTTATTGTTTTATAGAAGAAAGTGGTCTATGATCAATAAAGTGCTGGTTTCATCTTAATTTTTGGTCATTACTCATTAATATAGAGTTTTTCAAGTTCCTATTAACTCTGCTAAAAATTTTGCTATAAGTTTGACATGCCTTAATATTCTGCTAATCTCATAGGTGGCATCAGTACCCTGAGAATATCCTCTGTTTAGACATTATGGAAATGCCACATTCTGTTGCCTTTTCGGTGTATGGTATGAAAGCACTTTCTTTATGCTAATGTCTTGCCTTTAGCAGATTTTCATCACTTGGTAAGCAAATACATCTTTATGCAATATGCAAATATTCACATGCAAACATTTTAATGCCACTGTGTATTCATCTACATGGTTTCAAAACGGATGTGAAATAGGGTTTAATATTATTTTGGCTATTCTGTTTGCAGGTGTGAATGAATATGGAGGGGACTACACAGTGGAAATACAGCATCTGGACTAGGAAGTCAGAGACATAGAAGTAGCTACTTTTATAAATCTTGATTTTTTTAAACCAGTTTCGTTCATTCTTTCTGATACCTGCATATTTAGTCAATTCTCAATAATTTCAGATTAACTTTGTTTTTCTCATAAAATATTCTTTCAACCCATTTCAAAATCAAAACTTAATGCAGATTTCTCTGAGTGAGTCAGTCACCATCTCCTCTACTAACTGCTGGAGCAAAAAGAAATGTAGTTCAGTAAAATAAACTTTTCTGTTGTTTTTTTTTAGGAAGAATGATGATGCTTTCTTAATTACTGTTGTAGAGAAAAGGATAAGGTCAAGTCTGTATGTGTGAAATGTGTCTGGCTGAATAAGAGAGCTGGAAGGAAACATCTGGAAGCTGAATGTCTCATCTAAAGGAATATGGGAAGAAGGAACCATTTGGGAAGAAGGAAACAGACTTTAAGAAGAGTTTGAACGACCTTGAAGAAAGAATGGAGGTAGGAAGATATGAGGAAAAATAGAGGTAATTACTGAAGAATTAATTTACAGGACATTGAAGAAGCAGAGGAAAGAAAAAAAAAAAAAGAGACCTCCAGCTCCTGAAAGATTGAGTGATGCTTCAGTGAAAGGCACTCAGGTTGAGTGCTCCATTGTATGCATTATCTACAGATCATCCCAAGTCATTCATAGTGCATGTTGAACAGTTTGTGTTTTGGCATTTAGCCCCATCACAACTTCCCCTTTATCACTCTCAAGGAAAACTTTTCACCTTTTGTATAGGACATTCACATGCTTGTATCTTTTCCAGGCTTTGGGAAGAGCTGTTCTCCATCACCTACTTTGTCCCAAAATGGATGTCAATCTCATGTGTGTGGTTGTGGATTAGCAAGAGAGCCTTCAAGGAACTTTTAAAAGAGGAATGGGTAAACTCGTCACCACTGAAGCAATTTCTTGATGCTCATGGCAGGACTATCAAACTATCTTACATTTTTTGCTGAAGTCAGCCTCAAGGCAGCCAGTCAACAGCAGGCTGAGGGCAAAGCTGAACTGCAGGCACAATCCTTCCTAAGAACAGGCCCACTGTGACATAGCAGATTCATATCATCATCCTGTGGTGTAATTGTATTGTCAATGCATGTAGACTAGCCAGCAGTTGGTCTGTTCATTTCATAGCAGAAATGGTTCTTTTTAGTTATGAGACCTATGGGGAAGTTGAATACAAAGGGCTGCACATGAATCAGCTCACTTCCATTTGGTTGTCACCTAAGACATTAAAATAATTTTCACTGCTTTCCATGGAAATATTGTGCTAAGCTGTGTTGGAATCATCAAAGGACACACAGAGCATCCACTAGAGAGGTCCATAATTGTTACAAGTTTAAGGGGAGTGTAAGTTAGCAGCTATGAATGACCAATTTATACAAAGCAGCATCAACTCTCTGTTTTTTGAAAGAACACGATTTGATCTGAAAATCTATCAAATTCCTGTCACATAAGTCTTATTCAGTGATGGCTGTCAGGCAATCCAGTGAAAATGAATCTTGTAAAGGAGCTGTCATATGTAAGGCCATCTGCAGCTACGTTGTTAGAAGCACCTTCCTTTCTAGATCTGAAACTCTTTTCACTTTTTTTTGCTTATTAATGTGGATCTCAAAATCCTCTTTACGATGTTTTTTAAAATCCCTTTCTGTCCTGTTTAAAATATATTATTCTGTTGTTCCGTCTTCCTTTCCTTTCTGAATTGATTCTGTTTCTATAACAACATGTCACAGCTTGGCCATCACAGTTTGCTTTGACTGTCTTGAAGGTCTAATATACACTCCATTTCTTAAGTGTCTGCATGCCCTATAATCTTATTTTCACTTCCACATGCATCCCTCCTCTCCCAGCTTTTTGACATATGCTCAATTGTCATTTTCTATTCTGTAGGGACTCTGCACAAATTTCACATTTAAGAGATGTTTCTTATCCAGGGAAAAAGATCTAGGTGGATAAAAAAGTCACATTCCAAATCAAAACATATTGCACTGAAACGAAGTTCTTTTGGTCAAGTCTTCATATTTGGCCTTATAACTATTACCATATAACTATTTATATGTTAAATACTTTAAACTGACATAAGCATATACAAGATTGTCTCTAGGACAATGTGAGATAAATCTTCACCTTCACCCTTCAGCAAGTTACTAGCAGCAGCTTAGGATCTAATTTCAGGGGTGGCATATACTGAAGTAGTGGAAACCAAGTAAGAAGTCAAAACATGCAGTCTTAATCTTATCCTTTGATATATTTCAATTTATTTCAATCCAATATAATTTTAAAAATTAAACTTTCATGAAAAAAAATCAGGGAATATTAGATTCTTAGTTGGGAAGATTTCCAGACTTGAATTCATTTATTAACTATCCTTATTTAAAAAAAAAAAAAAAAAAAAAAAAAAAAAACCAAAAAGGAAACCCACTACATTTGTTCTCATCAATTTTTAATAAATATGCATCGAGATTAGAAAATAAACTGCATAAGTATTGTTATATAATAAAATGAAAATATTGTCATTTCTGTGAAAATGTTCTGTTATAGTTCAAATCAAACACTATTTTTCTCATCTTATAACTTTCTCATCTTATTCCTGTGTGATGAGTGCATGAAAACAAATCTGTGTTGGGTGTAAATTAAACTCTTTTCATTATTTGATATGTCAATAGGCTTAAGGTCATACATATTTTCTCATGCTTTTCAATTCCTAAATTCTTAAGGATTAGAAATATAAGTCAATTCCTTTAATTATTTTGTTTCATTATTAGCTAATCCTCAACTCTAACAAAAATCTAACCCAGTGCACAAACTGATCTGACACTACCCATCTCATCACAGTTGAATTTGGCTCCACTTTTCTGCTGTACTTCAGAAGAGATAGAATAATGACTACTGCAGCCTCTTCAGCATTTAAGATTTGTGTAAATTAACATAATCCTGACTGCAGAATAAGATGGATCAAGAAAAACACATTGAGTACTTAATTGTTTCTTGGTTGCTTGGTGAGATCCCATACCCACAAATCCAAAAGACAGTCTGTGAGACAGAAGAGATCGACTTTATAAAACAGACATTAGGAATATCTGGTGAAAGGGAGCAGTTAGATTCCCAGATTAAGATTTAAAAGATCATTGAAATGCTGAGATGTTTGTCAACCACTTATTTTGTTTTGGTTTTCATTTTAAAATTATACTATGTTCACTGAATGAATATATCTCAAATATATTAATATATATGGCCTTAGGAAATTTATCATAAACAATTCAAGTTTCCCCCCCACCTTACTCATTCACTGTTCTGCAATGGCATTGGAAATCTCATGTTATGGTTAATAATCTTTGAGCATGGTTTTATTACATTAGGCAAAGGACCAGAAGGTTGAAAGGGGTGAAGGTAGTTCAGGAAAAAATAACAGAGCTTTCTAGAGGCCCCAAGCTTCCAAAGGGTCTGTGCCTCCTACACAAAGCAGGAGAACCTCTGAAGATGCTCTAGTTTTAGACATTTCTAATCAGTGGTCCTTGAGAATCCACCAGGAATCTGGTGTTTCAGGCACAGACAGTACACACATGGGTTGTGTGCAGCCCATTGAAAATGCCAGCAGAGACTCTGCTCCAGCAGACATTACTTTTCTGGTCCTTTTGGATTGAATTTCAATCTTTTTACAGCAGCACAAAAGAATCATATCAGGATTAAAGACCTGCCACATTCACTTTAGTGTGTCTTTATAGTTTGTCACATTGCATCCTGCCAAAGCTAGTGGAGGTGCCTAGGGCAGAGACCACATCTTCTGCTCTGTTATGTCATTTTTCTGGGCTTATATCTTCTCTTTTGTGTTGATGTCTATTGCACCCCCTGTCTGCTAAAAGCTCTTCTGGATCTCGTAAAATGCTTTCCTAGTTCTCTTGAATGGCTTTTCTGGTGTACTAGCTGGTTTCCATTAAAGGCTTATTGAGAGTGGACATCTTATTTACAAAGTCCCAAAAGTTTCTTTTCAATTGTAGACATGATCGTGACTTTTAAAAACTCTTCATCAGAACAGGTATTTTCTATATGTTGCTCAAAGCATTTTATTGATAATTCTACCTGCAGCTGTCTGCTTTTCCCCTGAAACAGAAAACCTGCCTGCATTTCAGGCACATCTTATACACTATCACTGAGAAAACATTTAAGGCATGCGATTAATTTTTTTCATATTAGAGCTGGTTATCTTTAATTCCTACAGATCATTTTCCTAACACTGACATCACTTCATTCTGAACCAAGCTGAACAACTCCTATTTCACACACTGCAAAACAGGTAGGCAAGCTTCTGCTTTCTCCATAGTTTTTCCTCCACTTGGGGTATCAATGCTTAATCTCTGAGTTTCAAGAAAATTAGCTTCAAATTAACTGATGTAGAGCTTACACGGACTGCTACTCCTGTCAGATTATCTTTGTATAAAATCAGGGATGTCACTTAGTGGCATCTGGCATCTTCTAGACACTTGCCTCTGGCTCTATCTTTCCTATTTTCTTTCTTTTTTTTTTTTTTTTTTTTTTTTTTTTTTAAGGCCTATGCACATCTTCATTAGTTTCTCTGATGGTTGAGGGTGACTTAGTCCTATTGAAGCTTTCTTTGAAACATTTTTATCAAATTTTGGTGCTGTTGTTCTGTCTAATTCAATTCCAAGCATTTATTTTCAGTTTTGCTGTTCTAGTTCCTTGATCCATGATTTCCAGTACTGACAATGCATTATTTTAATTACCAAGGTCACGATTTCTTTTTTCCTCACTGCACAGTTTTGTTTTCTTACACCCCATATGATTTTTCAATATTCCATCATTGGTTTTAATATTTGAACATCTTCCTTTTAAAGTAGAAGCTACATCTCCTGTTTTGCACTTTTACAGTTTAGCTTATTCAAATTCATCTTTTCTGTCCTGCAGCCTGACTCACACTGGGGAGTGTGTATAAAATTGCATGCATGCATAAAAGATAATTGGTTTTTCTTTAGTTCTTCCACCACTCTAGAAAACACTTGGCCATCTTATAAAGTCAACTAGAGCACAAAACAATGTCTTTAAATAATTTTCTGTCCAGGGATGGTTACTTTACTTTTGATTATGGATGGAGATAGCTGCCACATCACATATCATGGATTGAGACTCTGAGAAGTGTTCAAGCTGGAAGTTCTAGTTTCAAACTGAGTCTCATCTTCCTTACTAAACAAAACCAGAGAAACAAAAAACCCAAACAACAAAACAAAACAAAACAAAACAAAACAAAACAAAAAAGCAAACTGGAATGCCTGCCATACCTGTTTCAAGAAAAACATCACACTAAGTTGTTTAATATATTATGAAAATATAATAATACTGTGACTGCAGAATTTTACGAGAGCAGCAGAGAATGAAAAAATTATATAAAATTTGTTTTGGATCTTCTCTTCTTCAAATGAACTGAGCAAAATTACAGTTACTTATCAGGAAACTATGGAATATGATAGTAAAAAAGAGCAAAATGATGAGTGCCAAATGAATTAGATACACTCTTCTAAATTAAATTCTGCAATTTCTCTGTATTACAGCTGGACTTTTTGGATTTCTTACTTTCATTTGAAAACTAATAATTCTAATTTTATTATTATGTACATAGCAGTTACAGAATACAATTTATGGAACCTTTCCATAAATTAGAAAGTAGAAACTGAAAATCAAAACCAAACAAACTATAAAACTTTAATTAAAGGACTCAGTAGAATAGGCTTGTTTCATGTACAAGCAATAATATGAAGGAGCTTTTCTTTTTTCCTTTCTTTTTCTTTTTTTTTAGATTTTAAATAGAAACACTAAATGAGTAAATGCTTGTCCCAGTAGAATAAATTTTATTAGGGACTGGTTAAAAAACCTTTTTTTCATAAGGGGCTAGTGACAAATAGGAACTTATTTGCTTTTGTCTTTCTGATTGCTTTGCAAAATGAAACTGATTAATTTGAATTTACAGGCAGTTAAAAGCAAGAAATGAAATAAAAACTTGCTGCAAAGCAGTAATCTATTCATAATATAAAATTTCATTTACAGAGCTTACAAGCAGAATACATTGAATTATTCATTGAAAACAATGAATCCTTTGAATTTGGCCTCTGAATGTGGTTCCAAATTGTGAAAGAGCACTCATGCATTTTATTAATTAATTTTTAATTTAAAATTTTTGATGACGCATATGAAGATATATATGCATATAGATTATATGTAAGGTCTCTGCTATTATTTACTCAAATTTTCACAAAACAGATTTTTTTCCCACTTCAGTAATTTACAAACACCCTATGTAGTTACTATTGTTAAGCATCATAATTTGATTTGCATTTTGAAAGATTCAGAGTCAAATTGAATCCATTCATAAACCTGCTGTCTTAACTTCAAGGAAATTGCCTTCTCTGATTTGTAAGTTTGCTTATTTGTTTTAAAAATAATACTTTACTGCACAAGGAATTGCTTATGACAGTGACAGAATATCAGCATAAGTACCAAAATAATATAGCTGTAGTTGAGGTCAAGATGTTAAAGAAATATACTGCAGTCTTAACTCTTTCATGGGAAAATGATAAGTAATACTATGAGGTAACCTTTATATGTAGCAAAAAATACATGCATAAAAGTAACTTTAAAATCCCCAAAGCCCCAAGGGATCAGATTTCCTGTTATGTTCACCATTAACATTTAACTTTTGTTTGGAAATTAAAGTCTGGAAGAAAGTAAAAAGTGCATACATGTCCTATGTATTTTTTTCTATTAAAAAATGCATTTTAATTTTTTTTGTAAGAGTCATACAGATTTGCACTACTTACATGCCAGGCATCAGCTTTGGTCTCAATTTTTACAGTAATGTGAATACACAGCTTTCATGTATGATCAGATGATAATGGATCTCCTAGAAGCCTACAGCCTCTTTTAGAAATAATTTTTTCTTACAAACTTCAAGAATTAAATTAATTGGATTCTTTTTTTTTCCTGCTCAGTTTTTAATGCCATCACTAACAATTTTCCACAGTCATTCATCACATGCAGTTAAACCATTGCTGTCTGCAACAGGCTATGCTTTCCCAGCCCTCTTGATTGATTGTCATACCACCAACAAACAGGGAATTGGGAGCTTGCTCTCCATGGACCAAATAACATGGTTTCAGGCATCAAACACTCTCACTGAACCTGTGAAAGTTTTACTTGCTTTCATTATTTTCAGTGTTTTCTGTCAGTTAGAAATTTTAGGTGTTGCTTCTAGAAAAAAAGCCCAGCAATTAAAAATAATAAATCTGGTAATATAAGTTTATGAATTAGTTACTTATGTATTTACTGACATGGTATTGTCAGGATATTGTCTCATTAAATGCTTTTGTTTCTATGCTGATCAGAAACTTGTCATGTATCTACACAGAGCATTTCCTTAACCAGTTAGACTCTACATTTCTGTACTGGTTTGGGCTGGGGTAGAGCAATCACCTTCACAGTAGTTAGTATGAGGCAGTGTTTTAGATTTGTGCTGGAAATAGTGTCAGCAGTTGAGGGATGTTTTTGTTGTTTTCTGATCAGCGTTTATATAGTGTCAGGGACTTTTCTGCCTCTCCCTCCACCCCACCAGCAACGAGCTGGGGGTACCCAGGAATGAGGCAGGGACACAGCCTAACCCACTGACCAAAGTGGAATCCCATTCCACATGGCCCCACCCTCAGCATGCACAATCAAGGGGAATAATGCAGGGATGGTGTTTGCCTTTCCTAATAACTGTTATTCATGAATCTGGTTTTCCTGGGAATAGCTGAACGCCTTTCTGCTGCTGAGAAGGGATGAATGAATTCTGTTTTGCTCTGTGTGTGCAAATTTTGCTTTATCTCTATCTCATCCCGCAAGTTTTCCCAGATTTCCAATTCTGTCTCCCATTGCACCAGAGGGGAGTGAATGGCTGCCTGGTACTCAGATGCTGGCTGGGGCTTAAAACAACGATTTTTCAGCATTGGTCAGTACAATGCCAACTTATTAACACTATAACTTTGTTTATCAGTCCTTTTGTTTCATAGGAGTACAGCATTTATCATAAAATTAGCCTTTCTTTTTGGGTTCTGTGCAAGCTTTCACAGGCATGGTTAATATAGATGTACACTTTCTGTTGGATCATATATATTGTTCTTTCAATATTTGCATGTCATCAAAAGAAAGATAAGGATAAAAAAGCTGTGTTCATTTATGGCCTCAATAGACTCAGTCAGGTATCTGTCAGTATTGTATCTATTAATGTTTATGTTTTTTATAAAATACTGCAGCCAAGTAAATAATATTTTAAGAATTCAGACCTTTTTTATTAGTGAAAAACTGAGTGCATTGTGAATCCCACTAAAAAACACTATCTACTCTATATGAGTGCTCTAGTTATTGCAAGGCAATAGGTCTCTCCAGAGATTGAAATAAAGTGGCAATATAGACACCTCTGATATGTGGACTGAATGAGCACTCTCTCCCTTCCCCATCCTAAGTATGTGGCTGAATTTAGGTGAGATATATCCCCCACACACAGGATTTTGTGTGAGTTTTCATTATATCATACTGCTGCTATTGCAAGCTGCTTCTGCCTGGCCTCTGTAACAAATCTGTGGTCTCCTCACATTCTGTTCAGTGCACTGCTGCTGCAATGGGTAAAGACAGCTATCTACCCTCCATGGTCAAAATTGTTGAACTCCTGAGAAGTAAGAGAATATAATTACCCAGCATTGATTTATGACCAGCTTTAAATTTTTGCTGGTGCTGGTATGTTTACTAGAAATTTTTGTTTCTTGGTTTTTTGTTATTTGATTGGTTGGTTGGTTTTCATGTCAGATTTTCAGGATATTTGAAAAGTACTGTGTTCTCAGAGGATCTTGTGTCAGCTTAGAATTACCTACATTACATTCATTTTAACAACTGAGTCAGGAGTAATGATTACTACATTCCTCCTTCATATACACTTTCATTTATCTGGTTTTTGCTTGGTCTTTCTCACCACCATTCTACACACCTACAATGATGTGGAGACACAGTCTACAATTTAAATATTTGCATATATCTGTGTTGTGTTCTCAAGCCACAGAACTATATTCCTTACCGGTGTACTTTGCCAGACATAAAATAAAACTTATAAAGTGTTTGCAGAAAATATGTTAGGATCTTATTTTTCAGTAGAAATAGCAGTTTGAATCTCTTTCTATCTAGCAGTCTTTACTTAAAAGCAGAAAATAAAATTAAGAAATTAGACTACCCCAATGCTTCACAGAAGACTGCAATTTTATGGCCATTTAGCATTTTTTAACCTTTTTGTTTATTTGTTTGTTTTTCTTGCCAAGTCTTTCCCTGAGCCACAGATGCCATTTCCTATTCATCTGCTGCTCTGTTTCTCACAGACACCCTGCAGATCATGTGGGTAACATTCCAACCCAAATTGAGTCATTTGAGTACGAAATAGCTTCTCAAAATCTGTTACTGTTTCCTTTGCATTCTTTTCTTTATTCACTTTGTTGGCTCTTTTGTTGATTAGATTGGATTCGTTTTTTGTCCTTTTTAGCATTTAGTACAAATCCTTAACACAGACTAATAAATATGTTTGATTTTAAAACTCTAGTCTTAAAAATGTTGTTACTTCTAAAATGATAATGAACATTCAGTCCAGCTGAGCAATTTCTAATTTTTATTGTTTTGTGTATGATGCCATTGTTGTTGTTCATTGTTTTGGGGGTTTTTTTGTTGCCTTAGCTTACTGCAAAAACTAAAAATTGCCACTGAAATAATATATCTCCTTATGTTACTTCAGTGTCAATTTCTCCCTGAATATATCCACTTTAATTTTCCTTGTAAAGGAAAATCTTTGAATTTATCCTCTTCACAGTATTTAGAATTTAGAATCAATAGTACCTTTCCATGTGGTCAGAAGAAAATTAATAGGAACCTTTTAGAATTCTCAATGCTTTTTTCAATCCAAATAAATAATTCAATGTTTAGAATGTAAATGATTGAAATAATGCAGGCCAAGGGCTTCCAATTATCTTTGGGCAGGCTTGAAAATTGGACTTGTGCATGCTGCTTTGTGAATGAGCCTTTAAACCTAGAGTTGGTTAACATAAATAAAATCACCTTAGCTTTTTGTGATTTTGTTTGTTTTACAGTGGTAGACAAATTAAGAAAGCAGTCACCAGCAGTACAAAATGGAGCCAAATATGGTGGTTTCTTTCACAGTGATTCACAAAAGCCTGCACCATCCTCATCACACACATGCCTTTTCACACACCACTATTAGAAGTATTCCCACTGCTAAGTCATATACTAATACTTTAAACAAACATAACCATATTTCTTATCTATCAAAAAGATGATTTTTCTAGCCTTTGCTTTGATGATTGTGAGCCTGTCTGCTTTTGTTGTCTGCTGGAAGCCCTAGAGGGTCTCGGAAAAAGAACATGACAGAACTTTGGGGACCTGAGCAATTTGAAGATTTGTTTTCCTTTATTTTTCTTGACTTTCCAAGAGCTTCTAAACTAGTGAAGTTGTTCAAAGGCCTTACAGAAAATGCTGTGTCTCAGAAGACTCCTGCTGTGCTTTAATGCCTTAAATTTATCACCATGGTGTCTGCAATTAGTGAACACCATCTAAAACTACCTAATTCTTAAAAATTCTCTGATAGATATTTTATATTTTAACAAAATTACCTCTGATCTGTAAAAATCATATCACAAAATAGTATGACACATAATAGATGTTATTTATTTTCTTTATTACACTTTTAAATAGAGTATTTGAACACAGGCACTTTTCACTTGCATGGACATGAACCTCAAAAAGATGAATAAATCCTTGAGGATCATTTCAGTTTTCTGGACACTGCTCTATCATGTAATATCCCTGGGGTTCCAGGGTTACCTGTTTTCTCTTTCTGGCAGGGTTTTGTGTATTGGAGAATCTTTACTTTTGACTGCTCATTTATTTACTGTCATAACAATCCCATTTTATATTGAAAATTAGTCTAGTCTGAAGCTTAAATATTGTTCTTTATTTCTTCTTGTTTCTGTATTCCAAGTGGAAACTAAGATTTATGATGCCCTGGAGATACCACTTGATTTCAGCCCTTCAAAGAGAAATGTTGCATTAAAGGCGATGTTGGTAACCCTGCAGCGTATCAGGAATTTATTATGAAATATAAACTGCACAAGAAATAAGAGATAACAGTGAACACAGGCAAGAAACTGACATAGTGTATTTATTTTTTGTTTTAATGTGGAGTTATGAATATTTATTGCACTTGTGGAAATTGCAGTTTCTCAGCACAAAACAATTTTTAATAGTTGAGCTGCTTTTACTAAAATGCAACTCTCCAACTCATGTCAAGTTCTCAAAGCATTTTGTGTATATCACCACTCAGGAAGTTACTAAACACCTCCAGGGTGTTCATCAGCTGTCTTCCAACAGAAAGATTTATTTTTTTTCTTATTTTTATATATAATGCTTTTGTAAATTCCGTTTAATAAATGAAGCACATTTTTTCATATCACTTTAAGCAAAAACAGCAAAGATTTTCCATCAGTTGTTACTGTGTACTTGATCTTTCTCCAACAAAGACAGCTACTGAGTATTCTTTGATTAATATGAGAAATCCCTGATTGGAAGTTTTCATTTCTGATATCCATCTAATTACAGGTCCCTGTAGCTGGACTCACACCTCATCATCTGAGGCTCAAATTATGGATGCAATGCAACTGGTTAACAAATAAAAAATGCCAAGGAAAATGGAAAAACAAAAAAAACAAAACAAGAAAAAAAAAATCCAGCCAGGCTAGATCAAACAGGCAAGTGCATCTGAAAAACAGCAGGCTAAAGTTTAGAAAAGTACACTACTAGGTATCAGCAGATCAGGCACAGAGAGAACAACTGGACACATCTTTGTAGCATTTTGGAAAGTGTTGGCATGGCACGATTACAGCAGGACTGATGAGTTCAGAAATGCTGGCAGAGACAATAAAAGTGAATGACTGACAAGAATAGACCAAACCATATCTCTATAATTATGTGAAATAGAGATTCAGGCATATATATAAAAATATAACCGTCAATGAATTAATAACATGAATAATCTTAAAAAACAAACAAAAAAAAACCTTACCACAACAATTAAAAAAAAATCCTCAAGAGAAGAATGTTGAAAGTCAGCATTACAAGAATTAAAAGACAGAACGTAAGCAGACTTTGTTTTTAATAGTTTATGAAAGAAAGAGAGGGAACTCTTATATATTATGATGTTTAAAAGCTTTATTCCATGGGACCTCATTATACTAAGCTATTGTAATAAACATAACCCATGTCTGCACTGAAATACCAAAAACTTTCTGGAATCTAGTTATTGCAACATAGATCTATAAAATTTTGGCCCTTGTTGATCATCATTAGGAAAAGGCTAATTCATATCTTTGACCAAAAAAATATTACATTTCAGGTGTATAACAAAACGTGAATAATGCACCCTAGCATGATGTAATAGTACCAATCTACCAGAAATTTCAACTGTTTTTCTTATAAAATTATAGAAGATGTGTTAGTACAACATCCTCTTTTATTAATAAATTGTTTTCCTAGTGTCATTAGTTTATTTCCTTGATCTAAGATTAGAATTACACTATTTTCAGGTTTAATTAAGTGATGTGAAGATGCACTAATGTGAATTGTGAATTGTCATGGCACAAAGAGATTCTTTGGCTGAGAGGTGTCCTCTGAAACTCACAATGATCTTTTCCATTTGATCACAGCCTAAGGTATTTGTAAAAATGCAGTTATTCTCAGACAAGGTTCAATTTCATAAATGACCTTAAAAGAGCAGATAAAGGATTAGTTATGTTACAGAGAGAATCTAAAGAGTGCCTTTGGGGTTTTGGGGGGTTATTGGTTTGGGTTTTTTTTAATCAAGCCTTATATCTTAGAAAGATATCTCTTTATCCTTGAAAAAACAGTGAGACATTAAAGAATTTTAAACTGTTTTAAAATACCTCTAATTAGCAGCCTTGTATACAAGGATAAACTGTATGGAATAACAAAATACCCTTACAAAGTATGGGCAAGAAGCTTTTATTGTCAGTAAAAATCCTGACTAACAGAGGCACAGTGGAAATCTTAGACACTCCCCTGGAATGCAATTCTGAGCAATTATTTCTATTATTTCAGAAGGAATTTTGTATGCGGAGTGCCTATAGAGGCAGACAAATGCTAGTATTTGTAGCAAGTAATTCACTGAAATGTTGAGTTTCTCAAAATAAAGTGTTATTTAGCCTCATCATCAAAAATAGAAAAGGCAGAAGTGAAGCAATGTGGCAAGATTGTCACAGTTTCCACACACAGTACTGTATGACTTTAGCACAAATGTGTTTTCCCACAAGGAAAAGCCACGACAGAACCTGGGTCATGGTAATTCCACTTTTTCAAGTGCTGGAAGGCATTCCCTGAAAAACTTATGTGGCCCTAGGATTTTCCTCTTTGTGTCTCTTTCTGAGAAGCTGCCAGTACCTGAAAGGCACAAAAAAATCTCCGGACCTGTTTGAAACAAAGATGCAGACTAGTAGTGGAAAATTAGAATGGTTTTGCCACCAGCTAGTAATGTTCTTTCTGTTTGAGAACTTACAGGGCCCAGAATTTCATCTTAAACTGTCCTGCTGCTTTTTCCTACATGCTCTTTGTCTCAGACTGTTTTAAATAGCTAACTTTTATTTTGTTGCATGTTTGCCAGGTTTCCTGCAATTTCACATCATGCCTAAATTCAGGCCTTACAGCAAGCACAGACATTTTTTGGTTTATAGCATTCATGTATCTGTTCAGCTGTTTGGGTGATGCTATCTTGTATGACATTACTGCATCATATGACTCACCACTGTCCTAAGAGCAGTTACAGGAATTTTCACTTAGTGAAGAAGTGCAGACAGTATTTCTTTTATTTGACTAAGCTGTTTCCTATTACTTATGGTATTCTCTTGACAGTAATAAATTTCATAATGGTTGCTAGATTTCAAATCAACTATTACACTATCTAGATGGAACAGTACATCAATAATTGATGAAATACAAATCATATCTAATAGCTGGAATGCAAGGGGATTTTGCCTTAAGGTGTCACACTCAGCAATCACTGCAATATTTATTGAAAAAATAACATAATTCTATTAAATCAATAATAGATTTACATTAATATATTAAGACATTTTCATAGGCAAAGAGGATAGAGCTGAGAGGAGAAAATTTACTTTATTATGCACACACTTAATGATCCTTATTTTTGAAAATCTGATTAATTAGATGCTTTATCATATACCTTCTTTTCTACATTTCTTTTGATGCTCCCACTTTCAAAACCAGATAAAACTGAATTAAAGCTTGGCAAGATAATCTTGCAATAGGGTTTATCACTTGTGTTTCAATAGCCCTTGGTGTATAATAGTTTTGCTCAGGAGAATTTTCTAGTGGGATGATTTCTTAGATAGTCTTTTTCATGTTGTACTTGGAGAGAAGCATAACTGCTCAGTAAACTTTTTCATATGGTCAACATAATTAGAATATTAAATATTAGTATAGAGATAATAAAAATTAAAACTCAATTGTGATTCTGTGCTTCACTCTGCATCTATTCTCATTGGGTAAATCAGAGGTAGGAATTCACAAGTATTGCATAACCAAGTACTAGACTGCTTATTAAAGATGGTGCCCAAGTACAACCCAATTTTCATAAATTCATATAATCAAGCAATATACTATCAGCTTCTGTAGTTCATTTAAGTTTAGTAGTTTTAATGGATGTCTTTTATCTTCTTTTTTATTTTTTCCCTTTCTTTTTCCTTTCTATTTCAAAAAGGCATAATAGATAGAGCTTTAATTCGTAGTGCTGATTTTTCTCAAATTCTGATAAAATAGATATTGTAACAAAAAATATAAAATTAATTAATTACAAGTTAGCTCACATATTCATGAGGTATCCAGGGAAAAACAAGTAATACTTTTCATGTTTTTAAAGTATTTTCAATGTTCTTCAGGCATCTTAGGTTAGTTAGCTGGGAAAAAAAATTAAATTAGCATGGAAATAAACCTCAAAAGCCTTCTTATGTTTTCCAAATCCCTGTTTCACTGCCAATAAAGAAGGAAGAAGCGTGATGCTTCTGGTTTGTTTCTGTGGTCTGTCAGAAATGCCACTGAAGTCATGAAAACATTTTGTTAGAAAAGTTTACAAGATTGTTCTCTAAGACACAGAGAAACAAATGTAGTTTTTGCAAGAAAATTCATCAGTTTGATATTTTTTGTTGATATGTCTCTTGGAAAGGTATAAAATGTCTGTCCTGCTATTGCTTCAAGGATAAATATTTTTATTCTTTCCACACTGTTTTATTCACTGTAACTGTTAACATATACTAGAGTCAAGGAAATTAAAACAAGAGAAGGCCCATGACAATAAGCAAAGAGCAGTAAAAAATCTCATTTTGCATTAAATTCATTAAAATATATGTAATTTCCACAAATTTAAAATATATGTAGAATCTGGAAATTCAACGACCAGTAGTGAATTCTTGGGGAGTACTACAAGTATCTGGTAAACTGATTTTTAAAACAATTTACAGACTACTTGTTGCACAAGATGAAGAAATACATATAATTTCAGAGAGTTCTTATTTGATTATTACCTTGTTAATTCTATCAAAATATTAAGTAGTGAAAAAAGTTTAAAATTCTGTACATCATAATGTACTAGACAAAGTCTCTGAAGTCACTTTTCTTTAAATAATCTCTAGATTTTACAGATGAAAGCTGAGTCTCACCTGGCAAAGGAAGCTTGGATTGCTTAAACATGCATTTCTGTCCTACAAGCATCATGAAAAGAATCTGCTTTTGCAAGTTGTTTGCTTCATGACATAATGTACCAAATGACTTGCTGAAAAACTGGACAAATTCCAACTGAGCAGCTACTATTCAAATTGATAGTGACAGCTCATCCTGAAAAAAAATGTTATTTTCAAATGATTGATATGAACTCAAAGGGGTGTGAAGAACTGTAGTGTTCATATTGCTCATGAGCTGTTGACAGTTTGGCACATCTCTAATGCTGATTAGAAACAAGCCAGGACGCTGCAGTTTGCATTCACATTAAGCTTGCAGACCACATTAATTATTTGATTCATAGTATCACTCAGTATACTAAAATATGCCAGAGATTCAGAATCAAATGACCTGTCTATCAAGTATCTCAATATCTATGATAAAAAATATTGAGTGATAAAAGGATAGTAGGGGAATATTAACAAATATTAATTGAACTGAGCAAGTGACCTTGGTTATATTCAGTGAACTGCTGATGTATTTAGAAATAGAATACAATTTAAAAAAACCTTGAAAAATCTGAAAATCTTGTGTGCATTCTTCACATTTGACCTATAAATAGAGGAGCTGGTACTTGAGAGTGCTATTTTAGTATTTATTTTTACATTTCATATTTCACCTGTGCAAATGCTAATGCTACTAGGATTATTTTTAAGAGCCCTTTGCCTGACAGCCTTTCTCTATGGCAGTGCTGATGCAGGCAACTAAAAGAAAGTGTTAATGTAACTTTTCCAACAGGCCATTATTTCTCAATTGGTTCTGCAAAATGTCAGCATCAGCAAAAGCAGCTCCCAAAACATCCACCCAAAAAATTGCTGGGATATCTGTTTCTGAAGGCCACTCTGATGTATTTCTGTAGAATACCTCCTATTTATCAGCTGATCACTACTACGATTTCACAGTGACCATACACAAACCCCAAAATGTGATGACCATTTTGAATTTGCAGCTGCTTTCCAAGATTCTTCACTCAAAACTGCATACCAGAGAGACTACAGATTTCTAGATGAAATTTTTTTCTAAAGGAAAGAAATTTTTTTCTAATATAGGAAAGAAAAAAAGGCAGAAAATTAGATGCTTCTCAAGGCTGAAGAAGTTTCTCTACCCTCTCTAAGCAACTGGCAGACAGAAGCCATTGCCCAGAAGTCAGATGAAAGCACAAGACCCTGCCACCAAATATTGATAGAGTTCAGCAAGTGAATCACTGTCTTGTTTTCTTAGGCACCACCTGCTGAAGGCAGCTATATTTTCCATTTGTCCAACCTTCCAAAAAATCACAAGCATACTTCTGTATCCAGAAAAACAATGAATGGACCCTAGGCTACAGACAACTTGCACATCCTCTTTAGGAAAAAAATAGGTCTGGTATAGGAAAATGAAAGGCATAGTGACCTTCTCCTCAGCGTGAACAGAAGAAGCCAAAACCATAAATGTGTTCTGAATGACTTCAGTAAAAAATGTGCACTTTATTTTCATTATCAACTTTACATTCACCAGTACAGCAAGGTTTGGGGTTTTCTTGTGTTTGCTTTATTACAGAGCAAGAAATGTGGACAGATCTCCATGCTGTGAAGCAAGGTACAAGCTGATACTGACCCACAGATTCAGCAGAAAGGGAAAGCATTGCACAATAGGAATGCACATTCACAGATCAGATTCAAGAAGGAGCATAAAAATGATAGAAGTCGACCAAGGAGAAAGTTTAACTTGCATTTCCATTTGTTAAGCATGTAGCTCAAGCTGTCACTGACCTTGGCAGAATCATATAGATGATATGATCACAGAGTGAACTGCCAGAGAGTATTTTCATTGTACATTGTTTTTCTTCTCAATATTAGCTGTTTTATTGCTTCTCTGAATATTGTATATTTGAATGCATTTATAATTTTTGCCGCTGCATACACAATGCATGCACACAAAATCTTGTCTTGGCTGAATTCCTCACAAAATGTCCCTCTGGTAGAATATAAGAGCAGTGGTGAGACACAGGAATCCCAGTTCTTATTAGTACTCCTCCATACTCAGCTACCAAAGAGGAACTTCATGTGCACAGTGACCTTCTACATCACTACTTATGTCTTGAAATAATAGAAGTGACTTTATTAGCTTTGTTACATTAAGATTCAAAGTATGTAGCACTCTCTGGCACTTCAGTCTGAACAGTAGATCCAGCTTTAAAGGATATATGAGTAGCAGTACAGATTTTGTGAATTTTGTGGTGCAATATCTCGAAAAGCAGCAGGAACAAATTGTTAGGACAGGAGCAAAGAAATGGTAAGGCCAGACTGCTCCTATTTGATTCAGTGCCAACAGCAATAAAGTCTGCCAGAGGACATTATAATAAGTATTACAGAATCACAGATTTTTTCATGAAGTGTTATTACTTCTTCTCAAGATGAGAACTTAAACCCAAAGAAATAGCAAAAACCATTCTAACAATTCTTCTTTTCCCTTCATTTAATAATTGCCATCATCTCTTTACAACAATGGAAGACAAGTAGTGATAGCAGGCAGCTTACTTTTCTCTGCAACAGACTTCTCATTAAATCTAGATGCCTAAATAAATGTTTGGATTTCTGACATCCCCTTGAACCTGGGATTTAATAACCAATGTGCACATGATAACATTTGCACCTACAGTCTCATTTATCACTACACACTGTGGAGAGTGGTCCTAAGCTGAGTGAACAAAGTAAGTCTAGTATTGATGGTAGCTGCCACTTCCAGTTCAAAAAAGCTAAAAAAAATTAATTTATATATGGTTTCTTTTGTATACAGAGACTAAATGTACATGAAGTATACATTTTAATTGTAGTCCAATGTGGCTTTTAAAACCATTTTTCTGTTTATAAGGTTTGCTTATTTAAAAAAAGGCCAGTTAACATATACTCTGCAAGTAATAGGGAATGTTTTCTTAATGCAGATTCTTTCATTTTTCAGACAAAAATAACTCTGCAGTTTTTTTTTCAAAACTGAATGAAAATACACAAAATTGAAAATCTAAATACAGAAAACAAGAGTGGCTGATGAGTAAATACATCACAGCTACTTTTTTTGTTAAAAAAGCAGAAAGAAAGCAACAGTAATCTCCTTCCTTGAAGATACCTGAAGTACAAAAAAGCAAAGTAGGTAATAAAAATAGCAGGTTTGTTCTTTCTAATATTGTTTCTCTCATTTGCCAGAGAAGATGCTAATGATTAATCAGAAAAATATTTTATTGTTTTTCTTCCCTTTTTCTTTTTAAAATTCTTTTTTAATTAATATAATTTTATATAAGGACTAACATAGCTATATTATACCTATACCATAACCTTCCATGCCAAGTGTGTAATTTACTCATAAAACCTTTTGAGATTTTGTGCATCCTCTGACTTCCATTATTCCTTTTGACTACGACTGCCTACAAAACTTGGGTGGGACACCACAATCTGCTAACTGCACATTAGTCTAGAAAGTTATAAAGAGTTCAGAAATGATGATAAATAAATAAAAAAGATACTATCTCAAGAAACAATATTTGAAAATTTCCTCTTTTAACATGACCTTCAATATCACAAAATATCATTAAAAGCTAGTCACTTATTCACTGACTCTTCTGTCGTATGGTATTTCATAGGAAATAGAGGCATTGCTGTTTTGGGGCAATATGAAACTTTTTTCCCATTGTAATTCAGTCATGTAACACCTAGGTTTCACCCAAACAGTACTCCACAGCAGGAGCTTTGTGTACACCTGGAAATGTGGAGGAAAACTGAGACATCACTAAGAGTTCTAGTTACTGCTATCCTCCTTGCTAATGGCTTTATGTCTTGAAGAGTGTCTTTAATAGCTGGACAGTTAGACAGGGGACATAAGTACTTTCATTAATGTCTAGAAATCTAAACAATTTTTTAAAAATATAGCTACTTTTTGAAATTGTTGTCCTGAATAGTGCTCTCTGCTTTAGAGCTTCCATGGGTGATTTCAGGTGCTTGTACTTTGGGGATTCAAGCTTTAGATGATTTACATTACGAAAACCCAACATTTGAAATAAGAAGTTTGTTACAATTGATCAATATTTTAGAGCCATACTGTGTCTAGTGGTCTAGACTGATCTGAAGCCTTGTCTTGGAATAACTACAGAGGCAGATTTCTGGAGTACAGATACATCCTGGTTTTTTTTGATGTTCTCTAGTCTGGACACAGACTCAATTTCTTAGTCTCCAAAGCATGGGCTACATTGATTTCTGTGCTTGTGACAGAAACCTTACTATTCTAAAGTACAGCATTTTAACTCTTCCTGTAAGATTCTGTTCACACAAGAAAATCCCCTGCCTCCTGAATCATGGTTGCACACCTTACATTTGGGCATTCCTTTTAAAGCTCTCCAGAAGACAGAAGGCTGTGTTTATTAACTTCATCCTAATGATCAAAAGGGCAATTTAGTGCCAACAACACAGTGTAAAAAATTAAGGACTAAATACAATAGGCATAGTAACTACTTTTTATTAGTAGTTACAACTAAAAGATAAAGAAACAGTAGGACTTACCTGAACATTTGTGGGAATGAAGCTCTGC
Organism: Luscinia megarhynchos; assembly: GCA_034336665.1. Lineage (NCBI taxonomy): Eukaryota > Metazoa > Chordata > Aves > Passeriformes > Muscicapidae > Luscinia > Luscinia megarhynchos. The sequence goes on along the minus strand of CM067566.1, from coordinate 33,754,254 downwards.
TATTACATCAGTTTCAGAATTTTTCACTTTCATTTATTTATGTCTGGGATAATTCTATGCTTAGGATCTATCTTTCTTTATCACGGAGAAAGATTTTTTTTTTCCTAATTCAATTTAAAATGAAAAACATTCTGCTTTTCAGATTTTTGTTTCACCTAGCTCTTTATTTCCCAAGCCCACTAATATTAGATCATCAAGCAGGAAACTTTTGTCTCATAAACATTGTCTAAGCTTGTCAAATTTTCTGAGAAGGGTCAGACCATGGAGTTGATGACAAGGTTTATGAAAATGTATCAAAATAGGTTTAGTAGAAGCTTTTTGCAGATAATGGTATCTAAGATTACTTTTCTGTTTCTGGATAGCATCTTTAGCATGTCCTGAACTCTGTGCTAATGCCTTTAGGAATTGCATGTTCACTGCATCTATTGTCCTGCAGAGAAACTCAAGCATAGCTTGGAAGGAAGCCATTGCACTCTGCAGATGCGAGCTGTGTGCAGCTATAATTATTGAAGGGTATAAGTGGAAAATAGAATTCTACAGCTATAGCTAATTACAGTTATAGTATTTATTTGGATATAAATTAAAAAATCATTTATACAGAAATATCAGCCTAACCCTGGTACTGATTATCACACTGATATTAAGGAGATACACTGCCATCATTGAATTACAAGAAACATGTGTGGTTTGAAAAATTCTTGCCCTTGAATACTGCTGAAGACAAATTAGGAATTAGGTATGTAGCCCAAGACCAGCAGAAAAAAAGTTAAGTATGTCATGTATACTTAAATAGAAACCGTTAAGATCTAACAGTCTACAAATTCTTTAGTTTCAAGCTTTATCCATTAGCACTTTCTCAAGGACAACATACTAACATCATTTTCCTGTCTGAATAGCACAATTTTTGGAAAAATGTGATTTTCAAAGGCAGTCTTCCTTCCTTCCTTCCTTCCTTCCTTCCTTCCTTCCTTCCTTCCTTCCTTCCTTCCTTCCTTCCTTCCTTCCTTCCTTCCTTCCTTCCTTCCTTCCTTCCTTCCTTCCTTCCTTCCTTCCTTCCTACCCCTCTGCAAGACTGAGTAGTTAACCTGGTCTGAAAGCAGCTACAAGATCTTAAATACACAGATAAGATATGCAGCTAAAGGTATTCATATGTAGTGGGCTGACACTGGCTGACCCACCAAAACCTCTTTATCACTCCCCACCACAACTGGACAAGAGAGAGAAAATATAAAAAAGGGTTTATAGGTTAAGATAAGGACTGGAAGAGATCAATCCCCAAATGCCATCCCAGAAAAAACAGACTTGAATTAGAGGTACTAACTGAACTTACAACCAACAAAATCAGAACAGGATAATGTGAAGTAAAATACGACCTTAAAAACACCTTCACCCCACTGCTCCCTCCTTCCCAGCTCTGCCTCCTACCTACCTACCTGCAGGGACACAGGGAATGTGGGCTACAGTCAGTTCATCACCCATGGCTTCTCCTGCTGCTCAGCAGAGAAGTCCATGCACTGCTCCTTCCCTGTGAGACAGTTCTTCATTAACCTCTACTATGTGAGTCTTTCTCGCATTTCAGGTTTTCTGTCTAACAACAGATCTCTACAAACAGAGTAATTCAAGGTCAGGCTTCTTCAGCATCAGTCCCCCCAGGGTCACAAGTCCTGCCAGAACACCTGCTCCAGCATGAGCTCCTGTCTCCAGTGCTTCACCACAGCACCTCCCACCCCTCCCTCCTCATTTGTCTTGGTGTTCACAGAGTCCTTCCTCCCATGTTTTTTTAGCCTGCTCTTCTCTGGCTGCAATTACACCTGTACATTTTTTTTTTTTTAAATCTTCTTTTTAAATATGTTGTTCCAGAGATGTTAACATCATTTCAGATGCACCCATGGCCAGTGGCACATCCATCTTAGAACCAGCTGGTGCTGGCTCTGCTGGATATGGAGGAGGAGGCTTCTGCCAGCTTCTCACAGAAGCAGCCCCTGTAGATCCCCTGCTACCAAGATCTGGCCGTGCAAACCAAATACATTTTATTAAAAAACAAACAAACAAACAAACAAACAAACAAAAAGAAAAAAAGAAAATAAAAACAAAACTAAGAGGAACTGTAAGGGTTCCACTTTCTTCACTTGAAAAAAAAAGCTAGAAAATTTGACCTGGCAGAAGAAAACTGAGATTCATTATTTTCCTCAACTTTAGATAGCACAGACCAACAACTACCATCTCCCCAGCTGGAATTCCTTCAGCTGCTTAGCAAAGTGGACCCTAAGTGACCTGCTTTAGTCTGACAGCGGGGCCTTTGGCCTCATTGTAAGAGTCTTAGTTTTTCATCCTTTGAACAAGTGCATTTCAGTCTTTTATTAAATGTTTATTTGAAGAAAAACTTCACAACTAGCTTGGGGGAGAAATTCAAATCCGAGTCTATCCTTCCCTCAGGTAAGTGTTCTACTTGCTGAGCTATGGCCTGATAAGCCTTAAATTATTTCTGCACAGTGGCATAGCTTTGAGAGGAAAATTACCTGAAGTCTAATCGTTAGGTGTTCTAGGAAATGACACACTTTATTTAACATAGGAGCACAAAGAAGAGCTCTGAAGTGCGTGTGAGAATGGCCTAACACCAGCTCATTCTTCAAAACTGCACTTCCATCTCTCAAAATTTTTAAAAGAGAGCAGAAAGTTCTGCTTTCAGAAAGATACACATCAAGTCCCATGAAGCTGTGTGAATGCTGAACTAATATAACAAATCCTTCAAGGCAATAAAGTCACCCTCAGGCAAGTGAAACTCAATGCCTTCTCTACCTAACACCTGTTCATGTGTCCAGATAAGATAGTTTAGACATTTAATGCAATGGCTCTGAATATGAATTGCATTGTGAGGACTCACAGCTCTCTACATGAATGGTCCAGTATATTTGGAAAATTAACCTGGTTGTAGGAATTCCTTTTGGAAAATGGTTAACTGAGAGTTAGCTGGTGCAAAGCTGAACTTAAAATAATCAAGTATTTTTATTTCAAATTCTTGCTGGATACCAATATTAGATAATTGTTTTCTTTGCAAAATCTAGTTCTTCATTTCCTTGGAAATATTTCCACTTGTTTTCTTCTTCTTCTGTTCAGCGGCACTTTGTATTTATTTAGACTAAAGCATTTAAAAGTTAACTCTATTACATGATATTTTAGTAGACATCCCATCTATTTTTAATAGGTAGATGAATTTATCAGTAGAATTTCACTTTTGTCTGACTATCAGTATTTCATTAGAGACAGAAGAAGATCAAATCTTTGATTTAGTGATGATTTAAATGCTGTACTTTCAAATCATGAGGTGATTTTGTCACTTTTTCCAAAGGCTACTGAGTGTTTTATGTTTTGTTAAGGTATTTAAGTATTCCAAAAGCAACAGAATGCAAGTTAAAAATGTGCTTTAGGGAGAAGCAAATAAACATAATGAACTGCTGAAATGTTCATCCTATCATGCTTCCAGAATCTATTGCAACTAGGGAATTAATTTCTAGGAGGAGAAAATCCAGCAAGAGTGTTCCCATGCTACTATGTACTTGTGAAACATACATATTGTCTTTCATAGGAAATAACATGCATTAGTGTAGCTGAATAGATGCATATTCATACAAGGATACTGAGATATATAAAAAGAAAAAAACATTTATTGAATAAAGGTTAAAAGAGGGAAAAAATAAATCATCACATGGATTAGAAATAACCTGATGCTAATTTATCTCTTATAATTACAGAAACAAGATTATTTTTAAAAGCTTAAACTGTACCCAAATCTTCTTTTTGTAGATTGCTTTCATATTCAAGTATTTTACATTTCTCACATACATTATTTTAGGGGTATGGCCTCACATTTACCCATTCCTGTAAGATGAGAGTTACTATGCTACTTTTTACACTCCTCCGGGGTAATATACAATACCAGTGTTTGGAAAATGTTCTGCCGTTCAACTTCAGGAGTGCCACACCCAAGCAATGAAGTTCTCTCTTAGTTACTTATCCTGAAAACTATTCGTGTAAGAAAAAAAGAAAAAGAAAAAGAAAAAGAAAAAGAAAAAGAAAAAGAAAAAGAAAAAGAAAAAGAAAAAGAAAAAGAAAAAGAAAAAAAAAAAGAAAAAAAGAAAAAGAAAAAAAGAAAAAAGAAAAAAGAAAAAAGAAAAAAGAAAAAAGAAAAAAGAAAAAAGAAAAAAGAAAAAAGAACAAAAGTAAAAAAGAAAAAAACAACCAAAACCCTTATTCCTAAATATACTTGATCTGTTTACATTTGAAAATCTTAAAGATAATTTTATGCTGAAAACCATAGTAGAGAAGTAATTGTCAGTTTTGTTTATTTTCTTCTTATACATATTGTTTTTGCATATATATAAATATACCTTTCTAGTAACAGTTTCTAGTCATTCATTCAACTGCAAACACCTCCCTGCAGGATCACTAGTCCTAACTTACCCAAGAAGCAGTTTTGAAGGTTTCTTCTTGGTCAAGATATTATTGCAATTACTATAGTGTCTTTCTGGATATGTGAAGATATTTCTTGAGAGTTATTCAAACACTAAGTTGTTAATTTATCCAAACTGCAATACAAGTTCATAACTATTAAGGCAACAGTCAGAAAACTTTCCTTATAAAAAGTTTTAATTTTAGGTACACATAAAAGCCAACCATACTTCAAGCAAACAGAGAAGAAAGGTACCTGCTGCTTAGTACTGATTTGCAAATAAGGCAAGACAAAACACCACAAATTTCTACCTAGATATCAGTCTTTGTGGTAAAGAAAGGAGTCAAAGCCTTAACATTTTTTCTCCATGATAAATATTTTAAAGAAAACCTGAGGGGATTTTACACCTCAAGTAATCACCTGATGTGTAAATATAACTGACAATATTAAATGTATTTCACAACTTAATTTAAAAAAAATTCACAAGACCGAACAGGTAAAAGTGCTTAAACTTCTTTCTTTCCAAGGAGATCCTTTTTTACCAAGGCCTGGACTTGGTTAATTTTTAAGCTTTCTGAATTTCAGAAAATTCCTCATAATTCTCTTTTTTCTTTCCATCATAACTGAGGCCCATATCTCTGCTGGAGTCTTGTCATAGCCAGGATGCTGCATAAACTTTGGGATTCCAATTCTGTACTGTGCTATACTCATACCTATCCATATTTTGAACCTTTTTATTTCCAAGCATATATAACTGCAGTCATGTAAAATTTCTCACTCTTTCTACTTGACCCAACAACTCTTCTTACTTTTCTTATTATTCTCTCATAAATAATAATAAAAAAAATTCTAACTGGTAGTAAAATTCACAACACATGCGTACATGAAATTGCTGTATCCCCCAGCTAATCTATTTTCAGACCTATGTATTCTGCATCTAAAGGGAATATAGTACTGTATTGCAGAAATGGAAGTTAAAAATTGTTTTTCTACACTGAAACAATATTTCCTCCCTTTTGTGGCTCAGCATATGAAATGTTACATTGTTTAGAAGATATGTATTGGGAAGTGTGAGTTTTATTTTAATTTTTAAAAGACTTTGCCTTAAAACAATTCAAAGAATGTTTAAGTAATGAATGTAAAGAAGGAAGCAGTGAATGTAATGACACAGGGGAGGTGATTCAAAAAGTTTTTGGAACCAGATGGTCTTTGCATTGCCAAAATACTGAGTGTTGGTTGCAAAAATTCCTATGAAAATATCTGTTCCACAAGAAAATATAGCTCTGTATAACCACTCTGCTTTACACAGGAAGGAGAAAGGATGTATTGTTCTTAGGAATGTCTATTCATTCTTGCATTTCCTTCTCACAGAAGTCTTGGCTTCATTTTCTATACTCAAAATGTAAAAAGAAAAAAAAAGTATTTTTCTATTCTGTGGAAAATGTTCAATCTGTGCAGTCACCTACTGTGTACAATCACTGTCAATTTCATGTGCTGTTATTATTTGTAACTGTGTGGTAGCATAGAGCTACCTGAAGCTTTTCAGGCAGCAGAACATACCTTGCACAAAATATAAAACTTACTGTGAACAATTCATCTGTGAGTTTAGAATTCCATGCTTTGGACTTGATGGCTTCCTAATGCCCTAATACCCATTTTTAGAATTACTTCTCTGCACACCTGTTACTAAGGAATGTTACTAGTTCTTATCAAACTCCTGATAGTTTTATATTGCCTAGAACTACAAAACTCCTCAGTGTTTATGCCCTCTCGAAGAAGCCTGTGTTTTGAAGATGTCTTGAGCATATACAGCTGCCCTGTCCTGGCAGCTATCACTCAGCTCATGTACAGAGGTGAAATTTCTAACCTCTTCCAGTAATATCTGTTCCTGAGTAATCTTTAACACAATATCCCAAACAGTGGTGTTATTCAAATGCAAAGATAATATAGGAACCCCTGGCTGACATAATTATTTTAATGACTACCTCAACATAATTTCGTATCACTTTTCGCTGTAATTGCATTTGTGAAGTCAAGAAGCACAAGGTTGTGTACTCACATGGATTAATTCTGAAATACATCAACAGTCTGTCTTTTGCTGCTTTGAGAGATGTCATGTAAGCTAAGAAAGAAGCTATTTTGCAATAGCTCACAAATAGTAAATTTAAAATGTATGGCATAGACAAGGTGCTGTGTTCATTATTGCATACTAATCTAGTAAATGAAAATCCAAGCTTTAGACAGTTCTGTCATGTCAGATCCAATGTATCTTGACTCCTCATGACTTTTAAAATTTTAGATAGATTGTTTCCTCATTTAGATTTATGTCTCTCTGGATCTTCAAAGCAACAGAATCACCAACACCTGTGTGTGTGTATCAGGTTTAGAAGCTTTTACTTAAAGTCCGTACTTGGAGTCATAGTTAAATTTTCCTTGTCTTCTTCTTACTTAGTCTTGGCTGTTCTTCTGATCTGAAATAATTTTTCTTTTCAAACAGCTACTGAATTATCAAATTATGTTGTTGTGAAACACATGGAGGCAGATAAATTCTGTAGTTATGCAACTACAAAATTTATGTAGAGGTTTCTAATACTAGAGGTTGCATATTGTTACAGAGATACTTAGAAAAATGAGGTCTTATTGCATTTAAAGAACAAAAGAAACAAAACATATAAAGGGATATGTTGATAAAATTAGATAGTGCTGAAATTTCCAAAAACATAAGTTTGAATAAAATAGTGTCCTCATGGTTGTTATCTCCTCTTCATGCCTCACAGTGCTAGGATTTTAAGGCTACACTAACTGAACTTGTTGATCAATGATAGAGGAAAACAACTACACTAAGTCATGTTCTATGACAGCTGCCGACATGAAATTGTATATCTACATCAAAAACTCTTTAAAGGAGAATAAATATATTTTATTCCCTAATGCCCTCTTACTCAAAAAATTCACTCTATAGGAGCATAAGCAAAGTGTTCAAAGGATATAAAAGCCAAAAACTCTGTGTCTAGGAACAATAATGAATTTAAAACAAAGTGAAAAGAGTAAGTGTATAATACCTAGGAACTCAAGATGCAATGAGCTCAGCTATGATGGATAGACTTTTTTGAAAGGCTTTTCCATCTGAAAAAAAAATCTCTTTTTTAATAGAAGAATGCCAGATGCTTTAACAGAAGCTCCATTTGTCAATCTCTTAGAAGACAGTGTAATTTACTGCCTGTGATGCTAATGATAGTGCCTAGATCTATGAAAAAGGTCTGAATCATTTTTTTACAGAAGCTTGGTGGGCACTGAATTACAACAGAAAGAGGAGAGGAAGTCTTGAGATTGATGGTGTGTATCATTCTGTTCTTTCAAGAAATATATGACCACTGTGGTTCCATTGTACTAGACTCAATGAACCAATTTATGAATTAAGAAGTGGCAGTGTGAAGTAGCAGTTGCTAAAAACAGAGTGTGTTAATCAATGATTTGAGAAAACATTTGTGCAACTGTAGAGTTCCATTCATAAACAGCAAATAATTGAGACTGAGTTTTTTGAAAAAAATAAATCAGTATCTGTATTTAGACCAGAATATTCTTTCTCTCCGAGATCAGGGGAGAAAAAAAAACCAAAACAAATATGGGTACAATCTGCCAATCAAATTAAATTGAAATGTCAAATTAAGTACAATCTTGTCCTAGTAACCTCATTGATATGACATGATAAACCTACCTATATATTAAAGTTATTAAAGCTAAAGGCCCCATTCTCTTTGCTTTCATCATTCCAAACTCAAGGCTAAACAGAAACAGAAGAGAGAGAAGGTATGGACAGGTTGCATCCCCATTTGCAAGAGCTCCTGACCACTGTGACTTGGGATTTGGTTAGTGCCATGTCTGTTCTACAGCTGTACAATAGTAGCCATAAGAATATCTGGGGGGTAAAAGTAATAATGGATTACTCTACTGAGTAATTCTGAGACTGAAACTTACACGTATGAACATATACCTTGTGCTACTCACTGAAAAAATGAGGAATCTGTCCTGCCTTAAATATTACAAATAATGAAATAGAACCAAATCTTAACTGTGCTTTAAAAAATTTTATTTCTTTTCAAAGTCAGCATATCATTGCAAAAACATCCCAAACATTTTCTCCTACACATCAGGATTAAGTCAAAGCTACTTTTTTTAAAAAAGCTTACTTCAACAATTAAGATAGCCATACAAAGAAAAATGAAAATTAAAACGCCGTGTCATTCATCTGTTTCTACTTATATGACTTCTGCTGAAATGAATAAACATTATATTATGTAATTGATGAAGTAATTAAGATCATGCTTTTTTGTTTCCTATGCCTGCTGGTTAATTCTAAGATTAATGTTCAGTTTAATGTTGAGCTTCATAAAACACCTCAGTATCACGCTATAGATACATTTTTGGAGTCCTGAGCATTAAATGAATAGGTCTTCTGTCTTGTTCAAACAATCAAGTTTCCCTTAGGCAAACCCCATGCTGGTGCCCTAGTGTGAAACTCATTAAGTTTCTTGTGGACTAAAATATGACATGTGATAATATCTAATAAATAATTAATACCACATGTTTTAAATAAAAATAAGTTTGCTTAATGATGGAAGAGTTTGATTTTTCACTAGAATTCAGTTTAGAGTAAATATTAACTTGGAACAACATAAGGAGTTTATATTAAAAAATGAAATAAAAGTAAATTTAGAAAGACCATAATGGGAAACTACTTTCAAATATACATATATATGTAAAAAGTTAGATGTCAAGATAGGTGCACATGCAGATTAAAATATTTCTGTAAGAAAGGCAGGAAGTGGAGAGAGAGAAAAATGAAAGGAATTATATAGCTAGGGGCAAGCTCTCGTGCTAAATACAAAATCTGGCAAAGACTGTCATAAGAGGGGCTGATTGCAAGCAACAACTTTTGAAAAAGCAGGCCTTAGCAGAGTAAATGAAAGCCCAAATTTCAACAGTACTGTTTGCTACGAACTCTAATAAAACCTGCTGTATCACCCTTCAAATTTTGTCTTAATTACATTTATTTCTGGGAAGTTAGAAGTTAATAAGGTAAAATATGATGGAGAGAGGTGAGTACAGTAGAGAAGCTACCCATGAAGAAATAGGAAAATGGTTTGAAAGAAGTGCTGCAGAAATGTTATCATCAATCAGAAGAAAAAAATACTGAAAATAAAGAAGATTTTTCACCGTGGAGACATATATGAAAGCTGATATGGTGTGGAAATGATCCTCTTCAAAAAATCTAGAGGCTAGTCATAACCAAAATCTGTTATATCTTTTTGTGATCTATTTAAGAAGTAAATTGCAGAACATATAGCGTTATCCATAATTAAATTATTGCTGCCTACAGGAAAGGATACTCATTCTTAGCAGAAACAAATATAAAGGTAAAAGAAACGAGGCATAGGAGGAGGTTCTATCAATTGTAGACAACGTCTTGTTGTTTTACCACTTAGTCATTCAAATTTCTCATGCAACTTACAAAAAATTTTCTGCCAGTGCTCATTTCTTAAACATGTTTTATTCAAACAAAATGCTGTGTTTAAAATACCCAAGCAGCTTGAGGAATATCTTTTATTTCATTAAATTAAAGTATATGAAAGGAAAACAAAATACTGTGTTAGCTAAAACCAAAGCTCTTTAAGAGGCTCGTTACTCTCAGAGGAAATGGCCTTTAATAGCCACTTATAAGAACACTGATTTTTTCAGTGCTTTTTCATATGTCCCCATCTACCAATCAACTACTACCAAAACCACTGCTCAGACTGGCCTAACAGCTATGACCTTCTCAGTCTCTGACTTGAGATTGGTGATAACCCATTCTCATACAAGGAGCCTTACAGAATGGATTTAAACTGCACAGTATGATTTTTAGTAGAAGCAAGACTCACAAGCTCTTTGCTTCCAGCTTCTCTCCTGTTACATTACAGACAACAAGTATTCAAAGTTGTGACTGATTTTCCAATTAAATAGAATTATTTTATATGACCTTTAAAAATGATGTTATTTTGTGCAACTGTGAGTGTGATACACAGTCCATGACTCCTTTCAAAGATTTTTTTCCTTATTTACATTTCAAACAAAAGTGAATGTAGTGTACAGAGTTTTGCTATCAGAGAAATGACTGCAATATTCTACACATTATGTAACATCTAATATCATGAATTCTTAGCTACATTATAGATTTAATAATAAAACTCAATTCTGACATTGTGTGCATAAATAACCAACCCACTAGAGTCAATGCAATTATTTTGATCGGATTTATACATAAATATTTGAAGAATGACTACAAGTCTTACTGAATAAAAATCTCACAAAAGTTTGCTTTTGGGCTGTTTTAATTGACCAATATCAGCTTAAAAGTCAAGCTGGTAAAGCATATAACAATATTTCAAGTAATAAAAAAAAAAAATTATAATTAAGCATTTTATTTCTCCTCCAAGAACATAACTCTAAAAGACATGGTGTTCTACCATAAGATTTCCACCTTTTACTTAAAATGAAGCATAAAATGTCCAAGCTCACTATGAAGGCCACTTTTGCAAACTGATAGAGATCTTTAAAATAAGAATATGTCGAGCTGAAGTGTTGCCTTCCACTTCTTGTGGTTGAACGATGTTTTCCACCTACACTGCTGATGTGTGATTTCAAATTCTGTCCATTCTGTGAAATGCCAAACCATTACATGGAGATGCAGGTGGCCATAACCAGGTGTCAACACCCTGAAGACTTGATTGGCAAGCTCCTTTTTGCCCCCTCTGCTGACAGTGAATCCTATGTACAATCTCACATCCTATTGCCAGCAGGACTTTGATGGAGTAGCAAAGATATTTGATATTTTAAAAATACATACAAAATAAAAGCTTCAATCACAGAGACCCATTAGTGTATCTGTTAGTGGCAAGTAAAATCAAGTGGATAATTATGGCCAGAACGCACACACACAAAAAGTATTTTTATTCATATTTAAAAATCTATTTTATTGAACAATTTTAGGTTGTTTTTCCATATAATAAAATTTTGCTTTATCTTAAAATGGCAATATTCGTATCTTGATGTCTTGATATCTTTATAGCTTTTGTTCTGTTTGAATGGTGTGTTTAGATGCATAGCAACTGCAGTCTGATCAGGATTATATAAAATCAATAGAAACATGTTGAAAAATAGAAAAAAAAAATCATAATTTTAATTCATAACCTCATAAAACACTTCATAAAAATCTACCTGTGCACTTTGATAATTTTTTTATTGTTTACTTTAATTCAATTTCTTCATAAAAGCCATCTTTTAATATCAAGGTATCTTTAATTGGTTTTAAAAGTGTATTCTAATGAAATTTTCTCAGATAACCTTTAACAGTTTAAACAGGTTAAAATTTAATGTCATTTATGTTGAAAAGGTGTTCAAAATATTATACTATTAAATATTTAATGACATCATTATGGAAGATTTAGCTATTTTCAAGCTAGACTCAGGAGGCCAGAGATATGATTCCACACTACTTCTTGAATTGTTAAACAGGTCTACTGAGATTTGTAATCTTTTCCAAAATTTAATAATATGGTTTAGGTTGCTGCTAGCTTTGCAAAATATAGTATTCTTACACAGATGTGAATGCTAATTAAAAAGTCTCTTGTGACTGCAAATGGGTTTCAGGGTGCTGCTTTTATTCATGTTTGCATCATTTAGGAAAACTTGGACCAATCAAGTATTTGTGTATTCATAATTATAATGTACATAAAAGACTACACTCAGTCCTGACTACTGCATAGAACTATAAGAAAATCATGTTTAAGTGCAGATGCTTTCAGTGGCTTATAGCTGCAAAAGTGTTACCACTTAAAAGAATTAATCTCTGATTCTTGCCAATCAAACAGTTCTGTAATCAGACTTCTACTCTATCTCTTCTGAAGCAGTCAGTTGTTGAAATATCTGCAGATCGTGTGTGCCAGGTATCCCAAGAGGGGGATGGGAAACAGTTTATTTTGAGAGTGCTTTAAACAAACCTTTAATTTTCAATGGGGGATGGAAATTGACAGGCTTTCAGTAGAAATCAAATAAGAATATTGTAAGTTAACCTTCACATCTTTTGAAATGAACAAATAGCAAAGCATTTAAAATCATAATAAAAGGAATGTGAGTTAAAAATGTATTGTCACCTAAGTGATAGCAATTATAATAGAACACAGAAACAGAAGGCATTATAGTGATGGTTAAAAACAGATATACAGTAAAAGAACGATTCATTCTCTCTCATTTTGTAGTTCCTATAAAACTATGTTAAAGCATAACGGAAATGTAATTATTTGTGAGGCATATTGCAGTTAACTTCTTTTTTGCTTCTTTCAAAATTTACAGGGAAAACAGCATGATAATAATAATAATAATAATAATATACTGTGTAAATTTACCTAGGTAAGTTTTATTTATTGATTTTTTTACGATTAATCCTCTGCTAAAATGTGTGGGGTTTATTACACTAGTCTAAAAAGATATCTAAGGATTGTTTGAAATACCATTTGGGGAATTATTAAAGTATCATTGTAAAAACCATACAGAAGGAAATAGTGGAGTCATGGTAATAAGCAACTTTTACTTTTTGACAAACATTTCCCTCCTTTTTTATTTCTTTCTCTCCCAAATGAATTTTGGATTTTAGAACACTTATGTGTAAACAAAGTTCACAGATTTAAAGAAATAAGTAATTAAATCAATAAAATAGATGTGCTTAATATGCTGCCAAGTACTATATCCTAAAAATAAAAATTTCACTGCAAATGCAAATAGAAGTCTAATCAGTCTAAAAAGGTAAATTTCTGTCTAAGAAAATCTTCAATAAGGAAAATGAAACTAATTCTGTATATTTTGTGCTAACCACCAGAGTGATATTCTTATCTCTAATTCTTTAGCATAGCTCAAATTACTACTTTAAAAATAATTTTATTCACTTCCCAATACAACCTTTGTGAGTACAGAAATGAAACAACTCAACCCCTTCAGGAGAAAATGGAATTGAGAATGTGTTGCTAATATTCATTTTACTTTGCTAACTGTCAATGTGTCTGTGTATGTGGAAGTATGTATAATTCAGAAATTTATGGCATGTGCAAAAAAATATTCATATACCTCTATATATATATATATATTTAGTGCACCATTTTCACTGCTTGAGATCTGATAACCCCATACAAATGGCCAAGATCATTAAAAGAGTGTGTGGCATATAAAAGGAAGAAATGTATTGTCAAAGCTCACAGCTTTATCAGATGTATTTCTCAGCTAAAGCTGAAGTCCTGTGTTATAGAACAGATAAGCTGATGAAAATCTGCAGAATTTTCCCATCATTTTAGATTCCCTTGCAAGAGTTCCACCTGCAACACAGCTTTCTCTGCCTTGCTTTATGACAATGCTGTGCATATAAGAATTTTTTCCTGAAAGGTTCAGTACCGAGACAAAAAAGATGAAAACATTTGATCTGTGACTGCAGCAGCTGGATCTGAAATGTTCCTTCTGTTGGAATGCATTACCAGTGGTAGAAATATTCTTCTAGCAAGTGTTTATTTGTTTGCTAAATTATTAGAAATCTGTAAAACAGAAAAATCTTCAAGTAAAATATGTGATCATTCCTTATTCAAAGATTTATCAAAGACAATAATGATGAGGGTTTTCAAGCAATTAGGTATATTTTGGGGAGGGTTGTTGTTTTTATCTTTCTATTTCTAGTCAACACAAATGCCCATACTACTTAAAGTATTTTATACCAAAAATTATCAGATAAAAATATTAGAAGTTTGTGGATTAATATAAAAAAACATTTAGCTTAGAAACTATCAGGTTTCAAAGGTGCAACTGGACTAAGTGTTCCATAAAATTCATTTAAAAGCCCATCATGAACAAGATGCTGGCAAAAGATAATGATAAGGCACAATAATTCATTATTCTTAAACATTTCACTCTTTTGGAGTATATTAATCATAGAAGACCAAAAATATCCTTTACTCTCACTTGGTTTTATATGATTTTTTTAAAAAGTTTGGTTTTAATCTATGGACCAAGCTTGGATTTCAGGGGAAAAGTGGTGATTTTTACACCTCCCAAAATGTGAAACCTGAGGGTGTGATATGCATTTGGTGATGAGAGATCAAGACTGGGCTCTTGAATCTTGGCTCTTGACTTTTGACTCTTGACTCTTGATTCTTGACTTTTGACTCTTGATTCTTGACTCTGGACTCTTGACTTCAAGACTCCTTTTCCTTTAATCCAGTTGACTGGGAAAGAACTGAATTACAAAAATAAAGAATGAACATTTCAATTGATGTGTAACATGCAAAAACATGCAATAATTTTAAAGTCCAGTGATAGAAAAAAAGAATGCAGAATTGAAAGTGGTAGGAATGAATAAGTAAATGTGGGCCATGCTATTTTGGACAACCAAACTGTGCCAATCTAGACAGCTACCAACATCCATGGGAACAAACATCTGGCACTGCTGATACATAAGCCTGAAACAGGGCTTTTGATTTGTAGTGCCAATTTTTACTACAGTTAAATTAAATGCTAAGTGAATGACCAAAGTTATTCTTCTGGACATATGAGGACAGATGTTAGACTGTAAGTTTGAACAAGTAGCAAACACAGAAATAAATAGTATTCCAGTTTATCTAGCATATTGAAAGATAGGGAGGAAAAAAAGGCTGTGGAGTCTCCTGACAATAAAGGTATAGGTGAACTGGGGAAAACCTGGGAAGAAGTTTTAAGATTGGGCAGAAGACTAGTTTCTGAAAAAAATCTGTTCATCTTGTTTGCCCTGATGCCCAAGAAGTAACACAGTAAGATAAAAATTTCTGCAGAATAGTGTAAACAGAGCATGTTAGACTGAGCTCACTGTACTATGATATTAAAGTTTCAGCATTCCACTACAGTTTTTGTTTTATTTATAAAAAAATATTTCTGAGATTTAAATTATTAAAAGCAAGAGAAACAAATTCAAAGATATTTCCTTTTGACATTTTGGATAGACAGAAAAATTCTGCAGATGTAAAGAAAGGTAATATAGTTTTTTGGGTAGTGATTCTCAATTTTTTATCAAGTCCACAGGGAAAACTGCAATTGCTCCCAGACTGTTCTTCAGATGTTGATATACTGTAATTACTGCACAACTCTAGGCTAAGAAATAGGAAGTGTAGCAAAAGACTATCTTATCAGAACCCTTAAGCAAACAATTTCACCAAGCTTTTACAATAATAAAACACAATCCTTTAAAAGTACTAAATAAATTTATGTACTAATTTTGATGTATTTTTAATTTAGTGAACTAGAAAATTCCATTTTTATGAGTAATGGTGGCAGAAAACAGCAAATTCTGCCATTTTCCAAATACATAGCATTGTTTTAACAATGGTGTTCCTAGTTAGGGAGCATGAATGACAGGACTGAGTTCTAAATTCAGTTCTGTTACATAAAAGAATCAAATGCTGTATCATTACATAAAAGGCCAGTGTTAATACATGTGACTCAACACATAGGACAGTATGGTACTAGGAGGAATATCTCTAATGAGTTGACCTAAACCAGAGCAACAAAAGCATGACATTTGTTCATTGGACAGCCTGTGCTGATGGCATTTCATCCTCAACACACACGCTGCATTTCATGGAGCAGCTCACACTTCACCATGTGTCTGCACAGTACCTGGGATAAGCACTATGGGGTTTTCCTGCTTCTGTTTTATCAGTTTGAGATATTTTCCTTCAAGAGTTAATAATCACCGTCTCAAAAGGGCTAAAAGCCACTTCCCCCAACACAGCTCACTAAGAAGTCTACCTTCCTGACCCCGATTCTTTTTGATTTAATACTCGCCATTATTAAATGCATCATTAATTAAAGTGTAGCTGAATTTTTCTTGTAAACCTTCTTTGAAGAATTTTATAGAAATGTCAATTTGCCATAATTATTTCTCTAAAGTAATGGAATTGTCATTTCCTGTACCATAAAACTTGATATCTAAGCTTTCTTAGATATTTCAGATAAAGTTCCAGCATCATATGCTAGAAAGAATATGTAATTCTGAGCCTCATTCAGTGAACTGTACTTCAAGTTCAATGTATTATTCCTTCATAACACAAATTATTAGTGCATATTAGAAAATAAAATTACAGAGCAAGCCAAGATGCCTTCCCACATATAAAGAGGCAAATGTTCCTAACATACTCTCAAATGAGGGCACGCATTTTCCCAATAACTTTGAGGGAGGGAAAAAAAGCATTTCTATGTGTATATGGGGAAGGCCACATGCACACTGTTGCTTTGTCTCCACCTTGGTATTCAGCCAGATGTAGAGATTTGCCTAAAAGAATATTTCTCACACATTTTTAGCATTTTGCAGATAATCTTATAATTTGAAATCAGTTAATTCAAAGAAAATAGGGGAATTCTTCCCCCATGAGCACGGGTGATAATTTCAGCTACACTGCTTTTGTGGAATTCATCTGCCATCAGTCACCAGTGTTTAATTATTCCTGCTTTTAAGTCATTGTCTTTCACTCAGCTCTCTCCATAGCTCAGTAATATATTACAGTCTTTTCTTCCAGTATTGATCTTTCTGTTGCCATTCTTGCATCAAGGTCACAAGGCTGCACTGCATAACCACACCGAGTCTAAAATTAGAGGTAAATGGAACTACCATGCTAAATAGCTTTGTACTACATCACACTCATTTTTGAAATTGCCACTGAGTTTTTTTGTCTGTTGTGTATCCAGTGTAGATTTAGGATGCTCTTTGAAGTCACACAAATGCATTATGGCTTGAGAGCTATCTCCTGACTTGTGTCTTTCCCAGCATGGTGCTGCTGGAGCTAACATAAGCAGAGTTGTCTGACACATTTTTGTAAGAAGAGAAAGACTTGAGTAATTCTTCAGTAAAATTATTTATTGTAATATCATATCACTAAATAAATTAAGGAAGTCAGTTTTGGTGACTAGATGCTACAAATTTCAAGTACCAGCCCCATGGGGTACAATATTTTACAACAATAATTTCTGCTGCTCTGTTCTCACACGCTGCTGGGATGGCTGGATAAACTCCAGCATGTTAGCTTAGAATTTCATCACGTTGCATTACTTTGGCCCTGCCAAGAATTGACAAAATAACAGAAATAAATACTGCAAAACAAGCCCAGTTTCCAGAGTGCAGCAGTGTCTCCCAGCCAGCCAGAACTGATAGAATATAATGCTTTGGAATTCAGCTTTGCCTTATGTAAAGCTTAAACTAAATTAATGAGCTGCTCTGTGTGCTTTCCAAACAGGGCATTAGAACATTTCTGCAATATTTCTTTCCTTTGTTTTCAGCTGTAATCACCGTCTTGCTGTGGTAGTGCTTCAGTCTGCCATTCTTCATCAAGAACAGCTTTCCAAGCACTTTTAACCATTCTTGTGGTAGTGGCAGTCTTCTGTGAGATAAAGATGAAGCAGAGCTATATGTTATCATTATAATGTGGGCACTTGCCTGTATGTCACTGAAACAGTTCTAATATTGCCTGCATGCAGACTTTCAATACAGCAGCCTAGAATCATAGATCTCACTTCAGAGTCCTGCAGAAGAGTCTGGTGGTAGATATGCAATTTCTCATACTTGCACTGCCCTCCTCTAGGGAAGCAAAGCTCACACTGCTCTGCAATATTTTCCATTCAGACATGTCAGAAGTACAATTTGAACAAAATTTTGAAGTTTAAATCATCTGTGATAACCTGAAATTGTGACATTATACCATATTGTATGTTCTTACAGAAATTTACTCTTACAAAAAAATTTAAAATTGATCTTGTGGTAATTAACCAGAAGTAAATAGCACATCTTTGTTGTATATATTAGTGTGTGCTAAAAAAGAGAAAAATTAAAAACACCATCCTTTTGGGTTAAAAGTTTGATGCCATTCTATTGATTGCTAGTTTAGGGAACTGACATAACCATTTGACAAACCTTTCCAGATTGTTTAGTGAAGTAGAAAGATTGGCACCAGAGATTCAGTTGCCACCAAAAACTGACAGAACTGTTTAACTATATAGTTCACTGGCAGAATCCTGAGGGAAATATTTTTAAGGCCTTTAAAAGTCATAGCCAAGAAATATGGATGAATTCTTCATGTTTCCTTAGTTCTATATCAACCTTCATTTTCTATCTGCTCAAATCCAAATATTACTCTTCTTTATTGTAGAAGACATAGACAGCTGGGTTCTTGCATTTAACACCCAATGTACAGAAAAAGGATTGATAATTGCATAAAAATATTTTATAATTTTTAGGGTCAAAAATTTGCAGGGTTCTGAAACTGCTCATAGTTATACATACTACAGTTCTTTCATCACCATATATTTTTTAATAGAAATCTGTTCCTCCTATAATAAGCAGGGGATCACTTGTTGTTGGGGGTTTTTTGGTCTGATTACGTTTATAATTTTCTTTGTAAAATCAGGAAAAAGAACGGCTAATTTTAAATCCTTTGAAAATCAACAAGAATTATCTATTCCTACTTTCAGCTATTCTGTTAGATACTTGCAGCAATATTAAAAGAGGATGAAACACTAAGCCTGAGTAACAACATCTAAAATATTTGAAGATATGGATTGCACATGTTAAGCAAGATAGAAAATAATTCCAGTATATGGTTGTGCAGTACTTTAAATCCCTACTTGCATTTAAATTCTTTAAATTTTACTGGAAACATCTATATTCACAAATTGCAAACCCAAATGTACTAAATCTGGTTAACACACATCATACAGAACACTTGTCAGATTAAGGTTTGAAGCCAATTTGAAGCATGTAATGAATTTATGTCGGGGGGGTACAAAGGAGGTATCTAAAGTGACATCCTGAGGCACAGTTAATGAGATTGTCTTATTTAAGTCTATCTGGTAATATGATCATCTCTAATGAGATTATTCTGAAGTAATCCCTTTACAAATTAAATTAATGAATTATATGCATTCACAATGCAAGCATACAAAACTGAAGTGTTTTTAAGGTATTTTAAGGTTAATACCAAAGCATTTCTCTATCCCGCTTAGGACTAAGTTAATATAAATATAATAAAGTATTGCATTGAGCCAGAGGAGGCAAAGAACAAGGAGACACACGAGAAATAAAATGTTGTCAAGTGTGGTGTATTATCTTTGTACCACATGTCTTTTGAAAATAATAATCAAATAATTAAAACGAAAACAGTCCCTTCCTGGAGTCCTGTACCAGATACTACAGGTACAGGAATCAAAGAGAATACTTAAACTCAATATTGGATCTGCTGAGTTGGAGAGGAAGGGCAAGGGAAAATGATTTCTCATCCTGAAAGACACATAAGAAGAAGAGAATGTATTAAAAAAGCTCATTGCAATAAGAGGTCACATTCAGCTCTGTCAATCAGAAGTAGAGGTAGTTGGGAGCTTTAAAATGGAACCATAAATTGGAGGCAAGGGGGAGCAGATATAAGTCATTGATGCTTTAAACCTTTTATCTGTGTCCTGTTTCCTGTTAGGAAAAATGAACCTGGCTATATTAACCTTCTTTTAGCCACTTGATTGTTGTGCTATTAGAGGCTATCAAGCACAATGTGGTAGGGATGTTGTGAAGATCTTATACTTACCTCATTGATAAGCTAAAATTATCATTAGGAGACACAGCACAAGGCATGTCTCTTGTAAATTTTCTGTAACAGAACTCAATGATGCATTTAATTGCCATAAAGGCAAAAGCCAGCTCACTGTGAATATCTTTACTCACCTCCACTTTTGCCTTACTGAAAAAAGTTTGAGAGCAGTGTTATTTTTCATGAAATAGCTACACTATAACATTCCTTCCTTGTTGGTTAAAGCTTATTCTCTCTCTCTTCTATTTCTGTCAGTGTGATCTAAAAGTGCTTGGCAACCTTTTCCCCACAGATAATAGAGACATTTACCCAACAAGTGGGAGAATTTCTCCTCCATTTGAAGCAATTGAAATATCATTTATCCTGGTTTTGAAGAAATTAAACCGAAGTATTGAAGAAGAAATTAAACCTAAGCATTGAAGCGATCTGTATCATATAGATGACCTGTATCATGTAGCCAAAATCCAATATCTAAAAAAATATTTTGACTCTTAGGATGCAGAATCCCATTTCTTGTTCTTGCCTTCCTCCCAGTTACTACAGATGCCGTTCTTGTCCCAATGCAGGCAGAAGCAGCATTGGCAGGAAGGACCCCTGATATTTGACATCCCTTTCAAAAATCTCTCTGTTAAGGTGTTACCCCATCCTTGAATAATCTTATCTGGTACCTAGTTGATCAGAGAATATTTTAGGTACTACATAAAAATGGATGGTTTTAAAAATTCCCAAACAAACGAAAAAGTAGTCAATAAAAGCAGTCCAGGGTGGCAATAGAAAATAATATAGAGGAGACAGTAGCTTTTTTATATGCCAAATTCCATTGAATTTAAAGTCTTCAGTCACTCTAAAAGGGAAGCCAAAAAATCCTGTAATTTAGAGTGCTGAGGATATTGTTCACATAAACTGAAAGATTATGTGGAGGTTGTGACATTTGATGGTGACTCTGTGATAAGTCTTGTCCAATTAGGCAAGGGATTTAAGTTTTGCCATCATGGCATACCATGTAAAAAAAAGGCAATAGGGAAGGACAATGTTTTCACACAATGGAATTTCATAAAGGCATGCCAAAAAGATGCTAAAGCAACATATTTTACCATGTGACTGTGATACCAGAGAGGAGAAATGTAAGTCAATAAAGACTTTATAATGAAAATGGAATCAAATCAATCGCTTCAGACTAATGCCAGCCTGGTCCTGTATACAGACTGCCAGTTAAAAGCATTAGGCATGTTCCTGGAACATTGTCTTACAGTTTAGTTTCTTCCCAGAAGGATTCTGTGCATGTGCTCTGCAGCTGCAAGGTAATGTGAGACCAAGTAGAGTAAGTGGGATGGTGGGAATGGTTGCTTCATAACTGCATTACTAGCTTCAGCTAAAGCACTAGTGTAGATACACTCCCACCAGGACTGCTGAAGCACTACCACTTAGCTTAGCTCCTTTTCTGATTTTAATACATCTGTAGTAGGAAAAAAAAAAAAAAAAAAGAGCATTTCTTCTAGTACAGGGAACTGATGGACTCTATCCTCCCCTGTAATTACAGGACTATTCCAAAGACAGTTGTGCCTAAATGCAACATTAAGCAATTTTCAGATCTTTAAAGCTGACTTGTAAGTATAATTTTGCATAGGATTCTTAAGGAGAATCAGTCAACAGTATTAATTTAAATTAAAGCAGAAAGATTATGAGAAACAAGGCAGAATTTTTCATGCCTATAGAAGGGTGTTTAACACGACTGGGTGGAATTTTATTCTTGAATAGCAAAGGAAGGAACTAGGCACATGCTCTATTCCTAGAGCTTTTTGGTGTTAATGGTGTTAACAGTACTTGTCACTTATGACTCTGCAGGTGGCACTTGTATCAAGCAAACTCAGTAGTCTGTTGGTGATGTAATTCAGTCATAGGCAAGAGGCTACAGGAGAAGTGGATTCTTTAGGATGTGGTAGAAAATTATACAGCTTCTCTGCTTGTCTTCCTTATTTACTGGCATTCCATAACAGGAAAATCATAGCAGACATTGCAGGTAACATGCTTTCAGCAAGTGATTTCTCTATCCAGTCTAATTCAGCTTGTCACAGAGCAAAGTAGCTGCTTAAACAATCACGTTTTGGGTTCATTTATGTCCCTTTGAAACTACTCAAAAAATTTAATAAAAAATGATAAAACATTAACCATATTTGTGAATGGCAAAACTAGATAAAAATGGCTTTTCTATTTATCAGAGAAAATCTGTATCGAGCATGTATTGCAGGGAAGCCCTCAAAATCTGGTCCATCCTGGTGTCATAATGGGTTAAATAATTGCAGATACCTTTAGATACCTTTGGTCATGTTTGTGGCTAGAAATCATTGCCTTAGAAGCTCCTGCAGTGACAGAGTGGTCAGAAAAAAGCTGTGTCTCAGTTCCCATGGACTGCTACAATTAAGCAGGCATCATTATAGGTCAAATGCCTGTCCTGTAGCAACTGGAAAGCCATTGCAACAAGCTAGATCTCTTGTGAGCACAAAGGAACTGACATACCTAGCTCTTTAGAATGAATTCATGCTGGATTTAAGTACTTGCAGATATTTTTTTCTTGGTGGAAACTGAAATCAGAAAAGAGGAGTTCTCTTACAATGTTGTACTTGACAACTAGTGTCCCCAATTTTTTAATATTAGAATGGTACAGAAGTCATCTAAATAGGCATGCTACTAGCCCTCAGCCTGCTGGGTTTTTATATATATGATAAATTTTTCCATTGTTGTGCACAGAATAATATTTACTTTTACAGTTTCAGCCAAAATGTTATTTACCAATAATTTGGATACCGTGCATGCTGACCATGTCAAAAAATGACATCATAAGTCCAAAATGAAATAATAACAATATTTTCCACTATAGTCAGAGGTAGTATTAATGCCACTAATGCATGTTTAGCTAAATATTCCCAATTGCAGCATGACACTTATCTCATTCTTGCACTCATGTCTTAGGACAGAAACTTTCTAGCTGTTTTTTTTAATTACTGTCTCCAAAAAGTATCCGAGGTTGCCACAAAACAGAACTAAACTAGAAAGGTCCACAGCACACTCATCAGAGTGGAGGGTGCCAAGATTTTCTCTAGGAAGTTGGTCAAGCCTTGTGTTACCTAAAGAGGTCACTCCAATACAATCCTACTTGTTCTCTGAATTGCAAAATCCCTTCCATGCTGAATTATTCTGGGGCAGACTCTGCCTCCCGCTGTAACAAGATTAAGCTCATTCCATAACTGTCTGGACACTACCTTAGGATCTTGGCAGACTTCCTGCCTTGCTGAAACCAAGATGAAGCATCTGCTGTGCCATTATAAAGTCTTGGCACATGCATCCCTTAAGAAAGGATATTGTGACATAACCAGTGGAGCACAAAAGCCCTTACTGACTTAAAGACCCACAGGGCTATTGCCATCTGTTTATTAATTAGGTGCACTAAGTCCTGATTGTTACATATGGAATGAACCAGGCTGCTGGTGGCTCAGTATGCTGGAATGCTCTGCTTATAAGGAAAGGATTTTTAAGAAATATGAAATAAGTGTCCTTGATTGAATTGCCCGGTCAATGTCTCTCAGTGTTATAAATCCAAGTAATTATTCAATTCCTCTACTAAAAGGTTTGGATGAGCCTTCTGTTTCTGTCTTCTTATTAAATCCATATTACATCAGAGCACACCACTATAGGGTGGAATGATAGTTTCAATGTTCTTCCTCATATATTCATGATTTTCTCCCCATGACATGTCAGTGGGTTTTTCTGTTTTAATCAGTCAAGACCTGTGTGTAGAATCACCTACTGAAACCATTCATTCAGCAAGTAAAAACCCCCTGAGAGCCCATGGACATCTTAACATATATTCTTATCTATTATATGTTTGTTTGAAATACAAGCCCACCAAAGCTACAAAAAATCTGCATGTCTCTTCTGGAGCATTGTAAGACTGGCAGCGTGTTCTTAGTTAGACAGATTATTATTATTAAATTTCAATTCCTTTTCTAAGTATATAATTCACAGAATTCGTGATATATCCACATTGTAGCTTACACCTTCAATCTTGGAAGAGAAGTTCTTCTAATCATGATTCTTGAGTCATTTTAGGACTGTCCTTCAGTGGAACAAGAAGGCAGTGGGAATTTCAAGCTGCCCCTTCCTCTCTGTGTCCTTCCAAGTCAGGTAAAACTTCTGCGTGGCCAGAAGACAGATCACAGAATCATGGAATGGTCTGGCTTGAAATGGACTTTTAAAGATAGTCTGTCCCACCTGCCTTGGGCAGAGTCATCTTTCACTCGTTTTTGGGTAAACACCCAGTGCACAGGTAATATCCTATAAATTGTCACTTTTTTTCCCTAACACTTGCAATGGTAAAGTACTTCCTTACAGCACCTCACAGGATAAATAGATATGATTCTGCATGATAGTTGAATAATTCCAAAGTATAAGCCCTTCCAGTAAAAATATTTCGACATCTGACAAAATATCAGTAATATGGCAAATACTGCAGAAAATATATGTGTTACTGCAGAAAACCCTAGACAATTCCTTCAGAATTAAACCAATACTATTTCAGTGCAACTGTATCCTGACGTCTAGAAATGGGATTTTTTAAGATTTTTAAAGGTGTTTGTTGATGGCAGTATTTTACAGTTTCAGGTAGGACTGATTATTGAATAAACTGATCCATACTTCTACCTAGAGAGTATTTTTATTTTCAAGATCTAAAACAGTTTCATGGAGCCTGGAGCAAAACAGAAGGAATCTTGCAATGCAGCAAGCTTGAACTTTAAACCTCTGTGGAAATGAATTATGCATATGGATTGTATGTACAGTTTTAATCTTTAGAAATAATTTTGTATACGGCTATTGATGATATAGACATAGCTCCAGACCATTAATGTGAGTTAACACAAGTCTGCAGGAGCTAACATTGCTAAGAAAAGGAATGAGACAAAGGAAGTAAAGCTGTTAATTGGTAGGAAAAGTGGATTTTTCCTCGTGATTGAAATAGGTTAAAAAAGGGAACTTTAAACAAGAAAAAAAATATATCCTGCTAATTTATCAACTTTCCAACATGAGAATGAAAAACTGAACTTTCCAATCAATATAGTCAGCAAATACTTTAATTTTAAAGAAGTAAATAACCAATAAAAGAATGCAAATATAGGATTTTGGTTTTTCCTGGAGATTTTTGCCATGGAGGAGATAATAGTACTGTTCACAGACCACAGAATATTCTGATTTGGAAGGGACCCACAAGGATCACAAAATCCAACTCTTAAGTGAATTGTCCATATGTGGTTATAACACCTACCTTGCTGTTATTAGCACCACAGTCCAACCAACTGAGCTAATGAAATACTTAATTTCTATTTTCAAATATGAAAGCCTGTATACCGTTGTCAATACATTTCTTAATATAAATATAGTTAAAATAATAACTCCTGTCAGGATTAACCCTAAGTTTCTCATTGCTCTATTTAGCAGGTGAAAATTATTTTCTTGCAGAAAAATGGAGCTGTACAATCTGCTTGTTCAATATCTTCTTTTTGTAGTATGCATTTGGTTGAAAATATGAATTACTTTGATGTGAATCAACGCCTCTTTTATTCAATGGGAAACTTTTTATTTTCGGAAATAACTTTTGTTAAGGCATCATGATTGTGTACGTGGAACAAGGGATCAGTGAGTACAGAAACATTGTCTCAGGACTGTGCATTTAAGTAAGAACATGGCATGGATTTACTTCTTTATGATGGAGTTATCAACCTGTAGGTGATGTTTTCACTTTGTCATATTGGATCTCACACTTCTCATCTGTAGCCCAACTGCAAAAATTCATTAGAGCTCAAGACCTATCCACCACCTTAGAATTTTCCAGACAACTGAAGGTTGTTCTCTGTCAAAAGTCAGCATTTCTGGTCTTTAAAATACTGGAAGAAACAACCTTAACATCCAGCAATGATAGCAAGTTAAACAAAATAGCTTTATACAGCCATATTGTGATACGTCCGAGAATAATGTTATAAATGTAGAGGCATAGAGTCTACATTACAGCTTGCTTTAGGCAAGTTTAAATTATTCATTTTACTTGAACTATATTTGTATTTATACACATGTGTGTATATATGTATATATATATATATATAAAACCCCTTATAGTCTTAAAATAGATTATGCATAAAACATCATCACCCTATAGCAAATGAATGAGTCCAAAAATGTACATGTGTAAATCTTCTGAATAAGGAAAGGAATGTTTAAGTGTATTGATTTGTCTAAAGTGTTAAATTACATAATAGCCATATACTAAAGCTTTGAATAATTTAAGCAAATCAATGATTTCTGAATTTCATACAAGTACAAACTTATTATGCAATAAAATAAATCAATATAATAAAAAAATGAGTAGCAGTAATGATGAATGTATGAGCTGATAATAACCAGAGGTAAAAACTCTATCATTGTAAAGAAACAACTTTCAGTAATTTTTTCTCTATTATTACGATCAGAAAACATGGTACTCTGTAGCCAATTAATTTTAGCCTTTAAATAACTTTTCATTTGAAAGGCACCTCACAGAAGTAGAAGTATAACCTTTTTCAAATTAACATCCTGGGTACTGAATAGTAATGCATATTAACTTCTGTCAAACCTATTTCATGCAGTTTATGGCTCCTAAAAAATGACATATTCTGTAGACCTAAAGAAAGCATCACTTCAATTCTTCAATGACTGCCACAATGTTTTCTTTAATTGATATGTCCCAGGCAGAAGGCTCTGATTTCAGATGTTAAAACTTTTTAAATGTTAAACTTTGTTTGTTAACAATACTTCTGTCTACCTTCTAGGAAGTCAAAAGTTAAAAAAAAAAAAAAATGGAGAAATGCATACATTTTAAAACTGTTCATAACATTTACCAGAAAAAAATATGGACAATTATAACTTTCAAAGTGAAAAAAAATAGTGCATCTACAGAAGGCAATTGACAATGTTTTTTATAGTGATAATTCAATTAAATTCTTGCTTGCTGGTGAAAATATCTAATGGAAACTTGTCATTATAAGTTGCATAATACTGTATTCATTCAGAGATTGTAGATTCAAAAATTTTCTACAAACACTATGAGGAACTTACATACCACTAAATATAGGTGTTTATGCTACCAGATTAACCAGTATCTTGACTTCAAGACTCACATCTGAAACTATGATAAGAACAGAATAATTTATTCTGCAAAGCCATATGAAGAAGTATGACTGATTGGTTTTTGTTTCTTTTAAAAATAGACTAAATGAAGAAGTCTTCAGTATTAATACTGACAGATATATACAGACATAAATATTATATCTACATGAGCCATATTTTATATATATTTTAACCCCCATCATACAGAATATGTAAGAGGCTTTCAAAACAAAGTGTTGGGTTTTTTCTTCAGAAAATTTTGTTTCACAAAAGCAAAGGCAATCATAATAAAAGGTACTTTTAAATATAAATCATTCTTTCTGTACCTCTCACTGTTGATCTTACAGGATTCAACAGTAGCTAGTCACATCACTTTGAGGAAAGAGAGCTCTATTTTGGCTTTGTTCAAAAGGAGGGAAAATACTTATTACAGAAGCATGAACCCTCTCTGCTTTTAATTCTAATTCAGTGTTTCTTCATACAAGCAAATTTACATCATTAAAGACTTTATGTAAGAGGTGTGATTCTGAGTCAGGGATTTGAAATCCATCTTATATGAAATGCACTGTTTATGAAAATTCAATATATGCACCTATTGTTATACTTTTTAAGAAAATACGGAGAAAGATTATGCTAACCCTTTATGAGAAAATGCTCTATAATACTCTTCAAAATTTTCACTAGCTTCTAAATAAGGAATTAACTCTACATTTAAAGCTGTTGATAGTCAAAATACTCTGTCACAATCTTTGAACTGAGAAATATGAACAAAGAAGTATCAGCTACTTCTTTGATGAAAATCCTTCTTTAACTAAATGCATTACATTATCTATGATTTTGAAAGGTAGATGAAGTTTTTTTCTGCAGATATGTAATTACAAATTTATTGCAGGAATACCTCATTATCTTTTTCCCCTGAATGTCATTATATTTACTTGCTTCTCTATATATTCAGTTCTGAAACATATTTCTTGTTAGTTTTGGATTACTGACAGCAAATTGCCTTTTTTTCCATTGTCTTAGCTACTTCTGTACCAAGAGTTCCAGTAATTACATGGTGAATTTGTTTCAGTTATCTCCCAAAGGTTTAATATATAAATATATGCTAATATGGAACTCCATATAAGAAAAGACAGAAAGCCTGTTTATTGGACCCAACTGGCAACAGAAAGAATATTATGCTTTTTAAATATTATGCAGCTTGTCTAAAAAGGCACCAGAATATTAAGGTGTTACAGAATTAAGAGGTTATAGACCCTACCTTCAGCACATAATCCTTCACAACCCACTGTTTCACAATCAATTTTTATCATAGATCCAGCTGAGCTGTTTCAAATAAAATTTTTAGAAGATTTAAAAAGAAAAATCCATCAGTATTTCCAAATTAAGCAAGACAAATCTCTTCCTTGGAGATCCACTACTCAGGATAGACAATTGTGAAACATAGAATGGTTTGGATTGGAAGGGATCTTAATAACCAGGACCTCCACCATGAGCA
This sequence comes from Luscinia megarhynchos, assembly GCA_034336665.1. Lineage (NCBI taxonomy): Eukaryota > Metazoa > Chordata > Aves > Passeriformes > Muscicapidae > Luscinia > Luscinia megarhynchos. The sequence continues at coordinate 33,725,441 of CM067566.1, read as the reverse complement.
CCATGGGCAGGGACACTTTCACTTGACCAGGCTGCTCAGAGACCCTATATAACCTCTCTTTGCACACCTCCAAGAATGGTGAGCCCACAGTTTTTCTGGGCGATGGGTTGCAGTACTTCACTACCCTCACAGTTAAGAATTTCTTAGTAACACTTAATCTTTTAATTTTAAACCGTTGTTTCTTGTCCTAGCACTCTCTGCTTGTGTAAAAAGTCACTCTCCTTTCTGTAAGCATGGCAAGGCCTCAATAAGCTCTCCGCACAAAGCTTTTCTTCAGACTGAGCAATCCCACTTCTCTCAGCATGCCTTAACTGAAAATGATCTCCAGCCCTCTGAGACCCTTCATGGACATCCTCTGAACCCAGTCTAATAGATCTGCATCTCTCTTGTGCTGAGGATTCCAGAGCTGGACGAAGTACTGCAGGCAGAGTCACACAAGAGCAGAATAGACAGGAAGAACCACCTTCCTCGACCTGCTGGCCACCCCTCTTTGATACAGCCCAGGATGTGGGTGGCCTTCTGGGCTGTGAGCACATGGTGTTGACTCACATCCAGCTTTTCATCCACAAGGATCCCCAAGTCCTTCTTGGCAGGACTGTTCTCAGTGAGTCCTTCTCCCAGTCTGTATTGATGTCTGGAATTGAAACCCAGGCGCAGCACCTTGCACTTGGACCTGTTGAACTTCATGAGGTTCTCATGGACCACTTCTCATGATTGTTCACATGTCCTGGTTGTCCTGTCCTTCAGGCCTCTCAACTTCACCACCCACTTTGGTGTCATCTGCACTCAATCTCACTATGCCATTGATAAAGATATTAAATAGTACCAGTCCCTAGGCAGAGACCTGAAGGACACTGCTTGTCACTGGCCTCTGGGTGAGTTCATCCAGCCAGTAGTTTATCCACTGAAAAATCCACCCTTCAAATCCATGTCTCTCCAATTTGGAGATAAGGATATCATATGTCATTGTCCTGTAGAAAACTAGGTAGATGACATCAGTTAGTTTTCCCTTGTTGACTGCTGTGTTATTGTAGAAGGCCAGCAGAGTGGTCAGACCTGATTTTCCTTTGTGAAGTTGTGCTGGCTGTCTCAGATTGCCTCCATTTGCATATGCCTTAACTCTGCTTCCATGAGGATCTGCTCTGTGATCTTCTCAAGTACAGAAGTGAATGAAGGAGCATGGAGAAGTGTCTTGATGGGAAAATGGACTTTATTCCTTAGTTATCAATTCCTTAGCATAAATAAGTTATTCTTTAGTTTTTACACATTGTAATGTATGTAGATTTTTGCTTTAACTTTGTGTATATTTGAATTACATTTTTAATATGGAATTTCAGTTTATCTTTTTTGAAGAAATATCTGAATTTATCATCCACAAATAGTGAAAAAATTCATCACAAACATCTGTTGGGAATAGTCTAGAGCTCCATGCAATGGCAGAAATTTACTTATGATATTTTTTGGGAAATTTTCTATTTGAGTATAAGTACTTAGTTGTAGCAGGAAAAGACATGGAAATTCACTGTTAATAAGAGAATATATAATACCATTGTATCTTTTTTAATATGCCCTACTTCTATTTTTACATGCCCAGCCACACAGACAAGAGTCAATTCTTCAAATAATTTTAATGAATACAATACAATTGTGACTACAAAATTTTACATTTATGTTGTATAGGTAAATAACAGAATAAGAATCTTTCAATTCTAAATGAAAGTTATTACACAGGTTTTCTTGTCTTTATAGTCCTGCTTGTATTAAGCTACTGATGAAAACCATATACCTTACACAAAACAAGAAAAGCACATTCTGGCAAATATTTGGAATATCCTGGCTTCCTTCTTTATTTAAAATTATTTCTTTGGGTTGGTTGGCTGGTTTGGTTTGGTGATTTTTGTCACTGATTTTGGTGTTGGTTTGTTTCTTTTGGTGCTTTCTCGGTCCTTGATGTATCTATTATTTTTCTAAGATTACTGTACAAGATCTTCATACTGAACAAAACACATTCCAACAGGAGATATCCAAATTATGTCGATTGCAGAAAATCCTCTGGAAATTTAAGACAAAGTTTTCAATGCACTGTACAAAGTGAGAAGTGTACAAAGAGGAATGAACCTTTCTTGTTCCTCTTAACGAAGCATCTGAATGCACAGAATACCAGCCCTAATTTGTTACTTTAATGCAATTGCTTGATGTCATGAATATGAGTTAGAACTTTTTGCTCTAAGAGTAAATCTGTAGAGAGTAGTTAGTTTTTCCTGTAATTAATTTTCTGTGTTGAGGCTGAAAATGTAGCACTCATGTCCATGATTTTGCTCTAGGGAAAATTGTCCCTTTGCACTCTCCTTCCATGCTCTAGCCGAAATATATTTGCCCCATATTTTGCTTTGGCTTCAACGACACGCCCTGCTCTCCTGCATATTTATCCAGAACAGATCAGTGTAAAAACAGTTACCTTGGTAAGGGGATACTGCTCTAATTCTGTCTCATTTCATCCTCTTTCCTTGACTCAGGTTGGTACCTACTGGAACACAGACTGTGTAAAGGACAAAGTCAAAAACTTACCAGAGCAAAGAAGTACATGGTTAGCATACAAATACTTTGAAACTACAAAAATGTGAGTAAAACTCCTAGTTCATATCACGTTGTCTGGATGCGGGACTCCAAGATTCAAAGAATATGTTATGAAAAATTACATGTGGGCATATATTAAAATGTAACCCTTAATGAACACCCATGTCTTAGACTTCAGTGAAAACAATTACATATCTAAGCATATGTAACTGCCGAATTTTCATTACTTTGTCATTTGGTTAAATAACACTGAATTGAACAATTTCATCTGACATGCAGATTTCCACTAGAAGGATCAAGGTTGCATTTGTGTCTTCTCATATTTGACCCCTAATCTTCATATATACTGTCTGAAACTTCAGTCTTAAGCTACTTGTCATTTCTTTATTGATGTTAGAGTTATTTCTGAAGTAGGTAATTTGTATCCTTTAGATGGGAAATCATAAGTCTCCACTGCTTCAGGAAACTCAAAATGTGTTTGATTTCTCAGTTTATCAAGTCATTATAAAAATGTAGACTAATTCATGATCAGATGCTAAATCATTCATAGCGCTGAACCACAAAAAAAAAAAAATTGAAAATAATTTTATTTTATAATTTTTTTTCCACCAAAGTTAACCCAGTTTTCAGATCCTGAATTTTGGATCTCATAATAGAGTATGATTTAGAGCCACGAATTTTCAGAATGGGATAAATGTGTTATATTCATTCAAGTGTGTCTTACAGAGGTGTTTTTGAATGTGTTCATGTGTTTGGGAATTGATCTAGGGAGTAATTAGTTCACCTTCTCAGAGTCACTGAGAGCATTGGGGACTGACAGTAATAGAAGTGCTAAGTAGAAATTTTTAATCTTCTAACAATTATAAAAGAGACAAGCTATCAGAAGTTGCATTAATAGAGAAAACATTCTAAGCCATCTAAAACTAGAATTGAGAATACTTTAAACAAAAAGCAAACATATAGGTCCATGAATGAAGGAGAAACTTGTTGATGGCAAAATAGAGATTTTTAATTTATATTAGCCTCTGCCTAATCACCAGTTATCAATGTAAGTTGTGTATATAGCATATTGAAAGTACTGGAAGTTAAGAGTTGTGAGAATTTTTAAAAAGGAGTTTCACAAAACTGAACCTTGGTAAAGCCAAACTAAAAGCAGATGACAAAAACAATGAGAGGAATAGATGTTGCTAGTGTTCAAGTGTTCAAGAGGAAGTATGCAGGAAATTTATATTCAAATACATAATCAATGAATTACAGATATGAAATAGCATTTGCCCATTTCCAAATGTCTTTTTTAACACTGACTGCAATTATCCATAATATTGACAATAATTTTCTATTCTCAGGAGTGTCAATGGCATTAAATATTATCACAAATAGAATTTCTGAAATCCTGAACTAAAATTTGGTGCATGAAAATAATAGAAAAGTAAAAGGAAGAGGAAAAGCTCTAAAGAAAGTATAGCTATTACATAAGATTGCCAGTAATATGCCAATTAATTTGCTCATATTATTCTGGTACTTTGATTTGGTTTAATGAGAAACTGTAGAAAAATAGATTAATATTAAATTGATGCCTAAAATCTTTTAGCTTTTTATCAGTCTTTATATCTTTGTAGCTTTATAGGTTTTTAATATATAGCTGTATAGATTTAAACACTTTCTCACTTGGGAGAGTAGATTACCCTTTCTCTCACTTTGTGCCATCTTCTTAAAATTCTGTTTAATCTTATTCCAAAAAGGTGATGTCTAACCAGGACACCCTGTTTTGCACTAGCAGTTGAGGCACAGAAAAAATACAAGGTTAAGAGCCCTTGCAGAGACTCCAAAGGCACAGGCCCAGGCCTCAGCTACCAGGAAAAACAGTTTGCTACTTAATGTAGTTGCTAGATAGACTAATTAATTAAATTTATAAAAATTGTAATAATCTGATGCCATATGCACCCATATTTTGTGCACCTGAAAACTTTTATTAAAGAGCTACTCTTTATGTTACAACCTTTAATATCATTTGGAAAATTTGTCTTTTGATTCCAGGCAACAAAATCATCAAAGCACTTTCACATCATTGAATCAAGGAAGACTTATGTCAATTCCCAAGCAAATGATGAATAAAATAAGTATTTTTATGATTACTTTTCAATAAATAAAAAAGGATCAATTTAGGGTGGATCCTTTGATACTGCAAAGAAATTTTACAAACTATTCTCTAAATTTACAGGATAGGAAAAAAGCTTATGAGAACACATTTAGTCAATGAAAAGGCTTGTCTGAACATATATAGATGTTAAACTAGTTTTTCTCAGAGTAATCAATGATATTATTAAAATCTTCAAGAAAGGGATTCTGATTTTTTGTTTAGGTCGAAATAGTCACCAGAATAAAATGTACAATTCGTAGGTATCTTCTGATCAAATCCATCAATATAATACTTGAAATTTAAATATTTGACTGCATTACATTATAATAAAATATATATGCAGCATTTTCTTCCACGAACCCCCCATAGTGTTTAATATGTATATTGTTCAAAAAATTATTACCAAGTTGTGCACAAGATGCCACAACAAATTGAAACCTAGGTATTTCTCCCAAACTTTGCTCAAAAAGAGAGGCCAAAATCTGCTCAACTTCTGCTTTACAAATATTGAACAGATGCCAAGTCGTATTTTTTTCTCAACTTTTGATTCTTAAAAACATTATTGTTTGCCAGCAATTCTTCAATGACTAAGATATAAAAATGTTAGCAGCCCATTTAATGTATGAAATACTACAAAATAAAGATTATTCATAATGTATTAAAACTATATTGATTCCTTCTCAATTTTCCTTTTTTATCATGTGACACATTCATTTTGTATTTCTAAAGAATTCTGTAGGTATGTCATATGAACTCTACTGTTATTTGATTTTTCAGATGTTAAGTTCTAGTGTTCCTTTTTTATACTGTATAAAGTTGACAGCAACTCTGGCAGGAAACACCTGTTTTCAAATATAATAATATGTTCTTATAGCCAGTCATTCATGTGACTTTGGTTCAGGCATTATTCACAGGTCTTGATTTGATCACTCTGAAAAGTAGCACATGATCATTTTATAGTAATTAAAGCCAAACAAAAAAAATCACTGAGCAATGGATACAACAATCTCATATGCAAGTAAGAGAATTTATGGACCAATGTTCACCTATGATGAATCCAGTACCTATTACCTTTTAAAGATTTAGAGATTTATTTTTCAAAATCCCTTTGCTTTTATTTTGTAATACAGAATCATCCTTCTATGCTATTAGCTTGGCTCTACCATTCCATAAACAATCCAAATATATTATCACAGTTTATTTTTTAAACAGCCACTGTAACACAAATTCTACCAAAATAAAATCCCCTTGAATGCTTATCATGTCTTGTAGTGCATATCTAAGGTCTTTCTGCAGGTGATCAGGGAAACAAAAAAGGCACCATTTTACTAGCATAAAAACCTTCTGCTTGCTTTTTGTTTATTCTCTTACACCTCCACTACTTATTTCTTGATTCATTATTGAAGTATTTCATGACTTCACATAATGAATATTTATTATGAGCTGGAAAAATGCATTGTAAATTATGTTCATTTACTTATTATATTTTCACTTCTCAGTATTTTTACATAAAAAGTTGAATGTGTCCTTTACAGCCTTCTTTTCAAAGATATTATTATCAAGAGTATAAATATGCAAGAGCATACCTGGCTGCTTTTTAGTTGCCTTTATGTTTATAGATTCCTATCTGTTGGTAGTCAAACGTTAAAGACAAGCTAGGTGATTAATTTTTCCACTGTGGTAATCACATTGATTTAGTTCATATTCATGACATTTCATATTGTTAACAGTCAATGACCCCAAATTAATATAGGAACAGTTTTGGCAAACCAAAGCACAATCTGACAATGCATTTACAACTATGATTGTGTTCTTACTGTGCTGAGACTGAAATGTCAATTATATTGGGAATGAGGGAATAGTGCATGTATAGATGTAAAAAATTAACATACATGATTATACTTGAAAGTTAAACTATTGTTACTGAAAATCAGCACTCTAAACATAATGCATCTTACCGCTGAGAACAAATAAAAAGTAAACACGTATGTTTTAGAAATATGAGAGCATGAGTAAAAGTACAGAACACCTATAGAAAGCCATAAAATGAACCTTAAAGAATTTTGATGAAACAGCATGCTATCACTTATCTGATGATTTGCAATCAAAAATCCCACTAACGGTGGTGACACCTCTATTGCCCAGAAATAAACTTTCAAATTGAAAATTTTCATCTTTTGGAAGATGAAAACCTAAATACTAATCTAAGAAATTTAGTTTTAAGTCAAAGGGTCAGTTCCTTTGCAGCCAACCACTGTAGAGTAGCTACACCTGATTTTTGTACATTTCAGTGTGGCTGCTGGTTGAGAGCTGAGATCATGTACTTAGATTTTGTGTGCATTACACATCCATCTGTTCCTCCGTCTGGCAAAGGAAAAAAAAAAAAAGAAAATTAAGAAAAAGATGTGCAGGAATGCTTTATAAACTCTTTTCACCAATACACCAGTTGTTAGCTTCCTGCTGGTAGCCCTGGTATAAGCTTCATTGGGTAATTATTTCAAGCAGGAAACAACCAACCCACATGTTCAAAGGTAATTACTAGTTCAATTAACCATCCAGAAGCAGGTAATTCTTTTCTTAAGATGCAGAAACAGAAGAATTATAATATTTATGTGTTTTTAATATAAGCATTTAGAAAGCATCTGTGCAATTTTATACCTGCACTTATTTTTTTTTTTTTACTGAAACCAAAATTTCATACTAATAGAAATGGTCTATATAGTTAATAAATCATGAAGGGTCACATGAAATTTCCTAGGTATTTTTTGTGTTAGGTGTAATATTAAGTCTGATGTTATTTAACATTTTCACTAACTATTTGAAGATAAGCAGAGCTAAATTCACACATAGTATTAAATTGGAAAGTGCTATACACTCAGCTAAGGACAACAGGAGGAACATGAGAAGTCAGAGAAGAACAAGCAGGAAATAACAAAATAGACAAAGAAAATAACAGGCTATTGCATCTGGGGAAAAAAATAAACCAGAATCAGGACAGTACCACCGGGAGGAAGTATGAAAGCTGGCACACTGAAAGAGATTTAGGGGTAGTAGTGAACAACAAACATGAAAACAAATCTGAGTCAGAGACAGAGCTAACAAAGATGTACCTGACCAGCAGCTTCAGAAATCTACTTTCCTTCTTTGAACAATTAGTCCCCAGATACCATGTTTTTCTCCATCTACTTATTTCTGGTTTTTTGCACATGGCTGTGAAAGATAAAGTTTCATTATTATCATATGTCCCCATAAGCCCTTGTCTTGACTGTTTCATAAAGTTTTCAGTGGTTTAAGCTTCATTTTGTGTGGTCTGCCCCAAATATCAGGAAAATGAGTCACCAAATTCACTACAAGGAACAAAGCAATATAAATAGAGAGATGGTCTTATTAGCCTATTTCTGAAATCTACATTTCTAAATTCAGCATATTCTTGCTTCAGAAATGTGAAAATACAGTTAAGCTGCAATTAGTTTTGCTCAGCTTTAAAAATATTTTCAAATTCTTAACCTCAGAAAAGTTTTTCTATCTGCTAAATTTTTCTTTTGGCAGAGTGAACATAGAGACATGCTGACATGATGTGATATGTGGCACAAAGTGAAAGAAGTTTTGAGAGAATGTCCCTTTTTAAATTAATGTCCCCATTTCATTATAATTACTATGAAATTACTTAAGGCTGCCTATTTCACAGTTTAGTCATCAAGCAGTCAACATTTCATGGTAAATTTACACACTGGTATTTTTTAAGTATCATTATATGTAATATGTTAATTGGTCTTGTTTTCCTTTACTGCATATGGTAAGAAACAGGTGATCCAATCAGGGAGTTGTAGAGAGTGATGAGGTCACCCCTGAGTCTCCTTTTCTCCAGGCTGAACACCCCCAGCTCCCTCAGCCATTCCTCACAGGGTTTGTGTTCCAAGCCCCTCACCAGCCTCATTGCCTCCTCTGGACGTGCTCAAGTGTCTCAACATCCTTCCTAATTCCAACCTAATTTATGGTGCATCAATATTGAATTAATAATCTCTTCTATGTGCTCTATCAGGTAAACAGATACAACAGCCGATAACAGCTCATAAAACCAAACACAGTCTCGTAAATTAATTTTTTTAAATTTGATGAAAAACATAGCTCCAGGACAAAAGTTCAATAAGATTTGTTCTATGACATTAGATGGTAATTTCCTCATACACTTAACAGTAGGAGAGAAAACTAGGAATTGCCTGAATAATGGATCTGGTGCAAGCTGCCACTCATCCTATATATTCTAAACCCTTCAAATGCAAGTAACCTCTCATCCAGAAGCTGATTAGATTTACAAGCATGTAACCAAATTGGTAAATCGCATCTATCCATAAATGAAGAGAGATAGCTTACAACAAACTAAAATTAGCTTCCTTGACATTTGAAAGACTTGATTCACACCTATCTATTGAGAACAAAGAATTTTATAGATAATTGTACTAATGCTTCCCTGAGCTGAATGAGTATCAGAAATCTCAGTGCAGACGTGTGTATATTTGGCTGCAATGTAGTCTAAAAAAATGCAAGCATCTTCTATCATTGCAATTAAACTAATTTAACTGCTGGATGAAGTTTAGCTATAGGACTGCGCAGATTCATGTCAGACAGTCCTGTGAGAAAGAATGGAATTTCAACTCTAATATCAAAAAACTTTAACCAGAAGAGAAGAGGTGAAGGTGAAAATTTCTTCTCCATTTAAAATAAATGCCATGGTGAAATGAGATTGTCATTATTATTTAATTGGGATTTTTAACTCAGCTATAAAATTGACTCCAGACTTCTATTCCTGGACCTAAAAAAACACCAGGAATTCATTTATATGTCATTCTTGCATTCTAAACCTTTCTAAAATGTGTATGTGTGTGTTTATAAAAGACATGATTATACTTATGCATATATTTCACTATTTTCCATGTATTTTTTGTTCTGAATAAAAAAAAAGCTGGGGGAAAAAGGCATCAAATAAAAACAAATTTCAAAGCATAAGTACAGAAACATATTTCATTGGCTTTTTACAAGAAAATTTATCAACCCTTGTTGCTATACATGCTTTGTTGTGATGCCTGAAGTGTTACATATTATATCAGGTGATATGAGAATATTTAAGAAGGTATGAAAGACTAACTGCATTTAAAACACCATTTTTCCTTGACACCACTAGCAAGACAGCTTGACTGAGATCATATTTTTTCTCCACTTTACAAATCATTTATGAATTCTATTTAGCTGTACTACTTTGTGCCTACCTTACAGAGGGAAAAATTGTGTTGTTTCTCACAGGCTTAGTTATTAGCAGTATGTGAGTGAAGTGCCAACCTTCTGCACATTGCAACAGACACAGTTTCTGTTCCAAAGCACAAGAAGCCTCAACAATGTAATGTGGCTTTCCAATAATCTCGCCATGAAAAATTACCTGACTGCTCATAGAAGTGAAACAATCTACAGATGAGATGGCTGCCAGCTTCTGTAGGAGCATCATATGGAATATTTAAAATAAACATCTGGGGAGGATACTGCAGGCAGTTCTTCCACTGTTGAGCCTAATTTAAAACGTTTCCATAGGACTGGGTGCCATAAAACAGGACATGCTAGTGCCTGCAGTTAAGGAGTCAGTTCTACTGTTGGCTTGATCTTTGCTAACCATTTGGAATGCAATTTTCACTTCAAGGGTACTGCAGCATGGCCAGGCTTCCCAGACAACCTGTGAAACCTCCACCCCTGGAGTTTTTCATTAGTTATATACATGAAACTCCAGCTGACTGCCCCCACTTCAGGACGTAGTCAGAAATAGGAGACCCTCCAGATGTTTCTTCCAAACTTCTATGGGATTCCATAACTCTTCAGGGAGTCACCAATGTAAATGTGATGTTCTAAAATGATGGAAGTATATGAACCATTTTTTTTTTAATTGAAAGAAAAAGGAAAAAAAGTAGAACTAAATGTTTCCCAAAATATAAGAGATAAATACTGATTGTTTTTATTGAAGTGGCTTTATGAAAGTCCAAAACAGTATAGAAGACAGAATTCTGAAACAAACAAACAAAAAAATTGAATTAGCATAATTTTTTAGTAGACACAACACTGATAACACTTTCATTAGTAATAGCTTTATTACAGTGAAAAAGATATATATTTATATAGTACTTTCTCTTTTTCACAATAGAATGGTAGAATTTAGAAAGAGTCCTACTCCTTCTGCTTATAAAGATGTTTTTCTAAACACAGATAAATGCAGTATCTCCCATGCTGAACAGATGAACATATTGAAGGTATAGTTCAAAAAACTCTTTGAGCTATATGAAAGGATTATTGACTTTATTACTCTAAACTCTTGGAAACAGTCATCTTGAACTCACATTGGTTGAAGCACACTCAACTGTGGAGGAAATATATTCAGATTCCATGCCTGCCACAGTTCTAGCTATGTAATCCTTCCACTCTTTACTTTATGAAAAGAAAAAATATACTTTGGCAACAAAGACTATAGCTACAACTCTAATTTCATTCTAGATTAAAAGAGTAGCCTTAAGGGCAGCTAATTCCTCCTACTCTCATACTCAAAACAAATAAATGTATACCAAATTTTATGAATAATTATCTGCATCTACATGACACTCTTATCATTAAGTCAATGAAGGCCTTAAGCAACTTTTTGAAAAGCAGGTGTCACATATACAATTAAAAAAGAACACCAAAAAAACTGATCTTTTTTCCTCTTGATTTTCTGCTCTTGTAAATTGATGGATCTATTTGTGTCCATTAGAATTTAAAAGAAAGTGCTCTAGACAAACCTGAAAGTTTTGCATCATGTTATGAATTTCAGTGATGATGTGCAAGTTTAGGAAATAATTAACTGTATCTCTAGCCTAATCTGTCATGCAACAATTTTGGTGTTTACGTTATATTAACTTAATTTTATCTAATTAACTTTGTTTAATATGAATTTTGAACTAGTACAGTAGCATTCAAACACGTGATCTACTGAATATATTAACTGTTTCTAATTAAAAATGCTGTCAAAATTGTACTAGCAACTTGCTTTTGTTTTCAATTATTCTACAATACTCGAGTGAAGAAACACCTCTTCATTTATAATTCTGATAGGGCAGTATTAATTGGGTTTTCATGGAGGGTTTTTGGTAACAAGGCTACAAAGGCAGTTTTGGTGAGAAGTTGTCCAAAGTTGCCCTGATGGAGTGCCAGATGCCTCAGACTCACACTGGCCAGGGCTGAGCCCATCAGCAATGGTGTTAATGCTTCTAGGATAGCAGAGTTAAAGGAGGGGGAAGTAGACTGTGCTGGAGCAAATTGCAGCTGGAGAGAGGAGAGAATGTGTGAGAGCAGCAGCTCATGGCTTGTGAAGAAGGAGGAGGAGGCACTTCAGGAGCTGAAAGAGAGATTCCTCTAAAATCCATGGTGAAGACATCCCTGCAGCACGTGGAGGTCCAGTGTGGAACAGATGTCCCCCTGCAGCCCACGGAGGACCCAGTGCTGGAGCAGATGGGTGCCAAAAGGAGGCTGTGACTCCGTGGGAAGCCCACACTGGAGCAGTCTCCTGGCAGCAGCTCTGTGGCCAGAGGAGCCCACTCTGGGGCAGGTTTGCTGCCAGGATTGGTGACCCTGCAAGGGACCTGCACTGGGAGCTTCTCAAGAACTGCAGCCTCCAGAAGGGACCTGCGTGGGACCAGGGGAAGAGTTTGAGGAGTCCTCCCCCTGAGGAGGAATAAGCAGAAGAAATGGCATGTGATGAATTGACCACAACCCCCATTCCCCATCTCTCTGCACTGATGATGGGAAGGAGACAAATAATTTGTGAGTAAAGTTAAACCTAGTATGTAGGGAGCCATGGGGGAAAGGTGTTTTTAAGATTTGGTTTTATTTCTCATTACCTTACTTTGATTTTGATTTGATTAGTAGTAAATTAAACTAATTTCCCCAAGTCTGTTTTGGTTATAGTGACTGGTGAGTGATCTCTCCTTGATTTTTTTTTCGATCCACAAGCCTTTAGTTCTGTTTTCTTTCCCCTGTCCAGCTGAGGACGGGAGTGATAGAGTAGCTTTGGTGGGGCACCTGATGTTCAGACAGCATAACCCACCACAGGTAGTATATAAAATCAGTATGTTATTTAAAGTGTAGAATACAATTGGCAACATATGGTAAATTAATGCAGCTTGATATGATACTGGTAATAAAGGTTATAGATTTTTACATAAGGGCTTTACAGAGGACAAAAATAATATTGTTTAATCTATGGTTAAAATTTACAACATCTTAGTATCTTTTGAACTTTGCAAGACTATTAACAAGACACAAAAGTGACTTTAAAACTAATTTTATCCAAAATTATCATGGCATTGCAGACTTAACATTGTCACATGTTATTTTACCTTGTCTTTAGATGTAGGTGTATCTCTTTTTTAAGGAAAAAAAATAGTCATCTAGACTTTTATCCAGAATAATTAAAATTCATAAAATGACTAGCTAGTAAATTTAATTTATTATGAGCAACTTAACATTTGGCATACACTGGTAAGGCTTATAAATAGTACTTGGTGAATTAGAAGGAAAAGAAGGTAATTAATTCACAAACATCAATATATTTTTTATGGTAAACAAGGGTTTGTGTTTGACTGATTGTGAGGTTGAAACCCACAGTTTTGTGACAGCACAACTTAGCATTTTATGATCATGTTTCACCATCAAATTAGAGGGAGAAAAAAACAAACACCTAATTTGCATCCTGCTGAGATTAATGCTTACCTGACAAGAAACAACCATCGCTAAAAATAAAATTCTTCTACCTTTTCAAAGCTATGTTATTTTAAAAGGTTAATTTTGCAAGAAAAAATATTCAACAAGTAGAAATACATGCAGCTGTGCTCGTTATGTTTATACTGTCACTTTTTGAGCAAACTTCTCAATAGGTAGTCGCTTCTCCCAGAGATCATTATCAGCATTGTTAGTGCTTTTCATGTAAGGCTAAAATAATCCTTAACCTTAAAAAAAAAAAAATAATTAAAGAACATACTTGTACCAAAACCTAGAAAATGTACCATTCTTGTATGTTTCTATCCATCTGTTGACAAGATACCTGGAAGTTTCAATATATTCACTGTAGTCTTATGAGTAATGGTAGAGCATATGACTTTTAAATGATTTATTAGGAATCCATAGAGATGGGAAAAACAAAAGATGCAATTAGAGGTGGCAACTATTGATTGAAAATCCTGATATAGTTCACTTAAAGAAAGGAAATGATAAATGACATGATTTTATCATTGGACGGAATGTCAAAGAAAACGTTGTTTCTCATATCTCTCTAGTGTGAACTTCTCTGGAGAAGCTCATTATGCTTTTTGATGTTTGAAGAAGAGGGAAAATAATGTTATTAGTGTTTCATAAGAGAGATGTGGCATGGTTACATCAGGTGGGAAAAGAAAGGAAAGTGAAAGCATAGGTGAAAAATCCATCTCATTCTATTACCTTCTCAGTAATGGCCCCTTAAATAGTAGTTTAAAGAAACAATAGTGCTGAAAGAATCTATTTTGCAAAGTTATAACAAAATGTTAATTGTTTTCCCTGTTTCACTAACAGATCCAGGAATATAGATCTTAATAACTTGTTTTCATTGCCAAAATAAGAACTCAGGAGGCTAAATTAATTTCTGGCATAGCACTAATGAATGCAGTGAAATTACACGAGGAGTGATATTAAATCATAATGTTTGATAGACTTCAAATTCCACCAAAAGTTTCTCCCAAACCTCATTATATAAAATGTGTAGTGAAAAAAAAATTACAACAGAACAACCAAAAAACAAAACCTCCAAAACAAACAAACAAAAAACAGCCCACAAATCAACAACTCAAAAAAAAAAAAAAAAAAAAAAAATTATAAAAAAATGAAGTAATTAGGAAATTACCCACCACTTAGGGGTTTGGACTATATCAAAGACAAACAGTACAAAATATGAAGTATATAAACTATTCAATCCTGTTTTCTAAATAGCAATAGAAAAATGGCAAATAAAAAGAAAATTACGTATTCCAGGTAACTTAAATAGAAGCCTGAATATAGAGTTCCTTTTCTCCAGACAACTTTTCTCTGGGCACTTTTCAAGCTTGCAACAGCCTGGCAGCTAAAAACGAAAACAGTGTAGTGGGCTGAAAATCCATAGAAGAGGTAAACTGAACTATTTCCGCATAAGTGAATCATCTCCAGATGAAATGATGGTCAAAATATTTCTCCATGTCTAGCTTATGAATAGTGAACGTTTCTTCTGATTTTGTTTCTTTACATAATAAAATAATCTTTTCTGCATGATGAGAAGCAACATCAGAGCTTAGCAAAATCTGGTTCTAGTGCTACAAAGCAGGCACTTACTGGAAAGGACAAGGACAATCCATTCTTCCTTGAAGCTGCACAAAACAGCACAGAAACATCTTAGTCAACACTTACATGGATTTTTTTTTTTTTTTACTGGATCAGCTGTGCGCTGGTATGTTTGGATATGTATTTGCAGCTCAGCAGAGGAAACAATTCTTCCATACTCTGCATCAAGTTTGTGATTCTTTACAGATCGTATAACTTTTTTTTTTTTTGTTTGCTCCTGATTTTGATTCTGGAGACAATGTAATCTGACACTAAAATCAATGTGACTCAGCATACTGATTTGAAAAGGAGTTCCTAGTGGCACTACAGGAGATAATGGAGAATGCAAAAGACTTAATTTTTGTTTTATATTACATCAGGGTTTTATTAACACTTTCAGAAAAATGTCAGTTTTTCTGTTACCCAGTTATAAAATGGAGATAGTAATATGTCTGCATCTTTAGAGAAATACGTGCTACGATCCTAAGGAAAAATACTTTACATAGATTTGAATTCTTGGTTTGTTTGGGGTCCTTTTTGTTTCAATTTTTTGTTTGTTTGTTTGGTTTGGTTTGTTTCTTTTTGTTTGAATATTTTGGGGGTTTTGTTTTTTTGGGTTTTTTTGGTTTTTTTTTAAGGGACACTGTTGTTAAGCAAATTGTGTGAGAATCTGGATATTTCCATTCGGGATAAACTTTCATCGTCCTTCCATCAGCATTCAGAATAAGGCAGAATCTTTGGGTTCCATCTGCTTAATTACAGCCTTTAAGAAATGCACTAATTTTTTAACCCAAATCTGATAAAATAGCCTCCTAGCAATTCTGTCTAAATTTGAGGCTTCAGGTGTCCATAAAGTGCAGTGACCACCAGAGCATATTGGGAGAAATTTATAAATTATTTCAAGTATACCATGCTCAAATGAATTATTTTCTTTAGATTAATTCATAAACTACGTCTTTCCCTACTGACAGAGAGCAGAAAACCATTATAGTCTTTTTACTCAGAGAGACACTTGTATGATAGATACTCCAGCAGGCCCTAGAAAGAGACCATGTCAGAAAGCAGTGTTCATTGTGTTTCCCAGAAAGAAAATTCAACGCAATCTAGTCAGTGATTTGAAGTGTAGGTAAGTGGTTTTCAGTGCATATGTGGGAAATGCTTACAACACATTGAAAATTAATGTTTTGGCCTTGCATTTACCAAGTTTAAAGTTCTCATAGGGCTTTCAGGGGAAGTCTCCAGCAACAGAAGAAAGAAATGTAAATATTTCGAAAAGGAATAAGTTGCTGTATTGAAACCTTGAAAAAGATTTCTTCCTTGTTGTTACTTGAGTACTTAACTAGGAAGAGTTTTCAATTACTTAAGAAAGACTAAAACTAAGCTCTTTTCATTATGGTCAGAAAAAAATATTAGAACCCAATGGGTATTACCTCTAAAAATTAAGTTTTTTTAAAAGTACTAGGTTATATCTTAAAAAAATTAATAAAATATACCATGTGTGACATAATCATATAGTTATGACATCAATTATGCTGCTCAGTGTGATTTACAAGATCAGATCTTAGAGCAATTGGTAAGGTAAAAATGGCAAAGCAGCAGCACACCCTATAAACCAAAATTTTATTGTCAGAATAACTGAAATCTAGTCTAATAATCATTACTCCAGGTATAATTGCAACAGGAAAAGAAAGAATAGTAATGCAGTTAAAATTGATATACACACTTTTTTTAGTTTCTACTCTTTTTTTCTGCTGTTATGTCCCGGGTGCCAGTACTGTTCTATGCCAAACCCTGGGTCTCCCCAGTAACCCTGATACAATATGAGGCTTGTATGTCTCTGCACTACATCACTGTATCAGAGTGGTAAATACCTTGTTCTTCCTACAGCAACCACTCATTATTGCTACCTGCAAAACACTAACTGTAGGCAGTGCTGGCTCAATAAAACTGTGTATGGCTGTAACATAAACAGCTAAAAAGTGAAAGAAGTTAGCCTTAGGCATCTGGTCAATTAGAGAAATTGCTGTCACAGCTAAAGGAAGGAAAACAAAGCTGCAGGCAGGTCAAAAAAAGTTCACAATGAGCAAGAATGACAACCCAGTCCTGAAGCCTTACAAACTCTGTGCAAAACTCATGACCCATATCAAGCCATGGCAGCACTGTGTAACAGAGTTACATGGTTAGACATTTGTAAGGCCCCAAACTGACTACCAGCTGAGGTGACTGCAGTCATTCCTCACAGAACTCTGGAAAATTTGGTGAGGGCTTAAGTTCTAAAAATAGAAATTTCACAGCAGCGAGATTTCTGCTAAATTTTCAATACAAAAGGTGATTGAAATTTAACTTTGCCCTCTTTCTTCACATCCTTATTCTTTTTATTATGAATTCATTATAGATAATCATTTTCATGACTATTTTATAGATGGGATTTTTATGTCTCACTATGTCAGGAACATGTAGTTTAATATGTCATCCTTTTCTCCATCTAATCAAAACTCTTCTCTGTGCTCATTCCTCTTCAAACCTAGAAGAAAAAGCAAACCATTGAAAGCCAACATTTTACTGTCTAAAAAAGCTTCTGTTATAATCTTCACAAAACCTAATAAATTTTACTTTGGTCACCTTCATCTCTTGCACTCTGTCATGTGATTATCAGCTCTATATGTGGCTAGACTTTGTTTCAGAAGTACAAACTAAGAAAAAGGAAATAACCACTATTAAATTGAATTTACTTTTTAATTTCAAAATATATACACAAGGTAATCTCAATATATGGTTTTTTTAGTTCAAGGATAAAAAGCAAAAAACATCTTGGAACACAGAGCTTAGCCTAGAGTCCTTGCAGTCCAGTTTTAAACTTATTAGCCTCTGCGAAAATTAAGGAGAAAACGAGACTGTATGCCAGAGTCAATAGTATGGATTTTATTTATTAATGAATATAAGAGAGAGAGAGGAAAAAAAAGAAAAAAAGAAAAGGGATGAGAAAGAAATAGAAAGGAGGTGGGGGAACAGAAAGAGTGACAGAGAAAGATCAAAGAAAATATCACCACTCTCTGGATCTCACTGGTGCCCTGATGATTCTCTCCAGCTGCTCTCCATGGTGGTGAGGGTCTCCCCAAAAAGCATAGAATCCAATGGACTGATAAACACTCAGGCCAGGTGGGAATGCCCAGGTACCTTCCCAGGCCAGGGGGAGTTTGACAGTCTCCTGCAGCAGCCTCTGGATCTGTTGCATCACTTTGCATCATGTTTGATGCTGTGGTGCAAGGCTTCAGGAATGATTCTGGGAGCTCCTCAGGGGATCTTTGATGGTTTATGACACCCTCTCATCCATATGAATGTCCCAAGGATGGGGGCTGTGGGGTTGGAGGTTTCACAGCTGGGCCAGTTTGTGTGAGGGAGGATGGGGATGAGTGTCCAATGCTTCTGGCCAGAGGTTACAACACACACCCAAAACCTCCTCCACCCCCCTTGCCTGGAGGGGAGTCTATGCAAACCTGGCCTCTGAGAGCTGTGGTCTCCCCCCACTCAAACCCAGCCAGAGACGATTTTCTGCTGAGTTTGGCTTTCTAATGAAGGCATTCTTTTCCTTCAGCTTTGTTTACTTCTCCCTAGACCTAAGATGATTGAACAATAGTGTCCCCTTTATCTTACCTAGGTGGCTTAACTCAGTCCAAAGTTGCAGTCAGGTATCTTCAAGGAGGAATGGGCTTCTTTGGTTGTAGCTTCTTCATACAGTTTTTGATATAATGGGCAATAACCCTTCATAACAATGTTTATGGCCAGAACAATTTCAGTCTCTGACACCTAGGAATATACCTTTATATTGAATCTTACTATATCCCAGGTGTGTGTTGCCTCTTTCACCTATAAAATAGTGACAGACCTCTGTCATGCAGAAGTTACAATCTAAATTAAACATGGCAAAATTTATACTGCATATTTGTATAGAGAGAATCTATTGAGGGGAAAGGAGCATGAAGCTTCAAGCACTCAAAAATTGCAGGTTAAAAATTTAAAAATTATTCTTGTTACAATATTGAAAAAAGTTTGAGATAAAAGAGATCCTCCTAGTTTATAACACAACATAGTAAAATGCCCTAGGTATTAAAGAAGGGTAGAGCTCTCAAAGGACATTATGGAAATATGATGTTGATAGCTCTTCAGTAGCACTAGCATTAACTTTTGGATACTTGCAGATTTTCTTTCAGTGCAGGGAGGTAAAGAGTGATAAAACTGGATGGGATTAGCTACAGGGGGCTGAGGTATGTAATGTCATGACACTTTCACCTTTCTCATAGAGAATCCACCCCCAAGTCAGAAAGATTTTCCATCATGAACACTCGTTTCAGACTATATAAATTTTCTAAAGAACGCAAGTTCAGAACAGCACCCATTCAGAACAGGATCTGTAATACTGCTGTGCCAATTAAATTAAGCATGCAATTTATAGAGGGTATCATGGCAGTATAATAGGATTTCCTATAACAGGGCATCATTAAAATTATAAACTGGTATCTGAAATAATTGACTGCCTTTTTAGAAGTCTACAAGTAATTAATAAAACATAGTTTAATTAATGCAGTTCAGTGTTAGCAATTTGTGTGTTTGCATTAAGGAATCATCTAAGATAATATATTAATGGCCCAAATTATCGTCTGAGGAGTGTATGCAGTTATGTTGGCATAAACCTGGAAGACCTTGATTGACCTGTCAATTTAATAACTAACACTTGTTGAAGTATATTATACTCAGTTATAATTTTTGTTAATGTTTTCCTATGTCTACTTAGAGAATACCTATTCCCTTAGAAAATTCCCTCAGAATTCTTAATTCTTCCTCTTAACTCTCTTTCACATAAATTCAAATGTTGTCCAAAGAGTTATTGAATGACTGGGGGCAGAGGCCACAACTGTATATGAATTGAGAAGAATACAGTTACTCCACTGAAAATATTACTTTGCTCAATAAAGAAGTAATTAAAAAAATTTAAAAAGCCTTGTGAGACTTAGTAATATTTTTTTCATATAAACTCCTATTTTCTGAGTCTTTTAGCAAACTCTGTGTAATATTTCCTCCACTCTGAAGGGTTTGGAAAATAGCAAGGGAGCTCTTACTAGAATGCTCTCAGCCTCATTTGTAAAAGGATTATCATGAATTACAGTGAAAGCGAAAGAACATCTTTATCTCTACAGATAGAAGTTGCCTTGGCCCGTGCTTTTTTTTTCTGAAAGATACAAGTAGCAAATACCCATTCCTCTGTCTCAGTCAGCATCTTTTTTTCATAACACTTTGCAAGCATCATACAAATAGTCCTTCATCTCTATTGATTGTAAACGAAACAGCTTTATTAACTAAATATTACACAACAGAATTTTAAAAAGGCTGTAGTGCCACAGTGTTATCTAGAGTCCATCTGACCAGCAGCTTCATAAACAAAACCTTCAGTTGCATTGATCTCAAACTCAGAAGAGGGGAAAATAAAAGTGAATGCATCTGAGATTTCTGGTAAAAATACGAGAAATAGTATTTGTATGCATACAAGCTAGGCCCTTCCACAAGCAGACTTGTAGTCTTTTCCAGCCTGGACTAACAGAGGGAGGAAAGAGAACACCAGACCACACTGTAAAAACAACTTGCAATCCCTGGAAACGGAAACTGAGTTTATTAATGTTTGCCAGTACAAACTCTTCTGCTTTAGAAAGAGATTCTTAAAGCTTGACTAGCTTGACATGCATTTAAATTTCTATCTAGCTTGAATTTAACAATTTGGAAACTAAATTAAAACTTTAAAACGTCTAGAGTATGAAAAATATTTTGACCCAATCTCCTTCTCAGAAAAAATAAGATTATTTCAATCATCTTTATTTCGTTCTGGGTTTTTTTTTTGTTTATGCTTGTGATTAAAAAAGAGGAAAGAAAAGAACAAAGGAAAATCATCTCAGCATTGTTTAATTTTTTTTATAATTTTTCAAAAGTCATTAAATGGAAAAATAATGTACTTTGAGATCATTGTCAAAAATAATGAAATGAGATGAAAAAATGAAGTAAAATACAACAAGAACAATAAATACAACATTCAAATAATTAAATATGATGTAAAAATGTTAATGATTCTTAAAAAAAACCCTGTATTGGCTCTATAAAGTATTTGCTTCTTCTACAAGGAGATCATTTTACTTAGGGGGGAAAAAAATAAGAAAAGCAAAACTAAAGAAACCCCAAAGAAAAGTAATTTATTTATCCTGAAATAAATATTTTAAAACACCACGAGTAAAGTGAACTGAGTTGCACAAAACACAGTAATCTATCTTTAGGAGAGGTACTGTTCTCATTGAAACAGGAGAGATGCAGGAAGTACTCCTTCCCCATTCTATTAGAGAATTAACACACTCTCAATTAATTTTCTAACTTTGTATTTAAATTTGTCTTGCTTCATCTGTCTGTCAGCCTTCTTTGTTATGACCTTTTCTGCTATATTAATTAATTTATATTTTGAGCCTGTGAAGGTATTTATAGATTATAATCAAATCACCTCTTCATTTTGACATGATAAATGGATGGAGTCCTTTCAGCCTTTCCAAATGCAAGAAACTAATGTCTGTATGCCTCCTCATTTGCCTTATTCGTTGATTAAATGGCAATCATTGAAAAAGAATTCCAATACTTGCCTGATCTATACTTTAAATGTATAGTAAGCCAATATATGCCAAATATTTATGTATAAATATTTAGGGATAAGATCAGGCGATTGTCTTCCTAGGGCCATCCCGTGTTTTTATATCCAGGGATTGCATTAGGCTATATCTGTATGGCATGGCACACAGCATGCCACACACAAAATGTTGGATGTCCTTGCCGCCCCCTAATGTTTATATATGTTGCCTTCCTCTCTGAAAGTAGAGGAAGACACTATTTCTCTGCATGGGACATAGTTTTGCATTCAGCTACTTTAGAACTACACTTGGTTTTCTTTGCTTTTTTGATCAAAATACTGTTGCATGGGATGGCCAATGACATTTTTGTGAATAGCATGTCCCAAATAAGGTCTTGGCCAACAGACAGTCACAACCCCAAAATTACCAAGCTTAAAAATTTCATAAACTGCTTCTCAGCCAATTCTCCTCAGATTCTGAGAATAGTGTTTATCCCTGAAATGCAATGTTTGATAACCCGATGGAATTACAGATGAATACTTAAACATTCTTCTATTCATAGGAAACTTTCAATTAATAATGCAAATGCCCTTCTGAAGGTTGCTTACTGACATAATTTGCTGACATTTAAAATTACAAGCCTAATGCAGAATTGCCACTTTTTCCCACAAAAAGGTTCCAATTAGGAAATGCAGTAGGAGGGAGAATGGATCTCAGTAGGAAGAGATAATATGTGCTGCAATATGTCTCGGAACAATAGAGTTCAATCTCAATAGGAAGTCTTTATTTAGAATATCCTCTCTTTTGTGTGGCTGTCTGAAGAATGTTATTTAAATGTTTCCCTGCAAAGGAAAAAAACTAAAAACATGCTTGATTGGGCCAAAATCTACTTACTCTATTCACACAAGAAAACTTACTCCTTCAGAAGTCAATCAGACTTCTCAGATATGAATGTCAAATGCAATATAGCCCATAATTAATTGCTTCTTTTTCTGTGGTCATCTTAGTTTGCAAATAAATGTATTTTGGATTTAAGAATGAATTAAAATTCAGTGTTGCTGCATATGCTGCTGTAGATGCAGAAGCTCCATGGAAGTCAAGGACTTTCTCTGGATTAATCAGGACAGTTCCAGGTTGGTAAAACTGGCCTCTCATTTCCAAAAACATGTGGTAGAAAATGGAAAGCATCTATGGCATAAATAGTGGAAGAAGCAAACAGAGCAACTGAGTAGATTTAACCAGTAAATTAGCACTACATGAGAATCTCTCTTTCATCAACCAGAACATATAAAAGGTTAAAAATGTTTAAATAATTATACTATTTTTTTTGTGCAGGGAAATACTAATTCCTATTTTATGAAGCAACAATTCAGCTAGGTGACGCAAAATTAACTTGAAATTATTACCATAAAAGAAAATTCTCCTATTACCTAAAGCTTTATTTATCTCCAAACCTTACTATACAGTCTACTCAAAATTGATTTTTAGATTGGCCTGAAAGGAGAGACAAAAATATACATTGTTGGAAACTGTGACCCTTGTTTTTATTAAATAGTTATTACTTTAAAATATTTGAAACTGTTTTCAAATATAATAGTTCACCTGTTTAAATATAACTTCAGTAGGCCTTTCCATGTTTTGTATTCAGATTTTTTCCTCATTTTCTTTTTCCAGTGAGAAATAAAATCACACATTGAGGACATTTTCTGATGGTGTTTTGATAAGTTTCTGAGTTTTTTCTCCATTATTTTGGTCCTTTCTTCAGGACCGATGTGTTATCTCCTTCAAAGAGAGTTGACGAGAAGAGAAGCAGTCTTAAAGTTTATTCTAACTTCTAATTTTTTTTCTTTTAGTTCTATTAATAAAGCTTTCCCTATACCCTTTAAAATTTTGAGCCTGCTTTTGCTCTTCTCCTAATCCTTATCTCATAGCAAAAAATGAGTAAATAATTTTAGTGGGTGCACTGGCCCATGGCCAGTGCTCAACCCACTACACTAATTGGTGCATCGACCAGGGAACCTGGAATTGGCAAACCAAAACCACTAAATTTCTTCAGGAGGAAAAAAGATAAAGAAGCCACAAAGAAGGTGAGACATGAAACCAAAGAACTATGGGACCAAAACCTTGTAACTGTTTGGCTGAAAAAATACTTTCTGAACTTATGTAAATGAAATATAATTGGTAAGGGAATGCAACAATTCAAACGTTTTACATGATTTTGGCTGACAGTTATAAAGCCCTTGTCACGGTGTGACTTGGGTTTGCCAATTTTAATATATTTAGTTTCCTTTAGAGATAGGATTTGGGAGCAGACACAAGGCAGGTTTAAAACTTAAAAGAGCATAAGAAGAAATTTATTAATAACACAAAAAGAATACAGAATATAACACAAATAGAATTCAGAATAAGATTTCTAGAGTATTCCCTCCTCCCTTCGTTCCACATTTCTTAACCACAATATACAGAAAACACTTCAGTCAGTTATCTACGTAAATAATTATTTCAGTTCACTCTAGAGAGAAAAGTCCCTTTTTTGGCTTTAGACTGGGGGGTGTCTTCACCTTCACAGTCTGCATCTGCCTGGGAAAATATTGCAGATTATGACTCTCCTCCCATCCCCATAGTCCTTCCAGAGCTGTGCTGTGGGTTATGTTACACACTTGGGGTACCACTTTTAAAGGCAGGCTGCTGAAGAACAAAATTCTCTTCATGTCCTTCTCTATCAAATGTCTCTGTTCATATTCCAGTCCCAAAACAGAGAGCTCCATTTCCCCAAGGCAAAAAGTCTTCTTTTCAAGCACCCAAACCTCCCCAAATATATTTCACAGTTTAAAAGAATTTAAGTGAAGTCACAGTCCCCTTATAGTCCCACAAAAAGGTTTTCAGCTACTCATCAGTTGCATCTTTTCAATGTCTTCCTATCAGGAACTTTATCTTCATTCCACTGACTTCTGTAGACTCCATGCTTTATTTCTTCTCATTCAGGGGAGCTCAGGAGATCAAGAATCTTATCCAGGCTTTAAAAGAGTTAAAATTACACCCAGAACGTGAAGAAGCCACGTGGACAGATGGAGGCCTCTTCTCTCAGAACAGGGAGGGGGGGAAGGGAGAGCCTTTAGTGGCTCCCCTATCCCCCTGCTCGGCCATGCCACATGGAGAGGGGAGCCGAGCCCAGCCGAGCCAGGAGCTGATCAGGGCCGGGGCCACACGGAGCTGGGGGCCACCAGGCCAGGGCGAGGCCAAGCCACGGCCGTGGTGAGCCAAGCCGGGGCCAGGCCAGGGGCTCCCCACAGAGCCGGGGCTGGGCCGGGGTGCAGTGCCATGCCGGGCCCCCACATCGAGCCCGGGCCGGGGTGCCGGGCCTGAGGCCGAGCCCGGAGCCAGGCCAGGGCCCCAGCCAGAAGCCACCGCACCTCCAGAGGCTGGAAGCCAAAGTAGAGCTAGTTAACTTTATCCATGTGATTTGTGATAGCGAAATAACTTTTTCAATTGGTTACCCGAGCTGTCCACTACTAAATCAGATCTCTGACTGGTCCCTCAGCTCACAGGGGAAGCCTCCAGAGACGGGACAGCCCCTCCTGTTCCCCGGCCTCGTGCTGCTTCCCTCAGGCGGCTCCAGTCCTCCCCCCTTCCACGTGAAACCAGCACAGCCCTGAGCTCACCCGGCAAGTTTCTTGAAGGGGTCTTAGGTACTCTGATTCCCTGAGGTGGGCAGAAGGAAGAATATGGCAAAGTTCTCAGGGCACTAAACAAACTTATTAGAAAAAGAGTTAAAGGATAAGGTACTTGGCAAATTTTAAAGCAACATTCAACCAAAGTAAAGAATTTCAAAAAACCTTGACTTATCAAATTCTGACCCACTCAACATTAATTTACCCAGATTCTGAGAAAGAAGGCGACGGGAAGAGCAGACAGGTGGAGAGAGAGATGAGTATTACTTGCTGGAACTCCAGCAGGATTTCAGTAACTATAAAATCCATGTGGTCTGTGACTCTCCTTTCCAGGTGTGCTTCTGGTGTACCAGTGGCTATGGCCACTCTGGAGCTGGGCTACTGGTCACACAAGTGTGTAGCAGTGTGCCATTCCACTCATTCAGGACTTGCCCTGCCCTGCCACACACACACACATAGTTGGTTTGGAGCCAGTAATGATTTTCTCCAGTCTTTAACAATGATCTTTTAAAATTAGGAATTAAAGTTTTATGAACTTTTCAGGGAAGAAGTGTGGTTATGTTTTTGAATGAGTATATAGAGTTCATAGAATCTATTTTACCTGAATTTTACACAGGTAAGATCCTGCAGGAACTCAGTTAAAAGCTCATTGAGTGATTTTTCTTTTTAAAGACTTGGGCAGTGATAATTACATCTCTGATCAGTAAATCTTTTAAATCAAAAAGACAAGCATGTCCACATCAGACAAGAAGTTTACATGGCCCATAATATTATGTTAGCCATTGGGTGATGTGTAGCAAAAAGTAAAAGAGGACAAGCATGTAATGATATTTCCTCAGAATATTTTCTCAGCCTGCCACAATTCACATTTTGGTGATTCTGAACAAATTATTACTATTTTTGAAATCTTGATATTAATTCTTCCATGATTTTAAACTGTAGATGGCTAGCAAGCAGATGAAAGAGTTTTTCAATTTTAATCGCGTTTTGTCTGAGGAACTCCCTCCTGCTATTTATTTTGAATTTATCCCTCGCTAATTGTGTTTGATGTCACCTAGTTCTTTCAATGAACACTTCATTCCTCTTCTCTTTCCCCACAGCTTTCATGAGTTTCTAGGTTTCTTAAAATGCCCACGCATATTAAAGAATCTTAATCTATTTATTCAGTCCTCACAGGTAGCTCTCTGCATTGGATAACGTTTATCTTTTCCGGTTCCTTTTCCTTTCTTTTTCTTCTTATTATTTCTGCTTTGTGTTTCAATACATCAGGCATTAGTCAACCTCCAACTATTAATTTATTTAGTGACATAATCATGTTTTTTTATTCTTTTATTCCTTTCAGTCATCAATATTACAATAAGGTTTTGGTTACTATTAAAAAATTGCAGTTCTTGACTGAAGATTTTTCTGTGAGGTGTGATTGAAAGCGTTACTATGTTATTAATAAAGTATTTATTTTAAACATACTATAAATCTAATTAAAGCTTTGAATTACATATCATTCTTGTGTTGTGAAGCAAATGTGTAATATTTTCTTACTTTTCGAACATTTGCTCCTCTTTTTCTGTATTTTAATCAATCTCAAAACAACACTAGTCAAAATTTAGGTAAATTAAATCACGAAAGCATATTCCCTCTTTTTAACAGTATACTTCTTAATTTAAAATCATAAACAAATAATTGAATATATTTATATATTGAATATACATACTTATCCTGACAGTTCTCCTTTAAAATTTTTCATTGCAATTATTAAATAATGTCAATAGATTTCCTAATTACAAAACTAATTTCTCCTCACTAAAGTTGTTTTCAGATGTAAATATTTAGAAAATGCACAAATGGTTGTTTATTTGAGATACTTAGTAAAAACAGTAAAAAAAACAACTTTAAAAAATACTTTTAAATTTTCAAAATAATTTAATCAGTACTAAAAGAAATGACAGTCTGTTTTATTTGATATGACAGTTATGGCACCTTAAGGTAAAACTGTTGGTTTATTCCCAAGTGCAGCCTTTACAAAGAAGGCCAGAAGAAAATCCCACACAGAGAATAAACCACAGGCAAAATGTTTAATCCGATACTGCTGGCCTCATTGTTAATTGCCTCTCAAGGGGCTAGGATGTCAATAGATAGTGATCTGGTATCTTGGAGTCTTTGCTGTTAAATGCATGATCAATACTAAATAGAATTTTAACTGCCCGTGATTTAATTAGGAGTGGTTCTTTTTATCCTGCATACAATACCAGAATCTCACTCAATAAAGTACAAAGGAAGATTGCCATGATGGTTGTGTATTCACTACATTCTGGGACTATGCAAAGGAATTGGGAAAGATTGGGCTGCTAAGAATTTTCAATTAGCCTATAGCATGGAAGGATTTAATCTTCTTTTATAAGTCATATCAGGAGTGGCTGAGGGAACTGGGGTTGTTTAGCCTGCAGAAAAGGAGGCTGGTGGGAAACCTTGTCACTCTCTGCAGCAACCTGAAAGGAGGGTGTAGTCAGATGAGGGTCAACACCTTCTCCCAGGCAGCCACTGACAGGAGAAAGGGAAATGGTCTCAAGCTGTGTCAGGGAAGGTTTAGGTAGGACATGAGGAAAAATTTCTTCATGGAAAGGGTTGTTAAGCATTGGCATAGACTGTCCAGGGAGGTCGTGGAGTCACCATCCTGGGAGGAGTTCAAGAAACAGATGGATGTGGCACTTAGTGTTCTGGTATTGTTAACAAGGTGGCACTCAAAGATTGTATTTTATCTTTTCCAACTTAAATGTGTTCAGTTTTGTGAGTTTCCTTTCACCCTAAATTAATCCAAATTATTGCAAGTACTGAATACTGAAAAGTACAGTTTTAAATCCTTAAAAAAAAAGCTCCAAAACACAAAATTCAGATTTTAAATAAAGGCAATTGTTTTTAAATGGAGGCTATGTGTCTTTTCAACTGGAAATAAACAAACCCTTGAATATGCCACATTCCTGAGCTCAAATTGGCACGAGAAAAGAAGACTATATTACTAGCAGTGGAAGATCAGTTCTTTTACCAAGTTTAATCCAAAATACATCTAAACAAGACATCTTGTTTTTCCTGCTATATGGCTTATCTAAATAGCCTGTTTCTGTAGAGGGTAAATGCTACAACTAATTAAAAAATAAACATACAAGAGTTACCAAAGAAAATGCAGTTATCACATCAGAAAATTGATTAAGGGAGCATATATTACCACAGAGAAATCGATGGACTGTAGGACCAGAGAAAACAGAAATAAGTGTGTGAAAAATATGAAAGCAAAAATATATTAAAAAAGACTAAATGCTAGAATACAATGATAATGCAGTTAATGATGGAAGAAGATAGAAGAGGTCAATATATATTTCTATTCTTTACTCAGAAGGAAACAGCATGATGGATCACTTTTATCACACAAGGAAAATAAAGTACTTTCCAATCCATTAGTGAGCAAAGTGGTATATAACAATATCTACATGTTGTAAACATTTAATGATGATATACATTTTTAATAAATTTTGGAATATGATGGAATTTCCTGCAGACTGAAGACTGATGTAACTACATAACCATTAAAAAAAAAGTGACCCTCTTAATTGTAGGCTGCTGCTCTTTCATCAAGTCTGAGGTAAAATGATGAAAAAAGGGAATTGAGATTCAGCTAACTAAGATTTAAGAATGGGAACCTACTCAATCTTCTTCAACAAAGGTTTTTGCAAATAGCTGAAGTGAAAAAAGAGAATATAGAGAGCTGCTGATTGAAAAATCCTAAAATGTATTGGCAGTTATCTCATTGAATTTATATGCTAATTTTTTTTAAAAACTTAAATGTTTGTAAGTCAAATAAACAACACAAACTTGCCAGGGAAATATCAGGGGAATATTTCAGAGGAATTAAGCAGTCTTCCTCTAAGACGGCAGCCCAGCTGAACTACAGACAGAGTAGAAGCCTGAAGGGCTCAACAATTTTTGCCTCAGTCTTCAGTGGCAACTTCTCTTTCACACCTCTTGATTGAATGGATACCAGGACAGCAGAGACCAGGGTGAGAAAAATACTTCCCACTGTAGGTGAAGATCCAGATTCATGACCACCTCAGGAATCTGGATGTATGTAAGTCCAGACTGAGCTCAACCCAAGCAAATTTGCTGATGACACCACGCTGAAGGAGGGACCCAGTAAAGGTCCAGAAGTGGATTCTATTTGACTCTCATGAGGTTTAACAAGACCAAGTGCAGGGTGCTGCATTTGAGTTGGGTCAACCCCTGATATTAGCATGGGTGAGGGATGAGCTGATAGAGAGCAGCCCTGTGGAGAAGGACTTGGTGGTGCTGGTGGGTGAGAGGCTGGACATGGTGTGGCAATGTGCACTTGTAGCCCAGAATGCCAAACGTGTCCTGGGCTACATCCAAAGAAGTGTGTCAACAGGGCAAGGGATATGATTACCTCATTCTATTTGGCTCTTATGGGAATTGCATCCAGCTTTGGGTTCCTCAGCAGGAAGGGCAGAGGCCTATTGGAGCGTGTCCAGAGAATGGTCATGAAAATGCTGTCACAATGCACTTTACTTTGAATTGAACAAAGAAATTAGTTGTAAGAACCTAAATTTAGGTTTGCAGGTTGCTCTTAAGCTTTTAAGATTTAAAAAAAATAATTTTCAGAACAGCATTTGCATTTGTATATTTTATTTTTCTAATTTTTTTCTTGAAAGTATTTGACACCTAATACTGATTGAAACATCATCTATTTTAGAGATCTAAGCAGCTGTGTTTGTCCTGCAAGAAGCAAGCATTATGCCAGAATGTCAAGTTATTTCATTCCGTGACAAGCATGATCTGATCTTGAAAAATATGTCTGCCCTGTCCAAGTAGTATCTACCCCTTGGTACTGAGAATTTTTAGCCATTATACCTCATCACCACTTTCCCAGATTTAGCAAATAATTTCATATACAGAAATTTCTCAAATTAATATTCCCTATAATGGAAACATTTCCCCCCTAATTTTATGTAAATATATATCACATATAAATTTTTGCATAGAAGAAAATCTATATTACTGTTTGTATTTTATTTTAATTTTTTACTGTTTCTTGTACTCCTTCCAATTTTAACATTACCATGTCAACGGATGATATCTTAAGTCAAGGAATGAACATCACATTAACAGTTTAGTGATATGCCATTCAAGACTGCATTTCAGAACTTTTTTTTTATTAGGTATGAATGCACCCTTTCAATAGATGTACAGACACAAGGATTACTGTGAAATTTGGGTCCCTATAAACAAGAGAGGTGACAAAAAACACCTAGAAACCTGATTTTTAATGAGATATACACATCCGATTAAATAGGTATAAAAATAGGAAATGCAGAACTTTGTATTACAAAAGTATCTTAAAATTTTCAATTTCTGGGAGTTAAACAAAAGCAAAGAAAGAAAACAACAAACTTTGGGCTAAAATGTGCCTGTTGAATGCTTTCTAAATGTTTTCCAATGTATGGGAAACGCTTTATTTTGTATGATCTCTCAAAGGACTAAGAATTGCAACCTCTGATTGCAGTACACAGGGATTATATTGTAGGACTGCTGGGAAGTTACCCTTACCAGGATTACATTATATATATAGGAAATTACTTTTCCAGATATAATATTGATAGATACAGAAAAATATCAGATCTTTAAAAGGAGTACTGAATTTCTTGATGCCTTGCACAAATGGGAGATAGAAAAATCACAGCATAATGTTTTTCTGCTACTCATCCTTTTACAGTTAGGAGACAATTACTTCTGTAGTACAAGCGATTTTAAATACCAGTTTCAGAATCAGATAAGTCACTTAAGATGCTAGGTTTTTTCAATTAACTGTAATGGAAGTCACAGATAATTCACTGTCTGCAGAGGTCAAAAGAGAATTAAGAGGAACCCTACCCACTCTGTCTTCCTGAGGTAGCCATTAATGCTCTATTACAACAGTACAGGGATATACAGCCTGCTAGAAACATACCCTGCTCTTTAATTCTACATACTGTCTCTCCAGGTGAAATTCTGAAGTCATTTTATTTGGAGGCTTTTGAATATCCATAGAAAACAGCTCCATAATTCTATTGAGACTTTTCAGAATACTGTGTTCCTCACTTCATCAGTCATATTCCCTAAGGAGCTGAAGCACTACCAGCAAAGACTGAGTTCCACCTTGGTGGTTCTTGAGCCCTGGACACTAAAGGATGGCCTGCATCAACAGAAGCATGGCCAGCAGGTCTGCCCCTCTACTCTGCTCTGGTGAGACTCCACCTGGAGCACTGCAGCCAGCAGTGGAGCAATGCTTAGCACCCAAGAGTCCCAGGTGGCACCAACTATTTCAACACAGGAGAGGGAACTCCATCCTTCTGGCATACTGCTACAGAGTTGTCATTTGCCTTTTTCCTAATGTGTTGAGGATCTCTGTGACCACTGCCTACAAATTCTGTTACTAAAAAAAAATAAATCTGCGAAACAAAAAATCCCTCTGAAATGTCCTTTATTGTACTATGAATTCTAGCAAACAAATTATATGTTTAACTAAATCATTAGTAGTGTAGACTTTTCAGAGAAGGCAAATTCTTTTTATCACAGAGAATTATAATTTTTTCATTTCATTGATTGCAATATCAGGGAATGGAGAAAAATTATGTATGAGAGAAATATGTGTAATGCAATAATCTCTTCATATGTAAACACGTTTTTTCTCAGCAGGTCCTGGTATTTATCAGTTTTCAGTAAATTTTGATTGTTGTTTAGAAAATAATAATTCCTTTGTATGAAAATTTTGAGAGGACCCCAAGCCTGGAAATCATCATTATGTTGCAAAATTATGCTATCTGCCTCCAGAAGGTCACACCTGACCATTTTCCTTGCAGATATATAAGCTATCTGTTAGAAATATTATTCCTGTTAAGAAAATGACATTGCATTCATGTTAACAGCCTGCCCTCTGGGCCACTCTTACCAGATCAATCACTTGGACAATTTTAAACAAAGTCAAAGTTTACAGTTAATCTAAATATAAACAGTCTTGTCATATGGTTATTAGTATTTTTGGTACAATTGTATTAGCTTTTGCAGTTCCAATTGCTCAGTTATTCAGATAATTCCCAATACTATCTCAATCAATACTGAAATAAAGATACTTTGTAGTATTGATGTTTCTCCAATGATTTTTAACTTTTTAGTTCTCCAGAGAGGTACTAGGAGGAACAGGAACAAATCAAAGTCCTGTGCTCTTTGGAAGCAGTTTGATGCTAACTATGATTAAGGTGGCCTCACTTTCTCTTTGCAGGAAGAATATAGTGTTTATGACAATGATATCTTCTTTCTCACTCTTGAAGTCACTGTCACTCAGTCATTTTTTCACAGTTGCTAACACAGCTAGCATAGTTGCTTTGACTTCATTAGTTGATAATTCATGTTGCATCTTAATTTTATACATGTGGTAGGGTTTACATTTTCTTCCTGTCTTCTTTATTAAAAAAGAGAACAATCCCTCCCTCCCTTACTTCCCTACCCTCAAAAAAATCCCCAAAACCTGAAAAACAAAACAGTTTCCAAGGCTTTAATGACACAATATTGATAATTTTTGAGTTATATCCATGGAGCCTCTGACACCGCCCCATGCTTGTGTTTTCAATGCATGCTATAATTTCATGTTTCTCTTTTTGGAGATGCTACTTAAAATTCCTTGTGTTTCTTCAACAGCTTTTAAGCTGTAATTTCATAACAGCATAAATATTTTTTATTAGCATGACAAGAAAAACTAACACATGTAGAGAAACTCACAGTGCTCTGATAAAGATTTGGTATCAAAATCTCCTGGTTTAAGTTCTCTCTTATATTATCAAAACTGCTCAACATCAGTAATTACAGCTATACATCTAATATTTCTGACTCTCCATCTAATAATGTGTAGATCATAAGATTCAAGATGCTTTCTTAAATTTCATAGTTAAAAAGAAGATGCATACAGGAGAGTACTGACTATAGCAATAAAAAAAATTGTACAAGATTCATAGCTACACGTGCTTTGCTGGGAACCATCTGGAATCAACATACAGAAATAAATCACATTTTCTGTTGATGTGTAAGTAGATTGCAAGGACTGTTTGAGAAAACTTTATTGAATGAAATAGTTTTAATGAAATGAACGAAATGTTAGTTGCGTGTAGAAGATAACATTCACTACAACATTTTGAAAGTAAAAATAATTTGAATTGACAAAAACTCATGAACCAGAAAGAATTGTATTACTACTAATTTAAAATCACAATATAGTGTTTTTTGCAAAAGAAATGCAATTATGTTTGGGGAAATGAGACAGTTTGGAAGAGAAGTCTGGAACAGAACAAAGTCCTGGAAGGAACGGCATGAAAATGTGTGTTGAAGGAGACAAAAAGAATGTACCAATGAAAGGTAAAACTTCCTGGTTTGATACATTTTATTATTGAAAGTTTAAAAAATATCTTCTGCATTTCAGGTCAGCAAATTCTCTTTGTAATCTTGTGAAGAGACAGTCAAAACTATGTTTCAATCCCGGTTTCTTCTGGGGGAAAGAAGAAAAAAAAAAAAAAAAGTGAAAGTGAAGAGCCGAAAAAAGAGGACGAGAAAGAGGAAGAGAAAAAGAAAAAAAAAAAAAAGAAAAAGAAAAATATGTTTATATTGAGGCTTGCCTTGAAGGCTAAATGATTTTATCAGAGAAAAATTATGCTAAGACCCAAATAAAATAGAGATGAAGTATGTACTGGAAGAAAGAAATATAAGTAGAAAGATTATTGTTGATGTATATATGACTGTTTATATACTAACAAAACAATAAGTGCTCTGTAATAAGTGCCAATGCATCTTTAAAAAGTAAATTTTTAATTATGCTAAAAATCTGATTTTTTTATTAAATTCAAAAGACCTTGATGTTCTTAATGCCATTCATGATATTTGATGAAAATAAGTCATAAAGCACAAACTTTTTTGTTGTGAAGATTGTGAAGTAACCTCAACAACCGTAAGAAAAGAAAAAAAGAACTATTAGTTAATTAGGTAAGAAATGGTTGAAATCTAAAGTGTAAGCTAGGGAGAATTTAATGAGTTCAAGCTATTTGGGAATTCTATTGCAATTGAAGAGGAAATTTGCTGAATATCTTCCACTTAAAAAAAACCTGATGAGTAAGGAGAAGTCAATATATAACATGTCAACCTGGCTATGATGAAATTATACTTATAATGGCAGCTAGCATAGTTTTTCTTTGCCTTTCTCAAAATTTTTTAAAATATCTGTTATTTATACTCCATTTACATTAAAACTATGCATGCCGGCTTCCCAAGATTCTGACAGACTCTGCTGATATTTCAATATTTTCCCTTAGCTCTACTTCTTAGGATCTAATTATGACTTGTATCTATTTAATTAGTTTCCATTTTTATTACAAAATTAAATATCCACTTGAATTAATTTGTTCCACTCTTAATATATTATCCAGTCCACGATATCTCAACTTAACTGCCACTTCTTACTAGTCAAAAGTCTAAAAAGTGAAAATTCAAACTTCAGAAAAATATCCTGTGTTTCATTTCATTTCATCTGCAATTGTCAGCAACAAAAGATGAAAGCTTTTCTAGATAATGGTCTTATGTTTCACTCTACCAGCAACTCAATTCACTTAGCTGAAGGAAAGTTCTTAGAAATACAGTGTATTGCAAATTTTCAAAGTTAGTAGAAGACCATAGTCTAAACATATTAACAATATTTATGTCAATAGATATGCACTCTTCCATTTTTGGGTAGAGACTGTTGGCAAAACTTTCACAATATTTCAAACACTGCTGATATTTAGAAAATGCATCTTCTTCAAAGTACATGCAAAGGCAGCTGTCAGTATCCTTCACGGTTTAGTTGGAAACAACACTTTTCCTCACTGCAGTTAGTTTTGAAAAATTCTGATAATAAAAGCTTGCTTTATTTTTAATGGACTGTGTGTCTGGTTACACAGTCTACCAGATTTTAAATTTTTCAAGACATAAGTAGTTTCAATTTTCTTCTTGTACTTTTTGTTGTTTTTACCCGGGATGGCAGTGAAAGAAAATCTTAGAAATAGGATATATGCTGGCCCAGGATGTACCATTTTAAGAATATATTTCATCCAATACTGAAAAATGATAAATTGCCAAAAGTTAAATATTGATACTCTAAAAAAACCCTAAATGAAGTTAAAGTACGAAATTTTTTGTCAATATACAACCATACCATTAATGTTAAAAAATATCTTGCTCACACTGAAAAATAAGACACCTGTTACTGAATGCAGTACAAGCAAATAGCTGCTGCCACATTGCACAAATAAGTTAAACCTTTGTCCTGGTTCTGGCCAAGACAGGTTTAATTTTTGCTGTAGCAGGGCAAAGAATGGCTGGAGATTATTCTATACCACATCACAGCATTTCCAGGGCCACGGGGAAAGAACCCCATTCCAGGGAGAAAGGACTCCTTTCAGGGAAAGCATGTATGGTGGAGGAGACTAGGAGTGGGCTGTTGTTGGAGAATTTAATGTGAATCATTGCTTTCTTGTACGGTTGCTGTTGCTGTTCATTTTCTTATCCCATTGCTCCTTCCAGCAAATTATTCCTATCTCAACCTTTTTGTGCCCCCTATTCTCCTCTCCATCCTGCTCAGGGAAAAGGGGAAGAGGAGGAGCAAGAGCTACACATGGTTTGAAGAGTCTCAGTGGGAGAACCAAAATCCACAGCAGCATTCCTAAACCAAGACAGCTTGTAAACCCACTTCTGTGTACGATTCATAAAAGCAATAGAAATAAGCAGACCAACATAAAAGTGGAAGGAGGTGTTATTAAACAGTATATTTAAGAAGTATGGATCATTTCAGTATGTTAATTATTGCCTCACCTAACTTTTACTTTATTTTTTAATACAGGCCATTATTTGTATAATTACAGAAGTAAAAGAATTAATGAAAAAACATGTTTACAGTGAGTTTAAGTTACAGATTTCAAGAGGTAAAGGGCAATTGAGTTGCAGAGTTCACTGTTAGAGGTCTCTGGTGAAGATAAAATGTCAGAACAGGTGAAAAAATGCAAATATAAGAGACAAATCAGATATGTACCAGGAAGCAGAAAAAAATTAGTGACAAATTTTGAGAGTTTGAAGACACTAATTTTTAACATAGTTCGAGGTGGTAAAATGGTGCATCAGGACAAAGAATTCTATGTTTACCATCACGAAAGCAGGACCTCACAACTCTTCTTTTGCAGATGAAGAGAACAGAGCATGCAGAACATGTAGGGGATTTGACTGTCTCAGAAGGGGTTATGTAGCACTGGGAAAATGGTTATAATCAGCTGCAAAACATGGGAGATTTCAGGCCATCAAAAATACCAACTTTATGTAAAAATGTTTTTTCCCCTGTTTTACTTTGTCTCCTCACCATTTTTTTTGCCTCTGGGTGTACATTTTGCAAGATAAATGCCTGATATATCACTGAGCATAGTGATGTGATATGAATGGGAAGGGCTCCTATGTAATGTTAGAACACATTCGAAAAACTGTTTTGTTCTTAAAAAAAAAAAAAATGTTCCCACAGTATGAATTGTATATAAGTACACAGCTTTATCATATTCAGTAAGATATTTTCTGAATAGGAAATGAAAGAAAGACATAAAATACATAAATTGCTTTATTGTGCACATCTGAATATCTGTCATAAAAATAAAGAAAAAAAACCAAAAAAAAGAAATCATTTACATAGCCATTGTTATGGGAAACTAAAACAAAATGTAACAAAATCTAAACATTTA
The DNA here is from genome assembly GCA_034336665.1 of Luscinia megarhynchos. NCBI lineage: Eukaryota > Metazoa > Chordata > Aves > Passeriformes > Muscicapidae > Luscinia > Luscinia megarhynchos. Next base: position 33,688,168 of record CM067566.1, on the reverse strand, counting down.
GTTGCAGAATGCATTTTTTTGTAGTAAATAATATTTAGAGATTGCGGGAATTCTAGGTAAGTCTCAACAAGTATTAAATTCACAAAAGAAAAAAGTTTGTAGAAGATATGAGCGAAGTTCTCTAACAATACAGTCCTTTTTATGAGATAGAATGATAGCTATTTAGGGAAAACTTGAGACATTTATCTGAATGTGAAAGCAAATGAGACTATTTTCATAGAAACTTTATCAGAAGTTGAAAATTCACAGAAAATCAAGTATTTTTAACTCAGCAAAGAGCAGCATTGACAGAATGGTAAATAGAAATCTTCAAACATCAAGAAAATTTAGTCTGGGAATTGCAAACATTTATTGTAATTAGTTAATTCACTTCAGATTAATTTAAAACTAGAAGATATTTCAAAATACATTAAAAATATCTTAAACCCCTTTGTAGTTTTCTCTGATGTTATGCTCACTGTTCTGCTGTCTTTTTGGGTCTTAAAGGTGATGCTCTGGGAAGGAAGTACAGTGAGCTGTGAAAATTCCAAGTTCATTCACCAGAGAAATATCATATCAAAATAGTATCTTCTTCCTCACTTTAGCATTACTGGGTGTCACTTTCATACATTTGCTAATATGCTCTATGGGTTGCTCCTCTTTGGTCTGTATTTAAATCTGCAGGAGTATGGTGTATTTACCTACTTGGAAATGTGGGTCGTGGATTTTTTAAATTTTGTCATCTTTAAATTGGTTTTGCACAGTTCTTAATGATGCATCCTTTTGGTGACTAGTAATGTCCATTGGTGAGGTCCTCAGGCTTCCAGTATTAGCTGGTACATTTGAAGTGCCTGCAATCACCCCATGCCTGTACGTGCCAATCCTGTAGTGTTGTTTAGGGCCACAGATAGTATACAAAGAGGAAATACTTGCTATTACTGTCACTTCATTGTAAAAGTTATATAACATGACATTTCACCACAAAGCTAAACAGAAGTAATAAGCAAAAGCTAAAACCTGAGGTGTAATAATCACCTGTCGTTTGATCGTTGCTATTACAAGCTGAAACACAGCTCCAAGCTGGTCAAGGCCAGTGTATTTGAAGTCTGTGTTGTTAGTTTAACATAAATCCTGTAAGCCTGTTACAGCTGTACCTCAATACTCCCTGGGTTACAAGGCTATGCTTGTGCACTTGTCAAAATAGCAAAGGTCACTAACAGTGAAGGAGATAACAAGAACAAGGAAACACCAGCAGCCTTTTCCCCTCAGGAATTGGCTCTCAGTACTGAAACTGTCACCTAATGCTATATTGCATTGCACTCAGAAGTGTGACTGCAGCTGGATGTGAAGAAATTAATTTCATAGAGAAAATAAGTGGGGGACTAGTGGAAATTTTTATGAAGTTTATAAAGTTTATTTTTATAAAGGTCACTGAAATCTATAAACCAACATAATTTTTTTTTAAAATAAGCGCACTGGCACATAGACACAGCTATAACAGATGAACTCCTCATTATAATGTTGCTGCTTCTTATATAGGCCTGAAATTAATATTATGGGTATCACAGTAAACCTACTGTCTTTTCAGTTGAAGTAATTTAAGACTGTGAAGACTTAAAGAATGCAGTTACATTCTCAAAACACTGTGCCCATAAGTCACCACAACAGAACTTGAGATAAGTGCAGATGGCACAGCAGGAAGCAGCTAATTCCAGGCCTAACTGGGGCAAAGGTTTGGTTAGCATCTGGACCAAAATTCCCACCATGGAAAACTGGGGGAGAGCGGAGCAACTTCTTATGCACAAGCCATTTTCAAATTATGAGAACAGCATCTACACCCCATGAGTACCCAGGCCGTGACTGTACAAAAGAAGTGGAACATCCAGAAGAACAACTTGGAATGCTAACAGCAAAGACCAAGGTGAGGAAGGACCAGCAGGATACTCCAGGAATCCATGTGGTAGGAATATTTTTCTCTTAATCTCTCCTCTTTCTCTCTGACTCTCATTCTTTTTTCCCCACCTTGTTTCTTCCTATTTCTTTCTCTACCACACATTTCTTGTTTAATAAAATCTGTACTATTGACTTTGGCATGTGATTTTGCCTACTCTTTAATTTGAGCAGAATAATTTCTTCTAATTGGATCATAACATTATTTTGATGTCAGAATTGGAATGCTGTTCTTCTGTACTAACGTTTGTAAACCTTGCCATGTCTTTGTTCTGAGGAGGTTGTATTAACTTCTGAAAATGTTGCGATAAATTTCCTTTGAAGGAATTTTTGTGTGGGTTGTGTAGTTCCTTCTGTGTGTATTTCTGGAGAAATGGCTATCCTGGGTGGCTAGAGTAAAGAAAATATTTTGTTGTCTTTCCCTGAAAATTTGTTGCTCTTCCCTCTACCTTAGGGGGAGGGGCAACTAACTCCACCACTCCTCTGGAAGGGAGTTGGCATAAGAAAATTGGGATAAAGAGTGCATGGCTACCCAGAAACTGGAAAATTAAATAATACTATTTTTACTAGATTTGGTGAAGGAATTGCACTCTCAGTTAAGTGAGGAAAATGAAAAATATGCTGCAGGAAGAGCTGCTGCTTTCTGCTGACCATGATTTTAGGTTTTAGGAAGCTTTAGATGGAGCTTTGGAATGCGTGAAAGAATCATAGGGAAAGAATTGCAAGATGTAGAACCTGTAACATTCTCGCACAATAGTCTTGTGACTCAGACATTTTATGTTTGGTGGAAAAGTTGAGACATGAGTGAATCTTTTGTTCTGATAAAGGGCAAGACATATCATTTACATTGGAATCTGATAATGAGGAAATAGCATTATGACACTTAATTAAAATTGAAACTATAAATAATTGTCAAGATCAGCAAACTTCTGCTAAAATGGTGCCCTGTGCAGATACTGGGATTTCAAAATCTGGCCATAAATAAGCCAAGATTGAAATTCAGTCAGTATTAAAGTAGAGCAATGTCAAGAGAATGGGTAATGCTTCCTGGGCAGTGAAGAGTTAAATCCACCATAGTAAATGAAGCAAGGATTACCTGCTAAGGTTAATTTATGGCTCCTATGTGAGACATGGAAATCTGTTAATCTTAACCCTAAAGAAAACCCAGAGACTCCACTTACATTATACTGGGGGTTTCTGCAGAAATGGAAATCTGTTAATCTTAACCCTAAAGAAAACCCAGAGACTCCACTTACATTATACTGGGGTTTTCTGCAACACAGAATAAAATTTCCAAAGTTGCAACTAATTTGGCTTTACTAACAGCTAATATTGCAAACCTAAAGTTAGAATTTCTGACACTAGCTCATGTGCTTTGGCAGTGGAGGGATGGTCTTACACCTTCCTTCTAATTCTCTCATCTGGCCACTTTATTACAACTCGCTCAAATGAAAAGTGGGTAAAAACTTCACAGTAAAAGTGAGCAAAGAATTACAAATGTGCATTGGCAAGACATAGCCAGAAACTGTTTAATTCTTAGGAGCCAGTTGAGTTTGGTAAACGCTTGGTAAACTCTGCCATTAGTCTAATGACAAAAGAGTTAAAATCTTATAAAAGGTGATATACCATTGAGAGATTTATTTATCATCTAAATAGTAACCTCTTCATATATTTACTTCTTGAGATGTTTATTTTTGTCTGACTTTAAAATTCGACCCTTATATTTACAGAAGAAAAAAGGATTTCCTGTATATATGCACAGTATTTGTTCCATTTTGAGCACATATTCATATTCTGTGAAACTTTAATACTTACAGTAGCTAAACACTATTGTAATATTATTGTAGCTAAACATTATTGTTTTTCTAGAATTTTATCCATCCTTTCAAAGAACTGTTAACCTTGATATGTGACTGGTCAGTCATATTTAGCAGAGAAGTGTCCACATACCAGTAACTTTCACGACCTACAATATCTTCTGACTCCTTGTATCAGAGCTATGAACAATGCTTCCATTCTCTAAATACCCATGAACACCATTCAGTATGCATAATCCTGAGCAGGGTCACACTGGGATATGACACTTGGGAGTTCTTTTCCATCTTTTTCCTTTGGAGCTCATTGCTTTTCTGTCTTTTGTTGCTGTCTTAGCTGTGGTTTTATTTTCTACTTTGTCTTATCCCTCCTGAGCCCTTATTGTTGTTCAACTTACATTTTAAATTGCTTCATTTCTTAAGGTAGTGGAAGCATATTTATCATTTATTCAAATGACCATATGACGTTATCATATTCTTATACTCTAGAACATACAACTCCATCATCATCCTCACTTGTATAATACTGAAATTTATTTCAAATGTACGTGCAATGATTTTCTGCCTACCCCAGGGACTTGGTTATTCATAGAGTACCGTACTTTTGAAGACATACAGTGTGATTGAATTTGTTGTGAATCATTTATAAATCCAAAGTAAAGCAAGAGTTGCAATGCGATACATATGAATGTTATCTCTGCATACACAGGACTCAGGCAATACATAAAAGCAAGAAACACCAAAACAACAAAGCCCTTTAGTACTAAATTATGTGGAATTTCTGCCATGGCAACATTAACAATGTTGCCTTGTCAGAGCTGCCAACAGTTTAATCTGGTCATGGATTTCCCCCAAAACTCAAAGTTTTGTTGATGATAGGAGTGGAATGCTAGTTAAATGGAGGGTAGACTTCAGTTAAAGTCACCAATCATATGCAAAAAATACAGTCATAATCCAGGATATTTTTTAAAATAATAGTTTAAATTAAAATAAAAAACCCAATATGAAGATTGAACGATGTACAGCTGTAGTTCTGAAAAAAAAATTCTTCTTATGAGTATTAATGAAGCTTGAGCTGAAATTAGCTAAAGAGGATGTATTTATTTTACTGGTGCTCTTTACTAAAACAGTGTTTATTATCATTTCATGACTTCACAAAACTGTTTTTCAATTAAGATTAAGGAACTCAAAGTCGTTTGAGTGTGGTCCTGTGCATGGCCAGGAGCTAGACTCAATGATCCTTGTGGGTCCCTTCTAACTCAGCATGTTCTGTGATTCTGCAATTCTTTTACAAGTGGTATAGTCAGGTCTTTTGATTTCAAAATAAGTTCTTAGTACCCTTCTACTTTCTAAACAATTTTTTTTGAAGCTACTGGTACCAGCAGGCCTAGGGAGCTGATTCTCCTCCTGTACTGTGTTCTCATGAGACCCCATCTAAAGAAGTGTGTTCAGCTCTGGGGCTCCCAGCATAAAAATGTCAATAAGTCCAGAGGAGGCTCAAGAAGACACTCAGTGGACTGGATCAGCCCTTCCATGGAGACAGCCTGAGGGAGCTGGGGTTCTTCAGTCTGAAGGAAAGAAGGCTGCAAGACCTTAGAGCAGCCTTCCAGTACTTAAAGAGGGTCTTCAAGAAAGCACGAGAGGGACTTCTTATAAGTGCATGTAGTAATTGGATAAGGAGAAAGGGTTCAAACTGAAAGAGAGAAGGTTTACATTAGATGTTGGGCAGAAACTATTTACTGTGAATAAAGCGTAGTGAGGTACTGGAACAGGTTGCCCAGATAAGCTGTGTGCACCCCACTCATGGAAGTGCTCAAATCCAGATTGACTTTGAGCAACCTAATCTTATTGAACCTTGCCAAGGGTAGACTGGCTGGATCTAGATTATCTTTAAAATGTCTTCCAACCCAAATTGTTCTAGGATCCTGTGGTTATAAAAGCCTTGCAGCAAGGCTGCCTGGACATTTTTCTTCAGCAGTTAGATTGCATATTTTCCCCCTCTACCTTGAATTCAGATACAGCTTTTTTCTCTGTGGGTGGGCAAAACTCCAGGTAGGTATTTTACAAAAATCTAGAACTCCTCTTTGCATGCATTTACACATATAGACTCGTATGGACACACACACACAAACACATGCACACATATCTATATATGTAAAAGATGGGTTACACTAAAAAGAGCAAGGACTCATCCTGATATTATATTAACAAACAAAATGAAGAAAGTCAGGGTGCTTAAAATCAAGCAGAATTGAAAATAAAGGTTTCCATTGGAAAGGAAAATCCATTGGAATGTATACTATTGCCAGTTGTGCTCAATTCCCTCCTTCAGTGATAAGGAAATGGCTATAATTCAGTATATTTGATTCACCAAATCTAGAGCAAAGAAAGGGAGACATCCAGTAAGGCACTACATGTTCTCGGAAAAGATAATTAAAAAAAACCAGGGTATTGTCTTTTAAAAAAATAATTATAATATGTATGTCAAATGTGTTTTTTGAGCAAAAAATTTCTGAGCAACAGAATTTATTTATAAAGGAATAGGGAAGTGCCAAGTTGGCTTTATGAAAATATGAATTTCATATGAAAGTAAACACATGAAAGTAAATACTGGTGAGTTTTTTTGTTGGTTGGAGGGTTGTGATTTTGTTTATTTGTTTGTTTGTTTGTTTGGGGTTTTTTGAAAGGGAGGGGTGTTGTTTGGTTGTTTGGTTGGTTGGTTGGTTGGTTTTGGTTTTGTTTTTCTAATAGTAGTTAATTTATCTTACCAGTTGGAACTTGCATTTGATATGTAAAAGATTTCTTTTAGCTAATAATTTGGTATCCACAGTACATGAGAAAACAGAATGAATGATGAATTATAAGGTGGTTTAGGTACTGAAAAATGGATCATTTTTTATGGTGTTCAGAGAAATAACTCATTTTTGTATGAAGTACTTGATTACAGCTCCTGCTTTCTGGCAGATTTTTTTTTCATAATGGTGCATTTTATACGTGAAATTAATAACATGAGTTGTCATGGATAAACAAGTGCCATCACATAAACTAAATGAGCCAAGCTACTAAAATGACTGGTAAATGAAAGTAAAAAGTGAATGAAAGGAAAAATCACTGCAGGAGTTAAAAACAAAGGATGTAAAACCTCTGGAAAGCAGTCTAACTCATATTTAGCAACCTAAAGAAACATTTGATCAAATATACTAGCACTAAGCTATAGGGTCTGTTATTAGATATTCAAAACCAGCTTCACAACCAGATAAAAAATTCAACATTCTGTTTATCTGTTCCTAGAGCATCTTCTTTCTTCATAAAAAAAAAGTCAAAAATTCTTAATTTGGTATGCTGTTATCTCAGCAACCACAGGACAGAATGCAATCTGGACACAAGCCCTGCACATGCCCTTGCACTGCAGTACCACTTAAGTAAATAGGAATAGTCCTCTGATTTAGACCATGTCTCAGTAAAGGAACTAAGAGTTTGAAGCAAAAAATGTGATTCTTACATAAAAGTATAGTATACTTTATGGAAGTTTTGGAAATATTTATGTAATAACTATTTAAAAGGAAGATAAGACATTCTTGGTGCTACAGGTTACTGTACAACTCAGAAAAAAGTCAATATTCTGTTATTCTCTGGGACATAAACCCATAATCAGAGAATCATCAACGTTGGAAGAGATCTTCATCTATCCAACCATCAACACACCATCACTACAATCACCCTTAGACCTATCCCCAAGTGCTACATCCAGACACCTTTTGAATTCTTCCAGAGCAGGAGACTGCACAACCTCCCTGAGCAATTTATTCCAATGCTTTTTCACTCTTTCAATGAAATCCTTTTTTCTAATATCTAATCTGAACCTTGCTGGTGCAATTTAAGACCATTTTCTTTTATCCTTTCACATGGCACATGAAGAGACTGAATCCTGCCTTGTTGCCGCCTCCTTTCAGGCAGCTGTAGAGAGAAAGAAAGGGTTTTCTCTGAGCCTCCTCTTCTCCAGGCTCACAGATCCACTGCTTCAGCCACTCCTCACAGGACTTAGAGGAAAGATGAGAGATTTTGAGAAGCAGAGTACATGAAGAGGGCACAGTGATGAAGTTGTAGAAGGGATGGTGAGGGGCTGGAGATACCAAACTCCCTTATGAAAGGAAGCAGAAGGGCAAGCACTCTTCTCTCTGGTGAGCAATGACCAAAGAACCCAAGAGAGCAGCATGAAGCTTGGCCAGGGGAAGTTAAGTTGGGATGTTAGGAAAAGATTCTTCACACACGATGGTAGGGTGTTGGAAAGAGTTTCCCCAGGGAAGTGGTCACAGCACCAAGCTTGAAGAGTTCAAATGTTTGGACAACACTCTCAGGCACATGGTGGGATTGTTGAGACTGTCCTGTGAGAGGTCAGGATTTGGCCTTGGACTTGATCCTTGTGGGTCCCTTCCAAATCAGGATATTCTGTGACCCTGTGAGTATATATATATATATCCTTCACATCCTTCACCATCTTTGTTGCCTTTCTCTGGACATGTTCCAGCACCTCAATGTCCTTTTTGAAGTGAGGGACTCAAAACTGGGACAAAATACTTGAGGCAAAGCCTCACTGGTGCTGAGTACAGAGGGACAATTCCTGCCCTAGTCCTGCTGGGACACTCAATACAGACCAAGATGTCACTGGCCTTATTGGCCACCTGGCCACACACTGGCTCATATCCAACTGGCTGTTGACCAGCACCCCCAAGATTTTTTTCCATTGAGCAACCCTCAAACCGTTCTTCCCCAGCCCGTAGTGTTGCATGGGATTGTTGAATCCAAGTGCAGGGCCCCTTATTTCACCTTATTAAATTTCATACAGTTGTCCTCAGCCCATTGATCCCCCTGCCCAGTTCCCTCTGTACACCATTCCCACTGTCCAGCAGATCAACACTCCTGCCCAGCTATGTGTCATCTGCAACTTGATGAGAAAACATACTGAAGATGGTCCTATAGAATGTGTCTGTGTACATAATGAAGACACAGAAATAGTTATTTTATTTATACTAGAGAACAGTCGGTTATGCTATATTTTATTGTAGGAGTAGATATAGTTTAGTGGGGGGAAATAACCAAACCACAGAAGCATAGAAGAAGAAAATCAGTTAGCGGACCTTGACTCACAATGCCAGCAATGAAATTTGATTACTAAAGAAAATGTGAGTAAGAGAAAAAATTAATCCAATCTGAAAAACAACTTAACTCTTTTACACTACCTACAGAAATGATGATCATAAATGACTCAAAATTATTTTCAAAATACCCATAATTTTTATCTACTTTACAGCCATCATTTTCCCCCCAAGGTCAGTAGTTTTTGGTTTACAATTTATTGACAACCTCTGACCATGGAAACCAGAATTAGTGTTACTTAGTGATTTTTTCACAAATGCAAATAATAAATATAATGGCTACTTGCTTTCAGTATAAACCAACACTCAAAGACAATTTCTGAAAAAGGAAATGAATGTGCAAGAAGCAACATGATGCCTATAAACTATTTATGAAAAGAAATTTAACCCACAAATTAAGAGCTAATGGGTAAAATATTGCTAAGCTTAGTCAGGTGAGTAATGTCATCTATTTCAGTACAACTCATACAAGTACAGCTATGTGATTTGACTAAAATGAAACCCTAAACAACATCCATAACAGTACTAATGTGTGATAGATGCCCACCACAACAGCAATTAAATACTCTGCAGATAATCTAGTACTCTGATATCTGCTTTATGACTAGAAAACAAATGTGTTCATTTTTGTAGTCCATCTGTGGTTTTTTTCTCGATTGCTGATTCAATTGCAAAGGCTTCACTGGTATGGCTAATTTCAGTATAAGTGTTTTTCCCACTCTCTTCACCTCTATAATTACTTGAGAGGATAGAAAGCTTTTTCTGAGGATCTAACATCAGTCCCAAATGGTTGCATATGTGCCATCCTGTCCATGTTTGATGTGAGGCGTTAATTAGAGATAGTCACCTGCAGCACACTCCTAGATATAAATCAAAAATATTTTAACCTCAAAAAAGCCAGGTTATCATTTGCTACTTTTAAATTAATCTCACACAGATTTATAGTGTGATTCAATTATTTATTGTCATCATAATTTCACTGTATTTCTTTGATAAAAAATAGGATCAATCCTCTGACCAGTAAACCTGGAGAAAAGATTCTTGCTCTATTTCCTTCTGCTACAAAATATATTATAAAAATTAGTTTGGGGAGTTTTAACTTGTTTGTTGCCAGAAGCATTCTTCCTGTTGCTGAGTTAGACCATCTTTTCTAGACAACTATTTAGCTAATGGTTCTGTTATGATTTACTTAATTTTGGGTTTGTTTATGTACAGTTCAGGCGTGTTTTGCACAATTTTACACCGGTTAATTCCAGATAAATTGGTTGTTAAGAAAGCCTAACTTAAATTATGGAAGAATCATTTTTAAAATAACTGCTAATTTCAAGTTTGCTGGTTTAGGAATATCCATGTTCATGTACAACATTCATTTAAAGCTTGTAATCAAAATTGTTCAGAAAATATTATTAGTTCACTTTCAAATCACACTTGTTCACAGTCAATTTTAGGTGCCCTTTTGATTCATGAAAGTCCTCAAAACCTAACTGGCAAAAATAGTATTCTGATATGACAATTGCTATCTTTGATATATGCAAAATTTAAAACTGCCATTCCCATAAAAAATAGTATGAAAGCAGACTGGAACTTCAGGCAGTGTGCACTAAATTTCAGAAATTAAATTTAGAGTTGTAGGGGGGCAATTTGAAATGATTCACTAGAGGTTAAGCTGATGCATCTACCCAGTCATTCATTCCCCAGAAAAATTTAATATACCCATTGCTACCAAATGTCATCTAGCTCAAATAATAACCTTTTTCTATGAAGAGCTAAGACTCACATTCTATGCATAGAAACAACAAGTAAAGAAATGAAATGAAATGAAATGAAATGAAATTAAATTAAATTAAATTAAAAGAAAAGAAATACTCTATTAAAAGCAAACAAACAAAAGTACCAAAACATATAGTTGGTGATTCAGCACTCCAGGACATATTTACTTACACTAGTAACTGGCCTTAAATGTTTAAAGTGTTTCTTAAATAGCTGAAATAATATAACATCTAGTGCATTTATTTATTTTCCTCATGGCTTTTGTCAAAATTATTGATTATTGTAATGCAAACCGGAAAGCTATATGTACTAAAAATTCACCTACATTAATTCAATGTAAAGATTTTTAGTGGTCTTGCCACTAACTCTTTAGGGCAAACACATTCTTTAGACCCTTCCCCCCCACCCCCCACTTTTTTATACTCTCTCATAGGTGAAGAGCATAGTCTGCAGAACACCTCTATTTGTACATAAAGCAAAATTTAAAAAATTAAGTCCCCTGTAGCAAGCACGGATAGGCCTGTTTTTAAGAAAAGCTGGGACCTCTGAGAAAAAAAACTTTAGTTTTATGAAGCAATTATTTTCTGACACCTCAGCCTGGGTATTCTCAATTCCCTCTTAAGCCTGTATGTTTGTCAGTGCCAAAGTGTCTGTTGCAAAACCAACTGAAATGATGAGATTTTTTTAGCTACATGAAAATATACAGTCGTCTTACAGAGATATCAACATTTTTTGAAGTTGCCAGTATTAAGGCTATGCTGCTTTTTTTTTTTGTTTTAACAGATACAACACTATATCCAATATCTAATATGCACACATAGCTAAACATTCTGTGAACTTTGATATCTATATTTCTCTAATTAATATTGAAGACAAATAGTAATGAAATAATTTTGAATTGTTTTTCTTTAACTGCAACAAAAGCCCATGGGCTCTTGTCGTGGATTCAAAATATTGCCATTGTCCTGCCTTTGGTTTATTCATGCATGACTGGTTTTGATAAGATGGCTGTGGGTATCAAATTGACAGGTACATTCATCCCAAAATGCTGATTGAGACCTCTTGTACACAGAGAGCATTTGAGGAACAACTTGTCCCTGACTGATACACAGTAAGAAGTCTGGGAGCAAAAGGACATGGCAGGGAAAGAGTCAGAATTTCTTTTCCTATGCTTTTGCTTTTGTCTTGTTCATCAGAGGTGCACCACACTGGCACTGAGCTAAGCCTTTGAGGCCTGAAGACACAATTAGCCAAGTCAGACATCACACAAGTATGTGATGCTCAAATGTTTCCATTTAATGAACTTTAACAAATTGTTCAGAAATAACTTAATCAAGTAGGAGTCTATGGAAACAGCTTTTAGGTGAATTTCCCATGTCCCTACCTCAGGGCTCCAGCACTTTTGTTTAATAATGCAATATGAGCCTTCATGATCAAAGAATATCTAACTGCAACAAACCAAAAATTATGTCAGTCTGATAATACTGAAAGAGGCATTTATGACTTGGTATTCTAGGGAAAAAAGAACATCTGAACCTAAATTTTTCAAGAAACAGGGATCATCAGGATTTTAACCCTCTTTGGATTTTGTAAAGCTAGGAAACAGCTCTTAAAATTTTGAATTTTGGACTTAATAAGGTTTGGTTATTTATTTATTTCAAATCAGACTTTCAAGGTGATGTATTTGACCTGTTAAGGGAACAGGTTTCCAAGGTCAGAGAATGTTATAGTCACAGGCATTGTTCAGCGATGTCAAGAAATTACTCTTTTAAAATAATGAATACTTACCATAAAACATTGAAATTGCCAAGATAAAAATGTCTTTCATTAAAAAAAATCATTAAAAAAATCTTCTTATGTGTCAACTACTGCATTTTGTGTAATTCAACACAAAAGCATTTTCCTACTACATGTGCCAAAGATAAATAAATGTGGAATAAACAACAGGTTGTCATGGACAGGGGGAAGCTTTGGGCAAAGTATAAACAGATTCTAGTGGGACTTGAACAACAGAAAAAAACATTGAGGAGACAAATAAACTTGCAATATTCAGAACATGAAAAATCTATTGCTATCATGCTTGTCTTACAGAGCAATAATTCTACATAATCCACTATAGATCTGTATGAACATTATATATATTTATCTTATACCTACATATCTGCAGGGAGAAAATAAATTTTTTGGAGTTGCTGAGCTGCAGCTCTCCATGGTCTGTAATTGGATTAATAAATATATTCATTCATGAATTAGAAGTCACAAGCTGAAGTCAAAGAGCTGAAACAGATCCAAAACTACACATAAATACATTCTGATATTACTTTTTACAGGGATTAAAAGATACACTGAGGTTTTAAATTTCTGTTTTATGCATATAGTTATTATCATATTTTAATTTTACTTTTGCCCTTTTAAAAGATCCCACAAACTGAAAAAATAGGTTAATATAATTAAAATAAAATGGATAATAATTCACCTTAAATTTTAGACACTGGAGATATTTCTGTTCCATAGGGGGAAAAAGCCATCTCTTGCTTTCTCTTCTCTTTAATTTATTCTGCACTTTTGTGAAAAATTTCAAGTGTTCTTTGTGTTGAGTGGTTTAATTAGTTTTTGTTTGAGTTTTTTGGTCATAAAAATAATTGTATTACTTAAGCTGAGCAGAATGTGAGAGGAGTAAGCTTAGAAAGGTTACTGTCACTCTTTCTGTGGACATTCATAAATGTAATGCTGTCTTTTTAAATGAATAATGAAAACTATTCCTGAATGCACAGATCATAACATTCTTTTTTTTTCATTAAGAATTTTTTAAAATACTCTCATGAAATGTACTGCTATTCTTTGTGTATTATTTCATTATAAAAACAATATCAGCATTGGATTTTATTACTTGTACAAGACCATTTACTCTAGATTATTTATTAAAATCTACAGCACAAAAAAAATTTGATTTAACAGAGATAGAAGGGCAGATGTCCTAATCTTTTCATTAGATGCTCAGAAAGACATTATTGAGTGATTACAGTAGTCAGGAAGTGCAGTGTGAGTATTGTTAAAATAATTCGTTTTTAAAGTATTTATGAAGATGTGAATTTAGGTGTCTGACAAATGAACAGACAACCCTGAATTAGAGCTGGAATTTTATAGAGATCTGATGAGAACATACCTGAATTAACAGCATCAGAATATCTGTTTACAGTCAAGGACTGCTAGTATTGAGTTCATTATTTGCTCTTTTTCAGGGTTAAGACTGTGCTCATGACCCTGCCAGGCACTACATTATTATTAATGTTGTTTCTTGCACCTCAGTCAGTGTAGTTCAGCTCATCATTTGTGACAAAAGGAGGTTAAGTCAGTTTTCTTGAAGACAGGCACAAAAGTCAGATACAAGGTTTAATTCCTGCTTTTTTCTTACTCTGGGTAACAGCTTCATCTACCAAGGCAACTGGCCCCTTAGAGGCTTGGGTTGAATTGAAGTGTGGTTTGGCTGGGGCTTAATTCACAGGCATGTGATGGAATTGTGAGACTATAGACATTTAGTTGTGCAGACCAATAACAGTGGCTGTGCTGAGACAAACACTCCACATTCCAAGATTTTGTTTAGTTGTTACTGGGCTTCATCTGTTTTAAACTGGCTGTAGTATGACTGACTGCCCACTTGCTATCAGTGTGATGCACCTCTGCAGCACAATCCAATTTTCTTCCAAGACAAATCCTGTTCATATATTTCTACACCGTGTCAAGAGAGAAAAATCAAATTTCTGCTTGAAAAGTGCTCTTTGAACAATAAAAGACATGCATCTTTCTCTCTACTGCAGATAACCTTCTTCCTCCTTCATAAAGAAATTTCTATGTTGGACAGTAGTTTTACATGATATAATTAGAAGTTAATAAATACCAACCCAGAGCTCTCATTTTCGCCAAGTTCGCCAGAGAAACAAAGGAAAGCAGTATTCAAAAAAGGAAAGAAACAAATCTGTCATTCTCATTTTTTAACTTTCTCAGCCCATGAAACCTCCCTAAATGCCTGACATGCATTCAGATCAGTGAGAACTGGGCACACCGATTCTTCTGCCAAGGGCTGAAATGGAAATCTGTGCAGTCTGTTATGACAGAAAGGGTACAAGTGCCAGACTCACACCAATGTCACAGAGACTCATTTATTTTCAGAGTAAACCAAAAGTTTTGTCTGGAAGTTTGGTGCTCAGTGAAAACAAACAAGCATATGTAATCGCAGCCTGACACATGCTAAATCCCATTGAGGAATTATGTCATAGAGAGGAAAAAGTGTCTGAATGCAGTGGTTTAGATCCAATGTTTTGTGGTGATATAAATACCTACAGGATTTCTGGTTCTGGAAAGTAGAATGTGCTTATTGCATGAACTCCTACTGTTGCTTTAGTGCTGCTGTTCCCACTCTGTTCAAAGTCTATTTCTCTCTCCATTTCACTTTTCAGGCTCTGGCATACCTCTCTATTCCATATTCCAAAATCTAGCTGAATTGTCTCCTATTCTTTCTTTATTTTCTTCTAGATACTTGCTTTTTACACCTATACACTGACCTCAAGGGTATGAAACTGTTGATGCCCTCCACAGTCTTCATCAGGACTTTTTCTCCTCCTCTTATGAGAGAGACAGTGTCTAGACCAATCAGGTCTAGAAATAACCATTAGGAAAAACAAGTGTTTTACAAACTGCTACACGCTCCTTGTGCCTTCCCATCTGCTCAATAAAGCTCAAAATGCTCAGGAAATATAACAATCTTACTGTCCTGTAACACTTACACCTGAAGTGTTAAAATGTGTTTACATTTAAGATGTGCTACTAGTATGTAATTTCTGTTCCTACGAATGTCAGGATAGTAACCAAATCCCTCCTCCAAAATCAGATTTGTAAAAAAAAAAAAAAATACATATATACATGCATGCATATTCCAGACCTCATAAGGATTTCCCTTTCTCAGAGACAGAATAATAATTCAGGGCTATAACCTATAAATAAAATTCTTTGTCATATCTGATAAAGACTACAGAATGAAATATTTGCAGAGTTTTAATTTAAGGTGTCTGATTTCTAAGCTACACAAAATGTTATTATAATGTAAGCAGTTAGATAACTTACACTACAGATAGAGCACAACCCACAGCCTCTGAGTCGAGCTCTCTGACCCCAGAACTACTTTGGTGCAGCAAAGCTGGGTGACCTTGGCTCAGTCTTACCAAGAAGGTTGCTGCTAAGCCTTGGGAGTACATGAATGGGAGCCACATGAAATAAGTAATAACACAGGCAGAAGAGAAATTGTTGCGATGACAATAGTTGGCAGCTCAGGGAACCACAGGGGGAAAACACAGATGTGGAAGACATACCCCTTAAGGAAAAAGCAGGCAACTCAAACACAATGAATCAGCAAGACCAAAGGTCAGATTCTTCCAGGATTACAGGAGGTGACACTCCTGGTGTGAATGACCACTTACTGGCCAGCAGATCATGCAAGAGTCTCAGAACTGACAAGTACATTAATGCTTAACCTGGCACTGCACCTATCTACTATACTTATCAGATACATAGAGAACTGCTGTGTTTTTACACTGTGTGTAGATACACGGCTTGCGAAGGGACTCTGCTGCATGCAACAGACAAAAGTGCATGCCTGAAGAGAAGAGTCTCCATGGGAAGAGCTACAGAGCTGGAAGAGAAGGGTTACAGACCAGGTGCTTTGGGTCGTTTCATGGTTTGACACTGGCCAAACTCCAGACACACAAAAAAGCTGCTCAATCATCACCCTCACACCACTCCCATTGCCACAGCTGGGCAGAGGAGAGAAAAAATCAATTAAGGCTTCATGAGGTGAGATAAGGACTGGGAGAAAGCACTCAAAGGGCTAAACACGTCCAACTTAGAAGTACAAATTTATTACTAACAAAATCAGGGGAAGATAATGAGAAGTAAAATAAGATCTTAAAAACACCTTTTTCTCCCCACCTTTTCTCCTTCCTCCCTCCCCCTGACAGTGCAGAGCATGGGGGTTTGGTCAGTTTGTCACCCAAGGTTTTCTTCCTCTGCACAGGGAGAGGAGTCCTATCCCTGCTGCACCATGGGGTCCCTCCCACGGGAGACAGTTCTCCATGAACCTCTCCAGTGTGGGTGCACTCTCACGGGCAGGAATCCTCCCAAAATGCTGCAGAGTGGGTCGCTCTTCCACGGAGTGCAGTCCTCCAAGGGCAGGCTGCTCCAGCCTGGAAGCAGGGGGCCTCTCTCTTCACCAGGTCTTCCACTGGATCAGAGCCTCCTCCAGGCATCACCTGCTCCGGTGTGGGCATCTCTGCCATGGGCTGTGGGTGGATCTCTGAATCCCCCATGGATCCCATGGGCTGTGGGTGATCTCTGCATCCCCCATGGATCCCATGGGCTGTGGGTGGATCTCTGCATCCCCCGTGGATCCCCATGGGCTGTGGGTGGATCTCTGCATCCCCCATGGATCCCATGGGCTGTGGGTGGATCTCTCATCCCCCATGGATCCCCATGGGCTGTGGGTGAATCTCTGTATCCCCCGTGGATCCCATGGGCTGTGTGTGGATCTCTGCATCCCCCATGGATCCCATGGGCTGTGGGTGGATCTCTCATCCCCATGGATCCCCATGGGCTGTGGGTGAATCTCTGTATCCCCCGTGGATCCCATGGGCTGTGGGTGGATCTCTGCATCCCCCATGGATCCCATGGGCTGTGGGTGGATCTCTGCATCCCTGTGGATCCCCATGGGCTGTGGGTGAATCTCTGTATCCCCCGTGGATCCCATGGGCTGTGGGTGGATCTCTGCATCCCCCATGGATCCCATGGGCTGTGGGTGGATCTCTGCATCCCCCATGGATCCCATGGGCTGTGGGTGGATCTCTGCATCCCTGTGGATCCCCATGGGCTGTGGGTGGATCTCTGCATCCCTGTGGATCCCCTAGGGCTGTGGGTGGATCTCTGCATCCCCCATGGATCCCCATGGGCTGTGGGTGGATCTCTGCATCCCTGTGGATCCCCATGGGCTGTGGGTGGATCTCTGTATCCCTGTGGATCCCCTAGGGCTGTGGGTGGATCTCTGCATCCCCCATGGATCCCCATGGGCTGTGGGTGGATCTCTGCATCCCCCATGGATACCACAGGCTGTGGGTGGATCTCTGTATCTTGTCTAAAACCAGGCCATGCAAAACCAACACAGGTTGAAATGTAGACAGTTCTGAAGTAAAATAAATTTGGGTAAATACATGCTTTGGCAGTCTTTCTGCGCTTGTGCAGTACTACACAGCAGTTTTTCCCAGTGAAATTACCTATCCCTACTGTCTGAAAAAAGATTTATTGGGGAAATGATATAAAGAAAAAAAACCCTAAATGTAAATATCAGTTCAACAAATGAAAATATGTCTGCTAAATTATATGAGGACTTTTGCTAGAAATGAAAAATAGCATAATCATCCTGTGTTGATTTAAGCATGTTTTAAATTCTTGAATTTTGAATATCCTTTATGGAACTCATGAAAATGAGTCCCTCTAGATGCTGACAAGTCATTAGGCTGCCACATTTTCCTCTCTTGTACTGAATACAGAAAATCACTGAACGCTATCTTAATTTAGGTATCACTCATTCAAATTATGCTCAAAAGTTATTGAATTTGAATAATCACTATTCTCTTGAAACTTAGTAGAGATTCTCTAGCAATATTGTGTTCTCTTCTTTGTGCTAATCTCTGCTGAGTCATAGCTTTGTTTTGATAAAGGGCAATGGTTTAATCTCTTTCAGCGTTGGAGGACTCCACCATTTTTTAAATATCTCATAACTTCTGAAACACTAGAACACACCATTAATTTAAAGAAACACAAGAAAACAAAGCTGTTTTATTCTAGCTGCCCAAAAGCATTCCCCAGATTGCTGAAATAAAACATGTCTAGGCTAGTACATTTGCCATTCTCTACCAAATCTTAACACTCAGAAGGCTGTGACCAAATATTTTCACTGATTATCTCCAGGTGAGAAAGATCTCCATGGTCTAACAATTCCAATTCTAACTTGTTGATCCTAAAAGAACTTTAGAAATAATTTAAGATATATTTTTTCAGTTCATTGGCGAGCAGTTTAAATTAAAATTTTGCAATATTTCAGAGGGTGGTAGAAGTCATGTTCCTGGTAACAAAACCCAGTTGGATATATTTTGTATTCTCTAAACTTTTTCAGTATGAAGTTAAATTTCAGAAATAAAAGAGCATGCAAGAGGCTTTTTTATTTTCTAAGCCTCAAGCTGGAAAAGAAGGGAGTTTCATTATTATGGAAACACAAGTCTGTCAAGCAGAATACACCAATCCTCAATATTTTATAGTTTCCACACAATGTTTTACTAAGTAGTGAAACAAAAAGATATACTAAAGCTTATTGTTTCTGTGAATAACAAAACAAAGTTTAGAAACAATTACTTTCTGGCTTTACTAAATGAAAAATCATTTACCTTGAAGTTGTGTAGGAAGAGGAAGACTTATTGACTCCAGACCATTTCTGGATACTCTACATATTTTTCATGTTTTAATGAGGAGATTTGTTAGTCTGAAAGCCATGTTCATTCTGGAAGCATGTTGGTACCATTTCTTAGTGAAGAAAACTGCACTACTATTAGCATTTGCATAATAAAAGCTCCCAATAATTACTAAAAAACAATTAGGAGCACTTAAGAGTGATACTTACCTGGTCTGTATCTCCTCTTTTTGAATTTGGCTTTCTACCAGAACTAATGTGTTTTACAAACATGGAATAATTATTTAAATGCGGGAGATACCCTACATAATGTGTCCACCAGAAACTGATTTAATTAAATGCCAACTAAAACTCCTGACTGAAATGTAGAATAGTCTGCTTATTTTTATTCCACCTTTATCACTAAAACTTAGGGCATAAAATAAGCTAATATTCAGCAGCTGACTAATGCCTCTTTGCCAGTGTAGAATTCCAGAAAAGTCACAAGACCTTTCAATGCATGTATATTTACATGTTTATGTTGTTGCACACATTTGTAGGCACATGTATATATCTGTGCAGTACATGGAAATGTATATAAATACATACCTGCACAAATATAAAGCATTTTGGCAGGCAGAGAATTCCTGCAAATTAAATGACTTAGACATCTTCATCATGTATATGTTCCTTCTTTTTTGAGAGGAATGTTGGATTTGTCTTTACAAATGAGCTGTGGATTTGCTGGTAGATGAGGCTAGCACTGACAGACAAAAGAAACAATGAGATGGATTTCACTGATTAATGAATGAAAAAATATATTTGCCTTTACAAACAAAGTGTACGTTTGCTGATAAATTAAATTGGATTTTGGAAGATGAAAGAAGCAATGGGCAAAAACTATGAATTCCATAAGAATTAAAAATTAAAAGAGAGGGTTATACGTTAGAGGGGAATCTCAGGTATCAGGCATTTTGAAGTCTGTACCTCTCAAGTACCTCAGCCAATGGGGAAAGAGAGAGGGAAAAGCAGCCAGGAAACTGGGATAGAAAGGAGGCTGTGTCCTCCAAAAATTGGAGAGATCCCAGGGGAATGCCTTGTGGCCTTTTCCTTTATTCAAACAAAGCAAAAAGGTCTCCTCTATCTCCTTTTTAGAAATAAATCTCTGGTGTTTGTGAATTAATTTTCCTGACATTTTTAAAATTGTTGTTAGTTTAAAGTGTTAAAACATTTAAATAGCAGAAACAAACTGTGGTAACACTGATGGTTATAATCTTCCAAACTCCCAAATCGTATTTATACAGAATGAAGTGACTTGAACAAGAGAGTTTATCCTCAAAAGCAAGGATTTGAGTCTCAACTTCTTCACATAACAGATGAGACTTAACTCTAAAATTACTGGCTCTTTGAACATTGGAGTTTTGGTCAAAGAAAGCAGAGTCATGGATTAAGGTGCTCTTCTAAAGACAGGAAAGTTTTCATTTTAATGTATAGCTAAACTAACCTTTCAATATTTCTTGAGAGAAAATGAATCTCTATAACACTTTATTTTTAATAGTATGAAATAACTATCATAGAATGGATATTGAAACCTTACTTCTCTCAGCTATATTTTATTCCATAAATACTTCTTTCTATGGCTTCATCCTCATTCTTATTTATACAAATGCCAATTATTTAATCTATTTTAAGCATGAAAAATGCTTATACACAAAAGCTTATAAATTGAGCTTGATACATATTTAGAATATCCTCTCCTTATTAAAGCTACATAATTGTCCTTACTGGCAATGGGAAGTCAAGTTCAGTAAGAATGCACAGAATCTTGTTAGGCATAGACTGATAGTCCTACCACTTATTACACACATATTAAGTACATAATATCCATAGGTCTTAGCATTAAATCTCCTTAATTTTTTTAAATTAAATTGTCTAGATGTAGGGAGAGCAAAAGGCTATATTCACAATAAAATAGTGTATATATATTTGCCCACCAAACAGAGTTTTAAAGACACTTTGAACAAGGATTAAACCACAGCCAGGAAAAGTATTAGGAATTTTGTCCATGAATTTAAATAATATTTGTTCCATGGATCAAAATAATTGCATTTCTGCTTGATAGATGTGATAGATATACAGAGAACTTATATACTGAGAAATGGGTGCCTTTATTTGATGTCTAACTTTTTGCTTCTCTTGAAAGTAAAGGAATGACTTGGTCATCCTGCCCAGACAATTATCCAAGACGTCTATGTTAGGAAAAAAAAGACACCATTAGGTCCCTTCCTCTCTTTACTAGAAATAGATAAATACCTCCAACAGTTAATAGATGTCTGAAATGAGACTCATTGTCTATATATATAATCCAGCCTCTTTCCATTAATTATACAGGGAGTAGGCTCTTAGTTTAGGTTAGTCCTAAGATTTAAAGTAATGGATCAAGACCTAAAACCTATCTCAAAGAAGGGAAGAACACCCTGAAGACTGATATTTCCTGGTGTATTTCAGAGTCCACTACCTTGCTTATTTTAAGAAGATGGCCAATGAAGGTGATCTATTAGTGACAGCAGTATAGTGTCTCAGACACTAAAAATTTACAAAAACTTTAAAAAAAAAAAACACAAAAACAACAAAACAAACAAACAAGAAAACAGTAGAAGAAAACCTTGAGCCTAGATCAAGTATGCAAAGGAATAATAGAATAAGGGATTTACAATATTCTAATAATATCTAATCTTTTACCATCAAACAAATATGAATAATAGCAACAACAGATTATTTGACTTATTTGCTATGAAAGAAATAATTTGTATATCATAGGTGGTGGCTTTGCAATGAACATTACATTATCTGAAATTATAAAGGTCTGTGCTTATATCTTTTGAAGAATCATGCAAATGTAGGCCAGAGAGATTTAAGAATCTAAATCTTACTGAAAATGACTGACACTTTAAATTTTGGGGGTTTTTTTCTAATTCCTAAGCATCATATATTTTCTTTACTTTGCATAGCATCATTTTTGGTGTTTCCATGTAAGAGTGTTATCTCTGTTTGTTCTGGAGAAGACAGACTTGTCTTCAGCCACATGGTCTGTTTACTATGAAGTTAACTTGGAGAAACAGTGATGTGTGGACCTCATCAGCAGCATGTGATCTCTTGCCCAGATAGTGCCTAAAACATCCACCAGGTTCACTGATTTCACCACGTTTCTGTTTAATAGAATTCATTGTGGTGCTATTGGAATAATTCAATTTCTGTTTATAAGTGGCATCAAGCAATGCTTACTTGCTACAGTAGTGACTAGCTGCTAATAAATTCCAGCCTTGGTCTCTGTCAGTGCTCCCTGAGTTTGCTCTTCCTGTAATTGTCAATAGAGTAAGTGTTCATAACTTCATTTGGCAAAGAGTCATACCACAGTAGCATTTCTGACTGTGTTACAGTTGAAACTTTTACGAAATATTTTAGAAACTTTGACTTCAACTGTTTTCCTACAAAAAGTTAGAGCTTCTCAAATGCTGTTGTGTTTTTGAATGTGAAATAGTTATCTAGATGATCCATGGTAACTTTTAGGTAAGACATTATGTTTTCATTCTCAGTGTTTTGTAAAACTCTTAGACATCTGGTTCATCAAGCTACAATGTAGAGTCCTGCTGGTTATGATTTGTCACTTCTATTGCTTTTGGAAAGTTCAAAATTGGCTTTTATTCCTTTTCTATATATTCCTTCTGATGATGGGGCTTTTCAGAATAAATGCAGTCACCAGAAAACTTTATCCTGTCTCTGTTGTCCATGTTATTTGTAGCTTGCATTTTATATATTAAATGGCAAGTTTTATACATACATTAAGGGCAAAACATTAATATTTTTTTTAAAAAAATTTGAGCTAATTATGAGCAAAGGTGGCTGAAATTTAATGAGCACTTCCTTTTTTGACCTATTGTTGTCTAGTAGAATTTGAGTTAGAATTAGTTGGAATTCATTTTACTTTCACTTTACATGTCATTACTTAAGTTCCCACCTCCTGCAGCAATATTAACCTGTGCACTGTGCTTGCCTTTATTCCCTTTCAATTATTCAGGCAAGAGCTGATTAACCAAGCCTCTGAAAATAAGTCTTTCTTAACACTCTGTCTACTTTGAGCTTGGTTTACATATCTATATCTAAAAACTTTGCTAGCTAAATAGATATAACAAATATATTTTATGAAAACTTAGTTTTTCAGTCATCACTCTTAAGTTCTTGTTTCAAGGTAAATTAAATCAATTTCTGTCCATTCAAATCAAATTAGAATAGTCAGGCTACTTCAGCCTGAATGAGACCATTCAAGCTAAATTCTGTAATGGTTTAAATATACAGTTGACTTTCAAGTCTTTATGGGTACAGGTGTAAGTATTCTCACAGTTTTTAAGACCACTTAACATGAAAAGCTTTGAGGAGTTCAGGACTCTCTAACAGCAGACATAAAATTAAAATGATTAAAAATCTCTGCTTTATATATTCTATAAATAAATAATTTCCTTTTATATATATTATACCTCTTTCCGATTACTGCTTCAAATTATTTCCAGCTCAGATTTTCAGTTGAAAATTTGATCTGTTTGCCTGTTAAATTCTTACGGATCTTGCTTGAACTCAGGCAAACATTCTGCAACCTGACCACATTTGACAAGGAGGTCTGTATGTCTATCACCTACTTAGTGATAAACCACTTTTTTTTTGCTATTTTTGTGTATTCTTATTCCAGCACCTAGTTCTTGTGAATGATTGCTCTGTAGCCTATATCTCCAGGATGGTCCTGTTTTATAAAGAGCTCAAAAGTCACACCTGCTTCACATTGCAGAGTCCTGGCTTACTCTGTCTTCTTGCATGAGAAATCTTCCATTATTTTGGAACCTCACTTAAATCACCAGTCTTTTCTAATTCTGTCATATCTTCCCTGAGATAAAGGCACAGGGGACATAATACATGGTCCCTAAAGTGTGAGCAAGCCAAGAATATATAAGGAAGTGGCATGAGATAACAGTTTGAATAGGATCAGTGTTATGCATGTTGAGCCAGTGTATTCAAAAGTCTATTCTAAATCCTATTACAAAAGTTGCAACCTAAATGGTGACACTGGTCATCTTTCCGTCAGTTTATCCCTGTTAATTTTAATAAAAGGCAAATATTGCATTTCAGTATGCTATTTGTACGGCCTTCTTCATTTTTTCATGTGCCAGGAAGATGAGAGTAGCATTTTCTAATGTCAGACTTCATAAACCCTCCAGACCACCAAGGTTCTAGTACCCTAACTTGGCCATTCATTCACTCTCCCACACCCAGTGGTATGGGGTACAGAACAGGAAGAACAAAAGTGAGAAAAACTCACTGGTGAAGAGAAAGACAATTTAATAAGAGACAAAACCTATAGTTTCCCAGATACTCCTTCTTTCCCTTCTTTAAGACACATTTATGCCTTTTATGTCTTCAGTGAAATCGAAGGCCCCCATGACATTCCAAAGTTAATAGGGAACAGACTTGCAATGGCATCAACCATCTCCTTCAGCAGCACAGTAGTCACCATTCCTTCTGTGGTCCTCTGTATGTCCAGTTTGCTTAAGTGATCCCTAAATCAGCCTTTGTCTCTTTCTGAAAGCTACTGAAGAACAAAGTTTGGGTGTATTTAAAGATGTTGTTCTTCTAGGTTTTTAAATGTTTTCTCCATCTCCAAATAGTTTTGAGATTTTTAATTGGGAAAACATGTAGAAAATTGTTTCCATACCACGCTAAGTACAAATCTTCCTGCTTTATATCAAGAAAATAATCTTCCTTTATTATATCAAGATAAAATCCTAAATCCTTAAATCTTCCCATATAATATCAGGGAAACTAATCAGCCAAGATTATTCTATATATGGGAATATCTCCATCATTTACTTTTAAATTCTCCCAAGAACAATCTGGATTGTTCTGATAATTTTAGATTATAGAAAACAATTTTGTTAATCAAGAGCCCGCTTGAATAACAAATATGCCCAAATGTTAATAACACACTACTAAATTCTCAATTACAAAATATATTTTAGTAGAGTATCTATGTTTTCAGATATTATTCTGTTTACATTTAAGGAAAATTCATATTTTAATCTCCTTAAATGTAAATAAAGGTTCTAGCTGTGGGTGCCATTCTGTGCTCCACATGTTTAGTCACTACATTGATTGTTAAAAGTGGACACAGCATGTCAGCCCTTGTTTGATTTTGCTCCCTAAGAGCAATTCATTCCGACTTAGATTACAGTAATGTGCTATTGATAATTGTTGAGCAATCCAATTTTTCTTCTTTATTTCTTTTTAGTCTATAACTTTCATGATGTTGTAAGAGTACAGTTTATCTTCATATGCAATCTTATTAAGTGCTAAAACTAATCATCATCTTTGAACTTTTCAGCCTGCAGCTACAGCAGTGATACTTCAGATCACAGCTTCCTCACTTCAAAACACACATTCATGAGGGTAGGTAAGAATCCCCTATGAGGGCATAAAGACTGTTCTTTGGAAGAACGTCATTACCTGGCAAATTATCAGTGGACAGATGAAAAACTCTGCTAGGACAATGCTGACACTTATTAGGGAGATGAAAAATAAGGAGGATGACACAAAACTGGCGCTTGGTAAAAGATGCCAGCAGGAAGCTTCAACATTGTTTAAATTGTCTAGTTGTATTTCAGGACCACAACTGTGTCCCTAAGACTAAGATGTCACAGGTAAAACAGGCAGTATCCATGTCCAGAGCACTAGATATTAAGAATTTTGCCTTCCATACTAATCAGAAGTAAAAAAACCACACGCACAAGAACTTTCCAAAACAAAGCACTTCTTCCCAGTCTTAAGCTCAGTATTTGTCCTTGATACAAAGAAGAATATGAAAGCTCAGTTCTGTTTTAGTCTGTGTTCTGTCATCCTATTCTGCCTACATTTACTAAAAATCTTTTGTATGAAAACTAGCAAATAGATATAAATCCTTTAGCTATAGAAATACATGGGTAGGTAAATAGAAAGTGGAGTTTGGGATTTGCCAGATCATTTTTTTTCTAAGATTTTGGATGCTGATTGATATATAAGCTAATTTCAAATATGCATATGGCAGTCTTAAAAAGAATGGACAATACCTCCTCAGTCCTGACAACAGCAGAACCAGAAAATACTTTTCCACTTATTGGGAAAAAAACTTCATTGAATAAATATTCATGTTCATGTTTGAATTAAAATGGATTTCTAAAGATATGAAGAATTTTATACAATAGGAATGTACTAAGTTGTAGAAAAATACAAGAAGAGCAAAAAGATAAAACACTTTTTGTTGGTTACAGGAAACTTAGTACATTTTCAAGTCTATTATAGCAGATTAAATATTCTAATTTACTTTTGGAACTTATATATATTATGAGTCAAAAAGATTAATCACATCTTTAAAAATGCCAAGAAAAACGAGAACTATTTAAAATAGGAACAAATAGGAAGAAATAGGAACACTACTTAGCTGGCCTATGTGACACCCATTTATAAAAAGGTGGGAAGGAGGATCCTAGTAACTACAGGCCAGTTAGCCTGACCTCAGTACCAGGTAAGGTTATGGAACAGTTTATATTCACTACCACCATGCAGAATTTACAGGATTCCAGGGTGTCAGACCCAGCCAGGATGGGTTTAGTAGGGGTAGGTCATGTTTGACCAACCTGATCTCCTTTTATGATCTTCTGACCCACCTGGTAGATGCAGGGAGGGCTCTGGATGTTTTCTATTTGCACTTCAGCAAAGCCTCTGACATTGTCTCCCACAGCACACTCCTGGAAAACTGGCAGCTCATGGCTTGGACAGGAGCACTCTGTGCTGGGTTAAGAACTGGCTGGGTGGCTGAGCCCAGAGAGTGGTGAGCAGTGCTGCATCCAGCTGGGGATCAGTCACCAGTGGTGTCCCCCAGGGCTCTGTGCTGGGGCCAGCTCTGTTCAATATTTTCATTGATGACATGGATGAGGAGTATTGAGTCTTTCATTAGTAAATTTGCAGATGACACTAAGCTGGGAGCCTGTGTCCATCTGTTGGAAGGTAGGAGGGCTCTGCAGAGAGACCTGGAATGGTTGGATGGATGGGCAGAGTCCAATGGGATGAGGTTCAATAAGTCCAGGTGCCAAGTCCTGCATTTTGGCCACAATAACCTCCTGCAGTGTTACAGGCTGGGGATGGTGTGGCTGGACAGTGCCCAGGCAGAGGCACCTGGGGATACTGACTGACAGCTGGCTGAACATGAGCCAGCAGTGTGCCCTGGTGGCCAAGAGAGCCAATGGCCCCTGGTCTGTGTCAGGAATAGTGTGGCCAGCAGGAGCAGGAAGGTCATTCTTCCCCTAACTTTTCATTCTTCCTTCCTAACTTTTGGCCTTAGAAAGGATAAGCAAGTTTAGAAGACAGCAGGAACAGTATAAGGGTAACATCTCTGAACTGACCAAACATCATCAGCAGAATTTGAATTTTGACATTCAACAGGCTGTTCTATGAAAACATTTTAAGCATGCATCCTACCTCCTAAATATCAACTATATATGCTTTTAAAAGCAAAGATATTTATTTTTTTTTACTGTGGATTATCTTAAACGTAGATTTTTTTCTTGAAGTTATTAATACAAACTATCTTAAAAGTGCCTGAAATCTGGAGTGTAGTGGGCTCGTGAAATAGTCCTAAATGTAGGTTTTGCCCTATCATAACTTCAGGAGGAGGTAATGAGTTCACAGAAGGTCCTGTGTGACTGTTGCTACTTCAGGTGATTACCAGAAAACTCTGAAACTCCACTGTGCCAATTCCCATAGGATATATAAAAGTACAGGTGTGAGACACAGGAAACAATGCAATTCCATGTACTCTGAATGCCTTGCACTATTTTTTTAATCTACATGATGTTTATGAAGTATTGCAGTTATCCACTCTTGGTCAGGAAAGCCTCCTCAAAGCAGGGTACATTTCCTCCAAACCCATATAATGAATAAAGATGGATTCTTTGCTCCTGTTGCATTCCTGTATTTTCTTTTCTCAATTTTATCTCATATTGTCTGGACAATCCAGCATTTAGAATTTTTTATTTTGCAATGGAATCAAGGGAATTGATGCTCCTTGACCTGAATGTTGGTATTTCTATTTTTTCTTAATGCATATTACTAAAAATCTATTTAGGTATCTATCTTACTGTTCCTACCTGTCTGAATTTTCAGAAACAATTACAGATTCATGTTAAGACCCATAGGAAATATTGTTATTTTCTTACAGTTGCAGTTATAACTGTGGGAATTAAGTAATGGAATATGTGTTGTCCAGAATAGCCCCAGAAACTAGAAAAAAAACACTGAAGAAATAAAAACACAATGATTTATTTCGTGTGATGTTTCAGGACACCCCAGCAATTTTAAAGGCTAAATTATAGTTATGGGAAAGAAAATCCATAAGAAGACTCAAGAGTATTATGACCCACTTATAATATATATATATATATGGTACCAAAAATCAAGGTTTAGATCTCATAAAAAGGAATCATCATGTTCTAGTTTTGAAAAATATTTAGGTCATATTCTAAGGTGGCATAGATCCACATAAAAGTCAGCTGTCTTTCCACGTATTTATGACCATTTATGCAAATTTATTAAACCACACTTAAAGAGTAAATTTAATGAAACAATGCAAGTTTGAAGGCAATCTAAGAGAAAGTTGAAAAAACCCAGTGTGGTAACTAATAAAGGTTGAAGATAGTGTCCACTAGTACACAGTGTCTAAAATATCCCAAACATCTGGTACCAAAAAAAATCCAGGTGCAAGCATTGTAATATTTTTAGAGCCACTGAATACTGGGTATACATTTGAAATTTACTTTTAGAGACTAAAAAAAAGATACAATATACCAATTTTTTAGTGAAACAAAGTTTAAAAACATATATTTGCCCTTTTCTCCTAAAATATAAAGGTTTTGCAAAAGTGACCTGACGGGTTTGTATTTTGAGAAATGATGGAAAGAACTCACATTGCAAAGGATTTTCAGCACATAGAAATCTATGCAAAAATGGTTCCAAAATATTGATTTTCCATCAGAGATGCAATGATACTAAAAAATATATATTTCTTATATATATGTATGTGATTTATCAAAATAAGGGGACTAGATTTCCTAGGATTGATCATGGAGTTTGGTGGAGCTGGTGATATAAATTTTTATACTATTAGGTGCACACACTTTGCCTTGTACACATCAATGGTACACTGACCTCAGGACAAAAATAATTTCATGTCAATATTATAATTGTCTACCAAATATGAAATCATTAATAGGAAGAAGAAAATGCAGATGCAAAACATAATATCTTCCAAATCTATTTTTGATATTGCATGTCCTGCTGCCCCAGTTTGTACACTGCAAATACACTTACATGAAGGCATATATAGATAGTTACTATGAAGTTTCTTCTCTCATCTCTCCTCCTCACTTCTTCCTTGCTTTATCCCACAGTTCTTGTTGCAGGGAAATCTCACATTTATGCTTAGACACAATTGGAGGCTGCTCTGAACATATTTGTATCATTTTTCTCCCCTCTTCACTTTTTTTTGTTGAAGGATTAGACTCCCATAATCAACATGAACATGGTGAAAACTCTGGGTACAGTTTTCCTACTGCCCTGAATTTTGTTCAGGAGATAAAAAAAGAACAAAGAAACAAAACAAAACCAAAAAAAACCAACAAACTAAAATACATGGTAAAAATATTTTGTGACACTTGTTATTGCTTTCTTTGGTAAAAGTCTGTTGGAGGAGATTTAAGGAAACAAAAAATATAAAGTTACTACACTTTCCCATTGGGTTGTTTGTTTCCTTTGTGATTGTCAGTAAAAAGATTCTGAAGAAAGACAGTTTGATATTTGCATACCTAAAAGCTACACCTATGACTTCAAAATGCTGAAAAAGAAAAGGGGGGTCACTATTCCAAAAACACAGAAAAGCTCTCCTTATCAAATATTTGTGTAATGGATTGTCAACTAAGAATTTATTTGAAGCTGTATAAAACAGTCTTGTTGATTGCTCTTCTCTGCAAGAATAGCAGTAAAATCAACAAAGCAGGAAAATTAATATTTCTTTCAGTGAGAGAATCTTAGTTACCTGAGATATCTGTTATTTTAGAATTATGAACTGTACCTTCTATACCAGTGCAGATCTTTAAGTAAAATATTACTATAAGCACTGCTGCATTAATGGCCTGCAATGAGTGGGAATCCTAAAGTACTCAAGGACTCTGAAGGAAAGTAGCAAAACCTTTTATGCAGTGTGAAATAATGAATTGAAAAACATACAATTTGATTGTTTGCTTAACTTCTGAATGTTACTAAGGTCCCCTGTGTTTGCCTTTCCTTCCCAAGACCAGAAAAAACAAAAATTCTTTTATTTAAAGTTGTTTCCTCTTCTGGTTTTTCATTCTTTAATAATTTTGTTCAAAAGCTCACTCAGTGACCTCATCCTTTCCACATACTTCACTTTATTTCTTCACTACCCTTTTATGAGTCCTGTGTTAGTATTTTTACACATGAATTTCTGTTCATCCAACTGACATATCAGAAAGATTGAATAACACTGATCATCAAGGTAGTTGCTTCCTTTGGGCTACAGCCTGAAAACTTGCTTGAGGAAGTGCTGAGCCATTTGACATGTGTTTGATCATGGACTCAAGGACAAAGAATTTCCAGGCTTACATCCAAACTGCATCCTGTTTGCAGGCAAACTGCACTTCACTGTATATCCTGTCACGGTGAATCAAAATTGATAGTCCATCTCTGGTGCGGATATACTCAGCTTCTCAAACTGCCACTTGATATATTCAGTGAGATTATATTCTTGCACAATATGCACATAATTGCATGGATAAGACTATCCAAATGGCACACAGATGACATTGAAATACCTCACATTGAAACCTGTTGTGTTTCAAAACACTGATAAGGATGTCATTTTCCTGAAATCTACTCCAGTTCATATATTACTCCATGTAGGTATCTTGACTTTGAGTACCCTCAAAATATAGTGATTTCTACTGTCAGTAAAACCCCACAATGTGTACAAAAATATACTGTGAATTTTTATTTATTAATTTGTTACATTATTAAAGGATACAAACAGAATAATGGGTCCTTTTCTAAACAAAGCACAATAAAATATTTACATCCTTCTTCAGTGCCTAGACTGCCATTTGTAATCAATAAAAATTATTGCCTTGGGTTGAATTTTAACTTTTATGTTACTGACAAATTGCTTGTTAGTCTACTATTCGTATGAAAAAAAAAGATCACCAACAGAAAAACATGTAGAAGAAACAAATATATCTGTCAAAGATGTTTGCTAAATATCTGGAAATATCTTTGTTGAAATACATTCTTCTACCTTTTTTGAACAATAATAATTTATTTTCTTATCAAACTTAACAATTTTTAAACAAGAAAAGCTCCAAACCAAATCCAAATAAGAACCACACCCTTGTCCTAAAAAAGCAACAAAATTATTTCTTCTTATTTCATTGGTAGCAAAAAGGTATTCAGCATTTCCACTACCCTGCAAGATTTATCACATATTTCTCTGCAGACTTAACCTTTAAAAATGAAAAAAAAATCTGTTCTTTCTTCACACCTCAAGTTTTAAAGTGTTAAAATTAGTGTCACACTTCTCTGGTGGAATCCCTGAAGCTTGTCTGCCTCTCACCTCCAAACCAGACAGTATTTAAGTAAAATAACTAACTCTTAACAGAGTTGGATCCCTTCTGTCTTTTATAGCAAATTACCTTTCAGTTTGAAATATCTTGCAACCACAAACCAGTATTGACTTAAATTAAATAGCTTGCTATATTATCTCTTCTGCTTTTTTAGCTTTTACTTATTTTATATATATGATTTTTTGGTGGATGTAGCATTTTGTATTTATCCTCTCTAAGTTAAGGGCAAGTTTTTTGGTTTTTAGCAAATTCTCCAGAATCACTAAAATCATTTCAGTCAAGTGACATGATGTTCTGTTCCACAGGGTTTTCCATTCATTCCTCTTTAGTGTAAGGACAAGTTTTCTAAGAAATTTCATCAAGTCTATTTCATCAAGTTTTTCGTGTCCCTTAACTTAGAAGTTTAAATGTTTAAGATAAGGGCATAAAAAAAGAATATGTTAAGATGATGTCAGTGTCTTAAAAATTATCCAACATGAACTATCAAAGAGTATCTTAAGTCATTAAACCCATTGCTTTGTATGACTTAGTTCCCTTACATCATATTTCAAGAAAGGCCTATCTTCAGTCAGCAGTATACTCTGAAGCTAAAGTAGCCCTTTGTTACAAGTCACTGCAAAAGTAGAAGTTGCCAATCCTCTACCATATATATGTCTTCCAGAATGCATTCCTTTTCAGGGGGTGAGTTCTTTTCCCATTTTTAGAGTATTTCTTCAATCCACAAAGAATAATCTTCCCAATGGGCATGCTTTGAGAATGCCATGAAGGAAAAATAATTGGGGAAATACTTGACAGGATTTAGACATCAGATCCAAAGTTCCTGGCCACACTATATCTAATGTACTTGTGGGAATATTGAGGGGAAGATCATCAATGCATAAAGAAGACTTAGTGTGTAACTTAGCTTCCTAGGGGGTCTGCATTCAGCAATGATCTGGTGACACACACATGGTCAGGTACCTACTGCCTGGGACCCAAAGGCTGTTTATCTTGTGTTAGATAACCAACTAATATCGTGGGTTCCTCTGATCATTCTGCTGCCACACCCATTAAACCAAGTCTTGTACAAACCATACCTGAAATCCAACCTTCCAGGTGTTTATCTCAGTAAGTGAGTAGTCAGTATCCTAGAGGAGGCAAAACACATTTGCAAGTTGCTATTCTCTCTAATTAGCTTTGAGTCTAAGCTTCTAACAAATATTTTTGCCTTTTACTTGTATCTAAATTAATCAATACATTTTACAGATTTTTCTCAGCTGCTCAAAGGAAAGCTGAATATGATTCTGCAGTGTGCCCTGCCAGCCAGGAGGACCAACCAAGGCTGATCAAGGGAGCCGATTTTCCTGTTCTGCTCTGGTGCAGCCTCACCTCGAATATTGTGTGCAGTTTTGGCCACCAAAATATAAGAAGGATATTAAGCTATTAGTGAGTGCCCAAAGGAGGTCTGAAAATATGGTGAAATGCCTGGAGGGGAAGCCCTATGAGGAGCTGAGGTCACTTGGTCTGTTCAGCCTGGAGAAGAGGAGGCTGAGGGGAGACCTCAGTGCAGTTCCAATTTCCTTGTGAGGGGAAGAGGAGGGGCAGGCACTGATCCCTTCTCTGTGGTGATCAGTGACAGGACCCGAGGCAATGACCTTAGGTTGTGTCAGGGGGAGGTTTACATTGGATATTAGAAAAAGGTTTTTCACCCAAAGGGTGGTTGGGCACTGGAACAGCTCCCCAGGGACGAGGTCACAGCACCTGTGAGCCTGACAGAGCTCAAGGAGCATTTGAACACACTTGGGCACATGGTGGGATTCTTGGAGATGGTTCTGAGCCTGACAGAGCTCAAGGAGCATTTGAACACACTTGGGCACATGGTGGGACTCTTGGAGATGGTTCTGAGCCTGACAGAGCTCAAGGAGCATTTGAACACACTTGGGCACATGGTGGGACTCTTGGAGATGGCTCTGTGAAGGGCAAGGAATTAAACTCAATGATCCTTGTGGGTCCCTTCCAATTCAGCGTATTTTGTGGGGGTTTTTTTGTCTTACTATTATTAAAAACAGCTGTTCCTTAGAAGGTATGCAGGCTTACTTTATGTTTAAAAAAATATATCAAGTCATCTTCATTTATTTAAATAAAAAATAGCAATTTCAGTGAAATTAAAGATCACTCTAAGTGTTCTTAGGTGAAGATCACTGACAGCCTGAAATATTTCTCTTTTTAGATGACAGTATTCTTTGGTGTGTAAATCAAAACCTTCTGGTTTGAAATAAGAAACATAATAATAGCAATAAAAAATCTCATCACTAGAATAGTAGCAAAACTGTCAAACATCACAGACAACTAGTGTACAGAGAAAAAATAAATCTATACATCTTAGTCAGGGTGGGAAACAAATTACCCTCCCAACCCTCTGTACAGATTATTTTCCTTGCATCTTCAAAATGATGGAAAATATGTATGAGACTGCAATGGATAGTAAATTCTATGTGATGCTGTCCTTAGGCATATGTGGTCCTTCAATATAAATAGTTACTCCCATATATTGTGTAAAACTAAGTGTATACTGCACAGCAAATAAAAGGAAGGAAAGGGATTAAGGGATTCTGATGTAATTTGATAAACTATCACATTTTCTTTCTCCTAGAATCTCACCTTCAGTTTTGACTAGTACACGTACAAGAACATAATAATTTGAAAAATCATTATATAAATGCAAGGTCCTTTGTTTGCAGTGTCCAAATAAAATGAACTCAGAGGTTCTCATATAACTTTTGGAAAGAGAATGCAACAGAGCTTATCATAAAAACAATAATATTAAATACATATAAAACACTGTAAAGTAGTGTTTGACATTCTTTAAGACAGAATAAAAAGAAAATCTGTTAACCTAAAAGTCTGCTGACAGTGACACAGGAACTTCCCACTTTATTGCTGCTTCTTAAAGCTCACAAAGCTCACGGAGTTATAACATAAAACACCTTTGAACTTCAATGCACACATAGATAGTTCCCCTCTTGCTCACCTCCAGAAATTTTTATTTTGAGATACGATCTCAGTCTTTATGATGTTACACTTCAAAACAGCGTGTCATTTAGCATCTTTAAACTTTCAGAAAAACAAACACTCAAGAGCTCACAGGAACTTGTTAAAAAAGCAATCCAAAACTTCTGCACAAAGGGATTCAACTACTAGCATCAGTGTTTAAGAAACAGTAAATCAACACTCAGGATCTCACTGCATGCAAAAGATACCTCTTCATTTTATCAATTCTGTCTTTCAGTTTTCTTCCCCAGAAACAAAATTCCCCATTAAATCAGTGAGTTTAACATCTTTCTGGATTTTTATAAAAACATCACACAAGAATTCATTCCTTCTCACCAATGCCATAAAAACATCCAGTTATCTGCCCCATATTCTCTTCACTGAAGGAAATTAAGCTCTAATAACAATCCTCTGTGGAGAGTGCTGTTACTTTTGGACCCATCCTACTGGTGCTACATTAATAAGTTACGACTCCTCTCTTTGTAATGTACCCTTGTTTTGGATTGAGCCAGAGATTAAAGGGTGTCTGAATGCAATTTGTTAGATAATTTCTTTACAGTGATTTTTTTTTTTGTACACTGTCAGCAGCTGGAGCTGAGGTGCACTATTTCTAGGTAATTTGAGGTCCATGTAAGAATTGTTGTTCTGTACTTTGCATGTAAGTAAAAAAAAAAAAGGATCCTTAATAAAACTAATATCTTCTTTTTCCATCTCTTTCTTTGACCCAAATGTCCACATTATTTAGAAAGCATGTGGTTCACAGGATGAAGAAGATATTTTTAAGCAGCCATGACTACATGTGCATCTTCTTAGATGCTTTCACAACTCTCAGGGTGCTCAGGTTTTGCCAAAAATTAAAGCTTTCTAAACTAATTTTTTTCACAATTGCTGTCAATATCAATGGAAGAAGAAATGGCTCATGTTTACATGCAGGTGATGTCCCACCTGCTTGGGCTTTTTTTTGCTTTCCATTATGTCAGATGATCAGAATTAAATATTGCCAAAATAAAGTACATTTGATTCATGAAATCACCTGTAAATGCAGAGGATTTAGCACAAGTAACAGAGCATTATGCATCCGAAGTTGAAAGGTCTCTATGCAGTATATTTTCCTGTGCCACTGTGGATCACCAAGGAAAACTAAGCACTGATACAAATTGCAGCTTTCCTGAAATCTTCCCAATGTCTAGGTAAGATAACCAAATTAAAAAAAAAAAAAAAAGAAAAGAAAAAAAAAGAAAAAAAAAGTTAAGTGTGTTTCTCGCAGTTGCAACATTTCTGTTTTGCCTTCCTTTTCATTCATGTCACTATGATATGAAAGAAATCTGACGCTGAATAACACTGCAGTGGGTTACTCAGTAGGCTGCTGTAGCAAAAGAAAAATTTTCTCAACTGCTTTTTGCTTCCATCCAAGTAACCTTTATCTTGGTTTACTGTTTTGTATTTATTCCACAAGGGTACCATAAAGAGAAAAACCTCTAATATTAAAGCCAAAACATTCAGTCTAGTCTAACCTTTAATTTAAAATTTTTACAGGTGGTCACCTGTGTCCCTTTAACTGCTGTGGGGAGAACTGGGGATATTTTCATTAAGTATGTCCTGGAAAAAAGTGAAAGGATGAAAACCACACATGGGTGAGAAAAACCACACAAGGAAAAGAAACAGGTTGATTTGATTAATTCACTATGCCATGTGACTATAGAAAATAGAAGCTTTTATTCATGGAAATGTTCACTCTAGCTTTTACTGCTTCTGCCCTTTCTAATAGAATTAAGGACATTCATTTGAAATAACACTTATTGAGCTATTTTAAAAATGAATGCACTTTGAAAACAATAAGTGTCACATAAGTTTCACATAAGTTTACTTTTAATAAAAATTATGATTTGTAATAGGAAGAATAAGGAAAGGTCAAAAGGTTTACATGAAATCATAGACACTTCTGTGCTTAGAGAGAGAAATGGCTAACCAAAAGAAACATAGTGGACAGATTAAAAGAATGATTACATACCCGATTATTTATCCTAATCCATAGTTTTGAATAAATTTGCTAGTTCAAGAACATTTTTTTGTAGAAAAAAATGTTTTAACTTCTGTCTGTCTGTGTCTCAGTTTAAATTAATTTGTCACACTATTTGAAAAATTTTTGACTAAAGATGAAAATAAATATGCAGCATTTCACAAACCTAAGTAAATGTGTTATTTTCCCAAGCTACCAAATTAAAAATATTTTGAGATTATACAATTAATATGACCTCTTAAAGAGTTATGCTTTTATTGATATTTGTTCCTGCTAAGAGGACTATTTTTTTTTAAATTTACAATTTCATACTTTAACAGGATTATTTCCTCTCAAAGAATCATGAGATCATCTTTATAACAAAGAAATATTCCTTCAACAGAAAAAGTATTCTAGTGAAAATAAAAAATCATAAATTTTTTGCTGAACAGGAGGAGTCTTGGTAACATCAGGAGGATATATCCTCTATATTGCAGTGATAGTGAAAGCAATTGGATTATCTGCAGTATAAGTGGTCCACAAACTTATGGGGAACGTTTATTAATAAACTTCCATTATTCGTCCAGGTTCACAACTTGAGAAGGTTTGGAAAAGACTGCACATCCTTGTTATAATGATCATTTTTTCAGCTTCAGAAATTTGTTTATTGACCTCAGATTTTAGGTGTTTTCTATACACTGCAGAAGTTTGCTTTAGGTTTTTGATATCATTATTTTTCTCATGTGGTATATCAAGCTCAAATACATTTAGTATATAAAAATATGTATTTTAATATTGAACAATATAAGTGTTATCCTTAATGACTTTGTGGCTGGAATCTAATAAAAAAATTATATAAAGCACAAAAAAAAACCTGACAAGACACCTACTTTAAAAAAAAACCTCTGTGCTTTTTTTCCCCTCAGATTTCTTCTGTAACTTTTTCCTTCCTGCTATCAATCTTTATGAAGACACAAACTGTATGAAGAAACTTTCACACACTATACTGCTGTCACACATATTGCCTCTATGCAATGAAATATTCTTTATGATAGCTTATAAACAATTGATGTCTTTGGTTTTTGACTTGACAAAAAACTTCAGTCCAACAACGGGGAATGTAATCCTTAGCATTCACAACTGATTTCCTTAAACCAGGATTTTCCTTATAAGCTACATGCATCAAAATGTACTTGAGAAAACGTGCTACCAATGTGTGAAATTAAAATGCTTTGCACTTCTAAATTCTCAAGAGAGAACAGATTTAGTATGTAAAGCAAATCTTGTTTGTTTTCAGAAATCTTGACTCATTAGCTCTCTAGGTGTTCTGCTTAGGCACCCATAAAGCTACATATCAGACAAAAGTAAAGATCAGTCAGATTTGGCAGCGTGCAATCATCAGAAGCATAATTTCCAAAATTCAGGGTTTAATTTTTTATCTATTTATTTTAATTTTCAGGATGGGAAGACTAGAGTAATCATTAATGAAAGTGAATGTGATCGATGTATGGATCAATTAGTAAACATAACTGTAAAAAAGAATAATGTTTGAAAGTTGAAGAAACACCAGCCAAAAAGCCTTTCCAAAGTAATTTAAAATGTTTATGAAAAATAAGTTCAAGGTGGAAAAATATAAGCTGAAAGGACCTTTTGAAAATAATTTAAACTGATTGCTTTCTTATAAGAAATTGAGGGTGGAGAAATAGAATTACTGACTATACACTTTATACAAGGTTTTCTAGACATCTTAGAAAGTGTGGATTTTGGCTAACTTCCAATAAATTAGTAATGGTACAATACTGCCCCATATCTGAATAATGTCCATCATACTTTCCTTCTTCTAATCACCTCAATGGCATATTACCCAAAAATTTATAAAAGGCTCAAGGGTGCCTTCTAAAAAAGGAGAAAGCATAAAATACCAAGAGATAAAGAAAGAATATAGCCCAACAAAATGTGGTTAGTTAAATTTCCAAGAGCCCTGTGTAATATCATGCCAGATTGTCTTGTATGCTCCAATAGTTCTTCTCAATTATAGGAAAATCTGATTTATCCAGCCAAAGCATACCAGGAAATTACCATAATTTTCTTCAGATTGTAGACTCATGAGTTTGTTATCCCTGAATTTTCTTAAATGTGAGTTCAGAAGTTGAAAGAATATCTCACAAGAGCCAAGTTCTCTCAAGTTTAAGTCAAAGTATTTTTGTATCATTTAATTTAAAAACCATAAATCCATATTAATGTACCAAGAAAATGGACACAGAGTCATTATAAAGTTTCCTGAAGTACAAAAAATGTTTTGAGAATGCTCCAGAAGGCCAAATGAATAGGCTACCTGCTAACTCTCATTTGGTGTTTGGGTTGGGAAGGCCAACACGACTACATGGATTTTCCACATAAAATATTTTAGAGCTAAAAATGTCACTTTGAAAATGTTTGAGTATTTATCTGATGTTTTTTGAATTTCTGGTCTCTGATTTCCAGCAGAAGAAATAGAGATTTTTGTAGAAAAGAAAAATCAAAACATATTCATCAGAAAAAGTCAGTTTGCCTTGAAGTCTGTTCTCAGGTTTGTCATTTGGTGCCCATTTGAAATTCAAATTACTGTCAAAATGACCTCGTGCTCTTACTTAGCAAAATCTTTTGTGTTAACATAATACTTCCTCTGCTTTACTGTAGGTCCCTAAGGTAATTGCTTCTCAAGATGCCATAGTATAACCACAAATACCAAAATGACAAGCCTAAATACAAGGTGGTAAATGTGACTGTTTATCTGCTTTGGATTTTATTATTCTATTAAAAATCTCTCCTGTCATGTAAATTTCCCATATTCTTAGGCATCAAAAGATTTGGGCTAACAAGTTTGTTAAGAGTGTAAGGTCCAAAGGGGTCCAAAGCATCCAGAGGGTCCAAAACGAGATTCCTGGGAAGCAATGACAGAGAGAAGACAAATGTGTCTCACCAAAGTCTTGGAATGCAAACTGTACTAGCAGAGCTATTTTGGATCACAGAAGAGTCCTCTGTGATGCACAGTTTCTCTGTTTGTGGCCAAGACTCCTCTACATCCCATTACAAGGCCGTGAAGAAAAAGGATGTAAGTAAGGATCTGTGCTGTTAATCTGTATTTTAACCATGTAAGTGTTCAGATAACCTGTAACATTCTTCAAAATACTAGTACATGGTAGCAGAGACCTTTAACATGCAGCCCATCAAAATAATTTTTCTAGTTATCACATATCCTCAAAATAGGAACGTGCCTCCCCTGACCTCTGTGTTCTTTGCTTTCCAGCTGCTTTGTGAACTCCACGGAGGCACATGGCATTATTCCTTAAATGCACTGAACAAGAGAGCCAAGCACCTGCCAGTGACCCCTAGTCTACTTTTAATGATCTCCATAGGCACAGTTGTGAACACTTTGTTATCCACGAGAGAGATCAGAGTTAACTTGCTCACTAGGCAGAATTTAAAGACGAAAATATGTTTAGCTTCATGGTAGCAAAAATTTTACCTTAAAAAGAAAAAAAAATCGGGTTTTATATAACAATAAAGATCTTCACCTTCTTCAGTCTGTCAGCTAGCCTCTACTACTCTCTTTCAGATTGTTGGAATCTTTCTCTAGCACCTTAAGATATTCCTTCCTGAACTGATTCTGCTGGATAAAATGGTTCTTGCCTTTCCCCTTTCCATCTTTTGTGAGAGAAAAAAAGGTCAGAGAACAAATCTGATATTTTTCCTGTAGCTAGCAAGAATGTAGCTTTCTTCCTGGTGTGAGCACTTTTGTCCTTGATCTCCACCTGGTTATTGTGAGGCATCTTGGACTTTCAGAAAATCATATTTTACCTTTCTCATCCACTGCTGTTATTGCATAACCTAGCAGACTGCAGATTTTGATCTGCTTATCCATTGCATTGCTAACCCTACTTATCAGTACAGATGCTTTGATAAAACATTCTATTTTACTTCCTGGATTATTTTTCTTTGCTTATCAAATGAAGAGAAACCATGATACTGTATACACTGAAACCAGGAAAGGCATAATTGCTTTTACTTCCTGGTGCAACTCTTCGCTTCATAGATTTCATTGCTTCAGAAAATTGAAGGGAAAAAAACCCACACCAAAACTTCAAAATCTGTTTGATAGAAATGAAAAATACACTAAAAACATGCATATAAGGGTTTCAACCTTTTCCTCCACTAGAAGGAATGAGTATGTGGTATTAAGTTAACATAGTACATATTTAAAAGCAAAATAAAACAAAATAAAAATAATGCAGCTCAACACCAAGGGATATATAAGCACTGTCCTGGCACTAATCTTCAAAAAGTATTCATAGTGATCATTACTGTCTACAGTAATTTAAGTCAACAACTGAAGAGGCATTTAATGCTAAAACCCAAGTCTTTAAATGTACAAGAAGTATATTTTCAAAAATTTTATGTTGGACCAAAAAATTTCTTTTTCCCATCTTCATTTCCTGAACATTCTTCTTCACAGAATTTTGTTTTTCACATCCAGTTTCACAAGGACAAGATGTTAAAGGAAATATTACAGTCATAAAAAAAAGAAAATAGAAGTACAGAAAATGTCTAACAGCAGAACTTCAAGCAAATATCAAGTTTAATTAAAAGGGGAAAAAAAAGGAAAGTAGTAATTCCTGGTTTCATTTAATAGCTAGCACTGCTGCAGCACTGTAGCAAAACACTGCATGTTAACAGTAAAGTATTAGGCTGCCTACCATACATCCTGCTTCATAATATAAATCCTCCCTATCTCCAAATGCAAGAATAATGAAAGTGAAAAATATCAAAGGAATTATGGGTTTGTTATCATAACTTATAATTAATATATTTTGTTTATTAACAATGAAAGCTGTTGAAGCAGAGAAATCCCAATTTATTTTTTTTAATGTTGGGATACTTAGCATATCCAGAATAGTCAGAGGTATGAAAATTCTTATGCCATTTTTGAAACTAATATTAAACTACTAATCTCATTGGAAGCAAAAATATAAGAACATTTAATTTTGTCTGCCAATTTTAGCCAACTTATTCTTTGAAAATCAACCTCTGGTCATTATAAGAGATACAGGCTTCTAATCTGTCCAAGCATGGCACTAGTTAAGTTCTTCTGACTCATTAACTCAAAGATGGTATAGGATTCAAAAGAACTAATTGAAAAATCCTTTTAAACCACTTGATAAAGTTAATTTTTACAAAATTGTGTGGACTATTACTCTTTCACTTTAATCTATAATGGCATCGGTTTACTTACATCTTCAAAGCCTATGTTTGCTTTTTCTTTTTTCACCCTTTTCAAGGGCTTTTTTCTCTTAAGAGATATGAAGTCATATGAAGTTCTGTCAATGTATCAAACACAGCAAATCTATGCAGAAAAATGTGTTTGAGCATTAGTTCTCTCCAGTCTACATTGTTTATAATGAAAGACAGCTCATATATTGCTTGTTATTAATATCCAAGAGAGCTGAACAGCAGAGAAGGAAACTTTCCACTCACAGAAACCTTTTATCTTGACTCAGCTGAAAGTTAATATACTATAGTCTCAGTTAATAGATGATCAAAGACATAACCTAGTGTGAGGATTAAAGAGATCTCTGCTGTGACCATCTTCATGTATTCTGCACAGCAAGGTATTAATGCAAGCAAAGATAAGTCCAAAAAGCCAATATTGATTTTTAAAATGAAACCATCTTTTAATCTAAAATAGGTGAATATGACAAAATGTCACCATGCACTTGAAAAACAACAATGAAAAGATAACAGCAGGAAATTAATTAGTTTAGAGGAAAAGTGAGATTTATTGTATCAGGTTTACATTTAAGAAGCTATTCCTAGTCAGCAAAAGACTTTAATGTATGTTTAACTAGAAACATATTCATAAGTTCCATGAACTTTGATGTGGTATAATGCATTCTTAAATTTTAATATTAAAGCAGTGATTAATGCCTAATGTTGTTCTTGCTAAACTCAATAATATTTGCCATAAACTTCAAAAAAACATTTATATGGCTTGATTCATTCTCATAATTTCCCTTATAGATCTAATATGTGCCTACTCTTTAAGTTTAGTGCTATTCCGTTGTTATTTTTGTTATTTGAATAGGAAAATAAAGTATTGCTGCCCTTTTTTCCTGTCCTGGTTTACTTCTAGACATTATGTTTCAAAAAATAAGGTCTGATGAGTATATGATCATGAGTGTGGAATACTGGCTTGCTAGATGCTCCATATTTTTAAAAACAAGCCTGGAACATTTTTCATTCTAAAAATTATTTTGCTCCTTTACCTACCTTATAAAAATTGCTGGCTACTTTAATCATAAAATGAGAGGAAGAGGGTGGTCTGAACTGAATAAATGAGAATATCAAATGTTTATGTTTTATGTACATGTCAAGGACAGAAACTCAAATATGTATATTTTAGGAGAATTACACTCTGGAAATAACTATTGTAGAGAAGTACTGCTGTGTATGGAAAGCAAGGAAGTCAGATTGGAATACCAAGGGGATGCTGCTATGGAGAATTTAACATGAGATACTTATACTGTGGAGGGCTTTATAAGTGGCACTGATGCTGTAAGTGTTCTTATGTCATGGCAAATGAGAAAATGAGGCAATCAATTCTTCACTGTAAATGTGACATGCTGCTTTTCATTACTGAAGAAGATGGGCAAATGGAAAGACAACTATTCTGAAGGAACAACTGCCCTGGAAATACATACAAATCTCAATCTCCTCTTCAGTGACTTGGTCACAAAACCATCTTCAAGCATTGGCTGTCAAAAATTTATATTCTAAGTGGTTTAGGTCTCCCAGCCATATTCAGCTGACTAATAAAAATGTTCCAAGACATGTAGATCCTCTTAAATTTTTGTTTATGTAGACTAAATATATGTGCATATATGTTTATATATATGTATACATAATGTAAAATTTTTGTAGGTTATGGGTTATGTTATAACATAATGAAGCATGAGATTAATCAAGTAGGAAAATAAAATAACAGTAGTGGCACTTCTGCTCATGAATACATCTGTAATTGGCATTTCAACTTCCATATACAGTGATGATAGATGTAATACACTAAGCAAATAGGCATAACTAATATTAGTTGAATATGTGTAAGAACACTGCTACAAAATAGAGAGCCATAGACCACCCTTGTTTTTAAAAGTTAGAACAGGTCACATCTGTAGTACTATCCTTTTTTTTTAATTAATCACTCTTTGTTCCTTGAAATTCTCAGGATGTGGCAAGGTTCCAGAAAAGTGTAAAAGCTGCTAGAATTTTCCCTGGCAATAGCTGTGTGAACAATTTGCATGTATATATTTGAATTCCTTTTCTTCACAAGACAGTACAGTTGCTAGACACTGTCAGGAGAAATTTAGGTACAGAACATGCTTTACAGGCTGCTTTACAGTCATAAAACAGAACAACAGCCGATTTTCTGCTTTGATTGGAGGTATGTGGATTAAAATAATGAAGTTTACATGTTGGTAAAATTATAATTGTTCTATTGCCTATATGTTGACTGAGACTTTCTAGGCAGCACTTTTAACAGAATCCA
Organism: Luscinia megarhynchos; assembly: GCA_034336665.1. Classification (NCBI taxonomy): domain Eukaryota; kingdom Metazoa; phylum Chordata; class Aves; order Passeriformes; family Muscicapidae; genus Luscinia; species Luscinia megarhynchos. The sequence continues at coordinate 33,643,636 of CM067566.1, read as the reverse complement.
CATAGTTTGGTGACTCCAGTATATGCTATAATAAATCCATTATATTATAAGGCACATTAAATCTATTGTATACTATTTTATTGTTCCAAGGAAACCTTATAGTTTTACACAGTTACTCTGTTTCACTTGTTTTATAATAATAATACATAAGGAATGTATGTTCCAGATTTAAATGGGGCAGCTTAAGTGGTAGGGAGTCCAACTGTTACTATTGACTTTGAGAAAGCCCAAATATAGTTAAATTTTATATTGAAATGAATGGAGATGGTTCACATAATTGGCTACTGGAGGTAAGTTGCTGAGAAAAAAGTCTTCATTTTAAGTTATTACAGTTGTACTAAAATTATTGTCTCAACCATATCTTGAATCTCAATGAATATACATTGACATTTTGTAATCCTCTTTTGTGTAAGAGTGACAAAAATAGACAGGTCTGTTCCTATACACTTATACGTGCTTATGCTGCCTGATTTTTCTCATGGAACTTGTGTTCACAGTTCCCTACTAATTGCACTGCTGGACAATATTTTTCTGGACACCAATATCAGCAATGGAAGCCCTGAAACAGTCTTTCACAAAACAGAAAGATTCTGAGGACTTTCCCTTTCCTGTGCCATGACTCATACCAAAGCTTACATAAATCTGATTTACTACAGAAGTCACAAAACTATCAGGTTCAAAGCAAGGAAAGCTGTCTCTCATATTCCTTTGAAAACAGTGCTGTCCTACATATACTAAGAGCTTTTTAATATAGTTCTGAATGTGTGATTTCCACAAGAACAGCATGCATGAAATTAGAATTGTAACTCTTCATTTAATGCTCTTTTCTCTAAAAAATCACCTGAAATTATCCTTCTTTCCCATTATGCAACCTCCATTTTGAGAAAATTAAAAATTCTGCCTTACATTAATGACATAATGACATCACTGTATATTTAATAATTTGTACTGCCTTTACATCTTTTTAGGTACTCGCAGTGTTTTCAGACTTCTCCACACATTTTGGACCTTCTTCTCTGTTGGCTTTGGACTCAAGCAAATTAAATGCAAACCATGATCTCTCTGAATATTTGCATTTTAAAATTTACTCTCCACTCTGGCTGAAAAAATGAAGAAAAAAATACTTAAGTTATTCGAATTTAATGAAGATTGCATCTGTGTTGTCTTGTGCAAAATTTTATACCCCTTGTTTTCCTCCTCATTTGCCCTAAAGTATTATTTTAAGTGTGACTGTTTCCTCTTTGTGTATATGAGAACAAAAAAAATATCAGCATGTGGTTGCACAATGGAGGTACCATAAAATGAAAAAAAAATTCCTTAAATAGTATCATTATAATGAAATAATTATTTAGATATAAGCAAAATAAAAGTATTACATAACTGTGTGCTAATATTGAAATCTTCAAATTATGGGAAATATGGACAACTAGAAATCAAAAATTTGCCTAGATGAGAGCTTGAGATTTAAACCATATATCCACCTACACAAAGCAAGACTAGGAATCACTAGATGATTACCAGGAATTTTTACTTAAGCTTTAACTGAAAATTCTAATTATAAGATTTCAACAACTACTATAGACTATTTAGTTCAGTGCTTAGTAATATTTTCCTAATGTCCAGTCTGAATCTCTTTACAGGAATGGGAAATTATAATTTCATTTTCTTCAAATCTGAATGGAAAAGAAAAAGAGTTTTTTCTTTCTCTTTGAACACTGCTATCACATCTCTTCCCAGTTTTCTAGACTAATATACCTACAGAAAATTACACAGTAATTTTGCACTTATTTCAGCAATAACTTGGGGAATCTGCCTTTTTCAAGCATGTTGCAAAAATCTTATAGAATCTCTGAATTTAAACCCAAGCATAAGCATAAAAGATACACTTTTGGAAATGTCCTGGCATTGTGAAATTAAATTAATGCATAAATGTGTTTATTACCTGAACTGTATGGTGGTAAATATGGGGGAAAAGAGATTAAATAAATAAAAGAAATTTGCTGTTGAAAGTAAATGAGCGGTCAGTGTAAACAGGGTAAAAGGAATTCACCTTTTGCCATCTGCACACTGATGAAGATTACAGTATTTACTTCTTTACTTCTTTACTTCTTTAACACCTCATGCAGTGTCAAACAGCAGTGCAAATGGGGGACAAGAAGACAAGTAGTGCAAGCAGCTATGCAAGAATGGCTGTGAGATTATATCAATAAATATTTTATTTTCTAGAAAATTAAAGTGCTTTGAATCCTCTCAATTCCTCTCTTTTTATAAATTTTAATTTATGCTGTCTTTGGGCTGGTACAGGCTGGTCTTAGAGCAAACAACTCTTATAGACTGTGATTTCTCAGTTCTAGGACTGCAGCACAACTTCCTAACTGCTCTGCATCATATTAAACATATGCATTTACCTCCATTTTAAATAACCACATCTATACCAGTCTTACTGAAAAGCCTCTGAATAATTGTTTGACAGGCTTTCCTTACCATAAGAGCAATGATCTGTGGTCAGCTAGTCGACCACCTTATTCTGCCCTTCTAATATTCAATTATGACATCTTGTAATATTATGAACCAATATTTTTGCAGATATTAAAAAAGAAAAAGGAAGAAATGATTCTGGCACATACTGTGTTGACAAATATTACCTGTCTGAAACTGTGATCATAAATTCACTGACATAATTTTATCTGATGTTCAAAAGACCATACTGAAAGCTGGACTTCATCTCTTTTAAACCTTAAATCCAGGCTTATTAAATGTATATTAAATTAAACACATACTAAACAAAAATTTCTGGTTTAAAGGATACATTAAGTTGCTAGGAGTTAAATGAATTGGAATAACTTGGAGGTAATTTATCTTGCAAGTTGCAAGAGGTACTGAGTCTTTTGACTTTTTTTTAGATTATTGGGGGACATCTGACTACCTCAGAATAATTTGAAAGTCCTCTATGTGACTAGATGCTGTAGAGAATACTCTGCTCTATACTTTCATAAGTCTCATTAAAGGAATTTCACTGAAGTATCCATGTAATGATAAAAACACTTTCTCTTTTCTAGACAATAAATATATATAATTCCTTGTAATATGGAGTTAAATTAAGTGATGAAAATGAAGTTAGAATTTACTATTGTTTTGCATTTTCAACATGATTTCAAGACTGTTGAGAGCATAGGGTGGAGTTATACTGACATGTGACAGATGAGGTGGAAATACAAGTGTGAGAGTCATTGAACACCATGAATTTTTATAATATATCATCATTATGAAAACACCTGTGCTGAAGGACATTGTGCTGATATACAGAAATATCTTTTCTGTGGTTGATAAAATTTTCATTTTTCCCTGCAATAGTTAGAAAGAACAATACTGTCTGCTAGATAGAGTATTTATAGACTACATGAAAAGCATTCTACACTGATAAAACATTGCAGATTTTTCTAGCAGAAATGAGGTTGGACAAAATCTTCCCTGTCTTTCAAGCCATTGAAGTGAAAAAGAGCCACTTCAGCAACTATTTTTGAATGACTCTGCAGTTCTAATCTTCTGCCTGTCTGAGAGATGAAAGGACTAAAGGTATATAAAAAAAATTATTCATGAAGTACACAGGACAAAGTGCATCCCCAGAAAATGTTCAGGCAATACAAAGCTGCTAAGGTTGATACAGCCCATGGTTATGCTGTCCTTTGAAAAGACCTCAGCAGCCTGGAGAGATGGCTACTAGGAACTCCAAAAAGGTTAACAAAGGGAAATTTGAAACCTTGCAGCAGGATCCATTGTCCTGCCTGGGTTCAATAAAGAATTCTGTGGACTTATAGAAACATGGTATGCAATTGGACATTTTGAACCCTATGTGTTGAAAAGAAATCTGTCAAGTTGCCTACTTGCTAGTACCTCTTACATAAAAGGTCACAAACTAAGAAACAGGGAAGAAAACTAGAGATAGCAGTATAAATAAACATCAGTATTTTTCAAAGGTTTTTATACCTGAGTGTTCAAAAATATTCCTTTTTTGGGTACTGTACTGATCAAGAAATTACATATCTTCTTGGATTTTCAAATACTTGTAGCACAGTATCTGCAGAAAGTAATGTAGTGAAGATCATCTATTGTTCCTGCACTGTCATTGCTGGATATGATTATGTGTTAAGTTAAAAATATTTTCCTTTAGACTAAGAAAAATTGTGCTGTTGCTTCATAGATGGCATTTCCTTTATAAGCCATCAGTAAAAATTACATACATCTTACTTCGTACATGGTCAACAAATAATTTTTAAAAATAATTCTTTTATAGGCTATGAAGTTGATAGAGAACACCCTTTCTTAGATATCAGAATTTTACAGACCTGGAGCAAAGTACTCCCAGCTGTAGTACAGAAAAAATGAGCCAATTGCTGCTCTATTTTGTATACCTATTGTATTTAAATATACACATCCTTGGTTTATGGACTGATCAGGAAGACATCAAAGAGTTACAGCTATAAGGACAAAAGAACAAAAATCTGCAAACAATTTTAAATTTCACCACTGATAGTGCTTTGTTATTAAGGATGATTATAAAATATAACTGAGGACAATTAAAAGACTACCTAGCTCAGCTTAACATATATATGTTGAAAGGAAGAGGGTAATTGTGCATAAGCTCAAAATATTATGTCTACTCATCAAAATATTAAAGGGTTATAAAGCTCTGCAGTCTAGAATTCAAATGACAAATATTAACATGGACACAGATGACTGTAAATACCCACAAGAGTCTAGTACTTAATTTGACAGCAAGAGAATTTATACTGTTTCATGCATTGCATAGAGTGACATTAATTTTGTGAAAAGGTATGTCACAACTTTGTTTCTTTTTGTCTGAGATATACCCTACCATAATGACAAGAAATTTAACTTTTTTTTTCATTTTATTTGGTGCAAAAACTGCTTTTCATGGGTTATTTATGACGTTCATTGTCAAAGAATCCAATATTTCTCAAACTTGCCACCAGTTTGTCACTATCTAAAATTATTCCACATTCAAATCAAAGCACAGATTTGAATGGTATTGAGGTGTCTCAAATGGAATCATGGTCTTAATGTGAGACACATAGTTTTTCAAACACCTAGTTCTTCTGCAGTTCATTGTACAGCTTCCATTTTTGCATCATAGGGAAGGGGAAGGGTATGTTTTATGAGTATTTCAGATGTGCTTAGTCTCATAGAAGCACTTTCATCAGAGGCAGCAGTGCATTCCCATCTCCTGCCAGGAATCAATAGGAAAATGAGAAGCTGGCCCTGTTCAGCTTTTTAAAGAGTTTCATAGACCAGAATGCACACTACCCCTGGCAAGTCAGCAAGGTGTGTTTGAGTCGTTTAGAATTGAGCCTAGGCACCAGGTCCTTCCCAGCCTGGTGCTCTAATGGCTGCACACCTGACAAAGGCTAGATCCTGGACTGCAGGAGCCTGTGTCCTGATCAAACAGAGGTGTTACTCTTTGAGTCAAAAGTTTGTGCCTCAGTGTGTGGCAGTAGTCTGGATAGGAGACTGCTGTGGAGTTAGATGAGATTCTGAGAATTCTTCTGATACATAGAGCTCCACTTATTCATTATTAATTATTATTTTGGTGCACTTTCTTCCCAATTTGACTGTTTAGGAAACTAGTTCTCTTTCCTTCCCTAGCAAAAGACATTGTGCCCCATGGCTTGTAAATGCCAGTAAATTCATTCTGTAATTTTGTGTAAGTTCTGAAGTCACCATTCTGCTAAATCAGAATCTATTGCTTTAGACAAACACACAAACAAAAAAATTACACTTCTTAGAATTCTGGTCAGGACTGATTTTCTTTTTAAAAAAGCAAGAATTGTCAAGCTAACTATATTTGGCGTAATCTCTTTTGCCCAAAGCATGCTGATTGATAGTTCCCTGATTGTGGTTTTTACAATTTAAACACCTCATTCACTCAGAATAGGTTTATAGGCATAAGTTAAATTACATTTTTTCCTGTGGCAGAGATCCAGCATATTTTACAACTGATTCACAATAAAAGCTCAGAACACATCTCATCCACATGCCACATTTCACACAGTGTTTACCTCATTAGTGCCAGTGGAGAAAGCCCAAGAGCTGAGGAATTTTCAATATACTATATTTCAATAACTTTACACAAACAGATTTTTTACTAGTATACCATGTAGAATTAATGCATGTTGATGGCCAAAATATATCATGAAAGCTTTCCTAACTGTTTCATCCTTATTATCCTAATGAGCTAACTTCTAGGTTACTGAATTTCCTTGCCATCACACAAGCAACTCTAGCATCACAGATTTATATGGCTCTGTGGCATGACAAGCTGATTCTGCTGATAGGAAGGGGGAGGAAAGATTAATCGTGTACCAAAACTTGTTGACAGAATCATTCCCACTTGGTATGAAGATTATTTGAAAAATAGAAATTGTATATCTTGGATGAGTCAACCCTCTTCTTTTCAGTTTATATTTGTAAAAGTCAAGCCCAGTTCTGCTAAACACATGTTCTGCTTCTACTGACTTCAATGTTCAGCATTTTTCAGGATTAAAAATCAAGGTAGCAGAATTAAGTATTAAATCCACCACAAAGTTTCCTGCTTTGGATTTTCTTTCCATTTTTTTAAAAATCTTTTTTTAGTTTGGGCTTTCAGCAAAGATTAAAATCTTCTTGAATCTATTTTTCATGTCATATCTGTGTGTGTGTATATATTTATATATACAGACTTCCTAAATATGCATAGATAAATCCTTGCTAAATAATGCACTGAAATTGCACTAGCTCAGGAGACCAAGCAAGAATCTAAGCCACTTCTGATTTAGACTTCTGATTTAGGCTGCTTATTTAAACAGACACTAAGGCAAAGTAACAGGACTTTAATGTCTAAAATCTTGTCTACTGTGATATTGTCAAACAAATTTGTCTTTGCAGCTTTTCCAATATTTTCAGCTGACTGAAATAAGCATGTGCCTCCAGCTAATTGACAATAACACCTGTAGACACTGGACAAAATTGTTAAGAACACAAAGAAATATGGAATTTTTTGGACATATTTTATTAGTGTAGATATAGTGAAAATGTGCCTTGTAGGATAATACTTTTAGAATGCTACATTTTACAGATGATCAAGTTTCCTTAGGTCTGTGATCACTTTAGAGACGAATTTGAAAATCGAGAGATTGACCACACCAATGCAAAAAATGTATGATTTCTTTTTCATTTAAGCTGCAAATTATTGCTAACCATATGTCTTTTAATTATTTTTAGACAACTTGCTTTATAATGCATGGAGTCACTTTATGGTACATAATAAAAGCAAGTTTGGGTGGCCTCTGGTTTAGATGTTATGTAGGTAAGAAAAGGAAATGGAGAAAAATATACACTCCTCTCCAGACCATGGATAAATTAAAAAGATTGTAAATTCCTCGGAGAAAAATGAATGAACAGAGCAGAGCATTTAGGACTGTTCTACATGAAATCATACCTAAAGAATCACATCTAGTCAAACAGGTGTGTGGAAACACATCTCAGAAATTATAAACTCATCAGAGAAAAATGCTTCTTTAAGCAGTTTTTATAAATAGAGGTGACTCAGAATTCCTGAGTCTGTTTTAATCCTTTTCACGTCTTGTTTTCTAGTTTAAATATTTTCCAAACACCCTTACTTTCTTCATCCTTCCCATAAGATTTGCAAGGAAATTAGAAACATTTGAATATTACTCCAGTTTGTTAAGCAAGTCTTTGAAATGCCTCTTCAAAGGATAAATTTTCAAATAGGGATGTTGACTACAGAGAATATTTAGTTTCATCAGATCCGTGTTTCATATCAAAATTCAATGACAGAGGGCATAGACAAAAGTTCTCCCATGAGAAAAAGCCAAGGTATTTTCAGAAAAATTTATTCCATCTTCTTTAGAAACACTTATTGTGCCCATCATGAAACTTCACAGGTCGCTGGGTTGAGTCAAGATATAAAGCCCTGAATTATGTTCATATAAAGCATTGTGCAAAAGTAATGCAGAAAGACTTCTGCTAAATACCTGTCTCACTTCAGTATAAAACAGGCATTTAATTTGTAGCTCATGTACTGAGTTTCTAGCAACACTAGAAACTGGTGGTTTTCTCTGAAATGCTCAGTCACCATTTGGCTACAGAATGGTATGATTATTTAAGTAATAGAATAATAAGAAGAAATAAGGATATAAGGAAATCAGTAGCAGCTTATTACATTAGGACCAATTTAAGAACATATATAAGATATCTTTGCTTATAGACTTCTGAAAAGATTTTTTTCAAAGCAGTAATTTCCATATATAAAATATTGAAATAACTATGACTCCTAAGAGAAGTCAGACATCACTTTTATTTCAATTTCATTAAAATTTAGGGAATTAAGTTCTAGTGTCACTTAAATATCAATTACTTTTAAGGACATATAAATAAAGTGTTATCGGTTTTTTTTCAGCGTTTCTCATAAGAAGAGTAGGCAAAGAACAGTCATTCAAAGAATTATAAAAATGAAACTGTTTAGATTTAAAAAAAAACAACTTAAAATTAAACAGATTGTTTGTGTGTGGTGTTCAGGAAAGTGCTAAACTGTATTTTCAAAATACATTCTCTTTGCAAAGCTCTAAAATGAGTACGTCATACGGATCTGAGGACTTCACACAATTAATGGCACAAAACTGAGGAACTTTAAGGGGAGATTTAAAAAATGTAATCAATATTTGTATGAAGTGGTCTTTGTTGTATTATATGTAGCATTTAATTAAATAAAAATGCTGCTAAAAATCTGAATATATATTTTCTAACAAAGGTTGCAACCATTTGGAATAAATCAACCCTGAGCTGCTTTCTTCTTTTCTCTTTCTGCTCACAATTTTCTCTCCTCTAGTTTATATTGCTAATATATTACTCTTTTACTTCAAATATAGGATTCTTCAGCAGTCCTTGAAAATGCAACATGACAAAATAAGTCTTAGAATTGTGCCAATCTCCTATCCCAAGCAGCATATATGTGCAAAGAATCCCAGAAAACTTGATAAAAATAGTTCAGTGGGTTTTATCCTTTTTTTCCTTATGAAATCTTTTCTTCTTTCTAGAAGTAAAAGTTTTGTCAGTGTTTCCCTTTGCAGAATCCATTTTAAACCCATAAATTTGACTTACTGCCTTTCATCTTCCTGGTACATTACTCTGGATACTGAAGCACATTCAAAAGGAAATTATCCTTGTTTCAGAATCTTCATTTTTATTCACACAGATGCTATAAAGGCTAAACAGCAGTAAAAATTAGGAAAACATTTACCATGCCTGTTGCATCCCTAGAGCTTTTTTTTTGACTGCTGGGAGGGGACTTCTGTGGAAGTCCTGCAAGACATTATATTCCAGATTCCTAAAACTCCTACCCAGGTGCAGTCACAGAAATAGCTTCTATTAATGTTGTTCCATTGCATATCTCATATTTGGATTTTTTTTTAACTACCCATCTCTTTAGCATTCCTTGTAGATACTAATTATCAGTCATGAAAAAAGCTGTTGCAAAAATTGACTGTATTTGGACTGAAATATTAGCATGATGTTATCATATATTACATTCTACTTTACATCCCTCAAGTCTATGAGTGTCCACTTTTGGTCCTGGAGATGGGAGGACAAGCTTATCTGGACTGTGAAATTATTGCACTCTTTTAGGAGCAATGCAGCCTGCACATGATGAAATGTTCTGATCTTTGTGACTTTTCCCATTGCAGGAACACTTATGGGTATATAGAGAAAGATTACAGTAAAATAAAAATAAAATTATATTTCAAAACAGTGTTTCTAACCCTGCAATATCTGAAAATCGTGGACATGAAAGAAGTTGACACTGATTGGCACAATAGTAAATAAAATGCTAGTAATTCCACTGAAAGAATAAAACAGCATTAATACCACCATGCCAGGCTTTAAACAATGTCTAGGTTCACACGAGTTACAGTAATTTCGTCTCAGAAATGTCATAAAATGCCTATTAAACATAGAAATAAAAGAAAAAAAAAGGAGCCCTGCAGAAAATAAATGTTTAAAAACACCTATTGGTGATAATGGTCACACAATTCAACTTTGCATATTAAAAGATATGAAAAGTATTCAAGGGAAGGGCAGGGTGAAATAAATCAAAGAAATGTGAATGTAGGTGGTGAAATTTTATGTATAACTTTATGGGAAAATTTGTTTCTTATGTGATTGAAGTTTTACAAAACTAGGAATTAGAGAAGGATTTTTTATAACCAATAAAACTTTAGAAAGCTTTTGTATATCAACATCTTCTTAAAGTCAAGGATCTTCATGTGGGTTTTGTTGATATCATTACTCTTTGGAGAGCTATGAGTTAGGTGACAATACAATCTCACTCTACAAAAGCTCTGCTGCCTTTTCAGTGAGACTGATGAATGAAATATTCATATGCTATAATTGTCTTCTTAGATAAAGTCCAAGAGCATTTCAATAAATCACACAATAAACAAATTGTCATGGAATATTTTCCAGCCTTCCATAGAATAGATGTTTGCACAAGAAGCAGAATAGCAGTAAGTTTCCAGTCTGACAATGGCTCCACATTATTTTTGCTATCTTAATGGTGCAGATTATAGTTAAAACTTAATTCTATGTGAGCATCATTTTAGTATGCAGCATATTACTATTAAAATAAATCCAGTGTTAAAAAATAAAAGAAATTTATAGTTATTAAATAATGAGTTTATAACTGTGCATTAAGCTATATATTAAAACTAAAGTGTATTACTACTTAAAACTTATCACTTTGTATATTGAACAAACTAAAAAATGCCAACAAACATATGAATTATAGAAAGGAGTCGATCATAATTGGCCTGCTTTTTTTTTGAAAGCTGTACAGGCTTGACAGATTTGTTCTCCAGTCCCAATTGCCAACTGTATGGAAAAGTTTTAGCTGTTGGCTTTGCCTCAGGAAAAATAATTTAACAGATAAGTCTGTCTGAAAATTCATACTTTTCCGTTTACTACAGACTATATATTTTCAATGTCATATAGACAAGATCAAAACAAGAAACAGACATTTAATGGTTAAAATTTATTTCTAAAGTTATTTTCAAGCATTAAATGAGAAGGAAGTTCTTAAATTCTTTGCTAGATCTCTTGGAATGATTGCAGTATGATTCTTGTTGAAGAGCTATAAACACTGGAGTCCAGCTACATAGTCCTAGTATGATTCTTAAGTACAAAACTCTGCAGTGAGTGTCTGGGTAGTTCTAATTAATTGTAATGAAACAATAAAATCTGCAATTTCCTTACATTTTGCGTCTCTTTTTAATTTGAAAACAAGGATTATCTTTCCATTGAGGACTATTTTCTTCTTGAAGTAATGTGACTTCACTGGTGTTTGCCCAAATAACATTTTCATATAAGGAAAATATAAATTAGTACAACCACATGGGAAAATATACTTAATAATTTCTTAAAAAGATGTCAGCCTTTTAAAATTTTTTTGCATTTTCCTGAAATATCTGCAACTCTTATTGCCCGATACTGAACTCCAAGTCACATGAGTACGCCTACTAAGTGGCATAAATTTTTTCAGAAAAGGCAATTTTAGATTACAAAATCATTCAAGATTGTTCTTCCTGAAAATAGTTTAAAAAAGGAAAAAATCAAAATTAAGATCTGAGCCATGTATCTATGGTTTCATTTGTTCATAATTGTAGCAGATTTTGTATAAGGCCAGTTTCCTTCACTAAAAGCCTCAAGACCTCAGTGATGTGCATATTGAAAAATTTTTCCATGATACTTATCAACCATTCAGGCTCAGGACGTCTTGTCCCACTGTGTTGTCTCTTTTGGAAACAAAGCTTCACCTCTTGCCTGCTGCATCAATGGCAAAGTAATGATAGAATCTTAGGAAAGATGGTATCCATGTCACCAACACAACAAACTATTTCAAAACAACTCTCTCGCAACTCACACTCAGAGATCTCTTCTAGGCCTTCCAACAAACTTAAAGCTCAAATTAGGAAACTCACCTGACCAAAACTGGTGATGAACAGTGCCAGTGGTGGTCCCCTGAGCATAGGTGCTCAGTCAGCACCAAATGAATTATAAACATGTGCCTTGGAAAGGCACCCAAGTGCACATACTGCAGAGGGAGCCTGTGTCAGACAAAATTTTAAAATAATCTTAAATGTTTTTAAGTCTTACTGCAGTTTCAGAGCACACTGAATTGTATTCACAAAAAATTTACTTATCTTGAAATTTGTTTATCTCTAGGTATCTAAACTTTTGCTGCTAGAGAAGCACTTTGGGGTCATTGTCAGGGTCTGCTAAATCAGTAATACAAACTTTTTATTTTCTCTCCATTATTGAAAGGAATGTGGAGGATTTGTCCTCCACCTCCTTCATATTCTTTCTGTTCAGCTCTTCAAATAGTTCTTACAATAATATTTATTCCTTTATTCTGAGTCATGGCTAGTTTCCTCAATTTTGCTGCTCCATAGAACATATGGAGGGATGGGATTAGCTATCAACAGATACTGTTAGGCTCCCCTGTATAGGTGACATTTACCTTTTCTTCAGAGTATGAATAGAAAGCCTGAGTTCAGAAGGATGTGAATCTCTAAGCAGAGCTGCACTTTCTCTGCAAGCATGATCCACAGTAACAGTTTTGGTCAACTCTCATTTGAAACAGTGCCTTTTATTTCTTTTTTTTTTTTTTTTTTCTTTTTCCCTCTCTCATACCTTCTCACAAACCAACAACCTCTTGAAGAAAATGCAAAACTGAATACCCATTGAGCTATGACAATTGTGTAAATAAACCAGGAATAACATCTTGACAAATGTTTACATCCACTGTATATTGTCAGAATATGAAACAACACAGAAAGGAAAAGGTCTTATAAATGAATTTTTGAATAATAAAGTCCAATTAAAACTTAAACTTAGAGATGTATTTAAACCATAATATTTAAATATTAGAAACAAGAATCTTGTACTAGATCCTCAGGAACTTTAATCCAGTGCAATTTCAGTACATTTCAAGAGGACTGGACTTATATACATTAAAAATAATTTTTTTGTTTCTTTAGCTGTGCACTTTGCATAATAAATGTAGTAATTTTTTTGGTACATACTCTCTTAAGACGTGAGTATTTGTAATTAAAATCCTATGTAAGATGAAGAGATCCTTCTCAAAGTAAGCACAAATTTTAGATGTCCTTGCTATTTCATAAGAATGTGATGATCCAAGTGCCAGGTCATGGAGGCCTTCTGGCTGTAGTAACACACTTTCTTTATTCAGAAGTAGTACCAAAGACTCACTTTTCCACGGGTGTGCATGTTCTAGGCTAATAGGGTTTACAGTTTGAATTTTCCTCTGCTCAGTGTACTTTCTTTAGAGAGAACATAACTTTGGTTTCAAGCAAATCCTCTACTTTTAACTGAACAAGAATCAATGATGCATGCAAAACTTTCTCTTCTTTACTTGGCACTAGTCCAAATGTTCTAAATCTATGGCCAGAGGGTACAGCTGGCATTTGTACAATAGGGTAAAGAGCAATAATAGTTTATTTAGCTTTCTGATACTTAGCTTTCTGAAAACACCTCCAAATATAGTATACTGATAAAAATTATTATATAATCATAGAAGTATTTGAGTTGGAAGGGACCATTAAAATCGTATAGTCCAAATCTCAATTTTCTAGTTTTATCTTTGTCAACAAGAGTAACATCTTGATTCATGTTACAGTAACATATACTAATACCAGAACTACATTCATGCAATTTCACCTAAATAAAATGTAGAGAAATTACTTTAGTGCATTTCTAGAAGATATTTCATGGCAGGTTTTGAAAAATCTGAACAAGAAAGTTATTTAGGATTATGTTTTCTTTTTAAACTTCATTAAATAGTCCTTGACAGAGATAAAATTCTGTTTGTTTCACTATGAGCCAGCACTTGCTTTTTGCAACACACAGGCCAGAACAGAGAGATGCTTTCTATTTATCTAAACCTTTAGTTTTTTATTCATATATAAGATGAGGAATAAATTGTGAAAAAAGAATTATGCATACGGGGTTTTTTTTGTATCATTCATTATTCTAAGGGGATTAAGAAATGTAAGAAGATGCAAACCCTACCTCACTTCATTGCATGTTGCTGCACAATTGCATATTGCATTCCATAATGACAGGAAACAATTAACTATTGTTGTACATACATTTGGTATGTTTTCTTCAGAACACCCATTCCATGCTACAGAATAGTGCAGAAATTAGATCTTTAGAAACAAAATAAAAGACAGCAACTATAAAAGAATAGTCTTCACACATAACTATCTACTTTCCAATTGTAGGTAATACAGTATGACAAGCAACACACAGTTCTGCTTCAAGAGACAACCCTCTCCCTAGTAGCCCAAGGAATGAACTTTGAAGTACTAATAAGCTTAGTGAAGTTAAGAAATCTGGAAGATGACAGACTAAAAGGGGTCACAATGAAGACCCCTCCTGAGAACACACTGCTAAAATTAATTTCTCATTTAGGATTAAGTAAATAGCTTGATGTGGTTCTGTGAAATTCAGAAAAATCTAGTTATTTTCTCATACTTACTTTAAATAATAATAATTTATTTTTTTTTAAATCCATAACCCAGTCTCTTTTTCAATTGAGGTCTCCAGTATGGAGGAAAAAAAGAGAAAATAATCTATGCTTCCTGAGCACTCAGCACTCATTTGACACAGTGAGGAACAGAAGAAAACAACGAACAATACATAAAATTGAAGCTTTCTAGAACACACTGTGATAGTGATTTCTGACTCCCTGTTCTGCCTCTGTTATAGAGCCTCACCTGTCACAGACCATCATGGAGCTCCCAAAGATTATGATGATGGTAGGGACCTCAGGGTATCTAAGCTGTTCCCTCTCCTTGGCTAAATCATACTCACAGGCTGTCAGAGTTGCAAGAATTTTGAAAGTTTTCTAATTGTATTGCTCCATACTGGTGAATCTCACCTAAATTTTGTTACAATCTCCTTAAAAACCAATGAATGTCTACTTGGGATCTTTTCAACATGCTTGACACGGGGATGAAAACAATTAACAACACGATTTTGAAGATGGCAATGGACTTGAGCTTGAATGTCTTCAGTCCAGACATTCCTTCCTGGCTATTGGGGATCCCAGCCTTGTGGTAGTGGGCATGCTAGAGACGTGTAATGGGAATCATACTGGTCTGATGAGTGAATCGTGTCTTGAAGTGTAACTAATACATATATTTGTATTGTATTGCATTTGCAATGTATTTTGCTAAATTAGAAATCTCTTGTAAAATCATTTGTCTTGTAAATATGATATGAAATATTGCGACTTTCACACACAAAATAGCTAAAATGAGGTCACCAGAGAGTATTGGACTCTGACAGTGGCATATATCTACAGGTTCCTTCTGCAGAAAATGCACCCACTGGCTGCATCCAATCATTTGAAAACCATTGGGATATTCCAGCATGGATATGTCATTCCTTGATCTGCTGTATTAATCAGATGCCTACAGTTTATCACATTGTACTACAATCGTGTTATAAGTCACACCACTTGATTTTCCTTCCACAAAAAGTGGTTAGACTAGCATGTGTGTTTAGAGCCTTTATGGAGCTTGTTCCCATTAAATGTTTTTGGTTTTTTTTTTTTTTTTCTAGGAGTATACTAGGAAGGTATGTAATACTCTGCACATCCTCTTACTTTTGCATTTTGAAACTAAGGGAGCAAATTGAGAGGTACACCATAGATGTACAAAAAAAGCATCAGAATGATAAATTATTCAAATTGGGTAGTACAATACTATTCTTTATTGGAAAGGAATATAAAAAATCACTCTAAGTGAAAGAGGGCCCTGATATTAAGGAATGCTTACCAGACACACGTGGACAACTGTCAAACAAAGATCACTTTGCTAATTTACCTAGTAATATAGTACTTCATTTTCATATTTTCCCCTCTTTTTAGTTTAATTATATCAGAGCAGTAATCATCATTGCATAAGAAATAATATAATATTTATGCTTGGAATATTTATGTACAGCAGAGGGTGCCAGACAGTATGCAACAACATTTCTTCTGCTAATAATTTCTACAAGTAATGATTTAAAGAATGGAGGTCAATATAAAACTATTTCTAGGTTGCAGCTAGGTTTCCTAAGGAAAACAAACAGAAAATCAAGTCCCCTTTTATGGGTTTTAAATTGCTACATTCAACATCAGAGCACTGTGCTAATAATACCAAGGTTGATCCCCTCAATGATTTTTGTCAGTCTCTTCCAACTCAGAATATTCTGCGATTCTGTGATTTATTTTTCTGGATGTGTTAAATAGTCTTTCTCCATTCTATGCTGTACACTAAATGCAGGTATTAGGAGGAGTGCTTAACAATCTCACTTTTTTTTTTTTTCTGTGGAGAAAATAGTGGATTCAAGATGTGTACTGAGGTCCCAACTGAGTCCCTGATTATCTTGTCATTCTTCCTGAGGATTTTAGCTCACTGTGAGGTCACCAGACTTTTTCAATAAATTTTCTTGGAGATAATGGTATGTTGAATGCTTGAAAAATTTCAGTGAGACCTGCTATATGCGAGTTAAATATTATTGCTACCTTTGTATCTTTACTGTTAGTATAATACCTATATGACTGTGAATTTCTCCATTAAAAGCAAGACTAATCCACGAATAGAAGATAGCTTTAATACAGAGTTCAAATTGTGCATAATGAAAAAAATATTTTTAGTTAATGTTTGTCAGACTGGATTGATAAATCAGCTAGATTTCCACAAACTTAACCTTGGTTTTGTAGTATTCAGTGTGCATTTAATACATTGGATAACAGCAAAGTTAAGGCCTGCACTTAAATCACATATGATGCTAAGCAGATTGGAGAGCAATGTTCCATTCGAAAGTTTCTTAATAAGTTTATGAAATTGCCATCAAGAAGAAAATTGTACTCAACAAAAAATGCATACTAATTGAATCCTTCAATCAAAGGAAAAAGAAAAAAAGTCATGGGTTCTAAATCTTTATATGCATGAAGATTAATATATGAGTTTATTTTCCACATGAGGCTTTGGCAAAAGTGCAGTGCAAACCTTCAGCCATAACAAATAAGTGATGTAAGAAAAATAGAGAAAAAGAAAAAAATTAAAAACAAACCAGAACATCTTATCAGAGTGATGCATCACAAAATACATTCTTAAAAACAATTACTCTCTTTGAAGCACTGTAAACAAATATCGATCTCTGAAACCACAAATGTATTATAACATATCTTAATTCAGAATTTTCCATAAGAAAATTTTTAGATTATACTTTAAAGAATTGGTTCCTGAACCCCAAAGAATTTTCATAATGGATAAAAGAAATTATCTCCCTATTCCAATATCCATTCTTCGTCAATCATGGAGCTGACGGAACGTCTGAAATGCAAATCAAGCTTTCTGTTTCCATACATGTAAAAAAATGAAAAAAATGCTGGACTTATTTAACTCTGCTCAATATTTACCATTATTGACTAATATTTTATTGAGAAAAATGTCAGTCTAAAACTGGCACATCTCTGGAGTCACCTCAGGAACTATTCACTGTAAAGTTTAATTGAGCATTATGTAATATAACAAACAGTCTCCCAGACTCACAGGTTCAAAAAGCTTATTCTTCTGATGACTAGTTTTAACTCAAACAACACTCTTTTCATTGCATATTTACTCATTGTGTATCCTTGCACATAACTGAATACATTCTTTCATGTGTGAGTGACCTTCAAATATCATATAAATTAAGCCAAATATAATTCAAATATTTGTAATTTGAATTCATTTTGAACTGGCAATTTTTTTTCCTATTGCCTCAAAAGTTTATGGCTATGTATTACTCAGATTGCTAATGCAAATTAATAAGAGTTCCCTGCTACTCCACAAATTGTCATAGGTAAGTGTCTGTGCACATAAATGTACATTAAATGGTTAATATCATTATAAACAAGGCCAGTTCTGAGTTATTTGTTATATAGAAAATAGTGATATTCCAATAGTGAATTGGAAATTGGTCAAAATTAACATTTTCGCTTTGACTTTTTGAATTTCCATATGTGTGTTATGGTGGAAAAAGTATTTGTAAAAACCTGGAGGTATACTGAAAGTATGCACATTTTGCTGCATAATGGTCACACACATTATCACATTAACTTGTACCACATGAATTTTGCACTTCTGAATTAACTAGATGCTGTTTGTCACTGCAGATATTGCTGTGCTACAAGTTACCAAAAGATCAGAGCAAAAAGCAGGGCAAAACCACACTGCCTCTAACATGTTCTTTTGATTGCCATGCAATCAAGAAGTCATTACTTGCCTGAAACCTGTTATCCAAAGTTCATTCACACACGTACTGCCATTCTCCCAAATATTAGGAAAACGTGCTGTCACAACCAGCTCTAGCTCTTCTATTGATTCACATTCTTTCTCTAAGCATTCATCTTTGTGATATTTTTTTTCCAAGTAACAGGATTAAATGTAGAGAGGTAGTTCTCACAGCACATAGTGAAGCGTGTACATGCTTGTAGCAAAGTGCAAGATGTAAGGATTTTCAAGACAGTGTTCCACAGAAAATTACTTCTTCTTTAGGTGATGAACACTCCTGGCCACCATTGTAATAGTAATACGAACTGCATATATGCACCAGGGAGTCTCAAATGAACTGAATGAGCAAGGAAATAAAACCAAAAAAAATCTATACTGCTTTTTGTTTCTCACGATATTAAAAATAATTGGTAAGCATTACAGTTAGAATTTTAGATTTGCCAGGTTTACTAGAGATATCCGAGACCTTAAAGACAGCTTTAGAAACAGGTCTGTTCCTTCCCTGAAAACTTCAAGAAAAGCAAATGACAAGGAACTCAAAGTTTTATCCAAAAAAGTCTAGGGAGTTAAGTTTCAAAATGTTAGCATGTTGACTATGGCAGCTGCAAACCAGTGCAAGAGAAGCTTGAAAACAGAAGTGAGCATTCAAGGAGATAAGCACAGCATCCTGGCTCCCCGCAAGCACACAAAGACGAGTGCCTATGTATGAGAGTGGTATTTTAACTCTTAAACACAATTCCTTTCTAACATGTAAGGATACACTAAGACTCTTGATAAATCCTTTTGGAGACGATTCAAGGAAGGCTTTTGTCTCTGAATGGAGAGAAATACATTAAATTATACAAATGTATTTGAAGTTTATGTGATGAAATAGCACAAAAAACCCGGAGTGTGAAGTTACATAGTCCGTTCTTATTTGTTAGACTGAAGCTGACACAGGTTTTTGCAATGCTTTTGATAAATTCATATTCTTCATTCTTTGCTAAGTTCTACAAATAGAAAGACCTGAAAAATTATGAAGACACTTGTTGAAATGATGAGAGCTGCAGTGTGAAAATAATTTCCTACAGTGAAAGAACTAGTACCAACTAAACTCATAATTACCCTTCCAGCAGTAGTGTGAATTGAATACTGCGTTCCAGCAGTAATGATAGATTCGTTCCTACTTTAGTGAGCATTTTGTCTGAGAGAATTGCCTTCTTAAGTCAACAAGCAAAAGTGCTGTTGAGCCTTTCAGTTCCTTCCAGACAGATATTATTTCCCAAAAAACTGGACTCAAATGCATGTCCGGGCATAACAACTGAAGCAATTTTGAAAATCAACAAGCTGAAGAGAGGAAAAAAAATTACTTGTTATTATTCTTATGTAGGTAGGCACTGCAGAAGAGGTGAGTTCAAACTAAAACTTTAGACACAATATCAGATGAATACCAGAATTTCTTCCAGTTACCGTAGGAGCTGAACCAAAGATTTTGGGTTTGAACCATCTTTATACAAAGAAAAAGGATTAACAATAATCTTTGGACTTGAACTTTATTGCCAAATTTTATTCCTCCATCTTGTACAGCCCCCTTACAACTCTAAGTTGTGAACGAGCTGGTTTAAAGTAACAGAAATACCTGTCTACTGATGCACTGGACTGAGAAGAGCAGTTTCTGTTTCTGGAGGGATATTTGGCACTTATGGAAGCTTAGGCTTTGAAAGGTCCTGTTTAAAAATTATGTCTGGAGACTTGAGGATTACACATCAAAAAAGAGCACATTTAAAGGTAATTCTCCTGGCATTAGAAAAATTTTATCAAGAAACTATTATAAAGCTTTTCTGAACATTATCAGAAATCTATAATCTCATCTATAGATTCAGGAGAAAAAACATTCCTTTTCTACAAAGTTTTACCACTTTCAAGTCTTAAACTGGATAGTCTCAATATCTTTTCTGTCCTTTGCTGAATCTGTGAAAGAGGTAAAGATAATTATTTAAAATATAAGTTAACATTACTCCTAAGGTTTTGTAAGGATTTCTTACATTTTGAATACAAATTAGGTAAAAATTGCCTCCCTCCACCTAACCACTTCGAGCAGCATAAATAATAATTACATTCTGTGAAAAATATCTCTGATAATTCATTTTTTCATTTGATTTCATTTCAGTTCAGGACATCATGATTTCTGTACTCAGATCAACACAGGATGTTTTAATTCAGATAACAGAAATAAAGGAAGTGTTAATGGATTTTGTTTTAAACCAAGTGAGGTGCTATATGGTACTAGATTTGGTCTGTGTCTCTGTACCCACGTAGTCCAGAAAAATTATTTAATATGACAGCTAAAGAAAGCTACTTAATTAATTCTAAATCTGCAATTAAAATATGAACAATTACAGACAGTCAGTTGCAACTTGCATTGAACAATTTTCACCAGGTAGAATAATAACTTGTATTTCTAAACTCAGGTATGCCAGCAAGATTTTCTTATTTTTGAGATATAAAGATATGTTTGACTGCATTTGTGAGCACATAAAAAGTTTTCATGATGAAATAGTAACCATAGTAGACAGCAGTAAATGACACAAGTACCAGGTTTCCTTCTACAGCAGCAAAAAGTCAGAGTAATTAAATTATTATACTAGTAATTAATTATTTAGAAATGTCTGAAAGAAAACAAAAATCTTTTGTTTTTTAGAGTACACATTAGAATATGGCATTGAAATACTCCAATCTCTTGTGGAGTCAAAAGTGAAGGCACCTTCAATAGCAAGAATCACAAGAAGATATTTTGTCTAATAAATACCACTATGCATTTAGAGCAAAGATGCAAACTTTTTTCCAAATACTTTATGGAATTTATATTTTTTCCTATTTTAAATAACATTGAATGATATATTTCCTACCTACATCATAAATATTACTTTTTGTTTATAAAGAAGAAGTAATAATGTGTGAATGAGAAAATAGTAGTGACTGCTGTGTTTTTTTTATTCCTTAGACAATAACAGGACATCAACTAAGGCATCCTTAATAGATTTAGAACTTCCAAACAATGCTGAAAATTAAATTAGTTATCACTGACTACACACAACACATTGGTTTTATCTAGTTTTAATGAATGATTAAGCTATTTAGCGTAATCACATGGCTCATTTAAATTATGCAACTATATATATTCTAGAAAGTAGCTGGAAAATGTTTCTTCAGATTAAATAGTCACATTAGATAAATACATATATCAGATACAGTAATCAGCCTCCAAAATATGAGTGTATAAGTGTTGAGCAGCAATGTACCAATCTTTGGTATGAGATCTGAATTTAGTCTCCAGATAACGATAGAAAATCTATTGGACTGCAGTGATTGTCAAGAAATTCACATTGTTCAAACTCTGAGAAACATGAAACTCAAAAATCTTTAACTTAAATTTTAGAATTCTTTTTATAATAGCTATAATATTTATAATAAAATATATATAATATGCATTGTATTGTATTATAATTTTATATATATATCATTTTATAATATAATTATTTTATAATATTATTTACAATTGGGAAAAAACATGTTGCTAATGTTTTCCTTTTAAGAGTGCTCAGTTGTCAAATTGTCACTATCCCTTGCAGCGAGATAATTGTGAGAAGAGAAAATCCAGCTGATTTATACTAAACTGTCCTGTGTTCTATGTTAACAAATACTGAATTGTACTGCATCTCCTGGGTGGAAGATCATTACATTTCAGTATTATCTTCCATTTTTCAATCTCCTTTACTCAGGAATATGTGATTAATCAGCTACTCAGATTTAGGCTCTGGTATTCAAATATAACCAGATGTGACGACCCTGATGTGTTTGCCATTTGTTCATTCATATTTGTTGCCTAAGCCAGTGGCAGACCTGTCTTCTGTTTGGGT
The DNA here is from genome assembly GCA_034336665.1 of Luscinia megarhynchos. NCBI lineage: Eukaryota > Metazoa > Chordata > Aves > Passeriformes > Muscicapidae > Luscinia > Luscinia megarhynchos. The sequence goes on along the minus strand of CM067566.1, from coordinate 33,621,312 downwards.
CTATTTTTACACAATTGCTTTTATCAATTTCACAGCTGGTCTGGCTAGGGAAGCAGGAGGTCAAACATCTTGTCAAAGCTTTGCATCATCTATGGCTCAGTTAGAACTATAATTTGCACTGGGTTACTTGTTCCTCTGTGTTTTGCACTAAATGTTAGATAATGGACATACAGACATTTTCAGATCTCTGAATATACTTATAGATAACAGCAGGGTTTGGTGCTAATTACTTTGCAACTATTTTACTTTGCATTACTTTGTGTCTTGTATAACTCCATTTCTACCGAGCTGTAATTTGTGTGTACATGTATTGTTCACACAATGTAGTCACATTAAAAATGTGGCTCTAAATACAGAGATTGTACAAGTCGTCTCCCTTCATCCTTTTCATAATTTGAGGTTTGAAATGATAAAAATTGGATATTTGCATTGTCTCCCTACTCATCCCAGGAACAGCAATATCCTTACTAAGGTTCAGTTATCTCTGTCCCTTATTTCTGATGCTTCAATAAATTCCTTCTATTGTAAGAAAAAAAACAAAGGCAGTTAGCAACTTAAGCCTCAAAATACTTGAAGGAGGTGTCCTTGACTTCTTGTTTTCACATTCAGTTATCTTTTCATGATCACTTTCTGAAAGCATTCAGTTGTCCAGAGTTCACTGAGGTTTAGGTTGATTGCTTGAGTATTTGCAGAAAGTAAATTTTAAACTGAACATCTGATTATCAAATTTTTGGTTTGCCTTCATGCTGGGTTAGTTAGATACCATGAATCATATTATATCTGGATTTTGATTGCCTGGCATACATTGTTAGCACCTATTATAATCAAACACAGTTGGAAATTCAAAGTGCGATGCTTAAGTTAGTCAAATACATGTGCTACTGCACCAAAGTTAGAGCACAAACTGATTGTAATATTCATAATTCACAATTAAAGCGACTCACTAAGAATTATTTGCTAAAGGAATTACTGAATCACTCTGAATAATGAATAAATTTGAGAAATTAATCACTTCAAAGAGAGAACGGCAAAATTCATCAAATTATTTGTTCTGAATTACTTTTGATTTCCAATATTAAAACATGGTGATGATGGTACAGTTAAATCAAATAAAAGGTAGAGAGTTGGCTATATGCTATGAAGATAATAGTTGGAATATTCTAAATGACAAGAGCAGAAGGCAGAGACTGACAGCAGAGCTACAGAAAATCATAAATATTTCTTTCTCTGAGCTACAATTTAGAAGTTTTAGTAATTATCCCCTGTACTTACTTTTTAGTGGGCAATAGACAACATTTTCTAGTCTTGCATAGTCTTGTATAATTTCTAAAATTTTGTATAATTTCTAATTGGTTAGAAATACACACAATATACACTTGTGTTTGAGACCCTATAATGAGCAGGAAAGGATTCTATTCCCAGAATTGTCTCTCACAGAATACAGACTAAAAGCATGATAGTACTGTTATTAGTTACTTGTTATTTCTTGTAGTACACTACACAGCAAACCTCCAGTACCTAAAGAGAGACTGCAAGAGAGCTGGCGAGGGATTGTTCACAAGGACATGTGGGAATGGCAAGAACAAGAGGGAATGGCTTTGAGTTGAAAGATAGTACATTTAGATTAGATACTAGGAAGAAATTTTTTACTGTGCAGGTAGTGGGACAGGGAAGTTGTGGATGTCCCAACCCTGGAAGTGTTCAGAACCAGATTGGATGGGGCTTTGAGCAATTTGGACTAGGGGTAAGTGTCCCTGTCCCTGGCAGGGGGTTTGTAACATCATGATTCTCGCTGTTCCTTACAACCATTCAAATATGTTTGAAAAGTACCTAGTGGAAGAAAAGAGAATTATGCATTGTGTCATCCTCAATAAACTTTACTCTCCAACAGGTCTTAAATTAGACTCATTCACTCCACTGCCTAATACTTGTCCACAAATCACTACCGAACTAAAAACTTTACCTTTGCCATTGCTACCTTCAACAGAGCTAGCTAAACTTTTATGATGGAACATCTGAACAATTGGCAACTTGGCCAGAATCCGTAGAGACCTGTGGCTCTGTAAAGTTTATGGATAGAGCCAGAAGGGGGAAAAAACATCCAAAAATGAATCAACTAATTTTTAGGTGACAATGTGGTGATTAACCAAAAATATAATGCTTTAAACCCATGGCCATTCAACCGAACCTACACAAATTATAACTTCATCATCAATAAAAATTATGTCCAGCATCCTGCATTTATTCAGTCAACAGTTTCAGGAGGTCATCTTTGCTATAGAGTATGAATGAGATGGGAATTCTTTCCTAGGATTAGGTGTTTTATGGAGCTGCACTAGCACATTGCAAGTATTTGGTATGAAAATGGCATTCCTTCAAACACGCCAGGGAGCACATTCAGCACAACACACAGATTTACTGTCTGATTCTCATTAATGTTAATAGGAGTTGTGTGGCTGTATCCCAGCAGACTTAGTTGAATTTTTGCCCCTTCCAGTTCACATCCACACATCACATTCTGACTACTGGACTAGTTTGTCACAGATGATACAATATCAGATGCTTGAACAGCACTAAATGTCTGAATAGTGGTAGAGATCTCATGGAATTAAACTTTTAAAGAGTCGTTAAGAAACATAAACCAAGAATAATGCAATGTAAGAGACTCATCCCCAATAAATGTGGAGTGCTGTACTTTCAAGAAAAGTCATCATTTGAGGCAGTGATTATAAATGGTACCTTGGCCATTGTCTAGAGAAGTAGACTTGGGCTAGGATGATCTGCCCTAATGCAGTGCCACGCCAGATACATCATATCACTTTCTCTGTTCTGGTTTTGGTAGTAGTGAAACAGAAATAGTTGAGCTCACCTCTTCACCATATTGCTCATTAGAAAACAGTATAAAATAAGTATTATTTATCTCTAGCTCAACTGAATGTTTTTTTGTTCACCATGTTGTGATAGCCTAAGATTAAAAAATCAGATATATTTAATGTCAAATATACAGAATCATTGCTCAGCTATATTCAGAAGTCAAACTTAAATAAGTATACAGTGGACACAGAGTAAAATTTTAAAAGATAGTCCAAATAAACAGTACAAGCCAGATATATTTCTGAATAGTGAAGTGAACAGAACCTTGCCCTGGAGCTTTTTGTGATGTTATAAATCTGCTACAGAAAAACTTCACCGATATAATGGCACTTTGACCTATCAGATTTCATTATTCCTCTGTTAAACTACTTCAACTTCTAACCTAATGTGCACAGATTTTTAACTGCTTCTGAACCTGCATGGATAGCCACAGCTATTGTTTACATGGAAAATTTACAATGATGAGGCAACTATACCCAAATTATTCCTAGCAAGTCATATGATTGCCAAAGGCTTTATTTTATTTTCTTTTTATTTTTTCTCAAAAACTAGATAGATTCAGAAATGCAGTATTGCATCTGATGTGGTGGTACTGATTCTAAGATAGGCAGATTTGTGTGATTTAGGACATAAAAGTTCATCAAAGTATACAGCAACACAAAACGAGCTTGAAAAAAATGTAAGCTTTGAACATTGGATACTCTTGCAAAATCTATGACCCTAAATTTCGTTCTTAGGGTATAGATGCAACTTATGAGTCAAGTTATGTGGTCAGACAGGACTTGCCAACATCTTTGTTATGAGTATGGAATTGTCTAGCTGCTGCTAATGATACACTTGAAAGAGATATGTTGGCTTCATGTACATAACATGCAACGAATGATACTTTTCCCTCTACCAACTTGATGTCCAGAATTGACTAATAAACCTAAGCAGCTATGATTTTTTTTTTTTTTTAGGAACAGAATTTATTCCTACTCAAGTGTAGAGAAAGCTTCTCTTTCTCATATAACCCTGATTTCCCCACACATGCACACATTGAACTTAGGCATAATTTGAACTAAAGCTACTCAGCTCAGCAATGCCATTTCAGAACTGAATTACTCTTGCTTCTTGTGAAAAGAGAACTTTAGACTCCTAGAAAATCATAAATTTTGAAAAGTAGCACTGAATTACACCTTATATTCAATTGCCTAAATTCCACTTTCTATTTTTATTTTATTTTTATCTGGTAATAGTTATCAGAGTAAGGTCTCATTAGGATACTTAGGATATGCTCACCCTTCCCGCTTTCTACTTGAAAACTCATTGCAAGGAAAAGCAATTTATGGCAATATACTTGATATTTAATATCAAGTTTGGTGCATCATGTCTACACTTTAATTGCATGTGGAATATGTTTTAAGAAGCAAATGAAACACCTCAAAAAGGTGCTATCTTTACAGTAATCTACCCATCACAACCATCTTTAATACAATAAAATGTGCTAAAATGAATTTTACAAATCTTTAAATATATATGCAGACCTCCTACTGTCCCACTAACCCAAAAAGTCAATGAAGATAATTTGAACTAAAAACCTCAGGTACTAAATCGTGTGCCAATGAAACATGTACTCACATCATTAGACCCGAACTGTGAGTTCTCAAAAGGATAGATAAAAGTGCATCCAAAAATCGCTTCGGTTGAATTTGAATGAAAACTCTGAATCCCAGTTCTATAAGAGAGTATGTTGAAAAATAAAGTGTTTTGGTACTGAGCCTGTATACATGGTACTCTGATGTCTGTATAGCATTTTTCCACCTCGATCTCCACCCATTTTAAAGATCTGATTGCATTTTCAAGCAGCAGCTTAATTTAAGGTCAAGAAAAAATCTCTAACATGTTAATCAAAGTGAATACTTATGGTCATATCTCATTGCTGACATTTAAAAGAAACTTCATGTAAATGAGATATGTGACTGTGTTACTAGAGAAGGCTATCAAATGCTGAATACAGAAACAGAATGAAACTCATTATATTGACTGAAGACCTTCATGTGCATCCTCTAAAGTGAAAATTAGACTTAGATTTGTAAACTTTGAAGACTAGAAACCCTTGGGTATATGCTCCTTAGTGCATCCTGATGTCTCTACTACATGAAAATTAAAAGTGTAACATTAAATGAAATTTCATGCTGTTGCATTTTCTGTTCTTGTAGACTCAGAAGTGAAGGGCTGATAAATTGAACAAATTTCTCTGATAAACCTGAAGATTGCCTTTTAAAATAAAAGAAAAAGCTACATTATTTTATGATGGCTTCCTTTATAATATTTGGCTTTACTACCTTCCTCTAATCTGATTTTATTAAAAAGTAATATATTCTTTAATTCACAGGCCACCTCTTTCAATAAATACTTAATCAAATATGAAAGCTAACTTTCTCATTCCAGAAATGAATATGTACTGAAAATGAAAAGTTATTTGTAGTAGTCAAAAAAGGGCAACATTAGTGAAGAGGTGTAATGCTATACATGGATTAAATAACTTTACATTGTCGGGGAATGCACACGGCGCCAGTAGGTCAGTGCTCAGCTGCAGCCAGGAATGGAGATGGAGATGTGGGGGATGGAGCTGGAGGCAAAAGGCAAAAGAAATGGTACCAGCTCTGTGTATAGCCAAGGACCTGGGGACCTAGCCAGGTGGTCGAGACACAGCAGGAGCCTCTCCAACTTGCACCACCTTAGACTGCAAGGGTATAAAACTCAGGTTTTCACCCCCTCAGACTGTAAAGAGAAAAGATCATGTTTCACTTTGCTTGTGGTCTGTTCTCAGAGGCACCCAGATCAAGTTGTTGGTTTTTCTTGAACTATAATTAATTTAAAATAATCAAATATTTGAGACTGCTCTGGGAAACCTGAGGTTGAAGCCATAAGGAAACCTGGTCTGACAGAGAGTGTGGGGTATGTGGGGAGTTGTAAGACTCCAAAACTTGCTCTACAAGGCCCTTACAAAAGGATTGCTGTTTGTTATGTACTCTGAGTTAGACACACAGGAAAAACATTGACAAGATATTCTCAAGTGGTCAAAACAACAAAACCTTTATTGACAATTTCAGAAAATCAGAGAGCTTTGGCAAAAGTTTAGATCAGCATTCAGCCAACATAAAACATTTAACAAAGTATTAACTTAGCCCATGCAGCTTAGCAAACCCAAAGCCCATCCAATTTGAAATTACTCAAAACTCTGAGAAGAGGGAACTGGAAAAAGAGGAAAGAGTGAAAAGATACAGATAGGAACAAATTTGGATTTAGGGCCAAAAAGAAGCAATGACACTGCATTTGCTCTGATAAGACTGATCAAATTTCTCCTGTTATAAGTTTGCAAAGTCTTGTATCTTCAGCAAGATGATTCCTGATAATATTCCTGTATCCTTTTTCTGTTGTCTAATCTTGCAGAAGACTTGATGAATTCTTGTCCCTCACAGGTGTCAGTGGTGATGAACAGCGTGCAACAGCTCCATAGATCTACTCAGCAGCAGAAACATTTCCCATGTCTGGAATCCAAGCCAATTTCAGATAGAAGAGAAAATAATATAAACCAAATAGATACATGTTCTTATTCAGGCATCCAATGGAAGGCTTTAATAAATTAAAATCCTCAATAATTCTCATTTCTCAGGCCAATATAATCAAGCATCTACTTTTCCTTTGAGCACACAGCCTTCTCTTTGGTGTTGTATATGGGCCAAAGAACGACACTGAAGCCTCCTACATAAAACAGTTAATTCAACTAAGACCTAAGTTCTAATCTTTTTCAGTTATTACCTCTAATTATTTAATTTTTATATGTTCTGATGGTTCTATCAACAGGCAATTACAAAGGTCCGTTTTTTCTGTCTAAGTAGATTATGCTTAATCTACTTCAAATTCAGTTGTTTTTAACTACAGGCATATTATCAGAAGTCAGTTGCAGTAGGTGTTTGGCAATATTTTACCTTATTTAGGAACAATAGAAAATACAAATTCAAATCACATTAGTGTCAGTTGCTTAAGAGCATTTACATTAAAAATATCTTTTCTATTTTCTTGAAGTATCATAGCTTTTAAATAGAAGACTTTTACTCCTTCAGGAGTACAAAATATTATTTCTTAACAATATGATTGTGGTGATTGGTATTAGAGCCAGCATGCAAAGAGAAGATGACAGAAGCTGTGAACCTGTAGGATTGTCAGAGGGTTCTGACTTAAATGTTAATTCTTTCTTCAATATACACTCACAGATCTTCTACACAGTTGGAGATTGTGAGTGTGTATACACTGGATTTCAGCCTAACCAAATTATATACATTATTAGTGGTTGTTGAACCAAAGGAATTAGCTTGTGTTAAGATACATAAAAAAGGATTGTTTAAAAACAACAAAGCCTATTTACCAGTAGATTTACACTTAAATCTCAAAACAAAATATATTAATATGAGTAGGATGAGAGGCAGTTAACAAAGAATTTTTTGTAAAGACATTGCACTGAACACATAAGAAATTAGAAAATTGTCAAAAAAAGAACCTCAGTATCATTAATAATAGATCTTTCTAGCAATTCAAGCAAAAAATATTTTTATTACATTGAAAACTATAAAGCAGTCTATTTTTTCTACTATTACAGAGCTTAAGAGAAAAATAAATGCTATTATAGTCCTAATTTTAAAACAAGAAAGATTTGTAGAAGGCAAAAGATAAATTCCATCGCTAAAAAAAACCAAACAAATAAAACAAAAACAAAAACCAAAAAACCTCAAAAAAACATTTAAAAAATTTCAGAAGTCACCAATCTTCTTCCTCTGGATGGATCTGATTTGCTCATCTGAAAAATTTAGAATGCAAAATAAAATACTTCATATAAATTTCTAAATTCATTAGAAGATGGCTAGCAAATTTCAAGTGTGTTTATCTATTTTCCCATTTTTTTCAATCAAAAAAGCAACAGATAAACCATTACAGAAATGATGGAGGAAGTTAATTTAGAAGGCAGAATCACTGGCAGACACAGACTGAGGCTTTAAGGCATTATTACATGGATGGCTAAACATTGTAGCATCTAAACAGTATAGACATGTTCTCAACAACTCTACAAATTGAAAACATATTCATCATATATAGATAATAGAAACCTGGGTCAATACTTCCATTTCACTCAATATCTAGAATGACGACAAATCCTGTCTCTAACTAAGTATCTGAAGTATTCTATCACTAACACCTTTCTTCTTTTAACTGCCAAAAACCTCACATAACCTTAGACATTGTGATTTGCAGTTTTAGAGGTTTTTTTGATAGAACATCATTCTGTGATTCTTTGAAAAGACTGTATCTGCAAACATGATCTTGGTATTTCTTACAACAAAGGCAGAAATATGTAATGTTTTTATCTGAATGTACTAGTTTTGGCTGGCACAGAGCAAGTTTTGTTCACAGTAGCTAGCACAGGACTATGGTTTGGATTTGTGCTGAAAGAGAGTGTTGATAAAGTGGGGATGTTTGGTTATTGCTGAGCAGTGTACACACAGAGTCAAGGCCTTTCCTGCTTCTTGCACCACCCCATCAGTGAGGAGGCTGGGCATGCACAAGCAATTGGAACCGGACACAGCTGGGACAGCTGACCCCCACTGATCAAAGGGATGTCCCAGACCACATGACGTGCTCAGTAATAAACGCAGAGGGAAAAAAGGAGAAGAGATGGGAAGGAAACAATATGACATGACAGAATTCAACACAATATCAAAATAACACGACACGACACGACATGACATGACATGACATGACATCACTTAGAGATGGGGCATTTTTCTTCTCAAGTTATCATTTTCACAGAGGTGACTAAACACCTGTCTGAAAAGTAGTGAATTTACTCCTTATATTGCTATGTTTGCACAAGCAGTTTTTGCTTCATCTATTAAATTGTCTTTACCTCACCTTGTAAGTTTTTTGTGTTTTAACCCTTTCCATTCTCTCTTCCAATCCCATGGCAGAGTAGCTGTATTGTGCTTAGTTGTTGGGTGGAGTTGAACTGGAACATCAGAAAAATTCTGAATTTGCTTACTTTTTGTATACTAATGGTAATGGCAAGATGTATTAGCAACAGTCAGAAATATCAATAGTTTTCAAAATAGCAAGAGGAAGTTCAGACTTGGGTTCTATCAAATGACAAAATACTAATGATACTACATAAAAAAATTAAAGTAAGCCCATAAGAAAGCAAAGCAATAATGAGTCAGATCTCAAGTAATTAAACTATACTATCCACACACATGCACACAGCTAGCTGAAAAAATGACGTTGAGATATTTTATCATTTCAATTTTTACAGTTGGATATGGAATTGATATATTTTAATATGGAAACAACAGTTTCATATAAACAGCTGATGAATCAAAAATTATTTTATTCACTAGATCCATACAAGAAGAAAGGAGAAATAAATGGCTTTTCAAAAAAGGCCTGGGTGCACAGGTTTATGTGTCTAGCAAAGAGATTGTTTAAAAAAATGTGAAGTACATTGGGAGTAAGTGCTACCCAAGAAGGTGAGATTTGCTAGAAAGAGCATCATGTTTGAAACTTTCTTGCTTTCATATTTCTTTCCTGTCGGCAAAATAAAATGATATTTCATCTGAGCAGCACATCTGACATAAATACAATTTTACACCAATGCTGAACAATTCTGCTGCCTTAGGAACCAAACAGACTTTTCTTCATTGCTACAAGACACATATGGTATTTACCTCAAACTTATTCCAAGATAATTAGAGGAACTTAGAGCTGGTTCAATCGATGCGTGGAATCATCATAGAACTGTGCTGAGTACCACAGAGCTGGATGCAGCACACCAGGTGGGATCAGAAAAGTGGGGCAGAATCAACCCAGACCCTTCTCAGCAGGGCTCTCTCCATCTCCAGCATCCTCCAGCCTGTGTTGTCACAGCTCAGATGCAGCACCTTGCACTTGGCTTGTTAAACTTGGTGAGGTTCCCAAGGGCCCATTTCTCCATTTCTTCAGGAGTGGTCAACCACACCACTGCAAACACAAATAATAACAGTTTCCTAGAATATTTTTTTGGTACTAGGTAGCAGATAATTAAAAAAAGAATTAATAAAAATGTACAGACTTTATTAGATTTAACTAGTTGTGCACCATTTCTACTGTCGTCATTGCTACTGTCATGCCATAATACAAAAAATTAAAGATAAAATTGCATTACAAAATTTTTTGAAATTTTAAGACAAAGCATTCTAGAAAGCAAAAAGGGATGATATAAAGACAAATAATTTCTGCACAAGTTTCCAAAAGAAGTGTAGAATTTTAAATCTTGAAGAGTTTAATGAAAACAGAATTTTTCATCAGGAAAAATCCCTGACTTTCTGACACAAAAAATTCAAACTGCTCCATTGAGAGTTACTTTAGGATTGACTCTACAATTAACAGAGTACATGTTGTTTTACACACGAGGTAACACACATTAATTAGCTGATGTAATATTGTGACTAACAGATGGGATGCATAAAACAGTGCCAACAACACTTCAGCAGTTCTTATTTAACACATTCACCTTTAGGAAAGTTATGAACATTCAAGGATAATGTCATTACCTTTTCCTTTTATGTCTTCAAATGCCCTGCTTTGATACTGATGTTTAACTGTGAGACTGATGTTATTCAGGACACTGCCTTTTTTTCTTCAGTCTAATTGGTAAATTATGCCTGCAGTATAAAAATATTGGTTACTGAGAGAAAAAAAGTCACATTTTAATATAATACTCTAATTTAAAAATATTTATCTAAGAAACATTACTTTCCTCTTCACATCAAATATAAATGTTTGTATAGACTTCAAATGCAGAAGGAAGTGTTAAGTGTATATCTTTAATGGATTGTGCTTATTCTACTGGTCCTTTAAAAAGTTTCTGATATTTTTTAAACAAAACATGCCATGATTTTACTGGCAGCTATTGCTACATTACAGATGGTCAAGGACATATGTGGTTAAGACAGAATGAATTAACAGAAATGGAATAAAAGCTGTAAATAACTGCTTTTCTCAAAAGATAAAAAGTAAGCTCCGTGGATGATTTCCAAACATGTTTGTTGCATTAAAATATTTAGTAGAACAGTTAATGCAAACATTTGAATTTTAGAAAAGTAGAACTCTGAAAAACGCCTGCAAAAGCCTTTCAAACTATGATCTTCCCTACTGGCTTCTTGGAAAATCAAATACGTAACATAAAACCTGGGAGTGGAGATTGGACTTCTCCTGCCAAACTTCCACCTGCACATTAAATGTATCTTTTTCCTGGGCTGCATGTTCCAGCCCCACTTGCCAAACTGACAGAGTGGGATCAATGGAGTGCTGCTATCCTTGCTTTTTGCTGACTGGAAATGTATGGCCTGGAAATGCCTCACCAACCTCTTGCACCCAAACTACAGAGTAGGCTGCTTGAATTACCACTACCTTGCATGCAGCCTTGCTATCAATGTAAGCAGCACACTGTGTATGCAGTTCTGGTATTCTGAATGAAGAATTCTTATTAGTTCCCTTGCTACAACATTAATATTGATGCTTTAAATTACATAGAGTTAAAATTATACAAACAAAAATTGTCTAATATCTACCCCTTCCTCTGGTGATCTCTTTTGCCCCTCAACTTCCCCTCTGGGTTTTTTAAGGTAAATGACTGGACTAGAGGAGAAGGGTGTATTAATATTAATATCCTGATTCCAAAGATTATATTATGAAAAATGAAACTATCTTTATTTCTCCCACATGCAGATACCTTTGTTTCAGGAATACATTTTCAGCATATTCAGCAATTGTCTGGTTTTTGCTATCTCTTAAATATTATTTTAGACACATTTGCTCCTGTTGACTCTACTCACAAATAGGTTCCAGTTCAAGATATGTCTTAGATTTTGTAGAAATGTGTTTACCTCATCCTGAAATTTAATCACAAATTATAATCAATTGTGAAGAATGTCTCAGAATCATTTTTTTATTGCTATCAACTTGTATTGTATTAATTTCCCTGGATTATTGCAATTAATTCAAAACTATCATCATTCTACAAAATACTCTACATTTTTACTCTTATGTTCCTTTAACACGACAAAACAATGCTGATTAAAAGTTTTATGTGCTTTATAAAATGGGATTTTTTGTTAAGACATAGCACAAGTGCAGGGATATAATAAACTAGTCATAATTAGTTGGTCCTGCACATTGACTTCTGTTAAAAAAATGTAAGGGAATGAAATTTGAAATTATCGCTACAGTTTATAAATGTTCATGAAATGCTTTATACATCAGCTTTTTGAGCAATTCACCTTGTTTTCAAATACAGGCAATTTATTCCAACCTAAGAATTGCATGAGTGGAAGAATCAGTATTCCATTTGGCTGAAGAGCTCTTGAAACATCATTTAGAAACGTTAGTTTAGGCAGAATTACATCATTTATGTTGAGTTAAATAACTGCTCTATATATTGATTTGGATTTTACCCCTTTAATGCTCATCCCATAAATGAGGATCAAACAGCAGAGCATTTAAAAGAGAAAATGAGGGAGTAGAGATACTACTTGTCCTTCTTAATCATAAAAATATGTTTATTTTAAAGTGTAAACTGTATCGTACAACATTAATTTTGATTAATGATTTAGATCATCTTGAACAAAATTAAGAACCAAGGCAGATAATTAGGACATTTATGTAAGGCATATTTTATGTCTTTTTCTTAATGAAAAAGTATATATAATTGGCTTGGAATGGAAGGTGATACAAATCAATAGATATCATATATCTAATGAAAGTCCCAGTTCAATTTTCTGTTATGATCTGATTCCTTATTTTAAAGTCCTGAAGTCACAGATCATTACAGATAATCAGAATGTGCAGGACCTTTCCCAGTTCAAGCTAAAATTTATTTCTATTTTAGCAGGTTAGGTTTTTGAAAACTATTTCTATATGAGGGCAGAATTTGTCAAGTATTTCACAATTTCCTTGATTTCTGTGTGAAGAATAGGTCTGCACTTTATACATTGACTGGAGGAAGAGAGCTTCAGGTGGACAAAATTATTGGAGTTTATAACATATAGGTATAAACAACAAAATTTGGATCCCCTATGCTTTACCAGTGAATATTTCATTATTTAAAATTTTGATTCACATTCAAAATGATCATTTACAGAATTTATTTTCATTCCAGTTTCTTGCACATGTTTTTCTGGATTATGGTTGTTAACTTCCTTGTTATTTTGTGTATTCGATTCCTTCCAGATGGGATTATATCTAAAAAACTAGACATATATTTTAGATACAAATGATACAAAAGGCTTTTCATTTTTATAAATGCAAGAATTATGTACAGGAAAATTAACTACATATCTAAGGACACATGGAAATATTTTCCAGATACATGGAAAACATTTCCCAGGTTTCCTGAGGATCCTGTTACCAAGGTAAAATGGTTACTAGAAATACAAAATATTCTAGGAGAAATCGCCAGTTGCCTCAAGACTTAAACTTTAAATTCACAGAAAATATGAGCTTTAGGACCATATGTTTAGATTACATAATTAATGAAGCTCCAGTACATTAGGATGTAACTGCTTTAAACTGGATTTGAAGTTCATAACAGGCACCTCTCCCCAAATATATCTAAAACCTGTAAGAATTTCCATTTTTCAAATTTGATAAATGCCCCAGTATTTGCTTCAGAAAAAATGTCAATTTTCTGTCTGAGGCCTATTCTAGCACCCAGATCCCAGAATGAGACCTTTCTCCCTCAGAGCAGGAGGGAAAACCAAGGGCAAGGGGCAGTGAGTGAATGTTGGCTCTACATAAGCCTGGCAGCTTCCAGGACTCCTTCCCTCAGGAGGAGTTTATTTGTTCTAAATATATCCATTTCTTCCCCACAGGATGCGCTCATTTCTCTCTTTGCTGCCCAATGGATCTGGATTTTATTTATTCTTTAGAGATTTTGTATTTTTTTTTGCTAGATGATTTAGTCCCAGCAGGATGGGCTGACAATAACCCGTGGTACAGTGAGGTGGGGGGGGCTCAGACGGGGAGAGGAGCAGGTCTGGCTGAAGCACAGGAACCCCTTCTTCACCCAAACTGCAGGAAATCACAACCTCATCTTGCCCAAGTACTGTCACAGCACCAATCCAGGGCATGGGCACTTTGATGCTGCTCACGAAACCTAATTAAAACTGGATTCATGATGAATACTTTGCAGTACTTTGTAGTCTGCTTTCTGCATTGTGCTTTCTGCACCCCTGGTAGGGGCAGACAGCCCTGGAACACGGCTGGGGCAGAGACTGGGACACCTGGCTGGGCTGATCTGGCTTCCTGTGCCATGGAGCACGCCCTGACCCCAGCCAGGAAGGGCCATTATTGCACTGAGAACCCTGAAAAAATTGCACATATGCCTCTGATGGTCCTGATGGTGGGTTTGAAGAAGATTCCAGGTCAAAGAATTGCTGAGGCAATTTATTCAATTGTCAGGATTTCTCTCTCCCAGGTACAGGCCTCTTTTGACATAGATAATATTGTCAGACAACCCAGTTTCTTTTATTTTTTGTCACTCAAAGACTACTTACTGAAATAAGTACTTTCCTTACTTGCAAATAAAAAACCTTGGAGTTATATTGAGAGAATTTTTTGGTAAACATACATAAACATAAACATACATAAATATATTCCCTTCAATACAGATTTTTAACTAATACATTATTTATTGTTATTTAAATGCAGTTTAACAAGTTGTGTTGGGGCATCTGTTCTTGTGCCTGCTCTGCGATCTCAAGAGCTCCTGATAATCCTTGACCCAACCAGCTAAGGGGTAAAGTGTCTCTTGACCACACCAGGAGCTCTTGCATAGTAAAGGTGGGAACAATTCTGGCTGTAACGTGAGCATCAGCTGCCTGACCAAGGTGGGGAACAAAGGATAAGTGACTAACCACGTTAGTCCTGGTAAATCATTTCCCTGAGTCATCACCCAAGTGAAAAATTAACACTGTCATCAGACCCTCTGAAAAAATTAACCTTAGTGGAGTGAAATGGTACCAGAAAATTGAGCAATTTCAGGAATTATTGACTTGAGATAGAGCCAGAATGAAACTTAGGACTAAAGGCAATCACCTTGACACCCAGTAAAGAGCAGACCTAAATGAGGAACTTTGAGCTCTCCTGGACTGCAGTGGGCTGTGCCAACACCTCCCTCTGAGTGGGACACTTCTCAGAGCTTCAAAACTCTCAAGTTTACAATGCTTGGAAGGTTATCACTGGCGAGGAAGCCTAGGCTCATGCCCACCCACACACACTCACTCCTCTCAAGGTGCAGCCCATGCCTGCTGAGAGACACTGAGGGGTTTGGTGTGAATATTTCATTGGACCCAAGGGGAATTTTTGGTGTCCTTACACACACAGATATAGATGCATACATCTCTGCCTCTCTCTCTGTGCATGAGTTGTTTATGGTGTGAATGTTGCTATCGTGAATCTGCAATGAAGTCACCGTCGAAATTGTAGAAAACCCATTTTGAATCCATTTGGTACTGACAGCAGACCAGTGTACCCTACAACAGTGTGGAAAAGAGAAGGATTAAACTCCAGTTCTCTATTCCCCCACCATTCTGCTTTGAAAATAAATGCAGAGCCTGCATTACAGATTATTTCTAAAGAATTAGGAAAAAAGCTATCATTACTGAGAGAGCTGTACAAAGGGCTGGCTCAGGATCTGTTGGCTCTGAAGATGCATGTTGCAGAGGTACCTGATTCATAGCTTTCACCAAGACTCCTAAAGCAAGCAGAATTTACATCTGCTGTGAACTTAAACTGCTACCCTCACACTTTCCTCTACTGCAAACACAAATTAATAACACTGTAAACAAAATTAATTATTTTTTAAAAGAAAAAAATAGCAGTTTTCAAAGCATGATTTCAGGAAGCAAGACAAGCTTCCTGTCAAACTAGTCAGGTCTTTAAATACCATTTTCATTAGGGAATGTTTTAAATTAACAAAACTAATTTCACTGAAGCTCCGAAGATTTTCATGTCTTACATTTCTATTTAAAATAAGTGGCTAATTGTACTTCTTTTTGACAAGGCAAACCTTTAAGCATATGTGTCCAAAGAAATTTATAATGAGTTGAAAAATTAATTACTCCAATTGGAAACATTCTTAATAGCTATTCAAACACAGCTTTTACTTACACTGTAATTTCCACTATTAAATCAGTGATCCAGATTTACAAATACTCTTTTCTGTGTTTGGCATATACATAATTTATATCCTCACTTGCTCCTGTCCTTAAGCTATGCTTCTCTCTTTATTATGGCCAGAAACACATGACCTGACTTCATCTTTAGTCTAAGCCATCTCACCCACCTGCATAAGACAAATAGATGATTAATTTTCTCCATATATGAAGCTTTAAACTTTGATTCTAGTTTAACGGCTCAACAAAAAAACAAGCCAAAAAAACTTTGTGCACCAGACTAGAAAGTATGATTCTATCCAGAAACTATTAATGCCTTTCCAAAATTCCTACATTTATCATCCTAGCTTCATATATATATGGTGACAGGCTACCTAAAATTGATTAATACCCTGTTTGCTTCTGTGTTACTTCTGCATGTAAAAGTACTTCCTTACTCGTAATCAGATAAACTGTATGTGACACAACTTAAAAATTATAAAAATTACATGCAAATCTTGTAATAAAACTGTTTGTCACATATAAATATATTTTTATCTTCACACCTGAGCTACTATGTCCTATCTAGAATCCTGTATCCAGTCCTGGATTCACAAGTACAAGAGAGAGATGGAGTTACTGGAGAGACTCCAGCAAAAGTTCACTAACATAAGACACTTAAACATCTCTCAAAGTCAGAGATAAACATTATATTGTACTGCTCTCACCCCTTGATAGCTCTATAGCTAAGAGTCTCCTATTGCCTTTAGTTCTGAACTCTGATTTGAAAAATAAGTTACAATTCACAATAGGTTAAAAATCTAACATTAAATTATTGCTGCAAGGGACACATTATTAAAAATAATATGCAACCTTCTCTGTACTTTTAACACAATATGGAAGAGAGCAAGATGGTGCCAATGCATTTTTGGCCCTAAACTATTTAGAAAATCTTGCAAGAACACATATTTCTTGTGTCTTGTAGAATTTATATTAAATGATAGCAAAATATTCTAATATCCATATTCTTTTTTATTTTCTTATAGCTTCAGAACCAAACAATTAGGGTAGGTTGAAATACGGGTCTTGTTAAATAATAATAATTAGAACTGCAGAAGCAACTCCATGTTTTATCTACTAAATGTGCACAATTTTTATTGCATGTTTGCCACTTAGAAATTTTTTTAAATTCCACTTCTGTGGCAATTCATTTTTCATGTGCACTGTATGTATGTGTGCTCATAGCTGCCCACGAAAATGTTCTTTGTATTTATCCCAATGGCTATTGCATAGTTACATCAATGTGGAAATCTTTACAAAAGCAGACAACTCTTTATCTATATATGTATATCTTCCACCTGCTTTCAAAAAAAATAAATAATTTGTATATATTTAAGAAAAATAGTAAGATATGGAAAAAAAGGATAGTTAACATTCTTCATCAAAGGAGTGTAAAACCTTATGAGGCCAGAAGACTGTGATTCATTTACTTTTTTCACATCATTTCAGCAAAAGTCAGACTGAGAGTGTCTATGACTGCTTTTTTAAATACATCATTGGGTAACCACTTAGAAGGAAAAAGCTATAGAAGACAAAGCATATTGTTGGCATGAAAATAAATGTGTAAGCACTAACTAAGAAAAAAAAATGCTAGAAATAAGGGGAAAAAAATCTTTAGTCATCAAGGAAACGATTCTCTGGAACATTCCAAGAACAATACCTGTTGACCCAGCAGAACACTCCTTATCCTCAGTCTTCAATTTTTATATGTTTAAAACATTGTGGGCTGCAGTCTCTCAGCCCTTCCGAACAGCTGTGACTTCTTGCTACATTAGCTAAATGTCACTTTAAAGAGTACAGAGGAATACAACGGAAAAAGAATTCATGCTGTAAAAAGGTAAAATATATTTTTAGAATATAAAACACTAAAGCTGAAAACTCCATTTTTATGGATTTCCAAACACAGCTTCTCAAGGTTTTTAAGTATTTTGCCAGTTTGTCAAAAGTAATGTTGTCCTTGAGGATTTGCCCTGCAGTTTTATAGCTATGAGCCTTTCTTATTTACAACTGTGTTAAGCAGGTCACCTGGTAGTAGCATAAATGGGTATGAAGCACTGGTGATATTTAGTCATTCCTAATAAGAATGCCGACTAAGAGACGTGTTCCAAGGGGTCAAGAGATGAATTATCTTATGGAATACAGAGCATGGGAACCACAAGCTATCAATTAAGTTCTCAGCATTTCAGTGGAAAGAATTGTGGATTATCAACAAGACTAATTATTCTGAAATGCTAATTTTGAAATCTCTGGCAGACTATTAGGTGTTGCCAGTGTTACAGATGTATTTACCAGGACAAGGAATATGTTTGGGGATAAGAGAGAGGTTTATCCTCTGTGCTGTACCAGCCTCTGGCAGGGCTGCATAGATGTTTAAGCCTATGCATTAGTAGCTGAACACACCAGTCTCCTCTTCATAAACAACATTTCGTTCATCCTAATCACCACTATTTGTCTTAGGTTGATGGCTTGCATATTTCTATATAAGAGTACACATGGGCTCCAAGAGGATTTCAAAAGAAAAAGAAAAAGACATTGGAGATTGCCTGAGCTAGTGCACCCACACTGTATGAGCACTGTAACATCTCGTTCAGTCTCTCCGTGTAGGAAAGCACATTCCAAGGTCTGGAATGGAGTTATAGAGCCACTTGATGCAGAGCTGCAACATCTCACAGCTCTTCACATAATCCAGGAAGGACAAAGGTTACATGAAAGCACCTTTTTCTTCCACCCACACACATTCCTCTCAAGAAATACGAAAAGAAAGCATCACAATTAGTTTCTTCTAACGTACAATATGTGAACATTTCATTCCCTGGGGTCATTTACAAAGAATTCAGTTTCCCCACCACCACCATCTACTTATTTTTTCAGATCTAGAAACACACAATAAGAACTGTAGTTGCAATTCTTAACTTAATTGGCATTCTTTCAAGTACAATTATATCTAAAAGACTGGCCTTTATTCTTGCCACACTGCTACTTAAAATGTCTGATTTTTTTTTAATACACTGACCATATTCACTCATTTTAAATATCACTCTGACAGCTCTATACAAGCAAAAATCACTGAGCTTGAGAGGTTCATTCAATTAATGGTTTTAACATTTAGAGTCATACAAAGTAGATATTTTCCCTATGCAAACCTAAATTGTTTGGGTCTTTTTCCTAATTAGGATGAAGTCAAGGAAAATAAAGCACTGAAAATATGGTTCATCCTTTATCTAGCCCACTTTTGAAAATAGATCTTTTCCTTATGTTCAGCTAACTTTAATTTACTCAAGCAAAATTGCTCATTTCAGAAAATAGGGTTCCTGACGAGGTCGCTTCTGTTTTTCCTAACTGATGGAAACAAAGGAAAAATATTGCTACTACTCATGGTCTGGCAGTTGCTGGCAGTCTTTATACTTTGATCAGATTAAACCTAAATGCACAATCTCTGTGCTTCTTGAGCCATTTTTGCATTAGATCATTTTTTTAAAAAAAGAAAAAGAAGGAAGTCTGAAGCCCTGGTTTTTGATTTTTTTTTTTCCTCTACCCTAGAGAATATTTTTAATATAAACAGGAGTTTAAACTGGAAGGCAAAATTTTTAATGAGTTACATTATTTAAAAAAGTAAAAGTAAGACTCTAAATTATTTATATAAATATATATATATATATATATATATATAATAAAATTTTAAAAATAGACATCTTTACATACCTAAAATGTAATTCAATTTTTTTTTGTTGAGAGAAAAAGTCTCATTTGTTTTTATTTATGAAAACACAAACAATACAAATTTTTCTGGCTAATGCTCAACTATACGTACAGAAAGTCCAAAGCCAGTAATTCTGCAAAGCATAAACTGAAACATTTGCCTCATAAGTATGTTAGCTCCTCACAATATTAGAATTCCTCATCCTATTACAGCATATTACAAACCTCCATAAAACTCCAATAAACAGTGCTATAAGGAAGAAAATAATAAAACCAAAATGAGTGACATCCTTAAGCAGGATGCTGATACCTCTCTGCCTTTGCAGGGTAGAGGCAAACATATACACCAGCAGATGAGAAGAAAACTGGAAGTTCTTGACACAGACTGACATATGTCTGCACAGGTGGTATGGTAAGTTTAATTTAGCATTCCCAAATACTCAGAAACTGAAAGAGAATTTATCTAGTATGCAAAAAGTTTTTCAGTTTTGTTTTACAATCTTCTTTTCATAGTCTCTTTTCAAAGATGCTTTATTTTGGCTTTTTTGTGACACATTGCCCAATGCAAAATTATTGTGAAGGATATGTTTCTTTTAAGCATAGGGATAAATGATAATTTTAATGGACAGTGCATATAACATATGGGATCCTCAATAGATCTTTGGTTTGGAGCAGATTATTCTGCATGATCCAGCAAGCACTAAGAAATTCAAATTTAATATTGAGTGAAATGACGTAACCTGAGGGAAGAAAAAGGAAATATTTGGAAGAGAAGGAGTATATTATCATGAAAAAAAACCCCATTTTTAATTTAATAAAAGTGATTTATTATGTGTTCTGACAATTGTTGCATCCTTCTAACATACTAAATTTGCCTTCCAAATAATGTGTACAATGATGAGCAAGAGGTGTGGAATGACTAGTTTTATTCCACATGCCATCATTCTGTTTCTTCTTAAGTTAAATTGTTTAGGGACATAATGAAACTGTCCTAATGTAGTACAACCATTTAAACCCAAAATATCACTTTGCACTTCCATAACACACTCTATATTTGCTATGAAATTCTTAAACTCTTTCTTCTTGTAATCTTAGTTCTTTTTCTGAGTTGTTTAAATGAATTTATCCCAAGGCACTCTAGCCTGTTTCAAACAATCTACTGTTTCAGACATTTTGATGGGGAAATTAGAAAACTGAGATAGTAAGAATCATGAAACCTATCTGTTCATCTGCCTAGGAGCTGGCAATACATGTGGTTTCTGTGTTTAAGTATGCATATTCTCAGGAAATTTGTATCTTGAAAAAGCATTGTCTTTCTTGAAAGCACTGATTTCACTGCATTCTATAATTTAATCATATTTAGCCATGTGACAAATATGTAGAAAATTTTCTTCTGATGATTCCAAATGTAATGCCATATGGTCCTATTTAGGATATTGTCCGTGTTCCACCTAGGACAGGGTTAATTCTTGCAGTAGTCAGGAGGTGCCATGGCTATTACTTGGAGATTGTTCTATACCACCTCACATTATTGCCAGGGATGTGGAGAAGGGATCCCTTCTGGGTCCCTTCCAGTTTGGCACAGCATCATGGATGGGGCCGTCGGGTATTACTGTTTCCATCTGATTTCCACCTAATTCACCTCTTTCTTGTACTGTCTGTGATTACTACTGTTGCTGCTACTCTTTATTCTCTTATCTCATTGCTGTTTCCATTAAACTGTTCTTATCTCCACTCATGATCCTCACCTTTCCTGCTTCCAATTCTCCTGTCCATCTCTCTGCAAAAGAAAGAGGAGGGTGGTAGTGAGAGAGCAGTGCACGGCTTCAGTGGAGAAAGTGGAGAATACCATTCCTAAGCCATAACAGAAGTCTTTATGCTCAGAGAATGAAGGGGTCAAGAGGATAGGCTGAATGACTTGCAAATATCTCAATCCACACACCTAAGTTTTTCTTGAATAGTTTTCCAGAAAGTATCAAGAAACCTTGGCTTAGTGTCCTGGTTTGAAGGACGGGTATCTGCCAACAAAGGCAGAAGCTTCTCTTTGAAATGGAGAATGTAAACCCCCTCCCTCCAAATGATAGTTTTTGAAATTAAGGAGCTTTCAGACAAAAATATGGGAATTGGGAATAACAGTTCTTTACTAGGACAATTGAAATAGAAATATAGTATTACAAAGAGCAATCCCAACCCTGACAGAGTCAGAATACAACCTGACACCCCGTCAGTCAGGGTGTTGGTAGCAGTCCCATTAAATTGTGGCTGCATCCTCCTGCAGTGGCAGGTGTGGTTCAGCTGAAGCAGTGCTCCTGCAGAAGGGTGCAGCCTTCCTCCAAAAGTCCAGGGATGCTGTAGAAAGGTTCGGCTTCTTCTCTGGAATCCAGTGGAAAGAAGGTGATTTGCTGTCCAACAGCTCCATTTTTGTCTATGTAGGAAAGGCTTGACTCCTCCTCTGGTTGGAGCATCATCTCCCAGTGGGATGATGTAATTTTATCAGTCATACAGTGGGACTTAATGGCCCACCAGCAGATGATATCTTCCTGGAGGGAGGATGGGTTGTGGAAAAGTTAAAGATGGTTGCCCCATTTTATCTTAAAGATGGCCCATTAGCAGATAGTATGTGCCACAGATGGAGATAGAATATACATTTCTGGCTGCATCCACCCAACACATTTAGAAAGTCAGATAGTCTAACACAATTTCACTCTTCTTAATTGTGTTTCATTCTTTAATTTTCTTGTTGACATGCCAACAAGAACAGACTTCACATCCCAGATTATATGATTCAAGTAGTTTGATATAATGCCTTCAAGGATTTAAGTTGTCATGGACTTCACAAACTCAGAAAGAACAGTTCAAATTGTCAATAGGCAACAGAGAAAACAGACAACATTTTTATTTAAATGTAGAAGAAAAAATAAGATGCAAAGTGTAATGTTTTTATTTTCCTTTGAAAACAAGCAAGTACATCAATTGTGATGACAAAAATTGATTAATTATTATAATGTGAAAAAGCATGCTGAGAACCAAAACAAAGAGACAATTTTGCCAGTGTGACAATTTTTTTTTCAAGTTTTGTAATATTTGACATGTTTCATAAATGTTCAAGTCCTGGAATTATGCAATCATAAAAGTCTGTAGTTTTTAACTCCTTTATTTACTGTAAAATTAAGCTCTGAAATTATCATCATGAAAACAAGCTTCAAAGAAGGAACTGTGAGGCATTAAAAACAGGATTTCTTTGAAAATAGACAGCAAGTTAAAAGATCTAAACTTTTCTGTTATTTGGAGTGCAGTGAAAATAAAATATTTTTAAAGAATGTAGGGACTTGCCTTACTGTGTTGAGCACAACTCAGTGATGTTAAGGAAGTTTCCCAGTCTGACCATCCAGAACCCGCACTGTCAGTCACTCTCTCACCACCTGAGCTGGGACCAAGGAACCTTCCCAGCTTCACACTCCACATTCACAGTTGCACCAGATTCCCTTACCTGCTCAAACCCTAGGTTTCCCATAGCAGATATAAAATCCTTCAAATAATGTAATCATAGTGCAACAACTAGATAGCAAAAAACAGCTTGAGGTGGTGCCTTTGAGCAGGGACCCAGAACAAAGGAACTCCTGGGGTTTTTAACCCTCACAGTCTAAGGGACGGCAGTCTGGGATGCTTGGCTCCTTCCATGTCTCCCAGTGTCCAGTCACCTGGCCAGGCTACAGGTCCCTGTTCCCCTTTGTTATGCAAAGGGTTGGCAGTTCACAGCCCCTTGGCTCAGGCTTGGGTTCCTGGTCCAGTAGAGCTCAGCCTGCAGCTCACACTGCAGCTGTTCCACCAGGCCACCTGCTCTGAACGGGTTCTCCAGCAATGTGAATACCACAAAGCTCCTTGCCAAGTGCCTCTTACAGGCAGGCAGGCTTGAGGTTCTGTGGATCCTCAAGAAAGAAAGTATGGATCTTCAAACTATCTCTCACCTCATCTCAGAGATTCCTGGTCCAGTATGCAGCTTCCCTCTCTTTCTCTGTTTAGTGGCTAAGTTCAGCAGACCCAGGCAAAACTCAGATGAGGCTCTGAACAGTTTTTCACCAATCCTTCTCTATTTCATGAAACTCCTGAATGCAACTGCATGTAGTGAGCTGCTCTAGAGTACTGAAGAGATGTAAAAGTTCACTGTACTGAAAACTAGCAGCAAAAAAGTAATGGTTTCCTGCAGTCTGAAGTAATATTTCCTTGCTTTTTTTCCTTGCAATTTTTAAGAAAAAGGCTATATCACATAATATGTGATTGCTTCAAATATTAAGTTTTACTGAATAGTGATTATGTTGATGTGGATAAAATATCCTCAAAATTGGTTTAGTATTGTATTATTTAAAAAGTACTGCAATTTGTCATAGAATAGCATATTCTATTATTCTATTCTAATTAAAAAATGTGATCAGCTTTGGAAACCGAGCACTTTTAATCTAATGGTGTAATTGAGAACAAGAGAAGGCATCATTGAATGTTTTTATTGTGAAAGTATTCAACCTGTCATATTTAAATGCATTCTAACTCCAGAGAACATTTTACAGGATGCAATAACCGCTGTCATTGCTTCTGTTCTATTCAATTGCATCTTATCAAAAATCTTACATAATATTTATTTAAAATGCCAGTCCAAAGGTTACCCATAAAGAAATGCAAGAGGATTTGCATAATAATTACTCATCAATTCAACTGAAGAAATAATGAGTCTTTTAAAAACCTGAAAATTTTAATAAGGTTATAAATCCAACTTTGCTAACAATATAGTTGTGTTTTCATACCAAGGGTACTCAAAAATCCTTTTAGAAGTAATAGTGCAGTATACTTTTAGAAAATAAATCACCTGACCATAACAGTTCCAGTCTTGGGCTATTCTTTTACTTAATTAACAATGGTAATAATCCATGCTTTTGTATTATTCCTCTCTATTATTAATCATGTATTTCATGGGCATTGTTAATTTAAATCTCATAATATCATGAGAGATAAGTAAATACTATTATTACAGCTCAACATACAGCAGAGGATTTAGGTATGGAAAGGTGAAATGACTTGCCTAACACAGTATGAATAAGGAAAACTATTAAGAAATTCTGAGTAATTTCCACTCCTAGAATTAGGATATATGTTTAAAATCATATGGTTTAATATTTCTCCACAGTATTTTTATTTTGCTTTTGTTTTCATGGATTTTGGAATTCAGTTGTTTTTCCAATAATTCTTTTTGACAGTTGCTCTCTAAAGCCAGGGAGTTTAGAGAATTTTTTTCCTCAAACTAGACTGAGAAAGATTAAATTCGCACATCAAAACTCATCCCTCACTGGCCTAGACTTCAAGCAGGGCAACAAGTTATTGAATGCTCAAATAAAAAAACAAACAAAAAAGAAAAAAAAAACCCTTGAATAATCCAACTCATCAGAATTAAAATAAAATAATTTTCTCAATTGTTTTTCTCTTGATTAGGTCCTAAAGTCGAGCTTTTACATCCATACTTATATGCCTTGCCTACACAAGCAACCTGACTTTTGCCAGCTAATTATATGCATGGTGTTTTTTCTTGAGTTAACTGAAATTTAATAAAGCCTCAGGACAATTGAGCACCCAGGTATTTTTATGTGTGTAATTTGAGGGTTCTGGGTTGAACTTCAGATTCCAGTTTTGAAAAATCTTAACCTATGTCTCCTGACTTATACTCTTGGCTTCAGGGAACATTTTTCTTCTTAACATTTTTATTTATATTGCACTTGTCACCATAGCAGATTAGGGCAAAATAAATTCCACAATAACTCACCAAAAGGTGTGAGTTCTATTTTAAGATTAAGAGCTGTTGGTTCATTAGAAAGTATTGCCATGTTAACTACATAGTCTAGAAACTGACAAAATTATTTTAACAGCAAAATTAACACTTCTGACACGTGGAGTACAGTAACCATAACAAGAGGAGAAGGTAAATAAAAACTATGCTTCCTGAAGCTGCAGATGCTTTGTGAGACCTTTTTTAAATAGTCCTTCTTAATCGATTTCTTTTTTCAAAAATTTTTCTGTCTAATTAAATTCACTTTCCCGTCTACAGTGTAAACAAAACACATGCAAATTAAGCAGGTTCATGATAACCTTTTTGGCAGAATTTCTCAGCTTTGTGGTGTTCTTTAGCCTCAATATTCTTTCCAACCTTACTATAGTAAGCTTATGTAAAATGAGGAGCAGATAGCTTAATATTTTTGACCTCCAGCAGAAATTTGAATGGAAAGTGCAGAAGCACAAGCCCAATTAAGCACTAATATAATTGTCTTCATATAGCAGATATAAGTTGTCCTTTCACTGTAATACTTCTATTTTATACTTGAGAGAAAGGACAAAAAGGAATAAGGAATGATTGCTGCAATGATCATACAGATCAAATACGAACTTTAACATGCAAGTAAGAACATAACTAAAGGACTGTGCTCTTTGATTGACTCCTGGGCCGAATACTGTCATAAATATAAGGTCAGTCACTTTTTCAGCGTCTGAACCAGACATTAATTTTTTCTTTATGAACTCACATTCCATTTTTGTACTGCACAGGGCTAAACCTCATTTTTCTCAGTTTCCTGAATAATTGATACAGAGCCATTATCAAAACAGAACCCTTTCACCAAAGGGTTTTCCAATTCAGCCCCTTCACAAGCAATCTGACTTGCACTTGCAAAATAGTGAGATATTTTGTAAACCGACAGGGTCATTTTCCCCTTTAAGATAATTTTTTTTTAAGAGACAATATATTCCAGATGGAAGCAGCAATATTGGGTAGTAAAAAAATAAAAAATCTCTATATTAGAGATTATAATTCCAGAAAAATCCATATTTTTAACTTTATTTTTCTTGGAAAAATATCTTGCACATAATAGCAGAAGACAAAGTTCAATGCTCATAATCAATATTTAAGTAGACTTTACTTAGGGATTTCATTGTTATCTTCTAGGGTTTTGTGGTGGGGTTTCCTTTGCATTTTAGGAACTTTTGTGCAGGTGAGTGATATTCTGAAGCCATTTATCTGCTTTTTGGATGCACTTCTCAGTGAGATTAGAGCTTTTTCTCTTTTTCTTTTTCTTTTTTCTTTTTTCTTTTTTCTTTTTCTTTTTCTTTTTCGTTTTTCTTTTTTTTTTTTTTTCCATTTGGTAGGGACTATGTGGCTGTGAATAGCCAGTTGTATTAGCTGAGATGAATAGAGCGTGGTGCTAATAACATCAAGGTCATGAGTTTGATCCCTTTATGAACCATTCACATAAGAGCTATACTCAATGAATATTGTGAGTCCCTTCCAACTCAGAATATTCTGTGATTCTGTGTGATTCTGTGAAATTGAACAGAAAATAAAGATGCTGTCAACAGGAAACCTTTCAAATAAATAGGGGGAAAGAACACTTGGCTGAGTGAAACATTTATCATCCTGCTTTGATCTTTTGGTCATGTGTTTATTTCTTTGTGTCATTCCATGTGTTTTTTTCACATTTTGCTTTCATTTGATGAATTGTACACTTCCTCCAAGCTTGGTGTTACACCAAAAGGAAAAATGAAGTATTAATATACCTCCATTTTACGAAAAATTCTAATTTCTCTGCATAAGCCTCAAAAAGGCCTTTTTGTCATGCTGCAATGTCACCACACAACTTGTAAAATCACCTTCTACACAGGCATGCTTATGTAAGCCCAAAATGTCTTTTCAAGGTATGCAGAGATACATTCTCCATAATGACCTGACTTCAGAATTGAGCAGTTTAATCTCTGTGAGTGGTACCACAAAGGAAATTTTAAAACTGTAATATTTAAGTGTTTTTAAATGTTCCTCAACCATTTTCTAACTATCCCACGTTCTAACTATCCATACCTATTAAAATTCAAATAAGGATTTTGGTTTTGGCCATATATACATATATTTGTTTTTCTCATTTATGTTAAGGTTTCTGCAGTAAAAATTATTGTGTGGAAAGGTAATACATAAAACAGCATCAGTAACAATAATGCTTATATTCTGCTAAAGGCCAAACCACTGTCAAAATGGGATTTCATATTTCGATTTCCTCTTCTTTCAGATAAAAAAAATATCCATTTCACTTCTGTAGCACATTTATTGCCATTTGTTACAGGTCTGCTGCCTGTGCTACTGGTGCTGTTTAAGCATTATCTGTTACAGGAGTAACCTCGTCAGCTACAATGGGACATGTGTGCATATACCTATAGACTATTTTATTGTGATTTAGCTATGCTTTGCTTTACCCAGCATAGAAGGAAAATGCAAAATATAAGATAATCTTACACATGTATCAAGAAATTGAACTAGATTTTTTAAAAGCTTATACATTTCTATGTGCTTTTACCCTAAAAAAGAAAAAAGAGGCAGATTTATATATAGCTATATTTTCCCTGGGGGGGAGGGGTATATTTTTAATAATCCTCAATGTCTTTATATTGGTATCATGCACAGATTATTCAGTCAAATAAACATTATTGTACAAATATACAGGGAAGACATTTTACAATCTCACATAACAAAATCTGAAAAAGTCTAGAAACAGAGGCTGTAGAAAAGACGGTTTTTCTAAAAGATCTAGTATACAATGAATATAGTTGGGATCAATTTTAATTAGTTAATTAATAATTTTATATTACTTTTTTTCGTTGTATAATGTACCCAATTATTTTGTTTATTCTGATCAAGACTGATGGGGAAAGAATGGTAATGGTAACAGTAGATGGGCATGGCAATTTCAGATACTGTGAAAATAGGGAGGAGAGAAGAAAGTCTGTCAGCTGGAACTGGTCTGTTGCTGTGCTTCAGTCCAGTTGTAGTTTCTGTGCACTGTAAATTTTTCTACTTGTATTAATACTGCTCTTCCTTGTTGCCAGAAAAGCTCAAATATGTTGAGATTCAGCATTTTTTAATGTGGATAGATAAAGACAAAAACCTGCTCACACTTTACCAGCTCTTACCTTCCCCACACTCTTTTCACACAAACAAATAAAGTTACCTGCCAAAATGCATAAATAGCAAGAAGATGCTTTTCATAACAACCTACTATCATTATGGAAGAAATTTGATGTATTTAAGGCTTCATATAAACTACAGAGAGTGGGTTTGACATGGTTTCTGTGAAAAACACATCTCTTATTTTCATCTGATATTAAGAGAAACAGTCCTTATCCTCTTCCATGTAATCAATATAAAAATATTGCTGTGGGTCTTTTGCTATGACCTACAGCAGATGCTCCTCGCTCTGCAAACTTAACTTAATTGAGCTTGTCTCCAGTTCCAGAAAGCCTAAAGACTGTCATATATATAAAAATATATAAGTATATATATGACTTATAGGTGTGCAGTATTTTACTTCTTTGAAAATCTTAAAATATTTCACGGTGGTAACTCTTGCAGCCAATTCTGTCATGGTATGCCAGGCAATCAAAGACCCACATTTCATTACTAAAGCATGAACTATAGAAATTAAGGCAGATTAATTAATATGTGTGTTTGCACATGTTGACTTCTGTGTTGCAGGTATCTTGGAAACTTTCTGAGTGACATAATGTGATTCAAGAAAGCAAATAATGTAAGAATAATATCACAAGAGTCTTATTCTAACACTCTTCATTAATTTATTTTTTTCTAAATTATTCCTCTATAGCTTAGCAGCATTCCTCTGTCATGAGGACATGGTCAGTTGAAAACTAATCCACAAGCAAGAAAACTCCTGTCATCTGGCATTTTTGGAATATCTGTCATGTTCAAAACATCTTGTATCTCTTGACAAGAATGATCTTTTCCAAGACATGGTAGATGTCCTGCACAAACTCTACAACATCTGTCAACACCCTCTGTCAAAATGCATAATATAATTTGCATATTAATATCTCAAATAATGGCTATATCATTACCCATCTGAAATATCTGCAAAGACAAAATAAACTATCAGAGTTTCAATCCAAAGAAACTCAAATCAAGAATCACTCAAAATTAACTCTTAAATGTGCCATCAGCAAGCAGTAGTTTCTCTAAACAAAGAACCACACCTGGGAACATGAAGGTAGATTTATAGTGTGACAGTATTATGATAAGCTCCCTAAATAGTTCGAATATACTCGAGTACAAAAACTACTCTGTATGTAAGACACATAGATGGTATTTTCATCATCTGAACTTAAAATTCAGAATTTCTCAATTCAACAGAAATTTAGTAATTATGATTCTCCTACGAAACTGTATCTGGAAAACTTAAAATAATGACCTGTTACAAATATCCTATGCCATATCAAAATGGGAACCTAAAAATTTATATATACATCAAAAGCTTAGAATTACCAATGAAAGATAAATAATGTCAGGAAATAGAGCACTGCACACAGGAAAGTACTGCAGAATTGACTCCAAAGTAGCCTTTGTGACTGTGAAAAACATATTATGAATCACCCAGAAGAGTTCTTTCAAAATGTCATCTAAGCATTTAGCAGTAAGCAAGAAACTTAGAAAGAATATTAGGAATTATCAGTAGATTCATACAGAACAAGCCAGAAGATATAGTCCCATTTTATACCAGTATAGTAGAACTTGGAAATGTCTAGGCAAACTCAACAGAGATTATCAGAAGTGTTATTTTCTGTAATGTTCTCATGGATCTGGCACTGACTGCTTGGATTTTGTGGGTCCACTTGGAGCTTATTGTGTCATTTCCTTTTCCCATAGCCATCCACAGCTGGCTACCTTTAGAGATGCAATACCAGTTCACAGAAAGTTTTGATCTATTCTCATGTTTTACCTTCCTTCTTCATTGTTACTCAGCATTTCAAATTGGAGGGTAAAACTCCATATTGAAGTGATGAAAAAATGACTTCTGTTTGTTTATATAGAAGATAAGAACAAAAAAAAATCTCATAACATATGCAAGCTTGAAATTATGACTTTACAAATTATTAAAAATTAGTTTGGAAAATTTCAACAAACACATATCCTTAGCTATTTGTTTCAAAATCTTATCGTCGGTTCTCACAAAGCTTTAAACCATTTTGAAAAAGGAAGATTGTTAAAAATATGAATGGTAACTCAAGTCTTTATTTCAAAAATCTTATTTTTTATCGTGACGTCTAAGAAATATGATTATTAGTATCTAGTATTCTTGTAACTTAAAGTTGCTGTGTAGTTATAAAAAATATTAAAATATACCCAGGTTTTTTGATTATTTAGTTTCTGAACATATGCAGTAGATAAGGCAGAGGAGTTCAACACCCATTTATTAACCCAAAACTTCCACAGCTGAACCCACTGAGATACATTGTTTGCATTTGCCAGCATAATACCCCAAAATCCGCGATTGAAAGCTGTTCAGTTTTACTTAGCTGGTTTGTCAGATATTCCTTGATAAGAACTTACCATGAATATTTAACAAAGTATTTAGGGAGGTGGTTTTCAATCTGAGTTTGACAATTTTCGGTTTGTATAATCTCTGTCATTCAGTAAGGTTTGTCCTGCCTTTGACAAGTAGGAAAGAACTAGAATTTCCATTTGTCCGTAGATATTATGTAGTGATCCTACCCAGCCTCACCTGGAGCCTCCCCTCTTCCTCTCTGCCCCCTGCCAATGTGCCAAGCACCCCATCCCAGCAAAGCCTGGGGCGTGTCCTGCCTCCTCAGCGGACCTCAGCCCTACACTGTGAGTGCTGACAGCTTGGATGTTCCTGTCACAAGCCTTTGGACCTGCCCTGTCCTTGGCCTCACACTCTTTTGCTCCTGGCTGGGGTCCCTGGATGTCCCACTGGCTTTGTGCACCATTCTCTGTCAGAGCCTGGGCCAACCTGGACTCCCAGCTCACCCTTGTGGAGCAGCCAGCCCTCACTGCTCCCTGGCACTGCCAGAAGACAGACAGAAGCCTTGAATGCATAGGTTGCCAGAATTCTTTTTCTAGGTGATGACTCCAGGTACTGAAAAAGGAATAAACCCATCTAAGAACTATTTGCATTTACATTTTCAGTTTTGTTCTAGTTCAGCTTATAAAACTAATCTGGGGTTTATTGAACTTGTCCCTTGGTCTTAATTTAAAAAAATAAACCTCTACCAAATAAAGAGCCACCAGATTAGTCACAGATTTATGTTCACCTCTATGTGTTTACTTTCAGCACAAATTATGCACTAATATGTACTTAATAGTGCAGAATACACATGCACTGAAAATATGCAAACTTATATTCAAATATCAAACTATCTGAAGTCCTTGAATAAAATGTTAAGCATGTAAATGGGTACTTAGAGGGCTTTTTTGTGGAGCACAGTACACGTAGGAAACTATATTAGTAGACCCATATTCCAAAAAGTCCTAATGTCAGCATTTTCTCTTTTTTGTCTAGAAAATCCCTTTTTTGATTCCTATTTCATTTTAAATTTTCTCCTGAAGGAATTTCTCTCCAGATTCTTTTAATTATGCTTTTGATTTACCAAGTCCTACAAATCTACCCCATTCTCTGTAGTCAATACTTACCCTTATAATTCTACACTTTATAATAATCAACATAAAATTTCTTTATTGCAGATACTGGAAGCACATGAGTTGAGAGTATGGAGATGGAAAAATAGCTCTTCTAGCATGTTTTTTAGGTAGCTCATGCTGCTCTCCAAAACATAGCATTTCTGCCTACTTTCAAAGTCAAGTGTAAGCAAAGCAGCCTTTACAGTGTCTTTCATGTGGTTTAGGCTGTAGTCTGTTGCTAGGCAGGTAAACCCATTTCCTCAGCCTTTACCTGGTCTAATCCAACAGCAACAGTGGAATATTTTAACTCTCCGTCTTCATTACACATAGCCTGATTTTAGTATTGTTCCTTTTACTAGTCTTTTCTTTGTATAAAACATACTTATCCCCACTTATATAGCCAGAAAGATTTTCCACCTTTATAAAACATAAACTGAGTATATTTGTCTCCAACCTTCAGATAATCTCATGAACCCAATTAACCCTCCATACAAAAAGAAGGGGGAAAAAATCATTTTGGACATTAAGTATTATTTGAATTTCTGTTTCTGGCTGGACAGAAATTATTTCAACAGAATGGATTTGTTTAGCTTTAATTGTGTAGATAGCCAGTTTCCCTGGCAGATATTGAAGGACTTCTAAAAAATTCCCCCAATATTTTAATTTTGCAACAACTTTGTAAATGAAACCATTCACTATGCTTTTAAAATTGAAAGTTCCATGGATTTGAATATTCTTATGCTGTAACTCAAGCTTTAAAATTTTGTTGAACCATAGAAGTATAAAATCACATAGATGAAGGATGAATTGTTTTCAACATTAATTTCAAAATTATCTCAAATTCCATTTGAGATAAGTTTCTGATTTTTAGCTGTAATACTTCAGCTCAGAGGGGAAAAAAAACCAACATCTTTCTAAAAATCAAATTCAGCTTCTTAGAAACTGAGATGAAGAATTGGTGCCATTTCAGAGAAAAATGTATTTGCTGCTCTCAGTTCACTGTTTTTAGACAGGTTCTTTAGTGTAGACTCTTGGCTTATTTTCACTTACAATGCACAATGCCAAATAAACAGGGGGTTTTGGTAGAGAATCATCAGTGGAATCCCACTTGAATTGTGCAGGGACACATGCTGCTCAGCATATTCATAAATTATCTGGGGAAGATGATGAAGTGCTAGTCTGCTGATGGCAGTAATTTAGCCCAGGTAGCGAGAGCGAAACCTGAATTTCATGGTATCGACTGACCCCGCAGGAAATCTGAAGTTGGTCAGTGGTGGGCGTGCGGAGGAGGCTGAGCCCCCAGCTCCACGTGAGGACATCAGAGGGCTGCTCTGGTCGGCAGGTGCCTCTGGAGGCACGCAGTTCAGCCTCCTGCTCAGAGCAAGGGCTGCGCTGAGATCAGGGGTCAGCTGTGAGATCAGTTACCCGGACTCACTACTGACATCACCCAATCGTTTTTCCTGCCTGTTAGATATCCAAGACAGTATTCAGCGTTCTCTTGCTCCTCTTGGGATTCCAGAAGTGTGCTTCTTTCATCAAACAATGTTGTTATTCAAAACTAATGTGTTTGTTCTGTAGTCAAAAGGGTCTGACATAGGCGAGTTTAAAGGAGGTACACTGCAACTTCTCTAAATATTATATAGGATCTGCAGAATTTCATGCCCCTATTTTCACACTTCTATTTTGATATGAGGGAGAGTTTTGTCTTCTTTTTCATAAAATTTGATCATTCAGTAGTATAAAGCACATATTTGCTACTGGCTTTATTTCTATGAAATACTGTTTATTAGTCCAAGCATTTCTTTTGCACATTTAAAGCCAGTATGCATAAAGCCTAAATTTCTGTCAGGTCTCAAATATTAAGATACTTTTAGGAAATCTTACCCCATGAAGTACCTGTAAGTTAAGATTCATAAAAGTGGAAAAGCTGAAAGCAGCTTTGATATGACACTTGTTTCTGCTTTCAGCAAATATATTGTCATTTCAGCATCTGCAATTAAAGTGGCGATAACCACTTGTATTGAAAACATATAAAATCAAAATTCACACCAGACTTAATATAAAACTAAGGGAATTATGTATGTCAAATAAAAGAATACTTCAAAATGTGGACTAAATGTTGCTTGGCAACAGAATATTTGACTAATGCTGGGGATGTCTATTTATGCAGTTATTAAAACAGTCCTCCTTAAAAAGAAGGAGGGAAAGCACTGTAATAAAATATGAACACCTCAATAATCATTATTTAAAAGTTCCACACTCTTCTGTTGTTACTGATAAAACTCAAATAATTATGAAAATGCAGCAGCCTTAAAAATCACAGTCTACTTCCATTGAGATACAACTGCACTCATGGCAGGTATGAAGGTGGACATTTTAGGAATTTTATTTTCTTTTAAGTTTTAGTTTAACTTGATAATTCAGTTTATAAAAATACCTTAAATGACCCACAAATATTTGCTCTCCTCAGATGTAGTACAAATAACTTCCAAATTATCTCAAGATAAGGAAACTGAATAAATCCAGTATTTTCAGTTCAGCACTTAATGTAAGATATATTTTTAGATCTCTACACCCACAATTTACATTTAATTTCTAGGCAGAAACTAAGAAATTAGGTCATTTACACTGTTGGAATATTTGCATTACTCTGAGAAGGTGCAGGATCACCAATAACTGATATGAACACTGGGTGAAGACCTGTTACAGGGCCAAATGCAAAACAAAGCATTTTTAATGGACAATTTAAATAATTTTAAATTGCCTTAGCTCAGAAAGTAGAAACACTTCAGTACACATTCTTGCAAGACATTTTACCTACTTTGCCTTCCAGAATTTAAGATAAAATTTTAGCCCAAGGGCACTGGGGTAGCTACCTATGTAAAATTGCTAAAATTAGAATAGCTCTCCTAAAATGTATAATCTAAATTTACCTCCATAATAGTGAGCTTGTGTATTTCTAGCTGACTAGTTGAAATAACTAAATATGATCCAATTAAAAAAGCTAAGAACATTTCCCTCCTTTAAGTATTTTAATTTGAGTTAAAAAATATAAAAGCTTCTTTGGCAATGAGACTGTGCATGACTTTTGAGTAATACTCTTCTGTGTAGTTGCAAGATACATCAAAAAGTAATATGTTCCCACAAATGGTGAAAAGATGCTCTGTATACCATGACATAAATTTCAGGTGGGTTATACTTGCACACTGTCACTGTAATGGACTAAGGATTGTTATCAGAAGTTATCTCTTTGAGTTTATGTTAGAAAATCTGGTTAGCATTTCTTCATATTTCCTCAATATTTCTTCATATTTGTTTTGTGCATTTTTTAATTAGACAGGGGAAAAAATATTTAAATGCATTTCTGGAGAACTTAGCAATTCAGGACTGAAATATAAAAGGCATTTTTCTCTAATGCTACATCATGGATTCTTCTAGAGTGATACATACCTGATGTAAAGTATTGCAATACCTAGAAACAGCAAGATCACTAAAAGCCAAAATTTTGATTTCATCTCTGATCTTCCTTCTTTCCTGTTATAGGCTTATATTAGCCAGTGTTCAGTATTATTTTGATGTATTGCAGAGATTTTTGGTGCTTCAGTTGTTAAGTGACCATATGTAAGTGCATGTATATACAGCAGAACTCTCCAGTCACAGATTACATACATCAGTCATTCCAATAGCATCACTTCCAACATTGGGGGGAAATGATACCATCACAGGGAAAAGCAATAATCTGAGGTTGCAGCAAATGTTTTGCTCTAAATACAGAACTTTCTTGTCATGTACATTAATCACTTCTCTGAAAGGAGGAGGAATATTTTTCCTAGGTGTGTTACCCTCCTCCCTCCTTGGGTCATTTTTCAAGTGTTTCTAACCCTGCACAAAGAGCATCTGCCAGCAAGATAGTTTAAAATATAATGCAGTTATTTATTGGCTGATGCACACAGAGATATCTAGGATTTAACAAGTCACTAGACTAGGGACTAATATGCACTTTGGTATGATAAGACACCCAGTCTCCAGTGGCCAGACAGGCACCAGCCTGGAGGGGAAGGGCCAGTTTCCACTGCCCCTGAAACAGATCCTTTTACACTGACCCTGCTTTTTCCTCTGGGGTTTGATAGCATTTCATGCTGATGTTCTTCCGTGTGAAACTTTGAGCTTCTAATCATCCAGTCCTAACAATCCTACTCTATTCACAGCTTTGTCCTTCTTATCTTGCATACCTCTACTCCACAGAGTGCCCCTTAATTTAACCATTTCCTTGGAGTTGTGAGCCAAGATTATGAAGCTACATCATATCCATTCTGGGTCTTCACAGGCAGCCAAGCCCTGTGGAGAGTGAGGAGGCTGTTGCAGAAGGGATCACACACAGAGGTGGGCACAGGAGCCATTCAGTGCATGACCAGAGATATAGTGGGAAAATCAGGACTGATCCCAAAAAGCTGTAAAAACTGCACAGATTTCCAAAGTGACTCCACTTTCCTATCATCCGAATCCTCAAAACAGCACTAACAGCTCTCTCCACCTTGCTATCATCTGCCCCTGCACACACACTGAATCTCATTCAGAGTCAGAGAAACAGCTTGCCCAAACCCTGGATTTTAGCATAGCAGATCTCTTACTGGATCCTATTATTTCTGTTTCAAATAGTGTCATGTGCAGTCCAGCATGAGAGATTAAAGTCTGTATGGAAAAACTTGGCTTCATTCCTTTCACGTCACAGAAAAGACAGAGAAAATATTTTTGTTCTCTGCCTCCCATATTGAAAAGATAGTTTCAAATTAGTTACATCTTTCATCTTTCCACCTTTTTAACCTCTAATAGGAAGCAGGGACAGGAACAATTGGAAATTCTTATTTTTTTGGCAAAGTTCTCAGTCATGTCGGAGATGACTACATATCTGGAGTTTCTGCAAGTAGCATAAACACGTCACTGTATTTCTGATTAAAAATATTCTAGATAGCAGCTTATTATCTTCTAGCTAGTTCTGCAGTGCCCACTCTTGAAAACTCATTTAAGCCTGATCATGAGTTTAGTAGAGGGAGGTGAATGGACTACATTTCCCAAATGAGTTTAAGACAATCACGTTAATTCCATTAGGCAATTTCCATGCTGATTCACCACAGCCAATACAGGTGAAAAATGAACACTCCATCCCAAATGCACTTGCTTGTCTAAGTTTGAAAGTCAGAATGCTCTCTGGAGACTGAGGGAAATCATGCAGCTATTGTGTAGTTAAATTATGCTCACTAGACAGGAAGCGATTTTGCTTGTTTGCACGAGTATCTAAGACCCCAAATGAACTACTACAACAGACCAATTAATTTTTCATACCTTATCACTTCCCAGTTTTAGCAAATGCCAGAGACTTCAAACAGAGACAATTGTGCAGATAGTACCTTCCCACAGGAAGACAGCAACTTTAGTTCGTGTATTTAGCTCTTTTTATAGGCAATCAAATAATTATCGTATTACACTTAATTTTATGTACACCCAGTTAGGGTTGGTTTAGACATGAATGAGTGTTTATTGACTAAATCAATAGTCTTATCCATGTTACAGAGCACATAAAATAGTTACAAGAATAAAATCAGTTGTTACATTAACCACTTGAAAAGAATGCTCAGGCTAAGATTTAAACTAATATTGCCTCATTAGGTTATATTCTGATTAAGAAATAGACAGGAACAGAAGGAAGTAATTTTTTAGAAAAAAATAGTCTTCCATTTCCTTTCCACACGTTAGTTTAATTAGAATTTACCACTAAAAGACCCAGACAGTACAATTAAGTTTTACAGTAACAATATTAAGCTTTTTAAAAATTGAGCTTTGACTTCCCCTATCAATCCCAGGGGTACTTACAATCAAATTAGGTTTTGTCATCTGAAATAACAGAATAAGATACATAATATGCCACACACTCTCTGGTACAGGAATCCAGCTAATCAGGAGGGTCACCTAGCATACTGCTACTTCAAAAATACAGCAGCAGTACAGCACTATTTCCATATATCTGGAAACAGCTCTCTACTGAGAATGTACACCTGTAAAAGTTATTTCACGTGCCTTCTCCTCGACATCAGTAGTGAGCTAGAGCAGAATCAACATTGCATGACAAATAAGTTATGGAGTGGATTTTGTGTCTTGCCCCCTTCCAGTTGTAGCACGTCCACAAAATGGCCAAGTTGATTCCAGAGGTATTAAGTGTTAAATAGAATGTAAATAATTTCCCTCCTCTGATGTTCTGTTCTGAACTCATTGCCAGAAGCCTGCATTGAATTTTTAGTTGACAGTTCTGCTCTTCATTACAAGATTGTTATAAAACCACTGTATTTCACAGACAATATACAAATTAATAACTCGCTAACAGAATTATTTTAGCAACTTAGTAAAGTGATTTGGCTAAACTATTTTTCTGAGAGAGTATTTTGGTTTAGCACTGGGTTATTGACCAGACCATATGATAAAAGTCTGTTTCATTGCTTCTGCTTAATATGTAGTGGGCTACAACCTTTCTGAAATTAATTCATAGGAGTGTTGGAGTGTATAGTGGCCTCTGTAGCAGAAAATTCATTAAGTATTTTCTTTGAGAAAATTCATTAATCCCAAACAATTAATCCAAGGCAGCCAGTAGGAAGCATTCTAAGTTCATGTGAAAGCCTACTCCCCTTCGACAATTAGGTAGTTTCATCTAGTGGTAAAAATCTTTTTTATGCTCTTTGTGGGGCATTTTCCTCCACAAAGGAAAGCAAGAAAAATCAGATATTTCATTCAAAATGTGATCACAAAAATATTGTGGAGATGGTATGACCTCAAACAGCATTCATCCCTTCCAAACATGATAGCTAGAGCTTCTTTGTCTGATGAGGAATTACACACCTCACAGCAGAGCAATCTACTTTTCAGGTTAAATTATTTAAAAGTAGAGAGTTTTGGGTTAAATACTCTCCTGTTATTCAATTAATGTTTTCTATTTATTAAGTTATTCAGTTAATATTAGCTTAGGTATAAAGATATGTGAATGTATATTTTATTAGACATGATATACCTGTGTTGACCTGCTCATCTCAAGAGACTATGAGGTATGTCTCAGTATGCCCAGAAATAAAACTTTAAGCTTCTGGACAAATGTACAAACATTGTAAAGTGACTTCTGCAGTGAGTTCTGCAACCTTGAAACAAAGCAACAGCTCTGGATTAGAAAAAGTAAACAGGGCTTCAGAGAGACAGTCTGCATGTTGAACAATCTCCAAGAAAACAATCAGGTGTTCTAAGTTCTATTTAGGTCCTATTTAAGCATTTAAATTTTGATCTGGTTGTCTGGTTGGTTTCTTGTCTTTGTTTTGTTTGGGTTATGTTTTATTTTGAGTGGGGGAGGGGAGAACTGTTGGTTGTTTGCTGATCGTTTTTTAAAATACTGTATTATAGGTATTCTTGTGACATTAGGCATGGAATGTTCTAACAAACCAAGTGAATCACTTCCAAACTTCTGGCACTATGCAATCCCACATGCACTGTGCTTCAGGTACTTTTCTTTTGTCTTCAGGTTATCAGAAAATAAGCACTCAAATCCTGTATTCCTTGAACAACATTTTGCTATGCATGCTTCATAAACAACTACTTACTTACTTGCTGCTACTGCAAATCAAATAATACCAGGGCACAGTAAAAGCAGGTTAGTTGCCTAAAAGCTGTTAGTGCCCACTTCCATAATTTTGAGCACAGTTTGACTCAGGCAGCTCCCATACTAAAAAAAAATCATCAGCAGCACACACTGATAATTGGTATTAAAATGGAAAGAAAAAAAAATATAATGCAATTTCTGTTTTGACAAATAAAATAAAAGAATACATGCATATCCCTTTTCATTCATATTAGTATGAGTACTTGACACTTCACAGATTATGGACTGTTTTAAACAGTTAATATTTATCACCTGTGGAACCATATTTTGTCTTATGGCATCTGACACATCTCTCATGTTTGCAGTAGCATTTTGCATTTCTCTAGCATCTGTAATGGATAGAAATATACTATCAGCAATACTGCATCTTCAAAAGAACCATAAACAGGCACTTAGGAACTCAATGAAAGATTATATCACTTTCTAGTGGACAGAATGCTTTACTCCATTAGCGTCACAGGATGATTAAATCTTCCTCCATCCCATTTCAAATGTACTGCAACCAGTTATGATAGTACCTTGTAGCTCAATACATCTTTATTCTTCCATGGTCCTAAAGATTTGTAAAAAAAAATCCTGAGATAGCCTGTAGATGAAATGACTTATTGTGTTATAGTGATGCCTAACTCAGTTTTGTGGAAATAAAAGTGATTAAAACAGATCCAGTCAGGTGAGGATTGTATAGAAAATAACTGTGAAATAAGTCTTGATTGTAGACCTCAGAGGGTTTTGCTGAATTACAGCAGGAAAATAAGAGACTATGTGAACCAGCCAATTGGAACTGAGAAAGGAATAAAATACATTCATTTTCAGTCAGGTCCCTATTGTGGCAACATCTTTTGTTACTTTACTATTTCACCTGAATTATAATATCACCAAGCCAACACTGAAAAGGATGAATTTGATCCCTCGAGTAACATCTAGCTGGATCCATCTAGCCAGCACATTTCAAAACCGTTTCTGATTATTTGGTTGTTCAGTTTATTTCCACATCTCTAACATCACACAGATGCTACACTAGTATCACAGAAATCACCGAATGCTTTCAGCAGTATCTCCAGGATTTATCACGTGCTCACACTGACTGTTCATTATTACGGGTTCCTGACTGAAATGAAAAAGCAGATCACATCTGTATGTACCAGACTGCAAAGGTAGAAAGTTTGGCATTAAAAAAGCCTAAACTTTCTGACAGGAAGGAAAAAAACATACATTCAATACTTGCATTTTTCTAAGGGATAGAAATGTTTAATATATCCACTGTCTTTCATCTCTTGTCATCAGTAAAGGATCAACTTCTAAGACATATCAGGATACACTGCACTGTCCTGCTCAAAACAGAGAAAGACTAAATCCATTGTGGTTCTCAGACTGACTTCCACTAGCTTTGAGAGCTCCCAGTAGAAATACTGGAATAAAATGTGTGCAGGCTTTTCATTCACAAAGCTCTTTAAACTTAGGTTGAGATGGACTGGATGTTGTGTTGGTTAAAATGCTACTGTGTGATTCACGTAAATACAGTTAGAATTTTGCTTTTTATAAGTACACTTGCCAAGTGTACTGTGTCTGGATAGGATGTAGTTAATTTTTTCATAGCAGTCCACATGGCACTTTTAAATTTGTGATTATAACAGCCTTGACAATACCCCAAAGTCTTAGCTATTGCAGGGCTAATATTGATGCTCACACAGCATCAAGGCCACCTGTTCCTCACCCAGCCCACAGAGAGAGCAGACTAGTGGTGGGGAAGAGGTTGTGTGGGGACAGAGCTGGGAGAGCTGAGCTGTATTGACCAAAGAGCTATTCCATGCTCTGTAATGTGTCATCCAGCAATGAAATGGGGGAAAGTGAGCAAGCAGCTGGTGGGTGCTTAGTTCTGACTGGGGTCAAACCCACTGCAAAGGGCCTTAATCTTTGCCCTATATTATGCCCTACATCAGCAGAGATGTTTACCAGGAAGATCTTATCCTTTGACAAGAAATTATAGCCCTACTCAAAAATCTGAAATTCTCAATTATTTCATGGTAGACATATCACTTTACACACTTTAAGACCAGAACGAAAATGTCAGGGAAATATACAGGAAGGTGACATACACACATTAGATGCCTAATCCTGCCAAAGTGAAACCCTACCATCCTTAAAGTTAATGACAACATTCAAATGGAGTTGAAAGAAGCCGGTATTTCAGCTAT
The DNA here is from genome assembly GCA_034336665.1 of Luscinia megarhynchos. NCBI lineage: Eukaryota > Metazoa > Chordata > Aves > Passeriformes > Muscicapidae > Luscinia > Luscinia megarhynchos. The sequence goes on along the minus strand of CM067566.1, from coordinate 33,579,060 downwards.
GAAAATTCCCATCATTCTTATAATTCTATTCCAATACTATTAGAAGCAGACAAATAGGGTTGAAACGTCATGTGTACTAATGCTAATTCCTGTGTCCTTGAAAAAGTGAGAACAATTAATTGTCTTGATTTCCAAGATGCATAGTAGCCTTGGCAATATTGGGATTTAGTAATATATTTCCTGACACATGAAAGGACACAGAAAAGTATCTAATCAAGGTATCAGTATTCAAAGCAGAACTAGCATCAAAATAGGACATTTTCGTGTTGTATTTAAGTAGCATTATGTAAGTATTGAATAAGGAGGTCTTTGTGGCAGCTGAAATACTGGAGACAATTGTCATTGTTTGTGGAGGTAGAACTTCATTCAGCCTGCCCATTTTCCCCATGATTTTTCTGGGTTTATAACTGGAGGTGCACAAATTATTGTGCTGCAAAGGTAGTGATAGTTTCAGGGCAAGATTTCTTTAGTTTATTATTTATAGTTTGCACTGTGGGCCAGGAGAGAGAAGGAAAAAGGGAACTTGCATACTAAAATCAATACAAATAATAATAGCTTCTTACAAGACAAGCCTCAGGGGCTGAATATCTCTGGGTTCCTTTTTTTACATAAATGATCTCAGTGGATTATTGTTTCAATGTTTTGTGCTGTCAGTCACAGTCAGCTACAGGGTCTCTTTTTGGTCCCATGGAAATCTTCTCACTTCTGTGTGCCAAAATAAAACAAAATTACATAGCAGCAGGTAGCCCATGGTGGCTTTCCTGAATGTCTTCAGCAGAACTGTATTACAGCAGAAGCAGTAATCCATGCTGCTCATGGCTCTTTTTCAGACACATATCCTGTCAGTCAATGCTGAAGTGGCCAAATGTGTTTCCACATTATACCTAAACTTTCCCATTTTAGAGCAGCTTGTGGCTGAGGCTCAATTATTTGCCTTGTTTTATTTTCACTTATTTTTAGCAGGGAAAACACACTGAAAAGCAAAAAATATTCATTTGGGTCACAAGAACATTCATATTTGATAACTTTGCTGTCAGTTTAATAGGAATGTGCATCAGGATTCTGCAGGATTGATATTAGGTAAACCAAAGACATTCAGGTATCTCAGTATTTTCAACGTGTGCATATAATAACAATACTTGGTGCCTATATTTTTCCATAAATTTCTTTTTCTTAAGCAATCCACTTACTTCTGTTATTCTACTTACTATTTTATTATGAACTGAGGAAAAAAAGACAATTTCTGATAATTCTTTTTGACATCATCATAATAGTTTTTTTCCTATTAGTCATCTTCATGTATCTACATAAATATTCTGCGAAAATATATTTAAATTGCTTTATAAATGTTTATTATTTTTATAATTCTGTAATTATTTTCAGAGAGTACAATATCTTACATAAAATGAATTATATATCTTTTTAAAAATAGATTATCATAATCCTGTTTAATGAATTATTCAGTGCTTATAGAGACCATATTATAGTCTCTGTATTTCTGCGTTTTTATTTTATCATTTTACTAAAACAATAGCATTTTTGTAACCACAGGCATATTTTTCATTGAATACCTTTTGATTTTTTTTTCCCTTTATACTCAGAAAATTTAAGAGCATAGGAAGGAAATTAATGAAGATGTCTGCATTGCCAGAATCTTAGAAAGAAGATGAGCAATTGGCATTTGACTCATTTTTGACAAGTAAAAAGGTTTTTTTTCTCTCCAGGGATCTTTTCTTGGTAGCTCTTCAGCTTATTGCAGATATTTTAGGTCATATGCAACAGTGACAGTTTCACTAAACTGTCTCAAAAGAAATGGACAGAAAGTAGAGATTTGACCAACATGAGAAAGGTTGCTGAAAGAAAATTTAAAAACTCCAGCCTTAGTGTATCACCCACCCACGTGTATCCACACAATGTTAATTTTTTAAGACTGCATCAGCTGGAGAAGTGCTGGAATATACTGTCAGAAGTTACACCAAACTTTAGTGAAACTAAAAAGTAGGCAACGGAACAGCATATCAAAGACAATTTGGTAGTTTTGCCTAGCTCCTCAAAGCTATACTAATGCCAATGGAAATTGCCAGCAGTACTTTAAAAATAAATGCAAAAGTATTAAAGCAACAGAAATCCTGGATGTGTATCGGGCACAAAGGATAGGAAAACATGAGATCTAGCCCTTAATGTTGGAGTGTTTAAAGGTATCTATTTTCCTTTCCTATTTAAAACACTCTCACATAGCGCAAGAAAACAAAAAGAAAACCAAAAGAACCTTCTTATCATAGCTGTGTGACAGACTCTGTGCTGATTGATGTTTATATTCAGCATCTAATTTGGCAGAAATGCATAAGACTTTGGAAACACACAACGTTTCTTCTGTCTCCATTATTATCATAACTCTTTATGCAAAGCTTAGTTTTCCTTAGTATTTAGTGTCTCTTCCATTTACTGAAATGTTTTTTCTTGTACATGCTCTTCCATGCTACATTTGGTAGTCATGTCAGACTTCCTACACTGTTTATTCTAATCACAATTGCTTATGTCACAAACCTATCCTCTGCAGCACAGTTTGTATTTTATGGTTATACATTATGTCAAATTATTAATACTATGTATTTCTTCACATTTATGAGAAATCTATTTTGTGATACACTGCACAATATCATGGAAGTTGTAAGTGTAGGCCAGTTGAAGGCAAATACTGTTTTCCCCTGACTTAATGGTAATTTTAAAAGCAGGAAAAATAGCATCAATTCTGTGATATTTTCAGCCAAGCTAAAACTAATGACTGTTTCTCTAACTTAATTGAAGTGTGAGTTCATTGCCTTTCTTTTCGTTTAAAACCCCTACTTACTGATCTTTACCATAATAAAGATTTTATTCCAATGGTTTTTTAGTCTTTAGACAAAAAGTAATACTAACTTATCCAAAGATCAGAATACAGAATGTCAAAATCTCTTCTATTACAGTAATATTGCTGCTATTTTTTGTATTTAGTTTAATTCTTTCATTTTGTTTATACTCTCACCGGTAAGTTGGTATAATTATTCTTCTCACATTGTCATCTCATTTTCTAAATGCGTAACATTTCAGACTTTGTCAGATGGGAATTTAGGAGCAAGGCAGGTGCAAGAACAGAGCCACCCCACTGACTGAGAAGTGCTTTCCAAAAATTGTGGAGCTGAAGTTTCTTATTTATAACACGCACAGCTGTTTACACATACGATCCATACAGAAACACACTCCCACTAATCAAGGCCTCCACTCTATGTCCAGCACCATGGATGTGGGGGACATCTGTCAGTGCATCTCAGACCACCCAGAGCTACTTGAATTACAATTTCCTTCCAGCTTAGACGATTAGCATGAGTTTCCACTGGCCCCATGGGTCATATCACCCCAGGAGAGACCCTTGGATACTTCCCATGTTTAAGCCAATTAGCCATTGTTGCTTAGACCAATATCACCTTCTGGATTCCTGCCTCAAATGTGTTATAAGGAAGGCAGTTGTCAAAAGTTCACCTGTCTCCTTCATTCCCCCCCGAGATATATATAACTAAGCCACTAGAAATGAGGAGGTCCAGTTGAGGGATTTTGGACAATCTGCTCCCATGACCAGTATATGGGCTGTTTTCCCAGAGAGTACCATCAGAATCACTTAATGAGTGAAGAGGTGAAGCTCACCCTATGGAAAGGCTCTTGCTAAACCAGAAACAATCTGAATAATTTGAACTTATATAACTGTCGGACTTGGGATTTAACAATTTTGCATTCTTCAACACCAAAAGCAATACATCCTCTCTTCACCAATCATTGGTAACTTTTGCAAATAGGGTAGAGTTGGAGATGTTTTACTCCCACTTAGGCAGAGTATCCCACTACAGATGGAAAGAAACTCTTCAATTATTTTCTGTATCAACATTTTTTTTTCCATTTTCAGCAGTCAATGAATGTAAAACACTTGTATCTAGGACCCATCATACTCTTGGTTGCAATACAAAACATAAACCTCTGCCAATGCACACTCTACCAGAGGAAAGGGTCAAGTTTGTTTTTCAGAGACAGCATATTGAAATACAAAAATATAAAAAGTATGTATATATAAAGTAGGGCACAAAACAGTTTTTATTGTCTTCTGTTGAAGACTTTACGATTTGAGTACTTCCAATTTTGTCAGAGGCAGATAAACAGTAGGACTGGAACATTTCAAATGAGGCCTCTCAGTAACCTCATGCAGCTCGTTCTTAGTTTGTGCAGTTTATACATGCATGGAGCTGAAGATGGTAGCTGTCCCTTCAGCTCCCTTTTTCCTGATATCTAAGACACTGAGCTCCTTACCACTGATAATGTGAGCAGCATCTTTATTTAGTCAGTACTATCTGATCAGAAAAGTGAACTAATATTAGACAAACTGCCTCCATTAGGTTGGGCCTTTTAACTGGGCTGCTTGCATGTTTTCCCCTTGGCTCACTATCTCTGTCCTACTTTTTCTCAGTGAGTTATTTCAGATAAGATTATAAACCCTTAAAGAATTTATCTTCATTTCCACAATACATCTAATACAATAAATCTCTTACCCTAACTACAGCTGTTTATTGTTATTAATAAATAAAACAAAAGCTTTAAGTTTATTAATTGAGTTTACCTAACTAAAGCACTCTATCTGTATAGAGCAAATTTTTATTTTCACTCATTTTTCATAATCCTTAAAGCGAGTCTTATAACATGTGGGAGCAAAGTTAAAAAAGAAAAAGTAATGAAAGAAACTCCACTTGAGTTATCCCAAGTTGACATTAATTATGATAATTATTTGTGATTACAAAGAGTTGTCTGTAAAAAGACAGTTAAGTGTTATTCTAAGGACCACTATGAATGCAAAATTCTAACTTACTAGTATTTGGAGCCTGTGTGCTGAAGGAAATATTCTGTACCTCAAAGCTGAGAGTGTCCGTCCCTAGGTCTGATTCACATTCTGAGTTGTGAATGAGAATTTTATACCATTCACCTTTGGTTTTTTTAAACACGATGTCTCTAAAATATATTTTTTAAGGTTTTTTTTAAGATTGACTCATAATTTTCTCTTTCCTATTAAAATTTTATACTCCAGACACTAAAAATGATACTTAGAATGCATTAACGAGCAAAACCTTTGTCTAATCATGAATCTCATATGAATGATTTAATATAAATATATGTATGTGACATTAAAAAAATAAAATTTACATTGAATAAGCAATACAATATGCTCTTTTGATACGAGTTTAAAAAACCAAACCAAGTCAAACCAAAACAAAAACAGAAGCCTTAGAAATATGGCTCTAAGGTAGAATGACTGGAGATCTCCCCATAAGAACATTTCACTAAGTTTGCTATTTTTGCCATGCAAACAATTAACAGCATATAAAGAGCTTCATTTTCTTGCTGCACCACCTTATCTGCAAGTGCCAATGGTATCCATATCTACTTTTAGCCTGTCTGAAAAGCTGTATACCAGATTCTTTCTAAATGGTGTCACTTAGTGTGACTTGGAACACTGGTAACAAATGAGCGTGTAACCATTCTTTCTCATGCACCTATCAGCCCCTGCGAGCTCCTGAATGCACAGGAAGATGAATGCTAGAAACAGGAGCTGGGATTTACAGCTCTTAAAATAATAATGATGAAAAAATGCTAAATCGGCCACTGAAACTGTTGTTTTCAGTTCCTGTGCAGTCTGTTTCTCAGCCTTGCAAATTTTGAAGTTCATCCATAATCTTGTTGGAAAGCTGCAGAGGTGCTATTGACAACTGCTTTTTAAACTCCTACCAAGAATTCCTCAGTGCAGTTTTATGGCATTCTGTGTAACACATGGAACTTAGGGAAGATAAATAGTAATAATGAACCACTTTATTTCCCACGGGCACTCTTCCTGTACTGTTGTTTTTTCCTATTTAGCACAACTTACTTGCTGTAAGAAGTGTAGTCTTATTCAAGCATCATAAAAGCCATATATAGTATACTTTATTCCATTATAAAAATTCAAAATCAGTAATTTGTTGGAAAAATCTTGTCATTTATTAGCTATTAATTCATTATGATAATTTCTAAGAAATTGTGATCTAAAATATGTTTTAAATTTTAATTTAGAATATTATAATAAGCATGGAAAACATTCTAAAAAATCACATTTAGCAAAATCTGTGTTTTATTAAGACATAGTCTTAAAACTAAGTCTTTGTGGCTAACTCTCATTTGGGAGTATTGTTTCTGTGATTCCCCACCCCTTCTACCATTCAAATTACAACAGGCAATATTTAGGGGTGTGTGTGCAGCTTTTCTTGCAGATTAAAATATTATGAAATTCTAAAAAAATAGTCCAGCATAATTAACAGTTATATTTGCCCACATTACAAACAATTTATTTATTTAAATTCATTAAAAAGTTAACTTTGCTCTCTGTAATAAAAGATTTATAATTTACCTCTCTACTGAAATATTTTCTGTCCACAATTAATGAACTGCCTGACACAGACGGTGGGGAAACCAGCTATGGAAGGTACCCACAGGACCTGCAGTTTTGTCAGGAGAAAGGGGCAGGAGGGAGGTGTTGGTGTTGGAGGCCATGTCGGGCATGGAATGATACAGCCTTTGATCTTTGGAGAAGGGGCTCAGCAGAACTGCTACCCTGGGCTGCCAGGGGACAGACCTTGTCCTGTTCAGGACCCTGGTGGACAGAATCCCTTGGGAGGCAGTCCTGAAGGCAAAGGAGCCCAGGAAGGAAATGTTATAGGTGCAGGATTGAGCCATTCCATTATGCAGAAAGGACAATCCACTCGGCAAGGCAGAACAGAGAGCTTTGGCTGGAGCCTGGGGGAAGAAAGCAGAGCTTATGTTCTGTGGAAGAAGGTCTGGACAACTCAGGAGGATTACAAGGATATCACAAGGTTACGCAGGAAAAAACCAGACGGATGGCTGCTTGTTCAGGATAGCAGTGTATGAAATCTAAGAAGGAAAAAAACATTTTTAAAAAATAGCCAAATGACAATCAAATCTGCTTATAAAACACACTAATGAGCATAATATAAAAATCATATTAGACAAATCAAATATGGACTAAAACACGTCATTTTTCAAATGTAACATTAATTGGGATTTTATGGGTAGATCTTACAACTTATATTCAATGTTTCAAGTAGTCTTACAGCAAAAGGTCATTTTGATTTCAGCTGGAAAATCAAGCAGAAATAATCTTTAAGCCTTCTTTTGTCATAATAATATGCAGGCCTATTAAATCAGAAAGGCTATTTTTTCACTGAAATATATTCCATTTCCTGAAATGCTGTTCTTCTCTTGTTTTCCTTCTGTTTTCTTATATTTATAAGTATCAGCTTGTTTTTCCTACAGTTAGTTTCTCATTTGCAGAACAAAAGCTGTTGTCCATACTCTGTCCATTGTACCATTTCTGCCTATTACTTAGATATGCAAAATAAAGATAAATTGTGCCCACTTCAGAATGGCTTGAGTTTTAAGAGCTTAGCTGCTTTTAGTTAGAAACTTGACTTTTGATCATTAATTATTAATAAAATTCTGTGAACAGCCTACAAATTAAAAACTTGATCAATAAACATTTGCAGGTATTTTAGGGGGAAAAGTGAACTTCCCTTTATGAGAATAAAACTTTGGGAGATCACTTGTAGCCTCTATTAGGCAGGGGGTACAAAATGATCCAGCTCAGAGCACTGATAAATGATTATATTCTATGGTATTTTTACTAAAAAGTTAGCACTTTAAAAGTTTATGGCAAGTAAGATTGCTTAGCATATCAGGATACTGTTTATCCTTAATACATTCATGAAGGCTACTTGAAGGACACTTTCAGTGCATGGGCCTGTATACATAATACAGCCTTTTATTGTTGACAGAGTCCAGAGCCCTGTGAGTATTTTTACAGTACATTATTTTTTAGAACCAATAAATTACTCATCTGAACTACCCAAGTATAAACATGATGACTTTTTTCAGGCTTGTCTATGATACTATTACAATGAATTATGGATTTCAGTGGTTATCTGGTTTTGATGTGTTGCAATAAATCATAATCATTTATGATTGGTTCTGAACTTCATACAATTTTTTTTCATATAGTCTGCCCTACACTTGTAAGGTCCCTCAGAGTTATACTTTTAAAGATATCTGACAATTTAAATACAGCATTAGGCTGATTTAAAATTATTTTAATAAATTTAAACATATTTTCAGGCCTCTTTTCTTTTCCGTATAAAATTATAAAAGCTCCACAAATAAAGAGTGAACTCAAAATTCCTAAGTTTTTGTTAAAGGAGAGAAGACGGATATTTAAAAAAGATAAGATTTTTTTTAAAAAAGCACCAATATGCACCAGTTACACAGACTAAATTAGCAGCTATTAGCAGATGATTCATCTAATAGCAGCTTCTAGATTAAAAAACAAAAACAACAACAATAAAAAGTCCACAAAACAATACAGCAAAACAAAAAAAGGCAAGACATCTTTAGGCCATATGTGAGGTATGTGAGTGCAGCTATACTCCATACCACAAACATACCCCCGACATAAAAAGAAATCTCCTTAATCTCACCTTCTTTAACACAGTCTGTCATGTTTTCTAAATCCTCTGTTATCCAGAAATGGCATTTCTGCATTTGGAGTTCAGCCAGTTCCTCAGTGAACTCAGATTTTATGATAACTCCCTTTTACTGTGATTAATTATTATCCTATTCTATTATCTAACTCTGAATTTCTAATTTTTTAATTTTTGTTTTCTCCTCACCATATGTATTACTTCTGTCTGGCAGGATGTATCTTACTTCACTTTTATTTTTTATAATTTCTCTACATTCTTCTATATTATACTGGGGTTTTTAATGTATTATGTATTGCTACTGGGCTAGACACTTCCCTCTCCAGAACACTGAAGTTAGATTTAAGGGATATATGTGGTCATTACATTTGATGAAAGAACCACTTTTTTTTTTCCTAATATCAGTTCAACACTTAACTTCAATTTTTCATTTATAATGAAAAGAACAAAAAGCATTAAGTAATTTTTTTTAAGAACTAAAAGAAAGTAGTTAATTTTTTACACCCCAAACTAAGTAAATTCTTGTCTGAATTTGAGGCTCTGTAGGACCCATGCGACAGAAGACTGACTTCAGTCCCTAGGGAAGTCTTTGTACAGCCACAGAGTTTTCTCCTCGTCTGTCGTTTCAGAATTTGCAATAGGAATCACCTTTTTTTTCAAAACCAGTAGTATCCATCTCAGATGTTTTGACGTCCTTCTTGCCAGAGAGTACTGGGTGGCTCAGTTGACATGATAGTGTTGTTGCATGCACCTCTATTCAACACAGGTATTTACTCTGAGCACAGATTTAGCAATTTCTCTGCTACAGTTTACCCTGCTCTACTTCTACTACATATTAATGTAAGGTTGTAGCAAGGTAGCAGTCAGGATTTTTTCCTAAGTGGCATGTTATAGGACAAGAAAAGTGGCCTCAAGTTGATCCAGGAGTTCAGATATCCAGATTGGTTTTTGGGAAATATTTCTTCACCAAAAGGGTGTAACAATGGTGGGAGTTTTGCACCACTTAATGTTTGTCTCCATCTCTTCCACCTTCACTCAGAGCCAGGACTAAAAAATACATGAAGGAAACAAATTTTCTCGTGTTCAGGTTTGTTTGTTTATTAAATCTTATCAAAAAGTACAGAGCATTCAGCAACATTTCTAGACACCAGCTAGAAGCAAAGAAAATGGAGAAAGATCCAGCTGCTACAAGGTCCCTTAAAGCTAAACAGTCCAATAGAGAATTAACACCTATATTATTTATCCTTTTAACCAAATAACTAAATTCCCATGACCCTCAGTGTGGCACTGACTGACTAACCAGAAACTACTACCTGAAACCCATGAAGAAGAAGGAATATGAACACCCAAAGAGACACCACCCAAAATCTTCCAACTTGTCCCATACCTATTACTGTATTATAAAAACCTCAAATTAAAAACCCTTCACCACGTGAAATCACACACTTCTATTTAACTACACACCTGTAACTTTAACTCCATCACTCAAATCTGGAAGGCTTCTCCAAGGCCTCAGGTCAAAAGCAGTGTTCTCCAGGGCGTCAGTGCCATAAAGCACAGAAATCTCAAAATCCCCAGGTTTCTCAGATCCAATTAGAGGGTTGTTAAACAGCAGAACAGGATGACCAGGGAAGTGGGAAAGTCACCATAGCTGAAGATATTTAAAGGATGAGTAGATGTAGCACTTGGGCACAGTTTAATTTGAAGATGGAAGTGTTAGGTTAATAGTTGGATTCAGTGATCTTAGAGGTCTTTTTCAACCTTGATGATTCTGTGAGTCTGTGATTCCTAACTCAGTGAATCTAGGCTTCATTCACATTTCCTTGATATAACTGCCCTATTAAACAGAGTCAGGTTTTGCACTCCAGAAAATGTGTAGATATGCTTGGATTCTACATCAAAGGCAGAGGAGGGAAATACAAATCTCCTAAATGCTTCAAGTATACATACAGGTTTTTTTCACTACTAAAAAGTTTGGTTCAAAAATTGCATGTTCGAGTCATTCTAAATTTTTAATTCTACTGTAATTTAAAGCTGCATTTAATGCATTGTTTCACAGTAGCATAAATTGTGATCCACACTTTTCCACTTTTTTAGATTCAATTATTTGCTAATCATTATTTTAAAAGGGTTTGTTTTACTAAACAATCTCAAGAAAAATCCTCAAGGAAAAACCAGGAATTGCTTTAAAGTTAATCTCAAAGATCCAGCTAGAAATAGATGCTGAACATCAAATGCCTATTCACCCTAACTACAGATTAGCCCTTATTCTATAATATATTGTCATATAATATATGTCATATAATATATTGCTCCTCTGTATTGTCTCTAACCTTAACTCCCCTCACCTTTGTAAAGCAGCGACACTGCTTGTAACTGCTGTACACCTCTGTAACCAAGTAAAGGATGATTCTTACCACCATGGAGCAGAACAGCATCAGCCCTGCTGTGCACCATTCTCAGCTGGGAGTCAGAAACAGTATGAGGAAAATAAGCATGTGCAGAACTCACACCCGTTTGAGCTGAAATGCAGAAATTTAAAAGATTATTTTCTACCTGGAGCGTATTTTCTGACAGTGTAAGGAAACACCAGCACAATTAAGCACATTCTCTATTCTGGCACATTCCACTGCTTAATACCTAGTACAAAAAACAGCAAGAAAACAAAACATACTGGAAGGCAAACTCATCCAAGCAGACCCCAATCTGAGCAGAAAGACAGTCAATATGACCACTGCCTCCAACGTGCAACTGATCCCTGACTGCAGCGTTTGGTATGTTAAACCATCTGGATGCAGGGAATAAGCTCTTCTGAGAGACAGAGAAGGCTGTGGGCTTCTACTCCCTAGTCAGCCTGGTGTTTGCTCCTGCCCAGCTGGAACACGAGACTCGCCAGGGACCCAGCTGTGACATATCAGACACAGGATAAGAAGCCAAGTCAAACACACTCAGTGGGAGGGGGGGAATCTACTGTAATTATTGGCAACTTATTCAGCCTTTCACCTGTGTAGGATTGAAGTCTGGCCATGGTTCGAACACTCCTAGGTTCAAACCTGAGGAATTTAATGTTTCTTTTAATGTTCCAAGTACCTGAACACTTAATGAACAGTTTAGGTGTGGTTTAGATTATTCTGATATTTTCTCTTACAGAATCTGCAAAATCTAGTTTTACTAGCTCATGTAGAACCAAGCTGGACCATTCTATAATTGATAGCTCTTCGCTGTGTTTCCTCAATGTGGACTAATTCTGCCTCTATCTATTTTAACAGTCTTCAGGATTTAACTCTGCTTTATCAGGCAGATATATTAAGTAGATGATTAGAAATATTTGTGATATTCATAAAGAATAACATGCACTTTTTTATTCTCTTCATGATGCCATCGCAGTTATCATAATTACTTGTCAAAAACCCCATGGATTTGCAAAGGATGGACTTCCCTAAAAATCTAAATCTTGAAAGGTGTTTGTCTTCCAAATTTAATTTTAAAAATCCTGTAAAACTGTTCACAGTGCTCGTTTCTTTATCCATAAAACAAACACTGCAATTATTCCCCCAAACTAACACTCAAGCATTGACTTGCTTTTGGCTCATTATTTTATTAAACTAAATATTTAAAGATTACAATAATGTACTATCAATAATTTCTTAGAAAGTAGCAATTTTATAGCATGCTTTTTTAGTATTTATGGTATGACTTTTTATTACCAAGACCTCTGTTTTCCAGCATGAGCCTTCCTGATATTTGTTGCCAAATAGGACAGCATCCATACCTCTAACAGACTCCAACATATATCTCCAACAAAAATTGCTTTCAGCTCACATTTGAGATCCAGTATGGGTTAAGAAAAGAGCTAGAAAAAAAATTCTTTATCATTCTGTTGGCACTTGCAAAATATAACACATGTAAATCATAATACTCCCTTTGGAAGAAAACATGTAGATTATTTCAGTTTTTGGCAACTATTACAATACCTCAAATGAGAGTTTAGTACTAGAAATGCTCATGACCATGAGCTCTCACTTCACACAGTCCTAGAAGATGTTTGCTACCTACTGAGCAAACACAGATAACGAGGTTTGTATAGTATGCACCGTTTCAATGCTGCTTTGAATTTTTTGAATGCTCCTGTTTGCTAGCAGGTAGCCTAATGAATGTGAGTCTACTTCATCTCTGGGTGCTGCATGCTTTTACCAGATTTCTTTTCCTCTGACCAGAAATTTAAAAAAAATAAAAAATCAACATCTTAATTCCACATGAGGCTATAGAATGTATCATGATGTTTACATAGTTGCAGCACACATGCGAAAAAATTAAATAATCCATGACTAAATTAATTACTGGGTCAATATATCTTAAGCTTAGTAAGGGCCCTCTGTGGTACTGGAGATTCACATTGAGAGCCAGGGCCAAGATTTTATCTCCTTAATGTACCTGCAAAAACTAAAGCATGTGTGAAAGGCTGTGTTTCCTACACTTAAAAAAAGGTTTGCTCTTTCTTTTGGAAAAATATCAAAACCTGAAAGCATACCTATGCACAGAAACACAAACATGAGCCAAAACAGGAGCAGATTCACCTTCCAAGGATCTATTAGATGTCAACCAAAGTCTGAAACATATGGCCAGATATTCAGTGGGCCAGGCAGATTTCAGAAATGCCTATACATTCCAAATCATGCCTGAGGTGGAAGCTTAATTTTTTTCAAACTGTTGCCTAAAGGTAAGCTTATTTTGTGAGTAGTAAAAAAATTATATCACATACATCCTGAAAAAGATAAGGTGAAAAATATGCAGTACGGTATAGATAATAAAATATACTATTTTGTGTTGTTTTTATGTATTTGTAAAAGACAAGAGTAATACTATTTACTTATTTTACATATGCATTACATCTGTAAGAAAGGTTTATACCTGAACAAAATCTATACAATATTCCAGAAATGTACATATAATAAAAACACTTTATTAAGCCTCTAGAAGGAGTTTAAAAGAAGTTTGAAAACTCAGACATTGCAGAGCACATTAATTCCAATTGTTAAAGTCATAGCCCTGAGTCTCCTGGTGAAGTCTTTCCAACTCACTAGGCCATATCTGTCACTACAGAGACAAACAGCTTCTTGATGCTATATTCTGAAGTGCTACAGCTAAGAATAAATACATTGTGCTCATTTCAAACCTTTATGGCTGAGTTTCTTGCTTAGCTTATACTCAGCTTTCTCAGTGGCTTCCATGGAAATTAGTTCAAGTAGGGTGACTAAAGACGAGGTAACAATTTCAGAATAATTAACAGCTCTCAATACTGAATGGCAATGATACATTATGAACAAAAGGACATGCTCCTTCTCCCTGAGTCCTTCAGTGGCTCATGAAATAGAAAATGTTTTGCAAATGAGGAGAGAACAATGGGTGCAAGTAGAGGAAGAAATATAAAAGAAGTACTGTATTTGAAAGCTAGGGACACATTACAGCATGCCAACAGCAAAGCAAGTGAAGTTATGTAATTCTGCTTATTTTCTGTCACCAATACCAAGATGTATCAAAACATGACTCTGCCTTCAAGCTACTTTTCATACCAATGACTGATTAAATCCTAGAGATACTGGAGACACTGAATTCTCAGGGGTCAAGTTATCTGCCTAACTTTAACCTTTTGCACAAATCTTGATATAGGAAAAAACAGTAATGGCTTCCACATCTGCAGCCATTTTTCTTCCAGTAAAAAAACATATATAAAAACTCATCCTAAAATGAGTAAAGAAGTATGATCCTATATAAGATCTTAGTGATTTACTAGATTTTTTTAAAATTTGTCGTTTACTTCCATACCATGAATCTACTCTGTGCAACTAACCAGGTATTTTATTTGAACAGCTGTTGTACTTAGTAAAACTTGCTTGTCATTCATTTTTCATATTCTTAAACACACTCAGAGAAAAATTCCAATGAAGCTCAAAACCTCATCTTAATGGTTGCTGAAAAAACATGTCATAGTACAGGAGTGTGTAGAACATGCTTAGATAAATTGGATTCTATGCTATTATAATGCTCTTAAAAAGACTTCTAGGAATTATGCAACACTGTCATCCAACATCATCATCTTCACAGGAAAACTTAAAGGCCAATGTATGACAGATCAAACTGATTTGCTGCAGTATCAGACTAAAAACCCATAGAGGGCTGGCAAGATATTCTAGAACCCCAAATTGTAAGAAGCACCTTATCAATCAGAATCAGAAAGTGACTGGGAAGAAAACAATACCTGTGAAAGAAAACAAGCTCTTTATATTCAGCATTGACAGTATGAAGTGGTGTGAAAAACTTAATATAATAGACTGTTTTGTCTTTTTAAAGGCTTTTCTGTGTATGAAATGTATAGCCAGTAATTTCTGTGTGGGATCTGTAACCATACCATATGCACAGAGTATGTGTCATGATTCTGTCAATGGAAGCCTGTAGAGAAATATAATTCTGATCATGTTCCCATGTTATCATGCTTAAAGGATAAGGATTTTAAGATCTCTTTAAAAGACTGCAGACATTTTTTTAAACAGTCATAGGCCTCAGGTTTATAATTCATTCAGTAATTTCTTCAATACCCAAGATAATCTCAGTGTGTGCTCTCCAAACATGCATGCCTGACCTCACTTACAAATATAAAAATTTTATCTTCTGTCATCATAAATATGGATGAGCATATGACTCAGTTCAATCTTTGAACAAATGTCTTCATTATTGCTTCCTGCATCTGTGGATGAATCATGGCCCTCACTCTTCGTTCACATTGGACAATGAAGACTGGGAGTAGCATTTAGCCTGGTTAATGTTCTAAGGATAAGGAAAGACTTAACTTTTGCAAAAACACAGACTTGAAATTTGCTGAATCATTACCCTGAATAGGGTACAGAAACATGAGCAATGCATGCAATGGAAGTCTGGAGGCTATAGCATAAAAAAAAATCACAGTATGCATTTTATGCAGATGTCTGTATCTAGGTGGTTTTAATAAATAAACCTGATACTTACACATACCAAAATTATAATGATGCAATATTTGTCTTTTTAATGCTATTGGCATGACACAACCAGGCAGCTCAAGAAGATAAATTCTTCTTTAGCTACTTCCCTAATTTCATACTTGAAATTCTTTGTCTTTTACAAATTACTTTGGAAATATTCCAATTTGAAAGTTTTATGGGCAGACTGGGTTTGGTCCAGTCAAACTTCTTCTGAAGTTTAATCTGCTATAACAGACTATTTTCAGTGCTCTATGAACCCAGTCTTTATCAAGATGTTAGCCAACTGTAACTGTATGAGAAGTATTTGTTATATAATTGTACATGCCTATCTGTAATGGTATTAATGTTACAAGCACAAGTCAGCAGAAGAGCTATTAAAAATATTTCTAAATACTTCACAGAGAATTCCGTTCTTTGTCTATAGGAAATCTATTCCGTGTGATTTCCTTAGTGCTACTCATTCCCTGTTTGCTCTTAGATAACTGTTCTCTGCCTGTGGCTCAAGAAAAGTATTTTAATTGAGTTTAAAATGCATTTGTAGGCTGATAATCTCAATTCTCGGCTATATGGCCTAAAGAAGCATCATCAGGTGAATACTTGTACTGTCAAAACCACTTTTATCCTGCTTCAGATCCCATCTTTCAGATCAAAAGTGAAAAAAATCTATGATTCACATGGATTCACAAAGAAACCAGCTTTGAATTACTTTGGAAAACATTCTGTTTACAATAAATCGAAAGTTCAGTGCAATGCTGCAAAACCCAGCACTCCATGATCAATATATTTCCATTAATCAGCACTAGATCATGTGCTTCAGAGAATGGAACATATTTCAAATAAGATAAGGTTTATCAAGTAATGATGAAATGGTAAGTGGATAATAGTTACTAGGTAGTTTTGGAACAATTTTTTTATTTATATTGTTAGAGGTGCATAGAGTCATTAATCTGCACTAGCTCTGGGTTATTGCAATACCCCTTCCATTATCAGAAAAGGGGGGAATTTTGCCAATCGTCTCTAATGTCACATGCAAAAATTCATTTAGTCGTTTTAATTATGAACATACCTTAATTTCAGTAGTCATAATAATATAAATATCAATTGATAATCATAGACTGGTCATAATTATTTCTAAATAATTCTCATTTAAATTAAAAATTCGATTAAGCTGACATAGATGGACACTTTTTGTGAAGTACTTTTGCTTAATAATGAATCAAATCCTTTGATCTTGAGAAAGACTCAACAGTTATTTCAGAAATTACATATTTCCTTTTAAAGAACATGTTATCAAAAAAAATTTGTCAGCAAAGTGGTAGGTATTAAGAACCTGAAGTTGAAATTTACAGAAAGGTACTAGTGATTTTTCCAGAAAAATTATGCATTTGAGAGAGGAGAATGGAAAACAGAAAAAAATCTAGACTCTCTTTGGTCACAGTCTAGGTTTTAACCACAGTCTATGTTAGTATCCCTAACATAAGGACAATCATTAAAGGCACATCATTAAAAACATTTTTTTATATTACATTATGTTATGTCTAATTATTTCACCTTACATTATGTTACACGTTTACGATGTCCCATAGAGCTGCATTTATTTGTTTAAGCTTGAGACAAAAAAATAACCTTTAGACTAAAGAAGCTGTCAAAAATAATATGTTTTGTTGACATAGGTATATTTTCATAATGGAAGTGTCTAACTCACATAAACAGCTGTAGCAGTGTAAAAACTATTACAGAAAGAGCTACTAGTCAAAGAAATAATATAGCAATCAAAACATCCAAACATGTTGAAGGACAGCTCTGATGATTTCTGGAACTAGGTAGGAAAAGGTATAGAGGGATTATGTTGATTTAGAAATTAAATTGCCTAAAGAACTTCTGGAAGGTCTCTAATGACTGAGAAAGTATTGCATGCTCTTTGATTTAATTCAAGCAGGCAGAAGTAGCTATCTGTAAGTGTTTATAGAGAATATTATTACTATTTGCTCTGGAGACAGACTGAAAATACAAGGATCAATTGTGTATTGACGTATTCAAAGGATGTCTAGTAACTACTCTTTCTTTCAATGGCAACATAATTATTTTCTCATGTTGAGAATAGTATTTCTTTTAATCTTATCATAAAACTTGGTCTAAGCATGAGCTTATAAATCTGGTTGCATCTCATCTAGGACATTATAATGTCTTTTGTAAATGTAAGGAAGGAAAAGTTTAGCTTAGGCACGAGCCTTCAGATGGGAGTAGATTTGGGGCAGGAAATGTCTTTTCCTGTTTCTGAGAGATTCTGGAGGAAAAATCACATCCTCTAAAATTAAAACTAACAAATCAAATAAATATTTCAATAAGAATAGTAAAATTAAGGACTCTTTTCCATAAAATATTCTTTAAATTCATTTGAATCTCAATGCATAAATTCTGGGCAGTTATCAGAAAATATACAATAAACTGTAGATCTTAAAATATCTTTTCTCTACGTTCTGTGCCTTTAAGACATATTGATTTACTTTGAACTTATACTTAAATCACTAATAATAGAAGTAAAAAATAATGGTAATTGGGAAATGAGAATGGATTGAAGATTTAAAAGGTCCAGGTAAAATGATAGTGCAGATAATGATTAATTATTTCTCTTTTCCAAACTGGTGATTTTCTCTCTTTTTCTAAAAGCATTGCTGCCTGAATGAGACCCTTTTTCCATAGACTTGAAGAATGGTTAAGTCTGGGAGGAAGTTCTGGAGTTCATCTGGTCCAAATTCCTTTCTCAAACAACCCAGAGCTATCTACCCAGAGCCATGTCCAGATGCTCCTATAGACTCTCCAGTGATGGAGTCTCTAAACCCAGTGCTCTGTCATCCTTGCAATAAAAAGTGTTTCTTGGAGTTCCTTCTGTGTTCCAGCCTGTGTCCATTGCCTCTGTTCCCGTCACTGAGCACCACTGAAAAGAGCCTAGCTCTGCTCTCTCTGAACTCCCCTTCTGGTATTTATACATGTTGATGAGATTCCTCCAAGCCTTCTCTTCTTCATGATGAACAGTCCTAATTCTCTCAGCCTTTCCTCATAGATTAGATACTCCAGGAACTTTTTTAGTGGGACTTCACTGGATTTTGTCTGATATGTCTCTTTTTTTTCTGGAGAGCCCAGAAGTGGATGCAGTAGTCCAGGTGCTGAGTTATTAATAGCCATTTCATTTCCACCATTATAAATGCTCCAGGAGGAGAGCATATCTGGCAGAAGTTTCAGACTTTCTACCATTAGCAGCTCATCCAACAGCCACAGGTTTGTACCATCACACTCTCTTCTGTTCAGAACTAGAATGGACATGAAGCAGTGGAACAGGAGAGGTGAAGCATCCAGTGTTGGGCATGTAGGCTAGAGGGGCAGTTCCAGAGTTGGTACACCAGCAGTCTCTTTACCTGTCTGACTAACAAAGCAAATCTTGCATTGCCCTGTGCTGATGAGCCTGGCTGACTGCACAACAGGAACTGAAAACATTTTATAGTTGGCAAAGGTCACAAAGATATTTTCACAGTCTATTACATTGACCTAAACAAAACTTAGAAATATAATGATGGAAGCAGTTGAGATTAATCCTTTAAAATGGAAAGGTGTAAGTACTTTTAGCTTACTATGACAAGGAAGCAAAGTTTTTCTTCACCCATGTTAGTGACAGAGATAAAAAAAGGAATTAGAAGCAATGGAAATTTGTCCAGAATCAAGATCCCCGTTTGTGCAAACATGCAAAACAATTATTTCAGAAACTTATTTCTTTCTAAGGTTAAATGTCTCACATTTCTTACACCTCGAAATAACAGTACCAGAATTTTCAGCTTCTTCAGCATTAGCTTTAGCTATTGCTTCATAGAAAGAAACTCATAGATTTCCTTAACTTAAAGAACTGTCTTGTCCCCAACTACCCCTACGCTATACTTTGGGAATCTAGTTGCTATATAACTTAGATTTTTGTTCTTCATATCAACCTAGCAACATCTATTGCAAATTTAACTCATCTTTCTTGATCATCAGTGATCACAATTTATACATGATATTGAAATTAACAGAAATAGACTGGCCTGAAACTGGAATGTTTGAAGGAGACATTCTGAATAAAGCTCTTAATATACATATAAGAATAGATCAATTATTCTGAAAAATCTGAGGCACCACCTTTAACAACAAAAGGATTGTGTCATTATTTGCTCTCTCTTCAGCTATAGAGAGCATATGGAATAACTGTGACTAAGACATGCAATTGCTAAAGATGGCAGAAGGGTGTCGAAGGAAGAGCATGGTTGTAATAAAACTAGCTTCTAGAAGTTTAATAGTGCAGAAATGTATCACATGATCATAAGAATGGTGAGGACACTGGCACAGGATGGCACAAAGTCTGTCAATAGCTCTTAACGAGCTCAGCACAGGTGCTGTTAAGTTGCATATCGTTACAGTAAAAAAAAAGATACTTAAAACTATTTAACTTTTTGACATTCAAGCTGTTAAAGATGATTAAATATAATGTAGCAATAGCTATAGGGCATGTAGAGATCATAAAAAGATGAAAGAGGCATGGTGTGATAACCCAACAGTGCATCAGCAGTAATGGCAGAACAGTAATAGTAGTCTTCATATTCTTCATGCAGCTCCCATGCTGCTCAAAATCCTCTCTATCATGGACTAGATTAAAGAAACTGAGAAGAACTTTATAAAGGTAGCACTTTGCTGCTAAAAACTGTTAACTGTCTAATCTTTCTCTGACACTAATGCTACCTTTTTGCACAGTAAATTCTTTACTAGAATTCTTCATTTTCTGTGTACCTAGAGAACTTGATTATTATAAATTACTTGTGCTCTATACCTGGTAATTTTGTTTGAACCCAACTACCTCTTCTTTTGTAAGGTCACAGGGAAAAGAAACATACAAAAAACAACAAAAACAACAATAAAAAAAGGAAACCACACACAAAAGCAAAGACACACAGGGCTGGATTCTGACAGCTTTTATCTTTCCTTCTAGGAAGTTGCAGCATATTTCTGTGAAATGGCTTCTATTTTCTGAATATCTATTTCTTTCTTAGGATTTAAATGAAAAAATATGTTTCCTGCTGGATTACTTGAAAACACTCTCCCCATCATTTTTAAAAGATCTTTGCTGGATAAAAACTTGTTCATGAAAGTTTAGTGGATGTCATATGTGAATTTTGCATATTTCTAAAAAAATAACCATATAATCTTGCAACATAATTAATTCTGTTATGCCATTGTGTTGAACAGGAAGCATTTTATAAATCTGTTAAAAGCCCTGTAATTCTTGCTCAAAATCTGTATAGGTTCACAGACTCTACCATGAGCAGTTCTTATGACAACAGCAAAATTACAAGTATGAAGGCACTCAATAATCCAAGATTTGCAGTCCTGGCTATAAATTCATGTAATATTAAATCTCGCTAAATACAGAAGGTATTTAAAGGACTGACCTTAAGAATAAAAATAGAGAGATAGAATTGTCTTCCGTGAAGAACTATATGTCAGCATTTTGTTTTCACTTAATTTTCTCCTAGAGTCAGCATCTTTTCAACCATTTTTTAAATGGAGATGATATCTTATAGATGATTCTTCATTTCATGTGTCTGTCCAACCTTATTTATTCCAGTGTTTGACTGTCCTACAAAAGCCCTGTTTACATACATATTTTCTGAAGGAAACAAGTATCTTGGTTCTTTATGAGGACTCACATGTATTGTACATTACTGGCAACCTCAGCAAGAGACGCAGGAAGAATTGTGATTTACGGACCCTTGAAGCCCTGAAGGGATTGCAGTCTCCTGCTAATTTGTCTGTGACTCCTTGCCACATACTCTTCCCTCCATAATATCATATTTTTTTCAGCACCTAATGGTACTTTCTATGAAAGTGCTTTATTTTCTCAACAAATGTAAGCAGCTAATTTCCACAGTGCTACTGGAGCAAGAGACACTGTCTTGTAGTTTCTGCCTTACAACTCTATGAAGTTCAGCATGGCAAACATCAATTACTGAACGTTTCATTTCACATTTTCATTCAGATTTTAGATACAATTAATATTTCAGGTTCAAAAATACCTGGTAAAAAGATTCTGAAAAAAATATTTTCAGAATTTCTTTTAAAAGGCAAGAGCCACTAAGAAAAATTCTCTGTTGCAATAGCATTGTGATATAGCAGCCATATTTCTCAATACAAGGCCCCCACTGAGACTTTCACAAACCAGATTCTGCTCACACACTTTCCCTCTTTCCTCCCTACCTTCCCACTCCAGGGGTAGAGTTGAGAATTCGAGGCACCTAAGTGAAAATCACAGGTTGAGATAGCAATCTAATGGAAACAACAACGAGTTAAGGAAACAGGCAGTCACAGCAACCCTATTAATAGCAAAAGTTATGAGACAGAGAAGTGATTTACACAGAAAGTAAAACAATACTGGACTGTTTTGCCCACCACACTTTCTCCCCTGACCTACAATGGGAGACTCCTTTACTACCACCCCTGGCACGTGAGGTGAGGTGGTAGTGAATAAATCAGGGCTTGGCACAGAGCACTGTAGTCCAGAACTGGGCTGAGCTGATCCAGCACACCCTGCCTCCCCAGTAGGGACTACAGGAATGCACCTCTGTGCCTGGATAATACCTCTGTCTTGGCCTGGACTGGGACAAATGAGTAATTGACTTTCAGCCTGCACTTGGGAGTTTTGAGACTGATTAAAGCAGCTATACAGGAAATAGAGTGTCTAAAGAATATAGCAAAATAGGAACAAGGGAAAAGAAAGAGCCTTATGGTAATTTGCACAATGATACATTGCACAAGGATAAACAGGTGTACAAAATTTGCACATATTCCTTTGGATAAAACTTCCAAGTTTTTCAGCCTTTTTTATTTATTATTTCTATCTTTTTTTCTTTCTTTGTTTCAGAAACTTATTACTGAGTGCCCACATTTTTACTGTAACAAATGGAGATGGTTCTGAGAAGTGGAAATATATGAAGGCATTAAAGGAAGACAGCCAAAGCATCTTGTCAGACAGGCCCCCTGGTCAAGCCAAGCCAACAATACTGACAGAACATGGTAACTTATTCAAATATCCCAGCAAGAACAGAATGAAGCCAGTGTGTATAAATAGCATTTTAGATTCCAGGCCTAACCGTGCACTTTCAAACTTGGATTGGTTATTGATGTGTGGTTTTCACGAGAAATTAAGGTTTCCACAAATGTTTATATGTGTGTTGTACATGTTTGATCAGGTAAATGTTACAGCTGGGTGAAATTTCTCTGTAAGAAGAATAGCACAACAGCATCATGTTTTGGCACCTGAAATCAAAGGATTTGATTGAAATTTGGCAGGAAATCAAATTTTTGGTCTCTGTTCCGAATCCTCTAAACTGGGGATCTTTTCAGATTTGAGGTAGAAGTCTTAGCCAATAGGTTACTGAAGAATGGATTATGGTTTGTGGGGGGCATAAAGGGTACAAAAGCTTAGGTTTTACTTTGCATAAGAATCAAAAGAAAAAACATTTGAGGGGAAGTTTTCCAGGGGGAAAAACAAAATGTTTCTGTGGGGATTTTTCCCCCTAAAACCTCCTCTTTTTTCTTCATTTTTCTTTTCTTTTTCTTTTTTTTTTTTTCGCAGACATTATTATTTTGAATTTAGAAGAAATTAGTTTTGAAGCACAAGAGAAGACAAGGTGCACAGGCATGATTCGAAGGATGTATTAATCATTATTCATGCAAGTGAAGTTGTCATAATTACTTTCAGGCTTGATTACTGCTCCTAGAAATCCATTTATTGATATGGAAAATGGTGGGAGGTTCATCACTTTTTATTCTATTCCTAATACTGTTGGAGTCTATTCCTAATACAGTTTTGGAGTTGCCATAAAATCCTTTCAATTCCATGATTAAAATATAAAAGGATCATTTAGGGGCAATGCTATTTTGAAGGTGGGGATGAGTTTTAGGCTCAAGAAGATATACAAGGGTTATGAACAAAACATATCCTCCCAAACATTACCATTTATATACTAGCACATTTTTTCTGAGAAGTTACAAAAGAAGTCAATTATTTAGTCTGAGTTACTGTAATTTTAAGATATTCAAGTATTATTTGGAATAATTTCTCAGTCCCTGCTGATCTTCATAATAGAATAACCCCAGCATTCAAAATGAATGCCTTCTGAAAGTTTTGCTGTGACATCTCTCTCCCTCCTCCTCTCTTTCCCCCACTCTCCCTATCTCTCTGTATTTATATTATAATTACTACTTATCCAGGCTTTATTATGAGTGAAAGCTTTAGACAGCAAAATGTGAAAAAAAAATACAATTTTGTATTGGTTTTCTCAGTATTGATCAATAAAGCCAGATTAGGAATTCACAGAGATTCTTTCTTTCTTACAAGAACATTTGTTTAAAATCAGCTGGAAATAAATTTATGATTTAGCAGAGACTGGAACCTGAACTTCTGGAGTTATCAGTATTTTACATTGGTTCATTTTTGTGTTCTATTCTATATTTCATGTAATAATTTTTACTTCGAAGTAAACTGCCAATTGAATTTTTACTTTAGTAAAAATAATTTCTGAGCTTATGAAGGTAAAGTTTATCAGCTGCAGAGACTGGCCAGAACTGAGCAATAACTATAATAACTTTTTCATGTCATAGGCCATAATGCCACTCTCTTTTGTCTACAGCTCCAAAGGTACCTATTTTTTAGATTTACATTTTTATTAACTTTTTACATGAAAACCTGTAGTTTATTGTCCTTTCTACAAACACTGAAGCAGTAGGTTGACCAAATGAAAAGATAAACAGAAGCTTATTTTGACAGTGAAAGTTTTATTATTGTGTTTTGCTTTTTCATGTTAGAAGGCTATCAGTGAGGTAGTAATGGATACTGTCCTGCATTTCAAGTAGATTTATTGTGTGGAATGAATCTGGATTATGTGTAGAAAACCAGCCTCTAAGACTGGAACTACTTTTGGACTGTGTCTTCAAGAACAATGGTGCATAGATACAAAAAATTCAAAACAGACTGTTGCTATTTCATCACCTGCCACAATAGTAAAGTATTATAGATATTTCACACAGGAGAAAATGCTGCTGATCTGTGCAAACTTCTGGCTACAGTGAATTCAGTGAATTCTCTGTTTGTTTTGTTTGGAGTACAAGACCATTTTTTGTGACACAGTAGCTGTGTCTGTGTTCATCTGAGATGGTGACTAACTATTACCATGCAAGAGGAAAACGACATTATTTTTACACAATGGGGATGGGGGGATCTCGGGGAAATGGGGGTTAGCAGAAATAAATTGCCATGAAATGTGAAGGGCTTGAAGAATATAAGTTGCAGCTTCATTTGACAAGGGGCATTTGTCAAGCTGTCAATTGTACTGATTAACCAAAGAACCATTCAGTGTCACTTTTTACATTTCCTTTTAGTAGAAATTATTATTTTAAGTAATATCTTTAATAAATTTCAGCTGTTAAAGGATTTGCATTGAAGTAAATGAAAAACAAAAAGAAAGAAACCAGCCAATCCAGGTATTATTCAATGCCTGTTTACACAGATTCCTTGATTTTATTTTTCTTCAGGATTAAGTACTGCTTAAATTTGCAAACTGCAGCAAGCACACTCAGTCTGGCATACTGCACAATTTAAATATGAGATATGGAAACATATAGAAAGATGGTGTTTTCAAAATGGAAAACAGATAACACAGATGTTATTTATGTTATGTAATTATGAAACTTATTGCCTCTTTTTGTACATGCCCCATTGGCCATCATTCCACAGAGAATACAGGTAGGCTCTGTATTTTCAGGGTTGCCAGTCTGTTATCAGGCTTAATGTCAAGATAAATAGAGCCTGAACAAGGAATGCTATAATTCAACTGCTTGATAAATTAACTTTTTCCCATTAGATTTCAACACATTTATGCAAAAATAGCCCTGTATTCCATTACTTGGGCTGCTGTCACCTCAGGGACAAGGCTTGGGCAAATACAATTCCAATGAGCCAGCAGCTACAGAGAAGTTTTTACTAACAGCCAACTAACTAATACCTGCACTAACTAGTAATCCAACAAACCACACTCCATACCCCTTTTAAGAATTCTTAATACCTATTTTTAGAGACATAGCAGTGAAAGACAATAGAGGTCATTTCAGTATGCAAGTGATAATAATGTTTTAAAATTTGCTGGCCTCAAAGGCTGCAGATCTTTCTGAACTACAGTCAGCATTTCTTTTCATTCTGTGTCTGTGCTGATACACAGGAACATTTCCTGCAGGCTGGGATATCTGCAGTGATACAAATTTTATAATATGTCTAGCAGGTCATCACAATTGTGACAGCTATATTGTGCAGCCACCCTTTGGTAAGCCATGCACCCCTCCAGCAATTACAGCAGTAATGAGAAAAATAAACAGGAAGGAGTCATTTTTATAAAGTCCCCAAAAGTTTTGACTTCTAGTGTCATTAAATGGCTTAAAACCAGGAAGACATCCATAAAATAGAAGCCTCAGGTCATGAGGATGCAACTAGTGTACAGGCATCTAACTGGTGTTCATGTCAAATGGAGTTAGCTGCCTCAAGTATTCTACAGACATCTGGAAAATTGTAGTTGTTACTGTTGTGAGCTACTTGAACTATGATAGTTTATGAAAAGTCACTCTTGAGAGGCACATCAGGTTCTGTGGATTAGAGAAATGAGAATTAGCTCAACTCTAAGCAGCTCAAATTTATCCCATCTCAAACTTATTCAAAGTTATAAGAATATATTCTCATCCAGCACACTACAGAAGAAATCAATCATATAATTACTTAAAAGCTTATAGCTTTAAGGGGTTTCTCAGCCTCAAGGCCCCTTTGTGTCAAGGCAACAGAATGTCTTCTAGTAAATATTTTACTAGCACTCTACGTGCAGTTTTATTTTTTGTCACTAACAAAGCACAACCTTAATTTCTCAAAAGGAATCATAATTCTCTTGTTTACATTTCTGTCACTCAAAGAAAAAAAAGTTTTGCCTTCCTGCTTTATATTGTGTTAAGAACAAATTATAATAAATACCATTCCCCACTGATTTTTTTTCACTTTTTCCTCAGTTCTTTCTTGCTTAAAATGCCTGTCAGTACTTTTAACAGTTCCTTGTATCTCCAACAAGACTGGCCTTAGGCTGTAGCTTGACAGAGACACCCAGGATACCTCTGTCACTTTATAGGTGGCAGCTGTCACCATCCCAGTACTCCTTTTGCTAGGAAATGTGTGTAGCTGCTTGAACTTCCTGTAGCTGTTGTAAAGGCATATCACCAAGGATGTCTCAACATGGTGCTGTTACATGATCCAGCTTTTTCACAGCTTAGGAATAACATGAAGAGTTTGTCCTACAGTTATATCAAATCTGGTACTTAGATTTCTGGTATGTTTTATGAAAATATTGAGTTTTTACTATGCAGTGGTTAACACAGGATAAAATATAAAAAGATGCAAAGTATTGTGCTTAAAAAGAAATGGAAAATTCTACCCATACTACCTCATTTTCCCCATAATCACCCTTATCCATGTATATACATTCCTGGAATGACTCACTTTGTCATCAAACTTCACCAAAAAAATGGCAAGGATTTTTTGAAGACCATTCAGTCTAGCCACTCCTGCATTAGGAATTGCAAAAACATACATGCTAAATTACAGCAATTTCCCTGAGACAATGATCACTAATGTCCCATCAATATTTTAAGCAAGAAACCTCTCTCAAAAAAATCTTCAAAATTTACAGAAAAAATAACCTTCCTAAATCAGTTCTCTGGACCAAAGTAAGAGAGGTAATTTGGGAAAAGGCTGTAAACTTACAATTTTTCCCACTATTTGTGACACAAGTAAAGCTGGCAGTGCTGGGAGATTGGATGTTGCCCTCATAACAATTTTGCATAAGGAGTCACAATATGCTTTCTCTCCCACCCCTGAAATTAACTATGGGGATTTTAAATAGTATAAATCTTTGGGATACACTTACAATTTAAGGACATGACAGCATTCATGATCCTTAGACTCTGCTCAGAGCTGTTTTGTAGAAGAAATTTTAAAATTTCAATAATATCAGTAAATTTACGACTGCTTATGTTTCAACATGGCACTTTTTTTTTTATTGCAGAAGCTTATATTTGTCAACACAAATCCTAAAGGCAAGTCTTTTATCGTCAAAGAGATGGCTTAAGGTCCTTCAGATCCCTTCTACCTCCTTCTACCACACATTCAAATGACCTTTTTACTCATGCTATACAATATAAAAATCCTTACTGTTTCAATTTCACTGGGTTCCAAATTCTAATCACTTATTCTTATTTTAAATAAAGAGTTTTAAAAATCTTAGAAAACTATGGCTGAAGCCCAGGCCTCTGAGTCCTTTTGAGGTGAGATTAGATAAAAAGGCTCCTGCCTCCACTCCAGCCCTTCTGCATTCAGGCTCGACTGTTACCATTGTTTCTTTATTTAGGAACGTTGAGATATTATTTAAGAGCCAATAAAATCCACAACGAAAAATCCATATTTGTCCATCCATGCATTTGGTAAGCACAATGACAGACTACTTGATTTGATACCATGGGACAAGAGTAAAGTCAAAGTCTTGCCAGTGGGATGTTTGTACATAACAGATTATACTAATTACCTTGTAGGGACAAATTTAAATTCTAAGTATTAACTCTTGTTAATCCCAGGTGGGAAAGATAAAACATTTCTATAAAGAAAGAAGCAAGAGTAAGTAGGTTGCACAGAGAATCACTGGATTTTAACACTTATTCTATGTTTACAGATCTGTACCCTCCAGGGCTGTATATCCCCATGTAGCTGAAATAATTGCTCAGTGATCTCATTCTACGTGTAATGGCTTTCAATAGACTCCTGGTGGATGTCTACTTCAATAGACACTTCTGTGGATGTCGTTCTGGTGTGATGCCACAGATACCATGTGTTGCTGCAAAATCATCCCCCAGTTTTAATGAAGGCCTTAGAAAATCACGCCATTGTAGAGCTTCAGGGCCCTCTGCCTCCCAGCTTCACAATCTATAATGAGTTATAAACTACATGGAGGCTAAAAAAACTTTATTCCAAAAAAAAAAAAAAAAAAAAAAAAACAAAACAACTCTGACCTGAGCAACCATGTATTCTCAGTTCCATCACGCTACTGAGATTTTAAACATAAGCAAGCAGACACAATACAAGCAGGATCTCAGGACCAGATCTTTGGCCTTCAGCTATATGGAAGACTAATCAAACCCACAACAGTTTAGAGCATCTCAAGCTTTTGCTCATTGCCATTTTCAGAGTCAGGAGACAAAAGCTAATGCCTTATGGCTTCTATCTTCTTTCTCCAATTCCTGTGTCTGCCAAAAACCTGGATCATCTTAATTCACTATCTTGCTTGTGTTGGCTTTTTCCTTTAAGCCTTTAACTGGCTTTGGTCTTGAGACCTCGCAAAGCACCTTAAAATCTGTTGTACAACGCCTCTTTTTAGGTGTTTGGGAAAAGAGTTTTAGTTTGGTAGGACTGTACAGTGGACTGAGCAACAGAATGTGGCTTTCTTTGTAGCAATACTGGTAGAATGGACAAAAGAAAGAGAACAAGGAAGGCAGGAAAAAGGAATATTTCTACGTTAAGAGAAAAGACAGCGACAATTTTTTAGCTATAAGAATGAGGAATTTTGCACGGTGTATTTATGGACTTGCAATATCATGCATCTATATATACCTCATTTACTCTACTCCATTCAGATGGCCTTGTTTGACCTATGGCTTTCACTTCTCATGCAATCTGTATAATTTCTTTAATTAGATACACTGAGGTCAAAGGCTTAGGCTTTTAAAGGATTAGACACTTACATAGATAGTGATAACAACCGTAGTTGCATTAGGTAAGATTAATCACTTTTTCTGAAGAGACATAAGCCTCATATTTTATGGAACAAGTGAAGTTCAACTGAAAGAAGAAAAAACCTTCCCAAAAGGCAAACTACTTCATAATTGTTCAGTAACAGATTCTTTTGCTTTCTTTAAAGTATGATAAAATACCAGACTTCATGGATCTTCCTTAAGTGTTTGATCCTGTGTTCCAAACACAAATGAGGACTACTTTGACTGAAACTAACTTGTTTTAGTACTTGATCTCTCAAAACTTTATGACTTCTTTTTTTTTCCTGCACTACAGCTAATTAAGGGTTTAAGATCCATTGCCAGAAATCTATTGCTATTATATTGCCTAAGTGTTACACTGATAGTAATAATTAAAAGTATAAACATGGTATTAGAGCCCATAGATTATAAGTGTACTCATAAACACAGGGGATATAATGTGAGTTTTTAAATATATTTACCGCAATAATAGGTATTAACAGCAATTTTAGTGCATTTAAAGTGGGATTAATGTACATGTTAATTAGGTTAGTCATGCTAATTTTTGAAAAAATGGTAAAAAGTCACCTAATTTTTCTCCCTCCACTTCCTCATAAAAAAATTCCTTTTGCCAGCATGCCATCAGGCACAGCACTGCCAGCTGGTCAAGGGAGGGAAGGGATTGTCCCTCTCTGCTCTGCACTGGTGCAGCTTTACCTTGAATATTGTGTGCAGTTTTGGCCACCACAATACAAGAAAGGTATTAAACTATTAGAGTGTGTCCAAAGAAGGTCAACAAAGATGCTGAAGGACCTTGAAGGAAAACCGTGTGAGGAGTGGCTGAGGTCACTTGGTCTGTTCAGTCTGGAGGAGACTGAGGGGAGACCTCAGGGCTGATACAGCTTCCTCCTGAGGGGACGAGGAGGGGCAGGCACTGATCCCTTCCCTGTGGTGACAGTGATAGGGCCTGAAAGAATGCCCTGAAGTTGTGTCAAGGGAGGCTTAGGCTGGATATTAGAAAGGAGCTTTTCACCCAGAGGGTGGTTGAGCACTGGAACAGGCTCCCCATGGACATGGTCACAGCATCAAGCCTGACAGAGTTCAGGAAGTGTTTGGACAATACCCTCAAGCATACAGTGTGACTTTTGGGGATGGTACTGTGCATCAGGAGTTTGACTTGATGATCTTTGTGTGTCCCTTTCTAACCCAGCATATTCTGTGATTCTGTGATCATTTATTAGATAGTTCCTTACTGCACTGTTAAGATTTTATTGTCACTTAGTGCTTACCCTTGTGGCTTTCTCAACTAATATGTTTGGAATGGACAGCTATTATGAAGCATAGGAGAAAATATCAGTTTATGAATCTGTAGTCTTTACCAATCAGGATCTGAGCACAGATTTTTTTCTCCCAAATTTCAGGTACATTGCCACAACTTGGTCAATGGTTTATGTCTAAAAGATTTTATGTGTACAGTCCATCCTTTATATCACTTAGTAAGATTTTAAAGTTTAGCATGTTATCTATCAATGACCAAGAATTTCCTGTGGCAAGAAATTCTCAAGCTCTAAGAGTAGCCTTGGGAGGCATCCTGCTCAAGGGAAGAGCCTGGTGTGCAGCCCACTAGCATGCCAGAGATCTCAGCAGGCCCTGGGCTGTCTGCTGTTCATGGAGTAAAATGATTGACTTGGAGCCATATTTGAATACCAGCAAGGCATCTGAGTCACTGCTGCTGACAGCTCTTGGCTACTGTGTCACCATCTGTCCCCCAAAACCCAGAACTGGATGAGGCCACCACTGTCGCCACTGCTGGTTATGGTTTAGGCTGGACAGGGGAGGGGGGTGCTACTGAAAAGCTGGTCTTGTAATCCTTCCTTTTGGAGCAGCCTGCCCTTGCTGCTCCCTGGCAACTAGGTGCAAGAAAA
This sequence comes from Luscinia megarhynchos, assembly GCA_034336665.1. NCBI lineage: Eukaryota > Metazoa > Chordata > Aves > Passeriformes > Muscicapidae > Luscinia > Luscinia megarhynchos. Next base: position 33,547,614 of record CM067566.1, on the reverse strand, counting down.
ATCCACAAGATTTCATAGTCAGAGGTGTCTGGGGCAACGTCTTCGTGAAGAAGCTGTGGCTTTCTCTCCCAAACTGAGATAACTCTTAACCTAAAATCTGCAAAACTTAACTGAAGAAAGAATAAAACTTAGGTTACCTTTCTATGCAACTGTACTTCCCTCTGGTTAGCAAGCAAGTTCACCATTTTTCTCCTTCTCTTCTGCATCCCTTACTGGGGATCTTAATCTTTAATTATTCTCTGTAAAGTAAAATAGTTTCAGTAAGCAAGGCTAAGGGAGTCTTCTAATTTAATAATTACAGGAGTTAGAATTGGCATGTAAGAAAGGATTGGTAAATTCAGAACCCCTCAGCCAGGTATGAGAGATTACAAATGAATTATCTACCTACCTTTAGCTAAAATGGGAAGGCATTTCTTCTGTCTCTTGGGGTTAGTCTATTAAATGTTCTTTAAAATATCTGTTGGAGTTTTCAGGCAGGAAGCCCAAAGCTCTACTTCTGCTTATTATATTCCTAGTAAAATGTATTTTAATAAAGTCTGATAATGTTTCAGGTTTAATTAGTCATAGGCATGCATAGGGACAGAATTTCACTGGTTAGGCAATTTTATCATTAAAAATACACAATAATGGGCTTACAGCTCCAGGATTAGACAGTAACTGAAAAGGACTTTTAGATATTTCATATGTGGGTTTACATATTCCTAGCAGAATAGAGAATTTCATTATTATCCTTGTAATTCTGATACACTTCTCAAAATTTCACAGAATGGCTGCTGAGATTTTAGAGAGAACTGCAGAAAGTAAATTTTTACCGTCAGAATTATTTCAGGGTCCTATGAATTTTCTTGCCAAAACCAATCAATGAAACAATATAAAGCAATGTGCCCCAAGTCACAAATTCAAATTTAAATATTCAAATGCATATCAGAGCATTAACTTTATAATGAGAATTCCTTTATTTTTTTCCTGCTGTCTTCAAACTTTTCTTTGTATTTGTGTTATTCCATAGGATTTAAGTCTACTTTTGAAAAAAGTTACCTAAATTTTTTGACAAGTGGCAAAACTAATAATGCAAGGCTTGTGATTTAAAAACCCAGTAAGTTGGAGATATAAAACTGTGTTCATAAAAACTAATCACATTTCTAAAATGCAGGATGTAAAAGTATTTTTATGCATTTTTGGTAACGAAGATGAAAAGGTAATATTATTGAAATTGCAAGGTCATATTTTAGATAGTTAGAATTTTATTGTCGAAATTGAGGTTTTTTTCAATTAAGCATACTTAGTACAACTGCTAGTTACATCATGCATCAAAGCTTCTTATCCAAATTGTTCCTGCCAAAAGATTTCTGGTCCTGCAGAGCATGTGCTTCATGCAGCACAAAACAAGATATTTCTGTTCACAGTGGGAAGGAGAGGTTTTAAGAAACTAAAGTTTCTCCAAAAAAAAAAAAAAAAAAAGAAATGTTTCTTTGTCTCTCTATGTCTTTTACATCCCATGGGAACTCTACAAATCTTGGATATGTCCTTTTGTCTTTCCACAGTAGTATGTTACTCCTGCTGCTTTTCCCTTTCCCTGCAGCCTATGATCCTGCACATCCAGACCAGCAACATGTCTGGGTTTTTTTCTAACTGGTATCACCAGGGTTCTAAAAGGAAGAGGAATGGCACTGAGGAGGAGGGTGCACTGAGTTTTGCAGAACACTGGCTTGCCTCTGTGCAAAAGGCTAGGCTTGAGTTTTGAGGAGATTACATAAAATCAATCTCAAACTAAGGCCATAAGGCTACCAGCTAGTGAGTTTGAGGAAAGATTGGCAGCCTGAATGAAAGGGGGGATTAAATCAGCTTCTCAGTAAAAGTGAATTGCTACTTTGTGTTGAATAGTTAAGTAATAGAGGAGTGGAAAGAGGACAAGAAAAAGGTGAGTTCAGAGTTCAAAGATCATCCAGAGTGAGGGTCTCCCTTTCTCTCTACTGATAGAAATATGTTGTTTCTGCTAAGTAGAGAATTCAGGCTCTTACCAGACATGAATACAGTCAAAATTGGGAAACAAAAGTTGACTTTTCTCACAGGGGAAACAATCAAAAGCTCTGTCACAGACAGGTTTCACATTTTCCAAAGAACTGACTTCCCCAGAAGACTAAATAAAGGGAGACTAGAAATTGAAAAGAACTTATCAGATTCCCAGGCAAATGCCTCTCATCCTTTCCTGCTCCATACCATGCAATATCCTAGGGGTTCCCTGTGAAAAAGAGCTGTCTGTCCTTTACACTTCTACCAGCAAAATCTTTTAATGCTTTGTAGAATATTTTTCTGATTTTGCTTCTGCCTTTCAGAGTGAAAAAAATTCAGTAAACAGAGAAGAGGTTTCTATTAGCAACTTCACACACACACACACACACACAGAGATCTTTTGTGTTAGGATCCTGCCATCCTTCAAATATATTAAGTAAACCAAACCAGATTTCAGGGCAATCTGATGCCTGAAAGTGTCAGGAATTCTGTTTTGGATTTCATACAAATCCAATGCTTTCAACAAGTCTTTGCATGTTAGTCCATCAAGGGACTTCATTTGCAGTACTTTGAAGAAATGATTTGCAGCTATCAAGCCAGTACTATTTTCTTCAGCCACATCAATTGTCTTGAAGACCCCCTACCCAACCAGCAATGAGATCTGGATATTCAGTGTGACAGAAACAGTAAATTAATATGTATCAGCCAACAAGACCTACTCTCCTAACTAAGAGGTAACCAGTGTTAGCTAACCAGCCTTTTACCATCCCACTGTGGTCAGTTCTGCTCTACTGATTGGCTACAACTGATAATGTGTTTTATTTATGGAGGCCCACTGAAGAAAATAGAGTTGCCCAGGCATAAATAGGAAGAGTTTACACAGATACAGAGATTCTAGGGTGACTTTATTATTGAAATTGTGACAAAACTCAGGGAGCAACAAAAGCAGCAACTCAGCAGTTCACAAATTTTCAAGCAAGATTTGATCTAGAGTCTTCAATAAATGCTCTATATTATTATATTATTAAAAAATACAGAGCACTGTATCATTATTTTAAATATAATTTTATAAAATAAATTGCTTTTAAGACTCCTACCAAGCAACATTCTCCACATGCTCTTTCTGAAGAGCTGTCTAACATGAGTGAGTTAAGAGCATTGGGCTACACTGGTGTGAAATTCAGTGTAATAATTCACTGTTTAAAAATTGCCACTCTGTTTGTATGTTTAGCTGTAATATATTTCTTTGTAAATGTATGTATGCACACATAAAAATAAATATTACAATAAATATGAGATAGAATCCTTTTATAAATCATATGCTAGAGAAAAGGAGACTGTGTGACTGACCAAGAAAAAAAATAGAAGGCAGAAGTACTTTAGTCTTTAATAAAAGTTGTACTTTTTTATTTCCCTCTTCTACTCTACAAAATCAGCATTCTTCTGTCTAGAGATAAAGAAAAAACTGATCTGTGCTTGTTACCTGAGCTAAGCAAAATACATTACAGACTGAGATCACTGCTCTTCAAAGGAGATTAGAGTAATTACAATGAACTTAAAATCAGGAGTTTTGCTGATAAAAGTCTGGATTTTTTTCTTTCAGCCATCTGTCTGTCCCTGAACTACTGTGCACAGTCAAGTTATTAGGGTGGCTCTCTAAGTCCTCTCTAATAAAATCTTGCAGGGATGAACAGAGAGGATCCAATTATCTTTAACTGAACATACATGTTTTTACATCCAGAAAAAAACAACTGTGATAAAAAACCAGAAACTTTGCTGTCAAGTGTCAATAGACAGAAAATAATTATGCAGTGCCAAGTACATCTTTATGGTTGATCCTGTATTTGTTCCCATTCCATATATGCCCTGTGATAGGGTTTTATGTTCATATACTGGCTGTTCTGGTCTGTCACAATGGTTAGGAGACCTAGACCCCAGTGGGAGCACAGGACCAGGACACAGTCTTTGTGTAACCACATTCATGGGTGTTTTTTCCCTACACGATAACTTTTCAAGAAATTGCAAAGGGCAAAAATTGTTTATCACCCTGCCCATTTCCTTCCTGATAATATCTAATTTCTTTTAAAGCCTAGGTCAATTGAAAACTCCTATATTCATGCCAGGGTTTTTGCAGCAGGGACATTTCTGGGGTGGGTTCAGCAAGAAGCCTCTAGAAGCTTTCCCTGTGCCCATTGCAGCCTGTATCAGACAGCTCCAAAACAAAACTTTTGCTGGCCAAGGCTGAGCCCATCAGCATCAGTGGAAATGCCTCTCTTTTAAGAAGAGGGAAAAAGAAAATTGCAGCAGCACAGCAGCCAGAAAGAGGAGAATATGTGTGAGAAACAGCTCTGCAGACAGCAAGGTCAGTGCAGAAGCAGGGAGAGGAGAGGAGGTGCTCCAGGCAGCAGAGCTGAGATTCCCCTGCAGCCTGTGGTGAAGATCATGGTCACACAGCTGTGCCCCTGCAGCACATGGAGGACCCCATGCCAGAGCAGGTGGATGAGCAAAAGAGGCTGTGACCCTGTGGAAACCCTGTGGTGTAGCTGGTCCCAGGCCAGCGGGGAAGAGGAAACAGAGAAAATCAGGAGTGAAGTGGCTCCTGAAAGGAAAGGAGGGGTGGGGGAAAAGTATTTTAAATTTAATTTATCATTTAAAATTAAATTTTAAATTTATTTATCATTATCCTACTCTGATATGCTTGTAATAAATTAAAATAATTTCCTCAAGTCAAGATTTTACCTATGATGATAATCTGTAAGTGATGGCTCTCTGTCCTTATCTTTGGTCACAAGACATTTTTAATGTTTTTTCTCACCCATCCAGCTGAGGAGTGAGAGAGCATCTTTGGTGGGCACCTGGTGTCCAGCCAGGGTCAATCCACTACACCTCCCCTTATTGTTCTGTTCCAAGTGTTGCCTTTACTCTTTTTTTCTGTCCTGCCCACGTATTTTTGTCCAAGTTGTTTTTCTTTTTTGTTCACCTATACCCTTAGCTTTCACTCCTCACTGCCCTCCTTTCAGCTAGCAGAGAAAGCCTTATAAACAGATCTGCAATTTTCCACTTCATTTTAGTCCCAATCCTGGTGTCAAAATGTGCTTCCAGTAACAGGCAAAGAGAGTATTGTTTACCTCTTTGTCTTTTTGTTGCTTATTGTTTGCATATGTTTGGTACAGAGATAATCCTAATTGAATTTAGCATGTCAGAGTACTATGACTGTCCTTTGATGCACTGAGACTCAGACAAGAGCTCGTTTTCATGAGGGTGGTGAAAGACACCATATGTGATTCAAAATGTGTAGATAATGGCTGTTGTAAAGTGTCATGACAAAGCAGTTCTCAGTTTCATTGCTATTTGATATCTAGTCAAACCAACATTTCCCTATGGTCCTTGGAAGCAAAAGATTTGTCATTTTGGCAAATGAGGATGATCTGTATGGATGATTTTCCACATAATTTCACCTTCATAGACTTTTATAGTCACCATCTGAATGTTTCAGACCAAATGTGTCAGATACTGCAGAAAAACAAGCAATGGAAAGCATATTCTTATAAGGGTATGCTAACAAGCAACCTTGAAAGTAATCGATGTATGCTTCTTCATTCATCTTTTGTATCCCATATGTGTGGAGAATTTCCATGCAGAAGACAGGCTGGACCATCTGTCTGGATCCTCTTTAATCCTTCATCACTTTGCCACTTTTGTGGGATTTGCACTATTCATTTCATGCCAATAAAAATCTGTAGACCACACCATAAAGTTTTGTTGTCTTTATATTAATAGAATGATGGCAATTGGCAGGCCTTAGCATTTTCACTATAATACTCCTTATTCTACCATAAACCCCTAACACATTTTTTTATCCACATGTCCCTGTGTAAAGTATTAATCCTGAACATTTCTCTTCACATTATACTATTCATGAGCATGAAAGAATCTTAAACAGTGAGTCTCTTCACCTACAGTGAAATGAATTGCCATCAACATCCAGAAACCCAGGGAAAAAGGCTCCATCTGGAAAAAAAATACTTTGCTGCTTAGAATCAACTACTTATGTTAACACAATAACTGAAATTGTGTTAGAACAGCTCCAGAGGAGAGCTACTGAGTTGATCAGAGGGATGAAGCTCCTATCCTATGAGGAAAGGCTGTAAGAATTGGGATGGTTCAGCCTGAAAGAGAAGGCTTTGGGATGACCTAATTGTGGCCTCCCAGGACTTGAAGAGATCTTACAGGAAAGATGAGGCAAGACTATCTGCAAGGGCAGGTGGTGAAGGGGGAATGTGTTCAAATTGAAAGAGAGGAGATGTAGATTAGATATTATTTATCTATGAAAAGTTATTTATTGTGATTGTGGTGAGGAACTGGACAGGTTGCCCAGAAAGTTTGTGGATGCTGCATCCCTGGAGGTGCTCAAGGCCAGGCTGGATGGAGCTCTGAGCAACCTGGTCTAGTGGAAGGTGTCCCTGTCCATGACTGGTGCTTGGAATGAGATGATCATGAAGGTCCCTTTTCAATCCAAATCATAAAAGAAAATTAAAAATAAAAAGAAAAAAATAATTTAATTATAGCTCCTTTTCACCAGACAACAATTGATCTTTCACAATATTTGAACTTCAGAATAAAAAAGCCTTAATATCTAATTACACATCCCTTCAAAAATAGAAAAAAAAATGCTAATGAAAATGCACATATTGAAAATTGCTTGCCTGAACAGTATTCTCAAATTCTTACTGCTGGAATAAAAAGTGAATTTAATTACTCTATTAGTCACTTTTTTCACATTTCCACTCCTTTTAGTGGTAATTTTCGTTTTCACAGATCACTGAAATAAAGCAGGAAAAAAGAAAAAACAAAATCAAATTATCATTTTTTGCATTGATAAGAAGTTTTTTCTCTTCTTTTAACTGTTTCAAAATCTGTCCGATAATGACTCCATTAAATATTATGTAGTAGGGATTGTGATATTAATTGACACATTGTAAACAAAGCATTTAAGTGAGGTTTCACTGGTTATATTGGAAAGAGTCCTCAGAAGCAAAACTTCTGTTGATTTTGATAGAAACAGAACTGATCCCATGCTCAGTGACTTGTATCAGAAAATTATCGAGATTGTACCACAACACTGCTACCTTGTGGCATGACATAGAGCAAAATCATTATTGCTTTTGTGACATGCCTCTCCCTTCACTAACAGGGATGCCATGTGTCACCAACTGCTAAAGCCTCATCTTACACTTGAAGGTATGATTCCCTTTCCACTGTAAGTCTTTGTATGACAATTAGTGGAAAGCTATGCCTATTTTACTCATTTTATGACTAAAAAGTTTCAAAAGAGGATGCCAAATCACTTTCCCCTTCAAATTCCAATTCATAATGTATTCTCAAAGATGTTAATTATCTCGCAAAATTTTGTAATGCTGATGTTAGGAAAATGGATATAGTTTTCCAGTAATGACCTGAACAAGTTTGGAACTAGTTTGTATATCACAGATAAAAATACCTTTTCCTTCCTTACTCCACTATATTTATGTCTCATTAGTTTACGGACTTAAAGCCCTCCAGGGACTGTCACTCACAAAACCATCTAATGTTTATGAGCTCTAAATTTTGCATTTGGATCTCTAATTTATCCAACAGATATGGAAAATCATATAGATAGAAAACTCCCTAGTGCCTACAAAGCCCTAGGTTTTAATAGAGAGGGCAGAAATAGTATAAGCATAATGTTTAATGTAAGCATGATGCTTAGCACATTAGTGGCAAGCTAAGTGTATCACCTAGGAGGAAAGACATTCACTGTGTTTCAGGTAAGTGGAATAGTATTTTCCCAGGACCATTGGCTTCTAATGATACAGAGTTTAGCATGGTTGTGTGTTAATGCCATCCAGCTCTTGTTGGAGAAGTTTTTTAGTGGAACATTTTCAACACAGGCAAGTGAGGACCAGTTACTTTATGGTAGCTCTAAACTCTGGGGACCAAAGGGGCACTGTCATTTCTCCACCACACAATACCAATGCTGTTTTTATTAGCAGGCTCTCTCCAAACAGGCCTACCATAAATGTACAATAATGGCAGAAGTTGAGCACACATTACTCCAAAATTCAAACTTACATAGAGGACTGAAAATGTTGTGCAGTTATTACTATTCTACTATCTGAACCTTCTGTTAAACATACATATATTTGACCATCCTTTCAGCTTCCTACAGCATAGCACATGGTGCAGTTAATGGATCCTAGCACAAGTATCTTTCCTACTGGTCCTGAAGATCATACAGCCTCAAAACCGCTATTGAGATATCAATAAAATAAAATATAAAATTGATTTGTTCATCCGAAAAGAGAGCTATGTCCTAGCAGAATGCATGTAGCTACACTGCAAAGTTTAGGAAACTGAACTGGAAATGGAATTTTGCAAGAGAAAAACTTTAGGAATGGGAAGGTAAGGAATAGATATTTAGCAAGGTAAGAAGATAAGGGATAGGTATTTAGCAAGACTCTAAAAAGGCTGAACATCAGCAGTAGTGTCTTAACAGTGAATGCTACATAAAAATCCCCAATAGTCACTACAATTCTGAAATTTTGTTAAAATAAAAATACTGTTTATACTTAAATCCTCCAGTCCTGGCCAGAGGAATTTAGTGAGATAATAATGCCTCTACTTCATGATTACTTGGGCTTTAGCTCTGTATAAGATGCTTTTTAATATCAAATAAAAAAAAATCTAACAAAGCAGGATGGACCTCATAGAAACTATTTAAGTGAGTGGTTTTTACTAGAAAGGTGATATGTGTTACAAAAGTAGTCAGTAGTATTTCAGGTATTTTCCCATTAAGGTCTCTCTGTTTAAGATCATAAGGTTTTATTATATGCCCTGTACTCACAAAGATATAACTGTGTAGATATTTCCTGGATGTTTAAAGATTTTTGTTTCTTTTTTTTTTTTACAGAGATTGAAATTTTATAGAGATTATTTTATTTACCTAGAAATAATATGCCTGCAATATATCACTTTTATTCTCAGTTCAGCCCTGTGAACCAGGAAATGTATACTTACAATATTGTTCTGCCTACTCTGTGTTAAGATTAATTCAGAATTAGTACAACTGCCCTGATAAATATATTCTGAATTGCATAACATGCAAAATATACACTTCTATACCATAATTCTTGGAATTAACACTGAAGGTAGTGGATTAGGTGTTTTATAAGAGTAGTATTTGTAATAAAATTTGCTGGCAGTAGCAACCTAACAGCAGATGGGTTTTTTTAAAGAGCACATAATGATGATTCATTGCAGTAAGTACACGTGGATCCCTTAGATCTTCTTTCAGTTTAGCTCATTCTTTGATTTATACAGTGATTACTTAGCCACATAATTATTTGAAAAAGCAAGCAAAAGTGATGTGAGCCATCTGCTAAATTACTAGTAGATATAAGCAAGATTTGTCTTTCAGAAGAAGATTCTTTCCTGTAATGCCACTTACTGATGTGAAATTAAATACCTGTAGTTTTTACCTGATATGCTCTCTATTGTTAAATCAGCAAGTGATCATAGACTGATAAAATACATTTCAGAAATGCATCGGTGGGGAAGAAAGGAAGAGAGTTTAATGATTAAAATACTGAATTGAATTTGAAAACCTGGAATTGCTATTCACAAACCCTTTACATGTCCCTAAGCATGCATCTCTCTCTCTTTCTCAGTTGTTCTGACATGAAAATAAGGCTCATACTGCTCCATGTCACAGAAGGACTGTGGGAAAAAAAAACAACTCCACATAAATAATTGATAGATAATTTAACCTTCAATAAATTATATTTTACTATGTTGATCCCACTCTGTCTACTGATAGAAACAAGTAAATCAATCCCCTCTAATAAATTGAAATTACATACCTAGAGGGGAACACTAGGCAGAATATTAGAAGGGTTTAGTAAGAGTTTATGTGCTCTTTGCACTTTGTATTCAGACCCCCCATTCTTGAGACCTGCCTTTAACTTCTGGAGCAATGGAAAGTTTCCTGTTGAGCCATCAGTTCTGCTTCACACACTCTTCCAGCCTGATCCTCATCCCCAGCTGATACGTGGAATAAAATTGAAAAGCAAGCAAACAGAAAAAAGGGGAATGTACGGCCAGGGAATGTATGATATAATCACTGCTGACCTGCGTTTTGAACAAGTTTTGATCAGTTTTCAGTTCAATTACACCAACTGTTTCCCAAAGCATCTTATACAAACCCCAAAATATCTAACTAACTTGTCTATAGAAGGTGAAATATAAATGCAGGAACACCTGAAGCATACATTGTTTTTCTGAAAGAAGAGGAAGATTTTACATGTGGAGGTTTTCGAGAGTCTTGTTTCATTTCAACAGATTTTTGCACTATCTCTGGTAGGGTAGTATTCATGGTGTCTGTTTCTAGAGGGACAGTATTCATAAACATATTTTTTTTCAGACTAAGCACTACTAAATTCTTTCCCTACTTTTTTTTTTTCCCCCCACAAGCAATTTTACAACCAGTTTGAATTTATTAATAGATCTCAAAGACTGAGATTGTTCCATGTGTGAAAATAGTTATAAGTATTAATACCATTTTTCAGATTTTATATACAAGACAATAATCAACTTGAATGAAAAAAATTTAACTCATTGGTGACTTAATAGCACTGATGGCACTGGACATTAAGGAAAAAAGGATCTGATCCCAAATTACTGCAATGGAATACTTTTCTGTTTCTGATCAACACAATGCATTTCACTCTGTTTATCTCTATGTAGGATAACATCAATGAATTAAATAAATCAATCAATCACAGATAAGAGAATTAATCTGAAGACAGAAAGAATGTTCATTACTTTATTGTTAATGTATAAGAAGGAATTCATCTGTCTAGAGTCAAATGCAACAGTTTTGCCTACATTTGCTCAAAATCTTGACAGATTTCATCCTTACAAGATTATTCAGATTACACATTGACATCTGAATCATAAAATATTTTGAAAAAACATATTTCACCGTTTTTCTAAGAAGAATTAGATGTTTAAAAAATAATGTCTTATTAATAACCAGTCAGGAAAATAGAAGCATCTGTCTGAGGCATATACACCAACAGATACAGGAATTGTAGCTAAAGGTACAAACCCTCAGGTTTGAGGGTTTAACATGTAGTTTCACACCTGCAGAAATTCAGACATAAAAATACGTGTCTTCTACTCCTATTCTAGCTCAAAAAACATTTGAAATTCAGCTGAAACCTCATCAAAGGAAGGTTTCATGTGGAAAAAGTTAAGAAAGCAAATTAAAATTCTATCTATATTAACATTTCCTTTCCAAGTATTCTAGCTATAACTGGTAGTGTTTCTTATTTTGAAGAATACATTTTCTTCCTGGCTTATAAACAAACATATTGCGATCACACACTCCTGATATCAAAGATTTTGCCACAAAAATTATGCTCATGTCCTTACTTCAGTTAATCTTTGGCCTCGTAATATATCCTTTTATTATGGTATAATGAGCCCACTTAAGCTGGAAGCCTTTCCAGCATTGCAAGGTTTAATAATCAAAGATCAGCACATAATATCTCAATCCCTAAATTACTTAGAATTTGATATACCATACCAAATATATTTGATGCATATAAAATTTGATGTAACAGAAATAGCAATGGAAAGACTCATGGTGTTGCACTTGAAAATTTAAAAATCTAAGCCACATATATAAGGCTAACATATAAACAGAGGTCATAATGTGACTCCAGCATGCAGCTAAATTGTCAAAATAATACCAATATTAAAATATTTATATGTTTCCATTTGCATGAGTTCATTTAAGGAAGAAAAGGAGTTGAGGATGGAGGAGAATAAATGATGAAGTCAAAACTGAAGTACATTGTCTGTGTGGAGGGGAACTAAAGGCCATGGGGGAAAGCAGCATCAGCTGGTACTGGGCACAGAATATCTAGCTGAAGCTCTTGAGAACTTTGAGTGAATCCTCCATAGGGCCCTCAAGGCTATTTCCTCCAGCTGACAGTCTAATTTCTGCTCAGAAGACTAAGTATCAACTGGCCATAAAGCTCTTAAAACTTCTTCTATGTATCTCTGGATCTGTTATCAGTGTGGTCAAGAGGGGAAAACACCATCCTGCAATGCAAAGGTCAGCAATGAGTTACTGGTCACTGACTGCATAAAGACTCAGTTTCGTATCTGGTAGGTTAGAAAATATGTCCTGTGACTTGATTCACACAGGAAAAAGAAATAGAGTTAAATGTTATTACTCTATATAAACGGGCAAAAGACAAGGCAAAATGGTGCCAAAATTAAAAGGCTGAGATTAATGAGAAAAAAAGATTCTTAGTGTTCCACATTAGAAAAACTGTTGTTGACCAAGTCTGATTAATTTGCACAGTAATCTTCCTGGCTCAGCTTCAGAACTCCTCTGCCTCATGGACTGAATGTTAAGCCACATGAGACTAGCAAATATAAAGCTCTACTGCCAGAACCCCAAACATTCAAGCCACTAAAATTTTGAGTCTGACTCAGAAAAAAATTGGAATTAAAAAAAAAAAAAGAAGGTAAACTGGATATTCATGTGGAATTCATATGGGGTTCATGTTCTGTTATTTATTATGCAAATCTCTCATTTCCCTACAGAAACCCACACTAACTTCATATGTTGATTGATACTTTATGTACCTGGCAACTGCAAGATCACAGGTCACAGGAAACTCAGTACAAGGATACAATTTGTTTTTATCTAGGAACACAAGCCATCTTCACATAGTTGTAAGTTATCATGTATAAGAACAGCGCTCCCCTGTTGTCATTAAAATATGCATAAATTAATTCCTCTTCCAAGGTGAAGAAAATTTTGGAGTAGCAGTTCTATGGAAACTATCTACATCTTGGAACTTTTTTTGCATCAGTTCCCTACTGTCTTGGTTTGATTTGGGCTTGCCAATTTTAATATATTCAATTTCCTTTAGAGACAGGATTTAGGAGCAAAGACAAGGCAGGCTTAAAACTTTAAAGAGTATATAGAATAAATTTATTAATAACACAGAAAAAAATAATTCAGAATAAGATTTCCAGATCGTTCCCTCCTCTCCCCTCCCTCACCTTCCACATTTGTTAACAACATACAGAGAACACTTCAGTCAGTTTTCTACTTAAATAATCATTTCAGTTCACTCTAGAGAGAAAAGTTCCTTTTTTGGTTTAGGCACAGGGGGTGTCTTCACCTTCACAATTTGCATCAGCAAATTGTGCACTTCCTCCCATCTTCACAGTCTTTCCAGAGCTGTGTTATGAGTTATGCCACAGACATGGGGGTATTACTTTTAAGGCCAAGCTGTTCAAAGACAAAATTCTCTTCATCTCTTTTTCCATTAAAAGTCTTTGTCCATATTTCCAGTCTCCAGAACAGAGAGCCCCGTTCCTTCAGGACAAAGGATCTTTTTCCTCCAGCTCTTCAATCCTCCCAAGTAGTTTTCCACAAGGAATTTTAGTGTAGTCCAGTCACCTCATAGACCACAAAAAAAGTTTTTCAGCTAATTTATCAGTAGCATCTCTTCAAGCTCTTCCCCTCTGGAAACTTAACTTTCATTTCATTGACTTCAGTATACTCCTTGCTTTATTCTTCTCATTCAGGGGAGCTCAGGAGATCTGCAGTCTTATTCAGGCATTAGGAGGGTTAAAATTGCACCCAGAAGGTGAAGAAGCTGGGCCAGGCCATGCTAGAAAACGTGCCAGGGCTCTTCGGGCCACAAGGGCTATGTGGAAAAGGCTGTTACCTGCTTTCCCCACGGAAGTGAAAAGAACCAGATTAACTTTACCGCTGTAATTTATGAAAGCGAAATCACTTTTTAATTTTAATTTAGTGCAAAACCAGCACACCCACACATCATTCAATCGTGCACTTGTGTTTGCAGAGCTACAGAGTGTGACTGTGACTTGTGTCTGCCCTCATAAGAGAAGCTGCCCACCCTCAGCCACCCTCAGTCCAGCCTGAGTGAATGGGTGAAGTTCCTTGCAGACCAAAGCCAAACGCCTGATGTTTTCACATTCTCCAGGGAAATTCGGAAGAATGTATCTATGTGCTCTAACATACTGAGACACAGGTTATGTCTACTCTATTGCTTCAATCACCACCCTCTTTGAAAAAGTTTTGAACTTTCATTCTAAAAAATCTAATTTACAAAGCTTGAAGATATAAGGTGTAAAAATGTATCTACAGGTAACTAGTGAAAAACAGATTTACCCATGGATGCATGGCATCATCTTTGTAATTAGTGTGGTACTGCAAATACATTCAATTCAGCAACTCTGTAAGTTACAGCAAAATAATTGTTAATGATTCTAAGTCTGCATCACACAGAGGGATCACATATTTAAAGTTATATCTTGTAAAGTTCTACATTTTTTTGGTGTGGCCGTTGCATTGTATTTTCTGATGAGGTATTTCTATGACATAAGCCCATGAGAGTCCACTAATATTTGCAGGAGTGTTTCATTCTACCTTTTACTTTAAAAAATATCATAGAATCTTAGAATGGCTTGAATTGGAAGGTGTTTTAAATTCTATCCTGTTCCAAATGTCCTGTCATGGGCAAGGACAACTTCCACTATACCAGGTTGCTCAAGTCCCCTGCCAACCTGGCCTTGAACTATGCATAAGATATGTAATGAAGATAAGCATAAAGTATATAAAATTTGATCATCAAATACTAAACCCATAAATTTCTTAAATATTAAAAATGTGCATAATTGCTTTTTATCAATTTCTGTATTGTTTCTAGACTTGGAGAATGTAAAACTTCATTCAAATTAAAATGGATATGATTTAATTAATAAAAATGATTCTCTGAAGCTTCAGTGTACACAGAATTAAGCTTTTATTCATGCAATAAAACCTGCAGAAATTACTTAAAGGTTTTGCTTTCAGAGAAATGTCTCTTTGTAGTAATCAACTTAAAAAAAACCTCCTTGTTCAGGCTAGTTTGACTATTTTTAGCAGTGGAACTTTGTATTTACTAATAAAAAAATTTATCAAGAAGTACCATTAGAGCTGATGACAGCTAAACATAGAATAAAAGCCTCACATTTAAGTGTTTCAGGTGTAATAACACCTTTTTTAAAACTGTCTCTGTATTTGAGAGTGATAAAAGGGCTCCCATTTCCTGGTCTCTTGTGCTTCATGGCAATAAACTGATGATTCATTCTAACTTGCTGCTCTGGACAATTCATGTGTACTGAGCACAGTCCGTCCTTGCACAGGAATACAGGAGTTTTTATGTCCCTTTCAAACACTGAGCTTTGTGTTCTTCTGAGTAGCAATTGCAGCATTCTCACTCTTTTGGGCTAATAGAGACATGTTTTTTTGCTGTTCATAAGAGCTGAGCATAGAAACCGAAATATGAAAGTTCAGTTTATGAGGAGATACGCTACATTTCCCAGCAGAAAAGTCAGCAGTGGCAAAAGAAACCATCCTATTAAAAAAAAAATATATATGTGGTACATAAAAGTCGATTCGAATGTTGGATTCTACCTTTTTAATCTTTTGTCAGATGCAATTTTCATGGAGAAAATGATCCCCTGAAGAAAGGAGATGGATATGAACCCAGTGATTCAAGAATGTTCAGGAAATGTCTTGTGCAATGTGAATAATTCATTTAGATAGGTCCTTCAGGAGAAATCCTTAAAGACATCCATATGTTTAGAAAGACATTATAAACACCTGTTACAAAGTTGACACCTTAGGAATTTTTTTAAAGTTATAGTTTATATTCTTGCAAAGAGCACTCCAACTCTTTCCAGCTGCTCCTGATCTGTATTGCCACATTCCCAGCTCGACTGTATGAGTAGGAGGATCTCTTTCCACAGTGGGGAGAGCCTGATCTCTACAGGAAGGGAACATTTGTGCACGTGAGTTTGGTGCTCTCCTTTCTCCATCTTCATTGGTAAATGCAGTCCAGCTCAGTTAAGCTGTACAGCACTCTAGACCAATTCCCTTGTGAACTCAGATGGACCATCTTGCCTATTTTGAAGTGTTCAGTAGGTGAGGTATAGAAGTGAGAAATACAGCATACATTTGCATGGAATCTATCCATCAGGAGGATTCTAAATTCCACCAAGAACAATAAAAATGAAGAATTCAAGTACGCAGTTTGCCTCAGGCCCTCAGAATTAAATCATTCCTTTAGCAAAATCTTAGGGAACTTTACCAAAAATCTACTGTCTCTAAGTAAAAGAAAAACACTAGATTACCCAGTAAAATATAACCACCTCTCATTCAAATACAGCAGCTTTGCCTACTGAAACCACAATATATCAGAACTTTTTAACAACTGTTTTTAAGGAGAACATGAAATCAGAAATAAGTTACACAGCTGAAGAATGAATGGACATGCAAACATTTTTTTAGAGCACTATGATTTTAAACTCTTACTCTCATTTAGTTCCTGTTCTTTCAAGAAAGCACAAGAGTTCAATATCTGTAAAATAGAAAGAATTTAAACTACTATTTTTTAAAAACCTAAAGAAACGTGGGTAAGACAAACATCTGCCTGGAATGAGTTTGGTATGACTGACTTTGATTTTGCAGAGAACGGGATCTTGACTGAATAGCCACTTGATGCCCCTACTCACTGTATTTTTTTATGATTTCTATGAAAAATAAAAAAGTGAAGCAAACTTTAAGCAACTGCTTGCAGTCATAATACTACTTTACATCTGAAAAGCAGCTGTTCTAGTATTTGAATTACCATCACAAGGGACATTAATTCAAGAAAATGTAATAAAAAAGTCACCTATAACACAAAGGTTTTCCCTGGGAAAACCTGTTCCCATTAGTTAAGATACACTACTCTTTATTGTGTGTATGTGAAGGTCTTTATATTCACTGAATGTGATTTTTTTTCCCTACTTCTTTGGCCAAAATACTTTCAAGTAATGATAAGTTTGCAAATACGTTAACCTGTATTTTGAATACTTGCACAGAAATATGGGACAAACTCTGAATTTCATATAAAGTGATCTTATAATTTCCATAGAGAAAGAGTAGGTTACTCAAGCTGATACTGTAGGCAGCAGTTGCATCACTTATTATGTGTCATGTAGAGAACAATAAATTAACACATAAATATTTATTACCCTTGAAATATTTTTAATTATTATTCACCTATAACAAATTACTCACTGGAATGTTCTATTCTATTTAAATAAGATGATAATAGTGTGATTAATTCCATTATACAATGAGTTTCATTATCCAAAACCACAATTAAACAACCAGTGGTGGTCCTGTTGGACTGAAAGATCTTGTTTGAAAAGCACTGCTAATGTTTGTCAGAGTAAGAAATCCTTACCCAGTAGTCAGGGGGGCTTAGGTGTTAATACCAACTTTTTCAGCCATTTGATGACTGAAGCTAGCCAGTCTAGGAGTTGACATTTAATTTCAGTGAGTGCTCAGAAACTTTAAATCTGTGACCTCATTGAACTCAGGATCATAGAAATTGTCTGTGTTCATAATAAAAAATTCTGTCTCCATTGGCACGAAATAAAGGAGAAAAATCTCACCAGCTTGCTGCATGTGTCAACAAATTTCAACGAAGGTTAAACTGTAAGCAAATCAGTTCTCTGTCTGATTTCAAGCTTTTAATTCCTTCCAGAATTGGCAAAAGTGGAGGGGATTTCACAAAAAAAGAAAGGTAGGTGTCTTATGAAGCAGAAAGGACAGGAAGGGGAAAGAGGGAATATCAACAATGTCTCTAGTATAGAAATGATTTAGAGGAAATAGATTTATCAATGTATTTTTAAGGCACGATTTGTATTTTAAAGGCACTATTTATTTTTTCACACATGTCATTCCATGGACTAGGATTGCTTGTCTTATGTGGTTTGTAAGAGAAAATGTGATACTTAATATAAATTGAGACAAAATATTTGCTCATAAAGCTGAAAATTGTCTGATATTATAAGTGAGAAAGAAAGTAATATACACCTTAACTTCTCACATCCCCAATTTACACTCATCTTTCTACCAATATAGATCTTAAATAGAAAGTATCATTTAAGTATTAGTATAAATCAAGCAGTATGGTAATCTAAAAAAAACCTGTATTTCTTCTATTACTAAAAATACATAAACACAACTACATATGAACTATGAAAAAAAATGCTTACCAAAATACCTAAAAAATGGAGCTATTCTGCATTTTAATAGATCAACTCAGCAGTGTGGAGAATACTACAAAATGAAAAAAGAATATAGAATTCATTTGTCAAAGTAATTGAATACTGATAAATGAACAACAAAAAGAATACCCCTGTATTTTTCCCCACAGGATTTTCCTGCAAACTTCTGGGATACTTGTAAGGAAATAAAACAACAAGGTGCCTCAAGGTTCCTCTGCCATGGCAGTTAAAACCTCAGATCTTCTATTAATTCCAGTGACTCTGGAACACCCAATGTGTCTCTGAGTAGGCACAAACTTTGCAGATCAGTTTTCCAAATGTCGGGACCATTACTTTTTAAGACCAGGTCTCTTGGCAGGCATTTACATCACCCTCTGGAAAACATTAGTAATTTTTCATAGTTAAACCCTGAATTTACAAAATAACTGTCCAGTTTTAATACATAGAGTAGAACTTTCGGTACCTTACAAAAACATTAAAAGCTCAGTGAGATTTACAATTTGAAAAATATAAGCTTTCAACTCCAAGCTCTTTTTGCAGCAAAAAAAAATAAAAAGCTTCAAAAATTGTGTTTTACTGTGAAAAATCTTTTTCTTTACTTAAACTGAACTGGAAATCATCTGAACTGTTAAGTGAAATTGCACTAGGGGCAACAAACATCTTAATTTTTGAGTAAGTGAAACACATACCAAAAACATCCCCACAGATTAAATAATCTGACTAAAAACATGACCTTGAAAGTATATCCCTTGACAATTATGCAGACATTTTTTGGAGCCAATTTAGAATATAATTTTTATTATATTAAGATTCTTACCGATTGAAATTAGACACTGCAGAGTACTGCACTGGAGCTAAAGTGATACACTTTATTTTGACGTTTAAATTAATGGAGCTTTGTTTTCATAAGGTAAAATGAGCTTTGTTCAGTTATGCAGTATTTCAGGTTAATATTCAGAAGTATTGTTTAAGTAATTGCACTGTAAAAGAGCCTATGTTCTTCTTCTGATTCCAAATGAAATTTTCTTCCTAGAATAAGAGAAAGTTTTTCCAAGAGCCTGAAATCTCTTCTAATGATTTTTTTCCTTAGAGGTCACTTGAAAAGTTTTTGACCTCGAAAAGTATCAAAGCCAATATTTTTCTTATTGCAAAAGAAAGAAAAAAAAATAAAAGTAAAAGAAAAAAGAAAAAAGAAAAAAAAAAAAAAGAAAAAAGAGATTATGCTCTTCAGGACCTTAGCTATCAATGTATGTTGTGTCATGTTAAAAGGCTCTCATGAAAATTCTAATCCATCCAGTACAATATAATATATAAATCATGCATAATCTATTACTTTCTGCCAAAGGAAATATTGATTCTATGGGATTATAGCATTTGTCTTTCAAACATGTAGCATCTTTCTGGATGCATTTAGCCACAAAGTGTAGATGGTGATTATAGGTAAGTTCAAAAATAGCACATAAAGGGCATGGCAAAAAAACCACCAAACATTAAATTCTGCTGTATGGTTTTGAGGATAATGGGGAAAACTGAAAGCCATAGCTATGTTTATGTTTTCTGTACAGCAACAGGAAATGGTAGAATGTCACACAGCCTCACTGGAGATTCCAAACAAAAGTGTCAAAATGGAGAGAAAGGAGGAAATAATTTCGAAAAGCACAACAATCTAGATAACAATCGTAGTCAAGTCAGACAACTGTGAACCCCAGGTTCAGATGTTAGAATAGCTGAGAGCAGCTATTGTTCCTTCAATAATAAAGGCACTTCCATATACAGAATCTTGATGCCCAATGGCAATTATTAGGATGGTAGATGGAGGAAGAGAAAGCACAAAAAGTGATTGGTCCTTCAGCTCTCTGCCCTGTAACAAGCCAGTGGCTCTTCAGTGTGATTATTGGAATGGCATTGCAGGGACACATTTCAGCACAACAGGGTAGTCTCCACGAGAAGGAAAATAATCAGAAACTGATTTGATTCAGTGGACCAAATCCTTCCCTCATGTTACTTCAAACTGCTCGTAGTTTCAGAAGAACTTGATACACTAGAAATGCGTGTTGTCTCTGTCCGGTGAACATGGTCTACCTGCAGAAAGACTTTTCAAAGGCTTATCTCAAAATTAATGAAGTACAAACCTCATGCCTAAAGAGTAGAGTTTTGTTTTACCAGGAGAGAATTTGAGATGACTTCCTCTTTCTGGATGAAAAGAGATAAACAAATTTCAGTCCTGCATAAGGTGAGGGGAGGGAAAGAAGGTGAAATGGATGATTAGTTTATAAATGGTGCAATGAAGGTAAACTCAGACAGGAATCCTATTAAACACTAGGCACTGAGTAGCAACTAAATACTTCTGAACTTGTATTTTTTCCTGCTAAACTAAGAGAAAATATCTAATCATTATATAACTGAAAACAATGGGAAAGGTGCAAGCACCTCAGCAAAATTAACTTTTCAGATATTAATGTAAATTACAGAGCTTTGATTTGGAGTGGACTAAACACATGCTTACATGTGAGCATACACCTTAATGTCAGATGAAACAGAGACATTATGAAGTGTTATATTTTTACTGGAAGTTAACCCAAGTGCTATTATTCTGTGTGGGAAACAATCAATCCAAGTACTGCCAGGTACTGTTAATGCTTTGCAATATATCAAAAACCCTTTGGTTTTATTTATAAAACCTAAACAATGACAAGAAAAGCCAATGCAGTCAACAAAGCAGCACACTTATTACAGGATATTGGATATATGCAACAAACCATGAAGACAGTTCTAGATATTTCCCATGACAAGGAAAGAAACTCTTACTGTAGGTATTAGCCCATATTTTTTAATATTGAAGATATATATATGCCCTTTATTCATCTGTTTATATATTTAAAGAACATGTCTACTTTGTCTCTACAACACACATCTAAATGTAAATATACATAATTTTGTATGTGTAAATGTATAAATGCACATGTATATGTGTCTTATCAATTTTATTATATATTCATGTACATCTTAATTTTGAATCATCTGGGTTTTAACAGTCTTTTGCTTATTACTTCTACTTAAGTTACTGATAACGTTTCCTAATTTTAAAACTAGTTTAATCTAATCACTTGTGAAGGGCAGTGACTGGAGAATTTGAGAACTGAATAATTTTTCCTTAATGAGGAATCTACACGCAATGAATACAGAACACAGTCAAAAGAATTACATTAGATAAAATATATATGAAGTGCAGTTTATTAATGATTGATCAAAGTTTATTTCAAATCATTGACCTGAATCAGGATATTATTCTGAACAGTAATTATTTAATACACTATTCAGCCCAAGACTGAAAAATACTGGCATGTTCACAACTACTGCTATACAGGAAATAACCTATAAAATAAATTACGACCATAAATAATATGAACATATAAAAAAACTTGCCATTTTCTGTATTTGCACACATGAAAGATTCTAATAGATTTATTGTAAAAATTGTTCTGCATACAGTGTACACATCATGTGGGAAATGTTTACAGAAACTGAGTTCTATTTAGGCTACTGTGATTTTCCAAGGAAAATGTCTTCATTTAAATATATATATGGATAACAGATTGCAAAAGTGAATAATTCAGTCAAGAAATAATATCAAGAGACAATTTCAGAGCTCACACAGTGTGCTATATTATCAGATGTCTGATGGGTCTTAATATAACTCCATCTACAAAGCAGCTTTGTTTTCCAACTTAAATAAACCAAAATGAAATATTATTTTTAAAATAAAAGGACTCTTTATTATATACATATCATGAAAAGACCCTTTATAATACAATATACTTTTGAAGAAAACAATCACATTTCAATAATTTTCCAGACAGTAGCAAGGAGATTTACAAATGGGAGAACAAATATTTTGCTTCTCTCTTGAACTTTTCTTGCAAACTTCTAAAAGAAGGTTCCTTAAAGTTCTGAAATTCTTAAGTTTCGATCTATAAAAGTTTTAAATGACAGTAAGCACATTCTCACACTTAACATCTTCCAGAAATCTAAAAAAAACTTCTAAAAACAAACTTCTTGAAAAGTATTTCATACTCAGTCTTTTACATTTACATCTTCAATTTGTGCTTACAAAAGAAAATAAAAGGAAAGTAACTATGCAAGTGTGATAAAGAAGGAAAAAAATCCTACTTGCTTCTTGACTGAAAAACTAATTATAAGAGCAAGAAAACGTCCCTTCTCAGCCCTTTGCCACATGTGGGCATGCTCAGAGATTTTAGCTGGAGTTGACAAGTCGCCGTTTAGTTTATCTTATTTAAAGTGTCATTTGGGGCAGGCAGGCTTTGAAGCCTTTTTATTTTCTCAGAGTAGATTTGGGGTAGACCAGTCTTCAAACAGCTGCCCTTGTCAAATATTAAGCTTGCCAACTCTTGCCTGGGTTGTTATGTTATGAGGGCATTCTAAAATAAATGTTTCATCTATCTGTATTTATTTAAAATTATTACTAATTTTAATATTCAT
Source organism: Luscinia megarhynchos (assembly GCA_034336665.1). Classification (NCBI taxonomy): domain Eukaryota; kingdom Metazoa; phylum Chordata; class Aves; order Passeriformes; family Muscicapidae; genus Luscinia; species Luscinia megarhynchos. The sequence goes on along the minus strand of CM067566.1, from coordinate 33,524,904 downwards.
ACAATTTTCAGAAGCTGTCTTACTAGTAAGAAAATTTATTTCATGTTTCTTCCTAAAGTAATTGTTAATGATTTGGTTTGGATCCTTATTAATTTAGAACTAGCAAGTTATATTTTACAGCCTGGTTTAGGTTTTTGTATTAACTTTTGATCAATTCCCTTCATTATGAATTATTTTCCATCTCTTACTGCAAACATTTCCAATGTGTTTTCAACAATCAGAACCATGGCTGAACTATTCATCCTCTATGGCTTGCAACTGATCTCTTTAGTTGCATTTGATCTCATTTCAGAATGACTGAAAACTTTGAGAAAGGAGACTAATGAAAAGGGAATAATTAAAAAGAAAACAACAAAAGAAGACTAAAGAAAAGGCAATAATATTTTAAAACCCAAACAAACACTTGTGTTTGCATGAGAATATTCTGCTTTAAGATCCTTGTTGTTTACATAGGCAACATGAAGATCACTGGTGCCAAAGGGTAAGAGAAAGTTCAGTTAAGATGCAGGACAAGTATAATTTTAATTTTTTCCTACTCTCATACTTTTGCCTACAGCCTGTGAGAAACTAGACTCAGTGGACTATGAGATTAGACTAAGTGGAGCTGTGCTTTCACATAACAAATATTTTTATGTTATGTTTCTGTCACTACCCACTCACAAATCTCTGTGGGAGGAAACACCTATGAGATAAAATATCTCAGTATTCCTGCACAGCAAGTAATAAGTGAACAGTAAAACTGCAAAACTCTTAAGAATGGATAATTAATACCATTCAGCAATTTTGTCTCTGATTTTAAACAGTTTCATCTCCTTCTCTGAATTCAAATTTTTGCAGTACCAATTAAATAATTTCAAAATATTGACAGGCTGATGGGAGATGAGCACTAGCCATGGAAGAAGCAGAAATTATAGCCATTTCAAATTGTTAAACATGTTAATTTAATAAGATACAAAACAGAATTTTCATATTTTAAGGAGTTTTACCTTTTTGTTAGAAAAAAATGTTTGTTATTATCCTCTGGGTGGTATTTCTGTAGCTTTTGTTTTGATATTAAAGTTATTTAACTTGCCTCTTCTATTCTCATTACCAGAATATTTTATGGGTAAATCCACTTAAGGAACCTATTGTGCTTTCTGATCAAAGTGGAAAATGAAGCCAGGTTATAATAAGCAATTTAATTTTTAATGAGCTGGTTGAGACCCAAGGTCATAACAAAGGACACAAACCTAACTAAACAAAAGAAACCTAAACAACAACAAAGTTTCCAGCACAAAATACTAATGATAGCACACTACACATGACCTGGGCAAAATAATATTTGGTAGACTACATCTCCGAACTATCTTACTTGTATTTTTTATTTTCTTTCAGAACCCTGACTAAGTCTAAGTAAGGTGTAGCATATTAAATAATACAGAAGCACATAAAAATGCATGAGACTTGTTTTCTGAAAAGAACTTAGCAAGGATGTTTATTGAATGTAAATTTCCCAAGCTCAAGTTTAAATGCTACAGCTACAAACTGAACATTTAACCCTCTAACATCTTTTACAGCACCTTAGAAGGTAGTTGACTACTGTCTTGGAGTATAACTCTGCCAGAATGCTGCATGTATCTTCCACTGGTGTTCTTGGGATTTGGCCTCTCAGTCTTCAGAAATAATAAATAATAGGTAAGAAGAATCTTTACCCAAACATGGTGCCCTTGCTTTCTTTGCAGCTTGTAAATTAAGTCATTAAATTTTATTATCTTTTGAATACAGCTTTGTTTTAAGATTTTACTTGACATATTCTTTGATTTTGTTACTGGTACACTTTCTTGCAGGTTTCTTTAGCAGTATAAATATTTATTCCACTAAGCCCTCTAGTAAGCACTTTATGTCCAAAGACACACATCATTTTACCCTGACAAAACTGCTCTCTGTATTGCAAGTAATGTCCTTATGAAATACACTCTGTCTCATTAAAGGCATATAAAATTTACAATTAAATTATTTATACCTTTACACCTAGCAGACTATAAGCAATAGAGAAGATGCTAATGAGTTCTGCAGGTTCTACAGGTAGTCCCTGGATCAAGTCCAGCCCACAGGATGCTTTCATCTGCTTTACTAGCTTTTCCCTAGGGAAGAGAAGCAACTATTTGAGGAGCTGATTGCAGCTGGCACAGCCAAGCGCTTCATCATGGTACTGTCACTGCCTCTACTTTCCCAGTGGGAAGGGAGAGGAAAGAAGCAAAGAGGATGGACAAAGCTGGCCCCATTGAAAGAGAAAGAGAACAGGTACCCCTGCAGAGCTCAAAAATAATTCTTTCTAAATTGCAGTAGCATGAAACCCAGAAAGAGGCACATGCCCATGTTGGTATCACCCGGCAGAGCCATGACCTGCAACTTTAATGAAAGTCAAAGAGTTTAAAGGAAGAAGTGAAGTCTAGCTCCTGTGGCTCTTGAGGAGACAGTGACCCTGCTTGGAAAGTTTACTCACTTCCTCAAAACAGTTTTTCTCAGCAAAATGTCCCTCCCTTCCTTGCTCTCCATTGCCAATGCCATATGCCAGCTCAGTTCAACCAGGAGAATATGAGGAGAATATAAGAACTGGCTGTCTGCTAAAGTATTACTGAAAATGTATCTAATGTATTTCCTCCATCCTCAGGTTAAGATTAGAGGAGGAGAGGAGAGCAATGGTCCTAAGTGATCAAGAAGCTCCCTCTGGACCACAGAATACAATTTGAGAATCACTAACATACGTGATCAGTTATTTAAATACATAATAATATGAAAAACATTACAATTAATGTCATCTTATGCACAACTTCTATATTATATTTACCGTTTCAGGTGTGTTGCAGAAGTGAAATCTCACTTATTAGCTATACAGGAGCAAGGCATGGCCTTATCTCTCCTAGTAAATAAGAACAGCTTGTTATAACAAGTGTTTATTCTGAAATTCATCAAAGGATGTTTTGCTTTTTCTTTGCCTGGTGCTTTTCCTTCCATTTTTAAAAAAAAAATTACCAGTGAGTGCCTCTGAGATTTTGTCCACATAATTTATTACTTCTGCTAAAAATGAGAAAGAGGAGGAGTAGAAAAAGAAGAAACAGGAGAAGAAAAGGGGGGAAAAAAGAGAAAGGGAAAAGGAAAGGAGAAAGAAGCAAGGGAGATCGATTCCCAGTGAGGATGTTTTGTTTGCAGAAAGAATCTAAAAGAATGAGAAGAGGGGATGGAGATTATAAAAAATATAAGGAGGAAGTGAAGAGAGGACTGATAACCCAGTGGCTGGAGATAGCACCAAGTTACCCTAAGTGTATAATTTGTTGTTTCAACAGAAAGGATGTTGTACAAAAAGGTGATATGATATAATTTTAAATATGGTGTACATATGCATATTATCCATTGCATATACATAATGCATGCATATTATACACATCTCCACTTGCACAGTGCAAGTTTCTTTACTGTATTTTATCTGAATATTATTATCATAGTGTGTGACCCTGCTGCACCTGGATGGGATCTGATCAGTAACTCAACAGCAACAGAGTAACAGGGCTGGAAGGCTGCTTCAATTCTCTCCTGAAGGTGCACAGAAATGGACACATTGCTTCACACCTTTTTAGGGAAAATGAGAGAGACCAGACAACTTTGATACAAAACATAAATGCATTTGTACTTGCCAAACTGATCTCAGAAAAACTTTACAATATCTCTCCATTTGCTTTTAAAAACCTGTCAGAAAATCATTGATAATCACTTTGTTTCAAACTATTTAATGTATCATTCAATATATATGAATGATACATAATTTTTATTTAAGTTGTGCCAGATATACACTGATTATTTTGTTTAAATATTTAACTCTGAATTAAAACTACATTTTGCTTTATTTTTGGAGACTTCAAAAGATGAACCTTATTTCCATTTTCGTTAGTTGCAGTAAAAAACCCAGACTATTTCCTCATTCTAAAACTCAAAGAACCAATACACTGCTTGCTGTTATTTATCCCTTCAATTCCTCTAATTTACTCCTGAGCGAGCACTTGCCAGTTTTTCAGAAACTGTACCTCTGTCTTCAAACGTTGTGGATTTTGAATTGTCAGCTGTTGTTAGTATTGAAATTACAAACAAACCAGCAATGGCAGGTAATAGGATTTGATAGTAGGACAAATTACATACAGGACAGATGCCCAAGACCATATTGGTCATGCTGGAAGTAGGCATTCATTAACATAGAATCCAGTCACAAAATAAACACACTTTAAATTAACATAAAAACAACATAATTCCTGAAAGCACTCTGGAGTAACATTGAATCTAGAGAAATCAATCCCATTTACTAGAGAAAAGAAGCTCAAAATCCAATCTGTACTTGTCAATATCTACCTATTCAATGCAGTTTCTGTACCTGAAGTATATATTTCTTGCATAGGTATAAGAGTGACAGCACACATATCTTTTCACCTGTTACAGGATGTAACCACAACAAACTTAATACCATACTTTAGCAGTAGAAGTGTAGAGTAAAAATATCCTTAGTCACAGTTCTGAGAATGACAGAAATTTGTCATAGTCTGAAATTTGTAGTCTAGTGTGCTCAAAATGCCAAGACAACTTGTCAAATTTTTCAGTCAAAAACATTTCTTCTTTTACAAAGTCTTGACATTGAACCAGTACACTCAGTGACATTGTACAGTACAGGTCTGGAAAAGACATGGTGGCAAATTACTTTTGAAAAAGCAGCACAAGCACCACATGGTCTTCTCACATTATTATCTGAAAGCAGGAGGCAATTTCATGGCAATTCAAAGACATCAGCAGTATCTATTACAAATAATCATAATGTAAACTGTGATAATTATTGTGGAAGTTCTGTTTTGTGCAATCTGTCTTCCCCAAACTTGCATGTAAAGTTATCAAGGAGCACTACACACATGGTCCTTTTCAAACAGTATCAGTTAAAATTACTGTCTTTGCTTGCTGACCATTGACCTAACTAAACATTTTGACAATGTGAATTATAGGGGACACTTGAAGCTTTTACAGATCCATGAACGCCTTGAAAATTTTATTTCAGTCTCAGTAATAAGATGGTGGTTAGATAGGTAGAAAATGGAAAGATATCTTTAATATCACAGTTTTTGACTTTTTTACACCTTCTCTCTACTGTGCAGATGGAAGCACTTCATGCCACTCACAGAGCTATATTTATTCAGTTTCTTACTGATGTAAGTTGTTCAGTCTGCAGACACGTGTGGCTGATTTCTTCATTAGGGAGCTTCTTTTTGCTGATGACTCTGAATTGGTAGCTCACTCAGTCAATAACATTCGATTTACTATTGATGACTTTCCTTGGGCACACTATCCCTCTACTTTTTCTGTGAGGGCAAGATAATGGATGCACCAAACCAACCAACACAGTGACCCAAGCCCATGCAGTCACATTTTTGCACTTAGGAAAATCTTCTCAAGCCTATGGTGTGCTTTTCTAGTTTGACATCATTCTGATAGAAACACATTGTGAAAATGCTGCCACGTTGCATAAATCCTAATTTGAAATATTACAATATAAACCATGTAGCTACAGTGCCAGTCTCCAGATGTGCACTGAGCACTTTCTCTCAGAACACTGCAATGTGTTCATGAGACACAGTTCATTCTTCCCATGTGGGAAATACAGTTGCACAGGTAATGCTTCTACTATACCTGGAAAACTGAATGACTACATCCTCCTAACAGCATAATCCCTAAATAACAACAAATGTTATTGTTTAAACTCATGTTCTGATCCCAAAAACTCTGCCATAACAATGATCAGACAATATGGCCCAAATCACAGATAGCTATGCTTATCTTTCAGTGCCTTTTGCCAAGATAGTCAAGGCACACTACATGCAGCATGACACAGGTATACTATGCAAATCTGAGCATAAGGCAGTGTACAGCATAACAGATTCAGTATTTGTGGTTAATTGTATTTTAATTATGAGCCTTTTCTAAAGTTTCATAATTATATTTTGCACCAGAGTGCCACAGGCTTCCCTGCTCCTCAAATGGAGAAATGAATTAACTTTCTGCATTCACTGGGCTGATCAGAGCAAGAGAAGATATTGGTGGGCTTTTAGTTAGCCTTGCATAAAGTCCAGTAGACCTTCCAAAGGAAAAGAGCTGCACAGAAATTTGGACTGTCCTCCTCTCTTTTGCTACTATATATTTCCTGTGACATTGATGTAACTCACAGACTGAGTAATGGGGTTTCTTTTGGAACAGCAGGGATAGCCCAGGGCTCCTAGTGATCATGAGCCAAATGCCCAATCATATGTGAAAGAAGCTTCCAGTCATAGAAAACACAACACAATGTTCAATACTTTTCTTACAGCTTTTCTCTTTCCACAGATCAACTCCAAAGCAATAAACCTTTCTGCTGAGGACAACAGAGCTAATGAGCTTTGCTACACCATATGTCTGTCAGCCAGGCCATAACTACCTCCTGTGTCTCCTGGTATTAGTGACTACAAAGCAAGAAGGACCATTATAAACTTTTAAAAGGTTAAAGATTCCATTTCCTTTGGCTTAACTTGGCTGAAATCCACACACATTCTTTTGAGGCATGTGAAAAAACTTCTACAGTCTAAATGATTGAAGTCACTGTTTCCTAAGATTAGACCACTGATACCTCCTGATAAATCATTTTTATCCAAGTTTATTTCCTAACTCTATTCCTGAGTGATACAATAGTGCTGTTTAACAGCTCTCCATCTTTTCTTTTTTGTTTGTTTGTTTGTTTATTTTAAATAAGTTCCCATTTATTGTATGAATTGTTACATCAATCTAGTGAATTACTGAAAATCTAAATTTTTCTTTCAAGGAATCAAAGTTTGTGTGCCAGTACTTTTAATTATAATGTGACCCATTACTTTCAGTGGAATTAGGCCACTTAAGAAAGCACTGCTCCTTTATATGGAAATTTCAGGTGCCTAAAAATTCCTGACAAAAAGACATAGGTATGTTGAGATTCTGAACATTACTATAGTTACACAGTATTGTCTATCTCATTTATGCCTATTTATTCAGACTTTCAGATCCAATACTTGCTGCATACTTCTTAAGAATCATCATATTGTCTTTGAATACTGTTTTGCAGTACTGTTTTACACTACATTAAATGAAATACAATAACCAGTAGAATTTATATCTTCCACAGCTTTCAGACTTAGAGAGACTGGAATTTGCACTTCACAAATAGTCAATACAAGCAGGTGAGGAGCGTGTAAGGAGCAGGGCTGCAGTCCACAGAACTGAAGCATTATTCATGCAAAACCATGCAGGAAATCAATAAAAAATCCAGAAACAGAATTCTTAGCTGCTAGTTCCATATCAGGAAGAAAGACATTCCATCCCAAAAATTAGGGTTTTTTTCCCCTTTAACTTTATTGAAGACAGCTTCCTTGCACTGGAACATGCAATACACATTTCTTTCTGGAGGCCTCCTAGCCAGATTCTCTGAGGATTTTTGAAATTTAATTTAAATAATGACTGCCTAAATCTCTGTGAGGCTCTCTATTCATAAGGTAAGAAGGTAGAAGTGAGTAAAGAAAATTCAGGTTCAATAGGTAGTGCTTGAGAATGTTCTAATGCTGCCTAAAGACATTAGAGAAAAATGTTTTTCTAATTCTTTGATGTTTTTCAGTAAGGAAGGAAGGAAATTAAATTGTCAGTGCAAGGAGTTATCAAGCTGAGACTTGCCACTCAGGGGAAGAAAAAAGAAAAAAAACCAGCAAACCAATCCCACCACATTAAAAGAAAGTATTAAAAAAACCCTATTAAAACAGAAAACTAGACTCTAATAAAGTCCTTTTATAATACCCAGAGTGATAACATCAGAAAGCAGACAAAGAGTGAAAGAAACATGGCTCTTCAAATTGTGTTGCAAACATCTAAACTGAAACAGGAAGTCAGTCCACAAATATTTTATGCAAAAGTTATTTGCTTCCAAAATAAAATGAATATAGTAAGTGCTGCACCTTGATAATTTTTTAAATCCATGCATGGTTGTATATTTTTTCTATATTTTTTTCTTCAAAAGCTATTGCAAAAACTCTTCAATATTCTGTATGTGCTCCAAACTTTAAATCATAAAAATGTTTTGCATTTTTTCCTGGTTTAATCAAATAGTTAAAAATAATCTTTTTTTCTTCAGTTACTAAGAAAAAAAAAAGACTCACCAAAAAGCAGAGTCAAAAAGATAAGGTATTAATTAATGTTAATAAAAATATTTTCTTAATGACTTCACATGCAGATCTGTAGCTCCACCTACAGGAGGAGTAAAAAGCAGAGAAGGGAGATTAAAGTGTCTTAACACCTGTAAGTACTGGTTTTAAATTAACATTTTCCTATCCTTAATGTGTGATAGACTGTGCAATGTTCCTCCTGTTCTGTGAAAAGAAAGAAATACTTTGAAAAATATAAATTCCACTGGGAAGACAAATAAAATCTTTTCCAGAAATCCTAAGCATGATTTCTAAATTCTTAAATGTTCTTAAGGTTCTAAATGTTCTTAATGATTTGATTCTTTGATATTTTTGTATGTGCGACAAAATTCCATCTACAATTTTATTTAAAAGTAAATTAAAAAGGTTTTAGTCAATACAACTTTACCTATTGATTTTGATTTTTTTATATGACTTTGCCCTTTAGCCACTTTTAAAATGGAAAATGTAATATGTTAAACATATACACTTGTTTTGACATAAAGATAAATTATCTTATTTCTGTAATCTATCTCAGCCTTGGACAGACACAGGGAAATTCCTGGGAGGCAGACACTGGGACTTTGAGGCAACATGCAATGTTCTGAAAGTCAGAACACAAATAACCTTGATATGAGAAACAGTAATGGTCTCTGCCAATTTGTTAAATTGCATCTCTTTTCAACTCACATAACTTCATTGGCCTGGGTTAAGCTTGAAATGGCTCTCCCCTCAAATTCTCATTTCTTTAGCAGACTCAGGCAGCTAGTGACAGCTTTGTCTCTTTACAAAAAAACAGACCTGGGTATCAATATATAGATTTAATATGAACCTCTTTTTTTTTTCCAGTGTCTTGGAGGTGTTGAAAATGTATTTTGAATTGGTAAATAGACAGGATCAATCAACATGTGACAGGTTTTGAAAGGATTCACACTTCTTTATTATCTTCTTGAAAAAAAAAAAAAGAAGAGTAAAGAAAAAAAAGCATATGAAATATGAGGAAAAGCAGTTAGTGGGATCAGTGTGTTGGAGAACAATGACCAAATACTACTGAACAACCACGAAATACTGAATAGAGAAGCTTGAAAATTATTATCTAATTTAAATCAGATAACAATCTAAAAATAATAATTGCTAACTGAGATTGTTTCATTATATTCCGCATAATCATTGGCCAGAGTACATTGTTTTTAGTATTTGTTTTTTGAATACATTTAAGAATTAGTTGAACAATAAGCAATACAGTACTCAGCACTCCAATTCTCCCACTGTCTCAGAGCACATCTAAGCTTTTCAATTCTAATTTTTGTTCCTCTTGTTCATGACAGACTTTTTTTCAGACTTCGACACAGCGGAAAGGTGGAAAGGACAGAAGGGGATAAAAGCAATTAACTTACTGAAATAAAATAATCAACTTTGTACCAAGCAGTAAGGGATTTCTTATACAGCTATGGCATTATCAGTACCCGAGTGAGGAACTTCTAAGCTATCTGTTGCCACTCTGCCAAAACAGTGATTGTATTAGAGATGTATCCCAGATGCTTCACGCTCCGTGGATGCAAAGCAGTCATATGGAACAGAGCAGAGCAACTGGGACAGACCACGAAATGAGATCTCTCAGTTTGTGTATAAATTCCTGGTCTGATGCTAGTACCAGGTGTAGAACAACTACAGCCATTGTAATTAGTCCTAAACCTGAGCCAGCTCTTCTATTTCCATTAATACCATGATTTCTAGATAATATTTCTCATTGCACTAGATTTAGCAATTACCACAGAGCCTGATCTGTAGAACAATGCAAATCAACAAAAGTATCAGGACACCAAAACCTTTGACTAGGTTGATCTCAACAGCTGGTATGAACATTTATAGGTGAAAAGTCTAACAGTGCTGTGGATGCCATGCACATGACACTCCTGCAATTTAAATATTCCATGTTTGCCAGCGACACTGGAAAACATAATTTGGATTTAGTGACCTGAAGCATTTATTTCCACGTCAACACACTTTTTACCCAATATGATTGCTTTCAGTAGCAATACAATAGCATTGGATCCAGCCAAAAGCTTAGATATATGTTAATTTTCTGTTTTCATTTTAAGCTCTTTGCAAGAACAAAAAATCTAAAAATTGGAAGAACTCTAAATATACATATACATATATTTATATATTTCTACACATATAAATATATAAACATTCATTTTAAATGATCTTATATGCCTCACATTCATCTTACTATACGAGTACAATCATTACAGCAGAAAAAATATATGTAGCTGGAACACATAATTAGTATAAACAAGCTCTGAATTGCAAAAGGCAGTACAAGTGATAATACACAAATAATATACATAAATACTGTCATTTTCTTGAACTTTTCTGTGAAGACAGAAAATTATTACCTTGGTCTAAAATTATATATTTGAAGTAATTTATTAATTCTATTTAATATATTCTATTTAATACTTTATGTTCCTTGATTTTAAAGGATATATCAGGTCCTAACAGTTTTTTGAGGTCTACAAGGCATAATCGTTAAGTATGGACAACATTATATTGATATTTTCTAAAACTAACATAATTACTGGCACAATTACTGCTTTCCTATAAACTTTACTAAAATGTTCTTTAGTCCCTATTTTTCTGTATATCAAGCACTGTCCAACAAATGGAAAAAAGCTCAATGAAAAAAGCTTATGCACAGGCCTATAAAGAGAATGATGAAGATGAAACAGAAATTACGTCTATCCCACAAATAAGGACAAGACATGACATTACTGACTTACAGGTGTCATTCCCCATAGGCAGATTTCCCTTAAATTCCCTTTGCCATTGAAATAGCAAATACCACACAAGATTTTTCTGCTACAGGCAGGTATTTTTCCTTTTTTTTTTTTTTTAAAGCCTTCCAAAAAAGCTTTAAAATGTCATTCCAAATGATCCATGGACAAATGTGGAAGGATTAGATTTGTACACAATCTCTTAAGGTACATAGTGATTCTACACAGAAAATATTACTTTCTGAATGCAACTAGAGATGAATTTACCACAATTTTACTCTTCTTTCTATAGAAAATCCCAAAGTGGAGCTGAAATAATGAAGTGAGTGGAATTTGAAATAAAAGTTCATCTGATGTCTCCTGGAAAAGTCGTATTACAAAGGATGTTCCCCAACCAGACACTCCTCCCTCCCTCAGTATAAGGAAAGCCTAGAAAGTTATTGAATTTTTGTTAAGAATACTTAAGTACTACAAATCAATGAATAAATATACTGAACCATATGTTATAAGCCATAAATATACTATTTTCCTCTGTCATTGACAGATACAATCTTTCTTTTGTATAATTCAATCCTTCTTCCGTAGAAAGGAGCATAATTTCTGGCAGGATAAAATGTAAGATGTAAATTAGGAGGACTCCACAGCAGACCATGAAAAAACATATAAATAAAGACATAAACAATTCTTGAAAGTTTAAATAAAAGACAAAGGAAAGTTAAGAAAGGACTGGTGGTGTGGCTGGATTTTAAAATACAACATGGCAAAAAACCCGAGACTTTATTTTGTCACTTTTCTCCAGAGGATGGAATAAGTCATGTACAAATCTCCTGAACATTAGCAAGAAGAAAATAAGGGAACAAAAGGATAAATTGAGAGCTGCACTTCATTAGGTCTAGGTACAGTTATTCACGAATTCTGCTGGAGCCTTGGAGTCATCTGTCTGAACTGTGAGCTCTAATGCAGTGGTTAAGAGAAAATGAAAAAGGCTGCAGGGTAGCAAATCTACTTATCCTAGGCCAGCTATGACCCCAAAATCATGAATAACAGCAGTCAAAAATGATTGCTTTTTTAAAAGGGTATGATATAGGAAAATATTAAAAACCAATTAGTAATTTCTGCTTAATTTATACACTGGAAGTGCAGCAGGAATATCTTCTGCTAAGAAGAGCTAAAATATGTATTTTGACATTATATGATGCAAAAATTATATACAAATACAATCATAATTTTTTGTCTTCAAATGTTTTTGACAGTAAAAGCTAGGATTGCACGAGAGGAAGAGTTTTGTCATTGATTAACATGATTAATTGGAAAGAGACAAAGTACAGAAATTTAGAAAATGCAGGACAAAGACACATTGATGGGAGTAAGAAAGAAATACAGATAAGGAAAAGCAAACCATGATTTTACATGTGGCTGTTTGGCATCCTTGACTGTTCATGAGTGAGGTTGAGGTATCAGCAGAATAAAAAACATCCTTTATGGGGAACTTTTCAACTACCCAGTACAATATTTCTTGCTGATGGAAAATGAGAGTGAAAAAAAATCTTATGAGGATGATCTGACCTACTACTGTATATTTTACTTTCTCATTATTCAAAGGGAAATTATAATTGTCTAATACAAGTCCTTGCTCTAAAATTTAAAAATGTAATAACTACCTCTCAATTTAAAACTTTAACATATCTATAAAATAATTTAGTATCCATTCTAATGCAATGCTAGAATATTTAGTACCTATTTTCATTTAATATTAGAATATATGGACATAACTGTGACCAGTTTTACACCTGTGTAAGGTTTAGAATCCTCTAAAATCTTTCAAAAATAGTTAATGGAGTATTAGAAGGTGAAAGGGGAGAATGAGGAGAAAATACTAGTGTTAGATATATCAGTCCAAGAAAAATGTGTTACATTCAAATTCGGTACTAAATAATGTGAGTTAGCATGTTGCTCCACAAACCTGACTCATACAGACTTATATTATACAGATTGTATATTTAAAACTATCACATGGAACAGAGATTCAGAAAGATCAGAAAGAATCAGATGTATCATAGGCCTTTGTATTTGCCTCAGACTTAAATCTAAATGTTTTATTTGGTTAAAGCATAGTCTGTACCTAAATAAAAGGCAGATCCAGAGTTTCTTTGAGAACTTGAAAGGGTGCAGAATTTATCATTGTTTATTGGAGTTTGTTCTATAGTTGATCTCATAATGAAAAATACCTACAGTATTTACACTATATGGTGTTTTAGTGGCAATATTCAAAAGGCTATGAAGTGTTTCTCCACTAGAAAGAAAATCAGACATTTTCTCCAGTTTCCAAGCACTTAGGGCTCTTTTCTATAAGTTTTATACCTTTTGGCTTCATTTTACACTCTGGGCATAAAGAGGTGATACAATATTCTTTTATCATTTTTATCTATACTCTAGATGTGAACAATTTAATCTTTGTACTCCTAACCACTACTTATTTCTACATATAACAAATAAAGAGAAAAACCTTTTAAATGCAATGTGGTGGTGTGTGTATGTGTGATAGTGACTTATCTATTTTATGACCTTTTAATTATTTTGAGAATAAATATTTTCAAGGGTACAATCCCAATTTTGAAAGTGTTGCTTATGTATCTAATTTCTAAGCATATGACTACTGAGGCAGCTGTACAAAAGCACTTACTTTTATCAGACAAACTTTACCATTCTCAAAGAAAGAATTCACGTTTGTTTGACAAGACTTTATCTTCCAAAAACCTTCTGCTTTGAATTCTAGCAGTAATGCTCTGCTCTCAAAGCTTTTGAACAGTTATGTATAGAAACCCACCTCACCATTCTATTAAGTTCTCTTTTACAACACAGGTCACGTTGCTTAGGGTTTCTTGTTTTATTTTGATTTTTTTTAAGCTTTAATATTACATTCACTGCTTCTAGGAGTTTCTAGAGTATTCCAAGATTACTGTAAACTGAATACTGTATGTCTACTTCTGAATTCAGTTCATCTGAATCAGCTGCTTTCAAGTGTTCATCATAAAAATACTGCTTAACACTTTCCTTAGAAACTAATTGCTTGGAAAATACTTCACCATCGTTATGAAGTACAATGCACTCTCCTGCTTCTTTCCAGTAACAGAAATGAAACAGATATTGAACACTTTATTTTTTTTCTGTCACTACCAGCAATTTAGTTTTCTTAAAATTTTAATGGCATAATTTATATATATATATGTGTATGTGTATGTGTATGTGTATGTGTATGTGTATATGTATATCAGGAGATACCCTTTCTCATCCTGCCTAACATAATGCAATATATATGCTACATCCTTAGCTAAACCAGAGATTGTCCTCTGGTCTTACTTCCACTGTACTTCATAGCTTCTACTTAGTACCAAATATATTTTTCTGCCTACATTTTATACTACGATAATATATATGTGCTTTTTTTAAACTGGTGTCCTCATATTGTTGCCCAACAAAGTTGAGGTTTTAGAAGCTGTTTTTCTCAATCATGGTACAGTGGCTATTTGGCTGGCTACTAAGCATCCTCTTCTTTAATTTCCCTTTCAGTCAAAATCTCATGTCTATTTACACTTAATCTCCAAAGAACATAATTCTGAACATGTTTAACTTTGAGAAAGTAACCTCTTTCAAGAATAAGTTCTCCACATTAGTGTTAAGGACCTTCCATTCTTTACCAACAGTAAATGTGAGCAACTTAAAAGCACTGGTCCAATGGTGACTGCTAACTTTCATTACAATGATTAATTTATCTTTATCGAGCCCAAATAAAGTCCAAAGTGAAATGAATGCACATAGAGTATCTAGTTATACATCTCCTAAATTTAATTTCCAAATAGCAATTCCATTTTTTTTAAGAATGAAAGATTTTTTTTAAAAAATTGAATAAAGCATATATTTTAGATTTAGAAGATAAATAGTCTAACCATCGTTTTTTTCCCTTGCATAGCTATAAAAAAATTTGTCTATATAGCACATTTCAGTTCACAAAAATGAGCACATGCAGAAATATTTAAAGACTAGGCAGTCCATGACCGTGGAAGGGATTACTAGGATTTCAATAAAAGAAAGTGGTTTTCAATATCTCCATTAAAACATTATAGAATGTAGTTCTTCTATGTGGCAACCTAGTAAATTCACTATATAAATATGTGGGTCATGTGTCTATACACAATTCTGCAAAGAGTTCATTTTAGCAGATATCTGTCAGTGCACACTGGAGCAATACAGACTACATGTCTGAAAAACATATTAGTTTCAGATCCAACAGTGCTGAATGTAAAAAAATAAAGTGTGATTTCATCCCTTTATATGAAGCCAGCAGATACAATAATTTCAGAAAACTAACCAAAATAAACTGAAATGAAAACTATAACATCTATTTGAAAAGTGGTAGAAATCCAAACATTTTCTTTTCTATTTATAAATGCCTAATATCTATCATTGTATCAAAATTCCAGTTGTGAAATGTATTACTTTAGACAAGTAATTTTAATATTTAAGTCCTCTTTCAGACACCTCTGTTATAGATGAGCTTTCATCTTTAAATTTTGCTTGTTAACATAAGCTCTCACTATTACAGTGACAGATAGTTTCCATTGCAAGTTCTGGGTTTCATAAGTTCATAATCCTTTGAAGACTTGCTGGTAACTTTTTCTAGGAGTGGGTTTTTTTCTAAAGTGGAAGTAGTTTTATAAGGCATTCAGCAGGGATATTGCAATTCCATTATGAGTTGTAGAAGACATTCCAAAAACATGTAAGAGCAGACAGATTGGACCAAATCAAAGACATCTCTCACTCAACACCCCTCCTTGTCAAAAAGGTGTTGGCCATGAAAGGTTTAAACACAGACTAGCATATAATGATTATTTGCTTGAAAACTCAACATCTGGCACAATAAGGGTAAAACCAGAGGTTGGGTCAAAGGAGTTGTCTATGTTTTCATATCCTTCATTGTATTCCTTCCTAAGAAAATTTAAGCACAGTTAAACTGGTCGGCATTCATATTATATACATATATATATAATTTTATTATATTATGTATATATATATATATACTTGAATATATATATTCAAATTGTAATATATATCTTACACTTTCAATTATTTCCCTGTCCCAGAGAATCAGAAAGGTTGCCTTCATCTTTTCTCCGATGTTTACACCAATTAATCTTCTGAGGTGCTCTGCTTAACAGGGTGCATACTTGTACATATATGGGGTGTGACCCCTTGTATGCCTTTGTCAATGACATGGACAGTAGGTTGAGGGCATCCTCAGCAAGTTTGCTGACAGCACCAAACTCTGTGGTGCAGTCGACACACTGCAGGGAAGGGAGGCACTAGGGGGACCTGAACAGCCTCTAGACGTGGGACTAGAATTGTTCATAGAGTTCAGCAGAGCCAAGTGTGTGGGTGTGGGCAATCCCAGGCACGAATGCAGGCTGGGCAGGGAACGGATTGAGAGCAGCCCTGGGGAGAAGGACTTGGGGGTGTGGGTGGATGAGAAGACTGACGTGACTCGACAAATGTGCACTTGCAGCCCAGAAAGGCAAACGTGTCCTGGGCTGCATCCAAAGCAGCATGGGCAGCAGAGCGAGGGAGGGGATTCTGCCCCTCTGCTCTGCTCTCATGAGGCACCACTTGGAATGCTGCATCCAGCTCTCTGGGGTCCCACATAAGAAGGACATGGACCTGTTGCATTGAGTCCACAGGAGAACAACATGATTAGAGGAACCGAGCATCTCTCCTATGAGGACAGGCTGAGAAAGTTGGGGTTGTTCCACCTGGAGAAGATTCCAGGGAGACCTTATAACAGTTTCCAGTACCTAAAGAGGACCTGCAAGGGAGAGGGGTAGGGACTTTTTACAAGGGCATATAATTTTAGCACAAGAGAGAATGGCTTCAAACAGAAAGAGGGCAGATTTAGATTAGACATTAGGAAGAAATTCTTTACTGTGTGGATGGTGAGGCATGGGAACAGGTTACCCATACAAGTTGTAGCTGTCTCATTCCTGAAGGTGTTCAAGACCAGATTGGATGGGGCTTTGAGCAACCTGGTCCAGTGGAAGGTGTCCCTGCCCATGGCAGGTGTGGGGATGGAACTAAGTGATCTTTAAGGTCCGCTCCAACTCAAACCATTCCATGATTCTATGATACCTCAAACAGGATCAGAAGAACCTTTATAATCCAATGGACATCAGTTTCAACTTCAGGTATGTTTTGCAGCAGTAGGCCACCCATCAACATGCTCATAAACTCACCAGTTTGGAAGCTTTTTTGGTTCCAAAAAAGCAGCTCTGACTTGGGCAGCACTATCCTCTGGACAAACGCCAGAGGATTATGACAATTACAATATATTGTTGCACAACTGAATGGTATTAAAGCATCCTCAAAATATACAAAAAAGTTACTCTTCAGAGTACTCTTACTAATCACTCTATGTGATGTACACAAAGTGCATCTGACACAGAAAAGAAGCTCTTCCTGGTGGCTGAAGGACACTGGTGGCACATGGAGCCACACACGACTATTTTAATTACAATAATAATAATGGTCTATTTGATATCCCTATCATAGCATAGAATAGTAGAATATAACAAGTTGGAAGGACCCATCAGGATCATCAAGTCCAACTCCCTGTTCCTAAACAAAAGACAAAACTGAAACCACACAACTTAGGAGCATCATCAAGATGCTCCTTGAACTTTGACATGCTTGGTGCTGTGACCATTTCCCAGAGAAAATTGCTCCAGTGATGACCATAGTCTCAGCAAAACAACTTTTCCTAGTGTCCAGCCTGAACTTCCCCTGACACAGCTCCATTGCATTTTCTTGTGTCCTATTATTGTGTCAACAGAGAGAGATCAGCACCTGCCTCTCCACTGGGCCCCTTTAGGAAGTTGTAGACTGCAATGAGGTCAGAAGTTGAAGATCTTGAGTCACCAGAACAGAAACTGACAACTCCCACTATCAAAGGCAGCTGCTTTTTTTAATCTAGAAGTCATTGACCTGATCCTCTGGCTAAATTTTTCCTTAGAATAAATATTTTTCCCTAACCAAATAAGGGAAAGCAAGAAGTTGTTAGACCCTGAACTCATTATATAAATATATTCATACCACCTTAACTTTCAGGTTTAATTCACAGGGAAGCAAATCATCATCTTCCAACAAAGCAGCCTTTTCTTAAAAGGCTACAGATTTTCTTTCTTTTATCCAGTTGTATGATGTTTTTTCCCTATTACATGCCAATTATTGGCACCCATTTTCTTTAAAATATAAAATAGAAAAAATATAAAACATTAGCACACTTCTGATCAGTTTTATATATTCAGCATTGTTTATAGAAACTGGAGAACAGTCCAGACTGAATCCTCTAGTAATCCTTGGACAGGGTAAGGCAAATATCATGCACTGATTACTGGGTCTGAAAAGGGGAGAATTCCTACTTTTTCTTGACTTTGAAATGCTCACAGTAGAAAAATATTTCAAATTCTGGCTAGCTGAAAAACCTTTTCATTAAATCTTTATAATACACTAATAATTAAGTAAGATTTCAGAACATATTAAATGCCATCCATCCATAAATTTAACATGCATTCATGTAGAATTCTTGAGTCCTTGTAACATGACAGCATGTGATTTTTGACACAATTTTAAAGCTCAAACTGCCCGATATATTCTTGCTAGTTTACCAACAGCTTTGCCTGACATATTTATAAATTGTGATCAAAAGCATTTCAGCTACCTGAAAAGAAATTAAAAAAGGAGTGGAAACTTGCTTGTTCAGATGTGGAAGAAAAATCCATCTTTTTTTTTGTAAAAAGCCTTCTACACAGATAACATGGCCAAGGGCAAAAAAATGCTTGTTTTGGAGAAACTCCTTACTGACTAGCTGTCTCTCTTGATATTTAACTAGAATTTGCTCAGATTTAGCTGATTTGAAAATAATAACCCGTACATCTGAGATCATCAGATGGATTTCTGAAATACAACATACTGAATGGGATGTGTATCAGCAGCCACATGCAATGCTAGCAGCTCTTTAAGCCCTCAGAAGAGCAATTTGAAGAGTCCAGACAAAACCCAGGCGATTATATGGGAAAACAAAGAAAGCTATTTTAAGGTTGTGTCAGTGTGGGTGGGTGGCAGTGGGGGCTGCTATTATTTATTTATTTTTAGCAGTCTCAGTTTGAAGCCCTTTAAAACTCTAAAATGCCAAGTGTGAGATCACAGGAATTTAGGTGATGAAAGAAGCCAAAGAAGGCAAGTAAACAACACTAGATGAAATTTTAGGAAACTAAAATTTTATAGATTTGTCTTCCTTTCTCCTTTCTGTTTTTATTAATTTTTTAAGTCTGCTTTTCATAACTTTAGTTATTAATTCCTATCCATCTTACATATTTTTCAGTTTCCAGAACCGAGAATAATATTCTGCTTGCGTAATTCCAGTGAACAGTCAATATATTAAGTAGTCACCAAAATTGATTATTAGCTTGACTTAGTCAAATCAAATTTATTTCAAGGTGTATCCAGCAGCCATTTAATTAATTTCAATGGAAGCTGATATAATACAGTAGTATAGGATCAACTTTTGTTATGGGCTTTACACAGTGCTTCCTTTTCTTAGAATCTCTCTAAAGAGTCTTAGTTTACTCATAATGAAATTGTGTTTTAAGATCTGTGAACCAGTAGAAATTTCACACAGTGTATTATAGTGTGTCAGACTAAATTTAACTGATATTGCTCAGTGTCTTCTCACTGATGTGCACAACTGTCGTTACATGCCCATCATTAATAAAGTAGCATCTTCATTAACCTCCCATATTTTGAATGTAGCAGTTTATGTAGTAGTTTATTCCAGTCAAAGACACTCTGTGCTCTTCTGAACAAATACTTGCTGAACACAGAGTTTACAGATTAAAATAACAGGTGGTCTACTTTTTAAATACTGCTCACTAAACGTTACCTAAAGTTGGTGGCATTCTTTCAGGCACGGAGCACATCTGTCATTTGCATTTCATTGACCTTGAAGATTACTGGTTGGAGATGAAACTTCACCTATTCAAAGCAACCTGTTTAAAATATTCAAATAGATTTTTTTTTTAAAGTGCATTTCACTTTTTAATTTCCTACTGTTCTTCTTCCATCGAGAAAACACTGTCTGAACCCAAAGGGATTTCCACATCTAGCTTTCATGCTTTTTGTTGCTCCATGGCAGTGACCGCTAGATTGGCAAATAGAATAATTGCCTTTGAGAGATTTCTTTAAGGATATTAAGAGCTTGAACTTCACTCTTTTTAAGCAGCTTCTTAAATAAATGCTTCAAAACAAAGTCAACTATTGATCCAATTCTTTGAATAAGAAGTTCTCCCCATTTGACAATAGCATTTACTACTGAAGACAAAATGTACATTAATCTTTCTAGTTTATTGTCTTCAGTTGACAAAGGTAGAATTACAGAGTTGCAGCACAAAGAAAGACTTGTACTGTCTGTTTGAAATGACAAATCTACGTAAATTCATTGACTGACTTAAAAGCAATCTTTACATCTCTATGTCTTGTCACCTGAACAGAAATAGGGGTATAATTTATGCTTTCCTTCCTAGTAATATTTTTGAGTAACAGTTTATTTCCTGAGCACATTTTTTATTTCCTTGTTTGTTTATCGGTAGTGATGGTTTGGGCTCCCCCCCCCCCCGGAAGTGAAAAAGAACATCCAGAATGCCTATTTACTGCCAGAAGAGCAGGGTGGCAATTTTTGCCAGCAAAAACCAACCACATAACACACACACACATACAGAGACACATACACACACCCTTCCCAAATATTTTTAAGAGTTTGTACCAACTTCACAGATTTTACACTTCTGTCCTCTTCTACTGGGATATCTAATTTGAACCCTACTTTGTAAAGGGAGAGGGACAGAGAGAGGATAAGAACGTCAATATTCTGTCTGTCACGTGTGTGTACAGCAGTATAAAAACAGCCACTGTGGGACAGTAGTATTTTTTTCCACTGTCAGCTGCAACGAGAAACTGAGCTAGGACGGATACTGCAGGAGCAGTGAAAGGAATCCTTCATGGAGTCTTACCTTCCCAGCTTTTAACTTGCGTTCCCTTTCCTTACAATAACCACAGCGGTGTACTTGGCCCTAAGGAATGGTCAGGTGAGACCCACCGTGTTGCTCGAGCTGCTCGTGGATTTAGGGGACGGGGGAGAAAAAGGGCAACAAACCAGCAAACAAAGGTTCAGCGACTGATAAGACAGAGGTGAAATAAAGCTTGCGCTGCACTGATCACGCATAAGCTTGAGCAAAAGGGAAAAGCGCTGCACACAAAGTACACTGCGGCTAGCGAGTCTAGGGTCTCCTTGAAAGCAAGCGGCGTGCAGCGTTACCAAGACACACGCCCGCAAGCACACACACAGAGGCACTCACAAGCCCCGGCTCTGCTAGTACGCGCTCACCGCTCCCGCGGCATCCCCTCCTGCGCTCCCGCTCCCGCCCGCCGCCGCTGCCGCACCGCGGCCGAGCCGCTCCCGCCGCACCGCGGCCGCCGGAGCGCCCATGGGCGAGGGCCGCACAACAGCGCCGGAGGGGTCCCCCGGCTCCCCGCGGCAGCAGCCCGGCGCTTGCCGGCTGCCCTCTTCCCCGACCTCCAGTCCTCCCCTGTCGGCCATCCCGTCCCCGCGGTGACGGCAGGATCACCCTGCCGCCCCCGCTGCCCGGCGCGGAGGACGGGGCGCCCGGGAGCGCCTCCCGCCCGCTCTCCGCTGTCTCCCGGCCGCGGTGCGGCGGCTGCCCCGCTCCCGCCCGCCTCCGCTCCCGCCTCCCGCGGCGCGCCCGCCCCTCGCCCGGCACCGGCGCTGCCGCCGGCCGCAGAGCAGCCCGGCCGCCCGAGCGCCGCGCTGGGACCGGGGCTGGCTGCGCCGTCACGGAGGGGAGGGAAGGCCGGGGAGGGGGGAGGGAGAGGGGAAGTGAAAGGGAAGGGGGGTGTGTGGAAGGGGAGGAGGGGAGGGAGGGGGGAGAAATCAAATAAATAAATAACCTCCGCACCAATAAGAGAGGCAGCGGCTGCCGAGAAGGCTGGGATCGGATGGGAGAGGTCCTTCTTGGGCTCTATTTGTTTGTTTGTGACTGGAGCTGCAAAGTTCAGAGCCAAACGTGTTGCTTTCGGGCGGCGGCGACCGCCCCGCTTCACCTGCTCGGCTGACGGGCGCCTGCCCGGGCGGCTGCCCCGCTGCTCTGCGGGCGCTCCGCCCGGCATCCTGCGTGCCGCGGGGCCGACGGACGGCACAGGAGCGCGGGGCTCGTCTCTGCCCGCCCGCCTTCCCCTGCGCGCCCGCCCGAGCCCACGGACAGGTGAGTGCCTCTTTGCCGCACTTGTGCCCAGCCCGGCGCGGAGGGTGCCTCCGCTCCGTAGTCACCTGTCACTGCAGGAGCTGCTCATTTATCAAACTTTGCCTCCTGTCGGCTCCCGCACCCCCTGCCTTGCCTTTTGCGGGAGGGCGAGCGCTCGGGGTTAATGGGTTTTGCGCAGAGGGAAGCCGCGGGGGGCGGGAAAGGGGGGTCCGAGTCTGCGGAGCACAGCTCAGCCTTGTCGGGAAGAGGGGGCTTCTCCGAGCCGCTCGGGGCTGCAGCCCGGGGCCGCTCTCCCCACGCGAGTTCGCGGCAAGGAGCGAAGTTGTTTTCTGCCCTGCAGGGAGCCCGCGGGGCCCGTGCAACAGGCAGCGTCCTGCGGAGGGAGGGCGCCTCTCCCGCCGGCAGACCTGTGCCCTTTAGGTAATCCCGCTTTGCTCCCGCACCTCCCCGGGCTTTGCCTTGCGGGGAGCCTGTGCCGTGCGGCAGCAGCGCCCGGAGGCACGCCTCCTCTTAGGCTGGGGAGAAAGTTGCCGGTGCTCGGGAGGGACGGATGCGGCGCTTCCCCGGCGGCAGATGCGGGAAGGCAGGAGCGGCAGGGCGCCCGGCAGGTGGAGCCGTGGGCAGCGGCGGCGGGGATGGCTGATCCCGGCCCGCTCCGCCCGGAGCCGCTGCTGCGGGCGGGCACGGCGCCCTGCCGGGGCGGCGTTACCCCGGTCACACGCCTTGCCTACCGTTCTGTTTGTCGCTGAGCATCGGAAATGATCCGGTTCGAGGTGTATTCTGTCTTAATTATCACAGAATGTATAAAAGCGTAATTGCTAGCGTTATTCAGTAGTGGTTAACAATTAAGAGATTATCCCGGTACTCTGCAGCTAGCAAGGAGCAGGCTGTACTAATTGGATAGTTAATGACATTTAAATGGGTGGGTTTTCTTAATATTGGAAGCTCCGCTCTTCCAGGGAGATGAATAGAGTGTTAGAATGTTAAATAATTACATTACAGTGATGGTAACACCTTGCAAGAGCTTAAGGTGTTAGCTTGGCCGGCAGCACTGGGACAGCCTTTGCCCAGTTTTAGAGCATTGATTAAGAGAAGGCTGGATTTTCATCACTTTTCTCTTAATGGTGTAGAAATATGTGTGAAACAAATCAAAGAGGTGACAATATTTTACATATTGTCCAGTGAAATCCTCTTTCATCGTCAACTGGCATAATTTGACTGAATTGATAATTGAACTTGAATTTTATGCTACTAACCACTTAAAACTTGAAATTTATGTCTCTTTGTGCCACTTACACTGATGATAAATAATTGCTGTTTTATATTGTGGAGACTGGAAATGGGATACTGTAACACCATTTTTCTTGTCATTCTTTTATAACTAAATAGCTAAAGTTATTTTTTTTTAAAATGATAATAACATTCCAGGTTAAACACTTCACTAATGAAGTAATAAGTAAATCAACAGTGCAACTAAACTGTGTTTTCAGAACTCTTGGTTCTTTACATTTCTCATGTTTCTTGTACAACTTGAAAATGTTCTATGAGAAACTCATGCAATGCAAAAACTTGTTGCATTTTGTTGTAAAAGTTTTCTTAATATAATAAAGTTGGCATAACAACAAGCAACACAATATAATCTTACGTTTGCAGAATTTTTTTTTCCAGTGACAAAATGTTTTCCATTATCTTAATCAAAGACATATTCTTAAGGAAAGTGCCAGAAATTGAATTTAATTAGAGATTAACTTCACAAATTAAATAGGATATTCTATATTAAGAACTACTGTAGAGAAAAGCACATAATTAAAATTGTAAGGTATATCTGAACTTTTATATATCTATCCTTTATTCAGTCAATCATGTGTTTTTGTCACCAGCATGGGTTTTGTGTTTCTTTGAGGTATAAAAATGCATAAAGAAGCTCCTGAAATGCTGGCCTCCCAGGCCGGTAGAAATGGTGAGCTTCATAGGAATTATAACTGTAAAACTAATTTATTTTCTTGTCTTGGGTGCTATAGCTGTCACTTAGAAGTCTTTTTCTGTTGTATCCCAACCTTGTTCTTTTCACTACTATAGATACATTTCTCAAACACTTCCTTTATTCTTGCACACCAAAGTATTCAAATATTTCTTATGAGCATTGCTGCTGATTTCTGAACCTGAATTCCAGTCTATGCTGTCCAAATGAGTGTATCTAAAAAAATCAGAACAATAGAACTTCTGGATTTTTCCTCAGTTCCTGTAAAAATGTTAGTTTAAATTAAGATGGTGTTTAATGTTAAGACTGGATTTCCTCCAGAGCAAAAGTATGACTTTCCACACAGCTGATAAATAGATAGCTGAATGTGTTACCAGAGATTTACAAAACACTGATGTCTTGACATCTGGATTTGTTATGTGTCTTTAATACAAAACATGGAGTGTGAGAAAATGCTGTAGAGGATTTTTTTGAGGGAAAAGGACACTCAACTCTGAGACAAAAGTAATAATAAAAAGTATTGTCCATGACATACTGGATAGTATAATGCTGGCTTGGGGGGGAGGTTATTTGTACATTTTCCACATATTGTATTAAAATGAAAGCAGCATACATTTTACAAGAAAACTAACTCTGCTTTTAAAAGATCCTTCTAGTGAAACAGATACAAGTTTCTTCTGTATTACATGCGGATATTTCCCGCCTGATCTTTCCCAGCTCTCTTTCTGTAAATCTGTGCAAGAAGGTTCCCTGGCATTATTAAATATATTCTTTTGTATTGCTTCCAATTTGTAGCACTTGAAATCTTTCTTTCACCCTACCATTTGTTATACTAATGTTAAATTTACTGTCATTGCTAGAATGAAAGTTCCTTTCTGCTCTTCTGACACTACCTAAAAAAACACATACCTGAGTTTTATGCACAGTTTCTAGAAATGTTGTATTTACTAAACTGACAGTTCCATATAGATAAAAATTTAATCTTAGAAAATGCAATTTTAATACTGGGGGAAAGGGAAAGAAGTCCTTAAATGCTGTCTAATTACCATACATTGCTTGGTAAATGAGGGAATGTCAGCTTCTGGGCACATGTATCTATCATAACAGTAAAATACTCTATGGTTGACTTGGAAGCTACAGCTACACCTCATACAGGATAAAACACAAATTTAAGAAACAAGCAAAATGTTTGTTGATGCATTCAGATGAAGAGCCTGTGAAATTCAGTATCTGAGAATATTTCTCGTGTAGATAATAACAATAATTATTACCTGTGATGAATACTGGAATACAAGTTGTGGAAGCCAATACTTATGGGGATTTTTAAAATATAATGGCTTCATATATGCTGATTTTTTTTTTCTGTTATAGCAGCATTTTACTTCATTAAATATAGCAATTGAAGTTACAAACTAATGCATTCTATAGGCTTAGCCAAGTCACAGTTTGCAAATTATCAGAATGACTAAAGCGTTAAATTATGCTTTTATTTGTGCAATAAATATAATTTCATACAAAACTTAACTTGCAGCTCTGCTAAGTCATGCATATGTTCTCACATCTGAAATTGTATTCTTTCATTCAAATATGTACAGAAACCAAGTCTTACATGTCGACCTGTTAATTCTGGACTAGGATTTCAGGAATTTAGTGATGGATTGCCAAGAACTAGGTTTTCTGAAGACTGATGTTTTATCAAACAGGAAACTGTGGGGTCTAACACACACATGCACTGTTACATATCCAAGCATGCTTATATATGCTTTCTGTGTGGAAACCAGTCTTATTTAACTAATCTTAGCAAGAGACACTATCTACTTTACAAACTGCTTTAGAGATTTAATTTATCTAGCACCTTCTATACCAACTAACTTAAAAAATAAGACTAAATTTGCAAGGATTCTTTTAAAGCACAGGAACTGTCTTTTACTGCAGCATGTAGAAAGGTTATAATGGAATATTTGCAAATACTTTTTCTCTAGAAACACAAATTGAGTCAAAGATAATTTAGTTTTGTTGATTCAAATTTTAACTGTCAAGTATTGCATGAAAGAAACTCTGCTTGGGAGCTCTGATGAAATCTAGAACTCTTGAGAATGTCTCTTCTAATAGCTGCTAAATGTTCCAGTGTTAATCAGGCAGTAATGTAAATTGAATCAAATGTTACAACAGCATAATGTTCTCCTGTTGAACAGAGGTTCTATGCCTAAGCAAACATGCTTTCAGCAAACAAGAATATTTGACATTGCCTGTTCAATGGGAAGTGTTTCTGCAAAAGTCCTAAATAGAGCCCTATAAGATGCTCAGAGAAATCTGGTCATCATATTTCTGTTGTAGCAATCTAATGAGAGCAGCATCTCTTTCCCTTCATGGAATGAATGCCAGGACAGTTTACAGGAATCTGTAGAGTCACACACATGGTGGCTCTCTGCTACAGTCCCTAAGACCAGTGCCTAAGACCAGACCTACCTTCTGCCTCCTGCAGCTTTTACCTCCTGCCAGGTAAAAGAAAGCAAGAACAGTGAGCTGTGCTCCAGAATATGGCAGTAGGAGCATTTAGAATACAAGGGGAAGTGGTCAAGTTGCTCTTCCCTTCACCTAGACACCTATGCATTGACAGCTCTGTATTTAGGAGTCATCCCATCTTTAAAGCGCTGTTAAAAATCAAATTGATTTAGCCTCTGAAGAAATATATGGTGGCAAATCATTCTGGCTGAGATACTGCTCCCACACCTGTTCTACCTTTGTGTTGTAAGCCTGTTTTTCATCGGACAGGGTAACATTGAGATGTAGCTGTAATGATGTTCTAAAGAATATCAGCTGTTTCCAAGGGCAGGGAGCAGGGCACAGTCAGGAGAAGACAGCCAGCCAGTAAGGATTGAGGTTAGGTATTTATCCACTTTTAGAGCAAGTTAAGTGAGTCAGAAAGAAGGATGAAGTATGTGGTAATTGTCAGTGGATATTGCCCATGGGTCACAGCAGGAGTGAAGCTTGTTGAAGTTTGGACTGAAACACCACCAACTCAGTTCTAAGAGACATTATTCCACTTTATGGTAGACTGACCATTATCTGTATGATTTCAGATGAAATAATTTGAACTGCTAGCAAAATTATCAGAAATTGCACTGATTTATGTTATGAGTGAGAAAACCCATTCATAACTTGTTCCTGCAGATGCTACACACATGTTTAATCAGATGATGAGGCCTGCTTTTATTTTTAGTATTACAAATCGATGTCACAGGAGATACAAAGCATAACCCTATTGGAAGCAAAGTCTGTTTCATGCTTTTCTTTTTAGAAAAAAATACTGTTTGCATTTTGGTGGATGTCTGCAATAAGTCCCACCTCAGCAACCATATAAAGTACTGTTTCAGTTACATGCTAGCTCCTGTAAATCATTGGGGTATAGCTTGTTCTTGTACAGCAGAGATTACTAAACCTAATTGTAGATTGAAATAAGTCTGTATTCAAGGAACATACAAGTCTTACCACCATAATTTTTAAGTATTTCTAACTATTTCCTACAATGAAAAGGATAAAATACATGGATGTGAATCAGAATGGACTAGCTGATGGTCTAAGGGGAAATCAAGCTTTGAAGTGAAGAGGCAGTAGTCAATAGAGATTCATACTTTTTTTTTTTTTTAATTTCAGCAAATCTGCTCATTTAGGGTGCAGGCACAGGATAGCCTGTGAATTAGGTACCATGGGTAAGAAGGTACTGTCCATTCACTTAAAAGCTACTTCTAATTTAATTGGATTTTTAGCTGCCTTTCAGACTAAACTGCAAATGTATTCCTGTTCCATTTCAGTAGGAAGTAAAATATGTTCATTTGCAGCTGCAAGACTAATTAATTTCACTTCACTTTGCAAAAGATTTACTGTGGCTTATGTGGCCCTGGGAAAAAGAATTGTAGATTGTTGTAAAGTGCTCAAGAATGAGGATTTTACTTTATTTTTTCCTAAAGACTGACTAGTCAGGGTTTACTTCAGCAATGGCTAGGATTAGCTACACTGAGGCTAGAATAAGGGTTAGGTGTTACCACCCTTCCTTAGACTCACTAGTAAGTGCTTGTAACTTAGTATTTTCTCAGATATGCTTTCTGATTTGTCATGCAAAAATATGGGGAAGAAACTACAGAAAGAGAATGAGAAGAGATTGCATGAGACTGATTGGCAAACTAGCACCAGCTGTTAAAACAATCAAGGGGGAGGACAAGTAGTTATTCTTTAGTAGGAAGTGAAGGAGTGAGGATTGGATTTAACATAAAGAAGAAAAGGAACAGTGGTAAGAAGAGAACAGAGAGGGATCTAAAATACCATCTTGTCAGAAGTTCTTGGGGCAAAGAGGTTAGTCATCAAGGGGGGAGAGGGGGAAGTTTGGTTATCTTTTTTAAAAAGTATTTTTATTAAAATATCCCTTTTTTTTTAAAATTTTTTTTGAGTAAGACAAGTTTTGGGTATGAAGTTTGTCTCTTGAAGACCTTGTAATGTTCTCTAGAGGACATGCAGTGAATCTCTTGAACTATATGGGGCTTCTTTAGGTTTCAGCTAGGTGGGGTGAGCTGTTCTTTATATGCACAGAGTTTACCTTATGCTGTGTGGGCTTTGTGTTCTTGGAAAACTGGAAGAGCTTTTAGCAATATCTACAATTTTCTGCCCTAGTTTCCTTCTCAGAGTCTTCCATTCTACTGTCTTTTTTTCTGTCTTTGTTTTCTTTATTCTGGGATTGAAGAACATGATGATCAGAAGGTAAAACTGACCTAAACTAAAAACTTCCTGAACCAGTAGAATTGACTGGTGCTGTGATCACACTCAATTTCACACTGCTGCTAGTGTCATGTAGAGTAATATTGGGAAAGATTCTGTCAATTTTTGGTTCAGATACTAGTTGTCATAATGGTAAAGAGTTACAGAGAGAGTATCTACAGGCAGTGAATGAGAAATTTATTAGCAAAAGGTAAACTGGTATTTTTCCAAAGCTTTTTTTTTTTCATTATCAAACTTTCACATAGAATCTTTTATTTTCCTGACTGAATATCTGTGGCTGTTTTTCAGAAACTTTACATGACATTTGAAACCTTGATTCTATACATATTTTTCTTGATGGAAAAGTTAAATTGTTAAAAGTATTTGGCCATTCATTTCTGTTCTCTAACAACCTTTTTCAGTTGAATTTTTTAGAAGACTACACACACAACCAACCAATCTAAAATTAGTAATTCTGAGGCTAAAAAAACACAATGAAAAACAACAACAACAATGAAAAAACAAAAAATATTTTCAACCACATTGAACAATGAGAGGACAAAGTAGGGGTGGAGATGGAATCTGCTTTAGCCACCCTTGTCATTGGAAGAAAGATTTGTAGAACTTCTGCCTCATGCTCGCTATCATTTATATTCTGTAATCAGAGGTTTTGTGATGGTTTCATTATTATCTTTTATCTGCTGTCTTCTTCCATAAGACCTAGGGACCTAGTCCAAGAGTAGGACAGGGTTCTTGTGCTACATGGCATGTGCATTTAGATTCTGTTGTATCCTTGTGTTGGGCATAAGATCTCCCTGTCTTGTCAAAATGTATGCATTTATGTAAGTAGCCCATCTAATGAAACATCTAGCAATAGTTTTTGCTATCTGGAATGTTAGAAAATGTAAACTTTAGGCTTTCTCACTTTTATATTTGGTTTGGGTTTTTGTTTTTTTTTTTCACTCGCTCATGCACCATTCTACCCCGTTTCGTGTGGGGAATTTCATGGCTTTCAGATCACATACTGAGGATCCTATTTGCTATTTATGTATAAATAACTTTGTATAGAGCAAGCAGTGTGCAGCTAGCTATTGTAATTTTTTGCTTCAGAAATTTTCTATTGCTGCTCTTCTTTACTACAGTGACTTTCTCCAGCCAGCCAACAGGTCTTCCCTCTTGGTCTTCTGTTTTGGTCACACCTGTTTCTCAGGTGTGACTGTATTCCTGCTATTATTGCAGCTATCTGCATTTACTTGTAATTGAATTCACTGTGGTCAGCCCTGAGTGCTGTATCCTGAGCTTTGTGAGTGGAGTGGCCTTTTTTTCTGAGCCTTTGTCTGACTGTGTCATTGCCCTCTAGCTCCTCATAGAAATACTCCTAAGTTGGTATTTCAGGAGCCAAATCAGAGTCTCAGGCAATCTTTTTTGTGAATAACCTGTAAGTCTGGAAAAAGATTTATTGTGAAACCTGCTGTTCTTTGTTAAGTGTCTCATAAAAGGAATAAATCATGAGGAGAAGAT
This sequence comes from Luscinia megarhynchos, assembly GCA_034336665.1. NCBI lineage: Eukaryota > Metazoa > Chordata > Aves > Passeriformes > Muscicapidae > Luscinia > Luscinia megarhynchos. The sequence goes on along the minus strand of CM067566.1, from coordinate 33,494,246 downwards.
GAGGAAACTAGACGGTGTTTTTCAGATTAAAACAGTGTCTATTGACCAAAATTATTTCTTCATTTGTATACAAATTATCATCTCTTTAAGAAGTGTGCTCAGCAGTTACAGTTGCTCAGAATAACACAAGAAACCTATTCTTTTTTTTTCTTTTTTTCCTTTCTTTCCCCCCACTTTTGAAAGTCAGTTTGAAGCCAGTAAAGAGTGTTAGCTACATGAAACACTTGTCAACTTACCTAAAAAAGATGCATACTGGGTACATAGGTATAAGACTCTATTTCATCACTGTCATGGTAATTCATCTCAATCTTACTTTTGGGAGGCCACTTCTAGGTTTAATGTCAATTTGCATTTCAGTAAATACCTTGTTTCTGTTTCATCGCTGCAGTGAAGATATCCTTGCTTATTACATGACAGCATTTTTGAAATGCCTATCATGTTTGTAAAATATCTACAGTGGCAAAGCATATGCAGTAAAATATAAGCTGAAGAAAATAATACTGCATACTGAGCCTCCAGTAGTTTCAAAGAAAAACAAACGAAGTTGACAACAAAAAAAACTCCTTCTTGAAGTTGTTCTGAATTTTCCTTCTGTACTCTAAAATGATGAATAAATGTCTTTATGTGTTTAAAGTCTGGATGCTGAGGGGACTCACAATAGAAGTTTAAATGTCAGTAGGAAATTTTTTTTGTTTGAAAGCCCTCAATAACCACAGTAGAAATACTGCTAAATTGGGGGAAAATATGTCATAAGCAAGGTATTTCAGGAATTAGATGTTAAAGCCACTATCATGAACTTTCATACAAAACAAAAGCTTTCATCTTTGTGCCATGCTCTGTGAAGAATACCAAACCTGTCTAAATTCTGCATTTACTGTCTTCTAAGGGGTAATGCTATGTAATGTGCAGAATTAATATATTGTTTTACACCTCCATTCCTCAAAATCAATTATCAGTCTTTTTCCAGTACAATAATTTTTTTTCCAAGGAAGTACAAGGATAGTATAACGCTGCAAAGTGAAAATTTCATTCTTTTGTGTGATTTTTCTACTGCAGCTTGCTCTCTAGTCCTCAGAACTAACAAGAGCTATCAAGTATACTGCATATTGTAGATATTATAGTGATAGGTACTGTAATATTTTATTATTGTCACTGTTGTGAAAATGGCTAAACACGAGTAGGTTTTAATGGGAAATTCATTTTCATTTATTCCTTAAGGGTTTACATGATTTGAGGTTTGACAGTGTGTACGAGGTATTTTAGCTAGGACTGCTGGTGAAAAATTGTTGAAAGTAAAGTTTTCTTCACATTTTACATAGTGATCAAATGGCTTGTTCTTTTCAGTTTCATTCTCAGGACTTTTCTTCATCTGCAGTTAAAAGAAATGCCACATTTACACTGGATATGCAATCCTTCACTTTTAATAGTATCTCATTATTAAAACAAATCTCATCCAATAAACAAAAAAGCCTTTAAAAAAATAATCCACAATGAAAATGCTGAATGCTAAACTACATCAGGTTGAAAGCTAAAGTTTTAGTTTTCTGCTTGACCAGTAATTTTTTCTTCATTATTTTAATCTTGTGAGAGTTTTGAGTTGATTTTTTCCCCCAGATTTTAGCTCAAGTTATTAGAATATTAATAAATATTAAAGATGTTCTTTAAGTGGAATTTGGTGTTTTTTGTAAGTGGATTTAAATTTTCAAACCTTTTGTTAATTTTCCTAGGTGACAAATTTTAGATTCAATTATCAGAGTCTCTTATTGTCCTATCTATGTTCCGTATTTTAATTTCTTGTAGTACAACTGGTAAAAAACTCAATTCACAATTACTTTAAATGGGTGAGAAATATAATTTTTTATGTTTTAAAATAGTTTATTTTTTATTTACAGTCAACAAAATTTAGTATGTCAGTTTCTTATTACTTCAGTGAATTTTGCATCTTCATTAACATGAAGTCTTTATGGTTAAAGTACATGTGTAGCTGGTGAGAAAAATACTGTCAGTGAATTTCAGATTCAAGCAATTATATTTCCACTGCACTCTTTTTTTGGGGTGGGGGATTGGGCAAGGGGAGAGTGGAGGGAATTAACTTTTGGGGAGAATGTGAAAATCTGTGTGAAAGATTTTATCCTTACTTAACTTTCTTTCAATTTTTTGATGATTCGATACAGAGTTGGCCAGTGGAAGCCTCATTCTTTTTTACTGTGTGTTGAAAGAGCAAAATGTAACCTTTGTCACTAGCTCTGGAGAGCTCTTATACAAAGTAATTTTCTGCTAAATTGAAAGGTTCTCGTAGTCAATAATCACTTTATGTAATAGACATATATCTTGCCTTGTAGCTAAATTATCATATAAAGGTGCTTTATTGTGAGGAATTTTCTCGGGTTGGCCAGTTACTTGGTTGAAATCCAGTAATGTGGTGAATCAATTTTTTGGTTCAGGTAATGACTGGCTCTGTAGTCCTCTCAGTCTGTCATTGATATTTTTTCTATAGATTGATGGTAAATGTGTTACTGTGCAGGTTTGGGAAGCTAATTTAATCTGCTTTACAATCTGAATAGTTTTTTCTGTTGTTTACCTGGTACCCTTTATTGCTTTACTAGAATGTAATTTCTAATACTGATTTACAGGATATTTTGCTTCCTGACTTCCTTGCTCTCCTCGTTCAATAGCGTGCTGAAGCCAGTGTTCAAATGAGCTGAAAATGCTCTTTAATAAATGTATATTTGTCACTGGCTGCTTTTGTTGTGTGTGGTTAGGATTTTTCTGGATATACCAAATATGGTCAGGCATGCATTTTAATTCAGGGAAATTAAGCAGTCCAACCTAGACTGCCAGGTTAGAGCACTTCAGCTGCCTGTGCTTCATGGAGAAAATGTTTTTTGAGGTCTGGTCAGAAGACTAGCTGCTCCTTTAAAGGCTGCAGCAAGCTGGTGAACAGAAAATGTCAGGTGTACAGTGTTTTTTCCAAAATGTCACATCTCTTTAGGGTTTGGAAGACTGACTCAGGGCTCTACATTAGAAGTGTCTTTTCATTCAACAGCCAGAAATCTCATGTTGTTTTTATAGGAGTAAACACCTACAAGATATATAAGGTGTTTATACAAGTAAACACCTTCTCCAAAAAGGCAATAATAGGGATTGCAGGCAATTCTCAGTGCTTAGGGTTGTGCAGACAGGGGAAACACCAATGCCTCAGTCTACCATCTTTAATTAATCACTCCTGTATCCTACAGAAACAGTAGGTTAGTGGTTTTACAATGCAACAAGTAATTTTGAGAGAGAAATAACCAAGAAATAATCACTCTAAAATGCTGTGAATATGAGAGGACGTCCTGGATGCACCACTAGATTGCTTTTACTGCTTTTTTTTTTTTTTTTTTTTTTCCATTATATAGTTAACAGATAAATTCCATGAGCAGGAACTAGAATCTAGGTTTCAAACTCAGTAAACTTTTAAAGCTGTTGATTGCTAAGGTTGTAGACTCAGAGGCATTCAATGTCAGAGATGGATATAAAAGCTCTGGCATTTAGGCATTGTTAGTGAATGTCAACTATTGTACTTGAAGAATGATAGCTTTAGAAATAAGTGTAGTGGAGTATATAAGCCACCTTTGTATTATCACAATATTCTTACACGCTTTACAAAAACAGAATGTATTTTTTTATTTAATGTGTCAGAGAGACTCATGGTTATAATTTGACTAGCAGAGAACTTTGTCAGAAACTTGACAGGTGTTCTAGGGTTCAGACAACTCTATCTTACTAGGAAAGACATTGTGAACAGGTTTCTGAATAGTTTTATTTTCAAATGATAGTGTTTAGCAATCTGCTAGTAAAAAGAAAGAAAATTAACACTGTGTTGGGAGCCTGTATATTAGCAGTCCTACCGAAGACCTCAAAGTAATCAACTCAATTGCTTTAAAAAAAAGGTATTGAAAAGAAGGTGTGAATCTAAACTCCATGGTGCTAATGTGTGTCCCTGGTACTCACACAGTGAGTAATAAATGCCTTCTGCATTTCAAAAGTGTATGTGTGGGGGTGAAAATATATCTCTAGTCAGTTCTTAGTCATGGCACATATAGTGAAACATATTACCCGATTTAATATGATATTTGCTCTATTGCATTTCTGTGTGCTTAAGCTTCAAGTATGAAACAAGAAGACTTTTGCTTAATTATCAGACCAAGACAGAGGTTTAGTTTATAAGCCATAAAAATGCTAAGTACTGTTTATTTCTCTTTATAACAATAAGGGGCTGAGCTGTGGTTTTTAAATGAATGAGCATAAGTCTTTGAAAAATTCATCTGTCTTACTGAATGTGTGTAAAGTAAAATTATGACTTGCATTTTGTAGGGAGGCAGTATTAAAGGAGGTTTGAGGCATTGCTATGCTATAACCAGAATTATAACTATACATAAGCACAGTGGTAAATAATTTTAAAGAATCAAATTTGAAAGTCTAGAAAAGGGTTTCCTTTCAGTAACTCAGATGAAGCACTTTTCCTTCATGAACATTACTCTTTGCAGAAGGGTTTAGTCACAGAAAAAACACCTTGAAAGAGATTGTTCAAGGCAGAGAGCATTGAAATGTTACACTGGAAGTGTGCCAGCCAGTTTACTAGAAGGTAGTATAAATGTTTCACAAATGATTAGAAAGAACTGAAGGGATAACATGGTGATTATTGCCTATAATCAGTAGAGATCTATCCTGGATGTCAGTGGGACTGGTTACTGCCCAGAGCTCCCTGCTGCACTTTGTCTGAAGGGTGGCTTTGTCAGGAGAATTTCAAAAGTGCTCTCAAGGTCCCTGCCTCTTTCACAGGCCAGCTGAGAGATTCAGTAAGGACAGAAAGCAAGTGAAGCTCTGTTACATTATAGGAGGAAAATGTTGAGTTTCTAGTAGAGAAGAATCCAAGTAACAGACCTAAAATTATGGTGAAATTCTGATATATGTATTGTCACTTACTTTGGAATAGCCAGAGTGTGTGTGAGTCAAAAATCAGCTATTATACTGCTAAGCTTATCTTTGATATGAATTCGTACATAGTATGGCAGCATTTGTGGTAATAACACCAAGTTTGTTGTTTCACATTCATATAGCAACTATTTTTCAATAGCTGTTTCATGTCTGTTGTTCAAATGCCTAAATATATTAATGTATTAATACACGATAATACTGTGTATTAATAATGACAACAATTATGTAATTGACATTTTGCACTTGAAATATGTAAAGACTGGTTATCGGAAATCATGATCTCTTAAACATGGGTAGATTTTTTTCTGAAACATTAGTATATGTTAAGGTTGAATTCTGGCATGTCACTTAAGTGTCAATCTGTTTCTTCATTTTATCTGAATATCCTAACAGCAGTTTTAATGGATCTCTAAATTATTAGCAGAATCTGCAGTTTTTTGTTTGTGCATATAGTTTTACTGTTTGAATGAAAGCTGCTCAAACTACCTCTGAAAATTGGTATATTGCAAAAACTTGTCCCATCTTGCATCATGTCTATAATAATTTTGGGATGCTCCTCAGTACAGAAGGTTACAGCTCAGCAGAGCTCAGGGAAATTAAAGGCTGGGGGCAAAAAAGGGATGGCAGCTTTACTTGTTACTTTTTTTGGGTTCTTTGTGCATCAGTGGTGAGCTTGAGTGAATACTGAGGAACTTCAAAACAAGACAAATTTGTACTAAAAGTGTACTCCTAACCTGCTAATGCAGCTGTACTAGAGGAGCACACTGTCCTTATGGAGCTGGTGATGCTGAAAAGTTATGAAAACTGAAAAAGAGAAGAAAAACCTCTCTGTATACCAGTCTCCACTTCCACTAGCTCTCGAAGGTTTTTTGGTTTTTTTTTTTGTGGGAGACGTTTTCTAGAAATTCAGTAATTCTGACTGTATAGTCAATGGGCACTGAGTGATCCTTGCATAAAGCCAACGTGAGGGATTCCTATGAAAATCTACCACTGTATGTATTTCTGTCAGAAGTCAGTTTGCTGCTGCTGCCTCCTACAATTTATTCTTGTAAATCTGTGAAGCAGAATGGAGTGATGCAATGTCTTTTTCCTGATACCAATGCAGCATTGCTGGCCAAGCTCAGGAGGAAGATACTATTACTTATTTCTGTCAGAAACATCCAGAGTGTGCACACTTTATCCATTGATGTGAGAAACTGGAGTAACTCTGTCCTAAGAGATTGTAATCTGTATGGACTACAATTATGTCCCTCATTCCTCCTTTTCTAGGTCTTCAGGAATATAGATGTCAGATATTTGACAGAGCTGTGTATTAGGGTCATTAGAGGAAAGCTTGAAAAAGATGGGTTGCTCACCCAGTCCTGATTGACTTAGCTATTACAAAGGAAAAAAACCAAACCCTGTACTTAAAAAAAAACTGAGGTGGTTGCTTAGCTGTGGTGGGATCCAAATTAATAGTAATATCTCAGCTAGTTATTAAAAGGTCACAGCTGTAAAACTTCTGCTGTTTAGGGCACTGTTAAAACTTTTAGAGGAAGCTGGTTTACAGGAAGAGTTACTTACTTAGATTGATAGAAAACCAAAAATGCTAATTAAAAATGAAAAGTATTTTTTAGAAGCAAGTAACCATGAAGACCCAGAGAAAAATTTGAAACTATCCTTCTGAAGACACAAGTTTTATGTTTTTAAAGAGGAAAATATCATACAAAAAGAGAAAGGAATTTGACATAATTAAATATGGACATTCATTGATTTATTTGGAAATGAAAATTAATTGAAAACTTGTTTTGCATTCCAAACAGTATTGTTTAAACAAGAACACACCTTGACAAATGCATATGTGACTTACCTCAGTAATGTTGTTGATTTTAGTTGGAATTCTGAAAGGCTTATCTAATTGGTTATATTTTTCTTTAGAAGGTAGAAATTAGAAAAAATGTTCTTTCTTTTGAGGATGATTGTTGCTGTGGTTATTTTTTAAGGGAACAGGAGGAATTCTATAAATACACCAGGAGCAAGCTGCACTGGCAGGCAGATTTTAAGGGCTACTTAAAACTTAATTGAAACACTACATACTCTGAAAGGTAAGAGTTATAGATAGATTATATCTATCTGAAGTTTTGGAATGAAAAATACAATGAAACTTCTGCATAGTTCTGTAGTTAAATGCAAGGAAGTTATTTATATAACTTCAAGAAAAAATATTTGCAACAATGCTGAAGAGACTACTCAGAGAATATAGTCATTCTTGAGAGCTACTGATGCTTCCAGATTGCTGTCTCTGGAATTACTGCTTGATCAATCAGCTGCACAGAAGTCTTGTTAGGACTAGTGCCTGCACTTTGTCCCATTGCATACAGTGGTGGCTTCTCACATCATAGATAAATGCAGAACATGAATAATTACAGAATAATCAGACACTTGTACAAAACCTGTTTGATTATTACCTTACTCTTACACGAAGACATTTTCTGAGAACTCTAAAACTTGTAGTCCATTTAAACTCTTCAGATGTCTGGTAGCCTCCACTGGAAAAATCAGTTGAAACTTTGGCATCTGCTAACACTGCTTATGTTTCACTAACTCAGAAATTGCCAAGGACATGTCTGTACTGACCTGGTATATCAGTTTAGTCATTAGTAGCATTTAAGACCTTTTTTGTTATTCTTGCAGCTTATGTTATGTGCCAGGATTTCAGGAGAAATGAACAAGAGTATGGGAAAAATTCTAGCCCCACTAATGACCTAGCTTCTTTAAAGCTGGACTAATTTACAGTTGTTTCTCTCCTATCTGTTATGCTCTCACAAGAAATTAGCAAAATATGAAGATAGAAATTCCCATGGAGTTACATAATGGACTTAATAGAGAGCAAAGCTGAACTGCTTTGATCTATTCATAATAAAGTTACAGCAGACTGCTGTAATTGTAGGATGTTTGAGTGAAGTTCCAGTGGATAAGGTGTTGCTATCTTCCATCTTTGCTATTTTCCTTCATCTTCTTCAGTTCCTCCTCTCCTTCATTCCTCTTTCTTCGCTGGATTTGGCTTGCTCAAACCAATGACAGTAAAGTTGGAAAAATCAGAGGAAATAATGCTGTCTGTTCATTAGAAAGTGTCAATCCAGACATATGGGATTATTTTTCATGCATTCAGCCAGAAAGATCAATTGGCAGTTGCCAGTTTGCTGCCATAGTATTCTGTTTCCCCTCCAGATTCTATTCTGCTAAAACCACAAATGCATATTGTGTTGTTATTTTCTTTGTTGGAAGAAATAAAGTGTCTGGAATGTCATTATAAGTTTCCTGGGAACTTAGGAAAATATATATTTTTTCAGAGAAGAATAAGTTTGCCTAGTTTTTATTTTTTTTTTTTTTTATAAGTTAACTGAGTAGGAAGAAGACTTACTGGTTTATCCATTAAATAAGAGATGACACTTATGACAAATGATGGATATTTTTGTAAAGTAAAAGGATTTAGGAAGCATACTGAAGTTTCTGGATTTTTTTAATTTTTTTTTAGTATACCTTGCAGGAGAAAAACTTTTCTCCTTGAAAGAGAAAGACAGGTGACAAATTTGATCAGTCTTTTGTAGCTCTTTGTTCTGTAAAAAAGAACGGGAGATGCCTAATGTTTTCAGATTTTGATCCAAAGAGAGATGTTCGAGTTGTGAATTGACATTGTTCTTGCAAGTATTCATCCTAGAACTGCCTATTACAAAATCAAGATCCAGCTCCTATGAAAGGTCAGTCTACATAAAGGAAGAAGACTGAAGAATGCAAAAGTATGCAATAGAAGAAGCAGCTGGAAAAGCTAAATGTTTCTCATAAAGCTGCTCTAGAAATCAAAGTACTTAATTGATTGAGAGTAAAGACTGTCTTAAAGTGTGTATCACTGCTTGTAGGTAGAGCCAGCCTTGCTGAGCAGGTGGAATACTAATCACCCTGTACCAGTAGCAGTCCCACTTTCTCACTATGCCCTCCTGATTTATTCACCTGATTTATTCATTTATTTCTTGCACCTCATCTTCCCACCCACCTCCATCTAAATTCAGGAAATAGAAAAGGCAGAACTTAATTATGGTTATAGATCCTGATCACAACAGTATTTATTCAAAAAGACATACTGAGCACCCTTTTTCACTCACTCAAAATGTCAGCAAGTGATGAACAAATACATTTTTATTCTTTGTGGTTTACCATATTTCAAATCTTTTGAAATCGAGGCTTTTAACAAAACATAAGAAAAATTCCTCGTATTCATCTTTCTAACAGTAAAGATGGAATTATTTTCATACTTAAATAACTTTACACTCATAAATGGAGTTATATCTATTTAGTCAATGCTTACAGGATTAAAGATGGTTAAAATGTGTGGTTTCAAGGGGGATGGTGGTGGTAAATGAAATTTTGGTAGTAATAAACCCCTTCATGTTGTCTAGATGCAATGTGGTTGATACAATAATTAGTCCTGCTAGGTGGATTTTTTTGTAACTCTGAAGTCTGAATTACTTTTGGGCAGCTTTGTTTTAAAATTGTTTTGTCTCTAATGTATTGCCCATAATTTTGATAGATTTCTTAGTGGCTGGGAATTTTGCTTAGCATTCATTCTAATTTAAATAAGTACAAGATCACATTGCTAGTAAATCTTGCCTCTGTAGAATGTTTTTAAAGATGTGCTATATGGTGTTGGAAGTTTTGTTCTTCTGCCTTGGGGAGTAAATTGGGAAGCTCAGCCAGAGAGCTTCCTTTCTCAGAGGACATGGCAGGCATTGATAATGCACTGTAAGCTGTAATTCTGCAGTGGCATCAGGCTGCAGGCTGGCAGCACTCTCCTGGGTACCAGTGCCTAGGTTGCAAAGCTTTCCCAGTGAAGTGGCTGGTATCTTTAGAAGATGCGTTTGATTTCAAAGGACATTTCATTTTTCTTTAAAGATGAAAGCAATTTTGGCTTTTCTAATGCATAGCTATGACTGTATTATAACAGTGAATAGAATTAGTACTCTAAGAGATTTATTGTTTCAACTTAACTGAGTTCATCGTGATTTCAATGTAACTGCTACACCGTGAACTTTTTTTGTGACTAGAATAGGCTGCCTGTTTTCTATTAATATGAATTGAGGCCAAAGACAGAACATTTTGACTTAAAATATTCATGTCATTTTTGGGATTTTTAAAATAAGCTTAAACTATCCTATAGGCAGGCTTCAATAAGAATTGAAAGACAAGTGGAAATTTCAGTTAATGTTTCAGTATTATCTTAATTATTCTCTAAATGTGAGGGATCTTTTAAGTGGCAAAGACAAGGAAACAATGTTTTAGTTGCTAATACTGTTTGTTCTTACACAGATCTGATAATAAATACATAATATATTTCATAAATACTTTCATTATTTTATTTGCAACTTAAGAAATTCAAATGATTGAAACACTACTGGACATGTATAAACTATGTAATCAAATCTGAGTGTCTTAGAAAACAATGCACTTGTTTGCTTTTTTTTAAGCTGAGACAAAGCAAAAAATAAATCGGTTTTACATAAATTTTTCCAAGTATTTTTTTTGATCTTTAATATCATAGATCATGTTAGCTCATTACAATAGCATCCCTTGTTTACAAAATGCTTGTTTTTAGGGGGAAAAACACTTCAAACCTTAGATTCACTTTGTAACCCCTTCTTAAATTAGGCACATAATTTTTCACCATGCTTTGTAATGTGACAGCAGAGCTAGTGATTCTGTTAGTGGCATCAAGCTTTACACCAAGTCTTCAGCAGTTAGGTTTTATTTTCAACGAGTATTTGTTAAAGTCTTTTAGAAAACTTTTCTCTTTCAAAAGATAATATCTACATATTCTTTTTGCTTAAAAATCTTTCTTTTCATTTCTTTATCTATTCTCTTTGAAGTGAAGACACTTCAAAATGGAGAACTGCTATTGTTGTTGGGTGGGGTTGCTTTTGTTTTATGTGCTGGGGTTTGGGGGTTTTTTGCGTGTGTGTTGTTTTGGGTTTTTTTTTTGGAGGGGTTGACTAAAATGAGGATAAACTGTGTTCTGGCTTTTCAAAGCTTGATGATAAAATAATATTTATTATTGTTAGTGTCTGTATGGCAACTGCTCAGAAGCAGCAAAGCATAAGAGGGAAGAAGATTAAGAGAATAAATGAAACATTTATTGAATAAGAATTTATTAGAAGAAATCAGAATGTGGTCTAGTAACAGCTAGGATTTAATACATTAAAATCTGAGAATGAGAAATCTCTTTTCTGATACTTAAAACATATTTTCCTACTCTATCAGAACCAGGTAGTCACTGAGTGTTACTTTTTCTTTTTGCTGCGCTGGAAATGAAGAATTTCTCATTACAGCTATATTAAGCTTTTCTGGTTTTTTGTATGTGAAAATCCTAAATAGAGACTGTAGGGATATCAGTCTGCTCTCTATGTAAAATATTTTGTCTCATTTAAGCTAGAGATATTTCTGTAATGAGAGAAGAAATCCAATGATCTCTTCACACTAGGTTTAATGTTTTATCTTTTTGTCCTAAAAGCTGATTTTTCTTGACACGCAGCTAACTAGGAATGTATACCGTTTACTCAACAAGAGGAAAGCACTAGAGTCTTCATTTAATGATGAAAACATGTGAAAAAATGTTCAAGACATTTAAATTGACTGAAGTTTATCAGTCACCAACTAATTTTTAGTTACTTATTCTAAAATAAATGTGTGTATTTTTTGTTCTTGTCACTTTACTGCTGTGCTATAAGAATAGAAGTTCCTACTTAGGACTCTGATCTTTAAGTTGATTGATGATAGCTTCTTAAAATGATCTGCAGTACAGTCCTTAAAATTGTCTTTTCAATTAAAATGCCATTCTCCCCCTTGTAATTGTGAAGAAAACATTAAAACCAGTTTGAAGTTTTGACTGAGTTTCTTTTCAGATGTGCGTGGTTAAGCTACCAGAGTTAGCTAGGATTTCTTTAGAGGTAAGAGCCAGGTACGTAGTCCTGGAAGCTGTAACAGTGGTCAGGATTATCTGCACCTTCTGTACCAATCACTCTGTTTTTTTGGTTTATATTTTTTTGTCGCTGTTTTTTTTTTTTTTTTTTTTTTTTTTGGTAACCATAGGTGATGAATTAAAAGCTGAAGTTTTAGTACTGTAGGAATCATGAGCAGTAGAAGGAAAGGTACTCACTGGCATTTCTGAGCAATGGTATTCATAATAAATGATTTCTCTGATCCAGATCCATGGACTAGTTGAGCAACTTTCATTTCCAAAGAAGTTGGTTTATTTTTTTCTTCAAATCAAACGATTTGTGTCTCTATGTATCCATGTTGATCTATAGCCAGTGTCTGTTCAATATCACACTTAAGCAGTGTTCCATAGGAACCTAAACAGAGTTCCATATTCTTAAATTTTCAGAGATGCAGAGGTCCTTCTTCTGCTGCAGTTTTCACTTATTTCACTGACCTGCAATCATTTATTTCTGAAAGTTTATATAGATTATGTCAGCACTGGTAATTTCCAAATTTGCACTGCAGTGTAATAAATATATGAAAATGCAATCACTGTCTTGTAATTGTTGAATGTGATGGGGTTTTTTCTTCTGTTACTACATTCAGAAATCCATTTTTGCTCTCAGTATTTTTAACATGTTTTTCACCAGTAGGGGGGAAAATTGAAATGGTTCCTGACTATTGAAACAAAAAAAAAAAAAAAAAGTTATTGCTAGATTGCAGTCTTGCATCTCAAAATTTTGTGAAGGAAGATGAAGCAGAGAGTCAAAAGCTTAACATATTTAATAGTAGAAAGCTGTGGAACAAAAATCTATACCAGAGAAGATACAGGAAATGCTCATAAAAAGTAGATAAGTTATCTGTAGAGTCATGTTTTCTTCATCTAAAAACCAGTACATTTGCTAGTTTCCATATGGTAAAGTGTATGGAACATAGAGGCAACTTTCAGGATATTAAGCCCAGCTTTATGATGTCTAAAAGGGCTGTGGTATCTGGGAAAATAAGTCTTTTCTTCATGCAGGTATAGAAGAGACCAGTTAAAATTTGTTGTATCAGTCCTTGAAAGAGTAATCTATCAAATCCAATATGCACTGCTTGTTGTCTTACTTGACAGTAATTAGGATGATCAAAGTAAAAAAAAATGAAAATGCCTTTGCATTCTGCCGGTGATTATTAAATCATGTTACATTTTTTAGTTTAAAGTATTTCTTTGCTTACAGACGTGTAATACATACTCTCAAACTCCAAGCAATTATAACTATATAGGCAGCTTGAAAATGACTGCAGTTTTGGAAGCCCACTTGTAAGGGCTCTAATGGGGCTGGGAAAAGTGCTTTAGGCCCAGAGCTGTGTAGGTCCATCAGTTAGAATTTGTCCATTTGAGAAAATGGAACAGTTTCTGTTAACCTGTGGGAATTCAAATGAAAAGGGCAGTCTGGAGAGGGCTGGGCTAACTACCCAACACAACATTGAGGGGATAACCATAATCAAAAGGAAAGCAATACCCTAATAGTAAACACATATGAAGATTGAGTAGTGGACTTTAGGATTTCGTGATAAATAGATTACTGAAGATGGTGAATAGAATATTTTCAATAAAATGTATGGGCCAGAAGTAAAATTGGAGGTATCTGAGGACCAGAACAAAGAAGTCCTGTCTATAGTAACTGTAAAACTTTAATCATTTTTGCTGGGAGAGATAGATGGATTATTAATGTGGAAGTTAACTAGGATTATGATTGCTTTTATTTTTTAAAAAGGGATTTAAACTTATGTGAAAGGTGAAGAGAAGAATAAAAGTGAGAGCTAATTATGGAAGACAAAGATAAGGCTTGTCACCCAAATGACTGTAGTATTGTGTTTCTAATTTTGACTGGGATCTTTGAAATGAAGTACATCTCATGTCAGGATGAGCAGTCAACATCTGAACCATGGTAATAGCAGAAGTACTATCAGCAAACCTCCTCATGGAGACTTTTTAAGCTAAGTGGTGTGATACAGAGATAATTTTTGAGTAACAGACAGAACTTAGAGAAAATTCAAATAAATGCTTTAAGATATTATTGAATATTTGCCAGGAGTTAGCACTAATGGAGGAAACCTGATATTAGCCAGTCAATTTTCCTGTCAAAGTAAGTTGCACTGTAGTGCTTCATCTACAAAATGGACAACAACTCTCTGGAGCATTGTCTCTTTACAATTCTGGAAAATAAGTGAATAGAGTGTAACTGTGACTGAAGCTCAAGACACTTCCTTGAGAAGTTTGTTTTGGATTTCTGTTTCTTTTCTGATTTTTGGATCCTGAACTTGGAAGCATGAGGTAAATTCCAGGTGCCTGGGATGATGATTGTGAATGAATCTCAAATTATCACATGTTCAAAAGTCTGATTTTGAGTAGAAGGTGGTTTCTTGAGACTTGAAGTGAGCCCTCATCTGCTGGAGTTCAGAATCCAGTTTTATTACTAGTTGCTTCTATTATGTATTTATAAATTTAAGATGTTTTCTTAACAGAGTTGATATATAGGAAGTGTAGGAATATAATTTGCATAATATATTTCTTTAGTACATGTCCTCTTATTTTAAATAATTTATTATATTGCACAAAGTAAGATAAAAGGTGCACTGTAAAAAATATAAGCAGTCTGAAATAGTCAAACTGAGCTGAAAGATTTTTTGATTAAATGCTTGAGGGAATATTCATTTTCTCTGCATGTTTCTGTAAAACTCCATTTTTCACTGGCAGTTACATAGAAACAAAAAGGCCTTTTTAGCCAGTATCTGTACCTCCTCTCCTGGATCTTTATGCTTTGGCAAGTAGAAAGATCCATCTGAGCCAGGGACTCTGTAACACTGTGGCTAATGGAATCTGAAGAATTGGAGATTATGAATCAATAAATACACCAAGTAACAAAACTGTTATCATGCCAGTATTTTCATTGCTGTATGTTTTCTCCTTGGCAAGTAGCCACTGTCATACTGGGTCAATGCCTGTTACTCTTATTATTCCCTATCATGTATCTCTAGAGGCATTAATGTGACATCCTAATACTGGATAAATAATGAGACCCATATTAATCAGTTATGATCTTTTGTAATAAAGCTTCAGTGTGCATCAGTTAACATTCTATGATTATTTCTTTTTCTTAGACTATAAGGATCCTTTCTCACTGTGGCATTTTACAGGTATGGCATAATCTAACCCATTCAGCACAGAATCAAATATGTAATAGTGTTCACAGCATTAGAGGTATGCTACCAATTTGAGTAGCACATCCTGCACTGGCACACTTGCATGCAGCTTCCAAGAAAAGTAATAGACTTGTACTGGTTCAGTCTGTTTCACATCTTATCCCCTGATTTTCATATCTATAATACCTGTTTCCAGGAAGTATCTAGCACAGCTGCAAGTGTATAGAAATGATACAAGAACAACCAATTTTTGCTCATTTTCTGACTTTGTAAGTGAATGTCAGTATCTATAGCAGTCTGGGGCAGATACCTCTGCAGGTCCTTAAGAGGAGAACTAGAAGGATTTAAGTTAAGATTGTAATGGAGGAAAAGTGAGTAAGGTTTGGTCTTGCCACGTTCTGAAGTATAAAAGGAAATTCTGGCTGTGCTACATTGCTGTCCAGCATATGAATTATTCACTGTTATATGCTGCTTACATTTTGTGACTCATATTTGGTCTATCTCTCTCCCTGTCCTCATTTCCCATTATGCCTAAGAACTGGTGAAAATGGAAAGTGATGTTATTTTTGAGCATATACTTTAAAAAAAAGAAAGCTGTCAGTGTGATATATTCTGACACAGTAGGATGTAGAGTGATTTTTTTAAACCAGAACCTCTGAATAGTTTAAAACTATATATTATTCTAGACTGGTATTTCTTGAAGGGGTAGAAACTTGATTTTTATTTTTTTTTCCTTAAGTAAGTTATGAGGATTGAGTCAGGTGATGTTTTGCAGTGTACAAGTAACAATGACTTCCCATATAATTTAAGTTGGGGTTTTTGGAAAGGGGAGGAAGGAGGGAGGAGAGAAATTTTTTAAAGACTAATGATTGTTTTGTCACATGTTGACAGGCCCGAGGACTCCAAAGCTTACGGATTCTGTAGATTGCTTGTCTTTTTAAACATTTCTGATGTTTAAATGCTTTAGGTCTGAGAAGAAGACACCAGTTGCACAGACTGTTATATCTGTCATTACATTTTTCTGTGGCTATTATTGACTGTGTAGTAGTGATCCAAATTTGTTAAGGTAATTTTCTTCTTTCACAGATAAAATTTGAAGGGTATTTTAGGCATGACACCTAATGTTCTTAGGACACAACTTTGCTACACTTAAGTAGCAAAATATGCATTCAACATTCGATAAGGTCATCATGGACTGATGCAACCAATAAAAGAAATGAGTCTTGGGAGTTTCTGGAAGCCATGAGGTTCCCTTACAATTCAAAAATGTTTAAAATTAGTATTACATAATAGTGTTAAGGCAATAAAATAGTTTAGTGAAGCATTGTGCTTTAGTAAAGTACTCTATTTAAGAATCTGCAGCATGTTGCAGTTGGCCTTGTTGAACCTCATGAGATTGCCAAGGGACCACTCCTCAAGCTTGTGCAGATCCATTTGGATGTTATTACATTTTTCAGGCCTGTCAGCTGCATTGCTGAGCCTGGTGTTGTCTGCAAACTTGCTGATGGTACTCTTAATCCCATGGAATGAATAATTAATTTAATCCCTCATTGATGAAAACATTAGACAGTACTGGTCCCAGAACAGACCCCTGAGGGACACAGCCCATTACTGATCTTCATCTGCATGCTGAGCCATGCACTGCTACCGTCTGGATGTAACCATCCAGCCAGTTTCTTATCCACCAGCCAGTCACAGAATCACAGAATGGTTTTGGTTGGAGGGGTCCTTGGAGATCATCTAGTTCCAAGCCCTGTGGCATGGGCAAGGACACGTTTTGCAAGGCCAGGTTGCTCAGAGCCCCATCCAACCTGGACTGACATTTCCAGAGATGGAGCATTTACAGCTGCTCTGGGCAACCTGTTCCTGTGTCTTACCACTGTCACAGTGAAGAATTGCTTCCTAGCATCTAACCTAGACCTACCCTCTTTCAGCTGGAAGCCTTGTTCTATCACTCTGTGCCTCTCTAGCTCGCTCATAGGCTCCTTTTAGATACTGAAAGGCTCCATTAAGGTTACCCTGGAGGCTGAACAGTGTCCATCCATCAAATACAGATCTCTCAATTTACAGAGAAGGGTGTTGTGGGAGGCCATGTCAAACACCTTGCAGAATTCCAGGTAGATGAGGTCTGTAGCTCTTTCTTTGTCCACAGCTTGCTTTACTCTCATTCCAGTAAGTACTCAACAAATCTCATATGAGGCATTATATTTATTGACTGAAAAAGAGAAGGGGGTGGGGAAGCTATGTAGTTTTCTGTACTTAATATTCAGAGGAAAATTAAACTTGCCTAAAAATATGCTTACAAAGAATTAAAAACTTTCTGATCTGTTTATTTTAAGAGATGGAATGATCCCAGAGACTTTGTAATTACACTGAAACCTTTTTAACCTTTGGCATGTTAAGATTTTATAATAGCTAAATGTAATGATCAAGATGCAACAGAGATAGTGACCTAGAAATGAGGCAGGGGGCCACACACTTCAGTAGGGGATGAAGCAAAAAAGCATCCTTCATGTGCTTAATATTACTGCAATAGCCAGGGTTTGCTAAAATTCTATTAAACTGATAACTGTATCAAATAGCAGGTTCCAAGCCCATTAATCTGCAAACTACATCTCCATTCCTATGCAATAAAGTCTATGGGAAAAGAGGATCGCATAAGAGTCACAGTCTTACCTTAAAGTTATTAAAAATATTAATGTGGCAAAAGACAGTGGCTGCTACACAAGCTAAATTTCATACCCCTCAGAAATCTAGCAGATGTGTCACACTGTTAGGAATCTAGTACTCAATAGCAAAAATAGGGTTCGTACTGTTGCTCAAAACAAATGAAAAAAAATCCAACAGAATTGAGGTTTACCACTGTGATCTTGAACTCTACCAAGACATAAATCTGTAGCAAAACTGGCACTTTAGGTAATACAAAATTAAGTGAATAACCCCACAATACTCATTCTGCTGTCTGTGGAGGAGACTTAATGCACCCAAAACACATCTCTATAAAATATATCTCTATTTGTCTTTAGCCTGCACAGAATAAAAGCAACATAGATATGATATATTGTCAAATTATATGCTGCTAAATTTCATAACTATAATGTTGTGTACTGTGTACAATCTTTCACTTCTATACATTTAGCATCATCCAAAGTTATTTATTTCTTTATTATTTCACTGGTGATAATCCTTAGGGTAAGCTATGTCTAACTAATGACATGTACAATGCAGTCTTAAAAGGAGGTGAGAATGTGTTGGTATTCTTGAACCATGGTGGGATATATCCTGTGATCAGACTCTTAGGAATGTGGTAAGGGAGTTGACCGAATTTAAGAGTCTGTTCAGACTTTTTATTATGATCTTCTTTAAATTCCTCAAGCTAGTCTTCCAGTGTACACTTAAAAGCACATTATGTCTTCTGTTTTTATATAATTCCATGTTGTTTTATAAACATTCTAGTTCTTTGTATTTCTGGTTTTTACAGATCTGAATCTCGATTGAATGTTTTTATAGTAAAAACTTTTAGAGAAGTTAACATATTTTGAGGAGCATAATATGCTGCAGAGAATATGCAAGCCATTGTTTTGAGGTTTTAGTTTTAGGAGTGGTGGTGCTGGTGAAGAGTTGGTTTACTTTGGGCACTTGCATGTAGGTTTCTGACCACTGCTCTATGTCAAATGTGTTTCTTGCTTACAAATATTATAAGTCAAAGAGAAGTCAGGAAAGTTCATATGAACTAATAATAAAAGTATGTGTAGGAAACTTTGATCATCTGAGACCTCTGAGAAAATTAATAAATATCAGTGGAAAGCCTACTATTGATTTCCCTAGGTACTTATTATTTGGAACAAATAGTTTTCAAAGGCATATTATTTGATAAACAGCTGCTGTTGCAGTTATTTGTATGTAATAATATAATTCCAGGAATTGTGCTAACACTATATATCGTAATTATCTCCTTAGCTTTTGTTTAATACTTGTGATAATTTATATTTTTATCTTATTTATTCTGATATTTCTATTGGTTGCTGGCTCTCCTTCAGTAAAACACACTGGTATGTGTTCAGTCTAAATATTTAGTCAAACAGATGCACATAATAGTGAGAACAAAGACCTGTATCTTGGGTTTTTCTGACCTTTTGGTTCTATCAAATATAAGCTTGATTAAGTGTTGATTTTAAATATATAAGGACACTTTATTCACTATAGACCCAGTTTATCCAGTGTATGGGACACATAAATACCCACACACTGCAATATATTACCTGAAACTTGATGTTGCAATATACTATGTACCATCTTGAATATACCTTGCTCAACCCTATATAATATTATATATATATATATATAAAATTATCATTTACTGATAATATTGCAAGATTATCTATTTCATTTCAGCTGTAGTTGTAGAAACATCCCAAATAATGAGTAGGGAAATAATTAGTGGGAAAAGAATTATTTTGGACAGAATATGTAAAACTCCATAATGATTTTTGGGCCTAGGGGAGAGATGAGGAGTCCAGGAAAGTACATCAGTGTAAAACACAAAACTGTTAGGGCATGAAAAGCAATTAGGAACTTGGATACAAATGTTGAAGCCTGGGGAAGAACATTTGTCTTTCATGGTGGATTAAAATGGCTTCAGCCATTCACATACTTCCATGGTTTTTTTTTGTGAATGTGGGAACTGATTGCATGACACAAACAAAATATACTGTGTTATTGAAACTAAATACTCAGAGTCATTAGAAATAATGATGATGTTACATACTATAATACAAATGTGAGGTTTCTTGCAGTTGTTTTTGAATGCCTTCTAATTTTTTTTCTCCTGTATCTAAATTGCATGAGTATACTCTCCTTTGCTACATCTAATCTTACTTACATTTAAAACTTACTTTTGTGTTATTTAGAAAGTATCACTAATAATGAGTTTAAATTAAATGTGTATTATCAGCTTGCTTGGTCGGGGTTTTTGGAAGTTTTCTTTTGGTCGTTTTTGGGGTTTTTTGTGACTCTTTGTGAAGTGCTTTATAAATATCAGTGTGTGTATTGTGGGCATCTGTGCCTGCCAGTTGGCGTGATTTGTAGAGTTTATTCAACTTCTTAAAACAACTAAAAATTTAAATGAATGAAATCTGCTTAAAGCTGTATCCTACAGTTAAAAAGAAGGCATAGAATATTAGGAAATAAATATCATTAAGTTTGAATTACATGCTTTAAGCTGTATTCTTAAATACATCATTTTGCTCTGAGGGATTGTCTGAACAAACAAAACAGATTTCAAAAGACATTTCCTGATTCACTGGTCAGTTCCCATAAAAGTACCGTGGAAAGGATTCAGATAAGGGTTTTGCTTTATATCTGAGTCTCATGACCAAGAGCCTAGAAAAAAAGTCTACCAATAAAAACTTATAGAATTCTAAACTGATTTGCAGTGCAGAACTCCTATAGTCTGCTTCCTGAAAATTTTGGTCTGTGTTATTTCAGCTTGAAACACCAAAATCAATAATCAGCTTTAGAAACCAGGATCATGCCTAAAATTAAGAAAACACCCAGCAGACTTCAAGGTTCACTATACAGTTTGGGTGTAGGCAGAATTTTTTAGTGACTTATATCTTAATTAATTTTAGCAATTCTTCTAAAATTTGGAATGAGATGTATATTCTTAACCAAAATGGATAAAATGTGTAAAAGTCTACATAAATTCATAATTTATTACAGCATTTTGAGTGCATCTGTGTCTAAATGTAACTGAAGTTATTTACTAGCAATACTACTAGTTTGAAGTTATTTAAAAAAACAGAATTATTTAATCTTTTTAGGACCCTAATAAAACTAAAGACTGAAAGAGGTAATGTGATGGATTCTCCTTATGCTTTTTGTTGTGCTATTATAGGTTCTTTCATCAAATCATGCTAATATATGTTAAATTGAGAAGACTGCATTTGGTATTTGGTGGTCCTTAGCTAAGACACCGAGAACTTTTCTGCAATATTTTGCAATGATTTTATGATCTAAAGTAAAGAAAATGTTAAAAAATAGGAAGCATTAGAGATACTGAAGACTGCTGGAGCTGTTGTCAGCACTCCACGTTCTCCCCCAAGGTCTACACCATCCTGCCCACGTGCCCTGAGGTCCAGGGCTAAGCTGTGTCCAGCTCCAGCATGGGTAGAGCTGCCCAGGAGCTGGCAGTGCCTTGGGTTAGGCACTGTGAAACAGCTCTGTTGTGAGGTCATACCCATGGTCTTTTCCTAAAATGTGTTGTAGGACTCTACCTTGGCCTTTCCTTTGCTTTACTGATCCTAGAACCACCTCACTGACCTGATGTTAGATGCTCCTCATCACTGTGGACTAGTCTAGTGGTCACAGGGATATGACTTTTACCCAGACTTCTTCCATTTTAGGTTCATGATATACAAAGATATTTGTACAAGTCTATTTGTTAAATATTTTCTTGTTTACAATTCTGTACCTCATTAATGGAAAAGAAAAGATTTCTATTAAAATTTATTTTGGCCTCGTGTCTTTGCAGCAGAGTGTAATGATGGCCCACTCTAACACTTCTTTTTCTTTAGTTTTGTGTTACTAAGGGACTTATGCTAGTGTGGAGGTTTGTGTAAGAAAAAAACCAAACCAATAATAACAACACACATAGAACCCCATGAAACCTGGACGTGCCAACATACAAGATCTTTCAGTTGACTAGTATTTGTCAGGGTCCTTAAAGGGGAAAAAAAAATTGTAAAATGCTTTCTGGATCTTAAGCACTGACATCCACTTTCTGTGGCCATGTTAGCAACCTCAGGTCCTCAATATCCCTTTTCCCCTCAGTGCAGCTGTTCTCTCACGCTGCAGGATAAAGGCTGGATGTCTTGTGTGGTTATCTTCCCTTACGAGGGCGCTGTGTAGCAGGGTGCTTTCTTTTCTCTCTATTGTATATTTATCTAAGGAAGGAGGAGGCCTGTTCCTGTTAATTAGAGAGAACAGACAATACTTTCTATATACAGTAACTTGAGAACAGAAAGACTCCATTTCATGTGGATGCCTTTTATTTTTTTTTTTTTTTTTTTTTTTTTTTTTTTTTTTGTTAAAGTATTTCAGCTACTTTCAGCTATGTCAGGGTCTCTGCCAAAGTTGCTATAGAGGAACAAGGCTTTGAAATGCTCTAAGAATTCTGGTACTGCTTTTAATAAATGAAAATAGCTATCAGTAATGCATTAGTGCATTATAGGACTTTCAAATCACTGCACCCAGTCTGTGATGAATCACAGTATGAAGTGAGAATAAATGTGCTGAAAAACACAGTGAGAGTCTGTTTGCTCTTGCCATGTTAACTTCAACTGAAAATAGTGTTTTAGAAACGTGGAAGCTCTTACCTTAATTTTCAAGATACGCTATTGAAAAGGGATTGTAAGTCACCTAATCTAAAGCTTCATTGTAATGATCAGCCTGTCCTCTGATACTGTTCATAAATTGATCAAATTTCCTTTATAGCTTTAATCCTGAAATCTTTGTACTATGTACACATGTCTAAAGTATCTTTCCATCTATAGACTAACTGTATGTACTTCATAGCTTTGTGGCCACAGTACAGCAAGGAGAGTACTAGGAATTAATTCCTTTGTGTTGCAATAGCACTACAGACGAGGATATTTCCTTTTTCATGCTGGTATCCTGTTATCTTTCAAGTTCATAGCAAAATCCTTAGATATAGTTTCTCCTTCATTGTCAGTGGTTCATCAGAAGGAATATGATAGATGCTGATTTGCACATTCAAATTCTCATATGGAGAGCACACTTAATTTTGGACACTCATGAAAACAACTTGCCTGCAGAACACATTGCACATGAACCTTTAGATGGAGCTGGGTTTTTCTGATATCACAAAAGTCTGGTTTAACACTTGAAGTTGAAGTTTAGTGCCATGACAGATAAATGACCATAGCATTACATCATCTATTAATAGTGCATACTACAGTACAGAAACATATTCATATTGATTCCACTATGTCGTGTTAGTGACCAGACCCTAAAAAAATAATTGTGATATCCACAATAACTAATTAAAATTGCAAATTCATAGTGGAATGTATTTCCTACATCCTTGAGTATAAACAATTGTCTTCCTAAACCCCTCATTATTTAACAGAGGAAAGCCATTTGCTGAATTTGCCCAAGGAATATATTAAAAGCACCCAAGATGCCTTTTGATAGGAATACTGTCTCAATAATAATGTGGACAGATCTGTACTAGCATCACATCCATGAAACAAAATATTCCACACTATGTATATACAACTGACTTGGTCTTGTAGCTTAGCTTGGACAATTTTTTGTTTGGGGACTGATTGTTTCTGAACATGGAAAATTAATATAATGCAATATATTTCAGGGTGGCATTAAAAGTGGTTCTGTTGTTCTTGGCTTAATCATTATTGGTTGTACAAAAAAAGCAATGACAAAAAAAATCACCATAGAAATTACTGACCAAACAAAAAACCAAAAAAAGGCAGCTGGAAAGCAATTAGGTAGATGAAACCATTGTAAGGATTATGAAGGTTGTAGATTACTATAGGTTATACCACTCCATGAAACTGATTTTTATCTCCATATCTGTAACCATTCCAGGAAAAAAAGCCCCTCCTGTAAAAACTCATGGGTAGTTTCTATGTTTTGAAGAATATAAAAATCCTTGACTGGGTAGTATTGTTTCTCCCAAAACCATACATTTAGTGCTCTTCCATCAGAAAAGTTAGACAACTGGTGTGCAAAACGTTCTTTCCTACTTAACCCCTGCCAACAGCGGTACATACTATAGAAACTACTTGATGATGTCAAAGGGAAAGCACTTTGGTGCAAAGAACATCCTATTTATTATCTCCTTTTTCATTTTGCAAAAATCTCCTGCCAACTCTAAAAACAGATTTTCCCTTTCAAAAAGATTTGGTAATACCAGAAATACGAAATCTCATAGTAATTCATTTTCTGTGTTAATGCAAATCACAACTCTTCCCAGGATATTTATGGTGCCTTCTTAGCTCAGCATTGGTTTGACCAAAAGTATGTGGTCTATTTTAGGTGCTGAAAAAGGAACTGAGGAAAGAGAGATTGATTACAGGTTCAAAGGTAGAAGCCCAGGAAATTAGTTCAGAATAGATGAAATACCTATTAAGTACAGCCAGTTCTCTTGCTTCAAACATCAATTAGAGATTTAATGTTTGCCCTAGAGACTGAAGTAGTTTTATTTTGGGTGCATTGATCTACTGCAACTGTGTACAATTAACTAACACTGGGTGAGTAAACATTAATGTAGGTAAAATTTATAATTTCTATCTTCAGCAAGCAAATAGCAAACACAAGTAAACATGACCTGTTAATTTAATGTTTAGATTAGTAAACGTAATATAATCATTAACACCGAGTAATATTTATGTTTGAGGGCTTAATATTTATTTCCATTATTTCCAGATTTCCTTTTTTTTTAATAATTCAGTCACAGAGACATAAATATGCTGGAGAAAAATTAAATAAACCAAAAATGTGGAAGAAGCCATTAAATGGCTTTTGAAAAACTACAGTAAATTTTATTAATGTTGTAATTTTAAATATTAGAATTGCCATACAATGTTAAGCTTCATTACACAGAACTGTAATTTTTACTGTGTGTGGGTCTTTTGTTTTTCGGTATAGAAATAGAATTCACACAGATGTCATTGAGCACTTTAAGAACACTAGAAAAATATCTGTCAGTCAACTGTATCTCTGTAGCGACTTATGACTGTAACTAAAAATTTTCTGTGGTTTACAGTTTGAGATTTGAAGTTGAATTTTTTTCTCTAAAAATACCTTGTCACTATTAATTCTATGTTTTTAATAAATTTGTTTTATATTTAATGTAAGTGAAGTTCTATAATAAAATACACTCATCAATGCATGTTCTCTCTTTTTAACTTTTTTTTTTTTTTAATATGGAGGAAATTACAGACTTTTTGGTTCGGATTCCTTGTTGCTAAGAAAAGAGCAACTAGCACATATCTCGATGTTCAGGTAGTTTACTTCAGCTGTTATATACATATATATATATATATATATATATATATATACACACCTACTGAGCTTAAATAGGAAATTTTTGTACATAAATGAGAAAAAATAAGATACAAGAAACATGCCTCACATTCCTGCTAAATATTTTTGTTTCTTAAATAAATTTTAAATAAGAATTTATTTTTATGAAGCACTGACTTAAAAAATACAATGAATGAAGAATATAGTTTCATTGAAGTTTAATTTCATTTTAAGTAATTTCAGGCTGAAAATATTATCATGCTATGGTTATACAGTTTTCTTTATGTAGATGAATTTACTGTACAAATTTTGATACTCATGCTCTGTACTGACAAAAATACTTAGATTTTACTTTTCACGTGGAGTAGTTGGTCTATGAAGCTTTTTTCCACAGTTCTTCTCAATAGTCTATTGGATTTTCATTTACAAGTCAAAGTAGTGCTTTTCTTGCATCAATTTTTTGAATATTCATGTTCTTCGAAAGCTAATGTGAGCAATGTGTTGCTGTCACAAGAAAGGGGAGAATTTAGGGCACTGTACCATTAAAGTAAATAGTTTATAGTAACACTATTTGCCTTGGTACAAAAAATGCTTAAAGAACCTTGAAGTAGTTTTCAAACAAATCTTCTT
This sequence comes from Luscinia megarhynchos, assembly GCA_034336665.1. NCBI lineage: Eukaryota > Metazoa > Chordata > Aves > Passeriformes > Muscicapidae > Luscinia > Luscinia megarhynchos. The sequence goes on along the minus strand of CM067566.1, from coordinate 33,468,368 downwards.
TATATTTCCTCCAGTGCTCATCTTTTTAGTATTATTAGGTAGGTTTAGATTGGATTTTAGAAAACTTTCTTTACTGAAAGGGTGACCAAACATTGAATAGACTGCCCAGGGAAGGGGTTCAGTCACCTTTCCTGAAGGTATTTAAAAGATGGGTAGATGGTACTTCAGGACATGGCTTAGTGGTGGACCTGGTTAAGCTTTAGCTTGACAGTTGGACTTTATGATCTGTAGGGCCTTTTCCAGCCTAAATAGTTTTGTGATTTAACTCCTACTTAAAGTAGATGATCCCTCACTGTGAAGAAATGACTGTTGAAATCATAGAGCAAATAGATCTATACTGCTACCAGAATTCACAGAATCAAAGAATAAGCTGAGTTGGAAGGAACCCACAAGGATCATCAAGTCAAACTCCTGGCCCTGCACACAGGAGTCCCAGCAATCACACCATGTGCCCAAGAGTATTGGCAAACACTTCTGGAACTCTCTCAGGCTTGGTGATGTGACCATGGAGCTGTAGACTGTGATGGGGTCTCCCTTTGTCTCCTCCAGGCTGAAGAGATCAAGTGACCTCAGCCACTCCTCATACAGCTTCCTCTCAAGGACTTTCACCATCCTTGTTGCCCTCCTTTGGACACTCTCTAGCAGCATAATATTTTCCTTATATTGTGGCACCCAAAACTGCCCCAGCACTGGAGGTGAGGCTGCCCCAGCTCAGAGCAGAGCAGGACAATCCCTCCCTTGCCTGGCTGTGATGCTGTGTCTGATGCCCCCAGGACATGGTTGGCCCTCCTGGCTGCCAGGGCCCTGCTGGCTCATGTCCAGCTTTCTGCTGACCAGGACCCCCAGGTCCCTTTTTGTAGCACTGCCTTCTAGTATCTCATTCCCCAGTCTGCTCATATTTTCGGGGTTGCTCCATCCCAAGTGCAGAATCCACCGCTTTTCTTTGAGTGCTCTTATTTATCAAGGTCTCTCTATAGGGCCTCTCTGCCTTTGAGGGAGTCAACTGCTCCTCCCAGTTTTGTATCATCTGTGAACTTCTTAGTATCCCTTCTGGTCCTGTGTCCAAGTCATTTATGAAGATGCTGAAGAGCACAGGGCAGAGGATGGAATCCTGTGGAACCCCACTAGTGACAGGTCACCGGTCTGATGCCACCCCATTCACTGTAACTTCATCCAATCCTTGAGCTAAAGCACACATATATTATACATTAACATGCTGAGCCTTCCTTCTTGGAGAAGTTATATTCTGTGAGATAAGAGATTGGAAGATAAAGTGTGTGTTACTTAGCTGTCGTACTTGCGCATTTCAGAAAAACATAGAAGTGTGTGATTTGACAAGAGAAGCCTGCATAGTAACAAGATTTTTTAAAAACATTAATATTTTGCCTTTAGAAGACTATATTTAGCAGAAAAAAAATTGTAATTTGTCAACCTGAAGTATCAATAAAATTAAATGGTTTTTGAGAAGTAGTAGAAGTAGCATTCCAAGAGGGTACTCTGAAATGCCTGAAATCCTGCTTGCTGGGGCATTCATTACATGACTCTCTTAGCAGATGGAGATAGAAAATGATAATTTATTAAGGGCTTTTTTAATATAAAGTTCTCATTTTTCAAATATAAATATAAATGTTGATATATGTTTATGTAGCTGTATGTATAAAACATGTATGTGTGTTGGAAATAAATCTTTTTGTGACTCACATAACAGGAACAGCATCAGAGACATTTGAGGCAATGATTGCAGAGTATCAAAGGCTATTCCCTATCCTCCCTACTCTGTTTTAGGTGATTAAGTGCCAGGCTCCTAAGTACTCTTACTTGGCTGGATAGTGGCAGAGAAAATACAACATTACTCCTTGTATTTCAAAACCCCATTGTAGTAAGAGGAAACTCCAATATATTGACTCAAGAAACCATATGAGTAGAAACTATGAAAGCTATTTCAGGTCCACAAGCAAAAAAATACGTTTTAGTGGATCACATATATGTGCTGGTAAAACATAGATGGCCTTGCTTATGTTTATGTAGATTGATAGGATAGTCAGACATAACTTAAAATTATTAATTGACAATTTACAGATTTATTATTTTCCATAATTTGCAGTATCAAAGAATAAGAAAAGGAAGAACCGAATCTACTTTTGCTGCTTAATAACATGCCTAGAGTGATGTTTGCTTATGTCTCATGTTAAGTGAAGGTTACACCCTACACAATATTTGGATATCTTCTGGGTATTTTTGCTGTAAAGTTGCCTCAAATCTAGTTTTTATGTCAAAACTGGTTATCAGAGTTTCATGTTTGCCTCTTTCAAACTTTTGAGAACTGAATCTTTTTATTATCCACACTAATGTCAAATTCTGTTGTTGAATATTCTTTGCCTCAAGACTACCTGCAAATTCCACAGACTGAATAATTGCACTTCTAATTTCTCCTCTTTGAACTGTGGTATTTTAGAGGAGGTGATCGATATTGTGTAGCCAGTTCCAGAGAGGATTGTATCCATGATCTCTGAGTGTGCCATGATGACATTTCCTGAGTAATTTTTCAAGTCATTCTTCATGCATTCTAATAGGCTCGTTGCTTTCTTAATCATACCCAAACACAGGAAAATTAACAAAAAAAATCTATATTGCTTCTCAGCTTTCTAGTCAGTTAATTTAGATGCCTTTGAAGTGTATTAGTAATCTAAACTTTTCCTCTATTAATTTTTAATTGACTGTATCATTGCCTATGATTTTGTCACAAAATATACTGAACTAACATGATCAGTTTTGGGGAAATTTTGAAATACAGCATGTTGGCTTCTCTGACCCTTATGTGCTGTGAAGCTGTCTATCAAATATTTTAAATAATTTTTTAGGAAACCAGTATCCCACCAAAAAAAAAGGCAAAAGGAGAAGAATTTTCTTTTTTTAAAAGAAGTACTTTGCAGGTACTGCCAAGTACATGCTTATTACTCATATGCTATGATGAAATCCATTTAAATTTTAAACCTTTAGTGTAAATAGCAACCCTATTTTAGAAGATTTACTGTTTTCTGAATGATGAACTTCTTTTGAGATCACTGTTGGCAAAAAAACAAAATAATACTAAAATGTTCAGTGTTGCTTTTTTGTAGATTACCTACCTACAACACGTAGAACTGTTTGGAAATAGTCACAACTAACCAAATTCTGTGGGCTGATATGTGAAATGTTTTCAGATGTTAATTCTAGGACATGTGGGATCCATGTTTATAAATGCAGTTTACTACAATTGTAACTATTGGACTATTTTTCTCTGGCAATGAAGGCTCAGTTTATTGGTATCAAGTTTTTTTACCTCTTTAGTACTCAAAGTTAGCTGACCCTCTAGAAGGGAATAATTTTTGAAAACAGTTTCTGCTTAAATATTTCCACAATTGTATGGTTGCAGACTTTTTATACAAGCTAATTGATTCTCCAGTGTAAAATTAATTGAACCTGGATACATCTATTTCTTAGACAGTGAAAACCTAAAAAGGAAAAAAAAACCAACAAAAAGGAATAGAACTCTTGGTTATTTCAGAATGCAATTTGTAATTAATTCAGGGTTTTTTTTGTATTTCTATTTTCTTTGAATGTATTCTATGTATTCCTCCTCAGATTAATGTAAAGTTGATGTATAAATACAACAGGTGTGATCATATGACTTAACAAGTAATAACATTTTAGGCAATAATGTAATACCTTGAGCAAAGATAAGGAATTTCTCATAGTTTGAACAGTAATTGAAAAAATATTTTTAATTTTAGAATGATTGTGCTTACTCAAACTTTTTTGTATTTATAGCCCAGTGTTCATATGTTCCCTGCAGAATCCTGATTAGGCAAGTATATTTTAAGAGCAAAAACTGCCTGTCCTTAAAGAAGACTGTACCTGTCATTGAGACAACCAATTTTGCAGCTAATGTAAAAACTTCATAGGGATAGATTATAAAAAGAACAAAGATTCTTGTGATGACAGAGCATTCCACTAATATATCAAACCTGAAACTAATGATTAACTCCATTCTTTATTGGATAATTTTAATGACTTTTAGTATAGCTTCAAGACATAACACATACGGTCATTTTCAGATTTCTCATTTTTATAGCCATCAGCAGACTATATTTTAATGGCATTCTGAAAAAGAATGATAAAGGAGTTAGAAAAGGGGCTAAAATGGATTTCTTTACCCACAAACTGTGGTATATGTGGCTTGCAGTCTAAGAAGGTAAAAAGCACAAACCAGAGTAAGAGTCAAATGTCCATGGTTTAGAAATGCCCTATGTGATACAAGAACTCGTATAATAAGATGGAGTGTTGCATACATCACTTCAGCTATATAATGTAATTTACTCTCCATGGGTTTTATTAGCTTAAACAGATTATTTTGAATACTAAAACATGAGTAAATTTAAACACGAGTATTTTTTCTTCTAGTTGTGAAATTAACAGGCATGTTCAAACCACATTCAGGTGATACCCACATTCCACTCACCAGCCTTTCTTTAGTTTTCTGCTTCTCTTCATAATATCTCGTAATCAAAATGATTTAGATTTTAATCATCTGACCTTTCCTCTTTTCACAATTTAAACTCTAAGCACAATGAATCTGTGGTGGTTGAGGTGCTTGGTGCTTGGTCTGGGGTTTTCAGGGGAGGGTTTCTTGCGGGAGGGGTTAATTATTTTGGTCTATTTTACTTTGTTTTGCATTTCAAATGTGTTCAAATACCCTGAGATATTAAGATAAGTACTCAGAATGAGCAGACACCTAACCCACTGGTCTGTTTCTCCAAAATTAGCTATGTCACTAATTCATAAGAAAGATAAAATTTTGTGCTATGTGCCTTTGGACTAGTGTTATTTCTCACTCAGGAACATCAGATATATTCTGTCTCTGCTTCATTCTCTAGATTCAGTTTATAGAAGGGAGATCAAGAAGGTTATGTCAATACTAACACAGCAGTCTATTGGCTGTATTTTGATAAAGCCTTTCTTTTTTATGCCAGTAAAAAGAAGTGATATCAATGGAGAAACATAGCAGGAATTAGAAGAAAATATGTTAGTTTATTATTGGTGTATTCTTTGGAGGAGAATAATCAAATCAGTGGAAAAGAGTTCATCTAAGTTCATGTTGAGAATGATAACGTGTGATTGAATGAATCAATGCTTATTTTAAATAGAGTTGGGATAAAGGATTTTACATTCAGGAAGCTAGGCCTACCTCTTTATATGTTATTCAAGTGGTGGAAAGCTGCTAACTCAATTGCTTCCTGTCTTCCCCTCTGATCTTACTACCCCTTTTAAATTTAAAGAAAATACCTGGATTTCATTCTCCAAAAGCAGAACTGCTCTTCAACTGTTCTACCTTGTTATAATGTACTTGTCCATAAAATGTCACATTTTTGAATTAAGCTCTGTAAAAATTCAGCCAACTTTGACTTGACTTGATTACTTCTAAGTTGAACAATGTGTAGGAAAATCCCCCTTAGCTGTGTGACTTAAATCCATCCAGGGAATAGCCCTCTTCAGGTCTTTACAGTCACTCTTAAGGATGGAAAGAGCAGATCTGTCCTTGTACTCCTATTAAAAATGTATGAATTTAATCTGGTAGGATACTGAACATGGAAGCACTTTTCTCTTTCCAGGCTGATTTCTACAACAGGTGCAGGGATATGTTGAGTTTTCTACAGAAAGAGGTTATTCTTTTATCCTATTTTATCTTTTTATCCTGTTCTCATTCTTAAAACCCCGAAAAACACCAGAATGTTCTCACGAGTTAGATTTAGAAACCAACCATTGCTGCCAAAAAGATGTTGAGAATAGGCATTTTGCAAGCCTTCCTGAGACTGCTTTCTTCAATAAAATTTAAAATTTCCTTCTGAATTCCCAAACTTTGTCTTTAGTGCAGAAATGAAATTGCATCAAAGTTTAGGAGAACCTAGAAGAAAACAATATATATTCTGAATAGCATGTAATCTATATAGTGCAGATTACATTTATTAAAACTGAAAGTAAGTGTAGAAATTGCCATTTACTTGATAATAAGCTTTAGTTGATATAGAAAGACTGCAAAAATAATTGCAGAAAGATCAGTAAAGGGATGCTGGAGATAGAGGAGGCAAGTGACCAAGACCCTGTGTTGGGTAAAATACTTTGGGAGAACACGAATACAGACAGAAACTCTCTGGAAACTGCATGTTTTTTATGAAAGATTATTACCTGACAGTACTGCAGAATTTGATTTAGCTTTTCCTGTATGTACATTTGCTCTGCTATGTGATATTTACTCTTTCATTTGGATTTTTTCCAAATGCAATATATGAATCCCAGTAGTTTTCTCAGAATTAATATTTTGGTTATTTTTATTCTGAGAAGTGGTGTCCAATTTATTCTTGTTTGTCTCTCTTTCTCCTTCCTTAACTAACACAGATCTAGTACCGATTAAAACCAACAAAATAAATACAAATATTTTTAGCTCTGATTTTGAATCGTATTCTAATAACTTCTAAGGTTTTGGTTTTTTTTTAACTACCTAAATATTCTTTCTAAACTTAGTAGTTCAGATCTTAAATTGTATTTGTTTTGCTGGAAGACTTTTCCTGTTTTTAAATAGTTTGATCAGAATATGCCAATAAATGAACAGCAGATGGAAATGTACCTTGAGTTCTAGCCCACTGTCCAAACTTGAAGCACCTATGTTAACAGTCCTAAACTTCAATATCTTTTAAAGGCACTCTCTTTCCATTTCATGATATAGGGAATTTAGATGCTCAATTTACACTCCCTTGTATGTTACCAGTGGTGTTAATACATACTATCTAATACAAATAATTTCTGCCTCAATTCTGTTTAACCACTTGTTTTGAAGTTTTAGACCTAAACTTTTTTTAGGCCTCAGCTTTTTATGTGCTCCATTTTTGTGGTAGATAAGAATTTTTTTATTATTTTCTGAATACAGTTATTTCCATTCTGTATGGATGCAGTTCATCAATGAAATAATTAACCCCATTGTTTTTGCCAACAGTTAATTTTCATACCTGCTGGATTTCACTTCTTGTGGCAGCAGTTGCCATTGCTAGACCCTAAACCCTGGGTTTGTTTGTAGATGTGTGTATATGTGCATGTGTGTGTGCATACATATTTATATCCTCCTGCAAATGTCACACTCCTGCCATATATGACAAAGCGTTCATTGAAAAAAAGGACATGATTTTAGCATATTATCTTTACAAATGCCTTAATTACCATATGTCTGTGCACGCCATAACTGCATCCACACAAAAATGCTATTGCTTATCTTACAATAGCTCTTTCCTAAAAAATGTAATTTTTACATAGTTTGAATTTTGGCTAGCCGGACCTCTTGTACTCAGTTACAATTAAATCAGTGTTACTCTTTTCTAAAGCCAACATGTGTCCTAGTCTTATTACTAAGTTTTACCTAGGGATGTTTTCACCCAGGGTGAGATATGAAATATAGCTGAGCAGAGGGAGAGGAGAAACTCCTCCTGTATGTCTTTTTTGAGGAACCACTGAAAGCAAGCAGATGTAGAACTTAAGTTCTTGATAGGGAAGATGTGTGGTCACATCTTTACCGGCAGTTCCATGGGTGAAGGTGTGGAAATGGCTCCTCATGTCTACTGACTACAAGCCCTGAATGGACAGATGTGTCTGCACAAGCCTGAGTTTCTGAGCTTTGGGGTACAGTTACAGGTTTAAGGGGGCATATGTGATAGGCAGTTCAGGAAGGCTGGACCTTCCCAGTGCCTCAGCCAGTGGGAAAGGGAGAGGCACCCTGCAGCCGGGAGTTTAGGATAAAGGAGGCTGCACCCTCCAAAATGTGGAGAGAGGAAACCCCGAAGGCATTTGCACAGTGCACTTTCTCCCTTTATTTGAATAAAGTTGCAGGACTCCTTTGTCTCCTTTATGGAGTCTGGCTTTCCACAGTGTGATTTTCTGTACATTTTTCTTCAAGATTCTTCTTTGCTGCCAATAGAAGGCAATGATTTTTGAAATGTTAGGGGGTATTCAGATTAATAAAAGGCTAAAGATCTGGCTGTGGAAATGACCCTATTTATAAACAGTATGATTAGTAAGGAATTGGTTCCCTTGAACTCCTAGAGTTTTGATTCCTTTGAGCAGTATATCCCCATCATTTGCACTATCAGTTCCATTCGCTGTAGGGCAGGGGTTGAGGACTCCATTGGTGCAGATATCTCGGGCTGCAGGCTGAGCCCTGGCTGGTGAGAGCAGAGACCAGGGGCTGAGCCCCTGCACAGAAGTGTCCTCTGTTGGGAATGTAACTGAGGGAGCCTCATGAGAAACTGGGAAGTTTCCTCAACAGTAAGCAGCACAACTTTCACCCTTTCTGCAAGCTTTGCATTCTTATATTCATGACAGAAACCTTTTTTACAGTTGTCTGATGTTGTATTGCATGATACTTTTAATTTTAAAAATGAAATAAAATATATACATTTAGGCAACAAAAGTATAGTTCTGATCATTTAGATAAAACAGATCATAGAATCTTTCTGAGTTCTTTATTTAAACTAAGGTGTTCATATTGAGATTTGAACATTAAGGAAAGAATTAAATCATAGAATTATAGACTATCTCTAGTTGAAATGGACACTAAGGATCGTTGAGTCCAACTCTGCATCTTGAGCTAACTAATAATCTAAAAATTGTCAATACTGGGTATTCTGCCAGGCAGCTTTATATGCAACTGGCACTGTCTCCATCACTGTTCTCATCTCTTCTTATCTTGGATGCCATCCTCCCCATATTGGATTTTTTTGTAGTCCCTATTTTTGGTTAATTATTTATTCTTCAATCTTTTTAACATAATTCTGAATATTTAGAAGTCAAAGCTGGGTCTAACTTGAAAAAAATCATACAGCAAGCGACCACACACCCTGACATTTTCATTGTTTCTGTTGTCTGATGGGAGACTTTCTCTGTGGATCTTGTTTTGTAACTTCAAAATGGGTGTATTCAACTGATGGAAAAATGTAATTACTGTCCTTAAGATAATTTATCACCAAGCTACATTTGTGACATCAGCCATTATGAGGTCTAATGCATGTAATTGGCAAATGTGTTTGCATCGCATACTTTATTCTAATTGACGTCTACCATACTGCTGCTGACAGCCTTTCAGCCCAGATGAATGCTTTTTGCCAAGAGCTAATGCTACTTTAGTCATACATGGACACATTGTAGAGAAGATACAGGGTAAAATTCACTGTGTTTTTTTACTGCTCAGGTGTCTAGTCACCAGTTCTGAATAGTGAGGCTTTGACATGCATCAAGTAGATTTGTGACAGTTTGACAATGTCACTTCTGAGGGTTTGCAGAATACACCAGAAGAGGACCATTGAAATAATGAAAGGTTACTATGTGCTCTGAAGCACTGAATGTAATTCATGCAAGGCAAAACTTTATACATTAAATCACTGAGGAAAAATGCTTTACTTAAGAAACTATTAGACATTTTCTCTCATGTAATATGATTACACTTTGTCATCAGTACCCGTGCAAGAGGACAATGAAAGTTAATTTTATGAGTTAGTGAAGGCCATAAGAGACTTTCTAAAGCCATTAAATAGTCAACATACCTACTACAGTGACATCATGTCAAACCATAAAGAGTAGCCTGTCAGTCTTGGTGAACTAAATCGTGATGCACTGTTGCATGTAGGCAAAGGTCTTCAGTAATAAAGATAAAATAACTCGTGGTAGTGAGACCAGGATGTTTATATTTGGTGTGTTGGCTATAATTAATTCACCCTAAAATCTTTAGAAGAAAAGTTAGTGAAACACAGTATTCCTGTATTGAAGTGGTTGCTCAGTTCAGAGAAAAGACGTATATTAAAAGTGTAAATTACATTAAATTGGCACAAAACAGTAAACATTAAAACATGAAACCTAAACATTAAGCCAGTTTTTATAGAGATTTGGACCTGAAAAAATAGGTCTTTTGTTACAATTATTTCCAGTACTCCTTTTTTCCTATATATTAAAGCATATTTTCTAATTCTGCCAGAGGTCCTGGAAAGCTCTTGCTATATGTGATAAAAATCAGTCTAAATTATAAGTTTAGATTAAAACAAAGTCTTACTTAATAATTTGAAGGTGCTGTTAGTTTTAAACATATTTTATATGGCTTTTCATATTCTTCTTTGCAATTTGCAATAATCAAGAACTTTGAAAAAATAAAACTTTTTTTTCATTTTAATACATCTTTTAGATTCAGTAGCTAAAAGCCAGCTAGAACACTACTTGAAATACATTGTCCATGGCAGATGGAGTATTCTGGATTCATTCAGTCATACTTGGATTTTATTAAAAATCTACAGAAGAAAGAAATGGCAAGAAACTTTCCTCCTGTTTTTTATAAAAGATTTAATTTAGAGAAACATATTTAGTTTTAATAAGCTCTAAGAGTCTACAAGTAAGAATTGTTAATATTTTTCTTCTGGGTGTTGGGTAGCAAGCATTTTTCACAAGTTCTCATATTATAGTTATAATAAGATATTGATTAAATTGCTATTGCTTTAACTCTCTTCCTAGGCAGCATTAACTGCATCATAAAATCATAGAATCATTAAGGCTGGAAAAGAGTTCTAAGGTCATGAACTCTTTTATGGTGTCATCTCAACATACATATACATGTCTCTTGCAACATACATATTGTTTAAAAGCTCTTCTGTATATTTTTATAGTATCCATGTGTGAGGTGTGTGGGCCTCCAGAGACCATATGAACAATTCAGAAAGTGTGATGGTTAGTTGTGCAGCAGTAAGTATGTATGATTAGATTTTTCATAAATAGAATATTTGATATTTTCAAGCAATTAAGGTGAATAAGATGTTAATTTTTTTCAGGGTTCGTGCTTCTTCACATAATTTTCTCATGGATCTTATTCAAAATGAGCTTCATATTTTTACCATATCATTGGCCATAATTTTTTTTTGAGATACCATGCTTTTTTATAACATACACTGTACAAATAAGCTGTTAGAGAAGTAAATAATATCTTTCATATTTTATGAGGCAAAAAATGATAGCAACAATAAATAAGATTTTATAAAACTCTGAAAATATGTTACTTATTGTATAAATGATACATCTGTAACCAAATGCAATGTGTCTGAAGGTTTCCTTAATTATCTTCATGGAAAACAATTGAAAAAATTGTAAGAAATCATCAAAGTAGGTATTTCTAATAAATCTAAGCAAATTTAATTTTTTTGCTTTTATTTTGCTAAAATAAATAGCAACTATTTTTAGGTTTTAAATGACAGTTTCTCAAATTTGACATCTGCTTATTGTACAGTGCAATCCATAACTTGTGTGTCCATTTCAGATAGCAATACCTATTTGCAAAGGAATTTAGCTTTCCATCTGTTTTAAATATATACTAAACATATTACATAGTTTATAGGGCACTGAGTGTGATCTGCTCAGGCAGGAAGAAATGTTTTCTACAAATACCTCGTCCTCAACTTTTCTGGGACACAGTTAAGGCTGACAAGCCTGTAGTTCCTTGGATCTTGCTTTTTGCTTGTCATAAAGAGGAGCATGGCAGCAACTGCCTTCAAGTCATCAGAAATATTTCAAAAAGGACAAGCAGTCTCACAGAGACACCTGCCAGCTCCATGAATGCCTCTGGGGATGCCATGCACCAGGGCCATGAGCTTACAAAAGTCTCAGTGGGTTGAGTAATCCACTCCTCCTTCATCTCCTGCAGGTGCTGCTTCATGTCTGGAGAATCTCTTCAGAAGCTTAGGGACCCTGGGGGCTTGAGGAGTGTTACCAGTGGAAATAAGGTGTGGAATACCACTTCTCTTTGACATGGCTTGTCTCTGGACCTGCTGTCCTCAGGGCAGTGACATTGACAGTCACCTCCTGGTGCTGCCTCCCTGTCCCTGGTGAGCAGCTGCTCCCAGCAAAGCCAGAGCCAACACACCCTGTCCTGCCCTGCCCTGCCCTGTCCCATACTGCCCTACCTCCCCACACCTCCCTTTCTCACTGCAAGGCTTTTAGAAGGTTGTAAGCTTTTCTAGTCAGATTGCATTTTGTCACGGAAAAGGAAATAATAGAGTTTGAGAAACTCCAAACTTGCAAAAAGAGTGTGTGAGGGTGTGTTTGGTGCTGGTATTTTTTTAACTTTTTTTTTCTAGGTTTCATTTATTTATTTATTTGATTTATTTATCTATGAGCTTTGTGAATGATGTTGAGTAGAAGCCAAAGCATGTGCTGCTGGAAGATAAGAAAAATAAGGCAAAAAAGGACACTGGAATGAGCAGATAATGTTCTGACACATTTGATAGATATTCTTTATCTGGGATGCTATTATCATGGAAGTAGCAGAATTACAGGGCTGAACTACTTTTCTTAGGGTCATTTTATATGTTAAGGGTGGGATATTACAGAGCAGAGAAACCAGAGAAAGTCTTATGAAAAAAATTAATCTAGTACTTAAAATGAGATACAGATGTTAACATAGTCTTCTCACCAGGGATAGCTGATATTTCTCATTGCTTTCATATGCCAAAGGGACAACTATCCCAAGGCTTTGTTTAAGCAGCACATTTGTTTTAGACTTATAGTCCTATTTTAAACTTTTCTTAGACAATGGGCTATATTTTTGTTGATAATCCTCTAAAAGTATAAAATGCCCACTATGGTTTGTGGAAAGTTGTAGTCCCTAATTTCCATCCTAATAGTAAAAAAAACAGATTAAGGTTATGGATCAGGGAGGATGAAGTGCTGAGAAGAAGAAGGGAGTAACTGAGCTGGAGTAGCAGAGAAGCTGAAAAATATGGGCAACAAAGGCATGTAAAATCATTTGCTGCAGTGAACACGTTCATTAATTTATTCAAGAGGAACAACATCCTCCACCAGTTTCTGTGACAGTGTAAACAACTTGCTATTAAGTTCAGCTCGTTAGGGAAATCAGCTTTGGAATAGGCTATGTCATCTAGATCTTCATGAGCACATGTATGCATGTGGTTAACTGAGACCTCCCTGTATTATCTTTCCTGTGAGCTGGCCCAGGTGAACTTGGGCAAATCAGACATTTGTTTTGAGTGGTGTTAGATTTATCTGATTTTGTCTTATGTGTTCTTTTCTATAATGAAAATATTTTCAGTAATCTAATGTATAAATTTCTCTATTTAAAGAACTTCACCGAGCAATCTAATATAGATGTCCCAAAACAGAAACATCCATTTTGAAAATCAGTTATATTTAAAAAACATAACAGACTGCATTTTCATTTTTAAACATGCTCAGAAATTTGGAAAATCCCTTCTGTGCATGAAAATCAGTGCAAGCTAAACAGCTAAAGATGCTTTTTAAAGGAAATCTTCACTGAAAGATCAAAGGAGCTGGTGGGACAAATCTACATATGATTATGTAAAAACTTTAGCTATCTCACATTCTGTTAGTGTCTCTGTGTGAGGTAAGAAGTGTCTATTCCAACTTAGATGATTCTGTATAGAAGCAGTGGAAGATTCATGGGTCAATGTTGGAATATTGGATAGGTGATGTTAGAATCCAATGATTTTAGTAAATGTAACAAATTAGTTACACAAAAAATGATCAACTTCTCATAAAAATAAATGCAAATTATCTAGCTGCAAGGTTAAGCTCAACTAACTGTCTTTTATTTGGGCTTTAGGTGTGAAGATTATTTAATTTTTTTAAAGCCATAAGATATGCATGAAGGAGTAAACAAATCTTCATGTGTTGTATCTTAACATCATATTTGAGAACTTAAGGATGGTGAAATTTTCAGATGCTCAGAAAAGGGCTGACAGTAAGACCTGAAGAAATATCCAAAGAATTGTGCATAATTTCCTACCTGCATTTCCCTGAGGGACCTGAAATTATCAAACTGTTCTTTGTAAGCATCTGCAAGAGATACTGAGATTGAACAGTGTAGATTTCTAGGGAATAAGTCAGTCCAATTTTGTCTCTTCAAAAACTGCAGCAAGCCTTAAGGGTAAGGAGACATGACTTTCATTTAGTAAACAGCAATTTTTGTAATTACGCATGGCGTTCTTTTAAGCAAGCTAGGGAATTGTGATCTAGATAAGATTAGACTAAAAGTATTATTGAAGTTTCTTTGGGTTAAAAAGATGTAATATTTATTTGCAGTCACTCTTTTTCACAGTAACTGGAGTGGGGTGGGGTAAGAGTGAAATTCTGTAAAATTCTGTACTGGGTGTAATATTATTCTATGGCATTGTTGGTAGATTTGGAAATAGAGTAGATGCTAATATTGCTGCTGTCACGGGCTTTAAATAATCCTGATAAATTGTAAAAATACTAGAAAATAATAGATACTCAATTTGGTGAGAGCAAGCAGAGGCACCAAGTAGGAACATTTAACAGCACAACTGCAAGATGGGGAATTCCCTCTAATTCTTCAGGGAAGAATATGGGGACAGCATATTTACCATACATGCCATACTGCTACATGTGTGGCCAGTTCCAGATTTTTTGCTTTCTTACACAAGTGTTTTCCTTCCTTTCAGTAGTAGTGGAGCTCAAGATGTGCTAAAATGCCTGGTAGACATTTTTTGACAAATTTAAAAACACTTCATGCCTCTATCAGCCTTTATGAATTTGAGGCATGACAAACATTTCTGTGTACTGGGTTGATAGTCTGTGGCAAAGGCACAAGAGATAGAAACTGATCCCCTTGATCTCTCAGATTGTTAGAAGCATAATTTGTAAGGATCCAGTAAAACAACGTGGAGGCTCAAGCTGTCTAAGTTTCTAAAAGGATAAACAAAATGTCCCTGGTTATTGATCATTCATTAAATTAAATTAAATGTTAAAGGCTTCAAAAGAAGACTGGACCAAGTTTATTCAACCTAAAAAAGGGGACAAGTGAGGGTAGCAATATATGAAATTATTAAGAAAGGAGATCAGCATAAACTGATTTAGATATGACAAGGGATTAATTTGTAGCAAAGCCTAGATGTAAAAGATAAAGATAATGGTTATCTCCTAGGGTAGTTTTTTTTTTTTTTCTTTCTTTCTTTTTTTTATTTGGATGGTGGTTTAGCTTTGACTTCAGCTTCTTAAAGGGAGTAGTACCAGTCCTTGTCAATACTGGTTTGGATGTGAAAATAAATCAGAACTCAGCCCCCTTTGAAAAATACCAAAACAGGCCATCTTAATGCCTCATTTCTGGCTCTTTTTCTCTCTATAGTATTCTGCCAAGCATGTAAGTAAGAATCGAAAGGAAGAATAGCTTCTTCTGTTTCTACTGAAAGACAAAAATTATGAATTAACTCTGCTGTTAAATAAACATGACTGTTTAATTCATATATTCTATCTACTCCAGTTGTTCTACATGCTGAATGGAAAGGTGATTGTGCTGTTTTGGACGGCTGGAGCAGTTCTCTCTGCAGTCATTATGTTTCTCCTCTCGGGCTACCAGATGGCTGTTTAGGTGTAATGATAACATCTATTTGATTCTACTTGGCAGTCTTGAGATTGAAGAACTCTGGAATCACTTGGGAACTACAGAATTAAATGAAGACAAAATTTAAACTTTTATTTTCTAATTCCATATTGATGAAGAATTGTATGGACTTTGCAATAAATTATTGTTCAACATATTCTCATTTTTTTCATTTCTGATCATTTGGTTTATGCTATTTTCTGTATTAAGTTGTACTGACACTTTACTGGTTATTTCCTAGGTGTAGCTACAGAAAGATAGAAAATTCATCACAAAGCACCCACTGGATTTTCTTCTGATGTACAGACTACATTGACTGAAGTATTGAATCCTTTTGCAACACCACCTTCCTGTAAGTAGGTTCAATCAGTGGGAAACATATTATAAAATTTTGTTTGGTTTCTGTGTAATTCAGTACTCTACAAGGAAAGTGGCTAATTTAGTATTCTACCAGAGGAACAATTGCAAATATTTATATCCACACATATGAAACAACAATGTGAGGGCTTAAAGCTTGTTCTGATGTTCCTCCACTGCCTTTTCTGAAATTCAGATTGAAGAAGGAAAATCATGAGTCACAGACATTATTAGTCAGCTTTTGGGAATGGTAACTCTATATACTGTAAGAGATGAAATAATGAATTTGTAAGGCAAAAAAAGCAAGAAATAGAATTGTAACATGAAGGGATTATAGGGGTATCTGTATTTCTTCTTATCAACTTCTCTCAGTGTCACTAAGATAACAAGCAGTCATAGTATCTTCCAGCTAGAGATACACAATATGAGCACTAACAGACAGAGTAAACATTGTCCATGGCTGCCCTTGGCTCTGTGCCTCATAGTTATTGTCAAGGGACACAGAAATATAGTTCTGAGATGGCCAGAGTGACAGTCTAAGGATATGTTGTGATTAGTAATTATTGAGTATTTCTTCAATTGGATTTTATCGCTGCTACAAGCTGAGATATAAATCTCTATTGTTATGGGAAGGAATGGATATTTTGAGATATTTTGAATTCATTAAGTATTCAGGTTTTTAAATTAAGGCTTTCTATTGGCAACAGGTATTTGGATTGAAATACTCGTTTTCTTGATTCAGAGTTATAAGTTCCACATGCAAAGTAAGAATTTTTTTGGAATCACTGTGATTTATTGATGTAAAGAAAATATCTAGTTTTTTTTTTTTTATTGACTTTTTTGATAGGCTGCCATTTTATACTGTTGAAATGTGTAGATATGTGAATTGTCCTTGATAAAAACACATGGTGCTGATTAGGGAATACCTGTATTCCTATGATATACCAAACTTCTTTGAAGTTTGACTCTGAAATTCAGATGTTAATGTTGACTGGAATATTCAGTGCAAAGGAACTGAAAAAGGAGTCCAAAATGATGAAATAAAAAATTTTACTGTGTTGAGAATTTATCTTGTCATTGTCAAACATATCAGTGTCATTTGTGCACTTTATTTTCTGCCATATTATAACACATTTGCATCTACTGAAACAGCTCTTGAATATTCAGTAGTATTGTATTGTTTTATTTCATTTTTCACTTGAAGTTGACTTTTTTGCAGGGGATTTGGGAATGTAGCTTCCATCTGTTGCTTAGATCTCTGTGCATCTCTGCTGCATGGAATGGATAGCCTTTGTAGCCTGATTTCATGATTTGGCAATAGGATGTGATGCTTTGAGATAAGGCAGTGTAAGGTTACATTAGTCCATATTTTTATATCTGCACTCATTACATTTGAACCCTCTGTGAGGAGTGGCATTTGGAAAGAGGGAAAGGTCTCACTGTGGTGTTTCTAAAACTTTTATGCAAAAGAAAGGTTGAGCAGAGGGGGAGGAAGTTGCAAACTGTCTGACTAAGCTTAAACTGTAGTAGATGAGGGAGTAAAAAATTGCAGTTATCTCTGTTATGGAAGAAGCTTCAGTCACAGCTCAACACTTTCTCACATGCTAAAAACATTCAGCTGTAATTGCAGATATGTTAAAAACAAGGGATCATAAGGTTTCCCATGGTTTGTGAAAATTCTTGCTTCTAATGGCCACCATGAGCAGTTTGTAAACCTTTTCAACTTGGGCATTCAAAACCAGAGGAATGCTGATATATCTATAAACACGGGGAGATGCAGTTGGGAAACTGAAATGCCTGGGTGAAGTAAAATGAACGAAGTGTTTGCCTCTTGTTCTCAGCTTTCTGTTTGGTGTTTTAAGTATGTTTGTATTACTTCAGTGTGCTTTTAATGGCAGAGCTGTTTTTCAGTGCTAAGCATTTGTGTATAAAATAATTGAAGTTCATACAATAAACCATAGTTCAATTTACTTGAACATGTAAATTGGCTCATTTATGAGTCACTCTTGCATGACTAGTACAGCAGTATTCCACATGATAATTAAGGAAGTATACAGTAATTGGCATATAATAATATTGAAACAGATTGCCCAATACATTTATTTCTTGGACAAAAACTGATCAATTTTAATTTGTCGAATTCTATACTGCTTTCTTATGGAAGTGAAAGTATATTTATTAAAACAGCAATGACTGTGAAGCCTAGTGTGGTAAAATTTGATAATTTCTTTTGTCAAAGGAGCAAATCATGAGATTAGCTTGAGAGTAATTGTTAAATTTAAAGTGCAAGGTAGTGGGAACACAAGAAAAGCTTTATGATGAGTTTTTGTCAATCTGTATAATTTTTCAGTTAAGCAGTCATAAATCAAGGAATATTGTATTTTTTGAGGCTCATTAAAGAGAAATTATACATTAGAATAGTGAGGCAGTCAGCATAATGAAATGATGAATGCTTATAACTATCTGTATGTAAATGATGTGAGACAGATTTGCTGGTGCTACAGAGGAGAATAGCAATCTATTTGACAGTTCCCTGTAGGTGCTACTTCTGGATACAACTGACAGATGTTAAATGTAAACCTCTTCAACAGCAAGCACTTATTAGCACTCAGTGGGGAAAAAATGGCAATATAGAATAAGACAAATAGCAGATAATGCCATTTAAATAATTTTGTTCTTACGAAGCTTTATTGCCAATATGTTATAGTCTGGTGGATTGGGTTTTTGTTTGGTTTTTATTGACAAAGCCTAGGTAGGCAAGAGAACATTTTGGAATTTAGAAAATTGTAATTTGAAACACTTAAGAAAATTCACTCAGTATTATAACTTGGTGGAAGATCCATATATGTGTCCTTTCATCAACACACTTATTTTGGAATATTTTTTGGTAAATATTTGTTGAATCATGATGTGATAAATGTCAGTACTGTGTGTGTTTGCTGACTTTAGGAAATTAGTTTTAATCGTTGTTTCCTTTCTTTTTTTCCTCCCATGATAAAATAGAATTTGTCATTTTAATGGAAAAAGACCAGAAGTAGTTAATGAAACCTGGTTAGCAATAGCAAATACTTTTAGGACATCCTATGATTTCATTTCCAGGCTATTTGTCTCAGTTCTAGCCTGAAATGCTACTCCTAGAACTATAAAATATTAATCTGTGTGAGATTCACAATAATACAACTCTTCAACAGAGATCAGCATTAAAGTAGTTCAGGAAACTATCAAAACCACTTGATTTATTTCTAATCCTACTTTGTAATAGATTAGGTTAGGGATTTATATTTCTTTAAAGTATGAATCTAGACACATGAATTGATTTTTCGAATTGTCAAAGCTTATTCTAAAGCTTTTTATTTTTTGAAATAGCCTGTCCTTAATGAATTTTTTTCTAGCTGCCAGCCAAGATGCTGCTTGAAAGGACAGAGATTAAGCCAACACTAAGAGTGATGCAATGTCTACATGTTTAGATTGCCTTATGTCTTTTAGTATTATGGAATCTCTGACACTGTGTGTGCTTTTTCCTTGTTATCTTTTGTCAACTGTTTAACACTACCTTGTGTTGCTTGCACTAAATCTTTTTGGAATTTAGTGTTTCACTGCACCACTGCAGATTTGTAATCCCCTTTCATGGTGTTAAATTATCAGCCACATATGCACTGTGTCTAACTTAGTGGACATATTTATTGTTCCCAGGCTACTGTGCTTGCTAATTTGTTTCTTTATTGCTTTGCCTTGAATTAGGTAACAATCTCCCTGTTTTTCCTGAGTTCTTAAAGGAATAGGTAAAGTTTATTCCCTTGTACTTTTTTTTGTTGTTCTTAATTTTCACTGTAGCGAATTAAATCTAGAATATTTTCTTAATGTAGATAGGTGTTGGTATATGTTCATGTAGAGTAGCTCAGTTTCAAGAATGTCAAATGTGAATATCATCTCAGTGGGGAAAGCAGAATAAATACTTTTATGAGAGATTTTAAGCACTGATCCATGACTGCAGCAGACTTCTCATATAGCCAGAATTTGGAAATAAGGAGGAGTTCATAAGTCTAGGAAATGTAGTATGATCCTATTAACCTCTGGTCATTAAATGATGAAGGGCTTAAAACTATTGCTGAATTTTATCTCCTCTTTGCAACCCAGTAGAGTTGCAAACATTTATATTAGAAAGAACTTTCTATGCATTTCCTGGCTTAAGCTTTGCTCCCTTTTCTTCAGTTCTTCTGTTCTCAGCTGTGTAATAATCCCTATTATGTAAGGTGCCACTAGCATTTTCAAAAGTGTCTTGACTATCTGGTTGAGACAATCTCTGAAACATTTTGAAAAAAGTGAAAACATCTAACATGTACCTTTACATGACATATAACAAAATTGGGCCTATATCTATAGGCTATATCTTAAAAAAAACCAACAACAAAAACAAACAAAACAAAAAACAGCAACATATGTTCTGTAGAAATCTCCTAAAATTATATCTGTTTGAACATTTTATACCTGAAAATATAAGAACCAAATCAGTCTTTTTTTCTTCAACCCTTTAGAGCTTCCATGTTGCCAAATAAAGTAACTGAGATCAGAGATTACTGCATCTGAAATTAAATTCTGTCTGTTCCTCTGAGGTTAGTTCTATATGATCCAGTATGTTTCTACATGGTGGATGTAAATCACTAGAAATTTGTATTTTATGGTGTTTCTGGTAATTGCACTTTTTTGATGAGACAAGTTATTCACTAGTTGTAAGAATACCCTTAATATGCATATATGATTGTAGACTTTATACAAATATAGTGCCTAAATATATGCAAAGTATACACAATGTATTTAGTCTTGTAAATATAGACTAAATATGCAACATATAAATTAACTTTTGATATATTTTTACTTTCAGAAAAACCACTACATGTTAATAATGTATTGTATAATGTAATTACTTCCAGTAGTTTGAAAAAATTGCTTTGAAATGTCTTACCAAACATTTTTAACTGATAAGAAAGCATAGTGAAATGTGTTTCAGGGTCTCATTACTTCTGTTTAGATTAAAAACATAACAAATTTAGTACAATGACATCTATGTAAATTGCTGAAGAATGATGCATTTTTCATTAAATATTATGTCATATCACTGAGGAAAATTTCTGTATCACTGAAAACTAATTTGAAAATACATGTATATGTTATGTTGAGAGTTTTATTGCACTGTCATTGCATTTTAAAATCAATTTGCTTCTCTACCACTTCTACTTCTCTATTTCAATTTGCTTCTAGTACTTCTACTAGACTACTTGAATAATTTTTGACTAAGCTTAACATTAGATATCGCTAGCATTATTTCTTTATATATCAGTTAAATCTGAGTGGTAATGTACAAATAGAAGCATAATTTTAAATCTAATGCTTTTTTCAGTTATATTTATCTGAACTTATGACTTTACTAATTGCAAAAGGATTGAAATCACTTGGATATTGTTTCTCTTTTATATTTCTTTTAAGAAGTCCCTTTGCAGAATGTAATAGAGAAGTACTATGATCCTTGTCCAACTATTTCAGCTATTTCTTTATTACAACTGAATAATATGTTTAAATGTTATTGAATGACAGTTGTATGAGCTGAGTTCTGCCATGCAGGTGTGCTAGGGGAGTACAAAATTAAAATATAAGCCCGTGATAATAATAATATTTAATTAAAACCTATTTCAAGTAACCAAACAATTAGATTTGTGATTAATTCTAGCGGCAGTATGTAAAACAAATAATTTTTTTTCTTAACTGAAGTTCTGTGAACAAGATGCTTGTGGATTTGTGAAAAAAAATTAAAAAGAGTCTTATGAGCCCATTCCTTTAGGCATGGTCTCTCCAGCTTTTCCAAAAAACCTTTGGAATTTCACTTGTAAGAGGGCATTCTGACTGGACCAAGAAGTCATTCTTCACATTTGGTATCAAAATAAAGAATGTTAGTGCTCATCTGGGAAAAACAAAGAATTTATTTAGGCAACCTGCTACATGAGATAATTTTAGTTAGTTTGTTTCTATTAAATATTGCTAAATTTCACAAATATAGAAGTCAGAAATCTATGCATGGATAAGCTTACACATAATGTCTTTGTTGGGGGTTGTTTGGGTTAGACTGAAAAAACCCACAAATACACATTCAGCAGAAGATCCCAGTCATGCCATGCTATCCTGCTGAAGGAAGGCCTAAAATTTACACATCAGAACCACAGAACATTCTGAGTAAGAAGAGACCCACAAGGATCATCTGGTCCAACCGTAAGTGAATGGCCCATAGAAGCATCAAACCCACAACCTCGGCATTATCAGCACCATGCCCTAGTTTTCCTTGAATAAAAAACTGAAAACTGTTCTTTAGTCCTTCCAACATAAAAGCAGAGTTTCATGGTAACCATGGAAAGAGGCTCATAATGATTGGTTGATTCACTGATGCTTTTAAAATTTGATAGCCCAGCAGCAGGAGCCACTGTGTGTTATCGTTGCCTCACATTTGTCAGTCTGTACTTTGTCTTTTCAGTAGCAAGGACACAGTTTTAGAACTTCATTGCCAAGAGATGACAGTTAAAGCAAGACTGTGGAAAATATGCATATGGGAATGAGTGACAGTTTTATCTTAAGTCTTTTCAAGACTTCAAGAATAGAGTGTATCTATAAGCACTCTCAAAGGAGTCTTTGTTTTTCTGTTTCGAGATGTGGAAGAATTTTTAGCATAAAAACTAAGTAGAAAGACATAAAGATTTATGACTGGTACTGAAAATGGTGTGGACTGAGCAACTGGATTGCACATATTCTAAGTTTCCTCTTTAGCCATTGTAAAATGTTGACATTCTTAACTGAGACTGAAGGTGAAGAATTGTGGGGAAGAGAAGAACTAAAATTGTAACTAAATGCAAGAAAACAGTAGGAAAGAATAAACAATAGGGAGAGTGTGACACTGGACATCAGCAAAGAGGGTGAGATGAAAGGTTGCTTGAAACGGAGAAAGATAATGAGAACTTTCTTTCCCATCTTAATTTTAGACACTGCCATAACCTGAGGCAAACTGTTTGACATTGCAAAGCAGAAGCAATTATCTGTTTTACTGAAGCGATTTTCACCTGAAAGGAATGGAAATTAGAAACTGAAAGATGAAAAAAACTGGTGTTGGAATGCTGTACTAGTATGTGTTTAATATTTTGTAAATCCAGATGAGATGCATCATTTGGTAGTAGCAAAGCAAACGTAAATATTAGTTCTCTAAAAATGTGTTCAAATAAAATTAAATATATAGATGTATATATTTTGCATCCTTTTTATATGTATCTAAATACAGATCCATTTTCATAGTTTTGTAAGCACACATCATTACTAACTGGGTTTTATTACCTACCTTCATTTTCTGGTGAACTTTAATCAAGTTTTTCACTTCACAATTGCATCTTTTCATTATATTTGAGTTATAAACCTGTAATAGGTTCCCTTCATTCCCTCCTCCTTTGCAATGGAAGTGCTTGCACAGTAGCCCAGAATACATTGTATTTTCCCCTTGTTATCAGCTGCACCACACCAAGCTATGTTTAATAAATACATAGTGTTTTAGTTTTTTGAAATTAATTTGAGAGGTAAACAAGGACAGAAAAGATATCTTAGGTTAAAATTAAAAATATTGCATTTTAATTTCTGAAAGGAATAAATTAGTGTTTTCTACTTTTTTGCAACATGAGAGAGATTGCATAGCCTCTCTAAGGAAAAGCAGATTTAGATGGACAAGAGTCTGGTGTAGATGTTTTACCTGAGCTTACTAATAGACATTTAATTTTTAACAGATATGTTTCTATAATATTTGACTGAAGAAAACAGGCTTCCCTCTTATATTGAAAGGATTTGATTCTGTATTTAATCAAGAGCACTTTTTCCTGCTTTTCCCATTAAGGTGTCTTTGTCTCCACCCAGGTTTTCTGGCTTTTACCCTCTGATTCCCTCCCCAGTCCTGCTGCTGGGCATGAGTGAGGGCTGTGTGGTGCCTGGCTGCTGGCTGGGCTTAAGCCACAGCAGGAGAGAAAGGCAGCTCAAAGGACTAACACTTTCATAACTGATCTTAAGGGCAAACTTATTTTTTGGCTGATTGGAAACATTTATTGAGTAAAAAACAGAAGATCATAATAAGGAACAACTTGAAGTTTGTAGAGTAAGCAAACATACAAAAGCTGTTAAGGCAATGGAATTTTACAGATGTTAAACTGGATAAGGCATTTTCTTTAGTGTGCTCTAGGTTGCACACCAACATAAAGATAGACTTCATACTGTATATAGGCATATTTGTGTGTCTATATATATATAATATAATATAATTATTATAATTATATATATATAATTAACTTCTCTGTGTTCAGGTTTGTTTTTTGAGTAGGAAATGATCATGCAAGAAAATACTGAGGTAGGGAGTTCCATTACTGTTATCATAACAAATAACCCCGAGAATAATTCAACCACATAAACATCTGTATTTGTTTTAATTTCTGGAAGATAAAATCAAAAATTTTGAAAGTTAATTATTCAAAAATCTCACATTAACTAAAAACGTCTTGGTTACTTTTTTCTTTCTTCATTAAACTTAGCTTCAGTCCCACAAAAATGTAGAGATGTGGAAGCTATGAATATTTTTGATTTTTTTTTTTTGATCACAGCTAGTTTTTATAAGCTACTTTGATAACTCTGACTTTCCATCTTTTCAAACAATTTTTTTCAGTTTATAGCAGCAAGATAGAAGCTGCCATTTTATGTGAATGCTAAGATTTTTAATAAAGGAGCTATGCTATGCTTAGCATAGTCCTTGTATGTCTCTGTAGAAGGATGATGATCATATTCTCATGGCTTTCTGGTGACCTCAGTAAGAATGAACACATGAACACACATATATGAATACACACACTGAGATATTGTGTGAATTTGAAGACATGTGCATGCAGACACCATTTCAGCTATGTTTTCAATTGAGAAGGAAAACAACACATAAATACAAAATTAAGATTACATCTCCAGCTAATAATGAGATTACTGGTGGAACAATGTTTTTCTTGTATTTAGTTTGGTTTTGTTTTTGTTTATTTTTCTGCATTTTTTTTAAACCAAATCTAATTAAAATGTAATTCCAATTTCATTAGGACTTGTTCAGTTGAAAATGTAACTGCTTTATACGTATGTGATTACATAACATTTTCTTAGAATTCAGTAGGACTGTTCTCTTGAACAGCAATAAAATAACAGAGCTATACAACATATATCACACATCAGCCCATTAAGGGAGATACTAGCACAACTCCTCACTCCATTTGCCTTAGCACATTCATAAAACTTTTATAAGTTCTCTTACTCTACAATGGTGTGTTTAAAGATTCCAATCTATGTCACTTTCATTGTTTTCCCTTGAGTATAACACTTGGAAAAACTGATCTTAAAGTTCCTGCCAAAATTTGCCATGTGTAGACAGTGGTTTCCTAGTTCTTTTTTTTCTGTGCTCTTTGTCCTGCACTTATTTTTGATATTTTCCATCGTTTTGAAGGATTTAATCTAAAGTGATTCTTCTTTGAGAATCTAAAGTATTAAATTGTTAAAATACCTCTAAATGCTAAACATTTTAAATTGTAACAGAAAATGGAAAACAAATGCAGAATTTTTCAACAGTTATCAAATTTATGTAAATATAAAAAATTCATTGCAGTTACACTGCTTAATTCTTTGGCTAGTGATGCCCTACCAGAATGTAGCTTTCTTTTCTGCTTGATGATTGTCTGGGCAGGAAAAGGACCAAATTAATTACTAAGATTCCCTCTAGGCCTATTTTTTATGGTTCATTTTTCATGTTCTTTTCAGGCAATAATGTAACCCATAAGTTTTAGCTTTTTGCAACTAAGTGGTACTTTCTGATTATAAAAATGGTTGAATTTAATACAGATGGATCAAAAATTTGCATTTTATTAGGGAATAAATGCTGTTGCAATGAATTTTACTTTGTATAGTATATATTATTACACAGGATATATGAACGAAATCAAAAATAACAGGTACTTCAAGGTCCTATTGGACCTCTTAGAAATAGGAGGTTTTGTCTTGAATGGTTTGGAAATGTTATAACCTGAAGAGCCCATTAGTTTTGAATCTGTATGTTGATGGCTAACTACCACCTGCAGGAAAAGTTGTCAGCAGCCCTAGTACTTAAAGACTTTCCTATAGCTGATGTTTTATTTCTGATGATGTGGTACTTACAGGTTGGATTCTGCAGCCTGTCCATGATGATTCTCAATACAGGCAATAAGGGAAAACAAAATAACCTGCATTACCCTCCCTGAAAATTCGACAGACCTCCTTAGACCCTGTCCATCTTCTAAAGGGAGCTTCTGTTACCTGATTACTCAGACTCTATTTTCTAGTTGAAATATATCACGTCTCCTTATGTGAGTAAGATTAGGTAACTCTCTCTTTAGGGAACTTCTTCCAGCACAATGGAATCTTGTGATCTTCTCAGTGTGTCTGAGAAGGAAATGAAGGTTTAATGACAAGCAATTCCATCTTCAGGCTGTTCTTTATTATCTGTCACTTTCTTGTCACTTCATATTAAATGATGACAGTTTAGGTTCAGTGCTTTTACTCTATTTTGAACGAGTTTCTTGGAGAGCATATTTGATATTTGAATAATCAAAGAAAAATTCTCCAGCACCTTTTTTCTAAGAGTTTGTGTGACTTTCATGTGAAGTGACCCAGTCTTCGATACTATGTTCGATCAAAAAACATCATTCTTTTGAACTTCTGAGATGAAAAAAAGAGATTTTTTTTTCTTATTATGTATTTATCTAATATCTTAAGTAAACATTGGTTATGCTTGTTTACAAGCTGATAGGCAGAGTAGAGAAATAAAATTTGAGATGTTCATAACTTTTTATCTATACTGCTTGGGGTTAATCAAATGAGAGGCAAAAAAGCAGAATTTTAGTACCTTAAACCCAGTCTTTTTTTTCTGTGTATGCCATTTTAATCAGGCAAAGCACATTATAATTACATATGATTTGTAGGTGCATAGGCAGTTTGTATAGTTGGATGTCTGCCTGTTTTCCACAGGCAGGATGAGAAATACGATTTAAAGTCTAGACACTGCTGCTTCAAAAGCACAACCATAATTGACCTCACTGGGTGTAAGTAATTAGGAGATTAGCTACTAAAAGATTTTTCAGATATGCTGGCTGGCCTACATGCATCTTCACTTTACCTCACTTGCTTAATCAGGGGAGTTGAACTCACATCTGGTCTCTGAAGAAATTCCGTTTATGTTTCTTCTTGTTCTCAGAACAGTAAGTTTTAGTATAAATATAGTTTTCCATGTGTATTTTACTGGGACAAGATATTTTTGTATTTTCTGCCGCTATGCATTTGTAATCATAAAACAAAATATAACTAAGTGTAAGCTAATGTAACCTAAGACCACATCATCCAGCTATTCAGTAAGTAATACACCTGGCTAAGATGGCAACAGGATGGTGCTCCACTTGGAATGCACTTGGAATAATAATTCTTGCAATGTGGAGCCTTAAGGAGGGCACAGTAACATTCCTGTGGCTGACAATCAGAACTCCAGTGCATCTTTTGTGGGAAAAGGGAAGTTTGCTGACAGTTTTCACATTCTGGTCATGCACCTGCCACCAGCAGTTGTTTTCTCTCTGAGCATGGCAGTTTGCAGTGTTGGCTGTAGAATGACCAAGAGTTATGAGGTCACTGATAACCATCCCCACTGACCATGGAGAGCTTTCCTGCTCATCCTCAGGAGGAATGTACATTCTCACTGACGTTTAGATGCAGGGTGGGATTTTATATTTCATGGTCAGCATGTAGAAGTTACTCTTGGAAGTTACCTGAAAGATTCAGACTGCAACTCAGTGCCTTCTTTATCAGACAAAGAATGTGTTTCTAGTGTACCATTAGTTAGCCCGGGCAGCTATACCCAGAAAATAGCTGGATTAATTTCAAGAAATTAAATTCAAGAAAGTTTAAAGGTAGCTGAGATGTCTCAATATTTCTTTTGGAGTATGTGTGTGTATATATGTATATATATATATGTGTGTGTATATATATATATATATGTATATATGTGTGTGTGTATATATATATATGTATATATATATGTGTATATATATATGTGTGTATATATATATATGTATATATATATGTGTGTGTGTATATATATATATATATATATATATATATTAGTGGTTTTATGTACCCGAAAAAAAAATAAAATAGAAGAGTTAACAATGCATTTTTATTGTAGTGCTGTGAAAGTTGTTCAGAGATAATACTCTGCAAAGTTTGATAAATGCTGTTTGGAACAGAAAAGAGTATGGATACACTAAATGTGTGTATTCTGTTCTTGGATAAAATAACAATACTTCATGATGAACATTGCAGGATATTAAACCAATGGCTAGTTGCTTACATATATGTTTATATATCCATCCATACATATATAAGCATACGTATATATATACATATACATATAATTTGTATTTTTTATTTAGTATTTCCAATAAAAATGTGTTTTCTGGTGCAATGAAATGTCTAAATGGTAGTCCAAGAGCATCAAGGAGACAATCATAAAAGCCCACCTAAAACTTGAAACATGGAGATGAAGGTTCTGAGTCAGTTGACAGATTAATGCATTATGTACGTATCCTGGATTATAAAGCTGCTGTACTGTTGCAAATACAGATAATATTATAAAAAAATCCTTCATTATTGCATGCAAATAATATCTAAGATTTGTGTATTTATCTAGATTTTTACCTTTAATAATTACAATTCTGTATAGAATTTATTTTGCTTCTTTTTTTTTTTTTTTTTTTTTTTACCAGAACTACATTTTATTTTATAATGATTAATGAAGTTCTGGTTTTAAAAGTAATTTTTTAAGATAGAAAAGTCTTGTAGCTCCAAGGATAAACAGGAAATAATTATAATAAGGTAATCCAAATCTTAGCCAGCTAATGACCTGTTGCCTTAAATGTTTAAGTATCTATCATCCTCAAGTATTAATGCGAACTAATCTATTCTAAATATCAGTGGATATTTATACTTGGTCTTCATTTCCTGAAGTCTGCTATAACTCACAGTATTTTAATAGTTTTCAAGTGTATTTTTAGTTGGACTGAGTAAAGTAATTAAATCAGCATATCTCTTTATAATTTTTGGTTTTTCTAGTTCTAGCCAAATACTTGCTTTAGTCACAAAGGTGTATGTTACCTTTAGGTATCATCTTTCTCAGTTTTAGGTATTTGCTGAGAATGGGTTGAGGTTGGGAGGGATCTTTTGAGGTCTTCTGGTCCAACACCCTGTTCAAGCAGAGTCCCACTGAGATGGTTGCCAGGGGCTGTTACTGGATGAATTTTGAATATCTCCAAGGATGGGGACTGTGGGCAGCCTGTATCCGTGCTTGATCACCCTCAGAGTGTGGAAATGTTTGCTCTTGTTCTGAGGGACTCCCTTGTGTTTCAGTTTGTTGCCTTTTCCTTTTCTCCTGTCACTGGGCACCACTGAGGAGAGACTGTCCTCTTTGTACCCTCCCTTCAGGCGTTTATATATGTTGACTATTCTGAACTTTCTTTTGCATTATACAATGCTGTGTATTCTAAAATATACTGACACATTTCTGCTGACAAAGAACATGGGAAAGTTGTGTCTGTCTTTAATGTTGAATTGTTCTCAACATTGTTAAAATTCCTTCTTGGCTTTACATGTTTCAGGTGATTTCACTAATGATATTAAAATTACTGTGTTTGTGCTCAAATAATCAATAACAAGTATTAATTTTCTAAGTATAATTCATCATATCAGACTTCTAAATCATTCCTATAATGTTCAAATTCTTACTGTGCCTCACTTGTTTTTAAAAACTTGCTCAAATACATAGGAAACACCTATAAACTTAAAAGAGAATTGGCTAAAAATTAATTCCTATATCTATTTTAAAACTATCTAGGTAATTTAATTTTCTCATAAAAATTCATTTAAATTTAGTACATGAATCAGGTGGTGTTTGTGGTTTTGTTATCTTGGCTTTTCATTATCTCTTTATCACAGTGGCTCAAGAATTTAGACACTTCAGAGACTGCTTAAAATTCAAATCATGCTGAAGGCCTTACAGACATTTGTCAAGGTCAAAATTCTATCCAAGCCAAGGTGATTGGTCAGGCTTGCTTAATAAATACCATATGACAATGAAGTAACTGGCATCATAAGGTGTTGCACTTGATTACCTGGTGCTGATGACCATCCTCAGTTTGCAGCTGAGTAGGAAAGCAGCCATCAACAGGAGAGAAGGGGGGTGATGAGCCTGAGCTCATCAGATTTGAGTTATAACAAAAAGGTCAAGTGGATCTGTTTTTATAACCCTTCAGAAAATATGTAACCCCAGAAATTTTAGCCTAATTTTTAAGTAAGCAGGGTTTAATAAATGCTCTTCCTATTTCATCTAATAATTTTAGAGCCTATTCAAAAATTTGTCACAATGAAATAGATGACTTTAAATTGTTATGTTCATTTAGGTTTCAAAAAGTTAATGGCTGAATAGAAAGATGGGCCAGACATCTGAATTTGACAGTCACACCACCTACAGTCCAGTTTTACTTCAGACCAGCTTGGGCTGAATACCTGGTAGCATTTGGAATGTCTCTAGTGCTTTTCTCCAGCACACTTTCTCCAGCACAATTTCATCCTGAAGGATTTGAATGCACCAAGTCATTTCTGTCAAGGAAAGCAAAGTGTAAGAATTAACTATAATAAGGAGACAAACATCAAAAATCCACTCCCAATCAAAATTAAAATGCCAATGTGGATGCATGTGAAATATTTTAGATTATTGTGCAGAATTTTTTTGTATATATGAGATACTGAAGCCTGGGGTATAGTGATATGTGACTCATAAGCAGTAAAAACAGATTCAGGGGTAGCAAAAAGATATGAAGGGCTTTTGAGTAGTTTGTGCACCATCTGAAGGAAAGGGCAGAGAACTAAGTGACATGGAAAGGGTGCTTGGAACACAGGAATTCATAGTGTAAGCTGTACATAGGGCAGTCTCCCAAACTGTTTGTAGTCACTTTGGCCATGTCATTCATGCTTATTTCCTGCTATCCTGGGTGGCCATGGGGTTACAATTATGTGTGTTCATGCTATGTGTTCGTGGCAGTGTTTCATCTGTTATGGTCAGAGAGATGCCCCAATTTCCTTGTTGCCACAAAGAAGATTAAACTTGAATATGGCCTTTCTTTCTAGTTATTGTGAGCACTCTGGGGCAGCTGTACAGTACAGAGGCAGTAATGGCAGAAATTCTTTCATGGTTTTAATTATATAAACAGTGTTTGAAAATCTTGCACATTTTATTTTGGAAAATACTGGTGGAATTGAGCTGTAGGTATTGTATTGATTCTGCCTGTAACATGCAGTAAATTTAAGTTGTCCTACTTAACATTCTGTAAGAAAGAAAGGAAAAATATGCTTTTAAAAATTAATAGATTTTTTATGATGTTAATTACTTGTGTATGTTCAAATTCTACTAATATTTATATGAATTGTATATTCCTTCAGGCATTCCAAGGCAATGTCAAACAGCAGCATTAGGAAAGTAGCAAATTCATTATATTTTCCTATAAGTCTGAAAATTGTCATACTATCATCAAATTATTTCTAAATCTTTTGACCTGTCCATCCTACTTTTATTGACTCTAAATGTGTGAATGTGTGGTGGCCTATTTATGCAGATTCCCAGCTGTGTTTGTTTTGAAATAGAGGTAAAAATGAGTACATATGCTATCAACTTTTGTGTAAGGAATAGTTTCTAATATACCCTTTAAGTTTCTCAGATAAAGCCTGTGACTTTCTGAACCTGTAAATTTCTTGTCATTGTGGATTTAGTGATTACTGGAGGCATAACTGTGCTGATTTGTTGGTGGCAGTGACTATTGCTACTGAGTTAAAGGAACAGGTTTTAGGATACGTGAACAGTAGGCAAATGCTTTGGTCTTGACCCAATATTGAATTATTGTCAAGATCCAATAATGCAGTCATGATCTTTTGCAGCCATGGTGACTTGTAGATCTCATTCTATCATGTCATATTACAAGGTGGATTTTTTTTTTAAACTGATATGATTCTCTGTCTTTTTTTCTTTCCCAAAAGAGTTGTGAGTAGTTTTAGAAACACATTCAACACAGATTTTCCTGTTCATTTATTCATGCAAGTATGTTTCCATGGAGACAATTCTGATTTCTGCTGCAGTTCTAGACAGTCATTTATCTGTAGATCAGCAACACAAATCAACTTTTCTGCATGTTGTGACAGTCCTAAGGCGATTAGTTCTCAGGCTATATCTAAAGTTTTTTTTCCATGTTTGCATTTTTACATACAGGAGTAGTATGCTTCTTCTTGAAGAAAAGGCACAAAATCACTTGCACCTTATGGGTTTAGATATATGATTTAGATGCAGTTACACACAGATCAATGCTAAGGAATGTTGGAGTACATCTGGTGGATGATCCTGATCCCATATTGGCACAGAGACTTGAGGGTGTACCGTTTTCTTTCACTTTCTTGATATTTCCCTGACATCACAGCAAAACCAAACCTGCTGCACTCCCAGCAGGTGCCATGCTTTGGACCAAAGTGGTGAAGTTTGCTGCAGACAGAACTTAGCCTGTGGCTGTAAGCACATTGCTTACATCAGTGACTTTAGATTTTCAGGCTGTCAGGCGAAGTGGTGAAAAAGTGAGTGATGCTGCTCAATATTCTCAGGAGCATATTGACCACATCCCATTGCAGTATCATGCTTTATAGTTCACTGCTGAAAACTTGGGTTACTTGATGTAAGCAATACAGATGCACCCTTTGCATTTGGAGGGTGTTTGAGGATATAAAACTTGCAGAAGTAGTAGTGGAGTATGCAGAATGTTACAAATGGGTGACTGCTGATCTGTTCAGAAAAATGATCTGAGAGACACCCTTATATAGCTCAGATTAGGATCATAAGATTCCTGTGTGTTTGATAAAGTTCTATTCATACCAGAAGGATTTATATTCTGTGTTTTATCAGTACATGAGAACATATCTGCAATATTTTAACTAGGTAATTTCAATAAATATTTTTTATTGACAGTTAAGTATACGCAAATTAATAAACCATGGATGTAGATTTAATTGAAATTAAAAAAAAACCTCAGTACAATTAAATCTAGACATCAAAAGACTAAACACAGAACTGTAAAGTTTCAAAGAACTTAATCTCTTTGCAATTTCTTCAATTTTTTTTTTTAATTTAGTAGAGAGTTAAAAGGCATCTATAGCAAAATCCAAGGAGCTAGCCAGAGCAATCATACTCTCAAACCTTTCTAAGAAATACCAAGTCAAAAGAAAGACAAAACATTTTTGCTAAACCTAGTTACAAATATTTTGCAAAACAAGGATATTTGCAAAGTCAAATGTAATGGAAATGACACTTCACAAAGAAGGAAGAAAACAATGCTGGCTGTGCAATTGTTTCTTTCCAATGTATTAACTGTACTATTAACTATGTTCAAGTTGGTATTCTAGAACAACTCTCTGGTCAGATTTCAATGAAATTCCTATATACTACCCAAGAACAATTAAAGGGTTTTGCTTTTTTCATTTATGAATTCTTTAACCTTCTCCATGCATGCTTTTAAGAATGTAGTTTCCAAGTCCTCTATGACCATGCTATACTTTACAGAAAGTAAAAATAAAGTTTTAGGGGAAAGAGTTGTTTAACTTGCAGTGTTTGAAAATGGAATTTGCACATGTGTAGTAAATAAATAACAAGCCACAAAGATGAAGTGACACCTTTAAGAGAACATCTTTCTTTTCCTCCCAATTTTCTGAATGGTTAATTACTTCTATGAACATTATTCTAAGGCTAACTTGTACCATTAATAAAATACTGTGAAATTTGGTTTTCTTAAGCTCTCTCTGTTAAGCTTAGTTTGTAGATTTTGTTGGTTTCATCTATTATTTTTAGGCATTTTCTAACTAAAATGTCTGAGGTTATCTTTTTTTCATTTTAAATGCTTAAAGGAAGCTAGAATGCTTTTGCAATCCATCTGTCTGTATAATTATACCATGATTTAAATTGCTTGGTAATAACCAAGTATTTGTAGTCTTCATTCCTTGAGGCACGGATGTAAAGCATAACCTGTCTCACTCATGTAAAATTGACCATATGTCATCATAATAGATGTCACATTTTCCTCATAGTCTTTGGGAAATTGGTTTGAAGAAAGTAAAGATATTCTTGTTGCTTAGTTTTTAAGATGTTAATGCATTTTTAATATGGAATGCAAAGTATTTTAATCCTATTTCAGATATTTGTTGTTTCTCCTAAAGGGTAATAATTTAATTCCACACTTGATGGTTAGAGTTTTTCACTTTCTTTCCTTGATAATTTCCTTCAGACTGACAATAATCTTTGCACTTGTTGAAACATGACATTAAATATATTTTGTTACAAAAATGAAGGGACAAAACCTATTATTTATCAATATAATTGAGTTTTGAATTATATTACTAATTTTATTTTAAAAAGTAATTGGGCAGTCCTGAGCTATTCATCCTGCCCCACTTTAGCTCTGTGATGAAGATGAAAGTCCTGCTGAAATGTTGGTCCTTCTGTCATTAAAGCCTTAGAATCTTGAGGTCGTGATGCTATTCTGGAACACTCCAGATGACAAAATACAAAGACACAGTTTCCTTAGCACTAAGAGCCCTAAGTAGGAAAAATAGTTGGGCAACACTAAATTGAAACTACATTTGAATCAGGAATTAATAATGATTTTTTCAAACTTAGATGTGTGATTTTTACAGAACAGCTAAGAATTTACTGTAAGAGTTCTAAATATTTATACAGCTTAAGCTAGCAGGCACTTGCAACCTGTATTTTTTAGTTTCTATTGAAAAAAATACAGGTGACAACATAAAGGAAAAGTATTTAATATTTCCAAATATATATATATATATATATGTATATATAGTATTGGGAAATTTAAAAATACACTGAAAAGCTGTACATCCAATGGATTCTAATTTGTCAGAATCTAAACGTTGAGATTCCTACATTCAGTTTTGTGGAAGAAGGTAATGATATAACAGATATATTGTATATTGGGATGGATCAAATCTGTCAAAATATTGGGTTCAAGTCAGTGAGATAAATAAGAAATAGTTAATACTCATAAGGATTTTCTGTCTTGATGTTCTTTTTCATGAGGTATGCAATGAAACTAAACAATTAAGCACTTTTTCGTATTTATGGGTTAGCCTACAGGATTACTAAAATGTCTTAAAGGTGAATACAGCAGGTAGACACATGGGCTGGTATATGAGGTTAAGGCAGCTGAGGTGTTGTAGGTGCTGGGGTGGGTGACTAGGAGAAGGACATAGTACTCATCCCCAAGCCATACTGAGATTCTCCTCATTATTAATGACATCCTTGTCATTTAATTTAATTTTTTTTAAAGCCCTCAAAACACAATTTTTTAAAGGAAATATTTTTATCAACAGTATGTTTTAGCAAGGTTTCTTTATATGTTATCCTCAAAAGTTTTGTTGTTCTTGATGAATGTACTTACTAAAATTTATGTAGTTTTGGCATTTAACATAGAAAGCTCCATTTTTGTATAGGTTTTTTCTTCCATTGGGAGGAATAAACCAATTTTTTTCTAGTTAGGTGCTTATGAGGTGAGATGAAGCACTTAACAATAAACTGTTGGACGCAATGCTTACAGGAATTTTGGACGACAGTTTTAAGATACTACAATGTGAGTAATGTACTGCAAGACTAGAAGAAACTAGACTAGAAGACCTCCTTATACTCATTTAGAATACTGAAACTGGGTAGAAGATCAAATGTATCTCCAAGAGCCTCATTACGATTCCTCAACATATGTCCATTTGGTCATTTGGAATGAGTGGATGTTGAAGTTTTCCATAAAATTCCCAGCAGGGAGGTTTCATGGATGCACTGTTGCTACTGGGTAAAGTGAGATGAAATTCCAATTTGCTGGGAGTGTGTAATTTTTCTCATCACAAAACCAAGCTCAAATCATGAAGACAATGCCTATTGACAGTTCATCTTGGTATTTCTTGCAGATGTCAAAGAGGTGGAAGCTAGTTTTCTGAGGGAGAGAAAAATCAGAGATAATGCTTTTTTTATATCTGAGGTATTGTGGTATCAGAGTAGGTGTTGCACCTGTGGCAACAAAGTGAATATTATAGACTCTCATGTCATTGAGAAAAACCCATACTGATTCACACTGAAAGTCACTCACTTTCATTTTCTTCATGAATTTTGGAAATGAATATGTATCACACAGGCACATATTGTATCAAAATGTTAAAAAAGGGCAAAATGGGGTTTGATGAATTTTTTTGAAAAATGATTAATGTAGGATTTTGGAAAATTAGAGTAGATATTGCTTTGAGGCTGTTTAGTTTTCTAACAGAGATGGTGTATTTTGAAGTGACATAGTCCTTGAGAACCTGGACCCTGCTTTTGTGGCTATTGTGAATCTGCCAGATGGCTGCTAATTTGGCAATAGACAGGGCTCAGAAAGGAATGGATTTTCTGTATCATTCATATTGTTGGTCAGCAGAATGGAACAGCAGTCACTGTTTAGCACTGGGCTCCATGGGGAGCTCCCTACACAAGGGAATTGCTGACTGGGAAGCCAAGCCACAGCCTCAGAATCTCCTTGCAAAGTTGGTATGGTTTAAAAACACCTGAAGCATAGGTCTAATTGTGCATTTTTTTCCTGCATGTCCAAGTCACAAATCAGTGCTGTATTGTTAGTCATGGCCACACATGTGATGCTGACGGGAGTGTATGAAATGGAATCAACTGGTTGACCCAGCGAAGGGTTCACATCAGAATTCTGTTGCAGGCTGTAGCATACTGAAAAAAAAAGTGGTTGCTCTGATAGTTTGAATCAGATAGTTTCCTTACCTGTATCAGAAAATGTCTCGATGGAAAGTATACTAATTCCATTCACTTTGATTGTGAAAAGGAAGACAAAATTACCCAATTACTATGTGCACACTTCCAGGAGATACAAAGTATGGACAAGATGAATTTTTTACTAGAGGAAGGTCAAATTTACTGAATAAAATTTCTAAAATTTTTAATCTGTGATCTCTGTGATCATATTTCTTTTGCTTGTTAATCTGTAATTCCATACTCAGATCCTCTCAGCCTAAGCCATGTTTATCAGTATTCCTTTGATCAATGCTCCTCAGTAAGACCACTAAGATTCAGACACCATTTTCATACCACTTCTGTAATTAAAGATCTGAAGATCTCATGGGTACTTTGGGAGAAGATTACCAAATTCAAGCCTAAACTGCAGTTTTCTTAAGCTAGCAATAAAAATAATCGTGAAAAGAAAGTTACTTCCTGTGAGTTCAATTGGATAAC
Source organism: Luscinia megarhynchos (assembly GCA_034336665.1). Classification (NCBI taxonomy): domain Eukaryota; kingdom Metazoa; phylum Chordata; class Aves; order Passeriformes; family Muscicapidae; genus Luscinia; species Luscinia megarhynchos. The sequence continues at coordinate 33,431,025 of CM067566.1, read as the reverse complement.
ATATGTTCAGTTTTAATACAGTATTAAAAAGAATGCAACTGTTTAAAAAACCAGTATTTCTAAAGCAGTTTTCTTCCCATGTGTCTTGAGTACACTTTTTAAAATCATCATTATGAATGTAGCTTTTGATAAACAGAAGGAAATATGTCAATATCTATCAATAAAAGCAAATTTTGAAGCTTCAGGACCACACTGTATTTTTTTGAAAGTTCATGCTGACTGTGAAAGGTTCCCAGTGAGTGGAAAAATGCAAATGTCATGCCTATCCTCCTGAAGGGCAGGACAAGTATTGGAGAGCCACAGGCTGATCAGCCTCACCTTGATTCCCAAGATCATGAACAATTCCCAGGATGATCACAAATTCTCTTGTAAAAAAAATCTCTGGACTTGTCAAAGACAAGAAAATGACTGGAAGCAACTTGCAAAGATTTCACCTTTTGTCAAATTTTGTGATTAGATGATTGAGTGAATGAGGAGGGACGAATGGATGTAATTTTTCTTGATTTAACTAGGGCCCTTGACATGATATCCTATAGCTGTGGTACCCTTTTAGGCAAATAGAAAAGAAATGGAATGGTTGTGTCAAGGTGTTGGTGCAAGGTGTGTCGTTTTCTTAGTGGCATTTCTTAGAGCTCTCTACTGCAACCATTGTTATTTAACACTTTTATCAACAATGAGAAAGATGAGATGGACTACAGCCAGAGCAGTGTCATAGATGACACCCAGCTGTGGGGAACTGCCATTCAAATTAATCTCATTAAGCTGGAGAAATGAGTACTTGAGAAGTTGTGGAGTGTGATAAGGACAAATTAGAAATCAGTTACACGGAATTAACTAACCTTATGCAGCATCTCAGCCTGGGATTGGACTGACAGGTGTGCAGAAACAGACCTGAGAATCCTGAAGGACAACAAATGTGGGTCAGCAGTCCACCCTTTTGGTTAGCACCATATCAGTATGCTTTGGGAGACTGTAACCAGAAGGTGGAGGGAAATGATTTCTCTCATTGATTTTGCACTTGTGAGGCTGCAGCTGGAGCAGTGTGTCCATGCTGGTCTCCCAAATGCCAAAATGTGGGTCCTAATGCACTCAGACCAACCAGTGGGAAACATACGGCACAGCTTATTCAATTTATTAAAACTTCTAAAAATTAAATTTGAAAGTGTCAAAAGGTAACAGGTGTATTGTTTACACAACATGCTAAATAGAAACTTTTATTTTGTTACCTTTTTGATACATCTGTGACAAAATAAAAATGCAGAAAGCTAGAAATAGCTTTTTATCACATGGTTTTTCTGTCAATCTTGTGATGGGTTCTATTAGAAAAGTGTGTTAGAATGCAATTCAGTATATATTTTTATAATGTAAAACCCTTGAAAGTTCATTTTAGAATGCATCAGAATTCCTTTCTAATGAAAATTCAGTATATCCTATTTTTCTTACTTAATATTGCATTTCTAAATGTGTAGGTTTCAGGATTTGCAAGTTCAAATAACCTAAAAAGAACACTGTCTAGACAGTATACTCTGAAGATATATTAGAAAAACTAAAGAAAATATAGCAAAGAGAAAAACTACTCATGCAAAATATTACTTGTCATAGTAATGGTTATCATGTTAGTTATAATTTTAAGAATGCTGTTTCAATCCTGGTTGCAATTATGATGACCTTCTTTGGAAGAGTTTGGTGATGAAGCAGCATTTTTTAGTATGTTTATATGCACTTGGATATGTCACAGGAACATTAAATGCTTATTCATGCTGCCTGAGGTATTTAATCTGAGGATATTGTCTTTCTCTACTATTATTAGTGAGCTTTCTTGTGATGTTGCCACTTAGTTATCATTTCACTTTATTCCTGCTTTCGGTCACTGAGAGTTGGCCTCTTTCCTTATGCAGCATCAGCACATCCTTTATATGACCTTTGGAAAAAGGTTTTGCAGCTCAGCTAGCTAAATTAATGTGAGCTGTGAAGAGGCAATAATATTATATCACTCCTTAAACATAATTTTTACTATACTTCCTTTGGCTTGCTCCCTTGGATGTAGTTACCAACAAATTCAAGAAGAAAGGATTTTTACAAATTAGATACAAGTGTTTTCAAGTGCACAATATATAATTCTAAGCATTGATTTCTTCTGTGATAACATACTATAAATATTTTGCAGTTTTTTTTAGCCTCCAGAAAAAAAAAAACAAACTTATACATGATTATTAAAATTTGTATTTATAAAACAGAATTTTATAGGAAAATGATGTGAATGCCATAATTTTTACACCTTGTACATTAGATGTATTTATCTCCCTGTATGGAAAGTAAAAATGTTATAATTATGCAAAGCACAAAATTGCAGTGGAAGTAAAGAGAATGGTGCCCCAGTTATCTAGGAAAATTACATTTCTAAGCTTAAACCCAGTTGAGAGCTCTGGCTCCACATAAAGAAGTGTATGCATAACACTTTTATGTCAAAAGCCTATCATATTCCAGTGAATAATTCCTATCATATTGTGATTACTGTTATCTTAGATTTTTGTTTGTAAATTCGAGTTTGTACAAAACTATGTGTTCTGTTTCACTTGGAAAGAAAAATAGCTAAGCTGTTGTTTTTAGAATATGAAAGTTTTAGAAATTTTTTCTTAGCTAGAACTTTTTGGAGATTTTTCCTTGCCTGAGTGTTGAACTCCTAGAGCAAAATAAATAGTGGAAATTATTGAAGAAAGGGATAGAGAGCAAACCACAAGTCTTTGGCAAATAATGGCAGCACCAAATTTCCTAGACCACAAGGCTGCAAATACTTGGCTTGCACTGTTAAAACTTTTCCACCTCTTCATTGTTCAGAGGCCTTTGGAGCAATGGTGCTCAATGCTGCAGGGTCAATGTACACAATGCAGTAGTTACTCATCCTTCTTAGGAGTTTCATGTTGAAAGGGATCAGGGAAAGGCATCCCTGTGTCTTCTTCACTTCATTTCTGAAATAAATACTGCTGAAGAGAGGATAAATGATCCTCTGACACCTTTAATGCTGAAAGTAATTTAAAGAGTAAAAAATACACAGGAGCCTTAATTGTTTAGAGAAAATTATTGCTACTTAGCAAAGAAAAGAAAAAAAAATCCCATACCCTGTAATGAATGATAATGGCCTCAGTTGGGTGCAAACAGTGGTGTGCTAGAGTCTGTCACTTTCATCAATCTATGAGGCAATTTATTTCCAAGAGCATTAACTGTAGTATGTGTAAAGCATAACAAGTATTGTAAACTTTTCCAATGTGTTATGAGATTTATTTTGCTCTAACACAACTGGGCCTTGGATAAGACAGTAGTCACTCAAGTGTCATTAGGTAACTCATATGTGTTGGGGAATCTCGATACATATGAAAGAAAGAAGTCAGCGTGGAAGGCTTTTGCTGTAAACTGTTTCTTGATAATTTTTTTTTTTGAAAATGAGAGATATTTTATGGAACATTTATTAAAATGGTGGGTTTGGTCCATGATCCCTAAATAATCTCATTGAAATTCTTTATCTTTAAAGAAATTGAATGAGTGTGTAGGGACCACACTGAGAAACACCAAACAAATAATATTCTGGCTGTGCAGTGTTGTTTGAAATTAGCTTTCCATAATACTACATTTCAAGCCAGAATTGCTTTAACTGTTTTCATTCAAAAAATATTTATTTATTATATGAAAAATCCTAATGTACTGAAAATATAACTTTTATAAGTACAGTTCTGAAAAATTAAAGACCTATTTCTTACTGGTGAATATTTTTTACTTGGTAAAATATGTAGGTATACAGTTTTAACACATATGGACCATCATATTCGTTTGAAATTATATTCGCTATTCTTGCCAGTTCATATATACAAAGGTTTGCAGCTTGGTACTTGAGGAAATCTTTGTAGTTGTTTGAAATTGGACACAGCAGAACATTTTCCTTCCTGCTATAGCAACCCATTAGGAGAAGGTTCTGAGAAAAACTTGGAACACTTTTTCCTTTTTTGCATTGTTATATAAAGGAATTATTAGATTAATAGTAATATGAAAATTGGCAAACACGATGAATTGAACAAATTAAGCATTTTGCACAGCAAAAGTATTGTTCCCTATGGTCATATATGTTCCATATGTTTTTAGTTCATGTTGCATTTCATCCCACCACAACCCAAAACTGTATGCATGTTACAAACCCCAAACAGGGTCACTTTAGGATTTTCCCTGCTGTTGGGTAGGCCTGAGACAGTCAGGCTATTAAAATCGTGTGTAGTTCTTGAAGATTTAGAAAGGTTATACAGCTAGGCAAGAAAAACAAGCTGTAGAAGCAACAGTGAAGATCCACAGCACAAACCCACAAAATGTCATAGCCCTGGGCCATGTCTGGCAGAGAGCTAAATCCAGAATAGAAGGTTTTATTTTACCTAGCCATCACAGTTACAGATCTGCATAAATAGTTTTGTGCACACTTGCTCTTCACACATTGATGCAAATCTTCAGTTATAGTTTGAGAATCTGTGTAGGTATTAATTACTGGGATTTTTAAAAATTCATCTTCTAAGACTTTGGGTTTGGACCTAATTTTCTGAATTTAGCATAAAATAATGCGGTTATTTTATATTAAAGTTGAATAAGAAAAAAGTGTGCTGGAACTGAAAATTCCCCTATTATTTAGACTCATACTTTGCTTTCATAATTTAAATAGAATTCTATTTGTATATTCTTGTGATTATACTAAGCAATTTGGTAAAGGAAAGCTGGGCTAAAATTGCTAAGTGTGCAATAGATAATCATCTTGTAATAGAGAAGAGTTTTTAAATTGGGAATAGAAGAAAACAGTTGTGATTTTGATGGACTTTAAGTACAATTTCCATTTAGCATTTTTATGCTTAGTGCCTAGGTCTATCATAGACATTGCATCTCCGAGACTGAGAATTCAATGCAAAGTTTGCATTTTACCCTCCCAGTGGAGTTGACCTTCACTAAGTGTTTGTATTGCACTTGCATGGTTCATATCATACTGTCAGCGGAATCCTTTCACTGAAATACAAAACTTAATTTGATTGAGGTCAGCTATAATCTTATATAGTCATTTTACTCTATTTACCACATACTATCTAGGTTAAATCAATATTAATTGCAAAAAAAAAATAAAAATCCAAGTATATAACACATATGTGTATATGTAGAATATTAGAATTCTCAAAAATTACTTTAGTCTCAAGATCTGGTGGAGTTTTTCCACCATAAACACAAATTCAAAATTTTTTTCTTAAATGTCGTCGTGTTTCACACTCGAGTCTTTGCATACCCAAAATCTCTGAAGAACTTGGTTTGCTTATTTAGGGCTTAATCCAAATTGCCTTGTGGTACCATAATTCCTTGAGAGCAGAGCTGATTGAGGAATTTATAGCTAAATCAGACAAATAGTGAATTTTGAGTATTTTTCCGTGTTTTTCAGAAAAGGTAGAAATTGTAAAAGCTGATATAATCTGATAACTCAAAATGTTTAGCAATATTTGCAGCTAAAGTCAGTTCAGCATCTTCAGCCAATGAGATCAAGATTCAAATTACACTCTAGAGACCTGCGATGTGCATATTGAGGCAGCTAAATGAAAACAAACAAAAAAAAAACCCAAGCCAAACCCAGGTTAAATTATTTTTACTCATATGTTGCTGTAAATTAAATCTTTGTACATAAGTTGCAGGTATAAGGGGAGGCTGAGGTGGTTGGTCCATCACACCTTTAGTTTGTGATATATGACATAATTGTTTAAGGAACAAAGTCATCTGTAAATGTCTGGTTAAGTTGAATAGTAGAGGAAAAAATTTCACATTGTAATAAATGTAAAATCAGATATTAACTGGTATTTTGCTGTAGGTTTTCTTATAGTGATAGTGATAAAAGTAAAATTCACATTATCTCCAAGTACAAAACAGATAGCAAGTTGAAGATATACAATAAAATTACATGTCTTTTTTACTTCCTTTTGTAAGTTTTTTAGGAAAAATATTTATCCATAGGACTTTTATTTAGTTAACACACTCTCTGCTGTTGAACTAAAAGTGTATTTTAAAAGTACAGTCAATTTAATATCTCTAACATAATTTCTTTAATTAAAAATGTGCCTATATCTTTTAAATTTAAGCTACTTATTTAGGTTACTTACATAAGTTACTTGTTTAAATTACAGAGGTCATCATGCAGCTCTTTTTATCACATGTATGATTTGTATATGCATCTTTTGCATCAAAAAAAGTGAAAGCTCCAGACTGACCTTTCCAGCTGTGGATCTTCAGGGACCTCCCTCTACTTTTTGCATTTAATTTTCATTCCAGATGCTGTTTCAGAAATTTCCTTTTGTAATTTTCCTAGAAAATGTATCTTGTGGCTGAAAGCTTGTATTCAATTAGCTTTAGAACTATTTTCCCATGGGCATAGTTGAATATATAATTAGCTATTTTTTTCTGATAAAGTAACTTCTGCTATTATTATGTGGTATTAAAACACTGCTGAAAATTACAGGAATATTGGATTTTAGGCTGCTAAGCATATCTGATGATTTAACTACAAATCTGTTCTGCAGAGTTGTATTTTTATTTCTCCTATGGGAAAAACCCCACAGTATGTATTGAGTTCTAGATGATGAGCAATTTAGCCTTGCACTGTGATCACTTCTAGAAGCTGACCAGTGTGCAATGATAATTTCTGTTTTTTTCTAAGTAGTTACAGTATATGGTAGTGCTTTATGTTGCTTTCAAAGGACATATAATGCAATAGAATAATTCACCTTATGTAAATGCAAAGGATGTATGAAATCTCATATAACTGTTGGACCATGCATATATGAGCCTACAACCTTGAAAACTAAATTTGCTTCCTCTGTCAGTGCTCAAATTTTAGGAAGCCATAAATCTACTAAATTGCATGCTCTTTGTTTACATGGCTCCCATTAGTTGGTTTTTATTTTGTTTGTTTTCTGGTTTTTTTTACCCATGTATTGTCAGCTTCTGCATTTTAGGGAGAGACCAATATTACCTGAAGAATGCTGTGGTTTTTCATCATTGTCTTTTTTACTGTTAGTGGTTTATTTCATCTTGAAGAGTAAAATATTAGAATATTCTACAATCAACAGTGAAGTACTGCTTCTATGTATTGCTGTGCATCTGGTTTCTTAGTTGTTCCTCTCAGTTCCTCGGGTGATGAATGAAAACTTTGAGTTTGTTTTCTTGGACCGGAGTACTTTTTGAAACAAAATCTCAGTATCAAAAGGAATTTGAAATTTACCATTTCCTTTGCTGTTTGCCCTCTCTGATATATTTGTGTGTTACCTTTGTCTTTTGATTTTCAAATATTTGTGGTAAAGCTACATTAAACTTTTTATATTTTGTACCTCTTGAGACTCATTAAAAGTATTTTCCCGTATTAGAAACATTCCATTAAAAAAAAGTATAATAATATAAAGAGAATTTTTTCACTAAACTGCAATTAAAGCTGTTTTCATATATATCAACAGGTTAAGGGAAATAACACTAAAGAGAAAATGCTCCTCTGCTTTCGTGTCTTTGTGGCTAAGCAGCTTGTCATGAACATCCAAACTACGGCTATTTTTGTGCTGAAGAAACAAATTGATTTATTTGCAAAACCTTTTTTTCGAGTAGGTCTCATAGTACAGAGGATTTTCATGTCACAAAGCACGGGATGTCCATAGGAAAAGTATGCTGTTGGGACAATTGCTCAGTACATACACAGAATTATGCTTTTATTCCTGTATCTTACTATTACTTGTAACACCTTAAACAAGGCTATCATTAAATTTTCTTTTATTTAAAAAAGTTAGCCAGAATCAATATAGAAAGCAGAATTTTAAAACTGCTAAGTTCCATGCATTTTTAAAATTTAATTTTTGAGAAATAAAAGTAGCAAATAGATTCATATTCAGCACTGCAGACAGAACATGTGCTTTGCTTCTATCACCCAAATGCAGGCACATAAGACTTCTGTATTAAAGATTATGCTACAGAGCTGTACAAAATTTGCTGACTTGAAAGCTGGCATGGAAGGAAGAACAGTAATTAAATCTGTTATCCTCTGGAGAAAGTTAAGAGGTAAAATGTATGTAATCCTTCTATTGTATATGGAATGGAGAAACATGGGCTTAAAGGAGATTAGAGAGTGAATCATGGTTAAATGGAATGACTAAAAGCAACAAGTACTATACTATAACTGATAGTTTCTATGCAAAAATTCTCATACATTTACATTTTGAATTTCAGCTTGAAATTTTCACTTACAAGAACATTGGACTTTTAAGCATTTAGGTAGAATGAAACTTTTTAAATTACATATTTATACTACTTCTATGTAAAGGGATTATTTTAATATTTCCAATTTTTGCCATATTTATATACCTGTTTACTTCATCATGGTATTGGTAGCTTTCATAGCTTTATGATGAAAATTAATTAAAAATAGAAATATTAACATTTAACATTCAAGTCATAATTTATTCCCTGCATTGAATGGATGTCCTCTTTATCCTAATTTTTTGGTGCAAATACAGTAGATGCTATTCTGTATTTCAGTCAAAATACTGCTCGTCTAAATTTTTCTCCTTTGAGATGATCTCCAATTGCAGATCTAAATGCACAAGAAGTTGTATGATTTAATATTTGCCTGTATAACACAATTTCCTCAAGTGTTTTCCTTATTGAATGTCATACAGATATTTTCCATGTTTCAACTAATATTAATTTTCAGTATTACAACTGCTTTGTGTAGCACAGTTATATAAAGAAGTTTTGTCTCTGGGGAAAAGAAACAAACAACTAACAGAATAAAACAAAACCCAGAGCCCAAACTGCAAGCAGAAAACTTCTCCTATTTTTGATGTCAGATTTTTCTTTTCCAACAAGCTTGTTGCTAATATTCTTCAGAAGGCAAGCTTGATTCCAAATTGAAGATTATGTACATCACTCAGCTTAATCTAATTTGTTGTTCTTTTCATGACTGACTCTGCTGGCATTGTATTCCTTATAATCTTTGCCCAGATACTGCATAGTTCATTTATTCTCCTTGATAGTACTTTGGAGTTGATTTCAGTTGTTCATGGGAACAGGGATCCATGTAAAACACAGCTGGTTAAACAGGTTTAGGTATTCAAACCTCTAAAATGCACTTGATTCTGAGTAGTCTGGCTCAGCATACATGCCTGAATATACACTGAGAAAGCAACAAAGAAATTTATGCTCTTGTAATGCACCCAGTATCTCTATATTAAAGGATAGAGAACAAATTATCTTGTTGCACCATTTAGTGTAATGCAAAGCCTGGCAGTGAACACAAGTGACAGAATAATTGAGACTGTAAAGAATGTCTTTTCTAGAAGAGGATAGACAAAGTATTTTTTCCCTTGAGCAACTGATGTTCTTAGAAGATGGTAGCAAAAAATGGCATTCTAGCATGAAGTCAATGTGTAGGATAGAGTGAGAGCATTTGGAAGGCACTGAGGAACAATAAAAAAAAGCTTTGTAATGCAAGGGTGTTAATAAGGGAGGGAGTCAGTGGTAGGATTGTAGCAGAGACCAGGCAGAAATATTACAGAAGTAAAAACTCTCAGATCTTACAGGAGTCAGACAATGCAATTAATATTTTCTAACCATAACTTCAGGATTTGTGGTCATTTTGGTTTTATCTAAAACCTGCTCTTTTGAGAACTTTTGGAAAGGTTTATTATTGTGGAAGTAAATAAGCAACACTACAGAAATAGGCTTATTTCATGATAAAAAATTATTTGTTACTTGAAGAACTGGAGTTACAGATATGTATGTTTTACTCAGACCAAAACTGAGTTTAACTACTTTTAGGGTTACATTGAAAAATAATTCTGAAACTCTCATTTTATTTGCACTAGACTTGCTAACTGGCATTTAAGTTGCAGTTGGTCAGCCTTAAAGTTTTCTAAGTATCCACACATTAATTTTTCAGTTTTCTGATGATATCTATTTAATTCATGTTTAGCCTATTGATAAAGAATTTTAAAAGGTTTTGAGCTGACCAAATCTAGAAGATATTTCATTTTAATTTTGAAATACCATGTATATTTTGGTACGTGTGCAGTTTACCTTTCCTACAATATTTTAAGGATATAATGAGATTACAGTTGTAAATTTGGAGATAAAAACATGTAAGGGAATAATCTTTTATTCCTTTTGATCCTATATTTTTGATTAATTTCTTTTATTTAACTCATTAAATAATTTTGTACTTTGGTCAGTATGTGTTTCTGTATACAAAAATGCATAATTTCGTGGGTCGTAATAGACTTAGTAGATCTGAAAAATCAAGATTTCTGGAAAAATATTGCTGCAAAAATATAATCCAATATCAAAGTGTTTTAAATGTTGTAAATCTCCTTGCTATAGGCATCTAGGAATGTAGCTGAATTACGTTTTAGTTGAAATAAAATCTGAATTCTACTGGGAAACCAAAATTGGATGTTTAACAATTTTTCATGTAAAAACTCGACACTGTCAATATATATAGTGTATGTGAATAAATAAAGATTTAAAATAAACAATAGTAAATAGAACTTTCTATAAAAAACAGAATTGTGTATTTTCTGCTATAGAGTTTGTTTAATTTAAATATTCATGAGGAACAACAGTTTCACAACAACTCAAATATAATTAAATGATACATTTTCACCACTTACAAAAGGTTTATTAAAGGTTTATTTGCTCATGCAAATTAAAGTTTTAGAGTAAAAATCCACATGAAACTTGGCACTAACAATTAAAAAAATATTGGAAGATTTCTCGTCTCACTACAGTATTTTGCCATGTTGAAACTGCTCAGCTTATCTTTTAGAATCTTTAATGAAACCAGGGAGGAGGCTATTTATTTGCATAATAGGACATAATTTGCTGTGGTGAGGTTTTAATTATTTATAGGCTGTCTAAAATATTTAAAATGGCATCACTAAGGAGCATGAAATGCTGGCTAATGCCTTCATTTCAGGTTTCCTGCCGATTCCTTCATGGGTCAAGCATTTTATTTGTATTTAGCATATTAGCATAGTAGCTTCAGAAACACAAGGAAAACAAATTTGTTCCAGTGTGTTTGCAGCTTGAGTAATTCAAAACTGGCAAAGGTCATTGGGAGCAATCAAAGGTACAAAACGTGCCAGAGGGGGGCAGCCAGATTGATCAGGTGTGTGATATAGTTCTACTCAAGTACATCTGTATCAGTACATGTTTATTGCTCCACCTCTGTATGCAATTTTATACATTAATTGCCTTTATTTCCTCATTACTTGGATGCATTGTATTATGTAATGTATATATAAAATAATATTTTTGAAATAGCAGGTTATATATTTTCAGTATGTTTTAAATAATTCCAAATAATTGACGCGTTTTGAGGGATTTCACTCACATAATATGGAAAACAAACTCTCTCTTCAGAGAACTGCTTAGGAAAGAGCTTCTCCTTACTCCCAATATACTTTATAGCAATATAAGATAGGAAAGCTATGGCAAAACTCATTTTATGAAACTACTCGATGAAAGACATAATCCAAGAATAAAATTCAAATTTTTGGAAGTATCCTAGAAATCATTTAACTAGAGAAAATTTATTATCAGTACATTTATTTCCAAAACAGTTGTCTTTTGTTCCTCCACGTCTCCAGTCTCCAAGCATCTGCAAATTAAAAAGTCTGAAACAAACTGCTAAAGTTTCTGGCTTCATCTTGGAAGCCTTGTAGGGTGGCTTCCTAGATATTATATTTCATCTTTTCTTGTTTCACCTGGAATCGATTTTTTGCTCATTCTCACTGCTTTTTCCAGTTCCTTAATGATATAAATATTTAGATCAATGCAATATTCAGTAATTAAATCTTTTAATTGTTAACTTCAAGTAGAAGTATTAGAACATTGTTTATTTTTTTTTTCACCTGCCACACAGGCCTGTCCAGTTATTAGCTGCCAACATCAAGCTATTTTATCTTATTTTATTTATCAAAACAGAATAGGAAAAACCATCCTAGATTTGTCAGTTAGCATTAGTTTTATGTGATGCTTTTTCAAAACATTCAGTTGAAGTTGTTACGTATTTAACAAATGCCTCAGTAATTTTTGTAAGAGATTCTTGGCTTCTTTGAATTACAGACTTGTCCTTATAGCTTAAGGTAGCTAAACTTTCAATATCAGATTTCTCTAGGTGTCTATCCTATCCTCTTGAAAAACATCAGGTTATTTTCTTGACTTTTATTTTCATAACCTTTGGCTCTTAAAAGTAACACTAGTGTCCAGTGTCCATTTTCACCCTTTTTGAGAGACTGCGACCTGCTGGAGGAAGATGAATTATTTCTGCAATTCAAAGAAATTTTGTTGTTTCTCTTCAGCCACAAATTCTTAGGCTGCTGAGAGAGGTTGTGGATGCCCCATCCCTGGAAGTGTTCAGGTTGGATCTTGAGAAAGATGTCACTGCCTTTGGCAGAGGGATTGGGACTTGATCTTGAAAGGTCCTTCCAACTCAAACCATTCAATGAATCTGGTTCTATGGCTCTTCTCTGTCAGGTTGCTAAGAAAAACCTGTGAGTCATTCCATTAATTTTCATCATAAAGCTATGGAATTCTACCTTGATTTTAAGCATTTTAAGGGAATTTTTAGCCTTTAATTTTCTTTTTAATACACTCTTCCTTCAAAGCCAGAGTTCAGAATCACGGTGGCCACAGATGTGCACCAGAAGTTAAATTTGGCAGTGCTGATTTAATGGGGTTTTTTCCCATACAGAGTAACAAATTTTGCCTTGGAAAAATCTAAGATGGCAATAATTTTTGTAATCATTTTTATATAGAAATAAATTCCTTAATTACTTACTAGTTCTGTATTGTTAATTTTTATTATTATTAATTAGCCTGGAGATGTTTGCCAGTTTTTGCAGATCATGGATGAAATACTTGAAACAGAAAATTAGCTATTTTAGAGGAGACAAAAGAGCCTGTTTGTTGTAGCCAGGCAAGTGACCTCAGTTTCCTAACTCCAGATGCTCCTCAGTAGTCAAGAAATGTTTCAGAGTCAATTTCCTTCTTAGCTTAATAGCAGCAATAGTTTTGGCCAATTAGCTACACAAATTTAAGAGAAGAAAATGTACATCAGGCAATCAAGTTTATTGCTATCCATTTTTATTCTTTTAAGGGTCTACATAGCAATACATACCTCAAGTACTGTCAGTGACATTTTTGTCTCTACTCACAATTAGGAAAGTTGTGATTATCCTGTTAAAAACCCAGATTATTTGACTTCAAATCTAATTTTTTTTCCTTATAATTACTTTTTTACAATGAATGTGATTATAACTGATGTTGTGTTTCCTGGCAGAGAAAATTCTGTGCTGATTTTTTCTCTCCTTAGTATGTTCTGTGGCTTAGAAACCAACCTTTCTTCTACTCTGTAGAAACGAGAATATATCTCAGGCAAATTTGGCATGAGAATATATCTCAGGCAAATTTGGCATAACTAAAAAAAAACCAACAAAAAATGTAAATATATTGGACCTTTAGAAAAAAAGGTTTTGGGGGAAAAGGTACTTTTATATTTTAAAAATTCACACACTACTACACATTGCTGCATGTTTATTAAAAGATCATTATTGCTTTGTTTATCTGCAGCCACTATAAAAAGTGTAGACAGTCCTGAAAATAATTTGAATTTTTACTTTATTATTAAAGCTGCTCTTCCTCTTAAAAATTGTTGTTTGTTACTTTCCATATGATTTTTCTTTCTTTTGGATTAATTTCCTTAGGACTGTCCCTTTTTTTTAGATTTTTCGTTCTAAGACTACTTTGGAAATTGTCCATATTGAATTACGGAATCTTTAATATTAATATATAAATTTGTCCCTCTCCTTTCCCCTTTTCTTGCTTATCCACTGAGCATGTAAACCTATTTATACTACATCTGGTAGGGAACAAAAAGGATTCTTTTGAAATGAGCATCTCAGTGAACAACTGGATTTGCCTGGGTGCACAACCTTGTCATAGTAGTAATTCACTAGGCATTTACAAATTTGTTAATCAATAAAAGCATTTCTATTTTTTTTTTTTGCTTCTGTAGTTTGTCAAAGTATAAGGTTTACATGTCATAAAGGATGTTATTCTTGTGTTGTGCATTTTTTTTCAGCTATTACTCAAAAATATTGAGTAGAATAGACCATCAGTATTCTTGAATTTTTGTATTGAGAAACGGGTTGAATAACTTAGACCACACAGGAATAATAGAGCTTTGTGCAATTTATTTTGCATTACAGAAGTTGAAAGTTGTTCTGTATTTTAAAATGAGTATTCTATCCCACAGAGTTTAACTCTGTTGACACAATGATAAAAACTTGGAGCAAAATTGATCAGAATGGATACTTAAAAATATAAGAAATTCTAAGTTGAGTTCCAAAATTAGTTGACCTCACTTGACCAAAGGTTCCCTGTCAAGTTAATGAGAAATGGAGCAAGAATTTCAAATGTGCTATCATGCTATTTGCTTAACATTTAGGAAATCACACAGTTGGGATACTAAATTGATATTCATTAGAATATTCAATGTGAATGGAGCAAAAGTTTGCCTTCCTGGATTATTGTGCTAGCATTTCTCATTTATATTCTTGATTTATCTGATTTCTGTTTGTTCTTTGCAGATTTACAGATCTATTATTACAAAGTAAAGTGCCACCATTATTAATATCTGATTAGGTGAATGTAAATCAGACCCCTATGGCAATTAGAGTTGTCCTAACTCTTGGAGCAGATGATAAAACCAATGTCCTGATGACATAAACCAATACTATGCCTGTTTAGAAAAGCTTTAAAACACCAGAGCTAGATACCTAAAGAGTTCTAATTAAAATAAATGTTAGCAGCTTTTACTGTTTAATGAAATGGAAGACATGATGCAGCTTTTAACTTCGTGGATTGATATTCACAGAATTTTAAATCCAGTACTTTTTTTTTTTTTTAAGCTGCACAGTTCATTCCTTATTCCAAAAATCCACTCCCATTTTCATTCTATTGTCACTTAGATTGTTCAAACGCATTATGTATGCTTTAAATTTGAGCCTTTGTAGTTAGCTTCATTGTATTCCTTTTTAAGGTAGATTCATTTATTGCTTAGGAGAAGCAATTACTTCTCCTAAGTAAGTGAAAAAATGACATTGAATTCCTTTAAGTTTACAGTTTATTCCGAGATAAATTACTGAACTTCCTTAAACTTTAGTCTGAAAAAACACTTAGATTTTTATGCAAGCCTGAGAATTCTTGTATTAAACTGTTTGTTATGATCACATTGCAAGGTTGAAAAGCTTTGGCAAGTTTCTGTTTTCTGTTTTATCTGAGCAAAACAATTAAAAAATCCATTCTGTGGGAAAGTCCAGAAACAGGGGTTGAACTACAGCCCAAATTGTTTTGTTTAGATGAATCATAATTTGCAACATATGAGAAGATTATAGAGGCTTTCTCTGTCCACAGCTATTTCTGTCGCTTGGTGAGGAAACACCATAAAAATAAGATGTTATTATTTTCATTCATATCCTTACTGAACATTGCACAGGGACATAAAAATATCGAAGATGAACTAATGTTGATTGTAAGCACAGTGTCTATTCAATTATGTATGTACCAAATTGAAGAGTTTTTAGTAGTTGTGTCCCTTTGCTGTCTTCACTATTAATATCAGTCATATGTAATCTGGGAATTATAGGAGCTTTACTAAATTTTAAGTTGTTAAATTTATGCAAATTCAAAATAGTTTCTTCCCCTTCAAGGAAGAAAAGCAGATAATAACTGTCACAGAAGATTCACTAACCTCCACTGATGCCATAGCACTTGATTGATTACAGAAAATATTTTAGTAGAATACAGGAGTAGAAATTCATCAGGGCACCGTTTTTCCTCACAAGAAATACAGCCTGTTGTCAAGATAACACACTTGTAAAGTTTCCTGCTTTTTGGTTGGGCTAGAGTTAATTTTCTTCACAGTAGCTATTATGGGGCTGTGTTTCGGATTTGTGTTAAAAATAAATGTTTTTGTTATTGCTGAGCAACATTTGCACTGTATCAAAGCCTTTTCTGCTTCTCACCTCACCCCAGCAGTGAGGAGGCTGGAAGTACACAAGGACTTGGGAGGAGACATAGCCAGCACGACTGACCCAGGGAATATTCCATGCCATAAGGTGCCCTGCACCTTATATAAAGCTAGGAGAAGAAGGGGGAAGACAAGAGGGACTGTTTGGAAAGATGGCATTTGTCTCCCCAAGTAACTGTGAGAAGTGATGGAGCCCAGCTTTCCTGGAGATGGCTGAACATATGCCTGCCTGTAGGAAGTGAATGAATTCCTTTTTCTGCTTTGCTTGCGTGCAGCTTTTGCTTTCCCTGTTAAACTGCCTTTATCTCAACCCACAAGCATTTTTACTTTCACCCTTACAGTCCTGTTCCCTATTGCACCAGCAGGCAATGGCCCAGCTGCATGTGGCTGCCAGGGGGTTTAAACCACCATAGCCCTGGCACCAAAAATTCTAGCTTAACCCCAGTGGGCAATCAAGTACCACACAGACTAGAGCCCACCCCCCTTTCACTCCTATCCCAGTGTGATGGCCAGAAGAATCAGGAAGAAAAAGAAAGTAAAGCTTGTTGGTTGAAATAAGAACAGTTTAATAATTAAAAAAGAAAAAATAAAAATTGCAATACTAAAACTAACAGTAACAGTAAAAAAAGGACAGGGAGAGAGGAAACTAAAATCCAAGAAAAACAAATGAAACAGTGCAACTGCTCCCCACCAACTGACCAATATCCACTGTGTCCCTGAACTGCAGTCAGCCTTTTTCATGTAACTCTTCATGTTTATATACTGAGCATGACATTCTGTGGTATGGAATATCCCTTTGTGCAGTTCAGATCAGCTGTCCTGGTTATGCTGCCTCCCAGTTGCTTGTGTGGCTCCTCACTGGCAGAGCATGAGAGACTGAAAAATCCTTAATTTAAGGTAAGAACTGCTTAGCAACAACCAAAACCCATGTGTTACCAACATTATGCTCATACTGAATCCAAAGCACAACTCTCTACCAAGAAGATTACTTCTATCCCAGCCAAACCAGAACACAAAGCCAGCTATGCCTTTCTCACACTACAATCACAGTGTCACTATAATTGTCAAAATGTTGGCAACTATTTTTCCATAATTGTCTAAACAGCTGTCAAGTAATGTTCTTTCCCTAAGTAATTTTAAAAAAAGTTTCAGTATAGAGGTCTTTCAAAAAAAATTAGTTTCTTTCTATTCTCTAGTGATCATGTTTATTATAAACATCTAAAACTTACATGTGATATTATTACTGTATTATTTTGTATTATCATCTGTTCCCCATCTCCTCCAATTTGTTTATCTCATACTGCTTTGACTGAGGTTGTTTCTTTTTTCAAAGATTATTGTATCTCTGCTCTTTAGTGTTTAAAGACCTTACATCAGTAGCCAATGTCCCTCTAAAAATACCGAGTGGTATTCCTTTGTGTCTTAGTGTTACAGGCGTATTTCCTGCAGCAATACTTATCATCTGTAGTTTTTTTAAATATTGAAAGGTTATAACAGCAGTGAGGAATACCAGGACAAAAAGATACACAACATATACTCTTGGCAGAATTACTGTTGGTAAGCTCTTTTGAAAGAAAGATGATACCTAAAATAACTGTACTTCCTGAATATATCCTAGAAATTCGATGAAGATAACACTAAGAAAAATACAGTGTTACCAGTGTGAAACATTCAGAAGTCATGAGTCCACTCTAAAATTATTTTAATCTTGAAATTTAGTGTATTAGGTGTATGTATGTGTGTGTATACTATATACATATATATTTGTATTTGTGTGTCTGAGAGGTTTTAATTTAATTTGCCTTGTGCTGTTGAGAAGAATAGGTACTTGAATCATGCTAGCAAGTACTTTTAAAGAAAAGCTAATTTTAGGAAAGTTATGGCTCAAAGGGTCTAGTCTTAGCACAAATACCACTATGTTTACCAATAGTGCTAACATTGCTACAAGAATGAGAGATTATCTTCTACGTTCTGTGAAGATTGGAGTTCCTTTGAATGTTCTCGACAAAAATCTGCATTTTGTACCATTATCCTAAAGCTGTGAGTGGGGGGAAAAGCCTTACCAATTTGTACACTTATTTCTGTGAGATGAATTCATATACTTCTGCTCAAGTGGTATACTGAAATACTAATTTAATTTTTCTGCAACAGGAAGGTTTTATACATCTCAGAGAACTTTTTGTTCAGGGAAGTTGGCTTTTGGAATTAGAGCAAGGTGTGAATTGTTTTCAGTCAGAGGCTAAAGAGGTGCTCCTGGCTATAGAGTGTGCACAGTGGATATAGTCATTGACATATCTTGCAGCTGTCTTGTCACGTTCTCTGAGCAGCTGGTGTGTTCTCCTCTGCATCAGATAAGGCCCTCTGGGCTATTTATAGAAAATGTGTAGGATCTTTCTGTTGTTATGTCTTTCACATGCCCTCCTAATTCTGGTAAGCAGCAACATGGGCGTAGACTGCTAATGGTGAGCAGATAATGTAGGTGAGTGGGGTCCCCTGCCCTTAATTCTTTCCATTGCTGAACCTGGACCTTCCTTTAATGCACCTTTGCAGTAAGTTGTGCTTACCCATTCTGCAGTGTTTTATAGGTACAGGGGTAAGTGCTGTTGTCCACTGGTGGGGTGCAAACTGCTAACTTACCCACTTGGGAGATGGGATTCTGCAGCCACAGTGTCAGAGTCTGCTTGTATCTCTCTAATTTACAGGACAATGTACTCTGTGATTTAGGATTTATTTTGTGAGCTCATTAAGAAATACAGCAAGAGCAAGCAATGGCTCAATTCCCCTTTGCACAGATTAGTCTCCCCCATGAATTCGCTTACCACTTAATTCATGAGGTTTCATAACTTATAACCCACAACTCTTAATTCATGCATGGGTAAAAAATTTGTTACCTAGCTAACAGTGAGAGTGCTGATTCATCCTCCTTTGTCATGATGCAGGCACCTCCTCACACTGAAAGGCTGGAATTACTCAGAAGTCCAGCTTCTGTTAGATTCGATTCTTAAAAAAACCTTTTTGAGTAAGTTGATATTTTATACCTTTCAGCTTTGAAATTCCGTCTGTACCATTTCTGTAAATTACTAGATTCTGAGGAAACTGCCAGACAATAAATATGCAAAAATGATGGCTGCAGGTGACAGCAGTCTGCAGGTGATAATGGCTGCATTATGGCTTTTTAGCTCTTTCAGGCCACCTGTGCTGCCTACATGGTACTCTCAGTTTGACCTAATGGCTCTGCTTCCAGCATATGTCAGCATGGGCTGCGTGGCCAAATCTGAGGGAACAGTCACTTGGCCAGAGTTCCTTTTCTACTGATGTGATGAAACAAAGAAATCCAGTGTCTTCAGCTCTTTGAAGTTGGGTATCTACTGGCATTTCAGACACTCTGGAATAGCAAAGAATCCACACGTGGGCATGAGAGGTGACACAATTTAAGGCAAATTAATTTTCTGCAATTATTGTAAAATTATTTTAGAGTACAGTTTTGATTAGTTTTAGTTTCTTCCTTCTTAAAATGTGCTTTTAGTTTTTCTTTACCCTTGATCTCACTGACTAAAACACTGAAATATGAGTTTATCTTTAAGCATACAGTAAGGTACTGCAGAAAATTAATATGTGGCTAGATTTTGTTGCTAACAGTAGGAATCACAAAAACACTAGAGGGAGAATTTGATATGTGACTTTGTTATTACTCTATCCCTCCTCAAATCCCTCCATCTGTTTTTGAGTATCTGAATTTTACTCCTGTGTATTAAATAATGTGCCCTATACTTAAGACTCGTGACTGTAGAACTTATATACTCATATGGTATATATCATAAAACTAAGATACATAGCTGTTGAATTATCTAGATTTCTTGACCTATCCTTTAAAACTATGATTCAGTCTTTCATATTTGATAGTTTCATTTCATTGCAAATAAAAATAATTTGTTGAAATGTTAGTATACTGCATCTTTTCAGCTAGTTTGATATGAAGTTTAAAATACTTGTTGCTACCAATATGGAATTTGATTTCATTTTTAATCTCATAAGATTGCATTAAGGCAAAATGTCTCACACATAGATAATAGACAAGAATAAATAATTAAATAGAAATATCTTTATGATCAGAAACACAGTTGAAGTGATGGCATAAAAGTACAATTATGATTCACGTAATCTTTGAAAAGTTTACTAAATGTTAGAACTACTGGAAGAATTCAATTTAATGTAAAAGGAGGAAGTGCACATACATATACATATGTGTTTATAGAAGATAATTGTTGGGATCAATGAAATAGTGAATAAAATGTTTGGATTTTTATTCTATGCAATTTTACGATAATTAGGTTAATAAAAGCAATAATTAGGTTAATAAAAGCTTTATCTTTAAAAGTGTAAAGAGATGTGGATGACAATATTTTGAGAAAGATCAAATTATTATCACATGTATAAGGGATTAAGGTCTTTTTATTTCACAGTTACTCAATTTTTGTAATTCTATGGCTTTTAAAATGTTCTTTGTTCTCAGCATTAGTTTATAATGTTTTTGTACTATGGTTATAAGATAATTAAGGAAATTTATTCAGAGTTCAGTGACTGCCTTGTCAGAGAATTGTGGTTTATGTTCTGTTCTATTAGAGAGGTTTGGGAGTGCTTAGCTAATCATAAGTAACTCACAGCACATGTTTGAAAGTACTTTACCCTTACCTTACCTTATCACTGTAACTTCTATAGGTAGGATGATAGTGTGATGATGGCTAAGAGAAAATAAAGATAATTTGTGCTTCAACATTAATTAGAAGAAAAGGCAGACTTCTATTTTTATTAATTATTCATTGGAACATAGTTAAATACCAACTTGATTTTGCTCTGTATGTCATTTTACAACTAAACCTCCTGTTGTCTGTTAGTGGTGGTAATACAAGGATAGTTAATTTACATGGAGTCCTGAGAAAGTAATATTTTGCATTACAGCCTTATCCTGATTTTCACTGTGAAACTTATAGTTTGTTCTTCCCCAGTCATAATTTTTAAAAATTATTTAAGGACAAAATGCCAGATATTTTTCATTTGTGGGAAAATTGCTGTGCTAGGAAATGTAGACAGGCATAGATATTTTATACCAGAAATAGGTAGAGTGTATGTGTTGGTTTTGAGTAAGGATCTATTTTTTTGCAATTACACCTTATTTTTAAGCAGTGTTGCATGCATACAGAACCCAGTCAGTACATCTGTATTGATTGGACTGAATATTCATCCTGTCATGGCATTAGTAGTTCAGTCCTACAGTAGATCAGTGCACACAGGATGAAGAATCTCAGGAAATGGGGCCCTGAAACAAATCCATTAGGTAGACCTTAGCATAGAATACTCAGTATTTCACCCACATTTTTCACCCTGAGTGGACCAGTGTCCTTAATTACTGTTACCAATCTGAACAATCCAAATGCTCTTCTTACTCAAGGCCAAGTTTTAGTCTGTTCTTTTTTTTTTTTTTTTCCAGAAAGATAGTTTTGACTATTATGCTAGATTTTATAAAACTAGAGTGTTGAAAGACCACTGACAACAATAAAATACAGTATGAGAAGCAACAAAAAGGCAACGTTATAATTAATGAGCTAAGAAAATTTGGGTTTCTGCTTTTTCTGCTGTAAGATTCCACATTTCTAGGCCACTTATCTCTGGAGAATACCACAGCTATACAAGAGAGAGATCTGTCTCCATTCCAAAAGTCAGAAATTGTTTTCCTTTAGACCTTGGAGGAGACCACTTCCCCTATAAACTTTTGAAAATTTATTTTCTCTGATTAATAATTGATATTTTTAGTAACACTCATACTGCTCCATTTAATGATTAATGTAAAGAAAATCAGTAATTATTGATGATTGCCATTATGTGATATGTTAGATACTTTCTTCTCTTTAAATATTGTAAGAAATTATTGGAGTTACTGACAGCTGTGATTATATGATTCACGCAGTGTTTTCTAAAGACATTATTTCCTTATGTGTGCAATATTGTACAGCTGAGTAACATGAAGCTTTGTTAATTTTAGCATAATCTGAAGCAGTTTCTGCCAAGGTTTACCACTGCTTGTTCTGACAGTTAGAATGTGCTGCCTGCTTATCAGAGACGCCTTCAGAAATATTACTATCTTCTATATAAACAGCTTTATTAAAATAAATTTAACCAGGCTGAGAAATTGCTAGAATTAAATGTATGAATACCCTTATTTCAACTCCCCTGTGCATGTGCATTGCAGCAGTTTTTAAATACAATCCCTCTTTTTTTTTTTCTTTTTTTTTTCTTTTTTTTTAAACAAGGTTATTTATGTATGAAATTACAATTATTACTTCAGGAAAAAGTATTCATTATTCAGTTTTTGCTTTCCTTCACTGCTTACACTGTGTCAACATGTCATATTTATTGGTTATTATGTAAAGAATGCTCTGAATACAAAATGGTTAATTCCTTAATAGGAGAAGTGGTGTTGTTGTCATGCAAGTTCTGGAGTACTTCATGAACGTTAATAACTCTGTAATAAACATAAACATTAATAAACTCAGTACTTTTGAGGCTAAGGGATAGTCTATTTCACAAGTAAAGAACAGATTAATAGGGAAATTAAATGCAAAACCATACTCCAAATTTAGATAATGAAATTGAACTGTATAGCTTTTGCTTTTTTACATTACCTAACTTTATATATGGCTTTATTTTTCACAGTGAACCTTCTGTTGACACTAGTTGCTCCTGTGTTGCATGGCAGTTTCTCAGAAATTAAAACTCCAGCTACCAAATGCACTCGGTATGCCCTGAACATAGGAAGTAATAAAAGAAATAATAGTACTTAATAAATCTTTACTACTACAAACTGTTTCTATGAGGAGATGACTGTAAAGCTCAGTGCTAATAATTTTTCTAGTCATGGCACCTGCTGGTAAAACTCATAACATATCACTGATCATTCATTTGTTCAGGTAGCTAATGCTGTGAAAGAGTTGAAATGTTTTTGTAAAAGATTTGAAAATGCTCCCTAGTGGGCAGGCACCAGAATTTTATAATATTTCTTCTCTCCAACACATTTGTGTCTTGCACATGATTTGGGCTAACATTAAGTGCTCTAGCATCCCATGTAGATAGTCCACTTCTCAAAAGCCAGTAGTTGAGTGCTGATACTTGAGGACTCTCAAAATTGAAAACAGTTGATGGTTATGACTGTGTGCAATGGAATTTCTGCTTTCTCCTGGAAAGCACAGAAATTTGTTCAGTAGTCTTGGGACAATTTGAGCAGCTCAGGTTTGACCTTGCCAGTCTTCTGAAACTGTTTGGAAAATTATCTTAGAAATCTTACGGTGACCAGGGTATTATTTTTTTCCCTGTACCTTATGTTGCATTGTATTTACTGGAAAGAGATCATAGAATTCAGCTTTTAATAAGTAGAAACTCTATCTGTATATTAAATTTTTAGCTAAGGATATGATTTGAATTAAAATATTGAACATTATTTTCTTTCTTGGATTAGCAATGAAGCATTCTATTTCAGATATGAGTGGGAGGTTGCATTAAAAATATGGTGATTTTTGGGTTTTGTGTTGCCATGTAAATGACTTTATCACTATGTCCCTTTAATTACTTTAATCAGAACATAGCACTCTAATGAATTTTCTTACACTTGTTTTCGAAAATTCTGGCAATAAAATACCAGTAGAATATACAGTACATAAAAATCTATCTCAGGAAGGCAATGAATAATACCTATCCTGAAATGAAAAACTAAAAAAAAAGTTGTGTGCTGTATGTATTTTAGCAAGAATATTATGTGGGCTTTAGTCTTGAGAGAACTGGGGCATTTGAACTTAATTTTCTGCTCTTCCCTCATGTAACTATTAAAACATTTTATAAAATATCACAGACTTCAGTCATGGATGTGGGTGTGTATGTGCTTGCTTTATTCCAGTTCAAGCTATTTCTTTGTCTGACTTACATAGATTAGTTTTTCTAGATCTCTTCTGCTCTTTTTCTACCACTTGTAGCGATATGATGAAATGTCAGGTGAAAGCTGAAAGATCAGTCAACTGCTTAATGGTGCTTAATTTTTATAATGTTTATTTTTTTGTAAAAATTCCTTAACATCTGCATTGCTCTGAAAGTGCATATTCATACTAGTATTTATAAGATATAGATATTACAATGGAAGGAATAATATTTCTGGTACATTTCTGGTAACTCAACTTCTATTCAGACTCCTGCAGAAAGACGTGTGGTAGAAACCAAAGCAGACTTGTTTGGTTTTTTTTGTTTTATTTTTTTTTAAATTCACATTTAATTATTAATTTCCATGCTGCTGCAGTAAATAAACAGAGTAAAAAAGTGCATATGGTTTTGAAATCTGAGATTCTGAAATATAAAGCCCATTCCAAGAGAAAGCAGAAAAACTTTAGAACTGAATTCAGACTTCCAAACAGGTGGATTATTTCAGGTATTGTGTCAAAGGCATATAAGTTATGGTGAATAAACCTTCTAATTTAACAGAAAGAAAACACAAACAAAAAAATACTGATTATGCTAAAGAGTCTGAAACTATTACAAGTATTCTTCTAATATATAAATATATTTTAAAATAGTTTGCTTAGCCAAATGTGCCTACTTCATTTAGGTTCATTTTTATGTTCATTTTGTGGTTTCTTTAAAAGTTACAGTATCAAGACATATTAGGCATTCATAATTTACGTAATTTCTAGTGCCATATTTATAATTTGTTGTGTAACATTATAATGCGAATCATTACAAAACCCTCGTAGATAATTTATAGATAATATAGATATATATATAGATAATAATATAGATTAGATAGATAGATAGCTAGATAGCTAGATAGCTAGATAGATAGATAGATAGATAGATAGATAGATAGATAGATAGATAGATAGATAGATAATATTTTGGTCTTTGTGGCACAAATAAGTTATTAGAGAAAAACAACTAAGAAAAGTTAAAAGAACATCAAACCTTCAAGTCAAGCACTCCAAAATTAAAAATACTAAAACTGGAACTGTTGTAGCCTCTGTGGTTCAGCTTTTTTTACATGTCTCTGTGTGAGGTAGTGTCTATCCCTATAGGAAATTCTCTACTTGGTGAAAAGTCTAGGTTTGGGAGAGACATATAGACCACAAAAAAATCTAGTGAGAGCTGCCACCCATAGCAGTCTGAGGGCACCTCAACAGCTGAGGCTGTGACTGAGCATTTCAGTGCTGGAGAAAACAGAGCAGCTTGATTAACTCCAGCTATGTTGGAGTCACCATCCCTGGAGGTGTTCCAGAAATGACTGGACATGATGTCTGGTCCTGTGATTCAGTTGCCAAGGTTGAACTAGATGATCTTGGAGGCCTCTTCCAATTTAAAATATTCTATGATTGGACAAGGTGGAATGGCTTTAAGCCAAGAAGAAGAAAGAAGATTAGAATTAGAAAGGTTTGAATCAGATAGTAGGAAGAAATTCTAAACTGTCAGGATAGTGAGGCACTGGAACAAGTTGCTCAGAAAAGTGGATGCCCCATTCCTGGAATTGTTCAAAGCCAGGCTGGAGAGGCAATAAAGAACCTTGTGAAGGTATCCCTGCCCATAGGAGGTTGATTGGGATCTTCAAGGTCTCCCCCTGACCAAACCATCGATGATTCTTTGATTCTATGATTGAAAATAGAACAAAATATGAGGCATATTATGATGAGTTACATTATAAAAAAATTAGCCTTTAAGTTATGCTTCTAGGAATTCCTTTGTCATTTAACAGACAGAATTTAACTTTCTGTCATTTTGGGTGAGCTATCTTTTCTGTCTCAGATACCTAGACTGAACTTTGATTGAAAGTTACATAACTTCTGTAATTTCTGCATAAAAATCTTTTCTTATTAAAGTCTGGGGTTATCTGAGCAAAACTTCTCAGTTTTTCCTCTTCACACTAATCAGAACATTTATTTCTGAAGTATGTATGCACCTAGAGTGTACTCAGAGGGTACATGCCAGTCACACCCCCTCAGTTTTTCTGCTCGCCATCTGTATCTGGGGAGTTGAGCCTTCTGCCTGGAACCTTATTTGTGTTACTCAAGCCTGTGTGGTATTTTTCTCAAAAGCCATCATACCTTTAGCAGCACTTGTCAGCTTCCCCAATGGCTAAAACTCTGCAACTTGCCACCTCACTGAAGGGATAGAGTTGCATACAGGATTATTATCAAGGTAGTACATGAGTGGCCACAGTTTCTGCTGCAGCATGCAGGCATGTACCATAATGGGCTCCAGGCTGCAGAACAGGGTCAGTGTCTAGGGCCAGTAGTTTGCAAGCCACTTAGGTACCTTGGAATATATTGCATTTTTTCTTCTTGAAATTGTTGTCCTTTTTTTCCATAAATGACATCTTCAAGAACATCTTGTATCCAGATGTCTATTTGGCATTTGCTATGAAAATAATATAGTTACAGATTATCTAGTGTGCCAAACTGCTTCTGGCTGTTTTGAATAAATTTATCATTTATTTATGTAGAATTCCTGATTTCTGTTGGTTTGAGTCACTATGTAAAGACAAATTTCTTGACGGTGGAACAAGCATCCATCCATCTATACACACATATGTGGGAAAATAAAAAAGTGTTTGCAATTAAACTGGAAAACCAATAAAATGAATTCTCAAGTTCTGCACTGAGGTTATGGGGCAAGATTTCATTTCAGACTGTATGAATGTATATTTGCAACTTCAAATCAATGCTAAGAGATAATAGGTATTTTAAATACTATTCAGTGGAGTAGATAATGTGGATTTTTTCCAATTTCATAAATTTAAAATAATTTCAGACCTTAATACGTTTTTAAATGATGATGCCTTGAATATATATCCCAACAGATTCATATTGCTAGCCCATTTTAATATGTCTATGGTAGTACCAAGGTTTTAGGAGTTTTTACTTTTGGATGTGACACAGAATGATAAGTTCTCTTTAAGGCTGGTGTAGCTACTTATGGAATCAGTTATCCAACTTGAGATAGCCTCTTGGTAATATGTACAAAGAAAATACATTTATTATATTATTTAATTTCTAAGAAAACACAGGAAATCTGCTGAATCAGAAACTGAAGACAGAACACACAAAATTTCAGGTGTATTGTCTCAAGTGCATAGTTCCATAGTTGTTTAAATCCCTGATTAACCACTTTAATTTCTGAATTCCATGTATTAAGCATGATTACCCCCATTTTTTATGTGTTGTGTATGGAGGATGAGTATATTACCCTATCAGGGAGCACTGAATTTTGTAGAACCACATCTTTGAAAGATAAATGTAGTTATTTCTTCTGTCTGATATTAATTCAGATCTTCAACAGATCTTCCAGACTCATGCTTTTGGATATGTGGTGGTCTCAAAATAGAAGTTTTGTTTTGTTTCACAGAAGTTGCATTTTGCCATCAAAGAGCATAACTTTGTATTACGAATTAATTTTTTGAAAGTCTGTTGACATGACTTCATTATGAAGTTTTGACTTGCATTATTTTATTCTTCTGAAACATTTTACTCAGCTTTGATATAGATGTTTGCCAGAAAGTATTTTTCTGTGAAAATAATATACTTTATCTGTACCTCAGACAAAATTTCAAACTGAAAGTAGGGCCCAACATAATGATTATCTTTTAATACTTCAGAAAACTGTTTTATATCCACATCAAGCTTTTCAAAGAAATTCAACAGAAATTCAAAACATCCTAATCAAAAACCCAAATAGTAACATTTGGTGAAGGAATTTGTTATTTATCCAGCTATACTGAAGATTCTCCAGCACAAAACTAGTCCCACTGAACAGTTTAGATTTCTGAATGTCTTTAAGTTTGTGAAGAAGGCAATCATCAGCCAACCTCATTAATGAATATAAACAAAATGTGATTATATGTGAATACCTCAGCTTAAGTTTATGATTCAGATTTTCTTAGTTTATTACACTCTCAGTTACAGAGTCTTCTGTGGTAATTGTAATAGTGGTCATTGTTCCTTTCAGAATCAATGATCATGCTAAGAAATAAAATTAGTGAAGATAATGGTTAATAAAACTTGATCTTCGAGTTAAAAAGAATCTTTTGCACAAGGACAAGTAGACTAAATAAATTATGAGTGAAAGGAGGTTGTTTCCTATGGTGTTAACATAATTTCATGTTCAAAACAAATGCAGTATCTACCAAAAGGCATTCCATTTAACCAGACTTCCACAGGTTGTTGACTAACTTAGAGTAATTAAGACTACCAAGGTAATTTACAATAAAATACATCATTCAACAATATTGGTCAATCTTTACTTAGGTCTCCTTTGTTGCTTCAGTCTCTGATAGATCTGATAATTTTTAGCTTGAGTGGTCTACTTGGTCTTTGTACAGCTCTGTCAAGCTCCTCTGATGCTATCTATTTCACTGCTTTTCCCATGACCTCTTCTGTATTTATTTGAGTTCTCTTCACTTTCTTTCTGCACTATATTTTAAGCCTTCAATTGCCTCCACCATCTACTAATCTGCTACTGCAGGGATGCCAGCACAGCCCACCCTTGACAGCAAATGTTTAGGCAAGGATGTGGGTGTGAAGGGGAAAACCCAAAACTGTCTGAGGGGGTGTTTGCTTAAATGCTAACCGGGAAACTCTGAAGAGATTTCTGAAAAAAAGGCGTCAGCTTTAAAAGGAATATATAAAAAGAGAACCTTTGACATGTGGGAGGTGTCTCGGAGTGGAGCAGCGGCAGCTGAACCTCCTCCATGCTGCCAATCTTCCATCATGGCACCATGAGACAAAACAAGTAGGGACTCCCACCTCAGGTGTGTGTGTATCCTCTGTTCGTGCTTTCCCACTGAAATGTGGATGAGCAGCCTGTGGGAGAGGCACAGCTTCACACAAAGCTAGAGCTCTTCTGTCTCTCACACAAGGGCTGTGTCAATTGGGTAACCTGCCCTCCCAGGGGAGAAAGGTGTGCTTGTGAGCCATATGCTGTCTGTGTTTCCATAATTCTGTGGGTGAGAGTGCCCTTAGAACTTTGTGGGATTGGGTAGAGAAGGGGTTTAGAAATTAAGAGGTGTTTCTCAAAATTTTCTGTCTGCTATTGTACTTTGTCTGTTGTGGTGTTAATAATGAATGCAAAATTCATTGATTGTTAGTTCATTATTTTTCATTGCTAAATCAGAAAGCTGAATAAATCCTGATTTGTACTATGTAAATTGAACAGTTTTCCCCTGAAAAGTTACCAATTTTTTTTCATCCAAATTACATCCTAGAAACCGTTGCAAAACAATTTGCAGTTTTCATGTTTCGAAATGAGCTTTACGTGTGAAACCAAGAGGTTTTAGTCTAATTACAGGTCTTAATAATCCAAACAGAGAATTATTAGCACATTTCTAGATTCTAGATTCTTATAATACAAATTATTCTGTTTTTACAGTTGATTTCTGGTAATGCAATTTTAGACTGTTTTCTGGTATCCATCCATCATCTCTGTGTTATGCTCAGCCCTATGCTGCTTTTCTTAGTCCTGAGGCTTCTGGGTTGGAGAGTTGGGGGGAGGGAGGAGAGTTGATTATAGGAGTAATTAGAATTTTTTATAGTTAATTGTGATTGTTTTGGAAACTTCAGCTATTCTTAGTACAAAACCTGTGGCTTGTTACAAGGGATAGTGGCATTTACTAGCTTATAGTGGTATTTACTGGCTTACAAGGCTACCTAGAGTGGGGAAACTAAATTGAGATTTATTATTGTCTTATGTCATTCTTTCCTCATGTCATCACTTTGTAATAATGAGGTGGACCTCCAGGAGGTACTGTTATCTTTTGTGTCCAAATTTTAAATTTAAGTTTGTGCTATTGACTTTGACCTGGCAGAAGGTTTATCCGTGTAGCATTTGTGTAACCAACAGGGTTTGTGTTGGGTTTTTTTTCTTCTTGTTTGAAAGATTTCTGGTGGTGGTAGAATCAGCATTAATGGAGCCAGATAATAGTCAAATAACCTGATTGTAAACATCTTGTTTGAACAAGCAATTCTTCTGTTTTTAAATGCTTTGTCCTGTAAATTGATATTATCAAATAAGAATCAAGTTTCATCCCTAAGTTTGATAATCCATATTTTTCAGCATTATTTAGATAATTTTGATACAATTTCCACAAAACTGTTAGATTAAAATGCAGGATAAATTCACACTTTCTTGAAAAAGAAAGTAAATTAATAAATATGAAAATTGTGGTGTAGTCCTGTTATTAATGTATCCGGTGTAAGACACGTCTTTTTACAATTCCTACATAGTATTCTCCAAAAATGCTGTGTCTGAATAGTCAGAATAATAACTAATAGCCATCTGATTCTTCTGAAGACATAGGTAGTATCATGTTGATATGTCTGTGTGTGCAACTGTTCCTAGAGCATATGTGTGCTACATCAAAGCTGTCTTTTCTGTTTCTGTGTGATATCATCACACTTTCAGTATTTACATTCATTATAGGATTTTTTTTTCATTTTATGTTGTTTCGTCTGCTTTCCTTCATTTACTTGTAGACAGATTACTTTATTATTAATGTCCCAGCAATATTAAGTAAAGTATACCTATATTTTCTCAAATTGTTATTTCAGCAGCTGAACTTACCTTCATCAGAAAATCAAAATCTTTGAGCACCTTCAAAGAGGTACTGTAGTTTCAGAGGATTTGGTCAGTGCCAGAGTCTTCAGCAGCTCTATTGTTCTCTATCTTACTATCTATTCCTGTACTCCTGTGCTGGACACACTCCTAGTTTTACTTCAACATCTGGAATCGGGGAATATTTTGTGTTCTATTTAATGATAAATCTAGGGTGGACAGTACATCAAAGTTGATTTTTTACTGTAATAGCAGGTGGTTAGGAAAGAAAGGTAAAGTGTGAAGGACAGGAGTATGGGTATCTGTAAGCTGTCAGTAACAACAGTTATGGTTTATCCCCAGCTGACAACTAAGCACCACAGAGCCACTCACTCTGTTCCCTAACCAGCACCAAGTGCAGAGGGATGATCCCTGCCCTGGTCCTGCTGGCCAGGCTACTTCTGATACAGGCCAGGATGCTGTTGGCTTCCTCAGCCACTTGGACACTCAGCTGTCTCACATCCAGCTGCACCTCCAAAGCCTTTTCTGAGGAGTCCCTTTCCTGCCACTCTGCCCCAAGGCTGTACTGATGAATGGGGTGGTTGTGACCCAAGGGCAGGAGCTGGCACTTGGCCTTGTTGGCCTTGTTCCATTGGTTCAGCCTGTCCAGATCCCTCTTTAGAGCTTTTCTATCATCCAGCAGATCAACACTCCCAACCAACTTGGTGCTGTTTGCAAATTTACTTTAGAGTGAGCTCGATCCCTGGATCTGGTTCATTGACAAAGATACTAAGCAGGGCTGAGCCCTGGGGGACACCACTAATGACCAGATGGTAACTAGATTCAGCACTATTCACCACCACTTTCTGGATCTGGCCATCCAGCCAGCCTTTAAGGAATATCTCCTATGATTTTTGCTGAACATACTAGCAAATAATGAAGTTATATTCCTGTCTTCCAATTGCTCTCAGAAAGTAACAATTCAGATGAGTAGATTCTCTAGGGAAAAAACGCTTCCTTGACTGCTTCAGCAAGACTCATGTTATAGTTGAATCCTAAATCTTTTTGAGAGAAGGTACTCCACCATTTAGTGCTCTTTTTATTTCCTACTTAAGAACTGCTGAACTAAATATTGCTCAAAGCACTAATAAAGCTGTAATAGAAAATGTTTTATGTATTTATTTATGACAAACATGTTAATTTGCAGTTCGTATAACCTGGAAGTGCAGCCAATTCCTTTATTTCTTAAGAATTAGAAAGCTAGTAACAATTACCAGGTCTATTAGACAAATAGGTAACCATAAAGTGAATGACTGTAACAGGCAGATTACTCAATTTTTTAAACTTAATATAACAATGTAATCAACAAATTTTCCAAATGTAACAGCAGTAATTAAATTAGATCTTTGTTTTTTAATGTAGTTAACAGTCTTCATTGGCACATCATACATTTACTCTGAAATGATGTCAGCAGTAGCTGAAGTAATTTAATTTTTATAATGAAGTATTGATTATTAATTTTGTGTAGATAAACAAATCATGTAGTTAAAAAGTTTGAGAGTAACTGTGTATGCAGTTGGTTTTTCTAAATTGTACTTTAGAGCTACTGTACATATACACTATGGCTTAGGTAAGTCTCATCTCCCATCATGTTTCTTTTCTGATTAGTCTAAGCATGATAGGCTATAGTTATCCAAAATACAGTGACAGAGCAAATAGACATTCAACTCAAATAACAAAAGAAATATTCTACTAATATGACTATTCAACCCAGACAAAGATAGATAGGTATCAAGTATAAATATTTTTTATCTTAGTGATTCAACTACGATCTTAATGGGTTTGTGTGTGTATGTAGGTTGCTCAGCCTTCTTTGGCTGACCTTTCACAACATTTAATTTCCTCTATTTCACTCTTACCCACGAGATTACATGGGGAGAAGCTGTCACTTAAAGGCAATGCCCACCTAGACATTTTCAACTTCACTTGTCTAATTTTTCAGGCAGAAAGAAGCCCATTCTGCTTGTGCACTGAGCCGTGACACCAGACGCTGCAATTAACCCAGCAGTGAAATGCAGTATGATATCTTGGGCTCTGCAGTGTGATAACACTCCGTGGTTTCCTTTGGCACAGCGTATGAATGAACACGCTAGGAAAACTGTGTAAACATTCCCTTGGATGAACTGTGTTGTAAGATAGTGAAATCCTTCACATCTGCTGACCATGCAGAGCTCAGAAGTTCACTGAAAGGAGGAAAGGGGTAGTGTAGGACTCCATAATTGAAAACTTACCTAGGCATTCTGGAAGCCAAGCATGGTGAACTGAACCAAACTGAAAAAAAAAAAAAAAAGAGGGACAAGTTGTCTAGATGCCTATAATCCATCTGCTTATGGAAAAGAAGTAATAGGTGAATGGTAAAACAAATTTCCTCTACATTATCTAGTACCCCTCTCTGTTTTGCTACTTGATCTTTATATTCAAGATTTTGAAATAAATCCTACATTGCTTCTCTCTACTGAAGACAGTCATCGTTTAGGGTATGATTTTTTTTAGGAGATATCCAAGCATTTAGTATCACATAATGCCATTATGAGGTTTGGGTTTTGATTTCAATTTGAAATGAAAAGGTTAACTTTCTAATTTACCAACTTTAATTAGTTTTATGATAAAAAGGTTTCTATCAGTAAGTAAATGAGGATAAACATTAATTATTAAATATGTGGCTCCTCTGTGCCCTCTTTTGGTAGGAAAAATTGCTGTCCTGAAGGCAATGTTTTTTTTAAAAAATTGCATCTGTGATTTAGGTTTTAATTATCAATTGGTAAAAAAATCTAATAAAAGTACCACACCCAAAAACTGTCTTTGCTGGGTACAGTATTGAGGTTTTTGCTAAAAAACTTCTGTTAGAGATCAGAAAAATGTGATTTTATTTTTTTTTTTTGATAGTGGGTGCATTTGGATGTCTAATTGCTTACCTCTCCAGAATCATGTTCTTAAAAACTACATAAAACATGAATCTTTTTTGCTCGTTTTCTATATCAGAGATTAAATAAAGCCTCAGTTGATTACAGTTTATAAATTGACCACATGCCAATTGTACTGGAGGTTTACAAAAGGTAATGAATAGCTCATTGACTGTGTCTGTTTACTGTGCACTCTGCATCGATTTCTGGTTTGTTATAACATTTCACACATCAGCACTGGAACCACTAGACCTACCATTCTCAGAGGGACCTGAGAGTGCCGTGGGTCAATACCTGGACCATATCCTGTACATACTCTACTTAGTTCAAATTAATCATTGTGGCCCAATTTCAGTCCTAATGTAAGTGGATAGAACAGCAGGCCTTGTTTCTGATACAGCTTTATTGACATACTAGCATTTCTTCTTAGAAATTAGTATCATATTTTGCTAGAATTTATGAAAAAATTGGTTGTTATTTTGTATTCCTTGCATTCCAGTATTTGATAGGGTCTCCTTTTCAATCAATAATTGTTCATTTCAAGTTTACTTTTGGATTGGAGTGTTAAAATTTTGATGAACTGAAACCTTCCTGGAGACCTACTCTTTGTGCTTATCATACAATTCAGCTTTGCCATACATGATCAGCAATATAAATTATATTCCACAGTCTTTAAACCACCATATTATATGGCTGATCTGTAAAATATTTTTTTGTTTATGAGAATATTTATTAATGTTTATGTTAAGTGCTGGGAAAAATTTTTGAGCATTTGTATTAAAGTGTGTCATAGACGACAAAATATAATGCAAGAATAAAAATATATATATAACTGATATATAACATGAACTAGTATGTTTATGCTTCTTCTACCTTAGTACTGTACATTTTATCTCAGACAATTGTCAAAAATGCAGCCACTTAACTAATACTTTATTGAGAATGGAATTACTTTCTTTGTGGTGTCCCCTTCTACTTCCAGCAACATCAGTGAGAGATTTCCAGAGCAGGAAATTTATCTGCACCATACATGGTAGTTTGTAACTTTCAACCAGGATGTCAGGTTTTGAGAGATTGTCCAGTAACTGAAAAAATACATCACCACAACCAAGACTGGCAGGATCACAGTCACATGGATAGCTGCTCTGAACAAAAACAACATTTCTTTGTGGCTGGCTCATCCACCCTCAGATGGTGAGAATCTTAGAGTTCTTGTAGAATTCATTACCTGCAGTTATTCAAAATACTCGTCATACATTTGATTTGTCACACAGTTTAGTTAAGTATGTGCACTAACCATTAGCTCAGTATTCATCTCTCTTCTCATTATTTTTCCACTTGCTACCTTGACTATACTTACGACATCCACTAAATGTAGGCTAAGCTCCATCCATCTAATCATGTAACCATAACAGGGACTACAACATTTTAGTCAAGTGCTCGTGGGCAATATCAAAGTTCCCTTAGCTATATCTGGATAATTTTACATAGTTATTTTAAACCCATGTGTAATCTCTAGCTAGTACAGATACTCTGCAAGATAAGTTTTAGACTTTAAAATCATCAATTTCTGTACAGTTAGGCTTTTAAAGCTGTTTATACTTCTTAAATCCACAACATATTGTGGCAGTTTTGCAAAAGCTTCTAAATCACTGCTTGCTGTTAATATTTCTCAACCTCATGCTGTGGTCTTATTTTATTAAACGATAATAATTTCATATTCTTATTCCTGCCCATACTATTTATTTATCTGGTACATTTCTTCTGCTGGAAGTATTTAGCCTAGAGAAGAGACAGTTCAGGGGATGTTTCATTGGTACATGTAAATATCTGAAAGGAAATGTTCAAAGAAGGAGGAGTCAATCTCTTCTCATGGGTGCCCAGTGACAGGCCCAGAGGCCACTGAAGCTTCTTTCCTTCAGAAGTTGCCTTTCTTACTGAGGCATATAGAATCGAAAGTAAATAAAATAATGCAAAGGATGTGAAGAAAAACATTATTACAGTCAATAGAAAAAGAAAATAGCGTGCAACTGTTCCACTTATGAAAACGCCTAGAAATACCTTAGAAAATTTAACAGTAAAGAGAAACTGGTTTGAATACCTAAAACAAAAAGAAACTATTTCAAAAACATGCTCTGAACTTGAGAAAAAAGAAATAAACATGTAGCTAACAGACTTAATCTAAAACAATCAATTGTATTCCATTTTGAAGCCATAGCAATTATGCAATTCATGAATATGATATAAACCCCAAAGCCACAGTAGACCCTGAAAGCAGAGTGGAATAGAGTTATCAAAGTGTTCAAACTGTTTAAGAGATCAATAGAAAGAAAGTTCAGATTATCTTATGGCATGGTGTTATAGAACTCTGTGAAATTATTTGTGAGTATAAAAATCTAACCAAAACAGGGATGTGCCTGCTACTTTTTGTGAAAAATTAAAACTAACAAATAGTTGGTCCCTTATTCGTTCTAATTAATTATTAGTAGTAATGGGATCTAGTGTCTTTGAGAGCTTCCAAAATAATGACTGAAAACATTCAGTCATTAGAAATATTCCTTTGTTCATTTTTCCTCAATGGTTACATTGGCAATATAGTCAGTTTTTTCTTTTTTGATTATGAATTCAGTAAGCAGAGATGTTGTGTTCCATTATCATCCAAATTCAGTGATTCCTTATTCACTTCCTTATTTATTAATTCAGAGATAAATTTAGTAACGGGTGGCAAGTGAGTTTTTCTTACTGTCTCTGTACTTGTGTGACACCCTCTCATTCTGATAAGAATTGTATCCATCCCTTGCACTGGTAGGCCTTTTGTTGCTTCCTCAATTGTTCTTTATTTTTGTGTATTCCTACCATGTCTGTGTTTGTAAAAGTCTTTTACTGAATTCTTCTTAAAATCTTTCAGTGATCATTCTTAGAGTTTCAATCAGCCTGATTGGCAATCATATTTCCATTAGTATGTATAAGACATTTTCTCAAGAAGTATACTTTTTTCTTTTTGATGTAAGGAAGGACTGTTTACTTTCTCCACTGTTTTTGTGCATTTCTTTTTACTTCCTTCAGTTGAATTAGTAAAAATAATGATAGCAAATCATGGAAGTAAATATATTTAAGAAGTTGTTATTACTGGCTGAAACATATGACTGGATCCATTAGGGTTTCTAAAGTTCTTGTACTAAACTGAGTATGTCAGAAGATATTCCTTTCCTAGACAGCAAATTAAGCAAAAAAAAAAGCTGTAACCTCTTACACCTTTCAGCCTTAAAGTTTCAGAAGTTTCAAAATACTGAATAGTCTTTCTTCTTTCTGTTCCAGTTTGTAGTACAGTCTTTTGGTGCAAAAAATATCCCAAAGCTTTTTGTGTCTGCTTTTTTTTTTTTTTTTTTCCTTTGGTGAGCCACATTCATAGTTTTCTTTTGTTTCAGAGTTTACATGGGCAAACTTCTTTTAGCAAGTTGTGCTATTTCAGCTGGAAGTAGCTTTTTATGCATTGTGTCAGATTCCACTCACTTTTCTTGCCAAGTAAGGTGCCAAAGTGAATCACCAGGTGAGGATAACCATCACTCACCATGAGCTGGTCCTCACTAGTGGCAGAGAAGTTCTTTCAAGTGACCCACCCGTTGTTCTTAAGGAAGCAAGAAAATCTCTAAATTGATAGGAAAGACTTTTTTCTGGATTACCATAGCTGATCATATACAGAGTGAGATGTCCCATCACAGAAAAAGAGAATGTAGTACAAATTCACTCTATGACAAAGAGGCAGAACAGTGATTAGGTAAGATTTAAACAGGCTTTATATATGTCCATAGAAGAAAGAGTCTTTCCCATATTTTTCTTCTGGTGGTCCTTGTGATATTCTCTGGTTTTATGCTGTTTCCTGAAGATGTTAGTTCAGGACATTATTTTTGGTGGCTTTGCATCTCACTACTTTGTTATTTTTCCAGTCAGTATTAAAATCTAAGGTGCACTGTAGAAATAATTTCTTCTGTGTAATTTGGCTCTTTATGACATTGATCAGAGTCAGATGCTCATTTCTCCTTTTCTTCTGCTTGACATAGTCTTCCAAATGCCAAAATCTAGTTTTCTTTCCTACTGAGCAGGGCTTAATGTACATAATGTATGTTATGGTACAGTGACAGCTTGTCTCAGTTTTCTTGTTTTTCAATTATTGGTCACATGGCAATGATTTCAATGTTATTTAAATAACAGTGTCTCATGTTGAATATGCAAAATGGATTTGCAATTTATGATGTGCTTCAAAATTATTAAGGAATCTCCACCTAAAACATAATGGTATTCAACTTAGGGATTTGGTTTATTATTTTAATATTTTGGTAGATGCTGATTGTGCTTTTAAATTAAGACTGACAAGATGAAGTGTACAGAAAAACAGAACTCTGGAACATCTTCTGGAAAATGGACCTGAGTATTTTCTTGCTCTAAGGCATAATCTGAGGAACATATGTGACATACAATTTTTTTCTGCTTTTGTTTTTTTTTGACGCAAGTCCAGTTGATTCACTTGAGGAGAATTTCTAAAAAGATATTTTTCTTTCTTGCCTTTTTTCCCCTTAGAATATCATATCTATGTTGTGGTCAACACATTATACAGAAATAAAAACTGGCATGCATAGAAGCCAGGTATTACCAGTGTATTTTATAGGCTTGTATTGACTATACAGCACAAGTGAATAGACCAAGTTTCTTCTCTTAATTTAACCACTCATCATTTCTGGCTTGGCTTGTTACCATGTCTGTATGCAGTAAAGTTTTTAAGGTGTTACAGCTTTCCCTCATTAGAAGTTTTATTTCTTCTTTTAGATCTCAATCTTTTTGTCTCTGCGGAGGTGAAAACTTAAATTTATAGAGAGCACTTTGGGTAATACTGCTGCCAATTAACCAGAGAGGTTTACATCTAGTATCTGCCAGCTTCTCTTAACAGATAATTTTCAGAGGGTAAGAAAGTAGAAGGAACATTGAGGTAATCCTGCCTAACTGTTAGAAAAAAAATGGCTCTGTCTGTCATTTCAAGAAGAGCTCAGTTCAAATGTGGCTATAGTTTTTTCTTGTAGTTACGCTTTTGGAGAAATAGTTGTGTGATACTCTACCTTTAATGCAAAGAAAATACATGTTCAGGAGAAAGATTTTCTAAAATAGCATATTAGAAATATGACATGAGAAATCTGATATCTTTATTTGCCGTGAATGTAACTACTGCTTTTTCTTCAGTGAAATTTTTGAGGGAATCTTTGAAAAGTGAAATATAATTAGATACTGAAATATTAAAAATAAACAAATACTTTTCTATTTGGTCTTTAAATGGGTATTTCTCTTACAGTTAAGCTATTCTCATTTGTTGAAATGCCAGTTCTTAATGTAGCTCATAATGTCTGCTGGAGGATGAAATTACTCACAAGAGAGGGCCCTTAGAGAAGGATCAATGTTTTTATATTAATGTAAATTACCACTGATTAATGAATGCTGTAACCAATAATGACTTAATTCCTAACTATATTCCTTTTTTGGAACCTAACCTTCTTGTCAATATTTAAAGTTAGTAGTAAGATTAATTTGTCACGTACAGAAAATAGTAATAATATAAACCTAATCAGTAGTACTTTTTCTATGAAAAACAGTGGTTTTTTGGAGCACAGAGTAAAATAAGAGTTAAGGAATGTATTTTGTTTTTTACAAAAGAATGTATATATTATTTATAGTATGTATAAATATATATATAAATGTATAGGATGTATAGAATGTATAGTATCATTTATCCATATCACCAAAATAAATGTCTTTGTATTTATGACTAATTATACTGCATACTAGCTTTTCATCAGTACCTGTTTAAGTTATATTCACTGCAATATTAGAAGGGTATGAGCTCATGGAAGTTGTTACTCAGTATTTGACTGCGATGTCTATAATTTAAAAACCATAGGAAATTAAAATATTCTAGACAGTAAAAGAGAAAGGCAAAAAAAAAATCTTGTTTACATGCACCTGTGTGTCAGTTTGATTTTCATAGAACTCTTTGCCACCTAAATTAAGGAACACCAAGTTTGTGGCAGGAGTATGTGTGCACCACTGCAGTGACAAATGTGGTTGATTCTTGTGCACTTGAATTGAAACCAGCTGGAAACTGTGCAATAATGTATATTTAACAAGAAACTAAGACTAAAGTAGCAAGTTGCAATACTGTGAAAAAGCAAAGGAGAACAAAGACTTAGTATCTGTCAGGGAAAAAACAGTTTGACAACTACTTTTTAGCCATCAGACTAGGAACCAAGTCCCAGAGCTCCAGAATGGAAATACTCCTACTCATATTGGGAGTCTAGCAGAAGAGAGAATGCACAATGATGCTCCTTCAGGTATATTTTTGTACCAAATGGAGTATTATTCTGACAATCTCAACCCAGATAACAATCTCTTTATCTGATGGCTTTTTTCTTGATCAAATCAGAAGGCAAGGGCTGGGGTCTATAGTATTGACACCATGATTATGGGAATAATGTTCTCTGAGATGTGAGAAACCCTCATCCTTTGAGGGTCACACATGTATTTTGTAACACATACTCATCCATAATTTTCGCTAGCAAATTATTTTTGTGAGTTCTAAATAGATATGAGTCATAAGACAGGTAAAGCTTACTTTATCATGCTGTATGACATAGTGTATGTCAAGGATAAGTACCTTGGCAAAGCATATTTCTTAATTCATCAACAGCCAACTTTTCAGTTCTCTATTAGTTTGAGAAAGAATATCTATTAGTCATAAATACTCTCAAAAGACTCTTTCCCGTACAGCTTCTTGAAGTTTCCAATTGTCAGAATTTCACACATACACTTCTGAATTGTTATCTGTGTTTTCTGTAGAGGGAAACAATGTGAGTATTGTGTGGTTTGAGTTTATTTGGTAGTCAGTTGTCTGCATGGTATATTGGTTTTCAGTTCACTTACTTCAAAAATTATTTTCATGCAGTACTGCAGACTGTATCTGCCTGCAGACTACAATGGGAGATGCATAAACCTATTATCACTTTGCACCCACAGTGCATACATGGTTACATAAACACACTCATAAAGCCAAAATCCATAGAAATAATAAAATTAGTGACAATTACCTCATCTCCTTGGGCTGTTACGTTATTATATGGCATTAAAATATGTTCCACATGGTTGAGAGAACCCAGAAATCTGACTGATAGTATCCCCAATAGATTTTCAATAAAACTGCAGGAATATATCTGTAGTGTGGTCTTTCCTAAATATTCTCGTCCCAGTTGGGCAGTTGAATGTAAGTATAGTATCAAGGAGTAGTTTGGTTAGAAGGACCATTAAAGATCACCTAGTTCCATTCAGAAAAATTGCATATTTGTATTATGACAAAAAGTTAATAAAAAGTTGGATTTTAAGTATATGAATGAAAACCAGTGACACTTTTATTTTACTTTAGTGATTAGAATGCTACATTTTTTGTTTGACCATATATTTACAAAATTATTAAATGGCCAGACTTAGCTAGAAGGCAGTAGTTCATATGTGTATACATGTTGCTAATTGTGTGTACTAATAAGCATAAGTAAGGGAACAGAAGCTAAGATTTTTGGATGCCTTTCAATTGTATTGGGAAAGAGTCTGTAAGAAATAAATACCCTGATCCTCAGTTGCCCTGGGAAAAGAAGCCATCTGAGAAAGAAAGTAGTGAACCATTCATTTTATTTTAGGCACTTGCAATATTACTTGCCACAAACCTCTTGAGCATTTTCTTAAATAAAACTTTGAATTGGCAGATGAGATGAATTTTGTTGTCTTGAAGATGACTGGACTGAAGAAGAGTGCAAAGCAATTAAAAAATTCATATTTATTGATAGCTGAGGGCAAAGCTTTTTTTCCCAATTATATTTTTCAGTCATCTTCTCATTAAAGGTGTTTTGAACTTTCTACTTCCCTTTGACACTTACCCAGGCTTGTTTTACTCTATAGGAAAGTAATATTTTCTGTGTCATTTAAGCATGCCCCAGTGCCTGCTTAGAAATCACTACAGCAATACATCCAGTGAAGACAATTGTATTTTCTAAATTATTCATGTGAATACTTTCTTCTTCAGTACTCCAGAATCTGTATTTAAAATTTGCTCTGTATTTGTTTAAACACTGGCAGATACTTCGTGTTTTGTTAAACTTTGGTAAATGTGACTTCTGTCTCTGCCTTAGGAGCAGAGGGTGATGCTTACAATTTCTGTAGCTGTATTCCATATCCTTACCTCATAACTGCAACTGCAACACACAGGACATTAGCTTCTGGTGATAAGAGTGGTAAATGTAGCTTCAATTCAGTGAGTTCTTAACATTTGCATTCTATTTACATTAGAGTCTCAGCCTTCATCACACATTGAAACCATGCTTATGTGTAAAAGGAAACACAAGGTGTGCACTGAAATGATGAATCAATGAAGGAGAAAATGTTTTGTCTGTTGGTTCTTTCTGTGCCCACATCTCACGTGACTGAGGCTCTGCACGATCCAAAAGTGAATTTTTCTGGAAATGTCCACCACAGTGACTTTTGATTTAAAAAGAAAATTTTCACTTGCTGAAGGAACATAATTTCTCATTTATATACAACATTTCTTGTATAATACATAATTAATATTTCACTGGTTTTTTTTCTCAGAGCTTCTCAAAGCAAGATCTAAAGAATTTTGGAGTTTCATATTTTCATATGGAACAAGATTTTTGGGAAACAAAATATTTTGTCTCTTAATAGCCTGTCCTTTTTTTTTTTTAGCTGTGTAGTGACAAGTAGGAATAAGCAAAATGATCACTTTGAAATATGTGTTAATCAGGAAGCAGTGGTCCTTTCTGACAACATATAAATAGGGAAAAAATCAAACACATCAAAAAAATTATACATTATATGCATTATACATTGCAATAGCACCTGAGAAGAAAGATGAACTTATGCCTGTTTTCCATAAAAGATATATACCATATTTTGTGAACTTGAAGTGTAGTTTTTCGGTGATGTATTAAGTCTATAAACTATAGTTTGGGTTCCAAGTTTATACCTTTTGTACTGCTAATTTAATCCTTTTATGTCCAATTGTAAAAATAAACTTTTACCTTAACAGTGATTTTTTGAGGCCATGTAGAGTCACTGAAAGCTGTAATTTTTCAAGGGTGTGAGCAGTAACCTATTGAAACAAAGCACAAGATCAGTGGACCAAGGCACTAAAGAAAAACGTTAGTTTCATAACCAAAATGAATGCCTTTTACATATGAAAAATGTCACTAGGTTTCATATGTAATTTTGACTATAAGTTCAGAATCTTAGAATCAGAAATGCTGAGCACTTAAACTGCATAATTAAATATACAAACTGCCTAGTTTAGTGATGAACAGTCTTTCTTTCTTTCTT
Organism: Luscinia megarhynchos; assembly: GCA_034336665.1. Taxonomy (NCBI): domain Eukaryota; kingdom Metazoa; phylum Chordata; class Aves; order Passeriformes; family Muscicapidae; genus Luscinia; species Luscinia megarhynchos. Next base: position 33,387,906 of record CM067566.1, on the reverse strand, counting down.
TCCTTCCTTCCTTCCTTCCTGGAATCCTTCCTGGAATCCTTCCTTCCTGGAATCCTTCTTTCTTCAGCTACCTGACAGATTGTTTTATCTGTAGTTAAATGTACAAGTAGCAACTTAAGCTGTCACTAGCCTTTGTTTCCTAATTCATGTCAGGACCCAAATTAACTTGGCTTCACAGGCCATAACTGGATTTTTGCTCTGGGTAACACAGCTCTCACAAATCAATAAGTTCAGCAAATCTATATGGAGAACTAGAGTAAGCTGTTCAAAAAGATGATGAAACCTCTGTCCTTGGTGATGTTCAAAAGCAGCCTGGCCATGGTGCTGGGCAACTTTCCCTAGGTGTCCCTCACTAAATGGGGCCATAGGACAGTAATGACTTCCAGAGGTCACTGACAATCTCAGTTATTCTGTGATTCTCTGGTTAAGTATTTCTACTTGGTTAGCAGTATTTTTTTCACCACCTAGAGGGGATGAATTCATACCTCCAGTATATCATAATTTGCTTTCAGAATCCTTTGTCATTTCTAGAGCTTCTTCAATACCTAGTGCTCAATCTTCTGTGCTTTTTCCACTGCCCCTTCTCCATGTTCACAGTCGTGGTGCTTTCCATATGGTATGAAGGAATGTTTTAGAAAAAAGATGGGATTTGTCACGGGACAAATTTGTGGGCATTGCTTTTCTGTTCCATTATTTGACTGCTATAAACATTAGGCCTCATTTGTGAGGCTGAAAGCAAATAAGTATTCAGAGTGCTGATATTACTAGAAAGACATATATGATCCATATTCCACATGACACAAAAGCTCCTAGAAATAAGGACAAGAAGTTGAATAGAATAGACTGAATGAACTTGAACAAACTTGAATGAAATAGAATAGAATGAAGCTTAAATAGAATTATGAATAGAATTATGTATAAATACTATTTTTAAAGTAGTATTAGAAAATCTTTGATCTGTGGCAAATGTACTATCTAAAATCTTGTCCCTGAACTACTTTTGTTTGCAAAGCAAGTTCTCTGCATCCACTTCTGAATATTTGAACATATGCTTATAAGTAAACTGACTTGTTAATTTTTTAAACAACAGAACTAAATTTTTCCCTCACATGAGGCATTTTCTTGGGATGTACAAGTTTGGTTTTGCACATGCAAGCCAATATTTAAAAACAAGAAGAGTTGGCACACCTCTTTACTCATGAATATGGATTGGCTACTTAGACTCACTCCTCTCCAGGGAGACAGCTACTTGTGCTTTGAAAGAGTGTAGTTGTTGCTACACAAAAATATATCTATATTTATTCTAGCTACTATTATTTAATGCTTGTAGTGGCAATATTTAGAGATACCTTAAGCCTCATAGAAGCATAAGGAATCCTTGCACTTTGAGGTTCTGCTGCTACACTTATGAATCAATAAATATTTTTGGGCTCAGTGGGGCTGGGCACCCAGTATTCTGTAGATCTTTTGGTAGTGTAAGGACCTACAAATATTCTTTTTTTTTATTGTGAAATAAAATCTAATGAGTTAAGCATTGACCCCAGGGCAGCTGGAGACTCTCTGATAGCTCTGGAAAAACAAACAGAATAAGTAGCCCAGTGTAGAAACCACTTTTAAGTTTTTATGAATGGCCTGAAATTTTCTCTGCAGACTTTGAGCAGTGGTGAGGCTTGTGTGTTGGAGATTACATTCCATTCTAGAATGGATGCATACAAAAGCAAAAAGTTTCTATGTTCTTTTCTACTTTCATACTTTTAACTTTCATATAGGATAATGTACTTTTAGTTTCACATGAAGTAATTTTGTCTATCATTCATCACTGTAGTAAGAGATTTGTTATTATCATGTAGTAAAAGTCTAAAAGATGGTTGACATACTTGTCCTAGAATTCTGAGCAAGCAAATATAATCTTATTAGGTTGTATTTGTTATCCTGGTAAGTTGTTGGGCTGGCAAGAGGGATGACAACAGTAAAGTCCTGATTGAGCTCTCCCTACATGTAACCTGTTATTTTAGTGCATTGAAAGTGTCATTAGTGTTTTTGTGTATAATCTATGAAGGGTTTTCAGATACTATCAAATAATTCTGTTCTGTCTTGTAAGGTAGTATATCATTTTCACCTGGTGTTCATACAGTTAATGAAGAAATCCATCCTTCCTGTGTTGAAAGTAATTTATGTTTTGTACATCCTAGTACAATTCATTTTGCTCATACCAAGGTAACTTCATTCAAGGTTCCAATCTCACTGTCACTGGGTCCCATAATAAATACTTTACATGTTTGTATTTTATTTTTTGGAATGTTTTGTTGATTTCTGAGATTCTTTGCTACGTAGAGAGCAGAATGTGGATGAGATCCTAAGCATCTACCTTGGCTCCTGAAATTACTGGCCTAAAATTTGCTGGCTTTTCACTGTATACTAAGTCATAGAGAAGAAGTAGCAACAATACAAAAGAGTACATTTTTATTGAAAATGTAAATTCTGTATAAATTTATGACATAGAAATTGATGATTTTTTTTTTTTAAGGCAGGCAATTAAGTGGGCAACAAATATTGAAATATTGAAGATTAAAAAAACGTAGCATTTTTTTAATAGATACTGGAATGGTCAAATTTCACTATAAGTAGGTAGTATTGTATTAATAAAATAGACATTTAAGCTGGATTGTTAATTATATTGCTGTATGCAATTGTATGCATTCATTCATATAGAGTTAACCAACTGTGAGAATTTATTTTATTATTCACAAAAAATTAGATTCAAATTTCCAGAAGAAATGGCCACTAATTATCAGTATACTACCAATAAATACACTGACAATGTGAAACTCACCTATCATGGACATAAATCTATTTCTCAAGGTGAATATCGATGACTTTGAATTACTAGCTAATAAATAGCTACATAAGAACACAGACTGTCTAAAAACTCGAAATCTTTGTTCCAAAGGATATTTTGTCAGTCTCTGAAGTACAAATTAGCAAAAAAAATTTTGTTAATTATTTCTATAGGCCACATTTTTGGAACACTAACTAAAGTAATACCTTAATACCTTTCTTAATAAAGAATGAATAATTATTCTGCTATTTCAATCCATCGATATCTCCAGATTTACGAATTAAATTCATAAATGCTTTTCCTTATGTGTAGATTTCAGAAAAAATGCCTTCACCTCAAATATAAATGGAACACATTTCTTGTGTGTCTCTGTTAAAGTACTGCTTTAATTACTATGCACAAGGTAATAAACAAACCTACCATATGCTGCCAAATTAGTCAAATGCCAGGAAAACCTAAATATAAAAATGGAGACAAACTTTTAATTACACTCTCTGAAAACCTTTGCCAGTAAGTAATATTCTTTACTTGGCATTCTGCTTCAGTGTGAAAGGGCAGAAAACATGACTAATATACTAAATGTTAATAAGAGAATTTTCCAAAAAATAAGGAAAGAAAATTCTAAGAACAAAACCCCCACACAACTAAGATGCTATCGAAGTTTTATTCTAAAATTATTTAAAACCCTGCACAGCTCAGCTGCTATCCAATTTTATTTTAAAATTATTTAAATAAGAATTGACTACCAGAATTATAAATTAGTAATTCATAGAAAAATAAAATTAAGGAAATGAGTTTTAAACAAAATAATTACTTATTCCAAATCATACTGAGAAATAGCATTTAACTCATGTTAGTTTTGGACTCTACAGAAACAACAGCAGTCTTTGGTACTTTGAGGAAAAAGAAAAACAAACTGGAAAAATAAAGCACATTGAAAACATAAGTTCTTTCCCTGTCAAATGGCAATAGGGGATGTTCCTGCCCTAGAAATAGTCAGTGAGGTGATGAAGTCTGACCTAACCCCACTTCTGCCTTTTTACTTCACTGTATTGTACAGGAAAAATAGGTTATATATCTATTCCACAATAACACTAGACCAGTAGGTAGCATGGTCTTACAGGTAGCAAGAACCAAACTCCTTCACACAAATGAAAGATTTTCCCCACAAATACAGATTTCTCCCAGTTGCTAGATATTCAGATGACTAGTGTATTACAGAGAACAGTGTGTCGCTTCCCTCATCTTTTTCCACATTTATAGAGGGAGACTATTAGCTAAATGTTTAAATCAGACTTCACTAGATCTAGTGATCTGCTTAAAAGCCTGCTCCCTGTAATTATATTTTTGTTTCTTTTGATGTAAATATGCTCTAAATGACTGTGACATTTAGAAATAATTACATATATGCCATATTGCATCATAATCTACATCTAGTACAGAACTCCTCTGTGGACTACCCTGATTTTTTATACTAGTTAATTTGAAAGATTGCTTCAAAAATGAGATCAACAGTGAAGAAGAGCTCACAATACTATTAAAAGATACCTGTGTGTAGCCTGTCTATTTGGAATGATTTTGCACCCACATTACCCTGTACTATCGCCAGGCATGGCTAAAAGAGTGGATCTGTCTGGTCCAGGGTTCCAGTGCCTACAAAAATTTACAGATATACTCTATGTGCTCTGTGGTTATGAGTGTTGCTTATTAGATTAAAGTTAGAATAAAAATTACATTCCTGATATATTTAAATTAATGACATAAGTACTGTTGGCATCAATAAAACAAGTATTTCAGAGCACCAAGAGAATCTGCAGGAAAAAAATGTCTTATAACAGATTAATGCAATTGCATGTACTATCTTAAAAGTATTTCTCTGTACTGATATGTGAGCTGTCTCTCAACACCATATTTTAAAAGGTAACACCTTTGAAAAATGCTCTCCTGTAGAAGTAACTTCAGTTGTGAACTCCTAGTCCTTTGGAAAATTTGGACACAAGTTCTGCAAAACTTTTAACAGTAACCTTTAGTATTACTATTTCACCAATGACAAGTCACTCCAGCAGAAGTTTGCACATGTTTGATAGCTGAATTTTTTCTTTGGAGAAAGTGTTATTCCTGAATCTTGGGATTCTTACAATTTGTTCATTCTTTATTCAGATAGATTCTCAGTGAAAGTAGTGCTTTGTTCAGTCCTGATTACATTAAGTCAATGGAAACAAAGACTTGGTAAAGTTAAGTAACTCTCAAAATACTACCTAGTAAATGTAATTTGGTTTGTCCACCTAAATGTAACTAAACTCAAATAATAGAGAAGCTGTATTGTAGGTAAGTAAACATCAAGAGAAAAGTTATTGCTTCAGACTGATTTTTTAACATTGTTTTATGAAACAAAAAATGCGGCGTAATCATCATACAGCAAGAGATGCAAAATGAATAATAGAATTGTTTCCTTGAATGCCCTTCAATTGTACATTATTTGAAATGAACAAAATTATTGCTCCTTCACTGCTGTCTAAAACCCATTAAGATTATAAACAATACTGCAGCTGACTGGGCTGTTATCTTAATAGGGTATTCATCAAAGTCTTTGCAGATTCGCAGTGCAATGTTTCTCAAACTGAAACCAGGGTATTATGATGCAAAATTTTAATTCATGCTTTATAAGAACTATTTTGAAAGCATAGAGCGTTACTTCGATTTTTTAATTGCTTTGTCAGTGTGATGACTTGGAGACACATTATATGTGCACTGTATCCTTTTCCTGTCCATAATTTTATCTACAGATAAAAACTACTGAGTACTTTTTCAACCAGGGGAAAACGTTTCATATAATTATAATATCTACAATTGATTGTTGTTATTCACAGAGAATTCTCTCTATTATAATTTTCTTACCTACTACAATAGATTTGCACTTGCAATTCATTTGAACTATAAGGAGATACACTGAAATTATTTATTATGTGGGTGTATAGGATTTTGTAGGTGACTTGAAGTATTTAATCGGTGAGGTAGTCAGTAGAGATGGATCAATCGAATTTATGGGCACAATTACCTTGCTAGATATATGTGTGTGATTCTTACTGATTTCCCTTGTAAGCTAGTGGTCTGGATGAGCAGAACAGAGAGAAGCCTTGCCCTGAACCTGGAGTTTTGATAACTACTTTTTGGCCCCCAACACAAACATTTCTGCATCAGGGCAAAATTTCCCCTTCAGTGGTTTAGCAAAACTTTTCCACACACTGAATATTGCAATTCTTTTTTACCAACAGAGGTTAGTTATTTTGATAAGCTATTATGTACAGAATAGGTTTGACTGATACTGGTTTATTTTGCATAAGATATTTCTGGATCTCAAGTAGTCAGTAGTCACTAGGCAAAGAAGACTGGCATAGTTTAGGCCCACTTCAAACAGCTTTGCTAATGCAATTTGGAACAGAATCAAATCTGGGAATCTCATTTTGCATATTCACGTGCATGCTTTCCTGTAGTTTAGTAGTCTTCTGTTACACTGTGTTGCATCGACATTTATCAAATTTTATCTTAAATTACAACTTTAAATGCAAGCCATAAATAAATGGTTTGTTATCACTCTTAGCCTTAGGAACAGTCTTTGTGTCAGTGATAACATTGACACTCTTATTAAATTTCTGCTTTTGTCCTGTATGTATACATCTGTAGAGGAAAATACAATTTTTGCATCTTAAATTCTGTAATTATTAATTCTGTAGCTGTTATTATGTAATAGAGTTTTAGCAAGCCTACATTGTCAGTTTAATACTGCCTGTATATAATTTGGGATTATATCTATTCAGATCTCTGGAACACTTATTTTTTATACAATCCATTATTTACTTTGGTTTTTTACATTGTTTAATTTAGAAAAACTACTCCTAAATACTTGCAATTAATCTCTACAGCATATATCTGCATGCCTACTTGCATATTATCCCCTGTCTTCCACAACGATGCAACAGGATAATGAAACCATATATTCTCATTAATACTGGCTATTGACTGGCTGCAACTCTTTGCCTAAATTCATTATGATTGTGTATTTTCTTAATATGTTAAAATAAACACGGGGATTTTAGGTTAACCAGCAATTTTCTGTTGTGATGAACAGTTCTCATATTGCTTATTGCAAGGAAATATTATAATTTTGAGACAAAAAATAAAACCCTATTCTAAAAATTCTACCTACCTAACCAAATCTTACATAGTGAAATGATCAGTTACTTTACAAGAAATGGCAGTATCCCCCTGTGCTCATATGACACTGTTGGAATATGTTTTCATATGTAGTTTTGAAATACTAATAAAACTCCTGCATGTAATTTAGCAGTTGCTCAAAAATATGAAACAGTAACTTAGGAAAGAAAGCAAATTAGTTTCAGTCATTCATAATTATTCTTCAGTATGATGTGAAATGCAAAGTTAATGCAGACACAAAGAATGCTGATTGTGGTCTTGAATTTTATATATGTAAAATAAGTCAGAGTCAGAGTTATATTTAAAAAAAAAAAAACAACCAAAACATAAAAACCAAAAACACATCACACATATTTAGCAAAGAGAAAGAATTATTATAAGGGCAAAAAACCTGTTATCTACATCAGAACAGCTGCTTTATCTGTAGTTTTGAAATTTCTTATATTACATTCTTGAGATTAGTATCTTCAAAAACTGCTCCTTCATACTTCTCAGAAAACCAAAACCAATCAAACAATAAAAAATGGAGTTTCTTCACCTTCAATGTGGAGGTAAATGTTGGAGCTTTTCCCAAGGGGTCATAGGCATAATTCAAGAATCTGTCATTTATATGACATAGTAATATTAATATTTTGCCTTTTTTGTTTATTTTTTATTTAACTGTTCCTGTGCCAGTGTTAGATTTTGGGCTTGTTTAGTAATGCTGAGGTGGGGCTTCTTCTGTTTAGAAGGTCGGGAGTTGTTATTATAAAATTGAGGTTTTAAATATGTAATATAGATTAAGTAATGACTCAATATTTTCTAACCAGAAATCACTTGCATCACCTCAAAACTTGTAGAAACATCTGATTATCAGCTATGCTTTGGGATGCATAGAATGCACTTGAGTGCATAGAATAAAATCAGTTTATATGGGAGTGAATTTAAGGACAAATAGCTCTTTTTTTTCAAAGGGGATACATTTTAAATCTTAGGAAAAAATCAGTATTACTCAGGGGAATTCACTTTGCTTTCTTTTCCTACTCCTTAATGAAAACAAGCTGGGTTACCTTATTTCTTGTGAAGCATAAGGAAAGGTTATTTTCTCTACATAAAATCAAAAAGAAAAAAACCAACCTGAATTGTATCCTTTTACCTATTGTATTGTTTTTATTCCAGCTCACCACTGCAATTTAATTTTAATTCTTTTCATAATCTCTGTAAAAATGTGCAAACTACAATAATTATGCATTAAAGAATATACAATTATTTGTTTCAGTATTATCAAAGTTGCAAAATAAACTGATCCTAGTAGCAATTGTTTATTGCAGAAAAAGTTCAATGTGCTTCTCTTATCCTGGAAAAAAAGCATGTCAAGAGTCACATGTTGAAAAATCATTCAGTATCTTTGCAGACTTGTAATTGCAGAGATAAATGATTTACTTGAAGATGGAAAATATATGTATTATTCATCAGCATTCAGTCTCTCCGTGTGTGTTGAGAGGGATTTGAGAGCTACCCTCATCAGGAGACTGGAATTGAAATTAATATGCTTACATTGATTTCTCTGTATTCATTTTCGTTTTTTCAAGACTGTGTTACTAGATTAAGCATATATTTTTTATTTTTTTATTTTCAGATAGTAAGAGCCATGACTTTCTGATGTGGATGAACTTTTAGAAAAGTATTTTGAGCATAAAATCAATTTATTTTTTCTTTTGTAGTTCTGGTCCACATATTTTTGCATGCTTTTTGCAACAGGACATAGGATCAGACTGGAGGACTTAAATTTTCTTCTCATGTCTCCTCTCCGTTTCCTCCTTATACTTCTTTTTTGTTTTAATTCTCACCTTTTATAAAGCAGGAATATCACTTTCTTTTTATATTTAGCATGTTTTCTGATCAAAATGCCTTGATAATGGTTGTCACTTATTGCTGTACACTATAGTCTGGAAGAGTATGGCAAAATCTATTGTTTTTGAGGATACTAGAAGGCAAACAGTGTCTCCTGGAATGAGGCAGAGGTTGGTATATATGTGTGTGTAGTCTCTCCAGAAGCTCCATTAGCATTGAAATTAGTGGCTTTGTTACAGAATCATGACATGTTCAGCTATAACCTGCCTTTATCTATGGAAGGACAGAACAGGTTTTTGTTTTGGTTTTTTTAATTTGTTTGTCTAGCAGTTAGTGGTGCTTGTTCCCAAACTGACTTTTGCAACCCCTAGTGTCTGAAGTCCTTGAGATTTGTTATTTCCAGGGTGACTTGGATGGTCTATTGCAAGGAAGCCAGAGGTCTGTGAGATTAACACAAGTCTGTTATAAATATTACGCTGGCATGAAAGGAAAAGTTTGAGGCTGTAAAACTGGAGAGAGAGTGCTATGAGAGAAAACCATAAATAAGAGGTTGCACAGTTAAAATACAGCTGACTTTTGCTCTTATCTCTATTAGTCACTTCAGGAATAATTCTTAGACTAAGCACCCAGAGGTTAGACTGCCTCAAAGCAGACAAGTCCTAAAACAGCAAAAGTGATCACTTTCATTCTAATTAGGCATAATTATAATCAGAATCCATTTAAGCATATTTAATCTTTAAATCTGTACCAAAGCACTTTGAATTTCCTTATATTTGTAAAATTTGTTGCCATAGATTAGACAATGAAATAATGTTCTTGATTGTAAAGCTGATAAGTGTACAGATTTTGTGATTTTTTTTACTAGATTTCTCTGTTCTTTTTATGTTACTTAATTATTAACCTTTTTTTTTTTTCATATTGGAGAGTATAAAAAAATGTTCTGAAGTATTTTCTGGCCTGATGGCAAATTTCCAATTCCATATCGCTTAAAGAACTTGCTATATTTTTGCTGAAAAAATACATAAAAAGTAATTTCTTTGTCACATTTATAGTAACATGACAGTACAGCAAAAGGCCACGCTAGTACTGCAAAAAACACTAAACACTTTTGACAATAACCATCTTTTAATCTGTTTTTGTTTTCTTTTACTTGTGATCTATGTATTATTATGACCACGAGTCGTAACAATTTTACAAAACAAAGTTGGTTTTTTTTTCATTTCATCAGTACAGAAAGTGGATGTATCTTTGTTCTTTATAAAACAGGAGACATTAATTTCTATTGCTTACCCTCAAAAACTTCAGTTTTGAACAGGAGAATCAGAGTTCTTTCAATGTGGAAAACTTAACAGTTAAAACTGAAAAAGTGATTTTAAGTAAAAGTCAAAGAGTACCTTCCAAAAGTAAAGGCATCTGTAAAGACTTCTCATAGAAATTGTTAATTTCCAGACACAATCATTCAAGAATGCCTGATAGTCAAGTTCACTGCTGGTAAGATTTTTCTGAGAAGGCTGGAAGGAAAGGGAGTCTGCTGCTAGCAGGTTAAATGTGAAGCACTCTGGCTAAAGAGATTTGAGACATTGTGGAAAAAGAGTTGAACAGTTTGTTTAGAGGACAGGGTGTAGGAATTTCAAATTATTGTAAATAATAATTGCATGCTTTAAAAAAACCAAACATATAATAAAATTGTATCAGAAGAAGGAAGAAATTGTCCATGAATGTTGTTTCTGTCCTGTTGCTATCTTCATGTTCTTCCTACTCTCTTATAAGGTCTGCATATCAGAGAAGCAAATTCCAAACCCTTAATTATTTCCACGTTTATCAACAATATTTATTTATATTTTTCTTTCATATTCTAATAAAACTTAACTGTATTTAATGCATTAAATAACCTTGAACTAAGTTTCAAGTCAGAATATAATATTTTAGAATGTAGCTATACTTACAACAGATCATGTGATTTTTTTAATCACAATTTCTTGTGATCAATTTATCACAAGATCTTGTGTTATTTATTCACCATCTGAAGAAAGGATGTGATTTCTGTAGTCCTTAATGAATATGAAAATATATCTGGGTAGGCAGTACCAGTGCTGCAATAATGTTTTAGTATTTGGTGATAGTAGTACATTTCTTCTTGTTTGTGTTCCAGACGAGGAATGTAGCTGGCTCAGTCAGAGTAATTGTGTCATTTGACTATGATGGCCATTTTGCCTACTTTGCTAGGTATTAGTTTCCTTATTTCTTTTGTTGGCTGTATTCAAGCCAGCATTTCCAATGTTTGCTTTCACTCATGCATCTTATAATGTGGTACACAATGTGCCTTGATACCATTCTGTGATCCATCTTTTGGCTTCATGTTTCTGCTTTCTTTGTGTAATTGTTGCTTATCGATTTGTGACAAAATAGTTCTGTCCCAATTGTCTTCCTCTATTGTTTCAAAAAGCTTGTTAGCTACAAAGAACCTTTTGTTTAGAAAATAAACCTTCAGACACGGACTTTAAACTGTACTTATATCATCCATAGTGAATGTCCTTGGAATCTTGTGTACAATTTTTTGCTTCTGACAGCCTTGTATCCCATCAACATTCTTTGTTCAACTCTCTGTAAATGCTAAATTTCAGAAAGTCATAAAAGTTTATTGTCTGATTATTATATTTTTATTCTGGTGAAAGGGAAATGCACTGTTAACAATCCTTACCACAAGCTGCTTGTTATATTAGATTACACAAGAGGTCAAGGTTCATAGTGCTAAGCAGTTACTCCTCAGGACTAGATTTTACATGCCTGATTGGGAAGCAGAATTTGATATTTAATAAAGGATCTTGTTCAGGTTGAGGGCAGCAGTTGCTTTTCTCATTAAAATTCATTCATTTTTTAGCCTAGTTATAAGCTGTAAAAGATCATGTGGACAGTTAGCCTCATTTCGTCCCTGAAAATGACATAAAATGAGGAAAAAATGCATGGAGTTGACCAGTTGTTCAACAGCAATAATAAAATTGTCACCTTTTTGCTTCTTGTTAAATGAGGTTTTATGGCCTTAGTAGAGAGGCAAATACAAAATATACATCACTTTTTTGATGAAAAGAGAGAAATATTTTCACACCCGGAGTATGTTTTGTTATTATGTCCTATAGACAAGTCCAATAGTATTAGTAGCTCCTTTTTGAAATTTATTTTTAATAACAGACTAGAAAATGTATATACAATAATTCTCCATCCACAGAGTTAAGCTTTTCTTAAGTTAAGATTTTTTAGAATATGATACCTAGGCCACACAAAGACTATAAAACAACTATATGGACTTTATTCCACTCTGCAGAAAAGAGTTGTTCCTGATACTAAGTAGTATTAGTGTTTACTAAATATTTCTGATATCTCTTTTGTTTTTTCCCCAGGTACTTTTTAAAGTGTTTATTTTATTAGAAAGTTAAAGGAAGAGATAAATAAAACAGATATAAATAAAAAAGCATTAAGTAGCAATGACAGAAAGACCAAACAAAAATAAAAATTACCAAATAACCTTAACTGGAATATTATTATAGCTGTATTTTATTATAGTTGGTTTAGTATGACTTCAGAGCATTCAAGATGTCTGCGTGAAGATTACATTGAAGTTAATAATTTATTTCCTTCACTCTTCACTTTACAATTGCTTTCTAAAAAGACATTCATTTTAAGCATATTTCTAATGTAGTAGTAGTTTATAGCAATTAAGTCTGCAAACTGGTTACTTTATATTGCATGTTAATATCTAGTCCATTCCAAGATCAGATTTGCTTACTAAGCTGGTCAGTGAGTTTCAGCAGTGGCTCAATTACTTGTTTTCCATTCCACTTATCTTAAGAGCATAATTGAGATATGATTGGGATAAATACTGAGTATGCCAATTTACTAGAATGATAAATCAGGGGAAAGTAATGTTATAAACACGCAGTTAATTTTAAATGTAATCCTAAAAGCATTCTATATAATACTATTTCCACATTTTTAAGATATTAGCATTGAATTTTTTTTTGCTATTTGTCAGATTGAAATAAGATTTTAACTTATTTTTTTTAAATCTCACTTTATATATGATATATAAATTTACACTTGCTTATTCTCCAGAAGAAAATAAGTGAAATGTAAGATATATGCTTCTAAAGTAAGATATATGCCTCTGTGAAAGAATTACATTATTACCTATTCCTGCCGTATTCTGAGCTACAGCTGCTACTTCTGAATTCATGTTAAAAGATTGTCCTCTGTGTGTGTGTTATCTGAGAATTTCTTTTTTTCTCACCTTCCTACCTGTCTCCATGTAATCTTAATTTTAAGATGGAGAACATCTAAGGGCCACTAACTTAAGAAAACAGATGGGAAAGAAAGAAACAGTTGAGAGAAAAGTTGAAAATCAGTGAACAGATACCAAAAAAAATAGTTTTGGATTGCAAATGAATAAAAGAAATGTACAAAGATCAATAGACTGGAACAAGCAAACTGCAAACATAAAAATAACCATAAAGGAATTCAGGAAGGAAGAACACATTGTGTCTACATAGAATACTTAGAATATAGCAGCACTTTAAACTCTGCAGCAGGAAATTAAATGCGACTGTTATTTCTCAAGTCATAACTTCTGTCACTGTAAAAAATGAAAAAAGATGGGAAGAGTGACAGTGAGTGAAATACAGAATCTACTGCAGAAGCACTTACAACATTACCAGTGGGTTAAAAACAATCAAGAAGACTTAAAATGAAAAGGTGGCATTTATTGAGCCTTTACATATTTCTACAAGTCTAAGCTAGAGAAGTTTATAGGAATTAATCCTGATTTTGATTTTCCTTTTTTTTTTTTCCATAAATAAGAACTTCCTCAAAACCTGCTTGCATTCTTTATTTTTTGTCCTTCAGATGTCCGAATTATATTCGGTCCTCTGTTGACATAATCCCACATAAAATAATCTAGTAACCAGTTAATGAGATTCATACATTTTACAACAGGTAAAATCCTTCAGAAGAGATTTTTTTTTAAATTTAAAATAAGATACTTCATATTACCTAATAAATTTTTATTCTAGCATTTAGTCACTGGGCTGAGGCAGAAATTTTTGAAAGCTGTCTATCTGAAGTTTGTGAGTGGCGTTTTTCTAGGGCCAGCTTTTAAAACCTATCAAATATCCCTCAGTTGTAACTAATTCAACATAAATTCTGAAAAACTATGTTACTGATTACCAAATCTGGAAAGGCCAAAGCAAATTGCACAGAAATATATGCAAAACTGTTCCTTTTAACACCACATAAATATTAAAAAATATATTGTATATATTAATCCATATATAATGTATATATGTGCGTATATATATGTATCTGTTGTCATATATATGTTGAATATATATAGTGTACATGTGACATATATTGTATACATTTAAATTTCAGAAAGTCTACAAGGTTGAAACTATAATTTATTGTGATTCTGTGACATTTTAGAGATTCAGAAAATACTGTGTTTTGTTTGTGTTTTATAGCAAGAGGCTGATCAGTTTTGAGGTATTTTTTGAAGATGTTTGAATAGACATTCTGCTTCAGTTTGTTCCCTAAGAGCAGAATATCACTTGTGGACAGGTCCTATCCCCAGTAAGCACTGGTGCAGAGATGTTCAGTGGTTGTAATGTATACTGAGCTGATTTTATGCCAAGCACAGTCTATTTCTTGATGATCTGTTGCAAGTAATTTTCCTTCTGTTTAAAATTGCCTTAATTTGACCTGGTGCACTTTGATATTCAGCAGATGTTTTTTTGGACTTAATGGGATACCTTGGTAGAAGCAAACTTTCCGGACAAGGATGTAGTTTAGAGATACTGTAGCCAGTTTCATGGAACTGTATGGAAAGGCATACTCCATACTTAAAACTTTCATTCCCTGGTCTTCTAGGATGTGTGGACTGAAGAGTGAGGTGGATTGAGAACTGCTTAAATGGCAGAGCCCACAGGGTTGTTGTCAATGGCACAGGGTCTGTTTGGAGGCCTTTCACTAGGAGTGTTCCCCAGGGTTCCTGAATCACTAAATTTCCTGAATCACTAAATGTTTAGCTTGTTCATCAGCGACTTGAATGAAGGGGCAGATGCCTCCTCAGCAAGTTGACGGGTGACACAAAGCTGGGAAGAGTGGCTGATACCCCAGAGTGTTGTGCAGCCCTTCAGAGAGACCTCAAGAGGTTGGAGAGGTGGGCAGAGAGGAACCAGCTGAAATTCAGCAAAGGCAACTGCAGAATCCTGCAGCTGGGAAGGGAAAATCCCCAGGCACCAGACAGGCTGGGGCTGATCTGCTGGAAAGCAGCTTGTGGAGAAGGACATGGGGATCCTGGTGGACACCAAGCTGTCCATGAGCCAGCAGTGTGACCTTGTGGCCAAGAGGCCAATGGTGACCTGGGGTGCATTAGGAAGAACATTCCAGCAGATCAAGGAAGGTGATCCTGCCCTTCTACTCTGCCCTGGTGAGGACATATCTGGAGTGCTGTGTCCAGTTCTGGGCTGCACAAGAAAGATGTGGAGAACCTGAAGTGAGTACAGCCTAGGATGACAAAGATGATTAAGGGACTGGACCATCTCTCTTACGAGGGTAGGCTGAGAGAGCTGGGCCTGTTCAGCCTCAAGAAAAAATATCTGAGAGGAGACCATCAATGTCTGTCAGTGTCTGAAGGGAAGGTGCCAAGAGGGTGGAGCCAGACTCTGCTCAGTGTGCTGAGCCATAGGACAAGAGGCAGTGAGCGGAAACTGATGCACAGGAAGTTCCACCTGAACATAAGGAAGAACTTCCCTATTGTGTAAATGACCAAGCACTGGAACAGATTGTCCTGAGAGTGACCCTCACTGGAGATAATCAAGAAATGTCTGTTCCATTTGCTCTAAGATGATATTTCTTGAGTGGGGGTTTTGACTGGATTACCCCCTTTCCAACCTGACCCATTCTGTGATTCTGTGATTTAACTTCTGGCTGCCTTTATGATTACTAAACACATTAATTAACTAAAACCTGAGATTAACAGCTGGAAAAAGGATATTTTACAAAGTCTACTGTGGATGTCCAGTTTATAGAAATATTTAGTATTACCAGGATGTATACCATACACATTTCTAGAAACAAACTTTTTAAAATTAGAGTCCTTGTAAGTATGTTACTGATGTGCTATTGTTAAACAGCTCTGCAGGAGGTGATGATAAATGTAATTTCAGAATAAACATCCGTGATCACTATTCCAATCATTAAGAAAGAGACAAATATTTATTTATAAAAGTTTAATCACTGAAACTTGAATGTAGTATAACATTCTAAGTAAATGCCTGTCATAAATAAATAATAAGTAACATTATAATTTAAAGGACAATATTAAACAGAACCAATTAGCACAGAAATGTCGACCCTCTCATCTCTAACATATAGTTCTTCGTTATATGACATTTAAAGTTTCTGTAACTTGACTCTCAAGTATAATACGTCAAGACCATTCTCATTAAAACCATCTTCTCTTATAGCACTTACAATGTTGGACTCCTACGGATAGCATAATGAGGGTAGAATGCATTTTGATTGAGTTACCACTAGGGAGAAATTTAATTTAATTAAACTGGTCTTCATTAAAGTATTACATTGAAGTAAAGTAATTATAAAAGCATGTACAGTATTAGAGAAATCCTGCTGTTTAAAAGAGAGAGAGAGTGCATTTTGGAATGATCATAATTTTAAAAAATCTTTGTTCCAGTAATCTCAAGACGTACAAAGCATTCATACCTTTTAAAATCTGGTGATACATATATATGATTTAAAGTTAATGCTATTCCATCTGCTTGTAATTTCTGCCAGTCTACCTCTGAAAACAAACGTCCTTAGCATGATTCTGCTTTGTACAAACATCTACGAAAACATCAACATAAAAATGTAGGGTTGAATATAATTAGATGTTTAAAAATAGATACAAACAGAAGGAAACACAACATTTTTGAAGATTAATTGTTTCAGCTTTTAAAAATATACTTCAACACCTGTTCTCTCATAGGACATATTATTTTTGCTTATGCTTTCATTTGCCATAAATATAATACCCCTGTGCAATTGTCACCCAACTAATATATGCTTTAAGTGCCAAGCCAGAACATGCATGTCAAGAAGTTCATAAGGAGGTTTGGGTAGTTTTCAGAGTTCAGATTGACATTCCTACTCTTTCATTCTTCTTTTTTCTTTGTTTGTTTGTTTCCTTCTCAAGCACATTCACTACTGTTACTTTCTTATTTCTGTGTAAGCATTCCCACTTGGTTCATTTTACTTTGTTTTGGCGTTGTGTCTGTCAGTTTTCTAAGGCAATAGCATCGGCTGCATTTTGGATACTGCATCTGCTCCAAAAGATAGTAAAGACTTTCCTAAGCAGATGGTTTAGGTCCTTGTCATTATGAAGGCAAGCTAATGATTGTGGGTCGTAATTCTTTTGCCCACCAGCCCAGGAATCTCAGCTGTCATTGGCTTCAGCCTGGAACCCAGGTACAGTAGGCACCAATTCCATCTTTGAATGGAGGCTGATATTTTTTCTATTTGATTAATTTTTGATTGGAATACTCTATATTAATTTGTTACATCCTCTTTCCAAGGCAGCATATTACATTTTATTCCAATTCCAATTTATTCTAATGCGTATAGATCTGGAGATTTCTTTTTCCTTCTTTATCTGTTGTAACAGTTTCATCTTTGTTGCACAGCTTAAATATAATCCAACAAACTTCACAAAATTAAAGGCAGAATTGGTACTGCTGTTCCTTTTGCTTACTGCTTCATGTCAATCCAATCTCTGTCGCATATTTGACCTTCCTGCTTAGTCTAATAGGATGGATCTGGAGATTTTATTATAGTCTCATCAAGTAGCAATCATTCAAAATAACACATTTTGTCCTTTTGCTGGATTCATTACCTTGAAACCCATTCTTTGTGTTTTATATTCTACATAACTCTCAAATTGCCTAAAGGATTTACTGCATTCCCTAAATAAGGTACTTCAAAAATATTTCCTGATTATGGATTTAGAGTCTGATCTTTCATTTTCTTGCAGTCTCTCCAGTAATATTACATGTCCTGTGTGATTTTGTGAAGACAGACTGGGTATACAATGTTATCAAATCAGAATATGACCCTAAGGTTTGGGTGGTGAGAAAGTGCCTATATATATTTGCTAAATTCTGACAACAAGGAGGCCATTGCTGAGCTGATTGCAGGCCTGCTCACAGTGACTGCTACTTCATTTTGGGAATTTCTTATGTGGGATGGGTGATTATGTCTTTGATAGTAAAGTAAACAATTCCAGGGATGTTCCTGGGCACTGGATTTTATCATGAATGTTTCTGGATTGTTATGATGCTCTCTGGAGTATTTTCCAATTATGGCTTTTGGCTTGCAACCTTGCCCTTGCTCCAGTTGCTGTACCAGAGGCATAAGGCTCTGACCACTGGTCCTACCCAAAGAGCTGGTGCTTGTTGTGACTCACTCAGGTCTGCCTGGTCACTGGGATCCAGTCTGTCATACTCCTGTTCTCCTCTGGCTATGGAGACAGGCCTTTGCTGGATGGATGGATGGATGGATGGATGGATGGATGGATGGATGGATGGATGGATGGATGGATGGATGGATGGATGGATGGATGGACGGACAGACGGGTGGTGATGGAGGAGCTCTCTGACTTCTCTTTATCTTCCTTCTCTCCTCTCTGGGTGTGCAGATGAGCTTTAACACATAACCTAATGATATTTTTGCATGGTAGAGGGCTTATGTTGTGTGAATTGTTTCAGAGACATATGTGTGTGCAGCATATAAAAGGTTGAAGGGATGCACAAATTAATATGATTTTTGAATATGATATATGTCAAAGTAGTTTGAATTTGGCTTAAACATGTGATCTAATTTACCAGTTTTCTATGTTTTTTCTGTAGCAGTGGCTGCTGGCATTGCTAGATTTGAGATACTATCATAGCAAGATGTGAAATTTTCTCCTGAATGTAGAAAATTCCTTTTTCAACATACAGCTATACAGTGTTTTTTCACACAAGTTAAAAACTTCATGTCACACCTCTGCCAGTGGCAGATTCACAGTGGACACTTGCTTAGAGTATGAAAGTCCTATATCTAAACTATGTATCCCACTGGCTTCTCTGTAGTGAGGATTATTTGCTTTAATTTTGTTATTCAAACAACAGGAAAAAAAAATCATTATTGCACTAACAGAAATACACACACAAGCATTTATTGTCTCTGTCAAACCAAGACTGCAAATTTCATTTTAGCTTTCAAAACCTTTCATTTCCTTGTCCTTTATTTTTTCTTTTCTTTCCTGTAAGACTTTCTGATAGTTTTACTTCTAGTGCATATTTACAAATATCTCTGTTGGTCAACATGAGTGGTACTTATTCTGGCAAGTCCTAATTATATAGTTACAGATTGTACATAATGTAGAAAGTCAAAATTAAAATCATTGACTCTGAAAAACTAATAGAAACCTCTTATAGATGCTATGTTATGATGCTGCTGTGATCCCATAGTGAGTGTATTAATTTTGTGGCTGAAAAATATGTCAACTCAAGTGATGCAATATTTTAATACAGCCCAAAATAATGTCAGTGGTCATGTACATTACTCAAGAGAAAAGTACATATTGCATCTTCTAGACTGAGACACCTGAGGATCCTTGGTTTAGTACATTCTTCCGTAATTTAGAGATTTCTGAGATGTTCCTGTCATCTTCTGTAGGCATTCCTCAGAATTTCCACTTTTTTCACATAAAAATTTCAATGTTTTCTAATTATTCCTTGGTGCTTACGCCATATGTTGTCTGCATTCAAACTGAACTC
Organism: Luscinia megarhynchos; assembly: GCA_034336665.1. NCBI lineage: Eukaryota > Metazoa > Chordata > Aves > Passeriformes > Muscicapidae > Luscinia > Luscinia megarhynchos. The sequence continues at coordinate 33,368,151 of CM067566.1, read as the reverse complement.
TATAGGTAATGCATTGAAACATGAGTTGGAAAAGATATAGTGTTAGTTAGTTTCACTAACAGATTAAAAAAATTGCTGCCATCAGAGAACTTCTGGTTACTTCATTTAGTAAACATTTTCAGATTAGTATATTGCAGTTCCAGTGGAAGAAGCTCTATGTGACTTGCTGCCACTCATAATTTTGGTTTTTTGGGTAATTTTTTAAAAAATCAAATAGGATTCTGCCTACAGACATGCACATTTGCTGAAAGCTTAGATTGCATTTAAAATGATCAAATTCTAGTAAATAAAATACAGCTAGACATATCTAAACTGAACTCTGATGTAAGAGTGAGGAAAAATATTTAAAATAAGTGATGGAAATTACTTTTGCCTGTGAGATGCACAAAAATATAAGATTAAAAATAACCAATATCTATCTAGACTTGTCTAGGACCCAACAGGTGCCTGATATTTTGCAGAAGTTTCAGTAACTGTAGAGTTATTACTACATTTTACATGTAATTTAAAGATGTTGCTTACCAGTGAAAGAAAGCTTATTTATTCTTTCATGTTCAGTTTTCATGTAAAGAACCTCAAGACATTTACCTTCCCTCACAGTACAATAATAAACAATAGGAAAATGATCCTTCAATTATCTCAAATTACATGCCAGAAAAAAAAAAAAAAAAAAAAGAGAAAGCTTTAGGAGCGTTACACTATCATTAGCACATCTTTATGAGTCTCAGCTGTTACTTATGGTGCATCCTGTCTGTTCTCCAGACAAAGCAGTTGTGTCCTTTCCATATTCCTGTTTCCAGAGGAGTAAAAGTCTCCCTGTGCTATACTGTTGTTTCTCATGTTAGCACATATGGGAATTGTTAATCCTGGTTTATAAGACTTCTGAACATGTTTTAGAGCAAAGCAATTGAAACTAAAATACCAAAGCACAAAAATAAGAACCAAAGCAACAGGTGCTAGCTGAAGTATTTCAATATTGCATGGATCTAGGATATTAAGCCTATGCAAGAGAAGCGACTTCAAGTCTGAAATTAAGTCTTGTCTCTAGAGTTTTTTGACCCTTTATTTCACCTGGTCTCTGGGAACCAGCCCTTTGTCATTTTGTATAAGACTCTTATATAACACGCTCCTGTTGTATGGTTTGGTATGGTTTTTTCTTTGGCTTGGTTTGATTTTTTTCCCGAGTGACATCACGTTTTTCTTTGGTTGCTTCAGGGACTGCTTGTTGTCTCTTTCTTGTTGATGTAGTCTGCATTACGTGTCTCTCAGCTTGTTGCTTCAATTAACTTCTCAATGGACCCCCTGGTAATTTGCATTGTCTCCTGTTTCCTATCTCCCTGCTGCTTTTTATCATTTTGCTTGTATTTTGGTGATCACTAACTGGCTGCTTAGGCAGTTGTTTGGAGCAGTAGTGACTCCCTGCTGATTTCAGCACTTACTCTGTACAGATCTTTTCTTAAACTTGTGTTTTGTTCTTTATCCAATTTTGATACTGGGTTTCTGTCTGCTAGACTGTATAAACCAAATCCAAAGTACCCTTCCCAGAAAAGATCAATCTATTTACAAGGAAATTGCTTTCCTTTGATTTTCAAACATTGAAAGCGCTTATATGAGGCAGAAAAAATATCCAATTAAAAGAAATAAGACTGACAATTTTACTTTTTGACTATGTTCTTCCTGGTTTTTTCCATTTTATTGTCAGTTAATTGTAAATTATATGAAGTAAACTAGTAAACAGCACTGTATGACTTCTCTGTTTCTTATTCAAGACACAAAATTTATCTATTCCCTACTTGTAACCTCACTTAATCCTTTATAACTTTAATACTCTTATTTAGTATTTTCAAAAATTTTCAGGGAGACTTATTGTCTCATGGGAAAGTCAGACTAATACTATGCCTAAGTCAGAAATGAGAAGTAAATTGTATATACATCGCAAATATTTTAGCATAAATTAAATAGAACTATCACTCTCAGCTGTATGGGTATATACACAGGTGTATTCAAGAGCCCAACTTTATTTTTCTGGTAAATTACTTTAAAAACTAACATACTTTATATTTCATTGATGAAAGAATGTATCATAATTCCACCACAAATCACTCGCTCCCTATTATAGTCAGATATTTAAAAAAAAATAATTTGGGAACATAATTTAAACACATGAAGTTCACAGGAATACATATAGTGAATACCAATGATCTACTTGTCCTGCACAGGACACCATTCAATGAAACTTCGTATTTGCACAGAGACATATGGCAGTATACAGTCTGCTTTAACATTCTTAGGAAGAAAAGAAAATTAGGGAGTATTTTCTTTCAGTTTGGGACACATATTAAATAAAAGTTTGCACTTTATCTTAGCAAAACATATAGAATCTGCACTGCACAAGTGAAATCTCACAAGAAATAGAGAACTACAAACCTCAAGATTAAATTTCAAGGTACTTTAAAGATTTCATCTCACAATATGTTGGTAATGTGTTAGAAATGCATAATGCTACCATGTTTTTATTGTTGAGGTTAATAGGGACTTGCTAACATGACGTGAAGTGCTTTTTAACTGTAAGAGTCTAGATTGTCAGATCAGATTTAAATAAATAACAGATGATGGTTAGAGAGTTCTAGACAGTGGATTTGTATCAATCCCAATACCCAGTTCCTTCCTTAGGTCATTCCATAAGCTTCTTCCAGAGCAGGAAGAAGTCCTTTCTTGTACTTCATTGTAAGTATTGAAAGTGGGCATGAAATCTGAAATCAGTCAGGGGTGAAAACAGGTGTGCACTACCCATGTTCGACATAGTTTGCAATGACAACAGTTTGGATCTGAATTTTTTCAGTGAACATAAATGGAAGGCATGGAATACTTGTAGTGGTTTCAGTCTCCTGCAAGTTGAGGGTGCTCATAAAATATGAGCTAGCCAGTTAGCAGAGTTCTCCAGTGTTGTTCTGATGGGGTGGTCTGTCTGAATTTTCAATAGGATTTCATTGATTGTTTGTCAACCAGTATTCACAAAAATGCCTCTGGTTTCTGTGATTATGACATGAGAGGGTGACAGTATTTTTTACTAAAAAATTAAAAAGGAACAACACTGTCACTGGGGAAGGACACACCTATGGAATGAAGAAAGCTCATATTGAGAATAAACAGGCAGTTTGAATTTTGTAAATAGAACAACATATGAAGATGAGAAGCAATTTTTTATGTATATCAAGGTGGCTCCAACAGTTTTAGCAAACAATAATCTTAATTACTCTCAGCATCTGTTTTCCAATCTGGAAAATAAAAATTCTTCTGTAAAATATTTATATATTTAAAACTGTCTCCCCAAGTTAGTGACATAGAACTTATTCTGTATTTTTGAATTTAGTTTATAATAACAGCATTTATAATGTCAAAAAGAAGCTATTCATACACAATACTTTTCTGTGAAATTAGTATATCTTGATAAATAAAGTTTCCCCTATGTTCAATATTATGAATGGTAACTGATATAATTCAAGTACATTTTATTCAAAACAGAAGGCTTTTCATAAAATTGGATGGGATTTTTACTTTTTTCTGTGAAACAAAAATATTTTAGAACTCTCAAAAAGATACATTCATAATACATTGTTTTTTATTTTGTAGATATCTTGAAAATAGAAATCAAATGAGAAATCCAAGATTATGTTAGTTATGTGTCTATTTCATGATTATGCTCATATTAATAAAAACTGAGTTGCCACATTTAAACAGGACTCACTTATTCCCATGTGCAGTTATGAAACCTAGTGCTCCAGTAGAAAATCTGAGTCTAAGCTATCATTGCTGTTATTTCTTGGTTAAACATAGAGAGTGAAAAATAGGGAAATTACTCAGAGTTTGCAGAAACATAAATTATCTTGTCTACGCATGTTGCTACAATATGATCAACATTAGTAACTCAGGTCTAGATACAGCCACAGTAGTAAAACCTCGAGGCTAAGCATGTACTTCTTGTATAATCTAGCAATAGATCAATGCAGCCAATTTGCATCCAGCCCTAACAGATTGTATATGAGGTGCTCAGCTAAACAGATTTACTGTCAGTTTAGTGCATTTCTGTGCAGATACTCATACATCAATAATGATCCCTGTCTAAAACAAGTAAATGTCAATGTGTTTAAGGTATATTTTCTATCATCTGCTCCTATCAACTATTCCTGTTGTTACTTGTTATACTTCATTTTGATTTAACCTTGTTTGAGAGTAGACTCTACATTGTAGTATGCATAACCACAGCACTGAGGAGTCTCAGAATTCAGACCCACAAAATTACTCAGAACTCAGTGTGATGAAATTTAATTTTCTTCCTATTTGCACCAGTGAAAAATGCTCCCTTTTTTCCCTGTAACTGAAATTAATTCTCCATTGTATCTTTCCAATTTTCATTTGTTCTCCTTGTTCTTCTCTGAGCTTTTCCCAGCACCCAAAAATTTATTGCAAATTAAGAGTGGTGAACACTTCAAAGAAACAGAAGCCATGGTTAACAGGGACTCAGAGTCCTACAGTTATGACTACTTGTTTAGTGAGAGCAGAGTTTGAGATTTCATTGCTTGTTTGTTCTTCCTGAAGCTATGAAAATGGATATTAGAAGAGTAGCTTTAGTATGAATGTCAGCCTGCACTGAATGCATTAACACATCTACAGTGATAATTGTTCAGATTTTACTTTCACAGTAAATAATGATAAGTTTGGAATGAATCCTCTAAAAGAAAATGGACTTAAAATAGGTTTACACCATTGCTGAAGGTGAGGTTAGAATACTTATTATATTAGCCAGTTAAGTCAAGCTGAACATAAAATAGGCAAACATGTGGAAAGAGAGAATTTCAGATTTTCTCCATATATCTTAAATAGGTCAAAAGATGTGTCATAGAACTTATAAATTGCATTAATGCTATTGGTGCACTTTACATTGTAACTTCACTGTAAGAAACATGCTTATATTCCTGTATTTTTTTTTAATTAACCAGGTAGGTATTCATAGTAGCAATATTTGCATTAAAACATGTTGGTTGCATAGAAAAAAATTTCCCTCATTATAAAAGAAAAATAAATGTTAACATAATTCTGATACAGAACATCATATAGGATACAAATTGAACAAATTGTACATCTCTTTTTTATGGCATAGATTGTAAAGATTTGGGAGTAGAAAAGGATTTTAATAAATATCTGTCCCAGCATTGATTCTATCAACTTAAACAGCAGTTGCTCAATGCATATTTAGACTTAGTCTGAACAAAACAAATGTTCCTACAGCAGTTTTTAATAGGAAAAAAAAATAGAACAGCAGATGATGTTGAATCACTTTCTTATACTAAAATATAAGAAGGAGTTAAAAAGTGATCACAACTAAACTTCACTGTGTAGGCATACCACCATAACTTGAAAACAATAGTTTCATGTAATTAATGAATACCTTGGATTAATTTGGAAATTGTTATAATTGAGAAAAATAAATTTATGCTTAAGTAAAAATAGAAAAGTTCTAATTGGTAAGTAAAAGAGGTCACATTCAATCTTTATATTTGCTGTGTTTGTGTAAGTGTTACAGAACTGTTGCCAGGAACCCTAAGTTATATTTTAATTATTATTCTTTGTGTCTTGTTCTAGAAAACCCAGTCTTGTCAAACAATAGCCACTCATTCCAGAATTGCTGATTTCCCCCTATAGTTTTAAAATAAAAACCTAAAATTCTTACTCTGGTTTTCCAGACTAAGAATTTGGCATTTTTTCCATCACAAGTACAGTGTATGTTGCAGGAAGAAAAAGCAGAAGGTGAGATGCAGGCAGGTGCCACTTCTCTTAAGGAAAACAGACCCAAGGCCTCTAGTATGAAGCAAAATCACAAAAGTGAGAAGTTTGGTTTTTTTCCTCTTATTGAGTAAATGTAGAAACTTGCAGAACAAAGGCATGATACTCAAATTGTTCTTTTATTACAGTGAGAGCAGATGTTTGCATAACCCTAAAGAAAGATCAAACTTAGGCACTCAATAATCCTTTTGTCTGTGGAATAGAACATGCAGAGAAGCCTCTGGTTCTCTCCTCATTGAGCTTCTACTTCTGTCAAGATATTTTCCTACGTACTATGATCACTTAGCCAAATCAGAAATTTGTCTAGCTCAACAGGTAGGGCTTTCCCTTTTATTTTAAATTGAAAAGTATTTTCTTTAGCATCACCTGCTTTCTTGGATAGTCTCATTACTGTAGGAAAAGACTCTCCTCACAGAGGATGAGATGGTACAAATGCCTCACCAGGACCAAGCTGAGTTGAACATATATACATCCTTCAACAGTCAAGCTCTTCTTAAAAAGCAGCAGACATTTGAAATCCTGTCTTTTGTGGAAGGATATAGCTCCAGCTCAAATATTTTAACTGCCAAAGAGGATGTGAGGAAATAAGTACTAAAATATGTACTTTTGGAGTTTCCCTCAGTGCTTTGGTGAATGCTGTAGGAATATCTTTGAATTTAATCTGAACAAAGCTGAGATGACATATTCAACCTTTGTAAATGCTCATGATCAAAATTCTGTGGAACTGCATTGTTCTTTTAGGCATGTGGTTGCACAGTAACTAGTAAGACAAAACGCAGTGCAGTGGTTTCAACAGAATGTCTTTTCTGTATCAGTTTTGTATCTAGAAATTAAATAATCCCAGATCATGTCATTATTTTGCTTCACAGACACAGGCAAAGTAAACTTTAGGTATTTTTCCTTTTTTTTTTTTTATATTTTTCATTTAATTCAAATTACTCTGTGCAAAGATGTTTCTCAGTTGTATAGCTTGTAGATAGACAGAAATAATCTTATTACCTTAAACCTTTAACAATGTATGGAATATAACTGATATTCAGTTTCAGTGGTAGGAATTGCTATGGCAGATCTAACAGAAGATTCCAGCTTTTATTACAGACAATCTTACAGTATAGACAAATCCTCCACTACTAGTTGCCTTATTATTATATTTTTAACACCATGTTAATTCTTTCACAGTTTCATGAAAAAATTTTAATCCTACTTACTAGTTGAATATATCCTTTAAAACTTCTGTCAGGATAATGGTCTAATGAAAAAATCCCGTCATCTTTATTTAAACAAGCCAGTAGTAATAAGGTTTATTACTATTTATCACCAATAAATATTATATTTATCATTAGATAACCTTAAAATCATTGCAAATTGTATAAATACCTCACAGCAACCCACTGATGTGATTACAAATCCATTTGACTCATGGGTCTTTCCTGTGGTTCCAAATACAGATCCGGTGTATATTTTATTAGGATATTTGGAGAAGAATTAATGAATGAGGATGAGACCTTACTGTAATACCTACTATGTGCAGTTGCAGATTATGAACTTTTATAAATAAAAAATATGTGAGAGGGAAATTGAAGCAGTGTGAGTTTGTGAGGGAGTAGACTAAGTATGTTCGGAACAAATGTCGGTGTTGGGTGGGAAAAGAGGAGTGCTGCCCCAAGAAGTTCATATGCCTTGCCTCACAATCACAGTTCTCTGTGCAATCAGCTTGATCTTCCTTAAGCCTCCCTCATTGTTCTGGAGTCCTTCCTCCACTTCCCTAATTCCCTCTTTTCCCTTTCTGCATCTCTTAACCACTTCATTTGTCCTCAGCAGTGCTTTTGAGGCTGTTATCAATCCAGGTTTGCCAAGGTCTGCTCACATCACTTCTATAAGTGTTTCCTTCTTCCTCCTTTTGCTTCTATCAGATATTCTTGCTTATCCTTCTACAGTGGTTTTTGACTGCAAGGGGTATGACCACAGAGATCTACTTTGAGGCATTTCTGGAGTTGGCTGCTTTCTATGGCTCAAAAAACAGAGAGCCTCTTAAAGCACTGATCTAATTTCCCCTTGTGACTCCCAGAGCAATACTTCTATGGTGTTGTTCCTGTTGTTTCTCTTAAATTGTCAGCTTGTATTCATGGGGTCATGAGGTCAATTATGTGATTAGGCTGAAAATTAAGTTTCAACAGCAACAAAGAAATCTTCTTGGGTGAATCAGCCTCTCAGACACAGGCATGCAAGTGCTTACTTACCATGGGAGCAGCTAGAAATTCACAGTTCAAGGAAAGAAGAAAAACCATTTTATACTTTGTGTGTTCATGATTTTAAGAAAATCAATTTGATTCATTTAGGCCTAACAATTTATTTTAGCCTTGATACTTTCCTGTGAGAAATTATGCTTAATAAAATGAAGAATCTGCAATTCCCACAGGACTTCAAGCACAAGGATTTGGTAAATAAATTAAGCCTTCCTGTCATCTCTAGAAGGGCACTCACAAGAGTGTAACATATTTAGCATACAGGAGTGTTTTATTTTATCTGTTTTTGCTAAATTGTGTTTGATCAAGGAAGCTTGTCAGAGAACTATTGTACTACTGCAAGTGACATTATCCAAACTGAAATTTTAAAGTTGTTGAAAATAACCTATTTTGCTGCCTGTTAAGAAATTCAACCAGATTAAAAAAAACCAAAACCAACTCTGTTGAGAGTATATTACCTAGAGTCCAAGAGATGCTTAAACCCATTTAAAAGAAATACAAGAAAGAATGTACTTTATGTACTTTAGTACATTTGTGTTGCAGTGTAATCCATGGAAAATTGGCAGAAACTCTTGTGAGACTAATGTGTTAATGTCATAACTTGGGAAATGAAACTTCATGTCAACATGAAAGAATAAAAATAATGATCTAAGTAATACATAATTGGTGTCATAACGCTACTAGCAACTGAAAATGATGAAGGAAAGAGCCCAAGAAGAAGGGAGGGGTGGAGGAAAGATATTTTTAAGATTTACTTTTATTTCTTATTATCCCACTCTGATTTGATTGGTAATAAATTAGTTTCCCCAAGTCAAGTCTGTTATGACCATTTTGGTAATTGCTTACTGATCTTTCCCTTCCTTATCTCAACCCACGAGCCTTTCATTGTTTTCTCTTCTCTGTCCAGCTGAGGAGTGATAGAGCAGCTTTTGTGGGTACCTGGTGTCCAGCCAGGATCAACTCACCACAGTGTAATTACACTGTTTAAATAGGTGATGAGAGCTATACTCTATACTGAAAACTTAGGCCGGAAACAAATACATATGTTTTGCTGAAGAAACAACATTTTACGTTGCTGCAATTCATGTTAAGGTCATTAATCTACCTTGTTTTTAACGTAGTTAAAATATCTGTATATTACTGGAATTAAAATGATGTCATTTATAGATTGAATATATCTTTGTACTTTGAGTCTGTCAGCAGCAATGCAGATTCGAGTTGAAAATTGCTTTTTTCAGTTTGAAATTTTGCCCATGAATTCACTTTCTGCATTTATTTCTGACTTTACACTTAACCTTTGAAGGTATTCAATCCACTTCTGATATCTATGCTCTTATTTTCTGAATCCAGAAGTTTTTTTCTCAAATTGCTCTCAAATCTTTGAAGAATAATAGTTTTATACTTTCAGTTGCCGTTCATCTTAAGCATTTTGTCTTTCAATTTCTTCTTGAGAAAACCACATCCACTGTTAGATGCTACTAACAGTATAACTGTATTTACTTTTGTATTTTTTATATAATACAGTGGGACACTGGTATAATTTTCTTGTGTTTTGGAAGAGAGATGCATAAATTTCTGCTATTTGCCTAAACAGTAGAGTGAGGGGCAGATTCCCTTCTTTGCACAGGAACCATGGCAACTGCATTATCCCACCAATATTCCTCCTGTAATGGGTAACTGAAGATATTATAAAACTGGAAAGGGCTGATAAAAACTCAAGAGACATCAACTGAAGTGTTCAATAAAAATTTAATATCATCACTGGAATAATGTGATGCATTTTAGACCATGAAGTAATCATTTGTTACCAAAAAATTTGGAAAAGTGTTCATGTTCACACTGGTAGGATATAAGAAACTGATAATTGTGTTTAGATTATCTGTATCCAGAAATGTTGTTTGTCTGTCTTGATTGTGTGTAAGCTACTTTAGTATCTCTGATAATGAAATTTCAAATACATTAAACACATCAGGATGATTCCTATCATACTCATATCCATTGCACTCTTTTACAGACATTATCGACACTGTAACAGATCCATTAGTTTTGAATTTAAATACAATTCATCCATTTTCATGGAATCATAGAATATCCTTAGTTGGAATGGACTCACAAGGATGATTGAAATCCAGTTCCTGGCATTGCACAGGACAGGCACAAGAGTCACACCATGTGCCTGAAAGCATTGTCCAGACGCTTCTTGGAATCTGTCAGGCTTCGTGCTGTGACCACCCCACTGGTGAATCTGTTTCAGTGCTCAGCCTCTGAGTGAAGAACATTTTCTTAATATTCAACTTTAACCACCCCTGACACAGCTTCAGGTCATTCTTGTGGGCCCTGTCACTGATCACCACAGAGAAGAGATCAGTGCCTGCCCCTTGACTCACACTCATGAGAAAGTTGTAGACTCTCTTAGGGTTTCTGCCCAGTCTTCTCTCCTCCAGACTGAACAAGGCAAGTGACCTCAGTTGCTCCTTGACATGGCTTCCTCTCTAGACCCTTCACCATCTTCATAATCCACCTTTGGATGCTCTCTAATGGCTCAATATCCTTCTGATACTGTGACACCCAAAGCTGCCCACAGTACTTTGAGCAGAGAGGGCCAATCTTCTTCCACTGGCTGGTGATGCTGTGCCTGATGCTCCCCAGGACATGGCTGGCCTTCCTGGCTGCCACGGGCACTGCAGATTCAACTTGCTGTAGACCAGATCTCCCAGCTCCCATTTCCACAGTGCTTCTCTCCAGCATCTCATTCCCTGGTTTGTGTGTACATCCATTCCCCAGTTTGTGTGCACACCCTTACCCAGAGGCTCCCATCTGTGCCTTTGCCAGCTGTTACCTCCATAAGTTCCAGCCCTTCCATTACATATGACACCACCCCCTGTCTCACCTCCTCTGCCTAGCCCTCCTGAAGGGCCTGTAACCATCCCACATGGAACTCATGTCACAGGATTCATCCCACCAGGTATTTCTTATGCCAGTGAGTGGGCTCTGGGGCTGGGCCAAAGCTTCAAGCTCCTCTTGTTTGTTCCTCACGCTGCTTGCAGTATAGGAACATCTCAGCTGAGATTCTTTCTAGCCAGCACCTCCTCTAACAGATTGAAGGATCTCAGTAGAACTCGGTTTTGGTGTGGTGGTTTTGTCCCTTTGCACCTTTCAATCTTTAGCAAAACAGATTTGGTTTACAGAGACCTCTCAATAAGCCCTGCTAATTCCTCAGCTAAAATCCTTTTTCCACTTTAAGACAGTGGACTCAGTTTGTTGCCAGCAGGCTTGGTGTTGTAGAAACTGAACCATTATCAAAATCATAAAACTCTGCTGACAATGCCAGTGTTGAAACCAGATGTTCATCTGCACAATTTTCCTGTTTCTTGCCACATCCTTCCCTGTAACTGGCAGGACAGAGGAGAACACAACTTGTCCTTCACCTCCCTTGACCAGCTGTTCCAAGGCCCTGAGGTCCCTCTTGGTTGTTTACAGCCTTCTTGTTGGGACCTCTGTGCTGCCTACCTGGAAAACCAGCAGAGAGCAATAGTCAGTGGGCTGTACCAGGCTGGGAAATTCCTTTTTGATGTTCCTTACCTTGGCTGCAGGGAGCTAACACACCTCCTGTGTGCTGGGTTCAGTGAGCTTATTAGACCTCTTAAAAGGGAATTTTCAGTAACTGCTACTCTTCTTTTTTCATTAATTGAGAAGATCATGATTTGTTCTACCAGTCAATTTCCTCCTCAGAGTCTCCAATACTTCCTAGTTGTTCCGTTTCATCTCAGCTCCATCCAGGCAGTTGTTGTACGGATGTTGATGCAGGGCTCAGTCCCTGCTGGCACTACCCTCACTGGGTCAGAGCTGCCTCTGGAGTCAGGGCTCCACTGCCTCCTGTTTGGGATGGTGGCTGGGAAACTTTCTTTCTGCTCTAATACCAAGGTCTTGCTAGGTGGGAAAGCTTGTCTCCTCAGTGGGATCCTTGGCTCCAGAGCACTTCTGTTTGGACAGTTTCCCTTGGAGTGTTCACTGACACTTTTTATCAGAATGTCAAACTAATATCAAGACTGATAATTGTATCTTGTGAATATCTGTCTTGTCACCTATTAATACTCCTATGAAGTCATCTCTGACATTCCTTAATTTCCCTTTTAAATATTTTTTGTTTGGTTTTTTTTTTCCTGCGTGAGTAGTTCAAGAAATTATCTTACTGTCTCTTGCAGAAAAGTATGGTTAATTATTTTGTGTTTTTACCTGTGTACTTGAGTACAGTGCAAATATACTTTAAAATTTCAATGATTTATCAATGACATTATGCACCCTGTAAGTTAAGGAAATCTAAAGTCAAAATGCAAAAAATCACTTCATTAGCTCTAGGCAAAAATAAATTTTTGCTAGTTTTCACTAATAGTCTCAGTGAATCTGATTTTGTACAAAAGCAAAATAAAATCCTTTTATTTTAAGGATGTGGTAAACATTGACTACTGCTGTAAATACACCACAAAACTGGAAAAGAATGTATACAAACATTTGCCATCTACATTTATAGATTTTTTTTTCTATTTTTAAATAATTGTTTTGTTAGAATAAGAATTGGATTTGTAACTCTTTTTTCGGATAGAGATCAGGCATTGAGTTCCAGGGATAAATAAAAGGGGTTTTATGATCTTCTACACCTTATACTTTTAGAGAAAAAGTGTTAGAAAATATATGGCTGCAATATAAAGCTAAAACCTATAGAGAAAATTTACATTAGAATCTCCATCCATTCATCCATCTATTGTCTATTATCTTTATCCTTTTGTTCTTTTACTCAAGTAGAACTACACATCTTCCTGTAAGTTACCATTTCGCTGCTTAAAATACTGCCTTTTGTTCATACAGTTTGGAATAGTGCTTCTGGGCATAGGAGATTTCTTGCTATTATTAATGGCTTGGGTTTACACAGCTGTATCAAATTTCAGATTCCTCCTGATAATGTGTAGACTTTTTTTTTTTTAAATTGTTTCATGGGTTTTGCATTCTTGAAAAATGCAAGTCGTATGAAGTTAACCTACTGCATTGTTTTGATCAACTTTTTCATTCTGCAGCGCATAAAACATGTTTTCAAGAAAATTACAGGGCACAAATTGCAAGTGAACATTGGATTCCTAATTCAGCAATTCTTCAGGACTTCAATGCAGTTATTGTGTCCATGACTCTTTTTATGGATCTGGTCTTACTTCTGCTGAGAAATTTTACAGTAATTCCTGCGGTTGAGACCTTTACATTTCTGACCCTTACTGAAATATTTTTTGCAGTTTTTTTTCTTGATTGACACTTGTACTTACTGCACTTTAACACCATTTTCCTGGTGAGTACATGTATATTCACACAGTAAAGAAGCTGAATTAATTTCCTGATATGAAATTTCACTAAAGTTGCCCTGTCAAAACCCCATGTTTATCTATGAATTTTCTGAACTTCAATAATATGAATAAACCTGATGATTGCATTTTTATTTTTTAGGAGTTTTAAAGATTTAATGAGAAAAAATAATTTAGCAAGACATTTCAAATATTTAATCTATATTTATTCTTTCTGAACACTCTGGAGAGTTTTTTTTTAAACATAGTTCTAAGTTTTCTGTGGGAAGTTGGAAATACGTATGCAGAAAGATGATTGGTATCTCATGTTTTCCTAAGAAGTGTTTAGGGATTCAAATAGCTAGATTTGAATTTACACTCAGTTTTGTGGCTAGAAACAAGGGAAGCTATCTTTATACATTTATCATATTGCCTTCAAACCTAAACTTTCCTTTTGGGTAATTCCCACGGCACAACTTTTGCTTTATTTTTAGCAAAAGGTTCAATGTGCATCAGCAGAAAAGTGATGACAGAAGTTTCATTTTCTGTAAGTATACACTTCACTTGGTAACGTGCTGAAAGGTGAAGGAATTTGCTTCTTCAACTTCATAAATGTCCGTCTATTCCTTCAAAACTACAAAAATCAAAAGCAAGTTGTTACAGGCACATGAGAATGGCAAATGAGTTTGATTGAAATGGGAAGTAGAGCTATGTTTGCCCAAAACATCATTCTCCTAATTTATTAAAAATGAGATTAATAGACACAGAAAACATTTTAAAAGTACATTAGACTGACGTTGTATGCAAATATATGTTGTTGCTTAAATCATTTTGCTGAAATGCCAGTCAAGATTTTTCTTCTGATATACTTGATATCTAAATGTTTTAGAACAAGAACAAGATTTAAATTAGGGTTGCAGATATCCATGATGCTTTTGCCCAAAGACAGAATGACATAGCAGGAAACAAGGTTGGACTTTCTTTTTTCCTGGCTAGCCTATGAGGCAATCATGCTATGAAACTAAGAAGGAATAGCAAAGCTATCACTTGGAAGGGAAGTTTCTTTTGAATATGAGAGTATTTCTGGGAATGATAATTGCCATTCTGGCCTTATTAGTTAAGCACTTAGAGCAACTAAGCTCAAAACTTATGTTTACAGTGAAGTATTTGTTGAGTGGGGGCTTCAGCAGCTGGCACTATTCATCCAGGATAGTTTAGTGGGAAATTACACAGTTTGATTTTTTTTTCATTCAGTGAAAATATGTAAAGTTTAATGGAGATTCTCAGCTGGTGAGTCTGGCAGGGCACCATTAACTAGGGCTAGCTATGACACAAACTGTCAAAGGTTGTGCTTGGTTTTTGATTTTGGAAACTGGGTGGATTGCATACTAAAATCAAAGTATTTTGATATTTTCAAAGAATCTGGAAATCTCATGTTGAAACAACCTGCTCGTTCAATTTTAAGGAAAAAAAATACATTTTAAAAAGATAGGGAAATTCCTCTCAATAAAGTATATAATATTTAGGAGTGCATCAATAGAAGAAATATTTTAATCACCATGGAATTTTCTGTTTAAAGTATCATTAACCCTAAAGAGTTGGGTTTGTGTCCCGGAATTAATGTTATAGCTACTACATTTGTTTTCAAAGCCCCTATCTTTGAAATATTATGCATTTTTATATGTGCTCATATTATATTAATGTCTATCTAACCTTTTATAAATATCTGTATACTGTAATTTTTGAGTCACTGTTTATATACCACCTGTCTTCACTTCTGAAAAAGAAATTCTAAGATTTCATCTAGACATAACAAAGAAGTGTGAAAATATAGCTGAAAAAAATAATGTTTGCTTAATTTAAAAGTATTAGGTGTGTTTATTATTATTTAATTTAAATAAGAAGATATGGGGTTTGGTGTGGTATTGCACTTCTTGCACTTGTGTGTCTTTTAATAAAAATGATCTTTGCTTATACTTACTAATTGATCTAAAGAAGGAGCTTAAAGTATATTTCTTCATTTGAGCTAACACAACACGGATCAAAATAGAGACATTTAGTATATTGACCTAATATTGAAATTTTCCACTAGTGCTTTCTAAGTCAGTAATTGCAATGTCTTTGTAAAGTATATGGCACTGTATTGATTCAGAGCCCATCACTTGTGTCTACTCTGGCATTTGAGCCTGCTGATGATAACACTGACATCCACAGCAGGTAAAAAGCCCTAGAGAATATATGGTTTCCTTCTGGTTTCTAGCTTCTTGATCCTTGATGAGTATTTTAGTTGTGTGCATTTCTGTACTGTCGTGAGACACAGAAGACTCTTTCAGTTGCAAAGCAGTTTGTTAAGAATGTTCTTATTTATTAAGATTGCTAGACTGACATGATACTAAGTAGAAAAGTTTTGTTTAAGGTACACTGTGGAGAATAACTCTAAAGTTGTTTTAATGATTGAAAGGCAGTATTATAACATAAAAAGAAAATAGTGAATTCATATTCTAAGGATATTGTGCATACTCAGTTCAGCTTTTCAATTAATTTTTTAAGGTAGAAAATGCATAGTTAGTACTGTCTAAAAAAGATTTTCTTATTCTTATTACTTTATTAGCACAATTAGATTAATGCCATCATTCTCACAAGAATTTGTATTTTAATTGTATACAGTTTATAGCATTATGAAAGGGTGGTCACCATTTTCTTAGCAACAGACTCTGCCTACTTATTGACAGGTAAAAGATTTCTATGTGTGCCAAATTTTGTATAGCAGCAATGAAATAATTTAAAAGAAATTATCTTTTTGGATTTGTGCCACTGAATACAAGAGAAAATATGTTTGTGAATCTAGAAACTAGAATATTCTAGAAGAGGATTTTAAAGAAGTTGAAGGAAAAAAAAATGAAGAATTACTACAGCATCTTTAAGAAGATACATTGGCAGTCTTATTTTTCAGTCTATTATCAGATATCTTCTGATCAGGTTACGCTATGTTTTCTGTGATACTTGATGAGAAACCTTTAAATGTTTTTGAAAAAAATCCTCAGAAGAGTTTGTAATGTAATCTGACATACATTGATCTGTGCAAATTCTTTTGTATTGCTTTTTTCCTTTTCCTGAATGTCACTTACTCTAGTCAGATCAATCATGAAATAAATTAGTAAATTAGAATATATTTTAGAAAATAGGATGATAATATAGCTAAGTTCAAAATATGATAAAGTTCTGCCTCTAATATTAAAATCTAAATGACAGATACTTATAAATAGGTTTGTGTGTCTGTTGAAGTGTATTTGGAAGTATGCCTTAAGAGTAACTTTTAGATATTTTTCAGCACAGTTGGATTTTCAGACCAAAGTTGTCTTTCCATGAGTGAGTAAAAAGGTCTATTCATAAAATAATATTAATTTATATGTTTATATTCAGTATTCTATATCAACTTAGTTCACAACTTTATGTGAACAGAGATACTTCATACTGAAATGTATACAGAAAGAAATTGTGCTATTTACAGAGTCAAGGAATCATTAATAGTTGAGTACAGTAAATGGCACTTAGTCTTCCATACTTTGACTTCCAGAAAGATGATCATCCACAAGTGCAGAACTCCTTCTAAAAATACCTAAGGAAGAAATAAGGTTTGAAGAGACTAAATGAATCTAACTTCCTCACAACTGAAGCAAACAGAAATGTATAAGAGTTGGCTGCTTAGCTATTCTCTTCAGAGACATGCAACCAGAAATGGGAAACAAACTGGAAAATAGATTTTTTAAGAATGGGAGTCAAGAATTCTGCACGTTGCCAAATACTGGAGCAAGAGGTACCTGATGCAAGTGTGATCTTTCATCAGTGTATGCAATAATTTGCTGTTAAGCAAACACCTGAATTCGCATTTTGCTTTCGTTTGGCTTGTTAAAAGTGATGTCAAGACAAATGGCCATTCTTTCCCAAAGATTAGAGATTAGGAGTGAAATTGTCTGTAAAAGTTCAGTGGGAGCCAATATGAAACCAGGATCCTGCAGAAAGGCTTACACTTCTTGCAATACTGTAGCTTTCCCTAATACATGGATGATCTCTGCATCTAACTGCCATTTTATTTTTTGGGGTTTTTTTTCTTATGGCAGCCTAACTGTTGTGGGAATTACCATCACCCTGGGCTTTCTGCTTACATAAAATCTCCGTGGCAGCAGTGTTCCATAATAGGGAAAGGGACTGCAGGAAAATTCCCCCTAGTCTGAAATAGAAGATGCCCTTCTGCTGGACTGCAAGTCTCATCTTCCCAAACTGTTTCCTAAAAATGATGCAGACTTTTTCTCATTATTTTTTTTCTAATAATGAAAAGCCATTGTATTTTGTGCCACTGTTGCTACATGTATCAGTCACATGTTTTACTGTAACTAATAAGAGATATTATAATAGAACTTGCAGTTTTCTCTAGCAAGTCATCTTGACACCAAAAACTACTGTTATATTATAGTTCTTGCTGCCCTGCAAATATAGCGTGTAACTCTTGAGTTTCTCATTGGACTACAAACAGAGTCATAAAAGTGGGGGAAAAAAAAAAGAAAAAAAATAGTTAAAATTACCTACATAGACTTTAACTGCCTTCTTTCCTTTTTTTTGGTCATTTTCTCTTGGTTTTATACTAGTTGTAAGAAACAAGTAAACTTCAAGTTCATGTGAAGGGACAACAGAAAAAACAGATTGCAGTTTGATATTGGATGACAAGAAATTTGGAAGCTTTTCCTTGGTCAATAGCATGCCAAGAACAAGCCATAGTTCCATGTGTCACAGCATGGCAAGAACTAGTCAGTTTCCCTGTGTCTCGTTTTACTTCAGACTAGCATTAGAGCTAGAAAGTCTGCCTACCTTCCAGAAGTGCTTTAAAATCAAATAAAACCCTATAAAATGTTTTGATATATTTATATAAAGTGTATCAGTGTATTTTAATTTTTTGTTGAAAAATGATAAATTAAACTACTTTAATATGAAATCTATTTTAAGTAAGACTGCATCATTAATTTTGTCTGAGGAACAACATAATACTCTAGATGCAAAACATTTAGGTATCCATTCAGTGCAATAAGATTTTTTATTATCCTGTCACTCACAGAATTTAAATCAGGATCATGACCTTAGAACTCATTAACTGCTATAAATAAACATGCTACCATCATGTACTTTTCTTTTGAGGATGAGATTATTTTCACCTGATTAAGGACATAGACCTAAATTCAGTAACCACATATCTTTTCTCCTAACGTAATTTACTTTTATGAAATAATCTGCTGTCCAATTTCAATGACTGTTGCTAGACATTATAATTGCATTGAAACTTTAGTTTTTTTCTCCCAATAAAAAAGTTGCCTTTGTTTTAGATTTTTACTGTTCTGACTTCTACCTGTATTTTATAAAGGTAGACATGTTTCCTAAAAAGCCTTACTGCTTCAGTTAACTGCAGGTGATAAGAATAACAACATTGTTTTCTTCCAATGTATTTGCTAACTATTTCCATGCAAATATTTAGAAAAACTCAACAGGCATTAGTGTACCATAAGTTTTAGAAAAGTTCCCACTCTCTGTAGTTTTCCCTTTTACTAAGTCTTCAAAAGAGTAAAAGTTCAACCATGCTTCCCCCATTAGTTGCCTATCTCCTAGGTGCTGGTAAAAAGCAAAATATTTTCCTCTGAACTATCAGTGTCCTTTCCATTGTTTGATATTCCTCTTTTAGATCATGTTCTTTGGAAGGACTTTTGGAGCAAATAAGTTTTCTATCCTCTATAAGAAATCCATTAAATCTCCTATACTGGTAAGATTTTATGAGATTTCTTTTGGCTCGTGATGGTTCTTCAGTTTTGAAGTGTGACATTTGCAATTGATCTTCTATTCGTTACCATTTCATGTGTATGTGGAATAAGGTTGAAGTAAGGGTAATTGAGGAATCAAAGTGGGAGCAAACAGGCAGGAGAGTATTTTGTTTCAGCCATCCTCCACTGTTTTGTTGCCCCTCTAACCTTCCCCACACCAATCTTCTCTTCCCTCTCAGTCTATCCAATTTCTCCAGTCCTCCTTTTAAAATACCTTCCTGCTTAAAATATCGATCTTATCAACTTTTCTCACTGGAAAAGTTACATAATAAGGATTTTCTACAGGATGCTGTGTATCTTTACTGGGCTGACTTTATGTAAGTGCTATTTTGCAAGCCAGCTTGCCCAATAGTCTCAGTAGCAAGTACTTGGAAGTAGTAATAACCCACAGTCTCAAACTCACAAAGGAAGTGATACTCATTTCTTGAGCCAGTTTCATACATGTTTTTAATAAATTCTCTGAAAAAATACTTCGTGTCTCATCCTGCAAAGTCAGTCCTCTGTTTAGATAATGCAAAAATCATGGCCACTTAAAAAAACCCCTAAAAGTATGAATATGTGGGGTTATGAGTTTTTTGTTCTGTAAAAAACAAAGCTTTTTTTGGCAATAATTTGTGTTATATCAAAGCATTGAAGGATTATTATGATTTTAAAGTATGAAGTATTTAAAGATGCATCATAATTTTAGCTGACGAGAGGAATTGCCTTGCTACAAAAATAACTTCTGAGATAAACTTGCATTGTAAAACATCTTCTGAAAAAAAAAATTGCTAATTTTAGTAGCTGATATTCCCAGTAGCTCATCAATTAAATTTTATTTATGACTGCCTCACATATAGATCAAATTTAGCTTAGCTGAGACATTAAACCAATGTCATATCCCTATATTTTACTGTTGCTGATATTTCTGTATTAGCAAGTACAAAGATAATGATAATACTTAAGTCTTGTTGTAAATCTTGCCTTAGACAAGTGTCTCCACCACAAGAACTGAACACAAAAGATCTAAACAACAGTTGCATTTACTAAATTTATGGTAGCTATCTAAAAATAGATGTATTGTTTCTTATAATGTAGTTATGCAAATTAATAAAAAAGAATGGATAACATTTTTAAAAGATGTCATACCCTGAAAGTAACAGTATCTACTCCTTTTGAAAGTATCAATTGCTGCTTCTGTTGCAGAATTTATAAAGCACTTTCTAAAGCTTCTGTTATACTCAGAGAATAAATTTATAGTATAATTAACAGCTTTGGGGGAAAAAGTTTACTATCTGCTTTCATTTCTCACAACCCAGGAGATACAGGTGGCAAACCATTTTTTTTAATGCTTTTTGTGAAACTGATGTTGCTCTGCCACGAGGCATTTCTTTATGATAACATGAAATTAAAACAATAGAGGGGAAACTTTAATTCATTTTGGAGTTGCATTGAGTTGTTAAAACGGTGCAAGTGGTCCATTTTTCTCCAGTCATTGCAGTGTTAGGGTGAGCTACTGCCTGGCCTCCCATCCTGCCCCAGCTCATTAATAGGTCTCCAGAGCACTGCATCTTACGTGTGGAGGATATATCTAAAAAAAAAAAAAAAACAAACAAAAAAAAACCACAGAACTTGTAAACATTCCCCTCTCATGTAAAGCTTAAGTGGATATTAGCAAAGGGATTCTTCTTCACTATCAATGGGCAGAAAACTGACAAAGTATTCCCAGTTTTCCTCAGATCCTTCCCTTTCCTCCATTTGTACCTCTACGTTATTAAGGAGCTGGTTTCTGTGGGAAAAGTACTAGCAATGAACACCTGCCAGAAGGACAATCCCAAATTACCTTGTTAGACTCTAATCTCAACCTAAAATTAATTTAGATCTTGGACACTTAATAAATCTCTCTTTCAAACCATCTGTTTGTTGCTCCCAAACAACTAGGGGTATGCCTGCACTGCAAAAATTGAGGTCCCAAAACATTTAACCTAGAAGAGCTTTAGTGAAGAGCTTTAGGCAGAGTTGTACAGTTCTTTTTTCTCAAAAGCTGGTACAAGAATTTACTGAAAAGTCTAGGTCACTGATAACAGCCCTGAAACGAGTTGAAATATATATTCAAATTATTACTGGCTTACATTCCTTCTTCACTGCCCCACATCAATGGGGGCTAGTTAGTTTTTAAACACCACCACAGTTTTTGATTTCTGGGGAAACTTTATCATCCAATACCGATTTTAATAATGTTGTGCCAGTTGTAATCCCCAATGTTTTTTCCAAACCTTTGCCTTCATCCATTTCAGAATCACGACAAAGTGCCTTATGTTGTCACTCTAAGGCCAATATTTCAGGAATTCACATTCCTTAACCCAGCTTTTGACAAAAATAGTCCACTGATTATTTCCTATGTATCTATACATGTAGATACCCATATACAAATATTTAAGTACATATGCACATTTTAAATATGATTACATGTTCAAAAATAGATGTTAAAATTGTATATACATTATGTGCACTTTTTTATTTCCCTTGTTGAGAGCTCCTTTATCTAAGTGATCTGACCGCTTTCTTTAACTATGGAGAGCAGAAATTTCAGCTACAACATACCCTGTAATAAATCTCATTTGTGTACTCAGTTCTCCTCTGTAGAAGAGAATAATGCATAACTTGGAACTGAACATCCTCAGGGATCACTGACATTTTTCCCAGGAGGGATATTGCTATATGACCCACCAGTGTTCAGAGCACAGAATCAGCGTTCCTCCTGCAGCCAGATGTACAGAAATTTCTTTGCCATTAATAAAGCATAGTTCAGAATTCTGCATTCCATCACTGATATTTTGTGAGAACCATAAGCAAATATGTTTCATTCTACATAATTTATGCACCAAGTAGCTACTATACCTTGTGAGTGCCATTAGTCTTTTTAGAATATCTCATGTTCTTGTTTTTCATCTGTAGTTCAAGCTATATGTGGTTTCTTGAAAGCATACCCTTTTACTAACTAGTTGATTAATTAATTTTATTAATTTTTATTAATTCTTTATTAGTTTTGTATTCTGGCTATTTTTTGTTATACTGGAATATATGTGTTAACTCAAAAAGAGTGCTAATACCGGGCAACTGTACTGATGCTTATATTGGTACACTTTCACAGATTGATTTATACTGGTTTACACAGCTGAGGCTTGATTCTGTTAATTTTGCAACCAGGTAATGATTAGCAAGAATTCATCCAGGAAATAAGTAATGAATGTCAGGTTAGGAATGAAACTGAAATAAAAGCTTCTTCTCTCTTACCAGTTTGAAAACACCTGCATATTTTAAGGCTTTGTTCTAATATTGTTATAGTTTGTTATAGAGAAAAGTGCAAGTTAATTCTAGGTGAAAGGTTAACTGTTATTATGAAATGATGTCATTAAAAGATGTCATTTCTCTTCATAAAATCAGGGTGTATATAATCAGTTTTTGAATTCTGTTAAAGGTTCAGAACACAAGTCAAAATATGCCCTGCCTGCTCTTTGGCTGGTGGTTCATGACACCAGTTTCATATGAAGTGGTGTTGAACTCAATGATGTTTTCATTGTGGGAACTCAGCTAAAATATCTAAATATTTTAAGAGGAATTAACTGAACATCTTTAACACTTTTTTAGATATGTTTGTGGCCAGATAAATCGCTGCTTCCAGTACTTGTTTCTATGAAAATAAATCATTTCATATTGACAGAAGGCCTATTTCCTATTAGAAAAAATGAAATGTTGGGAAACAGTGCATTAAAATTGGGGGTTTTTTCCCCCTTGCAAACAAGAGCTGATTGGTAACTTAAACTAGTTAAACAATTTGCATGTTATCATTAATGTGGTTGTTCGTAAGCCCTTAAGTAATACAAATTGTAGTGCATTTGAAGGGAATGTTTTAAGAGCAAAGAGTAAAAGCTGCAAGCAATAAAAATATTACATTCAATTTTAAAGCAATTTCCTTTAATCTTAGTCCACTGAGATTGGACTTGCTTTGGAAAGACATTTTTTCCTATGTCAGATGTGTGTTAAAGTATGAATGTTAGCAATATTTGCATCCTTTGTCAGCATACCTGTTTGATGTAGAAAAGATCTTACTGGGCTCTATGACTGGGACATATTAGTCATCAGCCTGTCTATTTTGAAAAAGAAACTTGTTTTTACAGAGGTTAACCAAGTGTGATTGGAATTAAATTCAAGCTGACAATGCTCTAAGGCACTTCATTTGATTTTGCCCTTCATCAGCCTGTGAATCCTGTTTAGAAAACAGCAACACATTGCAGAATGCTGTAAATGTGAAAACACCAATTTTCAAATAGTGAGTACTCAAATTGACAGTTGCAACAAAGATCTTCTAAATAGTACACAGATGAAGTGGATTTAAATGAATTGTTTGCTAAATAATTTTGAATAGGGAACACTTCTGGGAATATCAAACATTTATTTCATGGACAATTGACAAAGAGAAAGAACACATTCTAACAATTTGAATTGCTTCTGAGTGGATACTGTGAGCCATGAAAAATTTATGTTTGGTATCCTTGTGGACAAAGTATATTTTATATAGGAATTTCTAGTGTTCCAAAAGATAGAAGAATATGCTTGCTTAGTATTGTTTAGTAGGACTGTTATTACTCAGGCTCTGTTTAAAAGTAAAATTTGCAAGATTTTCTATAGCAGTGCTTGTGCATCATTCATAATGTACATTAACCACATCTATATTTTATTACTGTTTCACTTGCACTTTTTGACAGCTTGAAAATTTCTACCTTATCTCAAAGTTTCATTAGGAAATATCTGCAGGCTACAGGCTGATAGTCAGAAATAAGAGGAGCCCTATCATTCTGACCTTATCAGGCTGCTGTGGACAATTTTTCTTCTACCAGCAGTACTTGATACTTTTAATCTGATAGTTTTTATATTAAAATTTAGCATATCTACTGAAAAAGCAAAGCTGTCTTGAAATAAGAAATGTTAAAGTAAATAAAAATTTCCTTTTATTGTATAGCAGGTATTTAAGGGTTAGCAAGATAATAATTGAGATATTCTCAGCTGCCCTGTGGGTACTCATAAAGAATTTCTAGTTATTGGCATGCCTTTTTTAGTCTAGTGATAATAGAGTACTATATGCAGTACAAATTAGTCCTTTTCACAGAATTGTGTGGTGGTGGGTCAATAGAATGAAAAGGATAAAGCACTGCACAATTCCTCAGATGGGAGAGCACCTGTAGGGGAATGATTGTTAGCTGAGGTGTACATTTGCAAGAGCATATTCTCAAATTAGTGGGTTTCTTTCCCTGGAATATTCGAAATTAACATCAAGGGTTGTTTGCTTTTTTAAAATAAATTAAACATACGTAAACCCATTCAATACAATTTAAAGCAAAAACAGTAGTAACTGTTTCTTTATGTACAAAATTTCCATTAAATTCACCAGCATCAAAATATTTCAAAGTTCTGTTTGTCAATTTTTTTTTTCTAATTCATGTTTTAGCAAACACCACATGCTTTGGAAGCAGCACAGATTCGAACTGTTCTGATAACAGTGCTGATAACAGGTGCCTGTGTCAAGGACAATAGATATTTCAGATGCAATTGAATAAGAAGCCTGAATGCATCTAACATGCATTCTGTGTAGCATATTTGTTTTTGCAGCATACCTTTATATCCCCTCCTCCACGGTCATTAGAAGAAATCCCCAATAAACTTTTTCATAGGACTAGGAAAAGGAAGAAAAATATCATATTGTTTTTGCTTGCTGAAGTTTTCAGTGTGTAACTTTAGCTGAAAGCTAAAAAGACTGACTTATGCATTTGAGTCCTTTCTATGACTGAGGAAAATTTTCTGTACATGAGAAGCTTAAACATGGATTTTATTGTCAGTGTGATGCCCCTGATTTCAGGAAGATCATAGTAGTAAAAAAGATTAATTTAAAACATTTCTTCCAAAGAATGAAAATATTTTATATCAAAATTTACTATCTCCTTTGTGGGGGTTGGATTTTCTATGCAGTCTTTGTGTGCTAGTTGTTTTCCACAGTCAACTAGAAAACTAAGTAGAGAATCCCAAAATATGATTTCACAAATACAATATTCTAATAAATCTTTACTAGGAAGAAATTTATATCTGTCACAGTGAGCATTTTGTTGAAAATGCACAAAAATAGCATTTTGTTGAAAAATACTTAAAATAATGTAAACTTTATGTCTTATTTTAAAAATAAACATGTAAATGTATGTTGGTCAGTATCAAATTTTAAAAATCCTGAAGATACACCCTAAGAGGCTGATATAGTCCAAAGAGTAAAGCAATAGGACATTTACAAAATAATTTTTGTTTCTTCAATACTGAAAAAAAGATGTAATTGAATTTTTGTTGTACTTTTTATATGATTTTTATTTATCCTTTCCTTTTGGCATTCTATCTCCAAATATACAGTGCCATTTTAGTGCACTAATGACTTCTAAGACTTCAATTTTGAGGTGCTATTCCATAACAGACCTGCAGTTATCTTGGAAGTACTTCAGTAATCCTTCAGTTTGGTTCAGGAGAACTCTGCTCTTAAGTTAGTTCAGTCCTGCATCTGTTGTATACACTGATTTTCTAAATTTCTTACCAGACTATACTGAAATTTAGGAGGAGAAATATCTTTGTTTGATGGATACCAGAAAATGTTTTCTAATTGGATTAAAATTTTTTAGATTTGTCTGCATAAAAGGGTTTTCAATAAGGGAATTGAGGAAAGGAAACTGAAGTGTAGTGAGTAGGAGCGAGTATTGGTAAAGATATGTGAAGGCAAGCAATGTATTTTGTCCCGTAATCCAAGCTGGACATCTGATCTGTATAATTAGGTTTTAAAAGAAAGGATGGCTGGTAGAATTAATTTAAAAATGGACAAAGCACTTCAAAACTACCACTCACATTCATTTTGGTATTCAAGAGGTGATGTAATGACAGGCACTGTGAAGTTAATTTTTAAATAGAGGTTATCAATTTTTTATATAACTAATACCCAGATTAGGAAGGAAGAAACTCTGAACCTTTTTTTTTAATAATTA
This sequence comes from Luscinia megarhynchos, assembly GCA_034336665.1. Lineage (NCBI taxonomy): Eukaryota > Metazoa > Chordata > Aves > Passeriformes > Muscicapidae > Luscinia > Luscinia megarhynchos. Next base: position 33,341,818 of record CM067566.1, on the reverse strand, counting down.
ATATCATAAATATATGTTCTGTAATTTAATTTCCTCAGTAAAAATTTTCCTTTTTGTTATCATCGTTACTTACCTCAGAATACTACCCATGACAAAGTCTAGAATTCTGTATTCATTACCTTACAGGAAGACAGTTTTTCTCAGCAACACATAATAAAGCACAAGAAATATCCTGTTTACCTTAATGTACCATATATTATCTTAAATTATCTGTTTATCTTAGAGCTACTAGAGCTTTGCTATATCAGAAAATGATGAATGACATTATATTACAGCAATTACTGTAGGATCGTATTAACTTAAAAAATGAACAACCCCCTCCCCCATACCTGTCCTTTACTAACAGAACCCTTATTTTTTAATATATTACTTTAAATTGAATATTTAGGCATTTTTTCTAGCCAATTTTCTCAGTGCCAGAACTTTGGTCTTTATAGTTTATTTCAACACTTCCTCTGGATTTTTTCCACCCATATTTCATGCACTACATTATATCTTTTTCTGTTTCAACAGGGGTTTTTTTATGAGTGCCAATTTTTAATGTAGGCTAGAATAATTCAGCTGCTGTGCTGAAGATTTAAGTTTAAGACTTAACATTAGTCCTACTTTATAATAGTATTTCTGTCATTCAGAAATATATCAGATCACCATTATCTACTGGCCCACAGGTGTAAATTTTACATATTTTACATAAAATTTGTGAAAAATTAAGTTAGGGAAAGGTCATTCTGCTGTGTGGAACTGTAATATTGCACTTGATGTGCTATGTGAAAGCCAAACAAATAATCAGATTTTCCATAATAATTAATAAAACCTTTTAAAAAGGATGGCAACTTTCGGCACTGAGATTACAGACGTATTTTTCGTATCTTGTATCTGCGTAGTTATTTGCAAATAACACAGTAGAGTGCAGAGGAACTACAGAAGTCGTAGAAGAAACTGGGTGCACTTCAAGCATGTGTTGCTGTCATTGGTTTACTCTGGCACTGTACACACAAGTGTAAGAGAAGCAGCTGGCTTCAGCCATGCCTCTTCATCTCTTGCCTCCCTGCCTTCCCCATATGCTTTACAGATCTTGCCATCTCTGTGCCTTGTGTCAGCTTCCTCTCCACTCTTTCAGCACTCCCATTTTCTTGTAACCTAGCTGAAGAGGAGCTGGGTGATCCTTAGGGATTGTGTGTGTCACTGAGCTCCTCTGGTTTCATCCCTTCTGGTGTCTTTTGACAATCATCTGCACTAGGGCTGTAAGGGAAGGGAGCCAGGAGAGCAACTGGCATGGTGGAAACCAACTGCTGGTCCCATCCCTTAAATGAGAGACTGTGTTTCCCATAGACCACATTTCAAAAAGTGCCTGTTTGCAAAAAACGAGCTGCTAGATTTAGGCTCTATAGAAAGCCTTCATTTTCCATGTAGTGAATAGAACTAATATATCCTGTCAGGGTTATCCTTTCTGAACACTGTTTATCAGTCACCACCTGATTCCACTGATTCAACTGGATCAACATTGAGAGAATAGAAATGCATCTTTTTTATCAGGAGACAAGAGAAATTTATATTGTAGAAGTCGTAATTCTGGATAAACTTAATGCTAGACATACTCAGGTGCTGTATTGTCTATCTCTGTGCACCTTTTATATTTGAAGGTTAAAAAATATTTTACTCAAATTACCCATAGATTTTTTTCTCATGTAATTGCTTTTAAGGTAGCTGTCATCAGTTTTCTAAAGTGATTTAATATTTCTACATGGAATAACTGCACAGGACGGAAAACAGACTAATAGCAATGAGATTATGACTATAAATGTGGTTTTTAGAATAATAGATTACTCTAGTTATCAAATATTATTTAAAGATTGAGACCATCATTGTATGCATCATCTACCTGTATAGCATCTCTCAAACTAAACCTCACGATTTAGGAACTCATGCTTCAGATTAAGGCAGTGGCAATATTCTTTCACAATGGTGTGGGTGAGGAAGAGCAATACTGTGGGCATTTCCAATGGCAGCACATGTCAATCACTCTGAAAATGTCCTTTCAGAAAGAAGCACTCAACCAAACCAACTGATCTCTGGGTTTCTTGGCTGTTGTTTATTCAAATAATAGGTTAATTTCATATTTGTTTTTCTACTACCTGACTAACAGGCTGAAAGGGCTTTACTCTCATGAAGTTGTGATATGCTGACTGTGGCCTGGAACTAGGAATCCACCAGCTGCTCACTTATTCCAGCAGTTTGGGGAAGAGAATTGGAAACACAAAAGTGAGAAAAATTAGTGGGTCAAGATAAATATAATTTAATGAGTGATGGGAATCAAAGAAGAGGAAAAAAAGGGTGATTCAAAAGCAACTCTCACCACTGCTCACCACTTCTGACCTGCAGACCAATGCCCATTTCTGTATCCTCTGCAAAGGGATAGTCTGTTAATCAGCATGGCATGTTTTATGAATTGCATTTCTGAGAGAAAATGTCGGTGCCAACTTTCTCATTACACTTTCAGCTATTCATACAAACCTTCTCTCATAAAATAATAGTCATTTAATTTCCAATTCCAATGACCTACAAGGCCTTTTGATGATCTTGTTTTTTCTGATTTAGGTACCGAGACCAATAGCTTCTAAATATCTGGCCTATGCTAGAAGCAGTATAAACTGTCATGCTGCCTTTGTACATTCCCTTGAATATGTTGCTGCTTAGTGAATTTAGCATTTAAGATATCAGTATATTTCTTTCAGTATATTAGGCCAATTTTTCACTTCAACTCCAGGGTAAGCTGAAAGCAGAAATAACTTTCAATTTGGAGATCATATCTACGTGCTGGAAAACATTCAAAAATCTTTCAATTTCTGAAAATGTTACAACAGCTGACCTCAATATTTTCTTGTTTTATGAATTAGAAGACTGTGATTTTACAGTTTTATTTCTACATACTTTGTTGTTGAAAGAGAAGATCTTGCAACCTAAAAAAATGGACTTCAAAAGTACCTGCATAGCATTTACTGAATTGTTTGTACTGCTTTGGCTATCACCCTTTTATTTTAGCATGTTATGACTGCTGTGAAATAGATATGAAACAGAGGTTAGATGCTTTTCCAGTTAGTCTACTTTGCCTTCCATAAACATTCAGTTGGTGTCAGCAAATGCTGTAAAGATTACATGAAGCCAAAAGAAAGAGTGTGAAATCATATTGAATCAAATTAATCAAAGCATTAATAGGGTGAGAATGATTAGCTTTTAACCCTAGCTGTATTTTGAGAATCATATTAAAAATGGTATGTGTTACAACATTAAATCTTTTGGAATGAAGAATTGCACTGTGCAAGAACATTTCTGGATAGAATGGCACACTGTATTGCCTCTTAAGCCTCCTGAATCCACGAGGTTTAAGATAACTTCATGAAGTCCTCCCAGTAGCTCAAAATTTTAAGGATGCTAGATTGTCTACTTAAGGCTGAGAGCATTATGAAAGATATTTCCAATGCTACTTTACCAGGCAGCTCAAACCTCTCTTATATTTATTTAGAATCCTGCACAACAATCCTACACAATTTGAAGAGAACCAATTTAACCAGGTGGAAGCCAGCCATTTCATAATAACTCAGCAGTCATAGCAACAGTCTCCCAGCTCTGGCAAAGAATTTGTTATCTTGCTTCAAAATATAGCCTAAGAATCATTAGCTGACCTCAGCATCTCGTATAAAAGTAATTAATAGAGAAATTAAAGATATTTTTTTCCCATGATCTACAGCAGCATTAAAAATAAGTATGTGATACAAGTCCAGATGCAGAACAATTGTTTAGGTTGTAATTGCTTGCAATGACAGAAATCCTTTTTCTTGAATTATTTCAAATTTTATTTTAAGAAAGAATCTTTCAATTTACAAATTCTGTAAAAAACAACCCATTTAGTTTAAGTCTGTTTATCTATACATACACACAGACACACAGACACACACACACACACATATATATATAGGTTGAATGTGTGCATATATTTTAATTTATTTTATTTTGGACTTGAATAATATTTTTTTTCTTTATTTTCACTAATTTTGTGTGCTGGGTGTCCTGTTAGTTGATACCTGTAATTCCTAAGCACAGCCATATGATCCACTTTTCAAAAGATTGATGTTCAGTTCAGACTGGTCATCTGCCACTGCTGAAACAGAGGATCATTTTTTGAGTCCCAGTGTGAGCAATAGGAGGGAATAACCATAATATATTTTTAAGAGAATTTTTGAAATAGATTTGCTTTAAATTTGTAGTCTCCAAAATAGTGCTTGGTGATAAATTGCCAAGATGCTTATTCAAGTTACTAAACTTGTTTCTGAAACATTGATGATAAACAGTATCAAGTGAATCCTCATTAAATTAAAAATGAGTTTCTACGCTTAAAAAATCCTTCTTGTAAAACAGGAATAATTCTAAAGACCATAAATTTTAATTGGAGTTCTTTAGTTTTATTTGTTTGAATGCACCACGCATTTTCAGTGTTCTGGGAAAGCGTGAGCTATAATTTTCCGGGTTTGCATGGCAAGTGTTTGGTAGTGAGGGGGATAGGGGTGTTTCTGAGAGAAGCTGCCAGGAGCTCCTGCGGTGTTCGGTGTGACTGGCACCGACAGGCATCTGCTGCTGGACAAAGCCGAGCCCGGCAGCAGCGTCGTTATCACCTCTGTGAAAACAGTGGGGAAAGGGGGAAACAGCCCCTCTGCGATTGCAGCTGGAGACAGGAGTGAGAATGTGTGCGGGCAGCGCCTTGGCAGCCACCGAGGTCAGTGCAGAGCCGGGAGAGGAGGAGAGAGGAGAGGAGAGGAGAGGAGGAGAGGGAGGAGAGGAGGAGAGAGGAGAGGAGAGGAGAGGAGAGGAGAGGAGAGGGAGGAGAGGAGAGGAGAGAGGAGGAGGAGAGGAGAGGAGAGGAGAGGAGAGGAGGGAGGAGAGGGAGGGAGGGAGGAGGGAGAGGAGAGGGAGGAGAGGAGGGAGAGGAGAGGGAGAGGAGGGAGGAGAGGGAGGAGAGGAGAGGAGAGGAGAGAGGGAGAGGAGAGGAGAGGAGAGAGGAGAGGAGAGGAGGGAGGGAGGAGGGAGAGGAGAGGAGAGAGAGGAGAGGAGAGGGAGAGGAGAGGAGAGGAGAGAGAGGGAGGAGAGGAGAGGAGAGGAGAGGAGAGGAGAGGAGAGGAGAGGAGAGGAGAGGAGAGGAGGAGAGGAGAGGAGAGGAGAGATTTTAATTTTAATTTTTCACACACTCCATTTTGTTAAACTAGCACCAGAATCAGAATACTAGAAGTCTCTAATGCAGAAATTCCTTACCTTCATCAAAGTAAGATTGAAAAATATTTCCTAGATTAGGAGGATACATCAATGATTTATTTAAGAATAAGATGAAAAGTGAACAAAAGGTCAAAATATATACCTTATAAAAAAAAGTTTCAATAACTAAGTATTTAACTAACTGGAATTGCTCCAATGAGTGCTTTATTAAGTTACTACACTTTCACCAGATTTCATTCAATTTTCCATTTCCAATGTGATCACCAGCTATGAGATTACAACTGTGCTTTGTATATTCCTCTCTGATAAAATAAGAGGTATGCCAAAGTTGGTAAGCTTCTGCATAAAGGAACCAGATAACATTGTTTCAAGATCCACAAACTAATGCTTGAAATGTTCTGAGGCAATTTGATTCCTGTCTGCTCATTTCACATAAAGCCATGAAGTCAGGTTTTTTTCACAGATTTTCCAAATAGATAGGATTTCAGCAAGTTTCATGTGTTTGGTCTGTACTCTAGCCTGGATTTATAAAAATCCAAATACAAGGCAGTTAGAGTCAGTGTTTTTGCTGGAGTATCAAGCCATATATGTCTGGCAGTGTCTGGAATATCCTGAATTTTTTGTCCTACCCATGTATTTAACCTGCTGGTCTAGGAAAATTGATGTGCCAGTGCTTCCAGGGACATCTTTTATTTAGCCTCAGAATGAATTGCATCAGCACTGTATCTTTTCTCTATCTTTAGAAAGATCCAGACAGGGTCTTCTTCCACACTACTGAAACTATGTGGTACTATTCAGGTTTGGGAATGGATAGCTCTGAAGTCTCTAATATCCCTAATGTGCCTTCAGATCATTGGTTGAATGCTTGAAAACTATGAAGTGAAACAGCTTGTGGCAATGAGGCTTAACTGAAAGCAGGCCTGCCTCTGTTGAGAAGGCTGTTTGTTTAAGGTTGGTTTTGGTGCTATCTTTTGACAAAGGTTAAGCAGCTCCCTGCTAAGAGTGTTGGCTGTTACAGACCACATCACTTAGGAATTTTATTCTTCCCTTACAACTGCAGAAGAGAACCACCTAGCTGCCTAACTTGGACGTAAAGCATTCTGCTAGAGACACAATAGAAAGAGTTCTATTCCTAGATAATCAGTGAACAGGAATTTAACCCAAAGAGATTTAAACAGGCTTTTTTCAGCACACTTAGGAACACTAGAGAATTTTTTTTGCTAATTCATATATCTGATACTTTTATTAATTTTATAGATATTTCTGTTTTTCAAATACAGTAGATGATGTTTTCACTATACATTTAGAAATAATGCTGCTCAGTTTATAAAGCACTTTAATATTAGACAAGCATTAAAAAGAGCTATCAATAATGATGAATTTTTATGAATCCCTAATGAGTTAATTAAAATGACAGTAATGTTTCAATTTTAATAAGAATTCTGCTGCTTTCAATGAGATGAAAGTATTTGGGCAGATTTTGAGCATTTTACCTTGGTGCCCAGTGGACATAACAACAAAAATTAAGCACACGTAATTAATACCAACAGAAAAAAAAATAATTGTTAAAAGCAATAATTGCCATCTGTTCTTGTCAGTATTATTAATGTGCATAGAATAGCCTTTATTGCAAAATAGCTTACAACTGTAGTGTTGACAAAACTTGTTTCTTTCAAAGTAGCTGGACTTGCAGTAAAGAAGGTAAGGTGAACAAACAAATTCAAAATGTTAACACAGCCTAAGAGTATTGGTGTATCAGCCAATTTATAATTAGTTGCAGCTTGCAAGGAATGCAGATCTCACAGGAATAAAACCACAATAATACTTGTGGATAAGGTGCTGAACCATTCATGTGTTATACTTTGATATCGTAACTGTTAATCTGGCAATGTTAGTTTGATTTCTTATTTTCTGAGGAAAAAAATTATGCCTTGTTTCAGTTTCCATAGCTACTAGTGTTCAGTTGATGTTTTGCTATGCAAAAATAAGCCTTTTTTTCAGTTTTGTAAATTTAGTGTACTCTATATTGCAAGACTTTTGAATCATTTTCCTGGCCCAGAAGGAAAAATTTAATGCAGTTTAGTAAAATGATACTTTGCAATAAGGTATCATCAGATTCTCTTCTAACATAGTTTCCTAAAGTTTATTTGTGTTCTCAGATTATTGCCAGATTCCTACAGTCTCCTGAATCTCTTCAAATCTGGTAGCTGAATTCTGCAAGTTGGCAGAAGAGTAGAGGTATATATATCTGCAGTAGTAGGTTCTTACAAGATTCAGGTTTAGGTAAAAAAAAGTGTGATTTATGTAAAGAAAAATTGTTTGGGTAAAAATAACAGGATTTTACTCTTTATTCTCCATAATTCAGAGGGAGGATGCTCTGAGAGCTGTGCAGAACTCAGAGCAGAGTGAGCCAGTTGTGAATGGCCTGTGCTTGTAGCTCACAGAACATCTTCTGTCTAGCCTGAAAGAACCCAATGCGGCCAGTTCCATGGATTGCTGACGAACGTGTGCTGGACTTTTTTTATTGGCACAGGATTCACATTACAGTTACTCTTAGTGTGTGGAGAAATTAAATATACGTTGCTATTCAGAGATGTATAACTTTATCTAAGTGTTTATACTCAGATTTTCCCATGCTGAAAAATGTTTTAAATGCTTTCTGAACAGAGGCAACAGACATGTCTCTTGAGGCAGTGAGCTCTGCAACTTACCAAATTGTTAGAGAAGTTCAGAAAGATATCAATTTAGATGGTGAAACTGAGAGCCTTGATGCTATCTTAGAGAAAATAACAAATAACAAAATCAGGCATTTTGCTAGATTTGAACAATAATCATTTTGGTTTCAAATCTAAATGCATTTGGTTTAAATTGTGCTTCTAATTGTGTTTACCACTTCACTTGTTTCAGTATGCCCATTTTGTTATTCTGGTCATGTATTACTGTCATTATGGGGTTTTTTTCAGTTGAATTTAATTTTAATGCAAATAACTCAGAATAATACTTTTAAACATCAGGGTGTGAAAAAGATCACCAAGTGTGTCTTGAAATCAACTCTCTTAAACTCTCCTACGTGTTTTGATTTTCCCACAGTACATTTAAGATTGAATTCTTCAAATTGTTCATCATTAGGAAATTACCATCCATTTCTATACATGGATGATGTGAGACAAGAAGGTTTTTTTCCTTATAATTTTCACAGGGCTTTCAATTGTTGTTTCTAAGGCATAGTTTCAGAAACATTAAAAAATTATGACATTTTATATTCAGTTAATCTGAAAAGAATTTCAGATTAAAAAATAATTCAGTTCAATATATAGAGGTTGATGACCAGAGAAACCCAATACTTCTAGAAATATTTTGTTTTCATGTAATAATTTCAACCAAAGAGATAAAATAGCAAATTTCATGCAAGAAATAGTGACATTTCTTGGTTCAGTATTCAGAATCACTGGACATAAATATTTTGCTGATGCTGAAAAAGAATTTATATATTCCTTTTATATTTTTTAGCGTGTAAGGCAAGAGTAATCACTCACACCAGTTTATAATTCTTAAAGCTCTGATCTTAAATCTCTTACCAAAACTTGCCTGTAATAAAAAAATCTTAGAAAACTTCAGCTTATTCAACAGTTTTGTGGTCTGGATGTCCCCTTGGTCTGGAATAAGGGGCTTTTAATTATTTGCAGCAAGAAATGCATTACTTAATAGATCATAAAATAAATGCAGACAGAATATTTCTGACTAAATGACATGAGAAGATGTCAGTAGACTCACTGGCCTAACTGATCCTAATTACAGTAGTATGTGTACAGGTTATCCCCTCTACCATGGGATAACAATTAACCCCACAGTTATGTGCAGTAATTCTGTAATATGATGCTATACTAGTATCTTTAAACATATGACACTACTAAGTAGCTAGACTTTATAAGTTCATAAATCCACGTACTAAAATCAGCATAACTATAAATTATCTGAGTTTAAAGCATAGCCAGCACAACTAAGAAATTATGTAAGTTTAAGACATATTCTGTCTTCCTGAAAGTAAGAATATATGTAAGGGGAAATGCCCAGACTTGTGACTTGGAATTCCATTATAAAGTCTTTTTTCCCTAAAAGCTACATTCACTTAGATAGTGAGTTTTATGTTTAAGCTCTGTTCTTTAAAGTAATTCTCTGCTAGTGATATTCTTAGGAATATCACTAGATGATCTTACAAAAGAGTCTTGGTTTGGAGGGCCTTACAAGGTCATCTGTGTTTAGTTTAAAGAATTATGTCAGTAGATAATTTCTGATCGCTGGGCCAAGTTCTAAATGAAGAGAGAATTGCTCGATCTTTAGCTTCCTAAAGAATTACAAATGCTAGAGCAGATTCATGAAATTTATTATGCCACTCATTATCAGACCATACTGTTTGTTTCTTATACTTAGCATAAGTACAAAAAAAATAAATATACTTGCTTTTGTAAGCTAGACAGTCCCTAGTTTAGTCCAGGAAGCTGTCTTGTTGCTGGATGCCATTAATAAAAATGAAGGAAAACTTATCAAACTTTTTCTATTTACTGAAATATAAAAAATAATTGAGAACTTCTATTTGGACTCTTTTGCTGCTGTTATGCTGAACTGATCAATGGGGAAAACATCCAGGAGGATTCATCTCTGAAGAGCACAGCAATTTTGTTTGTTGTCACCTGACGCAGATGTTCATTTTACATTAATTTTCTGTGTTATTCAAACAGCTTTCAAATTAATGTAATCAATAACATTAATGACCTTTAAAAAGCAAAGGAAGTATTAACAATGGAATATTAAATATAGAAGCCTTCTGTATTTGATATCAAGTTGTCTGTCAAACTACAGCTATTTCTAAAATGGTGGGCACTAAGAGAGAGAGAGATATAAAATTTGTTAACCAGATATTGAAAAACCATATGTATGGCAATAAAAACTTCCTTCTCTTCATTTCTTCATACATACAAATTCATTCCCCTTGTTAGCTGTATACACTGATACAAAGATCTTTTGATCATAATTTCTTATGTGTAGTGTGTGAAAATGCTTTGCAGGTGCTGGACTTAAAATTGTCACTTCAGCTACCATCAACACTACAAATCCTTATGCTTCCATTGTCTATGCAGCTGTCTTGAGGACCATATGTACATGTAATTATATAGCTGTACTACACATAATTTTTCTTCCTGTTTTCTTTGTTTTCTTCTTTTGAGGATGGCCATTTGTGTTGCAGTCACTCAGTTCTTTTTTTCTGATAGGTCTCTGTACAAACTAAGGCCAAATACTATGACTTTAAGAGAGAGACATGGATGGAGGCAAGATATGATACTGAACCAACATTGGAATATCAGTTACAGACAAAAAAAGTAATGACCCATTTACTTAGATTTTTGAAAATTTTATTTTCATCATTGTCTTTTATTTTTAACATGTGAGTAGTGTTTTCAAAGGCTTCAGTAGGATTAAAAATTACAGCATTATTTTTGTAGTATAGTGCATGGACCAAATTATGGTGATGGTGAACATCATAATATTTGGCTCCCTGTGAGATACCACTTATTTATTCATCATCTCTGACACAGATTTTCTAATTGTTAAGGTGTTTAATGCAATTTTAATACATAGGCTATGACTGGGTATAATATTTGTGCTATCAATAATGTATAGGTAGATGTTTTCCTGTAAGTCTCATCCTCAACATTTCTATACTATTTTTCTGCGTGTAAGTTAAAAAAGGAACAATAACAATACTAATAAACAACCCCCCAAAACAAAAACCCATCAAATAAAAAATCAAAACCAGACACAAAAAAGCCCACAACAAATGTTGTTCTTCAATGTGTTTAGTAATGCTTTATTTTTCCTTGTTTCCATTGGAGCTAGGAGATGCTAATTTGTATTTGAGTTGAAAAATTAGGAGACAGGAAATATGGCAAGAATAACTTCAGTGGAAATATTTTCCACTTTCTGGTAACTTTTTGGTGTTGTTAGTGGATGTGGGGTTTTTCATGTTTTTCTTTTTTTTTTTGTTTGTTTGAGATTTCAAATAGAAAGGCATTTAATATTAGGTGTTGTACCATATTGTACCACTGCATGTGTTATGATTGTAAGTTTTTTTTTTCTGAGCTGATAGTTGTTACCTCCACCCCCCACCCCAAGCTGCAGTATACAGGAATTGCTTGTCATTCTCTTAGTTTTTCAATAATCTAGACAGGTTCAGAAAAGTTCCCTAAATTTTGTGTTGTATTTAAAAGTAGGCTTCTTGTGCTTCTCTAAGGAAAAACAGGCAATGTTTTGTATGTTATATTTATCATTCTTAAATTTTGTTTTCCTTTTAATATGTAAACCATTTTCCAAGGGGAATTATCATTTAATTCTTTTGCTTTCCACTTACTACTTCATTTCAGTTTTAAGTCATCAGTGCATTTGGCAATTCTACAGCTAGTTTCTCTGTTTTAGTAATTTATGCAGATTAGAAGCAATGAAGATCTGAAAACTGACTCCCCTGTGGCCCTTTTCAACACTTTACTTTCTAATCACTTTACTTTAATCAGTTCTTTATCTGTTCCCATGTTTAACCTGAATCTTTCCTGCTTTCAGTTTAAGATGAAGACTATCATTTGAGACATTATCAAAGACTTTATGTAGATCCAAATTATGGTGCTTGTACTCCTATTATCAATTGAATTTCCAATCTTCTCAAAAAAAAAAAAAAAAGGTGACTGGTTGTCAAGATTTAAATTTCTTTAGAAGTATTATGAAGGTAAACTGTATTTGTTTTAAATTATTGACACTTATTTAACTCTCATCATCTTTAAGTGAGTGGCATGCTATAGTGTAAACTAAAAATTTTTAAGGTCAGTTCTTGCACTTGTTCCCTTTTAATGCTGGCATGTGTCAGTGTGTGTTTGCACTCACACACAAATATTGGCTGGATTGGGGCAGGCAGAGCAGAGTAGGAGTTGTTTTGCAGTTTCAGCATATGCAGAGCGAAATCACTGTAGAACTCTTGAGGGCCTGGTCCTAATAGATCAGATGAGACTGACTATTTCAACAGTCAGATAAATGAACCTCAAAGATTTTCTCCTCTGCTCACTGCCAGTCTTTTATGTTAGAGAGGTAGTAAGATCATTGCAGATGTAAATATCTTACTGGACTTTGAATGTGAGGGATCTTTTATTGACCCTAGGACTGATGTCTGATTTTAAGTCATAATAACCTGACCTATCGCTATTCATTAAATTTTTAAATTTCAAAACATATTCTAGACCTAATCATGATTAGAATAGTATCTTATTTAATACAGGAATTTTTCATTTATAACTGAGAAAATTTATGACAGAAAAATTAGAAAGCCTAGGGAAAATCAGAAAAAGTAGGAGCAAAAATTACATCTATGTATTCAAATTTTCAGTCCAGTGGTTAGTGTTAGATCTATCACAGAAGGATTTTTATGTTGCCAGCTGCTGAAGCAGGTTGACACTGATTAGTTCTGAGTCACTTAAGTTAGATTTTCCTACTTAATTCTACCATGAGTATAAAAGAACTAGTTGGATGATGATCTCAAAGGTATTTTCCAACCTGACCTCTTTCTGTGGTTCTGTGTTTGTGTGATTCTGTGATCGAAATTATAAAGGTTTATTTGAGAATCAAAGAATAAAATTGAAGATAATGTTCATGTTTTTCTGATTTTGATTACAAGTAAAATTAAATGGAAGAATGGACATGCTTTAGGAGTTCAGGATAGGCATTTAATTAAGGTAAGTTGCCACTTGCATAAATGAATCTGATAGATTCAAAATTAAAGGGAATTTAAAAATTTAAAATTTAAAGTTGATTCAGTATCTGAAGGGAGCCTACAAGAAAGATAGGGTGTTTTACAAGCACATGTGCTGACAGGACAAGAGAGAATGGATTCAAACTGAAAAAAAAAAAGGTTTAGGTTTAGATTAGATACCAAGTAGAAATCCTTCACTGTGAAGGTGGTGAGGCACTGGAACAGGTTGCCTGGAGAAGCTGTGGATGTCCCACCCCTGAAAGTGTTCAAAGCCAGGTATAATGGAGCTCTGAGCAGCCTGATCTAGGGAAAGGTTTCCCTGCCCATGGCAAGGGAATTGGAACTAAATGATCTTTGAAGTCCCTTCCAAGCCAACCCATTCTATGATTCTATGAGTCACTTAAAACCTATCAGAATTGCGGGATATACATTGAAAGGATTTTTATAATCAAATGCATGTTGAAGTAAAGACACTGACAGAGTTTGAGCTCCACTGTCTCTCAGTCACTTACCCAAACAGACTACCCTGGGATGCACTCTGAAGATTAACAGTTAAAAAATCCCCACCAAGTAATTCAAGTAGTAGCTGTAGTTCAAAAACTGTCATTAAACCAAACAGATTATCTTTCACTTGTAGGAATGTCTGAGTTCTTCAATGTTTAGAGAGGCATGATAGAAAATCTGCATTCTAAAATACATTAGAAGGATTTGAATTTCACAGTAAGCAAAATGAATATATTTGACAAGAGTATTACAGATTAACGCATTCTGAAATAACACTTCAAAAACTTATCAAAATATTTAAAGACAGAAGAACTTGGTAATGTTTTAGAAAGGTCTTTTTGCTCACTGTGCTCTGATACAGTGTACAGTGAGTGGCTACCATGGTAACATACTTAATTTAGCAATCTTCAGATCTACTCTGGCCTCAGTTTTATGAACATCTTTTTCAAAGAGCAATGCTAGAATAGATGTTTGCCACCCATAATTATAGCTATTAATCACTTTAGATACTACAAGGATGTGTCAGCTCTATATTTACCCAGTGGCATATGCTTGTGTGATGAAAAGGCTCGTACAATCAAAAACATATGCTCAAGTTTGGAACAGTCGTATTTTGATACTGTGAGAATGGCAAAAGATTAGTCAATATTTACAGTAAAAATATCCTTTCTGTTTGCTACAAAATCAACTCCAACACCCCCAAATAGAAGAACGTCAATAACAGTATCAAATAGTAAAAGAAACAACAGGTGAAAATATATGGAATTTATTTTTCTTTTAGTGTGCAACAGAACAAAATGAGGAGGTAACTTTTATTTGTAATAAGAAAATGAACCAAAAAGGTGTGAGCTTCCCAGGCTATTTTTCATCGTATGTTTATGTGATTTTATCTTTCTTATCCTTCAGACTACAATGTATTATTTTAGCACCCTTTTGGACAGAATATCTCCACTTACAGCTGAGAATGTGTGTAGCTATCTCATCTTGTAGTCCCCAAAATAAGCAATTTATGCATTCTGCAATCCCCAAAATAAGGAATTATCTGCTCAGAAGCCATTTCAGATTATCATTGCTAACACAAGGAGAATTTTTAAGGGCAAAAGATGATTGCTTTTAGTCCATAAACAAGCACGTTTTTTTCAATAGTAAGTATTTAAACTTCATTAAATATGCATAATCTGTAAATCTCTGCATTTATGTTTTTGTAAACATTCGTTTGGTTTTTTAAGGTTTACATGCAAAAAATACTTGATTTAGAAATACATGGATATCTCTTTCAAAATGGTGCCTTAGATCCCAAACTATAGTTCTAACATTTTTCTTCATCATTTGTGCATACCTGAAATTTTTTATCTCAGTATTTTCAGTTTATTTTTTAATATTCAATAGCAGATAATTATGGTATTGCAGTAAAAATTTATAGTCGTTCCTATGGTCATGAATCTTTCAAAGATAAGGGACAAAATCTATTTTAAGTCATGAACAGGTTTTAATGCTGAATGTTCTTCTGCCAAAAAATGGGTTCTCCAACTTTCTGAGCAGAGGTGGATATGTAACATATCTTTCCAATATATTTCAATTAGTAATACAGTGTTTTAAATGAAACTTAACTCCTTTTTCTTATCTATATTTCTTGGTGTTTCAGATTGTAAAGGCTGACATACTGACAGAGTAGTTTCTACTCCATTTTTACCAACCGAGGTAAATCTGCTCCATTTTTACTGCAAAGTAATTTCTTTGCTAAAGATTAGTGACTTATTTTTTAATAAGTTTTAAATAGAAAAAATATTTAGCTGCAGAAAGTCGTATAGCATAAATATGAAGGCTTACAAGTGTAGAAATGTATAGGAAAGAGTAAAGAAACTTTATTCATTCCTTATTTACAAAAAATATTTTTCCCCATTCCTCCTTGTATTTTCCCACTCATCTACTATTTTTTTTTCTGGATACACTGTCACTAAAAACTTTGTTCATGGCAGAAATGAAAACAGCATATTTTTTACTCCTTCTGAAAGACTCCTGAAAATTTTACTCTTGAAATAGAGTGAAACACTGCTATCATCTGCATATGCAATCTTGGGGGCATTATTTCATGTTTTCACATTGAAGGCAAAAGGAAAGTTTCAGTTATCATTACAGTACTTTTAAAGTGATGAAAAGAAATGAAAAACAACAGATGCACTGAAGTGAGACAGTAAATGTGATGTGTTCTTATCAGAAAGCTGCATTTATGAGACTTCCACTCTGTTGGGATATGACTCCAAATGCTACAACCTAACAGGAAATAAGGCGAGATTTCTACAAAATATGTATTCTGTGATCCCTGAAGTCATGAAAAGAATGAAAAATTGGTTGATTTTAGCTCTGGAAATGGATTTATTTATTTGTGTGTTTTCCTGACTTTGCAGTTCAGAATAAATTATTTGATGCAGAAAATTTAATGAGCATTTAAAAATAGACTACTAAATAGGTAATACAAGCAATTATATGTTTTTCTTAAGTCTTTGTATACACCATACAACAATACCATATGCTAAATTGCATAATATTTCTTTTCATATCTTTAGTGTCATAATGCCTCTGAGTCAGAATGCTGTTGCACAAGAGAATATTCAATTAGAGAAATAAAAAATGACCTTGATCCATCAGAACTTAAACCAGAGGGACTAAATAAGAGAGAACAAGTGAAGACGAAATGAAAAAGATACAAAAAAATGCTGGACTATGAAAATTAGCTGTAAGCATAGTCAGTTGCATTTCAGATATTGTCGAAAATTCTGTCACTAGTACTTAAAAAAAATACTGAAACATGCTTAGACTAATGAAGGTGTTTTGCCCATAAAAGCAGAAATAAGTGGGAGGACAGCACTTAGGAGCTACTCGACTAATATTGAGATAATTTCCTTTAACCTTTCTGCAATTCTCCGAGCGTATCACATTTCATGAACCCTGCAGCTTCCTTGATGAGATTCAGAGAAATACACAGAGGGGAACATAATTAAGATTAATCTATATATATTTAACTAACTAATGAATGTGGTTTACTTACACTATGTATTCTGAGATATCACTAGTAATGCCTTATCTTCTTTTAACAGGTAAATATCCCATTTCAAGATTGCCAAAAGAAACTGCAAGAGACTTCAAAGGTAAGGACCTCCTCAAAAATGCTTCAAATGATAATTTCTTCTGGTTAATCAGAGAAGACAATGGAGAATGTTGATTCTTTTTTACTATCTGGCTAATAAAGAATTGCAGATGGCATTAATCGACATAGACATCCTGTCTGTGAAGCTGTTTGCACATAAAAGAAAAAATTTCACTTTACTCTTGATTAAAAGGATAAGCTTAATTAATTTGCTAACTGCAGAAACAAAAAGAATTCATGTGTGAAAATAAAATATGAAAAGCTTGTAACATTTTTACCATATTTTTCCTTTTGCAATATTAAAACAATACTGCTAAACTACTAGAAAATTAAACTTGGTGCTTTTTTTCAATATGAAAGCTTTCTAACTTCACTTTTAAAAATGTTTTATGTGATACAACTTTCTTTCATTCCTCTAAGAAATATAAATTTGAATTTAGTTTCAACGATTTTATTAATTTTAAGAGATCTTCAGATTTAGAATACTTTTGGTTTACATTCCGTTGTGGGGAATAATTCAGTGTCATACTGTGTTCCGACTTCTATTTGTGGTACTTCATTGTTCTTCAGCTACCTCCCTGTAAAAAATAGTTGATTTTTAAACTCTTCTGTCCACACTTACAGAAAATATTCTTGTCTCTCAAGTATGTGGGTAGCAAAAGACAAGTTTTCACTAAAATTGTTATTTTTAAGTCATCAAGTTAGAGAGGATGACAAGGATGTTGTGGTCTATCCTAAACTTTGATTTGTTAACCAGAGAAAAGAGTTCTAGTCATCGTCTCTGTGCCTACTTTACTTTAAGACACTGAGTATTTTAATGTCATTTATGTGTATGTTTTAGAGCATGCATTGACAGGATAAGAAATCCTAATAAATTAATATTTCGCCATACTTTTCTAACCTGCCTTAAAAAATGTGCCATAATTTATTTGTCTTCCCAAAACACAGCTTATTAATCACACATATTAATGAAGAAGTTCTGAGAAAGTTCCACAAGTTTTTGAAAAGTGTGCCAGATATCATATGAATACTGGACAGTTATGGGACAAAAACATGTAGGAGTATCTAAGCTGAGGCAAAAGGTCAAAGACTCATTTCAGAACATACTGTATTCCTAGAAAAACCAAGGACTTCAAATATGGTCTTATGTCCCAGAAGAATTCCTGAAATATTCAGCCTTTCAGTATTTTGGCTTTTTTTTTACTTTTTTTTTCTCCCCCTTAACTTTCTTTCCAAAAACTCTTTTAGAAATTACTTTTTTCTTCTAGATTGAAATCCTAGGGCATTGTGAGATATGGGCAGCCACTTTCCTTATGCCTCAGTGTGCTACCTTACTCTCTCTTTGTATTCTTTCCATACACCTGCAATGCTTAGATTCATTCAAAACCTCCAAATTTTGAATGTCTCTTCTACTTTGAAAATTATGAAGCAAATAATATCATAAAATAGTTGATGTTTTTTGTGTGTGCAGATGTGTTGCCAAGCTTGTCCCATTTTTTTTTCTTTTCAGGTTTTGTCTTCATAAAAAATATAATTGATATAATTTTGTTACTTTTCCAAGTACCTCTGGTAGACTGATCATGCCAAAATTTAAATAGTATTAGCTGAGTGAAAATATTTCAGTAAAAATAGGAAAAAAAGAATCTTAGAGGTGAAAATTATGGTAGATTTTAAAAAGCATACAAAAAAAAGCACAAAGGAGGGGAAAGAGAGGGTGCCATGCTCCAAGGTCCTATTTGAATGCCACTGAGGGTGCCTAGGAGAATCATCATTGAAGGACATAAAGTATCAGGATGAGAAAATACATGTCACATTTCTGACAGGTACATCTAAGTATGGAAAAAAAAGCCCTATTCAGCATAGGAGGTTAAAGGAAGAATAGAACTAATGACATTACAATCCTCTTGAGAAGTCTTGTTTTGTTTATTAAATAAGCCACTCTAGGAAGATAAGTAAGAAGAAATGCTTAGTCTGGCAGTGTTAATTGATGCTGTCCTGGGATTTTATTGTTATGTATTACTCTTTTTGTCCTTTTATGTAAAGATGTCAGCACATTGTACCTGACAGGATGTACTGTACATTATGAATTATTCTAATTGGGATAGAAAACTGGCCATCAATTCTTGCTACTCTGTATATCTAAGTCATGACTTTTTTTTGTACATAATGTTATTTTCCAAGTATGAGGTTTATTTTAGGATGCACTTTAAATGAGTGCCGTTTCTATCTGTGTCTTCAGATGCAAAGTAGTTTATTCCATCCAGTTAAGTTTTGACACATATTTCCCTACACAAATACAGTGAACACGTGTATACAGCACGTACATGATGGGAAAGGAGGACAAGAGATAAAAGGAATAGAGCCTTTCAAGCCTGACAGGAGATGCTTAGAAGAGAGTTAAAGAGAATCTTGCACTCTTTCTCGAGGACAGCTTGTATTGACAACAGGGCTAAAATCCAATGACAGGGACAGGAAAGGGCAAATATCAACTTTATTCCTTCATATTATGTCATGAGTGGGTGGAATGCAAGGATGGGCATATAGTATCTTCTACAGCTGGCTATAGCAATGTGAGTTTCTCCCTTACTTCTGTAATTCTGGGGCATGTAAGGTTTATTAGATAATTTAAAGCAAAATTAGTTCATTTCATTGCAGTGAATTACTTCAGGGATGCTAGTTGAATCCTGAGAGAAGCTTTTTCCAAGGAAGACAGCTTTCTATCCCTCTGAATTCCATTATTATATTCATAGAATCACAGAATTAACTAGGTTGGAAGAGACCTCCAGGATCACCAAGTCCAACCCATACCAATAACACCTCAACTAGACCATGGCACCAAGTGCCACATCCAGTCTTTTTTTAAACACATCCAGGGATGGTGACTCCACCACCTCCCCAGGCAAAGCATTCCAATACTTTATTATTCTTTCTGAAAACTTCTTCCTAATATCCAGCCTGTATCTCCCCTGGCACAGCTTGAGACTGTGTCCTCTGGTTCTCTCAGTGCTGCCTGGTGAAAGAGACAATCCCCACCTGCCTACAGCCACCTTTCAGGGAGTTGTAGAGAGTGATAAGGTCACCCCTGAGTCTCCTTTTCTCCAGGCTAAACACCCCCAGCTTCCTCTGCCATTCCTCACATGGTTTGTGTTACAGCCCCTCACCAGCCTTGTTCCCTCCTCTGGACACACTCAAGCATCTCAACATCCTTCCTAAACTGAGGGGCCAGAACTGGACACAGCACTCAAGGTGTGGCCTCACCAGTGCTGAGTACAGGGGAAGAATGACCTCCCTGCTCCTGCTGGCCACACTATTCCTGACACAGGCCAGGGGCCATTGGCTCTCTTGGCCACCAGGGCACACTGCTGGCTCATGTTCAGCCAGCTGTCAGTCAGTATCCCCAGGTTCCTCTGCCTGGGCACTGTCCAGCCACACCATCCCCAGCCTGTAACACTGCAGGGGGTTATTGTGGCCAAAATGCAAGGACTCAGCTCTTGGACTTATTGAACCTCATCCCATTGGACTCTGCCCATCCATCCAACCATTCCAGGTCTCTCTGCAGAGCCCTCCTACCTTCCAACAGATGGACACAGGGTCCCAGCTTAGTGTCATCTGCAAATTTACTAATGAAAGACTCAATACTCTCATCCATGTCATCAATGAGAATATTGAACAGAGCTGGCCCCAGCACAGAGCCCTGGGGGACACCACTGGTGACTGATCCCCAGCTGGATGCAGCACTGCTCACCACTCTCTGGGCTCAGCCACCCAGCCAGTTCTTAACCCAGCACAGAGTGCTCCTGTCCAAGCCATGAGCTGCCAGTTTTTCCAGGAGTGTGCTGTGGGAGACAGTATCAAAGGCTTTGCTGAAGTGCAAATAGAAAACATCCAGAGTTCTCCCTGCATCTACCAGGTGGGTCAGCAGATCATAAAAGGAGATCAGGTTGGTCAAACACGACCTACCCCTACTAAACCCATCCTGGCTGGGTCTGACACCCTGGAATCCTGTAAATTCTGCATGGTGGCAGTGAATATAAACTGTTCCATAACCTTTCCTGGTACTGAGGTCAGGCTAACTGGCCTATAATTACTAGGATCCTCCTTCCCACACTTTTTATAAATGGGTGTCATATTGGCCAACTTCCAGTCAACTGGAACCTCACCAGTGATTCAAGACTGTTAGCAAATGATGGAGAGCGGCTTCACAAACTTGTTGTGAATATTGATGCAGCTTGTAGCCATTTCAATATATAAAAGCCTGGGAGAGATTTTTTAACATCTTAAAAAATAATAGTGGAGACTTTTTTCTGAATTTTTGTAAAAATATGAAAAATAAAAGTAAGTGCTCTTTTCAATGCTGTTTCTCTAACACAGTTGAGCAATTGTGTGTATTCAGTTTTGGGCCAATCCTGTCTATATTGAATACTTTAAATATTGCTCTTCCTGGTAAAATGTGATGGAAGTGCCTTGAGGGTATGTATGCTAAATATTTATTTATTGCATGGCTTATTGCCTACGTTTTTTTTCTCCTTAGAAGAAATATATTAAGTACTAGAGCAATTCAGTTGAATTATTTTGCGTATGCATTAGGAAGAATTATGAATTCAAG
Organism: Luscinia megarhynchos; assembly: GCA_034336665.1. NCBI lineage: Eukaryota > Metazoa > Chordata > Aves > Passeriformes > Muscicapidae > Luscinia > Luscinia megarhynchos. Next base: position 33,320,506 of record CM067566.1, on the reverse strand, counting down.
CATGTGTCATCCGTTTTGTTTAAAACCTCATTTGTCAAGCAGGTGTGTTTCTATTAGGAGAAAAAATACAGTTCCCACCACTAGCATTTTCATCTGTATGACTACTTCTCTTTCTTTAAGACAGAAATAGCTGTTGTGATGAAAAAGAAATGAGGGTCAGGAGAATCTCTTGAAAGACTTATATAGTGGTTTTCAAAGGACTGAAAGACTGCTTGGAAGACTAGTTTCAAGAAAAATCAATGCAATTTAGGAGATGACATCATCCAGCAGACAAAATTATTTCAGGCAGGATCCATAAACACTTTTAGACATTGCAAGAGCTAATACTCAGAACCATCTGTGGACACCTACATTGCCTATATAGTGCACAAAAAGAGTTTAGCCCCTTTGAATGAGATTCACAATCAAGAATGTATGGAGCAGACATTAACCTATAGTTAATTATTAGAAAATCCTAGGTTATGGTGAAAATGATAGGGAAGTGACATGATTTCTAATCCTCTCATGGTTTAGGATTAATGCTACTTCAAGTGACTAAACCTTGTTCTTGTTTCTTTCTTTAGGATATGGAACTGAGGTTACCTTTTCAAAAATATAATAGGAGATCTGTCCCTGAAGGACACAATTAATATGCATTCTATTTACTCTTCTCTAGAATCCTGTGACTGGCTGTAACAGGACCGTGGCAAGTTTTCCATGCAAACAGAAATTCTTATCTTTCATTAGTGAGAGTCATACTCATTAGTAGAGATTTATACCAGGCAACACTGATTTCTTCCTGCCCCATCGAATTGAAATTCCAGGCACAGTAAACTGAAAAGAAAGAACTGGTTTATGCTCAGTGGTTAAATCTGGAGAATAAAATTAGAGTTCAGGTCTATTGCCATGCATATGGATTCAATGTGTAATTTACATGAAATACATACTAAATTACATAAATATTCACTGATTAGATAAGTGTACTTCCCTTGGCCTGTTTTGGACATTCAATCCCATTAAAAAAATAGGTTTACAAAAAATCAATTACCTTCTATTTGTGGTATCATTATATGCAGACACTACTTGATTCACTGTTATCAGTCTAAAATCTGTACAGTTAAATGGTTTTATCCTGACTCATTCAAAGAGAAGAAATATTCAGGGTTATTTTTTGCTTTTTTTTCTGAACTTTGCACAGTCTAGCATCATACTAATATTGAGAACTGTAGAAAAATTTGTAAATGTTTTCTCACTACTTATCTATTAAATAAAGCATCTTAGTAGGAAAATTACTTCTTCTTTTGGAATTTTATAAAATAGGAATAAATCCCAAAGCTTCTGCTACTTTTTCTATTTGAGGGATTTTGTTGGGTTTTTCTAAATGTAAACTGCTGCTTCTGACAACTTAGTCCCATTAGCTGGATTTACATAAATCCTCTACTCAGGAACAGGAATTAACTATAGAAATTCTCCTGCTAGCCTCACTTGCCCAACAGTAAGAAAAGACAAGAATCTATTCTGCCTTTTCTTGTTGGCATTTGGCATGCAAGTTGAGAGATTAAAATTTAAATTTCCATAATGCATTGGGAGGAAAAAGTAGCAGTCTCTGTCAGTAAGCAGAGTACATTACTGATATTCTCTGCTTGGGGTTTTGCTTATTTAATCTCTCTGTATAATTATTGCCACCATCCCTCCTATCTTTGGGATTCAGGATGTGTGCATTTTCATATAGTCCTGTCTGAATCTTGTCATGTGCCTGTGTTCCAGCAAGTGTTACAGAGCAAACTGCTTTGGGAGCTGCTGCATATTCTGGGGGAAAAAAAGTGTTTAAATCTCCCTACCCTTTTGTTTAGTTGTCAGGCTCTGAACAGGCTGCCCAGGAAAGTGGTTAGTTCACCATCCCCAGAGGTATTTTGAACACGTGTTGGTGTGACACATGGTTTAGAGGTGGGCTTGGCAATGTTAGTTTTGTGGTTGAACTTGATGATACCGTTTTTCCCAGCCTAAATGATTCTATGATTCCTGCTGAATGCCACTGAAGTGGGAAACTCAGCAGGACACGGAAAATCTCTAGCCTCTACCACTGGAATTGTACCCGAGCTGCTTTCCTTTCCAAACCCTTCCAACATCTTCATTCCTCCCCAGCTCGAGGTACAAGATTTCAAATTTATATTTCTATACAGACTATCCCCTTTGGCTGTTATTTGTCTTATAGATTGAGGATTTATCTTTGAAATGCTCTGCTATCCTCAGTTACACATTACACGTGTGTCTTGGAGCTTTCTGTTATTTCACAGTTCAACCTTCTGATATGACTTTTTTAAGATGTTATATACTAATTTATAGAAAAGACTTGAGAAAATGTGTAATGTCTTTCAAGATACATAAATTGTGGCCTGTAGCTGTCAGTAACCTCAGAACACAATAATATATCAGAGATAAATTACAAACTATGCTTATTTTATGCTATATAATTTAACAGTTGAACTCTGAACTCATTTAAAGATATTTCAGTATTCTACCAAGAAAAAAACCCCAAAATACTAATTTAAAAAAGTTCTGTGATCCAGACAAAGTGATTTAAGGAGATTGAATAAAATACCCAACCAGAAAAAGTTTATTCCTGCCACTCTTAAAATTGAGAGATGACTTGTTGCCAAAGCAGCACTGTTATGTAATTAGACACTATTTAATAGCAAAAGTAATACAGCAACTGTAACTTTGCTGCATTTCAACCTCTACATTTTCCAGTTTACTTCTTTAACTTCTTGTTGCAGAAGAGGATTTTTGCTTGCTACCCCAGATTTGAATTGGTAAACCAGACAAGATTAATAATGCATGCCTGAGATATTTTGGTTTATAGGGTTTTGACATTTGATTCTTATGCTATCTTTTCTTTTTCATTCTGCCACGTTTCAACTGAGTAAAACAAATTAAAGCTGAAAACAAGCTTGCTTTTCCCTCTCTTGTTGTTAGTATCTGGAGGTCCTATTTTCAGAGATGTGTCTGTTTTGGAGATAGTGCATCTCTGCTTCAGTGGTGGTTGTAAGAACAACTCAGCACACTATGTAAGCTGTCAAGGGTGTCTGTCAGGAAGAAATGGAGCCATAATGCATAACTAAATGTGAAATAAGAATCAAAGCAAAGCAGAACTGAAGGGGTTTGCTTATTTCGGGCATAGGGTGGGATTTAAATTCTCAAAGTATTGCTTAAATATGAGGTTCAGTCTATCATTATCCTCTTGCCCACCACTTCTTCCTCTGATTCTAATTCTGTAAGTGCAAAATGGTACCTGCAATCATTGTAGCTTCTGAATAAGTCTTTTTTACTTCCTGGTATCCCAGGCACATTGCTTTTAATCAATATAGTGGTTTAAGATTTGGTCATCAAAGTGTCTATTAAATTTCACATTTCATTATAATTTATGTCTCTCAAGAACTGCTTTCTGTAGTTGCATTGCATGGTGCTTCCTTCTAGTAACTAACAGGAAATGTTGTGCATAGCAAGAAAATTCTTGTCAACTTGTTATTTAATGAACATATTTTCACCCTACATTCTTCATACTCTGCTAGATTTATATTTTTTTAATAAAATTTTGTTTTCACTGGTATACTCTGATTATATCACATGCAGAGCTTAAAGATCACTTTCTTCCAGTCTGTAAATAGTAAAGGCATATTTGCCCCCTTTTATGTGCTTGATTTTATTCAGATTTTGCTTCATTTATGTTTCTAGTATGATCTTCCTCTTTAGCTTTAAAAGCATGAGCCTCTCAAAACTGACTTATCTTCTCTGTTAGGAGAAGTTATTCCCTCTCTTCTGTACAGAGACTCTGTTCACAAGCTGATAGTTATTTTCTTGTAAAATTTGTTTCTGGCACCAGTTGGCTGTCTCCCAAGACTAGGCTGTGTGAGTTGTCCATCAGATTCCTGTACTCACCTGCTGCAGTTTGTGTGAGGCCAAAGGAGCACACCAGCTGTGCAAAGCAGAGAATTTACTCTCTGTTCAAGTCTAAAAAATTTGTTCAAAGACTTACTAGTAGTTCATTTATAATAGGAATGCTTTTATTTTTAATTAGATTTGCTTAAGACTAAAAAACTCTTTCTAATATCTACTTCTTTTGCTGGTGCTGTGTTCACCCTGTCTCCTGAGGCTGGTGGCTTCTGTTTTAGAGGAAAAGGTTGGCATGGGTTATCACCATCCCAAGTCCCCCAGCAGGAGAAGGCTGATTTCCATAAGGAGGTTCCTTCCCTCAGGAGTTATAATGTTTATGAATATGGTTTCTTCTCTTCAGTGTCACCTTGGGGACATGTTTTTGTAGCATGCTCTCAGTCATTGTATGTATGTATGTGCTGTGTTTTACATACTTAGGTTCTTGCTCTTTGTCTATTTGTTATCCTTGAAACTGTTTTTCCTTAGCACATTTTTTTCCCCCTAATGACTAGAAGTTGACTGTGGTTGAGTTGTCTGTAGGCTTCTGGTTTCAATCCGTGCTTTCATTTCAAGGCTTCTGCTATCATACTGTGTCTGCACTCCTCAAACAATGAAAGGCCATAGGCAGGTCTACAAAGAACAAGTTCTTGATAGCACCATTAGTTATGAGGCATTTGTAACTCTGGACATCACAGAACATAACTGTGCACAGTGAAGCAAAAGCTGAATCAATAGGTCCTACTCATTTGGAAAATTCATTACATCAGAAGTCATTTGAAATTCTATTTTTACCAAGGTATAATATTTCCAGTTAAAAGTAAATGGCAGTTTATTATGCAAGCAGTACTGGGAGGAGGACATGCACTTGTTTTTGCACTGTGGTAAATAAACGATGGCATTTAGATTGTGCAGGATTTTTTTCTTTTCTTTTCTTTTTTCTTTTTCTTTTTTTGTTTGAAGGATGCTTAAGCCAAAATCCCTATATTTTGATTTGCATGCCAGAATAACTGTGCTTGAATTTAGAAGTGTTAAGTAGTTAGCATCTCCTGATGAAATAAGTGAAAGCTATTGGATGTGTTCTACTAATAATAACAGCAATGTTGTGATATGGAAGAGGAACATAGCATGCTGGTCTGAGTTGTAATTATTATTATTAATATTATTATTCAGACAGCCAATTGCTTCTAAGCATTAAATGGATCATGTTTTTTAGAATTATACTGTTTTCTAAAAGGGAAGCAGTATTTACTGTTCCTAGCTTTACACTGAAAGTCTGGAAGAAAAAAAGAATTGCATTGTAACACAGCAACACTGCATTTCTGGCTTTAGTAATCAAAAAGCAATCAATTATAATTTTTCTCAAATTTTATTAAATTTTGTTTCTGATCAGGTCAGTAGATGGGTTTTCTTTCATGCATTCCTCCTTCCTTGGTTTTCTTTCCTTCTCTCCCTTCAGGTCTGTAATATCTTTTCATGGACCACAGTTAAGTTACACTGGAATTTCAGCTACCTATGAGCTACTTATGATGAGGGAAGGTTTTCTTTGCTCTAGTTATGGCCATTTTAATACTTTGAATGTTCGACTGTAGAAAATAATATCTACAGCTGAATGCTGTCTAAAAGTGTTTTTAAAGAAGTATGATGTATGCATAATGAAAGTGATATAGGAAAAGTCTCTGGTTTGTGTGAATTTTTAAAACGTAAACTTGTCTCTCACAATTCATCATAGCATGTTGATTCTCTGACATTTATCAAACTACTGTAGGTCATGAGTATTTATCAGCATCATTTGCCACCTCATCTGTAGCACAGATCTGTATCTCAGCTGTCTTTTGCCAGATTTTTCTGACAAATTAGCTGTTGCAGAGTCTTTGGAAAAAAAATGCAGGGTGCAACTTATTTCTCAGTATAAAGCACCATACAAAATAATTCACAGCCAACTGCGAAGTGTAGCATTTTCAAATTTTTAAATTGAGTTGGAATGCATTTTGAAAGTCCTGAAGATGAAAAAAGAGGCAAGAATTTGCTCTGGCTATTTGAGTGCCCTCAAGATCAGCTTAAAGGATCAGGCCCTTTCTTTTGTTCTCTTCCAGCCCTTCCCTTTAACTTAAACAATGTCATCACTTCAGAAGTACACGTACGATTAAAAGTCTAAAAAAGGATTTTTGTAGTAATTCAGGAGAGTGACAAATGTTTCCTGGTCTTTCACAACAAATTATGTATCTGAAACCTCAGGCTCTTCAGTGTCTTAGAAAATTCAACATTGCTTTGGAACTATGTGTTTGAGGAGCCATAACATTAAACAGATAAAAAATTCAGGCTCAGTTGAAAACTGAGTTGAGATTTTTCAGCACAGAGTTCCCACCAAGTATTTTTAAAGCTCTGTTGGATTTTTGCTTGACCTTGGGATTTACTTTCTTTTTTTTACAGAATCTCCATTACAACTGTTTAACTTTAGTACGAAGCATTTGCTCACAATAAAAAAGGGTATCCTTAGACAAAAAAATAATTTGCTAATTTTGATTTGATTTGCTAGTTTTGATTTTTCTGCAGACATCCATTTGTACAAGTAGTGAGTATATACATGAAGGAAATGTCTTCCTGGCTTTGCTTTAAATTCCTAACCTACTACAGTAGGGTCATGTTGAGTTAATATTATGCATAAAAGTTGTAACATCCCTATAAGGAACCTACATACAGATGGGGGTGGCTCCCTGCATCTGGTGACTTTTGATTTGCTGTTGTTTGTTCAGGAAAATCACTATAATGCAATTGAAGATAAAGGTAGGGAAAAAAAAGAAGACCACTATTTTTGCTATCCAGTGCACTGGGAGGGAATGGAAAGCATAAATGTAATTTCTATATTGTTCTAAAATACTGGAAAATTCCCTGACCGTATCAAAATCAGCAGCTCTTCATTTAGCTTCATATTCTTTGTATTCAACAGTCACTAGTTTATCACAATGACTACTAATTCCTTTAGGCTGCCTCTTTTATAGTGTAATGAGAAATTAAGCTGATCTATATTTGAAATCACTTCCTTCCTGATAGTGCATGGCAAAGATTTCTTTTTCCTTGGATGTAAAATAATATTATGTTTTGTCGCATCATTACATCATTGAATACAATGGGGTTTATCACCTAATCCTTCTCAAAAGTATTTTTCAACGACTGAGGACATGAAATGAATAGAAATTTATTATCTAAAGTGAAGAGGATTGTTTAATACTTTAAAGAAACAAAAGATATGGAATTCATGCAGAATATTTGATTTAAAAACTTGTCCAATTACCACAGTTCAGAGACTAGAAGTTGTTAGAAAAAGCCTGAATCTATACCTCATTACCATAGTTCTCCTCATTCTCTTGTTGTCTTGGGGCACAAGGCTTATATTCACAATCTCTACTTCTTGCAGAGGTTGTAAATGCCATTACAAATTCTCAATGGTCCTACTCACTCCTATTTATGCTTAGTGACAATTTAAAATATAGGGCAGAAATTTACTTCATTCTTTTGGGCAAATATCTAATATTTAAAGAGAAGTATTTCAGCCATCTGAAACTATATTCCTGACTTGAAAGCTTATTAACAGACTGCACATTCTATATATCTGGGGATTTTTAAATAATAATTTCTCACTATGAGATTTCTTGGTGGTTTTTTCCTTTACTTTTTCAATTTCTGATTAGTTTCCTCTATAACTGAAAAATAAAGTATCAGTTTTTAAGTTTTCTTTTTCAATACCATTAATGGGACTTCTATTAGAAGTATAATTTTCAATTGTAAACAATGTGCTTTTTTTCTGAAAATATTTTCAGTGTATTTACAAAACAGGGTTGGGGTTGTTTTTGGGTTTTTTTTTGACAGAGCTAAATATCTGTTTAAATATCATAATTTTTTGTTTCATTTTTCTCAGTGAAATTTTAACCCATGCAGTAGTAAGACCACCATAATATCCACCATAATTCAGGTGTGACATGTACCATTCTTTTAGTGAGACATACAAGATTTTCTCATTTGATGAGGTTTACTACCAATTTACAGAATCAAAGCATCATGGAGCAGTTGAGGTTAGAAGGGACCTCACGAGATTGACTGTTCCAACCTCCCTGGTCTAAGCAGAACTAGACTAGAGCAGGTTGCTCAGGTTCATATGCAGTCAGGTTTTAGATATTTCACAGGATGGAGACTCCACAAACTCTTTTAGTAACCTGTTCTATTGTTTGATCAACCTTCCAATACAAAGATACTTCTTATGTTTAAATGAAATGTCCTGTGTTTCTGGTTTTGACCACTGTGTTCTGTTATAAGAGTGTGGGAAGCCTTCTTAATGTTAAAATATCCACTGTGTCCACCAATCCAGTAATGTCATTATAGCAACCTGTCATGATGGTCAAGCATGATTTCCCCTTCTTAAATCCAGGCTAGCTTGGATTTCTCACTTTCTTGCCCTTAAATATGTTTGGTTTTGAGGGGTATTTTTTCCAACACCAGTGTGAACTGAGTTCAGGCCGACTAGCCCATTCTTTCCTGGATCTTTCATTTTGTCCTTCTTAAAGACGGGAGGGACATTTTTTTTCTTGCAGTCCTGGGGAACTTTTCCATCCACTTTCCACCACCTTTCAAAGAATGTCATCAGAATGGCATCACCTAGCTCTCTCAGCATTGCTTGGAGTTTACATTCTGTTCTATTGGTTCCCAGTAGTTCAAGTGTTCCCTTACACAATACTTCTCTACCAGGAGTGAGTCTTCATTATTCCAGACTTTCCCTCTGTTCTCAGGGATACAATTTCTTAAGGAAGACCTTACTGGTAAATTCCAGGAAGAACACCTTGACCTTTTCCTTATCCTTAGTCAGCATCTGACCCATTTAACCCTCCTGGGTTGTGATCTTTTCACCTTGTTGCCTTCTCTCAGCATTCTGAACTCAGCTATCTGATGGTCACTGCAGCCTGGAGTGCACCTGTCCTTCATATCCTTGATCACTTCCTCTGTGCTTGCCAATATGAGGTCCAGCAGCTGCCTGCAGTACATATGCATCCAAACTGAAATACAGATTGCACATGGGAGAGGTCTAAAACTCCAAATTCCAGTCCTGATTCTTGAAAGAGAGTTTCATTGGGTATTTATGGTCAGACCTATTGAAAATAAAGTCAAATTAGAAAGGATAGAGGTACGTGCCTTTTCTGGAGAAAAATATTCATAGATTTGAAAATGCATTTTGGGCATAGGTCTGTAAACTAAAGCATGGACTTCAGAGAATGAGATTTAAGTGCAATGCATTAATATGTAGATAGTTATAACTGTTAGAAATTAATATGTGTGTAAAGTGGGTATGTATCTAGAAAAATAAATGCACACACTAAATGATAAAATCAAATGCAGTGATTTTGGAGTAAACCAAAAACTTTTTTTGCATCATCTAAAAGTATATTGTGTTTTAAAATGATCAGTGGCATTGTTGTTCTTTCCTTATGGTAAAAGTCTGCCAAATTCTAAGTATATTTTTTGACCTGGCACTCCATCACCATTTTTTTTTCAAAATAACAGACAAACAAAGCCAAAAGTTTTTCAGACACTAATAAAATTCACGTTTGGTGCTTTTCATATTGGCTTTGCAGCAGCAATTAATTAACAAATTTTATTCCCATAGTTAGTCTGCTGTGTTTGATCTCTGTGTGTTAAGATATTTGACAAGATAGGTGCTATACGTAGCTTGTTTTTTTTTTTTAATTTTTTTATTCATAGACATCAATTCTATTGTCAGTTTACTCAAACATAAGTGTTGGGGAATGTCTAATATCTACTAAGAGGAAAAAGACAAAAAGGATATTGGGAAAATAATTATTTTCAAGCTTCCAGTTAGATACTACAATCAATGGAAGTTTAAAAATAAACAAGACAGCTTGTGAGACCTCTGTGTCAAAATACAAATAATGCTCCAAATTGGTATGGATTTCACTGGGAAAATATATAAATCTATTTCATACTCCAGCTATACTAAATAAACCTCTCCCTTCCCCCAATAGAAGCATAAATATTTGCTCCTGTCAGCGAATATTAACTAGGAATGTAAGAAAAATATAACCATATTTCCTTTGTTTCCAAATTGAAAATTGAATAATGCTCTAATCCTCAAAAATTAGATGATCGGGTCATTGATTGGTACAGAATAAGTATTACCAGTTTTCAGAGTATAACTTCTCGACCAGTATTCAAGATAAATCAAATCAAACCTATTTTGAGGAAATAGGTTTCTCTTTATATTTGAACTGTGTTGTCTTCGAGAAAAAGATATTTAGAGGTTTTAGAAATGTTGCCATAATATTTTACATTAGCAGCAGATAGGGTTATTACCCCTCAGTTTATCTTTGATATTAGCAGTTAATATGATGGGGAGGATAAGAGCTGTTGCAAGTCACCTCTTTAATTGGCAGAATTAAAAAAAAAATTACCAAAAATTTTTAACTCAGAAATGAATTAAAAAGCCAGTTTATTCACTCTCTGGTGCCTTGGTTCATATATTTTTCCTTGGTTTTATGCTAGGAAGTTACGATTCTCTATTTTATATGTAGAATTTGCTATTTAGAGTAGTAGGATATAGATGGAAAAGTAGTATTGTTTTCTGCTGTGTGTAATTTCTGAACTTCATTGGTAGAATTTGGAAATATTTTCACTTGCCCTGAGGAAGTTAGGTTTTGTTGGTTTTGACTTTGATTTATACTCCACTGTTTGGTCAACAACTCTTAAGTGTAAAATTTCTCAAACTTTTTTCCTGTGAGATAATTGTTTATGTCAATCTAGATACAGAATACATGAGCTTTCTTTTTTAAGTCACTACAAAATTTTGATTATTGGTTATTTTACAGATCTATTTACAGATACAAAAGCATCGTGGGCATTGTCAGAATTAAAAGATCAAAGTGGTAATTCAAAACCATCTGATATACCATGTCTAAAATATATAATTCTTGCCTTCAAAGGTGCACACTATAATTCTTGTCACCTGATCACCCAGGTTAGGAGACCAATCACCCTCTGTCTGTGCTCCCTAAGACAGAATTATGGAACTGCATTATATAATTTCTGCAAGACATACCTTAAACCAGGCCTGTGATAGGAATACCTTCCTGCAAAAAGTAGCTTAGCAAAAGAGTTGGAATTTATTCAAACTTAAAAGATATTGAGAGGTATTCCCAACAGTATATTCTTTGTCTGTCCATATCCTCAGAAACTAGGAAATATTTCTGAAAATGGAATGCACATTGCCTTTTATGATGTAATCTGAGAAATCTTTTGAGTAGTATTGTTCAACAAGTCCACAATGTGTTACACAGAATAGCATTATTGCCAAGGGAGGCTGATTCCAGTTTTCCTAATGGAATGCCCTTACTGTATTGATTCAGCTAAACCCACATGAACTGAAGATAAGTCTGCCAAACTGTCCATTTAACACTGTATTCTTCTACATACTGAACAGGAAAATATCTAAGAGCAACCTAGTCCTTTTGATTTTGAAATTTAAATGGATCTGCAGGCTTGTAAAGCCTTCAACAGCTTTTTTTGTGGGATCTTAATGCCATAGCTGAGGATATATCCCACATCTATATGAACTTTCAAATCAAGGGGTATCAAGGTGAGTATAAGCAGTTGAAACCGTGGGCATTCTGCACTTGTGAATTTTGCTTGCTGTTTAAATACCCATTAATTTGCTGAGCAACAAATGTGTTTAAGACTCATAAGTGGGATTTAGCAAGTTCTTTGCTTGAAACAGTTCTAAATACCAGAGAATGGGGTACAAATTACCCATACTTATCACCTTTTTTAATCTAGATTATTCATCAGGTACCTGATAATTTGTGTAAATCACATTCCTAATTTTGTGTTTTTACTCACCAGACTTTCTTGCAGAAAGAGATTAATGTATATGTAAAGGATTCAGCCTTGAAAGTGTCGGTAGTGTGCTAGTATGACAGGTAATGAGGCAATTTGGCAGAACATCAGAAACTAATGAGCTCAGCTCGCATCAATGCAGTTTTTTTTTTCAGCTGAAGCTGTATTTTCAGAAATGAACACAGAATTACATAAGACAATATGACATGTACCATTTTAATTGGAAACTAATTTAAAATATTTAAAGCATGTTTAGAATAATTTGAGAATATACAGACACATTCTTATCCAATTAATTAAGCTTTTTCAGTGGTTCATATAATGACTTAGTGTCAAAAAATATAAATTATGGAAGTCTCTGCACACATAAATATTCAAACAACTTTTAAAGAGAAGGGATTTGGGTTTTTAGATAAGCAATCTCCCAACTGCACACTTCTTTGTAAAATGAACATAGGACTTTGTTAAGTAGCTATTGAAGTCTGTAAGTACTGTTAAAATAATGTTTAATTTAGAATGTATAGCTTTGATTTGGTCACACAACAAAGGAAGGTTTTAAAAATGTGATTTAAAAGCATTTCAAAGATGATTAAATTATTTTGATAACACTGGCTTTCAAGTACTTATATTAATCTCGGGGGTTACTTTATGATGTTATAGAGCATTGCCAGACATGGTGTTCTTCTATTACAGAAGGATGGCTACTGAAAATCTGTGATGTTTTAAAGGATAAATGTCTTCCCAAATAATTATTTGGGGCAGGGGCTTATTGTAAATCTTCATCATTGTTTCAGTCATGTCCATTATAATTCACTCACTATTTTTATTTTTCATATTATTTGATGAATAATATTTCATTTCCCTTCAGATTGCAAACGACAAAATGGATATACTTAGTGTAATTAGCATATGGTATAATATTATAATAAAACCTTGTAGGAAGAAGAGGCAATACTGTATTTGGTTTTATGGGTAGTAAAGCTGTTGTGAAATAGACTGAATTGATTTTGCTTCAAAGTCACGGTTACATCAGTGTTAACACTGAGAGCAGAAACAGGATATCTTGATTTACAGGGTATCATCCTCATCAGTGGTTCATATTCCTTCTCTCATTCTCTTTTTTTTTTTTTTTATTCTACTGGGCAAATAGTTTGCAGGAATAGGATTTCTTATGAAAAGAAACCATGATGCCCTAATAATAATTAAATTGGTTTTGGTAGTGTTTTGTATTTATTTCATAATCTTACCAGTTTCTAAACTATGCTATTTCTTTATGCTATTTTACTATGTCAAAATGGATTTCAAGCAGTAACAGGTTTTGAGTTTGATGGGCCTGGTAGGCAAGTTTGGTTGGTTTTCTTGTTTTGTTTTGTTTTTTGAGTTTTTAAAATGTAAATGAATGCAGTGCTTTTAAGGTAAAGGCATTTTAACAAATCCAACATTATGCATTAATCCCTTACCAGTATTAGCAGACTTGCAATAAATAAATTTTTAACTTAATCTCACTTCATCCTAATATCTCCCTGCTGAAAATAAATTTTGAAGATCCATACAAAATACTGGGTGCTTCCCATATAAAATATTATATGCCAAGCTTATTCTTATAATTAACTCTGATGTGCAGAATAATAACTCTGATGTGCAAAATAATGTCTCACAACAACAAAGCATTTTAAAACAGGAAAACTGAAAGTGGCTTTTAATCACAGTTTCCAGATAGTGTCAATTTACAAATTCAATTGCAGTTGTCAGATATTACTAATATTTTTGTACACCTCTTCATAATACCAGACAAGTGCATTGTTAATTATATCTGGGCTGGACATTGCTGATTCTTTTCCTCACAAAGAAAGACATTTTAGCAAATTCAAGATACATAAACACTCGTTAACAGCACAGACAAATGCACTGCACTTGTTTTGATTAGCTTCCTTTTACAATTTTTCAATAACTGTTTACTACTAACTGCTTCTGTGGACGTCAATACTTCCTTTCATGAGCTGTCTTCAGCTAATTTCCATGATTGACTGTGAGGACTTGAATGGCATGAGCTCTGGAAGTCTGCCTGAAAACACTGACAACTTGAATGATTATCTTGCATCATTCATGGTAAGTCTGTCAGGTTGTCTGAGGAAAATTATAAAGGAAACACAGGGCATTACAAATGGATATGATGCATCCAAAATGGTTCCCTTGAAGCTTCTGGAGTTTTCTTAGTCAATAATCTGTCATGAAAAAGTAGTTCCATATATTATATTGAAAAGCTGAACAAAACAGGTCTACTGTACTCCACTACATTTTCAGAAATGTCATCTGATTTCCTCTTTAAAACTCTTTACATTATTTAAAATTTAACAAAATCACTAAGTTCCCAGCTGATTGTCATAATTGTATCTGAATTGTCTTTTATCTCAAAAGGACATACACCAATGTATTAAATATCATATTATGCTTTTCTTAATACTGCCAACACCCATTTTACCACTAAATATGAGAAGTTCTGTATATTACTTTCTTTTTAATTTGATTGTATTAAGTGGATTTTTTAAAATCAGTAATGCTATTAAAACTACTTGCTAAATCCAGTGCACCAAGCACAAAGCAACAAGTAAAATTTGGTGAACTTGGTTATTCTTGATTATTTGGTGGTTTGTTTCTTGGTTATTTGGTGAATTTGGTTATTCTTAGAGGTGTAGTAATTCTGATATGATTACACAATTTTCACTAGAGCATTTTATCTAGATAAGCTCAATATTATTGTACCCACTTAAAAACTTGTAGACCAGTACTGCAGTTTAATGATAGTTTGTAAAATGCAAGCCCTGGCTTTGCAACAAATCATTTTATGTTAGAAATCATAAAGTGTGTCCAGTGAAAGATGATTTGTGTCAGCTGAAGCTGTAGCCTGAAGCAACTCGGTGGGCTATCACTTTAATCTAGTTTTTGTAACTTTGAAGTATGTGTTACTAAGCTGAGGGTAAAAATGTTGAAATCACAGTAGAGACTGATCGCTAACAGTTTCTAGGAACAAACTAGACAGAAAACTGTCCCATGTATTCTTTTTTTGAGGCTGGTCGACTGGAGTTGAAGTCAGATTGACTGTGGAATATTTTAAAAATATAGGCTATTTTAAAAATTTTTATTTATTTTTAGAAAATTATGCCTTTCTTTAGTAAAAACTTCCGTAGCTAGAAATTTACGCACAGACAAAATAATTTACTGTTGTTCAAAGAACTGAAATTTTGAAAGGTATAATTTGCCATTGCCTTCTGTTTATCAAATGAATGCCAGTGTACTGTATTTGCAGACTAGCAGAACAGTATGTTATTGATTCTTTAACACACTAATATTACATTGAACAGTACATTTTACAGGAGTTTTAAAAAGATTAATTTTGTCAAAGATAATCACTTTGATTGCTAATACCTGCAATAAGGTGTACCTTCCAGATGATAGTAACAGAAATGCAGAATGGCCGAGGTAGTACAGAACCTCTGTAAGTCTTTTGGTTCAACTCCCCTGCACAAGGAGGGTCATTTTGAGGTTGCCCAGATCCAGGTCCAGATGGTATTTGCAAATTGTCAGGTGTGGAGACTCCACAGCCTTCCCAGGCAGCCTGTGCCAGTGCTCAGTCACCCAGACAGTAAAAAGTGTTTCCATATGTTCAGGCAGAAGCTCCTGTGTTTCAGTCTGTGCCCATGGCCACTTGTCCAGCCACTGAACACCACTAAAAAAGCCTGACTCCAATTTCTTTCCACCCTCCCTTCAGATACTTGTACACACTGGTGAAATCCTGCCTCAGCCTTCAGGCTGAACAGTCCCAGCTCTCCTGGCTCTTCCTTGGAGGAGAGATTTGCAGCTTTTCAGTGGATTCTATCCAGTATGTCCAGGCCTTGGTTCTACTGAGGAGTCCAGACCTGGGCTGGTGTGGTCTCACCAGTGCTTGGAAGGTACCTGAATAGGAGTTGGACTTGTGATCCTTCTGGGTCCCTTACAACTCAGGATATTCATGATATTTTATTAATTCCTGAGCCATTCCTGGGAACAGGTATGGCATGGGACTGTTTGCACCACTGCAGATGGGAATGAAAAAACCCCTGAATAAATACAGCATAAATAAGAATAATTCCTGAGATTAATACTTCTTTTGTTTAGAGGCATGATGCTATGTATATGGATCAAAACCACATTTATGTGCAGAATCAGAAACTGATTTATGTATTACTTTCAAAATGCTAAAAAGAAGTGAAATATAGGTTTGCTTCATTTCACTCAATTGGAAATTGTGAAGGACACATCTGCAAGTAGATTAATACAGCTGTTTTCAGTGTCTGTGTGTCCATTCTTGAAAAGTGAAAAGACAATAGGGCAGTGGGCTGTTGTCAACTAAATATTGGTAAAGATTTAAGACCTAAAGTCTAATTAATATATAAGTATGTATATTTCTTACATACAAATTTTATTTTGGTCTTCATTGCCGTGCTATTGCAGATATTTTGAGGGAAGGGGTTCTTTATGGCTTTTAAAAGTCATTGTATCCAACAGCATACGTAAAGAGATACCATAATGTGAGAATTTTCATTTTGAAGTGTTATAACACGATGCTAAATTTAATGTGTTTCATGACCTAAAATAATCCCTTTTCATTCATATTTTAAAATAATTATGTCAGTCTGTGTATTCTTGATGTGCTTTTTCTAGACATGCAGTAATTATTCTAGATGAATTAGATATATGTATGTTCAAAACTCACAACTACCCACTAAGTTAATTTTATAACTCTTTTTAACAGTATTTAAGGTATTTTTCACATATACAGATTGCATTATTTTCTCACATATTTAAAAGGGAGGAAGGTTGTATGTTTGCCTTGAGCTGTCAGTATCAATATTTTTCTTTCTGAGATTCTCATCCTTCCATGCGGATTCCATCCATCCATCCTTCCATACTCCTTTCCATGACTGAGGAACACTCTGCCTTGCTTTAAAATATGATGCTTAGCCAGTCTGAACTTTTAGTGCTAGACGTTATGAAGATGTTGTGGAACCTGGAAAATCATATATATTGTTGGTACGGCTAGTTGCAAATTTTTCCAGATTGCATTCTTTCTGGGTTATATTTTTTTAAACGTATGTTGTGAAATCATGGATTTATTACATTTCCAGGTAACTCCCTGTTGATTGCCATGGGAGTCATTGCACTGCACAGTTCACTGAACTTACTGAGTATGGGCAAAACCTTCTGAAATAGAACCTGGGAAGCCCAAGCTGCAAATTGTCAACAGCCCAGTGGTTATTCAGAACTTGTTTTGGTGCTGAAAACCACACACAGTACTATATCTTCTTTTCTACCTCTGAACACTGACCCTAATTTCAGACACAGTTGTAAAGTTTACTTAGTCTCCATAAATAAATATATTCTTTGTTGCAAATGCTGGGAGATAGCTACTGAACACAGCATAGTCAAGAAAAGTGAAAGCATCCTTTATTCATGGTACAAATGGTGTGCCTATAGGCACATAAAAGCATCTGGTAAGGTTTGGTATTGTTGCTGTAAAATTCCCTGGCTTCTGGGTAATAATGCTTACAAGCAGCAATACTGTAAAATAAAAGTCATATATTATGTCAAGTTCAACACGACAAGCAGAGCATGCCTGTGTAAGAGAGTGGCTAATCCAGTCATGATCTTTCTCAAAAAAAAAAAGAAAAAAAAAAAGACTTAAATTCACATAGCTTTAAACTTGCTTGTATAAAGATTCATAATATACTTTCATATAAATACAAGTTCATAAATTATTATTTATGTAGTACATAAAGAAGCATCTTCAAGGGCTTTGTATGGCCTAAAAAAGCAAACTCTAAAGCACATGGTTTGGTATTTAGCACTTAGTATTCTGCTACTTTTAACATTTGTAAACTTTTTCATCCCCTTGATATGATACTACAAGTTCATGATATTACCCTGTCCTTCAGGCACCAGTTACTCTTCCTTTTTAGTTTCAAAATTTGCACAGAAACATAAGATTTGATGTGTCACCTTCCAGCTGGGATTTCTAAATCTGCTATAAATTTATATAATGTTGAAATTATAGTCAAGCTTTGAAAACCTATTGTGAGATCAGGTAAAAATAAGAAGTGAAACTTGGGAAGGGCTGTATGAATGGATAAAAGTAATAAACCCAAGAAAATCCATTGAATCTTTCCATTTGTTTTGGTTTCTTGGGACTTTGCATTAGGATTTTTCTCCATCTTTAGCAAGGTTGTCCTTACTTATTTTTGCTATTAAAGTTCCTAAATCTAATCCCTTTTTATATCATGTAAATGTAACCAATAGAGTCTCAACTACAAAGTTGTTTTTTTTAATATTTAAGGGATGTCATTACAACACTGGCAATTTATTTCTTTGGTTATTCTATAGTTCTATTTTTTCCAGGAGAAAATAATATCAGCTATTTTCATGTGTCATACTTTTGCCTACAGGCCAAATAAGTCTATATAACCCTCCAGCATTTCCCCTCCTGGTGATCAGGAGAAAATATGAATCTTAATATGCAGACATTTTAGGTCCACACTAGAGGTAACTACTACCTTAACTGGAACTCTAGCTTTAACCTTTGTTCAGTACTCAGATGTCAGGGTTAGGTGGGAAGAGTTTTTTATTTTTTGTTTAAGAAAAACATGAAGAGACATTTTAAAGACCAGAAACAGATAGAATTGAGAATTTATTTTTCTTTGCTATTTTAGACGTGTGAGATCTTTGTAGATTTAACATATGTTGACAATGGTCTGGATCTAAACTTCATTTCATCATTTTGGTTGCAAAATTTGGAAACAGATCAGAATGCTGGTGGTATAGTTCAAACTGACCTCATCTTTTCCATTTAAGCAATTGCAAAAGCTTATTGCTAAAAAGTAATTTTTTTATAGTGCATGAATAAAAGGTGTATAGACAAATAAAATGCATATATTTCAGAATTACAATCAATTTTTTTTTTAGCTTGTAGTAGAAGAATTTAGTTGTGGAACTGTAATGGTTAGTAAGACAAGAGAGAAACACATCCTTACCTTAATGTAGCCAAGATTATATGAAGGTCACCCACAGATGAAAAATAAGACTTTAATGAACTGTGGTAGAAACTGACCACAGTTTTATTAACTGTGGCAAAACAAATTAAATAATTTATCATCTCCCTGAGATTCTAGTGACTAATTTCTGTGATTTGAGTTCGTCTTAGTGTCACCTTGGCCCAGTCTTTTTCAGCACCACATTTCTACCATGAAATCACATCATGCCACCACTGCTTAACTGAGAATTTTCAATTCCAGCTAAAAATGAGATGAAGCATCCCTGACACAGGCATTTCTTCTTCTTAAATAGGTTTCACTGTTAATTCTGCAGAGAGGGTAAACAGCTTCATTTTGCCACTTGAATTGTAGCGTTGGAAGCAATCAATACTGGCATTTCACTACTGCAAATGGAGACTATGAAATAACATAGTCAAATCCTCCTCTATAGAAGTATGACAGTTTTGCATTCATAACTCTGAAGTAGACCACAAAATAATGTTGTTAACTAAACTTCAAATATTAGGCTGAGAATAAAAAGCAGTGTTGGTAAGTTCTTTTTCATTGTGTTCTACATGATGATTATACTTCAAGTCTCACCTACGCTTCTTCATGTTCAGAAATGAGGACTTCCATTCAGTGTGGGGAAAAGACTTTTTCAATAGAGATAGTTCCAACATGGGAAGGTTAAAAAACAACGATAAATTTCAAAATTCTAATCTTTCAAGTTTTAAAACTTGAAATCATCAGAAGTATGATGATTTTTGGTTGGGATTTTACCTTATAAGAACTATTGTTCTCACAATAGTTTCAGTAGTATTTGTCTTACTTCAGTAACAGAAAGAAGTTGAAATCCATATTAGACCTCTTCAAATGCAGAGATCTCCTTATCCACAAACTTCAGAGAGGGTATTTTAAAAAAAGAAAAAAAGTATCAACTGCAAAATATTCATAAAAGTCTTCTGCAGAGGGTTTTATTTATGCTGCCTAGTATAATGTAATTTCTAAAGGAAGAAAGAATTTTAATCTGAAGCAGAGAAATCATCAGTTTATGTGAGCAAGGGATTGCCCAAATTTTCCATTGTATCTCGTCCACATTGATGAATATAACTAATATCCCAAAGTAACTTGTGGATTTCTGGATATTCTTGTTGGTCCTGGTGTCTATTGACAGTATTTTCGTTTTGAATTTCACAATTATGAAATGGTGTCCAAAACAGAAATAGATCAAGGAATGCTTGTTCTGTGAGAAGTGATTTGGAGTATGGTGATAAATTCAGTGTAATTATTATTCTTTATGCATGTAGCATGGAATATAGATAATGTTGTTAATTTTCATATTGTTGAACAGATGGAGTAGAATAAAATATTCAAGTGTTCATCCTTTGTGGCATAGTGAGCGTTAAAAACTAAGTAGTTGAATCATGAGAGTATTCAGACTCATTGTGAATGTGTTAATTATCATCTTAGGACAATAACCTTCTTGTTCACTACCTTTACCTATCTTTTGTAGATTTCTGGCTTGCATATCAGAGCATAAATGACTTTATTTTTATATAAATATATATTATTCATTAGTTTCCCTAAAGTATACAGAAATTAAAATAAAAAACAAAAAACAAGAAAAAGAAGCACTATGCTGTGAAGAGTGTTTACAATTGAATTAAGATGATAAGTGTGACAGCCTGAGTCAAATACATTTGGAAGATTCCACTCATTCTCTTCCTATTTGTAGGAAAGCAGAAACAATCCCAAAAGTTTGTCCCAAGCACAGCAGCTGAACCTTCCCTTCAAAGCCAAGTAGAAGCCCACTATGCCATGTTGAGAGCATTAGAATGCCCACATTAGTGGTTGGATATAAAGTACATTGAGACTTGGTGATGTGAAGAATGAGTTTCAAAAGTTCCACATGGTTTGTGATTTGCATTTGGAAGATTGCCAGCAATTGCTATGCAGAAACTAAAAGTCCCAAAATATCTGAAATATTTATCTGAATGAGTATCAGTCAAAGGCAGAACAAGTGTTTACAAGCATGGATTGCATTCAGCCAAATTACATTGCAAATTAGTGTTTTGAAGCTATTTGCCTAAAAATAAACTAACTTAATATGTTGAAATCGTTTATGCTAAGGAAAAATGTATCTATGCCAGCAGCTTGTTACAGCCTGTTCCAGCCCAATGCATTCTGAAGTGACCAAGATATTAAACTCGCAAACAAGGTTGTCAGACAACAAAGCAAGCTGCAAATAAACCTTCTAATCTTATAATCTGGTTACAGCTGCCAAAGGACAACTGACAATTGATTTGCTCTTTACTGTCCAGCACAAAATATCATATATTCTTTTTGATGAATGTCAATGAGCTCATTTAGTGTATAGCAGCCCATGTCTTCCCTCTCCATTGCAATAGTTCTAAATTGCTAGGGTGGTTATCTGCATGAGCAAACCCACTACCAGCAAAGTATAAAGCAGAATTTGTGTGTGACTCTTCTGCAATTATTCACTTGCAAGAAAATGTCTATTCTTTTCTCAGCAGATATGCAAAGTAGATCTTTTTGAGGTTATGTAATGTGATAGCTTTCATGACTGTTATAAAAGTAAATATTTCAGGGTAACTACTTGGGTAGACTGTCAGGACTTATTAACAGTGGGATGTGTTTACTTGTAGCATTACCCCTTGTAGTTACCCAATTTTCTGTCCAGTAACTCTGTTATGATTTACATGGAGTTTTCTCAGAGTACATATGACTTTTCACTTGTTATAGACTGATCATAAAACTTCTTGCTTAGAAGATTCTGAAAATCCAATTGTGTTTGGAGCTTTGAGGAAAAAAGTATAGAAGGAAAACCTCGGCTGTTAAAGTGACTGATATGGAGGAATAGCACTAAAAAATCTTAACAACTCTTCAGTTAATGAAAATAGTGTTGTGGATGGGAGAAGTTTGTACTGCCTGACTTGGAAAAAGGCTGGCTGTGGTAAACCTGCGTCCTACTCAGATAAAAGAATAATCTCAGTTGGTGACAGTGTAACTATAGGAAAGTATTCCGGTTTCGTACTGTATGGGAACTGCATTGGATAATTGAGAGGAGAGATTGGGCAGAAACCTGTGAAAATTCAGCCTCTCATTCAACTTCTGCCTCAATGAATTGCTCTTGAAATTTTACTGAATTTTACTAATGGGAAAATTGTCAACAGAAGGGTGTTTGTTGATAAAACCCTGATTAGAAAAAAAGATAAAATTGAGGCACAGTTGAAGCGTATGGCTTGTCAAAACAAAATTGAGAAGACATGAAAAACAGAAGAAAAGTTTAAAATGTTGCCAAGAAAAATTGCTTTAATAACTAAAATTATTGTTTTATTTTCACATGTTCTGGGAATAAATAACACTTAGGAGCTTTGTAGCTGGTTTCAGCTTCAAATTGTGCTTGTTTGCATTTGGGGTTTTTTTTTTCCATTTTGTTTTTATTTAGGGAAAAGCTATGAAACTTTCAAAACGATGTTTTATGAAAATTGACATAACTGACAAAATTTTAGCTACTATAAAATAAGCACTGTCATTATACTAATGGATTGCAGAACCAACTGTCAAAGTAAGGAGATTTGGGAGGAATTTCATCAAAAGGAGGTATCAAATTTAGGAAAAAATCATTCTCTAACACACAAATATTTACCTATTCTTTTTGCACCACTTTTTCATTATAAATATGTTTTAAATATTTAATTTCAATGAAAAATATTAGAACATACTGTATCTTTAAAATATAAGTGTTTCTTTACTTCTAATTTTCTATCAATATTCATAATAAAAAAGTGTTTTCTATTGTTTTTTGTAATTGCCTTCAATCCTTCTTGGTTATGCAGACCTTAGGGCAGGCAAATACCTGTTAGTTTTTAAATAGTTAGAATGTGAATGAAGTATGGCTTGTTTGGTGGAGAGTTTCATAAAAAATTTATCAAGAAAAAAAAACATAAAAACAATTTCTAGTAAACTGAGCAGTCGATTTTTCATGCATTTATTTTCAGAAAATGTGAGAAAAGTTTCTGAGAACTAGGATATAATGTAGATCATGGTATCACAGAATTGTTGATGTTGGAAAAGATCTTTGGGGATCATCAAAGCTAATCGTTGACCCATCAGTACAAAGTCCACCACTAAACCATATCTCCGGGTGCCACATCTCCATGTCTTGTATTTATCTCCAGGAATGGTGATTCCACAGCTCCCCTGGACAATTATTCCAATGCAGGAGCACCCTGAACCTGTTTGGATGCTGCTTAACACCCTTTTCTCTTGTCTCTTTTTAACTGGTAAAAGAGATTAACTTGTGGCAACAGATGTGGGGGTTCTTTCTGACCCCCAGGTGCTCTATAGGCACCTACTCCAGAGCTCTCTAGGCTCCTGCTCTGAGCTCTTGGCTCTTACTTGTCGGGTAATCTTAAATAAGCAAAGCAGCTAATAGTTGCTAAAAAGGTTATTTATTACAAAGCACATCTTATTACAAAGCACATCAGTCTCAACAGGCAATAGCAAAAAGCAATGGCAAGAAATGGCAAAAGCAGCAGCAATAAGCAATAAGGGAATGGCTAGAAGCCCTGGCAAAAGCCAATAGCTAAAAGCAAGAATGGCTAAAAGCTGAATAGCTAAAAACAACAACTCTCCCAATACATACTGTTATATAGGATTTTTCCAACAAGCCAAGATGCAAACTCAGACCACTAATTTTGTAACGTATTAGAATTCTAATTTCTTAGCACACCAGGTTTTGTATAACACTGTGCTTAGAATCTATCTTGTTCTAAGAAATGTAAGCAATGTTCTTACTATAACTCTGTTATGTCGAAGTCCTGTCTACAACTGTGGGCTTTGGAGCCTCTACTGAAGATATTAGTATATTTGCAACCTTCACTAGAACACAAATTACTACTATGGAAATCCAGATCTTTTACTCACTAAAAAGACATATTCCATCCCTGCAGTCTGATTTCTCTCTGAAGAATTCAGAGAGACCCTAACTCACTGACTCACTGGCCCAGAGCTGGACACAGCACTCGAGGCTCTGTGGGAGATAAGAAACTGCATGGGGGATACGAAAAGCAGATAGCTGGTTACAGCTATCTTAGTTATAGAACTAAGATCATGACAATGAAATTTAAAAGAATAATATTAGTATTTTTTAAAAGAATAATATTAGGGCACAGTAACTGTCAGAAAAGGAATCATGCTTAGATGTATAACCATAATGCTATCCCCTGCTGCTAAAATGAACTCTTGTGCAATAAGGAAATTAATATTTGCCCTTGAAATCTGCAGCTCAGGCATATCTCTACCTAATTTCACCAGTGTTAACAATGTAGTTGGGATAGGATTCATTCTTAATATGCTGAATAATAGGTACATAAATGTTAAAAACACATGAAAATAGAAAATAGCTTTAAACTGCTAAGAATACCAACTTGATTCTGAAGTATGTTAGTAGTAGGTTTTGTTTGCAGAGTGGTGGATAAAGAGTATTTTATCAGAGCTCGTGTGAAGTCTAGAGTTCCTTGTGAATATATGTTCTCAGGAAACATTCTCTCTTCATTCACCCTCCTCTCAACAGGATCCCAAGGATTTCCTTTTGATAGTAATATGGAAAATTCAGTGTGCTCCTATCTCCCTGCAGTTCTTTCCACAGCTCACTTGCTACTCTGATCTATTGTATTTCAGAACTGTACATTGTTTAAAAAGTCGTTTTCATTCTTTAAGTATTTTTCTCTTCCATCTTATAGCACTAGAAGTACAATAAAAGCAATTGTACATTGTTTTGAGCTCTGAGTCTCAGTCATTAATTTAAGTCCTAATTCTGGAAGATGCTCTGCGTGAGCACAGGCATTTTCCCAGCATACAAGTTTTATATGATCTTGGACACATAGAGAAAGTAGAATTTTCTGTATTATTTTGTCTCTACTTCCTGTAGAGACTTAATTGAAGCCAGTCAGCCCAGGTTCTATTTTTAAATACATATATTTAATGAAGTATCATATAAAGAAAATTTGCTTTCTTTCTTCTAAAAATATAGCACAACCATAATTAAGAAGCTGTGGGATGGATCATATGGTGCTTTTTCTTTTCTTTTTTTAAAGAATAATCAAATTATTAGGTCAAATCCCACAGCTGAAAATTGTGGCATGTTTTTAGTGTGTAAACTTTTCCAAAGCAACAAAAATAAAATTATATAAGAAAGAATTTTCTGTATTCAAGGAGAATAATAGGTGTTTAATTGTATACAGTGCTTTAGTGTCAATACTAAAAATCATGGTGATATTTGGATGCTTTCAGTAAACCAGATTTTCTCTGAATAGCATGACATACCCTTGACATCAAAGGCATCCTCCAGTTACTAAATATTCAGCATAAGTAAAAACCTAAATTGTTTTGTCTGATGAGTAGGAGTACTTAGTATTTATGGAACACTTCCTGTGTTCACAATGAAAGATTAGAGGTCTGAAGGTATGACTTAAGAGAAGGACATGAAAGAAAATCTTACTTCAGATAAGAGAAGATGAAAGGGTTGCAAAAAATAGTTTTCTGATAAATAAAGAATTTCTACAAGGAAGGTAGCAATTTTTTATTTATATTGAGAATGAGATGAGAAACAGTGGTATAGAATTGAAATATGATTTTATCTGTGTAATAGCAAAAATTTTTTTTTAGAATCCCTACTATGGGATCTTCATATGAAAGTTCAGCTAAATATTCCTCTGAAATATTTTAGTACTTTTAATTAAATAATAAATTTAAAATATTTTTTAAAATTTAGTTTAAAAAAGTAAAGAAAAGCAAATTTAGCCAAACTGTGTTGGAATGAAAAAAACCAAAAACTAAGGTATGTTGAAACACATACAAGCTTAAGTCATCTTACTTTAGAAAGTACTTTTCAGTATCAGTGAAAAATAAAAGAGGTGGATAAAAGAAGGAACATGCAACATGCAATTAACCTCCTTTTGCCAGAGGAAATGTTCCAGGCAGCTACAGGGCTATCCATATTACTTCTCTATTTACTTTTTTTTCCATTCACAGTCATTTCTGATGTCCTGACCTGGGTGTAAACACAGTTTTCAGCTCTCTCTGTTAAGGAAGGCACCTTCCTCTATCAAGTGACACCATTTGATTAAGAAAAATTGCATCCTACAGTCTTTGAAGATGTGTAGTCAATCTGACTGGAAAAATTGTTGAGAAGCACTGGTTTAAGAGCAGTGGCTCAAACATTAATAAGATCCAAGAAAATTTACATTTTTCAGAAAGAAGCAACAGAACTAGAAAAGAGTGGATGTTGGCCCCTTTTATGTTTGATGAGTAGAGTATTTTAAACTTACAGTACTATAAATTTTAGGATCAAATGTAAAGTATGGAAAAATCTTTTGCAATAATATTATATTAAATTCTGTGATCAGGATTTTTTTAATGGACTAGACTATCCGTTTCATGGAATTATGACTACAAAAGTTATTTTGAAAACTTAAAAGCAAAATTAGTAGTCTACAGTACTTGGGATTGGTGCTAGATGATCTTTAAGGTCCTTTCCAGCCCAAACTGTTCTATGCTTCCAGTAAGTAAACACTGAAAACTATTTGCAATATTTTTGTTCCTTATCTGTTAAAATAGATGTTAACAGTAAAATTGGAATACTCTTTTCAATAACAATTTTTAAAAGTTTGACCTTCAGATCAGAATTACAGATTTCCTTCCATCATGATCCTCTTTATCTTTTCATTGCTGCTTGCAATACTGAGCACTGTATAAAAGGAATTGTGATTGATTTTTGTACCCTGGGCATAATCGGGAAGGTGCCTTCTGCTCATAGACTTTGTGTGCCTCTCTTATGTTTGTCTTTTGTCTTCAAGAATGGGTTTGAGTCAAGTGTTCCTTCTCATCAGTACCATTCTTTTTCTTTTTTTTTGTTGCTTTTTCATTACCCATATTTTTGTTTGTAATTGAACTTTTGGTTGCATTAATGCTTGTGATGCACTCGCAGCCTTATTCTGACAGTAACAGCCTAGAAATAACAATGTACAAAATTGTCTCCTCAGTGCAAAGAAGTTATTCTAATCCAGTTCTCTTATTACCAACATACAAAAAAAATAAAAGTAGAAAAGCATTTCAGACTAGAGAAAATATCCAAGGAACTTAAAAGGCTAAGCTGCTTTTTGCAAACAAAATCTGTAAGACTTATTTTATATCTTATTCTTTATTTTAAACTCACTGCACACTTTGCACTCCCAGATATGGTAAATCTGTTATCTTTTTGCTTAGAATTAGTATTTATTTTAGATTGTCTTTCCTGGAGCAGGGTAAAACCAAATAAATTTCAAATGTATACAAAAACATATATATTCTAGGATTGTAAGGTGAATTTCCCATGAAAATTAAAGAAGGTATAAACATCTACACTATTATAGATTTTCACTAAAAAAAAAATCTAATTTTTTAACCAAACCATATAAAAATTTCTGTGGAAGATTTACATAATAAATATTCTTGAACTAATAATTTCTCACATACTATTAGTTATGACTAAGTTTCTTGAGTCTAGCCTAGAAAAGGTCAAAACTGTTTTCTGGAGGGAAAAGAATGAAAGAGGAAGGCCTCGTTCTCAGAGCTATCAATCTGCTCTCCTCTTTGTCTTCCATCCTTTGTATTTCTCAGTAGGAATATGTATTTCAAGATAAAAGAAGATTCTTCTCCTATTCCATGCCAAATTTCAAAGGCAAGCCTTATACACTTTAATGGCTTCTGATTCCCAAACTATATGAATATCTAGTAGTCATTTTTCTCCAAAAAAAAAAAAAAAAAAAAATTGGTGAGATAGAGCATAATTTAGTTCCTCTTTTTCTAATGAATAAAAATTTCATGACTGTTCTTAGAATTGGACTTTTCATTCAGCACTTTTAATCAGATTCACATTCTGTAATCTAAGGCAGAATGTTGACCAAGAAATGGTTATGTTTCATTTAAAATGATTTTTAATTGTTTCAACTGAGTGAATGAGAAGGGCCTCATCCTCTGTAGTATGTCAAACTTACACAGTTCCTGCTTAGCTTAATGGCTGATAATGGTCCATGATGATTGCTTGGTAAAATAAATAAAGATCTTTATAATGTCTTTTAAGTAAAGCAATTTACTAAACAAAACTTAAATCAGACTTCAGTGTCATTCCAATTCAGACTAGTGAGGAATGGCTACACTATTTTTTTTTCCTCAGATAAAGCATCTTGCATTTCAATTTCACCACTATCAAAAAGTATTTTCTTACTAATTTTTTAAATTTTTATTAGTGTGCATATACAAATAAAAACAGTTGTGACAAAATTGCATTCACTATTTCATTTAGTATCTTTTTAATATAGTGCTTTCTGCAATTCATCATGTATTTGAATAATTAAAATCTAGTATAATGTGTGAATAGTTAATTTGAGAAATTTGTAATATCTATGGACAGTGCCATTACTTCTGTGCTATGATAGATTCCCTGATTTTGCTATCTTTTCCTTGCAGTTTATCATATGACCACAAATTTTTGCTAGAGGAACAAAACTGAAACTATAGCTCAAAAAAAAGGCAAAAAAAAAGGATGTGACCTGAAGCACCATAATTAGAAAGCATGTGTCTCTATTGAAAATGATATTAAAAGGTGAAGAAAAAAGCTTTTCATAAACTGTGGTGATAATTTCTAATCAATGAAAGTCTGTCATACTTCCAGGAACAAAGACATACTTTATGAATATGAAAACAAAATAACCTTATCTATATTCTATTTCTGGTTATATGCTTGTCAAGATCCCTAAGTTCTTACACTTCTTGAAGAGTTTGAATCTACTTTTAAGACATGTTCTTGTTTTCAATACTATTTCTAAAAATCTGTTCATGCTTCTCCAAAGTCTTCTGCTATCCACATTTCAAAATCTCTGGAAATAAATTACCATTTCAGAAGACTTGGCTTTCCAAGTTCATTGTTCTATTGAATTGGCAATAGCTGAAATATCTGCCTTAGAGTGCATCTTTTGTACTTGCTAAATGAACATATTTGTCTGCAGAAAGAAATTGTTCTTCCCAGTATATAGACAAAGCATGTGAGTAATTGTTTTTAAGTAATTCAGTAGTCTGACTAGCTTGTTTGACTACATTTGTTGTTTCTACTTCTTTTCCACCTCTGCCTACTTTGGACCAAGGAGGTAGAACATTAGTGTTACATCATAGATAAATCTTAATGTTAATACTAATTGTTATTGTTGACTTTATCAAATAATGGGGTAATTATTTTTGTCCATTACATTTTCTTCCACTGTAATGTTAGTTTGCTTGACTGTTCTGTGAACATTTACAGCAGCATTCAACCTGCAGATGCACTCAATGTTTTAATTGGTATTTTTAATTTGTCTGGTACTTTTTACTATTATTTGGCACAGAAATGGCACTTTTTGAATTATTTTCTGAGACAGACAATTTTGTAGTAGCTTTCCATAAAAATATCATTTTTATTCTGAGAGGAATAAAATCCCAATTTTTTTCTTCTGTGGGTGGACAGGCATAGGTGGATTGGGAGACAAAAGAGGAGAAGCAAATGTCCTATCGCATATGCAAGTAGCCTGTCATTTTTAATTCAGTAGCTCTCCATAGTGTATGTCTATTCAACTCTTCATCTTTTTGTCTGTGGGAATATTAACACAAATCATGCACTATCAAAGCTGGATTTTATTTTTACTCTTTTTGCCAACAGCTTCACAGTTGTTAAACAATGCACCAGAGCGTGGCTCCATTTCCAGCACTGCCAATAGACTTTGCATAATAAATTTTGCAGGCCTTTATCTCAACTGTTCCATCTATAACACTTGATAATGATGTTCTTTCTTGTACAAAGTAAGAATTGCATAAATTCCTGAACATTATTATTTTTTAAATATCATTATGCCTTATATGGATTTAAAACTTAAGTTCAAATATTTATTTCTTCAGCAAATGCAAAGTTTCTTCTTATCACTCAGAAGTCACACATTCATAAATGTCAATTTTGTGGAATCACATTTCTGATCATTATTACTTTTAATGCAAATGTTAAATTATCTATCATGTAGAACAAGAATAATTCAATTCATTTCAAGATTACTTTATAGCACTCAAAGTTCTCCAAGAGTACTCTTGGATTTCTTATTGCTTTCATTTTCAAGTGTTAGTTTGGATTTATTTTTTCCCAGATAACATGTATATTTAACATTTACTGACATGTCACATGAAGAAATAATTTGAAGTAATTTTTGTGGAAATCTGTATAAAACTTTTGACACTTGACTTCTGGTTGGAATATACTTTGGTAGCTTCTGATGAGCAGATTGTAAGAGCAAAAAAATTAAAGGTGAGCAAATAAATTGTTTTAAGAGAAGCTACTCTTGTGATATCTGAACTTGCTCATTTTAACTAGTTTGAGCAAAATATTCTCTCATCTTCTTAAAAAAAGTTACACCAGTTTTCCTTTGAGTAGTACAATGTTATTCTCTTGGAGGGTAAGATGTCTGCCTTTTGGGGGTTTTGTATCCTGCTATGTGAAGCATTTCAAGTAAATTCTGCCCTTTCTTACTTTAGGAGATGAACCCTAAACTCTTTTCTTTTTTTCAAAATTCTTCCCTGACAAAGAATCTCTTCCACTTGACTGCTCAGTGATTGTATTGCACACTCTATAGAAAAAAGAACCCTACTAGCCAGGAAGTACTAAGTAAAATTAAATCAAATAGAGGAGGGACAACTGAAAAATAACAGGCAGAAAGAGAATGGGATTGAAGGTGGTCTTGTCCATTCTAACTCTTTTTGCAGATGTGCTTCAAGGTTATCCTTGCTAATACAGAATACAGCAATGGCATGCTTGTATGGGTTGTATGCATCCATATGTATGACATGCACAGAAACCACAGGTGAGGCATAAGACCTGAATTTAATTTTAATGGAATCACAACCAAAGCAATACTATGCCAGGAATCCTGGAAGTCAATAGCTGATTATATTTTCCAACAAACACTTGGTAAAAGAAAAATCTTACAGGAGGAGTTAATATGGAAATAGTAACCTTTTTTGAACTGCAATAGCTATGCATTGTTTATTGTCTAGGAAGGAGTTTTTCATTCATCTATAGTGACTTCCTCAAGAACCTTCATTCATACATTAAGATTTTCCAGATAGCTGAATCAGGTCTTTTTTTTTTTTTGTCATTGTTGTTAACCGACCTTACTTTTTCAGACAGCTAAGTCTTTATCATCAGCTGTGTCATCTACTTCATCACTTACTTTTTGGCTGATAAACTACTTGTGTTTGATGCAAGACATGTATCTTATTACTTCACTAGCTGGAATTATTGCAAATGATTATACAACCCAATAATTTTGGTGGCAAATAGCACTTGTTTCGGTGTGCCCAGGTCTGCACATGTGATTTGTATTCAACTCCTGTAAGCCATTCTGTGTGGCTTTGGTTTTGGTTATTCATGCTGCTCTGATTCTGTGGCTCCAGAACATGTAATAATTGCTCTTGAGAAAAGTACAATTTGGAATGCTCATGTTTTAAACCACTTCACTTTGCTGTCTATGCAGATATCCTGCACTCTTCCTTTTAGACTGTCAACAATAAACTCATATATTGCTCTTCTAAAGAGGATGGAAGAGCATCTGCAGGTGTCGATGGACTATGCAGGCATCCTGGACTCTTCTATTCTATGATCACTATGAATAAAACAAAGAGCACCTCCCTTAAGAAATTGTGCCTGATTTTTCTCCCCTCTCTTTCTCACTGGTTTCTTTTTCTGTGTCAAGTATTCTAAACTCCAGCTGCAGAAGAGTTGCTCCCAGTAACTTTGTGTTTTCTACATGTTATTGTCACTTTTTATCTTCTTCTAGTGACACTTTTAGTAACACTATTGCCTTGTCCTAGAGCAGAGAAGAGAAGTGTCAATAAAGTCAGACAAATCATAGCAATATCTATATGCTGGTATTCAGACAAACCTACCCTTTGACATTGTGATAACAAGCTGGATTGGCAAGATTAAAGATAAGGTATGAATTTCCATTACTTGATAGTCATTCAAATTACATTTTTTAATACAGAATGTTATTTATTAGTTAAATTATGGACAGCATCCATTATTGAATGTTGATTTCTATTTTTCCTGAATACCACAGCTAATACATTGCAGATTTATTTTTAAGATTGGCTTACAGCTATTGACAGATGCTTTCTCTATGGTGTTCTCAACATACATGCACAGAAAAGGTGATGGTGCAGGAGATTTATGTAATATTATAGCAGCTCATTACTTTTTAGAACTCTGTTTTATTGCATTAACAGACGAAGACATTGCAAAATCAGAAATCAGAAATTATTAGGAAACAGCATCCAATGGAATTTGCATTTTGTTTGCCTATTCAAAGAAATTTTCTGCCTTTTTATTTAGATTTATAAGCAGATCTATAATGTTATAATTAGATCTGACCATGTAGTATGAAAAGTATGGTGTATTAAGGAATTCAAACCAAAACAAGTTGTTGTGTTTTGTCTGTACTGCTCTTTCTGTGGAATCTGGGTGGACACAGAGGATTGAAAAGAACAGTATGGAAAGTACAGTTAGTCTTAGCTCCACTGATTACTTGGCTTTATTCCATGTGATTCATTTGTGGGCAGAGGTCAGATTCAAACTCCTGCTGAACTCTGATCTAACTGTGTAAGCACCAAGGTCAGGACCATAACCTGTGGCATGAGATTGAATGGGGTTGGTGGCAGTGAAATAAGTTAAGAGATTGGCTCCTATTTAACCTCTGGTATTTAATGGCCAGGTGGTCTAACTGCTTTCTTAGATGGCACTTTCATGCCACAGATCTTAGCATAAAAGCTTGTTTTCCACAAAAGCATAATGTGAGTGCCCAGATATATTTTCCAGAGGAGTATTCTTGCTTTGAATGCAAGAAGGGGCAGAGAATCTAATTTTTCCCTACTTTGATCCAGTGGCCAACTATTTTTATTTTGAAGTTCCTGCTTTACATTCAACTTTCAACTGAGTGCAGCTAGATATCTTGGTTGGAATTATTTCTGTTCAAGCCTTGAAAGCTTTAGTATTATAAGCACAGAGACAGATAATCATAGTTCTGTTGTCTCTTAAGCCAGCTGTTCCCTTTGAATTTCATTCAATATCTCTGAATTCCCTGCAAAGAACTGGAATCTGTATACAGCAACAAACGCATCAGCAGTTCCTGGGGAATTCATGTGGGCTCCTGTCTGACATGAAGACTCCAATCTTGTGTCTCCAAAAGACATCATCTCTGCATGTCTTCCTCCTCTTCGTCCTCTTCCAATGAAGTCAAAATCTTACAGCAGTCACATCCCAACTTAAAATTTATTCCCCAAGAGAATATGGAAGTGTACCACTGGTGCTGACTCTTGCAGAAAATACCTTGTATTGTGGAAAGTGGTATCAGTGCTTTCTGTGCAGGGTTCTCTAAATAATTAAGACTGTATTACCAGGGCTTATGTTACCAAGAATATGATTTTATCTTAAATAGCTTTAAATTCTCTTTGACATACAGGCAGTATTTGTTTATGAAAGAAAACAACTGTATTTGTGGGTTTTAATAATCTGAACAAGTTAGGTCTTTAATATTTCCTTTCTCTCATTCTAAGGCATTTCTTTCCATCCTCAATTATTTTGTGAATATAAGATACAAATTTTTTATGCATAGAGTATTGTTGTGTTAGTGCAAAAATTTTATGCACTGATGAAGTCCAAGTGCATTTTTTTATACATTTTTTTTATACATTTTTTTTAAAACAGCATCTCTCTGCCACAGTGTTATGTACACTGATTTGCCTTAGACTGTATCAGAAAGTCACTGCTTTCCAGGCCATGGGCACTTATACTTAATATGCATTCTATATAGTCTTTGCTAATCATTTCTTGTTCATCATTTATTTTAATCATTCATTAGTCTACTTTAAGCATTGTATTGTATGACAAGTTATTGATGAAAAATGCACATAGCGTTGCCGAGTTCTGGTAATTTAATTATGATTTAATCACACAGAAGCTGGTTAAAAATGTTGATCTTCATGATGACAGCTATGATTTGACATCTGTCAGTTCTGAATTCATTCCATACTTATACTACTCAGTCTTGCTTTGTTTTCATGATTAGTATTATTATGTGCTATTCCAATGAAGAACTGTTGTATGAAGCTGGATTCATCAAAAAGATCTGTGATTTTTAAAAAATTGCATTATGATATAATAATCTAATTACAGATTATCTATAGAAAACTTTCTGCAGGCCATGCAGGACTTTGTACATGCCAATATCATTTATAAAATACAACTTGGAGAACCATGAGACTGAGTGTGATTTGTCAGCTTTTTATTTTCTTTTCATCTGGATTGATTTTAAAAAATCAACATAACTTTAAAGAAAGGAAATAGAACTCAGATGTTGAAGCTTCATTTAATATGCTTACTGCATTTTTCTTGTTTCTGCAGTATGCAGTGTGCCACTGAATTTTCCAAAACATAAAGTTAAAAGAAGGTGAAATGCACTGTCTCTTCAATAAAAAATACGTACAAAACAAAATTGAAGTCCACATTCATAATTTTGCCAGAAATGCTTATGTCGCTGCCCACCCAGGGAGATGCCAAATGTCACAACCCGAGGTGTCTCCTAAACCCTGAGATCACCTCAGGAGGACGTGCAGGTGGTTTAAATCCTGTTCTTTCCCAAGCCACCGATGAGAGATTGCAGGAGGCTGTTTTCAGAGGCTTCAAGGATTGTTTATTGTTTGTTGTCTCAGGGACTCTTTGCCTGGCTCACAGCGCTCTTCTCTGCCAGGCATCCAGGATGGAATCTGCCTGGTGAAGGCAGGGCTTATCTTATATAGTCTAAATTACGTGCTAAATGTTTATAACACTTTTCCAATACAATACAGTGTTGTTAAACCGTCCAGCTCTGACCCCATCCAATCTAAAAGTGCCAGCATGTCACCCAGCATGGATGACATGGAGAAGAAGGAGGAAGAGGTATCCACACCCCCAAATTCTCCATCTTGGCCACGTGTCCCTTATCACAAACATTCCTAAAAGTCTATTTATCTATGTTCTAACAATCTAATTTACACTTTATGAATGTTGGTGGCTTGTTTCCATTCTCTCTGTGTTGGTAATTTCCCTCAAGGGTTTGAATTCAGTGCCTGAGACACCAGGGTCTCACTCAGGGGTCTTTGAAACCCTTGCCAGGGGGTTTTGAGACCCCCAAGGAGGCCAGAGGACTACTCTGGACTCCCACATGCTTATGCACTCATCCATTCAGTGCAGAAGCTTTACTTTTGAGCTGTCTCCCAAACAAAAAGCAAATTCTCTTTGGAAGGCTTGAAGAGATCCCTTCATAATCAATATTCAGTTACAAGTACAACTTACAAGAATTTGGCAAATGATCTCAGCTAATGAGAAAATTGTGATCTCCTTGTGTATATTGTGAAAGTAGAAAAATTGGCTCAATTTGCTCAGTAAATTATTCATTGGAAGTTACTCATTCATCACGAACAGAAATGCTGTCTTCAAATGTTTCATCTCTTTGGTGCTTCATATGCAATGAAAACAGATTTTACAATCTGTCATTCCTACAGCTGTTCTAGAGAACTAGAGAAATCTTTATTCTCCCACCAAAAGGAAGCCTCTATTCCTCCATCTCAGAAAGTTAAAAAAAAAAAAAAAAAAAATATATATATATATATATATATATATACACGTATATAACATACCTCAGGTTTTTTTGGGGGGAAACAAATCCAGCAAAGATTCTGTCAATACAAGACTAGAAACCAGGAAAGTATTTGGTAGCATACAGAAAATACTGATGTATGTTGTCTCTTCCCAGTATTTTAACTTCTTTTGTTCTCGTTTAATAACACTTTGAGTATGTAGTTAGCTCTAGGGAAAAGATTTTGGAGTGGTTAACATGTCTGTTTTACCATGAGAATTTTCCCCAAATAGCTTTGAACAAGAGTAGAAGGAAGGTAGCAGGGTTAGCAGATAAACAACTGTCACTGTCATGACAGCCAGTTGGAGCAGCATGATGGAAAGGATGATTTGAATTGCATCAGAAGGCGACTTCCAGTCTTGTCAAGTCTGGAACTTCTCCAAAAGAATCAAATATGACTGGAATAGTAGTTGACAGGAGCTGATCCACATTATGTATGCTGCAGCTTCCTGGTGACTTGCTAAGCCGAG
Source organism: Luscinia megarhynchos (assembly GCA_034336665.1). NCBI lineage: Eukaryota > Metazoa > Chordata > Aves > Passeriformes > Muscicapidae > Luscinia > Luscinia megarhynchos. The sequence goes on along the minus strand of CM067566.1, from coordinate 33,284,356 downwards.
AAAAAAAATAGGCAAATAGAATAAAATAAGGAAAATGAACTCATACTTGATGCAGTTTACTTATCTATGTGTGAGATGGAACTGCTAGGGAAAGCTGGTAGGATGGACAAGAAGTCCAAGAGAGCCAAGTCTTGACATTATTTTTTATATGTGTTTAGAACGTTTTCTTCAAAATACAGAATTTAAACCAAAACGTTTTCAGAAATCTGTGTAACTAATGCCAGAACTGCAGAGCTGAACAGTGTGCTAATAGAGAAATGATGAATGTTGCACAAATGGATATCCTCAATACCAAATAGCACATATATTTTCATGCTGTTGCTACGAAGCTTCCTGTGTTTATTTTGTTATGTCAAATTCCTAATACATCAGTGGCAATTTTATGTGCATCACAATAAAAAAGAACATTTATTTCTTTGAAATACACCATGTATCTAATTAAGATGATAGTAAAATAAGAAAATCAATGCATTCATGCATATTTTAAGTTTAACCTGCTATAATAAGATATTCAAATAATTCATCAGTGCACTCAACATTTGAGTGTACTAATGGTAACCCATATCACTACCTGTTCTTCTAAGCCAGGGCAATTATGTCATCTAAACAATTTGCTTCCATGGATATTCTATTACATACAAGAATTAGGAAAAAAGAAGTGGCCTACTTTGGTGAGCATGATATTATTAACAGGTTTTTTACATTTTGAACAGGTGGTGGTCCATTAAAATCTTGACATTGTCAGGGAGTTAAAGAATTCACAAGGTATATAAGCAATTTGAAAATTAAAAATATCTTGAGTTTTAGCTCATTCCTTGCCATTAACTATTTAGAAAGATCCTACTTACTGAGTGCCCTATCAGTTCTTATTTGGATCTCAAAAATAGTAAAATACATTCATTTCTATAGTGGGACAATTACTTGAACTAAGCAGGTCTTAAATTCTACATGACTTAAATTTAAATTTGAAATAGTCAGAAAAAGTAAGGGATATAAATGGTTGAGAATCAGAAGAAAAGCCAGTACTTTCTTGTGTCCATCACTTAATGCTACTTCTGTATAGAAAAGTTTTAACTTCTTTAAAAACAGAAATATAAAAAAGTTTCAATTTTTAACTTTCATGCATTTATCTTTTTGATGAGAGAAAAGATTAACTGGTAGATGCTTCCTTTTATGCATTATTTTTTAGTCTGAAGGTCAGAGTGAAGAAGCTAGGCTGAAGTAAAGAGCAAAAAGTTAACAAGCAATAACTTTCAGGAGCCAATCTATTATAATAGAACAAGATAGGAGCAGTTATGAGATATTGAAGGTAATATCTGAAGGGCTTCATCTGAAGACTCATGAAACTGTATTTCCAATGTCAGAACCTGGAAATTTGGAAGGTATTCCTTCAGAAAGAAACCAAAATGGTTCTGATTCCAAAATTTCAAAATTGTCCTACAGCATAAATCATACTTGAATGTAACTAGTGAGAGAAGAGCTTAATATGCCAACTGATCATCTATCACTACTGATGCAAGAATTGTAATGGGCATGTTCACTTAGGGAGATTTTGCAAAATCCTATAAAATTTGATGTGTTGTTCATATAAAATATGTATCAAAATATCCTTTGATTGCATAATTGGGGAAATACTACTTTTTTTCCTAAATATCTGCAGAATTTTATGTTACTATTTTGATATGGAGTAATTTGAATTTATTTTGATGATCAAATAATAATGGTTTAGTCAGAATGTTCTGAATTATGTCAAATAAATGTCTTTTTTTGGTTAAGCTTTAAAAACTGAACTACATCTGGCAAGTAAATATCTAAGTTTACAACTTTGGAGATACTGGGAACATGCAGAGCCCTGTGCACCTGCTTTAACTGACCATACTTTGGGCAAGGAAATTGGTCTAAGAGATCTCCAGATTCCTCCCTTCCAGTCTCAATGATTCTATGATTTTATGGTTTTATATTTAACACTGAAATCCTCATTTGTTTTACAGATTTAACTAAATTATTAGACTATTTTGAAATATAGCTTGGTTTCCATTATAACAGAAGTTTTAAATAAGGAAAAAAAAAAAGCAACAAACAACCCTGTAAAGCACATTTTCTCTCTCCAGAAATCTGGTGAGAGCAGGTTTGAGGACTACTTAAAAGAAAAGCTATTCCCCAGATTTAGAATCAAATCAATACAATGGTAATAATTACTGTTATAGCAACAGTATGAGAGTACAAATGTACACAAAATGAATGGTTACAAAATCCTGACTGAAGCAAAGAAGTCTGCTTTTAATAGCTATTTCTGCTTAGAGTGTAACATATTGTTATTACTCTTAGTTATTACAGATGAAAAGAAATATTTTGCACATCTGTGATTTTCCCTGATTTCCATCAATCATTTCAAATATTTGTTGTTGCTGTACTTCTAGTGTTTCTTTTAGAATAACACTATAAATGCAAATCATATTAACATGCAATATTAAGTGACTATTAGTATATATTCTCACAAAAGCAATGGTCCTGTGCTGTGTGATAAAGTGTGTAACTACAAACAGTTTCAATCAGAGGAAAGCAACTGGGGAAAAGTACATTAGGAGTCTGAATAAAAAAGCTGTTCGCAATCAGTTACAGCTGAGTGCAACAAAAATTACTTTCTGGGGATCAAAGGAAATTAATGATTGACCAGTGTAACCAGAACATCCCACAGCATGTTGAATATTTAATGCCATGCTACTTCTGCCCAAAACAATCTGAGGTTTGGCATATATCCACCAAAATAGCTCATCGTTAATTAATTTGCCATGTCATTTTGCATAAAATTAGTAATTAATACTAGTCACTATGCACTACAGTGAACTTTTTTTTTCAGTTAAAGATTCAATCTCAGTAGTTTCAAAAGCTTGATGAAATGGTCATTTTTTATTATTCTTAGAAAAGAACTTGCACATTGAAAAAGGTATTGCAGTCAGAAGGAAGGATATATCAAGGTTTATAGACCAAATATATTTGAGGTTGTTCAAGGTCAATGAATTTTTCCCTCCACTTGCTTGAAATTATGAGTAATAGAATATGAATAGCTGGTACTCCAGCTGAAATGAACTACAGTGATGTGTAACACTATATTTAGCTGTCTTTTAAACTGTTGCAGTCTCATTTAACAGCCTCCAAATTAAACCTGCATTCTTCACCATTTTAGAGGGAACATTTAGCCTGAGGTTTTGCAAATTGATTTGAAGAATTTCCAGTAATTATTACTTAAGATGCAGAAAGAATGCATTCTTTGAAGAAGCACTTAGGGTAACCATTGCAAGCAGTGGGCTTGAATAAATTAAAAAAAAAGTATTGTCATAAAATTTGGAGATTGCCTTGTGGAAAAAAATAAGAGTATTGCTATATAGAAGAAATTGTGGGGTTTGGGTCATCTTCCTAATCTGCTTCTTCCCCAAACAGATGTTTTTAAGTGTAGTAAAACACAATGTATTCTGAGGATTTGTGCAATACCAGACCCCAGGAACTGCAGTCCTACAGTCAAAAAGCCTAGAGAGTCATTGAAAACTAACATTACTCTGTGAGAGTCTGCAATGAGCAGGAACAGCCTTGTAGCAGAAAAGTCAGAGACTGGCAGATCACTAGTAATTAAATTAATAGCATTGAGCCCAAGGCCATGTTTCTTCATCTTCTGTTTCTCATATTGCTTCTCTTTTTTTTTTTTTTCTGTGATAATCTTTTCATGTTTCTTATTCCTAATTAACACTTGTTAACACTTCTTTTTTTCCCCTTGGCTTCTTTTGCTTTTTTAATTCTTTCATATAGTTCTGTTTTCATTCTTGGTGTCTGTGGCTTCCCTGTTGGCTTATCTCTCCATTCATTTTTTCTGGTTCTCCTTTTACCCTGCTGCCTTCAATGTTATCTTCTCCATTTGCTTAGTGCTTCCTTTCTTTCATTGTGCCACAAGTCTGATTTCTCCTTGTTTGACTGCAAGTGTTTTTGTCCAGAAAGGACTCCTTCAGCACTTCTGATAGGGATTTCTAATTTTGTGTGATGTTTGTCAAAGAACTTTCTTTTTCCTTTTGCACCAGAAATTTTCATGCTATGAACTCTATAGTTCAGTCTGCTCTAAGTACGTATTTTAGGATTGTAGCTGCAGTTAAATGTTAAGATAACAATGTAAGCAATAGCAGCAATATTATATAAAGTGTGAATGGTACACACTTGAGTCTAAATCTCAGCATAGTTCAGGATGTTTCTAATAACTAGCAATCCACCTGTGCTTTCATCTGTACTGAATTGACAGAAGGTGATTCAATGTACTATAGTGATATGCTGAAGTTTTTTTAACCTAAACGTATGTTACCATGCAAACTCCCAATCTAAGTTATTTATTAGAGGTGGAATAGCTTTTTCTTCCAATGTTATCCCTTCAAGACAGGCAGTAATGACCAACATATTTGAATACTAGGACTTCTCAAGAGCAAGTCTTCAGGACAAGGTTATGCAGTCTCTTAGCACATGTCCTCTGTCGTTGGACCATTTCTTTGGAAAAGGCTAAGCAGCCTCAGCTTTCTTGGGTTTCCTTTGTTGATAACTCCATTGGTGCAGGTTTATTGGGCTGCAGGCTGAGCCATGGCCAAACTCCTGCCACAAAAGTGTCTGCTGTTGGGAATGTAACAGGGAGACTCCTGAATGGCCAGGCTGGGAATTTTCCTTAACACCTCTCTTACCATTGAGGTTAAAATGTTAGTAGGTCTTGACGTCTAGAAATAGTGATGGCAGCAGATTTGTTTTATTTTTCCCTGAGAAATCAGCATGTAAGTGTTCCAAATGCTGGATTTGATTCTCATGATGTGAGAAGTTTTTCAGTAGGCAGGATATGCTGGTTTAAAAGCCATGGGATAACATAAATTCTGTTGGAGCTTTGGTTTTAAAGAGAATGTTTTTTAAGGGACAGTAAATTGTAGTGCTCTCATATCAGAATTTCAACAGCAAGCAATATAGGGAACATTTATTACTTCTTTTTTACACTGTTGTCAGAATGCTTTGCACAGGAGTATGGTATTGTGGAGTGCAATGGTACACAGAGAGTGACAAAGACATTTCTGTTTGAACTTGTTATAAGCCTTCTGGTTTGGAATTATAAAGGAAGAAAAGAAAGAAGACCTGTCTTTATGAGTCAGAGGGTGCCAATGACCAGCCATGAAAAAAAGAAATGCAATCACTGCATGAGTTGAGAAAGTATATCCACTACCAGCAGAGAGAAAATAAATCTGTGCGTTAACAAAGAATGTTTTTTTTTAAATAAAAAGTGCAATATTTTCAGTTGGAAATCAGCAGTAAGTTTCTAATCTCTGAGGAGAAGTTTTAGAATTGCTTTCCGTGAAGGTAGGGTACCTAGAAATAAAGATGAACACATGAGTTTGATTTATAAACTCTGGTTGCTTCTTATCATAGGCAATAAGCTAGTGATCTCTTCAGAGCTTCCTATGAAACTAGTGTAGAGGTGGTCAGTTAATAAGAATTATTCATGTTTCCATTCTCATTATTCTCAGTTATTCACATTTTACCTTAATTCTTACAGTTCACTTCTGGAGAAAGTCTCGTCTCTCTCTCTTTTTTGAAGCATTAACACCATGACATAAAATCAATGGACATAACGTTCCCCCTTAACTTAATAGCACCCTTTACCATGAGAGGGAGGATATGTGCTAAAGTCTTTACCTACAGTTCCATGGGTGAAGGTGTTGATGTTAACTTCTTTGAAATGGCTCCTCATGTCTCTACTGACTACAAGCAGCAGGTTTGCTACAGAGCCCAGACAACTTGGCTTCTGAAATGGACAAATGTGTCTGCACAAGCCTGAGTTTCTGAGCTTTGGGGTACAGTTACAGGTTCAAGGGAGCACGTGTGGTAGGTGGTTCAGAAGGCTGGACCTTCCCAGTGCCTCAGCCAGTGGGAAAGGGCACCCTGCAGCCAGGATTTTAGGATAAAGGAGGCTGCACCCTCCAAACCGTGGAGAGAGGAAACCCCGAAGGCGTGTGCACAGTGCACTTTCTCCCTTTATTTGAATAAAGCTGCAGGACTCCTCTGTCTCCTTTATGGAGTCTGGCTTTCCACAGTGTGATTTTCCATAGAGCAACTTGGATGGGGTGAGTAAGAGCCGGTTTGGTTTGTCTTGCTCCATGGCTGAATGCTTTGCAATGGCAACAGCCTTCTAGCTCCTGATAGCACAAGGAAAGAAAAAAAGCCAATTTTCATATTTTTATAATAAAATGTCCTCTACCACAGCTTGAATTGTCAGAACAATGTGATACTTGTTTTCTTTTTTGAAGGAGATTTCTTTTTTAAGCTTTGATTAATTATATCATAGTACATTATGAGAGTGCTTATTCCTGACTAAGCTACATTCTCATGGAGCCTTTTTACAAGCTTTACCTGATGCTAAGCATGATTTAGATACCATAGCAATGTAATTATTGGGGGGAAAATTGCTTTCTGTAGCCTAAATGCGAGTTTACGAATATTTATCAAGAAGGAAATTTAAGTAAACTTTTCTAGTGAATTGATGAAATTATAAATTTATGCTGAACTAATAGAACAGTTTGCAACCTGGAATTTAAATTCTAGTACTGCTACTAAATGATTTTTCTTTTATGAAAAAGAATAAATGGAATTAAATCCACCAATATAGATGCCAAATACACTTGCTAATAAAAAGATATGAAAAAAAAATCATCATAATTATTCAAACACAAGTGTCTTTCTAGAATTATTTAGGTTGGAACATGACATCATCAAATCCAACTGTAACTCAGTACTGCCAAAGCCCACCACTAAAGCATGTCCCTAAGTGCCAAGTCCACACATCTCATCTGTAATTCCCCAGATCCTCTTTCAGCCTCTTTTGTAGATGGGTATTTAAATAGGTGGATTATTAAAGCAAAAGAAAATTTGGTAGAAAAAGAACATTTATTTTTTAAAATGTGCATGGAGGAATTTGCACATAAAATATTAAATAATCATTCATAAAATAACATTTTCTTCCAAAAGGTTATCTTTCTTCTCAAAAGATTAAGACATTAAATAATAATTTAACTGGTCCTGAGAAACGATTATATTCCTTACCAGTCACTACATGCTGGGGTTTTTTTGTTTTTGTTTTTGTTTTTTACTTCCTATATTCTAAAATGCTTGATAGGAATGGCACAAGATCAGAGCAGCTCTCATGGCTGTGAATCTTATATGCTACCTACATGCAACTTTGCCATTCTTTCTGTTACTGACATACTAAGACCTGTTTCTGTAGAACTTCCATGGCATTTTCTTGATTTTGGAGTAAGTCATATGGTGGCTTTTAAAGAGTAAGAGGGCAGTTTAAAAACACATCAGCATTTTCAGATGTCAAAATTAAATTCACCAATGAAGACCCTAGCTTTGAAGTCCTTTTGCATAGTTTAAACTTTCTGCTTGATTGGTTTTTTGTTTGTTAAAGAAAATTATTGTCATAGAAAAGAAGTGGATGGAAATATGTGCATGTAGAAAAAGCCCTAACTCCTAAGAGCAATTGAAATAAAAAGATAGGGAGCTATGACAGGAAATTAACTCCTATACTGAAATTTTCTCTTATGTCTAGCGTCTACCCATCCTGTAGTGTAATACTGAAATATTTAGATACACATATATTCCAAGTCTCCATGGTCTAGAAAAATAAATTATATTTAGACAGATAGATTTTCTTCTAAAATGTATTTCCAATTCTCCTGATTTAAATGCATCCAGTGTTTTTAAAATATGTATTTTGCTTATGTTCGTTATTGAAAAATGCTTCATGTTTTTCTGAGTCTTCCATGTATTTTATGACATATGTTCATATAGGCCACAGAATAACTTCAAGCAACTGTTAATATATATGAAGGGAGAAAACATGTCCACAGCTTGTATTTTTCACAGCTCATATTTATAATGTGGATCATTCTTTTTTGTTTATATTGCATTGTCCTGTAAAGAATCCACGATTCCCCTCAAAAATAATGATATTCTATAAAGGCAAAAATTGTTTATTTAGAGGAGTATTTGTTTTCTTTCCTTCCTGTTTCTGAGTCTCTAGGGTATACTCAGTTCATATTTTCAGTACTTTTTGTCTCAAAGAGAAGCATCTTTATTTACTTCTATATTTGCAAAAAATGAAGGTGACAGGTAGATAAAGGAAAGGTGTTTGTGAGAAAGAGAAGCATTATTAATCTTCTGAAAAAATGAAAGTTTGCTTAAGTGATATAGCTTGCCATAATCAAGTATCAAACAAATAAAAAACTATGAATAATATCATTGAAATGTATTGGTTTTGCTTCAGCTCTAAATGTGACAAAATGTTTGTAGTCCTTAGTCTCAGACAGTGGAAATAACAGATGACAAAATGTATCTGACCTCGCTTCCTTTGCTACTTCTACCAAGAAGTTGGTGTCCAGAAGAATTGCCTGCTAGGGAAAAGTACTCCTAATTTTGCTTATACTTCTTTTTTTTTTTTTTTTTTTTATCTTACATTTTGGTGTAATATAATTTATAGACATTAATTTGGTATTTATCTCCAAGCATAGCCAACATTTAACTTCACAGTGTGTGAAACCTTGAATGCATAAAAGCATTACAGACACAAGTATGTTACTTATTTTATAACAGAAAAACATTATTTGGATTATTCAGAATATACTTCCAGTCTCTCTCATGGCTGAGGGTTTGACTCATGACTACTCTTCATCAATGCAACTCAGATCAATTTGCATGCTTTTAGTTCAGGAAGGAAGTCACAAGAAAATGAAGGCACCAAAGCATAAAATAGGATTCATTAATGAAGGCTCAGCATAGAGGTCAAAAAAGCAAAATGGAATCATACACTGCACTGGTCTGTAGAGACAGGCATTGAGAAATTACAATAGAAGCATGATGTAGACATTACCAAGACGTTTAATTGCTGTATATCTATGTTTATACCTGTCTTTAAAGAGATGCATCTTGACATACAGCTTCTGATAAGCCCTCTTAAAAGTCTGGCCCATTTATGACCTGGTAACAGGAAGGAAAGGAAAGGACTCCCTTGTCCTTAGCAGTCCTCAGCACTGATAATTCCATTGGAAGAAGCACCATGATTGTACAAAACAGTCTCCAAGGCACTTACAGATGTTCCCCAGTGGCCTTCTCTCGTGTGGAGAGAGTAGATGCATCACCTACACGTAGTATTTATCAGCATAATTTAAAAGCATGGTTTCCAAGGCAACTACCTGAGTCTGCAATGAAGAAGTGAAGGAGGTTGTAACTTTTGAATATTCTTTCACCTCTGCTTTGAGAACAGGCTTGCATGTGTTGCCCTTTGCACATCTTGACTCGAAACAAGTGTTTGCAGATTAAAACAATATTAACTAGTCTAAAAAACTAGTTTTTCTTTCTTACAGAAGGACAAGACAAGATAGGCGCCCAATATTTAATTTTTTTTCTCTATATACAGTGCTCAAAGTGAAAGAAAAACTCGGGGAAAAAATGACCCTATAAATAACTATGGCTAGACTGAAGCAAGGTCTTTCTGAGCTCAGTGGGAGCACTAAGATATGGAGTCCTGCCTCACATCTAGCATTTAGTTCAAAACCTTCCTTCACCTGAGAGGCAGCAATTTCCTGTCATAATTGCAAGATTTGACTTACAAACTCAGCGATATCTTGCCACTCTGACAGGAAAGACCTCTCAGCTTCCACATCTATCTGAGTTGTGGGAGTTGGATGACCCAGGGAGATCAATCTTTCCTGAATGGCATGACCCCCAGGCTCCCCATGAGCTCAGAACTCAGGCAGATCTTGCATTCTGCAATATTTTGCACCGACAGTGGCAGCTGGATCACAGGTCAAGAAGGAAGGTTTCGTCCCCTTTTGTTCTTTTTCTTCTTGGCTATGTTAGCAAGAATCAGTCAGCTAATTTGAAGTAGCTTCCTCATGCTTCTGCAATGATCTTTAAGGCTATCTATGGTGCTTAGTGCAGTTGAATGGAAACAGAAATGGGGGAGCCCAGAGGGAGACAGCACTATTTTTAATAGAACCAGTGGTGTTTGTAAATACAATGAAAAAGTACAAAATAAGCAAGTGATGTCCCAGTAATAATAGTATATATATGTATAATAAAACTCTCATTTTTCTTGGAGTGTCAGCCATACAAAACTTAAATCTCACTTACAGGGGTTGTGGGTCTGTAGGTTAAATTTTTTAATAAAATGCACAGTAACTGTTTAACAGTCTGTTCAGGAGTGTTGATCATACCAAAGTTGTGAACTGTCCCTTTCTTGGCGTTTTTCAGCTACAAACCCACCAGAACAGCTTCCTGGATGTAAGTCTGTCATACATTATGTTTTCAATATATATTTGATCAAGAATTTAATTTCTGCAAGATGCTGAACGTACTTCTTGGTTATCAAAATTCTTCAGTACTAAAACTGGTGCATGCATTTAGTGCTTTTGGCTTTAATGGGCGTGCTCCAATACACCATCACAAGAAAGCAATGAAGGGATATGTTGCAGACATACCTTGTGTCTAATTGAAGAGTCATTAACACGGTTACCATGCAATGAAAACATCACAGCAGATGTCTGCAGAGATAGAATCGTTATCAGCTGGAATGCATCTCTCTAACTCTATTCACATAAAAATATTTTTATAAGACTTATCAGTAAAAGAGGCTTTTTAAATTGATACAGAAGTAACTATTGCCCTTGTTTTAATATGAAATGGTACAGTATTTTTTTTAAGTTTTGGTCAATATATATAACATCATTGTACGACAAATTCCCTTTTTATTTTATTTACTCTTTAAAGTCAGGAAACCTCATTTAGAAATCACTAATAAGTAAGCATTCTGTGTGCATTTTGAGTTCTTATATCATGTGCTTAGAATTTTTGCTTAAAATATGCAACTTGAATATTGAGTGTTATTGGAAGATTTAAATAAATGGATTAAAGTGTTGTAAGTTCTCTAACGTGGAATAAATAAAGCATGCCTCACTTGTTTTCTTTTTGGCTTTGATGTGCTTGAAATCAGAAATTTTGCGTGGTTTGTGAGAGGGTTCTTTCCCTGCAGTTCTTAGGCATGAGCTTGCAAAAGGGAAAAAAAAAAGTATTCCCATCTTGATTTCATTTTGTTGTAACAAAAAATAGGATGTTGAATGAGAAGGAGAAAATTTGGTAACCCCTTAGCTACCACCATGCTGTCCTGTCCTTAAAGACACAAAGAAAAGCCTCCCACTTTGTGTCACAATTGAGAAAGCCTTTCAGCTATCTACTAGGAATTTTAATTTCTTCTGAGTTTAAAAAAAGCATTTGCTTAATATAAGTGATGTCTTTTTTTTTTTTTTTTTTTTTGAGTAATGTCTGTAAGAAACAGGATTTTGAATTGTACTTTCAGAGAGTTATGGAAGGACTAGCTGTAATCTCTTAAGTAGAAGTAACACAGTATGGAAGGGCATAGGGACAAGAACGTGAGTTAACCAGAATGTGGGTACATTTCAGGAATAAAACTGTCAGGAAAGTTTTACACGTGGATATTTATTATGGGTAAATGGATGTCCAAAGCTTAGCATTTAGGTTCCTAAAAGGATATTGACAATTTATTCAGAAGAAAGAAATACATTACTTATTTCCAACTCATTTCACTTTCTTTATGCTTTAAAGGAAACTAGAAATGAAAACACTCCTTGAAAATAATTATTGTTAATTAAATCTCATGTTTTATCTTGAAACTTGTCTCAGTTTGAGGCAAATTTGGAGGAAAAAACTCACATTGTAGTCTTGAATTCCCCAATGTGCCTGGTTCTTCATTATGATACTTTCCTTAAAGTGTGTTTTTACTTTTCCCATCCATTTTGTGCAACAACAGAATTATGTAGATCAAATCAAGACATTCCACAGGATATCTAAATTGCTTTTTAGGAAGTATCTTTCATAGGCCTTTCTGGTCATTTGCTTTTCAGACTGTTGCTGAAAAGATCTGCTTTTAACAGAAGTTAATACAGATGTACAATACTTCTTTATTAAGATTTTAAAACACAATATGAGAAATGTATTTGGTTATTATTACTACTTATTACTATTATTATAATTATTAATATTATTATTATGAGGACCAAGCCTCCCAATTTCTCATTGTTCATGAAATTTACTTATTTTTTCCCTCCTCAAACATACAGCATTTTAATAGAGAAGCACACGTTTCTAACTAACTTAATCTAAAATTCAGGATTGCTTTATAAAATTAACAAGGTGTTTTTAGAAATTATCTTTCTCTCTTGTCTGTTAACTTCAGATGTTTTCAAATCCATTGCACTTCTGCAAACCTTTTCTGTAATGGTTACCTGCTTAGTCTTTTGAGGTCTAGATTTTTGTTCCAGGGATTTATGATTCATATTTATCTATTTATTAATATATTTATCATATTTCCTAATATTTTTATATAATGTTGTTTTTTAGTACTTGTTATACAGAAACTGTCATAAATAGCAGGGCTAATTATCTGAAGTAATTTTAGAGAGTGTTGTTTGTTGAAATTCCCTTTTTTCCAGTGCATATTTCCAACTGTCTTAATTTAAAACAAAAACAACAACGAAAAAAACCAAAGCCAAAAAATGTATATTTTTTTTAGAACTAAAACTAGAAGCCTTCTAGAATTAGATGTCATAAATTACAGAATGTGGAGGAATTTTTTTGCTTGCAGCTGAAGGATTTTGGGTATAATAATAATCTAAATTTGTAATGGAAAACTTTTTACAGTTGCCCTGTAAATTGTGCATATTTTCAATGGAAATCAGATTTTCAGCCTCCAGCATCAGTCTAATGGTGTAAGTAAGCTACTGCAGACAATGATCTGACAGGACTTGTATCTGTGTATCAGTAAATAATAATTTTATAGTTGAACAGTTTAATATGTTGAATTAGCTATTGATGGCAAATATAACTTACATTCTGGTTTGTATTTTCTTTGCTTTCTGTGAGAGCTGTGAATTTTAGATTGGAAGAAAAATAAAACACCTTTCTTAGCGAGGATATCACAGGCTAAAACTCTAAACAAAACCTTGTGGACCCCCAATGGCTTCAATCAATGTAACTACTGTTTGTTAAAGTCGTTAGAATTAAGAATTGGTATCTTAGGTGTATGTCAGGCCTCCTATAGGCCTGTGACATTTAGAGGAAGTGTGTTGAAGAAGGTTGCAATGACTGCTGAAATAAAACCTCAGAGTGATAAATGAACAGATTGCTACTGTGAAAGTGTTTAAAGGTTTAGGACTCCTACTGATAAAATCACCAGAGAGAGTCTGTAGAAAATTACTCTCTTCTCACCTTTAATTGCATTATTTAACTTGAACATTTTCTCCACTGAAGGGAGTGCAAATAATAAAACCTTTCCATTTACTATGCAAAATCCTTTACAAACAAAGTATAGAGACTATACGACTTAAGCTTGCTTCATCTACAATGAAGTTCATGGTGGAAAGGAAAATTTAAATTTGACTAAACCAGCAGTGCTTTAGGACTTTATCAAATGGATATGTTGCAGACGTCTTCAGGAAGATACAAATGCAAAAATAAGCATTGCCAGAGAAGTAAAGAAGTCTGTCTCAGAGAATTGTCTAGTTCATTCAAGTGCTGCAAGATGGTTCTGCTGAGAAAAGGACTGAAATTCTTAAGCCTTGTTTTCTACATCATTGGTGGTACTGTCTGTACACCAACTTTTTTTTTTAATGTTTTTATTGAATAATGGAAGCCACTTTTGACAGGATATATTAATTTTGAAAGAATGTAAATATTGTCAAGGAAAAACACACAACAACAGAAAAAATATCCTTCTTACATGCCTTTAACCTTATTTATATCTTTTATCTTACTGATAACAGACATAAACTGGAGGATATTTTTTTAATTGCATGCAATTACTTCAGAAAAATAAGATTCAATAATGCCACCTTTTAAGACAGAGGAAACATCAAATTAGCTTCTATGCACTTTGCATTTTTCACATTTCCTCATACATGAACCTCATTCCATTACAGAAATGCTTGGACCCAGAAAATGAGGTACCTTACATGTGAAAATGAAAAAGTTCCTCTGTGACAAGGTCTATGAAAACACTTGACGCACATGTAGACAAATTAATGCTGCTTATAATTGAGAACAAAACTTAAATTTTCATTTCTTATGGTTATTACACCAATTTTATTTAATAGTTATTCAAGCTTAAGGTAAAAAAAAAATTTAAAAACAAAATAAAATCAGGAAAAAAATTGCTGGATTTTTAAATTTGTTGTCAATAACTGCTTTTTTGAATTTCAAAGGAGAAACTGTTAGGAGAATACTTTGAGAGAAAATGGAAATTCTTATTGCATACAGAGGGGAGGAAAATGGTTACAAAATTTAACAATATATAGAAAATTCTCCATAAATTGATTAGTCACACTTTTATGTGCCATAGCTTGCACAGCACAGATTTAGCTTAATTTATTTCTCTGTAATTGGCATTAAATGGTGTGCTTAATCCTTCAAGTTATCTCTTTTTGATGTCACCATTTTTTTTTCCATTATGTGATGTACAATTGGTTCCATTTCATGACCAGATATTCTTTTTTGGGTCATAAAAATTTCCAGAGATTATATTTTTGGAGTGAGATATGTTTGGCCATCTACATAAATGACCATAGTGTTAAGGTAGAGAATGATATAGAATTAAATGCAGCCAAAGGGAAATGTAGCATCAAAATCTTCATATTATAAATAAAATCAGAAAATGTCACTAACCCCGAAATCAAAGGGTGCTAATTCTAAAATGGGCAAGATCACATCAGTGAAGTGTACCAATTTTATTTATTTAGAAAATGGTTCAAACGGGACCATTATTGACTCATATTTCTTTTCTTCAGTTAAGAGCTCAGTATTTCTTCTGCTAGCCAAGACCCTATGTCCCAAAAGGGATCTAAAATTACTAGGCTTTCTCAGAATTAAAAATAAGCTAAACATAGAAGCAGTCTATCTTCAAAACTTGAGAAATCTATTTTCTAAGAGAATATGTATGATTTAATTTCATTTTATTGTGCTCTCTCACTTCACAACCTGGTGTATATGCCCAATGTATTAGTCAGCTTTATCTCTTCCATTATGTCTAAATTACCCATTCTCTGTAAATTTGTCAGATACAGGTAGAAAGGAAGCTATGGATTTGATAATAATTTTTTAAAGGGATCATTTAAAAATCCCTTAACATTATTTAATTTCATCACAATTAAAGGATTTGACTTTTGATGATTTTATATAGATTTTTGTGGTTTAATATAAGCAAAGATTTCTTATTTTACATTCACTGAGAAAGGTTATGTTTTCCATATGAGAGCCATCACATTCTGGTATGTTAACAATCAGCTTGCTGTGTTTCTTTATTACTCAACCAAGAGCAACACTTGGGACAATCCACTGCATTTCTTGCCAGAGTAGCTGAATGTTATTTCTCTCTTTAGAAAGCATTTATCTCATAGACTTTCTTTTGAAGACATAAGATCCCAGAATAAATTTAAAAGTCTGGTAGCAAAGCATGTGCCCTCCTCACCCTGATTCCAGCCCCAGCTGACAGCCAGCTCCTCTCTCTGCCCATGGAGCTGTGCTAGTAGAAGCTTTCACTAGCAACTGAGGCTTGTTAGTGGGGCATGATACTTGCAGATTGCTAAATGTAGTTGAGGGTTGGCGTCCAAATGTGCTGATGAATTCTAACAGGCTTTAATTTAATCTTAATGGGATATTTTAATCTTGTAATGAGTTAGTATTGCAACTTTTATACTTCTTCTAGGTTTTCCCCCATGCAAAGATTAAATTACTGTTTATATACTTGAAGCACTTATAGATTACCCAGAGCTACCAAGAACAGTACCTCGTTTTCCAGGCTTCTCTGTATGTTTACAGACTAAATAGATATTTTTTGTCTTTGAAAATTCCTGATAGAATGAACTATTTTTAACAGAGGTTCAAGGCCTTTTCATCAAATAGTGTGCTATGTATGAGGAAACTAATCTTTCAAATGCACACATTCTTTAAAAAAAATCCCAATTGATTTTATCCAGTAGTCTTATTTTCAAAGAAGGCCATTTCAGACAAGTACTGTGTAACTGGAGGCTAAAGAATAGAAAGAGACTGTAAATTTTCTCTAGTCACATAGCTCTGGATTTTTTCCTCTCAGAGAACATCTGGACACTAAAAAGTTGGTATAGACATCCACACAAACTTTGAAAACCTTCTTGTATATTCTGGGTGCACTGGAACTGCAGCCCAGAGATGCTTGTTTTATGTAAACAGCTCCTTGAAAGCCATCAAAGTTTCTGAATGCTGGCAACCTGTGTCATATGTGAATAAGGTAACTGGTCATCAGGATCCAAGATCTGAAGCCACTAATACTTTAAAGCACAAATCACTGATCACATGTCATTCATCTCTTTTCAACACCTACATTTTCTTTACCTTACCTTGCAGCCCTTAATGAGATGGTGAATGCAGATAGCAAAGCCTCTGAGAAGTGAGAAAGTGAACTTAGCTCAGCTTTAGTTGTTCTGCTTCCTTACGTTATGTTGTCCCCCATGAGGGAACCAGAAGGAATATAAGACCATTTTATGCATGCTGATTTTGTCACTTGCAGAGGCTCTAACAAATCATGTGATTTCTATAACTGAGTATTTCTGTATTATTCAGTGTAATTGACAGTGCCAGAAACTAGCCCTAAGCAAATGAAATGCAACACAAAATCTGCTGTAAGCAAGTTAATCACAGTCTAAGTGATAGAAAGCTTGCACTTCATTTCTTTTCCAGGATGCATTTGTAGCAGAAAAATAATTCTCTTTTCTCTCAAAAGACTAGGGAGGCTGTCAGGCGCTTTGGGGCAATCAAAATAAATAGTTTATGCCTCCCGTAAATAAAGATATGAAATGTTTGTATTTGTGCACAAAGGTCTGAGTAACCTCGTAAATTTGACATTGTGGGCTTTGAATCATGGGTCTAGACCACTGACAAATGGGTCACTGCCCCAACTCTCTGCTCTTGCACTTCTTGTGAAGGCACTTGCCTTAATATTCTGTGCTATATTTTAGGACTACCTAATGGTGCCATTTTTGAAGATATCTGCTTAAAAAGACTGTTCTGTTCTTATTGCCTGGAAGCATATCTTTTTAATTAATATCTGTGTTGCTCAAGAGTTTTATTAAGAAAGAAGTCTCTTGGACTTTATACAGCAGTGCCCAAGGGCCTACTGTTCAAGAAAGTTGTTTAGACACATGATTTTCTGGATGTTTCACTATCCTACAATTAGATCTTTCATAACCTTGCCAGTCCTTATTTATTCATCTTTCAACAATGTCTCTTTCTATTGTATCTTACAAATATGTTTTGCACTTTGAATACCTTCCTTTAAATTTCAGAAAATGCAATTAACTCTTATCCTAATTTTATTCTGATTTTGGGGTTTTTTTTGTTTTTTTTTTTTACTCCCACAAAGCTGTCCAAAGCCTCTGGTCACTGTGACTCACTTTTCCTTCAGATCAAAACTGATATGTCATCAAGAATGTAGTTTCCATTGGAAAAGCCAGGAGCCAAGCACATGAAAAATGGAACCCTATGAAAGATATACTTTCCAAAATTAATATTTGCTATGTATAGACCGTGGATATCTTGCTAAGGAGGATGGTAAGAAACCTGAGAGCTTAAAAAGCACCCCTTTGCTAATGACCTTTATCACCATATTTTCCTCTTTTTAAAACTACCAGCTTTTTTCCAAGCAGCAAGAAAAATTGCACTGTCATGCAATTCCAGAAGAGTTTCTTACAATTTAAAAGCTTGAAAAAACTCAGCTTTTCTAGAGGACGTTAAAACCTAGGCTAGCTGTACATTTTTACACTTTTCCATAGTAAGTATTCTATAGCACTTCTTCACTTACATTCATTGCCTTCTTCTTCAAAGACTAACTCCTTTGAATTAAACCTATGGCTAGACAGATATTTAAACCAAATGATGTACCTGTTTTCATTATATCATTGCAAATCTTAACTTTTCCAGTTCTCTGTTTTCTGATTATTTTATGTCTTCAGCAGAAATAAGGTCATGATCCTAATTGTTTGTCTTTTAATAGTCATTGCTTTCATTTAGAAGCTTTAATGTCCTTTGCTGATTGTCATGCTGTTTTGGTGAGGGTTTTTCCTCCATATTTACAAATTTTTATGCCTTACATTTCATACCCAAAGGTTCAAGATTGTTTTCCTAAGCAGATCAGTCATAAATGTATGGATAGATTAATATTTTCTTCTCTACATCCTCATTAAAACCACTTTTTCCTCTTTCTTGCCTGTGTAGGATAAACAGTTATCAAAATTTTATGCTTCAGTTTTAATGTTTTACTGTGTGTTTAAACCTACCAGATTACTTAAAATTATAAAGTGCATCAGAATCACTTCTTATAAAAATGCAATTTCCTAAATTATGTGCACACATAGACACACATTTTGTGCATTTGTAAATTGAGGAACAGCTTGAATTTCATCCAGATGCCTAGCCAGTTTAAGTCTTTGAAGCTAAAAACTGTTTTATTGTTCTGCTCATTACTTTTGTTCTAATTTCTTAATTAATTTTGGTGTACTAGTGGCTAGTGTTCCATAATCACTCCTCAATTAGAGAAAAATGGAAAGCTGCTCCAGCGTCTCAATTCCAATTTTTCCATTGTGTGACTTAAAATTTGCGTACTGACAGCGCTGGTCAGCCCTACAGCTGGCATGCTCTGTAGGTCCATGTAACCACACTGGGCTTCATGAATTGCTATTCAGAGTGGCAAGAATTAACTGGGACATGGAGGTTATTGTTATAATATTTACTTCATCCAATCTCTGAATTTATTTTTCGGTGTTTTTCACTTGGATACATTTTTGTCAGAATTTCCAGAGTTGTTAGATAAGATACAGGTTTAATGATCAAGCCTTACATATATGTTCACTATGAACCTCTTGAAACTGTTGGTCAGAATCCAGCTCTAAAGTAATATTTCTATTTTAAACTGAGAAACAGTCTCATATAAATGTAAAACCAAATTCCTTCTAAAACTGGAGTATCTATCAAATGACAGAAGATTACAAATCAATGGGATATTCCAGACGAAAGTCTGGAGATTGCTTGCTGTATTTATTTCTGGAGTTAGATCAGAATTCATATTTTAATCAACTTCAAGATATAAGAAGGTAATAAAAGATTCTGAAAGGCTGATATTTCGAGGTCTGTTTCAATACCCTAAATGAGGAGTTAATTAAATTTAGTGTTTAACTCCTTGCTATCAGTTCAAGGGTGGTAGGCACTTTTTATTAATTGTATGAAGACATAAATCCTGCCTTTGCACTTTGGTGGCAGAAGAGCTTTGTAGGCAGACCTGAGCAGGGTTCAGTGAGTAATCCAATCTCAAAGTGATAAAGGCAAAGCACTCAATCTGCAGGTCAGGATGCAACAGGAAAGGCTGTAGTTTAGCAGAGTCTATAAAAGATAAAAGCTCTCTTTGACCACAGGCTACTTACATTGATTGGAATTCACCACAGTCCCAGATAGGTTAGAAAATATATAGTTTAAGTGTAAGTAACTTGAACTATTAGAAGTGATTAACCTTCTAAATTAAAAATTTTAAGTAATGCCTTTTTTCTTTCTGCAAGTTTGTTTCCTCTTTTCAGCAACATGCTTTAATGTGAAGAAAGCTCCATACTTGTGAACAGAACTCACATTTTTCTCTAAACTGTTGCTTTTTTCTTCCTCCCTGGAGTAATATAAAAACATGGGGGCAGATTTTACTACTCTACTGCCTTTTCACTCAAATATTTTATTTGAAAGCTGTATTTAACCATTTGGATTTTATATTTGGTTTTTTTCCCAGTTATCTGGGGATTCATTTCTTCTGTTGGGTTTAGGAAATGCTGTAGTAAAGCCATCAAAAAATAACTTCTTAAGGAAGACAGCAATAATTCTTTTGTCTTCAGGAATAAAGAAGACTTTGATTTCAATACTTTTATCATTGCCCTTTAAAATTACCAAAATCTGAAACCATAATTTTATATCCTGACTACCTGAAATGAAGCTATCAGTGAAATTCTACACTAACTTATATCTATCTGTGTCTATACATCCATGACTGATAAGAAAGTTCGTGATTCTCTTACTGAAGTAATGGTGACAGAGTGTGAAATGGGCTCAGAGAAGTTTTCTTGCTGTTCTTAAAAAGCAGTAATAAAAAAATTAACTGTTAAATTCAGGCGAAATCAGAGCAAAATGGTAATGCAGCAACAAGTACCAAAAAAAAAAAAAAAAGATAGGTTTGAGTTCAAAAGTTATGTTGTTGCTGATATCTCCCCACTATAATTCTTCTCCTCTGTCTAGATATTTATTGCTACTGGAACATAGTATCAAAGTACTTAAAAGCTCTTGACAATGTATTGAATTAAGGATGCAGACTAAAAGAGATGGTGAGGATACATATCACATAAGGTATTCCTATACAGTTTTATTTTTGTAACTTTCTGAGCAGTTACTATCTTGTACTGGACTGACAGTAGTTCCTTTTATTGAGGTATTATCTGTATCAAAGAATACATCAAAATATCAAAAAAACTCCATGAAAATGCTTTCACAACTCTGCATACATAAAATTGGAATTTCAAATCTTTATTACTTTCACTGTAAATAACAATACGTGTTATAGAACTTCACAGATTATAGAACAGTATCATAACTATAGTTGGCTGAGAGAGTAAATAATCATAGCAGTAAATTTGGAGGAGAAAAATATTTTTGAAAACTGTTAGTTGTTTAATATTATCCATAAGGCCCACAACTGTTTTTCTATAGAAAAAAACATAGATGTAAATGTAAATCACTGACTAACACTGCAGCAGGTAAGTCAGTCTGTGGCTCTCCTTTAGGCTGAAACCAATAACAGTCATGGCAGCCATACAAAGTCAAGGTTAGCATATGCAGAGAGCTCTTGTTAATTTACTGTTCTTCAGTGGGTTTGCAAAATTTGCAGTTTCCCTTCTGGCATCATGTAATACAAATAGAGGAATTACGTGTTGCTCATTCTCTAATTATTGACTTACGGATATTGCATGAACATTTCCAGGGGTGTTTCTGCCTGAGGAAGTTAGTACAATCCTCTCCCACTTAGAACAAACTTAAATACTCCACATGAGTGCTTCAGGCTTACTCCCAAAGCAGCTGCACTTGGTCCCAAATAGCCTGTTGTGGACAACTTCTAAACTCTATCTGGTGGTTCTGGGATATGTATATACATATATATATGGTGTTGTCATGGTTCAACCCCAGACAGTGACTTAATACCACACAGCTGCTTGCTGGTTAGCACATCAGAGCATATATAACTCCCACAAACAGTGGGATGGGGAGGAGAATCGGGGATAAAAAAATCTAAAATTTGTGGGTTGAGATAAGAACAGTTTAATCATTTAAACTGCTACTAGTATTACTACTACAACTACTACTAATAATAATAAAAAGGTGAGGAAAAAAGAGAAAAGACAAGAAAAAAAACAAGCGATGCACAATACAATTGCTCACCATGCACTGACTGGTGTCCAGGCTGTCCTCAAGCTGTGATCAGCCCCTTTGAGCCCAGTTTATACACCAGGCATGGCATTCCATGGAACAGAACATTCCTTTGGCCAGTTCAGGTCAGCTGTCCCAATACTGCATGGACATGGAAAAGTTCTCAACTTAGAGTATGCATTACATAACTATAACCAGAACATTTATGGATTGTTGACATGGTCCTATTGAATCCAAAACACAGCATGTACTAGCGACATGAAGCTAGTAGTGCTAGCTTCTAAGAAGAAGAATAAATTATATCCCAGTTGAAATCAGGTGTATGCAATCCAGGCACACTCAAAGCTCTTTTCTGCAAATGGGGTAATGTGCACATTTAGGGGACTGGAAAGGTATCAGCAGCATGTAGTAGATGGCCAGTAACAGCTAGGATTGAAGTGTGAAATTTTTGTGTGGCTGTTTTGAGGAAATGATCACTCCCCTCTCCTAACACAAGGCAGCTGTTAGGTTAGACAGAAGGAATTTAGTAAATGGTAAAAGGTAAAGTATGTCAAGGTAAGAGACAAAGTAACTTTCAGAGTGAATGGGAAGCAGACTTGAAAGTTAGCTGCTTTTTATCTTCCTCCTGAGGAAATGATCTTACATCCAGTATTTCATTCCGGGCAGACTGAATAATCTGTGTAGTCATTGACAGGAAACAGTAATATAATAGTAGACATTGCAGTATATTCTGCCTGAATATTTCAAAGTATCTTCTATTGAGGGTATAAATCTAAAGTACCTATCTTTCTTTTCTAATGCCTTAGGTCTAAATATGTTCTGTTTTCCATAGAGAGCATCTATAATTTAAATGATTTACTCTATGCATAAAGAGTTCGAATTCTCCAAGTGTTCCTGCTTTTATTTCTCAAAGAAAGCTCTTAGAAAAAAAAGCAACTTAAATATACAGTCATTCAAGATGTGGGTAGAATTTCTGAAGTACTGCTTCACCTTAAAACTATCAACATAGAAGCACATTTTGAAAACAACAAAGTGACTGCTGAGTATATGAACAATACTGAGATGGCAGTGCAAGATCAGTCACTTCTTACAGGTCTTTAATATCAAACCAAAGGCAGAAATTGACTAAGATTAAGGTTACCACAAATAACAAGATACAAACATTTGTATATTCAAGTGGTGACTAAGTCAGTGTGTAGGGGTTATATTTTATATCAACACTCTGTTAGAGGAGTAGGTTCTTCTGGCGTTGTGCTGCACTCATTTTTCTTGTGACAAAGGCTTTTGGGGTATGTGCAAATGCCTCTCTTTATCTGTAAAACAGCACTGCTCTCTGTGTAAAATATGCAGATGCTGTGATTTCTTGAGTTCCACCTATAAATTCACTAGTAATTGGGGAGAGGGGTGGGGTAAGAAAACTAAGTAGAGCTCTACAAAATGCACTTTACTGTATGATGGATTTGCTTCTGTTTGTGTCTGTTGAACCTTTCCCATCTCTTCTCCTTCCCCTTTAAAATGGGACTGCATGGATCTCTGCAGTTTTCTGAGAGTTAATTACAACTCCCATAAGAAGAAGATGGTTTCATCATTAATTATGTATTAGGATGACTTACTTTACAAAATATAATTTTTCAGTTTCTCCCATTCTTTTAGCTATGTGTTCATACTTTATTTGAAAGGAGTGTTCTGTCAATAAGTGGTTAACCATTTCAAAGCATTTTGGAGGAAGAATCCTGAGGATACTGAGGTAAAATAAATGGTGGCAATAATGAACTGTTAGGAGTTGCAGCAAAAGTAAAGACCAACTCATCTGTTGCAAGTCTCAAATAGAATCTGATGTGATCCAGACAAAACTTCCTCTAAACTGGGGATAGATTACCTTGGACAAAAGTTAATCAAATCATTAAACTCAGTTTAAAAACCTCAGTATTACAAGAGAAAATCTGTGTCCCTTTTCTCCTTTGTGGTTTAAAGTTAGTTTTTCACCACCATGTGAAAAGAGGCAGTTTGCTTTCTAATACCTGGTGTTTCAATGGACTCTGTATTACTTTCTAAGCATTTAGGGAGATGTTGCAATTCCTATTTGACTCCCTACCCTTACCAAGACACTGTTAGTCCACTGTATATACACTCTGTTGTGGATCTGTTCTGGTTTTATTAATTGCCTGGGGAACTGATATGTACAGAAAATCCTTTCTTATTAAAATGAATTGTAGAATCAATTTCATAGAAATCAGTGAATGAAGAAAACTAGAATAATTTTATATGTCAACAATGCTCTTTGCAGTAGAAGGTTCTATATTGAATGGAATTTTATTTTGTGTCTCAGTGTCTTACAGTACACTTGCAAATGATGACCTTTTGACAGAGGTATACTTATATATTACATGAATGTGAGAAAACCAGTGAAATTTTTCTTTCAATTTTTTTGTACAAAGCAGTGCTTATAATCAATTTTTATTTAGGAACACAGTATCCAAAGCATGCACTTGAATTGAACATGCAAACTCTGAAATTCAACATGTAAAAGAGAACAATGATCAGGAAAATATGGAAGAAAGCAATGGCCTCAGGTTTTTGAATTGATTTATTTTTATTTTAATTTCAGAGGCAAAATTATTGTGTAGTCTTTTAATTAAAAGTAATCTGCATGTGTTTTGCATTTTCACCATGAGGTGATTTGTCCTAGTTGTTCAAATATAAAAAAAGGCAATGAGGTGATACCTTAAAGACTTGCACATAATTCATAGCCTGTGATGTAAAGGAGGAATTTACCTTACAGGCCAGGCGTTTTGCACAAATCTATGTCAAATGTGCAAGAAGGTTGCTCATTATTCAGTTTTTATTGATTTCTGCAAATAGTATTTTTAAGCTTTAGGTTTTTTGGAATTTTCTGGGTCACATTTCAGCACTGCTTTTACTTTTCAAGTTATAAAGAAAAATTAATTAAGCATTTTTGTCTGTTTATATATATACATATATATATATATTTGTAACTTCATCTGTACTCTTCTATGATAAATAGGCTCTAACCAATTTTCTTTTAATAATGAGGCAAATCCTTCCTCTGCCATGGCTGTCTTGTGAAATGAAGCACACTAAATTAGGCTTCTTTCTCTTGCTAATCATTCATATTCAACTATTGACATGTGAAGTCCAGATGGTTGACTTCTTGACTATCCTAATTCATTCTTTTGAATAGCAACAGTTTGCCTTTTGTCATGTATTTTCTCCTTTTGTAAAGGCTTTTGTTATTTATCTGCATTTACTGAATAAGCTTACATATTATGACACTTAATAAGTTCTAAAATATTTAACAAAATTTTCTTCAGATGCAGCAGCACAGTACCTGTGTAGGAATCCTGTAGATTATTCCATGAGATCCCAGGAATTTCTGATGAATAGTTCTATTTCCCTCATTTATTTGTTTCAATGAAGCCATTTCAATATTAAGTCTGATGAAAATATGCAGAATGTTATAAAAAATACTTAAATTAGTGTACTTCAATTTTACATTAATTTTATAGGCCAAGGAGATAAAGGGAGACATAATCATAGTTTAGATTCAGTGCAAAAACAATTGTATGTCCATTAGTAATATTAACGTGGATGGTTATGTAAACTTATTTATGGGGTTTTTTGTTGTTTGGTTTTGCATATTTTACCATTTACATGGTGCTATATCTCTTATTCTTTTATACAGAACTCTCAGTATGAAAACTTTAGTATGAAATGTGCCATAAATCTAAAGCCATTATTGGCTGTCATGATCTTACAGAGTATTTGTGCCTCCTAAGAGGCTGAGAAGACTGTGACAATAGAATAACTTATCTTATGACAGCAAATTCCAATATCATCAATCACAGTGGTTTTTACTTTTTTTTTCATTGGTGAAAAACTTGATGTTGTCTTTGAGGTAATTTGCTTAAGTGCTAAATCACAGTGTACACGTTTTGATAAGATACCTCAATAAAAAGTACAGAATGTATTCTGTAATCTCCAATGTACTTCAAACTTCCTCACAACCATGGTGCAGATGAGTAGAATTGCATTTTGGGAGTTCTACATCTGGGAACACTGTGTGAAAAGATAATTATGGGTAAATGGAGCATTTTTGATACCAAAGATAGCCTTGGAATGAGAAGGAATAAAGAGATATCCTATATTTAGTTTCTACAAATGAATATTCCATTCTATAATGTAAAATGATTGTGGGAAATTACAGTTTTAAAGTGACTTTGAAAATGTCCTTGATTATGAATTCTGATTTTATTTAAAATTCCAATGTCAAACAAGGCTCTTGGTATCTTTAAATGTTAATATATGAAAAAATCTGATTATTTTTTATAATTGTCAATGTTAGATTACAGAAAATATTCACACTAAACTTCAACAATGAGAAAGCATCAAAACTTTCATCAGAACTTAAACTTGGGTAAAGATATTTTAAAGATAAATTATTTTGTTTCACAGTCTTTGTTGTTTATTTGCTTTTCTTTTTTTTCTTCCCCTGTGAGATTTCTAAAATGTTTATTGCTGCTGCCACAAAGATAGGTATATTAGGTTTAATTCCTAAATGGAGAATGTTGTTTTCCTTTTGATGTGTGAGTCTCCAGATATGCTGTCCATCTTAAGTGGGATTTAGAGCTGTCAAAACACATCTGAAACAATTGATTTGTTCTCATGTTCAGTTTTTATGAAACTGTTGGTTTTGAATAATGTACACACAATCAATAACATATTTATAGCACATGTTAGTGGTGGTCCAAAGTAATTCATAAACACGTGAAAAATGGTTTTGTGATACAAATTGTAGATTCTATTCTACTGTTTAATAATTTTTAGAATATAATAGATAATGCTAAAAATCCATAGATAGACAGCATTATTGATATCTTCTGTGCTTTGGGGGAAGAAATCATCACAGTTAAAATGCTGTAGATGTACAGAGTTGGGAATATCCTCATGGCTAAAGTTTACTGATACATTTTACAAGCTGTTTAGGACAAAACAGGTAATTCTTTAGAAAAAAACTCTCTCTCTTATGGCTGCACCAATTATTTTATATAAATATATTTAGGTTTTTAAAAAAGGAAACAGGAAGAAATGTATCTTACATGAGTTAGGTCTTTTAAAAGAATATTGTCTTAGTCATAATTGAGAAACATATGCACAAAACACTATAAAATTATGTATTTTCTGGGGGGGGGAAGAGTCCTAAGCTGCTGTCACCTTCCTCAATAGGTACAGATGGCATCAGTGCTGATGACAGGCACAGATGCACTTGTAAATGTAAGAGCCTGATCCCTAAAGACAGTGAAACCGGTGTCTGTAAGTCCTCACTTACACTTTGGCTAAGCTGCTTTGAATGAGGCATGTCAGTAATTCTTGTAACCTTCAAATAAAGCCTTGACTCAGTTTAGGATGACAGTATCCTTTGGCATGAGCACATATTCCAGGAAGCCTACAGCTAATGTGCAAATCTTGTTTCCCATTTGTTTTTCGATCACTCAAGCTTGCAGTCAAACAACAGAATTATTTTCAAATGTTTGCTGACCAGGAAAATAAAGGTCGAGTAATGTTTAAAGAGAGGATAAGCAACTAACTTGTTTAAGTTAATTTAACTATGATTTATTAACTGTTTAAAAAGTTAATGACTGGAACATACTTTTTTAAAATGATAGAAAATGTTATGAAATAAACATTCTCCAGAACATATGTCAGTGAAAATTCATTCATAAAAAGTTTTGCATTGCTTTCTCTGTACCATTTACAGATTATCTGTATTAGCACAAAAAGCAATATTTATTTCACTGACCTTTTTAATTCATTGTATTCAGGTTTGTTCTTTTTTTTGTTTCCCCAGTAAATGTAATGTTGCAATTACAGAAGTCAGCACTTCCAGTGGAAACACTGGTGAACTCATTAAGTGCCCTGCCAGGTGTTGCCAACCCCAGATGTCAGCCAACTGGATCGTGAGATATAAACAACTCTTTACAGAAGAATTTCAGTCTAACAAATTACCTATCTTAGACAAAAGCTAAACTAGTTTCCTATGATTTGGTTTGCTACCTACTAGCTGCTAATATGTGGAACAAGTGAGAGGAGCATATACCCCTTCTTAGAAGATATAAATCAGATTAGTGACTGCCCAACTCCTAGAAGCCTGTTCGACAGGTGTCCATTCAAAATAGAATTTAAATGCAAGAATGCACTCCAATACTATCTTTCTATTTATTTTTCCTTTTGTATTTTTCCTTTCTATAACCAAGCTGTTTGCAAAAAAAAAGGATTTATTGACTACTAAATTTCTGCATCCTCGGAAATTTCTTTATTATTTCTTGTGGATTTTGAGGAGTATGTAGGTGAGAAGTAATATAGAACAATAGCAAGAAATTCACATGCAGCAACAGCATCAAAGGGGGAGGAAAAGAGGTGAGAAAGAGGGAAAGTTTTACTCCCCTTCTCATGAGTCAGTGTTTTGGAACTTAAAAGTGTTGGAAATTCTACTGTCAGGTACAGATGTAATCAATTTAATTTGATAAGCTATGCAAAACACTTAGAAAATTTCCACCTTAATTAATTTTAATACTCTTTTGTGTAGTGCATGCCTTTTTTTTTTCCTATTTATTCTGAATTCTTTTGAAGGTTAAAATGTGTCTCCTATATTTGTATTTTTGTAGTTTTACAACTAAAGTCTAAATCTTTGACTGACAAAGCCCTACCTTAGATGTAATGCAAGAGCACTGAGTTTCAGAAAAGAGAACATGTTTAATATGTATTGTGTGACAGATGAATGTGAGTGTTCTTGGCAAGCATGGTCTTACAACAGAGAAAAAGCATGAATGGCAGTCAGTAGAGAAGAACGATGAAAGAGTTTATGTTACAAATACCCAGATGATTCAGTTCATTCATGGAAAATCTGGCATAGTTCTCTACAATTAAATATTCATATAGATTGGAAGTCTGTCTTACCTTCTTGCCTCAGAAGTTTGTTTTCTATTGTAGAAACCATTCAGGTGCACTTCAAGAACTTGATCACACTGAAGTACATGTGATGGCAAATTATCTTTCCAAAATTTGCTTCTTAAGTTCCGTGGTATTAGTCTCGTTTCCAAAAATAATAGAAGGGTTACAGACCTTCTTTAAAGAGTGTAAATGACTCAGACATGCAATGTTTTTCAGATAAGAAATTCTTAAATGAGTTAAGTCTGAAATGGGTGTTGGTGTGGGCTTTGGCTGAGCCTAACTAGTGAAGCATTAGTATAAACTAAACTCGTGGGTGCAGCAAGCAGCTTGGGGATATTGGCTGAGAGATGAACCTCAAAAGCAAAAAAGGGCCAAGTAGATCCAATGTAAAGAGTTTTGATAAAATAAGAAATAAAAAGTATAAAAGGAATAGTCCTTAAAAATCATAATATCAGCAGAAATATTGAAATAACTCTTAAGAGCATTATATTCTCTTTGCATAAATTGTGATTAATACAAATACTTCTATCCCTCCTATTGACATACTTCACATAGATTTTATCGAGTAGTTTTAGTGTTTGACTGAATTGTCACTCCAATGTTCATTTAAGAGTTTTTGGTTTGGAATGTGTTTAACTATGTATTCTGTTATTTTGCATTTTTTCTTGTTTGAGTGACACCATAGGCAGTTTTTAATTTGTCTCGTTGGTGTTGTGATAATTACAATTTTACCTGAAGGTTAAGAATGGAACTTATACATAAGTGGGTGGAAAAGTGCTAATACTTGAAGAACATAATTTTGATTGCCATTGTTGTAGAATACTTGTAATTTACTTGCATAGAGCTGGTGAAGAGTTACTACAGGTGGGATGGGACAAAACCCAAACATCTAAGGAATTTTGATCTTTAAATTACATATAGAATCACATAGGTCTTCTTTAAAGAAACCACTTTAATTTGTCCATTGACTTATAAGGAAATTGAAGCTTTTTCTTATGTGAGAATTAGGAAAAATCAATATTAGCATTATTGTCTGATCCTCAAAATCTTCTATGTCTTTTGCAGCCTCCCTATCTTAGAATTGATAATATACTTGCCTTTACCACATATTGTCATGAACTAAGAAAGGAAAGTAAAAACATATGTATTTTCTCACTTCAACATCAAACTTAGCTTAACTTCTAGACTGGCATTTAATCTCTGTTGTGTTGGCTTTTATAAACTTCCTAAATGTTTTGAAAATATGCTGAAAGTTCAAGCAGCTTTCTTTACATTTCTTCTGAGAACACTTCTCTTTAATGTCACTTGCCCTGACCAGGAAAGTTGTGGAGCTCTAAATCCTTATATCTAACACTTGCTGCATCAACTTTTATATGAGTGATGATCTGATTAGAAATACTGTTTGCTTCTTTCTTCTAAATTAATTCATTTTTCATTATGTTTCAGTCAACCATTCATCTTGATCTTTATAAATGACAGAAACAGTACTTGTACAGTACAGAAATGACAACTTTTAAACAAGCTAATCCAAAACTACATACTATCCATGTAGCATTAATGTGTCAAAAAGGTTTTCATTTAGGAATTTCAGTTGCTGTGATTTCTGAAAAATACTTAAAAATTTCAAAGCAACTGCTTTGGTTGCAAAGTATGGTCCGGGTGAATGTTTTTCAGTAAATCTCATCCCAGATGTTAGCAGGGAAAAATGTTCATATCTTGGATTTCAACTAGGTGTGTTTTCTTTAAGGATTAAACTGTGTAGTGAATGGCTAATTGAACATAGAATTTCAGATTTAATACATTGTTTGAGTGTTATCATAACCTTTGAAACGTTAATAAAAATACATTTTTATTATTATTCCAGTTATCACTGTGATGTGAACTGTTTACATGTTATCTTGTAAAATACAGTTTCATTTAATAGGCAGTCACTAATAGAGTGGAGGGGTGAAATAAGCTTCCATATTTTCATATTTGTAGAATATTCTTGTGTCTGCCTTGCAGAGAGTGTGCCTTTAGGAGACAAGTGTATCTCCTAAAACAAATCACAGAGACTAGAATAAATAGTTTTGTATCCCTGGCTGGTTTCTGCAGCCTGTCTCAGAGTAAGGCACCAGAATATCTACACGCTGTGCAGAGACACGTGAAGTCAGGAAATGCTCAGCACAGGGATGTGCTTGGATTGTTATTCCTGAGAAGCATTCAGTGACTTCTCTCATGCAGAATCTGGAACCTGTAGTGTCGTACTGAGGACCAGCAGCTGTGCATGTTCCTTGAAAGAACAAAGTAAGTATTTTAAGAAATAGCTATTAAGACTGATTTACATTTTTGTTGCATTTCCGTGATTCCTGCCTTTATCTGGGATGTGGGAAACCCAGATGCATAATCTTCTCAACCCTGGGGTTAAAATTTTTACCTTTCAGCTCTGTAGACATAGATAGTATCTCTCTACTGAATTTCTCTGCTTATCTGATATTTAAATCTGAGTTTGAAATAACCAAATAACCAAAAGAGGGAATTTTTTAATCTCTTTCAGGAAGTCACCTTATAAAATAGTTTTCAGATGAATTAGTTAATTATTTGAAGGCAAGTGTGGTAGACTTCATGAAGTACCAAGAGATTGGCAGTTCTGGAAGTGATGATAGAGGAATTAGCATTATTGATTAAATTACAGTGTGTGAAGGAATTCATCTGGAGAAATTGAAATTTCATAACTCAGCAAGCTATTGTATGTTTCTGGTGCAGGACATAATTGTTTTGTTACAGCAGAACTAGGTCCTGGCTGTAGAAGACTGACAGAACCTATAATACCTACAGCTGTTGCTTTGATTGTTGCACAGAATTTAAATATTATTTTGGCCACAGACAGATTGATTTGCAAAGAGTTTTAGCATTCCAATACTAATAGACATGGCTGCTTCATTCAGATGTAACTGAAGAAAAAACCCATAAAATATATTTAATTAGATTCATTATTGTGAGCAAAAGGATAAAGATTGAAATTCACAAATTAACAACACACTTTCACCTGCCATCACCTGGTGTTATTGAAGATAGTATAAACTAGCCTCAGTTACACCTCCATCCTTGCATTTTTTTTCGTATGTAGTTGCAACTCAAGCATAGTAATGTTCCTTTCAAATAAACAAATGACATCAAATGTAAAATATAGTTTTTATAGCTGTGTAATGCGTTATATACTGTACTGATAAAAGTTAGTGATGTGTTGATAGTTCCGTTTTTTTAAAATTCACACTTAATTCTTTAGTAGAAGATACTTTTATTTAACTAAACAGGAAGGAGAAGTAAAATTAGGGGTATTGCAGAACAGTTTTTTCCATCTTCAAAATGCATTCTACCAAGGCAGGGTTAGTCAGCTCCATCTTAGATGGCATCACCCATTACAAATATGCCCTGAAGTGAATACCTTTTGGCCCAAAGAACACTTAAACTCTGTGTGTATGTAGTTTGTGTTTACTGTAATAAATATGTTTATTATCTGGTTTTGCTTCACTGTTGTCCTTACTACTGTTCTTTAAATATACTTGACTTTAAATAAATATGAATTTTTGAACTCCATTAAAAAGAGTTGAGACTGGAAATTTTTACCAAAGAACATAGATATGACTGCAGGTGAAGGGCCATTTTTCTGGCTACAGACATCTCAGGGGAAGTACAGCAAGGTTCCCAGAACCAGGAGAGGCACCCTCCTGTTTTGGTGTTTGCAGTTCTGAGACAGCAGCACTCTTCATGATGCTGAAGCACAGTGTGGATTCACACCTATCTTTACTTGGGCTGGTGTGTTTGATCTCTCATGTGGAATTCAAAGCAGATTCTACCCAAATTTTGGTATGAAAAAGCATTGTTTGCCATAATTGGTTATTATAATACAGAAATACAAAATATCTGAGCATTCTTTATGTTAGTTGCATTTTAATCCAGTATCCTTTCTAATCTTCAAAGTGTTATTTGTAGACACTACCCAGTGTTAAGGCAATACCTCATCATCATGTTAAATACGAAGTTTGGGAATATCTAAGCCGCCAGAAAAATGTCAATATCCTGATGTGACATTCACAGAGCAATGTCCTGTTTGAATTACTAAACAGCTGTCTGCACTGTCAATGACACTGTTTAAAATATTTCATAATAAGAAGAACTTCAAACCCTTATAAAAACAATTTAATTATGTACATGTACCTTATTTAGGAAGTTTCAGCTTGCAGTAATGAAATTGTGCATATATATTTTTTAATCATCTCTCAAAATATCAGTGTGAAAGATAATTCTCTATTTCCATCCCCTGCTCCCCCCTTCTGGAAAAGACACCCAATGTGAAAATGTAATGTCACCTTTATTGTCTGACAATTCTCAAGGGGTAATATAAAGTGATAAAAGTATAGTCTGTGTATTCGTATGTTATTTTGACATTTTGTATCTAATATAAAGTGATAAAAGTATCATCTGTGCATTTTTATGCTATTTTGACATTTTGTCTCAGTGACTGGTATTTTAGGGCCGATCTCTTGCGATTCTTATTGAGAAATATTTTTTTGTTTTTTCTTCAAATGACAGTATGATTTCACTTGTTAAGAATTAAATTTTTTCTTACAATACACCACCAGATGCATTGCCTTCTGTATGGTGGAAAAATCTGTGTATGTGGTTTCCCCTATACTGATTTGTATGTAAGCCTTTTTCAATACATTTTGCTTTAATTTTTATTATAACAGCTTTCAGTGCAATCAAAAGACATGCTTGTATGACATTTTTACCCTAATTTGAGACAGTCCAAACAATCCCAGTCAATAAATATCTCCAGCTTGGCATGAGTTGCAGAATATATTGGGAAAATATGCACCATGCTTTTGATATTCAGCTTCCTAAAGTATTATGTAAATTAATAAAAAAAAATAGAACTCTGTATCATTGGTTAGCAAAAACAGAATAACTTTACCATCCTGCAGTTCTGAAATTAGCTGAATTTAATAAGAAGCTTTAACAAGCTTCACAAATCTGAGATCTAAGAACTCTGATCCTTCCTACTTCAAACACATGGGCCTGTAGCACTCGATGTAAAGGGAGAGCTTGTTAGCTGCTGGCAACAGAAGTCCTTTCTGAGCTGCACCAGCCAACAGGGACAATTTATGCAGACGAGCACTGTGCATAAGCCTAATGCCATTGAAGGCAACAGCAAAACACTGTTGTGACATTTTGGTGATCAGCACAGGGCACAACACGATTGACAGAAGAGGTTGCCGAGCAATTATCTGTTTTCATGGGTTCTTCTGGCTTGTAAAAAGAGAGTATTAGAAAAGATAGTAATATCCTGTGTGTGAGCTACAGCAAAACAAACCCCTGTTTTACCAAGTTAGAATATCACATTGCTTTTATGTGAATTTTCTTCATATTTTGACATTACCATCAAATACATTTTAATGTCTTGGAAAAAAAAACCAACTTTTTCAACCCAAATACAAATGTAATACAGGATTCCTTTATAGATAAGTGCAAACTTGTGGTCAAGAATAATCAGTCAGTCTGCATAAAGCTTATAGCTGAAGGTCATGGCTAAAACAAAGAAACAAAGACACCAATGTTAATACACTCAAAGAGTAAAGTCAGTGTACAACTACTTGTATCATCAAGTGAAAATTCAAAACTTGCATTTATGTTATCATAGGTAAAGCAGTGAGCACTTTTAATGAAAGGGTGATTATTCATATATCTTGATTTGGAAAGTATCTATTTACTGATAAGGTATTCAAACAGTATTCTAGGTTTTAAGCAAAAGCAATCTCAAAGCAGATAAAAGTCCCTATTTTCCCTTGAACAGGTGATATCTGTCTATAAGCCATAACTGGGTTAACTCGAGTTATGAGAGGTTGATTCACAGTTGTATTTATTTGCTTTCTAAAATCAAACCTGAAAGTATATTCAGTAAAAATAGGTAGAATAGCATGTTGGTATTTCAGGTTGTGGTTTGCTAGTTTCTTATTCTCTCCTTTTACTACAAAATATATTTCATAGCCACCCACTAATATTTTTTTTATTTTGATAAAACATAGTCGTAGACACCAAATTTCTCATCCATCTGTCGAGTTCTGTCTGTATGCTAGATGAACATGCAAGTAACAAGACACAGAGAGCTCATTTTATTTGTCTCAAGGAAAAAGTTACACATTATTTAAATTTTTAATTACTTTTATATAATTTTGAAATTTCTATTTCAAAATTATGTTTTAGCTGTCTTGCTAATAAATTATGCACTGTGCTATCCATGCTGCTTTTTCAATAGTGAAACTCTTTTTGTTGTGTTGAAAAGCCAATGATAGAATTGACTGCTGTATTCAATACTGTTTTTTAAAATCAATTTAAGACATAAATGAAAGACTTTGTAGGAGACTTGAACATCATTTCATGACCTAAAATGTGAACTTACATATTTTGAGTATATATTGAAGCCTGAAAAATACAGGCTATGTTGGACACATAATTGCTGATAATGCTGTGTGGGTAACAAAAAGAAAAGACAACTTCCCTTGGTGTTGCCTATTGAGTATATCTAACAGAGCCAAAGATCCAGCAGTTGGATTTTGTTGAAGGATTTTACAATCTAACAGGTTTAAAGTGATTGAATCAGGCTGGAACCAGACTCCCAAATGATCCAACTGCCTGGTTCTTGTAGGAGGCAGCACAGCCCCAGGAACTGGATCTAGACCAGGGTGTTGGAAGTGTAACAGGCTGGGAGCTGGGCTTTTGCACAGGCTGAAACAGGGCAAAAGAGCAGTGGGGGATCAAGAGAAGGAAAACAGTGTAGTGTTATTTTGAGTTAGAAAGCTTCCTCTCAGTGATTTTTTTTTTCAATCACAAATTAAAATCTGAGTAAAGACTACATGGGGACTGAGTATTCACAGGAGCTAGAAGACTGAACAGAAGACAAATAAAGCATGCAAACTGATGGAGAATTATTCTTTTTGTGAATCCCAATTGGATGTGATACTAGGCTAAAGCTTTTTATTAGAAGCATCTGTGAAATAACCACTCATGGCCTGAAAAGCTTTCTAGAATTCTGACAGAGGTAATCACTTTCTTTTTCTACCTAAAATATAATTTCACCTTCACTGATGCCAAATGCAGAAATAAATGTCACAGATGTTTTAAGAGATGTCCTCATGAGAGCAAAGATGGACCTAGATTATGTGTCTTCCTGATTAGGATGAAACAAGGAGTTTTGGTCCTAATTTGTGTTTATGTGCTTTGCCTTTAAAAGAAAATGAATAGAAGTGTGGAGACCAAGAGCCAAAAATCTCTCTGGGGACTGGAATCATTGCAAATCCTTACTAGTTTGTTCTCCTCACCCTATCTCTGCAGTTTCAGACCTTGTAAAGTAATTTTAACAGAAAACACAGCCAAATGCTTCCACAGTTTTATATAATAATTGTGTATGGAAAGCGGCTCCAGAATTTATATTCAAACACGTGCTCAGAGCAGGTCTTACTGAATCAAGTTTCTCACATCCAGGTCCAGTTGATTCTTGAACAGTTTAAGGGTATTCCAAAGCTACTCTGGGGAGATTGGGCAAATTGCTCTGGTATTTCACCCTCTAGCAGTACAGCATTTTTTATTTGTAAGTTATCCAACTTAGATCTGTTGCTGCTTATTCTATCTCTGCGGAAAAAACCCAAAAAACAAAAAACCAAAAAAAACCAAAAAACAAAAAAACCCAAGAAAAACAAAGCAAAAACCCCCCAAAAATGAGAAAAGCCTTAAGAAAACCAGGGAATATATAGCTTTAAAAATAAAGTTATAATTGAGCAAAGAAATGTGATCAAACATGCATGTGCCTGTGCATGCTGTTTTGCTACCTTAATAGAGTTGGTATGGAGACAAAGTAAATTCCATGTCTGTGCAGCCAGATAATTCTGTCTGCTGTCGCTGGGAAAAGGAACAAGGAGAGCAGGCTGAGAGCACACATAGTTAAAAGAATACTCACACAACACCAACACAGACTTTCTGTAGCTCTATGCCCATTAACACCCTGGCCAGCAGCAAGACCTTAGTTTGATTGGAGCTTTGATTTTCTTACAGAGATGGTCTTTTGGTGCCTTCTGAAGTTTCCCAAGTCAGAGCTACATGGAATGAGCAAAGGACACTTAATACCTTGCAAAGCTATCAGGGTTTCTGAGGACTCATTAAAAATAAATTTAAAAAAAAAATAAACTGTAGATACTGATAAGTCAAAATACACTTTGAACTCACTTTATAGTATAACACCTTATAACTTGATGATGCCAGATAGGTTTAATTAATGTTGGGCCTTTGTTCAAAACAACAAAATGAGTAAGCTAGAAGAATAACTTCCTTTAACAGTTAACAAGAATGTGCACTTTTGCAAAAATGCTTTGTAGCAATAATGATTATGGTTTGGGAGGTTTTTTAATTTCAAAATTGCCTATGAAGTATATTTTCTAATTACTTTTAAGTATTTAAAATATGCATACAAAGAAATTAGCTTTTCTAGAGCAATAATTTCAAAGCAATCAAATTGTTTCCTGCAAATTACCCAACAAAAAATGCTATTGCATTTAATTGGCTGGTTTTTTGGGTTTTTTACAACTTACAACATAAAAATTCTTTTCCTAGATCTAAGTTGCTTAGATGCTGGTCTAATTTTTTCTGAGGACAAAGACTCCTAATGCAATTTATAGAAAGGCAAAAAAACTGATAAGGGATTATTGCCAGAACATCTTTCAGGAATGAAAATCCAAATGGGCATTTGGTAACAACTCCTTAGCTGGGGAGTAAGGCAGGCCCTTCCTTTGGCTTGCAGGAAATCCTCACCTAGGCAAACCTAGGGCAAACAAATTTAGTGTCCTAAACCCAGCATGTTGTGCAGTCCTTTTTCCAAGGCAAGTTCTAGGTCAGTGAGCCCTGCAGTGCATCCTATCTCTCCATTCCCTCTGTGAGGGCAACATCCCACACGTGTGAGCAATAGATGAGGATGAGTGGACTCCCACCCATTCTAGAAATCTGTGTCTCCAGAAACAGCAGGGCCATTGATCTTAAATGCTGAGGAAGAGTTGTTCTTGGTGATTTGAACTTTTATATGAACATACATCATTATTTTTGTAAAATACATAGATACATAACTTTTTAGAACCTCTTTAGACATCCTCAGTGTGACAAAAAATATCTTAATACAACACTTTAGTAAAGTGTTTTATACACAAGAAGAATTTTAAGGGTTTATAAGATACCACATCACACACAGTGATGAGAAATAAAGAGTATAAATGAATGGCCCAACTAAAATAAAACCCAAACCTATTAGATATATCAACTACAATAGCTTTAAAAATAATTTTAGGTTAAGTCTGCCTGGTTTGGGGATAACTTCCTGATGAATAGTTGTAAGCTAAAGCAGAGATGATGAGAAGCCAGCTGGAGAGGTAGTTCTTCTGGGAGCCAGGTAGGGTACTAAGAGCAATGCATACATCTTTTAGAAGGCCATTCCTTAACTGTAGTAGAAGACTAACAAAAAAGAAGTATTTTCCATCATCAGAGATTCTTTAAAACTACAGAAGATGGGCAATGTGATGGGTATTTTCAGGGAAAAAGTTAAATATGTAATTAACTTTGTAGTTTGTGATTCAATTTTGAATTAGACTTCTTACACATTGTACCCTCCTTTCTATTGCTTTTTTATTAATCTGTTTCTCACAAAAATATTTCTTTTTTTTTTAATGTCAGATGGAATTCGGGAGATAAATGTTGTCAGGTTAGGATATTTACTTCTGCAAGACCTGAATAAATGTAAAGTGGCGTGGTCTGTGTAAGAGAGAAAACCAGAACAGAACTGATTGCACAGGATCTCTCTCAAGAGGAAAGAAGCCTGTTATTGTGCTGCCTTGGATGTGGACAGGGACACAGCAGCTGTATGTGTGTGCAATCTTAAGCAGAAGGTAAAAAAAGGTGTTTTGCTTTCCTTAGTTGCCATGTAAATTAACTGGGTTTGCTTCTCATCTGCTGTGCACACAGTTCCCACAGCTCAGCTGATCTGTCATGTGCTGTTAAACCAGTAAATTATTTATGTACCTAAACCTGCAGGCAAAGTCATGTGCAAAGAAATAAATCTATCCAAGTTAGATTTAATTTAAAAATAATGTAAAAGTTTTGAATTCTTAGTATTAACCAGTTGATTTTGAGGCTGAGCATTTAGAAATCATAACAAGAACATAGTCACATTATTAAAAATTGTCCTGTAGACTGTTTAGTAGTGTTGCAGAACTGTGACTTGCATTTGATTTTAATTTCATTGCCTGCCAGTAATTCCACTTTTCTTTTCAAAAAGATTTGAAAAGAAGAAAAAAATTACTGCTGGATACTAATAACATACTGAGATACTTGGATGCTAAGTATTTATAGACTAAGACCTTGTTTAATATTCCTAGGTGTGTTGTGGGACAGATCCCTAATCATTGCAAGCAAAAAAAGCCAAATTAATTCCAGTTGAAATGGCACAGTACTCAAATAACTTTAAGTAATTCATTACTATGAGAATAAATGCAGAATGTTCACTAATAAAAAAGACATGATTGAAGTCCTTATCTTACCTTTTGGGGTGTATGTACCTGGCTGATGACTTCCAGACTTCTGTGGCAGCTCCACAACTCTTTGTTCTGAGTTTTACATGTTAATTCAGCATTTGAGAATACATACAGAAAGAAGAGTTATCCCATTTTATTATTTTTTTCCAACTACTACAAGATCATTGTCAAAGCAAGTTCAAAGTAATATTTCTATTACTTTTTGTCTTCCTGGACAATATTTCTATCAGTGTATCATACAGCAATTGAACATAGCCTTTTCCCCAGGCTAAAAATTCCATCTAGTGCATATATATCTGTGTGTATACACACACACACACACATATATATATATATATTCAATTTTTTTTTCATCATGCCCTAGAAAGATCAGCTTAGCAAACGTACTGCTTCTGGGAAAACAGAAAAAGATGAACTAAAGAAGAACTAGAAACAGAAGAAAATAAGAACTTTTTCTGCCTTTCAAAGATTTCAAAATCAATTATATAGCAAATATCTAGTTTTTGAAAAAGAAAAGAAAATAACTTTTGTTTGTTGGCACAGTGGCTGGAGAGTGTTGCATTTTGCATTCTCAAATGAGATCAGTAAGCACAGATGTATTCAGGAAATTACCTGATTATCTTGTGCAAATAGAAGTTCTTCCACAACTAGATAGTGTACACCTACATGAAATCTAAAAATTATTTTAGAAAGTTGTCAAATAAACCTTTAAAATAATTTTTGTCATTCAGTTATTTAAATAACTATTTTTATACTGAGAGAGAACAGAACTTCCTACTTAAATTCTCTGGTTTGTTATATTTTATGTTTTCATAGTGTTACTCATTGTCTCTGATCTCTATTCTTAAGAGAGTTTTCAGTGTACTTGGTAGTTTTCCTCATCATTTTCTGAACAGTTTGATTCTTGAAACTGGGAAACAGTAACTACTAATGCTGTCTTAAATTAAAGATTAATGTACATAATGGTATTGGAACCTCCTCTATACTATTCTCCATTTATTTTGCACATTTTGTACATCTTGTTTGATTCTTTGGCAGGATATAAGTATTGAATTAGGATAATCAATGAGCTTTTTCCAGGAATTTTAAACCACTAGATATTCTTTGAATACTTTATTTTTCTTCCAATTCTGAATTAATCAACTTCAAAAATTATTTAGCATTAACCTTATAATTCACCTTATATTCCTCTGTCTTTAAAATTCTCTGTGATACTGTTCTCTTGAGCAATTGGAAATAGAAGCAACAAGAAACAGAGATGAAAAACTGTTGTTTATAACTTTCTAGTTTTGTCTTTTGGTCATTTAATATATGACCAGTTGAAATACATTTTTTTCAAAGACTGTATATTCACAGCCATATTTTTCCAGTGGTAGCATAATTTTCTAAGAGCATTCTCATTAGTTTTCCAGATAACTTTTGTTTAGATAAACAGCTATTCCCAAGTACAGTAGTATGTCTTCAGAATTTGTGTTTTCTGAATTCTGCTGAGTCTCTGTATTTAAGCATTTTACCCATTCTTTGTTTATTGCCAGCACTCTGTTTCCATTCGTCTCAAAACTAAAGACATCTCCTGAGTGAAAAGCTATTCTGGTCTGGAATGTAGAAAATGGAGGAGTATCTGCAAACTATTGTCTTTATGGGGTGACTCATCCAAATGAGTCTGGGAAACCTTTGCACCAGAACACTGGTAAACTGATGTATGCAGTTCATTCCACACAGTGATCTGCTAGTGATTTTTTAAAAACAAATAAACCCCACCCTGCTGTCAGCCTTTTAAAAAGCTTTTAAATGTTACTGTGACATTCTTCAGAAAAATATCAAGTTGGCTTCTCACAGAACGCAGACACTCAAATGCAAACTGAATAATTGCCTCTGCATGTCTAGTTCTATTTAAGTAATAAAATATATTGTATTTTATTTGATAATTTTGCAAAGTCTAAATATTAAAAACAAAACAAAAAAGCAGAAAATACCACTTTTCTGGATAGAAACTGCTATTTTGTTGGAGGATATCTGAGATGTGCCCACAAACTGTTGTTACTAGAACCTGAGAAGAAAAAGAAACAAAATTATTTCACTACCATCTAATCAGTGTGTGTAATAGATCAAAGATACATAGAGCATCCTTGATGTAATTTCTTTCTCAGTTGCATGAATCCAGTGGATTTATTTGCATTTTCTTTCATATTGTAAGATATATACAACTCAGGGACAATTAGTAACAAAGAAACATTAAGTACCAGAAATTAATCTCCTCAATGTTTTTTGGAGGATTTTTTTTATTTGCCTGAAGGGTTGATATTATGGCTTTAGAGCAATTACTATTTATCATCTCTTGGTTTACGGGAAAGAATTAGAGTTATTAGCTATTAAATTATCCATGAAAATTTGACACTATACTAGACCAAACAAACCCTGGGGCTTGCTGATTTTCCCAGTATGAAACATCTGTGACTTCAGCTAGAAAGAACTTAACATTGTCTAATTAGATTTCTAAGATTTATAAGGCTCAGATGCTCTATTATTAGAAACCTGAAAAGTGGGGCAAAAGTTGAAACTAGCATTTCATGAAGATTATTTAAAAACATTTTTAACAGCACAGTGTGTTGCTAAATACTACTAGCTTGTAATTGGTGAAGACTACCAGATAATGTATTATAGTCAGAAACAACAGGAGTCCAGGAAAAAATGTGCTCCCTACAACTGTAAATAAGTCTCACCTTTTGACTACAGTTTTTAAAAATACTTTATTTAAAAGGCTGCACTAATTATACACTCTTTCTTATATTCCACTTTAAATATAGTTTATATTCTCTTGAGGTCTTCTTAGCCAAAAAATAGAGTTTGCATATTTTCCATTCTGAAATATTATCACTCATGGACAGTGAGAGATAATCATCAGTCATCAGCATAGAAGAGTGGGTTTTTATTGGCTCTGATTCCAAGTCTGACAGTGAATTAGCCACTATCTCTTTCTTTTGAGTCAATATGGCTTTTTAACATGGTAATTAGATATTTCATTCTATCTTCAATTATTGGATCTAAAAATGGGTCCGAAATTTCAATCTGTTAAAATAAGAATAGCATTATAGTATAATCATTGTTGCTATATTGAAATATAAGAGAACATTATTATTTTTTCAAAGAACTTGGAAATTAGGAAGGGGAGGAATCAGAATTATCTCTCACTCTTAGTTTGTACCTTTTGAATTTGGATTAGAGCAATCTTTAGTTACAGGATCCCTTTCTTACTGAATACACAAAGTAAATACTGCTTGGATAATAAGCAGCTTTTCAATATTTTGTCTTGCCCTAATTGTTCACTGCATTGTCCTATGTATTATTTACTGGTCTATTCAGTTCCTGCTGTAAGGAAGAAATGATTAATTTCCTCAAGTGTTCTTCAGCAGTGTGCATCAATATACTATCTGAATTTTTCACAAACACTAATTAATCTCCATTACAACCTTCTGGAGGAGGGGTGGAATTAACCCCAATTTGTAGAAAGGAAACAGAATTACCAAGAGTGAAAGGTCATAGATGTACATAATGTAAGTAACATTTACTGCTTAGTTTCTGAGTCCTGAGTGTTGCATAAGGCTTTATTTATGGAAAATTTCTATTCATTTCCATTTCCTTTCTAAGAAAGAAACATTTCTGATAGTGGGTTCCCTTCACTACATCAGGTACTAGCAATAAAGAATTAAAAAGACAGCAGTAATAATTAAGCAAGAGAAATCTGCTTTTCTCAGTTGCTGAAGTCAGGAAGAAAAACTGTTTCTGTAGGATAGAATTCAAAAGAGTGAGTCAGGAAGCCATTCTTTTCTTTCTGGTTTTTTTGTTTGTTTGTTTGTTTGTTTGTTTGTTTGTTTGTTTGTTTGTTTCTGGTTGGTTTGTTTTGCTTGTTTTGTTTTGGGGTTTTTTTTCCTTTCTGTTGTATTTTATATTTGCATTGTTTCCATTTCTATAACAAGAGATTTCTATCTGACTACAGTGAACAACTTTCTTCATTACTGTGCTTTGATTCCATGGAAGATCTACTCAGTGTCCTAGAAAAACTTAATCATTTAAGAAACAGTGTATGTGATCTTGTCATTAAGACATTCTGTCTTAGCAATGTAGGTTAGTTAATTTTGTGCTGACAACCAAAAGCTCGAGTGCTCGACTTTATGATTTCAGTGATATCAGTTATTTTTACTGCTTATTTCTTTGTGTTCCTTCCTTGACTTGAGGAGGTATGGGGAAAGGCAAACTGTAAAAGGCACAACAACTCCGAAAAAGGAGTATTTTCTCTTTATAAACAATGCATTTCATCAGCTTTGTGGTAAACTTAAGATTCACCATCCTCTAGTATCAGAATATCAGCATATGGCTCCTCCCTCAGTGGGTGTAGCCAGGAGAGACAAAGCTGGGAAGGAGAGTCATTAGTATGGCTAGATTATTCCTCCTAGCTTGGGGGATTCTGTGTTTGTGCTTTTTGGGTGTGGAAGGATTTTTGAAAGGTCTGAAGGCACAGCAATAATGTTTTAATCTTTTGAGATGTTAAATTAAATATTTCTATCTATGAACATTATTTTTATAAAAGCATGGGACATATGTAAATTCTGTTAGAATATTAAGCCCAGAAAACTTACATGTAAATTAGTTCACATGAAAAACCTCAGCACAGAAATTACCTGCTGAGTTGAAGTCCTTGATTGAAACCTTAGAGCTCCTAAATTAAATAACATTTTTGGAATAGGCACAATGTCATGTTTGTGCCTCATTTTTCTTGGGAAGATTTGTAAGCCTTCATGACTAAATATTTTCAGAAATTTTAGCTTAAAAGCCTGGCTATATGATCTTTTCATACAGAATGAATTATAATAATAAAGCTTGAGGGAATTTGAGGAACAACCTTACTAGAATTATTGTTTGATTTTAATGCCAGTTGGTAATTCTGGATTTGTTTACTATTACAGTAATGAATACTGAAAAATATTATAGAAGTTGTGCAGCTTGCCAATACCACATTGTGAGGCTTTCATGCTGATTCTCAAGCTAGAATTCAGCAGATCACTTTCTAAAATATAACCCCACTTCTTAAACAACTAAGCTTTTTTTTGCTTAAAAAATTGCTTTTGCATAAGTACACTTTCCAAACAGATAATGATGTACCATTCAGACAGTGTGCACCTATAGTACTTTTTATGTATTTCCATCAGTTGGAATAAGTCACATTCTTTGAGCTGAACTGCACTGCAGTGCAGTGGCCTTTGACACTTGGGTCACATTTTTAGTGCATGGGTATCTTTTTGACTATGTTAGAGGGTACCTGAGAGCGTGGAACACTCAGACTTGTATTT
Source organism: Luscinia megarhynchos (assembly GCA_034336665.1). NCBI lineage: Eukaryota > Metazoa > Chordata > Aves > Passeriformes > Muscicapidae > Luscinia > Luscinia megarhynchos. The sequence goes on along the minus strand of CM067566.1, from coordinate 33,239,811 downwards.
TCAGTCTGGAATTCTGATTCCCATTAAGTTTGTAGGCTTGCAAGTAGGAAATAGCAAATATAAATGGCATCATTTGCCTTGAAATCTCACACTTCGTAACAAGTTTCAGCTACCCGGATTTTGTGAGACTTACGTGGTTTGACAATATATAAGGAGGGATGTCCTAATCTTTCCAATGCAAAACCATTTCTATATTAATTATAAAGGTCCATGATTACATATTTGTGCACTAACGTTTTACTATTACCTTCTAGATTTGTATAATTACCTCATTGTTCTCCCTTTTTAATGTGATATAAAGTGGCACAGTTTAACACCATTACAAAATCTTGTTGCAAGCTCATAGTCAAGAGTGGTCTGTTCTAGGAGGGGGATTTTGAATGGAAGCACTATTTTTCGTATTCATAAAAAAATTAAAGGTGTAAATGCTAAAGCTCTTCTACATTGCCACTTTTCTGCTTAGTCTTAATATATCCACTTTAGAGCAGAAAATATGGCCAAAGGTACTCTGTGTGTTTGCTTGCACCACTACCTCATTTGCTCACAGACCTCTAAGGTGTAGCTATACAACTGTGCTGAGCCTCATGTCTGATTTCCCAAAAATTTTGTATCAAATCTCCTACCATATGAAAGATGCCAGTTATGCTTCAGTTGAAGACCTTGAAGAGATGAAGCAATATTTGCATTACATATAGATCTTAAAAGTGATAAATTAAATGAACAGGTGATGTTCTCTGCTTGCTGACATGCAACAGGATATGAACTGATGTAATAAATACAAGATAATATTAAGTTTTTAAATTTTGCTTTATGAATATGTTTGAAGAAAATCTATAATCTAAAGCATAGTTACTTGCATTTATTATTCAAAAGCTATTGTTGAAAAACTATTTTGCATGATTCCAAGAAAATAATAGAAACAATATTTTAAATTATTTAATATGGCCTATTGCACTTAATCCATGTATCCCTTTAAAGATGTGTTAGTTAAACTATTCATTTTTAAATTGCATTATCAAATTTAATTTTAAGAGTAAGTGATGTTCAGTTTGATTATAACTGCTAAATTTGTAGTATCTGGATGCTGCCACCTTCAGGCAAATAGGAGGGTAATAGAAAATAAAACCAGATCCTTAGCTCTAACTAAAGTTGAACTTCTGTTATTCATATTAGGGAATACCTAATCCTCCCCGGCCAACTTGTTTCCAGATGACACCTGCTTCAGCAAGATCTCTAGATTCCCAGCTCATTTAGAGAGTGTCTTGACCAAACATGTTTTCAGGCATTTGCTTAACAAAATAAGTTTCTGAGATTATTTTGTTTACTCTGGGAAAGGCCACAGCATTTTTTTATCCATAATTAAACTCCTTCTGAAATTTGCAGGGTGGGCATGCTTGGTTATAAAGTTCCCCTAGTGAAAAAGCAATGGAAAAGTGTACATAAAAAGGAATAAAGATTTTATAAATTCAGGTTTTGTCTGTTTTGCTGTTCAGGAACATGCTAGAACAGATGTTCCCTTGGGTAAGACCAAAAGTCAATATTGTCAAGTATCCTATTTCTAGCAGTAACCAGTAACACTTCCCTAATGAAGAGGGAAATTGCATAATGATACTGTGCTAGAAAACTACCCCGTTAGAAAGTGTTTGAGATTCAGGAGCCAGAATGTATACACTGAACAGATATTTCTTCCATAGATTTCTCTAGTTGCTTTCAAAATCATATACCTTTCCAGCTAGTCATGTTTTTCTAGCACATTCTGTACTTTGGTTCATCCTTGTCAACCCTGAGTTTCTTTATTCTTAAAGTTTTTCATCTCAGAAGTCAGTGCAACACAGCTGGAACAGCATTTGTGTGATTTTATGTGACGGCATAACAGTGTTTTCTTTCGTTTTCTATTTCTTTCCTGATATTTCATAATATTTTTTTTCTGAGAATTGAGAAATGTACAAACACAATCTATAATGATATGAAGATCTCAAGCTGGGATAGTATTAATCAATGCATAGTTAAGGTTGAGTTGGACTTTTTTCCTTTCCTTAAGTTTCTCTGCATTGAATTGGATTTTTCATTTTATTGTTTCCGTAACAGATAATACTTGTTATTCTGATCCTGCATAACTTCATATCATCACAGGCTTGTCACATCACTCGTCACTTCCTGGTAATTTGTGGTGTGAATCTCTTGGGCAGCATAGGTCTTACTCCTTACTCTCTTGCAACCCCATTAATAATACTCTTCTCTGTGATAGTTCACCATTACTCCATACTTTCTCTTTCCACACTTTCATAAAATTACTGTTCCACGTGAGAGACTTTTTTTTTTGTCTAAACAACAACCTGATCCTGATTTTTCTTTGATGAATTGTGGCTGGTGGAAATTATGCATCATATGGAAGCCTAAGTAAACCAGATGGGATGGATCCTATGGCTTATTCATTCCTTACAAAAATTCCAGTCAATCTGCTAGGTATTCTTGCCTTTCAAAAGCTGACTCTTGTCCATAGCATCTTATTTATCTGGGTGGCCTTTTAATACTTTTCTTCAGAGTAATTTGCACTAATTAATTTGTTTGGTACAAATGTCATCTTCATGGTCTGCAGTTTTCCAGGTCTACCTTGGAGTTCTTACCACGTTACTTGTTCTCAAAGCTTCTGGTATGGAAACAGTGTTAAGTGAAAGTTTACATACCATCATTAGTCACTAAGGTCTTTCATCTTTGAGTTCCTTTGGAACTTGGATAAATGCTGTCTGATCTAAGCGATTTGGTACTACTGATTCATGTATTTATTCTGTGATCTCTTCCATTGACCCTTATCTTCACTTTTCTAAGGCCTCTGTAAAAGGATTTGCCCTATATGCAGCTCCCCAGATTCTGGGTCATCACAGATTCAAAGCATCCATTTGGCAGCTTGTGCTTGTTTTGTACCTTAATTCTTTTTTGACCTTAAAGGCACTGATGTGATGAGCTTTCTGCTTCTGATGTGCTTTAACAAGGATCTATTTCTGGGTTTTGTGCTTCTGTACTTTTTCTGCAATTTTTTTAATGACCTGTCTTATTTGCATTTCTTCATTGAAAATGTGAGAATTATGATCGTCTTTTCCTAACTCAGACACAGCTTCACTATTTCTTCTGATATCTCATTGTCATTTTTGTTCTTACTCTTTAGCCATATTGGTTTCATTATGGACCTTCCTTATTTCTTTGTGGCATTGTTGCAGGTATTCTGAATCTTGAGAATTTTAGTCTTGCACATTTTCTACAACACCTTTAAAAAGTCAGCTTTTAACTTGTGTTTTCCCCTTCTGAATAAGTCCTCACATTTTACCACAGTCTCCTTTTTTAAAATCAAGCATAACCCTAATGATTTGATTATTATTGTTATTTACTTTGATTTTGTTGTATATTGAAGTGTGTGAATTATGATTACTGATAAAAAGCATCTGTTCAATAATAACATCCTCTTCTGTCTTACCTGTACCCCATGTCTCCCAGTACTAATGTCCCAAGGTTGTCATTCTTCTCCCCAGCTTCTGATCTGATTATTCTATCAATAGCTTTGTAAAAGACCAGCTATTCTCATGTCATAATTTGATTTCTGAAAACTTCACATGTATCATTGCTTCACTCTACTCTGTTTCACTGTCAGTGTATTCCAACAATGTTCTGTTGCTTCTTGTTTGAATATTTTCAGCATCTGTCCTAAGCTTCTCTTTAGGATATAGAATATTTTGACTTTGTGGTGAATGAGTACATAATGAGTACAACCAATTTCAGCACATCTTGGTTGAAGGCTTTCTAAAATATATATTCCTCTTTTTAAACTTTAAAATCTTGATTGATGCTCTTGATAGGAAAATGCAGCAACCTGGATTTCATAATAATTGAAGGGAAGTCTGATTTTCCTGCCCGAGCTTCCTCCCTTCCTGATAATCTTTATATTTCTTTTTTCACTGTATGAATCAAAAAAACATTTCTACTTTGCATCCTCAATAACATTTCAGTCTTGTTTTCTGCATTCTAGGAGAAGTTCCAGGATTCCTAGTGCAGAGAACCTCTTTCTGGCTTTCTATGCTACTTGGCCCAATTTTGCTTCTGTAGTTTCTGGTTTAGTTTTTTTCCTGTAATGCAGAACCATGGACCATGACTCTGTGATTTTCTACAAAGCCATTTAGACACACTGTGTAGTCCTCTTCTTTTGTGCTCACAGCCCTGTCACTGTGCCTTTCTTTGAGAGATCACAAACTAACCTAGAGTGGTAAAAGCAGAATTATTCGCCCTTGTAACCAGTCACCCCTTTTCCATGGATTGCCTAGCTCAAGGCTCTCCTTTCTACAAGGTACACATGGTAACATTTGAGGAAAACCTGCCACCATTTTCTCTTCCACTGGAGAGACATTTCTATGTCACAAGACAACAGCTCCTGATTTGGAAATGGGACTTTTCCATAGTACTTTGGAAAGATTTCCTTATTCTTAATATTATGTCTGTGTTTCTTTTGCTTCATGTAGGAGGGAAGGTGGTTGCTCTATTTGTCTCATAGCTGAGGTAATCCATTACCTTCTACTTTAATATTTTGTCCCTTTGGTCTCCCCCACAGCTGAACTTGCAGTACATCACCTTCTTTCCCTCTCTTTGCTGACCAATCCATTCAAGGGCTCTGCTCACCTTCTTTGCAGAAGTACCCAGAGCCTTATGTGAGACTGTGATGAAGTGGTCCAGAAAAGAAAGTGAGATATTCTTTCAGACTAAAATATACTTCTGAAACTTCTTTTACTTCTCAGTCACATAAAGAAATTTGAACAAAATCAGAGTGTAAATTGACAACTTATGTTAGGGTTCATGGAAAAGAAGTGAGAAAAGGACTGCTTTTGAACTTACTTTTATGCCTTTTTTATCTTCTACAAAAGATTGCAAAATGCTAAAAACCAAAAGATGAAGGTATGAAGAGAGTAAGTAAATAAAGAAGTGTATGATCCAGTTTTTAAAATTAGCCAATTCATGGCATTTAAAATTCCTTTTATCTTGTCTGGCCTTGGGCTTTGCTGCACAGGCATTTCAAAATGCAGTTGCTAAAGTTAGATAGTGTTGACATGAAAACACCTTTAGACTTAGTAGATCTAACATCATCCCATCCATTTTCTCATACTTTAAATATTTCAAGCTTTTGCTTCATAAACCTCTTTAGGGTTTAGGTCATCTGTACTGTTGGGATATTTTCCTTACTCCAAGTTTATCAACAATTTTTCATCTTTTTTGATGTCATTCTCAGTTGTTTCATCTTCCTGTCGTAAAGTTCAGATTTAGGTAAATACTTATGGTAAACACTTAATAATCTAGGCCAAGCATGTATGATTGCAAGAAAAAGCAAAGAAAAAAGTACTGAACGGAATGATAGATGCAGGATTTATGCAATCTAATGCTGGATCACACTTTTCTAGACTTTCTCCATCTCAGTTTTTGGGAGATGTGAAAAGATAAAAAAAGTGATAAAAGCTTGGAGCGTGATGATTATAATTTTATAAACTTCAGACTGTTTCTTCCAATGTTTATACAACAACTTGTAATGCAATGATGACAGTTGGCAAGTTGTGAGAAAAATTGCTGGTGATCTGAGAAAAACATGCACCTTAATGTTGTTTCACATTTTGTCTTCTTTGGCTGCCATACATGATTTATTTGTTCAACTGCACTATGATGCTGTCTCTCATGTTTTAGAACAGGGAGTTTTCTTTGGGGTGCACTCACAAAACAAAGTTTTAAGGATCAATGATATTAAGCTAAATGTAATAAGTATTAAAGGTCATTATTTTTCTCTGGCTTTTGTTTTTTATTACCCACTATTATTTCAACAATACAATTGAATAGTTATAAACAGCATGTTCTATACAAATAGATGTCATAAATTCTTTTAATTTAGATTAGCTGAATTAAGGAGACATTTCTTCTCCCCCTTGGCATGTCATAATGTTGCTGAATGGGTTTTGTCTTGCTTCCACCTTTTGCTTTTGTGTATTCATTCTATATATAATAATCATTATGGACAAAGTTGATAAATTGGTTGTTAACACAAAGTCATTTGTGAAGTTGAATGAGGTTAGATATAGGTCTCTTCAGCATGTAGGGAGAATTTAATTAAAATGAAATTAAATTCTAAATTAAAGTCAAGTAATAAATGGATGCTATCCAATATGGTAAGCTATTCTTATAAGAAATTAACACTGTCCAGTAAACTGGCAAGCGTTTTCTTAAAAATAATTGCATGACTATCAAATAAAACAACCTAAGTTTTGGATCTTTTCAGATGTCATTTGTTCAGTAGTGTAAAGTGCTGCAAAATAGAAAAACTAAATTCTTCTCAGAAATTCTAAGAGAATTACAAAATTTATTATTTCTTGCAGAAGATGGCATTAAATATGGTAGACATAAAGAAGAAAACATGGTCCATATAAGTGGGCAGCTAGATCTGCAATCCATTTACAATGTAAATGCTTCTTCCAAACATCCAAATTGTATTTATTTCCAGCCATGTTATTTTTTTATAACTAGCTAATAGCCTAAAAGCTATGAAATATAAAGAGCAAGTAGTATATTACATATGTTTTACATATGAATCCTTTTAATGTTAGAATGTTGAGGCAAGAGAGAAGTTGAATTCAAACACTGTTAAAAGTAATGTAGAATGGTGGGAAAAATATTAAATTCTTACTCTTTTTATAGGAATTTCTTGGAAATTAGGGAATCAAGGTGGGAAAACAATGCATTTTCTAGAGCTTGTGTTTTCTATAAAGTTGGAGCACTTTGCTGAAGTGCTGCAAATGCATTTATCTCTTCCAGCCAGGAAGTACTAAAATTACTACATGCTATCTTTGTTCTGCAAGCAAAGACTTATTTACACAGCCTTATTTTATCCTTCAGAAGGGAGTGGAAATATCATTGGAAAGAAAAAAAACACTATGCATTTGAGGTTATTATCATCAGTGTGCTTCAGTTCAGAGTGTGAAGTGGAATTCTGCAGCAGGTAGGATGTTCAATGTAGATTTGTTTGTTCTTAATGAAGTGGCATTTAAATTGCTACTTTCTCTTGTTTGCTGTCTGGATAAATGATATCAGGACAGGGAGTGTCATATTTGGCATCTTTTAAGCCATATTTTATTTTATGTAAAACATGTTACATCTTTACATTTGTACTCTGGGAATTGTACATAGAATATAATAAAAGATCTTGCTGTAAACAATAGAAAGGATTAAAAAAAACCCTCAAAACTAAAAATAAATTAGGTAGATTACATAAAACATTCTCTTTACCTTTTGGGTATTGAGTATTTTATATTGACTGAATAATTTGGGTAGTCTTTCTGCTGTTAGCTGATACATGTCAGGAACACATTCAACATTGTGAAAAATATTTTATTACTTTGAACAACTAACAGTAAAAATGCATGTGTGCTTTCCTAACTAACCCTCTGCAGATTTTTTTTTTCTCTCTGTATAAATAAATATAAAAATTTGGGATTTTAATAAGGTGATATTTTTTATTGTGCCTTGAGGGATCAAAGTCAAGATTAAATGAATTCAAGTCAGGGTCTTCCATATCCATGCATAATGTCCAAAAATCTTGAAAATTGTATGAAATCATGAAGCCCTCTCTCTCAACAGACAGAAATTCACTAGTACAAATGTCTCTGACTGGCTAAACTAATGCTTATTAGATGAGGAGATGCAGACTGAAAATAATGCAAGAATCATGCTGTGTCAATGTGCTCCTTCTTGTAAAGGACCAGATTATCCTGTGAAAAATCAAAAGTCAAAGTCATAGTTCTCAAGCCCTACCACCTGCTAAACGAAGTGAAAAAAACAAAGTAAGTTGATATGGATGCCTCCAGCCTTAACTGATCAGCTTAACTGATCTCTTCACAGGAAGTTGTTTGATGGATTTTTTTCAGCTTCAAAGGACATCATGGTGGTTTATGATGGCAGTCAGTAAAACAAAACACCAGTATACACTCTGTTCTGTTCTTCTAGAAAAACTACTTCTGAGATGTATATTTTGTGCTAGTTTTCTTTGATCTGTGATAAATAATGTCAGCTGTATATTTAAGGCCCAAAACCTGAATACTATTTTTTTATCTCCTTAACAACAGTCTGACTGCAAAGGGGACTAAATACAGAATATCCACATTTCAATTGTATATGTCAGAACCAAAGCTGTGTTTACCCTTTTAACTCAAAATTGATTTATGAAAAATTTCAGCACCTTCAAACTTTGCTGACTTGATTGAAATTGGTGAACCTGATGTCTCTAGTCCTCTTTGTTGGTAGTTAGGTGTTTAAATGTATGGTTGTTTTCAGCTGACTTGTCCTAATTTACAGTTCTAACATACTTTTCCCTTACTCAGATGTATAACAGAGACAGATTTTCCATTTAAAATGAAAGAAAGAGATATATTTTTAGAGAGAATGGTTTGCTGTAACATTAGATGTATTTCCATGCAAGTTCAGGAAGTGGACTTGCCACTGGTAAGTGGCAGTGCTGAAAAGAAATGAAAGCACACATGCATCTAAAGGGGATAAAAGAAAAATAAATTTTTTTGAACATTATTACTATTTATAATTTATTGTGTTCACTGCTTAGTGGTGCCACTACTCCTGATTTCCCACACAAATCTTAAATGAAGATTGCTTACAACCTACATATGAATACAGGCTGTAAAAGGAGTTCAATAAAATATGAGAATAGAACTACCTTGCAACCAGAATGAACCTGAAATGAACCTTCATTTAGAATATTAAACCAGCTCCTAATAGACACAGGTATTGATCTAATTAACAGGAAGTGCATAGCTGAACAAAAAGGTCTGATAGAATAAATCCCTTCGTGTTGACACCATGTTGGCACAGAATCTAGGCAATAAGAAAAGTCTCAGTATCAGTATCTCTCCTCTGTTCTCCCCACCCCCATCCCAAAATACTCTCAATAATGATCAAGTCACCTGGAAAAGCTTTTCAGCATGCATATGGTAGCACTGTGCTTTCCATTGCAGAGTAATTTAGCAGAAAAAAAAGAAAGAGACTCTTACAGCTTCAAGTTGCCTTATGTTTTGAAAACAAGAAAAACAATGTAGTGAGAGAAGATGCACATAAAACACATTTTTCTATGTACTCTAAGTGTTAAAAAAAGATAGAATGTCTAGAGTTTTTACCAGTGTAAAGCAGTGCAAAGCCATCCATTTCAGTGTAACTACACTGCCAAAGTGAGTTTTTGACCAAACATCTTGTTAATCTCTCAGACAATATGCATTTTTATTAATCTATCAGCCATTGTAAGGACTGAAAGACCATAATGTACTATCTATAATATACTAGCAAACTCCTATTCATATTAATTGGTGACTCCCTGTATTCCTACAAGGTAGAAGTCTAAATAACTTTTTTTTTAAAAACTGCTGCTTTTATCATAAAAAGAAGTTGAAACATGATTTTACTGCTTTTCTTTTTTGGACTCTCACATTCCAATTTAATTCTCCAATTTCAAATCCAATTTCAAAAGATTATTTTGTGATAAAAATGAGAGATACTTATTTTTCAATCTTATCTGATAGGGTTGCAAGTGAGATGTAGGTACTGGCACTGCAAAGTACATTTATTTTCTATACACACCTATCCATATGCACACATACATGTACAGTGTAGAATACCATACACAGGAGAGACATGTGGAGTATGTACTGAACTCTGAAATTTGGATGTCAAGAAAATCCAAAGGTTTTCAGGTGATACACAAAAAGAATTCCAAAGTCTGTAAGTCCTATAGAATGCTTTCAAAGGCATTTTTTAGGAATCACAAGTTACAAGGGAAAGTAATTGTTGTACTTGCTCCAAATAAGGTTTGCACAGAAAAATATATTATGAAAATCTTGAAACTTAATCAACACAAATAGATAGGACACATCCCCACTTTTTTTCTACTCAAAACCCTGTTTGAACTCACAAAAAGTAAGTATAAAACACTGAGAAAGTGTATGATAATGAGCAGATCTTGGTCTGTCAAACCACCTACATTTCTGATTATTTCTACCAAAAAGTTTCAAGGTCAAACATTTTAACTGCTTGTTCCAATTAGATAACACACTTGTGCATGAATTATTTTTAACTTGGACTCCAGAATAAATTGTATGACAAAGTCACATAGCAATTTACAGGAAAGGCTTTATAATTAATTTAAAAGAAAAGAACAAAACAAAACATAGAGATACTTGTTTGTTTTCTATGTTATGGTCCCAAGGCTACGTATTCTCTGAGATGCATTTTATATCTTTACTTTGTCACCCTTTTTGCAGCTTTTTGTAGGTATTGCCTCAAAGTTATATATGCTCAATGTTATGAGAATTGTTATCCAGATGTGGATGTAGGTCTTCACAAATCAATTGTATTTTTGTTACAATTTATAGTAAGCATGAATTTCCCAGCTTATGTCTTTACTTCCTGGAGCTGATTGAGATCCTACTTACACAAGAATACTTCCTTCCACAGTCAGGTAATTCCAGCCTACAGTGAATATTTCATCACTTCAGCTTCTACCAAGAGAAGAGAAAGCTACAAAGTTCTATTTTTAAGCATACTTTTGGTCATTTCACACTGCTGATGTGTAATAGTAATAATAATTATGACAGCACATTTGCAATCATTTTAATTTATTCATAGCTAGACGTTGCTATCCTCAAAGAAAACTTTCATGTCTAATGAACTCAGTTTGTTTACTCCCCCTTAGCAAACCTCATTTCAATCTCATTTGAAAGTTAAGAAAGTTCTTGCCATTATTTTAGGGAAAATGGGAAAACATTTCTAAAATAAATATTAATAGTAGAATTCACGTCTAAAAACGTTGATTTTTCTGTCTTCTGTATGTTTCAGAATAAATAGTATCACACCTATAAAACAATGTATAACATTATTGCAAAACATTGAAGGATGATTCATAAACATGATTTAGGCCTAGAGTAGGAAATCTACTAGCTTCATGTATCTGTATATACATCTGTATATACAACCTATAACTATCATTTATAAGTGAAACACATTTTCTTTACATAGATGAAGATTTTCACTGAGTCTATTAACTGTCTAATGATGATTTGAACTAAAATATTGCTGCATAATTCTACTCTTATTTCTGTCAGATGAGTCAGTGACTAATCTTTTTATCTTCTTGAGAAGTGCTTCCATTGATATGAGGTGTGTGAAGTATTTTTGTGGTTTATTAAATTGCGATAAAATATTAAATATCCAAAATGTAGCTTGTAGCTCATTAGGGTATATGTAAGCTTTCAATAAAAGCCATTCCATCTCCTTTATAAATCTTGATGTTTTAAGGAGCATTCTGTTTCTTCCAGGAGTAAGCACACAACTACAACCAATATAAAAATATAACTTAACTGTGTGAGGTATCATTAATTTTGTATTTAAGACTGTCAGCCACAACAAACTGTCAGTAAAAGATTATCTTCTCTGTCTTCACAGCTATCCAAACATACTGAATAACATGCAACATTAGTTCCAAGGGATTTTTGGGGTTTTTTCTGAACTGTTGAATTTGTTTTGAGTCACGTCCCTGGGTGATGCTGGATCAGTGCAAATGTTGTAAATAGATAAGTTATTTTTGCTGTGTGTTGAAAAAAATGTAGTGGATCTTCTGTTTGATTCATAATTCATAATTCACATAATTCATGAAAGGGGAGAAGGCAAGATACAAATTTCCTCTCTGATTCTGATGGATGTAGTGACCTTGGATAGGACCTTTGAAGGTTACTCAGCTTTTAAGTGATTTGACCCTTACTAAGGAAGTAGAAAATACAGGAGAGGGAACCTTTCAGTATCTCATTCAGAGGGATGCTAGTCAGTAGGACCCCTGATACCCCTAGCCACTTAAATGATGAGTAGGTTCTTCATGCAGCTACCTGGTGGGTATTTACATTATAAGCATAGCTTACCACTTAATTCCATCTCTTCCTCTAGGTTAGAATCACAGAAACCTAGGATAATTTAGGCCAAAAGGAGACTTTGACTGAGGCACTATTCAAAGCAAGGCCAATGGCAATATTTGGTCAAGGTGCTCAAGGTCTTTCCAGAAAATTTGAGCATATCCAAGAGTGGATGAGGCAAAGCCTCACAGATACCCTGTTCATTCCATGCTTAAGAACATGTATGGATATGTTTTGTTTCCTTTTTTCTAGTCACATTTTCCTTTGGTCTTGATCTGCAGAAATTGGACTTCTGGATATTACTCTGAAGTTTTTTCACTGAATTTTAGGTAAAGATGATGACAGTTGCTTTTCAAGTCTCATGAAACTCAGACTATTTTTTATTACAAGTGAATTCTTGCAGTATTTGCTTCTCAGATATTATCCTGTACTTGCTAGATGTTATTTGACATTCTTGATTGAAACTAAAAAATATTCCCTATATTTTGGGCTGTTCTCACTAATCTTGTTTCAAATCTGTGTAACTATGAGACCCTTCACCCTTCATGTAATGAAACAGTGGCAGTTTTCACACTGATGATAAAATATATTCAGAGAGCAGGGACATACAAAAGTATGAGGGAAAAAATATATTAAAAAATCACACAGAAGTGTTACATTATTGCAGTTTATTCTATTAATTATTGTCTATAGATAAGTAATCTGCACATCAGACAAAAATAAGTTTTGAGAGAAATAATGGAGAGCTATACCTTGTTGTGAAAAATACAATTCATACATAGTAAAATTAAGAAGAATCAATGTGAATGTTCTGTTTATTATCCAGGAAGACATTTGTATTTCCTGTTTGGTTTTTACTGGTCTGTTTACTTATCAGAAATATTTTTGGCAAAGGCTGAGCCTTAAAGTGTAGTAAATTGGTATAAAACATTACTTTGTAGATCTAGGCTATTTCTTGTTGAGTTATTTATGGGTCTACTAAGAAACAAGAGTAGTTGTTGGTTGTTTACTGCAGAAGCACATCAGTCTCAAAGGCAAAAGGTCCAGAATATTAAAGTCTGTATTAAAGCTTTCTGGCATAGAGTCCCAAGCAGAAGCAGGAGCAGCAGCTCCCTGGTATAGAGTGCTGAGCAGAAGCAGCTGCAGTAGCTCTCTGTTCTTTTGTCCTTCTTTTTTTTGTTCTTCTTTTTCTGTCTCTTGTTCTTCTTTTTCCATGTGTGGTGGTCATGATGATGATGATGATAGTGCAGGATGCCTTTTCCACCCCAATACATGAGTTTTTTATTTGTAAATCATCCTATGAGCTAAAAATATGAACCTAAAACATTCCTTCTAAACCTATTAGAATCATAGTTCTATAGTGCAAAAGTAGTGTTAATTCTTACCCAATCATTATGCATATAGTTCTATCCATTCACATAAATAATTCTATTTTATTTAGAAAATATAATCAATGTTCTTACTATGTTTTTATTATGTCTGGGGCTAATTTCCTGAACTTTAAGTGAGACCTAAACTTTACACTAGATTCTAGGGCTTTTTACTCTCTTAAGGCACTTAAAGCATATTCTTATTTACTTAAAATTGAGGGACTCAGAGAGGCTTCTATTTTACACACTCCAACAATTTCTGTAACACTGAAAGTAGTTATTTCAGAAACTGATTTTCCACTATTCTTGGTAACTCTGTGACATTCTAGTTAGAATCAGTGGGTTCTGAGTTTTTCAGAACAACTGAGATGGTGTAAAGAAGAATATTCCTAGGCAGGGGAGAGAAACTGACTTTTTAGAAAATGCTACCCAGATGAGTTTGTCTTGTCAGAAGTATAGTGCCTTGATGACTGCAAAAACACTGAGCTTTAAAAATAAGAGAGCTTCAACTATATTGCCAAAGAAAGCCAGAGTCACTCTGAGAGATTAAAGTAAAATGTGAAGCTTTTCTTCATCTGAATTTGTAACATTTCAGTCATCTTCCACAATTCACAGCACACTAACCACTAGGGAAAAGTTTATACACCACAATATTGCATGATCTCCCTAAAAAAAAGAATTTAGACTACAGCTCATGCAAGTCAATCCAAGGGCAGGCTAAGGAATGGGTTGTGTTTGTTTAAGAACAACACTGGTTTTGATCAAACAGTTTTTAAAAATATATTTTATTGTCCTGATGAAAATGCTGGCATTTTGGGAAAGTATTTTTTTTTTGTTTTAGAATTTATGTATAATTAACAATAAGTAATAGAAGCAGAAATACTTGTACAGGAAAATTAAAGAAGGGGGAAAAATTACGAACTATGATGAGAGGATCAAATTGCCCCTCAAGTATGATATCTGTGTTCTAATCTAACACAAATAAAACCTAAGTATGAGATTATGTTGTACAACAGTGAAGTTCATTTTCAGTCCTCAGTGATTAAACTGTACTGTTTTGAGACTCTAAAAAAGTGACTGAGGAGGCAAGTATCTACAATAAAAATTTTAAGGAATTTTACCAACCTGACATTCCTACTGTCTACACTTCTTTTCAATAAAAGATGAATTAAAAATAAAAACTTTCTGGGGCTCGGATTGCAGTTGTAGAATTCTCTGGATGAGAGGTTTCTGCAACAATGTTTAATATCTTGACCCTTCCTACCTCTTGACCTGTTTGAAGAGAGGAAGTCCATGCAAAGTTGGGTGTATCTGATGGGCTAGACCTTCCATATAAAAAACAAAATGTGAGTTCATTAATTTTGTGACAGCGATTTTGATATGGTTTCTCTGTCCGTGCTGAAAATTACCAGCAGCTGTCCATTAAACACCTGAGTCACTGCTGAAACTGTATATTTTAATTCATACAGATTGTTCAGGAGTCCTTAAAACTCTTCCTGTTCTCCTTAGCTCATTGCTGGTCTCAGTATCAGACACCCCCTACAACACCTTATATAATTTGATGGACTGGGGGAACTTTGTCCATATCCCTACGTGAAATTGGATTATATGTATGAGATGTCATATAACAAGATAACATATTTGATATCTTAGATTTTTTTTTTATATGCAACGCCCTGCCATGGGTAGGGACAGCTTATATTAGACCAGGTTGCTTGAAGCCACATCCAACCTGACATTTCCAATCAGAAATCCATAACTTTTCCAGGCAGTCCTTGACTTTCTTCTCAAAAATAATACATGCTTAAGCAAAGATTGTAATGGAACTGTAAAATGCAAATGAAGATCATAAGCATAGCTATGCCATGTCCTAGGGATCATTCCCTCAAATTCCTTTGGAGAAAGATAACTTTTGATCTGGTAGGAGGAGTTGTGTGTGCACTCATATTGCATGGGAGTCTTATTGGATTTTTCTGGAGAAATAGGAAAAATATGGCATGTTCATTTTCTCTGAAAAACTAAAATAGGAGAAGTGTCAGTTAGGTTAGTTTGGTTTGAAATTGAAGGGAGAAAAGGGTTTTGTTCCTTTGTTTTTGTAAGGAAAGGTCAGAACTGAGCACCTCGATAATGAGGGTTCTGCATACTCATCCTTTGTTTTTCTTGTCCAGCTAATGTTTGCTACTTTCCATCCAGATACCTTTAGGAATCAAAATCTTCCAAATCAGGTTTATGCAAATGCATTTCATTAATTTTGGACAATGGCTCAGATACTTTTTATTTTACATTGTGTTTCAAGGTAATTAATTTTAAAACTTATGGGAAATAAATTCTGATGTTATCACTGTGTACATAGAAATCAGAAGGGTTTCTTTTAATTATTATTTTTATTTTTTAATATCCCTCATAGTAGCATTTGACTATTGTGAAAAAAATCCAAGAGTTTTTTCAACTCTTATCTACAGGTGGAACCTGATAGCAAGTATTAGACTGTCAGCACATCTCTAAATTTACTTTGATGCAGGCTGGCAGAAGCAATAGGTGCAGCAAAACTAATCTTTCCAATAACATATGTCTGCTAGAAAGAGACAGGACTGTATGTATTAAAAATAGCTCGACTGAAGGAAAAAATATATTGACTAGGATTTTCTTATCTGATATTTACTTTTATGTACTGACAGCCTACCTTCTTTCTCTCTTCTCTTCTCCCATGAGGAATAAAAAGAGGCCTGTGCTCCTGGTAGATCTCCTTTTATATTTTATTAATAGTATAACTATGATATTTTGAAAAGGGGAAAAAAAATCTTTAATTTTGCTTCCCTCTTCTAGTTTTTGAGATCAAAAAGTGAGCTATACTTAATTTTGAAACAATCACATTTTTTTTCTCCTTCACTGTTAACTAGTATCTACCTCGAGAGTAATATGGTGAATAGCTCTGTAGAACAAATATTTGACTTACTGCACGTTCCTTTCAATAATCTTATTAAATATGTAGTTTAGCTTCCAGTTATTGTCTTATCCAATTATTTTTTCTCATTTCTTAATATGTATAAAGATTATTTGTGATTATATTTTTAAATAGGAAAATATTTCTTGTATATATAGCAGGAATTTCCTGGATCAGGGGTTTTATTTTAATATGAAATTAGACTTGACTACAATGGAATTATAAATAAAAGATTAATTACAATGTAATTATGGAGACAAGTGAAAATTTGGATTATAGGAGGACAAAACATTACTATTTAGCAGTCATCCATTCACTTATATTGTTGGGTGGCAGTGAGCTATACTGTAAGCAGGATGCTCTTGTATGAATGTTTCATGTTCAGATACAGATCTTCCAGATTTCCATACCACCCACATCCTGAGCTGTCTGAGTGGGAAGGCATCTGTCTCCTTGATAGTACTTTTGATATAGCCATGTTTCCTCTAGCTATTGAAAGTCTGGAGCTCACCCATAGAAGGCAGACAGCTGTTTGCCTCCCCCTGCAACTCTGCCTGTGCTTCCTCCAGAGCTCAGCAAGCCTGGTTGTATTCCTTTAATTGTCAGATGGCTCTCTCCTGCTCCAGTCATACCCTCAGCTGAGATTCCCATTTCCATGAAAGCAGAAAACAAATTAAGTACTTCAAACTGGCACTTACTCCGTAAAAATTACTTCCAGAATTTGTTTAATTATTTTGTGCTTTTTGCATCTATTATATATGCTGTTAAAGTTGATGCTGGTGCAGTTGCTGTTGATTCTGGGTTTTTTTTATCTTCTGTGAAGCAGTGTAACAAACTTAAATAATGACAGGCTACTCCAATTCAGTGGCCACATTAATTCAACTTCTAAAAATGTCTGTGAAGTAGCAAAATATTATTCACATATATAGAGACAAGCACAAGAGAGATAAAGTGACTTGTCATAACATTTGAAGCAGGAAAGAAACAAGCTCCTGTAATATGTTTCTTGTTTTATGTGGATGGTTTTTAAGCTCAGCTGTCTCCCTTTATCCTGAAGAATTATTCCTATTTTAAAGCAAGTGTCTGTCAGTTACAGACACCTTCTGTGGTTTAACTCCTTTGTGAGGTAAAAATAAAGAGAAAAAATTGTCTCTCCATTCGTGATTTCTCCAAAGCAGACTGCATCTCCAAACTAGAAAACAAACTTGAAGAAAATATTGTCTCAGAGTTCAATAAAAAATGTGCATTTTTCCCTCTCATCTCTGCACCAGTATGTTAAAGGATTAGATAAAAACATGGAAGAGCAATTTGCATACTTCAGGGTGAGGCTGATTGAAAGTTGAGAATAAAAGCCAACACAGCTCTCAATACATAGGTCATGAGTGTAGTTTTCTTAAAATGACTCTGTTGTTTTGCAATCAGTGGAAACCTCAGTGCAAGTGGTACTCCAGGCTTGTATGTACCTCTGATGGCCATGGTTGAAATGCTTTCCCTGTAACTGAGGCAGTGCTTCACTGGAATATCAGGACCAGGGTCAGATGCTCCTGGCATGCGGTGCATAGGCAGTACACACAGCCACTGCACACTGTGCAATGTGCTTGGACTTCTCATCTAGTTAATGGTGGAGAGAGCAGACCCTGAAAACCTGAGGTTATCAGAGAGATCAAGTCCACATAAAATGCTTTCCTTCTCTAATTTACTCTTAAGTGGAATACTGCTAAGGTGTCTTCCACTGGAAGTAGATGGAGATAACAGGAGTTGTCACTCTCGTCTCTCTTCATTTAGACATCCTCTGAGGCTGCAACAGGCATTTTCTTCACTTCATTTTCATATTAAGCTAGCAGCTGGAGCAGTATAACCTGGCATGGGGACTTTATCACTGAATGCTTCAGAGCCCAGAGCAGACTGAATCCCAATTGCAAGAGAATACCAAGGAGTGTTCTGGTTAAAAGCATTTCTGTCCTATTGCTGAAGTTGAGGCAGGCAAACAGACTTATAGGTCAGGAGGAGAACAAGCAATTTCGATCCTGATTCTCACCTAACTCAGCTGGAAATAGAACAAATATCTGTACTTCTTTTAGAAGGGTTTGTTTTTCTGAGCAGCTGTTTAATTAACTTCAATGGTAGTGTAATGCAGAGTTTACCAGAAAGCTGAGTCTGAAGCCTCAAGTTTACCCTTCTGTTAGCTGAATATCAAAAAACCTCAAGAGCACACAGCCCTGCCTTGCCCTTGCATGCCCCTTTGCTAACACATCTTTGCCAGCAGAGTGCAGCCACCATCAGGGACCTACCAGCAGCTGACTTCTGCCATGATGGAGAGGTACAAGGAGCTGATCCTGGACATGCTGGCCAATATTTATGAGAGGGCTTCAAGTGGACTCTGACAATAGCCAACACATGGTTGACTTTCCACAGGATCAACCTAAAATCACCTGGTAATTTTTGAGGTTTATGTGACCTGCCCACAGTAACATCCTGGCTTAAATCTGAGCCAACAAGCTGCAGAACTTGGGCAGTCACTGGCCATTACTGTGTCTCAGCTGTGGGACTATCAGACTGGTTTAATGCAGAATTGCTACTATACTATACTATAATCATCATCAGTCTGCTGCATTTTGCCACATAAGAACCTGTTCCAATGATATTATGACCTGCACAGTAGTGAATGCAAAGCTCTGAAAGAGAAGCCCCAGGTTAATGTTGAAGGACATAGGCAAGTGTGCACAGCTGGCCAGCTGTGCTGGTTTCATCTCAGTAGCTGTTACAGTGCTGTGTTTTAGAGTCAGGATGAGAATGGTGTTGATAGCACACCGAAATTCTGGTTTTTTGCTAAGTAGTGTTTACCCTAAGTCAAGGACATTTTTTTCTTTGTCTCATTCTTCACCAGTGAGGAGATACACAAAAGAAACTGGGAGGGAGCATAGATGGGACAAGTGACCCAAACTGACCAAAGGGGTATTCCACACCAGAGAATGTCATGCCCAGTGTATAAACTGAGGGCTATTACCTGGAAGGGTGGTCAATCTGGGTTCTAGAAGGAGAGTCTGCTGTTGGTCAGTGGGCAGTGAGAAATTGTACTGTGCATCACTTGGGATTTTTTCTCTTTCTTCTTCTTCTTCTTCTTCTTCTTGTTATATTATTATTTATTATTAATCATCATCATTATTATTAGTCATTATTATTGCATTTTCAATTATTAAACTGTTCTTATCTCAAAATGCAAGTCTTACTTCGGTTCCCCTCCCCATTCCACCAGGATGGGGGAGAAGGATTGCGCAAGTGGTTGCATGGTGTTTCGTCTCCAGCTAGGCACAAAACCATGACACCAGTGATAATTCACTGTGCCTCAACTCTGTGCTGAGGATGCCAGAACTCATTAAATCACAATTGGAAATTATATCCCAGATTCTTTGGAGAAAGAATAAAGGCAGAAGAATACAAGTTAGATCATTGTGCTTGCAACTTCCGTGGGTTTTAGAAAATATGAGGACTAGACAACAGGATACAATGTAGAGTTTTTCTATACAAATTGCCTTAGGGATATTGTTTGGTAGTGCACAGCACAGAAAATTCAGCATAGATAAGTCCCTTCTGTTTGAACACTGTGTTTTAAGATAGAGTTCAATGATTGTGCCAAAGACTACCTCAGCACTGTTCATTTAGAGTTTGTGAGTGAAGCCGAATTCAGTGATCTGAACACCAGGGCTGGATAGAAAAGTTATTTAGCTTGGATTTTTTTAGTTGTTTCTCAGAGAGAATTGAGGAATGAGCCTCACAAATCCAATCAATGAATATTTAGGATTTTATAAACTAATGTTTGTAATGGAGTTTGTAAAATTTTGTGTGTTTTGAGTGTATATTTTCTGTTAATTTATGTAAAAGACAATACAGATTTAATAGCATGAAAATTCTTTCTAGTAAAAAGGAATTGTCTCTTCAACTAAATGAAAAAAATTATTTTGATGGAGGGATTATATATTTCATTGCTTTACTACCTTCTATATATATAGGTGGTAACCACTCTGGCAATCTAGCAGAGATATAATGTCACCTTCCTCACTTAGTTGTTCCTCATAACCCTGTGCTAGTAAAATTATATAGAATATTGAGCCATGTTTATAAAATCATGTAATGGAATAAGGAAAATCAACTATCTGTTTTTTTCAGCTCAGTTATTGTGACAATCAAACCTTCTAATTTCGTACATTCCCAGTAAGTAAATTGTCTCCTCAGAAGGCAAATACTAGTATTTGCACTAAGCCCTTTTGACCTCATTCTTTAGGCTATGCTGAAAACCCAGCTCTCCTTCTCCTCTCTCCTCCCTTTCCCTTCAGGAGGCTTTAGAGCATGTAAAAGGAACACTTTTATGGATGTTATTTGGCTCAATTGGTGCAGCAATATATTATTAGCTTAGTGTAACTCTCTCAAAATTTTATGAGGCTTCACAGAGTAGTTGAAATGAACGTAAGTTTTATGTTCCATACCTAACAGATCATGCAAGTTTCTGTCATTTTCAGTTAGGAGATGCTTGATCAAGTTCTGACAGTTGACAAATGATGAGGTATTTTTTCTTCACTGTGGTGTATCTGAAAGTCAATAGATTGCTAAGGGGACTGGTTCCCGTTTTTAAAGTACAGAGTGATTATTGTTACCAAAGCTAGACATATTTAAATAGTAGGAAAAAAAATGTGGAAATTCAGAAAGTTAATCAAAATCAAGTCACATGATGCAAGAAAACATCCTTAGTGCATTTGGTTCTCACACTTGGCAGATGTTGTGCCTTCAAAGGTAAGTTCTGCATCTTATTGCCCATTTTGACTAACTTTCTATAATTCAAGGCACTAAAGTATGTTTTCAATAAATATACTCATCAACTTCCATTTTTTTTATTTTTCTTAGAACTTCTATCCCCAAAAGAGGCAGAGGGTATCACTGGATCAGAGGAGGAAGAACCTTTAACCTAGTAAGTGAGCTAAGGCTAGATTTTTCCAGAGGGAAGGTTATGCAAATAAAATAGATCATAGGGTAATTATCTTGCTTATCACAGATCAGTGTGTTTATTTTTACTTCAGAAAAATGCTTCTGATTTTTTGATACCTTACATTGGCATTGGTTTTTGGGGTGATAGCTAGCTAGGGAATAAGCTAATCCAGTCCAAGCCAGGTGAGTTGCAAGCTTTAGCAAACCACGCTTCTGTACATCCATCCTGCTTTGTGGGATCCTGACAGGACAGGATGGTTTATTTGTTTGGTCTGTTCTAGAAGATGAAATGGTTCTCTTTTTTAATAGAAATCAGGAGAGGGACACATAGCGAATATTAGGTCATAAGCTGCTCTTTGCATACTAAGATCTTAATTATAGGTAAGTACAAATTTCAAAAGGGATGTTAATTTCAATTATACGCTCCACTTGGCCCAGTTAAGACCCCATTACTTTGTTCACTCGGTTATCCCCATCATGAGGATAAAATTAGATTGTCATGTGTTGAAGAAACAAGTGTACTGTCCTAGTTTTCTGTGAGGCAATGGGGGAGACTCATGGCCTCTTTTATCATGGGAAGTGTAACAGTGGCTGCACTTGGCTCTGTGTTGAAAGAGGAAGTACCCAACATGAAATATGAAACACAGCTCTAACTGTGATCTCATACTCTTTTTGCACTAAAAGCACTGGTTTCCAGTAGGTGAGTGTACCCTAAGGTGTGACTTGCTCACAGTACAAGAACTGTACAAGATAGAATGTTATTTACTGACACCAAATTTTTCCTTGTTGCCTATTTTTATATGTCTATCATTAGTAAAATACAGTTTAAAAAACCCCCAAAAAACCCCTCCTTCTTTCTAATTTCCCCTGGGGTTTAAATGCATAATAATGTAATATGAATTAATATATTTAGATCAGGATGGTTGAAGGTAGAATTTTTTTTTCTTCAGTCTAGAACTGGGTTTATACTAAACTTCAGCATAAACGACCTTCCCAAATGTATTAAACATCTGAAGGACTGAAAACAAAATTAATTATGTCTTGAATATCTGACTACTTGCGTGTCAGTGGCAAACATACCTAAGGCAAGTTTATTGTGAAAAAGGAAACCCTTATGCCCTTCAGACAAGGTACCCTCCACTACATGCATTTACATGAAGCAAAGCATCCCACGAGGCTTAGGAAACAGCCAAGGTAATAATCTTAGTTGTCCTGGCCAATATACTATTTCCAAATAAAATAGGAACAAGTAGTTGAGATCTTTTAGTGAATAATATGACCTATTTTGTTTACCCACACAAGGAATTGGCATGACATATTTAACTTGGTGTAGTACATGGCAATATTACAGTAAGCTGAATGTAAGAATTGTTTTTTTGGAGATTATACGTTTCCTGAGCATTTTAATCAAGTCTGCAAAATGAAACAATGCTAAGAATTAATTCATAATTTGGTGTTATTTTTCCTTGCTAATATTTTAACAAATATAATTATGGTGTAATGAATTATGGTAAGAGGATCATATTTACAATTTTACAGATAAAGGATAATATCATCTCCCTGATAAGCAGTTAAATAGATAGCTTTCTTATTAATAGCACAATGATACAATCAAATGATGGGTAATTTCTATTACCCTTACAAATAGATAAGAAGTATATAGATGTGAAAGAAGCATTGATGTGGAAAATGTTAAAATAACAAATCTTATTAGATGAGAGAATTTAGAAATAACTTGTCAAGAGGGTAATGACCTCAATTAAATTTTATGTGCAATTATAATTGGCATTTTTAATAAAGGAATGCCATTGCAAATTGCATATTTGATATAATATTACAGGGCATCTTATTTCCTCTGGCCTGCACTTATATTAAATAAAAATCTTTGAGATAATCAAGGAAGATTCATAATTTAGCATTTTGAGAATCTGCTCAGATGATAGGTTTCAAATACTTTCAATACAAACAAGAAGTGAGAAAGTTATCTGATAGTGATCCTTTTTTCCTTTTTACCTAAAAGATGCTGCCATTCAACAGTTTTTGTTGATGTGGGGTGTATTGTTAGATGTAGTCAAGGTTGTAACATCTTCAAGATGTAGTCAGATAGAATCTTTTATTATTAATACACCTAATTTGAGTCAAGAAAATTCACTGTGTGCAAAACTATCTATATAATTTCCTGAAAAAGTTCTCAAAATGACCTAGTTTTCATATTTTGTGCACATAGCTATAAGGAAGGTATAATACCTTACATTATCATTCTGGTCATGTGCTAGTTTCTAACCCCCAAACTAATACTAAAATAGTAGCTTCAAAGTAGTTGTGCAAATATAATCAATGGTGTATGTTAGTTAGAAGGAGGAGCTGCCTGTGGAGTCCTCCCTCCAAAACACTACTCAATATAAGCTTCTTACTGATTTGTATTGTCATGTAGTTTTGTTAATATTCAACCTAGATAGACTTAATAATACTGGAATTGTGCAGGTTTCAAATCTGGGAGAATATTACAAAGATAAAGGTCATCTTAAACCTTCTCTCAATATTTCATGTTTCTTCTTTGCTTACATGAAATGGTAGGAGAAGAGTTGCAGTTGTACATGTAATAGTAGAAAGGGATGAGTTTAACTGGTGCAAGAAAAAGCAAGAAATAAAGACTATTGGCTTGGGGATGACATAGCAAAAATAAGCTATAATAATTGTTAGGAAAGTGCTTAATAGAAATTCTAAGCAAAAATAAATGGTGTCTGTAGCATTTGCAAATAAGCAGCTGGTACCATTCACAGTCTACCCCAATTACCTTCTGTTAATCTGGCACATCTTTAAAATGAAACACTGCATAATTTTTCATGGTTCAAATACTGCAGACTTTTCTTCAGGCACACCAAGAAAAGCCACTATCACAAGTGACCTGTGTAATCGAATGTGAGTTATTTTAGAAAGAGATTTCCACAGAGGGAAGGAGAGCTGTGGCCATGGGGAATCCTCAGCATTTACTTTTTAAATTCTGAGTTGATACATGGATGTAAATAGAGATAAACTGATATTGTTGAAAAATAAATGGCTATTTAATGAAAAGTGTATCATTTGCATACTGTCATATGTATGTAGATATGTTTGTAGATACACTTGGGATTTACCATAACCCAAGGACTAGATGCTGATGTAGTTTTGAAGATGAAATGTTTTATGGATGATGAGCAGAGTACTGCTCCATCAAAGCACATTTCAACAGAAAACTCTGGGGAAGGGCTGCAGCAACTACTTCACAGATTGGGTGAAATTTGGACAGTTAAGACCAAAAGCAACCTGTGTCTCATCTAGTTTTGGACTAGCCTAAATTGATCTTATATCAATATTTTGGACTGCAGGTTGTGGGGGTTTATTGTTGGGTTTTTTTGGTTTGGTTTTGTTTTGGTTTTTTTTTGGTTTTTTTTTTTGGTTTTTTTTGGGTTTTTTTGTTTTTTTTTGTTTTGTTTTGTTTTGTTTTTGTTTTGATTTGATTTTGGGTTTTTTGGGGTTTTTTAAATTCACCTAAACTGAAGATCCTTTCAATCCTTGAAGCTAATGCTTAGTTCTCATAAAAGCACACTTGGGATCCAGTATGACATTGAGAGTTTCCTGGCTCTAGAGTCACCTTCTGACTGAGATGAAGTCATGAAAGCCAGTTCAAACAAGAATGAAATTTATATCTGCTGATCTTGCAGCTGAATATTCAGTTGGTTTACCTTTTTTCATAAATAGTAATTATATTTAATGCCTTTATAGAAAGGAATAATCACATTTGTCAAAATACTACCAGAGGGATTAGGTTGTGTTTGCATTCCAGAGGTCTGAACTGATCACCACAGTTCACTGGAAAGTGTATTCTTACAGTTTGACAAGGACAGTTTTGGTTTTTTCTTTTTTTTCAAAATTTTCCCTTGAGTCCCATTGGAAGTTTTCATGTATTAAATGCAGCATTTGAGACTAAATGTACACTTTTTGCAGCCTACATTTTTGACAGGTGGTGGTTTTTTTGCTGTATAAAATTTGCTGAACTTGTCTGGAGCAAGCAATCTGTAGAAATCGGTGTTTCTGGAGACAAGGAGTGCTTGAAGTTGAAGGAAACTGGTATTAGTAAGACGTTTTGAAAGCTGTTTTGTTGCTCAGGGAAATTTTTCTCTGAGCAACAGAAAACACTGTTTTGTGCAAACACAGAGCACTAACCTACTGAGCAGTATCCTGTAAGTTAATACGTTGTGCTGTTAATTCAAAATTATACTTTATCATCAATTTTTCAAATTTAAAATATCTTACTGAAATATTTATTGAATTATTAATTTTTGAAATTATTTTTATCCAGGACATAACTAGACAGATGGTCACCAAGAAGATACACACTTCATCAATGTCAGTCAATGCTTGTCTACTTGATGTATTGTATTAGAAAATTCATTATTGCACAACATCAAATATCACAAGGGAAGTAGTGGCAATATTCTAAGTTACATTTGGAAGATTAGTTCCTCTTCTCTGTCACCCCTTTTTGTAGCTTAGTGCATTTCTATTAGGTTTTTTAAATATTTAAAATATTATTTGGAATATGAAGCTCATCACAGAAGCTATCCTACAGCCTCATGACATACCTGTGATGATGTACTCATGATCAAGTTTCCACATGGGAAGAACCAAAGGATGGAACCTTTTGGAAGGTACCATTATTTGCTATCACTACATCCTACAGTTTGCCTTTGTGGGGTGTTTTTCAATGAAGCCACCACTTTCTACTAGTCCTCTAAAAGAGTTGTCTGATGCTTTTAGTGCTTAAAGCAATATGTGCTGCTATGGCAATTTTCACTGCCCAACAAAACCCTGACAGGTGTTACTATAACTGGGAACTTGAGAAGATGATTTAAAGTCATCTAAACGCCAAAAAACCCCAAATATTTAAAGCTGAGAAAAGACCAAAAATTAGAGGATGGAATTCTAAATCAAGGAATCACTTATTGCCTCATTTTGACCACCATATTTCAGTTATTTTGTAAAAAATTGTTGGAGCAGGGAAAGTCTTTTAATGCAAGAACAGTAGCATACTTGCCCCTCTGTTTGCATGAAATTAATCTGATTTCCAATTGGCTAAAGTATAGGACCACAGGGTAAATGCTGTAGTATCTCTAGAACAACACTGTAGCAATGATTGTACTATACTTCTAAAACAAATATAATTATTTATTAATAAATAAATAAATAAATAAAGCAAGCCCTAAACTCTTGACTTTTTCCTATAGGATCTGCAATAGAACTGAAGAAACTTGTACACTCTTGACCATTTTATGTCACTGGGGTGTAGATTTTCACTACAAGATTTTTATTAAAAAATACTCATTCAACTAAAAGGGTGCATAATGCTGCCATACCTGGGATTTTTTTTTGCAATACCACCTCACTGAAATTCCTTAAGAAAGAGTGATTGCCATGATATGCTTATATCCCTAAAACATAAATATGGCAACCACAACTTGGGAGTCTGAACAAAAGCCTTTGAGACAGTGGCAAGTATCCAGTGCCACATCATTGATGTGCTCCATGGAGAGTTTGGCTGAAGTCTATTGATTCTTTTCAGTATTCAGTACTATTTTAAGTTTTTCTTTTTCTGTTCTTTCCAGTATCATGCTTAAAATTATGCTTGGGGCTTTTTTTTGCTTTTTTTTTCCTAGTGTTGCATGGTATTCTATTATTTCTGGTTTTCTGATTTGCAAAGAAACCATGCTAGCAGGATATACACATACAGCAGGATATACACATCATTTAGTCCAGGAATGAACCTGTAGGATAAGCATACATATGCTCAGCAACTCCCATGTGAGACCTAATGGTTACCTTTCTTACCATCTATGCCTGTTTTCTGTGGACTTTGACCAAGTTCTTCTGTTTAAATAAGTAATTTTCTCAGATGAGGCTATACAGCTGGAATCTATCAAAAAGACTTTGGATCAGAAAGTGGAACCTCTTGGAGAGGAGTTAGCATTAAACTTGTGATTGAGCTGTAGTCTGGAGGGGGTACAAATAGAAATGCTGCTGAAAGTGAGAAACAGAGTAATATCTGATAATGAATTTAATAAAGCCATTATATGAGCTCCACCCAATGCTCAGCTGTAATTTAGTGCAGTATAAAAAAGAGATTTATAAGACCTTTTGGATTTTGTAAATTATAATTTTAGCTGTCATAGGGGAGTAAGACAGAGAAACGCTTTCTCTTGTGCTGCTTGAGAATTTATAAAAAAAAACCAGAAAATATTTGCCATGGGGAAAAACCACAAGCACCACCTTTACCACCGTTTATTGTTATTTCTTATGGTCTTTAGACTTGAAGAAGCTCATCTTAGATTTATGCTAAGTCAAGCTAAACCACTGATTGGGTTATTTCATACTGGAATTTTGTTTTGTATTCATTGAGTATTTTGAAAAAAAAATCTTGTTTTTATTACTTTGCTTTTTATAATCTTGACCAGTATATATTTCATCATGGTCAAATGCAATCTTCATGAATCACCTCTGGTGTCAATGATGATCACTTATTTTGAAAGTGAGAAGAAGCAATTGGCTGCATTTTCAAGGTCAACTTTTCATTATCAATTTATCCTCTGAAAATCTGGATCATTCACAATGCGTTTTAGAATATGTTGCAAAATGTACAGACCCCATAGGTAATGCATTCATTTTCTTTGCAAATTAAAAAAGATTTTAATTTTAGAGATATGCTAACTGATTAGAAGCAAAGTAGTCTCATTGCTACTTTATATAAAAAGCTCATATATTGAAGTATTTTGTATTATAGATATAAATAATATATCTGTTTTGGTAAAGGTTTTAAAATTTGATTATATTTATGTGAAAAATACATGTCAGATATCATACTGAAGTTGTGGTGAAAGTAATCTCAGGTTTAGATGGGGTAGAGATAAGTATAGTGAGTTGATAAGTTAACCAGCATTATGATACACAGCTATGAAAAAGTAATTTAGAATATTGCTGTTTATATTCCAATAAAGTATTAAAGGTTCACATTAAGGTCAGCTAGATTTTGTCCAATTAGAGAGCAATCAAGTGTCTGTAAAGAAGTTCTCAGTCGAAACAGAATAGAAAGCATGGGAGGGAAATTATTATTTCAATCTCTTCTCTTAGAATTATCTCTAGGATTTTTTCAGGCATGAGGAAAGCTAAAGCATCATATTAACATTAGTAATTTCTCACATTGTATCTGAATGTATCCTTGGGCTACTCTTTAACAACTCCTCTATTTCATCTACGTCTCATAAGCTGTGGTCTGAGATCTGGTTTGTGATCATTAAAAAACTGGTGTTAGTGAACCACTCAGGATAGAAGGCAGGTGTTAAACTATGCATTTTGTATTACCTGTCTGCAAAGCCTGACATGGCTGTCATTGATCTACTGATAGATTCCCACTGTCAAATCAGTGTCTATAAATATGGTAAAATAATTGGTGGTGCAAGTTTCCATTCTCTTAGTACTGTGTTCCACTTTTTTCAAGGATCAGTTAAAGGAATATTCTAGTTGTTTACTTTTCTTCCTTTTTCTGCCCTGTCCCTTCACCAAGTGTACTTGTAAAAGCTTTGCTTTTGCTTGTTCCTTGCCTTTAGGAGCTTAAGCTGTCTAAAGGAGATCATTGTGTCCTTTCATCTAATTTTCTGACCAACTATTAGAAAATTTATTTCTTTAGCAGGATGGGCTGGAATTGATTACTTCTATCCCTGGCAGTGAAGGACAGTACTGAACAAACCCCCATACTAAATTAGTTTTATGCTGTTCATGTCTTGCTTCACACTAAATGTGCAAAGAAACACCACATTTCAGAAAAATTAGTTTTTTAATCTGTGCAATTTTATGTATTGTGTTTAATTGAAAATATCTAAGAGGTATATAAATAAACAGACAACCACCCCCCCCCCCAAACAACTAAAAAGAGGAAATTAAAGTTTCCTTTTGGAAGAATGGGTTTGTAGGCCCTTGATTGGTGCCTATGGATAAAGCACATTTTTACTCTTCTCAATTAATTCTGAAGCAGTTGCAGAGATATCAAGAGAAAGATCATATTCACGGAGTCACACATACTAGAACAAAATTGGGGTTTCCTCCCATGCCCTCTTTCCCTGAAAGAAAACAAGCAACACAGACAATTTTTCTTTGTAATAGGAGCAACACTTAGCAAAGTTTTCACAAGTTAATTGGCAGAAGGTGCTGACTTATACAGAAACACACACGTGTATATATATATATATTTATTTTTTTTAAACATTGTCAGAAACCCATAGACTTGAATGAAACTGCTGTCAAAAATCCATGTTCAATACTTTGATGAATGAGGAACATAATACTGTTTTTATTTATGCTGTGCCCCAGAGCTGAGCCTAAATTTGGAAAAAGACAGAAGATAAAGTTTGAAAATAAAAAAATACTGCTCTCTAGTCTCTACAAAAGCATGAAATAATATAGTAAATGGGTTATTGCTATTGTGTTTTCTCCAGCTATTACATAATACATTTTAATTTACCATCTGAATCCGAACTGATGCCTGCTCACTTCTTGAGTGAAGTATTTAAACAGAACAACATTAGGAGATCTAAAATTAAAAATATTTTATTTCAAGATAAACGTTTTTATTAAAAAGCTTCACTGTATCAACAAGCCCATCAACAGTACAGGGCAGGGACAGAGTGGCTGGAAAGCTGCCCAGTAGAATAAAAGCTGGAGCTGCTGGTTGGCAGCAGCTGAACAAGAGCCAATGGCATCCTGGCCTGGATCAGCAATAGGGTGGCAGCAGGAGCAGGGCAGGGATTGTCCCTCTGCACTAAGCATTGGTGAGGCCACACCTCGAGTGCTGTGTCCAGTTCCAGTCCCCTCACCACAAGAAGGACATTGAGGTGCTGGAGCATGTCCAGAGAAGGGCAGTGGAGCTGTTCAAGGGCCTGGATCACAAGTCCTTTGAGGAGTGGCTGAAGGAGGTGGAGTCATTTAGTCTGGAAAAAAGATAATTCAGGGGAGACCTTATGGCTCTATACAGCTACCTGAAAGAGGCTGTAAGAGGTGGGAAAGAGGTGGGAGTCAGCCTCTTCTTCCAGGTTACCAGCGATAGAACAAGAGGAAATTACCTCAGTTGTACCAGGGAAAGTTTAGGCTGAATATTATGGAAATTAGTCACTTATTCACTGAAAAAGTTGTCAAGATTGGAGTAGTCTTCCCAGGGAAATGTAAGTTTTACCATCCCTGAAAATATTCAAAAACATGTCGATGCTTAGGGATGTTGTTTAGTGGTGGAGTTGGCAGTGCTGAGTTAGCAGTTGGGCTCAATGGTCTTAGAGATTTCTGCCAATCATGATGATTCTTTGATTCTGTCATTTTGGAATATCATTGTGTTTGACTGTGGCATCTTCAAAATGTCCTGGTAAAAATTAGTATGTTCACAAATGTTAGGAAATAGCTTCAAACTTGAAATCCAATTACAGCTTTCCATATAGTCTTGTGCTGACTGAAAAAAAAACCTCCCATAAACAAACCCCCCAAAACTATTCATAAAAGGTTGGGTATTTGGTCATAATTACATTTAGTTCATATTTAGTATGGGATTTTTGCATTATGATCTGCATGTTGTTTTACAGAAGCCTGCATTTCTGAGTCAGATTTTTCTGTGATACTTGTGTTAAAGTAGATGAGCAAATCCCATCTTCTCTGCCCCTCACCATGTTTCTGCATGTATGTATAGGCAGGGATTTTTGTATATTGTAGGAACTCTCAAAGTAAATGTGGCCTCTTTGGATATCCAAAAAGATCCATGAATTTCAAGCTATGAATCATAATAAAAGTGTATATATACACACACACACACACACACACACAGATGCATGAAATTGCACTTGCATGTTTTTCATACCTGAATTCTGTGATATTTATCAGTTTTATGTTCTGACATAAAACCACTGAAATGAGAGACATGTGAATACAGTTTTAAAATGAAAAAGAATAATGTTTTCAGCTATATCTGGGTTTAGACCTGGAGACTCATCAGTAAATTACAATAAAATGAGATTATGCACCCATCTGTGTACACAGCATTTATTTGAAACAGTTTCTAGATGAGACAAAACATACAGATCTTGTCAATCCAGTCTTCAACAAAACATTTATTGTAGTTATGCCTCACTGAACACAGTGAAAGTGTCTGCTGATAGAAAATTAGTAAACATGCAAGTTAAAGCAACTTAATATGGATAAAATTTTGAGCTAAAGAAAGGGTAAGAGCACACTCTGGACTTTTATCTTGCTCTGAAGAGGAGTTAACCAGCAGACTATCCAGTGACTTTGATGGTTGCTTAATATTTTAATGGAGGATGATATGAAAGGTAGAAGCAAGCTCATAATGTTTTATAATACCACAAATGTCAAGATCTTAATGATAAGGAACAGGATTAAAATGTTATACAGGGAGAAAAGAATGAGTTGAAGAGTTGCACTAACATATGTGAGAAGACAGTAGTTTAAAGAGCACCCTCACCTATCTAGGGACATAAAGGAAGAATTTTTACAGTGAAATAGCTTTTCAACATATACAAATAAATAAATAAAAATGTGTATTTTAAATATAGGCCATCATGCCATTTTTAGCTATGAAAAAATAACTGCAGACAAAATATTTCTAGGACTAATGACCAAATGACCAAGCATTCTTTGTAATATTGTCTTGAATATAAATGTTGGTTTTAACAGATGTGAAAGTCTGAACCAGTTTTTTATCAGAGGATGAGAAAGTACAAAAATCTATTTACACCTATGATACAATTTGGTCTCAGGGCTGTCTGAGAAGATGCCTTCTGTCTTTTTTTCCCCTCTTCTTGTTCAACAGTAACCCCATGTTACAAATGTGTCTGACACCTTCATCCCTGGTTCTCAGTCAGACACTGACTAAAAGTCATTCTGAGTCAAAACGTCAAGAATATTCTGACAAAGACTCGAGTAAGTAAAAGTTACAAGGAAACTGGGAGACAGGTTTACAATTGCAGCAAATGATTCTTGTGGATATTTGGTACAAGTAAGTTTCAAGTGGATTGGAAGCCGTGCTGGAAGCAATGAGGGGAACTGTGAGTGGATGGGCACAGCTTTCAGGCAGTGACAATCTACGTGGAAAGAGAAGACATTGGTGTACACAGGAAGGAAAGAGGGCTCATAAGCTCAAACAGAGCAATGCAGGCATGCTGCTTCCAGACTGAAACTGTGTGGTGCCCTGCTAACTAGGCCAGTGAGAACTGAAGGATCTCAGGCAGGCACTTCTTGTATGAGCACCAAAATAATTACCCTGTTATGATGCCAGCCTCTATAGCCTTTATGTTACATTTTAAAACTATTAATTCCATGCTTTTTTTTGCATGGGGAAGATTTTCTATAAATATCCAGACTATTTACTTGACAATAATTAGGCTGCTGATGTAACATAATGTATATTAATAGAGAGGTTTCTTTTCCTCAGATTTCTATTCTTCCTTTGCACTTTTACTTACCTTGTCATGTGCTTTCCAGACAGATATTTTTGCTCTGTATTGGTCTAGTGCTTTCAAAAATAGGGTTTTGATCTATGACTTCAAAACTAAAGTGTATGCTACTCGGTAAAAAGCACTCAAAAACATGCAGGCTTATGTGTTTTGAAAGTTCTGAATTTAGTCTTCAGTTTAATACTTTATTTTTGTACAGAATATTTCCTAGTGCAGAATGTAAATTGAATTTTCTTTCATAACTTGCAGTTTTCTTGGAAAAGGCTGGTCCTTATAAGAAGTATGTAGGGCAGAGGGAAAAAAAACCCTACAATTTTTGTAATTTCTCCCTTTTGCTATTTTTCTTACTATTTCTTAACTATTTACTGTTTGTTTTTCAGTAGGAATCAAAATATGTACCACTCGTTTTACTACAAGCAAGATTATATTTTGTATTTTTCAGTTTCAATACTTGCAGATTATTTAAGACTTGTTTATTTCCTAAAATCTAATCTCATTTTAGTGATTTAAGTCAGCCATAGCAGCAAAAGCCTCATATTTAAAATCTCATAGTGATACTGTATATCTTGGAATCAATAGCTTCCAATAATCTTGTACTCTTCCTTATGTATGGTCTCAGACAATACATAATATGTTTAGTCTCTTAATTTCAAAATTTCATTATATAATATCTCTTATATAGTTTCCCCTGAAAATGCTCCAATGGAATTTGATTTCATTTATTTTTTGTCAGAGTGTGCAACAGTTTATTATTTTGTTCATTTCTTAAGATGTGAACTCTTAGAATGGAATTGAATCCTTTGCAAAGTACTGCACCTGGTCAATGCAGAGGCATGTGCCTCATCTAAGATTTGAAACAAATGGTTTAAATAGGTTTTTAAGGCAGTCATAATTACTATACAAGCTTTCTGCACATAAATGGATATAATTTAGCTGCATATATTTACTCAGAATGTAATTAGTTGCCAATCTACTACTGCTCAACTTTGCTGAATCTATTTTTAGAATTAAATCATTGTATGTGCTTTTCCTCTCACCACATGGATCCTGTGCTAGGATCTCCATGTTACTGAACTACAGAAGACAGCAGTCTTGTACAAGGCTTCTGAAGGAAGATTTAAAGCCTTTTTAAAGGAAGATTTTTGAAGCTTTGTGGGCTTTACAATGACTGAAGTGAATTTATGAATTGTGTTTTAGGAAATCCCAAGCAAGAATGTTGTGATAGATGAAAGACATATCAGTGGATTAAATGGTGTGTCTAAGAGAAGCTTCCTTAGAAATCAACATGCTAGAATGATGCAGCAGGAAGAACCTTATATTGGCTCTAAGTAGTGAAACCCTTGGCTATGAGATGGGCCATCCCTGTCTTCACCTCAAGCTTTTTTTTTAAAGTCTTGTAGAACAACCTATTCACATTCCTAACTCCTAAAACGAGCATCACTTTCTAAATTTTTATCTTTAATTTGAGCTAATGAAATTTTCAAAATATTTCATGGTTTCATCTTCACTGCTCAATTCCTTAAGCTATGGAAAGCTTTGGGTTGCTTTTGTGCAACAGACAAGAACAAAATTTTCCTTCCTGTGAACACTTGCTTCTGTTATTTGATCAACTTAGATTCCCCACAGTTGAGGACATCTTAGGTATCAACTTTTCTATTCCTTCATTGTATGACATAGGAAATTTTTACCAGAGTCCCATCTTCATTCTAATTCATCTTCTTCCTTTCCATAGATTTTCTGATTATCCAGTCTCAATTCTCCCATATTATGTTTCTCTCTCTTTTTTTTTTTTTTTTTCCTAACAACTGACAGGAAAAACCCATTTTCTTCTTTTCCTTTTACTCGTTTCAGAAACTGTGTGAAATAACACATTAACTTCAGAAATTTAATGAAAGGGAAACCCTACATCTTGTCTAATTCCTTCATTCTACTGTGAACAAGACATAAATTATTACTTGTTAAAGCTTTAGTTTTTATTTGGGCATCTGCCTAAATATGACTGGCTAGAGCATGCATGTTTAATTTTACTGCAATATACTATTCAGGATGTGCCCCAAACGATTTCTTAGCATTTGCCTTGAGAAGTTGAAGTCCAAAAATCTGAAAGTTACTGATAACCTCTAGCCAAATGAATAAATCTATGTTTATGAATTTTGTCTGCACATGAATTGCTAAAGGAGAGCACAGCAATTCCAGTTTCTGTCTGCTATAAATGAATAAAGTTAGTGACTGAATTATTCACAGTCCAGTAGGATATCCTGGAAAAGTCTTCATTAACTAACGCTTTTCTCCGATAGAATAACTTAAACTCTGTTTGGAGTCTAGCATAATCAAAATGGATTATAGTAGTTCCTGACTAGGCACATACCCAATTCCATTTATTTTTCAGTATTTCAAAAATGTAATATCAGAAAAACATATGACAAGATGTATGTAAAGTGACTACACACACCTCTGAGATGAAAATGACATTGAGTGTTACATGTTGATGTCAAGTGAACTTTGACATAGGAAGTGTTAGGGTTGATGGAGAAACAATAACAGTTTGGAAATGAGGGCAGAGCTGTTAAGAATTGTGAGTTCTGAGTCTACTGGTCTCCCATAGTGATATATATATATTTTTTTAACAGCTGCTGATTTAGACTGCTAAATTAATGTGTATGATTTTTAGTCAATTTTCTACCTGCACAGAGATTTTGATTTTATAATTTTTTTCTCCGCTTTGTCAAGGTGTTGATGTGTGACAATGTTCTCTTGATTAGAATGATGACTGAGAGGACTTCAGCAAGGAAACAGTGCTTTATGGGAATGAAGAAATAATAATATATGCATGCATCTTATAAAAGATGGATACGAGCAGGAGGGAGACACATTTGTTGAAGGTGTGAGAGGGTTTGGGTTTTGGTTTTTAATGATGCCTGATCACTGAAAAAGTCAAGTGTCAGCATTCCAGAGCCAATGACTGCTTCTGTCTTGCAAGGCTGTGCCTTCCACTTTCTTTTTTGGTTGTAAATAATGTGCATGTGTGGAATGTGCTAACCTAGCATTATGTCCTGAGGGCTCAAATGTACTGTAAGATTAGAAAAGCCGCTCAATGGGCATTTTTATCAGTGAAGTCACCTTAGAAGACTCTGAAGCAGTCGTCATTGCTTGGTTTTCATTTGCTTTGGTCCTTTGTTCTCCTTCCTTGTCACTATTTATGAGCCTCCAGGAGGAGTTCCCTGGCTGCCTGCTGGCTCTGAAACTCCCATAATAAGAGCTGAGGGAATTCTCACCGCTCAGGCAGTGAGCACATGGCTGAGCTCAGTGCTGCTGCCTGTTTATGAGCTGGAGCTGCTCACATTGCTCTCTGCCTGACGCCCCTGGAGCAAAGAATAGCTGTCAGTGTGGGGATAGGGGAGGCTGCTTTATATTTGGCCAAATGACAACAACTGCTTTTTGAGGTTTTCAGATGTGTTTTTGTTTTAGAAGATGTGAACAGCATCTTCTGAATATGTTGCAAATTGTATGTGCGAATGCTGCTTTTGATGTAAGTAAAGCATTTCTCATCCCTGAAACAGAGTTCAGAGTAATCTTTAGCCCTGTCTCTGAGGGTTTACAGGTCCCAATTTTACTCTCCATTATGATACTTTTTATATACATGCCAATATTATGACAGTACCTTAAAATAAGGTCAGAACAATATTTATTCTGAATTGGATGTGTTTGTGAGTTTTAGTGATGCATTTAATTTTTCTGTATTCAGCACATGACATTAAAACAAATACTCTAAAATATTCTAGACAAGGAAAGTTTAGATCAGCTCTGTTTAAATATTCTGAGTGGAGACAGTGGATTGGCTACACATGCGTTCTATAACTGCATTCCTTTCTTTCATATCCTCTTACCTCAAACTTTATTCTGCCTTTTTCTGAATGCTGCAAAGAAACTATATCCTCCAAAACTGTCACCAAGAAAAATTACATGAGGGCATTCTGACTTTCTGCTTAAGCTTTATTTTGTCTGTCATTTATTTCTATTAACAATCATTAAGGTATTTAATAATTATAAGCCTCATTAGCATTTTAATGAGACCAGTGGCCATTTCTAAGTGTAATTAAATTAGTTTTATTGTATGATATTTTGAAGCTGTGATTAAATTAAAGTTTTACTGTGCTTTGAAGACTAAACCTGTAGAGATCACTCTTCAGTAACGGTCTTGTTAACTTGTGAGGACTCTGCAAAATAGACATAGCCAGGAAAAAAGGAAAAATTTTCCCTACTGAAGTTAATCATAAAAATTGAGAAATCAAATGTTCCTGCTTCAACCAGCTCTAATATTACCAATATATTCTTAGTAACAGTAGTAGCCTATTAAGTACCATTAATTGTGAGTAGCTTTGTATAATGTTTTTTTGTTTTTTCCAAAATAACATCTAGATGATCTGGCCACTTGTTCTTTATAAATCAGGGAGAAAATTTTACAGTTCTTGCTCAGACAAAACTTCCGTTGAGTACAAATGGAATTTCACCCCATTAAGAACAGCAGGGTATGTAAAAGCAAAGTATTATTGATGTTTGTTGAAGTTATTATAGTAATAGAGAAAATAATTAATTGGGTAGTGGGGAAAGACAGTGAGAAGAGGAAAAGAGATGCTACAATCAGAATCAGTCAAATTCCTATGATTCTCTATTAAAATCCTATGAAAAGACGCACAAACAAAAGATTAGGGATATATTAGTCCACGTCCAACCTCTGAAGTCTTTACTAGAGTGGGCTGAACTAGAACAGGGTAAGCACTCTGTAAACACTGGAATGTAGTTTGTTTGTTCTCACCCATTTATCAAGCAACAATTACTGTCTGCCTTCCAGGGTCTCATCTTCCCTTACTATCATGATTGTACTGGAATATGCTGCCCCATTTACCTGGACTTCAATAAGAATAAAGTTTGTTAACAAGTAGATTAACAAGATACAGAGTCTGGAGCTCTTACAGACCATTCCTTGTATAGGACCCAGATTTAGGGTCCCCACTCATTTAATATTTTTTCTTATAACTATGTTCCCTCTGCCAGTAGTGATTGGTTCACATTAAAATAAAAACAACAAAAAGCCCCCCAAAAACCAAATAAACAACAACAAAAAAAACCCCAAACAAAAAAAAAATCCCAAAACAACAACAAAAAAAAATCCCCAAAACTTCTTTGCAGTGTTAATGTTCAAATAGCAGCAGAGAGGTATTCAAATCCAAACATTCCATTCTTTATAAACAGTAAGGTTAAGTATAGTCAAAAGGTTGCATTTCTAGGGCTTTTTCCTCTTTTTCTTCTTCTTCTTTTTTTTTTTTTTTTAAATTCAGTAATGAGCACCTTTTTTTTTGTTTTGTTTTGTTTTTTGGTGTTTTTGTTTTTGTTTTACACTTGGAAAGCTGAGAACTTGAAGGGATTTGGGTCATCCACATACATATGTTAGTTGACGCCAAGATAGTGCTTAGAATACTGTGGTCAGAGGAATTCTGAACCAAGTTGTGATCAGATCAAATAACTGCAAACTGTGGAAAATCATAGCAGGAAATTGACCAAAGCAAAACTGTGCTCAATTATAATATTGGAAAATTTTTGCCACTTTCGGCCTCAGATTTGCTTTCCAAAATCAGGTGCATTACTTATCTCATTGAATTTTAACTTGTCTGTATTTAAAGAACTGTTTAACATCTTTAAATCCATTTATGTTGTTATAGCTGGCAGCGTATAGACCACACAGGAGTTCTGCCAGTAAGGCAAATGACTGATTAAATTATAGATCAAACCTAAAAACAGCTACACTATAAACTGTGAGAAAGCCTTCAGCATAGATACATTAATGCTGGTTGCATAAAAATACTTATTTCTGGATAGTCTCACACATTTAGAAGATTTTATCTGGGCCTGGAAGAAACATTTCTGTGATATGCACTTGTAAGCCAAAATCCTAATTCTCTTCCTGTGTCTCTTCTGTTAATGTGCCCTGAAGCTAGTCAGGCTTGTGCATCAGAGAAGTGCTTCAGCATTCAGCTCACATATAAAGGATAAAACGTAGTACTCTATTTTTAACTACATTGTAACTTCTGATGAACTGCAGTTCATCAAAATTAGGAGTACTTCGGTGAGTCTTTTTTATGGCTAGACTGTTCCAGCTGTATTTTTATAATAAAGCAATACTTCATAGTATATAAAACCACTAAATGTCGTTGGTACCTGTGAGTAGAATACGGGACATGCAAAGATTTTGCGTTGAGAGAAAAAGGCTGGATAATTTGTTACTCATCTCTGACACTGTAAGGTATTATAATACAGAAAGGTATTATCAAGATGTTTCTGTGGTTTTTAATGGCATGAGGAACCATCTTCCCTTTCCTGGGAGATGTCTTCCCAAGCCATCCATCAGCACTGAGTGCAACAGGAATTCCATCCATTGCAAAGACCAAGCATTCCCTGTAGAATATTTTTTTTTCTGCTCTTTACAGATAGTACAGAGTTCAGGAGTTGTGCTCCTGTGAAGGTCATTCAGTGTATTCAGGTACCTGAAGAGAGAATTATCTCAGTTCCTGTTTGCTGTTTTGTGCTCTTAAGCCTTGTTTTAACTGATACTGCTGGTATTACAGAAGGAAGTTTTGAAATACCCTCAAAAGCATACCAAGATAGTTGTGTTTTCTGATTAACTGCTTTACAGAGATTGAAATTATGCATTTTCCAGGACAGCTATCTGTATACCACACAAAGCACATGTTTACTTGGGGGAATTGTGTGGTTTGGCTGTAATTATTAGAACCTATTGATTGTCTTCCATTATGTTAATGTTTCCAAATTAAGCAATATGAAGCAATTTTCTGCCATCCTGTAATAGAAGCCTAGGGGTATTATTTGTAACTTCTACTGCAAGTCTAGACACCTCTGTGAATAAAACTAATAATTTACTTCATTGTAAGTTTCTCTTCTGATTGTAATCAATGAACCTTGCACTGTGGAATAATAATGAGGTGACAAATAGGGAAATAACCCTTCTGAGGTAGGGAAAGGATGATGATAAAAGGCACAATGAACATTCATTTGACTTCTTAAACAATAACACTTTTGCCCTTTTTTTTTGAAGGCTGGCTACTTTCAGATAATCATAAGCTGTTTGTAGCTATGACCACTTCAAAAAAAGAATAATTTTAATGATGAGCCATTATCATAATTGCTTCAGTATGTCCTGAACTAGTTGAGAGACCTTATTCCTGGTCATAGAGTGCTTTATTGGCTTTTGATATACTGTGTCATCTATTCAATTTGTGAGAAACTATCAAAGGTGAAAACTGAATGCTAGGGGTGGAAATACCAAAAGATTTCTGCCAATTATTTCCACGATCAGCTGCAGTCAAGTTGCCCTGATTTTACTACTTCTAAACTTACTTCAGAAATGCCAGTATATTCTGATTCCAAATTTAGTTTTAATCTCCTTTAGGATAATTCCTGCCACTCACCATTCCTGTTTTATAGGTTTGTATTTTATTGTTATTTTTTTTTGTGTTATTTAATCCATTCTCAAAATCTTCCAGTTGATTCTATGAATTTTATTTCATATCCTATCTTATATATCCATACTTTTATTACTTCCTTCTTCTCTTTTATTAGATTTGTTCTTTTCCTTACCACCCTCACTGTTCTTATTTTTTTGCTTCTTATGATTCTCTTTTCTTTATGTTTTTTTTCTTTCTATTTTTGCATACATTTCATATTTGCTCTCGTGGTATTTCATGTAAGAACAAAGGCCACAGACAATTATGAGATGTAAAGGTGGCTTTATATTTCTGTTTGACCCTAGGTACTTGGAAAGTTAGTAAAATAGAAACATTCAAAGATGTGTGTGTGTGTTATGCTTATTATTTCTAAATACATGTACAAATACATGAGCTGCTATTTGTATATTGCTTTTGACAAGAGAAAGAAATATCTCAACTTCTTCAAGTGGTCAGGGTATAAGAAATAAATGTATTGGTAGATTTGTGGATGTACAGCTCTGTAATTCCCCGCCAGTTATTCTTAAAGAAGAAAGGTAATGAAAGTATTTGAGCATTCTGAGCCCTTTCTATCAGGAACTTCAAATATGAGAGTTTGCTGACTTATCATGATTTCTCAATTTTTTTCCAAAAGTGCTCATTGACACAGAGCAAAGGTCATACTCAGAATCCAGAGAATATCCATAACCTTGGTTTAGAAAATGTAGTAGTACAAATGTTTATTTACTTAGCAAACAAGTTAATTAGAAAACATTTTCTTCCTTGATTTCTTTTTGGGTGGCAATTGTGGTCTTTTTTGTTGTCTTTGTTTTTATTTTGCTAATAGAGTTTATACATCATCCTTGAGATTGATTGATATGTTTGAACTGAAATGCTCTATCCCAGCCCAAAGTGAGCTAGGTTTGACAGAAACCACCCAACTGAATGGAAAAGGCTGAGCCATAGAGACAAACAGGAATATTTTTGCTGCACTGGTGGATATGAGCACATATGGCTTGGATAGGAGACTGGCTCCCTTAGCTGCTTGCTCCCTTAGTGTTTGAGATAAAAAGATAGGCACTTTCAGAAAATTTAAAAAAAACCAGAACAACAAAACAAACCTAACACATATACAACCTGCTTCCTGCAAACAATGGGAAGACACCTCAAACAAGCAAACAAAACCACCAAACATAGGAGGACGGTGTCCACAAACATCTGTGTTTGTACAGGTGATAATGTCACTTGTAGCCCATAAGAGGCCTGAATCCTGGTTACATAAAACATTCACTGCTGAGAAAACACTCTCAGGTTGAAGTGGGTGTGCTTAGAAACAGTGCTTTACCAAGTCAAAGAACCTTAGGTACCTGTACATCTGCACATGAGAGAGGATTCAGCGTGGCTTAATTACCTATTCCAAGAGAGTTTAGTTGACATCTCTTGCAAGGAGGCCACCACAGGGCCTGTCTCTGTATTCTGCCCTATGGTTTATGTTACAGAAATAAGACTGAAGTAGATTGCAGTGCTGCTTTTTCAACCTGTGGGCGTACTGAGCTGAAAAGGTGAACACAAAAGGATGAAAAATTTTTTTTGTTAGGTCTGTAGTGCATCACAGGGTGTATGCAGGGCCACCCTCCCAGCAGAGCTTGGTCACTGTGTGGGTGCAGCAAGCTGCTTTGCTGACCTTCAGCAATGTGGGTGGGGGCAAAGTTGTTCTCTCAGCTGGGGCAGATGCACTGAGCAGTGTTGACACAGCCTGTATTTGCCAGGTCTGAGTCCTGAGCAAGTCTCTGAATCCTACTGGCAGCACAGGAATGTTCTGAAGAGGTTTGATGAAATGGCTGGAATGTATTATTCTTTTGGAATCTTAATGGAGCTTTCATGGGTGTGAACAAGCACTTCTGGACAGGAAAAGATTTTTCTTAATCGTACTAAATCAAAATTGGTTGGTTTGGGGTTGTTTTTTTTTATAAAATGGCCTCCCCACCAATCAATTTGGACAATGAGGGATAGTAATTTTTTAAGCATAGTAGAATTTTTTTATTCTTTAAGAAAAGCATTCATAAGATATAAGATTTATTTATTCCCCATTTTCACACTCAGGAAGTTTAGGAGAATTACCATTTTTTGATACCACAGAAACACAGAGTGGCCTGGTTTGGTTGGTTGGAAGAGACCTTTTAAAGATCATCTTCTGCTAAATGGTGTTCCTCAAAACACCTGATCATACATCTGTCTTCCTGACACCTATCTTAAGTAGGTCTGTCACATTCAAAAGGAAAAAATATATATGGATTCTGCTTACTATGATTAACTTGAAAGATTTGGATATTTTAAAGATTTGCCTGGAAGCCATATAATAATTTGATATATTCCTACAGATAAAATTCAGTGAGTATAAACTCAATGCTTTTTAGTAAGCTTCTAACCAGTACTAGTGACCACACTTGCACAGCATTCATATGCCAGATTCCCTAATCCCTAAGGATTCACAGGCTAAATCTCCTGAAGAAGTGTAGCCACAGTCAAGCCATGAGATTAAATAACCATTAATATGTATGAAACGTGGTAAGGACACCCTTTTTGGGGTGCACCTGACAAAGGGTGCCTGCAGGTTTTTTTAGTGCAACGCTCAAAGAGGACACTCGAACCACTACCCAGAATGTTTCAGATAGGATACAGTAAGGAGCTGTAACCTGCCTTTCACTGAATTAATCCACTGCTGCTACATCTTTACCAAGATCTGTGCTTCAGTGCATGTGATGTGCAGCACAACTCTTTTTTAGCTTACCAGAATCCTTTCTGTTCTTTGACAAAAATTATGGGGCAGGTACCTCCTAACCTACTGATGTGGAAGCAACTGGTTGGTGTCTTTTGACTGAGTCCAGGATTACATATCTAAATTGAATTACTCTCCAGACATGACCTCTGTTTTTAAGAAGCTGATGTTCACTAGAAAGGCTCCTTAAAAACTTTTAGCCTTTGAACATAAAAGTTGCTTTCAAGTTAATAATTAAGGCATTTAAAAATAAAGGAGTAGCATGCATTTGATCTAGCTTTTCATATTTCCTAAGTATGCCAAAGAAGAGTGCTTTGGATAAAGCTGCTGAGTTCAAAAGGTTGAGTGTGAAGTAAAATAGTGCCATCTGGTTTAGAGGAGGAATTAGTGCAAGGAAACACTCAACCAGAATTTCTCCAGAGAACATACACCAAAAGATAGGGACTATATCGTTTACATATTTGCTTTTATAAAATAATACTTCTAAAACTTAATATATTTTCCCTAGTAAAAGACAGTGGCAATAATAATTCCTCCTTTTCTCCCAAGATTTGCTAATATTTTGTTAGAAATTAGAGAAGAAAAAATATGAGTGGGAAAAACTGAGAAAGCAAAAGGAATTCTTAGTTTATAATAAAAATTCTTTCGAGTGTGAAAAAAAGACATTTTTGCAGAAAAGCCTTTGTCAAAGGCAGTTTAATTTGCAGAATTTAAAAAAGATTTGTTTACACTTTGGATAAATGCAAATACAGCATTTAGGAAAATTACCTTTGCCTTACTTACTTCACTAATTACCTCCAAAGCACTTCTAAAGCATACAATATAATTTCAAATCATGTTAAATGGACAAAAATTGCGAAGCACTTTTCTAAAGTTCAGGTGTTAGAACTAAGATTTTTGGCATATATTTATTTACTAAAACTGTGCATATATCTTGAAGCTTTCTCATTACAATAATCACTTTAGTGAATTGTTCACTTACTTACCAAAGTATTTTTTTCCATTTTCTCTCCAGTCTCTCTCTAATACACAAACTACATTTTTTTGCTTTTTTAAAGCAAAATTATTACTTTTATTGTATGGAAGGGAAGTTGATAAGAAAGCAAAGAGAGAGTATTCTATAGAATAACAACAAAGTTCCTAGAACTGATTCTTCACTTTCCTCTCTAAACAAAGCCCTCAACTAATATTAATTCATGTTCATTGAATATGATTGCCAGGTGGGTATTAGTGGCTATGGTGGACAACTGAGCTATTATAAAAACTCTATTCAATCTCAGAAAATATTGTGAGTATCATAACTCTGCATGCATATTAATGGCTTAGTGGTACTGTTTATTCAGCCTGTAAACTTCTGTTCATTTCATTGACAGTCATTATAATGGGAGATTTTCATTATAAATGTAGGAACTTGTGTCACTGTAGTTGCAGTCACTAATCTTATCTCAAGTACTAAAAAGTAATCATTAGTATCCTTTATTCTTTGAATGAAAACATATTGAACCATTTTACTATCAGTGTTTAGGTTTCAAAGGTAAAATCAGGCAAATTTTACAACCACAGAGGTTTTGAGGTAAGTCTGTTTGGAGTAGTGTGTATAGGAACTAGAAAAAATCCTAGAAAACACTATAGATCTGGAAAAAACATAAATGTTAAAACCATAAATCCTTCTCTACCAATAGACAGAGTATGCAAGAGGCAGTATTGCATCTTGTGTAATATAAAGGAATATTCACTGGAACTGATAATGAGAAATGCTTATATAAACTACTTTGGAAAACATACACAGAGGTTTATGGGTTGCTTTTTTCTTTTTTTTCCCCATTAAATCTGAATGGAAGAGCAATATTTATTTAATTTTTTTATTGTGATGGGAT
Organism: Luscinia megarhynchos; assembly: GCA_034336665.1. NCBI lineage: Eukaryota > Metazoa > Chordata > Aves > Passeriformes > Muscicapidae > Luscinia > Luscinia megarhynchos. The sequence goes on along the minus strand of CM067566.1, from coordinate 33,194,844 downwards.
ATTAGAAAGTGAGATAAGAATAATTTTCTAGAAAATGCATAATATAGTCAAATAAGCAGAGCTGGCCCTGATCAAAATAATAAAATCATATGTGATAACCTATTTAAATCTCTGTCTATTAATATGTTGATGCAGCATGCTAAAGCTGTGGTCATAAAATGAGAGAGAAGCAGAACTGGTAGCAAGTACATGTGTTAGCATCTTGTTGTTGAGAGACACTTAGAATTATCTTTTCCTCTTTTTTTTTTTTTGTTCAAACATATTTCCATGTTCATCTTGAATATTTTCAGCATATGGTTTTTAAATGTCTTTTCTTGATTTCATTGTTATGTACAAAAGGAGAAAAGCTTCCCATGAGTACTCAGAATTGTTTGATCAGTAAGACAAGGCAAGTACTTTGCAAAACGTAAAACTATTTGCACTGATTTTCTGTATTATACTGACATTTGCAATTATAGTTCTTTTCATCAAGGATCATGAATAAATTCTGAACCCAAGCAATTTTTAGCAAATATTTTTCATTTTATTTTGGACCTCTGAGAGAGGAAAAAGTAGGAATCAAATTTCTCTGAATATTTCAGGAAAAAGAAAGTTAAACACAGTTGCAAAAGTGACATTGAGAGGGAAGCAAAGCTTCAGTTTTGTTTTGTTTTTTTTAACTTTGTTTTCCTAACAGTTAAGAAAGATACTTAACATTTCAAAGGTTCTGGGAAAATACAGATAGAAGTCAGTCTGTTTCCTTATCTTACAGGAGTAAAGTATATGTGGATGAAAAAAAATGTATTTGTGGAGGGAGTAAAGTGCATGACTAATCTAAAATAAGTCAAAGCCTACGACATAAGCATCATTGTAAGAAGCTCTCCACATTACTGAATGCACTTCCTTAGTGTTGTCTATGCATCAAGCTTCTCCTAATTCCCCTGTTGGTAGCTCCAGTGACATTTGAAGCTGCAAAGTTCCTACGTCCAAAACAAAGCAAATGAATGTGATGAGCAAAGCTGCAACTTTCCCTGTCTTTATTGTAATTCTTCCCCAACAATAAATTTTCACTTTGTTTAATTGTAAGCCGTGCTTCTCATTATTGTCTCAATTTTCTCAGCAAAGCATCTGGAGATCAACATTAATGTTATTACTTTGGTAATAATTGTGTTAAATAACTGCAGAAAAGCTATAGCACAAAACCATTTATTATTATAGTTCTGCTTCTGTTGCACTCCTGTCTGCTATATAATAACATAAAAGAACCTGACAGTGTAAATACCCAGGTGACAAAAGGGTTGCTAAAATTAAAATAATCATGAATAGATTTTCATTTCTATCCTTTTTTATTTTGTAAATAGTTTGATTATCAGTAATACATGCAGAAAAAAATAAATCCAACTAGAAAAGGTGTGATGAAAAATAGAATTTAGAAAGTGACTAAAATATGTGAGAGAAAAGAAGGGGGGAAAATGGAAGTTGGGACAAATAGGCTGTTCCAGATAATTGTTCAAAATTTGGAGTTAGTGCAACATCAGAGGAAAAATCACTGTCTTATATTATACTGATAGCTGCAGAAGCAACCTCTGAAGCTCCTGCTGCTGGATGCACTCTGCAGCTGATTTCCGTAAGAGTACCTTTCCCAAAAGATTAGGAAAATTCTTACTCTGCTACAGAAAACAGGCTCACAATACCAAAATTCTTATTACAACACTAACAACATCTTTCCAATATGAAGCCCTTGCAATGCAAATCTAGCATAAATTCTCACTTCTATTTTATTTTTGTGGAGGTGCTTTTTTGTGCAGGCAGAGGGAGGGCTGATTGAGCACACCTGGGAAGGGCAGTTCCCAGCACAGCTCAAAGATCCCTGAGGCCAGCATTCCTTAGGAACTAGCAGGCAGATGTCATAGTTACAGATCATCAATGTTCTGTGGAGTTAGCTGCAAAATGGAGGCGAATCTCAACTAGCAGAGAAAAAAAGGAGACATTTAGAAAAGGAACTGGAAACATATGCATCAGAGTCTGCTCACTGAAGAGCTGTAAGGATAGGTGTTTGTGACCAATGGGGGAAAAAAGCCCAAATCCTCAGTCTTGTTGCTCCCTCCTGTAAAGTCAGCTAAAAAAACCCAGGGCTACACACCTTGTGGCCTAGTGGATGTCCTGTGAGCAGCAAAATACTTCTGAGGTGTGGAGCAGAAGAGCAAAGAGAACCTCAATGATTCTGGAGCTAGGTAGGTGTGAGCCTGGCTGATAAATCCAAGTGAATTAAGCTTAGTAATATGTATTCTGGGGACTCTTAGAGGGAGGTTTGCATCCTCACTTATATTTTACCATGTCTCTCCCTACTAGTCCTGGCACAGGGGAAGATACTGCTTTTCCAAACTGCAGAAGATCTTGCCAAAAATTATGCTGGCAAATAAGGCATGCCTAGTACAAATGGCTCAGGACAGAATTCTGAACCCATTCTGGACTCTGTGCAGTCTGAGGCAGGTGATGGAGATTTGCACTGAAATTTTAGGCATGGCAAAGAGGGGAAGTCAGTGTGGGTAGAAAGGTAAGGTGCTCTTAAGTAGTGCTTTCTGCCATGGTGTAGTAACTGCAAGCCAACAATTGCTTTTGGGAATTGCAAAGTAACTGTAAATAAGCAGCACAGGCAGATGTGCTGCTGGGTGAGCTACAGAAGCTGAAGTCCATGTTTCTGTAACTTAGACTGGGCTCCTCTGTGCAGTATTCTTAAAATAATGAACATAGCTGTGAATGAGTGACGTGAGGAGAGTCCTTCCTCAGCTGGGCAGCTCCATGAAACAGTTCCCTTCTTCCAGATTAGCAAGTTCTGAGCCTTTATGAGTAGATGAAGCATGAGAAGCCTTGCTGCTGTTGCTTGATTCTTCAGCTACTATTCTTACAATGCCTTATTCTCCTCTTACACTGCATTAAGCTGTGCCCTGTAATAATCACCCTTCTTTCCAGCTGAAACCTACTCTAGTCCATTTTTTCTCTTGTTGCTTAACTCTTTCATTATCCTATATTTTTTTAGTTTTTCGTACATTTTCATGTCTTTATCCTTGATCACTTTCTCTTTAACTTCATTTCTGCTTCTGCCTCTCTTTCCAATTCCATCTGTGTAATTTCCCTTCTACTCCCATTTTCCCACATCTCATCTTCTTGTCTTACCTTGTTCTGTTTTTATTATGTATCTCTCAATGAGAGTTTGTTAAGGTGAGAAGAAAAAGAATGACATGCTTTGTCAGTTCCCTTCTAAAGGTCTTCTAATTACTAGCAAACCACTTGTACCTGCTGAAACAAATTACCAAACCATGCTTTCTCCTGTGACTCACTTGAAATTCACTTAGTTATGAAATGTTAGACTGCTTTAGTCAAGCCCAAGCAAAGAAATCCATTTGAAATGTTGCAAAAGGTTAGTCTTTTTAATAGGAACTGATGGTTTTGGTGGGCAGAATTTCCATCTGAAACTTCCAAATAAGTGGATGTCTCAGTCTGGTAAAAGCCACTTGGCCAACTAATATTTGCCTGGTGGGAGAAACGCCGAAGGGTGGGGGAAAGCCTGGAACACTGTAAATTAAAAAGCTAACCATAAACTGGATTTTTAAAAAAGGCAGCCTAAGTGATAAAATAAAATACCAAATGATAGTTATGTCCATGACTTTGGAAGATATTAAAAACAACTGGTAGGCACAGAAAGCTGGATCACACCAATTAGTCTTCCTGTAAGAAATCTTGTTTCAGACTCTCTAAAAATCAAAATCAACTTTCCAAAGTCATAGGAACACTTCTATAAATGTCAGACAGATGAGAAGTGAAAGAGAAATTTCTTTATATGTTCTTTTTTGATGCTTTTAAAAGATGAACTTTCTTCTTCTGACTCCTATTTTCCACTAATTATTCCTAACCATACCACTGCTTCTTGTAACCCTATTTTAAATGACACACTATAGATCTCTAACCTATGCAGTTGAAACTTTTTTCCCGGTAGTATTATTTAATCATCAATACTTTAAAACTCTCTTTTAAGGTAGTGGTGGGCTGCTTTTTTTTGGTTTTGGTGTTGGTTTTTTTTTTTGGTTGGTTGTTTTATTTTGTTTTTGGAGGGGGGGTTTTGTCGGGTTTTTTTTGTTTGTTTGTTTGTTTTTGTAAACAACTGTGGGAAGGGAGAGAGCTACAGGGGTGGTTTCTGTGAGAAGCTGCCAGAAGCTCCCCCTGTATCTCACAGAGCCAATGCTAATCAGCTCCAAGGTGGAGCTGCTTAGAGAGAAGTGAGAATATAAACAAGAAACAGCAGGAGGAGGGATGGGAGGTGCTCCAGGTACCAGAGCAGGGATTCCCCTTCAGCCAAGACCATGGTGGGAGAGCTGTGCCCTGCAGCACATGGAGGGCAAGGGTGGAGCAGAGATCCACTCCTAGCCTGTGGTGGAACCCTCAGCAGAGAAGGGGGATGCCTGAAGGAGTCTGCCACTCTGTGGGAACCCCATGCTGGAGCAGGGTTTGGCAAACCCTTGGAGCTGTGGAGACAACCCCCGCTGGAGCAGGTGCCTGGCACACCTTGTGACGTGCTGGGAACTAATGTTGGACCCTTCTTCCTGAAGGACTGCACTCCATGGATGAGATCTATGCTGGAGCACTTACTGGAAAGCTGCAGCATGTGGGGAGAATTCATGTTTGGGTAGTTCATAGAGGTTTGTCTCCCAAGGTAGGGACCCCAAAATGGAGTGGGGGGGAGTCTGAGGAGTTCTCCTCCTGAGAAGGAAGCAGTGAGAGAGACAATACATGACCTTGTCTCATCCCATGAGACTTTCACTCTATTTTATTTCTCCTGTCCAGCTGAGGGAAGGAAGAGATAAAGCAGCTTTGGTGGGTACCTGGCATCCAGCCAGCATCAACCCACCACAGGCAATTTAATGGCTCCTGACTGACTTTAGGACTGAACAGGTTCTTTTAATTTACAATTTTGGAAGTGTTCTCTGAAGATTCTTTCTCCTTCTGGGAATGTAGTACTGGTTAAAGGGTTAAACCTCAGGAAAAAGCAAGCAATAAACTTGGTCTTACTGTAGTTCACACACTCTCAGTAGCAGATAAATACACGGTAGATGTGTTTTAGGGGACAGGTGGTGAGGAGGGAAAAAAGAAAAAGAGTGCACTGTTTTTTGGTATATTATTATATGTTTACTGGAATAGGTGACTTCTAGATTTTATTTGTACCACATTATAAAAATAAAACAACCAAACAAAGACAAGCTGTCCTCCCTCCAAAAAATTAAATGACCCCAAACAAAATACCTCAAAACAAAGAACACCCCAAAACAGGATGATAATATTGATACCCCTCAGTGGAAGGCAGTGTGGGTATGTGTGCCACTGCTGATTTCAATTCCTGCATCTTGATGATTCTGCACAGTGCAGCAGGATAGGGTGATATTGCATAATGATAACACATCTGCCTTAGTGATGTGATGGGCTTGCAGTAATATAAGCTTTGTCCCTGAAGTGCAGGATTTGTTAGGTCAGGTACAGTTCTATACTGAGATTTTTGTGCTAATATATGACTTGGGAGTCAATAACCTTCAGGACTGCACTTCTCTGCAGTTTGCTTGGGATTTGTACCAGGGATGTGCTTGCTGTGCCAAGCCTTTTTCTAGATAATAGTTTGCTTCAAAAATTTGTGGTTGTCTGTCCAATTTACTTGGTTTTGTTTTATCAGGTTTAGTTGTTCCCATTTACTAATGTGTGTATTTTCAGAGACACACAAGTGTTTACCCAGTCATTTCAGGTTCTTGCTCTCCCTGTCTTTGATCATTTGTGAATGAACTGTGACTGAGGGACTCTATTAAATGAGTAGATGTGAAATATGATTGAAGCACATAGCTTGTATTGAGTTAGAAATAGAGTGAAGTTTTCCTTTCAGTGTCCTATCACATAGGAATGTACTGTTGCTGATATAAATGTGATAAATTGCATATGAATAATAAAAAAGTTTCACCTCTTTATGATTCACTATATAAAAAACAGATTTCTATAGAACTCTTTCGATGACTCTTATCTGCTTTTATTGCTGCTTTTTAGATATAGCTCATCCTTAAATGAGCAGGGTTTTTTTCCTCCTTTTGTTCTTAAGTATGCTCATACAATTGTTAAGGAGTGGGATCTCCCAACAGTATTGAACATCTCTTCAAGCTAAATGTGAGTTAATATACTATTGATTAACCACTTTGAATTTATATGAATGTACTTATGCTTATTCTGCATGATTTTGTGTGTTTGTTTCTATAGCAAGTTGTGCTCACATGTTAAATAGGTTTCTGATTCTATAAGGTACTGGGCTAGCAAGCTCCTGACAGCACCAGGCATGAAGAAAGGAACTGATTATTCTGTGGTTAGTTCTTGTCTTTTGCAGAGTGTTTCAAACTTGTCAGAGCAGAATGCTGTGTGCACTTTGGTTTCTCGAGCCCTTTCTAATTACCAGTCACTGGCAGACACTTCTTCAAGCTCCAGTCTCTCTTGTGCTGGCTCTGGCTAGCACAGAGCTGAAACCAAGGGGTTTTGTAGCACTACAGCATTTCAGCTAAAGTGGAAGTGCTTGTACCTGGCAGGTAGGACATTTCTCAATGTGCTCACTCTATGCAATCCAAAGATTTGCATCTTCCCTGGGTGAGAAAAGTCCTGCTGTTCATGTGGCTGTTGTGGGATTAGTTTAATTCCAGGCCTGTTAAGGTAAGATAAAATGAGAATACTTTTTAGTTAGATTCCGAATGAGCAAGTTAGTTGAAAAGCTAATAAAATGTAAAAATCAATGAATAGTTTTGGTATTGTCAGGATGAGGTTCTTTTGAAAGTCCCCCATCATCTCCAGGCCACTCTTCCCTTGTCAGCAAAGGACAGTGAGGAGTGTCAACCACTTTGCCTCTTCAGGCTGCCCAAATCTCATAGATGTGTTTCAGTCTTTGAACATTCTTTATGTTGGTTTCTATCCTGGAAACAGTCTGGCCATTTAATTAGAATAAACATTGCTTCAGTCTCTTACAAATGGATATATCTGTTAGAGCAATGCATCACTTGCCTTGCCAGTAAATAGTTACTTGCTGCATCTGTACCAGCACGTTGCAGGTCTTACATTGCACTCAGCATTCCACATTATGTGCTATGTGAGCAATTTGTGATATAACTGTTCAAAAAGAATAAAATGTAGCTCCTTACTTGACTGGATATGGTAATAATTAATTGCTGATACCTGATCTCTTTCTTCAAAGCAGACAAACCAATAGTCTGCAGTTTCTGTTGCACAGGTTCCATTGTCATTAGTTGTGAAAAGCAATTATTTTGGAGGACATGGATTTTAAAAATGAGAGCAAATTCTTACAGTTCAGCCTGTAATTTCCCATAGTTTGGTTTGCTTTTCTTGATGAAACATTATTTTCTGGGTTATTTGGAGGAAATAGACTTTTTATTCTTTTTTTTTAGAGTGGTTTGTATTGGTTTTTTTCTTTGTTTTCATTGCTAGTAAGTTACAGTGATCAAATATACAGTTCTGTTGCACTGTAGAATGCATACAGTTTAGATTTTTTACATAGTATAAAAAAGAGTGAATTATTACTCTGAAGTTACATATTTGATTTTTTTCTTAAAGGTTATTTTTATGGTTATGCTTTTACCTGGCCTTCCACCTGACTAGAAACAACTATTCACATCTGCTTATTTAATTTTAAAAACAACAAAGAGGAAGAAAATACCTAATGAACAAAATACACTGATGACTACCCTTTCTTTTTAAACAGAAAGTTCTATAAAGTTTATGAAAAATAGTTTTAAAAAAAAAAGTAAATAGAACACTTTTAATTTAAAAGATTTTGATCAGATATCCTCAGCCTATCAACAAACGCTTCAATGAGTTTAGCATTCTGCTTGGTTTTAGTTTGTTTTCTTAAAGGGGAAAGGAAAAATGTAGTATTTAGAGCTAGCATTGTGTAGATATAGCAATTACTGCATGGAAAAAAGAAAATAATTTATAGCCATATTATCTACGTTGCTTTTAAACATAGCAACTTAGAAAATTTAGCTTACATGAGTGATCTAGGGGTTTTTGTCCTCCAATGTATTGGGAGATTATATAAATTATATAAGACCTTAGATGCAATGTAAAAAAAGATAATTTTATCTGCCATTCCAAAATCCATGTACAGATCCTGATGTTTACTCAGGATTTTATTGTAGCGTAGCTTAGTTTTGTCCCTCTGATTGCTTAACCATTAGTTCAGTCACCTACAGGTAGAACTGAATTAGTGCCTCTGGTCAGTAATATTAAGATTGTCTTTAATATCTGCACTTCAATTAATGCTGCCCTTGGTGTAGAAGTCAAATTTTCTCTATGAGGAGTCCAGATGTGATCAGTGCAATGGGGGGGTGTGTGTGTATATATATATGTGTGTGTGTGTTCAGAGGTGCAGGCAAATGGTATCAGACCCTATTTCCAGTGGGGACAGTCACAAGGTTGATTATATATATATATATATATTTATTTAATATTTTGAGTAATATTTAAAGCAATGGAAATAAGAGAAATGAAAAAAAGTAGCAGGTTGCAGGTATTGCTAATGTCATGGAGAACTAAGACTATCCTTCCTTACCTCACACATTGCATTAAATCTGGTTCTTGACTCACAACAGTAGTTAAGTCTTTTAAGTGAGACTATTGAAAGCCAGCAAACAGTACCACTAAGCTTTGAGACAGAAACTGTTTATCTTGCATTCTGGCATATCAATATATTCTAAAACATATCTTATTTTAATGACCTAACAAATGTGGAAACAATGGTCTTTAAATTTTCCAAGTTCTATGGTGTGAATGAATACTACTGAGTAATATTGCAAAAAAAAATAAAAAAATTATGTGACTTGTTGCATATTATGTTTTTTCCAAACTGTACAAAAACTAAAATATTTCTTCGTGTTTTCTATGTTTAAGAAGACTACTTTTGAATAATATTAGCATTCAAAATGGACAAAATATGCTTTCCCTTTGGAAATTGTTTCTAGCTTTTCTTATAGTGAAAAATATAGGAAAGTAGAAGGGTTTTATTTCATTGCTTCATTGCTAGGCAATTTATGAATTTTTTAATCTTATCATGCACCCTTCCCTACACTTACCCAAAGTTCTGCTGCTCTAAATTTGGTTGCTGTCTTTTATCCAAAGGTCTCCTGGTATAATTTACTTTTTCCTCATTTTGATCTGGAGGCCACATAAAATAAAACCTGCAGCTCTGCCTTAAATACTTTCTTGATAAACCTGCAAATAAGGTTTCAGTTGCAGGATGTCTGTGTCTCACCTTTAGTATTGAATCTCAGCTTTTGTGTAATACAAAATATGTAAAATGCTGGTAGGATTTAAAATAAAACATAATTCTATTTAAAGAATCATTTGAATTTGCTTATGGAGAAGGGGGAAATGGAACACTAGTTGAAACTAAGATGTTTTCATGATTGAAAATGCATATTTACTTTGAAGTATCATTATAATCTGGGGTGACAATTTTTATCTTTATATTGCTCCTACAGTTGTAGGATCTCAATAGCTCAGGGCACATAGCCATGTTTTATTCATTCTACTGTGGCATGTAAAGAATCACATTAAGAATTCAGAGATAACTTCTAATTTACAAAGCATCTGTAGACTTAACTACTTTCATGAATCCTAAAGATCTGCTCTTGTCAATACGTGACACAATGGATGTTTTTTGTTACTTAATTCATCAGAAACTGGTATTTCTATATATGGAAGGGAAAATACAAGTTTACCTGTAAGATCGAACAAAAGTCATATGAAAAATGCTTTTTGATTTGCTTTCTGTTTCTTTGTTTCTTCTGTTTTAAGCCCCCCTTTTATGTCAAAATTAGAATATATCAGTGTAGGAAACTATTTTTATGCTATTTAACCACTTGCTGTAGCTGATATATGATAATGAGCATTGGCAATGTGATCAGATTTCAATTTTTCTCAGATCTGATACATTTGATAAGTCCAGTGGTTAAGTGTTAATCTGGAGATACATTGAAACTGAGATAATGGTATTAAAAATGCAGCAGAATTATATCTAATGCATGTCCTTAGTATCTGGTCCTATTTATTTTGCCATTTATAAGTGGAAGTGTCCATATTATAGTAATTTGTGTCTGCTGCTGGAGTATTAGAATGTATTAGAGCTTCTTTTTCGTTCCATTAGGTTTTTGTTTGTGCATGTTGTGAATTTTTTCCTTTGGTCCCAAGGCAGAATTTGTTGGCTCTTTCTGTGACAGTGTCTCTATAAAGACATAAATTCCACTTGTCCTGCCTTTGTGATTCTTAATTTGTGTGAGGAGAGGAGGGAGGAAAGACACAGACCTTATTGTGGGTATATTTCTTATTTATAGTATGAAAAGATTCTTATTAGCTTTTGCAATTCAAAGTTTATTCTATATTAAATTAATACATTTATGTTGTTTTGACTTCTTAACAGGCAATAACTTCAAACTACAGCTTCATGCTTTCATTGAGAACATAGATTCTACTGCCAGGAAGTAACAGTAAGTGCTTAGGTGTTGTAATTTCTTTTTAATGACAAAGTTTTCTTTGTAAATGTTGGATGTTTATTTTAAATGTGCTCCAGGAAGTCATTATGACCACCCACTATATTGTCAGTGCTGAAATGCAAGTAGATTCTTTCAGACCAGATGGCTCTTGCTCAGATTTTTTAGTTGTCTTTCACAAGAAGGAAAACCCATTTGGAGTAAAGGCTTCTGTTTCAGTTGGCTATAGTTCCCAGTGTTTTCATTGAATGGGCATAATTGTGTTTATGAAACATTTTTAAAGTTATTAAAATTATTAGAAACTGAAGTGGAAGAGTTACCATACCTTTAAAGAGAGTTATATTATATTTTAATGGATAACAGGGGACAAGAAAAGAAGAAATCAGTATTTAGATGGAGAACAAGTCAGTGTTCTGAAAGGTACAAAAGTAGTTCACGATTGGCTATTTCTAGGTTATTGCTTTGGGGTTTTGCAGCCAGGGTTAAAAATAAGTGGCCATCAACAATAATTTGCAAAAAGACTTCACTGTCTTTCATAAAGATACTGCTTTTTTTAACAGCTTTTAACAGTCTACATGTAGAACTGTGCAGTTGGAAATTGCTGTCCACATTAAGGCTTTATGTCCTTTGTAAATGAATTTTGAACACACACCTGTTGTAAGATTTTATATAAAAGTAAATTTATATCAGTTGATGTTTATTACCAAGGGATTGATTTAGGAAGGTTATATCTTTTATTATCTTCCAGTTTGCCTTCAGTTTTCATTAGATACTGAATAAGGATTGTTGGAGGGAGTCAGGCAGCCTTGCACTCAGAAGCAGAGTGCTGCTGCTGCTGCTGCTGCTGGAGGGCTTTTATGACCTCAGGACATCATGGCTTGGGGCAATGTCTGATCAAGATCAGAAGAGTAAGGCCTGTAGTGTTTCCAGGGGTCTGTAACAATCAGTGGTGTTACAAAGCTGTGTTAAAACTACTTTTGGTTATATGTTTTCCAATGTAGTAAGTATCAGTCCCTACCTCTTTTCCTAAATTCCTCTCTACCTGTGAGTTATCAAAAACAATTATACAATCTTCCACCTCTACAAGCTGTGGTACAATGAACTGAGACCTAATTAAATCCTTTAAGAAATATGTTGAGTATTCTTAAATCAACTTACCTCCAGTGATTTTGTGTATATACAAGTTGACACAAATGTTCAATCATTTTTTCACAATTCTTTTAAGTAAAAGGGGAGAGTTGGTGTTCTTGAAGGGAGAATCAGCTTTAATTTGCAATGGGAAGATCTTGGTCTGGGTAGGATACAGCATTTTAGGAAACACTTTATAACTTTTCCTTGATCAATTTCTTTTTATAGGGCTTGTTTTTTAAACTTTTTTATTTACTGCTAGTGGTCTGTTATACTGGAAAGCAGGATAGTAATTTTGAAGGATTTTGTATAAATATTTACATAAATGCAAACTTTGTCTCTCCTGATCATCATAAAATTGTTTAAATTTCTTTCTGATGACAGTCTTCCCTGTGGAGAAAAATGGTTGCTCTGCATCATGTGATGCTAGTTTTTCAAATATATTGAGGGTGCTCAGGTTTGGGGGTTTTGTTTTAGTGTTTTTTTTAATTGAGATGAGACTGGGGGTTCCTCCACCTCCAGTCTCATTTAGGTGTCTTCCAAAGAAAACTTGGGATTTAATTTCTAGAAAAATAATTAGGACGAATTAGGCTTTCATTTTAAAACTTTGTGGCAAACCGTTTTGTTGTTTTTGTTTTATTTTTTTCTTGATTTCTTCCGTTTTTTTAAATTGGTCAATCTGTCCCCACATGCTGTGATATTATTGAGTCAACACATATCATTTCCTTCTCAACTAAGTAGTGAAGAAATGTCAAAAAAGGTAGTGTCATCTAGAAGTAGAGACAATATTTTGTTCCAGCAGAGGGGCAAATGTATTTGAAAACTATGCAGTATTTGATCTTGAAAAGAAAGATATATTTTCTTTGCTTAATCACTTAACGTTCTGTCAGTTGGACAAAAAGGGAGGATTCCATTGCTATCCTAAATAAAGTACTGAAATGTTTATTTGACTACCAGTAAAGAAAAAAAAAATTAAAAATCCTATTACACATTAATATTTTTGGTGGCTTCTCAAGAATATATTCCAATGCCCATCACATAGTGCAAAATAATAGATGGTGAATAAATAGTGAAGTTATTCTGTCCACTTCTTTTACCAATTCTGATTACACCTAGAAGCCACGTGTATTTTATCCTGAAAGCTCAGCTATTCTAGCACATTTTGTTTGAAAGAGCCCTTTGGAGAATTGCTCCACTGATTAGAAGTAACTTTTATTTATGTTTTCTGTATCCAGCTGTATTTCTTGCCTTTATAGAAATACCCTATGGCTTGAAGGAGATGAAGAACAGCAGTGAACCCATTATCTGGGCATCTCTATAGATGATCATTCTTATGCACATCCATTGTTTCACTGGAGAAGGCTTGTTACTAGATGGGGTATTGCATTTTCAGTACATTACACTAAACTAAATAGTTGGTTTTGATTGAAGCAGTAGCTTCTCCTTAAACATGAAGCAGTAGAGTGTAATGTAATCTAAGTCTCTAAAAATCAATGGGTTTTGGTGCCTTCTTGAAAGTTTGATCAGTAAAAATCCTAAAGAAATGAAAAAATTTGAATAAGAAAAATGACTGTATTCCCTGGGAAGGGAAAAATTAAAGTTCAGAATTTGGATAGATACATCATTTTAAATTATACAATTTATCATTACTGCAATATGTTAGTGAAATTAATTAAATAATCTTTATTTCATCTTGCATCTTCTGTGATTTGAAGTTCTGTCCAGTCTGATAATTTTAATAGCTGATATTATTTCCTCTTGCCTTTTTTTTTTCCTTTCTTTCTTTCGTTTGCTCATCCTGAGTCAGAGGATGAGGAAATAACTTTTGTGGGATGTTTTTGGTTTTGTTTTTTTCTAAAGTACTGATATGTTTACCAATAAGTAATTACAATGGTTACTTCAAGGATGAAGAGCTGCTAGTATGAAAGTCATGGTGTTGACATGAATGTGCTTCTTTACATCTCTAAAATATTAGGAAACTGAATAATCCATTAGATATTTTCAGAGTGCTGTTCCAGAGTAACCCATCTATTGTGCTGGTAGAGTTCAAAAGCCTGTTGATACAGGAAGACCCAGAGTGCTGAAACCTGAGTCCTTAATTAGAATGCTGCTGTATTTAAATAAAAAACTTATTCAATTTCAGTAAATTAAGTAATTTTTGAGACCACTTTTTTATTTTACTTTCAGATATCAAGTAATTGGTGTACTCTAATTCACATAAATGAGAGTTTTGTAAAGCAGTAACTGAAAAAGAGCCTGTCAGGCTATTCAACCAGATGAGCTTTGAGATAAGTGTGGTATGCTTGTGGATATGGTGAGTTTAGCCCTTTTTTACATAAAGAAGCATTGTTGGCACATAATCAAAATGATGATGACTGTCTGGGAAAGATGCTTTCAAGAGTTGCTTCCAGAAATGAGTCATAAGTAAAAGCTCTTCATCTAGCAGAGAACACATTAAGCTGGAAGAACAAACAAAAAGCTTCTTGGTAGATCAAAGAAAATACAAGCATAAAAGATACTCTTAGAAGATCAGTTGGTCTAAATATCAGAATTGTAGTAATATCTTTCTGTCTTATTCTCTTCTGGTTTATCACTTTCATGTATACCTTGATTATTTTAGCTGCTGGCATAGTTTCCTTCAAAAAAGCTGCTCATTTGCTGCAACTTTAATGGGATAGAGAGCAAAGTGTTAGCAGTCTTAGGAGAACTGAGTTCATGTTCTAATGGGAATAAAATTTTTAGCCAATTCTCTTTTACTTTGTTCAGCTAACTGTAGAAAAGGAAATCAAGCATTACATACTGCATCTGGCATGTGTAAAACCTACTTGTGTGTACCTATCCATCCATCTAGAGGTAGACAAGTAAGGCATATGATAAGTGCAGAAAGTGAGAGTCTCCTGTCTCAGTAGTCTCCTCTACTGAGAGTGTATTTTTACAGCTCATTCAGAACATAAAATATTTCAGGTGTAGGTGCTGCTAGATTGCATATTGACCATCCGTGGCCTGAAGACTGTTTCAGATTTGTCAACCATTTTGACTTTTTTCTTCTTTGCTTTAAAACTGAACTTCTTTCAAAAAGATAAGGAGAATGAGATGAACTGTCCTTGCAGCTCGTTCTTCTGTAAGTCTTTTTCACTTTTCATTTGACTGGAAGGAGTTTACTCTACAATCCAATAGTGCAAGGATGTCTTTTGGTGTTGTGATGATGATGCACTAGTGATGCAGCTGCTTTCCACATGTGACTTAGGCTGACTTACTGCCCCTTGATAGGGACAAATGCCCAGTGTTAGAGGACAATTTACTCTAAGTAAACAAATAAACTTTGGGTATTACAGCTGCCCTTCTGGTCATGTAAGAACTGAAGGCTCAGGCTTGAAGTTTAAATGTGCCTCTGAGGGTGTCTATGTCCAGGTCTTGGCTAAAACTGAGCACTCAGTTACCCTACTAACAAGGGAGCCTTTTCCTAATCAAGGAAAATATGATAATCTGTCATAGAGAAATCTGTGACAAATAGACTGGAGTGAAACAAAATAATTTGGCTTTTTATCTTCTAATAAGTTGGAATTAAGCTACTAAAGAGCTTATATATAGCAATTGATGATTTAGAATTGTAGTAGAGATATAGAAGGAGGAAAAAGCACTGGTTGCCAAATATGGTATGTAAATAATAACAAAGTCATATTTTTGAATGTTCTTACTCATAATTTTATGCATAAAAGTAATTTGCTACTACAAATCAGCTCACCTGGTTTTGCATAAAATATCTTCCCCTTGTCACAGAAAGAAAGACTGGAATGTAAAAATAATTTGAAATTTTCAAAAGACATTGTTTTGGGAAGGTCTGCATGTTGTACCAACAAAGTCACTGCTGGCTGCAAAGTTGAATGGGACACAAATGTATTGCATTCATAATATTAGCTGTAAAATTTGAAATTAATATCAGTTTCTGCTTCTGTTACCATGCACTAATTAGCATAAAATAAACTTTACCCTAAGAGCTGTGAGGTAATTAACACAAAATTCAAAGCCAGAAAACATTTCCAAATCAGAAAAGGCTCTAAATGGAAATGGCTGTTGGGAAAGCACTAAGGCAAGAATGATGTATATTTTCTGATATCTACTTGCCAGGCATCTACTTTAGGCCAAATGGCAGGGAGGGGGAGAAGATAATTTGCTGGGCAAGGCAGACTTTTGATTCACTGCACGTGACTATTTCCACAGGAAAAAAAAAAATTAAAAAACATTATTTCAGACTGCTGTAGTAAAAATGCATATAAAATGATGTTTCCCTTCTGGAAGCCCTTTTTTATAGGATGACAATTTTGGGAATCATGCTACAGTGTATTAGTTGTCATTTCTAATGCTCAGCTATTAGCCACAATGTTGAGTTAGATTATGAGATTTTGATCTCTTCAGATCATCTGACAATGCTTTCCCTAAGGCATTCCAGCAGACATATGTAAAACAGTCTACACTTTTTCAACCTTTTTCAGAGTTGGTAATATTTTTGTGACCTATATCTGATGGAGTGCATTTTACCTTTTAGCATGTGTCAGACGGGTGGAGCAATGTATGAAGTCAGGGGATCAGAAAAGACAGTTGGCTTGTGATGATGTGCAGTACAAAGCATGAGATGCACAGTACAAAACAGAGTCTTTGCCTGCACTTGGTCTGCACAAACGTCCCTAGCTTCACTAGGAAGAACAAGTAGTTGCTAGCTACTAATTTGCTGATAGATTGATTGATTGATTTGAAAAACTAGTCTAATAGATAGACTTTTAGAAACTGGAGAAAGTTACAAATAGTGTTTGTAACAGGACTGCTTATGAAGCCTTCAGGTGTGGGGACTTTCTTGTTCATAGTATGTCATTTTAAAGGTAACCTCAGCAAATATCCAATATGCAGTTCCAATGATTAGCATTAAATATAGCATATTTCAAAATAAATCAGTATAATGCTGCATCAGCATTTCAGAGTGTCCTCATGATTACTAGTGCCAGAGAGGGGAGAATAAAGTTTGGAGGAGGTAATTAGAATGACCTTGCATTACCGAGCTGGTGAGCGGTACTGGATTTTTGTCCACAAGTAATGGAGTTTTTCATAAGATGCTGCTTATCAACAGCTTGTGCATGCAGATATCAATGAAAGTTAATGTGAATACCTACACATGAATGGAAATTGCAAACCAAGTATACCTTATATTTTCCAAAAGCATTACAGTTTTAGCTGAGCTAATTTAGAAGTGTTTTTTCTTATTAACATAAAGTTTTTAGCAAACTAAAACTTATTCCTAGAATATTCTTTAATTACTGGTATGTTTTTATATTGACAGTGGTTTGCACCAGCCATTCTACCTTCTCTAGCAGTTAATATGGTGTTTGGGATACACTGCAACAGTATGTATTTAATTTAATAATGGTTTATAATTTACCTGAAAACTTCTTCAGAGGGTAAACTAGATATTAGGTTATCTTTAAAATACATTATTTATTGATACACATAATTTCCAAATGCTTGTTTCTTTCTTTGCATTTTGGTTTTAGAGCTAAGAATTGTGTCTTAAATATAAGAAAAGCAGAATACAGAATGTTGACAGTCCTCTGAAATATCTAGACGAACAACAGTTTTTGCTGGGCATCAAGTTGTGTTTTCTTTTTCCAGTATTTCTGCCACTGATCTTAACTGTTATTATGGTAAACAAGACTGAACTCATTGTAATATGGTACACTTAGAAAAATCTGGGTTTTTTAGCAGCCTTGGAACACAGATCTTTAACTTTTGTGACTGCATAATTACTGCATCAGCTGTGGAAGTGAGAGATCATCAATGCACTGCCCATTATATGCTTTCATAGTACAGTTGTTTAGGTCCATGAGTTTTCAATATTTTGCATGTTGTCTAATAAGCTCTTTCTGAGGTGATGAAGATTCGTGTATACCAAATAGTCATTTGAAAATACTATACCAGTGGAAAACCAAAGCAGCTCCCAATGCAAAAGAACAGGAGTTACCAAGAACATAAAGCAGCTTCAGGGAGGGAAAAGCTAATTGTCAAGTAGAAGGAAAAAGGTCCCAGGAGACAAAATTATTGCTAAATGTAAGATTTTCACTCTGAGTATGGAATTCTATGGAGGATTTATGTGAAAAGCTGGTAATTGAGGCACTGTTAACTGTTTCCCTGCTTATCAAAACATTAAACTGGAAAGACTTATTTACAAGGGATTTCTTTGCTGTCTGAAGATGATGATCAGTTGTATGTCCAAGTTTAACCAAGTTACACAGAGCAAGACACAGAATCTTATCCACTCCTGATGGTAATAACACCTACATGGTCTCTTGGGCAGCTTTTGCATTTTTATACAACATACCACAGATTTGTGGTCCCCTGGGGTGAGATCCATGCAAAGATGGGTGAGATCCATCCACTCGGGCCATACTCTTAGGTTTTCTGTGAAAAGCAACCTGTGTGCAACAGCAACAGGAGACAGGAATGGAGGGCTTGTGAATACAGGGGAATTAGGACAGTGCTGGATGCACAGCTGTACTCAGATTTCTACTGACAAACTGAGCTAAGTATGAAACCTACTGAAATATGAGGTTCCTGTCACACAGTGATTTTTATCCTGTGCTGTTACAGTTTACAGGGAAAGGAACAGATTAACAAAGAGCTAGATTTTCTTTTGCAAATACTGAGAAAATGTCTTGTTTTTACAGTCTTGTGATTTTAGGCTGAATGAAATGTTAACTTGACATTTGTCATCCAGTTTAAAAAATTTAAAGACTTACTGGAAAAAAATTCCAAACAAACATACCCCACGTGCTGTAGAATTAAATGTGCCACTTTCAGATAAAGTGAGAAGTAATATGTGGATATTTGGTATTTGAACCTTTAAAAGTTCCATTACAAATCCACTGGAGTTATCTTTGTTTCATCTATCTTACTGGTCAAAGGGTGTGCTGAACAGGAAAATTTATCATTTGTGCATCTCTGATCTAAAGCCTATTTATAAGGAGGGTGATGTTTAAAATACAGAAAATGAAGGCCTTTTTTCAAAGTTGTTGAGAAAATATTGTGAATGTGTTTTTGATGCTTTAAGTGGTCATGTCTAGGCTTTCAAGTGATGTGTAGAGCAATCTTTCTCAGTCCTTATGGTAAACAAGTTGGCATTATGATTTGGCAGGGCGGTGGTTTTATACAGAGCCAGATCATCTCATGATGACAGTAGAATCTGAAGGGGAGCCACTCCTGTTAGCAGTTATCATCTCTTAATTGGGAATTATCATCATTTTCACGTTTATTTTTTTAGCTGGTGTTGTCCAGAGCTAGTTATAGCATCAGCTTACATGATCAGGGAGGCTCAACCAGCAAAATTGTTCTTGAATGGCTTCAACAGTGACTTGAACCCCTGCTGAAATGATCCTGGGTATATCTCCTTGCTTACAGTTTTGTTGTATTGGGCTTTACAAAAACACTAGATTCAGACTTTTGTGAATCTGGTGGATTACTTCAGAGGTTTGTGATGAAAAAAATATCATCATTTAAATACTTTTGATTTAATTAGTTAGGTTTTTTTAGAAGATATGAACAAAGGATAACTCCCACCCCAAAAAAAAAATTATTTTTTCTTACATGTATATAGACTTCTAATGTACTCAAAACTGAGAAGTTACAAAATTTGTTTCTCCAAACTGTATGTAGCTTTTCCTTGAGCTGGAAGCAAAACAGTGACTGAAATTTGAATTGAGTTTCTTTAAAATTATTTCAAACATCCAGGCTTCCTGGGGTTCTAGTACCTGGAGGAAACTATAATAGAATATATGGGTATTATTCAGTGGGAGGGAAGTTGTAAATCAGATACCTGTACCTGTAACAAAAGAGACAAATATTTTAGCCTATTATACTCTAAGGCAAGTATTATAAAGCTTACTAGTTGAAATGCAACATAAATTTCTCCCAGATGTTTTGTACTTCAAGTATTTTTTTTAAATTATATTTTCTTCTAGATGACTAATCTGTTTGAATTAGTCTTTCCCTTTACTTTTCCTTTAAAATCAGGACAACACTTTTCTTGATGTTTAACCTTTAAAAACCATCTGTATTCTGTGCTTGTGCACTCCCCTGCTCACATTTATTACACAAGATTAAATAAGTGCATCCTTTTGTAATATTGTTTGACACATTCAAGGATTTTCAACAATCATTTCACTCGACAATACTTTGAAGCATGTCTTGCAAGGTAACATATTGAAACAGGCATGAGAAGAAATGTTTTCCAGAACAATTCAAAACTACATTTAGATGAGAAAACTAAGTAGTATAATATAGTGAGTGTTGCTTCTCATGGGAGTGGAGTTTTTTTCTATATCAGTTGAAGTGTTCCAGGAATCTAAGGTTAACTATATACACCAGTAGAAATTATTCAAGGAGCAATGAGGCACATGTTCATAAATAATTGCTGTTGCAGTTTTAAATTATCTCACAAAAAAGTCCCTAAGGACTTGTATTGCTCTTCATAGTTCTAATGTTGAAGTGATCCTTTCTATGGCAAGATTTATAAGTATAGATAAATTAGACTTTTCCTTTCTATTTCTGGCTTGTTTTTGATACATGATTTCAACTTTTTTTTTAATTGCCTCAAAAGATTCCAAGCTTGCATGACAAAATAAAAAGGTATTGTAATTTATTACTTTGTATGGTATCTTACTTTTTCTTGCATTCATTCTTCTTTTTTATGTGCAGTGAACTCTGAAAAAACATCACCTATAGGTGGATGAGGAGGGAAAGTGCTAGTTCTAGGATTCTGCAAGTTCTTTCTGAAGGCTGTAAGGGATACAGAAGGAACTGACAAAAAAAAATAACTTCCCATGAACTGAAAAAGCATTATGTCAGAGCACTTTTGCTGAAGAATCTATGTAAAGAATCATGGCTTTTCTAGCAGTGACTGGCTATCTGTTCCAACAAATCAATTATTTTCTCTGGCCCTAGCTGTCTAATGACTAGAGATGGATATGGCAGATTATTTTGAAAAGAAGGAAAAGAATGGTAGAGTTTTATTCAGTCTCTCTCACTGTGTAAGGAGCTCTACCACTGATCTTCCAGCCATCAGAGTTCAGAAGTCATTGAAGTCTTTGGTTTTTCCAGTGCACATTTTTACTCCTGAAGGGACTTCAGATTATACTACTACACATTGCTTCTTGGGGGACATTACTCTAAGAATTGCAGTGGATATCTCAACCCAACCCAGAGGTTTCCTCTTCCATTTAAATCTTTCCAGCTATGCAGCAGCCCTGTTGCTTGAGAACCTCTGGGATTTACAGAAAGATAATCTTCCCTGTTACAGAAATTGCACAGAAAAAAACACAGGATATGAAAAAAAAAATCAGTATTTCATATCCAGTGATTAGGATTTTTCAGAGGTTCTTTCCTCTGACACCAAAGCAGACTCAACATTCTAGAGATCAATTATTACACAAGCTAGAATTATGTTTTTTAATGCATACAAAGCTTGCAGGACCATATTATATCTTAGAATCTGTGATGCTTTACAAGCCAAGGTAAACTTGCTAATTCTCTTTATTAAAAGGCTCTCCTTATGTGATTCACTGAATAGGTGGTAGAGATTTTCAGATCAGTTTCTTAAAATTTAAGTGGACTTAAAAATTGATCCCACAAAATTTGACTAAAATATGTTTTTTGTTAAATTCATTAAAGTAAGAACAGGGAAATAAGACCATGGAGGTGTTACTAAATTCCAAGTATTCAAAGTGAGAACAGTCAGCATCTACATTATTGAGCTGTCATGTTAAATGAAGCTGAATATTTTTAAGTGATTCACATGCGGATTGTTAAAAAAGACAGACAGTCTGGATTATCAAACAGGGCTCATTACTTTTCAAAATTAAGGGAACAATAAGACCTAATTTTTGGAACTTAGCTGTGCAGAAAGTGTATGAGGCTGATTCTCTTTTTCTGACAATAGAATAAGTTCTGTAGAAAAAACTATTAAAGGGCATTTTCATGCTTTTCATATATTCGATTGTTCATAATTTCATTAGTGATTAATCTACATGGATATAGTTTTAATATTACTGCAATATGAAAAATCATAAATTTCTGCAAAATAAAACTTGTAAGTGCCTCATTGATTGCTCATTTCAATGAGGAACTAAATTGTTAATAATGCTGACAAGTCTTAAATAGTTAGGTAAAATTGGCTCACTACATAGAGCTGAATGCAACTCTTTCCATCTTAGAACTATTGTGCCAGACTTTCTGCAGAGCAGCTTTTATATTTAAGGATTTTCTCAATGTGAAGATTGAGTCTAAAAAATAATGAATTTGAGTGAAGTGGCACAAGCACAGAAAATATTTTAATATAGGAGGGTTGCTGGTGATGTATGCTTGTTCATGCAAGTTGCTTCAGACTTTTGCTTATAAGAGAATAGGGGTCACTTTATTGCTGTAAAAATATAACACTCTTCTGTACCATGTATCATCAAGAGGAGGAGGGGAGACAGTGAGAGATCTTAATCAAATTGAAAAAAATTGAATTTAATTGAAAATTTAAATTAATTTGAAGTTAGCTGAAGTTATGCAAAGACATACAACATTATTTCCTAAAACTGACATTCTTGTAATTGCTGGGCTTGGTATTTGCGTTGTGTGAAGGCTTTTTAATTTTTTTTCTCTTCCCCAATTCTTCACTTTCCCTAGCCAAATATAATGAATATTGATTCACCTTAAAGATAAGTATCTGATTTTAGAGACTTGGATCTATATGTACCACTATGGTTTGCAGACACATGATCAAACAGCAATAGCCTGATGAGCTGCACCATTTATCCCACTGTAATAGATGTTGTGGATGTGCCTGAGAGAGGTTTCTGTTGGACAGAAAGGTGAATTTCAGAATATATTTGATCAGAAATGTCTGATTAGTTTGAACTAGCACAGTCCTTGTTATGCTGTGAAACCAATGGTGTTTGATTCAGTTCTTCTGCTTTGCTATCAGTCTTGCTTTGGGCAGATCGCTTCCACTGTGTTTGTTTGGCTCTGTGAAACACCACCACTGTCTACTTCCTTTGAACTCTGCTAAGTTTGAGGCAATACAAGGTTTTCTATGAAGCTTAAACCTCTCTCTGGAGTTTTTGTTATGAAACTCCCCTTTCCCTACTTTGTTATATGCAGCCTGCTCTTTTAGGGAGATTGGGGATGTTCCCAAGAGTGTTGCTTGTCCAAAAGTGTTGCATGGCAATAACTGAATCCAGCCTGAAGTTCTCAAAATGCAAGGAAAGAGGTTTTTTGAAAACAATAGCCAGCAGGGACTTTGCCTCAGGGGGAATTAGTTATTCTGGGAACTTTCATGGTATTAGTATCACAGGGGATACCACTAATTGCTCACAAAGCAAATGTGATTTTGGGGACTGTTTCTGCCTCTAGAACAGATATTAATATCAAATAATAGCAGCAAAGTAAATGGGAGACTATAAGTGTGTTTGGGAAAAAAATGGTCAGATTCCAGATTGAGATCGTGTCCAAATTTTATTTTTTTTCATATGGAAAATGTATTGTATTAAGAAAATGCTCTTACTTTATGGTTGCTTTGTGCCAGGGTTCCCCCACGATGTATATGCACAAACCTATATGCAAAAATGTGCCTGTTCTAAATTTAATATTTAAGTCCTCTATTTAGGTTAATGTAATCCTGTTTTGCTGCAAAACTTCACTCCTGAAAAAGTATAAACATAATTTTATACCTAGAAAAGATCAAATGTAGTTTCTCATTGTGATATTACTCATTACTTCCTTAATCTATTGTTCTCAGATGAATTATGGTTCATTTTAATAATAGGAACATAGACTGAACTAGGGCCTTGGGACAGCTGAGACTGGGTTTAGTCTCTGTTTTGGTACTGATTTAAAGCCCACGTATAATCAAATTACTCACGAGCCCTCTGCTCCTACCCTTTGAGAGCATTTGTACTTTTGAAATGAAGTGCTATAAAGCATTTCTTTCTAGTACATGCAAGATAAGCTTATTCATAGCTTTATGTGTGAGACTGGATTTTTAGAAAGAATTCTCAGGGCTAGCTGTAGAGTCTGTGACATTCAAAAGAAAGATATATTTTCCTTTTTGATAAAGTACACCAGTATTTAGTGTAGGGAAAAGCAACTGTTTCATGAGGTATAATACATGTTCGTTTGTTTACTGCTTTGTTAGCCTCAATTCCTGCACAGTTAAATTATAAGGGTAAATTAGATGTATTGCTGTAGCTCAGGAAAGCCAAGCAGTAAAACAATTGTATATACTCTTTACCTGTGAAATTACCTGTAACGTGCTTTCTGTCAGCACAAATTAAGAGCCACGAGAAGGAAGTTATTGCTCATATTTAAGCCTTGGCTTTCTGTGAGATTTGGTTGCAGTGGATGGTGGGCAGGAAAAAATGGCTCACCTGAGCAAGCCAGAGCTCAGCCCTGTCCTCCAGCTGGGTGGGATAAGCTGTTCCAAAGCCACAGTTCAACAGCACGCTGAATCTGGCTTTAGGGCTCCTGCTTCTCATCAAGAATGTTGCAGCTACATGATGGTAAGCAATGATCCGGTACAAACATATTCTGCTACCTCAACAGTTTTCTGGGAATTTTGACAAGTCAACATTATTGTCAGGCTTTATGCCAGATTGACTATTATCTGTTCTGCTATAGCTGTCATGTAACCAGTGCAGAGCATAAAGCCATCACAGAGGCTATATTGTCTGCGCCATCTAATTTGAGGGGAAATGTGCTTGTGTTCTTGTGTCTAATACAAATGAAATCTGTATTGCAGTGCACAGCTCCAGTATTAATGGTTATGGAACTATAGCTTGAGAACATACTTTTTTGACTGTTATCTCCTGGCTAGAAGTAGGATGAATATACATCTTTGCAAAAGACCTTCAGCACTTCATGCGTACGTGGTATGAAAGCATGGGGATAACACAACATGCTGGAAATATGAGTGGGACAGAGTGAGTGGTGCCTTGGGTTCATTATAATTAATTGCCTTTTAACCTGTGCTCTTTCTGTATTCATCACACCACTCCACTTTACATACATGTCATCTACATAAAGTCAAAAAGAGGTGGGTAAACATAAGAATGAAAATGTAGTAATTTATTGCAGTAGAGTTTAGGAATTAATGTTCTTAAATTGTTGGAGTCCTCTGTTACTAATGAACTCTTGGGGAAAGGCAACTTTTATGTTGCAGCAGAATATTTTTTATATCAATATAGCATGGAAATCAGTACAAAGAAAGTGCTTACCTTTGACTGTGATTTATTATGCTTGATTTAAAGGACAGTGTACTTTCCCTTCTGTTTAGACTCAATTTATTTCTGCTTGTGTTGCAGGCAACATTACAGCTGTAATGCAGTGTTGTGTTTCCTGTCTGAAGTGGTACATACCTATGTAACATGTCAGGCTGAGAAATTTTGGAAATATCAAGTTGAGTCAAACAAATGCCTAGTTTTTCTCAGGTAGTGATGTAATTTTCAGTGCAACGTAAGTTACTTAATGGTGAAGACTTTTTGCTTCAGAATTTGTATACAAAGGATGTAATAATGATGATTGACTAAATTCTATAAAGAGGAATTTAAAAAACAAATTTTATGTGTAGTAAGGCCATGAGTTTAGCATTCTTTAGAAATGTTCTATGGAAAGTGCTATTAAAATCTAGATTTATAATTTCTCTTGACTACCACATCATTGTAGGCAGTGATGTCCAGATTTTGGAGTCAGTGAAGAGCTTTATTTTCTCCGTCTCTCCCTGGCAATTCTAAAATTCTGAGACATCAGATATGCTTTCAGGTTTAACTTCATATCCCCATGCCGCCCCCCATTTTTTTTTTTTTTTTTTTTAATTTTAAGAAAAATCCCCAGAATGAAACCTGGTCTCTGACATAATTTTTATACTTTTTCCTTTCCTCTGTGCATAAACCATGGTTTATTTGCAGTTTAATATTTTTCTTCCCATGGTTCACTTTATTCTAATTTGGGGGGCAGGGATGTAAGAAGAATGGCAGCAAATGGGGAATTGAACAGTTATGAGCCCTCCTAAATGGCCAATGGAGATTATAGACTGATTTCTGCAGGCTCCTAGCAGTCATTGTCATTATCTTGGTGCTCTTACCTTGAATTCTCCTAGACTGAAACAGGAACAGCACATCTAAATACTATAAAATTATAGGCAGGCATAAAATGCACTTTCATACACCCATTCATGTGCATGGTGCATGTATATACGCATACAAGCATGTGTGGATATAAATTTATTTTCTTCCCTTGTTTGTGACTCCATTGCTGTCATCTTTTATGTTCTTTAGCACTGGTAGTCATGCAAATTGTAAAATCACTGAACTTTTTTTTTTCCTCACAGAACCTAATTTATTTAGTTTTTATTTATAATAACTAAATACCAGCTGCATTCTGCTTGGCTAGTTTTAGCCAAAATTCGTGTATTATGCATAACAGTGCATTGGCAGAAAAAGAAAACAGTTTTTATGTGACAGGCTTAGCTATTTTCAGTTGGTTAAAAGTTGGAAAGATATCTGTATCCCTTCTATGTATTTGGAATAGAAACTGTTTTATTTTGACTGAAAGGCACAAGACTAGTACATGTTTTTCTGATTTCCCTAGTGTATTTTGTGAAGTGCGAATTATACTGAATTACAGACTATTCTGGGTTGGAAGGGACCCATTGAGTCCAACTCAATTGAATGGCCTGTGTAAGGTTTGACTGCACATAGTCTGGGCATTATTAGCACCATGCTCTGACCTACTGAGCTAATCTCAGGCTCAAAGCAAGAGTAATCTTTAAAATTGATGGTGTTAAGGTTTCATGATGAAGTGTGGGAGCTTCCAAAAACTGTGGTGTAAAGTTAGGTATAACTTAAATACTTTGGTTCTTTTCAGTTTTTATTTCATGTTATGAGTAGATGATTTTTTTTTAAGTGAAAAACTGTGAATGAAACAGGAATTTATTTTCAGAAACCCATTGTGAGAATTCACTTTCAGTGGTGGATGGGTTTTTTTTATATATTAACAAAAACACTGTCTACCAAAGTTATATGCATAGAAGTGTAGAATGATTTTTTTTCATTGCAATGCCCCCATTCCAAAGCCAGAGTAGAAAAAGCTTAGTTTGACAGCTCTTTAGAAATATGTTTTGGTAATTTGGGACCTAATTATACCCTTCAATAAGTAATCTCAAGTACTTTGCAAAATGGATAGTATTCTTAGTTGGAAACAGGAGGAAAAGACACTATTAAAAGAGGGAGAAGGCTTCCACTGAACCAAAGATAATAAATTTGGAACTATTTGTATTTATTTAAGAAACAAATACATGGAAAAAATCAGACACAAATGTTTGAAAACAACAGTAAGAAGGATTTCATCCATTTCTTTGTTGTAATATCATTAGAGCAAGCAAACATGTTTTAATGTCTCATGTTTGAGTTAACGAAAGAAAATATTATTGGGAGAAATTAAATATGTGACAAAGCAGCATGTATCCATGAATCTTGCTTCCTGGTTCTAACAGTATTTACTCTGAACTTTGGGGTTCAGTGGTATTCGACGCAATGAAGCAATTTGCTTTGTCTTTTTCAGCATTAATCAGTGGGGAAAATTTTGATATATTGCAAGCCTATCTACATCCATCTACCAGCAACCTTTATAGTCTTATCCCATTGTACCTATTACACACAGGTTCTAATATAACCAAGATAAAAATGTATTTTGCATGTACATGCATAATTCATTTTACAGTAGACAGATGCCAGCATTCTTAGCTGAGTTTTAAACAGTAACCATGTTTAGATGTGATGTTTGAAGGCACTGCAAATTTGCATCCATAGGTTTTCTTATGAAATATATGCCTTCTGTGATTTTAGAACTTGAGCATCCCTAATCTTTTGACATTTTTGTGTGGAATTTTAAGCACATGATATTATTTACATTGTGGTTTAGCCTCATACAGGTATATTGGTAGGAACTTTATTATTGAAAACAATATTCCTGCTGAATTCTGTAAAAGTAGCAGAGTGAACAGATATATGTACTATAACTAAATATTTTTCTTATATGTTGTGCTTTTTTTTTTCTGGTGTTGAATGAACAGGGATGGTATTTGAAATAATGCATGTTCAAACTAAAATAGTAAAATAGTACTGTTTGCTCTTACCTCTGGTTCTTTACTAATAATGCTATGTTGATAGATTAGCCTTTTAATTTTAAAACAAGCAGGCCTTTTTTTTGGATACTTGATGTGCTCTGACATTTCTGTTCTATTAGGGTGTTCTGCCTTCTACTGTGTGCCAGTTTCTCTTTTGGAACCTGAAAATACTGCAATGTTTTTCTGTGTTCAAACTCTGATCCTGTAATCAGACTTGATGAAAAAATCCTTAGGTCTTTTGAGAGAACCATTGTGTGTGGTATTGCTCTTTTTATCCTTATTTATCAGTGTGTGTTTTCAAGCTCCTTAGTTGTAAAGTCACTTGTAATTCTTCATATTGGAGGATATTTTGTTATAGGTTGGTTTTTTCTTAAGTAAAATCCTCAGTTGTGACAATTTGGAGTGAGGTAAATACTGACTAGAAGTCCAGCCTGAGATAATTTCCAGGTGTGAGAATTATGATATGACCTACATTAAAAATTAAAAGTTTTAAGACTATCAGTAGCTCAAAACAGAATATAAAAAGAGGTAAATACTTGAATTTCCCAATTACAATTGGGAAATTTGTAATGTATTAAGTTATCTGATACTAGTAGTCAAATCAGTGAGTCTTAGCCCATGGTTTTCACAGATTTTTCTTTCAAATATACCCTTTAAGGATGTGATTAAATACATGTGTATGTTCTGGAGGTTTTTAGTTTTGGGGTGAGGTTTTTTTTCTGTTTTTTGGGGGTTTTTTTGTGAGTGGGAGGGGATGTATTTTTTCATGTGTTTTGACTTTTTTTCTTTTTTAATGCAGCTATCTTTTTTTGCCTTAAGTAGAGGGGTTTTTTTCAATAAATGCTGACACTTACATGGAAGTACTCCAAGCTGACAAAAAGTGCTATTTTTTCTGAGTGATAGTTTTACCCTTGGGGAAATGTCTTCAGATTTATTTTTCTATTATTGTATATATTAAACTTTATGCTGGTGTTAGTCAGATTAGTGCAAAGTGTGCTTCAAGATAGAGATTAATACACTATATCCATGCAATTCAAAGATGTTTTTAACAAATACACAGTTAAGGCAGCTTTTACTTCAGTTGCCTTTATTTTTCCTGAATCAGTTGCATTTTAGTGCTATTTCTAACAAAGCTACATCTGCTTTATATTCAGAGTGTTCAGAAATACCAACAAAATTGCTTTTTGTAATCCTTGAAAATACTGATGCTTGTGCTAAACCTCCGTCTGTTTACTGGAGATTCATCAGGCCAGGTACAGATGCTGGTTCTACAAGATCTTCCCTAGAGTGGAGTTTTAATTAAAACAACTCTTTTTACCCCAGCTGTCAGTGCAACCCATATGAAAAGCAGAAAGCTTGTTTTTCGAGAAGAGTTGAATGTTTAGTTGTTCCAAAGTCTATAACCACAAAATGAAGCATTGAATTTCTCACTTCTCTGAATTCTTTTCTCCCTTCCTAGTTAGTGCAAACTTTGTTTGCAGGAATCACTCTAGAACTTCCTAAAGCTTGCTTTCTTCATGTGTTTTCACAATGCACATTGATTTCATTCAAATAAAAATATTTTGCAGGAAATTTTTTAATATTATTTTAATCTAACCACTACTTTACAGATAGCTAAAGTTGCATGGCCCATCCTACAACAATTTTTGGGTTTTTTACCCCTTGCCCTATGGAGTAATATCTCAGATTCTAATTCTTATTGAGTCAAACCTTCCTTCAAGCTGGAAGGTAGGTGAATATTGATTTAACAATACACCGCAAAACGTGGAAGGTGGCTAGAGGAAAAAAAAGGGAAACAAAAAATCCCTGTTTTCTACATAATGCAAATTCAATTCTTATTTACCTGCCATCAGTATTACTTCAGGGAGAGATCTTAGTTGAAATGTGTCTTGTGATTCAAACCTAACAGTTCTGGTTTAACCCCAGCTGGCAACAGAACTTGTTCAGTTCCTCTGCCTCACCATGATGGGAGGGGAAATTGGAGTGGAATCAGAAGAGTAAAAGTGGGAATTTGTGGATTGAGATAAAGACAGCTTAATAGGGAAAATAAAATCTGTACACTGAAGCAAAGCAGAAGAAAGCATTCATTCCATCCTTCCCATGGGCAGGCAGATGTTCAGCCATCCCCAGGAAAGCAGGGCTTCACCATGCATAACAATGGCTTGGGAAGGCAAATGCCATCACTCCAAATGTCCCCCTTTCCTCCTTCTTCTGGACCTTTATATGCTGGGCATGAGGCCAGAGGGTATAAAATATCCCTTTGGTCAGGAGAAGTCAGTTCTTTCCTCTGGTTCTTTCCTCTCCAAGCTTCTTGTGTACTCTCAGTCTTCTCACTGATGGGGTAATTAAAAAAACAGAAAAGATCTTTACACTGTGTAAGCATCTCTCAGTAATAGCAAAAACATTTATTTTCTTATTAACACCGTTTTTAGGACAAGTCCAAAACATAGATCTATCCTAGCTATTAGGATGAAAATTAACTCCACCCCAGCTACAATCAGCACATAAACCTAGCTTGCCCAAATTCCTAAAATCCTTCATTTCCGAAGTCCTATATGATTTTCTACTCCTACTACTAATTCTAGCCTTCTGTTTGCTGAGTCCCAGCAACTAAGCTAAACTTGTGCTCAAAAACATCTACTACAAAAGTGGATTATTGCAATGATAGCAAATAGCTGTGTTCCCTGTTGTCTTTCAACTGCTTCTTTAATAGAATTGTCACCAATTTCTTCAATTCTAAAAGACAAGTATGAGAAAATTTCTAGTTACCACATCGTTAATTACGTCCGCATCAAAAGTTATGGACTTTAAATTTGCTTCACCATCAGTTTTTATGCTTTTACTGTGGGAGTGCCTATGGTCGTGGGGTTTTTTGTTTGGTTTGTTTTTTGGTTTTTTGTTTGTTTGTTTTTTCTTTTTTTTTTTTTTTTGTTCATTTTGTTTCTTTGGGATTTTTTTGGGAGGTGGGTAGGGTGGTGAAGTTATTGGTGAAGTTAGAAAAATCCTTCTCCCAAATGTTTCATTCTGTTCTACTCAAACTCATACCTGTCCTGCTGTATTAGCAATGGATCTGTAGTTCCTTTGTGTGACTACTGTACCATGAATGCTACATGGCTGCTGTCTGCCTTTGGTCTTTTTACCAGAGATGAATGGGAATTGTGTGTGTCATCTGTAAATGCTTTTCCACTTCTGTGCTTAGCTGCTTTATGGCACTGAGTTGGCAGGTACCTCAAAAACAACGCTAAACATATTTTCAGATTAATTATTTATTTTATTATTCCTGTCTATAATAGCTGTGCTGTCATGTCCTTATGAGTCCACAAGGCTTAATACGAACAGAAGAAAGACAGTCGGGCAGAACTGCTGCAGCTGTTGCACTGTCTTAGACAGCCACAGAACCACACTTTGTGTTAGCACCATATTTTAACATTGATCTGGTTCAAAATACCAAGCTTGGGGTTTTTTGTTGGTTAGTTTTTATTTGAGTTTGATGTTTTTAGCTGGATTATGAGAGAAACTAATGTATAGCTGTAGCAGATAAGAGAACAAAAAGACTGCGGCATTGAAGATTGTTTTGCAGAATCTGAAAAATTATTGTAGAAAACTGGTTCCCTCTTTCTTTTGAAAAGTAAGAGAAGAGCTATGAACTTGGCAGTTCTCAGTGAAGTGAGGTTTTGTTTCCCAGCTTACTTGGCAAATCTACTCAATGTTTGATCCCTACACGGGTCATGGCCCAGCACCTCACCTTATTGACAGTCACACAATTGTCCTCAGCCTGGTGTTCATAGTCCTAGAAAAGAGCAGGATTGTTGTCATCTAGTTATGGAGGTCTTCCTTTGTGCAGGGGGCACTGTTTTCAGTCCTTGCTTTCAGCAATGCTCTTCATTTGATAATTCACATGAAGAATGGGTTTGCAATCGATGTGCTTGCACCAGTTATTTGAAAAATCCTGAAAACACAACTAAGAGTCCAAAGCTCCTGAATATCTGCAGCACTTATATTCCTAAGTAAGTCTTCATGGGTAGAACTTGAGATTCTGCAGACCTCTGTTCACCTGAAAATGTCAGAATTGTGCTGTCTGACATCTCCAAGGAGTATTGTAATGGGTTGTTCAGGTGGTACTTAAATGTTCACCCAGTTCCTCCTATAATTGCTCAGTTTTTAACTTCCTCAAAATTAGAAATTTAATTTCTCATGCAGCATGATTGGATGCGTTTATCTGATGTGTATGAATTACTGTATTTTATTCAAATTTATCTTTTAGTTTGGTTTCTGAGTAACTATGCTAAGTCATGCCTTAGATGCTTAAGATCATATGAAGAAAATGGTTAGTTTCTTTGAACTTTAAATTTGAAAACAATATATTTTTCAGCACTTTTCTTGTGCACTTGTTGAATAAAGTAA
This sequence comes from Luscinia megarhynchos, assembly GCA_034336665.1. Lineage (NCBI taxonomy): Eukaryota > Metazoa > Chordata > Aves > Passeriformes > Muscicapidae > Luscinia > Luscinia megarhynchos. Next base: position 33,162,552 of record CM067566.1, on the reverse strand, counting down.
GTGTTCATACAATGCTTGTAAAATCATTTATGCAAATTAAATTGCAAGAAAATTCCTGAATATTTTTTTGGTTAGGAAACTTTTGTTTTGCTTTGTTGTTTGTTTTGGGGTTTTTTGGATGGTTTGTTTTGTTTTTTGTTTTTTTGCATAAGCAAATACTATTTGTAATTTTTTATTTTTATTTTCAAAGCAGGATTCATACACTAGAGACTGAGGGCAATGCACTTTCACCCACAGACTTCGGCAGGTTTAGCATGATTCCTAAAGTGAGAATGTAGCAGGGGTTATGAACTCTCTTAAGTACTGCCCAGTGTGTATTATTTCAGATTTTAAATAACGAAGGTAGTTTAATTACTTATTAAAAACATCTTAAACTGTCTGATTAATTCCCTTTTATGAAGAAATTCTCTAAAATTATTTTTCATAGAACCAAAAATACATTATTTACTGCAGACTATAAAGTAGTCACTAGAGACAGTTCTTGAGTAGGCATTAGCTAAAAGGAAGCTGCTTTTTTAGCACAGAATCTTCAAGATAGCTAAAGCTTTGCCTTTGCTGTCAGGACCAGACTCTGAACAGAGACTCTGCAAACACTAAGGTGTAAGAATTAATTGTGATCATTTTTCTTCACTTCTGGGTGTGTTCTTCTCTAGAGCAACTTGGGGAAAAAATAAATTTGGAGCAGGAGTTCTTGGAAGCAGAGCTAGGAATGTGTGGCATTTTTAATGTGTTCTGGTTGTCTAGTGACTTCAGGGACCACTTTTTCCTTCAGTATCCATTTTGATATTATTAAATCACTTTATTATTGAAGAAGGGTCTTTCCCTTTAGTTACAGGCAGAAACACATGCTTCATTTAGTCCAGATCCTTTCCTATTAAGTCCTATCCTACCCTTAGAAATATTTTCACAGCACCTTCAGGCTCCTACCTCTGCACTTTCTAAATTCCTGACAGCATGTTTGACTAATTCCCTTACCACTCCTCAGCCAGGTAGGGAAAACATATTCTGAAGCTGCTTAGGGATCCTGCAGGCTAACCAGCAACCTAAGCACCAGTGCTAACTCTCAAGCTGTTCCTCAGTAGAGGCTTCCTCTTCAGCTGGTGATGTGGGAAATTCAATATCATAAATATTCAGTGTTTATTAAAAAGGAGGCAAAATGTTCTAAACAGCTGTGTAGAAGTTCAAATAGAATGAGTGTAGAAGCTTCACTTTCACAGGTTAATAATCCCAATTCTAAAGCAGAATATAATAAAGCCCATATTTTTTCAACTCAGTCTTTATAATACTAGGTATGCCATAAGTGTATATATATAAAAATATATTTTGGTCTACCACTACTGCAATCACCAAGTTGCATCATATATATGTTTTAGAGACAAGATTTCACTTCAGAAGAACAATGAAGAGCTTTGAAAGCAATCTTTAGTAAAGTCTAGTAAGTATTCCCCATTGGGATTATTTCAGAGATCCACCAGAATTTGTTGCAGAATTTGTTGTGTAAAGGTCTGTAGATTTGGCATTTTGAGGGCAAAAAGGCAAAGTAACTTTTGAGCTCTAAAACAAAGAGCTTCATGCATACTGTTGGGCAAGTAAATTAAGTAATTTTGAAAGTAATATGTTCCTAAGGATTGGTTCTTCCTAGATATACACATTAATGAAATCTACTTTTTTTCTTTTTTTTTCCTTTTTTCTTTTTTTTTTTTCTTTTTTTTTTCTTTTTTTTTTCTTTTTTTTTTTTTTTCCTGAATTCTGGCTACACAAAGCTTTCCAACTATTGGAGAAACTGGAATAATCAACCTGAAGAACGTTTTTTTCCCCCATATTATTTTGTAGTCATTTTTCAGTTTTGTTCTGTTTCTCAGCTACCTACTTATGTTCATGGGCTGCTTAATGCAAAATTCCTTAAGTTCTTGTGTAGGGGAATTGGTCACAAGTAAACATTATTCTCTTCCTTATGGAGAAAATAGTGGATTTCATCTACTATAGCACAACTTTGGGAGAATTTTGCTCACATGATTGCCTTTCCTAAAACTGTCCTCACACATTTTTAGGATTCCAGAAGAGAACTTTAATCTTAGCAGTAGCGGGGAATTGAATCAGAAGTGCTGCATGAAAATTGTCATAGCACATAATAATGGGTGTGGGTTTAAAACAAACTGGTAGCTGCTGAATTCTGAAGGAATGTTGGAGGGTTCAGCTTCTGTTAAAACTGAGTGCCATAGCAGACCTGTCATCCAAGTCCTGGAAGAGTGCATAGATTCACATGAGCCAGGGACTGTGTCACTTCCATTAGTTCTGTCTGTGTCTTCAGGCCACTTGAAGTGCCTGGACACTCAGCAGTGATTGGTTCAATGTCTGCCACTGAAATAATTCCAGAAGTGTTTCACTGGGATATTGGAGATTGGTACCAGCTCTAGGGTGGAAGGTTTCAAAGGAAAGGGATGGGATGCTGGCTGCTACCAGCTCACTGTCAGGCTGTAGTGGGACTGCAACTTGGTCCAAGTTTTACATGCAAAATCCATTTACAGGTCTGGATTTGTCTGTCTCTGTTAGATGCAATGTTGCAGAATAAAAAAACTAAGCAAATGACAAAACCAGACCAAACCCCACTGACTCTTCCCCCCAAAGACCAAAGTTTATCAATTCATACAATCAAACTGAAATTCAAATAGTTCATAAGCCTACAGAGGTGCAACTCCCCATCACCCTGGGCTCCCAAGTGGCAGAGATCTCTTTTCCACACAGGACATGTGGACCACAAACACACCTCCTCTTCCAAAGCTGAGATATCCCCTGTTTACATATGCCTCATGTTGGAGGCAAATGCTTTTTGCATTTTGCACATGATGGTGAGGAGGAACACAAGCCCTCTCATATGCAGATAAGGGTGTGACGGGTGTATCTGTATTTTGTTGCACTGTGTGTTTTCCCTCTGTCTGTTGGCTGCTGTCCCAGTGCCTGAAGGGAAAGGTGAATCTAAGTAGAGGTGACAAGGTCAGTGATTTCTGTTTTTGACAGAATTCAAACCAGGCTTTTATTTGTAATAAGTTATTTTCTACTTTGTCCCCTGCTATTACAAATTTATTTTTTATTTTTTAACAACTCCTTAAAACCTTAGTGTAGTTTTCCTGGTTTTAATCTGACATCATGGGCTGCAGTCTTCTCTACCATTATAATTTTTGGGCAAATGAGCTGATAGGTGGTTCTGGATGATCTTTTCACGTGCTCTTTATGTTCACCTCCCTGCCATGTTAGCTGCTGTTACCCAGACCATGCAGATATCTCCATAGTGGAAAGCTTTGTGATTTCTATTATCCAAATGTCAGGGAACAGACTGAACTATAAAGGATAACAGCAACGGTAGGGGGAGAAAGGGGTGCAGAACAAGATTTCTGTTTTTTTCACAGTGGAGATATTTTAGGGTGCCTTCTCTCCTTTTTTTTTTTTTTTAAACCATACTGTGCCCTGAAGCCCAAGTCATCTTTTGGTCTTGGTTTTATATACTGCTATTTATCTTTCCTGGGTTTTTTTTATTTATTTTATTTTTAACTTCCAACTTATTAATAATTTCATTAGCTCTAGCCATTTTTCTTACTTAGCCCTCTTTGGTCACTTTGAGACTTTCTTTTATTTGAAATTGTAATAAGTAAGGCTACTGAAAGGATGCTGCTTACTTTGCAAGGGGCATTTGAGAGTAAGCTCCTTCTTTTCAGTCTTCAAATAGGCTTTCAACCAGTTAGTAATTTTTGTTTTAATACAGAAAACCTTGTATTCCTTGTCAGAAAATAAAAACCAAAGACAACTATGTATAGTATTTATTTCATTAAAATGAAAAAACATAGTGATTCTTAATATTGTTTTAAAAGTAACCTTCTAGGGGTTTTGGCATTTTGGGGGAGGTAGGAGGAGACAATAAAAAGCTTGTTGCATAGAAACAAATGACTGAGCTAGGTTAGTTAATTTAACTCTCCAGTGGACTTTATTATTTAATGTCTATAATGTGTCAGAGTATTCTGAAGACTGGAATTTCAAGGTCTCAGCTAACATTTATTTCATTTCTATGTATCTTCGTGATGACACCTTTTTTATGTTGCTGTCTCTCTGTCTGAAAGAGGAAGGCAATGAACCCCAAATCTGCAGGTTTTCTCATAGAAAACCACTGGAATATGTAATAGAGTAGCCTGAGATGTTATGGAGAAGAAATTTCTCTTCTAAGAGCCTTCAGCAAGAAATCTTGGCCCATGGAAGGATAGTGGATACCAGTGTTTTTTATACACTCCCATTGGTCCTTAAGCTGTCATCTCCACCTGAGCTGAAGTAATCTGTTGTAATGCTTTGTCCTTCTGTGTTAATTTGAGCTGGAAAACACTTTCAAAAATATTCCACCGATTGCCTCTACTTCCCTACCCAACAACAAAAAAGGGATACCTTCAGAAAATAATAAAATTATTCACTAGTGCTACATTAATTCAATGCATTTTTGGGGAAAATCTGAGCTACTCTACTTAGTGAAATAATCTTTTTGAATAGATCTAGATCTAGGAAGGTGTAGAGCAAGGTTAGGTATGGCAAAGAAGTAAGAAATGAATACTAGAATAGGAGTGGACAGAGGAGGAAACATGGACACATTTTTGATTATCAATTTGTATTTATGTGATTAATAACTTCTAGGGAGCTAAAGTCAGTCAAAGGAAGGTTCTAGTACTTATGTAGTTGAACTATCAAAAGGCAGATTTGTGTGGTGCAAAGAAGATATAATTGAGGTGCTACTGTTTTGATGTTGTTTGACTTATCATCCTCTTCTTGTTTTCCTCATCAAAAATACTATTACAGATTTGCCTGAAAAAAACCAATTAATGGCATAGATATTATGTAAATTATGCACATTTAATCCAAAGCAAACCTTTCAAAGAGACAAAAGCATGCTGAAGTCTGAATTTGAAAAGAACAAAGTATCAGCTTCCTGTTGCTTTGTAGAGGCAGAGAACTATTTTTTCTTATTTTTTCCCCAAAGGACTAGCTTACTAAGGATCAATAATTTAACTCATCCAGAATATTGCAGTAACTTATGTCTTAAGGATATGGTCTCTGTTCTCCTTAAGGCTATTATCCTAATTATCCAAATTAAGTATGGTAATATGATGTTGTGATGAAAACACTGTTGAAGGTGTCCCTGCTCTTGGAGTGGGGAGGGTGGACCAGATAATGTTTAAAGGTCCCTTCTAACCCTTATTGTTCTGTGATTCTAAACATATAATTAATTCCTTAGCCCTGAAAAGACAACAAATGTAAGGATGGTCTGTTCTGTTTGGTGAAAGGAGGATTAAATGTACTCCTTTTATAAGATTGGGATATAAGTTTAAAAGCAAGTAGATCTAAAAATTAGTTCAGTTCCATATGCTGCCTATCTTGATCTTCATACTCCTCCCAATTCACCAGATATTTGCAATATGGGTAAACTATCAATCATTTTACATAGCATTTACGACTGTGTAACACAGTCATAAACAGCTCATACAAAATGTTTGAGACATGATTAACCATTACACATCAGTATGTGAAGCAGAAGAGCTTTTTGGGGGGAAGGGGGATTGTCAAGGGAAGAGGGATTTAATTTTTTCATTTAGTTTTATGTGGAGTTCAACAAGGCTGTCTAACTCTGAAACAAGTAGACATTCCACGGTGTTTGAAAATGTTGTTTAATTAATATATTTAAATAATAGGTCTCCTCCCTGCAGCTAAATATCTCCAAAAATATGCTGGAGTGTCTTTATTTTGTTCAGGAATGTGTGAAGGCTGATAGCTGCACAAAAAACTTCAAAATTAAAGATTAAGTTTCGGCAAAGGTTATAAGAACCTGGAGGAGAAACAAGAAAAGTTAAAACCCAAATTTGTGCAGTCTTAAAGCAGATAATGTAAGATAAATGAAATGGTATCAGAATCTTCCTAGGAGTTAAATGTAGGCACATATTTGTCGTTCATTATAAGCCAGAAAATAACAATCAGATTACTGAATTAAAACTTATATCTAAATAGTAATAACTGCATTTAATTACGTGATGTAGCTTTCAGTAGGGCCTGTCATAAATTGCAATTTCTTTACTAAGTAAAATGGGACATTTTTGATTGTATTTGAATAAGTAAGCCTAGATTTGACCACAGAGTATTTAAGCAAAAAGTGCTAATAAATTGCCTGTCAATCACTGATGTAACTCAAAAGTTTCCAATACCTATTTTTCATCTGAGGTGTACCTGTTCACATTAGTTTTTATCTATCCCTATCTCGTGTCATTTTTGCTTTAATCAATGTTATTTCACAAGAATTTCACAAAAATACCAGTTTTGCAAAGGGATTTGGAGGACATATGTTATTATTTTGTGAGGTTGTGGTATTGAGGTTGTAGATAAATCACAGCTGATATGCACAGTCCTTGACTGTTTTACTAATTAGAGTAGTGGGATTTTTTGTTTGTTTGTTTTCATTCCTTCTGTGACACAAATAAAAATAAAAAATACATCGGAAGAATTTCTACCCAGCCTTTTTCCAGCCACTTGAAGTGACTCTTTACATTTACAGTTCCTGATAAGCCTCATTAAGACATTTTTGGTTCCAATGCCCCTGTAGTTCTTCAGGGACTTAGTGTAGTATTTTAAAATGCTCTGAGTTTTTCCACTTCTATGCAATTTCTGCTCATTCATTGAGCACAAGTGGAGTCATATTGCCCCCAGCAGGGAAAATGCAGAACATAACTTTGCTCCTTTATATCAGGCCTAAAGCACAGGGCTGGATTAAAGTAGTGAGTGTTCCATATATAAAAATATATTTGCTAATATATAATTGTAACTTGTAAACAACTAATCTGAATTTACCACATTTTAATAAATAAATTTCTTTTTTTTTCTTATCTTTTTATAACTTAACATAATCAGTATGTACAGCAGTAGTTCACATAGTAAAAAAACCTAATATATTCTGTTTTCTAAAATCTACATTCAAGGCTGGTCAGATGTTTTTCATGGGGTTTTTTTTGTGACTTATTTTGATAAGCTTAAGAATATACAAAATTCTTTTTTGCCATAATGTCCAGAGTACTTTCAACAGAGTAGAAAAAAAAAGAGTAAATAATAAAAGGTTTGTTTGGTTGTTGTTGTGTTTGGTTTGTTTTAATAAAGTAATTTATTAAAATTCTATACAAGGAAGCAAAAATATTCTGATAGGGTATCATTTAGTTAAGAACCGTGGAGATAACAGATTTAGTTCACCTATTTTTTTTTATATTGCTGGATACACTTAGTGTTGTGTGTGGAAATTCAACCTCTTTGGTCATTACATAAAGCTACATTGACTTTACCCTTTATTGAAATCCTGTTCAGAATCACTGTACCTTGATTAAAAAGCTACTTTTTAAGAACCACATGATGCATGGCACGATTTTTTTTCTTGATTATCTTTTGATATAAGTTTATTTTCATCGTTTCTCTTTAAAATAGTTTACACAGATAATGTGACATTATCATATCATTCTGACATATTGCTTAATGTATAAATTCTGTCCCTTTTAAACCTTAATAAGAAAGTTCCTGCCAAATGTTGAAAGGATGTCACTTTAAATTATAAGATTCATTAAAGCTTGTGTATCTTTTTTGGACTTCAATATATTAAAAGATACTTCATGTCTGATAAGATATTTGAGATTAAATATTCCTCTCTATGAACATTAAAATTATTATATCTATAAGTAGGATCTTAAGTCTTCTTAGATAACAACCTAGATGTAAAGGTCAATTTTAGTCTAGTTGGTGTGTTTCATGTCAGGGTGAGGTTGATTTTTATCTTGTTTATGTTAACAGAAAGGAACAGCTTAATAATTTTGAAAACATAGCAAAAAAAAAAACCTGCTGATTTTGCACATTTGAAAAATTTGATGACAGTCTTTCTCTCTGCATTTAGTCATTGTTATTTGGTAGGTATTTCAAAGTTAGCTCAGTGATGGGATTTGTGCCCAGAGTGTCTCTTGCCATTTTATTGCTATAAGACTTGGGAAAGGAAGTCATAGTTTGAACATCTTCTATTGGTGTGTCTCTGGGACAGTAATGAGACATAAAACTTTTTGTAACTAAAAGTTCTTGCAAATCTTACTGCTGGGGAGTTTGTGCATGGTCTTCCATTCTATCATGGCATGTGATCTGCAGGAGTGTGTGCTAACCCAATGCCTGTTTTTCCTTGAAACAGAAGCCTAATACACATTGTGTTCAGTTAGGTTTAGTAGAGAGGATCCATGTAGGGCATGGTCAAAAAGTAGAAGTAATATCTCATTTTGAATCTGTTTCTCAAGATCTTAGCAGCTTTTTTAGTTCTTGTCAAAATGAAGAACTTGAATTGCTTCATGTAAGAATTAAAAGACAGCATGAGTGGGAGGATGTGAAGTTGGAATGGTTTGGTTTGGCTAATCCAGGTGAGGGATTTGTTGTTAACATTCTCAAATCGCACTGCAACGACTGTGGGAAAATATGGGAATCAGATAATTTTTAAGTCTTGATTTGAAATTCTACATTCGGCACAAATGAATAGTTGAATGACAAGACTGTAGTATAGTGTCTGCAAATTATTGGCAAGGAACTCAGTTTCTGTAATTTTCCTCCTGTTCTTCCAAAAACTGTGATCTTAATCTCACTTTATACTTGGTCCTTGCCAGCATGCACGTACTTGAACTTGTGTTTGTTAGCACTCCTTTGAACTTGTATTTTGTGAAACAATAAGAATACACATTTAAAAGAGAAAATTGCATCATAAAAATATTTAATATTTAAATGTTTATCCTCTCTCTGTGGTTGAGTGTTTCTACAACTATATCTACACGTGACTTAAGTGAGTTTAGTTGGTGATATGAGACACTGATTTCTTCAAGTTTATACCTAGCCACCCAGGACCAAATTATACCTAGACCATTACAGTTAGGTGCAACTTAGTTTAAAACTTAATTTCTACGGTTACTGACTAAGCAAAAGTTTCAAGGAGGTTTAACTACAGACATTATGCAATGCAAATAGAAGTTGCTTCTGCGCAAATGCTATAAGCAAAAATGTATTACAGAGTCTGGAACTGCAAATTGGAAAATTTTTAATCTAATACTTGTCCCGTATTTTTTAATAGCACCTGGAAATAATATTGAAAAAGCCTCCACAATTTAGATGTATTTTACTGATTGATGCATGCTAAAAAAAAATAAAAATAAAAAAAATCAGAAGACCCAATTTCAGTTCTGTCCTTTTTTCTGTTCTCTTAAATAGGTTTAGGAAAATAACCTAAATAAAATAAGAATAAATTGGCTTAATAAATAGCCTAAATAGATACAGTGTTGAACAGGTGAATCTTTCTATTTGACCTGTTGTCAACATAACTCAGTTATTTGAGCAGAGATTCTGAAATCCAGAAAATCGTATTTCTTAATACATTTCCAAGAATAGTAATTTCAGAGTATCAAGGAGGGGGAATCACTCTGGATAATACATGATATTTAAAACAATTAGGAAAAAAAAAGCAGAAAAAAATTAATGCCCATTTCCAAAAATAGTAGTCGAGAAAATACACTGATCTGGAAATGTGTGCGCAGCAAGAACTGTTTTACACTTATTAAACAGAAGTTTGATAACTGAAAGGTTGGTAAAATATTTTTGAGACACTAAAATACAATGGAAAAAACAAGAGTTAATGGCATGCTGAAGTATCAAATATTAAGAAATAGTTTGACATTCTAATTGGAGGCAACAAATAAGACAGAAAGCCCAAAAAAGTTTCCATCCTGGAGATTGCAGTCATGCAAAGAAGTAAACAGAATTGATTGAAATGTGTTTATCCAAACTTGGGAGATGGTACAGTAGACTTCTCAATAACTGCTCTAAATATGACAGCAGAACTGCAAATATTTATTTGGCCCTGAAATGTTAGTTTCTTTGAACTTTTTTCTTTACTCAGAACTGACCCAGAAGACTATAGAAGACATTTAATTGAGTAAATAGCTCAGGTCAGATTTATGCATGTAATTCTTAAAAATTTTATTTAAATAAAATGCTTGATGCATTGTTTGTTTTTTGCAACTATGTTTTTGTTGTGATACTTGTAAATATTTTTTGTTGAGAAATGAAATGTCCTGAAGTCTTCAGCATGCATACTTGATATCCTAAAAATTATGTAGAGCATTAGCATCTCTGATAGCAATAGCTGCAACTCAGTTATTAAAATACTAAAAATAATTTTGATAAATTACCCACTTTGAACTAATAATTGGACAAGAGCATGTTAAAATTATACTTTGAGAGCAATGTCTTTACAAGACAATCTCCTGTAGCTTCTAGATTGGCCTATTCCATTACATTCCTTAACACTTATTCTTTGCAACTCCTTGATTTTCAAATGTTGAAAAAAAAATAAGCCCACCAAACCCTATGAAAATTTTAGAGATCCCTATATTTTTAAAAACATAAAAACCCAAACAAACTAAAACAAAAAATCAAAAGTCAAATAACCCTCTATCTTCCATTCTTTGAAAGTTAGCCAATGGTATGATTCCTTTATCAGTAAGTGTTGTAAAAATTTTTAATTCTATTTTCTGTATGTCAGATCCGTTTATGATAACACACATGTTGTCTAACTCTATTGGCATTATGCACTTCCCTGTTTACATTTTCGTCCAAATAAATACAACTTTACACCAAAAGAAGTTTGGTGATAGGTGGTTGGATTTGTATTATGATAAATAATCATTTTTGTAAGCTTTTCTTGTTCATGAATGCTAAGCAAGGAATCAGATTTTTACCAGACTGATCCTCTCACAAGGCTGTTCATCTCTTCTGTTCTCACTTAGTTCCAAGGCCCCTTACTGGGCTGGGTTTGCTACATAAACCTCCAGTGTCTCATGTACTAATCCTCAAGGGAAAAAGATTAGCAATATAAAACACAGAATTTCATTTGCTTTTGTGGAAACTTTGTGTAGTGGTATTTTAAATGGATTTATGTAAAGTTAAGTCTTAGCTAAAAATTGAAGTCTTGGTTTTCCTTACTGAATCATATGCATGTTTTCAGTTTTAATGACCCTTAGCATTGATGAAACTGCTTTCTGATTTCACTGAATTGTAAGTAGGTTAGGCAAGACCAACTTTTTCAAAATTAACCTGGAAAAGTATTAGTTGACAGAAATCTAATATATTGACTCATTGTACCTTGTAGAATGTAGAAGGGAAAAGAGAGGACAAAATACTGAAGTATATATTATTTATTACGAATCAATGATATTAAATGAAAAAAAAGTCATCTCAGGTTTTCCACACTGTTCATTCCCTCAGGCAAACATGTCGGGAAAGCTGAGTAGCTTTCTTGATTTTTATCCAATTTCTTGACTTCTACTTGGAACTATAGATTCTGAATATTTCTGAGACCTTAGAGGTTTCATTTAATGTAGAAGGATTTTAAATTTTTATGGATATCATAACAATATTCACAGATAAAATTTAATATGCTGTCTAGGTTTATTTGTATAAGATAGAAGTATAAAATATTGTTAGTGGTGAGGGACTAATTTTAAACATCTAATGAGCATCATATTAAAATATTAGCCTGACTGTCACTATTCACTTGAAAAATATGGATCTAATTTAAGCAGCGGTTTTAACAGTAATAACAATTGTATAATAAAATTCTGAAGTATTTCATATGTTTTCCTTTTTTTTTCTTCCTTCCTTTCATGCCTCTCTTCACTCCTCTAATATCCCTTCTTTGTCATAATTTCTGGCAAAGATTAGAAATAAATTGGTACTTCTAAAAACCATTTTCTAAAAGAAATTTTACAGAAATTCAGCTGGTTTGTTATAACGAGGAAACAGAAGAAAAACTTGATTTACTTAAACTGATGCTTCAGTTGCATTCATCTCAATCAATCCTGATGTTTATTTGGCTCAAGACAATGAGAATACCCAGTGCAGGAAGTTGCATTTGTCAGTCCTCTGTAGCCAGGAGGAATCTCCTCACAGTACACAGTGCTCGGGAGTAATGTGGTTATGGTGGGAGAAAAGAAAAGGAAGAGCTCATTGTTGCTGAATTCAGCAAGTGAAACATTGAGTTACATCAAAGCAACATGGGTTTATTCCACACTAAATTAGTTGCCTCACGGGGATGTACTGAAACTTTTGGTTTGCTTCTATAGTAATCTGTATGTGCAGAAAGAAAAGGTGTAGAGGGATTTTAATAAACATAGGTAAGTGAGTTAGATAATACAATCAAGCCCATATTTTTTCTTATGTAGTGAAAAGACAACATAGAGAATGGAAGTCCAATGTACTAGCTTTTTCCTGGTGATTTAAAGAAATAAATAAATGCTTAGCAAATATTAGTGTGTTTCTCCAGCACAAAAGTGCTTTTTTTTTTCCCCCCTTGCATCCAAGCAAGTCTCTTTCTTTTCTCAGCTTTCAAGAATCTGATTTATTTGGTTTTGCTTTTATGAAACTTATGAAATATTATTTAAGGACGGAGCTACATCTATGTTATATCAGAATAGATCTGTAATGATCATGTGTTTTTCATGCTATTTTAAATCGCTCAGAGTATCAGTAAAAATACATAAAATATTTATTAGCTTCTTTTCCATTAGCTGTATTTCACTGCAGTGGAGATTTGCCCGATTAAGAGATTAGTCTCTCAGAAAAATATATTTGAATGAGAATGAACTCCAAATGCTCAGCAGTACCAAGTGGATTATTTTCCATGTGATAGAGGTGGTTCTAATTATTTGCACTTACTTTCGTTGCTATGTTGTGTATTACTTTTCGGATTGCTGTACTATTGACAAAATGTGCTTCTGTGGTGGCAAAAAGAAAGTTATATTGCAGACAGAGGAGAAAGGATGCAGACCAAATGGAGAGGCCTTATGGGGATTTTAAAGGATCATATGAGTTATATGTTAGTTCCTGAAATGAAAGTATCTGCAGGCATGGTGGCAGCATATGCCTTGAGAATTGAAAATCATCTCCCAAAGTGCTGTGAAATCTAGAACAAAAGTTCAACCTTTTTTAATGCATAAAACTTGATACAACTTAAATATTTTCCATGATAGTAACTAGATAATTTCTTACATTACCCATTGTTTTAAGCTCCCAAAGAGAATTGCTGCGCTTGGGGGTTTTTCATGCCACAGTACTCTTCACAATGGATGCTGTGTGTCACAGGTAGCCCAGGGAAGCCTGAAAAGTGCTGTGTGGCCTGCAGAGCTCTCAGGTCTCTGGACCAAAGCTAGTGTATTGGTATCCATGGAAAAATACTTTACCAGTGCCATGTGGCATCAAATTATTAATTTATGTTGGTATTTTAGTTGCCCTGGCAGAATTTATTTAAACTTGCATCAACTTTTATTTCCTAGGGATAATATATGGAAAAAAAATACATCTCCCTCCTTTCATAACTTTAGAATAAGATTTTTAACTTAATCCTGGAAAGCATTCTCTCTTTATCTTAGATCTTCTACATGGTGGGAACTTCTGAAGAAAAAATCTTTCTTTTCTTACAACACCCCTTGAGTCTGAACTCCAGCAGCAGCCAAACAATAATCTTCTGATTTATAGAATAGCATGGTGCAGAATGTCCTGTGAGAGTAGAATTAATATGAAGCAAGTTAACATTGAGTCAGTATTTTACAGAATATGTGTGTGGCTAAGTGGTGGAAGCAGCGTGCAAAGTGTTTAAGGTATCAGCTGTCTCCCTGCACCAAAACTGAATAGCTGTGTCAGCACGGCCCTGTGCCTACACTAATTGCAAACAGGAATGTGCTTTCAGATTTGTTGTAGGAAGAGAATACAGAGAAAACCTTGGAAATGGGACGTTAATGATGTCAGGTCGTACAGTGCTGCCTAAGTAAAAATTCTTGCTGAATCTATCAGTTACACTGCAGTACAGCCTCTATAGAGTAGTGGAAAACTTCAGGTGTTGAGAGAAATGCAGTTACCTGCCTAATGTTATTATCTAGTGTTGAAAAGTAGACTGTTGCCACACTGCACTATGCAAACCTACTGAAAATGATTCTATCTAGTCTCTCCAACCATTGGATCTATATGACTGTGGTGGTTTAAAACCCAGCTGGAAAATCAAACCCACTTAAGATGCTCCCTTTCCAACACCTCCTTCCAATAGTAGAGGAAACACTAGGGGAGATTAGAAGTAGGAATAAAAATTTACTGGAAATAGCAGTAACCACACCAAAATTAATAAAAAAGAGTGTACAATAAGAGAGAGAAACTTTTCTACCTGAAAACAAGATGTTCAGTGCTGAAGGTACCCCCCAGGCACCAGCTGATGTGATTGCCAACAAACAAACTGGTGACAGGAGAACTTGCACAGCTTAGCTTTTTCCCACTCCTCCCAGCCTGGAAATGACAAAAAAAATAAAACCACAGAAAGCAGGGACATAACAAAAAACATGGAAGCTAATTCATCTGAACAAGGGGTTGTGGTGCCAAAATGCTGACTGTGGTGGTCCCAGTGCCAGGGCTCTCACCTGGGGGCCATGGTAGCACAGTGGGGCTCTCTCTTGGTGCTGAGGGGTGTCACAGCCCTGACTCCTGGTCCCACACACTCTCTGGCAGGAGCCAGGCAGGCAAAATGGCAAACTTTATTTCCAGCTCTGGCTTCTTCCTTCCAAGACAGTGCCCCCAGCCATGCTGGGGATGGTATCAAATAGACAGTCCTTCACCCCCTTTCTCTGTAACCATGACAATGACTTACTCTAGGAGCAGGAGAGCTTTACAAAATAGAGCTGTGAGAAAATGCATTGCTCTGGCACTAGACACAATGTGTCCCAAAATCATGCAGCTTTGTTCAGAATGAGGGGTTGGGGGAGCACTTATGTGTCCCTCGCTGGCTTGTTGAGGCATTTGTCATATCTGTCCTTCCTTTGCCCTTGTCTTCTCTTTTTTTTTCTTTTTTTTTTATTAATTCAGAACGTTCTCTACTGTGGCTGATGGGTGAAGGTGTTATTTTTAAATTTGATCAGTATTCTATATCAAATAGTGTTTACCATAAAATATACTGAGACTTAATGTCTAATTAGCTGAAGTTTAATCTCAGAAGCTTGATGAGGAAGATACCGTGTTTTTCTAGTGTTGCCTGTGTAGTTCTGCATTTCAAAATGCCTCCTTTTTTTCACTGCCCCTTTCAGATTCTCTTTCTTTAATTTTCCCTTAAAGCAAGAGCAATAATTATTTAGAGGGCTTTAAAAACAACAGAAAATATATGTTTATGTGTTGTTTGCTGTATTCAGTTTTTGCTTTTGTATGGTTATGACACGGCAAGATTAATATAAGTGTAAGTCAATGTATAAACTAACTGAATTTTCTATGCATAAAAGGAATCTAAATTAAAATGGCAGCTTGTAAACTCAATACAGCATGTGACAAGTTGACAAATGGTAAATAAAGCCTAGTAAAAAAATGTAATTAATTTCAAGTCTTCAAATTTGTTCAAGTAGTTGATCTGACAAACAAAGTTACTGTCTAATCCTTGGAAAATAAGAGATTAATCAGAAAATTACCCAGATAAATATAACTTATCCTGGATCAATTTGGAGGGGGGAAAAAATGTATGCTGTTACTCTAAGAAAACTTGTTTATATATTTGAATTTGCAATTTCTTTTTGGAGAGTTTCAGATTAAAAAATAATCCATCTTTTCTTAATTAATTTATGATGAACACTTAGAATTGCTAGCTAATCATCTGTTCCTTGAAATTAATTCTTGAATTAGAAGAGTAATGTCCATTGAGGCATAGTAATGAGCACTTAAGATCAAACCCCTCTTCTTTATACAGTAAATGCCTACATGTGTGGTCTGCAACCACTTAGATTCATTTTCTGTTTTGATCTTGAGCTGTTTCAGTTTGCTCAACAGAGCACAAACACACCGTAAGTACAGTATGGAAGCATTCCTCTCATTTATTACTGCAGCTGACTTTGCAATTGCTTTTCCTTTTGGGAATTCTCCTTCAAAGTGTTGTAAATATTTATTCAAAGGGTGATCTCGTGTGTCACGTATTTCTTTGGACATGTAACTGTAAGAAATGGTGGTACTTTATTCTTCTTCTCAATAAGAGAGGATTCAACTTGCAAATTAAGGGGATGAGAGGAAGACCCTGTATCTTTTAGAAATACATGGATTATTGTTGAAATACTAATTTGATGAAAATCTATTTGTGTATTTTTACAAAATTAACAAAGCAAGTGTATATCTATATTTTTTGAGCAGTAGCAACTGAAAAATTCTGTTTTCAAGTTCTGCAATGTATAATTTTTTTTTCTAATTAAATACAATATGATGATTCATTCTAATATAAAGCTAGGTAAAAGATGCAAATCAGTTGCAGATGTTAAACCAGGTACTATTGCTGCTGGTAATTTATAGAAGAAATGTTTCCCCTTAATGTTTTAAATATTATATAGGACCTTCTCACTTAATGAACTGCAAGGTATAAGAGTATTAGGCACATATTAGATATTAAGTGTAGACATAAATTACATTTAGTCGGGTTTTTTGTAGTTTAAAAATAATGGGGTTTGTATATGTCACACAGATTGAGTTTCCTAGAACCATTTTTAAACTACTCTAAGCAGCCACGTTTATGGGGGGTGAGAAGAAATATGCACAGACAAAAGCAAATAAAACCCTCATCAAAATCTACAAACATACACCCAGTCCCTCAATATATAATGTTTATAAAGTGGCGCATAAATTAAGCAATACTATTGTATATGATACTTAAAATTAAAAAATAAAAGCTCTGAGGAATGCATTTTGAATTTCAATCTTGTTTTCAAATATAAAATTACAAGAGGCATAGTGAAAAATTTAGATTAATGATGGGAAGATTATCTGACTGATGTATGAGAATAAATACAGCATTCAAAATATTACAGTAATTCCCAGCTTCATCATGTGAAGATGCTCTATGACAATGGGCTCTGGCTTTTCTTCATTTTACATGTTTTTCTCCTGTTCTCTTTCTGACAAATGTTAATAAAAGTTAGTCCCTGAGAGGCTATAATTTGATGTGCAGTTGTTAAGGAACAATTCTGTTGTACACATGTTCTGACACAAGGGCTAGTGCTCTCCTTCATTTCACTGTTAGGTATTTTGGTATTTATGCTGCTATTCAGCAAAATAAGTATTTCTATTTTATGATGCTCTTTAGAATTCCTAAGTGCTCAAAGATCTCAGTAGCTGTCACTATGGAAAAGGTTTTGGTTTATTCTCAGTCGTAATTATCATACATTCCTCATCTTCACTTAACCATTTTACTTTAAATTTCGTCTTCTGAGTTAGTGTCTGCTGCTCAAGACTCCTGCATCGTGCTGTGTCCATAAGCCAAGTGATTCCCACAAGACTCTGTTTCACAAATGGAGAGCTGCTGTGCTAGAGGTAATACCAGCCAGTTGCATATGCTTTTCCTCTAAATTAAACCTTCTAAACATAGGACGAGGGAAAAAAATTTAAATATTCCTCCATGGTTCGCCAACAGAAAAACCTGCAGCAGGCAGAAATTGCAGGCAGGAATTCTGGCCTTGGCTCGCTGTGCTGCTGTTTTCGTGCGTGTTCAGCAGGTGGCGGTGGAAGGCAGCGGGAGAAAGTCACAGGAACGAATTGAAATGAAAAAAATAGTGCTTGGAAAGAATCTGCTTTGCTTTTTTTTTGTGCTGTGTGAGGCTTTGTTCTTCAGACCATCTTTAGGTTAGGTTGTAAAATTATTTTTATTTCTATTTTATTAGCAAATTGTTCATTTGTCTTGTGCAGCCCGTGACAAACGTGTTTTTGTGAAATGCAAATCGTTGTCACAGATGCAATGGTTTTGTGACAAATATGAAAATAAACAATGTGCAGGGAACCTGGGTGAAAGATGAGAGTGGTATATGTGTTTGTGAACAGAATAGTTAAAGTAATAGGGACTGTGAACTCATTCCCTTGATGCTTGCCACAAATCCATTTAGAAATTGAACAAGAAAACCACCAACAGAATTCCTTCCCAAACTAAGGAAGGATTTACACAGTAAAAATAACAGAGTAGCAGTGCCACCTGGGGATTAATTTTCTTCGTGCTCGTCACTATGCTTCCTCTGGGTGTGGGCAGCATGTAAAAAATGAGCAATGCTTTTAAAGTCCTTTTGCCGATAAGTAACACTCCTGCCTTATGTGCTGCTTTAGAATGATATATGCTGGAAAGTGTCAGTTCCATTTAGGAAAGGATCAGCCACTTAATTTCTTCTAAGTCTTGCCTTTATTTTCTCTCTTTTTTTTCGCCCAGAAGCATCTCAGGAAGTCACTAAGTAAGAGCAGTGGATTTTGGGGTGCTGTTGGCACAACACTTAATTATACAATTGAGGAATATTTTCCTTTCAAATGTACCTTTTTTTATTGCTGTTCCAGTGTTAACCTTGAACAGAAACTCACAGCTATGTTCCCACTCTCTTTAAACTTTGTATGAGGTTAATGGAAATTAATAAAGTAAGAAAAAAAAATTCTCATTTTTGAGATCAGTGGTATCAGTGGGTGTATTCTGTTCTGTGGCAAGAGTGTGATCTTGGGGAATGTGAACACAGAGGTAAGAACTGAGTGGTATCTAAGGTTTAATGGTGAGAATATGAATGTATATATCATAGGGTTTCGTTGTTTGAGAGTTTTCTTGGATAAAATTATAAATGGAGCTATGATGTTTATTGTCCTAGGTAATATAAAACACAGGTAATTCATGGTTGTCATAAATTAATACCTGAAAAACTAATTTTCTTTTTTTAATACTGAAATTCTTTATATTTTGTTATAGTTCCTTTATTTGCTTGAAGTGCATTGCTTACAAATGCTGTATATTTCTTGTGGAGGTTGTGGCTTGCTCACTAATCAGTTCAAGCCTGACAGTGCACATGGTTGCCTACTTTTATCTTTTATCACCTACTTTTAGGTGATATAAGACAACAAGTGGGCTTTACTGAGAATTAAGAGGGGATTTTCATGTTCTGTAATTTGAGTAGGTCTGCATTGGCCCAGCAAATAATCCCAGGTATTTCACTATGTCAGCAGTTTTAGCCTCACATGGCTCAGATACTCATTCTTGGAGAGTGTCAGCCAACAGACATCAAACAGCCAACACCATCCAGAAGGAAAGGAGGTCTCCAAAAATAAAGACAAGAGTCTGTACAACCTGATGAGGGAATCATTCTTACGTGCAGTTCATTTTCTCCCAGTAAAGAGAATTATGTGCCTGCCTGTGAAGAAATATTTAAAATTAATAATTTTTAGAAATACTTAATTTTTCTCACCTCTTTTTATTTTTTTCTGATGTAGATTTCCTGTGGAGTTTTTCTGGACTTTTATGAATAGTCAGCAGCTGGCCTAAATGCTGGTGGACACTTGCAGATGGTCACAGCCTGACACTTCATGTCACATGTTTTGCTAAGAAATCCTCTGTGTTATTTGTGAACACACATGTGTTGCAAAGCATTGGACACACAAATATTACGGAAATAAGTTTTTTCCAAATATTTTTTAGGTTTATTTTTCCTGGATGGTTGGGAATGCTATGGACAGTCTGACATAAATGTCTATTTAGACATCAATACATTGTTTTGAAGAGATGTGAAGATGATGAAGCTATTAAGTGAAGATAAAGTATCATACATCTATAATTAATATAAAATAATGCAGACTTTTAAAGAAGCTTGCTAATTTATAGTTCTTTAGCAAAAAAAAAAGTTATATGCAAGCTCTTTTTTTATTCAGGGATTCATTCTAGTAAGTACTTGAAGGACTACGTATCAGCTTTTAACTATTATATCAATTACTATGTCATATTTTGAAGGGAACTAAATACACCAATTCTTACCCCATATCTGATACTTTAAGGAATTGTTAAAAACCCAGCTGCACATTAACCACACTTCTCATGAAACACGTGTTATCTACTTTAGCACTCTTGACCTTATCATATGGTAATTTCCTAGCTTTTAAGAAGTAATTTTTGAGATTTTCAGAGGTACTCTCAGTTTCTTCCTAAGATGCTTTTGCTGTCTTAAGTAGTCTTTAAATGATTTAGTTCTAGTACTTTCCCTTTATATTTTATATGTTGATTGCTTGCTGAACTCTTGCCTTGATGTATGAATAGTAAACGAAGATATAAAAAGCTTTAAGCTCAATTTGAATCAGCTTCTAAAGTCAGACTATTTTATCTGGTAAATACAAGTTTCCTTATCTTTACTGCTACATAAATTAAAGAGGAGAGTTAATGAAAACAAAAATATCTCAAATACTTTACTACTTAACATATACTAAGAAGGTTTTGCATTACCAATTATTTCATTGAAAATTATTCTTCAGTTTATTTGGATGATTCATATAGTAATCTTTTCCTAGAAAGACAGAAAATATATATTTCTTTTTCATGCTCTACCCTTATTCAGCTTTGTGCTTAACTGTTGTAAAGGTTTTGAAAAAAAATTGAAGAAGGCATCTAAGGCTTTAAAAGATAGAACATAAACAATAACAAAATTTTCTCTGAGGTGACTCATATTTAGAATTTTATCATATTTAAAATAATAATAAGAACTTTATCTTTAAAATCTTCTTTATATAAGGCTTACAACTTGAACTCTTCCACTGGACTGCAATATTTTCAATGAGCCTGGTTACTTGCATGGCAGCATTATGAGTGAGCCCAGTTAGAACCTTATGATCATAAAAATTATAGAGATTGAAAGGGACCTACGGTTGTTGTTCAGAAGATAGGGTTAAAAACAGGAGAATAGTAGCTTGCTTTAAGTGACCTTGCAGCTGGGGATGCTGATGACTGGAGAATAAAAGTGAGGGAAACTCCATATATTATACCCACTGTTGTTAATCCTCTGTGTTTTGAGAAGTGCAATCTCTGTCTAGAGATAAGATAGATGCTTGCAGAGATTTGGAGACACTCTCACAGATATGCTTGAGCTCCCTCTTGGGAGAGAGACCAAGGCTCAGAGTTCACAAAAAGCACAGGGAGATCATAGCATGGGGATAAACCAGGTGTGTGTGGACCCTCGATAAATGAGTGCAGAGAGCAGCCCCTCCGTGTGCTGGCATGGGCTGAGCCTCACGAGCCCTCTGCTCCTGCTTGGTGTCTCCACTTGGGTGCTGCTCCAGGATCCTAAGGGTAGGGAGGTACTGAAATTTACTGTTTGTAGTTCAGCAGTGGTTTGTGTTTGTTCTGGCTGCCTGCCCATGTCAGCTCACACAGGTGCCGTGCAGTGTAACCTCATGCTCATAGTGGGGCCAGCTGGGTCAAGTTGTTCAAGGCTTTGCACAACTGGATTCTTGAATGTCTCCAAGGATGAATGATGCACAATTATCTTTTAGCTCCTGTTCCATGTGTAACTGCCCTCTCTGTGAATAAGCTCTATCCTTTACTGAGTTAAAATGTCCCATATTCTAACATATGTCCATCACCTCTCACACTTCTGCTATGCATTCGAGAGTCATTTCACTTAATCTTCACTATGTAGCTGTAAACATCAACAGGCTTGTCCCTTGGATTTCCTTTAAATTTGAGCAACTTTGTTTCTCTCAGCTTCTTTGCTCTTGACTTGGCAGCTTTTGTTTGGACTTGCTCCATTATGTCTATCCTATACTGGAGACTCCAAAAATGGTCATAGTACATGCTTAATAACGAGCATTAAGAGAGTGAGTTTATTTTAAAAGCAAACAAAAACCCCACAACTAACAACGAAGTCATTGTTTGAAATAACCACAGAAAGCAAGAACCACTCTTGTGCTATAAATAGCATTTAATAAAGAAGAAAAAATTACAATTGATTCTTTAATTAAGTGATGCTTTGGATTAGGAGATTAGGACTTCTGCAGGAGAAGGTTGTTTAGAAAGTTACCTGGGACAGATTTAAAGTGGCTTGCAAGCAATTCAAGACAGGTAGTGTGGAAGGTTAAGAAGATTAGAAAGTTTCATTATAAAGTATACTTTTAGTACCCTTTTTATTTAGCTTCAACTTCCAGTCACTGACTTTAGTTTTGTGTCTTCCTTCTCATACAAAGTTCTCAGCTACTTCAGTCACTTTTGGTATTTATCAAAATCCCTTGAATTGTCCACTACGAATTGAGTTATCCAAGAACTTCAAAAGTCTTTTTCAAAAAATATAGTTCAATTTTGCTACCTAACAAGTTAAATTGACAGAGATGACAATAAAATATTTCAATCAATATGTAATAATTATTCAGTATTTATAGGTGACTAATGTTGAGAAATTGGCAGGCATACCTTGCAGAGGTTGTTTTCATAATTGCTCCTCAGTTGCTACTTACAATGTTACTATCCATCCTGTTCCTGAGCCAAATAATTATGATTGCCCTGAGTTCCTCCATCTCAAATGTATCCTACTCCCTAAGACTTTTCTGAATACTGTCCTTTCTAGCAATGTAGTTAAATCACTCAGGATAATCCATCCTCCCAAGCAGCACCATTTCCACTTCTGACAGGTATGGCAAATGTGGTTTTTGCCCTGCATGTAGCCCTTTGCAATGCCTTGTACTTCCAGCCAGCTGTTTCTAACTTTACATCTTCTACTTGCAAATCTCCCTTTCATCATTATTCACATCATGGTACCAGTGCACACGTCTGATTGTTCCATGGTGTACTTGTTACTTTTCTTTGTCTTCCTTGAAGGCATTTTCTCATTCAACATGGATACTTGGAAGGCATTTTCTGTAAATATTATTGGCTGCTCTATTGTTTTGTAAATGCCCCTTCCAATACTTGCTTTTGAGATCCTTGAAGAAAGATAGTGTTGTTAGGTGTTTGTCTCATAAAACCTATAGCTCTTGGCTATGAGACAGATCTCCTTCTAATCTGATCCAAGATCTACACATCCTAAACAACATCAGAGTCAGAGTGTTTAGAGTGTCTTATTGCTTCAAGAGATAACACTTATGGAGAGAATAAAACTTCTGTGAAGAACATTTTGGGAACAGCTCCATGCATGCCCTCTTTCTTTCACCTATTGACTATATGGGAAGTCATGGTAAACCACCTGTCTAAAGGGGTGCTAAAGGTATGATATGTTCTCCAGTGTTAGTACTGATATTTTTAATGTGTTTTATTTTGTTAAGAATCTCTTAGCATTATAATAGTAAATTCTTACAGCGCAACTAGGAGAAATTTAGTCATCCTGCCCATCTGACTTACTTGAATTTCTTATTAAATTTTAGAGAGAATTCTGTAGAATAACCTGGTACTTAGTGTAAAACTATATACAGGAAATGTGTATACACAGTCCTAGATAGCATAAGAAACGTGAAAGGTGGAAAAGAAAATTGGTTGAACCATAAAAAGTGAATTTAGGAGCTTCTAGAACTTGCAGATGAAGCCAGATGGGAAGTTAAAAACAAAGCAAAAAGTGTGAAATATATAACCCATTCAAACTCTGGAGTAATACATAAAAAGCAGAATCCTTATTTGTTTAAAGTATTGCTCATGTGAAATAGCTGTAGATGAATGTTTTTAAAGGTCTGAGTAAAATTTTTGCATGTAGTCTCAAAGAAATAGAAACAAACAAACTACAAAAGTGCATGCTTTTCTTTTGATCTGGTGTATTTCATCAGAGGTGAAAGGAAGGTGCTAAATACATAGCTCTTTCTTTT
The DNA here is from genome assembly GCA_034336665.1 of Luscinia megarhynchos. Taxonomy (NCBI): domain Eukaryota; kingdom Metazoa; phylum Chordata; class Aves; order Passeriformes; family Muscicapidae; genus Luscinia; species Luscinia megarhynchos. Next base: position 33,138,849 of record CM067566.1, on the reverse strand, counting down.
TTTGATTTTGAACTGACATTTATATTTAATGTTACTTTATGATGCAATGGGCTTTTTTTTTACAGAATTTGATTAAAGAAATTCACTGAAGGTATCATCTGCTTTATGGCTGCATCCTGTTGACAATAAAGGCTCAAGAAACAGGTGTTAGGTCCAATGTGTCTTGTCCATCAGCATCTGAAAAAATCTCCAGTAGTGTGGCTAAGTTTTTGGAGATTGGGCATTATCCCACTGCAGTGGCAGTCTAAGTATTAGTTTAGATAAAAAATATTCTCTCATGTCCTTCAGATCCCCAAATCTTCCCCATATGCACAATTAAGTGTTTGTGTTCCTGTGGTTTTATTACTGTACCATTCACTTTCAGAATAAAGAAAGAAAAAACCCCCAAAACCCTCATCACCTCCAAAAGCAGTTACCACATTAAGCCAAACACAGTAAAAGATATTAGAGTAATTTGTATTTATTAGGGGGACTTCTAGACAAATGTTGTCTCACAGTTGATCAAAATTAATTGAAAATTGTCTATGATAAAAGTAGAACTTCCGCTTTTACTTCATGTGAATTATGATTGGTTTTTAGCAACTAAAGTATGAAAAAAGAGAACTAGAAAATTATCTAAACCATTATGATTAGGAGTTGTTTTTTGCTAAAATACTAATGAAAAATCCACTAATTTTTTTAGTAAGCTACAATTTGTCACTTTAGAATTTGATTAAATATTTCTGGTATTTGCAGAAGTCTAACAAAGCAGGGTTTCCCTTACTACATCTACTAAATCTGCTCTTGTTCTTCCAAAGCAGTTCCAGATAAGAGCTTACTATAATGCAGGACCAGTTCTCCAGAATTTATACAGTTTCAAAATACTTAAAATCATTCTGGAAACCGAGGTGTGACTTCTGAAATCACCTCAAACCTTACACATCTTATTTTGCTTGAGATTCCTAACTGTCTCCTTCTTTTTTGTATTCATGTTGCTCTCCTGAAGTACAGAAATCTTCAGATTTATATTATTCTTTGTTGCTAATTATTAATCTGTCATTTTTGACGTTCATACATCATGCAAGTACAAGATCACACACTGTTTTGGATGACCAACTCAGCAATGATGTAACATGGCTTTAAGCATTTCTAGTTTTACTGTAGGTGTATTTCCAGGGAATAAATACTAAAAGGTGGGCCCTAAAGTTTGGGAGTGGTTTATGTGTAGCTCTCCATTCTCTAGTGGATGGGTGTTTGTGTGCAGGTGAGAGCTCTCAGTCACAAGAAAGGGATAGGAAGAGATTTTGGATTAATGCAAGCTCAGGTTGCTGGAGCTGGTGAAACCCTCTGAATCTCCAGGCTGAGCACTACATCCCAGTCCATTTTAGCTCTTCACTGTAGCACTGTTCCATCTCTGCTGTTCTGCATAGCTAGCATTGTTCTTCCCCCTTTAGAAGTCCTCATTCCTTCCATAAAAATGCCTTTTAAATTGTGTGTAGAAGTGGCAGCTGTAGCGTACCTTCATGCTCTTTTTGAGAAAAACACCTATAATAGAGGAACGTAGCTCATGCTCACAGGAACCCTGAGGTTTCCAGTTGAAATAAAAAAGGAATGCAGAAAAAAAATAATAATTAATTGCTACTCCACTTCAAAAACACTGCAAACTTTTCATGTTGTGAGCAAGCATGTTGGAAATGTCTGTAGTTTCAGCAGGAAAGAAAACTTAGACTCCTGTTGCAAGATATTTGGGTAAATAATGAATTTAATTCCAAGAAATAGGATGGGTTATTGAACACTCAATGTTACTAAATCCATCACACTGTTTTCACCTAACATTTTTTCAATTAGACCAGGATTTTATAAAATATTAAGTGGGGTTTTGAAGAATATACAAATCTCTTGCTGCTGTTGTAGAGTTAAAGAAAAGAAGCTGATGTGCCCTAAACCGGCAGCTTACAAGAGGAGCAGAATCACTGGTGATTTTTATTTCTTTTCAAAAGGCAAAATGTTATTTCCTGACCAACTCTTAACAGGAATTTTACAAAAGAAGCAGAAGCATTGTGCATGTCCACTGGTAGTTCACTTATAGAAAAAACATGTTTTGTAGTCCTTTGTTGCTGTATTGTTATTGTCCATAGAAGTCCTTGACAGCCACTCACACAGAAAGCGTTGCAATACAAAGGAGGAAATAAAGCAAGAAATAACTGTATTAAATTTGTCTACCCTTTAAATAAAGTTGCTATTTTCCCCACAATCTGTCAGAAAGTAATTGTTTTGCTATCTAGCTGTAGCAAATTTTAACAGCAAGGAACTCGTTATTTAAAGGGCTTTTAAATTTCATATTTTATCTCATTCAACAGTAATCTTTCAAATTCTGTTCCTTTATTCTGCTAATACCGCTGGCTAAATTGCTAGCAGTGTATTATTTCTCATTTGGGTTAATGTTCAATGCTGAAGAAAACTGTAGTTCCAACATGCTCAGTTTTTGGTTTTGTGTCATTCTTAGTGTAACATTCTTGAATACTTTTCACATAAATTGTCTCGGACAGCTGAGCCTTTCTGTGAAGGAGGGAGAGAACAAAAGGTCTGCATGTTTAGGTACAGGGCTGTATTGGAAAGCTAGCCCTCCAGCACCCCAGTCTGAAAATTTTGGGATTTTTTTTGTTTTGTTTTTGGTTCATTGTTTGTTTTTTAAGCCTGTGTATACCTTATCTGGGAAGTCCACATTCTTCTGGAGTAAAATTACAAGTGGAAAAACCGTGGACATGTGGCACATGTCTGAGGCAATAAACTACTTTCTTTCTCCATATGTTATAGTAAGGCAATAACTACCAGTCAGCCTCTTACACTTTCAAACTCTAAAATAAGCCATGTTATTGCATAACATATGTACAATGATGCGTGTATTTATGTTCACCTGGTTTTCATACAGCTATTATTTAATGTGTGGTGATCTGTCTAGTGATGAAAAATATAAATATTGCTCTCAGATCTTGGCTAAATATGTGTAAAAAGCTTTTCTAGTATCTTATGCACTTGCAAAAGAAGCACTTATTCACACACATCTATCTATTTTGTTGAGGTTTAGAATCAATATATCTTTAAAAAATAAATCCCCTGTTTCTACGTTAGGTCTCAGAATTATTAGAATTATATTGAGCTAAGCAAGTGACTTTTGCTATTTGTAAGTTTTTCTTAATACTTCTAGCTTCTGTTGAGAGCAAATAATTCCTTTTCTAAACAGTAAGATTTTTGACACAATACCATTCTACAGTTATCTTATTTATGAAGCAATTATATAACATCATGGCATTTGTAATATGTTTATCATTAAATAGTCACATGATGAAGGGTAGTATATGAAAAAATCCTGAAGTATTTCAGCTTTGTTTTTTTAAAATTTGATGCAGTTGTATCTGTCTATATCTTCAATATCATCATTGCGCCCTTATAATGAAGACTAAAGTCTGTCCAAGCCATTGAATTTGTATTAAGACAAATTGCACCATGGTTAATCATTAGAAAGATTAGAGTTTTTCTTTAGACATTGAGGGTTTCATCATTTCCTTTATCAAACCCATACCTTTTTCATAATTAGGTATGGATTACTGTCTCTGTAACAAGACTTATCATAAGATTTCAGCCTCTTCTTCCTCCCTGTTGGAGGAATGGATTCTTTTAAATACTTGATCTTAGCTCCCTGAGAGCTGAACAAGTTTCTGAAATGTGTTGTTCATAAGTATAGAAAGGCATTTTTCAGCTGAAAGTATGTAGAACTCAGTTCCTTGGTGTTTTTATTCTTTTACATGAAATCAAAAACTGAACTTAGGTGCTTTATGTGGGGAATTCTGCACTGAATTTTTCCTGAGAAATATATTTTAAACAAATCACCTAGTGTTATTTGCAGAAAGGGCCGACTCACCAGGCTTTTGGGTCAGAAGGGGGCAGAAGAGACTAAGTGAAATTCTGAGATAACATTTACAACCAAAATTGGAGAAATTTACATTCTGAGAACAACACCATTATGAGATTTAAAACTATTAATCAAAAGTGATAACCTTGTACATTTTTTTTTCATGGTTCAGGAAGGTGGTCAGTATGCTGTAGCCTTTATATGGCAAATTAGATACAGATGCCCTTTGCTGAAAAAAATGGTTCTTATCCTGATTTATCTTAATGATCTGCAGGAGTTTGTCAACTTAATTAGAGAAAAAAACCCCAAATTATCAGTAAGGCGTAATTTACCTACACGTTAACCTTGCTAGGATGTACATTCTGGTAATGTTTAGCTGCTCAGTTAGGTGATTGTTCATGTAGTTTATGCTTAGGCAGTTTATATTTTGAACATGCATGTGTAATGTAGCTAGGAAACCTTAGGCAAAATATGCTGCAGTATCATCCCTTCAAGGTGACTTTCTTTCACGCTTTGGTGCTTCTTACATTTCCATTCGTCTATGCGCCATATCTCGCTTCATATCCAGCTGGATTACACAGAAATTGATCGTGATTTTTAAGATAGAGCCAAAACTCCCAGGAGATCATCTTTATGCAAATCACATACTCGAGAGGAGTGAATAGATGCTTAGAATAAAGGAAAAGTGGATAATTACCTGTTGGGTGGTAAATAATCATATGCCTAAAAGAAGACAGAAAAATAAGCACTGTGTGTGTTTGTCTTTGATATTTTTGCCTTTGATATCATTTAGGATTCTTGGTATAGTGCTTAATATTTAGAGAAAAGATGACATTTTACAGACACGAGAATTTAATGTGGTTATATTTTCCTTGCTCTATTGCACATCCTTCATTTGCTTCTCAATCTGTTTGTATATTATATCTCTTTAAAAGTGCATTTTTTTTTGTTTGGAGTGGTGGTGGTTGTTGGTTATGTTTTTAAGCAAAATATGTGTATTTCAAACTTAAAGCAGTATAAGATTGGAAAAGTCCTGCTGGTCAGACAGGCCTCATTCTGGCTTGTTGCATTTTTTGTTGATGGGCTTTGGGGTTGCTTTGTTTAGCCATTTTTTTGTTTTTTAAGAAGCAGACCCAGACACATAAGATTTAGTTTTGATAGCCTATGAAAAAAGTTAGTTTCTTATCAAATTAAAAACGCCATGTATACACAAAGACTCTACTTCTAATAACTAAAATTACACTTAAAATTTCTCTCCTATTATAAAGTGACTGGAAGAGGTTTTGTGTACATAAATTGTGATTGTTTATATACTTAAATGATAGAATTTATAATTTGAGAGAGGGTTTCATATAGGTGCTTTAGAGTAAGTACATACATTTTAGCATAAACTTGTTATTTGCCTTGACTATTCTTCAAATGTCATGTGCAGGTATGGGAGGAATAACAGTATTAGAATATGCAAATAGAAGTGAAATGTATAATCTAAGTTGACTGATTTTTAGTAGTTCATGGTGAAAAATAAAAGCCTGAGTCATGAAACAAAATGTTTCCAGTTGCCCAAAATATCTCTCCATAGGTCTAATGCATGTGTGTATGCATATAATTCCTAGTTTGGTTACTTATGCTTTAAATTAAGAAATCAATTATTTTCAGAATTGGAACCCTTCTACTACTTTGAGAAGCTTGTTAATAAAGTATTTATGAAAACAATCTTCAGTCATCTGTATAAGTTCTAAGCAAGTCTTTGAAGCTATTAGAATTTCATTGTGGAATTTTTTACTCTTTGTTTTTATGTTACTATTCCTAGTTGCTTTTTGTTACTTCTGTTTGCTTAATGACAACTACAAACTTGTCAAATACCTAGCTAGCATGAATTTATTATTATGTCAACTAGCTTACTAAGTTATATAGATTCTTCTTGTGATGTGTTGGTACAGTGGGTGCATGAAGGGGAAAACAGATATTACTAATAAATATAAACTATATTTTTTTCTTTGGGAGTATATGTTAAAATATTTCCTCCCCCAAAATAATTGTCAGTCTCTGCTGATAATTAATTCAAATCCTAACTTCCATAGCAGATAAAGTTCCTCTTGACAGGTTTCACAATATAATTAATATAATTAATTTCCACTAATAATTAAGTTATGATCTTTTCAGTTCTCAGGCGAACAAACTCACTGTCTTCATTATAAGGATAGTATTACACAATCACAGAATTGTTGAGGTTGCAGGGACCTCTGGAGGTTATCTGTTTCTACACCTCTGCTCAGGCAGGGCCATCTAGGGCAGGATGCTCATGTCCAGATGGCCTTTGAGTATTACTGGTGATGGAGACTCCACAACCGTTTTGCTGAGGGCTGTTTTCCAGTACTCAGGATGATAAAATCTTCTTCTATATTCAGGGGGACTCTCCTGTGTTTCAGTTTGTCCCTGTTGGCTCTGGTCCTGACACTGAGCACTCCCAGATAAAGCTTGGCTCTCTTCTCTTTCCAACATGTCTTCAGGTATTTATACACACTGATGTGATATCACTTTTTCCAGGCTGAAGCACCAACTTCCTCAACTTTCCTAAATCATCTTTGGTAGTCTGTGAAAGTTCTTTTGTAATCTCAGTGGCCCTTTGCTGGACAATGCCAGTAGCTCCACATCTTGTGATTTGGAGGCCAGAACTGGATGCAGCATGTGAGTAGTGGTCTGAGTAGAGGGGAAAGTTCTTGTCAGTACCTTTCCTCATGCAGCCCAGGATCTCATTTGCCTTTTTTTAGGCAAGGACACACTGCTGGTTCACGTTCAACTTGCCCACAGGTATCCAACAATATGTATCTTCTTCAGCTTTAGGTGAATTTGTTTTTTCTAGCTATTTTTTTCCTCAAATGCAGTCAAGACTGACTTATCTGTAATTTTTCTTTGGGGGCGGAAAAAAAAAATGGAGTTCAAACCTGCGAAATTGTATCTTTTGGGATTCATGACTCCATGCCATTCCATTTTGTCTTCACAGTACTTCTGGTTCTGTACTGAAATGCTAACTGGATTGTGTCAGATATTATCCAAAGTTCAGGTTTTCTTTCATGCAGATTAATATAATTTTCAAAGAATATTAAATGCAGTACAGTATCTTATTGGCAAGATATCAGAAATGGTGTTTAATGTTTTAGAATAGTTCCCAGAGCAGAAAGAGTAGATATAACTACCATAAAAATTGAGCAGATTGCATAAAACAGTGCGTGGAATCCTAGCTCATATTGATAGACACTTCACAGATAATTATATTCTACTACAACTATCTGCTGTTCAGTGTGAAGAGCCGAATAGGGCACAATCCCCAATACACTTCCAGGTGTATGACAGTGACAAAATTGTTGGCAGGGAAAAAAACAAACCATTGAGAATATGTTATGGTGGATAACTAATCCACAACATAATGTGACTGTACTGAAATGAGATATGTAAGACTATTATCAACTCATTCTTTAGAAACATTTGGCAAATGTTGAAAATTCAATGAAGTGAACTTTACTCTGCACAGTGTGTTTTACAGGTATCCCAGGACACCTTCTCTGACATACAGCTAGAAGCACACATGTATGGATGACAGCCCATTAATGACATGCACTGTGTAATTTTTCACATGTTCTTTGAGCAGCAGTCAAAAAATATTTTTGGTCTTCAATTCTCCAGTTTCAGCCTCACCTTCTGATCTCTTCTATGTTCTATTCATTCATCTTCCCAACACTCAATGCCCTACCATGTAGGATTCTGTATAAATTTTTACATTCCAATCCTGTAGAATTACAAACCTTTTAGTGAGGGAATTGTGGTAGTTAAACAGAAAAAAATGTGTTTCCTCCTTTCTGGATCTCCATCAACTGATGTAAAAGAGTGCAGCCTGGATGAAGGGTGCAGTGTGTTTTTCTTTCCAACAGTAGTTATCGCTTCGTTTCCTACGAGGAAGCCCAGATGTGATAAGATAAAAGAAATGAAGCTTTAAGTTATCTTTTTAATCCTCATTCCTAAGATTACTTTTAAAGAAGGTATTTTCTCCTATCTCAAGGGATGCTCCAGTGTAACTTCTACTAATATTTATTCTGGAAAAACATGTTTTTGTAGCGATTGCAGAAATAGCACTAACACAAAAAATGCATCTCAGTTGATAGTTATGCAGAATAATACAAATATAGTGTATTTTTGTCAAACCTTAGTTTTTCAGAAAGAAAATTTGGGGTTACTTTCAGCGAGAATTTTTTTCCCTAGCAATTTCTTATGCAAAATTATTATTTTACCCTTACTTTTTAAAGTTTCATCTAAAGCAATATTTTGCCACTAAAAAGGTCATCTGATAGTCTATCATTTATCTTGTGCAAAGCAAGTTTAACATTTAACATTGTTTTTTTTTTTAAATATTTCATAGTTATTGACCAAAAAGGGATATTTTATAATGGGAAAGGGTAGGATCCGAGGCATCAGAATTATCTGTTGGAGTCTTTAGCTTTAGACAGGAAAAGGTTGATTTACACAGTTGATACAGCCCAGCTGTACCTTGTAAAGAAAGGCCTCATAATATAGAGGGGAAAAAAAGTCAGGCTAAAATCTGACAAATATGGAATTAAGGAAGGGACAAGCAAGCACTCAAAAATCCTAGGCAGTGAAACTCCTTCATGTCTGGAGTCAAACTCTGCCCAGTTTGAGACCTTTCAGATATTTCTCCTTGTGGAAGCATCTGTGAAAAGTAACTACCTTTGTATTATTTGAAAATTATCTATACTTCAACCTCTTTTTAAGTGCAAAGTAGACTTTTGATGCATTTTTTTACCAGATATATATACTATCAAATTCTGTGCAACTGTTTCAAAGCATAATTTACTACTTTGAGTAGAGAATGACCAAGATTTATCATGTTTGTATTGTTACTTAAAGGGACACTGTGAACCAGACTTTTCCCCTATAAAGAAATATGTCTCTTCATCTTATAAGTGGCTTGTCCAATACAAGATTTAGCTAAAGCCAAATCTTACCATTTCAAAATGTATAACTTACCCTTTTAAATGTTTAAAATTGAACTATAGCAAAGCTATAAATTCTCTTACTATAAAATCATTATTTAGTAAGAAGCCATTTGCTACTTAGCTGTTTGAAAGCTAGTTTGATGTTATTAATTTTTATTTATCCAATATTTCATATTAAAATGCATAAATACACCAGGTTCTATCTTTTATGTAATATAAAGAAACATAAAAAGGCATAAATAATATTATTTCTTTGCAGAAATTTTATGCAATATCTTCAATCTGTTTTGTTTCAATCTTCATTCCTACTTCTTGTTGATTTGGCAAATTTAATACAGTTTACAAATTTAAGTTGGTCTTTTCTGTCTTTTTCTTTTTGACTTTTTCTCTTTTAAAAATCTAATTGTATTTTGATGAAGCACCTTTAAACAAAAATGATAAATAAAAGTTCTACAGGACTATTTTTTTTGTTTTGTGTTTTGTTGAGGTTTGGAGGGATGAGTGCTTTGGTATTTTGGGGTGTTTATGTGTTTTTTGTTGTTTGTTTGGTTTGGGGTGGTTTGGGGTTTTTTTTGGGGGCTTGGGTTTGGTTTGGTTTGGTTTTGAGGTTCTTTTTTTTGTTTGTTTTTTTGGGGTTGTTTTGTTGGTTTTTTTCCCCTCTCACATTCCAAATATGTTGGCAAAACTGTGGGCAGCTTGGATGTGTTGAGTGCCAGGAGGAAGTCATCCTTCCCAAATGTGATAAGGCTGTTACCTCTTTGCTGGAATCATTTCTGCAGTCTAAGTATGTGAAGACAGCACAGCTCAGTGTACAGACTGATGCTGCTCTTGAAAAGATGAGCAGGCAGGGGACAGGTGTGGGCAGGGGGAGGCAGTGCTGGATTTACAATCATGCCTTAGATTTCCTTTGTGTTTTGAAGCAAACATTCCTCCCAGCTAATTGTGTTCAGCATTTTTAAAACTTTAGCTATTGTTATGAGAGGTCACATGAATGTTGTAGCTGCTTTTTAGATGAAAGAAGCAACCTGTGATTGGCAGTGCTGGGGTTTGCATCAGTACACTGCTAATGGTCCACCAGATTTAACGAGGATTTAGCAGGAATGACAAAATCTTCTATTGAATCTAGATAGGTATTGCGTTTTTTAATCATTTAATTACAAAAGATGGTCCTTTAAGAGGATTGTCCTAGAGGCTCTGTGAGTTGTTTTGTTAATTGATGGTAATTTGATGTTGGGCCAAAATGTCAGGAGATCATTGGACTCTATTAAGGAAAACTGTAGTGCAGTTTCAGTTCTAAAAAGATATGATTTTTTTCTTGTTTACTGAAGTACTCTGAGTGTAAAACATAAAAACTTCTGTATTTATCTAAGTATGTCCTGTGTATGAAATATTTCTGACACTTTTTTTCCACTCCTGACACAGTCTGTGGCTCCCTAGCCCATCTAATACAGACAAATTGTTCACATAGGTTCTGCAAGTGTATTTTCTGGCAAAATTTCTGGTCAGTGGATAGAATAGATTTGCCTGAATTTTGTGTTTTTAGATATTTCATTTAGAATCTTCCTTTAATTTCTCTGTTTTTCATCAGTTTTCTAGCATGTAGTTTAAACTTCATATTTACTATAAAATATGTATTTCCCTCCCTGTATTTAGAGATTGCATATTTCTGTGTTATGAAGGTTGTCTTTGTGTGTTAAATCTTGTCTTTTTTAAAGCTTATCTTGATTCTAGGGAGTGAATGGAAAACATAATTGATTCAATAGATTTTGTCATGCAGGAATCATTAATAAATAATACAGAATCCCTTTAAGAAAAGAAGGGGGCCAAAGAGCATAGGTTGAACCATGAGGGTTACCACAAAACAGCCCATTAGATGAATTCAATTAAAGATTATACATGCATATATGTGTGTGTGTGTACATGTAAATTTTTGGTACTCTTCTTACCAAAATCTTTAATCCTAGCTAGAGGGAAAAAAAAATGTACCAGGAAGCTCTCTGTATTATGTTGCTTTTCAAAGTTCACAGACAGAAAATGGAAATTATTATTGTTGACAATAATGCAGTAAATAATCAGTGAGAGATCTCAACTTGAGAGGAAAAATGCAAATTGGTCTTTGAATAAAAAAAAAAAATCCTTCATATAGGAGGAACATAGCTACTTATTTTGCAGTTTTAGGGGGCAGTTTTATTTAAAGTACAATAACAAAAATATGTGGAATAAATTACTTTCATCTCTATAGTAGCTAATTAACCCCCTTAACACCGTGATGGCACTTAAATCTAGAATAAGTTTGGAAGAAGAAAATAAAGTTGTGGTTTTTCCATCTTGGGAGGTGTGGATAGACTTTAGAAGTTCCCAACAGATAATATTTTTCCTGTTGATGTTTTGTGCTTGTTTTGCTGCTCTGAATAATAGTGCATTGTAACAGATATTTGGGGTCAAATCCCTGCAGTCAAAAACCATGAGGGAACTCTCAGCAAGTGGTAATAATTTACTTGCTGAGTTACCATGTACTACTGCATCTATCTTAATTTCATCTGAGTAGTTGTGTTTTGCTTAGGGATTATGCTTAGGGATGTAAATATGCTTTTACATCACTACATTTAGTCATGCAAATACAGTTTTTGTCATGCATAAGGATGTTCTTTGCATGTGCCAAAGAACATTGGTCTGTAGCATACAGAGAATACATTTGGGATGAAACCTTTAGTCCTCAGGGTTTCTCTTCTAGCATGCTTTGTGAGCATTAGCATTTGGTAGCTCTTCTGTTCCTTGCAGATAGCAATACAAAAGTGCCACACTTACTTTTTTTTTTCCTTTTTGTGCAAACTGATAACACCCTCTTTACATTATTTTGGGTTTTAAACCTTTGTTTTGAGTTTATTTGAATAATATTTTCTACAAAGTGTGATTTCTAGTTTTGTTTTGTGACTTTTTGTTGTGTACTTCATCACAGCACTGATTTTCTTTAAAAAAAAACAAACCCAAACCCAAAAAATTAGACCAATAAAAAAAAAGGAAAAAAAAAACCAACAAAAAACCAACCAAAAAATAACTAAAAAACAATCCAAAACTACACCAAATTAATAATTTCAAGCTGATCGAGCAGATTTTCTGTTATCGTTATCTGTATACATCCTTGGCCAAAATATACTGTGTTTCATCTCAAGATGTAAATTACTAAAATAGCATGCTCAATTACTGGTTTATATTAGTACTTAACATTATGCAAACAGTATGCATTGCTCTTGGCAATCAACTGGGAAGGCATAAGTCCCTGCCCAGAAGAGCTTACAGCTAACAAAATTCAAAATGTGTATCACCTGCATACAAAAATCTGATAAATTCACATATACCCGTGTCTGTCTGCATTACTCTAAGGAGTGCAACTATAGGTGCATAAAAACTTGGTGTTTTTTCAAGATCAGCTTGTACATAACAGGAAGTAACATCTTTTTATTATTGTTTTTATAGTCATGTTGTAGTAGGGACAGGGTTTTTTCCAAGGAATATTGGATGAAGTAGAAACAACCATCTTAAATGTGATGATTCTCTGTGATCTCTGTAAAGGGCAGGGGTACATACATCTATTTGTGTATATAGATAGATATTGTGTCCCAGATGTATTTTCACATGCAGCCAACACGTTGTAACACGTAGGTTTGTTTCAGTCTTTTATCCTGTTATCTATAGCTTTGCTTGTATTTGTGTGCATGTTTGTATGTGTGTATACTATATTTATTTTCCAGTGCACATAGGGTGTTAATGGATGACGTATCGTACACAAAGAATCAACTCTCTTGGAGATTCTGCCTATAAGTTTGAGTTTGCTGTTTGTAGTGCCATGCTTCCTATACAAATGCTTTAAATCTTAAATTCAGTTCTTCCAATTCATGGATAAAGATGTTTGAGAGATCCTTATTTACACAATTCCATTGAAGTCGTGATCTTTGTCTCAGCCTTGCTTCAAGCCACTCTCATGCATGATTTTCTTTCCCCTTTTTGTTCCTCTTTTATCTGCTGTGGTTCATTTCTCTCCTCCATTCCACACTAGATGAGTTCCACACTTTCAGAATGGCTTCTTCATGCAGTCCTCCTCATATATAATTTTAAAAACAGTTACCTGTATATTAATGGTAGCACTGAATTAAAAAGTATAAATTCTGAAACATTATATTCACATCATTTTGTCCCCACATGTTTAGTTTTCTCCTATTTCTTTTTCTATATCCTTTGGAGTCTTCTCACAGTAACAAGAACTGACTCTTTCTTAGTTGTTGCAGTTTGTATTTCCTCCCATACCGTCTCTGGGCTGGAGTCTGGATGGCACCAGACTTGCTTACCTCTATGTTTTGTGCTTATGACAAGACAGGTCACTGCGAGATGTAGTGACTGGAACTGGGCAAAGCCTCTCTTCCCTACCAGTGATGTGCAAGTCACAGCATCTGTATAGAGAGGTCCATATGCCTGATCTTGCCATGAGTTCCTTAAAGATCTGGGGACATGGGTACTGTCTGTCTCCTGCACTCCACTGTCCCTTATGCAAAATCTCTTTGTGAGAAATCTGACTGCCTGCCTTACTCCTGGAAAACAGGACACAGCAATAACTGCTCAAATTGCATCTCAAATCACAAGATACTGCATTTAGTGCATTCCATTAGTCACAGCTTCTGGTGTCTCTAATTTACCAGAGAGTTTCTTCAGGAGAAGGCTCTTCTCCCCTGATCCAATTGGGGTGTCAGAAGTAAAGCCACTTGCTACAATGGAGACAAAGATGCTCCATGAACCATGCAGGCTCACTCAGCAGGCACTGAATCTCAGCTATAGGATGGTACCTTGAGGCTCATCTGACACGTGGGAAATTTGCTCTGGTCTCTTTCCTACCATGCATTGCTGCTATAGCCACTGTTTTGCCTCACTGAATGATAGCAGTATTACTTCAGTATTTGCTCTTTATTCCTAGCTCACTTGTTTTCTAAAGTTAGACTAAGAAATTCTTGCAATCTTATTACTTGCCTTTTCCCTTCCCCCTTCCCCCCGGTATTTATAAAATAATTTTTCCACTTCTGAACTTGTGAGTTTATACAGTGTGTTTGTTAATTTAAGAAAACAGCAGATGTAGATCAGTGATGCAGCAAGAAAGCTTACCAACCAATGTTTGATATACTATATTAAATCCTATAGCAGCACTACTCATTACTCTATCTTTTCAATTGTTCTGTTTATTAGTACTACCTCTAAGTTAGTTAATTTCAATGATTTTGTTTTCTCTTACTGGTGCAAAGACTGTAGATGTTCTGCCAATATAATCCTATAGTGTTGTCAGAAATGTCAGCAGGTTTTGTGTAGAGAGTTAAGTTGTGCAAGCATTAGTTAGGATTAACCCTTTTTCCATAGAGAGTGGGACTTCTGGGTCCAAAGCCACACAAGTATGAGGAGACATTGTCCAAATACTGGGCTTGGGTGGTTTGGCTCTCAAGAAGAGGCAAGCAGTCTGGGGACTGATGCTTGCAGGAGGCTGCTTTGAATACCCAACCAAGAACCTTCTAGGATTTCATTAACTGAATTTAGTGAACTGAACAAAACAGCTTCTAGCACAACCTCAATTTGAAGTTCTCTCAGTGCATTGAGGTGGAAAAATTCAACATTCAGTAGTAGATGGAAGGGTAAATTGATTTAAGCTCTGTACTTCAGAAGTGAAATGTTACAGCAGTCAGGATCAGGATGGCCTCAAATTAGACATTTCTGCAGGCAAGTGTGAATTCTGAATTTTAAAAACAATTTTTATTTCTGGTACCATTAAGAATAACCTTGCCCTCTTCAGTCCACCACTCAACTGCTATAAGTTTGTGTCCACTATGGGTGGACACAAGGGTCTAAAGGTCTTTGCTCTGATCAAGGCTACCCAGAGGCATCCTGATTCCTACCCATGTCATGGTACCGTGATGCAGCTTCAAAGTGTGAATCCTTGAGGCTTCCTGGAGTACAGCAGAAAGACCTGTAGCTGGCTGAATAAAACATGGCAAATTTTGCAAATTTTGCTGCCTTGGGCAAGTACCCTGTTTGTTTTTTTGTTAATTCCCTGTGAGGTTGGCTTTGAAGGATCCAGTGCTATGTCAGGCATCAACTTATGAGAAGCAAGGGTACTGCATGTCTTGGCAGATCTGAAGATTTTTTAAGTGCTGGGAGGATTGCTCTTGAATTTCAGATTTCAAGGGCTGAGCATGTGCATCATACATCATCAGTGAAAGCATTTGTAATCGAGACAATAATGGCAATTTGGAATAACACTTGATTTTAATGTCAATTGAATGACAGAGGCAGTAGGTAAATATTTTGTTCACATATGCCAGTGATCAACAGGCTGACCTTGTTACCAAAAGCATAGTTTGGGATTTTTTTTTTAACCTGAACAATTTGATGTTAAAATAAAGACATTCTAAAGTAGCCAAAATAAAGGACATCAGCAACCAAAACAACAAAAAATCTCCCTTACTTTGATTTCAAGTTCCACAATGTGAGCCTAAGGTATCTGCACATTGCTATAACCATGGTAAACTCATTATTGGAATGACAATGTGGTTAATTAAAAATTATTTGCAGGCATATCTTCGCTACAGAATTACAGAATTCATCATATGCTGTAAAACCCAGCTAAGAAACAGTACATATTTGGATAGCTAGTCCATCTCGAGTCTATGTTTAATTACATTGTTGACTTGAACTTGGAAGTGCAAACTGAAGAACTGACATACCCCTAAGCTGATTAAATTGCTAACAGCTACTAAAAAGTGTTTAATGGCCATGCCACTCCTGCCTGCAGCTTCATGCTTTTCTTAGACTCACTTAGGCTGCATCCATTGTAGCTGAATTAGTGAGTCTAATCAACACAAAAAAGAAGGAGAGAACAATGGAAAAAGGGAAAAAAGAAGGGAAGAAAGAATAGTTTTAATTGTTTTTGATTCCCAAGCTGGTCCCAGTTCAGGAAAGATCTGGTGCTGATGCAGGAAGCATATGGGAGCAATCCACTGGGCTTGTTTTTTGAGTCATAGCATGCATGACCAGCACAGCCATAATATGAATTGTATTCTAGATTGTTTTAACTGTATTACACGGTGCTGGCTGCAGCAGACTCACGCAGATACACTTGGGAGAAAGATCAGATTTAAATTCAGCTCATTTTCCAGTGCTTTTTTAAAGGATCCACTTCTTTTACTAGGTAGTGACTTGAGTTGACAGCACACTCCAGATCTACATTTACAATGCTTAACACACACACTTGTTCTTCACTTCTGTTTCCTTGGAAAAGGAAATATATTTTGCCTTTATCACTAAGCACTATAACACTGATATACCCTGAAAGAACCTGAATTTTCTTCTGTGAATTGCTAAGTCTGCAGGCAAAGGATTTTGTTTCATTCCAAGTAAATGGGGCATGGGGTTGTATAGCACAAACAGTAACCTTGAGTGCTATTTGATATCAGAGCAAAAGATGTCTTGAGAGTACAAGAAATCTTATAAATGATCTCCTGTATGTTGCTAATACTGGATTCCCTGCTAAGACAGAGTAAACAGAAAGGATGTAAAAACAACTGCAGAAGAGATTTCAGTTTGAATTCCAACTATAGCATTTCATCAGAATCCCAGTGTACTTTCAGCATTAAGGACCGCAGTAGGCAAAGTTAACATCTGTAAACAGAAAGTGAATCTGTGGAAAATTGTGGTCAAGGGGCATGAATTCTTTATTTGCATTTTTAAATTAATAAAACAACACAGAATTAATAGCACATTTCAGATATTTTTGAAAGAAATACATTTTGTTCTCATCGTGCTTTCCTAATGATATTCTTTTCCCCAAATAAAGTTGATTTTATTAATCAAGGCTTTGTCCTAAATAATATTGCAGAAATAGTCCTACTTTTTTTTTCAGGCACCTTTGTCATTTAAAGTTTCTGTGGACTTTGTGTCTAATCTAAATTATTCTTAGGATTCTGTGCATGTTTAACACTTTTGAAATCAGTTCCATAATAGCTGCTTCCCTCTGCACTGCTGCCATTTTGAAAACCCTTTTAGGGAGATTGTCTGAAAGGAAGCTACAAATTCAGACACTTTTCTGAAAAAAATTCCACCAATTATGATTCTTTCTCAGTCTGTATTATAAGTCATAGCAATATTTTTATTTGCTGTATTTTGTATACAAACATGTATATAAATAATATGAAGATGCATGACTCAAGCTGTGCAAATAATGGAATTTTAGTCTACCTCCCAAACAATGTAAAAGAACTTTCAAATGATTTATTCTTACTAAGCCAATCTTTTTCTTTCGAAATTCATGAGAAAGAGATGAGTTGAAAAATAGTCTTGTGTGGAAAGAAGCCTCTCTTAAATTAAAAGGTAATATATGTGGGGGAAATGTAAGTTGTCTGTAAATTAGAGAAGACGGATGGTATTTTTGAAAGTAACAGAATTGAAGGTTTTAAAAATGAAAAAAATGCAATTACACATCATTTTGTTTTAATGAAGTAAATAATTGGGAAAAAACCCTCAACTGTTGTATGTTTTTACAGATAAATGAATAACAGCTGAAATAGCTATATCAAGAATAATTCATACCAAACCAAATGAGGTCGAATTTGTTTCAGAATTATGGGTTTTCTAGATTCAGGCATGGTGGTGAATCTCACATACATTAAATTTATTAAAGCAGCTGATACTGTCTCAGGTGGGATTCCTATAAGCAAGCCAGGAGATGGTAGTTTAGATAAAACCAAGGTAGGTGCAAAGCTGTTTGGGAAAGAAGGTGTTTTCAGAAAGGTTAGATAGTACCTGTCTTCTGGTTAGATAGTATCTCCTCTGAGAAGGGATGTAGGTTACCAGATTGACTTTTTATAATCCCTTCTGTTCCAATTTTTTGTTTGTGTATAGTTCTGTCATATAGTGATGACATTTGTAATACAAACAAAACCCTATAAAGACATATTTAAATGACTAAAGATATTCCAGTACTCTCAGGTAGCTCAAGAAAATGGAAAGTTACATTTTCTTTCCAGTGCTAAAATTAAATCTTGCTGTAGTTAATAAAATTGTAACTTCCCTTCACCTTCCACCTGCGCTGTAATAAGGTTCACTGGCTGTTATTGCAGTGTAGAGTTTTCTCTGTAAGGCTTACTCTGTGGAAAGATAGGTCAAACATCACTAAATTCAAGGGAAAAAAAAACAAACCAGAAGACCTAAGAGAAAATTTTATTACCTTTCCATTTCACCAAGAATTTAATCAGACATTTTTCATAAGGTGTTATTTTTTTATAAGACTAAGAAAGTCAGTCATTGCATAGTGTTGATTTTTAATTGAGAAAATTGTCAATTTATCTCATTCATCATTCACCATGTATTTTTACTAATTTTATTACATCTTTCATAGCTTTTCTAAGTATTTTTAATGCCATACCTTATAAATATTGAATTACTTGCTTGAGATATATCTATATCTATATCTATATCTATATCTATATCTATATCTATATCTATATCTATATCTATATCTATATCTATATCTATATCTATATCTATATAGATATATGTGTATATATATATATATATATATATCCTTATCGACTGTAATCCTGACCATGATATCAGTGTCAAAAACAGCAAAATATATTTTTTTTAAAAAGGCAATTACTTGTTCCTAAATCTGCATATTGTCATAGCTGGCATGCTGCACCTTTTGGTTTCTGTCTCATTCTTCACACTTGTCTGGGAAACATTAAAATGAAGTCTAGATGAGCACCGATGTTTAGTTTCCCCATGCTAGGTTTCAGACTCCTTCACAAAGAGATTCAGCTGCTGAGACTAAGAAGGAAATATTAGATTTTTGATTGTCTGTTCAAAATACCAGAGGCCCAGGCTTCCACTAAATAACCTTTGAACCTTTCTCACACAAAAAGTGTTCAAGCTCTCCCTTGTGGCTGAAATGCACTTTCCACTATGCTTGGAGTTTATTTTCAGGGATTTAATAGAGCAGGTGCCAGACATGGGCTTGTTTTACAGATCTGTTTTATTTGAAATTCGTTTGTTCAGTTATGGTTGAATATCTCTTCCTTAACATGTGCTGGTGGAACTTTCTGCATACTTTCATTGTGATGATTTGCACTTCTGACTCCAAAACTGAAGTTACATGAGCTGTTTCTAAAAAGGCAGTATACTAGCAACAGTGTAAGCTGTAGCTCCTAACCTCAGTAGTCACTATTTTCTTTATCAATTTCTTAACATTTTCACCTTTCTAGTTCCAGATAATAATCCAAATAATTCTCACGCCTTTTATAATTGTTTCCAATTCCCCTCGAAACAGTTAAAAGTTTTTTTTAATGATAATTTTCTGTTCCAGAGATGGAGTCCAGAACCCAATTATCTGATTCTCAAGTGGAAAAAAATATCTAGGACACATTTAAATGCAGTACTACATGTTTCCTCAACATTTTTGAAATATGTAAACTAATTACGTTTACAATTTTTTGTTTGTTTCTTTAATGAATACTACTTTGAAATCTTTAAATCAAGCATAAGAATTAACTCTGAAAACTTTCAATCGTGGAAAGTATTCCTTTGTTGCTAACTTTTGTGTCATTGGTCAACAAAAACTGATGAGGATTTTTCAGTGTTGTCTTTTCAAACTAAAAGGCTATGACTATATCTGTGAGCAAAATGTCAGAGGTTCTTTAATGTCCTGTGAGATTGTGGAACTCCATCCTACAAGCAGCTCAAATTAAAATATCTCCAAATATGTGAGTTATAATTTTGCACATATATTTTTAATTAAAATTTTATATATAGTTTTAAATCAACTCACCTTTGTAAGTACTTTTAGATTATTCCTCTGGTGTTGCTCCTTTTTTCACTTAAAGGAAAAAACACTTCTGACTGCCAGTTGAATTGGATAAAAAAACATGCCTTGAAGTCTGTGTAATCTATCAATCTATTTGATGCTCTTAACCAACACCAGCCATCTGCCTTGTAGGTGTAATATATTTAATTTGTATCTCTTAAAAAGTAGCACTGCTTTTTATGAGAGGAGGAATGGACCTTGAAGCTATGCATACATTCCATGAATCAGAAAGCAGCCACACATCTTTCTCATCAGGAAATCCTTTCTGGTTGCACATGATGGTTGATTATTGACAATAGACACTATTCATTATACACTTAGATTCCTGTATTTAAAGACTTTTTGTGCTTGGAGTAGTATTAGCACAGTTGCTGAGCTGGCTTTCCTTGTGGCCCATAAATTCCATGTTGTGTCCATTATCAGTGATAACAGTCTTCTCCCTCAGCTTTGTTAACCTCTCCCCAGGTCTGAGATAACAGCTGGACAACAGAACCACCTTTATCTCATCTCGGGTTCCCACTGCAGTGGCTTAACTTTCAGTCCAAGTTTTGGGTCATATTCTGGGTGGGGAGACATTCAGAGGTCTCTGGTGGTGGCAGCCACCTCTTGCCTCTGCCACACCTGGTGTCAGTGCCATCCTGTCTCTCTGTTCTGTGCTCATCTCATGGCAAAGACTTTCTGTGGGCTTAGCCACAGCCTGTTTGAGACAGACACCTGTGCTCTTTAAGTCCTTACAGGAGGCTGGGCTAAACACACATAGGTTGTACAAATCAAACTGCTTGAGAGCAGAATTCTGAAATGCCTGAATGAACTGCTATTGTGAGTATATTTTTTTACCTTAATTAAAAATTTACAAAGCCTTTGTGAGCTATTTGGGCTGCTGATAATAGGTATTCCAGGGGCGTTTGTGTGAAATGAGGAAGCTTGCTGTATGGAAACCTAATAAACAATATGAAGCACATATTCAGATGGCTTAATCTGTTCACATAGGTAACTGAGTTTGCTGCTCATGGAAGAGGGTTTCATGCATCTAGGAAACTGCTGTAAAACTGTGGTGCAAATATGGAAAATGAGGTTTCATAGAAGCTGAAACTGTGTTCTGCTGGATCACAAATTTTAATAGATTAACAGCCTGTCTCTTTTTCCCTATGAAGTGCACTGTAAGGCAAGTGAATATTTTTGGGGTGTCTAATCCTCAAATGTTAAAACAATTATTTTTATACTTTTCATATACAATGCATAAGGCCAACCCTTTAATAGAGAGCTTCAGGCCTGAGAAATTTGTCATATATAACATAATATTGAGAAAAAAAATCTTCTTTCCTGTGATAAAGTACTCTGAGCAAATTGTTGCATTTTAGCTAAATAATTCTGTTCTGCCATTATGAAAAGTATGATATGCATGAAAAACATTCTACAAAAATGAATATATATAGTACCAAGTCTAATATGAAGAACATTGTACTCTTACTCAAAAGATTTTATCAACATAATATATTAGCTAACTTTCATTTCTAATGATTTCCAATATCTACTACTCTTGTTATTATGGTAAAATAGCAAAGGTTTGATTTGCTTATAGTTCCTTTATCATTAAAACTCAGAAACCTACTTAATGACTTCTTTCCCTACTAAACATTGAAGTCTGTGAAAGGTAGCAGTAAATTTGTGTGATGAGT
Source organism: Luscinia megarhynchos (assembly GCA_034336665.1). Lineage (NCBI taxonomy): Eukaryota > Metazoa > Chordata > Aves > Passeriformes > Muscicapidae > Luscinia > Luscinia megarhynchos. The sequence continues at coordinate 33,117,378 of CM067566.1, read as the reverse complement.
GAACCTGATTTTACTGGAACAGATATCATAAGGAGTTTTTTTTATTGTCACATAACTTATGCTTTCTGTTGTGGTATTTTCATTAAACTTAAATTTCTTGAGTATTAGAGCTGGTGAAGAATACAAAAAGAAGGAGAAGATGTGATATCCACCTGTGCAGGCAGAGCATCAATTTGCCATTTAGAGTTCTTTTTACCTCACTGTGGATTTTCATGTCCAAAAATTAAGCTTATGCATACAACTTAATAATATAAAGCTTGCTTTGAGAGCCATATTGAAGCCTGTTGATTTTCAGGGCAGGGCATCAAATCCTCTTCTTTCCTAGTGTGAGCAGGAAAAAAAGGTAACCAAGGTGTATTTTTCTCTGTGCCTACCAACTACAGTTGTCTCCTTAGGAGCTGACCTTACAGTGAGAAACTGGATATAAAGGGAGGGCACTACACAAGCACTGCATGTTTGAGGTCTCTTAGTCCTGCTAAGAAATTAGAAGTATGTCCTTACAGACACTATATAGTGCATGGTACTCAATATCATCTTAAAATGAGTAGCATAGCTGTACCCTGGGGGAAAAAAAAATAAATTCTCTACCTGAGGCCTATATGCCCTTTCCACAGAGCACTTCACTGTGCATTTTGTCTTTTTTTATACTGTCCTGTTGGGTAGTTCAAGACCAAATAAGATTCCCCCTTATCTTTCTTTCCCTAAGGCGAAACAAACCCAGTTCTGTCAGCCTCTCTTTGTACACCGTGCTCCAGCCACATAATCATCCTGGTGGTTCACTGCTGGACTTACAGAAGGAAAGCAAAAATCCCAGTAGAAAGCAGAAAAATAGAAAATCTTTCCTTAGGTAACAAAATAAGAAACCTTTACCATTGTAGATTGGAGTAAATAGAAATACCAGCTGAATGCCTGAATATGTTTTCTATAAAATCTCAGAAATTTGGACAGATGCAACTTATGATTATCTTACTAAAATCTCAGAAAAATGGAGTAAATGTCATACTTTAATCTTTCTAATAATTTAGTAATTTTATGTAGTGTTAATATTTGTTTCAAATTTCAGATTATAATGGACTCTTTAAACCCATTCTAAGTGATGCAAAACACCTTGTCTTCCTCATGGTTAAAAGGACAATATAATTCTCTGTTTTCCACATCATTTCAGTCTCTCTGAGATTTAGCAATGAAAGGAACATATACAGTGAATACAGCAAGAAGAGTGCATACAGTGTTATCTTCACATATAGGAGATGTAATGAGGAAAACTTGTGGTTGTTCATGATGATGGTTTTTAATATTTTGAACCCAAAAATACATGGCATTTATCAAATGCAGAGCTTTTGAAAATCATGAGTCAGCAAGAAGTTTGTATCTGCAGTTCTACTTACGTCTAAATCGATCCATTGTGAAAAATAGTGCTAGCAAGCTTTTATAAAATATTTTTTTTACATGCACTACTTCTGTCTTTTAATTCTTTGTATTCCTTGCATAGATTAACCAATACAATTGTAATAATGGGTCTATGTGTGAACACTCAACATATTGTAGTCAAAATTATTCCATTTATTGAAACCAATTAATGGGGAGGGGAAGAGGGGATGGTTTAGATTCCTGGATTGTTGCCTAATAAAGTGTAATTGACCAGTTTATTGAAAGAAAAAAGGAATATGGTTGATTCTGATTCACTTTTTATCCAGTATAAATAAACCCATAATAGCTGAAAGCAGCATTGCAAGCTGGTGTAGTTCATATTTAGCAGTAACTTAGGAAGCTATTACTACTAGAAATATTATTTCTTCTTAAAGTGCCCACAGGAATCTAATGGATAGAAGTATCTCAGAGGGGACAGTGTAGGTCTCTTTATAGATTTTCACCTTTATCAACATTCTAATGCTTACAAGCTGAAGTAAGTCTCGCACATCTCAAATGGACTGCTCTCCACCTTCAAGGGGTGATTATTTCTTATTTGAGCCTTCTATTTTTATATTATCAGTCATTTCATCTGAATGAAGATCAGCATGTAGGCTTGGTTTGAATAATTTAAAAAACAGCTACTGTTAATGTTAACAAAAGAATCTGACTTCATCACCTTTAAGCTGACTCGAAACTTACTTTTTGTATTAAAATGAAATCCTAGCAGAATTGTAAGTGTTCAGATTAATCATATAATCACTGATTTCTTTTCAACTGCATTTGACTATTCAAACTGAGCCTCTAATTTAGTACAGTAGTTTAGATGTAGAACCATATGTTTAAAATATTCAATTTGGTGATAAATAATCATCACCTGTCATCCACATAGTAGTTTTATATCAAATAGTACATAAATATGTTGTGCTAATTTTAAAATATTAATGATCTGGAAAGTTCTTTTTCAATAATTGTGATCAGCCCCCAGTCTGGCCAAGAAAGATGTATGTTTTTCTTCAGATGGTCATAGTATGTTGCCTCATAATTCAAAAGCAATTGATGAATATTTGTGTTTAGACAGATAAATGGTATTTAGTAATGTAAATCTGAATGTTGGCAGGTAATTGTCATTGTTTCACGCCAGCCCCATGCAGCCTCTCACTCCACCACCAGCAGGATCAGGGAGAGAATCTGGAAGGGTAAAAGACAGAGAAGTCATTGGTTGAGATAAAGACAGTTTAACACATAAAGCAAAAGCCACACACACAAAAAAGCAAAACAAGGAATTAATTCCCTGCTTCCCATGGCAGGCAGGTGTTCAGCCATCCCCAGGAGAGCAGGGTGCCATCACACCTAACAGTGACTGGGGAGGACAAAGCCATCACTCCAAACGTCCCCTGCTTCACACACTGAGCATGATGCCATATGGTCTGGAATATCCCTTTGCTCAGCTGGGGTCACCTGTCCTGGCTGTGGCTCCTCCCACCCTTCCATGCACTCCCCCAGTCTTCTCACCAGCATGGCAGTACAAAAAAACCTTGGCTCTGTGGAAGCCCTGCTCAGCAATACCAAAAACATGTCTATGCTGCCAACCCTGTGTTCAGCACAAACCCAAAACACATCCCCCCCATACCTGCCACTGTGAGGGAAATTGACCCTATCCCGTCCAGAACTAGCACAGTAATGAATCTATTACATTTTTTTCCCCAAAAAAGAGACTTTGGTCTCTTGAAGTACATACTTTTGCCTCATTATGATTCTTGATTTTGCCTAGTGGAGTGATAGAATCATTTGTGTTGGAAGCGATGTTACCTGTGCATTGGCAGGGAAACTTTCCCATGGACCAGGTTGCTCAAAGGCCCATTCAGCTTGGCCTTGGACATTTCCATGGATGGGACATCCACAGCTTCCCTGGAACACCTGTTTCAGTGCCTCATCACCCTCATAATAAAGAATTTCTTCTTGATATCTAATCTAAACCAACTCACAGTTCTCTCAGGTTCCATTTTAATCAACCATGCTGAACTCACACTAACTAAGGGGAAAAAAAATCGTTTCTTCTCCTTGCATGGCTGAGGTAAGAAAATCCTTTTAATGCTCTGTATTTTACTTTAGAGGTAAAATTGCATAAAGCAAGTAAATTCCACTATCTATGAAAGTCTTAGTAAATATATGCTTTCCTTAATAGAAAAAGGTTTAAGTTCTTTTGATTCAATTTACATACTAATACAGAGACCTTTCAATAAAAATTCAGGAAAAACATAAGTAATTCACCTGCAAGTATGTAGAGTATTCATATGCAAATAAATGCTAGTTAAGCTAGAAGCTAGCCAAAAATAAATTTAAAAAATAAATAAACAAAAAAAACAACCCAAAAAAGACCAGAAAACTGCTAAAGCACCAAAACCCCATTAGTAGCAAGGAAATGCTCTGAAGCAGAAAACAGCATCCTGATTGGTGCCTTCAGGTATAGAACAAGTAAATATAGAGCTGAGCCAGGGTTGCTCTTTGTTTAAATACTTATTCTATGTAGTATGTGGTATATTTAGATTGTGATTCAGACAATGTGTTTACCAACATTTTTTATTTATTACTAAAACTAATATATCTTCTTTTGCATGTTAAAAATAGTTGGAAAACATTTTTCCTGAAAAACACTGAATGAAGTAAAAAAGGAGCAAGCCATGTGATTGGGGGAAATAGAAATAATGTTGTAAAAGACAGAAAAACTGGAATTTAATATATGATTTGCTCATCCTTTTTAATGAGGCTTAGAAATTACCTCGTTTTATAGTCTAGTGAGACAGCTGAGCAATATCCAGAATTTCTGATATAAATATAGGAGCAAAAATGTATTTGCTTTAAAGCAAGCCTGCTGGATGGGAATAGCCATTACAGTCAACAATGAGGCAATGAATCTTTGCCTAAAGCAGCATAGTAAGGCTTTTCATAACTTTTTGTATGCATAGTAAAGAGTAAATTTGCAGGAACATCCACAGAGATTTAAATTAATTTCAGAAAGAAAATTATTACATTAATTTGTTTTCTACAAATATAATTTTGAATTAGTTATTCAGTATGGGTTTTCCCAGTTGCCTTTAATAAAATGATAGAGATGGGCTTATGGGGAGAATCTTAATTGTTCAGCTTTCCATTTCTGTTTGACTCATTTTCAAACTTAGTTATTAGTGGAAATAGCTGAAGTAAATGAGTGTTTGTGAACTCTAGTGCCTGATTCTGAGCTTTTGCTTGGGCTTTTTGAAAGGGTAGTAGATGTTTTAAGAACGCTGAACATTTTATTTTCATTCAAAGTACTGTTCTCCATGGAGCTCTGCTTTGGGAAGAATTTCACTGTGGGTAGGGTTGCAAAGTCACAGTTCAATGTGAAGTTTATAATTCTTCTGACATTACGAGCATAGTGTGTTAACCTAAAGCAGCATGTTGCAGCTTCTGTTCCTATGACTCAGTTACAAGTAATTGTGCATAATATTTTTCCATAGTATATCTCTATTACAGGGTTTAAAATATGCAGAGCTTATGGTGCAGAAAAGAGTAAGTGAAAAATGGTCAGTTACCAAATACAAGGGAAGCATCAGGATAATTTTTAAAAGATTGTTTCTCATTAATAATTTTCACCTGAAGGACATAATTATACAGACCACTGATAGGAAATTATAGGAATAATTTCTCCTTTCAACAGATTAAAAGTTTCTAATTCATTTGCTTTATGAGGAAATTGTGTTTCTGCAAAGTTTAAGTTTGTACAGTTGGACATAGATGGGAAAAATAAATGCAGAACATTATAGTATCAATGCAGTATAACAATGTTCCTATGATGAAAAAGGGTCACATAGAGCTATTGCTGTAATTCTGTGAGTTATTTGTAGGTGTAGAAAGAAAATGCAATTATTATATTATTCGTATGATTATTCTTCCTAATGCTTCTGATTCATCACAAGAGAAGTTATAGATAGAAGTTTATTCCAACCTAGTAAATAAGAGGATTAACCAGAAGGATTATTACTGATGTTATAATTATAATAATTTATAAATACTCTTTTATTTTATTCTTCTTTCCTGACATGACTGTTCAGAACAGCACTGCTTACTTTCAGCTAAGCTTACAGACGTTTTTTATAAATAACATATATTTTTGCACTGTTCTTGAGACAGGCTTCAGCAGGGAATATTTCTGGGATTTGAAATCCGCTTCTCTCCTTTCATTCCCACTAAAGAAAGAAATAAGGAAAAAGAGATCTTGTGCTTTGCAAAGAGTCCTTTCAAATGCATGAAAGAGAGAGTGCTAAGTATGGCACCTCTGTTAACTTCTCAACAGCCCAGTTGATACTCAGATACTCACTTGGGATGTAATCCAGGCTTGTACTAAATTGTTCATAGTCTTTGTTTTTGTTCTTAATCTTTGTCAACACCAAGAAAAAGCCCATAAACACTGGGACTAGATTGCTCCTTATCCATATCATAGAGTCCACTTTCCCATTCTCAATTTGGTTGAAATATTTACATTAAGTTTCCTTGAGATTTAGCACATGATCTCTGTTTTTAGGCTGTATTAGTGTTTTTAGCAGTGTGTGCACAAGACCTGTGATTTCTTGCTTCAGAGGCTTGCTAGACAAGTTTTGTGTGTGGGCTTTGAAAAATGGCTCTGTCTTGTGGCTGCTGAGGAATACATATAGAATATATTCCTTTGTTTGGGTCTCCATCTCACAGGCACCAGCTCGAGCTCTCATTTTGTTATTTAGTTATTGCACCAATAACTAAAATTGTTTTAAGGATTTGAACATCTGAGGCTCTGCTGTGGGTACGTGGGGAAACCACGAGTGGCAGGGGTGCAGCTGTGAAAAGGACCTTGGTTGAGTGTTTGTGTCACTGCAAGAGTGCTTTTGGGATGGCTGTGAAAATCATCATGATATTTCTGTACATTTTCACTGCTTGTAATAAATTAGACAGCTTTGTGCTGCTGATTGGTGGCAGAGTAGTGGGAGGGTGTATTTACTGTTTCAATGTAATAGTTCCAGGCAGTATAGTTGGGACTGACAAAAGTTTAATTCTCACATTTAGAGCAGATATGCAGATGAAGGTTGGAAATAAAGAATGCATATAGGAAATAAAGCTTCAAAAGGAAAGGGAATAAACCTGCTATCATACTAAAGGTTACTGTTGCTCAAATTGTAGTTTGTATTCAATATGAACATCTTGTTCGATGATATTTAATTCAAATCAAGATGCTGAAGATAGAATTACATATTGAGAGAATTCATTAGAAGTTCTTAAAGTAAGCTGAATAAATGTGCCTCAAATTATATTTCATGAATCTATTCAGGTATTTAAATTAGATCTGTAAATCATTATGAAAAATACACAAGGGATACACAATTAAGTAAATAAGCTGTTCAAGGCCAGGAGCTATTGAGCATTTATTGTACAGAGATTTCTTGTATACGGTTTATGGAAAACAGGAAAATGGCAAAAAAAAAAAAAGTAGCATCTATGCAAAGTTTGAAAGAAAGTTAGCAGAGATGATGGCTGGAATAATAATAAAAGCATAGCTCTCTCATAATTAGTCTTCCAGTCTTTGCCTACACAATGTCACTATACCACTAAAGTAATTAAATCTAGGACAAATGATTACTTAATGTAAGTGTATTTTATAAAGCATGTGATTTTTTTACTTTTTGAGTTTTCCCATTCATAATCTGGTTGTCTTTTTCTGAAGTGTACACTGGCCTTTCTGAATCAACAGCAATATATAAATGTAATGGTTATAATAGTTTCATTGGGAGCATTGCTATATGTAACCATACACCACTTTAAGAAGGCAATATTTGTTTTTGCATAGCTCATGTGACATTTAAGCATGCCAAAGATATGTTTACAATAGTTGAAGCACGATGCATGTATTATATTTATTTTGTCAGAGTTGTAGTGGGTGTTAGGAGACTTGCTGCTTACCTGTTCTCTCACGCTTTTTCAGATAGGCTTCCCACTGAACATCCATCTGCAGACATTTTCCAGGCTGCTGTACCATGAGCTGGCATAACCAAGCTACCCTCGTGGTAGTTAATGTGTGCGAGACATAGGGTGCAGCACAAGGTCCATCTGTTTTTCAGTACTGAGCATCCTCACTAGGACAGTATGCCATGTCCCGTGCCGCTGCTTTTTATCAATCTTTGCTGTGAAGCTAACCAGAAAGAGGCCAGATTTTATGCCTACCTACCCGGAGTCATACTTGCTCAGTCTCACAGAGATGTAGCTTAAAGCATTTTCCTTGATTTCTGGTCTCACCTGTCCATCTGTGCTTATCCATGCAATGATACATTGTTAGAGCTTGAGTACTTTAAGTAATTAAATCAATCATTATTCTAGTTAGTTTTCAAGCACATAACAGCTGAAAATACATTGAACTGTGAAACTGAAAGGTTTTTAGTGAGATGTATTTATTTTTCCAATTGCTATTATCTCCTAATAGACTATGTGAGCAGACTTAAAAGGAAAATGAACAGAGTTTGTAGTGTAAACTCTCTTCCTGGAGATTAGTCATTATTAACAGATTATCAACAAAATGCATCTGAAGACTTTCCCTGGACCATGCTGCACCTACATGTCTCTGGTAGGAATGGTTGTTCTAATCTGTTTTTCCCTAGGGAGCCACTCCTTCTCCCTTTCATGCCACAGAGGTAGCAATCCACCTGCCTCAGTGAATCAGCAGTATCCACTTAACCTCTTCTCAGCAGGATAAGCACCTGCTAACAGCATGGGGTATTGCTGGGAAAATTATGAGCCTGCTACCTTATATGTTAGCAGTGATTAATATTTGGTATTACTGTTTCAATATGTAGGAGGCATTGCCACTGTTGAGAAACTTCTTTAACCCAGCTGCTGTTGCTACAGAGATCCCTCTCACTTAGAACAAGCAGTTATGGACTGCTTCTACCAAGAAAGTAAACAGAAGCATCTTTCAGGGTTTAGACAACAGAGAGTTGGATAAAATGTTGTGTGTTATAGTTTAAACAAACAAGCAAACGAAAAAAAACACCAAAACCAAAAGGGATTAAAATTTACATACTGTCTTCATGAAATATCAAATGTTATGGACTTCTTGTTATCTGAAGTGTTAGGGAAGGGGGGAATAAATACTAGTCTACATTTTAAGAGATTAAAGTTTTGTGATAGTCTGTGGAAATACTTGTTTTTGTCTCAGGAGCACAAGCACACTGAGATAATGAGAACACAACTGTGCTCTCTGTTTTCATCATAACACAACTTTTCCTAAATTAAAATATAGCATTGCTGTTTCCTTAAGTTTTATGTAAATGCATCAGATTCCTTTACAGTCTTGGTCATTATTTTATAAATTGACTGCATATTGCTACTGATCAACCCTCTTTTTAGGAGCAATTAGTTTGACTAAAAAGTTTGTAAACTATAGGTAGCAACCAGAAGCTCTGGAAATCAAAGATTTTGCTTTCATCTTTAACCTTTTGGATAATACTGTGAACATCTCTACTGGAATTTTAATATCTGCATCTGCAAATATTATAAAAACTTACAGGAAAAGTTAAATTATCTCTCCCCTTACTATGTTTTCAAAAGGCTAGAATTACAGTTTAATCAAGCTTCAAAATTATTTTGTTAATTTGACATAGATGTCTTAAGAGGACATTACAGCAAAGAAAGAATATGTTTGCAAATTTTTGCACTTAAGTTGACTTAGCAAGATACTGTGGATATTTTTCTAAATCTTTGTCTGTTACAAATAAAAGCAACTCCATTTGTATCCACCCCTTTTTATTTTTGTCTTTAATTTTCATAGTGCTAGGTAGTCTATATCTCCTCTTTTCATCCTTCCCTTAAGTCTTCTATGACTTCATATTTTGGTAACATAATAATTAATTATGTAGTCTTATATCTTGAATATTCTGTAAGAACTGCAAAAAGTCATGAGTGAGTATCTGTCTGTTTAAAATTATACAAAAATCTATAGTTGGACTTCCACATTGTTGATACAAAATAAAAAGGCCCTACATTCATATTAATCAGCTAGATATTTTTAAAATATTATTACATTTTTTGAAAGACCATCATTCAGCATCTTTGGAATGGGGCAGAATGATTTTGTTTTCCCCATGAATTTCAGATTTGGTTGGCTACCAGAGCCTGAATGGTGCTAACATATGGGCATTTCCTGGAATGCTATTCTGATATGGATATTTGGTTTGATTGTCAGTCTAGAAGTGTGCCTCTGCTTTCAATGGGTTTTGTGTGATTGGAGGGTGGTAGTGTGAAGAAACAACGTCAAATGTATCATGGTTTTAATAAAGTGTCGCTACCATTTTTAATCATTACAGGAGCTGAGGGCAAGGCTGTATTTGCAATTCCATTGACCAGGGTAGGTGATGGGTGCTCTGCTGATTTCAGCTCAGTTGAAACACTCTGGCTCCTTCATCTTAACATGTTTGACCCATAATTCTGGAAAGCATCCACATATTAGAAGGGATTTCTTACTCTTTTTGTAATGCACACCGTGAAAGAACTAACAATCTACTGACAATATACACATACGTGATTTATCAGTTGATTAATTTCTGGCAACACTGAAGCTTCTAAATCTATATAAAATGTAAAACCTAGACTATATCTTAGTATTTCTTTAGGAGGACAAGTAATGTTGCACGATCTAGTGCAATTTTCACACTTTGACATCTTGCAGAAAACACTGTTGTTCTTTATTGCAATTTTATAAACCACCCAACAACCTCTGCTAATTTAAAGGCAAAGTGTGTTTTCCTGAACTGTTAACTTCAGTATTTGGCAAAGGAATCTAGTTTGTTAGAATGGATAGACAAAGAAAATTTTATTTGTTATTAAGTTATAGAGTGTAAATTCAACATGTGCTTTTAGATTGCTTGGTGGGCTGGTTTCTAATAAAACTCGCTGTCTATCTAGTAGCACATCAACTACTATGGAGAGAAGGAAAATGTGTACTTTTGGATGCTGTATGAGTAATTAAATATATATTATAACAAAGAAAGGGGATAGTTTGCCTTTAGCTTGAATTGTCTTTGATTTATTTATGTAAAAAGAATTCGTTATTTTTCTATTTCACATCTGAATTTTTCTCAGAGCTATCCTTTATTTGTAGCTGTATTGAAAATACGTAAAAATCTCCCAAATACATCTATTTGCATTAAAAGTTATTAAAAATTAAGCTGCTGTAGAAAAAGATCATTGATCGTTGTCTATTATTCTTCTGATACCATTTTAGTTTTTAAATATTCCAGTTGTATTATACACTGTTAGCCTAGATGTGGCAATGATGTGGACCAAGTTTTAAAATTATTGTGTTCAAATTTATTCTAATATCTTCTGCCAACATTTCTGAAAAACAGAAGTAGAATTTAGGGAAAAAAAAAAGATAATTTTTAACATAAAAATACTTCTCTTACACTATTTTTTCCTAATAAATGAAAAGACATTAGGTTTTATCAAGCATTAAGGCTTTACTAAGGCTTCCTTTCAGAAGGTTTTTTCACAAAAGGAAAAAGGTGACTTTAAGAAGAAAACCTCACGCCCTTCCATTTAAAGTTTCCTTCCAACCAGTACTTACTGATGGCCAATAAACATGAGTACCTGTAAGATTCCCCTCGTCTGCTTGCTTCTATGGGTTTAGCTTTCAGGGAGCTTCTGTGAGTCTGCTAAAAACATTTAAATGAGTGCTTTTACACGAAGCTTACTGTGAGGGGTTAAGGTATTGTCTCTTCAGGTATTTTTTTTTCCTGAGAAGAAACTTGGGACATATAATGCAGATCTTAGTGGCTCCCTATGTAAAACAGGTGTTCACCACTGTGTAATTTCCCTTGGTGATACACAATATTACTACAATAAATATGGAATAATATATACATACAAGCGCTATATAAGCACTATTTGCTGGTACACTACTAATTAGTTTCTTATGTATAGATGGAGCACTCTTGAAACACACTCTAGGAAATGTATTTTGTCACTTTTTCATCCGATTGCATCTAAATACTTTGCATACTTTTCCATTATATGGAGTGTGTCTGCCTTCAGCAGAAGTGTCTGGCAGTTGCAAACTTCAAATGTGTGTAGCTTCTAGCCAAGAACAATGAAATTGAATTATTATTCATATTAAGATGGGTTATCTTGAAAAGGCAACACTTTTTTTTTCTTTTTTAATAGAAAAGACAGAATTTTAATTGCAAAGTTTCTGCTTGGTGGGGTATATATATTTATCATATTAACAAAAAAACCCAGGTACTTAATTTTATAAAATATGTGATTCAGTTTACCTCCAGCACCATATTGTGAATGTACATGGAATTTATTCTGATGCTCACATTGGGATAGTTTAATTTAACTCTGGAAATTAACTGAGTGGAAAAAATATCTCCTCTTTAAATCTTTGTTAGATTTTGAAAATATTCCTTTGAGTGCAAGTTGTTTCCACACAAAATGAAACCTGCTTTTGATTCACATTAGTACTCATACCCTAGCTTCTTTTTTTTATTTGTAGCTAGTCTGGGAAAGAAGTTTTGTTCATCTTAGTGCTGTCCCAGTGCTTTAATTTCTAATTAGCATTGCAAGGTTGCAAAATATATAAAGTCTCATACAGTGAAATGTAGAACACTGCACCTTAGAACCTGACTACTGGTCTCTTTTGCTCATCTGTCTAAATCCTGACATTAGGGCAGTTTGATCGACTGTGAAGATATCAGTTTGTATCAGCTTAATATGATTTTTGATAGATAATGCATTTGCAACTAGAATATACTCATTTTTAGTAAAATTCCATGCAGTTTGCTATCCAGAATGGATAGCATCTCTACTGAAAAAACATCATCTTTAAGTTTCAATTTACATGTATTAGTACTTGTGCAGAAAAAAACTTCATCCCCCTAAGAAATGTGAAATGCATGCAGGACCCCCTAAGACATAGTCCCTTTAAAAGTTACAGAGTAGTTCATATATCATGATAAGGAAAGAAAAGTATAAAATAGTGTCATTATAAGTGTGGTTGACTTTCTCTGACTTTGTCCTCTTGACCTTTATTAGCCTTGTCAAAATGGCACATAATATGTTTTTACATCAATTTTAAAGCACTGTTTTCTGATCATAAGACTGATGAGAATAATATAACTCCTTTACTACTTATGGCTAAGAATTCCTGTTATACATGACATGAAGATTGGAAAGAAAATACTGCCATTTAACAATTTGCAAGCTTCAAGATGAGGAACCTGTATGCCAGCAAAGTCGAGTCAAATAGTCCTGAAAAAAAGTGGGAAGACAAGGGAATTGGACACAAATACATGCAGCCAGTCTTTCATCTTATTTTAGTAGAAGATGAGAATACTGGGCTCCTTCTCAACTAGATAAGGATAATCAAAGACTGAAGAAGGTCTAAGATTGTCTTTACTAATATAATTTACTTGGAGTGGCATTCCCAGATGGTTAAACTTGCAAGCTCATTCAAATGTGAACAGGAGGAATATGAGCTGCGTGAAGACATTATAGTAATAAAACTTCCTTAATGTCTAACACAGTGAGCTAAATGATTTTTTAGCATGATGGGAATACACATCTAATCGTTACTTTGGGAAAATTTGTATTGGACCAAGAAAAAAAGAAACTGAACAAGCCTACTAAAATGTCTGCAACAGTAAGCATATAAAGGCATTTAACATAACTGTTTGATTTGAAATTGGAAACTTGAAGAGAATAATATTTTGAAATTCTAATGCAACCAATGTTCCTCTTTACTTTTTTCTTTCTTTTTTTTTTTAATTCATCAATCATTGAAAGAAGAATCAGCCTCTTTCTCTTTCATATTACCTGTTTAGATTTTGTAAATTTCTTTTTGCACTAATGCCACATGCTTTTCTCAGCTAAGATTTGAAGACATGAAACTAATATAATCTTATTCTACATAGTCATTTTAGTGAATTAATTCCTTGTAAAGCTGGAAAATAGAACCTTTAAAATTCAAATAGATGACTTAATATTAGGACTTTATAACTTTCTTGTGCAATCTCAACACTATTTGATTGGAAATAATAAAATTTACATGCCCATTTAGCACCCAGTAATTTTGAGTTATCAAGAGAAGCCGCGCTTAATTACAGGTTTGCTAATTGTCTCTGTAGCAGTGATCTGGATCCACATTTTTCACCCTCAATGAATTCAAAACGTCATGGATGACAAAACATTTTATGATTGTTTAATCCAGCAGGAGCCAGTGCTGTATCAGCTATAACCCCTCCTTACTTCAAGTGTAAAAATTGTCTTTAATAACAGTAAGCATCATTCTGTTTCAAGTATGTGTTACAAAAGCAGAATTAAAGATTGCTGCAGTTAGGTTGACACCCAGAATGGGAACTTGCTTAGGGACTTGCCTCCAAATCTATGTGTAAAGTGAAAAAGAGCAAAATGAAAAATATATTAGCCCTTGATTTTTCATTTATAGCTGACCATACCTCATCACAAGGCAATAGTTTATGCTAATCTAGAAATGTCTTTCTTTTCTAGTAGGAAAAAACCTATGAGAGATAACTTTAAAATTCTGGTAATTAAATTAATTATCTAGATTTAGCAGTTAGAACAGTGTGTGTATTCTGATAGATTCAGTTTGTAGCAAGTTTATTGCTGCACTGGAGGATGCTTATTAGATGGTGATGGGTAAAATATTTTTCTCTGTGTAGCTGTGAGATGCTTATGCAGTTTGTAGCAATAACAGAGCACAGTATGCTCCTGCAAGTAAGAATACATTTCTACATTTCTTGTTGAGAGTGACAAGACCCAAAAAACATCCTTTTCTCTCATCCTTAAAGTATAAATGAAACTTGAAGTGGCAAATGTGCTTCAAAAGTTCACAAAATTCTAGTATAGCCTTGTCCTGAGCAATTATGACCTGCAAGTCATAGAGCAGATCGGTTGATCAGAAACAATTTCCCTGGCCAGTGCTATCAAAGGAAGTAGTATGACAGGTGTCACATGAAGCCAGCTTTGAATACTCAACTCAAATGGCCAGTTGCAGGTGGATCAAAAGACAGACACCATCTGTGCAAGTTCAGGAAAAAGCTATGAAGTCAAATCTCAAGATCCTTAACGTGACTCTGAGCCTACCCGTTATGGTGCAGTGTGGAATCAAAAGGCATGTCCACTCACCCAGAAGAACTGAAAAGCTGCTGAAAGTGACTGTGTTTGTCCTTTCAGAATAAAGGAAAAAGCCATTCACTACATGTTCAAGAAAGGTCACTGGTACCAGTGTTTCTAGGTCACTTTGCACTTTTTCCCATACCCTTTAATGGGTGCTGCCTAACCTGTAAGGAGAGTCAGTAGTTTTGGCTTTGCTGAGAAAGAAGCTAAATTGAAAGATTTTGAATTTAATATATGACAACACTCTCTAGTCAAGGACACAGAAAAACCAGTTTCTAGTAGTTTTTCCAGCGTTTCTCCGAGCACAGTTTATGTTTTAAAAGTATTTGAAACTAGCTTTGAAAGGAACTTGCTGACCAGCAGTTTTATGACTTGATTTGTTTTAAAGCCTAAATGGCTTAAGGAAATGTTTTACAGAAGATGTAATCCATCTACATGGAATAAAGCCTTGAAAATTAGGTGGCATAAACCTAAAATGCAAACTACATTATCATGACTTTGCACTTAAGCTGTTGGGCACAGAACTAATTTAAGAGTGCCAATGTATTGTTTATTGCCTATAAGTACATTTTTGGAAGTTGGAAGATTTTTGAAAGTGCTTTATTCAAAAGCCATTTTTAATGAGTCCTTAATCTGATGGTTAGAATTTCTCTGACATGCAACTTTGATCAGTGTGTGGAATGGCTGTGAAGCCAGTTACAGTTTTGCCATCTTTCCTTGAGTAATGACTTCATTGACAGCATTGTGAAATTATATTTTTCTGTCCTGTTGATTCCTTTCTTTTATAAATTGATTCCAAATTACTTTACTGAGGACTTTGCAATTTTTTTTGCCATCAGATGCAGAAACCTATGCACCTCTCTAGACAAGGCAGGATATTTGGGACTTTTGCATTTGGAGTGCATTGTAACCTATTGCTTTTAACAGACATTTTTGTGTGTATTTTTAAATATGAACCTGGTAATAAAGCAATTACCTGATTTTTGTGGACTCTCGACTCCTAAATCTAAACAATGACAGTGTTGGTTTTACAGAGTAATGCATATTTACAAATTGAGTATTTTAAGTTATGAATGTTCATTGCTATATATTTCCAGTACTTTTGATATACTGATAAACTTGGTATTGGGATGTTGGTAGCAGAAATATTAACTGTGGAGAACTAAACTCTTATTTGAGAGAAAGATTAAACAATTGCATCTGTATTGACAGGACTTGTGACATCAAAGTGGTTTTATATAGGTTTTTTTCCAGTTTTTGTATATTTGCTTGATTTCAGGGTATTAGGATTATTATTAGTAAAGATAGGGGAGCTGAGGGTTTTCAGATCCCTATATATATTTTCATGCAAAGACAACCAGAATATGGTGGTATAACAGGCAGCTGAAGTTACAAAACCTACCAATTGTGGCATTGTCTATTTGATTATCTGTCTTGGATATTTAGTGGGGCTACTTGTCTTGTTTATTTTCTTTTGTGGAGAGTAATATAACCATTTAAAGATTATTTTGATGGGCTAGTATTCAGCTGTTTAATTTAATTAGATGAGAAATTTTAATGGATTTGTACTAAATGCTTGATATTTATATTGATGTGTATTGATAGGAAGATTGTTGTATTTCATGTGCGTTTTTTGTAATATATCTGGGGACAAAACAAGGTGTTTTTGCTTTAAACCTGGTTGAACTGATATGCAAGAGTTCATCATTGGCAGCTAGCAAAGAAAATCTATTTCCTTGCAAATACTTTACTGTCTGTGCATGTTCTTGAGCAATATATGTTCAGTATTTAACATGCATATTACTTTAGTGGTTACTTTATTGAACATATAGGCAGTATCTTAGAAATATGGTTATGGTTTAACACCAGCAGGCAACCAAATTCCCCACAGCTGCTCACTCACTCCCTGGCCAGTTGGGTGGAAGAGAATTAGAAGGGTGAAAGTGAGAAAACTCATGGGTTGTGATAAAAACAGTAATTAAATTGACTAAAAAGAAATAATAGTAAAAGTAATTTCAAATTATGAGGAAAATAAATAGTAAGAGTAAAATAACCCCCAAGAAAACAAGTGATATAGATAAAATTTATTGATGACCACCAACTGACCGATGCCAGCCAGTCACCATTCACCTCACTAGCCTTCCTTCCAGCTTTGTATGCTGAGCATGCTGCCATGTGGAATGGAATGGAATACAATATCTTTTGGTCAGTGGGATCAGCTGTCCTGGCTGTTTCTCCTCCCAGCTCCTTGTGCACTCCCAGCCTCCCTCACTGGTAGAGTGGTGAGGCAGGAAAGGCCTTGACTCTGTGCAAGTGCTGCTCAGCAATAATAAAAAACATCTCAGTGTCATCAACACTGTTCGCAGCAAAAACCCAAAGTGCAACTCGATGCCAGCTACTGTGAAGAAAATTTTACTCTGTCCTAGCCAAAATGAGTATAGGTATATGGAAAAAGCTTCCTTAAGGTCTTTGACAAAGAAACCCTTCCAGATGTTCAGCTGTTTCTGCTGTTTAGGACCAGTCCTTTTGGAAGGACTGACTAGAGTCACATTTTGGCTTTAGATGATATACAATGCTTGAAAGTAAATGCAAAAATATTACAATAAAATTTATCAGCTACTTTTTGTCCTTTAGTCAGAAAATAGTTTTGGGGGTTTCCTGAAAATGTATGACCACTGACTAGCTTGTAACAAAAACATATTGCAATTCAGTAAAATAAGGTGTGGATCTCTTTCTCTAAATTCTTTGTTTGAAAATTGCCTTCTTTGAATATTTTTTTAACTATTGATTCAAATAAGAATTTTTTCTTTCTTTTTGAAAAAAAATCCTGAAAGAAATCACACTCTGTATCATTATAGTGCCCTTCTTCCAAGTGTTTTATTTTTGGCTCCATTTTGTTTAATCCTGAGCTTTAAAAAGTGCATTATCTCAGATGTGCAGTTGTCTTAGTATACTATGAATGGGTGATCCAGTTTTTTGGTTGTAAATTCTGGACTGTTTTAGATCCCAAATATATTAACAATTTGTAAAATGAATAAATAAAAGCTAAAAAACACCTGAAATATGTTATAATTTTTCAGGCGTCCTTATTTTAAATGTTCATGGGAAATTGTCAAAACAACTAGATAAGACTGTAATCTATAATAACTGTCATAAAAATACAAGGCATATTGATGTGTGCTATTAACATGGCAACATTAAATAAATTAGAAAAAAACCTATTTGGCTATAGTAATTTGTATTATCTGGGAAAATGAATAAGTAATATTGTCCTTTAGAGAAAAAACATTCATGAAATTACTTTAAAATGTATAATTGTGTTTCAGAATAGATTCAGAGGAACAGTGCTTTCTATAACTAAATATTTTCATTCAAATTGATTTACCAATATTATTTAAAATTACTATCACAATATTTCTATCTGCTTACACATCACTGTTGCCTTTTTTGGTCATGCATATATGCATATGGGTAAATTTGAGAAAAAATTTGCAATTACAATAATTTCCACGAGATGGTGCTCAAGCAATAAATTTTAAACTGATAATGTAACAAGCTGAATTTGAAAATATGGCTGTCAAACAGATGTTCTTCTCTTTGATGCTATATCTAACTTAAGGTGGGAATGATGAGGTCAGGAAGGCTAATGAATTTATTATGTGGTGGAAAAGTTATTTCTCCTTGTCCAAAAGACAGAAATACCATTATTTTTTACAGCATAATACTAGGGGATTGTGTTCATTTTGACATCGAATTCTCATAATCCTTTTCATATCTCATGCTTTGGTTATTATTTATATGCTGTCCACTTCTGGTTATGAGTAAAGGAACTAGTATTCATAAAGATATTGCAGTAGTTGCCCTAAGCAAAATGTTAGTGAATTCAATAGAATTTAAATAAATCTGTCGTAGAAAAGTACACTGGGTGCTGATTCACTGATCATTCAACAGTAAATAAAAAATGTCGACAGTACGATAATGCAAGAAGGCAGATGATGTGAGAGAATGGCAATGACTGTAAACAAAGCAGACAGTTTGGCATAAGTGGTTTTCTCACTTTGATGAAATAGAGCATCCTTAGCTGTTTTGCTTGCCAAAGTGGTGCATTTTTTTTTTCTAACATCCTCTGCAAACCCCTTATTCATCTCCTCCTTCAATTTATACAGACCATTTATAATTTAAAGTTCACTGTGACTACCTCTGAAGAAGAGTCAATAATTAACACTGCAAGCTTTGTTGTTGTGGTTGTTTTGTTCCTAACCATCAAAATGGCAAGAGGCAAATCTGGAAAGTTTTTTTTTTTTCTTCACTCCACTGTTGTTTCTTTCTTTAGCTATTTTGTTGCTTGGTGGTTTTTGTTTGTTTGGTTTTGGTTTTGGGGTTTTTTTTAAACTTTATTTTATATTTATTTCAACTTAAATGATCTACATAAAATATACCAAAAGCACAATTGGTCTTGGTGAGCTAGTAACAGCAGTAGTGCATTTAAAATACAGTATGCTTTCTGGTTTTTTTTTTTGTTCATTGCTTCTAATCTCATGGATGTAAAACACAATTTGTACATACTTCTGGAAGGAAAACTATTTTTAAAGAGCAAACAGGTCTCTCCTAGATATTTTACTTTCTGACAGCTGATAGAGCAGTAATCATCCTAGTTGAATAAACTTGAAGGGTCTGTGAATAAGGAAGTCTCATATACTTCGTTATGCAGACAGTTGGGAGTAAAGTGATGACAGATCTGTGAAAAACAAATCAACCTTACCCTTCTACTTTTATTTAGATATTGCACATGGAGGCTGCCTGCTCCTGCAAGGTATTTAGTCACCCAACTCCTACACACATATGTTTGAGGATCTGAGTCCAAGTTCAGTGATGGTCCATTTTATAGATATTTGGTTCAACCAATAAGAAAGAATAGAATTATTTGCTAGATTTCTGTCTACAGTTGGAGCATTTTCATTGGCATAAATAGCTGCATCCCATGTGCAGTTTTTTACCTTTATTACCAAATTGTCTGTGTATTCCCTGTATCTTTGTACAGGTACATTTAATAAGTACTTTTTTTTTCATGGAAAATCACTCCTGCTGTTAACTAAACTGAAATACTAATTTATTTTGTTCTCTTTATTTTCAATATATTTCCACTGAGTAACTGACAAACAGAATTGACTAAATGTTTATCTACCAATCAATAAATATAAGGAATGGAGAAAAAAAATTACACTTTAATATTGTTGTAATGCATTGTGAATATACTACATATATCCATTATATATATTATGTTACGTGATTTTTCCATGGCATTTGAAAATACCTGTCACTTGTTCTTTCTTGTTACTAGTCCCATTAGACATCTGGCTATTGTTTGTTACTCTGAGGCTCTGTAATTCCTTTTGTCTTGGTAGTTGGAGGGAAAGATTTTATATCCATAGTGTGATTATCATGAATGTAAGTTTGAGGGTCTCTTCTATTTAATTTTTCTTTTCACAACCATTTTTGCTAATCCTTAATGAGTCTGTACTTGTGCACTTTTGTGGATGAGAGAGCAATATGGACTGTCTTTGAGTAAATTAATTTCATCAGAATTCCCCTCTTTAGTACTGCTTATTCTGTCTTCTAATTCCACAGTACTGTACAAAGGTAGAATTACAGTTTTCCCACTGGTACTGTTAAATTGCTTCATTACAGGCTCCTTTCAACATTTTAAAAGCTCAAAAATTGGTTTCTTTCATTTATTATCCCATGCTCTGCATAAACTGACTTCCCATTTGCTTTTTGACCATTTTAGCTTTGTGTATTTGTACTTTCTTTCATCTTTTTTTCCAGTTCTTTTGGGCATCTGCCTTTACTATCATGCCTAGTTGAAGCATATGCAAAGTTTAGTTGGCAGCTGGATTCACAAAGGCTGTATGTGTAAATAGGCTTTGAGCACAACCCAGCAAGAACTTGAGACCCTCATTCTAAAATCTCAGATATTTGTGGTACAAAGCCAATAGCTCTGACTGAGCATTTAACTTTTACATTTAGTGAGCAGCCTACTCAGAATCAGAAAAACTTGTGGCTTAATTTCAGGTGAGAAAAGGTTAAAGGATCATTAATTTGTTCTTAAGATGGAAGAAAATAGGCAAAGAAAAAAGAGTGCAAAAAACTTTCTGTATTTTACACTGTGGTCTGTAATTATTTTTGATTCAAAGCACTTAATTTTGAAAGCAAATTGAATAAAAAGTTTATCAATATAAAAATTGGGGTCTATAGTTCTGTTTTCTACAATAATTTTAGCACCTGTATTTCAAGTAATTAAACATTGTGGTCACTTTGATTATCTTACTTAGGTCTTGGGGTTTTATAATTATTAAAATAATCTGAAAGTACTAATGAAATTGCTAACATAGCTGAGATTCACTACAAAGTACATGCTGTGACTCTGATCTGAGAGCACAACAGCTCTCAAGGCCATTTGGTTTTGTCAGAAAAGCCTGGATAAAATTAGTACTATTAACACAGCAGCTTCTGCAAAGTAGAATACACTACAGGTTAACTCCTCAGGCTGACATAGGGGCTCGAGTCCCCAGCAGAAGTCTGGCAGTGTGGCAGAGGATTGGGTTACCCTGTCAAGGTCCTGGCCTCCTCCTGAGCTGGTATTAACTCTCGTGGAGGAAGCAGAGCAAGCCTCCCTGTTTGCTTCTAATTAATAAGTGAGTGTGAATTTTTTATGCTCATATGGGTGGGAAGATTCATTCCTGTTCCTGGTATATCTGCTGGAATTCTCGACAGCAATTGTTACTGTTTATGCACTGCAAAAGAACTCACTGAAGTATTTCATTTAGACAGTGATTTAAGTAAACTAACAGAGTCAAGGAAACCTGGGGAAAAAATTCCTATGTTTTCTCCAAGTGAGTCTGTCACTGTTCACAGGACTGAAAATGTGTCAAGAGCTTTAAATTGCACGTTACCTTGAGAGCATCTCTTTGTGCAAATATAAATGTCCTCTCATTTTTAGTCCAGCTTTTTTCTGCTGTATTACATTTTTGCAGGAAGTACAAAACTATTAAAATAATTACTTATGTGTTTTAGTATTCAGTTTATTTCCTGTACTGTTTCAACAGGAGCTAGCTTTGACTAAGTATCATATCCCATCATATTTGAAAATGCATTTTTAGACATATATACATATGTATAAAATCTATGTTAATTTGAATGCAATTAGTTGCATTTTTGTCTTCTACAGCAGGCCTTTTGCCAGCAAGTTTAGTAGAAAGCTTTAAACACTCCTTTGTTTAACAGTGTTCAAAATAAATAAATAGTTCTGCAATTCGAGTGTGAGGGCCTTGTAGGAATCACAAGGCTCTTGTCTTGGCAGCCTGAAGCTTCCTTGAATTCTGATGCAGAGTGCCCAATTCACATGCCTCCCCCACCCAGCTTTGTTCCTGACACTGCACAGGAAGAGGCTAGAGGCTGCTCACAGGAGATCCATACCTGACCTGCCTGTTCATGGACAGTCGACTTGAAAGGGCATGATTGTTCAACACGCTGTTAATTGCTCTCTCAAATATCCTAAGCCCTGTAGAACTTTAAAGACTGCATCAGTTTAAATTGTTTGCCAAACAGCAATCTGTGTTCTTCAACATTTCTGACCCAAATATGTCATGATAACAAATATATCATATAAAGACATAGCAAATCACAATCATCAGCTGGTGTGTGAGGCTCAAATAATTGCTCCTTTTAACAATTTAAAGACATTTCTACTTTAGTATGGAAAAGAAACAACCTAAAACTGCTGGTTGTCATATTGATGGATTGGTCGTTACACCTTTGTCATTTTTAATTTGTAGATTAACAGTTTTCTCAGACAAAAGTTGTTCCTTTAAATTTACCTTTTACTTTCATGTTTTCTCTCTTCTTAGTCACTCTGTTAAGTCCCTCGTAAATTACACAAAATTATAGCCTCACAGATGCTTCTATGAAAGC
Organism: Luscinia megarhynchos; assembly: GCA_034336665.1. NCBI lineage: Eukaryota > Metazoa > Chordata > Aves > Passeriformes > Muscicapidae > Luscinia > Luscinia megarhynchos. Next base: position 33,094,800 of record CM067566.1, on the reverse strand, counting down.
CTCCTCTGAGTTGGCCTTTTTAAATGTGCTCAGAGCTTTACTGCAGCATCCCACTTAAAGGAAAGTCAAATAGCTTTTTTACATTCCCCTTTCTCTTTTTACACAGTTTCATTTTAGTCATGGGTTATTAATATAAAAACGTTTTTGCTAAAGCCGTCACTCACATAAGATTCAATTCTGTGATGTAAAATATAAACATTACCAAAAACAAATGTTGTCATGAAACACTGGCGTTAGGACTCAAAAAATTCTGTGTTCACTTTCAGCCTTTTGCAAAAGTAATTTTGAAACCAAACTAAAACTTTTAATATGTGGAAGGTCGGTGTCCCCAGGAGTGTCTGTTAGCCTCTGTTCATGTGTTTGTTTAATTTCTGTCTTAACTCTTTTTCAGTTTCTGGGTTCTTAGACACTTAAATAGGACAAAGTTATCATTCTACAGCCTATTGTACATGGGAGAAATGAAGACCCTGAAAAATGCTAAATCTAGTTTACTTAGAAGATAAAGCATATCTATGCAGCTATTTTTGATTATCTTCAATATTGTTTCCTAAATGTCAGAATGGAATGCAAATGCCTCTTTCTAAAAACACAAACCACAGTTTTTCCCTCAAAATTTCAACAAGTCAACTCTTGCACATTTAACTGTGCTGTTTACCTCAGGAAACCCTACATGAGACTGTGCATGCTGAGTCAGCTGAAACCCTTATTTTGTGCCTAAATAATCACTTAAGTAGGCAAATCTTTGCATTATTTCTAGAGAAGCATAATTATATTCCTTTTAGGAGGAAGATTAGAATGCTAATTCTATAAGTAGGTAGTCATTATTTTATCATTTAGTATTAGCTATAATAATGTTAGTCATGATGAACTAATGTGGTATTAATATGGATTTCATATGTACTCTCTTAGGAATGTAATTGCAATTTACCATTTCATTCATGTTCAGTCATTTTGAAGTGTTGCTGAATTAACAGATCACCACTCACCTCATTTTATATCAATGAACACTTTTGCTTATGGAAACGTTGGACCACTATTTAAATTGGGGTTAGAACCAAGAGATTGCAAGCATTTAAACACAACCAAAAAGAAAACCAATAGTTGGGAAAAAGCATGGTCAATTTTTCTAGCCCTTTTGCTGGGATAAAGTGAAAAAGTAGATGCTTTGCAAAGAACAGCTGGACTTACAATGCTCATTAGCCTAAGAAGAATGTAGAAGACTCTGGAGGCAGTTAGGAAGGAATGACTGAAATGAAGAACACCTTGAGTGCAGGTGAAACACGAACCTAAGGTCTTTGTGTTCCTGCATGGAGCCACCTGTTCTTTCTATTGTTCACAGACTTACTGGAATACCAAGGTCTGAAGGACTTGATGAAAGATTGCTTGCTAATGGGAGAAACTCTTCCTCCTCTAAAGCATTAAATTTTATTACTGTTCTGTGATTTAGATACTGTGCTTGTACTGTACTTGGGAGGTCTTCCTTCAGTTTCATTCAAAAGTTTTTCTGTAGTACAAGTTAAATATATTTCTTTCTGATTTTATAAACAACAAAAAATCAAACAAAAAAAAATAAAAACCTCAAAAAAAATGCCACAACAACAACTAAAAAACCCTCCCAAACTTAGTTTATCTTTTTTTTCTCCCCTGGGATTCTCATAATCTGCTAAGAGACAAAGACACTTATTTTAGTAATGCTAATTGTTATGAGAACACAAATAAAGGCTCAAGATTCTTACAGCAGGAGTCAAGGAGATGACAGCATAGGATTTGTGAGTTATGCATTAATTTACTTGATTGAAAAAAGATTCCTATTTATAATTTCGTTGTTGTTGTTCAACTCATCCAGCAATGACATTCTGTCTTTTATGTATATAAAATTCAGTTTATTATGTTGATCTTTGAGGGCAAATGGGTGGTGGTTTTTGTTGCAAATTTATAAAACGTGGTAGAACCAACTCCAAATGCCATTGAGCCGTAAGAAATGTTGTGCTGGAAGTATTTGGCTCATATTCTCTGTAAGAGTAAAGATTTTTTGAGGAGATGTCAAATGCTGATATATTAAGGACAGCAGCAGCTGCTGCTTGACAAGCCTAAGTCACAGTTCAGAGCTCATTAGAGCAGCAAAATTTCACTGCATCATTGTTTTTATTAAAATTTGAGAAAAAGTTGGTTGTTATTAAGAATGAGGTAACCAAGGTAAAAAGATGCACATAGGATAGAAGGACAATATGTTGAAATCATTGCGTAGGAAAACTCCAGTGTCAGCAAGAACTAATGGTCTGAAGATCAATTTTTGATGTAATGCTTTTGGTTCAGGGGGTAATACAATATTTGGCTGCATGAACAAAATATATTAATTTAATCAGTCATGTTGAGAAATGTAGTGTTTTAAAGATAGATCTACTTTAACATATTATCAAGAAATATGGTAAATCCAACATGGAGTCCTGGTACCAATACTCTCATTTTGATTTTCCTAAAAGGCATGGTATTAGTGCAGGAAGCTCAGAGTAAATTCCATGGTTTGTGCCTGTAGTCTGATGAAATCCTTAGCATTTTTTAAACTCATAAACTAACATTAGGGGTTTTATTTCTTTACCTTTTGATAAATATAATCAGTTTCAAATTCTGCATGATTCTGAAGTTTAAACTTTTTCAAAAGCTTTGCAATATGCAGGCATGAAAAATATTGCCATGTTTTAAAGCACTGAAGGATACTTCCAATAAATGTTTAAGTAGGTCCTGCAACAGCTGAGATTATACACTTTGTACTATCCAAGTGCAGGATTAAGAATCCAGATTTGTTCTATAAAGAATTAGAAGTTAAGAGGATGAAACGTCTCCAGGTTAAGCAAAGAGCCTTTAAGAGCTATTGAGTAGGAAGTCATTTGACTTGTAGATTGTATCACAGGTTCAAAGGTACTTTTGACATAAATGCATCCTAGGTTCATGTTCCTCTCCTTCATTTTCCACTTTTTTGTTGTCCAGATAATATTCATAGCCAACACCTAACACAGCCTTGTAATTATAAATTCCAATAAGTGATAAAAATATTTAAAATTTCTCCCTAACAAGATATTAATGAGAATTAGGATGTAATAAATTCGTTCTGGATCATATTAGGTTTTGTTCCACAATGGTGCCTTTAAAATAACTTGGTGTGAATAGCAAACTTATGTTTGTCTGAAAAACTTAGGTCAGTGCACCTGAAAGCACTTAAAAACTTTTCTTTGCCAAGATATTGTTCAGAATCAAACTCCTTTAAATATTGTGAACAAATTTTTAGATTATTTATATGGAGACAAAACTACATTGTGAAGCAAGATTTATAATCTCCCTTTATTTTAGCAATACAGCTGGTTTGAACTATAGTAATTTGAGTTTAAATGTTTTAAAATGAAACATAGCATTTCTTTCTGGTTACACAGATTCTGGTGGATCCACCCTAGCGGGGTCTTGCTAAAAAGTTCTTGCAGGTGTATTATCACTCAACTTTGTACTATGAAACTTGGTCAGCATCTGTTATTTGACTTCAAAATGAAGTTGTTGCTACTCGTAAATGCCTGTATGGTGGTTTTTATCTCTCTCGTTTTTGGGGGTTTTTTGGGTTTTTTGGGGGTATTTTTTGTGAGGATTTTTGACTTGTTTTTGTTTTGGGATTTTTTTGTTTATTTGGGATTTTGTCTTTAGTTCTTTATGGAAGGGCGAGTGCTTTGCTTTGCTTTGCTTTTGGGTTTCTTTTGGCTTTTTTTTTTTAACAAACCATTGAATGCAGCAGTAGTTGTCATGTGATGTTATTCTAAATGCTACCAGCAATAAGATTTGGAACAAATGATTTGGAGCACTCAAAAAGAGAAAGGATTGTAAGGGAGCTCATCCTCAGCTGTGGGCCATAATGCCAAGTCAGACTGTGTCTGGACTTCACCTCAATCCAGCACAGTAGTGCCTGTTACATTAACTGGAGTGGGGCACACAGATACTCTATAGTCTATTAGCAAAATGATAAATATAAATGTACGCAAAGACAACTTAATACTCAATTTATTTTGGCATGTCAGGCCAGTTTCAAGAGGTTTGTAAAATGTCAGTGGGTATTTTTGCTGTTTTCTTCTTAATTATTTTTTAGCTTAAAAAAAAAGCCAATAATAAAGAAACAAAACTAACTAACTTCAGTCCTATGATTAACATCTGCTAATATATTAGGATGTTTAGCTTTTTCAATTTTGGTGGAAATTTTCTTTTAGTCTTTCCTGTTCAAAAAAACCTCTATGAAATAATCTACCAATATTTTTTTAGACAAGTTAGGTTTTCATCAGTGAATTTTTCTACCTTCAGTTTCAATGGGAACATCTGGCTCTTTTCCAATAATCAATATAATCTCTTGAGTTCAATTTCAAAAGTCAGCTGCAGAGAGCAACAATTAGAGGTTAGTAGACTTGATAGATTTTATAAAAAGCAATTATGTCATTAACTAATTATCAAGTTATCAAGCTTTCTTATAGAGATAATGCAGAAAAAGCTGAAAGCTGCTGATTGTACAGAAAAAGAGATGTGTCTGTGATAGAAAGAACATGTTGTTAATTAGAGTGAACTATACAGACTTAACCTTTAGAGCTTTAGTGGTGCAGGGAGTCAAATACTTAATTTAATAGTAAATTCTAAAGGCAAGAAATAAAGATCCTATTTTGTTACCTAAACAAGAGTTTAGGTAGACTATAGGAATCCAAATCTAGAATATTTAGAAAGTCTATAATACTGTAAACCCCTGGATTGCTATTGTCTGACAATTACTCTTATGGAATACATATAGAAGCACAGGAAGTTCCATCTGAACAGGTGGAAGATTTCCTTGATTGCCCAGAAAGGTTGTGGAGTCTCCCTCACTGGAGACATTCAAGAACTGTCTGGACACAATCCTGTGCCATGTCCTCTAGGATGACCCTGCTTCAGCAGGGAGGTTGGACCAGAGGAGTCACTGTGGTCCCTTCCAGCCTTACCCATTCTGAGATTCTGATATTTTTTACAATCAAGTGCTTTCTGTGGATTTGTAGATTCAGAGCTGTGGACTACTTATCTGTCTTACAATAAGTGTTCAGACTCCATGCTGGGATTTTGTCCAGCCAGTGGATCATGATATGTCTTGGGGGTTTTCATTTGTGCTGGTATAATGACTCTTGAAGGACTTGGGAATGCTGATTGTCTTGGAGGAGGAGTGTTTCCCAATGGCACATTTTGACTGAGATTTCAATAGGTATTTTCATCTCATTTCTCAATTATCCATAAATCAGTCCCTAACCATCTGAAAACCTGGATAGGTTGCTCTCCAAGGGGATAGTATCTGGATTTAAGCCTTTGAGTTACAGCAAAGATTTTCTCTTTGAGTAATGTTCCAGCTGCTCTTCTAAAGGTCAACACCTCAACAAAAAGTACCCACATTGTAAATTAGGAAAATAATGCCTGTTCAGCTCTTTAAAAGAGAAGACTACAGGTATGCTGATGTTGGAGAGATGAGTTCCCAAGTGCTTAAATATGTCACCCTAAAATCCTGAATAACATTGTTAAGTTTAAGGAGTCACAGATGGTCTGTCCCTAAGATGATCCTCGGGGTGATCCTCATTGGCTCTTCAAGTAGTTTTTCCCCTCTTTCCTCTGCATGCTGTTCTCTTGTATTTTGTCCAAAAGTGTTCATCTTTCCTGTTTGCAAGTGACCAGAAAAACCTTTCGAAATTTTGGATTACACCCCTAATTTTACTGTTGGATCTGTTTCCCAATGTAGTTATGAAATGATGATAAGATTTTATCCTTTTATCCATGAGATGCTATTGAGATGCTGATAACTGTTTAGATGCAGGAGAATCTCCTTGAAAGAAACAGGAAATTTTGATATTTGATTTTTTGAACTAGTTTGCTCACTTTTTCAGAAACATGTGAAGTCCTAATTTTTTTAGTCAAAAGACTGTTTATGCTACTAATAAATTGAGAAAGCATGACTATTTTGATCCAGACCGAAACAGACTACCTATCTTTATATAAGAAAGTGCACTTTTCCTTCACCTTCTAGGATATAAACTGCAAAGACATGCAAAATTATCTAACAAGTTATGTAAAAAAGATTAAAAAAAATAAAACAAAGTTAAAAACTTACCTATCCTTATTACAATGTGGGAGATATGAAGCAATATCAGATGCTTGGAATTAATTTTTGAGTATTTTCCCACTACTATAAAGTGTGTAGAGGACTAGTGTGGATCCAAATAACTCTCTACATGCAAATCAAATTGATCAAAAAATTAGAAATTGTTGCATTGTATATAGCAAAAGTCATAGAGGAACATAAAAATACAAAAGTGCAACAGAAATGGCAGTTTTACATGACTGTTTTAGAACAAGATTTATTGGTTTGACAGCAGAATTGACTCTAGCTGTGTATTCACTCTACAAATTCATGCACTTTAATGAGCATGGTAGGTCTTTCAGTCTCTATCAACAGCAGAAATTAAATCGGTTTCAGATACAGTATGGAAAATAAATCATGTATGTGTCATACTTCTTTATATCCCAGGATACCTATGTCATGTCATTAAAAAAATGCAGACATCTGTAATCAGAACTGTGTTAAGCTATGCAATAGAATTCATGTAGTTTTAAAGGTAATGGGAGAAGGAAGTGACACAGATATCATTTATACCATGGGAAATGCCAGTTTCTAGCCCAAGACTGTAGAGAGAGAAAGGGAAGGAAAAATAGGAAAATCCATTTAAGGTATAAAAGGAACAAGATGTTGAAAATATTTGGTCTAAATCGCTACCATCACTTAATCAACCAAAGCAGGAAAATTGTGTCTTTAAAAAATGTTCAGGCTATGTCAAAAGTTGTGTAAATTACAGCAGCAAGCTAAGGAATGGCTCAGCTGCTACTTCTTACAGCTGAGAAATGCATTTGCTCATTTCTGTACTTTTGAAATTTTATTTTATCATCTAAGGTTATGTAATCCAGGATGTAACAGAAAAATTGATTATATAACTGTTCCTATAGGTTTGGCAATACTTGTAATTCAGGTTCTGAGTAGTTGAAGCAGATGGCTGAGCCTTGAAGGACTAAAGATATCAGTGGCACAATTAAATGCTCTTCTATTGAACTTCACTGATCTTTACTCTAAAAGCTGGGAATGCAACTCACTAAAGGTTGGAGAGATGGCCTAAATGAGAGTGTCACAGGATAATTCTTCAGTGTACTCAGGAACAGTGTAATTTTTTTCCAGAGCCCAGATTCCATATAAAGAAACACTCCTTTGCGTTTCATCTTTTCTGTTTTTCTGGTTTCTATTTCAACTAAATTCCATAGCACTACACACAAGATCTTACGGGTGTTTTTACTTATCACTTCTGTTTTTTAATTTGTACCTAATTGGTTTTTTTCCTTACTTCTAGAAGTGTTATTCTTCTAATTTTAAAACATTAAAACTTATAAACATTTTCCAGTAATACTATGTGTGTGTAGGTATTGCAAATGATTCATTCAAGGCAAATATATGTTACAGCTGATGTGCTGTAAAATTACAGGAATTTATCTAACTTCAAAAAGTATTAAGGCTACTTAATCTTTGAGTGACATCAATATGGACCCAATTAGCACAGTTTTCAGCCACTTCATAATTCAAGAGAATGTGATCATTCAGCTGTAAGCATATTTGACAGAAACTCCATAGTCATGAAGGTAAAAGCTTGCAAGATCACCCAGTAGGATGGAGAAGCTGTCATTCTCTCATCAGTGCTTTTGAATACTAATGTCAAGGTCAGAAGAGTGTAATTTTAGGCTGCCAAAATATTGTTGAATTTGATCAGCTAGCAATGTTTAAAAAGAAAGTAACAACATAAAAATTTATATACAACTTTGATATGATAGCTGCAAAGTTTCAGGTGCTCCCTGCATCTATTCTCAGTTATTTGCTGCTTTGATTGGCACTTTCATATGCATTTTTTTCCTAATTGTAACATTTTCTTTAAAAATGTTGCAATTAATATCATCCTTCTTGTCTAACATAAAAACTACAACTGATAAATATTTTACAAATTTTGTTTGTAATTTTAAATGCTGATGTGGGAGACTTTGTGTTCAAAATATATCACAATTAGAGCGAATATTTGCTTGTAAAAATATCTGAGTGCTTATTTTAGACAACAAATTGACACATATAATAAAATGATAGATTTGTCTTGACTTAGAGTTTTCATTTACATAACATGATCATGCCACATGGAGATTTGTACTTCTGGCTACATCTAATAAACACATATAGACTAGATGGACGCATGTTGTTCTCAAAGTATCTTCTGAATCATAAAAGGATGAGGGACAACAACTCAGATTTCAAGAAATCTGCAACAAGCAGATTTCAAGAAATCATATTTCTACAAAAAATAGGAGAAGACAGTTTCATAGTGAGGATGGTTAAAAATTGCAGTAGGCTGTTCAGAAACACAATTAAAGTTTTATCCATGGAGATGCTCAGAACCCTGTTTGTTCACAAAATGTCTGAAGCAAACCTCCCATTTCCATTTTGATAAAGCAGTTGTTTGTGTAATTTATATAAGATATTTAAAGGTATCAAATAAGAGTATAATTTTGAAAATACTTGGAGGCTTCTGTAATACCTAGGTCTGGAAAGATATTTAGAGACTTGAAAGTCATCCCTTTTGGGAGAGAGTAAGTCTCTTCCATGTCACACTTGGGAAACTGAGCTCAAATCCTCAAGTTGGCAATACATCCTTGCTCCTACCAACAGCTACTTCTTCTTAATAGCTTCACTTGCTCCTCTGTCCAAATAGTAGGGTCCCTAAATGAATGAGTTAAGCTTATACATTGAGTTAAATCTATACATTGATATTGTTGTAGTAGTTGGTTTTTTTTAACATAATTTTAACAAAATTTGGTTGCTGAACTTTCTTAACAGAGAAGATACAGGAAAACAAAATAAAGCAACCTCATATTTTCATATCAAATAGGTAGTTTTTTTAGGGGTTTTTAGTTCAGTTTTGGGTTTTTATTTAAGGGCTTTTTGGCTTTGATTGATTTTACATTTCATGAATATGTCAATGAGCACTGGCAAAAAAATGCCTCAGTAGGATTGCTTTTCAGATCCAGATACATCTTTGAAAGATGTCTAAAATGACATGTTTGCAGTAAAATATACATGGCCGGGTGAACTTTTCTGGTCTTATCTTGCGCCTCAGTAATTTTAAAACAGAAACCAAAGCCATTGTTCTGATAAACCAGACATCTTTCTAAAATATATTTATTAAAATGAAATATTCAAAGATCTCAAAGAGCAAGTATACATACAGTAAATGTGTTCTTTTTCTCCTGTGCATGGTTAACTTTCATTCATATTAATGGTGTTAGGAACATGCTTCAAGCAGAGAAGACTACAATTTTTAAAACCTGTCTATTGAATATTTGGTTTAGTTAAATTTATGTTGTCTTTTTACTACAGGAGGGAAAATTATATTTTGGAAGGCAATGTTTCTTTTGAGTTTAACTATTTTATAAATATCCTTATCTCTGAATTCACTAGTGAATATCTTGAGAAATACTTTAGAGCCCTGAGAATGTTTGTGAAAAGATAACTATATAGCATTTTCATAATTAAAGTATTTTTTAGTTGTATTCTGAATATTGGATAGGAGTCAAGGTAATTGTCACTGACAACCACTCTATTACAAAGACAAATTCTCACACAATTTGTGAGACAGTCTCAGAAGTATGTGTTTGTAACAGCCAATGCATATGTGATACTGCTTTCAAATGCACTTAGGTGTTTTGATGAGTTGAGGGATAAGAAAACTATGACTCAAAGGACTTTGTTTTGTTGAAAATGTAATAGATTTGCTATATCCGCACACTTCCAATTCATAGTATCTTAATAGGATTCTATAATTACCTAAATTCCTTATTTTTTTCAGTAAAGCTCTTTTGTACAAAGAAATTACTTCATAAAAGCCTGGCACCATGCAGTGGCCCTTTTTTTAAATTCAAGAATCCTAGCTGATCTCAGAAATTGTGATACTTCAGAGTAAGGAATTTATTACAATAACTTAGAAGTGTACCGCATTTGTATGAATTCAATGCTTTCATTCTTAAAGTGTTTATCAATAAAATAATCTCTGTACACAATAAAAAATAATCAAAATATATAGAATCACTACAGTGTGAATTCTGACTTTTTCCAGTTTTCATGTAATTTTCACACTCTGTGAATGAAATACTTTTTCAGAGTGCTTGATAGCAAACTACTAATGCATATTAATGGTTAAAAACATGCCCTTGAACTCTATAGTGCATGTCTGAAATCTATGGCATACATGCATTTCCTTTATGAATCTAGCTAGGGTTGCACATGTGTAAACATTTGTGTAGCTGCATGTAGTTTTCACTGTTCAAATACGTTTTCATGTATTTAGTTCACCTTTTCTTTCCAGTGGAAAGAATTATGGTTTAAGTTTTTATTCTGGTTCTGGAGATTAACACATATCAGAAAGTCTTTGTTGATTTCAGTTTGTTTTCAGTAATTAAAGCTTGCTGTTACCTTTTTGAAAATCTGAGGTGGTGAAACATAGAGTATGGATGGTGCATACCATGACCCTTTGGCACAGAACAATTGGTAGTGGCTGTTTATATGTGCAATAAAATCGTGATCAATCTCTGACACTTACTACAGACTTCCTGCTGCTTAGAAATGTGTACAGTAATAGCATTTGTATGTTTTCTGTTCCCTTAAGAGTTCAGTATGCTGCTTCACAGGAGCAAAGAAAATTAGAAATAACATCACAGACACTGTGATAGAAATAAATAAAATAGCAGTTTGTAAACTCTTCCAGACAGATCTTTGCAAATAAATACAGGAGACTCTGTATATACATATAAAGTAAATATAACTTCAGTAGGGATTATGTTTATCTGTTGTATGTATAAACACAGTTTTTTCATTCTATACATTACTGTTTAATTTGTGAGAACCTGACCTTTTTCTCTCTTACCAGTAACTAGACCACAAGAGACACCACTTAGTACAATGGTTGAAGTTGAAATTAATATCTTTAAATTTTAGGAAGCTGGTTCGGGGTGGGGAGGGGGGTCCTATTTTAAGTGTTTGAGCTAGAAGACTAAAATTCATTAATCATTTTGTGAAAGATAAGTTTCTGAATTTTAATAGGACAATAATGAGTAAAATTGAGCAGATTGTCATAGATTTTACGCTTTCACTACAGCTGACAATAGTTTTCAGAGACACGTGATTGAAAAAAAAAAACAACAAAAAAACCCCAAACCCAGATTTAGAGACCATACAACTAGTTTATCAGTCTAGAAGAATAGAAAAAAAAACCCCAGTATATTTTAGTATCAGTACAAATTAAACTACAGGAACCATGTGTAAGAATACCATATTCCATCACCTACTTTTCCTGACATTTCACAGAGATACAAAGCTGATTATATGCACTGCAGAAAAGCATGTAATTCTTTACCTAAGTCTTTTCAATAGAATGATTAATTTCTGTTCTTACTAATAGGTTATGTCTGAAATCCTGATAAAATTTGAGTTAATGAAAGCTTCAATTTATTCTTATTGGGTAGAGGATGTACTTATGTGAAATAGAACATGGGAGTCCGTGGAATATCTAATGATTATGTCTAGTTTCATATCCAGTCTGAAATCTGTGGATGTCTGTGGGGAAGAATTTTATATGCATGGTGCAGGTGAAGGGTTGCTACAGTGCTATGCACACTATTTTTTCTCACCTTTTGGTCCCATAATTGCCCTTTTCTATTTTTTTCTTTAGCCAACACAGTGTTGGAAAGTTATATCTGTTTAAATCTGTAGAAAATGTGCACAAAATACCATTCCAAGGTATTATGCCAGTATTTTAGTTGTAAATAAGTCTTATGCCAGAAAATTTAGGTGCTGTAATTAATTATGATGAATAGGCATACAGTTTTAAAATGGATAAGGTTTTTAAGTATAGACAATGTTCCTGTAGTAATTCCTTCATGCGATTTATTTTAGTCAGTATATGCTGTGTTCCAGTGTGGTTCACAAAAAGAGCCATTTAGGGAAAATATTTGATACTTTCTCCATCCAGTGTGATTGCCATACAACTGAAGTTTGAGAAAGGGCTTGTTATTAGGTTATGTTGCTAAAAAGGGAGGTTTGTACAGAGGTCTCTTCTTTAGTCTCTCTTTTTTTTAACCTCCCTTTGAATGCCATGCTTCATTAAACTGTGTAGTTATCATGTTCTTGGACCTAAAAATTAAAATCATCATAATAGGAAATATTAACTAACCTCTGCAAACAAAATTTAACTGCATTCATCCAGTGCACATAGAATCATGGAACAGAATCATTAAGGTTGAACACGACCTCCAAGATCACCATGGCAACCAAACCATATCACAAAGTACCACATCCAGTCTTTTTTTTGACCACTTCCAGGCGTGGTGAATCTACCACTTCTCTAGGGAGTGCATTCAAATGCTTGAACACACTTTCAGTGAAGAGTTTGTTTTTTAGATCCAACCTAAACCTTACCTGGTACCACTAGAGGCCATTTCCCCTCATCCTGTCGCTGGTTGCCACCAGAAAATGCTGATCCCCAACTCACTATGATCTTCTTTCAGGAATTTGTAGAGACCAATAAAATCTCCCCTGATTGCCTTTTCTCCAAGCTAAGTAACCATCATTCCTTATGTTTCAGACCCTAATACTTACTTTACTAAAGGAAGCAAAGTTGTGCACCTTCACTATTAGATGTGTACAGCCCATGAGCACTCATTTAATTATTCATGTGCAGGTCATACTTATTCCTTGTTTCTATACATTTGGAGTACTTCCTAACTCTTATTGTTTTCCATTCATGCTTTATGAGGAAGGGGAAGTTGCCTTTTTTTGGTATAAGCCTAATCATTGTCATGCCTGATTGATCACATCCTACTCTTACTGAAGTATGATGCATTCTGGAGAGGCTCCTATAGTGAAACAGCCATATACTCCCCTGTTGCCTTTGTTTTATTTATAAAGTAACACTTTACAAAGTGCCTTCTAGCATTGCACATTACCACTGGTTTCTGGGCTTTTAGGGAGTAGGATGTTGCTCATGGCAGCAAATATTTCTTGGTTTAAATGTGACTATGAGTGGAGACAGAACTCCAAGTTTGTACTTGTTAATATAGGGTTATCAAAATAAAATGTGCATGTTCCATAATAGCTTTTACCTACAATTGTTTCCAAGAAACACAGTGAAATTTTTCCAAACTGTATTTTTAGCACTTGCAGCAGCATGTCTACTTGAATACATTAACCATAAATATGTTAATTTAAAAGCACCAAAGTTAGATGAAAGTAACAAAATGGATAAATCCAGAACTCATTTATGAACTGAATTAAAGAAGTGAATTGGGCCCATTTCATTCAATGAAAAAGATTTTAAAAAAATAATCACACGTCAAAGGGGAAGGCAAATCTCACTTGAACCTGCATCTTATGTTCTTTCTTGCCTTAATTGTAACACCTTCAGACATTGCCTTTGTTGGTGTATTTCCACTTTCTATGCAGTATATAAATATTCATTAGCATAGTAATTAGAACTTGGGTTTCCCATGTACATTGCTTCAACAAACAGGGAATAAAATAATTTTTACTCTCTCTGTCTCAGTGAGTATATGAATATTTGTTAAAAGTAATAAGTTTCATTAGGAGATACAGAAACATACTTATCAACAAACTGCTGGTAGTAATAAAGATTAGAGAGTTCCTGGAAAATAGGGGTTAAAAGCCTTCAGGTAAAGCTGAAATGCAATGGTAAGATTTTCATATAATTGCTGATTGTTCAAAGAACTCTGTTATTAAGCAAAAATGAGGAACATGTTATCAGTATCTTTTTTTTCTTCTTGTTTTCTGTGTTTGTATAAAACACAGCATTAAAGTTTACCATGTCAACAAAAGAAATGAGAAAAAAAATATTCATTTTATTTTTTTTCAGATGTCACTCACAGAATTTGGTAAATCACTTGAACAGTCCCATAGTCTAATTTTTGCTAATAGATATTGGCTTCCCCAGTCCTTTGTAGGCAATATTCCTCTGCTGAGTCAAAGACACAGCATTATTGGAGTTGAAAAATTCAAAGTAGCAGGTAACAGAAGGCATTTTTAATAGTATCACAGTATCAGAAATTAGTACCACAAGCTTTTAAACAAAACAAATCTTAAAAGTATGGATGGCCTTTCAAAAGTAGTGACTGTTGTCAGATCATTTTTATGGTACAGGATTCTATTATCCTGTGTTATTTATCATAGTTTATGTCAGATATATTGACAGCAAATGGCATGAAGCAGTTTCTTTTTTCTATAGCTTTTTAGACCAAGGTAGGATTAGGTGTATGGCAGTGGTTTACTTTATTCTGGACCCTTATAATTGTGGGATTTGGTTATAGATGGAACTTGGTGTAGCTCTTTGAAGATACAAAAAACCCATGATTATTCTTGATCAACAAGCAATAGATGGAGAAAACTCTAAGGATGAAAAGGAAAAGAAGGCAAAGATGATTTTGTATTTTTTAAGAAATATATTGTACATTTTTCTTTTACACATGTACAACAATTGCAAAGGTTACTTCTGATAGTGCATGGGTCATGTACCTGAAAGCAATGGTTGCAAGTAGGTAGAAAAACTAGCAAGGTCTTTTCTTTGACAATACAAGGCACTTTTCCCTAAAAAATAAAATAAAACAAAAGCAAAAATATGAGTACTTACTGAGAAACATTCAAAAGCACTTTTGAAGTCCTAGGGGAGAAAAAGATCTGTAAAAATGATTAATGATTATCAGGCATAAAATAAGTATATTTAAGCTTTGTCAACTTTGCTTTTCTAATGAGGACTTAACTGCTCCCCAACTAAAGCCTTTATCCAAGCTGTGTTTTGTATTTCATTTAATCAATGCTTTGTATAGAGACAGTTACCATCATCATAACCTTTCAGTTCTTGTGTTTTGGCATCTCACAGATTTTGTGTGCAAGTTGGGGGGTTCAAGGGAAGCATATTTAACTGAATGTTCAAGTACAATTCAAAGTGTGATGTAGGGTTAGAGAACCCCTCTCAGTCTTGCTTATTGTTGCAAAGAGAGGCTTTGTAATTACTAGGGGATTATGGCAGAATATGAAAGACCTTGAAAGCAGCTTTTGTGAAGATCAGGAATGTGTTCTGCACAACCTCTGAAACAATCAGCTAGAGTAGTGAAGCAGAAGTGTATTAAAATGTGAAGAGTTCACAGAAAAGGTCGTGATAGAAATACCCAATTAAAGAAATAAAAACTGATATTTAAGATTGTGAAAGGTTCTCACTTTGGTAAGAAAAAAGGTCCTGGAAATGAGAGGACAGTACAAATACTGTGGCTTCTTCCTCTTTTTTCTCAGCAGTAAAAGTAACAAAATTTGAGTTTAATGTTACACAATTAAGAAAAATGGAATTGAAGTTAGTTACACTGGTACACTGCCTAAATTATTATGCAAGATTGAGACCAATAACCCAGGAATAATTGAGTTTCTTTTTTTCATACATATAAATTAGTGAAAAATTTTGGGTATGAGAATAGTGCAATGTGGAACAAACTGTCCTATTATATTAGCTTTCACTTCTTAATTAGGTGTTTTTATGTAATTATTTTTTTTGGTCACAAAGCATCACTGTATGATTTTTAAACTAATTTCTCACCAAAATGTCTGCATATTTTCATACTGAGCTCTACATTTTTACTTTGTCCTTTTCTATTTCACAGTTAAAAAACAACAAAAGCAATACAATCCTAAAAATAATCTGCCTAAGTGTTGTTGGTGTGATTTTTGTTGCTGCATAGGGTTTTATTTCTGATAAAATCTTGTGCCCAATGCTGATCATGGAGGATTCAGCCATAAACTTTCTTTTCTGTGATGGAAGCTGCCTTTCCTGGCGCTCAGTTTTTCATTAAAGCTTTTTTTTCTCAGTGATGCTGGAGTTGAAGCTAGTATAGGTGAATTATCATTCAGTAGTGAGCAGGTAGAAAAATCATACAGTGCTTTTGGAAAATTACATCTGTGCATTTAAGTAATACAATCATGAATGGAGTTTTTTTACAGAAGTAATTAGCAAAACCTGAATCTTTTCCATTTCCCTTACATATGGAATGCATTAAGATATTTTTAAGATATTTCTCAATAACATGATGAGACTTTTTTTTTGTTTGTTTGTTTGGTTTTTTTGTTTTGTTTTGTTTTTTTGTTTTTGGGGTTTTTTTGTACGTGTTTTTTTTCTACAGTTTGATCCATCATATATTAAAAAAATACTTAAAGCCCGCTTGACAATTTTTTCTTTGTAAAATACTTATTATGTATTGGAAATAAAATTCTACAAGTGCGTCAGGTTATCCTTTATGTGAAAATACCTTCAGACCACTGTATATTTGTAAGCAGACTAGTACAATAGCCAATAAACTCCAAATAGCAATTCCCACTATTACCAACACCTACTTCAACTGTCATCCATAAGAGGATGATCTTCCCCATAATACCTACTGTTGATTGGTCTGAGATAAAACCAAAATTAATGTTATTAGCAAACAGCACTTCTCAATAATTCTTCATTTTACATTACAACACTAGAATATTCTCATAAAGCAGATTTATATTAAGATTTTTTTTTTAGTCACTTGAAAATTAGGAATTTCCAACACTAAAACTTTACCCCCCCCTTGCCCAAGATATTTAATTAAAAAATATTTTTTAATAAGCAAAAATAGATTTTAAAAAATATATCATTTACTCTTGCTGTTAGCTGGCAAATTTGAAAATATTTTATTATTTTTGCCTGCACTCATATTGTGAAAAAATATGCTGTCTGAAAGCAACAGCATTTTCTTATAGTCTTGTTAACAGTCAAATGGTAACTGTGTGTGCTTTTAGAGGCCAGCAGGCAATCATGCTGTGTAGGAGCGGCCTAAGAATGAGTACATCTGAATATGTAACATTTATATATCCAGCAAATTAAATTATTGGAGTAAATGTATTAAGCTATTTCTAGCTTAACTTTTCAACTTCGCCAACCTTTTCCTGTTGAAAACCACTTTGTGTTTAAAACATTTACATCCAGTTAACTTGTCATTGATATCCCTGGAATTTCTGAATGCTGTCAGAAAAATGCTAAGATTTTAGTAGAGAAATATTGACAACGAAAGAAAAATAAAATTTAAATACTTAAGTGAATAATGCTTTCTTCAAATATAAGCAACAGTAAAATCTTTATCTAATGGTCAGGTAAGTAAATGAATTCTTAGATCAGTGTTGATGGCAAGTGCTCAGGAATTCAGGTTTACTCTTCTGTTATTCAATAAAATGATTAAGTTTCTCATAAAACATACTCAAATGTGTGCTTGGAGACCCTATATAATAAATTAACTATAAAATACTGCATTAAAATAAGAGGCTGACAACAATGATATAAGAAATAGGAAGACACTAGCTCCAGATGAGCTATACTGAATTCTTTTGTGTCCAGATGTGATCTCAAAAAAAAAAAAAGAAAAAAGAAAAAAGCATGATCATTCCTTTCTCATAAAAAGTCTGATGGTTATACCCTCACAATTTGAAATATTAAGTGAACTTCTACTATAATATTTCCATCTCATCCCACAGAATTTTAGAATGTAATTCATAGAATAGTTCTTAAATAGCAGTTAATCTTAACTCCACAAGGATTACTCTGTATATGTACAGGGCAGCTTCATACATGCAAAGGAATTTAATCCAGTTTTTAATTGGTCATCCAATCTGAGCCTGCAAAGAAGACCATGTGGTTTTGCCTTAGCTATCTGAGTATAACTCTAGTGAATAAATTGATTGTTAACAATTTTAAAAGCTGTCAAAATTCAGACTGAATTTTTGATGGCTTTATTTTTTCCTTTTGGAACAGGAATAGATTCACAAAACTAGAAGTGAAGAGATAACAACTGTTTCTTTTCTTCATCTTCCCATCTCCACCCACTCATCTCTACCCCCGCAAAGTTGAAGATCTCACCATATGTTTTTTAATGCAATAAATCCTATATATAGAGGACTAGGTTTCAACCCCTTCCCCCTGATTGAGATTTAAACCTTTATTTTCTACCTTCTAGGGGAATCACCTAACCACTGGATATTCTGCAGGGGTATTCTGCTCTCACCTGAACTATCTGAACTGCTACTTTGACCGAGCTCTGTGCCTCCCAAGTGAATCCTTTAACCACCAGACCAAAGAGTCATTCTCTCTCTTTGACTCAGTATTTAAATAATCCATGCAGAACAGCTTTTTCCATGGGGATCGAGAGAAGCCAATTATAGATTTCTCACTGGTTTAAGAACTCTTTTGGGAAGGTGAAAATGTGGGTTCAAGAATGTGCAGACAAGGTCTTGAACCTGATTGTCCCACATTGTATATCAGATGAGGCCCTAACCACAGAGCTATTGAATAAGTGAAGAGAGGGGGGGATTCTCTTTACTTCCATGAATGATTTAGAAAGAGCATGTAAGCCTAATCTTTCATTTCCAGTTCTTTAGTTTTGTGTTTAAATAGCTTCTCCAGAGTTGCCTATGTCCTTGGCAAATATAAAAACTAATTGGAGAAAAATGCTATTTTTGGGAATGTAGAAGGATAATTCTTCCCCACATTTTTTGTTCCTAAATATTTCCTGAATATTTTTCAATTCCAAATGAAATCAAAGTCTGCTTTTCTTTGTGCCTAAATGCATAATTTCAGTTAAATTTCAGGGGTACTGTAGAGGAGGGGGAAGATGTTTTTTTTCAATACCTTATTTGTTAAAACATCTAACTGAAAATAATTTGCATAATACTTCAACCCTCTTGCATATACTTCATGTTTCCTACCACTTCCTAATTCAAGAACCTGTACTGAGCTGAACTAGCATGCCTTCTATTATGAAGGAGCAGTAGAACTTGCTGGCCATGATACTTATTTCAGTTCAGACACAAGGATCAATACAAAAGAAACACTGACCATTTATGAAACCTGAGTAATTTTTCTCTACAATTTACAGTGCCAATAGATGTGAGGAAAAGCCAGAACAAAGTGTAGGTAATTTTTTTTTAATGGGGAAAAATCAAGCTAGAAAATTATACTTGCAAAGGTCGGATTTTGATCCCTTGCAGGAAAATGTCTCAGTAGTAGTGTACAGACACCAAATAATTTGTCAAATATTACAAATCTTCGTACAGAGTCACACAGAATATTTGTTGGTACCGGATGTGAAACCCAGAGTTCCTGAGTATTAATTTAGTGAATGATATTTCCTTCCTTTAGAGCTGTAATAAAGGACAGGAATGGTAACGTGCTGTTCCTTAACTAGAAAGAGTGTTTGGTGCTAATCTTGATTTCCCAAGCTTTAACTTTATATCAGTGAAGTAATGTCAAGAGCAGAATGCCTTTCCTTCTCCAAGAGATATGCACTAGAATGACCAAGACACAAGCTGAATAACCAAATCTAGTTTCCTAAATCTTCATGATTAGTTTTCTTCAGCTCCGCCTTTCACAAATTTACCCAGGAAAACAAAGAAATCCATCCCTTTTTTGATTACACATATCCACAGAGATCCACGATGCATTTCATGAGGGAGTGGAATATTCTCTGTATATTAATTGTCCTAGAAGACAGTTATATCATAGTAGGTGTTTAAGCAGTCCTGATGCCTTCACTTTAAATCAGAAGAGTGTTTTGAAATATCTGATAGATTTATGTTTCTTGTGCTTTTTTTAGGATGCTAATAGGAAATGTACTTGAACTCAGAGTTCTTCCTATGTGTCAGTTCTCCCAAAAGAATGCATTTTTCTGGAAGACTTCTAATCAGAACTCCCAAGATATCAACATTGTTTCTGGAAGAAGTTTTTGCTAACTCTTTGTTGCTTATTGACCTTTTTGCAAAAAGATATAATGTTCAGGCAAAATCTATTGCCAATAGAACATCCTGTATTGTATTTTTAACTAATATCTGTTTTTATAATGCTGGACCTTCTTAGTTCATTAAATTAAAACTAGATTCCATTATGAAGAAATTAGGATATTTCAGCCAATGTTTTATTTTAAGACTGAAAACTATTTCTGAACTGCAGAAATTAAAACAATCACAAAATATAAATAATCAGTCTTTTTCTTTCCTCTGACCTGCACATTCTTAGATTTAAACATTGTATTTTAAGTGGTAATAAAAAAAAATAATAATAATTTTTCTGCGCATTCTGTTTCGCATCTAAGACTCTTCTCTTACTTTATGGATTTCACAAAGTAAGAAATAACATGAATTTATCAATATTCAAAACAAGCATCCAAGATACAAATCTTTAAAGTGATTCTTCATTCATATAAAGGAGATGCAAGTATGAAGCTTTAGTACATGAACAACTTCTGCACTGTATGCAGGGTTTGATGAAATCTGTGTCCTGACTGTGAATCAGCAGGGCAGGCAAACTCGGGTGTATTTCTTCTGTCCTTCCCATTCAGCACAGTAGGTGAGTTAACTGGCAGCAGCAACCAGATGCAAAGTTAACAGAAACAAAGGAAGAGAAGGTGCTGGAGGGATCATAAAGTGGATTTTTGCAGTGAATTTTTTTTCTTCTTCTTTTTTTTTTCCTCCTGACAAAATTTTTTTCAGGGCATCCCTCAGTCTTAGCTTGTGTCTCTCAAGATTTTCCACAGTTAACTCACACCGTGGTACACAGTTGGTATTCTGTATCAAATCTGTGTCTTCCAACCTAAATCATGCACCATTTTTGTTCAGGTAAAACTTTCTTCTATGACACTTGTCACCTGAAATTGTTTTCTCACTTCATCTCATATCAAAAGACTAAAATTGATACTCAGGAGCCTAAAAAAAACCAAAAACACAAACAAAAACCCCAAATATAAAACCCAAAACAAACCCCAAAGTGAAACTCTTGCAAACGTGGAATATTCCCTGGCTTATTTTTCTCAAAACAAGGAAAATCTCAAGAATGAAAATATTAAATAATAAATAAAAGAGCTTAAATTATACTTTTTCACCAAAAAACAAAAGTAAAGCACATATGAAATTATAATTCTTTGTTCTTTATAAGTAAGAAATTTAAAAAAATTTATTACTTGTCTTAGCATTCGATGATCAGGTGCCTCTGCATTTTTGCTTTAGGGCTTGTATTGTGGATGTGATGGAGTCTTATATATTTCTCTGTCTTTGTAGGATTTAATAGGTGAAGTTATCCTCCAGTTAAATGAATGATACTTTCCAAAATGAGTTTCCAATCCCATAAATATTTACCAGTTGGAATAATAACACTCAGTGCTTGAGTTACATAGCTTTTCATGTATGGACTACTGAAGTACGTTGAAGTACATAGATCTTTATTTTCTGTGAAATTGTGCTTAGATTCTACAGGAATGCACATTCACTTAGAAAAGTCTTGCTCGAACAGTAAATTATTTCAGTCTCAGACAATAAAGTAGGAACATGTGGCAAATGCAACTTTAATAAAATATTTCCACCTAGGCCTTTTAAAGTGGTTTATATAAAGCAGACAAATATTTACTCTTTATAGAACTGATATACTGCAGTTAAAATAATGAATACTTTTCTTTTGTACTTTCGCTTTATTATTTTTCTTATAGAAGTGGAGCAAAATCCACATTCAGCTTGAGTGTAGAACTGAATCTTTCTATTACATATTCCCTGCCTGGATGTCACACTAAGGCCACTTAAGTCGCTTCAGCGCCAGTCAGAGATGTTCAGAAACACTTCTGAGTGCTTTAATTGTTCATCAAGACCTAGCCCTTTGAACATTGCTTTAAGGCATATTGGCTCTGCTCTTGAGTCACTGAAGCAAAATTGGAGCATCTGGATGCAGTGTCAGAATAGCCCAGGGAGCTCCAGTGCAGCACCCAAGTGGATAATCTCAACACAGAATACAAACACTGCATTAGCGATCGCCGGAAGGCTACAGTTCATCTTCCTCTGAAATACAGTACAAGAAAAGTTAAAGGATGATACTTTTTCTCTTTGTATATTCTGTTGTGTGAACAAAGAATCAAGCTGTGTTTTGATGTTTTGTCAAGTGTTTGGCAGCATTTTCAATCCTTGTTTGCCCTACTAATCCACTGATTTTTCTTTTCTTTGGACAAAGAAATTAATGTTTTTTAAAGTTTACGCTGAATTGGATATGTTAGTGCAAAAGACGGAATCCAGTCAATTATGCTATCATTGAATCAAAGTAGAGGAAGAATAAGTATGATAGTATTTTAGTTGCCTATTAGTATAGTATATATCTAATTATACTCTCTTTACTTGTACATAAAATTTTTATAATTCTGTTACCCATGTCAAACAATATTTCTTTTCCTTTGTTTGCTTTCACAGATGGCATCAAAATTGCATTCCATTGATTGAAAAGAGTATTGTAAGTAACTGGGTTTTTTTCTCTGTTGAATTAAGTATTACAATTTATTTTTCTAAATCCACTAAAATTTTATCTTATGGGTAAAACTCCTTTCTTCCTTGAAAACTGGTGAACAATTAATACTCTGTGAGAGCCTGTGAGACATCTGGCATGTGGCTACAAATACAATTCCCAAGCCAGATTTCTCTTGCCATCGGCAAGAATAGTTTATGTAAGGCTTAGGCCAACAGGTCAAGAAATATAAATGCAGAAGCATGCTAAACATACCACCTGACATCAGGCTTTTCTTGGAACATGGTTGATCTGCAGAGTGCACACCAGAATGAATACTGGAGTGCAAAACTGGGGCACATCCAGTCTGTTTCCTGACCTCCTGTTTTTCTGACCATGCATCTAGGATTTTATTCATATATGTGCATAAGTGAAACTAAATACAAACAGAAGCATAAGACTGATTTGAGGATTTGCTATTTTTGTTTGATTCAGATAATACATTCTGATTGCATTATATATTTATGTATATGTATAGAAGCCTAATATACAGTAAAATATTTTGTTCAATGATACTAAAAAAACCTGTGCTAAACACTCTGCTTCACACTCCTATTTGAACTATTCACACTACTCTTCCAAACACATTAACAAACTATATTCCATTTGGAACATGTCAAGTAAAGGGGTAACACTTTTTCTAGCATGTCTAGCTGCCATTAATTTAGTTAGTATTCATTGTAATTACACTTATCATAATGAATTCATTTAATATTAATGTGAATATTAGACAACTTTTTAGACAATCCATTATAATTCAGCAATAATTAATGTACATATTAAATGAAGTGTTACTACTTACTGCTATGATAAAGCCATGTTATTTCATTTGAAAAGCTTTAGAGGAAGTTATGTTTAATCTCATTGGTATTCCAATTGTTGCCAGGAGATATTCTTCAATAGCAAAGGGCAATTCTCTTTGGTAGACTTGTTAACTTTTCAGAGAGATTCCATGTTTGTACTTGTCTACTGATTCACTTATAAGATACTAGCATTTGAAGCCAGATACTTCATGATAATGCAAAAAAACTCATTGAAGTATCCTAAAAGCATGAAAAATTTCTGAAATTTCAGACAGTATCCAAAAACAATGCTTGAGTTTATAAGTGAAGTTCTGTAGCACTTATGTTTTGTGATTCTTCTTCCCTTCTACCCTCCAAGAGAATTCCAAAACTGAGAAGCAAGTATTTTAAATGTATCACACATCAACAGGATTAGGTGCCACAAAGGCATCCAGGCCCACTTCAGGCAGCTTCCTAAAAGTAATGGCTAGGGGAAACATAGCAAAAGAAGAATGCCCGTGGATTAGGGTAAAATTATCTGGACAGCATTGTGTCTCTGGGCAGTGATTATAAATATATGCCCAGGGAAGGGTAACAACTAGAACTAGATTCCCCAGCCTCCAGGTGTTTTAGCTGATGAAATTTCATCAGATGTATGTGGTTTTTAAAGACTAAGATTTTGTTGTATTTTAGTTCCCTGAATCTATTCCCACAAATCTATTTAAGTCTTAGAACAGGTATGAGTTGCATGGGTCTACTACCCTGTTCATTTCATGCATAAATAATGTTTTTGTTGTAGTTTTGAATATGATTTCTTCTATCTTAATTTGAATCTACATTGCATTGTATTTGATTGAGCTGTAAACAATAGATTCCCTTTATGCTGCCAGTGATTTGTGAACCTCATCTCTATCCTTCTTTGTAGATGGTCTTTTCAAGAGGTGTATCCTACTTTTCTTGCTCTGTTTTGGATATTACATGCTACTCATGGCTTTCACAGTGTGAGGAGTTCTTAGGTTTATATTATTTCAAAATCATTCCCTCAGCTTTCCTTCTTAGTTTCTCATATCGAATGGCTATGGAACTATGGGCTCATTTCTCCAGGGTGACTGTCAATTCCAGACCCACTATGTTAAATTTTTCACCTTCCCTCACCCTTTCTTGTGTAACACTTTGCATTTATTTGCGGGTCATTTGTTCTGCCATTGTTTTGCCTTGTTCCTCAGGCTTGTGAGTACAGAATTTCTGGAATTTTACACTCTCTGTCCTTGTCCTAGCTAATCCAAATAACTCTGAGCATTTCTTAGCAACCCTCATCCCTCTTCCCAGATGATTTATGAAAGTTGAACAGCACAGGCCCTAGAAAAACTCTTTGAAAAAGTCCAGCAGAAATGTCTCTCAGTTTCAGGAACTGGATCTTCATTCCTAACTGTCTACTACTTTGCTTTTAAAGCCTCAGTTATACATGCCTGCCTTCTTACCTGCTTACTTTTTATAATGGTCTTTGTTGAGAAACTCTAAGAAAAACCTGCAAATGCAAGGTAGACTCCTACTGAGCAACTCCAGGCTACCAAATCACTCACATTCACACGTCTGTTGAATGATAAAAAGGGCTTCAGTAGGTCTACAAAGTAATAATTTCCATTACAAAAGTCTTCTTCACTTGCCCAAAATACAGCATATTTATAGTGTCTAACTTGAGTTTTGTATTATAGTTTATACTAACTTGACTAATATGGACTTCAGTATATTTGAGTCTGATAAAAGCCCCTTTTCTTTATATCTGCTTTTTAACTTTTCATTAGAATTTCTTTTCACTGCATCTAACATCTTCTAGTTCTCAGTACCTTTGGAATGTTAGGTGAGAGATAAATGCACCCTCACTAGTCAATAAGATGTATCATTTGTGAATTTCATAAAACTGTTTAGTGAATACTGTCTTTCTAATAATTTGTTACTATTCACATTCTCATCACTTCCTTTCTCCTTCAATTGGATGTTCCCACTGAGGGTTATTAGGATACATTATTACCCAGCAAGAAATCTTCACCTGTGGTTTTACAAAAAATGTCAATGTCATGCTAATTAATAAGAATTCAGATAATCTATGAACTTCTGACTTTGTTTCTGCTGATATGTTTGAACTTGGACTTAACCTATGCTCGTCTTTATTGTTCCCCTTTCTGTTGAATTTTACAGATCACTTGTAGGCTGGTATTCTTATTTATTATTTCACACTAAAATGAATTAAATTTTGCAATAGAGTAGTGCATCAGTAAAACAAATGTTAATAGTTATGAAATAGTTGCCTCTATGAGGGAGAGAATTAGAAACTATCTGGAATCACCCTAGATTTTTAAAAAAGTTTTTTTATAACTTCAGAAAAATAAAAATATGAAAATAAATGGTTTTATAAGCTACCTTTTTTCAACTGGTGTATTAATAAGGAATTCAATGTCTTTAGTTAAAATAGACCAGCACAGTCATTGTAAGCACTGCCCCTTCTTGAACACAGCAGTTGCCACTTGTGAAGTGTTAATGAAATTTTTGTCCTCTTTTTGTATGGCAATGTTTTCTGTCTTTCCAGTGTTGAAGTATCCTTCTCCCTTTCTCAGGCAAAATCCATTCATCCAGTAGCTAGCTTCCTGCTTCTGTGTAAAAGGGACTGCAGCATTAAACTTTAAATGGTTCAAATCAGGCCTAATTATGCTCAGATACATAATGTTTAAGTTAGAATATGAAGACTTGCTTTACTCAAGTAAACCAGATAAGCCTGTTCTCAGTTCTACTTTTGCTATTGTTGTGTACTTTCCAGGTTTCAGTGTCATCAAGACCTTTTCTCTTTAGATATGACCTTAGGCTCTGTGAAGGTGAACTAATTCTTTCCTAGAGGCTAATGATACTTAGTTAAAAGTAGTCTTGTCTATTTTATCATTATTCCATAACATGCCATTAAAATTTATATATTTTTTAATTAAGTAATGATTGATACTGTTTAGCTCCAGTTGCAATTAGGGACTTAAGACCCTGTTTGCAGAGATACTGAACTCCAGTGGTTGGAATGAAAGGGAGGTGTTGACTCAAAATTGTTGTAAATATACCATTACTTGCACGTAGAACTGGTCAATGTTTTCTAAAATGTTTGAACCTTTTATTCTGGTTTTGCTAAATAGTTGGTGCACTATTTAAAACACTATGTTGTTGTTTCTTGTATGGATGAATTCTGTTTATGACTATCTTGAGTGGTGGCAAAAAATTTTAAAAGTTTCAATGACAAAATTAAGAGCATTTAAATTAAAGAAAAAACAGTCTTTAGGAACAATTGAATGTATTTCACACATACTTTGGGGGCATTCTATGTATGGTTTATACTAATGCTTATTTGGTGGCACAAATAGAAGTTCAATCTGGGCTCACTCCTATGTTTCTGGTGTGGACTCCCTGAGATACATAATGAGAAGGCTTTTCTTTTAAATCTGATGTGTTAATCTGCATTTTTTCAGGCAATAATGCTCTCTTTTTTTTTTAAGAGATACATGGTATTTGTTCATCTTTTTTCTGTACATTCGTAGATTGGATGTCACTCTAGCATTTGCTCGATTGGTGCATTATTCTTTCAACTTTTGTGACCTTTTAAGGTCTTTGTATTCATAGTTTTGTTTTTTATTTTTTTTTCATGACTGATACTGATGTTTCCCTTTTCAAGTGCTTTCATGGTGGCTGTTCTGGAGCTGTTCTTGGGGAAAATGGAGTTAATTCAGTGGAGATTGGTCTCTCAGTGGTAGATCTGGTTCTTCTTTTGCAATAAAAAGATGGAAAAATGCCTATGCATGAATACTCATGAAGAATTTTCTCATGGAAATATATTTATTCAGCTCTTAATCCAAATAAAATATCTTTAAACCATGGTAGTCTTAAATAAATTTAATTTAAATGAATTCTAAGGAACCAGGTTCTGGCTGGGATCCCAGCAAGGAGGATGAGATTGCAAGTTGCATGTTGTGTGCCCAGTGCTTGAGAATTCTTAGGGATTGTGTCCTATTGCTTTCACTTAAGCTTTTCTTTTCAGTAAAGGAATATAAAAAAGATGCCTAAAGACTCACTTTCTAAGCGATATGCAATATTCCACACTTCAGCCCAGAGCCCTTTTCTGTAGTATTGTTTAAGCTCTCAGAAAAATAGTATTTACAATCAGAACCTTTGACAACCTTTTGCCATGTTTCCTGGCAGGCCCTGATTTAATGCTAATGTAACAGCTAAAATTTTAGTGAGAGACCCTTTTATTTCTCTAAGAGAAGTGTTACACATTCTGAAAACCAGACAGATTTTTCTAGCCAGTGTCTCCTCACATTTGCACCAGTAGGGATTTGCTGACTGCCCAAATTATCTTTCACAGGATAGCACATATCTATCTTATATAGAAATGTTTATCATCCTTTTTGAGATTTGTCTAAATAGTCATTTTTTTAAATAAATAAAACAGACTTTGTTGCTGTTAATAAATGGCTGTGTAATGTTCTCCCAAAAAACTGCCAGACATATAACGCAAAATATCAATTTAGGATTAGCTTAAATTCTAGCAAATCAAATAATATTTCTTCCAAAATACATTCACAATTAGCAGTAGATGCTTCTTGGGGGAAAAAAAGGTGAAAATATTATATTATAATCGCAATAACATTTAGAATTTAAGAAGTGATGATATATTAAAGTAAGCTCTGTTGTATTTCGGCAACTGGATAAAAAGTGAGTTTTCTTGTTTTTGTTTGTTTCTTTGTTTGTTTGTTTCTTTTTTTCTAGTAAGGCCTATTTCTGTATCTATAGAAACTATATTATTTAACCATGCCTGTGGTCTGACAGAAATTTTTATCTTTCACACCAGATCTCTACTTTTTATATAGCTCATCCTAACAGAGATTTTCAGAAGTGAAACCTTAATCCTCTAAATTTATATATAATTCTGTATTTTTGAATTGCATAGTTGCACTTCCTTTATGCCTTTGCCATTTCTTTAACCTTTGTTGTAGTAGTTTCCTATGGTGATAATTGTATTAAAGGAAAAATTGATGTAGAATCTGAGTGGAAGAAAGTGGAAAAAGTAGAAGAAATATAGTACAACTATATTTCTGACTTTATTGAACAAGTAATGCAGCTTTGCTTCTTGGTTTGTCTATTGCAAAGGTGATGTATTTGGGTCAAAGCAGAATTTTCTATCAATAATTTCTGGAGTTTGGGGCAAAATTCTAAAATCTTTTCTATTTTCCACACTAGCCTTTAAACATCTTGATTAAGTAAAATTAACTTCCAAATCTCTTTTTAGTACATCCACCAATTATATTAATGTGTTTCAATTAAAAGTGATCAGTTAATTCTCATGTTTAGATGTCAGCCAGAAGTCAATTACAGAGCTACAGAAGTATATGGAGATTACAGTTAAATATCCCTATATATTTACAGGTAGAGTAATTTATTATTATTAATTAGAATCCATTTATATTTCCAAAGTTCTTGCACCTCTAAGAAATGCAGATTAAATGTCCCCTTTGAATGAAAACTGACATTTACAAGTCCTGTTTTATTTCACCTTAAAATAAATTTTCAGTAAGGCAGTGATTAGTGCCTGACTCTGTTATAATTTTGCGGTGTACAATTTTTCACAAACAGTAAACAATTTTCTCATTTACTATTTGAGTCAGAGTAGACAGGTTATTCCTACTATTGTCACTAATATCGTCTATATGATATCTTTTATTCCTCAATGCATTGTCTGAAATCAGTTGTCTTGAAAAGTGAGATAGAGGACTCTTTTCTGTGATAGTTGTGCATCAAACCCACCATGTTTCCTGTGTTTAACAACTCTGCCGATTTTTATGTTTTGAAATTTTAAGAATTGTTCATTGAGCTAAACATTCTTGATAGGGTTGATGGTGGAAGTAACCCATTGATCTGCGAATGGCTATGGTTCTTCCCTGTTTTTTCAGTTATGTTTCTCACCAGGAGAGACTGTGAGAGCAAATATTTCATTTGGTATCAAATTCCCCCATTATTAAACTCTTAAAACAAATTAACCCATTACCAAGTTATTACAACACTACTAATTCAAATCCCAGGTCATTATGAAACTGTTAATTTTACCTTGATGAGATAAGGTATCCCAATCTATGGATACAGCTATGGATACAGTACAATTCCTATTGTTATTATAATTTGCTTCCATTATCTGTGGTTTTTTTACACTTATATTTAGCTTATCCAGTATTGTGGTTTGGAAATTAACAGATCTACCAGAATTTTTAACCTATGAAACAAGTTCAGTGACTATAAATAATAACCTAGAAAATATCACCTACTTCCTTAGGTTAGCAGTATTCATACTTGCATACTGGGTTTTTTATTTCAAGTGATGCATTCGCATCTGAAACTATTAGGATTCAGCTAAAACAGATACTTCAGAGGTGTCAAATTCATGAGATGTTACTCTGCCACTCCTTCCTTAATGCATAGTTGTGTGTCCAACCAAAGCCCTCATTTAGAAGTACTGTGGAGTGGAGCCTACCCTGTAGAAACACTTGAAAATGTAAAACTAGCCAGAGGTTTCAAGCTTGCAGCAGTTATTAGCCTTCAAAGCAGCCTCTGCCTCAGACTAGGGTACAAAACAAATGGCAGGCAGTACAGTATTGTTTTGCTTTGAATTCCTCAAGCTTTAGTTCATATTTTTTCCTTCTTTCATATGTTGAGTAGAGGCATGTATGTGATTTTTACAGTAGAAAGAAAAAAACTTTTAAAAACCTTCTTGCAGTCAGCTTTGCAAACCTCTCAGAAAACTCATTTCTCATGGACGTTATCCTTTCCTGCTTCCCTTGTTGAGACTGCTTTAAACAACAGTTTCATTTATATCCTAGCAAACTTTCACATCAATTCATAGCATAATTAAATTAGACCCAGAAGTTCACTAGCCAAGCTAAGTCTCTTTTCAGAGCTGTCAAAGAAAAAGCAAAACATTTCAAAGAAAGATGACTGGCTTTATAACAATATTTTTTCTAGAGACAAAAAGCCATAATCCTCTTTCCAGTTAGCTTTATGTTTATAATAGTTCAAATAGTTTTCTTACTGAAATATATATGCCAAGTGCAAACTGAATATTTCTTAAGAAACATATGCATATATATGCAGTTAACAAATTGAAATAACTTACACCATTTCCTGTATTGCCCTCTAAGTCAGATGTAAGAAGATAAAAAAAAATGGATGAAATTTCATGATGATCACTGAAATATTTCCTTTTCTTCTGAGAGGCAGGAAATAAACAACTAGGATTAACAAATGAGGGAGCTTCTGTTATATGTTATTAATAATATTTTATTGAATCATTAAAATAGGAGCATAGTAAAGCAATAACTGGCCACAATCTAAGTAAAATTCCCTGTCTTCTAAAATTTGATAAATTCAGTGTAATTTCTTTTATAATACAGTTACATTAAAACTTATGCAAAATACGTGGATAATCAGCCTGATGGAGAAAGAACAGTTTTCTTCAGTTTTCCCCTTTTTTAATGATTCTAGATTCATTTCACATTTCTGCTTAGTAATGGTAATAGAAAATGCAAATTCAATGGGAAACTATTGTCTGAAATTGTTTTCCTGCACCTTTCTAAAGATAAATTCCTATATCACAAATTGCTGTAAACTATGCCTAGAGATAACTAATTTGTAAAAGTTCCTTAAATGTTGCCAGTTCCAAAAAAAACCCAAAAACTTCTAATTGAATATTCTTCACAGTGACATAAACTTGGTTTAAATATTCCTGCTCTGCTACAGCATCTGAGATGTAATAATACACATCACTGAGTGTACACCTACAAAGAGAGTTCATTTTTAATTTTTATTAAAACCTGTTCCGTTTGCCTGCAAGGGTTTACTTGCATATATTTAACTCAATATATATCTGACTACATTTGTATTTAATCCCCAGTTAATTGTGAAGACACCTTGACTTCAATATTATTCTTTAAAATTAACTCCAGTGAACTGTGACTAAAAATTACTTTATAGGTTATTAGGTATAATCTGAAAAAATAAGTGCTTAATCTGTATTATGTTGCTTTTACTGCAATGACTGAAAGATTGTTTAGGAATGAGTGCCAGTATTCTTACATTTGTTTACAATTTACATGCACAAACCATGTACATAAAAGGGAAAATACCAATACCTCTTATCTCACATACATATTTAAGTTTCAACAGAAAGACTGTAGATTAATTTTTTACTTAAATTTTCATTGCATGTAAATCTATTTGAGCATTGCTTTAAGAAATTTGCAGGCTGCATGCTAGAGGAACTATTAGGCCCATCTAATCCTACAGATTCGTGTGGTTATAGAGTGATCTCTACATAGCCTGTCGCTGCTATCACTGACTTGAAAGCGTGAGGCTCAGCAGGTTTTATTTGACTTTGGTTTTGATTTCCACATCTTTATCTCACGTCCTCTCTCTGTCTTCATCTTCAGCAGTAAAGGTCACTTGCAACAAATTGTTCCTGAGAGCAGTAGCAAATTAATTTTATAAAGCATTGTCAGCACCTGTGCAAATCACTGCCACTACCAAACTTTGCAGAGATGCTAGTAGTTCATAATTTCTGATCTAGATAACATCCAAGTTTCTACAAAATACATTTTCTGGTTTACATTCTTCTTCGTGCTTCACTCTTTTGCCTAAGACCGCAACATTACAATTTGTTTAGTTTTGATCAATTAATTTACACTCCAAAGCAAAACTTAGTAATCTGCATAAATATAGATGCTTGTGAATTGATCACTATCAGTTCCTGATTCAGATGTGTTAGAGCATATCCAAAGAACAATAACAAAATTTGTGAAGGGCACCAGTGTGATGAGGAGTGGCTGAGGGAGCTGGGATTGATTAGCTCAGTTTACCTTATCACTCTCTACAACTACCTGAACAAAGGTCATAGTGGTGTAGGAGCTGGTCTTTTCTCCCAAGTAACAAGGGACTGGACAAGAAATGACCTCAAGTTGTTCCATGAAAAGCTTAGATTGGGTACTAGGAAAAGTTTTTTAACCAAAACAGTTTTCAGCCATTGGAACAGGCTGCCCAGGAAGTGGTAGTGTCACCATCCCTAGAGGTATGTTAAACATGTGTAAATGGGCTGCTTAGGGTTTAGTTATGAGCTTGGCAGTGCTGGGTTAATGTTTAAATTTGGTGATCTTAGAGATCTTTTCCAATCTAAATGATTCTATGAATTGCTTATCATATGTATTATCATAATATGCACTTTTTTTTTTTTTAAATACAGAAGAAACCAGCTATCCAGAGACATTTTCAGTAAAATGTAAGACATAAACTGAAAATGTAATTAATGGGTCTGATGGAAAGGGGATATATTTTAAATATACTCAGTTGCTCCAAGACAAAATTCTCAGGCTTCAAGTAATTAATTTTTACAAATACCAATGACATACATTCTAGTTAGGGATTAGAACTCTTTAAGACTTAGTGTCTATATTGCCTTCTCCTTAAAACAAAACCTATGAACCAAGTTTTGCTAACAGTGTGTCTTTCTAGGTCACTCTTTAACGACTTCCTGTCCAAAGGCTCTTGCTTCTCACTAGATATGCTGCAGCTGAGGTAGAAATTCATCATTTTCTTCCACCAGTGATTCTGGGCCAGCAGAAGAGCCATATGCCTGTAGGGCATTAGAGGACTCCTTTTCAGATGGAAACCATGTTAAAAAATTGTTGTCTCTACTCTGCCACCATATGATTATGTGGCACTGGTGTGTTAACAGCAAGTGCAGTCCAGAACACAAGACTGGCTAACCCAATTCATGCTACTACATGCTGCTATTGTAAATACTGGGCTATTTAAAGAAAATTGATAAGTGAATGCAAGTAACAATTTAGAAAACAACTACTATGAAGAGAAAGTAAAATCATAGCTCCATTAAAGTAAACAGTGTAATTCCCACTGATTTCATCCCAAAGACTTACCTGCCTGTGAAAAACACTGGCTTATACTGAAAATACAGTTTCTTAATGGCTCCTTGTGTTGCTACCATTATTAGAAGAGGTGAAGATATTCTGCAATGCTATTTTTTCCACATATTTTGAAGTATTTTGGCTTAAATATACTAAATAGTCAGTAGTTTATTGAGTTCATTTTCAGGTATTTGCAAACAGACTAAAGGAAAAGAATTACCAAAATAATTGCAGTCAGTATATATATACTTTAAGAATATAAGGAATTACTTGAGTCAATTGGAATTACTTGAGTCTCATAATATTTTTTTTTACTTTATCCCCTTACTAAAAAAATTTAAACATTACAGATTTGAAAAAGTAATAATTTCTCCCAAAATTTAGCTTTATCAGTATTAAGAAGTGTTTTAAAATTAGGGCCCCTTTTGTCCTAGTACATACAATACACAGTTATGGATTTTCAGATAAAATGCTCCAGATAGAACTCTTCCTTGATAGAGGAGCACCTGTAGTGTTGTCAGCTGCAGTGTTCCAAAATCCAATGGGAGATTGACCAAAAAATTTCTGTCTTTAAAAAATGTCATTGCAGTATAGATGTATCTGTGTGTGCATGTGCACAAGTATGCATGTGTGACAATCAGTGCTGCTGACTCATCTAAATGCATTTAGAACTGTCAATTTTGCTTTGTTACAAAAGCTCTTCTCCTTAACCTCCTGTGTTTTGCCTAGTTATTTATTCCTATCCCCAAATTCCAAATCAGCCTAGTCTGCTCCACCTTCACATGACTTCTGCCCTTATCCAGCTCAGCCACTCAGCTTACCATCAGTCTTCATGTCTGCCTCAAATATGTCTAAATTCCCCCCTCCTTTCTGTCACTGCTAGCAATTTTTGTGGCCAGAGTGCTGCACCAGCCTGTCAGCTGGGTTGTCACCCTTCCTCTTCTATTTGTTGTCTCTTCATGTGCAAAATGCCTGGGAGGAAGCTGGGATACTGGTCCAGTAAAAAGATAAAGAGGATGGCCTATACCAAACTAACAGGTTTCACAGCTGTAAAATGGAATAAGAGAAGTCTGACCGAGTAAGGACAAAGCCACTGCTTTCTGCACTGGTTAAGATGGCAGCTGAATAGCTGGCAGAAAACTTATTCTGAGGCAAGTCTAAAATACTAAAATAATAGATTAGCTTCCTTTGTGACACAGTAAAATATTGTAATTTGTGGGAAAAAAAATAGGATGTCTTCATGGGAGATTATTTTCTACTGATGTGAATTAATAGGTCAGCTGTGAAGAGCAGAGATTTTTTGCCAAGGAATACTCAAAAAATTTCCAGTTTCCAATTTTAATTGAAATATTTGCTACCTAAAGCCACTTTTAATTAATCTGCATGTGCAAAACATACTTATTTTTTCTCGATTCCCAGTGTGTAGCTTCTGCTTTAAATCTATCAAAATATGTCCTTTATGTTTTCAGTACACCTAAATTCTTAAAATGTATGATCAACAATATCAGAAATGCATAGTGTTGTGGTAAAAAGGCTCAGTATGTAATAAAAATCACAACTCTTTCACAGGAGATGCAGAAAAAAGAGAGGGCTGTCTGCAACTCTACTTTATAATTTCCAAGCAGGATATAAACTTAAGTCCTGCAGGGTTGTTAAATCTCTCTTACCTTGGTTATTATAGGGTATTAGAATAGTAGATGGCTCTATCTTCAGACATCCCCTGCAGGAAAATTCTTCTATTTCCTCTAAAAACTAAATACTTTGAAATTATAGGAAAACAATTCATATTAAGATAGAACATTTTTTATTATACTCTAATGTAATATATGGTTTATGTTGCTAGAGCATTTTCAGTCATTTGCAGACGCTGTTGCTTTGTGCTTGGTGTTATAGGTGAACTGGTTTTTTGCTGCCCTTGTATAAAAACAGTGAACATACCGAGAAGTCAGTAGGGAATACAGACAAATTCTGACTCGGTAACCGATCCTTGCCTCTTCTTACCCCTTGGAGTGAAACATTGCATAATAAAGTTTATTCTAGACTTTTGTCTTTTAGTCTAGCATAAGTGAGAATGGGAATAAAACAGGAGGAATCCTTAAAGAAATGTAAGACAAACTAAAAATGAACTAGCAGCACTAATTAAAAAAAAAAAAAAAGTCAACAAATCAAACACAGCACACATCTAATTGTATAACTGTGATAACCAAAACATAGTTATCTCAAACTCTGGTGTGTCTGTCGGGACTGCTTCAATCTGTCTGTTTTATTGTGTTTAAAATATTGTGTACAGAATTGTCTGAGCCTGCAGAGTTTACTTGTTTCTCAGAAGAAAGACTCTGCAGGAGAGAGTTTCCATCCTGTGGAGCTTACAGGCTGCAGGATCTTTTGCTCAATGACCCTAGTTTATCAACAATTCATTTGTGTGACTGAATCTTATGTCTCCCAGATAAATGAGTTTCAGATCATTAAGGCTGTACTGTTCTTGTTAGCAAGAATATATGACTGGTCAGAGGAATGCCAAAATGTCCTTTTCCAAAACACAGGAAAATAATAATTTTAGAATTTGTTTTCAGTTTGGTTTACAACTAATTTTTGAGATGTTTCTTTTCCAGTCTCAAGAATAAATTATTGAGATTTCCCAATTCTGAATAGATTTTAATTTTTTTTAGTTCTCTTTGATAAAGAAGTTGCTTTTATACAATATAGGTTGAATTTGAATGTCAACTAAACCTTAATAAGAGAAAAAAAAAGAATAGGAATAGTTTCTATGTAGATGTGCAATCATAATTATTTAGAAATTTAAAAACAACATATACATGAAAAGATATCTTTCATCTAATGTATTGCATATTTAACGCATAAAAACTAGAGTCTGGGGAAAAAAAAAGAGGAAACTAATAGGAAAGCTTTGTGACAAAGTAAAAATCCACTTTTTCTCTTTTTTTTTAATTCCATGGCATCTTTGCCAAATATCATAAAGACATTTTATTTAAAATTGCTAAGATTTAAAATTTGTCTTTGCTCAACTAAAAAAAATCAGTAGATTCTAGAAAAGTAGGCTGTATGGAAATCTATTGTGTCAAATATATGTTAGAGCCATATGTCTCAGAAGAAATAAATTATAAATAGACTTATCATATAGAATATCAAACTGCAGCAGTTTGATTCATTTGAAAATCTCCATTTTCAATGAATGAATCTGATGAGTGTGCCAGTGTAATACTCAACATGTATAGCCAAAATAGTTCTGGAGTCAGTTTGACGTATTCATTAATGTGTTAATGAATTTATTTCACATTAAGTGACTTTATGCAGAAATCATGAAACAGATTTTGTTTGATTATTAATGTATAAATGTAAATTCTGCAATTGTCATTTAGTCATATTAGAACTAAAGCTAAAAGAGATACTAAAGCTATTCTAAAATTCATTTAATATGGCTACAATTACACAAAGAAAATGACCTGCATAAATAATCAGGTTTTTGAATTCACCTATTCCTATAAAATATTTGAAAGTAGAATAATCATATCTCTATAGAAGCAACACAGATACTCTCCATAAAGATCTCACAGATACTGATGCACTTTCAGCTTGATTATGTATATTCTCTGTCTTCCCTCTTTTAGAAGATTGGTTTCAGCTTAGGTATTCCAAGTTTATGTATTTTAAGAAATATTCATATTTAAAATTACATGCATGAGAAATAAATTACTATAAAATAACTTTTTGCTGCTATTTGTAATAGTTATGTGCATATCTAGTGCAACCAACTTAAACCAAAATGCAAGCCTTCAAAAAACATGGTATTCTGAGATTAAGAAGAGCAAACGAGTACAGAAGTCTGTAGTGTAAAATTTCATCTTGTACTTGGACTGATACAGAGAAGCAAGTTTTCAGAGATGCAATTTATTGCCCTTAACTGAATGAGCATTGCATTTTTCATTCACTGTTATGTTTTTCTTGAGTTGCCCTACTTCATGTCATTTACTCTTAATTTGAACAATATAATAGCAATTAGAACATATGTGTTACTATATTTTCTGAACTTTTTCAAAAAAAATTTCATTTATGGCTTTTGCTCACTTTTTCCTTCTTCACTTCATGGCATGCACTATTGCAAATACAGTTTAAATGTCAAACAGCTTTTGCCCTTACATTCTTCTCTTCCTGTCTTTCATGAAAAAAAATCCTGGACACAGACTTTAGACTTGCTAGGAATAGCCCCTAAGTGTTTCTGTGACACAAAACTAGGATTAGAAGAGAGTAATAAGAGAATTATATTTTCCAATGGAAAAATAGTAGTCAGAACGTAGGATGTCTCCTGGCTTTCTGAGCTCAATTTTTTCACTCTATTAAAAAAAAAAACGTTCCCAATTATCTCTAAATTTATGTGCTTCATATGCATATTGCTGCCCAGCAGGTGCATCTCTGTTTCCATATGACACTTTACACTTCAAGGAAGTCAGCTTTCAGTGAAGTGTCATCCTTTGGTACGCGTGTGCTCGCTCATCAGAAATGAAGCACTTGGAGGAGGCATGTCAGCTCCCATACATTTCTGCTGAAAGGTAGGAAGCTTCAAGTGGCAACCTGTCTGCTGTGCTGTCAGCTTACACGGCAGCCGGAGGGCCCGGCCCCGAGCGCTCGCGGCATCCTGACAGGCCTGCCCTCGCCTCTGAGGCCTACGGCTTTCTCCTCTGCTTTTAAGTCAAGGAACTGACTGGTGGTCCACTAAGCCTCCAGATAAAGCTGCCCAAGCCCGGGCTTAGTGCAAGGTGTGCTGAAGGTGTAAGATGTGAGTTCTCCCGCCTTGGCCCGTACCCTCAGCACTCAGGGCCTGTCCCACCCTCCCGCAGGGCTCTGGGGCCACCAAGGGAGCAACGCCGGGGGAAGCCTGGCTGGGGCTCCCCTGCCTGCAGGCACCTGGCTGGGACTGCTCTGGCCTCTCTACCTGCCCTTCTGCACAGTTCCCTCTGCCCTGGCCACAGTGGCAGCCCTTTGCAGGTGAGTGATAGCAGGGTCATAATAAGGGGAAAAAAATGAGTCTCAACCCTATGCCAGACTGCCACCCCATCTACCCTGAGTCCCATATACAATCCTGTAACTGTTTGTACAGTTTGGTTCATACAGATTGGTTTATCTTTAAATTCCAAAATCTAGTATATGGTCAGTATAAACTCTGCACTTCCTTCCAGTGCCCAAAACATTAGGAATTAATCATAAAATCACAGAATTATTGGGGTTGGAAAAAACCTCCAAGATCGTCAGGCCCAGCCATTAACCCACCCTGCCATCTTCACCACTAAACCATGTTTCTAAACACCACATCTAGATTTTTTCTGAACACTTCCAGGGACAGTGACTCCACCTGGGCATCCTGTCCCAATGCCTGACCACCCTTTTAGTGAACAAACTTTTCCTAACAGCCAATCTAAACCTCCCCTGGCACAACTTGAAGCCGTTTCCTTGTTTTCTGATGATTGTTACCTGGGAGAAGACGCTGACTCCCAGGTTGCTATGATTTCCTTTCACGTAGTAGTAGAGAGCAATAAGATCTCTCAGCCTCCTTTTCTCCAGGCTGAACAGCCTCAGCTCCCTCAGCTGTTCCTCATAAGCCTTGTGCTCTAGTAATATCCCCATTATGGCCCACAAATGTCACCCTTTTCCACTGAGAACTAAATCATCAGGTTCATCAATATACGTGTAATTAAAACAGAATTCTTACCTTCATCAATTTCTGCTTTATGGCGTGGTGATTCAGGTACCTGAAGTTCTTACATATTGTGTTTCATCAGCTATGCTGGCAGCCTGTCACTCTTGATAAAGATTATAGTAGCAAATAAACAACTTTTGGAATGATTTTTAGTATAGATTTCATCAAGTTCCTTAAAGGTGAAGGACTGGGCTTAGTCTGAAATTGACTTGATTTGTTTATGAAAATAAAATTTATAGTAGAGGCCTTGTTGTGTCATCCTTTGTGTGGAAATTCCTCTTGTGTCCTGTACACTCAGTTTTAATGTGAGTTTGCACAGATGTGTGTTCTTTAAAAATTGAAAGAGAAAAGAATGCTTAGTTAATTGTGACAAGAAGGCACAGGTGATATTATCTATGTTAAAAAACTTGATAGTGTATGAATTATGAATAAACAGGTATATAACTGCATAAATCAGTAAATTGATTATGAGGTTTTATTTTACTTCTAAAGTGCCTATAATTTAGTAGTAAAGTGTTCTGTCATGGTTTATAGACACTTTTAAGACAAGGAAAATGAACATTTACTCACAGCTAATGTGTTGATGAGCTACCATTCTCTTGTAATGCTAATAGAACCCACTTCATAGAACAATCTTATTTCTTTATGGTTAGAGATTATAAAAATATTTTTTTAAAATATGTTGTGCAGTTTGGGGTTATCTCTTGACTTGCTTGGGTCTTATATCCTAATATGCCTAGAAACTTAACAGAACAAGATGGATTCCATAGGTGTATTTGTGGGTGTGAATACAGATGTACAGATATATACTGCATATTCTTTCAAGAAGTCAGGTATACATTCCTACAGAGGCACATGTTTATTCCTCACAATTTCAGAGAAGGAAGATTTCTATTTCAGTATCCACAGGGGACTCTCTCTAACCTCCCTTCTGTTTGCTAAGGGCTTGGCGTGCAAAATGGAGCACCGCCACCACTTCAGCTCCTATCTCACTGTTTGCCCACCCTACTGAGATAGAGTCCTTCTACTTCTATCGCTACCTTTTTTCTTTCTTCATGGTATTTGGTTACATCTATAAAGGCCTTTTGACCTTGTGCTTTCTGGCACAAATTATCCTACTTCAACCTATTTTGTGGGTGTTTGTGCTGCCTCAGCAACTCATGGCCAAAATCTTGCCTCTGGTTCAAGCCTTAGGCAAGCGGATCAGCTCTAGAGCTGTTTCCTTAGCAGCCTCAGAGGTCTCATCTGATGTCAGAACCAGACAACTGCTCTAGTGCAGCCAAATTGCATTGGTCTCTCAGGCCTTGATGCCTCGAAGGACTGTCAGAACTGTAGGAAAAGGATCAGTTCTGAGTAGATACCTGCTTTCTTTTTTCCCTTCTCTACATCATTCTGTAAGAATAGAGCTTTCCAGGGCCGTGCAGTCACTGTGAGGCAGTCCTCTTGATACAATTTCATCTGACTAAGCTGAGGATAATGAGATGCAAAATTGCATCATCCTGCTCTATACTGGCACTGGATTGTCATGCAAAGACTGATTTGACAGTCTCCTTTACCAGTAGTTGCACCTCTTCTGTTCCTCATCTTACAATAGCACTGATTATCTGGGCTGGTGCTCAAAGGTATACATCAATCATTCACGCTGTGTGCTGGCAATGAGAGGATTTCACTGTCAAGATAAATGTCTTCTCCTCTGTCTTATATACCATGGTACTGCCTCCTGGAGAGGGCGTGATCTGCAGGTCGTGTGCATGTGCATTTGATTCTTGGGTCAGATGACAGAGAAAGGTAATCTCTGTTTGACACATATGCTTTTAGGACCAGGCAGGAACAGGAACCAAGTTGCACAGATGATGAGAAAAGCTTTTAAGAGTCTACCAGAAGTGTGAGATGGGACATGGTATCGTAGAAATGTTGGAAGGGGACTTTGAAGATCATCTAATTCCAACCTCCCTGCTGTGAGCAGGGATTCAACTAGAGCAGGTTGCTCAGAGCCCCCTCCAACCTAGCCTTGAATACCTCCAGGAATGGTTTATCCACAACCTCCCTGGGAAACCTAGTCCAGCGCCTCACCATTCTCACACAGAGATTTTTTGTCCTAGAGGGGAAAAAAAGAACTTTTTCCAGAGTAGGAGTTGACAATTTTGTGGCTCCCAGGGTTGTCCTTTCTTCCCTTCTTATATATGGATACTGTGTTTCCCTTTTTTCTGACTTTTTTTAAAGTTCATCCCCTTCAGAGAAATGCCTGAAATTTGTCACAGTTTTACAGGTCTCTGTCATTTTATTTCTTCCAAAGTTTCTCTCTCTGTTAGGGAAGCCTTGTTCGACTGCATGTATCAAATATTGAAATTGCATTCATCACCTTACCAAGTAGCAAAGATAGTGGATGGCAGGAAGATGGAATATTCACATGGGTTTCACTGTCCTTTTTTGTATGTACAATTACCATCCCTTTTCTTCATAGCTGACAGTCTGAAATATGGTGTCTTTCCTGAGTAAAAGAATGAGAAGAATGAAAAGAACTGGATCTTGGGGAGGGCTTTAACTCTGTTCTGTTAATATATGGTCTGGTTGCGGGTTTTTTCCTAATTAGAATTTTTGTTCTTTTCCTCAAAATTCATATTATCTTCCTGTCAAATGACCTCTCCCAAAGCTCAGGTCTTTTCTTGCTCCCTCCCAGCTGGTTTTATGACTAAACTAGAAGGAAAGTGCATAGACCATAATAATACAAGGTGTAAGTAAACTGGAATTGCTGAATTGCTTATGTCATAAGGCAGAAGTCCAAATGTAAGGAGTGGTAGTTGAAATTTCATTTCAAAATGAGTGAGTCATATGAAGTTTTTTTTGCCTTCTAAAAATATTGTATTCATTATATTTTTAAGTCCACTAGTGAAATAGTCGCTGTTGATACTGTTGATACTGTTTCTGTATAAGCTCTTTTCTAAACTAATTAAGCACTATTAATGCCTGTTCAGAAAGAGGTATGCATGAAATCTCTCTTTAGATATAGTTCATATATAGCTTAATATATCTTCACAGTCTTACTGTGCAGTATTTTTTGAAGTAAGGAGCTGTAAATTGAAATTAAACTGTCAGTTCTGAAATATTTACTTCAGTTTAAAGACTGTGTCAGGATGGGATATAGAGTTAAAATCTAGAGAGGTGAGAACTTGGATTAAAGAAAATATTTTGGGTGAATAGAATTGGAATTGCCATTAACTCCTAAATTTGGTTTTCTGTTATAGTCAGAGAGAAGAAATTTGGATATCATGGGGGTATATATGGAATAATGAGAAGCCATATTAAGTCCTTGTTGCCTGTCATAAGGAACAATGATCCTTCCCTCTCACATTTTCTAAACCTACAACCTATGGGAAACAGAGCAAAGCCTCTGCTCTGTTAGAATTCTCTCTTTAGAGGAATCCAAAACCCAGCAGTTTTCTTTCTTAGTCCTTTGCATCTGATGTGGTCTTTGCACCTCAGGCAGAAGCATTCCTGTTCCTATTTCTCCTTCATAAATTCTAATTCAGTGGTTTAAGTTTCGTTGCTTTTAAACATTTGGGGGCTCTTTTAAAGCTGAAACATATTTTAACACTTTGAAAAAAGTTAGGGCTTTTTCTGGTTAGTTTAGTTGCTGCTACTTGTCTGTGAGGTAAGCCTAGAATTCTTCTCTGTAATTGCACTGGGGATCATTTGTATTGCAGGAGCACCAGGTGAAATGACTCTTATAAATGTATAGATTACATCAGTAGATATAGATATTATTTTCCTTATTTTTAGACTAAATTAAATTAATCTTTAAAGTATGTTACAGGTGTGTCTGACCACTTATCATGGTTTCACAATAGGTTAAAAAATAGAATATATAGTTCTAAAACAGAAATGCATATACAAAAAATTTCAACCTCCATTTTATGTATGTTATAATCAATACGTAGTCACTAAAGTTCTGTTTCATGAGGTAAAAATGAAAGGGAGCAGGTCTAATAGAGGAAAATTTTCAGTAATTGCAGTAATTAGATATATTTTGTGGTTGCTTTTGCTTCCTTGCTTTTGCATCCCTTTGCTTCCAGCTGAAGTGATGTCGAAATTGAAGTAAAATAACTTTGTTGAAGTTAAATAGTGCTATAAAGTTGCCATTTGGAAGGAGGCTCAGCAGTTAAACAGTGTTTCTTTGCAATTTCTGGCTTGGTTGTGCCTGTCACAATTAAGCATTAGATTTTCTATTTCCACGTCCTCTTTTAACTGTAAGGACTACATCTTGTGTATATTGAAGTATTATCTTAAGAGTCAATTCATGGGGAAAAAAATGCTAATTTCCCACACAGCTAAAACTAAACCTGTGACAGGGATGCAAAAATGTGATGCAAAACATACTTATGACCATTCTTAAGAAAGAATTATATTTTATCAGTAACTAATTAGAAGAGTTCTTGAATTACACATTGAGATGGGCTTATGGATTAACTTATTACTTAAACATCTTGGAGTATAAATGAAGTGTTATATATTTAAAATTATAGATATCTTGACTAAAGTTATTAATTTCATTTTCCCTCTTGGAAATAACTGTGTTAAGTGTATGTTAATTTTATTAGTGACATAAAATTTAAATTAAATTTTATTTTTGGTTGTCAAATTAATGTCATATTGTTTTTTCCTGTATATCTAAAGTGCCTATTTAAAGTAATACATCTTTCAAAAAAAAAAAGCTTATCTGCATTCATTTTTTGCCCTAGTGCCTATGAGAAGTCTTGTGGCTAATTCTGCAAAATATACCCAAAGTAACTTGTGGGTTATGATCTTGTACAACACAGACATGCTAATCTAACTTCAACTTCTAGCAATCATTATCCTATTTGTATTGAAATATTTAAATGTTCATCTTCTAAAATTATGCCATTGTTTTTAAGACAGTTAAATAAGCAGTTAAATATAACTGATATCAGAAAACTGATGGATCCTACGTTTCTGAACTTTCCTACAATTCTGAACTTTAATCAGAATTGTTATATCTCTCTTGATATTTCATATGATTACTTCCAGTATTACATTACTTGTGTCCTGCCCTCTGGTGTAATACTCATTGCTACAGAATTCAAATAATTGTCTTCTCCAAAAAAACACAGACTGCACTCAAAACATAAACAGTGTTCACCTGGGTTGTAGGTTTTTTCTCTGATACAGTAATAATATCTAGTAAATATCTGAACTTAGAGACACAGGAAATTACTAACTAGAAAGCCAAAATGTTCATAATGGAGAAAAAATAAGCTGAATCGAGTTATTTTCAGTGTTTCCCCACTATTTGTTAAAACTGGAATTTATTATTTGATAAACCATGGTAATGATGGGTTCAATTTCTTCTTTAATTTAGCAGTTTTCTTCTCTTGCCATGAAAGATGGCTACTTAAATATGTTGCACTGGTGTCCCAAATAATTTTTGGTATTATGTTTGAGAGAAGGAGCTCTATAAAATATTTTAAGATTTAAAATAAGAAAACAATAGCAAAGTAGTGTTTGAGTTAGAAATGGGACTGGGAGAACTATGGTGCAGATGCAAAATTGCTCTATTTAAAATCTCAAAATTCAGGATTGATTTGATTGGCTTATTTGGGAAAGAATCAAATCTTATTTCTATGACTTCCGTAAACAAAGATTAAGTTCTATATTAGATTATATGCTAGTGATAAGATTGTTGTTGGAGTTATCATAAAAGATAGATATGAATAAAGAATTCAATGTCAGATAAAATTTTCCTCCAATTGTATAGAATCAATAAATTGTTCAAAGAAAAACTCACCCGGAAATCTAATTAATCC
Organism: Luscinia megarhynchos; assembly: GCA_034336665.1. NCBI lineage: Eukaryota > Metazoa > Chordata > Aves > Passeriformes > Muscicapidae > Luscinia > Luscinia megarhynchos. The sequence continues at coordinate 33,049,941 of CM067566.1, read as the reverse complement.
ATTTTGAAAATTCTTGGTAGAAACGTTATTTTTGGTGATTTTAAGAGGCAAAAACTGATTGTTGAAAAATCAGGTGAAATATAATTTAGTAACAAAAAAAAAATCAAAGGTTGTATATGCAGAACAAATTGTATTTTACATGATCTGAGGAAAGCAATTAATTATATATAGGTCTTGATACCTATGTGTCATTTTTCCTCAGTTAGAATAGTTTGTTTTCCTTATTTTGTTCAAAGATTCTTTGTGTGATGTAGTTTGAAAGAAAAACCAGGGGAGGAGAATTACAGCAAGTATACTGCAGAGATGACAAATGCTCTTGGATCAGTTATGGGCTTTGGTAAGGCTGTGCTGTAGGGAACCTGCAGAGGTATCACAGCTTTTTTCTAATCAGAGGATAGAGAACATTTTGTCATAGAGTGAAAGAAGGAAGAAAGGAGGGGAAAGGACATGTCTTAATTTCTGTACAGAATCTGCTCAATCTGCTCATAAAAAAAAGAGGTTTGGATAGACCTCAAAGCCTTTGCAGGGCATTCCTTTCATTGTATGCTTTCAGATTTGATGTACACAATGCAATTTCTGTTAGTCCACATTTTGGAGTATTTTAATCAGATTTATTTAGGATTTTTTTTAGAGTGTCTTACTGTTACTGCACAGCTCTAATGATGATTTCAGAAAGCATTGTTTTTCTAAAAGTGTGAAAAAAAATCCTTATTTTTTTATTAAAAATTGCACAGGAAATTACCATGGCTGCATGAAGATTGGTAAAATACCTTTTTTTAATATAGTTAAAGAAATAACAGATAATTTGCCTTCGGATTTAATTTACTGATAAGCCCACCAAACTTCTTAAAAAATATGTTTCTATATTATGTGTCAAATCCCAATACTACAGAGCCAAAAATTCCCCAAAAGACAACTACAAATAGATGTAAATAAAGCATATGAAATAATCCCAAACAACATCTGACAAGAAAACTTGCATTTTTTATTTTTCTAGTAATTTTAATGGCATGACATAATTAAGCAGTTCTTTAATATTGATTATATTTAAAGTAACAGATATAGCAAGTGCTTTTAAGGATATATGCAAAAATGCCATCATGAGAAGTAAATGAACGTTTGCAAGGAATGGTTTCAATCTCAAACAGTTTAAGAGGCAATATACAATCTCAATCAGAAAATCTGAATTAGTAACAGAGCACAATTTTTCCACAAATGTAGAAAGATTTTTCTAAACAATCAAAAAGAAATTTGAAAGTGAAATAGAAATCTCCAAGTTGTCAAAATGATCACACAAATTTTCTCAAAAGAAAGCTCAGAGAACATCAGTTTATTTTGGTTTGAGGGCTGAAGTTTTGACTGTATTAGACTTAGTTTTCTGTTCAGCAGTTATAAGCAGATTTCATCTGCCAGCACATCTCATAACTCAGAGAATATAGAGTTCTTTACTTATTTATAATTACATATTCAATGAAGAAAAGTTTTAAAATATGATAAACAGAGATACTACTTATGTTAGTGAGCCCAAGAAAATGCAAAAGAAAGTGAAAAATTGTAAAGGAAGCTTAATGAGATATTAATGCTTGTGTCATAACAAAGTCTGAGAGCCTGTTACCTCACAGTTTCAGGAAATGAGATTTCTGAAATAAAATGGGCATTTCTTTTCTAGAGTCTATAGGACAATAAAACACCTCAAACCCTCAGCAGTAGCAGGGTTTGAGCTGAGGGATTGAATTATTTCATCTCCAGAAGAGGTGTGTAATTCTCTAGTCAAAACACGTAACCGAAATTTAAGGTCTTTGCATAGTCACTGAGTTGGTTGCACAGTACAACTTATATTTCTCTTGTAGTTTCATTATTTGTGTGGTTGAAAATTATGTTCAATGAATACAGTAATATGAAAATGAATTTACTTAAATGTGCTGAAAAGTAATGAGTGTGAACTCTGAAGGGAGCTAAGAAAAATTTTTGCAGAATGGCCACTGGCAATGCCTCTCACTGTTTTCATAATTATATATAGAAAATTCTAGGTTTCTACTAACTGTTGGAGATGGTAGCTTCTTACACATAGCATAGCTGCTGTCAGTGAGGAAGACCCAGGTTCTTTTTCTACCCTTTGGAAGATGTTTGGGTCCCAGCACTTCTGAAGCCTTTGCTTTTTTATTTGTATGCAGACAAAGGTGTTGCTGTGTACTCATTGATGCTCCTATGCCAAAGGCAGTGCAGAACAGAATATAAAAAAAAATCCTGAAGGGCAAGACTTTTTTATTTTTCAAATCATCTTATGCTATTGGTGATGTCTTGTAATGTTTGTTCACGACTGTAGTATCTAACAGTTTATGTGTAAAAGGAGTGTCCCAAAAAATTGGCTGGTACAAAAATTAATCTTAATGATTCAGCAAATGTCATTCGTACATCTGAGTCAATATTGAACTGGTTCTATTCCCATGACTTTGGGTCACAGTGTCGTTGAAGATAGATCTGAGATAAGATATAAAGTTGAAGACTAAATTGATTATTTGATTTTCAACCTTGAGGTAAAAGCATGTAGGGAACCAATGTAATCTTTGCAGGATATTTCACTGTGCTGTTCTGTCTACAGTCATCTGATGTCTGGCCACATTTTCCAGAAATTTTTAATCCCTGAAAAATATAGAAGAAACAGAAAAGTTACTTTAAGAATGAAACAGAAATTGTTGCAATCTGATAAAATCAATTTAAAGAAATTAAGAATTTATACGTGAATAATTCAAGCTAAATTTCTTTCTATATTTTTAAAAAATTAATCCAAATTGAAACATCAAAATGAGTGAATGAATGTCTTCAGCAAAAGACAGAAGCTTATTCTAAATTTAGGTTGAATAGTACATTCTGTCAAATATTTGTACAAACATGGGAATGTGCTGTTTCTCATTTTTAGAAGTTATAAATTTCATAGCAAAACCCTACAGCATTTTTTTCTATTTGGTTTAATTTTTTTTTTATTTTAAGCAGCTGTAAGAATTTTTTAAAAAGAGCATGTCTTACAAAGGAATAAAATTATGGAATAGTTTTCAAGTAGGTGGCGCATGTAGCAAAATATTTTGCAGACATTTAGACATTGAATATTTTAACAAGTAGTATCATTAGACTGCTCAGGTTTCTTGAAGTAAATCTTTTAGCAATCTAAGTCCACTGAGGTAAAATCTATTTTGTTTATTCTTCTAATCCAGCCCCTAGAGACACTGTTTTATGGACAGCTTACCCACTAGCTTAGGGAGAACATTCTTGCTCTTTCCTGACTACTGCATTTAGGCCATCAACAGCAAACATGGAAATTGTATTTTGTAGCCCTCCAGGGAAGTAGAAACTTGATAAATATCCACCAAGTGCACTTACTTCAAGTGATAAATTAAAACAGAAGTAGGAAAACACAGGAGCCACAAAATTATATTGTCAGTCTGAAAATCTACACCAAGTTGAAAACACTAGTCGACAAGAAACTTGAGCAACAGACTGATCTTGGGCCTCTTGGGCTCAATTTGGAAATGGAAAAGAGGAGCAGAGATAATAAATTGTATTAAAACAATATCTGCTCACAATACTATATACAGTGTTGGCATTTCCATTAAAAATCAGTATCTTCAGGGAGGTGTCAGATTGACCCAGAGTGATGGGATGTTTTTATATTTGTTTTGGGGTTTTATTGGTTTATAATATTTTTTTTTAATTTTTTTGGTTTTATATTTGCAAGAGACGAAAAATATTGCTTGTGGTTTTAAGCTGTAAAGAAACATTTAGCATATAAAGTTCTTAAATTAAGGTGTTTCCCAGGTTCACCATTGAAATGAAGGACTGATTTTGCAGACATTTACTCTTTTGTGCATATGAGCTAGCTTACATATCTGTTGCTAAAGAAAATTTGGATAATTCTGTTTTCATATCTTTAGCATTTGATTTCTTTATTTCATTGAATAATGTAATGCTGCGATTTGTAAAATGTAATTTTTTTGCAGCACAGCCATTTGAGAACTATAACAGATATCTGTACAGCAGATAGCTGTCCAAATATTTATGCTGACCCTCTGATTCCATATTCAGGGAAATGACCTATGTTTTTGTTACTATTTTAAATTAGGTATGAGAAGTGGCTGCTGCTCTTTTGTGCTTTCAATTTCTTCTGTGTCTCTTAAAAACACACATATGTCTGTGTTTATAGACTCACTGTTTGATTTTGTAACTAAAATTTAGATAAGATTACAAAAAAAACCCAAAATAAAAAAGCAAAACCTGAAGCGCATCAAAAGAACCAATTTTATTAATTTTTAAAATCATATTAGAATATAATTTCCTATCCTGACATAATAGTTGTTATTTAGCAAAATAAAAATTAAACTCGTACAGTGCATGAGAACAATATACAGCTCTTTATTTTTCCATATATATGTGTGTGTACATATAAATATCTATATAAACAAGAGAAGATCCTGAGAATTCAGTGTTTGAAAAGAGAATAAAATGCTGTTTGAGCACCATCCCAATATAAAGGAGTCTCCAAAACTCACAGCATAACTGCCTGTGGAGTCTGTCTGTTCTGTCATAGAACCACATGCTGCTACTGGAAAAATACCTTCCACCTTGCTGAAAAGTGGTGAGATGAAGTAGCAATTAAGAATAGCAGGATAGTTTTGTTCACCTTCCTGGCTGGGCATATATTTTTTTTTCTGTCTTTTCTCTTATGTGAATGCACAGAAAATGCTCAAATGCTCATGGTTCTTATAGTGTAGATTATGGTTACTTCTCCTTGCCCATTAATAACATTACATGTATTCAAATCCTATTTTTCAGGAATATTTTTAGTGTCTGTGTCTTATATTTTTGGATTTTATACCAGTTTTGAAAGACTGGAATGAATTATATGTAAGCTTTTAAAAATAAAACCTGGTGTTTGACAAGTGCTTATCAAAGGAAAGCAAAGAATTACCAGGAGCACTGTGCAACAAATGCAGGCAGCTCGTCAGCAGAATGCAAACTCCGCTGTCTTTCTATGGTGCTTTTGATGCTGCAAAATGCAATTAAAAATAGTGGAACCTTAATCTGAGTATTAAATCTACAGATCAGATCTGTGGCTCAGAGGAAGTTCCTTAGGTTGCCATTTCCCATGGAGGATAGGGCTATGAAGTTTTGCTTTGTGAGCTATGTTTTTATGCTACTTTACTCCAGGCACATCAGCAGCCACTGCCGGAGGCAATACAGTGACTCTATAAACTTTTATGAAATATCAATCCATCTTTACATTTCACAGCATTCTGAAATTTAAATTTAGTTTATTGCCAGATTTCACATCTTAATCATTTAGACAGCTCCTTAGACCTGTGAAAACTTGTCCTTTGGGTTTCTCTGTACCTGGAATACTGTGCTATGTTCACTTTTACACCCTATATCTTGGTGAGTAAAAAAAAAAAAAAAACTTGTTGGGAACTCTTTCATTCTAGATATTGTTTTGAAATTCAGCTTTCCAAAGTACTTGGTTGTATTGGAATGTTCTTTTCAAAAAAGGAATTGTTAAGGAGTTAACACTGTTGGCTGATAAATGCCTAGCTGATTACATGGCTTTTCTTACTAGTATAGTTAGAGAAGTGTTTCCCCTCATTTGTCACACATCCTATTGATTCCACATGTCAGAGTTCTCTAAATGGCTCTTTCAACGGCCAGTCTCTCATATGTCCACAGAGCATACACCTTTTTTTTGCATAAGGCTATATTTCGACTTAGGTCTTTGCATAAAATACATCCTATTTACATAGCATTATTCCATACCATGTGACAGTTACTGGATGCTGTATTATCTAAATTTTACCTGGCATTCAAATATAGTTTCTAACTTATGGTAGAAAGCATATTATATTGGAATTTTTTTTAAGTCACTGTAAGAAACAGGTTTTCTAGAAATTAATGATTTCTTTTTATACATGTGCATCTTCCAGTAGCAATATTCTATGTTAGACATGTGCATTAAAAATATGGATTAAGAAAAATACAGAAAGGACAAAATATATTCCAGCAAATAATTGTTAAAGGCCTGTTTTCTACCCTGACACCATGTGAACATTTCTCTTTTTTTATCTTTCATATTTTTGTCACTGGCTCAACTGAGCACAGTGATGGAGTAACTCAGGTTCTTGCTAACACATCCCTCAGAGTAAATTAGAGTGAAACAACAATGACTATGACTAGAAGGTTGTAACAAGAATAGGTTACTCAGCTGTTCAGAAGCATTCTCGTTTCCAACATCAGCATATTAGTAGCCAGTTTATAATCACAGAATGGCGCAAACTGAAAAGGGCCACAGTGAATCATGTGGTCCAATCTCCCTGCTCAAGCAGGGCCATCCCAGAGCATGTGGCACAGGACTGTGTCCAGATAGTTCTTGAAAATCTCCAGTGATCATGGCTTCACCATCTCTCTGGACAGTCTGGTCCAGTGCTTGATCACCTCCAGAATGAAGAAGTTCTTCTTCCTGTTCATCAGTTTCTGCCTGTTGCCTCCTGTCCTATTGTTAGGCACCACCAAGCAGAGCTTGGCTCCATCCTCTTGACACCTTCCCTTCAGATACTTGCATGCATTTATAAGGTCTATAATTGTTTTCTTTATATTCAGTGTTCCTATACTCTTTCCTTACAGTACTTTTTCATGTATTAAATAGAGAAGGTGGCTTTAGCTTTTTTTCATCCTTTTTGAACAATTCGATCATGTGAGCCTTTATCCTAGAACTCTTTTTTCCCCAAAAGTCTGGAATAAGAATACTATATCAAATATATATGAAAACATTTGTTTTCAAAAAGTATATTTTAGTATTTATTTGGTTACACACGCAGTACCAAAACACTTATGAATGAAAAGCAAGCTCAGTAATTCCTGGTAATATTCAAATGTGATTTTAGATTTAGTTTTCTTGTGCATATGGAAGAAACCTACTTATTAGTAAGCATAATAACCTGCTTGATATTCTTCTTTCTTCCTTCAGTAAACCAAAGTTTTTGAAAGCTGTTTTTTTTTATTAACTTGTCTTTTTCCTTGTTTATTTGCAAAGTACAGATGTAACATTTCATCTTTATTATTCTTAGACAGTGGAATAGGTGTTCTGCATTGCTAGCAGAATAAGTTGAGTAAGAGCAGAGCTTCTTCAACTCAACAAAATTAAAACTCTCTTGAAGATGTAAAATAACATATTTCTTGTATCTTCACAACATGTTCATCTTTCTCTGTTGATAATTTATGGATAAAATAAATTTCATATTGTGGGTGTCTGTGTGCAACTGTATTTGTCATATGGTATGAAATATAGACAATGCACTACAATTCACAAGACCTGGAAAAATTATATTCATTGTAGAACTGGAAAATGCTTTTGGTTATTACTCGATTTTTCTGTTTACTTCAAGTAAACAAACTCCAAAACAGCAGCAGAAAACAAAGTAGCTTCTTGCCTTTGACTTCAAAAAAAGTGTCATAGGAATTATAGATTGTAAAAACTTATAAGGTCATTTTGCCAATCCTTCTGTCTGTAGGAGATTTTTCCCTGTGGTATATTAAGAGTTTTATAACTTTCCACAAGATTTTATGAGTTCCCCAGGAGAGGATTTTGGTCTGTTGAGAGAGCTGCATGAGAAGCTCTTTTACTGTATTTTACAGCTGGCAAACCTATCTTTTATTGACAGCTTGCATTGACGCTGGGCTGAGGAACGCAGTGAGGCTGTATGTCTCCGTAGATCTGAGAGCTGGGCAGGAGCATTAAATGGGGTGACTGAAGTTTGATTGTAAAAGCAGGAAAGCTGAAGTTAGAGATTTTTCTCTCTGCAGCTCCAGTTAGCTATATTAAGAGATGATCTTATTGATGCACAGGGATGCTTTTTACAACACTCAGGTTTAGCAAGAGACACCTCAATTGGTCCCCACTGCCATGTAGCACACAGAATGGAAAGGATTCAGTATTTCTGTAGTCATAATTCTAGAACCTGTATTGACAAATATTTATATTACACAAACTGTTGCTCATTTGAATCGGTTTATTTCTATCATTGTGCAAATGCACAACCAAGATGAATATGCATGTACCTTTTGAGAATGCTTACTGTCACAGAATGTAAGAGATTGTTTACTTGAATCAGTGAGTAGGTCAAGATGCCTTCAGGATGAATGCCAAACATTAATTTATTTCAGATCGTTGAACAATTTTTTATTATTAACTTACATGTTTCACTCACTTTCTAAAAAGGACAGTTATATATTTATAATTTTTAAAATACTTTTCTTCTGTAAATATTTTATTAAGACAATCTATTTAAAGAAAATGGAGGAACCTGAAAGTTTTAATGTGTACAATACTTACCCAAAGCCTTACAGTTGTTTACACAAGGCATCCTTCTTTTATGTTCTTTTGTCAGTTCCTTAACAGCACAGTTCAAATGCAACAATGCAGTCAGAAACTTTCCTATCCTAGAGCTGTCCTAAGAATTAGAGTTGCAAGTTTTGCTGGCTAAATAACACTGGAAGATATTGCTAAATGGAGCTGAACTGAAAAGAGTGCTTCTGCTGATTGCTTGCCTTAATCAGTTTTCACTTTTCTAAAAGAGTGCATAGATCTCCCAGGGATACTTTACTCCCACTTCCCATCTGGAAAAGTTGATGCTACAGAGGTCCTTCATCATGTACGGAGTTAAAGTTGATCAGGGCCAATAAATTTCATGTAGAATATGTACTGATTGCTTGCAAACATCAACTTGGGCTGTTTTGTCTGGAGTATGAAATTTTAACCTTATATATAACAGGAGTACTCTGCTCTAAATACAGTGGTAACAATTTTAATTTTTCAGTTTCCTCTAAATGGCTAAATAAGTAGACTTTTATCTTCCTTTCACCAGAGAAATAAAATAAAAGAATATTTTACATCTCACATGTAAATATTTTTTATCTCACAGATGAAATAGCAGCAGGAATTTCTTGTGTTTTCTCTCTTTGATTGTGGTGCCCTTGGCTCTTACCTCTCAAACATTCCTTCAGGTAGCTAACAGAACTAATCCAAACCTAGTATAGAGTCAAGAACAGAGTCGTGTTATTCATTTTTGTGAGGTGAATCCTTACTGAATGTCTTTCTCTAAGTTCTCAAAATTCAAATCACACTGAATATTCCTGCAATTATTTTTTTCACCTATGCTATAAATAACAGAAATATTTTAGAGCTGAAAGTATAATCCATTGTATTCTATTTGCAAAAACTATGCTGTTTATTTCTGCCTACATTCTTAGGCCTATCCTGTACACAATAATTTCTTCTTTTGGGAGCTTTAAAAGTTTACCCATTTTGTCTTTAATAGAAATTGCTACATCTATACTTTCATTCTTAATTAGCAGAATGCAATGTAAGTTTTCTTTTTGCCTCATGAAACACTCGTATCAACATAAATATACCAAACATCCACAGTAAACTAATATCTCTATTCATGAAAGGTAGTGTCATCTGTGTCAGTATTTTTCATTGTGGACTTCTCTACCACTAAACGTTCCATAAATATTCCATATTAATTCCACATTTTTATACTTTAAAAGTGAAATTGAATGTCATATTTTCAGAGAAATCATTATCTGTGTATGTGCCTTGTTAAACTGGGATGGTTTTTTTTATTAGGAGTTGTATTTTAGTGATATCTGGCCTGTTATGTTTTTCCTGATAGAAAAAGATCTAGATTAGCTGTGTCAATGGAATGATGAACCATCTAATAAACAGCAATATTAAACTTTCAGACTTGCGACCATAACACAGATTTTGTCTCTTTTATACATGAATGAGTCCGTAAGTAGTTCTGTAATGGACTGATTAGGAAATAAACTGACTGAAAGTAATTGTCAGCACATCAGAGATATTGATGTGGTCTGAATTTGCCATTGTAAGGTACACTGTTGATAGAGTCTGCATATTTTGGGGGGGATTGTGCATCTTTTTTGAGAGAAAAGAATAAAATGTTTAAATAGGCCAATCTAATTTCAATGTGGAATAGGTTTGGAGATGTTACATTCATTTCACTGAATATGCATGTCATGTGAAAAAGTGAATTCAATCCTCTTGCAAATTAATGGCTTCTCTTTAGGATACAGGATACTTATTTCTGTTATTTCACAGCTTCTTATGTTAGTGTTGGGTTTCTTACATATGGGATCAGTTTATAACATAGCATGAGTTAAAGATTCATTTTATGCCATTTTAGTAATGCTAAAACTGGTTCTGTAAGTGCCTCATGGGTTACCCTGTCCATTGGAATCGACTCAGAAGTTGAATTACTCTGGACGATCTGGTTCCAGAGACAGGCAGTGGAAGTTTTAGCATAGTGTGGGTGTGACCACAGTGCTTATTCCATAATACTGAGGAACCGTCACTGGGGGCATGGTTTCAGCGGGAAATGCTGACATGCACTGGTAAAACACCTTCGCTTCTGTGTACTTTTACCGTTAATACTGATGTTGTTATTGTGCTTTTAGTAGATTGTTATTTCAGTTCACAATCCCTCAGTTATTGTCCTTTTCTTACCCAAGGGGATGGAGAAAGGGGAGTGGCTTATAAGTGGTTCAGTTTCCTAGCTGGCGTTAAAACAAGCATAGTGGAATAAATTCAAAGCCCTGAGTAAACATGAAGCTTGTTAAGTTTGCCCCCAGATATGGCATGCTTGGTTGGACAATTAGAATTTATACACTCCTTCAAAGCTGGATTATGTAGCATCTAGAATGGTTTTACCTTGTACAAGTGTACGTTTCTGGATAACATATCTGAGTGATTGATATTTGAAATGTATCAGTTGGAAGAGATTTGATTAAAGACTGAAAGTGTCTGCAGATGTCAGAAGGAATTACCTGAGGTAAATTTAAAAAGAAACTTAAGAATTATGTAGAAATCATGTTGAAACAACCACAGTGGTATGCTACCTTCTTTGATGTTTGCCACCATATGCCCTATAGAGTCACATTGGCATTGTGCATGAACTGTTACTCTGTACTTCACACATGGAGAAGATTTCTAGCAAAGAATGCATACTCTTTTAGCCCAATGAAAAACATATTTTCAGTATTTAAAATGAAAACTCTTTATGAGTCACGAATTTCTTGATGATATTAAATTCTTGCTCTCCTCTCTGTAATACCAATCCACAAACCGTTCCTTTATATTAGAAGTCAGGAATGTTCATTGATACCTTCAGACTGTTCACTTTTTGGATGTACCCAAATAGCATCCAATTTGAGAAGATATTTCATTTCCCAAAAATAACAGAATTAAAATTCATAAGATATGTGGGTGGGTAATATATGTAATACCTGTCTTGCTTTGTAGCTGTTTTTAAAGTTGGGGCTTTCCAACTTCAGGCTCTGCAGCTCTGAGTCCAGATAACTCTGAACTCTGGCTGTAGAACCCGCAGCTACTCACTAGCGAAGTACTGAAAGGCTGAGACCATTTAGCACAGATTCCAAAGATAACTTTATTTCTTTGAAGGGAAGGTGCTACAACAGTCTGGTTACATCAAATAACGAAGGGTTTTTTATAGGTTTACAGAGGATTGAATTTTCTACCAATAAGAACTACAACTTACAAACTAACCAATTATCTTAAAATTCTAAGTAAGAAAAGAACCAATAAATAAGAGCCAATAAGAATCCCGAGAGATGACAGGGTTTTCAATAAGGGAGAGGGGGTCTTGTTTCCAGGCATTTAGTAATTATGGGATGGAATTCCAGGGATATACTTTAGGGGGAGTAACATTTTCTACATTGCTTGTAAATCTTAGAGCCATTGTTTATTGGCAAAAGAAGTACTAGGGTAAAGACTTCCAAGCTTCTCAATTTCTTTGAATGAGTCTTTCTTTGAAAGATTGCAATTACTTAGTAAAATTTGAGAGACACTTTAGAGAAAGAAAATTCATTGGAACTAATGAGATGATGTCTCTAATTAGATACTATTGGAGTCTGTAAATCAGAAGTCTCTCTGAAGAATTCAGAGAGAAATCAGAGTGCCGGGATTGAATTAAAACCTTTGGATGGATTGAAGTGTATTAAGCCATTCATACATAAAGTAGAGGTGTAAGTTTAAGTTTTAGAATATGCAAAACAATAAGTAAGTAAGAATATGTTTTAAGTGCTTTAAAGAGTAAAGGTCTTAGATACCAGTATAGAAGAACCAGTTCTAGTGAAGGTTGAAAAACATAGTCCTAGATACTAGTGCTGAAAACAAGTTTCTGTGTAGGCTCCAGGAACATAGTTTTAGACATAATAAAACTGTAGTAAGAATTTAGCATACATTTTTTTAGATAGAATAAGATAGACCATATGCATAGTTTATACATAACCTGGTGTGCTAAGAAACTAGAATTCTAATAGGTTGAGAAGAAATGGTTTGGGTTCATGTTTTTAGCTAATTTGTGTATAAGAACCTATGCATTGGGGAGAGACTTGCTCTTGCTCTCTAGCTTTTCTTCTCACCGCCATCAACATGACCTGAAGACAGGAGCTGCAACAGCAACATCAGCCCTCCCCAGGCCTCGACAGGAGCAACTTCTAATTAGGGCTTTACTTCTACTTAGGACTCTATACCAAAAACTTTTTAGTGTGGACTTTAACGCTTGTGACTCTTTGCCTTTTGAGAATGATGTGCCTTTACAATAAACAACTTTATAGCAACTAATAGCTGCTCGGCTCTTTTAAAGAAAACAACCACAACCTGACAAGATACCATTTGCAAAATAACAGCTCTGAAGCTTTTTTACTTACAAACAAGAACCTGTTTCAATTTTATCACCATACTACTTTAGCACATTGTGCTAAAAGTACAGTTTTAAATGAGAAGGATTTGGTTCCTAGGTTCATAGGGGTTTTTTAGGTTTTTGGGGTTTTTTCAACTGTCAACCTGATTAAGACAGTGTTTAATCTCTTTACTTTGTTTCTATTTTAGGCCTGATTAGTGATATTTTAGGGTTTTTTTAAATATTTTTTTTAAATTCCAGTCTGAGGGTTGCCTTCTGCCTATATTAGTTTAGAATTTGAGGGGTTTTTCCTAAGAATAATGTAAAAACCAGTTCACTTGTCTCTAAATTGGAATTTACAATGAAGAAATTAATGATTTGAAAGTGCAAACCACTCTTCTAGGAAATATTTAAGTGTATGCAAAATATTAGGATATGAGCAGTCCTGTGCATTCCAATATATGCCTTGGGTATATGTTGAATGTTTATTTAAGGATTTGCAGGACTGTGAGCCATAAGATAGACCTTTCATTTTAAAGCAGATAAATCTATGGACAGTATGCTACCTAATGCAAAGCACTGATTTTCATAAAATAGACATTTGAATTTTTAGAAATTATAACTTTTAAAACAAACAGTAGATTAAAACGAGCCTTTTCAGTCTTTTGAGATCTTTAAATTCCTCTGACTGCAGTGATGTTTGTTAGCCACTAGTCATGAAAACCTGAATTTTAAGAAAATTGGAAAAGCAATGAGTTTTGATTTGAACAGTTTTCTCACCCTCTGAAACATCTCAGATCATCTTATCTAAAGGCTGATTTATTAAAGCAAAGAGTGTCAAAATACACACTAAGTAAGCAAAGTATTCTTTGTTGATAATTTACAATTTCTTAGAGATTTTTATACTTTCCTTTGAGTTCATGTTTTGTCCTCATAGGATATATTTGCTTGATTGTGTTTTCTTTTTATCCATTTTTTTAAACCATCATTCTGTGGAATGCAAGAATTGATTCAAATATTTTTGCATCAGAACCCATGAAGAAATCAGTTGTTAATCTTTTGCTGCGATTAAAAGAGACATTCAATTGCTTAAACTGATACTTGAGTAAGTCTCTCTCTGAGAAAGACTTATATAGCAATAATGTATTTCTAGACTGAAATTTAGGGAGAATACTTTGTATTTGTACAATATAAGTTCCTGTAGAAACTAGAATTTTAAGAACATAAATTTGAAGCAACAGAAATATAGCTTTGTTAACTGTAGAAGCAACAAGAGTACAGCACACAGTATGCAATTTGCCTTTAAGCATCATGATTGATTCAACAAATCACATGGATCTATGTTCCATTTTTATTTTTTTTAAGCATAATTCCTGTAAGTAACTCAGTGGAACTTAGCAGGCCACCTCATACAAAAATTCAAGCATGTAGCAGTGTGTTCGTGTATAGCAGACACAAGTCACCAACAGCACTGTATGTATAACATTCTTAGTGTGCTGAATATTTTCAAGTGGTTAAAAGTAATTGCACATCCAAATTATGTATATTTAGCGATGTTTGCACGTATGCACTTCTTGTCAGCCAGCCCTGGTTGGTAGCACAGGGATCTTAAAGTATTCCCAGCATGGCAAATCTCTGCACATTCGCTGTGGTGTTCCTCTGTGTGTCTGCTGGGAGTTTTACACATGCAAAGCACATTGTACTTAGAATGTAAGTATTCGCTGCAGCATGTATGCAAGCCTGACACATACTGTGCTAGGAGATACCAGCACTTCCCAGTATGCTGCCAAATTTATTTTTCTAGTATTATAATATTGATACAAATGAAAATTACAGGGTTGTCTGCACTTTGTCGTATTTAATGATACAAAAATACTTATTTTATGAGATCTTTTTCTTTATAATTATGTAATTGTATTTTAGTAGTGCAGTATTTCTTACACATAATCACTGTCATTGTAGTAAGGTAGTATTAGGCATTATAAAACTGAGCAAACCAATTCTGTTTTACATTAGTATTATAAAACATAGAGTTATTGGTTTGGTTTTTTTTTCCCCACATTACCTGGTACAGCTGAACTTCCATTGTTAAATATTATTGCCATCTTGAGACTAATTTTGCTAGTCTCACCCACCTTTATTTTATCATTATTTAAAGGTTTTACTTTTATCTTTTTCAAATGTTACAATTAGAAACACTTTATTTATATTTCTGTCTACCTTATCTTTCTGTGGCTTCACTCTTTCTCCCCATATATGAACACTTCATTGTCTTTATGATAATATATTTTTAGAGGCCATTTTTTAAGACGCATTTTTAGAGGCCTTTTTTAATGATTTCTGTCATGCCACATGATCATCAGTAATTCTTTAAGCCTTTATATTTTAAATAGCTCTAATATTGCAAAACAATGTGGATAAAATGCTGTATAGGCATGACTTTCAGAATTAAGAATCTTTGTTTAAAGGCAAAGACAGTATTTAAAATATTTTTTGAAACCTGGATCTTTCTCCTTTGTTGTCTTTATTTTGCTGCCGAAAAACAAGCTGAGATTCTCTTGCTGGGAATAAATTTATAGCAACATTTCACTTCATTGGAAGATTTGTCTTAGCAAGACTTCTGACACATAAAACTATTTACGTTTACAAATAAAGTCATGGGCATGAGAGAACTGAAATTTAAAAATTGCACTGGAACTGTTTTGCAGTTTTAATGAGCGACAGTGTGTTTTTGTTAACATATTAAGAAAGTAGACACTGCCTTTGCAGTCCCATCTTGAAGCTTAATAAAAGGATTCTTTGTTACTGTTGGAAGACTCCTTTGTCCTAATTTCTTGTGTGGAAATTCAGAATTCAAGTATTACCCTTGGTAGGTGACCTAATGAAAAGTTCATTGTTGGTTTTTGAAGAAGGATTTACATAATTTCTTAGAGTGTTAACTGCTTCAATTTGGCTTCCTTGCCATGTAAATGAAACTGCATAACTGGTGGTAGTGCAACAAACTAACTTTCCAAACAGATATTTGGCATAGTTTGATAAAAGCAGTTCTCACAAAGCAAGCTATATGGGCGATATTGTTGAAACAGTATCAGGAAATTATTCTGGCATGACTACATTTGGTTCAGAATCATGAGGGGTGTGTGATGCATACCAACTTTTCTTCTCGTACAGTGAGGGAATGGACTACTATTCTGAACATTTCCTGCCAGTGGGAGCATGGAAGAGCACCATAGATAGGTCATGCCTGAAACGTTGCATTCATGAATGCAGTCTATTGTTTTCCCGTATTTGACAATGCTAGATCAGTAGGATTAAGTAGGACAACTGCACAGAGTTTTAAAGTGATGTGAAAGTGGCCAGTCTGAGAAAATTGCTAATTGCAGGGAAACAGTTGGGTGGTTTAAAGGCTGCTTTGTTCTTCAGTCTGTTCTCTGAACTTCCATCTTTCTGTGCTCCCTTCCCAAAACCAAAATTATTAACTATTTATATGCTCTATAAGCAACTATGAAGAAAAAAAATCCTCTTTCTCACATACTGCTAACACTTACAGCTAAACTAAAAAGAGGTCATTGGTTTATTTGTAAAATACTTCCAATTGGAAGATTAGTCAGTAGAGGTTTCAAAGGAAAGAAATTGATGCTTTCCCTGGCAACTAAGCTAGCTTATAGTCAGATTTTTAAAGTCAATTTAAAATGGCAAGCAAGAACAAAATTTGCTATATTTTTGTCTCCTCTTTCCCATCCATTGACACATCAAATATGCTAGTAACAGACTTGAAAACAGCAAACTGATCTATAAGTCAGTAGAGATAGCCTGTGTTTTTTTCACTATGACGTGTCATTAGATTTGAGACAGTGCTTTAAAAATTGAGAATGGGAGTTGAAAGGCACCAAATAGATATAACTGTAATGCAGTACATGTTGTTTTCCAACTGGGAGAAGACAACTGCATTTGATTGTTTTTATCAGTCAGTATAGATTTTACAATGCACATATATTTCACTTCATTTTCAAGTGAACGTTTTCATAACTTGAAATTCCACATTAAGTGCTAGAAAATTTGTTAAGAATTAAACCTATCCTTACAAATATATATGTGTGGGGAGAAGGAGAAGGGGGTTAGGGGAGTTAGCAGTGAAGTGACACCTTCCTCAAATATATCCATCCAATACCTCATAAACCAAAGGGCTAAATATGCCTCTGGAAGAAAAAGTGTAACTTTTAGGATACTAACAATATTAATTCTTTCTTGAATAGATTTGCTTGCCTAGTTGACTTTTGAAGTGCAATCTATCATCAGTCATAGTAAGACAGTACTGTTTGCTTTTGGATTTACTACTAGTGGTAAAATATCAAGAAATAGCCTCTTCTTATGATTTCACTAGTGGCCTCTACTCCTGACCCCTATTAATAGATAAGATTTCTATAGACATCACAGGAAATGGAGCAATAAGCTTCACAGTTAAATACTGCTGTTTACTGTGGCAGCAGTTACGTAGGAAATTAGGGTATATAATTTTATCCTAGTAATTTTTTATGTAAATTGATGAGGTTTATAATGTATACAAAATTAAGATTTTTAAAAAATCTTAATCCTCTCAAAATGTTTTTTTACACAAGAGAAAAGAATGGCTGTTTTCAGTTTGATCAAACCACCTCCTAGTCTGATACACTGTCTCTAATAGTGGCCAGTCAAAAATGCCTAGAAAAAATAAGAACAGATCAAGCATAAAATGAAACTTTCTGGCATGTGGCAGTCCACAGCTCAGGGATTTCCCAAGCTGAAAGTTATATTTTGAAGCCTTTATTCCATGAATTTCTGATAAGTTTTCAAACCTATCAGTATCAAACCTATCAGATCTTTTGATGATCCTGTATTTTTTCTACATTTTTCCCTTAAGGGATGTTTGTTAATCTTAAGAGACAAGTAGTTTTTAAATTGCACAGCTACTTTCTATCTAGTCTTCATTGCAAGGGTCATTTTCATCAGATTTCAGAAGCTGTAGTCCTAGTGTAAAATATTTTAGTGAAAAAAATAAAGTGCTTTTAAAAGGACACAATAATTTGACACACTGATTAAGTAGTACTATTTCCAAAACTTTGGATCAATGTATTGATACACAGCATAATATGATGATTATTCTTGTTACATTTGGTAGGATGGGCAGAGATTTTGGCCAAAGATCCTGGAAGTAGGGGGATTTAGGGGAACTTAGTTTTTACTTTCAGAAAACAGAAAGATTTTGTTGATGAAAAAAAAAATTGAAACAATTTTTCACACTATGCAGTTAAAAAGGAAATAACACAGGAAAGGGTGTTAAGAAAATATTATAATTATCCTAGGATTTTTGGAATTGAAAGTATTTCAACAAATTAATTTGTAAAACTTTTCCCTAAGTCACAGAATCACTTACTACACATTACTCATCATATGTGAATTTAGTATAACAAGTGTAGAAACTTAAGTCAAAATTCGTTAACAAAACCCAGGAAGGATGCTGTAGATTTTCATATTGAAAATAATGATTGTAAATGTTGATTTGAATGTATAGAAATTATCTGGGGTGGTTTTTTTTTCCTTTTTGAGATTAGAAGAGTCATGCGAGAACCTTTCTGTTCAAATTCTGAAATGAATTAAAAGATTTATGTGCTCCTCAACAAAATGAAATCCTGCTGTTAACGTAATAACTCAGATAGAATTATAGAATCAGGGATTTTTTTAGATTGGAAAAGTGCTTAATGATCATCGAGTTGAACTGTCACCCAGCATTGCCAAATCCACCTCTGAACCATATCTCTAAGCACCACCTCTACATGTACCCATGATCACTAATACATTGCTATTTCTGGAATGTCTGAATGCATGTGAAGTGATAAAAAAAAAGACAAGTGTAACAAATATTGTCTGTTTCTGCAGATCTTCTCTTGCAAAACAGATATCATTTAAATATTTTAAAAGGCTGCCCTCTGCCTTTTTCATCCACCTTAGATTAAGCACACTTAGCACACATACAAACACATGGAATACAAAGCATAATGATATCTCTTGGGTGAGGTTTGAAATTACCCCTAGGTGAAAGTTAAAGATGACGTGTGTGTGAATGGAAAAAGTGTGAGTGTAATCATTTTCAAATCTGTCCCAAACACACAATTTCTGCTAAACACAAAAGAATCACAGAATTGTTTAGTGGATCTCTTTATACTATTGGTTGAAAAGAGTGTTCCTGGAACCAGTAGTCCTGATAAAAATAAGCAGATAAAAGAATATTTTTTTTTCTCAAATTGTAACTTAAAAATAAGTATAAAAAAAATTCCACATAGCTTTTGTGTTTTCCATTTTTCTGTAGTTTGTAATGCTAGGTAAAAATTGAAATTTTTTCTGAAGCTGAGCACAAGTTCCTATGTGTTGTAATTTCCTTCTCCATGGTTAACTATTTTTACTTCTGTCACTTCAATTTAAAAAAAATTCTCTTTTTTTTTAAGTTATACCTACAATCTCAACATCATAACAAAGGCTATCATGATCATAAGGTTAGCAATATTAAATATTTTTCTTCATGTTTTGATGGTTTACAGTAAATTATTTTAAAAATAGAATGAAAAGACAGTGAAAATATATACAAGCCTTCATGCTAGTTTATTCTAAAATAGAATTTCACAAGCTAAAAGATGTGAAAATTGGTAGATATGTAGCCTACATGTGTTGTTTTTGTGTATTAGATTCAATTAACTTAAAAAATATTAATATCAGAACAGTTTAGTTTGATGTAGTTTAGCTTGAAATTACCTAAGCTGAAACGAATGTGTTTCTTTTTTGATACACATCTACATAAGCATTCTTCCTTTAGCTTGAATATTTGGGAGAGAAGAAATGTTAGAAGAAGTCTGTGCTCTAAAAAAACCCCAAAAAAACCAGAAAATCCTGTAAGACTTGCCACCACTTCAAACCAGAAGTACTATGTTATTGTACAAGATGCATTTGTTCTGAAATTTGAACTAAAGATTTGTGAGAAATAAGTCGATCTGTTCATAATTTTCACTTCCTGTTTTTGAGAGATTCATCATTTTAAGTGGAGGAACTGTTACTGAACTAAGAGGGAGAGAACTTTGTCAAATCTGGTGAGATGAGAGAGATGATATGAGGCAGCATAAAGGGAATTAGAAGGTCAAGAGGAAGAAAAGCTAAGTTGTTGACAATTTATGATGATATGTCTGACTTTAATATTCTGAGTGAGTGGTAACAAAGAAATTGCAACGGTTCTTCCTGGGCAGTACTGCTCTTCTTCAGAAGTGGCTGAGGAAAGATGCCATATAAAGGAAGTGATGATACAGGAAGATGCTGATTTCGCCTCCGATTTGCAGTTATTTTTGCTTCTTGGAAGGATCTCCAAGGGGATGATTTTAAAGCAGAATTTCATCGAAATCATATCCATGTTTTAATACTGCATTTAATGAAAAATTTTAAAATACCAATGTTGTCAGCTTTAAGCTCAGGACATCATATTTATCTCAAATGTAGTGAAAAAAGTGGTCTTAGACTATTCATACATTCCATAAGACAGGTGAGGAGCTTAGGGAAGATGAGTGGGAAAGTGAGGTTGAGGCAGCCAGCTTTTTAAGTTTGGTGAAAAGAATGCTGGTGGAACTGGACAATTCCCCATGGTGACAGACTATGAGGAACAATGGTCACTATGTGCTCCTTGTGAGAATCAGAAGAGATCACTAAGAAACACTTCTCCCTTAAAAGGGTAGTGCAGTGCTGACCAATTTCTCTACTTTTTATGCATGAAATACTGAAATGAAAGCAAAAGATAGAAAATTAAGTGAGAAATAGCTTTGTGAGATGTGAGACTTGTTAGAGCCTGCCTCCTCAGAGGATATTCCATAGACTACTACGAACAACTGTAAATAGACAGGATTAGTTATCTGTGATCATTTTAATTAAGTTTCTCGAAAAGGGGAGGGTTGTTATTTTCTGGAGAAGTTTCTGTCCAAATTTCTTTGACTACTCAATTTAATTCTAGGCTTTTTTTTCAGTCCAGAAGGTGATTTTATACCAGTTTGTTGTGGTTAACAAGTCAGCATTTAGAATTTTCATTTTCTTTGCATGGTGTTTCACACAACAAGGAAACATGTTTTCATCTCTGTGTGCACTGTATAGTGTTGCTTATTCTGTTTCTCATTCAGGTGCCAGTGTAGTCATTATTTCTCTGTATATTAAAGAACAGTCACAAAGATTGAAGAAATTAAGATAGGCTCTTTAGCCACTGTCAGAGCCCGCACAGCAGTGGGAAAAAGTTTGTATTAATCATTGGGGTATAGTGTTAGTGCTTTTTACCCCTTTTCAGGAGCACACACTCAGTCCTATTCAGAGTAAAGCCTCAGAGTAGTGGCAGTGCTGTTCAGCTCCAGCACAGACATGGCTGATTCACTTCCTCATCTGTGTTGTTTCTGATTTTTATCACAGTTGTTAGACCACTTCTAATGATTTCTAATTCTGTTGAAGTTTTTTGGTTTTAGATTTCAGTTCCATAGGTCGTCCATGACAGTAATCATGCAAGGGTAAGGTTAGAAGAGGAAAAGAACATGCATGAGGTTAGTGTAAATTATGTCATGCACAACATGAGTTGTGCATTTTTAGTGTATGTTTTTAGTAAACAAGTCCACACTCTGAATTTTTTGTATGCATTTTTTCAAAGGGGAGCAGACAGGTAATGAAACAAATGAAATTTTAAGCCAAAGAAATAGTATCTCTGGTTAAAATGTTATGACGTAATTAAATTGTCACACATTCCCAGATGATGTCATGGAGGCCAGAACCATAGATTACTTTAGAAAGGGATTTGTCTAATTTCTATCTTGGGAGTTCATGTGCTAGGGATTGGTAGAAACTTGAAAGGTATACCAAGGAAGAATGATTGTATAAATACTTCTATATGCATCAATTAATGTCCATTATCCAATGTAGAAATCTGGATAAACTGAGCCTCAATTCAGACTTTTCTGTGTTCATGGGATGAATATGTGTTAAAAATAGAATAAAAATTTGAGTTCTACCATACAAGGAAAATTTTCAGATGGCACTGTGACAGCTGACACAGCAACATGGACCCTGAAGTGGAGATAAAATGTCCAAAGAGGTCAAAGCCCTACCATTCAGATAGTAAAGAAGAAAA
This sequence comes from Luscinia megarhynchos, assembly GCA_034336665.1. NCBI lineage: Eukaryota > Metazoa > Chordata > Aves > Passeriformes > Muscicapidae > Luscinia > Luscinia megarhynchos. The sequence continues at coordinate 33,028,005 of CM067566.1, read as the reverse complement.
TTTTCATTTCTTAAATATTCATTACAGTAATGCTAATGCTATAATGATAAAGTGTTAAAAGCCATTGTTGGTCATGGCATAGCCTGCATTTGAAAATTAAATTCTGTCATATCCAAAGGAGAAAATTGAAAAACTGTCCATTAGCTACAGATGTTATACAGATATTGTCCCAATATTAAACAACAGCAAAACCATGCAAATTTACACAAAACATAAATCAGTACTAAAGTGCTGGATATATGTCCCATTTGGAATAGAAGAGTTAGACAAACTAAATACATTTCATGCAGTTTTTAAAGATGAAGATACAAAAGCATAAATGTTAAGACTGAGAAGTAATCAGATTAAAACTTAGAAAACCTTTCATGTTCACTGGAGGCATTGCATTTCACATGGAATATTCTGACTGTAGATAAAAACTACTTAATGTAAAACATATTTGACTTTTAGCTTCTTTGTTGAGTCGTAGGAAAAACATTACTATTCTTCTGACAAAGTTAAGATTGGACTGTTTTCTGTATCCTAAAAAAGGATGAGAACCTTAACTACAGATTTCCAGGCACACTGTTTTTTTCTTTTAATTTCATGAGCTAACAATAATCACATTGACATATTTTCAGCGATAGGAATCTGGTCTAGATTTTTGAAATTTTAAGGTGTTAATAAGGGTTACCGTAGTTTTTGTGTGCTTCAACTGTGTCTGTAAAGCATGTTAATAGGAATAATTTCAAATTTTCAGAATAGTTGTTGTTTGAAAACTGTCAGAAATAAAGGTTACAGTATGACTTTTTTTCTCCTTAACTTTCTGACATTCTTTAACCTTCCTGTCTGTGAAACTAAGAAATATAGTGATCTATTAAGCAATTAGAAAATAGAACTGTAAATGTAATAGGACTATGATCAATATTTCAAAGACACATGCCGAAACTTTCAGTCTCTGAGGAATGTCAGTGGGCCAGAATCACGAACGTGGTTTTTTTGAACAAATTTCTTTATTTTTGACCAGAGCAAAACGTCAGATCAAAATAGTATGAAATTTTCTCCTGACAGCTACATAAAATCATAGGATTGTTTAGGTTGAAAAAAAACCTTTAATATCAAGTCCAAAATTAACTCAGTGCTGCCATCTTCACCATTAAACCAGATTTCCAAGTCTAAAGTGTTTTGAAGACTTGCAGGAATGGTTATTCTATCGCTTGCCTGAATATCCTGTTCCAATGCTTAATAACACTTCCAGTGAAGAATTTTTTTTCCTTACATTTGCTCTAATCCTTCCCTGATGCAAATTGAGACCATTTCCTCCCATCCTGTCTTCTTGTTACCTGGTAGAAAAGATTGACACCCACATCACTACAACCTCCTTTCAGGTAACTGTAGAGAGCATAAGGTCTCCTGCAGGCCTGCTTATCTCCAGGCTAAATACCCCCAGGTCCCTCAGCCCCTCCTGATAAAACTTGTGCTCCAGACCATTAAACAGCTTCATTTTCCTTCTCCGGACCTGCACCAGCACCTCAATGTCCTTCCTGAACCAGGGGCCCAGAACTGCACACGGCACTCAAGGTGTGGCCTCGTCAGTGCTGAGTATGGGGAGAAGATTCTCTTCTCTGGTCCTGCTGGCCACACTTTTTCTGATACAAGCCAGGATGCCATTGGCCCTCTTGGCTGCTTGGACACACTGCTGGCTCATGTTCAAGCAGCAACACCAGGTCTTTCTCCACTGGATTGCTTTCCAACCACTCTCTCCACATCTGTAGGGCTGCATGAGGTTGGCTGATACAAGTGCAGGACTTGGTACAGCGCTAGTAATAGTAACACAGGAAGAAGCCCTCCTCTATGCAGATTGAGGTTACCTGGTCAAACACAGAAAGAAATACTCCATTCTCAGTGTTATACTTTGATAAGGATCAAAACGAGCTTTGTTATTAATAACATCTTTCGTCTTTCACCAAACAAAATATTGTTTTGATTTCTGTGTCATGAAAGTTTCTGTAAGCCATGGCTATGGACTTGTCCATCATTAAGAAACATTGAGCTTATAGCTGGTGCAGTAAACCTGAGTATTTATTTGGAAACAGTGTCCTGTAAAATCTAGTTTAAATTTGTACTTGTAGGAAATGCTTGGGAAACTTCATTGTTGCAGCCTGATACAAAATCCAAAATTTATAACTCTGATATTGTCTATTTTTTTTAATTTCTTTGCTTTTCAGCCTGTATTTTTCAATGGCTCCTAAATCTTCTGTATTTCTCTGTCCCTCTGGAATTCATTAGTTCTAAAGTATAAAGGGGGCAGTTTGATGTAAGAATGTTTGTGTTATTTCCATTTTAAACTGAGATGTCCAATCAACATCTGCAGACTGTGTATGCATAAGTTTACTCTGCATGCTTCCCAGGAAGTATAGTCTAATGATGGCTTTGATTGAGTAAACATTTTCAAGTAAGGCTTTATTGCATATATTCCCAGTGCTAAATGAACAAAACAAGTTAATCACCCTGGCACCTCTTTTCTTGTTCTGAATTTTATTAAATTCTTTTTCAATCTTTAGATCTCTGCTATTCAGGCTTTTCATAACCACATATACATTTACAGGTAAAAGGGATTATTTTTTGTTATTTTATCTATAAAGCATTTTTATCTAAAAATAAGTTTCACCTAAACATATTGTGATGGCATTGTCCCTATAAATGTGAGGATTGATATTTATGAAGCTTGTACATAGCAAAGATTATAAGATTTCTCACCAGGAATGTGTTATAGACTTCTTTATAAAATGTTACAAAAAAGTACCCATTCTGTTAGATGAAACCATTTCAAACTTCTTTCATTACTTGAAGACATAACATTGTCTTTACAGATCTTTTGAAGGCAGGATTTTTTTAGATAGTTGAAAAAATTCTCCCAATATTTGAAAAGATCAACTAAAAGAGATGGCTGGTAATAGAACTTCAGGGCAAACCCCAAGAGGGTTTTGATCCACAATCCCTTAAGGTGCTGTACATTTGTGTTTTCATTCATACCAGTGCCTTCAAATACTTGGGAAGTTTGAATTTATTTTTTTTCACACTAAAGCTTTCATTCACAGAGGCACTGTACAACAGTATATCCTCTTTATGTGGCTCTTCTTGGGAGTAAAGAAATGTTGTGGCCTAATGAGGTGCAACATAGGTTATCAACAGGATTGTAAGATGCACATCAATAGCTTTACATCAAAGGCAAACTTAAAAGACTTGAAAGGAAAAAAATTAGGTAAAGAGTTGGTGCCGTATGATACCATTTTCCAGAAAGAGAAAGTTCAATAACAATACCAAATAAAAAATAACAAATAATGGAAGTAAATTCTTAATGAGGTATTGTGTTTTTTCTGATTCGTTTATAATTACTAAAGAAATTATTTAATCATTAAGTATTTAGATATTTCTGTAATCTTCAGAGGTAAAAAATATTTTAAAGAAACTTAAAAATAATTCATTTGAAGTAGTGCATGTGGCTATTTTCAAAAGACCTAAGGAAAACAGTAATGTTTATGAAAAGCAATAAACACAGGTTCAATGTTTTAAATCTTCTGAAATGTGACCATGATCGAGCGAAAAATGATTACATGTGTTTGTATGTTGTTTATTGTCACTCTGCATATTCTTCAAAATTACTTCTTTTTTTCTATGGAACACAGATGTCAGTATTTTTGCTTATTTAATAGGGACATTTGTGAATTAATTGCAGTTGGTCTGTAACATTGGCATTGAATTTTCTGCTGCTTTTAATTCATCTTTAGTACTGTGTATCCTTAGGTGACATATCAATTTAAGATTGAGCTTAGTCTGGTAGTTTGAAATCAAATGTGGTCTTTTCTTTTATAATTAATATATTTTTATGTAGAGGAAAAAGTAACAAGGATTAATAAATCATAAGGTTCCTCTTAATGTTAAACAAATCTAATCACTCAGCTTTTAGACCTAATACTTGATGAAGTCTTATATGGTAGAATATGTACTGAGGCAGATTGGTTTACAATTAAGTGCCTGAGATGTTATAATGAGATATGACATGTCAATGTATAATTTTCACCATATCTGTGTCTTCTCTTGCAAATGGAAACTTTTCACTGAATTATTTGGTTTTTGAAGTCATTGAAAAATTGAATTCTGAGTATACAGTTTAGGACAAATCTGATGTTTCAAACGCTGCATCTGAAAATACAGCTATGATGAAAATACAGAGTGATTTGGTAAAAAATGTACTTGCATTCTGTCAGGATAGCAGTAGGACTGTGTCTCCCCGATATATCTTTGCAGTTTAGCTATAGCAAAACCCGAGGTGTACAGCATAAACACATGAAAAACTTACAGTACTGAGATCAGATCAAAGCTCTGTCTTGCACAATATTGTGTTTGATCAATTATGAATACCTATAGAATAATATGGAAACAGGCAAGTATGCATTGAGAGCTCCATGCCTCCTTCCACTAGGTGTCTGAATCCAAATTCACTGCAAACTGTTTGTCTATAAATGAGTCTAATTCATCCAGTCTAATTTTTTGGGAGATAAAGGTTTTGAGCCTGTGATCCCCCTTACTTGATTTAAAATTCCCTAATATTTTTATTAGGAAAGGCAATGAATTAAGTTTTACTAGATGACTTTTTCCATATCCCCACATGATTTTCTAGTTAGCCATCAAGCAGACTCCAAACCTAGGATTTCCAGGCTATGAGTTCTGGCAGACATTATTTCTCTGATGCATTGGAAATAGCCTATGGTAGTGCCTGAGGCCATAAAAACTAACTTGAAAATCATAGAATCACAGAACTAGTTTGGGTTGGAAGGGACTTGTAAAACTCAACTACTCTAATCCCCCTAAAACAAGGAGCATTTCAGCTAGATTTGGTTGCACAAAGCCCATCAACCTGGCCTTAAACACTTCTAGGGATGAGCATCTAGCACCTCTCTGGGTAACTTGTTCCAATGCCTCACCACCCTCACAGGAAAGATTTTCTTTCTAATATTGAATATTAATCCGTCCTTTTACAGTTTAAAGCCGTTTCCTCCATGCCCCTCTCATTACAAGTCCCTGTAAAAAGGCCTCTCTCCAGCTTTCCTATAAGCCCACTTTACATACTGGACGGTTGCCATGAGGTCTCTTGGGACTCTTCTCTTCTCCAAGCTGAACAATCAAATTCTCTCAGCCTGTCCTCTTAGATGAAGTGCTCCTTCTCTTGGATCATTTTTCTTGTTATTCTTCCTGTGCTGAGGAGTTCAGAGCAGGATGCAGCATTCGATGTGGTGTCACGCGAGGACAGCGTAGAGGGGCACAATTGCTTCCCTTAACCAGCTGGTCACTCTCCTTTTGGTGCAGCCCAGGAAATGATTGGCTTTCTGAAAGTGCTAGTGCACATTGCTGGCTCACGTACAACTTTTCATCCACCAGCATCTTAATTCCTTCTCAGCAGGGCTGCTCTCCACCCCAATACAGCTTGCTGTGCTACTTTTCCAGGAGATGTTGAAGTCCCCCAGCAGGAAGAGAGTCTTCTAGCCTGATGCCTCCTGTAGCTGGAGCACGAAAGCTTCATCAATAGTCCTTATCTGGCTGCCTGTAATAGACACCAGCCACAAAGTTCCCTTTGTTGCCAGTCTCCAATTCTTGCCCAATCAGACATACAAAGTATTTCACCTTGCTTGTGTTCACATCTAATCAGGATTAAAAGAACTTACTCTAAATAATGAGTTCCTGTGAAAGATTTTGTTTCAAAAACCATACTCTGGTTAAAAAAAAGGTCTTCAAATGAAAACCTTTGGAGAACCAAAGTAGATTTGGAAATTTCAAAGTGATTTTAGAGCTAAAGAAAAAAGATATGTCTCTGTCCTGTAACTGTACATCAGGACTACCCTACAGATGCACAGGCCTATAGTATTTATCAAAAAGACAAAATATGAAAGGAACACTCAAATTCTGCAGAATATTGAGTACACCGTTGTATTCAGAAGAATTATTGTCATTTTCCTTGCATATTTATGCATGGATTTTTTTTGTATTTGTATCCATATATAAATATTTAAGTTGAATGCTAAATCTTCTTTTTTTTTACACTTAGAAATTCAAATTTAACTTACAAAGGACCATTTCTCACCTACCTATAAAAAAGCTATTATTTTATTTTTTTTTTAAATAATGCTGGCTTTGAAACTTGATATCATCTCAAATGAACACATCTAATACCATGCTTTATCAATTGTTGAAGTTAACTTCATCCCTGGGTCTTGGGAAGCTTTTCTGAGCAATGTTTCACATTTTCTCTACGTGATAATAGTTTTAAATCTAATAATTTATTTAGTGATTAATAGAATTGACTGTTAGAAATATATTTGTATTTCCAATTTCAAATATTAATTGATTACACTTGATCGTAAAGGTCTTTTCCAACCTGGTTGATTCTATGATTCAGTAATATTTAGGAGTGCATATAATAAATTGCAGTCAGAGCAAATGAGAGTACTACTAATAATTTCTTATATATATACATATATACATATACATATATATACATATACATACATATATATATATACACACATATACATATATACATATATACATATATAAGTTTAAGAGTATATATGTTTTGGTTCCATTTCAGTGCAGCTGTACAATTCAAAAGAAAGTGCTTCTGAGTTGCTGTTCATGGCTTATGATGCTAATCTCACAGCTGTCTCTCTAGCTGTGAGTGGACATAAACCTCACCAGCTTTCTGTAGTAAGAACAGTAAGTGGAGAAGTTAGAAATCCAGAGAAAACTGGCAGAAGTGATATATGGAATTAAGCGGTCAGAAGTTTCTGTATGAAGGAGAATGTCATGCATTTGAAATACATGTTGCTGTGTGTTGCTCTTAGGAGGTGTGTACCACAATGCTAGGTACACAAAATATTTTTAAATAATTGTCTGATAATTTTGATAATTATTTAATAGAAAATTATTAGGTGCAAGTTTGCTTAGATCTTAAATAAGTTCCTATTTATAGGAAAAAAATTGATTTTTTTAATCAGAGCTCATCAAGAAGAAGGAAAAACTCTGATACCCCATATGGTAACACATGGTTACAAACAGTTTTGTACTTGATTAGAAGAACTCATGGCCAATCTCATTGAATAAACTGAGTTCTATTCTTTGAACACCCTATGAAGCCATTAAAATTGTTTCTGTGTAAATCTGTTGTGCATTAAAGGTGTGTGATCTCACCATGTTTACAAATTAAAACCCAAGATATAGCTTGAAAGTTCTCATATTCTGAATACATAGAAAATACAGTTTGGGGTTCATTTCCATACAAAAATAGTGATTAAGCTGTATGTGTAGCTGGCTGAAGACACAGTGAAGATTTAGTGATCTTTCTTAATTTCATCATCAATATCTACAGCGTGTTGTAAAGAATCTGAATTATCATGTGTGCACTAATTATTCAAAATAATTATTTAAAGTATTTGTGGAAATAAGTATTGGTATGTATCCCATTTATATTGTCTTCAAAATGAGGAGTTTTCATTCTGTGTTGGATTGCAATTGTCCTGATTCAACGTATGTAAGCACATCTCACCTTTCAATGAATTAAGACATAGTATTGTCATGTTTCTATGCATATATTATTTTATTAAAATGAGGGATCCATTTTCATAGCTATAATGTATAATATGCAAAGAAAAAGTAGTTCAAGAAATTGTATAAAATTAAGAATGTTACTAAAATCTTGCAGTATTTTTCTGAATATAGAGATGTACATATGAATTAGCCACAGAGAAATTCAGCTGCATGCATGGTATGGAATTGAACTTAACCATCTCTGCGTAATAAATCATATAAATTATAGGGACCTTTTTGTATTTTCAGCATTTTGTTTTGTAATTTGTTCTTAACACTACCTTGCTTTTTTATAACACAACCATTAGGTTGAAATAGTACACTGCCAATTTCTTCTTTAGTCGAGGGCTGTGATGTATAGTCAAGCTGTGAGGAAAAGCAAAAATTAAAACAAAATATAAATGAGATTGAAACACTGAAATGTTTTGGAGCCTTAACTGTCTAAGTACAGATACAGTATATGATTCTGTAAAAGTCTTAAAAATTCTAATTTTCATTAAAGTTGGATTCAACTCTTCCTTTTCTGACCTGAAATATTTTAATGATATGCACACACATCATAGAGTTTTTCTTGTTTTTTTTCTTGTAAGTACTTATTCTAAATCTTTAGCAAAAGGAAACACTGCTAACATATATGTATGCTTCAGTTTGTACATGGAACTTTCCTACTTTCAAAACCAGAATTGTAATGATTAGATATATTTTGAAGTGTACTGACATATGTGACTATCTGTTAGTTATCTTTCTGTTATTCCAATTTGCTTTCTTTTTCCATAAAAACCAAACAGTTTTTACTGCTTTATGGAGAATTTTCTTGCTGCAGCACTGCACAGAAAGACATTTCAACATCAACTGTGAAAAGAAGACAGGAATATCAGATATTTAGTAGCTGGAATGCAAGAAACCAAAAAAACACCACTATAATGTTAGAGTTCTGGCATAAAATGTTCTATGTACTTTTTTATTTCCTGTATTGTGACGTTCATGCCTGAAATACTTAAACTAGGCTTTCTGATACTTCTATTGGTTAAATAAATAGATGCATAACATCTTGATAGAGCTCATGCAAAACTACCACGGGTCTCAGACTTCTGTGTGTAAACAGCAGCCAAGGTGCTTCAAAAATATAACATTCTGTATCAAAATCAAATTCTTTTAATAATCCCCAGTATTCCACTGTGATGCCATCTTTCAGCTGTCTCTAATTCATGAAAGACAATTTCAACCAGCACAGGCTACTTTAAAATACACTTTATACTTAGTTCAGTAATGAGATATAATTTTCAAATATGTCCTAGTCAAAAGAAAGCAGATTTGCAAAAATTAATTACTTGAGGTTTTGTTCAAAACTGGTAATTTTATAGTAATTTGTATCACAGGAATTGACCTCTTCCATGGATATTGCTGTGCTGAATGAGAATGTTTAACTAATGTTCATGGACAACACTAAGTTGGTTGATAATGTTGATCTGATGGATGGTAGAAGCACTCTACAAAAGGATCTGGACAGGCTGGATCAATGGGCCAGGGTCAATTATATGAGATTCAATAAGGCAGGTGCCCTACATTGTGTTTAACCTGGAGAAAAGAAGACTCAGGGAAGACCTGATTGCTCTCTACAACTACCTGACATGAGGTTGTAGTGTGGTGGGGGTCCATGTCTTCTCCCAGGTAACAAATGACAGGATTATAAAAAATGTCCTCAAGTTGCACCAGAGAAGATGGATTGGGTATTAGGGTAATTTTTTCACAGAAAATGTTGTAAAGCATTGGGGAAAGACTGCCCAGGGAAGTGGTGGAGTCAACATCCCTGGAAATGTTAAAAAACACTGCTCATATAGCACATGAGTGCATGATTTGATGGTGAAGGTGGTGGTAGTGTTTCTAGGCTGATGTTTGCACTTGATAATCGTAAAAGTCTTTTCCAGCCTTAACAGTTCTGTGATTCCAATGCTGTGAATGCAAGTGATGAGGTGGCTTTGGCAGTTAGACACACTATTGTCTTCTGTTTTCATAAGATTTGCAGGCACATCTGGACATGTTCTTATATTCCTTATTTTTCACTGGTTTGGTAAAATACAGTAAAGCACATATTCTTTTTGACAAGCAGCAAAATAATATTGTAAAGTGAAACACAGGCCAGTAGATACTAAATTACAGATACATTGCTGTATCCTGGAATACACAAAGGCCAAGTCCTGAGCTTAAAGTAATTTTGTGAAGTGGGATAATGAACTGTGTGAGAGTTTCCCAACTACGCTCATCTAGAATGTAAACTGGAGAGAGAATTCATTCCTGCTGAAAAAGACACAGCAATCTGTTGAGATTGTAAAATTGTTTTTAAATTACTACTCCTAAGAGAACTTGGAATTTCAATTCCAGATAATAATATAATAAGAACTATATATATATATAAGCTATAATAAGAACTGGACTGTGGAAACGGGTCAGAATAGTACAGATCTATAATCATAAACTCTGATTCCAGTAGTTCAGAATAAGGAAGAATTTTTCTAACTTCATATAGATTTAAAGGTTTAGTATGAAGAGATGAAGAGGAAAATGAGCAATCAGTAGTTTGACAATAGTTTAATACTGTCTCATTTTGGAAAAAGGAAAATATTCAGTATTTTTCTGGTTCATAGGGATTAATTACTAGCAAAGTTTGTTTACCTTTATATTGTGCAAAATTTTAGGTGGCCTTAGTTGCTAATGTAAATTAAAATTAGAAAATATGACTAGTCAATAGCAGGTTTCTTAAGGTGCTAGTCTCTCATCTTTAATAGGATTTTATCCTAATAGCCCTGCCATGATTTATGAACCTGAAAAAAAGGAGAATGTAACCTGCTAGTGCAAAGCATTTGCTCCCTAGAGCAAAGAAGAAACTGTAAAATTATATTGACTTTTTTCTGCTCTTGGCATAGAATGTACCACACCACCCCTTACACAATCAACATCATAAAACAAAAAGTAAATCAGGATCTAGATAAACTTCAGGAAGTAGTAAAGAAAATAAGGGAACTGAGTGATGAAATCAAATGTTAAAAGAAACATGCTGTCAGCTATAAAGAGGACAGTGTAATACTCAGAAAAATAATAGTTGATATCTCAGTCTAAATCAACCTCTTAAAGGGATGGAAACCTGATGTAGAAGTATCTATGATACCTCATACTGTAAATGGAAATCATGCCTAAGAATATATATCTGGTGCCTTTGAAAATGAATGTTTTTAGAGTGTCTTTTTTTTTCCTTTTTTTTTTCTTTTTTTTTTTCTTTTACTTTTCTCCCTGTTGTCTTCTTCTTTCTTAAGAAAACTTCTGTCTCAGGAAATGTCATTCTTTAAGTGGATCTCACTGGTCAGGATTAGTTTCCAGTATTGAAGAATGCATTAATATTGCAGAACAACTCAGTTTGGGTGGTTAAAACATTTCCTCTGTGTCTTCACCTGTGCTATTTATTGCCAGTTACATAGATTTATTCTCACATCTTGAACTTAGTTTCTTCCACAGCTTTTTTTTACCACTATGGATAGTGATTATATTCCTTCTCAGATTACATTTGGGAAGGCTAAACAGAATAAGTATTTTCAACCTTTTCTCTTCAAAGACGTACCTAATGCATGCATTCCAGCTGTTTAGTTCATATATGCATGACTCAGAATTTTGTATTTTTACATTTGATTTCATTTAGTTATGTTCTGTTAATGTAGTTGACTAACTCATAAAACACTTCCTTTAAGAACTTCCATGGTTTATATCTGTTGAAAGTAAAGAAATTGTGTAAGTGACCTGGACTTATACACTCCATTTTACCTGACTCATGAAGTTTTTACAGAAGTTACACCTTATTTAAAGAGCACCACTAGAAATCTTCCTTCAGACTCTATCTATCCACATTCTTCTCTATATGATCTTCATTGCACTCCCATCTTCAATTTAACTTTCTCTGAAGCCGGATCAAATCTGTCACTTTTCTGGTTTAAAAATGAAACAATTTAGCTCACTTTGAATGAGAGATTGCCATCATAAAAAAATGGCAAATGGCAAATATGAAAATCTCCTTTTCATGTGTTATTTCCTTTTACTATGTCCTTATATCTTTTTTTACTTCACTGTTTGCTGAAGTCTTGTTTTTTTCATAGTTTCATCCCAAAACCATAAATAAAATTATAGTGGGTTTCTTAATATATTACAGTTATGGAGGTATATACTACTGAATTACTCTAAACAAGGAGCTTATCAATGGTTCTGTTTCATGATCTGTACTACATCTGTTAACATTAGAAAAAAAAAAAAGTACTCTAGTCTATAATAATATAGTATTTAGATTTAATATGCTTTATTTAGAAAATTACTTCAGGTTTTGTACAATTTCTAGAATGACAGATTATTTGAAGAGTGGAGCTCGAAAAAGAACTGGATGCCAACCACATGACTTGTGGCAAATGGGTGATCTGAGGCTCAAGGCTAATCCCAGATGCTGCTCCCCATGCAATGCACATGGAGTCCTATAGAACATCCACTCTATATGCATCCATTCATCATGGATCACATAAGTCTTTCAAACCCTTACAAAGAAAGTTCTGACAAATCCCTCACTATGTATGATGTTTGTTTCCAATTATCACATGGAACATAACATGAAGTTGTGACAACCACATTACAGTTATAATGTGTCAATAAATTATATGCTGCCGTATAATCAAGCATATGCATACCTAAAACAAAGTTGCAAACTGAAATGAAAACAAAATATATGCCAAAATAATGCCAGTGAGCATCTCTACCGTATGTAAACCTGAGTACGTTATTGTGTGGAAATACTCTAAAAAGAAAATACGTTTACCATGATCTGTGATTGATTTCAACTTGTGCTTGTGACTAATCCAATCACACTGCAGCCAGTCTTATGTACTTAGTGACTAAGCAATTTACATTAAAATCTGTTCTATCACCTAAGCCCCTAAACAACATAATGAGCTTGCAGCATTTTTAGGAGCAGATACCTAGTTCTGCTTTATGTTTATACCCTGGATACAATTTAAAATTGATTTAAAAACCCAGAAATTCTCTTTCACTCAAATATGAAAATGTTGCATTTAGAATAAAAGAAGTATCCTAAGCAATACAAAAAATAACTGATAAGAAGCCTAATTTTACAGGAGATAACATTATCAATATATGTCCTGTGCATCTATTTGATGAGTTTAAAAGATCTAATGTATTAAACATCTAGTTCTTAAAGTAATACATATGTATAAATGCATTATACAGGAAATTCAAGATTAGAATTTAGGAATTTTATTCTTTGTTTATTCTCTGGGACTTCCATGTTTTTATTAAGAAATTTCTAAACATCTGTCATTTGCTAAATTAATGATGGTTGGGTTTCAAGAAATTAGAATAGTTATAGTGTAGTAGCTTCTGGTAATATGTGAAAATGGTGGGGTTTCAGAACTGACGTCTAACTTCTTTAAAATTAGAATTTACAACAAACTGTTTTAAAAATTCACTGGAAGCTCTGTATGGGCTATCCATTTTATTTATTAATTGCAATTCAAGAAATTTACATATTTCTGAATTCAAATGTAAAGTATTATGTGCTTTAATTTAGCACATACAGTAATTCTTTATGCTAACATATTTTCAATAAAAATATTGGCATTGCAGTAGAAAACGTGATAATTTTTAAAAGTGTTTCATTTTCTCCATAATTTTCTCCAGCCTTACTTCTGTCTGCAAAGGTACTTCAGTATTAACCATTTTTATTGTGGTCCTATTTACATGAGTATGTAACAAGGAATGCTAAGAGTATGCGATAATCAACATAAAGTTCTTGCTGATATGAGGTGTTTGCCTGTCACAACTGCATCAGTTTCCCATTCTGTTCTTAAGCACTGAGTTTGACAGATACGCTCTGTGCCATTAGTGGCTTGCTCTTGTATAAAGGTGAAGCTGCCACAGTAATCTGTTTCAAAGAACTTCCAAATTTGACTTCAACAATAGAATATATCCAGAGAAAAAGATACGGCAATTGTGAATATACTTTAAGAACAGCACTGGTTATTAATATATTTTAAGGAGAAAAAATACAAAAATATAATTTTTTAGCTGTATATTCCTTCTGTAAGTTGTTTTCCCGTTTTTGGGAAAGCTGTATTGTGAATAGGGGAATGAATAGCAGTGTAGAGATTCAATGTGTTGATTTTTATCATTTAAAGATCATTTATAAATGGGGCAGATTTCAGCTACTATGACTCAGACTTATAATCATGTTAAGTTGACCTTTTTCAAAGACTTGAAAATTCTGCAGGTAAAATGAAGTGGGTCTATCCATTCTTACGCCATTCTCAAATGCTTAGGTAGAGCAGCAGGAATTAAGTGTCACAGGGCTCCTACAAAACTGATAGGGAACTGATATTCATGAGGGGATGTCAGCCCAAATAAAGCATTAAATACATCAAGATATGACAGGAATGAGTTACACTGACACAGTCTTAGATTTTCTGAGAAGTGTTATCAGTTTTGTCTTTGCTCTTATGGCAACAAGACCATTTGACCTTCTGTACTGTATAATTTGCACCTCCTTCTGAAGAAATGCTTGCTTAATAGGTCTCCTGCAAAATCATGAGAAAAACTTCACTCAGAGTTTTCCATCATATCATTAATAGTTATTTTCAATACTGCAATTTTATATACAAGCAGAATTGTCAGAAAAGAAGCAACATTTCCATTTCCTATTCTAAACTTATTTGTAAGACCTTTAACCTAGTAGCTGGATTAGGTGCACAGTAATTCATCTAGCGTCTATTTCATTGATGATCTGTTCTCTTCATTAGCATCTACTAATATATAATGCAAAGAAATAATAATTTCAATTTTCAAGTACTTCAGATAATTTCAAATGTTTGAGACTTTTGTGGGGGCTGTCATATTGCCTACATCCAAGAGGGATAGAAAAAGCAAAGATTTTTTTTTCTTTTTTTTGTGGTTACTACCTCATAGAGAACACTAAAATCAGTATTGATGTCGGAAATTGAACCACTTTATAAGGTTATGCTTTTATTTTTAATATTTTATTTAAATCTATACAGCTTGTCATTTGATAGCAAATTTCACTAGTGACTTCCTTGCTCTTCTGTTTTAATCTCTGCTTTACGTCAATCATGTAAAGTTGTTTTGTTGCAATTACAGAATATATGATTGAACAGTCAAGAAGACACATATCTGTATTAATCTAAAGAATCAAGACACAGGAATAAAACAGAGAAGCACTCCAGTCTCCAAAAACTTTAAATTCTGATGTATGTTAACTTTTTACTGTATATGAAGAATTGTCTTAGGATATGGAAAGCAGGTTATTTTGGAGAAGAGAGAACAACTGAAATATTCTGCCTTGCTCTTCTTGTTGACGTCATAATTTGGTTTACATTCACTTACTCGCTCTTGTGAAATACCACTACCTCATACCAAATTATCAAGGCAACATCTGCCAACAGCTTTATCTACAAAATACTGAGCTACTGGATTAAAACTGTATCTTGGACAGCTTTACTATGGGTGTCCTAATTTTCTGCAGAAGTTAGATATTAGTTTTTATAATGTATATGAGGTAGATGTTCATAAGAAAGCGTCATTTGAAGATATAAATTACTTGCATTAACCTGTTGTTTGGCAATGATGTAAAAAGCAATTTTTTGAAAAAGGTGTCTGAAATCTTCAAGACATGTAAGAATGTACAAGATGTCTGGATAGCATCACTGACATTACAGCAGTTTATGAGTGGGAACAAAGTTTGAATAATTTTTGATTTATCACAGCTTTTAAAATAATTTTAGCTTGTAGGAGAAAAAAAGGAATTAATGTGAATTTATTGTATTTTAAATGTGTTGTGTTGTAAATATTGTAAATATTTGTGTTCCCAAGTGTTATAAAAATCGTTTCGGCTTCTGTTTAGGAAAAAGAAATCAATAAAGGAAGTCAGACATAACAAATGAGAATTTCAGGCCCAGTGACAGTAGATAGACCTGGGTGCCTTATATTCACACACCTTTCAATCAAGTAATATGTGTACTGCAGTGGAATAAACTGAAGACACCCTAGCAGCCAACTAGACTTTGATAACTTTTGTTCATAAATGTGACTCATATTTCAGTAGCCACTTTTTTTCTAAGCTACTGATCTTCCCTAAACTTTATAGTGAGTGCTCAGTGAACTTAAAGGAGCCTTTACTCATTCTGCAAACTGACATTAAATACTCATGCTGGATCACACTGTTCTTTTATTAAATATCAGATACTGTGTCTTTGTTGTAGTTTTTGTTTCTTATGTTGTTTTGTCCAATGTCCTTCACATTCTACAGAGCAAATTGTGGTGAAAGATGCATTCCTTTTTGTAATCACATTGCTTTCATTAGTTCAGTTTTACAGCAGAAATGAAGTTTGAAAATACTAATTTGTCTACATTTTTTAATTTAATGGTTTTTATTCATTCATCTTTCTTGATGATTACTCCTATGCTTTCTGTTGATTGCATGGCAATCTCGATACAATTAAACATGACAAATACACTGTCATAAATCTCCCTAGTTTTCTGAAGGGAAGGCTAAGAAGAGTTCACTTTTTTGTAATAAGGATAGAAGGCATAGTAGGGACTGCCTTATTCTTTTGATTCTATTTCTAATGTAAGACTGCACCCATGTAAACAAAGCACTGGTATAAATAAATGAATAGCCTTTGGTCATACTGCTCTTGTGTAATATGGTGTCTTACTGGATCTAAGATAGGACCATTATTTGTTATGGATTTTGTCCAGATTGGAGTATAATGGGTGGGTTCTGTGCAATCTATGAAAGTTGTATGTTACATATTCTGGGTATGAAATGGAGGCAATGTGTTTCAAACCTGCTGATGTGAGACAACTGCAGAAAATAGAGAGGGTCAACCTTGGTCCACTGTTCTCTGTATTGCCTGTTCAGCATGACCTTTGGAATGGGCTATGCTTTGTGCTGTGCTCAGGTTTTATGTGAAACAAAAACAAAACCAAAAACCCTAGGAAAGAAATAATATCTGACTTGAAGAGGTGTTACTTGAAGGTATAGTCAAAGCCCTAATTTGTTCCTGCTGGATGTGCTTTGTCATTGCCTTTTCCAGTTGAGCTGAATGGTCCTTTTCTACCTTTCTGCTAGTCAGAACAGTTGTTGACCCATGCAGAACACATACTGTGTTTCCCCCTCCAAGGATGAAAAGCAGCTTTGTTAGTTGTGTTGTCTCAGGTCTCCCAGAGGCGTCATAACTATCAGAGGCAGAGTACTACCCAGAAGTTGTGGGAGTAGTGCTTCCTTGCTACACCTTTTTTTTGGTTTTTTTTTAATGCTACAAGAATTGTAAATAACATTCCTTAAAACATCTCCGTCTCTAGTTTCTCTAGGGAAAAGCTCTGAAAAATACAATTCATATGCCCATTTATAGCCAGAAGTACTATTTTTAAAATCACAGCATGGAGGAAACAGGTGAAAACAGAATATTTTTGGTTTTAACAGAGAGGGGTACTGAAAGTCACTCTAAAAGAGATATTAAAAAAAAAAAAGATTTCGATTTTAAGCTCTCTAGGAAGTCACCTTAGAAATGACTTTCTGAAATACTTTGTCATCTGAAACACTTGTCTCCTTCCTCCTTTAAGTTAATTTTGTGTGAAAATCTCTGGGATTCAAATCCAGGGAGATAGATTTTTCATTCCTTTTATATTCATTTGAAATCATTAATTATATCAGCACTTGCTCTTTTCTTGGCAGCATCAAACATACGTATTGTAACCAGTTGTGCAATGTTTCACAATAGTCATCACAGAAAATTACTATTCAATGCATTATCAGGTTTTTAAAAATTTGCAAGGTTGTGAATATTTACTGTTAATGAAAGAGGGTTGCCAAGAAAATACAAATACTTCAATAAGTATATTCTTTAATTTTTAGGGGATATATAAATAATGATTTTGAGAAACCAAGAGTATTTTCTGCTTTGTTCATATTTTGCTAGTATACTTCCCCTTGCTCTTTCAGTAATTAAGTCTTATGACATTCCAGAAAGCATAAATCCTGCTGAGATGTTTAGGTTTGATGCAAACTATTGATGTATAAACAAAATTAAAAAAAAAAAAAGAAAGAAAGAAAAAATGCACCCAGAATCATAACAAGCTGTTTTGCTTTTACCTTTGAAAGAAAATTGAACGGTAAAGCAGTATGTCCTCCTGAAACTGTTCTAGCCTCCTTGTTAACTAGAACCTTCTTTTGAAATTCATTGCCTTCAATTACATTTTTAAAAGAATTTTAATTATGTGCCTGAAAAGAATAAAGATGCTTCAGGCTCCATTTGTTTATCATGGAAGCCTAAAAAAATGAGGACAGAGCTCCCCAGCTCATGCAGGGGTTACAGAGAGAGAGAGATGACTTTTAATTCGACAAGTTCAGAGAGATTTCTTAGTTTGACGCGCACAGCAGGGGGTCTTTGAGTGCCTGGCAATACTTCAGCATTCTGAGCTTTGAAAGTCTTTCCCTGCAGCAGAAATTGTATCAAAAGCCAGTGATAATATTCCCTGCAAGGTAAAGGACCCTATTGAAGATTTCTAGAGCTGTTTATTTATTCATCACAGTTTTTTCTTTTAGGACGTATAAGACGCATAGGTAAAAATTCACACAGATGCTAAGAAAATGAAATAAATAAAAAAATATAAATCGAGACCTCTCATTAATCCTTCAGCTTTCCCTTAACTTTTCTTTAGGCCATGTTCACCTTTAAAATCTCCTGTCATTCCCTGTCATGTATTCTGCATGCAATGTTCGCTTCGTATCTCAGCTTTTCTACATTTTTATCAGAATTATAATTTTTGTCTGCCTTCTACCACCAGCTGAGCACATAAGATGTTTATGGCCATTTCCTTCCACTAAACCCTTAAAGTGATTGATTAATTTTATGGAAGAACATTCGATTTCGTAGGGGTCTTTTTAAATCTTATTTTTAAAGTACATTTGAGATAGCTATTTCACAGCCAAGATTAAAGTGTCATTTATATTCCAGATATCAGACATTTAATGTTTTGACATTACACTTATTTGAAAAGTATACATGCATATTTTTATTTCTGGTTTTGTTTTGTTTCTGCAGCAGAGCTGGGACTGTGAGACTACGCCAACCTTTCCCTTGTGTAATGTCAATGTCGGCTATCACTTTGGCAGAATCACCCAGCTCAGTGAAGACAGAAAACCCCTCCTTTCCTCCTGTTTTTTCATCTGCTGGTGGCATTCCAAGTGACCTTCCCTCATAAATATTGGTGAGTGACCACATGGGGAAAGCAGTTCCTTCGTGCAAAGAAACTTGTTTCAAAAAGCTGTGTTGACCTGAGGGGTTTCCATTTTCTCAAAGGTTCAAAAAACCCCACATATGCAGGTGTTGCTTGTGGGAGGTTTTTTTCCCTTCTTTAAGTAATAACTTGAGTTATTTAGCATCACTTATTTCTCTAGACTTACCAGCATTTATAGAACACTACCATGTGCTAACTATTCAAATTATAAGAACCAGCCTTTCAAAATACTGTTTTATAAGGAGAAATATTTCCTGAGACCACACAAGATTTTTCCTATCTTCATACTACTTTCTCATGACTAAGAGGTCTGAAATGCTATAAATTTATCATAACACCCCAAATATGGCAAGAGAAAAGTTTCTTAAGTGTAGGGATTAAGGAAGGTAATTAGAGGCCTTGTTCTGGGACCTTTCTGGTTTGGGAGGTATACCTAGAGTGAAATAACAGCACTGCAGAAACTCTGATACCTTCAGGGAGATGCAGGGGTGATGTCATAACTTTAGTAGTTCCATAAGGCTAAGTTACAGAGTTCAGTACTGAAAAAACTTTTCAGGTCATTTGAGGCTATCACAGCGGGTTTACCCTACTTGAGATTAAGAGATTTTCAGTCTCAAAACTAGATGTGTAGGTAGTGAAATAGTGAGCCATGGCTCAGGAATATTTACAGTGTCATAAAACATAACAATTTAAAGTACAGGAACAGGTACAAAGATATTCAACCCTGCTTGGAATAGTTTGGAAGTGGTAAATTAGTGCAGGATCTAAGACTGCAAATTATTTAAGTGTTGGTTACATATATTAAAACTAAGACATGGACAAGAAAAGTCACTTAGCTGTCATTTAGTATCAACTATGGATTGCATTTATATCCTATTCAGACAACATGATGTATCATTTATGATTATATAATATAATAATGTGAAATATTTTTCTTTTGGTTCTTAACCATATGCGTATTTGAAATATGTCACTTTAAAGGACCAGAATATCTTCAAAAGAAATATTATTAGGAGCATTATGGCATCAGCCTAATAAAGTAATGTATTTTGATTAATGGAACATTTTCAGAAAAAGAAAAGGCTGGCATACCTACAATATCTGTCTCTCTGCTTAAAGAGTGAACAGTGGTGCTATTTATAAGTTCTTCAAGTATATGTTAGAATTGTCACTAATTTCTGTGACTACTTGTAATCAAGGGACAGAATGAAGAGAGAGGGGAAGAAATTTAGTCAAATATCATAAATGTGTATGCTCTATCAGTGTTCTTTATTTATGTATCAACTATGCAATGGAGTTGTAGCTACTTAGTAATTTAGGGATTTGCATTTGGGTACAGGTACACAGGTAAATCTGTATCAGGATTGATTTTGAAGATTTGTGTGAATCTTTTAGAACTGAAGTAGGTCTTCAGTCCTGTATGAGATCACTGTAATAACAGTTAAAAAAAAATAAATAAATGTATGAATACACTTTCTACAGCTTTTGGTCTAGTAACACTGTCATATCATTAGTTCAGTCACAAGTGATGGTAGGGTTGCATACATTGAAAACATGAAGCAATGATAGAGGGCATTCACCTTTTGAGAAAGATCTTCTTTAACTGTCTCCATTTTAAATTTCTCTGCCAACTCATTTTTTAATATATTTAGAGGATGTTTTATCTATTTACAGTAGCTTTATAAAGTAACTTGCTGTTTGACCATAGTATGATATTTTGCATATGTTGCTGATTTCTTTAAAAATGGACAGGACAGAGCTATACACAGTCCAACAATTAAGGATCCTGATTTTCTTCTTTCCATGCCAGATTCCAAGTATAGGCATACAGTTCACAGCTCATTATTTTAAGTTATAATGACATTTTTTAAAATCTTGTAAGAGCAGCTGGTATACTAATAACAAGTAATTGGGTGATCATAAGTTCCGAGGTTCCACAGCAACTGCTTTATCTTCACTAAGAGGGTGAAGCAGCTTTTTAGAACTTAGGAGGTTACCTGAAAGGATCAAATATAATAATTGCCATTTATCGTTATACAGCATATCTGTTAGATAAAAAAAAAAGTGACTTTTTTACTTTTGACTACATCCACATTAGAAAAAAGTGACCAAGGATTCCAATAATTTGTAATATTATATATTTTCCTGTTATAATTTCTTGCTCATACAACCATGTGCTTCAGTGCAATCTACCAGATGGTTCTAGGTTCCGTAATTTGCTGTCTCTATTGCATTTTGCACATATTTGATTTTTGTTCAAATTTGGCATTTTACAAAGGGTAAAGGGACTTAATTAAAAAAAAAAAAAGGAGAGGCATACATTGATAAATATGTTAAATATTGTATAATCATAAATATTCCCTCTATGTGAAGAAAGTGGAATTAAACACATTTTGGTTTTAACCTAGTATCAAAGTGGAGTTAATCCACCTCTGATTTTTTTATTGATTTTTTCTTAAAAACTAATCTATTTATTAGGAATTTGGTAAAAAATCCAGTGACACAGAACTTTTAAAGCAAGTTTACCCCTGTGAAGCCTGTAGCTCTGAACCTTTATGAGGATACTTCCATGCAACTAAGTTCGAATATCCATTGAATGTGCACAGTGCATCAACTTCCAGAAATATAAACTGTCATCACCCTATAGTGTTGCTCTACCTAAGTAAATGACTTTGCTGTAAAACAATGCACATTTTTCTTTCAATTTGTGTGTTTTTTCTTTGTTTTGTTTTGTTTTGGTTTGTTTTTTGTTTCGTTTGTTTTTGTATCTAAATTCTTAGGAAAATGGGATCACAGAAAAGTTGCATAGTCTGCCAACTAGCAGAAATATGATGCTTAAGGAGGTAGAACTAATAAAGCCAGCTCTCCTCTGGAAATCTTGTTTTCTTTGTACTCAAAGGTCACCAATTTCAACTGCAAGCCTGATTTCCCTATTCCCCTTATTACCCTCTTTGCCTGAGAAACAATAGAGCTGTGCTTAGTCTGCAGCTCCCTGAATGCTGAACAGCCCAGCCATCTCCTATCCACATTCCTGTCCCTGGGGATATTAATTTACATCTCCATCCTTGAAACTTGTAAGGGTCTTAATTATCTTTAAGACTTTATTTTTTTTTTCTGATTTACTTAACACTTGGCAATCACCTAGCTAAAAATTTGCTAATTGAAGGGAGATAGGGCATACATACAGACTGCACATTTAGCCTTAGATAAGGCTAAAATAGAAAGGCATTAAAAAAGATGCAACAAATGTCTGGGATCCCCATGCTGAGATTGAGATTAAGAGGCAGGTCAATTAAAAAAAAAATAGTTCCCAAAATGTTTGGGGGTTTTTAATTAAACAGCACTTATCGTTCACTTATTGTTCATTTTTGTGAATGATACTATGATTTTTAATTCCTTTTTAGATATTTTGTATGTTCAAATAGTAGAAAAAACAAAATTATTTTCCCTGTCCAAGTTTTTTAAATTAAAAAATATGTTAAAGTGAATTACTGAGGTTTACTTGAGATTTTGCAGTGATTATTTAGCTAGGTTTTCTCAAATGCACATGTGCAAGTCTAATTAACCAATAACAATTAAGAAGAGTTGTTAGTGATTGTTTGCATGAAATGTTAAGAGATTAAAGAAATTAATAAATAATTCTGAGTCTTAAAATATAAATGTAAAATCAAAAAAATGCTGGTCAGTACTTGAATAACATCCTCAGATGAATAAATTCCTCAGATGTGTCATAAAAATTAATTTTATCACATTGCTAACAAAATAGAAGAAATTATATTCACACATGAAAATCATGAACATAAGTTATTCCATTTGTAAGGTAAATATAATTTTTATTATATGATTTGTTTGAGTACAAGGAAAACTTTAAAATCTGAATGGTGTTATTTCGTTCTCTATGAAAGTATGAGGCAATCTAAGTTTACTCCTGTGTAAAGAAAGTAAATGAGAGGGCTCTGAAGAGATGCCAAAAGCTTTTTGAGTGACAGCATTTAGGAAGCACAAGCTATTCATATGGTAATACTTTCAGGTAATTCGGTAGCTGTCTGATCTGCTATTCAAACATCCAGGTCAAAGTTATTATGCATATATTCTTGTTACTTGGTTACAATTACACAGCAAAGTTAAAATAAAGTCATCGTTATTCAGATGTCTTTTTGCAAGAGGAGGGAAGAAAATATTTCATAAATATATTTTCTATTGTTTGTTTCTCCTTTTGCTTTCTCTTTTATGTCAAAAGGAATGGATATTTTAATTTTACTTCAGACTAAATGCATTTTTAACTGAAGATTTGTACTTATGAAACTGTAAATTTTATGATTTTACGGTGACTTTAAAAAGAGACTTGTGTATGTGTACCACAGAGAATGATGACATCACTTAGGTCTCAAGCATCTTCTACTTGGACTGTCACCCAACTCAGTGTTACATACTGTGTACTAGGTGACAAGTTTTAGCATAAAATGCTAAAAGGTGTCATGCCCTAAGCGTGGGGATAAGAGATGTGCCACAAATCTCATAGTTTTCGGCCACCAAGAGGCACTTTTGTCAGAGCAGGAGCTGCAGGTGGCTTGAAGTAGAGTAAATGTGAGAACACTCACAAGGTTAAGGGTGCCCATATTAATAACTAAAGCTTTAGCTCAGTTGCCATTCATAGCCTTAGAATTCTGTCCGTGCTATGTCAGTCTGTGTGTCTCTGGTGGCAGGCACTAGCTGTCCCACTATGGGGATCATAAGGAAATCAAGCTTCTGAACAAGTTCCATTTAGGCACACAGTCTAGACACTATTCTTAAAGAAGTCTCCTCTGTTCATCACTAATGTTGAGAAACTTTGGAAAATGAAAGGGAATAGAAGGATCAGAGGGAACACGACTACAGCCTTGTGGTTAGTACAGTCTCCATAGAGAAGAAGGGAGAGGTCCAAGTCTTAGTTTTAAGGACTACTCATGCATTTTTTTACTGAAAAGTCATTGGAAAAAGACCTTTCAACTTAAGAGTTTGACTTTTTGTTACAGAGAAAATGTTGACTTAAGGAAGGTTACCTATAACTCACATAAAATAGAATTAAGATTTTATTTGGTTTTGTATGTTATAGATACAGGCCTTTGGAAGCAAATACACATATTAAATCTTTTTCTCTCTCTCTGGTTTTTTGGTTGTTTTTTTGTTGTTGTTGTTGGTTTTTTTGTGTTTTTTTTGGTTTTTTGGTTTTTTGTTGTTGTTTTTTTAACTTTACTGTTAAAGAAAAAAAGATATCTTCTATATCCTACAGAACTTTGCTTCACACGAATCCAGGCATTCATGTCAGTGACATGAATCATTCAATTAGGGCTTTTTTCTTCAATCTCAATCTCTTTCTGTCAGGTTTACAGGTTTTTAATGCATGCTTTTCTGTTTGTTTCACAAAATTATGATTAAAAGACATTCTAGACCCTTGACTGTGTAAAACTTAAAGAAACTTTACATGTACATTATCAAAGTTGTCTGGCAATAGTCAGATTTGCTGTGAAATAATTCCTGTGACTCTTTGGTGTAAATGATACTCTGATTTTGAATACATGCTAGTTACTCATACCAAAACAGCAAAAAGTATGTAAACAATGAATGCAATTAATAGGAAAAAATGAGGAATTAAAAGCCAAGGAGTTGCGTTTTCTTTCAGTACCAGTTGCTGCTTTTATTCCTGGTAACCTCCGATTTACATAGCCATTGCATTACTGTTAAAACGTAATGAATGGAGCAACAGTTTACACTTAGACTTTTGGATCATCAGCGAGCTTTGACCAGCTGACAGCAACCAGCAACCAAACTGAAGGTTTGCCAGCCAGCTACATCTACATTAATGAGTTTCTTGCACAGAGAAACATTCAAGCAGTCTAAAGCAGACATCAGTTTAAAATAATTATATTCTTCTTTTAGTGTCCCACTTCAGCCACTTGCAAGGTTTTAATGGTTTACAGTTTTATTCATCTCTGTCTCTGTTAGACTACACACAATTGTGTTACCACATTTTACAGTCCTAGCTCAGGAAATGAGTATAAGATGTCCTAAGGTAACATTACCACTTGCAGACATAAAGGACTAAATCATAAAGGTCTTCTTCTCTTATGTGCACAGCAATATATGGTCAAAAATTTCCCCCCAGTAATTTAATGCATGAATTTAAGCATATTTGGAAATCTGATTTGCCCTCAATCAAATTCTCTGTTCTGCTAGTGCTAGATTTCTCTTATCTCCAATGCAATCCAGTTTGTGTGTGCTTGCACAGACTCTGTGGACCAGTTATAAAAGGCAGATTTGGAAGGACACAACAGGGGACAGATTTCGTCTTCATGGACAAGTGATGGGACAAGGGCTAATGGCTTTAAGCTTAGAGGTTAGGTTTAGATTAGATATTAGGAAGAAATTCTTTACTGTGAGATTGGTGAGGCACTTCAGCAGGTTAACCAGAGATGTTATGGAATCTGCATCCCTGGGGGTGTTCAAGGCCAGGCTGGATTAGGCTCTGAGTAACCTGGTCTAGTGGGTCTCACTGTTCATGGCAGGGGGCTTTGAACAAGATGATCTTCAAGATCCCTTCCAATCCAAACCTATTTCTCTACTTTAGAAAAAGAAAGAAAAAGTCTGTTTCCCTCTCAGTTAATTTTTAAATGTAGTCACATGCTTGGTAAATAGAAATTCAAAATTAATTCATACTAAAGATCCTAATCATTGTAGCAAAGAAAGCTTATGCTTTAGCTGATGAGGTCTAATCAGAACCATATAAGATTATAGACATACTTTATTCTTTACTATTTTCTGATGCCAATATTAATAGTGATTTTGAAATACATAATAGATTCCTATGTCAGCAGGAAATTCTGAAATTAGATGTACATATCAGTCAATTAAAAAGAAAATAATAGAGAAATTAAATAGATAATTTATATCTTCAGGGTTAAATGAGCTATCACTGCAGTTTAAAATTTTAAAAGCTATAGATAGCAAATTTGAGCATGATTTTGAACACTGAGGAACCCATGGTTAATTTGGTTTCAGACTGGAAAATTCACTTAGCTCTCTGAAAAGACTCAAAACCATTGAAAAGTTTTTTGCCCCAGACAATACATTAGTGAATGTTACATTCATAGCAAACCAAAGTCCCAGTCTTGAAGCCATCCTAATTCCTTAAAAACTTCTGTGGAAGCAAAGTAGTTTTCCACTTGTGGGTGGTTATAAAGGCAAGGCCTTTGCTCTGTTGAGCAGCGCCCTTACTGTGTTAGGGCAGAGCTGTGCCAGGGGAATACTGAGGTCAAACTAGCTTCAGGCATTGATAAATGCTAAGTTACCAGCAGCAGAACACTTGCAAGATGTATTTTCCCATCGAAGTTTTTCTTTACTTTCTAACAAGGGAGAAACTGTATTCAAATAAATGCATTTTTTTTTTCCAATTAAAAAAAAAAATTAAAAAATAGAAAAGCCCACCAAAAAAAAATCTTTCTCTGAAAAACTCCGAAAATGTTTTATTTAACTGACCAGTTCTTACTGTTTCCTTTAAAAAAGAAATTAGCTGCTAATATCCTGGGAAATATTTGTGTTAAAGGTCATATTAAACAAAAGTCAAATCTAGACTATCTGAGAAGTCTGGAGAAGATGTTTAATGCAAATTTTTTGTAGTAAAAAGATATGTGTCACTGCAGGTCATCTCTGAATATTCTTGTTGGGGTTTCTCTGTTGGATATGCAATCTCAGCTAAATGTTTTGAAGAGGAGGAATCAAATAAATTGCCCTATTTTGGATCTTTCTCATCTGTATACAGTTGTGCAGCTCTAGTAGACCTGAAAATTGCCCAGAGACAAACTTAAAAAATAGAGTGCTTTTGAGGCAGAAAATTGCTTTTCTGCAGCATGGTCTAAGGGACAGGATGTGACAGGAGGACAAGGAGTTGTCACTATGTAGTGGTATTGTAAGGCATATCTTACATAACAAAAAGGATCATTTGTCTCTTTTTTCTTTCATTCTAAACTACAAGAGATTTAATTGAAACAGTTGGAGGTAACATCCCTAAACCAAGAACAAGCCATTATAATTTACAATTAAAACTGAAAGTTCCTCCCTTAACCCACTTGAAATAGCTACTCATTACAGAGTGCATGTGGGATAGAAGCCTGTCCACTATTTCAGAAGCCTTATTCTCAAAAGGAAGAGGAAGAAAAAATCACCTCATTGTAAATGCTTGTCAAATATTAGCGTGATTCTTGTAGTATAATAAGAAAAGAAAGTGGTTTGTGCTTTTGATTAGCCTCTTGATGTTTCAGAGTGGTTTTGTATGGCTTAATTTTCCTTTTTATGGCAGTTTGTACATATAAAACAAAATGAGGAAAGGAGGGGAGGGGGAAAGAAATGTGCCATTTATATACCTAGGATATGAGGCCTCCTTTGGGCCCATTATGCATTAATGGGTCAGCTGAGATTTATTAGGATATGTATATTAATCTTTATACACATTCACATACTATAATTGTTCCTTTGGTGCTATAATGTGATTAGCTGTAAATTTGTGCAATATTAAAAATAATATGGATTTCCATATTACAGAACAGTAATAACAAATGGTTATTAAAAATGCATGTAAAGTATGGGATGTGAAAGCACTTCTAAATTCTCAGTAATCCGATTATGTTCTGTTGTTTTTAAATACTAAAATGGTTAAGTCTTTACTGTAAAGTAAAATCTAGTATGAAAAAATTAAAAATTTTATGTTACACAGAAGTGAACAAAGTACTCTAAAGCTGTCTTAATGAAAGATTAGTGTCAATTTCTCATAGACAGCTGAGATGTGGATTTTTTCATTACTATTATTTTAATATGTAGTAAATATAATTTATATTTTAACATGTAGCAAAAATTTAATATAGAATGTATCAGAAAATTCAGCATGTATACCTCTCTACATAAAGATATTAAGGGATCTTCCCTCCTTATGTCTGTAATCATATGATAATAATTCCACATGTAAGGCAATCATTTTGTGCTTTAAAGCTATAGTAGAGTAGGTATCTAGAAGGGAAGAACTATACATTTTAATTTTGTGAAGCTATTATTTTTATTTTTCTTAGCCTAACTATTTTTTAGTTTCTTAAATGGTAAAATATAGAGCAGCCACTTTTTTTCAGGTAGCTTGTGACAATAATACTTCTGTGGGGCACAGGGTTGTACACCCTCACCTGTTTCTCTCCTTTTGTTTTGTGATTGGATATAACAGCTGCTCATTCCATGGTCCTGGTACCACCACAGGAGTGGGTTCAATCCCTGTAAGGGCCATTCACTGAAGAGTTGGACTCCGTGACTCTTGTGTATCCCCTACAACTCAGAATGTTTTGTGATCTACTGTCTAAAAATTCCTGGAATGGGCTTTGAGAGAGACTGAGGATGAACACTGAGAACTTCTCATATTCTCCTCATAGAATACATACTCCTTCCTCAAAAAGTTGGAAGTTTTACTCTCAAGTAATTTTCCTAAGGTATTGATACTTTTTGAGTAAAGGTTTTTTTACCCTCCCTTCATGACCCCATAGTGGGAAGCTATCTTCTTTGGCCCCTCTTTCCTGAATCATAAATTCCTGTCTATACCTTGTATATATCTGTGGGAATACAAGAAATTTCTTTGTTGTATCTTCCATTATTTGCCATGTAGACTTAAGAGTGAGTCTTTTGATTTCCAAAAGTCCTACTATAATCACAGTTCCCACTTTTCTTTTATCTGATCTATGTTTTAAGATTTATTAATAGATTGCATTCTGTAAAATGTGACTGTAATGACTCATTTTTATCTTCATCTTTTAGAAATGATCCTTTCAGTGTTTTTGGTCCTACAGGCCCCCAATTTCCTGATAGGATGTGCTATGGGATAAATATAAGGTAGAACGGGGATTTTTTGTTATGCCCTTAAATATTTTATTTGGAAATACATTTTCCCCATATTTCCATTATATCCTCCAATATTAAAAAATCCTACCAAGTGAACTATGTTAAGTAAGTTAGGTGTAGGATTTCTATATGTTTTATTTTTACACAAACTATTTTTAAAAAAAAAAAAAAACCTACCTTATTTCTGCTCATAGTATTATGCAATTTAGGTAGAGGGAATTTTTTCATGCATTTTACATGAAGATGATGAGTACTCCATTGTATTCAAATGCTTGTGGAATTGCTGTAAAATAACATACAGCAGGTGGGCTAGTGTCATTTGTGAAAGTGTGTCTGAGCTGCAACTTGAGCTGCTGCTATTTCTCACTGGCGTATCACACAGCTTCAAGGCTCTTCTCTTGCTTAGCTATTGCATTTTATTTTGCTTTAAATCAATCCCTTATTTTTAGTTCCTGTTTATTCTGTTATTTGCTTCTGATTTCTAATATGTGACTGCAAAAGGAAACAAGTAAAATGCGACCATTAGAAGTATAGCTCTCTGCAGTGTAGTTTCAACAACTTGGGAAGGGGTAGTTCATGGCTTCTATTCAAAGTGCCTTCTCTCATGTCTGATAGGACTTGAAGGATTTTCTTCTTTGTGGTAACCTAATTAAATGGTTTTTATTTTAGCTATGTCACAGCTAAAGCTGCTGTCACTTAACTATAGTTGTTGCAAAGTCCCACTCAATATTTTACAGTGCTTTCTCATATTTTTAATGGCAGCTTTGAGAATGTGTATAGTCAGGTAGCGAATCAATATTGTCACATACTTAACCATTATGGTTTAAAAACTAATATTAGAAATTAATTTAAACTGTAAAATAAGTATGTATATTCATTAAAAATATATTGGAGAAATAGCTTAAGAGCATTTCAAGCTAGTTACATAACTGACATAATTAGCATAGAAAAAAACTCCAAACATATTATGTAATGAAATTACACCACCTGCTTTTTTGATTTTGAGCAAATTTTCATTATCTGTTTTATTTAAATTTTCAGTTATATAATTAGGAGAAGACCATTTTATAATTATGAACATAGTGTTTTAAATAAAATTAAGTAGAAGATTAGAACACCTTGTGTTGGAACATTGATTATCCAATTATATTTATTTGCGTAATGCTCTTCTCTTCAAGTGTCAGATTTTAAACTAAAGTATTCTTTCAGAAATTTTGGAACTTACATTTCCAGAAGTTAGAAAAAGATATTTTCAACTGTCTCAGGTAGTTTTTTTGCTTCAGCTGAATGAACAACATTAGTTTTGATTATCTTGTTTGCTACTTATAAATATCTCATAATTTTTATGAAATTATAAAATGGTCATAATACCTCCGAAATTAATCCATAAATCCATTTTCTTTTTCCTGAATGGGAACACTGAAGGCTTTGCAAGCAGTGCTTTGGCTTAGTTTTCCAGTGAAAATCCACTGCTTCGTATTTACCCTTATACAGCAGTTTCAATGGGAATGTTTTTACATGTCTGATCTTTGATTTTGAACAGTTTATTAATCTTAACTTCTATTATATTTCATAGGCACTTTTATAATAATATTAATTATAATATTAGCTTTATCATAGTTTGAAAACACCTCCTTGTCTCCTGGCAAATTTATTTCCCAGCGTTGCAGCAGGCTTTTTATCTGTTGAGTTGTCATTTCCCAGGAAAAGGAAGATTTTTTAATTATCTGGAGAAATTTGCTTGGAAAACTTCATTCACAATTAGAGAGCATACTCAGGTAGTTCTACTTAAACTACACTTCACTGTCTTACATTGTGTTTAGTAAGTCACAACTGTCTCTAACATAAATCATTTTCGAGGTAGCGGGGTACACTTTGTGGTGTGTCCTTCTTCAACATGTGCTACAGATCTCTGCTGATTATCTAATACAAGTTTGATTATTGCTTAATGTGGCACACGCTAGTGCAGCTGCTCAGGATGGGTCAGTCCAGAAGAGTGTGGCTTAAGGCCAGAAGGAAGCATTGTTTGCTGGTAGCTGGACTTAAAGATACTCCACTTCCTCTCATCTCAGCACACTGGCACATCACCTTACACTTGACAAACAGAACTGATGTTTTAATGGTAGTCACTGTGTGTGAGGACTTAGGTGTTTTACACAGACCCTTTGGAATAGCAGAGCCATGTTCTATCACTGCTAAAATTCACAGCAGTCCCTTACTGATGCTTGTGACACATAATTTATACAACAATCACCTTTTAAAATGTATGAACTTTCCTTGATGACAAAATTACAGTTTCTTAGTATTCTTCACGATACTGTAAAATAGGCAAAGTTGTCTAAAACACAGCAGGAAAATTCCTATTCGTTATTTGTATAGTAATTTAATTCAAAAATATGACTACTCTGTTTCATAAAATAATGATAATTTTTAAATTTTAAGAACTCGCAGATGTTGAAGTGTCTGATTGAGTTCAAAACAGGTTAAAACCAAGCCATACACTGAAAATTAATAATGTTTATCTCTGATTTTTAGATGTGCCGTTGTGTGCAGCAAATGAATCAAACTGCAACAGTTCTGCTACAAAACTTATGTCTGATAGTTGTACAGCTTAAGCAGAGAGGAAAGGAAAAAGGATAAAAATTCTGAGTATTTAAGTATATAAATATTTCCATTAAGCAAATCTAATGCATTGCATATTATAATTCAGAAGGTACTTTATCATGCTGTGTAGAAGAATAATTTTTGTTTTCTCTATCTTCCCTGTTTCTTTTTTCATCCCTTCTCTTTTTCTTTTGTCTTAAATTACTTTGTTTTAAAAACACTGACAGTTGCTCACTACTGCAATAGTAGGAAGAAGTCAATTGTCTAGTGGACCAGATTTTCTGAAGCAGTGATGTGTCCCAGTTCACAATACACATTTAGGAAACTACCTTTCAGGAGACATAAGCACATTCAAAGTAACAGTAAAATAATCAGTGCCTTTCATGTGGCCACCTGCATTAATTTGCTTTCAACAGAAATAATCTGAGATCTCTATTAAGACAGTCTAATAATGATATTTATATATATATATATGTTTGGTCATTTGTCCTACTTTTATTTAATTACCAGATAATGTCTCCTACTTTCCACTAAAACAACTTACTTCATGACTGAAAACAAATTTATGCATCTTTCCATATTTGTATCTATAAATTAGTTCATTGGCAAGAGGAATGTAAGCACAGATACATTTAACTTTGCAAGTAATTTTCAAAATTTTCCAAATATTGTAATTTATTCTTTTTCTTCTATCCTCTTGTGGTCTTCTAGCCCAATTTAATTTTTTTAAAGCATTCATATTATTTATAGCAGAGAACAGAGTGCAATGTATTTAGCAGAGAACTGTAGGCTCTCAGGGTGAACAAAAGAAAGATAAAATGTCTCTTGGTTTTTCAACTCTTTTCTGTCAGAATAAAATTTGACTCAGTGTGGAGACAACCTACATGCAGCCTTTCTCCACCCGCCTACCAGCCCAATGGAGTTTTCTTTTGACTCAGCTGGATACTGCTGCTGCTTTCAGATACAGAATGATTTTCTTTGATTTTGTACTGTATTACTGGATAAAGAGCAGGGAGGGAGAGATGAGGTACACAGTAACTACATTATTGTCATATTCCTGGCTTGACCATAATCTTGTGGACACAATTGCAATTTTTTTTCATAATTAAGAAGAAAAGCCACTTAAATGCATCTTAATAAAAATGAGTGATGTTACATCTTCTAGAGCATGAAACCTAAAGGATATATATTCAAAGTATTATTCCAAACTGATCAAAATACAAATTGACCTTCAATTCAGAAAGGACAGAAGAGATTGTGCTCTCCGTTTATGAATGAAGTAGATCCAGCTTCCTCTGTCACTTTGTAAATGATCTAATCTTTGAAAGACTCAGTTTCCTTTATGTTATGTTTAATATTCCTTGAGTGTTTTTAGGAATACTATGCTATAAGCCATAGTACCTAAATGTAAGTACCTAAATTATTTTATACCACTGTTTATTGTTTTTGTTGCCTGCACAGCAGAAATGTGAAGAGAAAAGCTACAGAAGGCCTTTTCTAATGTTTGGGCATGAGAATATCCATGGACAAATACAGTGTCTTCAGGTAGTGGAACAAAGATAAATCTTTCGTTTAGTTTCAGTCTTTCGTCTAGTTTCTCTAGGGATACATTGACTCTTTCAATGTGTACATCCCAAAAAAAGGATGGCATACAAGAAGGTACCTCTTTTTCTTGAGGTAACAGATTCTCTTGATTTACCAGAGGTATCAAAGATCGATTCTAAAATGAGTCTGTTCTCACATATCACTATTGTGTCTAATTTGTGAGCATTTCCAATATATTTCTTTTTTTTAACTATGGGTATGTAATACCTACAAACCAACAGAAGTACTGCTAATATGTATGTTATGGACAAGAGTTCTTTTAGGCCTTGAAAAAGTACTCAGTGTAAATGAAATTCACCCACTGTACCTTCTGCTAAAGGCAATACAACCACCTAATTAGAAATAAAAGAGTTGTTGTTTTAGTAGTGCCATCCTGATAAGTATTTGAGTTTTAAAGGAAATAAAAAATAAAATAAAAATCTACCACCAGAGAAATTGATTGTTTTCAGTTATTGTCCACAGTTGAATGTTTTTGAATTATTTCATTTCTTTCATTTACCCAATCCACCTGCAAAAGTGAACAGAAAAAGGACATTTTCTTTTTCTCATCTGTATGGAAGGACCAAGCTTCATGTAATTTCAGTAATTAAAAAGAGAGAAGAGAATGTAATTTATCACCCAAATATTTTTGTAGTGTTATAGAGAGGAAATAACCCTTCTGATATGCGTCTTTGCTGCAAGAAAAAAAAAAAAACTACATTAACATTGAGAGTTTCATTTAAAACTGTTTCTGTAGTTTATATGTTGTCTTTTACTAATGGGTATAAGTTGCAGTTCAGTCTCTCTTTTGTTGGGAAAAAAAAAAAAGAAAAAGAAAAAAAAAAATAAACCGACCAAACAAAAAGTGTTTCTGTGGCTACAACAAAAAAAATATACATAATTTAATAAAAGTTTGCAACTAATTCTTTAATGAAGTGGCTACAGAATTAGAAAAAACATTATATTTAGAACCAAACAAAAAGGGTTTGCTTTGATAATTTCAAGTGCTGTAAAAATTGATGCATATGCACTAAAAGGTTCTCTGTTAAATAAAGGCCAGTGAGTACACATACCTAATTGCTGTATTTTTACCCTGCAGTAAAAGAGGTGTTAACTAGCAAGAGTATCAGAAATTGAGTAATTTTCCCAGTACTGCATTTCAGGTAATCAATAAAAAACAGAACCTGAAATGTTTAACAATGGAGAAAACTGAACCACCTTGCTAAAAACTTTGCACCTCTTCATAGTAATGTCTGAACATGTTAAATCCATATATTGTAAGACACCTTCATGGCATTTTAATGTTCATCAGACCAAAAATACTTGGTTTTCATATATCTGTAGGCAAAATTTGTATATAATACCTGCTTTCTTGTGTTTCATGGCTAACACATGCATTCCATAACTTGTAATACCAACTGTAATGTATCTTTTTTGTTTTCCTATTTATGCTTATACTGTCTGTATAAGTCTTCTGTGAAAAAAAAGCAGCCCTGAATTTATGTTTTTTAAATAACTTAAATCTCTTTAAACATGCAACTTTCATACAACTTCAAATAAAAGCTACCTAGCCACATTAATCCCTTTTTATATGAATTCTTAATTTAATGGCAATAATTTAAAATTCCTTGACAATTAAAATGGACTCTGCAGTGCTCTGTATCATGTAGTTTACAACTTTCCTTAGAATTCATTTTGTCTTAGTTGTGTTTTTCTTGCTAAGAAGTTGCTTGCAACCTTAGTGAAATTTCTGTTTCGCTGTCCTTTTATTATGTAGTAACAAGAATAATTTTTATTAGGACATCCCACATTATTAATGAAAAAATATTTTTTAAAATTACATTTATTCCTTTTTCTTACTATCATATGCATTGGTTAAAGACCCATGTTGTTATCAGTGCTTTCAGAATTCAGCCTGAGGCAAAAGAAAGAATGTAATGAATTCCTTGTCACACCATTGTCACTGGTCTTGGGTTTTGTGTGTAGTCATCATACTTTTCACAAGACAGCTCATCAGCTTGTTCTCCGAAATTCCATATGTGCATTACAGCACAGATCTGGTTCAGCCCAGCCACCTGTGTGTTTTCCATTTTAAATGAGTTCTCATTGATCTCTCTCAATGAACTGTATTAGTATTTCTGAATGTAGTATAGACATTGCTGTTATAGAACTTTAGAAAATTATTTTTAACAGCAGTAGTTAAGGACATGCAAACAGTTGCAAACACTTGCCTTCTTACAATCTGTTTGTAAAAACACTTGATTATGGTATTTTGACATTTGTACTTAAAATTATTCATATAGTTTTTGCTTTCCATTTTTTGTTGTTGTTTTGGTTTTATTTACAGGCTGCTCAATGAGAGCAATGGTTTTCCTTTCTTTGAAGGGGTTAGCTAATTTCTCAGCAGGATTTATTTGTTTTGGAATGTGATCTTAAAGCCAGATGCTTTCAGAATCACACAGATATGCATAATTTTTTGAAGAAAATATTTCTATTTTTATTTAATGTAAAATTGTGTTTTTCTTAGTGTTATTATGACATATTGTTGATGTGGTACATGTAGGAAAGAAAGGAAGGGAATTCAACAAAATCAGACATTTGGAAGAAAGTTTTTATACACATGATTAGTTAAGACAAAACATGGGAATACCTCTCTAGCAGGAAAAAAAACTGGGATGACAAATTGCCTAAATTTTACCTTACTTATGTTTGCTGATACTGGAATCTGGGTAGCACTGTCCTAGTCATGTCGTGGAGCTTTTGTGTAAGCTGTATCCATGAGGAAACATTTCAAAGCCATGTGCTTTTGCATACTGTCCTCGTAATGAACAGAGCTTCCGTTTCAACTTAATTCCTCTCAGTGCATGGCCAGATCAGAGCTTTTCTTCTTGTGATTCTTGAAGTCTGCTCTAGTCCATTTCTTCTGAAACTTGATGATTCTGCATTAGCTACCTGCTTTTTCATCAGTTTTGTGCATTTCTTTTCCTTCCTTGGCTTTTAAACCAAACTAAATTCCTAGCTTCATGCATTTGTCTTTGATACTGTGTGAGTCTTTGAAGCCCACCTTTCCAAAAACCTGCTCCAGTTTCTTTGAAGAAATCAAGGAAAATAGTTGTGTCCCTTGACCCATTCTCTTAACTCTGTCATGCCATCTTTAGAACAGGAGACGAAGAGATGTTGGCATCTGAGCCACTTCAAAGCCACATGAATCACCTCAGTTAAGTTATAGGCATGTGGAAAGTGGAAACAGCATCATGTGTTGAACTCAGCTTCCTTTAATAGCAGTAAGCACTTGTAATTCTTCTGAGATCCCAAAAGTCCTCCAAAGGAAGTCTAAGAACATCCCAATGCATGTAAGTTATATTGACGCTGCATGCATAGACGCATTTCACGCTTTTTGTCAGTGTTCATCGCCTAAGAATCTAGCAGTGCTGATGAAGATGCTCTTTGTTCATCAGTTGCTAAATCATCTGTCCACAACTGATGCAGAAATGAGGTTGAGAGACTCATTCCTTTTCCTCCTCCTCCTCTATTTCTACATCTTGAAGAGCAGACTGTCAGTGCTGAGAACTCTTGGAACTCGGGTCTAAAACACAAGAAAAGAACAAGCTTATGAGAACGGAGGAGCTCATTCTTCCTTAAGCTTTGCTTGGAATCATGTCAATTGATTCTATCTATTTTTTCCTTTATGAATAAAACCATTACTCTCAAAACAGAATTATCAATTCTCTCCTGGATCCTGCTTTGGCCGTTTTGTAAAGCCCAGCTTCTCAATGTGCTATATCTAAATGAAAAGATAGAGTAAGCCCGGAGAACATGCAGAGATTTTCTTTCTTTGTTCTACAGTAAACTCCTGCTATAGGAAGAAGAAAGTTAATCTATTTCTTCCAGAGGATATTTTTTTTAAAAATTTTTCTAATGTAATTTTGCTTTTATTTTCTTTTTGATTCATTTCAATTTCATATTGTCAATGGGTCTACTAATTACAAAAATAAAGTTACTGTTTGAAATAGATTCTTTTCAAGTCTTGTCCTACCAGTTTTTAGGAGACACCTTGATTTTTTACTACTTTAAAGTAAATTTGTCTCTACGACACCAGGCAATGCATTTGACACCACTGTGCGATCTACAGCGGCAGCACTTGCACTGAGAAGACATTTCCTCAGAGCATGTTACTCTATGTAAAGTCTTCATGTAATACCCAACTGATCTGTGTTCAGCGCACTCTCTACCCCAAAATCTTCTTTTCTGTTCCCACCAGGAACAATCATTTATCTTAGATTACACCTATATGGGCTATAGCTCTTCTGATATAAATTCTGCCCAGACAAAGCAATCAGAATCCCAATGGTCAATAACTGAGGTTTCGTGTCAAGTGTCCCCTGGCACCTACACTACCAGCACTAAAAAGTCTGTCTTCAATTTAAAAAATATGTAATGTATAAATGTATAAATGCACTAGAGAGCCCTATGTTCTCCCCTCTTATAGAAACAAGCATTAGGTTTTCTTTTTAAAGTGTTCTTCAGGTTTTCAGTTTGCCAGTCCAAATTTCAGTCCCTGTGGAAACCTAGTATATCTGTCAAACAAGTTTTGCATAGTGTACCCCAGAGCTACACTGTCCGACCTCTGGCCATGACATCTTCTCAGAGACTGATTTTACAAAAACACACTTCAGACCAGATATAATCTTACATTAATCTTGCATTTAAAGACTGTTGAACCAAGTCTCTTAAGAGATAATAGGAGTTTTATGACAACAACCTTATATATATTTGCAAGAAATTCATGCTGAATCCCTGTTTAAAATATAAGAATCTAAATGCTTAAACTGAAGTTCAGTAACCCCCTTGCTTCCACAAGAGAGATTGCTTTGCAACTCGCACTCTGCAGGATGTTCCATCACTCAGTTTTCACATCAGAAATCCCTGCAAATCATGCTAAGCTAATAGTTGGCCTATTGTCAAAGACGAACAATTCATGTCCTTTATCTTCTGATGTGACAGCCTTTTGAATCTTTTGAGTGCTGTCTTCTGCATTTATCTCTGAAAACAGTCTTTATGATCTCTCCTCTGCAACAAGGACAGCTGAGATTCAAACTCTTATAGTTAATTCCTTTACACTGTTTTCCATAAGGACAAGTGGTAAGATCTATCTGAAGCTTTTACCTAAAGAGAATTCTGACTTTCATGTACTGAAGGAAGTTAACTCGCCTCTATTCTTTCTTAAACTTCACACTTTGTCTCTGGAAACAAATCTCAAAAAATTAATGTTGTAATGAGGACATGACCTTACAAGAACAGTCTTTTTTCATCAGAAGCTGAAAGATTCAAGGAACTGCCAGTCCCCTCTCAAAGATGTCTGGTGTGTAAGGGAACATCATCACTAACTCTTTTTCCTATGAAAGGTCCACTTGGCTGTAATTCAAGCAGAAACAGAGGCTTTCCTCTAGACTTTCTCATATTTAGCATTTGCCATACAGCCACATGGAGCTCCTTTCACACTTTTGCTAGATACTATGCGCTTCCTGAAGTGTCTAGAAATTTTGCTTTAAGAAGTCCATATCTGAGTCTTTACTTAACTGAACTCTTCTAGTTCATTGCAAGGAGTTCTACTTGGAATTGTTATTGTGTAAGTTCAAAAATAATAATATCTCTCATAAACTGTTATTTTTTAAGATGTTTGTATATATACTCAAAACTCCCTCACATCACAGTCCATTTCAAAACCTTTTATAACGTCTTAGATACATCCTTTTAGAGAAACTGAGAATTGGGGATATGGTCTGCCTCTTTTATTACTATGTGGATAGAAGAGGGCATGTGTAAGTAACTTAATGGAAATTGCTAAATTTAAACATTTGGAGTAGCAATCCTAGTAACTGCCTTGTTAGCCAACTGGTAATTGTAGTGTGAACTGCTGTATATTAAGTAAAGATACAGTGTGATCTTTCTTCATATCCTATTGATTATTCCTGTGTACCAGTACTATACAGATGTAGATAAGATTATGTGCTTCTTTGACAAAAGAAGATAATTTATTCTTAATTCACTTCTAATAGAGGTATTGATAAAGTCCTGTCACCTCTTTTGTAGCCAGACCAAGCATGGGTACTTCCCATACAGAAGCAGAATTTGCTTAGACCTGCATCTTTCCATAACATAGCTCAGTTTGCAGTCTCCAAATTCCAGAGCAAAGTTTTTTGCCCTAGCAACCCTTCTCAAAGCATATTGTTTTTTAATGTTTATACTGACCTGCAGACCAGATTTAAACATCAAGTGAAGTACTGGGTTAGCCCTATGGCTCATAATCTAAGAGTCTACTTCCGACTCTATTTCCAGCATCAGATAATTCAAAGTATTTTGTTATATACATTCAATATAATGTATAAATCTGCCAATTTGGCCAGTTAAACCCAGATACAAATTTCTGTCAAATTCCAATTTGTAGTCTTTGGTAGCAGTAGTAGTTCTGTGGGGTTTTCTTGTTTCTTTGATTTTGTTTTATCTTCTTTGTA
This sequence comes from Luscinia megarhynchos, assembly GCA_034336665.1. NCBI lineage: Eukaryota > Metazoa > Chordata > Aves > Passeriformes > Muscicapidae > Luscinia > Luscinia megarhynchos. The sequence goes on along the minus strand of CM067566.1, from coordinate 32,988,412 downwards.
AAGCATGGCAAAGATTTTTTTCACTTTTCCAAAGAAACAGATACTTGAACTTAGAATCAATGGGCAGAGGGAGCAGTCACAATGGGAGAGCATTGTCACTGCCTGATCCAGCACAGACCCATTGCACTTCACTGATTAGTGTAGACATAAGTGATCTGTTGTTTAGGGATGTAGAAGTCAGGTCTAATTCCTCCATTAACATCAAGCCAGTGAGAATGCCCCTAAAGTAATTAAATTTTTCCTTATTTCTATCCAAGACCCCTCTGTTTTGTGCTGCCTAGGTAGAATAGGATGAACAGATTGGTACAATATGAGACTGCAATATACCATAAAAGTTATTCTTAGCTTTCATCTTCTTTTTTTGCAGTTCTTCTAAAATGTTCTGTGGCCATGATTATCACAGGTTAATATTAATACGTCAGAAACCCTGATGGTCAGAATTAAACAGTTAGTACTCTGTATAATCAAGGTTTTTGATATTCCCAAGTCTAACAGTTTAAAAAGCTGAGAAACACACCATAAGAAAGCAGATTTACCATGCTACTTCAAAACATTAGTCTGCCCTAACCAATGTTATGCCTTTAGTTGTAAAGGCCAATATATCATTAGTGTATGTACATCACAAAGATGACTTTTTCCTGTGCTTAATTTAATTCCAACAAGAGAATTAGGATGTCTACTGTATTCAGGAGGATAGCCTTAACCTGCGTGGTTTGTTTAATATTTGCTTGTCATATGGTTGATTAATATTTTTAAGCTTTAGAGAAATGGTGCTTTTCAGTTCCCAAAATTTTAAATGTAATTATACAAGCTCATTAGATTTCAATTGAATTGCATCTCTTATGAATACAAAGTAAAGCACATAGCATTACTTGGTACCATATTTTATTTCTGCAAAGGAGGTATAAATAGGATATTGAAACCTAGAAAAGTGCTGATTTTTAAGTTATTGGTTACTACTTCATTCTTCATGAGTGTGTCAAATGATGAATTTATTGAAAGTGGAGGAGAAAACATTAATAATAGAAATTAATATTAATTATTTGCAGGAATTATAAAGATAGGCAAATGATTACTTAAAACAGTTTTCACAGACATCTTCCAAACCTGAAATAACCTGTGGTTGCATATTACAGACACACAGAACAATTTGGTTTTAGAGGTGCACATTAGTATGGAGTCAAATTTAGTTTATAAGTCTAAGCTTTAAACAAGTTTATACTTGTTTATGTAGGCTTCATAGATGTAGATTCCCAAATATTTAAATGGAAATATTGAAACTTGTATTTAATTGTAATGATTGTGTTAATTTTGTTTGCAGGTTTTGTGCGTGTGTGTGTTATATTTTGTTTGTTTACAGGCATACAAATTTTTATGCAATTTCTCCACACTATGTTAGATTTCTAACACTAACTGTGTTAGAAGCTACATGATAAATCTGGAGAATGGTATTACATTATTGTTTATCCTGCTATTCTTCTCACATATGCTAAAACTGAATTACAAACTTCCCTCTGAATTGTAAAAGTGATGACCTTGCTTTAATATCTTCTTTGCTAAATACCCCTATACATTCTTCTTTGCTTCTGACTCAAATCTGGTCAAGCATAACACTTCTGCTAGTGTCAGAGGTCATGCACAGATTATCAAAAATATGAGGAAGTGCTAAAATTATTTTTCCTTGCCATGTTACTGTTTTCATTCAAAGATTGTGAAACATTTTACTCATGGTTTGCAGGCAAAGAGAAAAAATGCCTTTAATATTTAAGCTTTTGACATTACTGTGCTTTCACTGGGAAAATACATAAAGCCTTTTGCATATATTTGTTCATTTTCTGGGTGATCATAAATATCCTCTGTATGACTTGACAGCTTGGATGTTCCCTCCTGAATTAAGTTCAGGCCATTTGTTGGGTAGCAAGGGGAAACTCATATGACAGATGCCCACACTGGCAAGCCTAGAAAAGTTTTAACAGCACAGTAGTTGCTCTTCAGGAATTATTCCTCTGTTAACAAAAGTCCATTTCCCCCAGATAATTTAAACAGTATTCTTAATCTGGTTCTGAAGTTATTTTTAGATAAGGTGTAATACAAAAGCTGTCCAAACAGACTTGCATTTTAAAATATTTCTCCGTAAGTATTTTGAACTTTCTATGAATTTATGTATTTTCAAAAGTAATGCTGTACTTTTATGACATCCCTTCAAAAATGCAATTTAAGAAAGCATAAGCCTGGACTACATGACTTACAAATACAAAACTGTGCACACTTCTGTTATTGCCCATAGCTTCAGAAATTTATTTTTCAAAAAAAAATGTAAAGCTCTCACCTAAAATAATCTGTAAGAATACTCTTTTTCTGAACTGTCTGCAAAAACGAATACGTATTCAATGCAACATTAGAAGATTTTCAGCAGAAAGTAAAAGCGTTCTTGACTTCTAAGGTGGCCTTCAAAAGTTTAACAGCGTTGTCCATATCAAATATTGCTTCTCAATTAAAATGAAAATGTAAACATTAAAAAAATATGTAGGGAAATCACTCCAAATCCTTAAATGGTTATTTTCACAGGAATAGAAAATCATTTACATAATGCTTTCCATTCCTATTCTCAGACAACTGAATGGCAAAGCTAATAAATGCCCTTTCCCTGTATGGACTCATAATTACCCCTCTATCAGCTGAAACTGTGTTCCTGTATTTAAAGCTGTGGCATTCCCTGACTCCATTATTGACATGCTGGAGTCTAGATTGCATTTTTGTATTAGAAGTGCCTGAAAAAGAACAGACTGTGAAAGTGGCTACCCTGCTAAGGAAAACTAAAGCTTTAAAATGTGAGAAAGGTAGCCTAGGTCAAATGAGTGCTTTGTGAAATACCAAAGAGCAAAATGTTCTGCAAGGGAAGGAACAAAGCCGTAAGAAAATTAAGTTTCCTTATATAAATACCCAAGACCTACCTCTAAGTAATACTTTAGGTCCAGGGCATCAACATATATTTTAAGGAGTCTGACGGTATTTCTATTTTATGTATTTATATCTATCGCTCTTTATTTTTTATTTATTTTACACACACACACACACACACACTATATGTATGTATATATATGCTGTATGTATATGTTACGTATATAATATATTTTGAGCTAGAGGAACTGCTACTAATACATTATATATAAAGTAGCCTGCACACTTTAGTGGTACCTAGAAGCTCATCTGTTCTGTCCTCATGTGCTCAGTTTCTGACAGTGTTCATCTAGCACAAATGAAAAAGCTGCTGTATAATTTTTTTCCCCTATGAATTGATGACATCTTCCTCAGCAGCAGGAAATCTCTATCCCTAAGTTTGCAGTGAATAGACAGATTGCATGTGCAGTTTTTCTTTCCGTAGGACTAGCCTGTTGCCTTATGTTTCACTCTGAGTCTTGTTTGAGCCACAAAGAAAACAGAAAAAAGAAGATGATTTCATCTTTTCTATGCCACATACCCACTGCTCAGGAAAATATAAAGAGATAATTTTTTTGTCTTACATTTTCTCTTCCACAATGATCTATTAATTCATTTCAGATATTCTATTTGATTCTATCCTTGTTTGGTGTTGGGAGGGGAGGAAGCATTGGAATAAGATATTTCTTCTGTAGGTTCTGATAACTTATTAAGGCCCCAGCATTTTGCCCTGTTTCCTCATTCACTATCCCTCTTCTGTACCACCTTTTTTTTTTCATTCTGATTACCTTTAGTTCACTGTCTGGGAAGAGTCATAGAAGCAGAAATAGGTGGTATTTTTATCAGCATGTTTTAAGAACAATTTTGACAAACTTCAGAACTAAGATGGTTAAAGTTTGCTGTCCTGAAATAAAATACTTTATATACATACGGCAGTAATTAATTCCAAAGACTGAGTTGTACAGAAAGTGTCTAAAAGAGTAAAGAACTAAAATGCCATATATGTTCTTTTCTTACTATTTTGCTTAAAGCTATTTCCTTCAAATAATGTAGAGTTTCTTCTCTTCCTGCTTTCAGACATAAACATTCAGATAAAAGGCAACATGGGATCATTTTGAGGCAGTCAAGTTGAAATCAGAGAGAATTTTTAACAAGTTGGCAATCCTTATGTCTGACTAAAGCCAAAAGCTCTGGTCTGAAGCATTTTGGATAAAGGAGAGTTTACAGCTTTTCTTGAAAAGAATATGAGACTAAAGGTTTGCTTGTCATTTGAATGAGAAGGTTTCTGTAGCTCAGTAAATCATTTGGTAATATTTCTTCCTTTTCACCCCAATTCCCTGCCTTCCCAATCACATAGGTGAAAACTGAATTTAAGAATGTTGGAATTTTGTGATCCTGCAGGTGGTATGGTACACAGGATATAAAAAGAGAGAAAAACAGTGATTTTTTAACATGAAATTCTACCCTAGTAGCAAGAGTTGCAGCCAAATAATCATATTTCATTTAACACAGTTTGGCAGAATTGTCCCTTCCTGCTGTGGAGAGACCTAGATCTGAGTTGGTGAAAGGTCTGAACTGCTTCTCCAAATTACAGAGAGGCTTTGCTTTCAGATGAGTATTAGTGACATAATTTTCACTGCATTATGAGGAAACTCCTTTGTAGTTTTTTAGATAAGACCTAATTTGCCAATTAATGAAATATCAGTTTTCCAGTCTTTACATAGTTTAGGTAATTTGAAAAATATGAACAATTGTTTTACATCAGCATTTGGCATTTAATAGCAGAAATTATGTGTATAAGTGCCTGGTTTTTTGAATGCTAGATGTGATCTCAGTATTCCCAGAAGTTTTCTGCATTGCCTTCATATGGGAAAAAGTACAGGTCTTCAGTAGGTATGTTTTTTGCCACTTAGTGTTGTACTAAAATCTGTTAAACATTGCTTCATATTTTTACAGGTCTTTTCTTTTTGGTTGTGGTAATCCAATGTCAAATGTTTTAGAGACACTACTGAGTGATATTTATATGTGGATTTTTTTTTTATTTTCTCCAAATGTTAGCCCTTCTTTTAAATGGAAGTATGACTACATATTACTATGTTATTTAATTTCTGAATATCAGTGAGACACATATCTTGTTAGAAAACACTTTTAACTTTATTTATCACATCGTAATGTAGTTGTGCACTATTCTACATGTATTGAGAACTCACAAAAGAATCCAAATTCTTATTTGGACTGTGAACTAACACTTCAAATAATTGACATCCACAATTAATGCAGCAGAAACAATGATTCTAATTTATGACAGTTTTCTAAATATTAAAGGAATTTTCCAGTTCACTGATTAAAGGGGGAAAAAGCAGAAAAAAACCAGTATATTCATGTTTTTCCCCCAGAATTTCATACATTTTCCATCTTCTGAATTATCTTGTGAAGGAACACTTACTTCAGAGATGCGGACCTGTTGCAATTCAGTTCATTGTGGAAGCACATAAAAATCATCACTTATTTTCAGCCAATTGCTTATGCCAGGGCTGAGGCTTTTTCTTCATTATGAGCAAATAGCTTTGCATCATGTGTTTGAAAAGAAACTGTTTTGGGGTTTGTTTCTTGGCCTGTTTCGTGCATATGCTTTTTAAAAAATCAAAGTAGTTTGCTCTAATATTGAGCTTGAAAGATGGGAAAACAAGAACCATCTAACTACAAACTAAAAGAGCATCCAGGCTAGATCAAATAGAGCAAAATGTCTGTTGGACTTTATTTTGATTTCAGTAGTCATTCCAAAGAAAAAGATTAAAGAAATGCCTCACTGAGGACACTTGCACAGCTCTTAGATTTTTCATGTGGTAGGAGTTTATTTCAGAAAATTAAACTTTCAAATCCCTGGTTTTAGAAGTGAAAGTTGAAAAGAATGTACTTCTTCTAAATGTTTCGTATTCTTCCTATATGTGGAAGCCAGCTGACTAACTTTGCTTTCTCATGTACAAGTTTCTCTTTCAATGTTACATGATGCAGTAACTTCATACAGGAGTATGGCTCTTTGTGCTGCTGTGTGTGTGTGTACATTGTGTGCATCTCCACACACTGGTACACACAGATTTTCACAGTGAAGGAAATGCACTCTGTGTAGGCAAATTCTGTGAAAACACATTTTCTACCTTCAGACTAAGGAAGTGTTTGCACAGGACAGCAGTTGTGATATGGAGGTTCTTCAGAAAGGGTAATTTTCTCAAGCTGTAGAATTGTCCTTCATATCAGTATTGCAATGAAATGAATAGGATGTCAAATGCAGTGCAGTCTTGATAGAAGGGAAAGGAGGTCACTTCATATGGAAGCTCAGAGCTAATGTGGATCCCAAGCCTTTCACAAAATATCAGACCCATGAGCCTTCTGTATCTCAGAGACTTCAGAGAAAAAGTTTAACTGGGTGCTCATGGGGTATTTTGAACCACCAAAAATTAAACAGTAGAAATACTCCTTTCACTGTTTCCAAGAGTCATTCACTAGTTCTGACCTGGTTTAGTTTTGATAGCTTGGCTTCTCATGGGTAATCGAGCTTCTTCCCTGGAGTTTAATTTTGCTTGACAAGTTGGGATCTTAATATATGTTAATTAACAGTTCATTCTCTCATCAAAACTGCTGAGCTCACAGATGAGTGGCTAGTATGTCCCTCAAGTTGTGCCATACATAATTGTTGCACCTGTTACAGTGTCTTGGGGCCTGCAAGTCCGTGGAATTTAGTTTTTTTCTGAAGCTCAATATATTAGCAGTTTATTCTGTTCTCTGCTTAATAAATCTTTAGCATCAGTGTTCCATAAGTAATCTGCATTTCAGTTGTTATAGGCCAGTATCAATTTTCTGATAGAACTGAATTTTTGTAAGGGTAAAGTCTATTGTCATTAATTAGAGTCATATTGTAATCTTATTTTTCAACTCTTCAATAAATTTGAAGATGTCCTTCATTTATTAATGCCATGCTCCTCAATCTAATAGATCTTTTTTCATAGATACTAAACAAATATTTATTCTTTTTACATGATTGTGTGTGCAAGATTTCTCATTACTTTCAGTGCAAAAATGTGGTTACAGGAATGTAGTTAAAACATTTTAAGTTATGCAATAGCATTTTTTTTCTAACCATACAAAATAAACATTATAAATGAATGAAGCCCTATTTGAATTTGCAAAGGAGACATTAACATATGTAGAAGGAATAAATGATTACTCTCAAATCTGTTTTAATGGCAGTTTATAAAGAAATTAACTATCAAGCAGTACAGTATAGAATCTGCCTGTTTTAGTTGCCAGGTTTTTAACTAACTCCATATAGATGCACCTAGAGATAGCAAAAAAGTAAATTCTTATGAGAAAGGAGTTAACTTTGTTTGAGTCATGCTGATTTATGGCACGGATGTGGGGTTTGTCTATGTTCCACTTTCTTCACTTGCAGAATGATGCCTCCATCTTTGATCTGACACACTTTCTGGATGGGTCTACCTGTAGGAGCTCCCCTTGCTCAATATTCTGGAAGAAGCATTCTACAGTTCAGTTGCCTGATATAGCTAAGAAAAGGGTGGGAAAAAATTTTACTCGTTAGCAGAAAGACCAAATAGTCTCAAAAAATGAAGCAAAGGATTATTTATAAGGTTAGAAGTTACTTTTAATGCTTATGGCTGCAATCCCTAGTCACTGCTATCACTGCAATCGCTGTTATCAAAGTGACATGCATATAATTAAATTTGAGAAATGTGTGATTCAGAATTTTTAAGTCACGAAGTGTTTCTAACAAATAAACCACAGTAAAAATAAGAAGACATGGTACCAGCATCTCTGGGATTCACAAAAGGTACATGATGTACTGAGCCATCTGTCCTTTAAGAAATAAAATTTCTTAAGGTTTTTTTAATAGATTTTTTCCTTGAAAACCGAATTCTTGAAACTGCAGGCAATAGGATGCCTTAGGCAGCCAAGCATACCAAAATATGGTGCATGGAGTGACTTTTACTACTCCTGCTATTTAAAGTCCTATTTTCATGAGCTTATTAGCTACTAGTGATCCCTAAGGAAAAATACAATTAAAACTTAATCATACCAAAAGCTGAGGTTCTTCTGATTCAGCGAGCTTGTAACCTTGTATATTTAGTAGTTTACTTGTAAATGTCTTAGTACTGAGAATGTAAGATGTATCAATTATCTTCAGTTTGCAATAATGCTACTCCTCCAAATTCAGATGAGAGATTTTGTGTATCAGAAGATGCTAAGGAATTCTGACTGGCAGCATTTTTATTTTTTTTTTTTACACCAGAGCAGAACCTTTACTCCCTTTAAAAATCATGTTGAATAACCTCCCCATACCCAGTCCTGTTCTCCACAGAAGATTCAGACAGTTAAGAAAAGCTAAGTGCGAAGAATGCAAACAGCTTTAGTGGATGGTCTGTCCAGACAGTTGTGAAAATAACTTTTGTGGCTATTTTTTTTCTGAAAAGAAAACTAAGTGAAAATAATTTGAAACAGATCTTTCCAAAGGTTTAATATCTGTGTGAAATCCGATGGAGTAAAGAATGTTTATTTTGAGGAAAATAGGGCTTTCATTTAAATTATGAACATCAAATATTTCTAATGACAAAAAATCATAGTTCAGACAGTTCAATGTGAGTTCTTTTGTTAATGTTTTTGTACTGCTTTTACTCAGAAGGTTTTTTGCAGAAAGGTGTTTCACACATCTCTTCTGTGATATGACTGAACTGTAGAATGTGTGCAAATATAAAAAAAAGAACTTTGCAATGTAATTGCATTGTGACACAGGACACAAATCCCCTTGTTTTCAACTAAAGTCTAAAGAGAACCTGTTGCAAAGCCTGCTTCTGCTATTGCTTTGATAACACTGTAAATTAAAATATAAAAAACACTTGCAGTGTGTAACATAGAGTGAAAATCCCTGTGTTTCAGTTCCCAGGTGAAATCCAGAAAAGTAATGGGACCAGGTAAACTATTCTAATCTGAATCTTTGAACTTCTGAGTAATCATGTTAGATTACCTACTTGTTATTTATGACTGCTTAAATTAAGAAAAGAAGAAAATTACAAATTAAGTAAGGTATTTCACTTTCTGTGAAAAGTTCATTTCACACAAGGACACTATTTTTACTTAATTGACAACTTTCTGACTGACTGGAATAGGAATATATTTGAGGTCTCAATTTACTTTCTTTATGATTTTTCCTTAAATTCTGGTCTGTTGATTTCACTGCTTAGGTTTCTGTGTTCAGACTCAATAGAGAACAAGCACAAACAATCATATTCAGAACCAAGTTAGCTGTTTTACTAAGATGTTTGTCAAGAAAAATTTCTGACAGGCTCTGTTTTCAAGCTACAAAAGATCTGTGCCTGTTAACGAGACCAAAATTCCAGGAGTAGAGTTTGATTTTGTTCAAGGGAGCTGTTAGCTTTTTAAAAACTAAAATTTTCAAAATAGTTAGGAAAAATAGTAGTTCAAAGAAAAAGAACACGTTTTTTTCATCTTGGGACTTTAGAATAGCATCCTTACCAGCCACACTCTAGGAAGAAATACAATTAAAAGACTCAGAGAGAGTCTTTTACCTTTTGGTAATTTTAATCAGTGATACATTTCCATAAACACATTTTTTCTGTAAACAATTTGCAAGGGAATGTATTTCATGCTGTTTTAACATGCTGAGACCAACTTTATTCTGATGCATGCAGGTCTTTTAAAAGAACTGAAATAGGACCCATTCTGTGCTTGCTGGAGGGCACCATGTCACAAAGATTATAAAACTATAAACTGCATTCTCCCTATGACTGGCCTTGAGACATCTAAAATTGCTTATTATTAGACAGTTTGCAAATAACCCTTTCAAATCTTTCATCTCATTAAATCCCTACATTGTTGGTTACCATACAAACTGTACCACAGAGTTTATCCATTCTTCAGTAAGTTTCTGAATTTTTCCACTGGTATGACAATACAGTTATTGTAGCCAGTTAGAAATTTAAATTTAAAACAGTTTGCTCCCACGCTGTGTGTGGTCTAGTTTTAAACTTCATGCATATGATCATAGAGGTCAGAGTTTTCTGATATGCATGAAAATTTGGGTTTCCCAACCTAATCATTAGGCACATTCCGCACAAAAGAGAATGGTAGGAATGTTCTTATCCACAGAAGGATCCTTCCATGTTTATCTGGTCTTCATCAGAGATATTTATAGCTGTTCATCAAGGTGGTTAGTAACACTCTGTTCTTGCAAAGCATTTTGATAGATAGGAAAACAGGAAGAATTTTTCAAATCCAGGAGATATGTGTCAAGAAAGTGTGTTTGTATGGAGAATTTCAACTCTAGTGATGGTAGAAATTTCTTTTGTGCAGGAATGAAATTTGTGAAAGTGCATTTGTAGATACTATTTTAGGAGGTATATCATTTAACGGAAATTACAGGACCATTATTTTGGACACAGAGGTGATGCTGAAAGGAATTTTCATCCCTTAATTTTCTTCTACTTTCTTTTTTGGCTTTTTGTTTTTTAGATTGTGGTGATATTCAGTTGCTGATAATGTCTCGCTGTTTTTCTGGTTCCCACCAAACTGAACTAAACTACCAACACAATATTTTATCTGTCTCATTCTGTGTCTTAAAGGACCATAGACTACTCAGCATAATTCCTGTTTTTTCCTTTAAATCCACCACTTTCAACAGCTGCACCTTCCCCATTTATCCACAGGCTATGACAAATCACATACCCATATACCTGTACGTACATATAGATTGATATATGTATAAAATATATTCCAGAGAATTCCTGATTTGTACCAAGTGGAATTGAGGAATCTTTACAAATAAAGAGTATAAACAAAAATAAAAGAACTTTTTAAAAAGTTGCTAATTTCTTTAACTTTTTTTGTCTATACAAATATACACAGAACTTAAAAAATTTAATTCCTTCAGTTGTTACTTTTATGTTCTCTGAGTCATATTTATAGACGTTCTTTATTTCACAGACTTGCCTTTTGCCAAAATGTTATTTCTATATAATTTGTGCTAGGAGGAGGGTTTTTTAATTCAGTTTAGTACTTTGTTCTTACAAGACTGCAGTTATATTTTGTATCAAATTTGACTTTTTGCCTTTGATTTTGTCTTTATATGACTACATGGAAAATGTATGTGTATCAATAAAATAGCATTATGTAATTTTTAAAGCAATGCAGGAATAAATGTGAGACAGATATTTAAGATAAATGAAAATCAAGAAACATCATAATGTAATACATCATTCCATTTCCACGTTCTTCCAGTTCCATGTTAATTTATACAAATGTTTAATATATATGAGGACAGCAGTGACTGATATTACTATTTTTTTGGTCCGCTGCCATGTTTGTTCAACAGGAGAAAATAATCACTAAGTAGCAGCAGTGAAGAAGAAAAAGAAATTTGGAAACACAATTTCTCATTACTTTTTTATTGAATTAGTAACTTGGCCCCTGTTGTGAAACTACTAGACTCCACTAGGGCTCAAGGTATTTCACTTTAAAACAACCTGATTTGAGTGGGTTTTTTTTGGTGGTGTGGTTTTTGTTTTGTTTTGTTTTTTTTTTTTTTGTTTTGTTTTGTTTTGTTTTATTACTTGATGTGACCTTATGTTCCAATGGATTGTTAAATTCTGTGTGACTTTCTCCATTTTTGCAAGTGTGCATAGTTAGTGATTCTGTCTATTAGACCAACCACGTAAACATTGTTTGCCTTTTGGGAGTGGAAGTATGACACTGGCAGTGGTCTGCAGTTGCACCTTATCTCTTCTTGGGGTCATGCTTTTCCTGTTTTGCTTCTTAATGTTTCTTTTGTTTGATGAAAGAAAACATTTTGTGCCTGAAATAAGGTGTAATAAAGCCAGTTTTACAGCTTGTTTTGCTAATCTCTTAATTAGGACCATAGTTACAAAAACTAGGTTTCTTTTTTCTAGTAACGTTTTCAGCTTATTAGTTAATTTGTTGCATATTCACGTTCAAGTAAAGATGCTGAAAACTTTGAATATCTTTTTCCTTGTATGAATGCTAAATTTTCTTACTAATTATACGTATGCCATGAATTTTCTGTGAACCTTAGGAATTTAGATATGTACTTCCTAACAAGCAAATTTCCCACCTGCCAAGGGCTCCTGGGCTGCTGTAAAACCCTTACTCTGGTCCACATCCTTGTAGTCTTAACTCTACAGGAGCACATGAGGCTACTCTGGGTACTTCTGAAGTTCACAGAAGTGTGTCTTAGATTCAGACATTTGCTAAGCCTTTTACTGTTCTGCAGTCTGTTAGGTGACAGACACAAAAAGATTAAAATTACTCCTGGCAATGTGCCATTGTTCTTTAACCTTAGTTAACTTCAAATGTCTTATTAACTTTAGCTTGGATGCTTTGCCCAAGATATTTCTTCCTCCTATTTCTCTGCCTCTACGTGTTAACCACGCCATTCCTCTGATGGAAAATTAAGGGTAAAAATTACTGAAGAGCTTCTTTGACTGCTTTAATACATCAGTTTTGTTTATTTCCATAAGGAAAAAGTGTTTTCTCATTATCCATTTTTGGCACCACTTTTGTTAAGGTGAAGGAAATTATTTTACTCTCTTCTACCATTCTTCTTAATATCTGGTAAACTGTATTTAATTTGAATTTCCTCTCCTTTCTCCTTGTTGTCAGGCTGCTTGTCCTCTGAAGACTACTGAATCTAGTCTTTTTACTAGATTTGTAACAAATTTGATTATAAAGCATCATTTAAAGATAAAAAAATATTTACAAATGAGGAAGGTAGAAATAGTATGTGTAATGAGAGCTTTCTTTCCCCTGCAATCTTGACTTTCCTGTTCTCTATTCAAATACTATAGCCTAGCACTGTCATAAATATTGTCCCTGAAATCTCACTCACTCACTCTACCTTTATTTTCTCTCATGTGATTCAAGGTGATTTCTTGTGGTCGTTATCTGTCCAACTTGCCTTCTGTAATTCAATATTCCTTTTCAAAAGCTTGTCTTTTTCTCAGTAGCTCTTGTGTGTTTTTTAATGTATCACATTTCTGTAAATCAGTTCAATTCATTAATAATTACATTATTGTTCACGAAGTGAAAGCTTCTTTATTGCTATGCTACTGTTTGTATATTTCAGAAAGCTGCCAATGATTAAAACATAATCACTCTACATTGTAATGCAATCCTGTTTAAAATGGTAGCTTTCAGAAAACACAGAATAGTCATAAAATCAGAGATCTTTTTTTAAATGGTAAACATTATGCTTCTTATTTTATGTATAAATACCAAATAATATTATAAGAAAAAAAATTAAAAAAGAAAAGAAGGGAAAATTTTCAATAGGACTGTCAGTTCCTGTGGAGAGAATTCATATTGAGAAATAGTTGATTAATTTTTTAAAGAAAGCTATAACTTTTCAATACAAGCTAAAAAAACATACAATGTAAAAAAAATTTTTGTATTAACTCATATTGTTCTCAATTAAAATTCTGAATTCTCTAGTCACTTTGTGGCCTTCTTCCCCAAAATTATATACTCAGAAAAAATGTATTGCTTTTGACCTATTCCAAAACCATTACTGAGAATGTAAAATTAATGGCCACATCATTAGAATTTGAATATATTCAATAATTTTTCTAACTGACCTGAAGTAGTGAAAAGAAGAAAACACTGATAAATTAAACATCTGAGGAAATTTTTAGTGCTAATCATGTAGTAATAGGCTCCTGCCCCCATCCATGAGGTAAAAGCAGAAGTAGTTCAGCAAGAATTAAATATAAATATTTAGATTTGTGTAAGATTGTTTTTGCAAAAGTTATAGGAGATATATTGATCATTTTGCTTCAGGATATGAAATAATTGCCTCTGGAGACTCTTCCTTTATCATGGTACAGCAGTGTAGGTAGGTATACATGTTAGGCTTCTCTCTTAGGAGATACCAGTTAAAGGTCACTGCCTGAAGCAAGGTGACAATTGAAATTGATGGTCATCATAATTTTCAGTAATGTGCTCTGATTTAGCACAAAAGTGTTATCTGAAGTGAAGAAAGATCACAGTAATTCATTAGTCAGTTATTTTTTATTTATATCATTTGAGTTCTTTAACCTTACTAAAATAATTCTTGTCCTCAAGTTGGTTTATGGACTGAAAGAAAGGAAATGGAGCAATGCAAAATGAAACTGCCCAATGTGAATTTCTCCAATCTCCTATAGATATATGAGTACTTTTATTTGGAATTTCAATAGTGTTAAAGTCAAGGGATTGGCTTAAAAGAAAACACATATCCACTGCTTTGCATATATTCCCACTGTCCCCTTAAGAGAAGAACTGCTTTTTGTCTGCTGAGACAGATGTAAGGCAGCTCTACATGTGATCCATAGCTTGAGAGGAAATAACCTGTCTTTCTCTCTGCCCAAGGAGTAGACTTTGATTTTGTTTCTCGAAAATGGTCTTGGACTGTAGCTGCACTGAAATTCCCAGCATCCAGGTGGAGTGGTTTCTGTCTTCTGCATAAGTTCCATTTTGATTCCTAGTTCTTATAATAATGGCAGAAAGATGACCTAGTGCAAAAAGTAATGGCAAAAGATGATGCAGTACAAATCAGCAGCTGCAGTTTATGAAATTTTATATTTTCATTTTTGAGTGTTCTATAATTCATTTTGTTAAGACAAAACCTATAAAAAATGTAATGAATGGCCTTGAAGGAATTTTTTACTGCCTCATACAATACGTAGTTTCTACTTATTAAACAACGCTGCTATTATCACTGCTTTACCTTTCTTCCACTGCATCTTAACCCCTAGCATTCATGTTCAGAGGGTTACATGAAAATGAAGAGGAATTTTTAGGTTGATTAGATTTGATAGAAAGAAGCACAATGAAATTGGGCCTTCTTTAAGAAGCTATATTTGGTATGGTTGTAGCAGGAGCGGTACTCCACTGAGTTTATTTCATAATCCTTTCAAATTTTACATGAATAAATATATATTAATGGCAATAAAAATACAAATATAGGGACTAAATAACTAAATACAGGAGCTAACTCCTAAAAATTCATCATACTTACTATCTTACTATACTTATATATACATCCTACCTGTAAATACACCTTGGTTCTAGAAATTTTTACTACAAGATCATTAATTACCCATCAAACAGTTATCAGTAGGCCTATTGATTCTGTAAAGAGAATGTCAATGACATTTACTCAAAAAAAGTTTGCAGATTTAGTGACGGTGGATGTATTTTAGAATTCAGCGCTTCCTATCGACTTGTTTTTTGAGAAGGAGCAGCTGATTTATAGAACATTTATAGAACCACCAGAAAATGTGTATTTGTTCCCTTTTGGTATTAAGTTTTAGAAAATTTCATCAGTACTACTCCATTATTATTTATTCAAACTAATTAGTAGCTTAAACAACTGAAAAGGAGACTGCAGTGCAATTCTGAACCAAAGAATAAGTTTTCTGTTGCTAAAAGCAGTGGTTTTTTTTTTACTTTTATTTTAGTTTGTTTTTATGTCCCTGCCCTCTGGAACAACTGTGCATGGTTTCTAAAGTGTTGTCCTATATTCTTGTGTCTGAATGTATATGACCTTAATTTCCTTTCCTCAAAACATAAATAAACTTACTGGTTATTTTAAATTTACTTTTTAGCAGAAAGCATTTTAATTGTCTAAATTATTTTTATGGAAGAATTGTTGAATCCACTTTATACAGTCTTCTTTTTTATTTAGGAATCAGGAAATGCTATAGACTGGATTTTTCTCAATATACCAAATGGCATTACGATTCCATACATTTAGCAAAATATGAAGAATTGTCAAGTTAATGTTTTTTAAAAAATGGGGGTTGAGGGTCGCATTATTTTACTTATAGTAAATCTACACAAGTATGCATGAATTATTTTAGAAAAATTTTCTTAAACCTTTTACTGTTACCAGTGAAGCTAATTTTGAGTTGTATTAGAGGAAGGAATGAGGTCAGTCTCTAAAAACTATGTGGAAATGTCTTTTTTTTTTGCAGTCAGTAAGAGACAGAGGTAAAGAGAATGCAAATGAATTATTTCTTTCCATCTGATTTGATACTTATGAAAGAATGCAAGTATTGATTGTAAGTGTATCAAAAATCAGACGTGCAATAACACATTCGACTCATAGCTTTCTCTAGAAATAATAATTTGGTTTTTTTTCTTTTTAGATCCATAGCTTTTTATAATTATCATTAGTCAGTATGAACAGAGGTTATTGTTTTGATGGATTTTCTCTAGAAGTCTGAAAAGTTAGCAGAAGAAAACCAGCTACACTGCAAATCTGGAGTGAGTTTATGCTTTCCAACAAATACTGCAGGTTTATCTATCATTTTTGAATACTCATTCCCTTTTAATTAATTAGGTAATTATTTTAAAATTTCCTTACTTTTCAAATAAGAAACCCCAGGGTGCATTTTCAAGAACTTTCATTTAATACTTATTCTCTGTTATCAACCCCATTCAGATTGAATAAAAGGCACAGAGAGTTTGGATTTCATTAATTAATATAACCTCCATTATCATTCAATGGAATCTGTTCTTTTAACAATCTCTGTTAAAACACTATTTCAATACTATTTATGAGCCATATTCTCTTTCTTGCATCCCTCTCCTTGCATCACAGTTTATTGTGAGTTTATTTGAATGATGTTTGTGGTCTCTGTGCACTGGACTGTCATGCCTTGTATTGAGCCAGGAACTAGGACAAGGTAATCTTAGGATGTCCCTTCCAGACACAGCCATTCTGTGATCTTAATAGTCAGCATAAGGCAGTAAGGCAGAAGTTGGCACTTCTATTGGAGTTTATAGACATTTACTTCATTTATATGAATGAATACCCTTTGCTCAGTACTCTTAGTATTGTTGAGTTAGGTAGTGATACATCCTTCCTTTTACACATGCTGCAAACAGTTCAATGCTGCTTCCATGTCCTCCGAAAAGTTTGGGATGAATATTTGGGGTCCAGGCTGTTGCAAAATGTACCATAACTTTGGGGTTCAAGTTTATGATAACCTTGAATAAGTGCCATTACCTCCAAATCAAAATTCAAAGTGTATGGTACATTAACTTACAGTGATCCAAATGAATGATGCCATTAAAATGTTTTTTTCAAAAGATAGATAGATAGATGGATGGATAGATAGATAGATAGATAGATAGATAGATAGATAGATAGATAGATAGATAGATAGATAGATAGATAGATAGATAGATAGATAGAAATTTCAATTAATCTATATGTCTGAATAGTAAATTGGAGAGTCTTCTGTCCTCATGTCTGTGGAGACAATTGCTGGATATGCCCTCCTGATTCAGTCGCCAGGAATTTTGTCTTTGTGCATATTTTTTTTATTTCATGTTACAGACTGACAGTAAGGGCTATCTCTGGAATACAGCCACTTAAGGAATCCTTCATCATGAATCCACATTTCTCACTTTCCTCTTCTCTTGCTAAAGTGCATGTTCACTTCTAATTCTTTCAGAAAATAAAGAAAATAGCCTTGTAATCTGCTTTTGAAGATACAAAAATGTTTGCCAAACTTATTTCACCTTTTGTGCTTCATGTATCAATTTCACTTAACAGATTAAACTTCATGCTAAACTGAATGCTTTTAAATGTCTCCATGTACTGACCCATATATTTCGTACCTCTCTGTACTTGAGCAAGTATGCCTGATGAAATATCTAATTTTGATTAATACCTGTAATTCATTATGACTGAAGCTGGATATGATAGCCTCCAGGGGAAAATGGTTAGCATAATATGAGGTATTATATTCCAAAATTTCATCATTTAAAGGAATTAGCTTCAACATTTAGCAAAGCAGTGAATTCAGATTGTTTGACCAGATGGCCATTTGCAACAGCAGATATATATTAGTAGTTAAAAGGATTTGTGACCTTTGAAGAAAAAACATGAAGCAGCCTAGAAAAATATTAATTCCAAGTGAAAAGTCAGAGTTAGAAAAACCATAAACAATACCATTAAGAATCAAGAAAGGGAATAAAAACAAACAAACAAAAAAACACCCCCAAACAAAACAAAACAAAACAAACAAAAAAAGCAAAACCAAAAATAAAGCCAACCAACCAAAAAAAAAAAAAAAAAAGCAGTTGAATGATTTACAAAAATATTTATTTTGCCATACTCTGAGGCTGGGTAGTTCCTAGGCATGGCAGATGCAATATTGAATAATTTGAAATGCAGCATGTTTAGTTAAAAAGACAAAAATAATATAAAAAATGGCACACTGAAAATTCAATGAAATAGAAGTACTAGTTTATGAACAGTAGCAAATAAGTACCTGTGTTCACAAGCACACTCAAGAACACAACTCTCCAAGAAATCAGAAAGTCAAATGGCCTAAAGAAGTCCACAAACTATGAGCATTCTTAGTGTACTTCTGGGTAGGGGGTATTTCAGTCTGATTATACCTAACTTCATTGTTTTTCTCACTGGCTTTCATGTAATAATTTTTGAAAGTCGTCTAGCAATTTGATTCCTTTGGCCTTTATCTTTACTAACCTTTAATTCTGGAGGCATTTTTACGCCTTATCATGCTCATACAATGCAGTATCTGACATAGACATACAGATGTGCCAACCACAGCAAGGTACTATTGAAAAATATTTAAACTTCATTTTCTTAAAACTTTCATTTTTAAAAAGTGTTGAAATTCAGCAATAATCCTGAACCAGGCTGGAATCATCAAGAAATATTATTGGTGGTAGACTGACAAATGCTTCAGACTCCAACAGAACCAATTTCATAGATTTTTACTGCCATGTGTGTTTGACGTGTATATACATAATGGCATTTTTCCTTTCAGTAGTCCCCTCTGTTGCAATCTCTGTACCACTGGCTTCTCAGGACGTCTCATAAATCCACTTGAACATATTCACACTCAAAGGAAAAATGATTGGGTGCATGAATGTTTTTCTACTCTTAAAACTGTTTTACTTTAAAGTATTTTGCAAAAACAGCAGCAACTGAGAACACCCACCCTTTCCTTTATGCTCATTCACGTTTTGAACAAAGGCAGGATAGTGTATTCATGGAATCTGTCAAACAAACCTGTTGTTCTTATTGCACTCAGGCCCAGATATTTACAAAAAGAGAAAAAGAGCAGAATTACTTTTCTCAGCTTCCAGAAATCTACAGCTTAAGAAAAATTTAGAGCTAGAAGTTGTATATTTAATTTACTAGTCCTTCATCAATTTTTTTTCTATTACATTGCCCATGTAAGATTATATGTCCCTAGTATTTCCCATGCTGTCATGCACATTTGGAGAGTAGCAGTGGAGGTTTCTTCCAATCTCATTGTTTTTATTGGCCTACTTTAATATTTATGTTGTACTTACAGTTTCAGTTCCTGGTTTAGTGCACATTTATAAGATACTGTACTTTCTATTTTGAAGTAAAAGGGGAGCAAGAAAAACTGTTAGCATCCGACAACCACACCTTGATGCCCCCAGAGTCTTGGTATGGTGCATTAATTTTTCAGTTTGTAATTTGCCAGATGCATTTAATGGAACCAATTTTCATTACATCTGTTCTATGGTTCAAAGAGCTCTTTTAGTTGCCAAAGGGAGCCAGCTTCACAGAGATTCAGAGAGGGTGCCAGTGCACTGTATCTTGAGGTATTAGATAACTAGGGATGGTTTTGTAGCAAACAGATTATTATTTAGAGAGGCAAATTCTATATTCATGACTTGCCACTATTAGAATTCAAATTTAAACTGCTTAAGTCTCTTCCTCAGGAACCATATATTGATTTTAATGTAATTTTCTTCATAATACTCTCAGATTACTTATCTTTTTAAGCAATTATATATTTTTGTTTATGGGTAAAAGAAGACATGGTTTTACATAAGTAAATACTGTTTTAAACTAAGAATAGCTTAGCAAAGCTTTCTCATGAAATACTAAAAGATGTGAGGAATAATATTTTGTAATTTCCAGCTCTAAGACAAGACAGTTTATTATACCGAAACAAACTCACATTACCAAGATAACTTTACACGCTGTGCATAATTTTAATCTTCATAAAATGTGTAACAGTTGTATGGTATTAAATTCAAGATTTCACTTGACAGCAACTTTCAATGAAAAGGTTTTTCCTCATGGGCTGAAGAAAATTTGAAATGTTCTACTACACTTTGAAGTTCTAAAGCATCAGCCATATGAGAATTATAAAGCATTAATCCTGAAGAGTTTCCATCTGACAGTCATGAAATAGCATACCTGTGTGAAAAGTGACTCAGTTTTACTTCCTCAGGCAATACTTTCCTTTTTTTCTGCTGCTTCAGAAATATTATGCATCATGTCGTAGTGAAAAGATGGCCTTGGAATGACTGGATCTTTTTTAAGTTACTGAAGTCTACACTATCATTGTATTTATCTAAGACATTTCAATGACATTTTAAAAAGTTGTTTATAGTAGGAGTTTTATTTTAGTTTGATAAGCCATGTGTGAAAGTTGTTTCGCAAGAGTAATCAAAAGCTTATTTTGGCTGTGTTGTTCTCTACAGATTTTGTTTATAAAGATAAAATTGTGTAAGAAGGAGCAAATCTATTAACAGTAGTTCATATGCAATTTAAGAACATTAAACATGTCCCAGCTGCAAATAAGATCAATCAAAGCCTTGCCATGTGACCTACATTTAGTCATGTTGTAAAGTCCACTTTTTTGGGCTTTGGGCACTAAACAGACGATTTCTTTCTCTGCCTAAGAGGGACAAGATAGCCATAGCAAGCAGTCCTCCAAGAATTCAAATCTTTTGTCTTCTCTCATTACGTGGAAGCATAGGAAAAGGAATCTTAGCTTTATTATGTGCACTGGCAAACAGCAGGACAGTGATGTTTCCCCCTTCGCTGTCTGCCCCGGTTTACATTATATACTAAGCTAATGACCACATTTACATTTCCTTGAAGTAAAAACAAGTCCTTATAGTAGTGGCATTTTTTGTCACTGAGACTGACTGAAAGGGGGGTTGAATTTGAATTAGCCATTATGAGGTAAATATACATGGAAGAAGGAAGGAACTAAGGAGATGGCTGAAGGAAGATATTAATTCCAGATCTGCATTTCAAGTTCGAGATTTGGTGCCACAGAATTTACACAACCAAGAAGACCACAGAAAGAGCAACAGCCTCAGAAGGGAAACAAAGAGTTTTCGATGTGTTCATATTGCATTAATTTTTTTATAGAAGAATACTTAATACTCACTTAAATTAAAATTCACAGCAAAAGAAGGAGCTGGAGGTGTTTGTTACCCTGTGCGTTGCCACAACTGAAGACTTACAAAATAGGAAAGGATCATAAAACATTATTATGTAAAATAAAGCAATTTGAACTTTTCTGTAAACAAATGCATTCTAATTTCCTTTTTACATTACTGTACCTCTTTTTTTCATTTCCTAGATATCATTTTTGTTATATTTAGATGCATTTGGAGTTAGGTGTTTTTATGAAATAACTCATAGTATTTCCATTGCAAAGACACAAAATTAGCTGTAGGTGTGAATTTATGATTGAAACAGAAAGAATAAATTTAATTTCAAAATAATCCACTTAGAGTTAGTAAACTATAGTCATTTGTAATGCATCTTTTTTTTTCCTTTTATTTTTTCAATTTTTTTCATTTCTGCTACTAAACAGAACCTGAGTACTTGTTAACATCAAAATTCTGACAGCTCATTTTTGCCTGAGGTCTGGCTTTCCACCAAAAAGCTCATCATATAAACTTTCTGCCAGTGTTCCACCATGGGCTTTTTTTTTTTTTTTTTTTTTTAAATTTCCTGACTGAGAACTGTTTTTGCTTTAGCCACTGAGAAGATTCCCAAATCAAGTTTTCCCTAGAGACAATTACAGTTGATAAGAAAATTGAATTTCTAGCCAGAAAGCAAGTGATAGCAACTACAGTGGAAAAGCCTATGTCATCCCAACTTTGAAAATGCAACTAGTGAAATGGAAAGCAGATGGACTGGAATTTGCTCATCAGTACATTAAAACTGACAGATATTAGTCCATAGATCCATCTTCACCTAATGTCACATCCTGGGAAAATGGTATTTTAAAGAATAAAATTCCCTCTAAGAATATCTCATTAAATCAAATTTTAACACAAAGCCTTTTTTCAAAAAAAAAATTAGTTAATATTGTTCAAATTGCATTTGGCCATTTTCCTGGACTTTATATTATCAATTATGACCTTTGATACACAGCAGGTTATAAAATTGAACATTATGTTTAGTGATATATGAGTATTTTAGGAGAAACACAAAAAGAACAGAAAGATATGGATATTTTCTCTAGATAGTAGTATTTACTGCTAGAAAAATTTAGGTGTTCCAGATGGAACTAAGGACTAAAAATACTTCTAAGAGACTACTGTGTAAAGCACATGAAATCTCCTTGCTTTTGTTTTACTGTTTTGTCTTTTGTTCTCTTCTGCCATTGCCTCCTGTATGTTGAAATATTCCTGTTTAATTTCTGAATGAGAAAAAGTAACTTCATCCAGAGAGGACTTCTCTAATCTGGGGAGAGTACACCTTGCTCACTGTGCATTTGTGTTGTCATGCCTCCTTATGTGCTTAGGTTACTTTTCCAAAGTGCATGACTTCTAAATATACATGTTCTTCCAAAATGCAATGCTGCTTTCTTTATAACACAGAATTAGCCTTGTGCTGCACGTGGCTTAGTCCACATACTGAGTTTTCATGGCATATCTTTTGATTATAATTGAACCCTTGTGATTTAAAATATGGAACAAGGCTGTTGTCAAAATAAAGACTGTGAAAGTTGAAAGAAGTAAAAATATCTTAGGTTATCTGATGATACTAACAAATCAAACACTTGCAATAATTTTTTTACTGATGGATGGTGTAAATTTAGTATCTTTTTATCATTAACTGGACTTAGGGCTATAATGAAAGGTACTAGATACAACAAAGTATTTAGGAAGTTACAAGGCAGACCTTGAATAGAAAGTTCTCCTTCTTCTCCTGCAGCAATGCAAACTCCTAATGTACATCATCATGTTTTTTCCTGTTCCTGCCTTTATTATCTGGTGTCATCCATTCTATTCTCTAACATGCACACAGCTTTGATGGCCGTGACAGGACTAGGGAAAAGCAGGTTTGAGATTTTTAAGGTCTAAATTAAAGATACAGATTATCATATATCAATTATTATACTATGCTTTTTGTAAATTATGTGAAGAAAGAGTGTGGGAGTGGACAGATGGAAGCACTTTGTGGAACAACACAAGCTATTTTATATTTTCTGTTTTGACCAGTTCATTAGTTTCGAGTGACCTAAATTCTGCAGTTAGTCAAGATGGGCCACAAATTAATTACTGACAACTTCAGGACAGGGTATGTTCTAGGTTTGTATAAAAAAACGCACCCTACGTATTTGCATTCAGTAGCATTTTGGCACTTTTGTGTATTCATGGCAACTCAGGATATTTTAACCAGTGTTCTTGAACTAAAATGCACATACTTCAATTCTTATCCCACTTGAGGTACCTAGACTTCTTCACTTTGCCAAAGATTAATATATCATTGTAGAGGTTTTCAAAAGTGCTCAAAAGAATATGTTGCATAGTAAATACATAGCACGTTTAATACATTTAATAAAAAAAATCAGATGTAAGTTCATACTGGAATCAAATCAACTTTTTGACTTCAATTCTTTTGGATATGTATTAGTGATAAAAAATGTTCATGCTGATCCACATATCTTTTAGATATGATTGCATCAGAAGTATGCTTACTTATAGAAAGTTCTTTTGTTGCTTTTCAATCCTTTCCTCAGCACTGGATTTTATTTTCTTCTAGGAAGCTGTAATCACTTTCAGCTTGAATTGTACAGGAATTCAACTATTGTAGTGAGTGTGTCTTTGACATGGAAAGAACCAAACAGTCGGCTAGCAAAGGCTAAAGTGGGCACAGAATTGTTCAAGAGGAGCTTCATGAACCTCATATTTCTTAGCTGGAAACCAAATGTTTAACCCATGATCTGTGTGTATTTCAGCCTGCTATGTTTTCAGATCATCCTTTATTCCATTCATATATCTGTGATAAGTCTGCAACATGACATCATTATGCCATGTGATTCTGATTTTGGTCTTATGTAATACCATGGAGAAGATTGTTTTACATGCATCACCAACATCAAATTTTAAGCCTCTCTAAATTTATTTTTCGTAAAATTCTCTTTAGAAAGAAATTTATTTAGTTTTGCATAATCTGTTTTATAAAAACCATATAATTTAATATGTTTACTTTTGTCTAGGTTAATCTTAAAAAGATTTCATTATTCCAGCAATTTCCTAGGCATTGAAAGCAGATCCGCAATTCCTAAATAATTTTTGCGTTTTGTCCCAACATTACATACCTTCATTTACTCTTCTGATACTTCATGTAACTGCTAAGCATTAGGATACTGCTAAGGCTTTTTAGCACAATAGGTTGAATTTATTGGTTCTGCTATTTTTAATATATTTTAATGTCACGAAGTCTTTAATGTACTGTCGTTTCCAAGACTTTCTCATTACTCCTTTTCTACAATTAATAGACTCTATTTTCCACTATGATTTTCATTTGAGACTGAAACAAAAGCTCTTTTCAGAAATCCTTCTTCCATTTAGTGAGTTACTTTCCCTATTTTGTCTTAGTTTTCCTTTTGCTGCCCTTGCTCTTTGTCTGCCCAAATGGAGCCCAGTCCCCATGCATTTCTTTTGGAATAGCCCCTTTTGTGCCTTATTTGATAGAGGAGTTGGCTTTTGTTAAAGAGCGTGGTCTATGTAAATACTCCTTGGTTATCTGTGTTTCTTTTTTAACTTTAATTTCTTTGCCATTTCAAGTTAGTGTGCCAGCAAAGAGACCACATTATTATAAGTTTTTACAGTGAGATTGTGCCCGATTTATGACTAGAAGTTCATCATCGAAGCTACCATAACTAGCTGCTGTTTGTGTTTCCTTTGTGCACATGATATAAAGTACATTTTTCAGCAACGTCCAAGAGACCTGACAAAATTGCTTCCATGAATTTTTGTTCTGTTAATTTTTTCATAAAAATTTTAAATTTTCATGAGCATATTTAAATGGCAATGAAAGCAGTCATCTTTCTATATTTTTATTTATTAGTAGTACATTTGCCTGTAAACTGTGATAATTGTGACCAAATATGCAACAAATTCACTTCTGCATAGTAATACCCTGAGAATCCCATTGACTTCAGGCAGTTAAAATTGTATGACAACCCAGAATCTGACCAATTAAAAATTAATTAGATTACTGTTAATATAGTTGAATAATGTTTCATATAAGGAATGCTAAAATTAAAAGAAAAAAATTGAATCATTGTATTGTTTAAAAAAATAAAATTCCCTCCTCCTTCATGGTGCAATATGTTAAGTGTTGCTTTGCAATATTTTTGTTCCGTTAAATGTCTCCTTAAGAAAAACGAACATCCTGATTTATTTTTGCTTTTCAGAGTAAGTGTTAATGAGTGAAATGCAACTGATGAATAAAATCCATTTTCTAAAGTATAATTTTTCTTTTATGGAGGCTTAGTGCCTTTGTAATAGGCATGTTTGTATTTAAAATTGTTATTGCTCCTACATCAGTTACTAGTTAGTGTGTATTAGAAGAATACTTTAATAAAATTTAAGGATTTTTTCTTTATCTTTGATATATTAATTATGCTATATATTTGAAATATTTTTAAAACTGTTGGAACTCTTCCCTACAGCAGTAAGAAGTAGCTTCCCCATATAGTATCTTTTACTTACATAATCTGCATTTATATATATATATATATATATATATATATATATATATAAAATTACCAAGTTATTTGGACTTGACACAATGCCAAAAAAATGTAGAACTCACATTTTTTTGCCATACAGGCTCAAGGGACTTGCATATGTGTTTTGAGATTTATTCTTAATATGAGCTATCACACATTATTTCACCACAAAAAAAATAGATGTAGTGTGCATGTGTGTGTTAAATATAAATATATAATACATGTCTATCTAGAAAATAAAGATATTTATTTATTTTGGTAGGACTGCCCCTGTCATGGAAGCAATGCATTCTGCAATTGAGACCAAGTAGTTATGCAAAGGCAAGCTTTTTACACCATCCAGAAAAGAGTAATATTTAAATCTGAAGCCAAAGTCCATTAATTTCCTAGATATTTCTTTTTTCATTATAAAGGGTACTGGTTTTGAGAGTCATAAGGGAAAGAAACATAGTGAGACTGTTTCAGATTTTCATTTGTGTTACTGTTAAAACGAGTTTTTAGTTATAGGTAGACCAGATAGCATTCAGGTTAAGTGTCTTCAATTGCTTTAATTTCACCTCTTTCTAATTTAGGATAGTTTTAAATTGTTTAGCTGCAAGTTTTGTAGTGCAACTTATTTAAATCAAGAGACAGATAATAAATACTTGAGAAAGATATAGTATTTTAATGCATGTATGGAATAGACTATTCTACAATCTATTCTCTGAATGATGTAGATATCCAAATTGCAAATGATCCTATCATATAAAAGGTATTCAGTTTTATCCTTAGTTTAAATGCATGAATAAGTATTTATATATTAGTCCTAAATTTTTGACATCGGCAGTTGCGAGTGCTTTGACATTACTATGATGAAGTTAGATGAGTCTTGCATTTGGTTTTTATTTTTCTGGCATAACATGTATTATACTGGCATCATAAGACACTATGGGATTGGACAATGCAAAATATAGCAAGATAAAAAGCAGGGTAGATTTATGAAGAAAGACAAAAGCAGGTAATAAGAGAACTGAAAAATATCTTGATAATTCAAGTCTATTTTTCACTAGCATATCTATTTATATCTGCAGCTGTTAGTTTTACTTACACAGTGAAAAAACTGATGAAATAGATACAAAGGCTCGGGTCCATTAATAGGAACAAAAGAAAAAAAAGCAGGGCGAACCTTGAGACACCTCATGGTGAGAGCTATAGTGAGAAGAATATGACATGATATAACAAAGCTTCACCAAAAAAAGGTGTGAAGACAAGTGGCATGAGAAAGAAAATAAGGGGAAGAAATCTCTATAACACCTATGTATTCCTTATCTTGCAGCATCTGTTTTCTGAGTTTGATGAGACAGAAGGATGTGCTCTACTGTATTAAAACACAGGTTCTTCTCATACAGCACAGTAACAAAATTCAGGAGCTAATGGAAGGACTGTTCAGGAAGGCACCTAAATAGTCTTGGAAATGCCCAAAAAGAGAGTCTCTAAATTTTAAACTCTCAATCAGTAATATTTAGAATTTCCAAAAATAGTTTTTATTAGATGTGAGTTCTGCAGCTGAAAGCAGCTCATAGGTTTAATGCTGGTGAAGTTTGTTGCAGTTGAAGGCTCACAAGTTTTCTTGATTGCCTGCTTTGAATCCTGAAGCTTCTATGCCTATGAGAGGTACTCTGTAAGGAGTCTCGAGAGTTTGTTTGGTAAATCTGCTCAGATGTCATAGTAGGTGACAGGTAACTGCATGTCAATATCAAAATCTTATTGTGCCAAAATAAGTGCCAAAAATCTTATTGATTGAAATGAATCTTTACATATAGCTCTTTCTCAAATTTAATATCATAATTCTCATTATTTTCCCCAAAGATGCTGTTATTTTTATATTTTATTTGATGTTGCATTGAAGACCATTTAAAGGACATTTCCATTCTCAATATCTTTCAATTAAAACATGGAGAAAAATGTGAACAAATCTTTAAAAATGGATCCATTCCAGACATTTAGGATGAAAGCCTAAATTTTCTCTTTTTTGTTTTGTATTGTTGTGTTTTTGTTGTTTTGGGTTTTTTTCATATCCAGAAATAGGTTTTCCTTTTTCTACAGACTATAACTAGTAGTTACTTAAGAAGAATATGTTTATATTATCTAGGTTGCAAAATCTGGGAAAAAACATGGGGATATTCTAAAAATCATAGGATTCAAAAAGGAGACTTATTTTGAAGGATACATAATAGCAATACTTGTATGGAATTTCCTAGTCATTAAGAGAATAATGGCTACTCACATTTCCCAAATGCAGTCATCCAATGTTTAGAGCAATCTTTATGAAGAAAATGACCAGGCATAAAAAGTCCTTCCCTTGTAAGTGCAGGCACTTAATTGACTGCTCTGATCATTAAAATAAATTAGACTACATTCTCCACAACTCCCCATGGAACTTTTATCTCAAGAGAAAATTGTAAAACAATTCACTGTTGCAATGCAAAACAGAAAACTGTTTTCTGTACAGTAGCTGTGCCAAAGTATGCACATTTCTTTTTTCCATTGTCTTTTCTCTGTGGTCCCCTGAACCAGATTACTTAAACTGTTTCCACTTCCTTTCTCTCTCTCTCCCTCTCTCTCCTGCTCTCTCACTCCCACCTTCTTGACAAGACAAGAATTCAATGTCTGCTTCAATCCTGCTACAGTATTTGTGATTTATCATAGTCTAATATTTCATGAGGTTTAAAAGCCGTAGCTGGAGGTAGCAATTCTAGTAAACTTTGCTTCCAAGATGCCACATTTTTTGTAACTGATTAATTAATTTTGCATTCCACATGTAAATGTTGTATTTCTTCTGCTCAAAGTCTGTTGCCATCACTTTATCATCACCAAAGAACTGTTGAGGTAACTCTTACACCTCTATTGGATTTTTAACTGTGTTTTTTGTTTTGTTTTTTGTTTGTTTTTTACTTATTATCAAAGATTCCATGTCTTCAGTGTCCTTTAAATTTAAATTTACTTTTCTAAGGTGATCTTTAAAAGTTTATATTCAGTTTCTAGGTGCTATTTAAATTTTAGAAAAGCAGGTCTTGAAGGTATCTCAAGAGGTCATTTAATCTGCCAAAGGCAGAATCTGCTCTGCTTAAGTCATTTCTGTCAAACTTTTTTTTTACCTGCTTCTAAAGACCTCTAACCTCTTCTGACAAATTTTTATGTCTTTCTGTAATGATAGTTTGAATGTTTTTTCATAGTGCATAATTTGAGTTTTTCTTGTTGCAGTTTAAATTCAATAAATCTTACCCTGTTCAACAAGAATATAAAGAATATTTCTTTTCCTCTCTTTCATGTATCCTTTAGCAGTCTTTTTGTTTTCCTAAATCCATGCTTCTTATAATTTTTGAGTTATATCTTCCTCAAAGCCCCATTCCTAAATTTGGACCCAGTAAGGACGTGGTGTGTTGCCAGTGACAGAGAGAATGAAAGATTTATTTCCTATGTATTGCAAGCTACCTTTTATTGCAGTTCCCAATCCAATTGCTTTTTTTGATAGCAGTAAAATGTATGTTGACTTATGTGAATGTGTGATCTTCTGTAACCCCTTATTCCTTTCTGCATAATTATCAACAAAATTATCTCTCATGCAGTTGGTCATTCTTGCCTAAGTGCTTTATCCTCAGTCAAAGGATTTGATCAGCTGCTTGATCTCATTGCCTCTGCTCTGAGACATATAAATAACTTTAATCATTAACAGACTCATGAGCATCTTAATATTTCATCACAGGACGTCTGCAAAAGTATAATCACACAATTTGAGCCACTGCCATGTTTGTAATTTATAGATTTCTGGAAGCTGTGTTTCTGTAATATTTGCGAACCATTTCTATCAGTTTTCAGACATTCAAGGTTTCACTGAGAGTTGTAAATAGATATGTATATCTTTATATATATTATATATAAAAATATATATTGTTTATTAGCTCCTTGTTATACAGAATTCACTTTAAAAAGAGGTAGAAAAAAGGATAGTGTTGCCATTTGCTAGATTTCTTAAAAGACTGATTATCAAGCATCAATTTCAACTTCTTTTTCCTTTCATAACTTAATTATTTTTCTTTTCATTTCAGCTCTGTTTGGGGGGTTTTGTAGGCTTATTAGTTTACTCTTAAAAATATATCTACTAGTTTTTTGTACATTTCATAAAAATACAATGCTTTGTTGTGTCAAATTAATTACAAGAGGAATTAAACATGGGATATGCAAAGACAAATACCCCACAGGTCTGTATGATGATGTAGAAATTATAATCATAGCAGTAAAGAAGTGTGCCTTTTCAATGGCATTGACTTTGATAAAAGTATCTTTTTAGACTTGTTACAAAGCTGAGGAGATACTCCTTCACCTTCCCTCTCTTCATTAATTTCATCTCCTGACAAAGATCTCAATTAAAGAGTTTTATCATTTTCATTAGGAAAGAGAAAGAATTACTCATCTTGGATTCTTCAAAGATATGAAACTGCATTTTACTGTAAGTTGACCTCCTAAATAATTATGTCATTGTTTCGTTTTTGAGGATCTGAAGCTGTAATCCAAGACCATTAGTTATATTTTTGGTTGTGCTCTGTTCTTCCATTTAATATAATTCTCATCTCCCAAATTCAAATGCTTCTAGGTTGGCCAATGAAGCTAGGAAAATAAAGTTATTTTTAGAAAAATAGGCTAGAGGGCTCATGTTCAACATATATACAAACAACTGTTAAAATTCCTCAGGCTGATTTTGAGCAGTTTACTTTGGCCCTATCAACATGGAGTTCTGAATTTAAAATATGACATTTCAGGCATGTAACTTGCATGTATCTCTTCAAGTTCAGCAGATTTTCCGATGGAGACTTCCTTGGTAGCCTGCCACTTATAAAAATGTAGTTGTTCCAATATTGGATTTATTTGAAAATGTAATGTTGTTTAAATAGAATTGTTTTCATTACACAAGTTTGAAAAAATATGTGCTTGATAGAACTTCAGAATGGTGCATGTGATGCAGGTGCCTGTGTTTTTTCCCAGCTACAGGTTGTCTCTCTCAGCAAAAAGAGGGGGCATCATTCGCTTCTCTCTTCCTTTTCTCCCTCACTTTTTCTTCCCAGCTTCCATATGGCAATTGTCTACGCTTTCATTAGCTACAGTATTTCTGTGATTCTTCTCTGAGCCACTGAATGATTTAAAAAGGCAGAAAATTATGCAGGTTGAGTTTTGCTGCCATTTTAGTAATTGCTACTTGCCTTCAGAGGGACCCAATGCTAACACAGTACTGAAGAGGCTGGAATACAGGAACAATTTTTAATGACCAGAAGTTGTTCAGTTGGTTCAGCAGCTTTTTTTTGCAGCTGTTGTCTCCCTAAGTTGAATAAAAATACTACTTATCCCTGCAAGTCTTGTTTTCCTTTTCTCCATAAATGATCATGTCTTCAAAATGATGATTGGCAAAAGGCAGCTTTTCTCTAACCAGTAAATCATTCATCCCTGATATATACTAATCAAGATGTACTTTCTAGTTGTCACAAACAAGGTAATGTAATCAATTAATCAAATGGAAGAAGTCATCAGCTACAAATAATAACTTAGCACTAGAAAATGAATGCTACTTCTTTTTATACAACAGAGTCTCTTTGTGGAAATTGAAGGAGGTGCAGTCCTTGAATTTATTTGCACAAACATACAACGTACAATCCCAAAACACATACAGCTCAAATTTCCATTTAATTCAAAGGTATTACTAAAATTAGCATTAATTAAGACCTTTTTTTATGTAGTGGATATTGGCAGTAGGGTTTGTTTTTTCAGATCTTTTGCCTTTTGGCGGAGCTTTTTTTTTTTTAGATTGTTTGTTTAGCTTAATTTTTCTCTTATTTCCTTTGTTCTTCAAATGTTTTGGATTTCTTATTTATTTTTGCATTTCTATATGGGTTTTTAGTTCTTTACAGAGTGGCTGTTCTTGTTTGGCTTTTTGTTCTGATTATTTTTTTATTATGTTAATCTAAATTTCTTGTTACTGATGTCTTCTAGGGATTTCTGCAGCTAATAGTTTTTCTTACTTTAAGCAGCTGATACATGTAAAATTTGACATCCATTTTCAAAATGGAGGCATCTCTTGATTTAGTGACAAATGACTCGGTTTCTGTTCTGTGATCTCACTTTCAAGGGATTGCTAATAATAAGGAATTGTTACATCATATATCTGACACATTAAGAATAATGGTAAAGGAGATAATTGTTTATCATCATAATCATTCAACTTCAGAATGAAGTTTCAAGCAGAAAAAAAATATATTTAAGTGATATTTGCTTTTAATACTGGTTTACAAGATCATGGTGGCAAAACAGTCATTTAGGCTGCCACTAAAACATATATTTTGTTTGGTGCCCAAACTAACTCCAAATAAAGCACAAAACAAACCAGTCTGCCAGTTTTCAATGCAAAATGAGTTATTATAGACCAGGTGCTTAGTTGCTTTTTGTAGTTACTTCAAAATTTTCTAAGGACGAAGACTTTTTTAGAAGAAATGTAAATATGTAGTATGAATCTGTAGGTATTACTGTATAGAACTAATTCAAGAGGTTATTAATCAAAAAGCGTTTCCTTCCAATGACCATCCTCCATGCTTCAATGACAATTGTCAGTCTTCAGTGAATATCAAAGAAATAAAGCACAGAATACAAGCACTCTAGATCAAAGAGGGTAAAACATATCTTTCAAAATAAGCACTTGACAGAACTAATGAATATTTGAACTTGAAGACTGAATTAGAGTATACTGAGCTAACTTAATGGCTACTAACTTGCATTGTTACATAAGATAGAGATTTTGTAGTTGTTTTGAATTCCTGCACTCTTGGCAGACTGCTGGAAGTTACCATAAAAATGTTATTTCTCTATCTAGAAATTAGCTGATATTGCTCACAGATTTTCTTCTCTCATAAGAAGAAACACAAATTCATGAAAATAGGGGTGAGAAATTACTTTTGCTTTGGGAAAAATTGCAGTTTAAGAGGTAGTGGAAAAGCTCAAGACTTCACTTAAAATAAATCAGCATTCTGAGTTTATGGCTCAGAGCAGTGAAAACTTCCTATGATACATTTCATACCTTAGCAATAGATTTATTTTGCTTTTTGAACAGATTTTTCAGATCTGTCTAAAAAGTGCATGGAAGGGAACTTGCATATTTGATCATGTGCATAAGCTGGATGAATCAGAACAGTCCACAGTTCTACAGAATTTATGTTTTTTTGATGTGACCACAAGGGGGAAAAAATCTATAAATCTAGACTAGGTAGATATACCTATGATATTTAGATTTATGAAAGCTGAAACATCATGGCTATTGTTTATGCTGGAGTTGAATCTGGTGAAGGATATCAAATGTCATAAGAAGGGCTTCTACAGATACATGAGCAGCAAATGGAAGACAAGAGAAATCAGGAGCATGGTGATGAGTGAGACAGGAACACAGTTGATAAAGGAGTATGGAGAAGGTTGAAGTACTGAATGCCTTCTTTGCCTCAGTCTTTACTTGTAAAAAAGCCTTCAGAAATACCTGCTGGGAACCAGGGAGCAGGAAGAGGATCAGGTCAGGGAATACTTAAATAATCTGGACATAAATCCATGAGCAGTGATGGGATGCATCCATTAAAGCTGATGGAGAAGCTGAAATCATCGCAAGTCAGCATTAACTCACAAGCTAAAGTCAGACATTAGCAGCCTGATAACCTGCTGTGATGGAGTGTCTGTCTTGGCAGATGAAGAGAGAGGAGTGGATTTTGTCTATTTTGATTTCAGTAAGTCTTTTGACTCTGAATCCCATAATATTTTTATAATGAAGATGTGAAAGTGTGATCTGGATGAGCAGACAGAGAAGTGAGCTTAAGAATGGCTGACTGGTCAAGGCCAGAGGGTTGTGACCAGTGGCTGAAGACTAGTTGGAGCCCAGTAACCCCAGGTGTATACCATGGGTCAATACTGAATCAAATCCACTTCAGCATGGTCTGAATGATTGTTGAACTGCAAACGCACAGTAAAATCTTTGAATTCATTCCATTTTTTCATCTTTATTATGTTTGGACAAATTCTGGTTTGTGCTTTGTGATACAATGGATGCCATAAAGTTAAGAAAAATATGGTTTATTGCCTTTTTGATTCAGATGTCTTCTGTCATTTATATAGGCCAAGACTGGAAAGCAAACATATCTGACAAACTATTTTCAGACAAACAAGAGCAAAGACAACAAAAACTTGACTTCTGCCTAAAATATTGGAGATTACTCTTAGGCTTTAAAGATTCCCTTTTATTTTTAGATGTATACGGATTTTCCCTTTCCTTTTCCTTTTTCTCTTTTCCTTCCTCTTTTTTTCCTTTTTTTTTTTGCGTGTGGTTGTACAGTGATTTTGCTTGAGCTCATAATGAAGTGCTTTTGATCAGCACTAAAAAAGGTCTACTGGTTGAGCCCTTAAATGCAAAACTTGTGATGAGAATAAACTTCAAGGTCTCAGAATGCACTTATCAGATCTACTGTATGAATAAGTGTCAGGTCCCAGAGCAGATTGCATAAATCTTTCTGGTTGAGCTTGGTGAGTGCAAAGCTTAATACCCACAGGCTTGCAATCTTTTTGAAGGTGATTATAATTCAGCACCAGCTTTGCATCTTGGATGAAGGTTCCCCTTGAACACAAAGTATGTTATATGCTTGTGTGCTGGTGATCAAAATACCCTAAATGTTGCCGGTCTTGCAATCCTTAAACCTGCAAAATGATGTTAAAATGCTACATTCACTCTACTAACCTGTAAATTCAGTTATGGTAGACTGAAGGCACAGTTCTACTTCATATGCCAAAACCTAATTTCAGTCATAATATTTTTTTACCATAGTCTATGGTGTGGCATAACTCAGAGATTTACTGAAAGTTTATAAGTGGTAAGTTTAAGATTTCATGACATTTTTTCTTATTTGCACATTCAGGTAAGAATTACTGTCTGAGGAAGCAAATATGTACTTAATTTTCCAAGTAAATATAGGTGGTAGATGTTCATTCATGATTGTTTAGGATACATTTGCAGTCATACTATACAGAGTTTGAAGATTTAGTTGTTGATAAGGAATACTATATTGTTTTATGATCTGTTTGTTTTGATTCTTCCTTTAGGTAATGGTCCCAAGCTTTTCAGTTTCACAATTCCACTAAAAAAATTTTACTGTGTATTTTTTTTTAAATTTACTGTGAACTATAAGTTTTGTCATATCAACTGTCTCCAACCTCCTATTACCAAAACACTAACGATAACAGATAATAGAGCTTGTTATTGTAACTATCAAAAATACTCTTAAAACTCTATTAACCTCATACAAAATCTTTTCTTTATTAAACTGATGTACATGGTGATCAAAAATGTTGCAGAGTATACTGTTGAAAATCTCCTTCTACTTTTAAGAGTGTATCATAAATCAAAGTATAGCTCAAAAAACTCATATCATTATTTTAGTAATTCTTTATCTTTGTTTTTGGTTAATTACAAAGTGACAAACTAATCTGCAAAAGTCACTGATTCACATGAAGTCATGCTTCCACCCTTGATCAAACATAATTTAAGCCTACTTTACTTGAATAATTTTATCTTCCTTTGGGAGTAAAGTTTTAAGATCATTTTGTTTCAACC
This sequence comes from Luscinia megarhynchos, assembly GCA_034336665.1. Taxonomy (NCBI): domain Eukaryota; kingdom Metazoa; phylum Chordata; class Aves; order Passeriformes; family Muscicapidae; genus Luscinia; species Luscinia megarhynchos. Next base: position 32,952,925 of record CM067566.1, on the reverse strand, counting down.
CCATTACTTTTCTAGAAAAGGAACATAAGCTTTTTTGCTTGGAAGTCAGTTCCATTTGTCATTTCTATACCCTGTTGGAAGGTGTTACAGAACGCTTCCTCTTTGTGGTTACATACAAAACATTGTCTATTAAACTTCTTTGTCAGATCAGTAAGTGGACTCCCTCTTCCACTAAAAACAAATAAATAAAAATAGTCTTAGAAGCTGTAAGCTATAGAGATACTTTTGGAGAAGTATACTGATATGAGTTATAATGACTAAAAGTTTAGCTATATCATACTTTTATGTCCTGTTTTGATTTTATGTTGATTTCAATGACCATTTATTGTGCATAGTAATATAGTGTCCCTGTACTGTATCCAATACACCACGGTTTCATGGATATTAGATTCTGTAAGGTAGATAAATAGCCATAAAAGGACCTTACCCATCACAGTGGTACCATTAAAACACTTAAGTTACACTTAAAACCTGCAAGGTGGTGAACTAACTCATTTTTTGGGTAAACGTCCTAATATGAACTAATGTTTACATTCTTATTATCTCTATTTTGACATATAGATAAGCATACATACTCACACAAATATGTACAATGATATGTACAGTGTGTGATAATATGTGCACAAATGTGCTCATCTTTTATTAAATCTTCCCTGGCAGTTGTATCTTTTCTGTCAATGTGTAGAGTTTAATCAGAGGCTAAGAACTGACTCTCCTTCCATCTATTCATCAAGCTGGCGTACAGTATAAAGTTGTAGCAGTTAGTTGTAGACAAAACAATATTTATATTGAATTCCATTTGGGATGTTGTAAGGAAGTTCCAGCAAAGCTGATCACAGTTTTCACTCTTATGTTTATACTTAAATCAGTATAAATAATAGTTATACTGGAATAACACCAGTCAAACCAGGGGCTGTAGTAAGATCACTGTTTGCATAAGAAGTCCTACCTATTACTGAGTCTGTTAGAACAGTAAAGCTTCTCTAAGTTCTGACAGTACTTTGGAGCACATGTTGTTCTTTCTCATGCTAACAAGAAAACCGTATTTTAGTCTAGCCAGCAGCACTGAATAAGTCAGTAATAATCAAAATCTTTCACTACCTCTGTTTCCCTAAATTTCTGAAGTTATCTGAGGTGATATTCAAAACCAAAAGGGCATTTTCCTAAACAGATTAATTTTATTCAACTACAGAAAACTCTGCTCTGTACAAAGAAATGTAGTTTGAGTTTTTTAACTTTTGGACGGGGAGATATTATCCCCACTTCAAATTATTTATGCTGTCAAACTTCTACAATAATGGATTTTTAAGGTTCTTTTGTTTGTTAAAGGTGAAACTCCGTTTCTCCTAAATGTGAGGATGTTACCAGGACTGCCAAGCATATAAAATTATGATTTTGCAAACAAATTAATCCCATTCTTGTATTCGAATTTTTATATTCTGCTGCTTTTTTAAAAATACTTTTATTACATATGCTAGTTATCTCAAGGAGAAACATAAAAATATATCACAGATTTTAAAAAAAAATTTCCCATGATAAGGAAAAATGAAAAAGCTGGACCAGAGAAATACATTCATGTAACAGGCACTTGTAAAAATTTGGACTGAAACACTAGTCACTTGAGTCCAGCGCTATGCTGGCTATTCCACAGTATTCAAGAATAATTATGGGGAAAACACTGAAATCATTTTTCAGATACTTTTTTCTTTTCCCTTTTTATTTTGTATGCAGAAAGCATAACCATTTTGTGGTGAGGGCTCGGGCAACCAAGGCACCTTTCCATGGAAATAAGATGCTTGTTTGACAGTAGTGTCCTTAGAAATGTGAACTGAGATGCTCCACTCCAGTGAGTTAGTAGTTCCTAAGGTCACACAGGGCAGCAGAACTGTAGGTGCTTGCTGTTTCTGAACAGTCTATGGAATGAGGCATGATTCTTACACATAGCTTGTCACTGTCTGGGGGTCTCTTTGTGGCCGAGACCACTCAGATGGACATAGGAAGGTGGTTCAGGGCACAGGGAATCCTTGAAGCAACTGAAGAGAAACCGCAGGAGACAGTCGTCCGGGCTCAAGGTCTGTTTATTATTTGTTATCTATAAAGTGTTCTTTGCTCGCGAGCAGCAGTCTGGTTACCACCGTGTCCAGGACGAAAGTCTGCCCACCGAGGGTTGAACTTATCTTTTATACTCTATGCTACGTATTCTATGTTTACAATAATATTCCAATACTACAAAGTTTTATTACTATGCCTAGTTTTGTCCCCAACCAATCTGTGATTCCCAGCATCCCACACCAACATGGAGGGTAAGAAGAAGAAGAAGAAAAAAGACACCACACCCCAAATTCTCCATCTTGGCTTTGTGACTGATAATATAAACAATCCTAAAAACCACATTTTCTACGTGTTAAATATATAATTCAGACCCTAGTTACTCTCAAAGGTCGCATTTCTCCTCTGCAGGAAAGCAGATGTCCCTGAGGAGCTGAATCCAGCTCTCTGACCCCCCTGGCCTCACTCGGGGGTCTCTCAGGGGTTGGACAGGGGGGTCTCCGCTCTCCTGGAAGGTCCAGAGGGACTCCCTGGACCTCCACAATAGCTCTCTTGGCTCTGAGTACCTAAATTCTACCTGAATAACACTTCATTTTACCCAATATTTCTCTTGGTTTCTTATCTAGTCAGGTAATGAAATCAGAATCGCATGTATTTCCCTATTTCTCATTTCTGTATAGTGTTGCTACTTCCTCTGTTGTGACTTCGGATCCTAGTTTATGATAAATCTTATTATCAGTTTTGTCACCAGGTTTTGAAGAGTCTGTCAACATTTTAGGAAAATAAGCATTAGCAATATGATCTGAAACTGTATTCTCTTTTGAAACACTTGGTGCTTTACATCAGGAAGTTAGTAGTATTCTCTGTTTCATTTCATAAATATTTTTAAAACATCTTATCCTTAGAGAATGGCCATCAGTACATTTTTTCCCCAGCCGGAGATGGTGTCAGTAAAAGCAAAGCATATTTACAGCTAGTGACAAGTTCTTGACTGACTGTATCCAGCAAGGGGTGCTTACAAATGCAACAGTGAAACTCTTTTCCTGGGAGACTGTGCTTTTGCTTTACAAGGTCCAGCTTCTACTGACTTAGTGATCAATTTGATATCTTGTTTCAGAATCTCTGTTTTGAACAGGTACATTAGACAACATCAAACTAGCCCCCTTCAAGAAAGCTTGTTATGTATGAATATCCTTGACCTTATGTGAGATGTTATGGATCTGGTTCAGGTAGCATTTTTGTCGTATTGTGAGGGTAAAATTGTAGTTGAACTTAAAATTCCTGCTGGTTCTTGGAGCATAGGTAATGTACAGCTACTGAGAAAAACATAGAGGGGAAGGCAAAAGGGAATAAATCCCACTGCTTTTAGCTCCTAGGTCCTTAAAGCATACAGATTGGTTTGGCGTTGGTTTTTGTGAGGCCTTTTGTTTTGGTTCAGTTTGGGGTTTTTTTGCCTGTCTAACTGATAAATTTTTTTACTAGCTTTTGCCCTTATGGTAGCTGAATCTAACAGATGAAAGAATAAAATCCACAGTGGGCATAGATGAAAACCCACACTGATTCACCTATATGTTACCAAATTAACACCTGTTCACCATAATCCTTCACCACAACTGTCTCTTATCTAGCTACGTATGTTCTCTGCTGCTGTCTCTGCCTTCTTTAAGCTATCTTGAATTATAGCAATGATTTGAGCTGGAGTATTTATCTCAAAAGATACTTTTCCAATTGCATTCATCATTAAAAAAAAAAAAATGATCCTGATTCCTATGCTTAGAATGCATTTGTTAAAGAGAATCCTGATTTATTGTCTGATTCAACACCAAAAAAACGGGAACAGTGTTTGCTTACAGTATTAGACATGATAAACATTTGTCTAAATTTATAAGTAAGAGGAAAATGTATGCTTATGTCTGATGTACTGATATGCACAAATATAAATATTTCTGTGGTAGTCCTTCTGTCCTGATTTTGGTAGGGTGAAGATACCACTTTAGGTAAATGTGGTCAGTAAGAACAACCAGGACTGGATTTTGAATCTATAAGTTAATAGAGAGTCTTCAGTGACCATAGTAAATGTTTTTCACTCTGTTAAAGAAAATTATTTATATGTAGGTATTAGTTAAATTCAAATGTGAATGTTACTAAAAAATTGTATAACACTTGCTTATGACAATATGGGAATAAAATCCCTTTAGTGACTTCTATATGTTTGGTCCATATCAAAACAAAATAGCTTGTAAAAATAATCACTGTGACTGCAAATAGTGCTTGATATCTATACTACTTCCTGACATACCTTACCAAAATTGTATTGGGTTAAATTGAAACCAACTCATTGTATTTTCCAAGTTTGACTTTTAAAAATAAGGAAAATTATAAAGCTTTTGGGTTTTAAGACACAAAGATGGGCACTGTCACTATGCCTAAAACTTGGATTTTAGGAGAAAAGACACGCAAGTGAGGGTAGTAAAAGTGTTAAACATTATTTGGTTTAGTTGGAAGATTAAGATACAATGAATTTTTGAGCAAGAGAGAAGTAAATTCTTCTGCTTCTGCTTGATGGCTTGAAAATGATCAGTACTAGTAAGGACATAGAGAAAATGGACTGGAACCAGTCAGGCAGCAATTCTAGTAAGCATTTGGGTCTAAGGCTTCCTATGAGTAGGTTTCTTGTGACAAGTATAGACATGACTTATCATGGCAGACCTTGAATATCAAGAACAAAGACTGTGAAGTGTGATTGTTGTGAACAGGTTTACATGCTTCTGTAGCAATACTGAAACCGCAGGCATCAAGGAATGTTCAGTATAATAAACATATCAACCTGAAGGATCCTTCAACTGTATCTCTGCTTCTCATTATCCAAAATAGAGCATATTCACTTCTGTGATTAAGTGATTCATTTCCTACAGATGCACAGTGAGTTCCACTTCTCAATTAATTAGTGTATCTATATATGTGTGTCGTCTCTACAAAAACAATTCTGTTGGTCAAAAATTACGGGCGTCCTGAAATGTTTCCCTAATCTGAAATTATTACCTTAGTATTGTTTCATTCTTTCCACAAAACAGATGGGACAAGACAATGACTAATACAATCTGAAGTTCTCAGTATTTAGGCTTTGGTGAAAGTACAGGCAGCATAAAGTTTAGGGCTAAGAATCTATAGCTGAGAATACTGTATCACTAAGCCCAGAATTCAAGTTGTCATCATTAAACTCGACAAAGTGAGCATGATCTCACCACTGCCTGTTTACCCCTAGTCTGTCTTATTTCTATTTTCGAGGTATGTAAACTTTAATGGCAGTAAAGAATATTTTCCTTTGATTACAGGAGTAGGTGTCTGTCTCTTTATAGCACATAGGGAGCATTGTTGTGGTTTAGAAATAATATTCCCCAATCCCGTGCCCTCACTGAGACTCTCCAAACCATGTGCTTCTCTGTCGCTCCCTGCCTTCCTTCGCCCCTCCCCCTGCAGCAAGCTGGAGAGGAGACTTGGGGGTCTTTTTACCATAAGGTAAAAATCGCGGGTTGAGATAAGGACAGTGTTTGGGGAACAGTAATGAAACAAGAAAACACGCAGTAGCAGCAATAGTAACGGCAGAGGGAACAAGAAAGAAAAGATTCACAGGGGAAGCCCAGGACAATATGCAACACCAGACTGCTCCCTCCACCACATTTACCCAACTGGACAAGAACACCCTCTCCTCAGAAGAGACTCTTTCCCCTGCCCCCAGAAATTATTCAAGGTGATACAGAATAACCTCTGGATCCTAGCCACGCCCCTTTGCAGCAATTGTAGTAATTAATCCTGTCCTTTCCAGAACCAGGAATGGCATTCAATGGGAAATCTGGGAAATAACAGAGGAAAGCATCCTGGAGAAACAGCTACCACTTGCCATGTAGTTGGCTTTGGCAAGCCAACATGTCTCCTTCAGATTTTCACATCTTTACTTGAGCAGTCTCCAGACTTTTGTCTGTACATTCTGGTCCAAAGCATGTTGTGGTTTGTGGCTTTGGAATCATAGACCATAAGTTACTGTCCTCTTTGTGAAAATGTGAGTGTCCTTCTGGAAATATATAGGTGCAAATATAGTTGTCTAATTGGCAAAATGGAATTTAACTTCTAATTATTTCCTGATCTCTATGATGTTTCATGTATCTATCTGAAACATTGAAATAGGTATCAATAAGTTTGGAGATTAATTGTGAAAGCATCATATTATTATTTCAATTTTTTTAAATATATAATAATAATGCTGTTAAGCTCTGTTTTACTTTATAAAAGGATGCACTGGAGGAGCGTAGGAAGCACATGCACTGCAAAGCATGGTGGTTTTTAACTTTTACTTTGAAGTATGCATACTCAGGCATACTGCAAAAACTCAACTTGCATTGTAGCCAGTGGTATTTTGATATGCAGAACATCTCTAAGTAGGAAGTAGGACCTCATAAGATCAGTCTCATGAAGAGAAAAAGAAATCTGAAAGCAAGATTGGACACTACCTAACAAAAGACTCCTACAACATTCTTGGTAAGACAAATTAGAATATCAGGTGATGGGTTGTGACAAAAATTTATATATTTAGCAATTTTTGAGCAACAGCAGTTGATTTTGGCAAAGAAAGATAAAAGTCTCCACCTGTGGAAGACACTGTCTATATTAAGTACTTCAAAAGAATCATTACAAATCAATCTCAAGAATTTTTTTTGCTAGAAGATATACTAATTATATGTATAAATATGTATTTGTATGTAATTCTATGTATATATGTTTCAATGCCAGAATTTAACCCCAGCTAGTAACTAAGCACCATTCAGCTGTTTGCTCATCCTCCACAACAACAGCATCAGAGAGAGAATTGAAAGACTTGAAGGAATACGTAGGAATTTTTTTAAATAGTATTTATAAGTTTTCAAAGGACCGTTTTTAAACGTGCATTACAAGATTTCCCTCTTTCTTTTCATAGCTCTGCAATAAAATCTGATTATGAACAGAGTAAATGTTAGAAAGTGCAGGGAAGTAATTTTACATCTTGTAGCTTAGACAGTATGTATTGATTGTTTTCACATTAGCTGATCTACCTCCAACACCATTATAGGATTAATATATATCCATAAAATTTCATTTTCCATTATGGCCAAGCAACAAGCACAGGCTCTCTAGATGTAGTACCTAAGAGTGGTACAGCATATTTCAGGCAATAAACTGCAAATTTTATACCATCATATGATTTTACTCTTCAAAAATCACTCACACATTCTCAATATAGTTGACTTAGAAGTATGTACATTTCTTAGATTCCTACTATACCATGGTCCCAAGGCAGGGATTTCATGGGAGTAAGAATTTTCCTTGAAGTGGGCAATTAGCCAAAGAAAAAAGAATCAATTTCTTATCACTTAGCCAGAGTCAGAGAAGTTAGTGTAATCTCTCATATCTATTTTTCATTTAAGTCTCCAAGTTATTTGCTAAACTTGAAGAGAAAAAGAAAAAAGGGGGGAAAATTAAATCCGCTGAGTATCTTATATCAATGAGAAAGCTTCTGCTTGCTGAAGAAACAGGATTAGTACCTCTAAAAAAGAAAAAATTGCACCAAAGTCCAACCTGTCTACTAAATCTCTGGCCACTGCTATCTAAGAATAATATTTACATTTAACATCTGAACTGCTCACAGAATGGACTGGTTTGATTTAAGAAGATGATGGGTGAGAGTTAAACATTTGGGAAAGATAAATTTGTGTTACATATGTGTGTATATTTGTGTCAGTGGAAAACATGTGGATACATAACATAAATACAAAGCTACAGTTATTTAGAACCATTGGAATTTTGCAGTGACAGTTTTGGTGAAATTGGCTCATGAAGCTCTCATTTGAAGGAATACTCAGTCTAATTCAGTTTAGTCAATGTCTTAAGCTCTCCTTCTGCTAGTTGCACTAATATGGGTGATGCAAAGAAGCACATCAAATAATTTGCCGTTTTTGCAGTTATGTCATCTCAGCTATGTGGGGCTATTTTGTAAACACTATTTCATAGAACCCTAAACCACAAAATATGAAAACATAATAAGCCCTTTCCTATTGTGATATCATCTTCCATTTAGTTCAAAGTAGTTCAATTTGTCTAGCAGATTGTTTAGTTTGATTTGTCTAGGAGATTATTAATTGAGGAAACTAGTCCGTATGCCTTAATCTGTTTATAAACTGTCCTAAGCATAGTCATTTTGAGTAATAAGGATAAGTAAAAAATACCTCAGGATATCATTTCAATAGTGTAGACTACTCAAAATTAAAAGCTATTAAAGTAGAAGTCAACATAATAATTTGCAATACACCAGAGCATTCACACATTCAACATTAGGACATGGCAATTAAATATTTTATTTTGGTAAAAAATTGACAGAGAAAAGGATTATGTACAATAAGTCACACTATGAGCAAACTAATATATTTAGCAAGCTTTTTAAAGATTTTTTTCTTTAAAACAGGAGCTTAAATGGTTTGCCTATCAACCATTTTATAATAAAGCATTTTATAATAAAGAAGTCTCACATTCTAAATTTTCAGATGCTGCTTTCTCAGTAAAGATAAATTATAATTATATTTCATTGTATTAAGCTTTAGATATCTGGATTCAATTTAAACATAAATTATTAATCACATCAAATGTATTACAGAATTTACTTGTGTCATTTGAAATAAAATCAAAAATGTTAGGCAACAAACCTGAAAAATACTCAATAAGTACAACTACATAGTTCTATTCTACTCAATATATATTTCCATGCAGAATTGAATTTGGCAAGCGTTTCATAATTCATTGTTGGAAAAACTCTTGCTGGTTTAGTCAAGCAAGAAAATTACCCCCCAAAGCCCACAAGATCCATAATGCTTAGAAAACAAAAAGAAAAAAATGGCAACAAAAGATAAGGGCAATTCAAAACCTAATGAGACATTTTAGGCCTCATTTACATCTCTAACCTGATGCAATTCTTCAAAATGTTTTTCTTACAAATTTGCATACTAAAAGCTTATTCTTCCCTAACCAAAATGATGATGAGATTTCCCACACTATACTAAAGTTAGCACTAGTTTAAAAGCTACTTATAGTCACTTGTAGACAATTACTTGTGTATCATTTTTAAATTCACACCTCTATTAGAACTGATAGTGCAACCAAATACTTTTTTCTTGATATATGATGTCTGTAAATTTAAAACAGAGATTTTACCAATCATTACTACAAAGCATGGTAATTTTATCGTGAACAGCCATTTTTGCTAGGCAAGTCTATTTTTTTAAAAATTAAATGTAAATTTAAAAGAAAACCCAAATATGTGGATAAAGGTCTTTTGACTGGGTAAGCATCATCTGGTGAATAGTGTATACATGGATTTCCAAAAGGCTTTCAATGAAAACCCCTTGTCAAAGGCTTTACAGAAATCAAGTAGCCATGACATAAGGAAGGTCCTTGCATGGATAACTAATTGCTAGAAGGAAACACACCAGGCATAAGTTCCCTGTAATCAGTAAAGCAAATTGAAAAACTAAGGTTCCCTTCACCACAGGATACCCATCCTGAGGGCTGTCTATGTCCTTGCAAGTGTGTGGTTAAAGGACCAGTCTTCTAGTTCTGTTTATATTTTGTTTTCAATCACAATTTGAATTTGTATTGAAATTTTGTATTTTCAGAAGTAGAATAAATACTGTTGTTAAAATAACAAGAGGAAACAGAGCACCTGTTTATTCTTCTTAGCTGTATATGAATTTTTTAATCTGGTCCAAAGTTTAAAATATTTCATAGTAGCTGAAATATTTTGGAGCTAAGGTGAGTAATGGACATATTTAATGCAAAATAAAAAAATGTAAATATGGAACATTTTATGATATGTTTAAGGACACACAAACTTTAGGTGCAAATAAGAATGATGAGTGATATCAAATGTAAAATGATGAAGATTATAAAATGCAAGCATGGTATGAATTTAAAATTCCTTTTAAGGCATAGCCTTTACACAGGAAAATGCTTTTTAGGATAAGTGCTTACCTAAGAATTGTTAAATTTTTCATGCACAGCCCTGAAGCGACAAATCTGTCACCTGAAATTATCTTTGCTTTGTGTGTTTTCACACTTCTGTTAACAGTGAACTGTTAATTGATATGCACTGGAGACATACACACAAAAAAGTAAGATTGTGGACAACATACTGCCACTTTATGGATTAAAAAGCTCACAAGATTTCCTCAAATAACTTTTTAAATATTAAATAATAATACATAAGAATAAATATTAAATAATAATAAATTAGATATTAAATAACTTTTGCTTTTATATTAGCTTTTTACATCATTCTTTGAATACATCAAAACTATGGATCAGTTCTAGGCAAATAAAGGAGAGGAATAGGAATCTGAAGTAATTTTCTTGAAAGTCCCCTGAAAATAGATGTTTGAGTAGCAGAGAGAGATCCAAAATTATATCCCAGTTCTGTAGAAAGAGTAAAATGAATTTGAATATAATTGTAATTCCTTAGATATTAGACAGTTAGAATGAAATTACATAAATCCTTTTATAAAGGCACTGTTCATGGAAGTATCTGTTTCCTAAACAAATGAGATTACAAGTTTTAGATTCCTGTTGCTTAGTACCCAGCAATATTACTATCTCAGAAATTTATGCAAGCCTAATCTGAGCCCTTTTACAGGCATGATTGCAATTTTAGCTGGATGTAACAGAAATAGGTGAATCCGTAATTTTCTCTAGCACTTCTGAAATATTTTTCTCAAACTATAGCATGTTAAAGTGTTAGACTAAGGTCTAGAAAAAGGCACCCAAACTATTATTAGGAAAAAATTAGGCTTTTATGTCCAATGCATATTTCAGAAATTCCTCTCTTAGTTACTGCCTGATCTGGAGGGGCCTTAGCTCCAAATACCCTGAGTTTTTTGACATAAAATAACAAGAGCTTACATTTCTTTGCATGAAAAAATGCCTTGATCCTGGCAACTGACTTGTGTAATGTCTTGGTAATTCCTAGGGTTTTTATGGATCGCATGGTGTTGTCCAAGGCCAAGAAGGCAATCAGTCAGGAAACCAAAGTTTCTTGGATTACATCTGCCTGCTTAAATAACACTGCAGATACTAGAGTCTACATGCTATTTCTGGATTGAGATGTGTAATTAGAAATTCTTCATCTCCTCCTAAAATTATGTGCTGTGCAGAATAGAATTCAAGATTCCATGGGCCAGCAAAATGGCAAAAAACCCCACCAACTTTCAATTTTCAAAACAAAAACAGTTCAGCTGGGAAAAAAATAGGCTTAGCATTTTCTACTCTTTTTTTCTATGAAATAACCACATTAAAGTACTACATGTCAGCACCTCTACATTCCCTGTTTCCTCCCTCTCCCCAGGGCAATTCCCCTGAAAAAACAGACACACTTTTTTCTTAACAGAACATGCGTTAAACAGAAGTGTATCCTCCTGAAATAGTATAGTATTGGAAAAAAACAAAAAAGCAAAACAAAACAAAACCAAAACAAAAAAAAAAAACAAAACAAAAAACAAAACCCCAAAAAACAAAAACAAAAAAAACCAAAAAACAAAAAAAACCAAAAAAAAAAAAACCACCAAAACTGTACTCTTCCTTAATTTGGGGAAAGAAAAAGTAGCTTATAGCCTCAAGTTTTAAAGATATTCTCAGAAATAAGATGCCAAGTTGAAGGAGGAGCCTCATTGTATTCCTATCTCTGAGATTTTAGGCCTCAGACATTTCAAAGAGCTTGTTTTAAATATTGCTCATTCTCTATCTGTAAATACCTACACGTGGTCCCCTAAGAGACTTCTAGCTCAATCTATTTGTCTTGTGCTTTAAGAACCAAACCTAGACAACCTGCATCAGAAGCTTTCTTTTAAGCAGGTTTGAATTCCACACTGCAGACCAGTTCTCTAAACATTAACTGTATATTACTTAACTTTCAGCTTTGTTAGTATCTTCTGGCTATTTTCTTGATCAATGATCACTGTGAGAATATAAGAAAGATTTTTCATCAGTAGTAGTGAGAACCCTTTACACTGCAGGAAGTTTTCCCAGGTCTTGTGTCAGGCAAATACACCTTCTATAGGAATAGCAAAATCTTACTGGCTTCATTTACATTACAATGACCTTTTGTTATTCTCATGCTTTATAAACCTCTCTGTCATAGTTATTTTCAGTAGTTCTTCGCCCTTCTGTTTCTCTTGTCACCCAACTACATTCATGTTGGCGTACAGAACTCAAGTTATTTTCTGTCCATATGGTCTCAGTGAGTTAATCCATTTCTAGATTGTTGTACGTCAGTGCTGAGCACTCCTAAATATTTTCTTGTGAATTTCCATCTGGAACTCAACATCTCACCTCCTGTCTTTCTAATATCTTTTTGTAGCAATTGCATAGATTCCTCAGAGCACACTGAAAATTGAAATTGCCCCATTTTAAATTCTGTTTCTTTTGCTTTTCCTCTTTTTGCAGCACTGGCGACAACTGCATTATTGTCCCAGACATTTATTTTGAGTTATATTATGTAAATTAATTACCAATAATATTTCAAAATAATAATAAAAATAAAAAACTCTGCAGCTGTATTTTCCTTTAAAAATTGTTTTTAGTGTTGCTAGGTGTTGGATGATTGAGAGAGGACAAACTCATATATAGGAATCTATGTTTATGTCACAAATGTAAATATTTCTCATTTATAAATAATACTGGGTCATCACAGTTTAGTCTCCCTTGGTTTCGGTAGTAATATTTCAATAATTTTCTTATCTAAACAAAGTAATTATTTTTAGTATTTCAGTATTTTATAATTATCTTAATTAGTGATGCCAAAGAACAAAGAAGTTCTACTTTCCCCCTTTAAATAAATTTGTCAGAATTCATCATCTCTAAATTGCAGTACTGCTCTTGTCAAGGATTCCAAAACATAATAGAACATTGGTAAAGACCTTTGTGACAATAAGATACATCAGGCATAGCCCTTTAAATGTTTTCGTGGTTATTCTCGCTTTAATTTATTAATTGCCTTTCTCTTTCTTATTTGGAAAAGATTAATTTGTAAATACGGACAGGCATTTCTGTCATATCCAAATCAAGAAATCATAAGAAAATATCTGTGGGAGTTATTCATAATAATAGAGATTTATCAACAATTTTATTTGATTTTTGGGCATTCAAAACTTAATAGTGATTACATAGATATCTATTTCTTATTTCTTTTTCGTTGTTTACATTTCCAACATTCTAACACTTAAAAATAGTGCAAGGGTAGAGTTAATGCATCAAGCCTCATCATTTGTCTATTGTGGCTATGAAAGCAGAATAGCTAACCCAGGAGAGTGGCTGCTCTGCTTCTTTTGTCACCAGAGAGGTGTGGTGTGGTAAGCAGCGGCAGTTTCTGTTGTACTGTGCAGGTGTGCTATTGTGTGACAGTGTACACTGCTCCCACTGCAATGGGAAAGCCTCCTTTCCACAAAGTGCCTTCCTTTCCCTTCCTCAATCCCCACCCCATGCCCCAAATTTATCAGTGGCAAATTAAAACTCTGAAGATATTTTTAAGACTTGTCTTAAGCCTGGCAAAAGCTGAAGTTAAAACAAAGATTTCTTATATCTTTCTGATCTGTGGATGATACACCAACCTTTCAAATCCGTTAGCAACCAGAATAAACTGAATTATCTGCAGCCTGCCATAAATTATACTGTGAGATCCACAGCAGGATAAGCACTGGAAAAAGATCACAATTGCTCATATCCATGTTCCTTAGACACAGATGAAGGTTTTTAGCTTTCAGAACCTCTAGGAAACCCTGTAATTTTAAGGATTTATTTAATTTTTTTCTGATAACACAAACCAGTTGTAGATAATGATTAAATTTATACTCTTCACATGTTATAAATTGTAAGTATATGATTCCACAAAATTACACTTTGAAGGGGTTTTCAAGATGTTTCTGTGAATTTTTTTCCTGCATCTCAGATGTCTATTCTACATAATATTACAAAAGCAAGTTAAACTTATGCTGAAATACATCAAGGTATTGGGCATTACATATCAAGTCACAACATACCTAGCTATTGCTTAGTATTACTATGAAGTCAATTTTAGAAATTTATTATTTCTTTATGAAAATAAACTCTTTTAGGTATATTTACGGCTTTAACAGAAGATAAGGTGAACTGCATGATCATTTCCAAGTGAGATGAAAAAATAACCAGCAAACATCAAAAAAGCATTTATATGTCACAAAGTGTAATCAATGCAATTTAGAACATAATCTTAACACTTCTATTCTTGACAGTTTTAACAAGTACCTTCACTGTGGTAAATCGTAAGCCTCAAAAGGTAATACAGAAGTTTCAGAAAGCAGATGCAAAGAAAGATGCACCAAACCTTTCTAGAGAATATTTCTCTCTTTCAGGAGTGTCTGTTAAAAAGAAAAAGAATATGGCAGCTATGGCAAGATCAGTAAATAGGACAACCTGGCAGGCAATGATACTGGATAAAATTAGCACTTAGAAAAGATCAGGACCAGGGCATCTGCTGAATGACTGAAAATAACATGTAGATGGCTCAGCATGTAGTCTTTCCCAGAATATGCATTACTGTATCTTTTGCCCCATTTTTCTTTTTAAGATATCTCGTTTTCCTTCCACCGACACAGTGATGAACTATTTATAGATACTGTGGAAGATACTTCTGCTACAGCACTATGGAGTTGCTAAGATCTAAATCACTTCAATGATGAATAGAAATGTTACTACTGTTATTGTAAAATCTTACCATTCTGTCAGCCAAAAAAAAGAGAAAAGAACAAGAATATGTCACAAAGCCATATTTTCAACTGTTTTTTCCTGGTATTCAATCTAAATTGATGAATCGATGATGGATGGGAATAGAGCCCTTACATATAATGCTCAAAATGTAATAAATAACAACCACCAAAAAACCTAAACTCAGAAGCATAAACTATCAAGTGACTTCCAAAGAATGGGGAGGGGAAAGGGGTTTGGTTTCATAGAAAGAAGTGCAAATACTAGAATTCTGGTTATCATCTTAGAAAACCACCTGCACACTGTAGTACATTCAACTTGGTGTCAAATAGTGCAGGAACATGGACAATAAACATTCCTTGTCCCTTTCTACATATTGGTCTGTGATTTCTCCCACATCCTGATGTAACATCCACATGTTGTTACATGTGCCTCTCCTATTTTATTGTACGCACAATGGATATTATAAATGTCGCCTTCTCTAGTGCTTTATGGGCTGTTGCAAGCCATATGTTCTCAAATACAAATCTTTTCCAGATGAACTAGTGAAGCCAGTTTGACTTTTTTTCAAAATTAGTATGTAGCTGGCAAATTTTGCATGGTATTTATCATTTATTTTTGTCACATCTCTAATTCTATTTTGTATGAATCCTATTAATAGCAAAAATTGATTCTGACTCCCGCTTTCTAAGTGCATTTTTATTATAGTTAAAAGACATTTGTAAAAGGATATCTTTACCTTTTATATTTTACTTCATTTGAATCAAATGAAGGTGAAAATATACTTAGTGCAAATAACTTACAAAGATCTGGCTTGAATAGGCAGAGGAGCATTTTGGAATCAATAATTTCTCATAGTTTAAAGAAATCTGGTTTAGGGAAAAACCGTTTACTGCTATCCCTTACTTCATTCAATGACCTGTCCTCTGCTTGCCAAGTTTTGCTTATTGGGAGGGTGTATAAGGGGGTATTCTGATCACTTGACAAGAAATTAGCTGAAAAATCACCGATTTATTTATCATAATCTGGTAAGTAGTTCTCAGGTGACCATATCTTTGGTTAACTGGGTTTGGCTATGTATTTGCTTATTTTATGTACATGCAGTTACTAAAATACTACATAGGTGTGCAAAGTTCAAGCACCAAAATAACTTTTGCAGAGTTAAGGACACGGCAATGGAAAATTCCATTTCCATTGCTCCAACAGAAACTCTGCTGTGTAGAGAAATTGTATTATGGTAGGCAGAATCACGTGTGCTCTAGTGGAATTGTTGTTACAAAGGAAGAGTATCCAACAGTGTGATTTGCATCATGCTGTGTGAGCCGCCTACACTTTTCAGCAGTTGGTTCCGTGTCTGTAATTTATTGCTCTAGAAACCATTATAATAATACAAGAAATGCTGCAGCAAGTGTGGAGGAAAGAACACATCACAGTCAGACTGTAATGACTATTTAGACTATTTAAACTCACTCAGCTTGTTTTACATCAGAAAAACAAGTCCTTTTCAATTACCTATTTTAAGCATTTTACTCGGCTTTCTGGTCTCATAGTGATTGAACTTAAATACACTATTACATATGTTTAAGATAATTTATGATTGTAACTGTCCAAAAATGCAAGACTAAATATAAAACAGTAAAATCAAAAATTTCCACCCTGAAGAAAAAAGGTAAAAGGTATGATGCTATTCCCTGCATAACAAAATGGTCTCATCCTCACATAAGTACTCCATAGTCTATGAAAAAGTCTGATGGAATCTCTCTGTACATCAGCTGTACAATTATTTGTATTTTGAAAACATGGACGTTTAATATGGGAACATTATGGACTTCCTCTTTAGGTAGGAGAGTCATTGGGTAAGGTTTTGTAGCTCAGCTTTTTAATTAATGTAAGTATCATGGTGGGGAGGGCCAGAATAAGACATAAATGCCTGAGACTACTAAGAGTCCTTCAGTGGACCAAACTGGTCCAATTTCACTTTTTCAGTCTTGATTTCAGTACAGGACATGGCCCATAATTTTTTTCCTCTGGAAGTTTTATCCTATGTCTTTCACCACACAGCTTGCTTTTGTGTTTCTACTGTCCTGGAAAATGAGAGCAATTTTTGTCAAGATTGTTGTCCTTTTATCTTCTGCCGGATAAAACCAATTTTTGTAACTGCATACTTCTTCCTCAGGCATCCTGATTCTTGTTTTGACAGGAGGAAATTACTTTAAACATCAATGTTCTGATTTCTTTCTATGTCCTTCATTTCTTCTGACTCAGTTCTTTTCCCTCTCTATTTTGCATCTTTTTTCTTAATTTTTCCAACATGCATAATCTAGAGTAGAGGCGACAAAAAGGTTTTGATTCTAGAATCCTTTAAACCTCTTTTGTTGTAGATTTCTATACTGCCCTTTCCACAAAGTCTTCTCTTCTGCCTGTCACTCACTGTCTCCATTCCAGTGAACATTCCTTTTCTCTTTTGGCAGAGCTCATTTACAAATCCTAAATGTTCCTCTCTGTCAGTTTACCTCTTTGTCTCTTTTATTACCCTTGTTCTTCATTCCCAGAGCTCTTTTCTGTCACATCCTTTGCTTCTAGCCTGTTACTACCTTTCCTTAAGCTATTTCTGCATTTCATTCATATTTAATGTTTCCACAGTTCTAACATCAGTATAGTCACTTCCTTAACCTCCCAGCATAAGTAATTTCTTCTGCCTGAAATACTCTCTATTTGAAACCACCTATTGCTTTGCTACCATATGCCTACCCTTTTCTTGAGTATGTTAAGCAGCCACTGTACATTTGGTTCTTTATCCTTTACATGCCATGTGAATTTATAGTGATTGTCATGGTTTTTCATCATTCAGTAGAAAATACTGAATAGGTACACAGAAGCATGATGTACCACACAGAATGGTACTGTAAAAAAACCCCAGTATGGGTGATAGCCATGTGCTCCTTGGATGCTGCTTTGGATACCTTTCCCAGGTCTGTTTACAATAAAACAATACGCAGCAATGTCATAGATAGGAAGGAATAATTGGTAGCACCACACCTAATTTAATCTTCCCTGATTTAGCCTGATGGAAACAAAATGCTTAAATGCTAAAGTGTTTTCACCAACTCGTTAAGCATCTCTTCAGAAGAATAGATACAGTCATCAAGGGACTGACCAACTAGAAACATCAAGGACAAAATTGTATTTTCTTCCTCTATTTTGTTTAGTGCTTTGTTTATTTCTGAGTAGTAGTTGTTGGGCTTTTTCCCCACAGATTTAGTTGTTGTGGAAAAAACTCTTCATTGAATAGTCTATTTTCAACCCTTGAATGCATATATGGAATTTAAACATACTTTAGCACTACAAGTTCGAAATACATGTATATTTATTTTTGTTAAAAGCACACTAATAGTTTTTTCTGATACAATGTGGGGTATTTGAGTTGTTATTATCTAACTTGAGAGAAAATCCATGAAATTACTATGGGTGTGTTGTATTCCTTAACAAAGCCTGATTTCATAAGAAGTATTTTTCCTTTGAGCAGAGTACAATTAAGAAGCAGTTATGCCACATTTTACAGAACCACTGGAAAAGTTCAAGAAACTATAAACAATAAAACAGTAATAAAATTGTTGACATTATCTATAATTAAACAGATTAACGGCCCACATTTTTATATTGTTTTGGTTTGATTTGGCTTAGTTGTAATTTCCTAAATAAATAGCAAATGCTTTTGCAGAAAAAAACCAATAGTAATACAACACAATAGTGCTAAGATATTTTTATGACCCTGGAGATTTGGGGGTTTTTTGCTCTGTATGCAATTTTTTTAAACACTCTCATAGTTTATTTTTTTGTTTTTCTTAAAATATGTCACTGGAAATGTTTTCTTTCCTTCTTTAAATCACTTACATATGCTTCATAAACAGGTGCAACAGACAAGCCTGTAATTTTTCCAAACTCATGTTCAGTCAAATGCATTACTTGAGCAGAGATGGGCTGTTGCATTTCGCTGAGGTTAAATTATTAAAATCTTATTTTTATGAACTCGTTAAAATTAGAAGACTTGGTTTTCAGCAGTGATACCTAAATTAGGATTTTTTTTGTGTTTTGCTTTTTCTCCATACCAGGGAAAACACTTTTTACTTCTGCAGTGTGTTCAAGTGAGATCCTAGATATTTCATATCAGAATTAGCAAGAAGTTCACATTTTGTTAGGGCTGCTTAAAGTGCAAAAACATCTGCACAAATCTAGCCTTCACTAGTCACTTTCTTAAACTGTTCTGAGTCAACCCATGAACTTTTCTTCCACATCAAAGCTTATTTCCAACTGGGCATTAAAATCAGCTTAAGCCATAACTGATCCTGCCTGATGTGGGGCACCATCTGCACCATTTCTAGTACCGCATTGAACTTCTTTAAATTTTTTTTCAGTAATTTATGAATGTATATGATATGAAATTCAAGGATTTTAATTTCTCCCTCCCCCTTGCCCCCACCTTTTGCATGCTAAAAATGATAGTTTGACTATGTAACAATCTAATTGCTTATTATTGCTATATCCGTTGCAAAAAAAAAAAAAAAAAAAAATAAAAAGAAAAAAATTAGCATAATACTTAGCATTTTATAAATCTTTTCAATTTATTTTACTACCTCTGAATGTTTTCCTGCTTTTACCTTACTATTATTTTCCTTCCTTAAATGACTTATATGAGCTCTGCTGCTCTTCCTTCCTGGACATTACTTTGACTCTGTGTCTGTGCTGCAACTGCAGACATAGCTTCAGAATGCTGCCAAAACCTTCTCTCCATTTACACAGCCCTTGCTGCTTCCCTTCAGTGCAAAGCAGTGTATAGAGCTTATGAACATGAGGGAATTATGACATCAGATATCCCTGTGCCTAAGATCAACAGGTGCCTTTAGAGCTGTAGAGTGGGAGGTAGAGCCCTACTGTGCCTGCTCCCATGAGAGAAGGGCCTTCCTTCTCTTTTGAAGAAAGCTGACTTGCAGCAATGTGTTCACAGTCCTGCTTGAGATGCTAAATGCTATGTAGTACAGTGCTGCTGTTTAATGATTCAATCAATGAGTCCGAAACAAAAACAAACCTGTCGTCCCATTCAGAAGTTGCTATGAGGATGAAAACAGTTTACAAAGGCTAAATGTATTTCTAATTTAAAGTGACTCACCATTTTCACAGGTGGATAATCACCTTAATGACAAAGCAATATCATGATGCAAGGCTACAGAGGCTACTATGTCCAACCTAATCAAAATATTTTCATCTCAACCCATAAATTTATTTGCTTATGTTTATTCTTATTTGCTTACTGATACTTTTTATAATCCACTTAATGACAATCAATAAACACTTTTTAAAATTAACTGGCAATCTTAGATCAGGTCAGCCGGCTTTTGGCTGACTCTGAAATGACTGACAAATAGCAGCAAATCTTATGTTTCTAGATCTAGCAGGAGAAGTAAGCAAACATTTAATTTTCGTCATGACATGGGCCCAGATTTTTCATTAATTCTGTTGACAAAAAGTGTCAAATACATGAGCTTTAAAGAATTTGCTTTAGATTTATTTTTGAATCTGATGTAATATGACAGTACCTTTTCTGATACATCCTCTTGAGGTATAAGTTTATCTATAACAAAGAAATACATTAATTTCAATATGCTGTCACTGGTTTTTATTATTTTATTTACTTTTTTTCTTTTGGTAGGATTTTTTTAACTGACTTCTTTATAATGACCAGTAAAATAATTGGAAAATTATTACCTGTATCGACATATATCATTTTTGTCTCCAAGGGCTAATAATTGCTATGTTATTCTGTAGCATGTCTGTATCTCTCCTCACCTTGTGAACCACGCTATTATCGTTGGTTTTTGTAATGCAGTCATTTTTAGTGATCATTTTAAGTTTCAGAGCTCTTTTGTGGTTTGAATTCTCCAAAATCAAAGACACCCATGTACCAGAAAGCTTAACACACATGCTAACATCACATCTAACAGGCAGAGACAGTGAACAGAGCAGAGAGAAAAACTAATGAAAATACCACCCTATTTTTATTATTCAAATAGAATGTGACCAGTTACCACCTTGCTTGTTATTTTCTGGTAATTTTCCATGAACATTACAATAAGCAGGTTTGCAACAGCTCTTAATCTATTATAGAACAATGACTTCATGGGCTTTTTCTCTGAGGTCATTCCTTACTGGGAGTTCAGGGGAAGCAAAGATACAAATAATTAAATTAAAATGATCAAACAGATGATGAAATGTATAAATAATATAAAAACTAAAAACCAAATCTGAATTTTTAGTGAACACCAGAAATAAGGAATTGTGACTTGGATGGTATGATGAAACAGGTCTTAGTAATGGAGTTTTGATTGACTAAAGTTACTCAGCAAATGGGGGATTGAAGCTGGAGAAGAACTGAGAATTTAGAACATGCAAATGAGAAACATCATGTGAAAAAATAAGACAAGAGGGGAAAATAAGGAAGAAGAAAGCAAGAGAAAAATAAAAATTTCTTTAATTTGGGAGAAGACATATCTGAAGTATGTAGAGTAAAAGGAAGTACTACAATGAAATGTGGAGACATTAACAGTGCAAAAGAAAGAAGTGACTGTCTGCATTGGTCCGCACTAGGGTAAGAGGAGAAAAACATGGGTTTTTTTAGATTATAGGAGAATTTATGTGGAAAGGCATGTTGGGAGTCCCTACTCCAACCTCCAAATCAAAGCAGGGTCAGACACGGTTTCAGAGGGGTTTTTTTAATAATTCACATAAAAACTATTTATAAAATAGTTTATAATAAACAGGAGATGAGACCTAATACTGCTATTGTCACAGTCTAGAGAATCTATACCGACATATATGTGGCTTTTCTGTGGATGTGTTTGCATGCAACAAGTAGCAAATACTACACTGATCACTTCATTATTCTATTGTCTTGTGTAAATGACACAGAATTGTACAAGCAACTTAAGTCAGACTGCATGGTTGTGTATCAAAGTATTCAATGTCCCTGAGCTCCAAAAGCAGGCAAGGCATCAGAGTCTGACTCTCTCCTGCTCAGCAGCTGTAAAGGATCTGGGAAATAGCATGTCATATCCTGTTCTCTGCCTTCCTTCTGTATCTACTTAATGTCTAAAAGGTGATAGATTGACTACCAAGCAAGAGATGGAGGGAGAGCACTGGGAATATGGAAAGTTGAAGGAAAAAAAATGAAGCATGCTGGTCAAGGCAAGTCAGTCAGATGGCAAAGTTCAAGGGTGGTTCAGATGTTCAGATGGAACATATTGGTCACTCTGATAGGAATTGGCCTCAGACAGTTGCAAACTAGCTATGGCCAAAGTTTTCCGTGTGTGTCACAGAATGGGGAAAAGAAATACTTTAAAAGGATTTTTAAGGACAAAATGGTATCTTCATAGTACCTTAAGCCTCCTACTGAGACCTTTTTTTGCAATAAATAACTACATTTAAAGAGTAATCCGATAACTTTCAAATGCTGTAACACTAACAACCTTTGGTTATACCCCATTTATTAGAGTAGTCATCCAGCAGAATCACAAAATGGTTTGTTTTTTCGGCCGTAGCTCTGATTTAAAATATTCTATAAACTTATTTACATTTATGTGTATCTTATCTTCCCTAGGTTCAAAACAGAATGATAGTTCTTTACTGACTGATAAACATCTATAAGGTTTATTACTGTTTGTCAAATGGTTTTGATGATAATCAACATAATTAGCAGAATCAAAAATCATATGAAAATTTAAAATTATGCAGGCTTTGGTTGAAGAGGACACTTGCCAAAATGGAAACTGTCTGTCCCACATGCCACTGGTATCCTATTACTAACATACATATTTTGTACATAAGTACAAAAATGATAGAATTTAGACAGTTTCTAAATGATTGATTAACACTTCTGAAAAGAAAATTAGTTTTTCTTTTAACTAATGAATAAAAATCTCTTAAAGGCAAGAACTATTCACTTCAAATGTCATGGTATAAAAATTCAAACAATAAATTCAGCTATAAACAACATTGTTCAGTTGCAAGTCCACATGCTTTTCTGTTGCGCTGAAGACAAACTGCTTTTGTTGTGGATAGGAGTCAATAACAATGAACTTTTTTGCTTTATATGCTCTTTAGCAGAGAAATTAGTTTTGTTTTGTGCGTTTCGCGTCTGGGGTTTGTGCTTTTCTTTTGATTTTGTTATTTTTTTAATAGGAGTACAGGCATCTTTATTTTATGGTCTGCTTATAATAAAGCCATAGACCAAATTACCATCACTGACTATATGAAGTATATTGTGTTCATGTGATATTGCAATTTCGGATGGGAGGCAACTAAAACAAAATAACGGCATCAAATCCAAAGCATTCTAAAATATTAATTTTTCTTGATGCTTAGAGATGGCTATATAATATTTTTCTGCCATTGAGGCATATTTGGGGTGTGAGAAACATTAACAATGAGGAGAGCTTTAGGTCAGGATCACTGTGCATCATAGATGACATTATCTGCTGATTTAGCTGAGCTGAAAACTGCTGAAAAATAATCCTTTTTGTGCCCTTGTCAGTGGCTTTGGCCTAGAGTAATATAAAGTCAGCCTTACCTGAGTCATATAATCATTACAAAATTAATTTTCTTTTTGACTCACAGAAATAATTGAGAGGAAAATATATTTCATAGATTGATGAATATTGTTTTAAGTTAAAGCTTACTGAAATGTATAAAATACTAAGTACTGCTGGTAATTGAGCAACTCTATGCAACTGTAAATTAGCTGCTTGAATTGAAAACAGATGATTACTAAAAGCACTTTTTCCCCCTAGAAAACTTGCAGTTCTCTTTTTCCTTAGCATTCACAAGGGGCATCCAGCTAATCATACTGAGGTCTCTCCCTCAGTGCTGCAGTAGCTGATTACCCAGCAGGAGGTGCAGTTCCAGCAGGGTAAGTCAGAATGGTGTTGGTTGTTCCCTAGGGAGGGACATCCTGTAAAAACACCAAGGTTGAGAACTGTCATATTCACAGCAGTAGGTGCATTTTCCTCAGAAATTAATGGAGCAAGCTGGGCAAAAATGTTTTTAAACTACATCTTCCCTAGAGTAAGATGCAAATTCAAAGCTCTTTTGAAGCATTGGAATGAAAGTTGAAGATAAGACTTTTTAGTTTTTGACATTGATGATATAGGCAAAACTAGCACTAGGAATATTAAATTGGAAATGGAGGATAAGTGGGGCAAATGTTATTCAAGCAGCTCCCAAATGCAGTCCTAGCTGTTTCAGAGCTAGTTTAACTAAGGTGCTTGTAATTACGGTTGTTATTATTGCAGAATACCTGTCACACATTTCCTTCCTTCAATTTGTTATTAATTGATCAACAGTCTTTTTCCTGAAACAAGAGGATTGGATGTAATCTTGCCCATTTGACTCACATCCAACAAAAGAGGGTTAGAAGAAGTGAAGCTTTGAGTGAGATGCAGCTTTTTTTTTTTTTTTTTTTTTTTTGGCTGTAGTCTGTGCTGTTCAGCAGCATGCAGCTGCTCTAGTCTGCTTTCTCCGTTGAAGGCAATGCAGCACAAAGTGATAGGGATCTGTTTACAGAACGATTGTGCAGAAACATTTAAGAGCTTTTTAGCTCTGTCCTTTTGAACAAAGGCATAAGAAGGGTCTATTTATAATACAGAGTTTATACTTTCACTATTTCTTACTAATAGAAGAAGATAAGTCCTCAAGAATTCTCTCTAATAGGTTGTACAACCTGGTCACAAATTGTTTCCCATCTGTTTTCAGCCTCTATGGTTTTGTCATCTTGTCTTTGCTTCAGCTCAGTGCTGCTTTTTTGTGCTTCTCATGTGATTCCTGTGTAAGCTCTTACGCTGTATTTACTAACGCTGGGTTGTAAGAACATAAATGGCCAGACCTGAAATCCACCTAGCATGGCACAGAGTCAAAAAAGGGAGTGGTGGGGAGGGGGGGGGAGGGGGGAGAGTGGAATTAGAATAAAAAAAAGAAAGGGAAAAATAATTTTCTCCACTAATTTATTTTTAGTCTGTAATAATATCTGGCTTAAGGAATTCCTGATCTAGAAATTATATCTCTGTGTGAGAATATTCCATTAAGCTTACACAGTCAGTCTTTATTTCTTCTTTAAATAACAGGCCCTGCTAACCCTAACTGGAAATCCACTCCTTAAAACAGAATTAAAGATACCACTGAAAATTATCAGAGACACAAATTTTGCAAGACTTTATTTTATTTTCGTTTATGCAGATTTTTATTGCATCTGTCCCATAATTACTGTCAAGTAAATACCCATTCAAAGATAAATTTATGACTTTTTAAATCATTCCAGTATAGCCTATAAGTCATTAATGTTCATAAAATACTCCCCTCAATTTCCCTTTGTCACCATATCTGTAGAAATGTTTCCATGTCTTTTTATTTAATGTATACACATCTAATAGACCATAAATGAAACATTCAATATTAAATATAATTTTAAATAGCTTTTATTTAATATTTCTTCGTGGTATGCCAGAAATATTTTCAATAGCTATAAGTAAAATGTAGCCTGATACCTCTAGAGAAGGGGGGCAGCATACAAGATGACAAACGTGAAAGGCAACATCAATTAGGAGTTCTGTGTTGCAAAACAGTCTATAAATGTTGGTGTAATATCTCCAAAAGTCAAGTGACAGGGCCTTCATTGTTCTTTAATAGGGCCCAGTTGCTCATGAACATATGGGAAGCTAGCTTATTAATAAAATTTTTCTTCCCTAGTTGTCTTAATTCTGCGAGATTGTAAATTATGCATCCAGGGTGAATTAGAGTAATTTAGTATTACCAGACATCCTGAAATATTTTTTCCATAAAGAATTTAACATAGGAGATTTCTAGCTTCTCTCTGGAGATTTTTTTAGGTAAATTCATTGCATTCTTCCAACAATGTGCTGAAGGACAAATATCGTTTCAAACCTAGTGTAAATTAACAAAACTGAAACAAAAAGGACCTTAGTAGGCAGGAGATATCAAATATCTATTTAGTCCACTCACCCAGAAAGACAGGTTAAAGTCAAAACTCAAGAGTGAATATTACCCAGGTTCTGACCTGATGCATTTTGCAATCACACTTAAGCAAAATTTTGCAGTCTGAGATAATCTTCCAGTTAATTCTAATTTCAGTTGTAAAATACCTGCTTTATAAAGTCTGCACGCATGATAAATATGCACATTTTCTCTGATTCATAAGGTAAAGGGGTATGCCCTCCTTGACAGCAATGCACTTTAATATATTGCAGTGTTTAAATTTAGATATTTGAGGCTCCCACTAGACAACAAGTTATTAAAACATCTGCCTTTCCATAAGCCATTCTGTTCTCTGCCATTCCACATGTCCTTTTCTACTTCACCAGGCAAAATTGCCCAATCTAAATTTCAGCTCAAGTGTTTGATGGCTTTCACGCTGAGCTCAAACTGTTAGTGCTTCCCTGAGAGAATAGAATTGAAACGGGATTTAATCTAAAATAACAAAATAGAATAAAGGTTTTACATATAAATAAGTAATGCCCTGTATATTTTTATGCACACTTTTCATTTCTGGATTTTGCATGCAGTGAAGTTAAATGTTAAAATGCATATATAACCCAAAGCTGACAGAAAAGAACATCAGTGCATGTTGCCAGTGTGTTCAATTAATGCCTATGCTAAAATATATTTTAATTTAAATCCATGATAAATGTTACTAAAAAGTACATTGAAAAACTAGTATTTTTATTGCTTTCTTTGTCCCAGACTCCTAGGTGTTTGTTTACTTTTAAGCAGTGGTAATTTCAACTAGCTTTCCAAAACCAATCCAAGCATGCTGTCCAGTATTTCCAGTAACAATAGTTGGAGTTTTATATGCTTGGTGTTCAGGGAAGATTCATACTTGAAGCTAGATTTTTTTCACAGAATGTGAACAATTAACTTTATAACCCTAAAACAGAATTATGAGCTATCTGTTACCAATAGATATTTCAATATTCAATGCTGGGATACTAAAAACATACAGGTCTTCTGCAGTAAAAATTATGGGATTAATTCCCACTGCTAACTAAAATCATGTGCTTGATAAGTGAAGTAGAACAGGGTCAAATTACTGTCAGTTACCTTGCCATTTTTTTCACATCTAGATAAATGGCAATTAATCACAGTTGCTCAGATAAAACAGGTTTAGGTTTTGGTATTGCCTTGTAGCAGTGAAGGGTTATAACATACTGGGGAGCAACACAACCAGCAGCTTGAGGGGACCGATCATTCCTCTGTATTGTGTCCAGTTATGTCCCCCAGATGCAAGAGAGAATAACAGAATGTGTTGTACGAAGGGAAGCTGAGGAAAGTAAATTTATTCAGCTTGCAGAAGAGAAAGCTTAGAGAAAGATTTAATTTCTGATTTCAGCTGTATCATGATGGAGAATATGGAGCAGCATCTCAGAGGTGGAGAGTTGAACGACAAGAATCAATGGTCAGAAACAGAGAAAGTTAAAACTGATACATATTTTTTCACCATGCAGGAGGGGCTAAGCTGTGGAAGAGGGTCCTCAGATATTCAGAACTGGATTGGACAAAGCCCTAAAAAACATGTTTTAACTTTAAAGTAGGGGATCAGCCTAGATGACTTCCGAAGATCCCTTCCCATCTAAATTATTTTGAGATTCTGTCTGTGATTCAAACAAATTAATTGCTAAGTATTTGAAACCTTTTTCTTTTGAAATTTTCACTCCAGCATTCAGAATGTCTTCGGTTATTAATTCCCTTTTTTAAGTCCATGCTTCTGTTCTGCAATCTACACAATGTAAACAATTTTGTCTTCACTGTATTTAGGCTGTATGGTCCTAATTATAGGTATTACAGATGTTTTACAGTAATACAATGGGAAACTTCAAATATTCATCTTTCCAGGTATTAAATATGGGCGTAATTGTAGGAGAGTGTTTGCCCATACACAATGTGGCCTGATGACTGTGCCTATATAGGTCCAAACCACTGACTGCTAAATTTATTGCAATTACACCTTTCCCACATCACTCAGATAGACATGAACTGAATCTTGTATGTGCAATAACCAACCTTCCATTTAACCAGGTGAATGACTGATCTGGACACTGCATTTCCAAACAGCTATAAACTGAGAAAGATCAGGAAAAATAAAATTTTCAATTTAATTTCATTTTTCCATTAGGCAGAATGAAATCATAAATTCTTCACCATGCAAAGTCGCAAAGATTTTTGCAAGAGGCTGAGACTTGTTAAGAAGCCGATTATGAACTGTCATTAAACTTTAAACTGTACAAAAAGAAAATTTAAATCTTATTTGTTGTCTGAAAGAAGTCTCTATTTCACTAGGAGACTTTTTAAAATATTTTCTTTTATGTTAAAACACTGATCAGTTGTCAAACTTCAAGCATGGCCACTTCACCCCATGTTAGCAAGTCCCTAGACCTTTTAATGAACAAGTAATTTTACAGAACACAAACTCAAATTATCTCGAACAAAACGAGCTGTATTCCAGAAATTTATCTACATTCCAGAACTGGAAAGAGGAAATAATTTTCAGTTTAGAGAGCAAGATCCAAGTGGTGCCATCTATTTATTGCTTTTGTAAATTTAAATAGGTAGACATGTTTTTTCAGCAGTCACTAATATTTACTGCTTACCTTTGCTCCAGCCTAGAGATCCTGGAGGAGAGATGATTCTCATAGCCTTAGAAGTAAGCATGGGAGCCAGAACAGCAGAATCACACCAGGGAATATCTTGTTCTATCTGCTAGGGTATAACATGAAGGTGGAAATCTGATAAGCAAAGAACCCCTCATAGGCATGAGGGACAATTATGAAAGTACTCTTTAATTCTACCATATTTTCTATATTTAGCAATATACTATACATGCTGTCAGTGGTATAAACATACTGTATTTTCTATTCTGGCAAGTGTCACAAGTAATTTTTTCTTATCTAATTCAAGGCTTTTTGCAGCTTGGCCCATTCATTCCACTTGTGCAAAACTCCAAACTTAAGTGAAGCATCATTTCCTTTGCAGTCAGTAATTTAACATTCCACTGGACTGGTAAGATGAGCACTTCAGAGAATGGTTTGATTTTCCTAATGTGAAAAGCCTACATAGGTCAGATGTAGTAAATTACTTGCTACCTTTGGCTACCATGCTCAGCTGATGAAGCTGAGCTCTGAAGTATTATTACCTTTCCTGATGACATGAAGTCATTAAAACATTCTGTGGTTTGAGATGTAATTTTAACACTCACAGGAAATAAGAGTTTCAGAAAGTGTGGTGCTGTCAGATTGTAAATTATCAGACACGCGGTGTGTGCCTACAAACCGCATTGGCAGTGTGTAACTTTGTGAGGCATGAACAGATCAAAGACCCTATAAACTGTGCTCTGAAAAAAGAAACAAAAGTGTAACTGTTCTAAGGAATCAGGTGGCATAATTTTACTTCTGGTAGAAATAAGAATAATGGATATTCTTTTTGAAGGATTATTATTATTATTTATTATATTATCTTTGTTATTTTCTAGTTTTGAGTTTATGCTCAGTGTCTCTCAAGCACACAATCATGAAAACTTAATTACTTTCCTTAATCTATGCCTTTTCTGAGCCTTCATGAAAATATTAATTTAAGGTTTTTAGTTTTTCAGCCAATTTTATTATTCTGCCATTTAAGTGTATTAATGAAGTGTCAAGTGTAAAAAAATTTACCCATTGTTTTAAGTAATTTTTAAGGACATCTTAAGGCTATTAATATATTTTTATATTTTGCATATATTGAAATAACATAAACAGGGGAGTATAAAGCTCTTAATAATCATACGTATGACCCTCAATATAGGCATTTTTGATTTTTCATTTTCTGTGTAACCTAGCATATTGCCTCTTTTCTGAAATTTAGTAATATCCTGTGGATACAGTGCTTGTTTGAAGGTGAATGAAAGTCCACAAACTCCCAATTATTTTCAATTTTGCAGTCGTTTGATTAGAGTGCCATTGTCTGTAATTTTTACACTTGTTTTGAGTCTTCAAAGTGCATGATTCATGCCTTGAAAATGGGTTGTTTTGTGTTTCCCAGCACTGCTTTTTTTTTATCCCTGCCAGTTATAACCTGATAACCTGATTTCATACTGTGCTTTAGCACAACAATACAGTCATCAAACTAAAGCAACACAGTAAGTGGGCACATTAGCCATCATTTTACTTGATCACTTGGGAGAGATTAAATTTATTCATTTTCAGAACAGATAATGAAATATTTAAAACATTTTAGAGTAAACGGTGGCAGCATTTTGAAGCTCTGGCATGCTCTTTGCCAAAGCAGTGTACTATAGTCTGCACATGTAACTCTCTTGTGCAGATGTTTGGGAAATTTCTGTAGGTTTTTTTTTTTTCTTCCTTAGGCTCATTTGCATTTAGTTTATCTAAAGTGAAATCCATTCAATTTTATTGAACTGTAATTCTGGTAATTTACAATATTTACATGCTGTGGTTAGATTGAAATCAGTCCTTAATTCAAATTCAATCTAAATTTACAGCATAGTAATTAGGGCTTTGTAACTGACACTAGGGGCCTATTGATTTAATGAAAAACTTAACCTTACTGTAAGTGTTTAATTAGTTGCTGCAGTAGATTCTGCACTGTCCTAAATTGTGGACTTTAGAGAATTAGGTAGTAATTTAAATTACATTACTATATAAAGATCAGAACTATATTTTAAAAGAACATGTAGCCCTACAGATGAATTAATTTCTCAGTCTTTGAAAAAGTTAAAAAGAAAAAGGCAGTAATCAAACCAATTGCCTACACATCTGAATTCAGGTAAAGCAATGATAGGAATACTGGAAATTACTACTTACCTTTGCTAAATATTGATTCAAAGAATTAAAAAAAAACCAAAAACATTTTCTTTATGGAAATTTTCCCCAGGAGGTAAAATTTGAAATTTTATATATAGATAGATATATGTATGTATGTGTATATATATGTATATACAGACACATTGCTCTATATTGAAGGCATCTTCTGAAGATGAAATAAAGAAAAAATCCAAAAAGAAAATCCAGTATGTTTGTAATCACTATGGAACAGACAGTGACAGAAAATTAGTGTTAACATCTATTTTATACACAAAAAATATTTTTTACAAAGTTCTCAAACATTGTAAGGCATTATTGTATTTCTCCACTTCATGAAATATCTCAATCTAGATCAATCCCATAAATTTTCATATTGAGAAATAATGAACTTCTAGTAACAGCAGATTTTCTTTCTTCCTATTTCTCCCTCTTTTTGTTATCACGGTTTAGTACAGCATGGACACCAAGTCACAAAGTTGGAAATGGCCAACTTGTGACTGCCAGTAATATTTTGGCTTGATATATAGCTGTTGTAACAAATTACAATTCATCAGCAGCATGTCAGTACACCCTCTTCCAAAGCACTTCCGAGTAGCAGTAACATTGCAGCTTTTTGCCACGCTGCCCGTGTGGATCGCCCTGGCCCCGGGAATCATAGAGTATTTTGTAATAGGTACTCCTAATATGTAAATTTTGGTGAGCCACAAATTGTATATGCCTAGAGGGTCATCTAGAAGGTCATCATGGGTCTCAGTAATTTTAGTATATTGCAGAAAAACATATGTCTTATGGAAGTCAACTAAACTCTACATGTTTTATTAAAACTTTTAATTATTTTGCTTAATTACAAATGTACGGGGATTTTCTTGAAAAGTAACAGGATTTTCTTTTTGGTGTCTTAACTGAAAGGATTTTAACCTGTGTTACGCTGTTCATGGGTTTTCTGGTCATTCCGTGTTCCTAAGTCTGGACGTAGCAATATTCCCATGTGACATTTTTGCACAGAAGGCAGGGAACCGACAAATCTGCTGATACACTGTGGGGGTATTATGTCTGTTCTAGTAAGGAGAAAAATGGAAAAAAATCATTTATCATTCCCTTTTTTTTTATCTGCTAAAAAAGAAAGGTATAAGTAAAATACAGATGCAAGAGAACAGATTTTGATCTACCTCTGTATTTATTGTAGAATTATTAAGTCTTTACTCTTAAATTATTCTTTTTATCAACAAGTAGCTATTAAAATGCATGAAAACAATTGTATTTCCTGTAGTCATAGAGGAAAGTAAGAATAGAAAGTAGATGTTCTGGTCCTGGTCTAGGTCCTTGTAGGCTAAGCTATACTGCTTCTCTTGATCTTTATCATTTTATGAATAAGTCAGCACAGTGTCACACCAGACACTTTCTATATTCAGAAATGATAAATGGCTTCTGCCTGAATTAGCATTACAAAAAAGTGACACACATCACCATCAAAACCAGTTCTCAGAGCTAGAAGTCAATGTGCAGTTTAGGGGGCAGGTCAAAATCTCAACTGTAACAAGCAGATTAGTTTCCAATCTTGCTATTTCAAGGAAAAGGTCATTTTATTTTTTTCTTTTTTTCAAAGAAAGGCAAAGAAATACAGCACCTGGAGAATTTTAACCCATCTCAAGTAGAGTATATGTGAAAGAAATAAAGACAGGGAAGGGAAAGGAGATATTGTGTGTGTAAGTAGATACACAAGACTGCAAAATAAAATAGAGGGAATTAGCACAGGAAAAGCACAAGTAATGTAGTGAAATTTGAATAATTAAGTAGATAGACAGTAACATCAGAAAATTCACAAGTTCCACTTTTAAGCATGCCATATATTTCAGCCATGTTTTCCCAACAGTAGTCATCTGTGATATATGTTAGGTAGGGAATGTTTAGACAGTCCTAGAACAACCCTTCACCTACAGCGCATTTGCCAATGGTTGCAAATTTTGATGAGTCAGCAGCACAGTTCTTCAGCAAAAGCAGCTCAATTAGTCAGTATGATAAGCATGATTTCAGCATAGAAATTTGCCATATTAGTCTGGTTTTGTTTTACCCATCAGTATGTTAAAACATAATGAAAGCATTGTGTAATTTTGGAGTAACCCTAGAAGCTTGCAGAGGTAGCACATTCATCTTTTGTTTGGCTTTCCTGTACTGCCAGATTAGAGGCCATATTTAATATTCCCAAGAATAAAAAATTAGCTGAAGGATTTCTGTGTCCTATTGACGCTTAACTTCTAGCATATGCCTTTTAAGGAAAGACTGGAAATTGAAGATCGATTTTTAATAGAAATTAAAAATTACTCAGAGTGTAATGGCACAATTCAGGAAAAAAAATAAACTAAAAAAACCAACAAAAGGACAAAGCAAAATACAACAAGGAAAAGAAGGCACTCCAAATTACCCTGGTTTTTCCTCTATTGTCTGATCATCAGGATGGTCGCTGACATTTTGAAAAACCAATTACATTTCCTTGAAGCTGTTCTTCCAGCTCAGAAGAAATCGAAATAGATATTTACTCATTCCAGAGGAATACTCTAACTCCAGAGTTTGCTGGTGTCGGTTTCATTGTCCTTCGCCTGTTGCTTTTGTTACTGCTGCCAAGTGAATGTAGATTGACTACAGATGAGTGCCCTAGCTACTGCCTTGACTTTGTGTCCCTGAATGTATCCAGCTTTTCCATATAAAATTGAATTTAAGTTAATCATTTAAGTAAATAGGCAAATCCAAAGAACCTTACCTAAAAAAACTGTGAAGTTTCAAACTAGGTATGAGATGCTACTGAAGCCATACAGAAGTCTAGCAAGTAAGACAATGTGATTTATGACATTCCTACATTATTGGTGTACCAGAGAATGTCCTTGGTAAGATCCAGCTTATTTACAAACCCTAGATCCCACAGAAACAGAACGCAATAAAAAAAAAAAAATTTAAAAAAAAAGGAAAATGGCTCTTTTACACACTGCTATGGTAAAATTTTCAAAGTGCTTAGATCATTGGGAATATGAGACGCTAGTGCTGTTTACTTCAGCTTGGGTTTCAGCTAAATTGTAATAAATTCCAGTTCAAATGTATTGGAAACTCTTCATTGGCATGGAAGTAGGCAAATTTAAAATTGGTGGTTTCTTGTTTTTTTCTCCCCAAAAAAATATTTTTGTGTTCTTCCACTTTGTAGTTTTCTAATGGGACACCTTGCAGTAACCTTTATTTTCTAGCTTTCAAAAATAAACAGGCTGATTACACATTGTTTGGGGAATTTTATTTTTTGTGATTTAAAATCTGGTTACTGTCTGTAAAATGCTCTTGACTTCACAATACTGTTCATGTCAATACTGTTGGTGTTCTCAAGAACTTTTTCTGTTACTGAAAAAATGGATAATTTCCTTTACAGATATAATAAGTTTGTTGTCATGAGAGGTCATTAAAGTAACTAACTTTATGATAAAAATTAACATGCCTTTCTGCTGCTTCCAGTCTTTCTTACAAATATACACATCAGTGTGGTAAGAGAATGAAAGCAAGTGTGATATAATATGTATAATATGAAACTGCTGGCTTGTGATCATCTACAATTAGGCAATTCTCTTGCTTTTCTAGTACAAGATTTTTCCATTTGAATTTGCATGTGGCAAGTGAAAGACAAGGAGAGTGTAACAATCTCTCTACCTTAGAATCTAATAGATGCTTTCTCAACCTTACAATAAGCTAAATAGTGTAAAGCTTTCCACAAGATCATGAGGTTTTACTTCAATGGCACCTGAAATAAATGAGATCAAGCGATAAGACTGCTTTACCTTCCATTTTTACGTTTGCGCCACTTCTGCCCAAGGCAGAATCAGCAAGCTTAAAAGTTCAATGCACGTAGAAGCAAGAAAGGTAGAGATATTGCAGAGCACCTCACTGTACAGTTTATGCTAATAGTCATCTTCTTTTGAACATCTTTTGCATTTTCCATAAATTCCCACCAGATATATACATATATATGTATGTATATTTATGTATACTCATACGTTTCCAGTTCTTTTGCTCTTATACTGGCATAATGGCTAAAAAGACATTGTAGTGTTTAAAATTTAATGAACAAGTTTGGTTCACACAGTGAAATTCTATGAACTTATTTTTACAAGAAAGCATTGCTGAAATCATTCCTCCCAAGACAGTACTAAAATACATTCTAGATTTGCTTTCAATAAGCATGGTGTAAAAACAATTAGTAATTTATTATCCACTGTCTTTGTGTCAAATTTCCAAGCTCTGTGTAAAAATGCTTTTTTCATATTTTTAAATCTGCTTTTCTTCTGTTGTTTAATGCCCTCTTATTAACATAATGCAGATGGATGAGGTGGAAAATAATATGTAATAATTTTTAAAAACTCTACAGAGTGTTTACCTGTTTCTGAGCTATATCTTGCTTGTTTTGCCTAAGGTGAAGCTGATTAAACTTTTGAAAGCAATAGCACTATCTCTTCAATAATCATGGCAGATATTTGAATCACTGGAATTTCTAAAGTCTGCTCTGAGTCAGAATAGTCATTTGTTCCCTCTTCAAGGTTGCAATCCTCCTATTTGCTATTTTTTTTAACCAGCATGGGATGATAATAATAATGAAGATATTCCTCCTGCTTCTTAATAAGGTGAAAAAATTAGTATTCAACTAAAAAAATTAAAGAATTAATAACAGGTCTAATGCATTAATGTGATCTTTTCTGAACTGATTACTTTATAAAAGGGCCATCTCTAGCAACTTCATCTTTAGAAAGACAACTGAATTTTGCAGAGCTACAGAAACAGGTCATTAAGTTACAGCAAATGTGCAGATCCTCAGGTTAGCTGATCTGTACGCCTCACGTATTTGTTTCCATAAAGAAAGGTATTTAGACGTGAGGTCAGCTCCAGTCTGAAAACCATCTGAGGAGATGCACGGATGCTCTGCTTCTCTGAAGGCCAAAGAGCTGTGAGGGTGTCCTGCCTGCCTGCCTGAGCAGCCACACTGAGCAGGGCTCCTGGCTGCACCAGCAGAAGAGAGTGGTGCAGCCACAGGCAATCTGCACACAAGTTGCATCCATGTTTGGCAAGCCAGGCAGACCAGGGAGGGTGTAAGTTGGCTGGAGAAACACATTGCCTTCTGTGCTCTCACCTGTTGGCTTTCCTCTCTTCATAGACATAATGGGAGTACTCACGCACAAGAGAAAAATTTGTATTTTACTCATGTGTAGAATTTGTCCCCATTCCCATTTTCTGCCTTTTTCTGGTGGTTGGGAAGGGGAATTGCAAAGTGCTCTGAGGTTTGTGGGGAGGACTAGGGAGAAGAAGAAGAAAAGTTTGCTTGGAAGGAGGAAGTTAAGAAGAAAGATGTAGAAATCAGGATAACGTTGCAATGAGAGAGAGCACAAGGGTATTGCTGCAATAAGACAGGATGCAGATAATTCAGTGTGAGCAACCAAGAAAGCCTGAATATTATAAACTAGTATCAACTATTTTGTATCCTGTTTGACAATACTGAGTCTGTCTTCATGGAAACTCATTTTTAAAGAAGGAATAGACTATTTAAATCATTACTTGGAAAAATGCTCCCTCTCCAAGTGTTCCCTCCCTGTTCTTACTGTATTTAGTAGTTGTTTGTACTGCTGAGATACTGCACTGTTCAAAGCAATATAAATCCTTTCATCTCCGAAAAGAAGAAATCTTTACACCACTGTATGCTGTACTTAATTAAAGAAAATCTGCGGGGTTTTTTTAACTATTTATATTAGTTTTATGCTCTGTCACTGTCTCAGTTTGAAACTTTATAAATACTGAAGCATTGACACAGACATACAATGTGACTCCAAGCAAGTAATTTTTATCTTATAAGGCCTTTGATCCTTCATCTATTAATTGCAAACATTTCTAATTGCTTCTTCTTGCCATTTTTCCTACCTTTTTTTTCTGTATTTAGATTTGGATTTTTAGCTCTAGAAAAGGAACAGCAGCCTAATTTCAAAAAACTTCAGTTATGCATACAGTGGAGCCCTTTGTCTTGTTGATATAGCTGGATGGTAACATAGATCAAATATCTAATATTTTAGCCTTTTTTTTGTTATATAAACAGTATTTCCACTGATCAAAATATTTATTCTTTTCTGGATTTGGTTAAGCAGAGATGAGAAGCAAACAGTAGACCTAATATTGAAAACATTTTGGGTTTTGTTTTTTCTTTTTTTTCTTTTTATTCTTTTTTTTCTTTTTCTTTGCATCTTTGCTGATTTGAATCTCTGCTTGTTATGCTGTCTTTACACCTAAAATTAATATTTTATGGTTCATGTTAAGGTGCAGCAAAAATTTCATGGGCTAAATCGTACTTGAAAAATGTTGCCTATGCATGGAGGATTCTCCTAACAGCTGAGCTGGGAATATTTCTGCCATTGAAGAATCCAATTTCTTCATCTACCTTTCTCCATCTATATCAAAGCCCATATCTTTTTCATGTACAATACTTCGTGCAGTATTAGAGGTTTGCAATTCTTAAAACCTCAGAAGTTTCTGATAAACATTCAGATAATAATAAGCTTGCTAAATTCATTTTATAATATCATTAATCTATGACCATGTTTCTATTTCAGTTTGGAGAATGGCTGGGAGTACCACTGTGCTGCATTGTTTCAATATTATCATGCTTGCTTGTTTGCTTGATGTCATTATCTCTGAGGTTTTACATTTTGTACAGATTTTCAGTTTTTGGAAGTTTGTATTTTGATCACTCAACATTCTGAGAAGTCAGGATGTTTTTTCTTGTATGTTCTTTCATTCATTAATTAGGAAAGTAGAAAGTTTTGCAGAAATCCTTTCCATAAGCATTGTTTAGCCATCTTTTCCACAAAATTAATGAAAAGTCCTATGTAAATCACACTGTAGAAGTATTATCCTGTCAACATATAGCTTAGACAAGAACTTTAAGCAAACTCATTAGCACACTAAATTTACACCTGTGCCAACATTTGTCATTAGTTTGCAATGTAGACAAGTCCAAACCAGCTGTGCACTGAAACATGGGTGTCCCATCTACCCTTGCAGTGAGATTGCAAAGCCAGTTGCAGGCAGACAAGAAAGGACACCACACAAAGGAAATGTGGATTAATAGCAATGGGGAGTACACATCAACCTGGTCTTCACATATCATGTATTCTGGCATTGTAGAAGTGAGTCAGGAAGCAATGTGAAGGGTTAGGAATTTCAGTCCACAACCCATCCCCCTTGGCAAAATGTGATTTATGCAGAGTCCTGCTGATTCCTCTATATCCTGAACTGTACCCTCAGCTTTTTCCTTTCTCTCCAAGAACTAATGAGACAAATATCCTTATTTGTACCTGGTCCTAGAACAATCGTAAGTGGTTAAAAAAGCAACCAACCATTCAGAAGGTACTGTCTGGCTCTTTTCACAGTGTTGGGTTACAACATTCTTGGTCTATAGAGTTTTCAGATGATTCAACTTCTAAATTCTTTTCAAACCTCTAGTTAGCATAAGCAAATTGAAATTCCCAGAGATGTCCAAATACATGGGTTTTGGGCAGTTTTTAAATGAGTCAATGACAAAAATTCACTGTCTCTCCCCTTTAAGATTTCAGTTGCCTGCTTCAGAGAATGGAAGGGGTCTGACAAACCTAATTGTATATTTTGCTGCTCCATGGTGGTGTGAAGCAAGGCTGACAATTTTGTGGTTTTGGGGAAAGGATCTTTTACAATGGGAAAGTGCTAGTTTATTGAAATGTTCTTTCTTCAAAATTCATTAAGAAAATGATGACTGAAAGTTCTGAAGTAAAGAGGAGCATGACTCAGTCATTGTTCAAATAAAAGAATGTCTAATAGAGTAAAACACAGTTAGACCTCAAGACATGTTCTTTACTTCCAGGATATCGATGGCAAGTGATGAATATTCAGCAATCATGCTTTTCCATTTAGAGTATGTTCATCATTCTGAGTGTGTTACAGAAAGTGAGAGAAGATAAATACTGACTTTAATCAGTACTATGTGGCCAGGCACTCTTGGTTTGTGGTTCTGATTGATGTGTCTATATCCATTCTTAAAATAGTTTTATTCACTAGGCCTTCCTTGGCAACGAAATCTCAGAAAAGTCTTGCATGTCAGCAGCAAGAGTCTAGTAGGCACTATTCTGACACTATTCCTGTGAAGCAGTTTCCAGATTGTTTCCAATTTTTATGATATTCTACATCCTCTGAGACACCCAGTATAAAAAAAATACATATACTGTGTTTAATAAGTTTAAATAATGTTCTCCAACTTTAAAATAAAATGCAAAACTAATAGGTTTTTTAATGTCACAATTTGGATTTGGGGTACCTTTGTTTAAATTATTGAGAATCAAGAAGGTCTGGAATTGAAGAAAACATTAACTTTGTATTTTTTGAAAAACAATGCAAGCCCTCTGAGGCAGCCAAAAATTAGTGGCACCAAAACTTTTTCGACCTTTTTCAGTAAGTACGTGCTTATTTTATGTGTCTT
Organism: Luscinia megarhynchos; assembly: GCA_034336665.1. Taxonomy (NCBI): domain Eukaryota; kingdom Metazoa; phylum Chordata; class Aves; order Passeriformes; family Muscicapidae; genus Luscinia; species Luscinia megarhynchos. The sequence continues at coordinate 32,913,634 of CM067566.1, read as the reverse complement.
AATTTAATTTACCTATGCTTGGTACAAAAATAGTGTTTACATAGTACAAAAATAGTGTTTACATAGTGCTATTGATACTATCTTCAAGTGTCATTATATGTGAGGCATTCTGAATCCATATTTTTGTTAGTTTGTGTGATATATTTAGGAAATTGCTTACGAATTTCCCCCAAATGTGATGTCAAACACTGTAGTCCTATATTGTGCTATATATTACATACAGAAGTGTTTCACTTCAGAAATGGTTTGACATTAGAAATTCCTTTGGCACCCCTGAGACTTCCTTAGTTTTCTGGGAAGCAAAACATATGAAGATTGTTACTAGCTGTCTGAGGAAGTAAGTCAGCAACTTTATGAATTATAAGGGTAATACTATTTTACTAGCATGAAGGATTTTCCAGTTTGAAGTATTTTGTCTAGGACAAGTTACTGAGTTGTAATTGTTGTACCACCCATGTATTAAATCTTTTCAGATTAACTGCTTGTGTGTGACATTCAGAGGAATTTCTCAGCACCCCACAGTTCTTGGAAGCAATGCTCACATATAAGGGGAGGAGACGATTTCAATTGGCACATTTACAGACATTATCCATATGCACGGCTGTAGTCGCTGAGTGCAGGGTGAGAGATACAGCCAACTCCTACTGTATAAAACTGATCTCCCTAAAATGATAACCGTTGGCCACATAAGCCAATGTTCACAGGCAATTTGTGGAGTACAGTAAACTGAAAATATTCACAGGGTGTGTGGCACTAGGAGATTACTGAAGTCTGGTGGTGTTTAGTTTATTGCCTTAGAACAAGTTACTGCAGAGGTTCTGTACCATATAATGGCTCGGTCATTTTTGTGTGCTATATTGACATCCAGTTAAGGCAATTTTTATAAGAGCATGTGCTTGCATATGCCATATGTAAATTGTGCTGAGGAAAACACCCTTGGAAAAAAAAAGTATAGTAGGCTAAAAATAAGTTACAGAGAGAGAGAAACTCTTTCAATTCAGGACATCAATTAACACTGATTTGCACTGGAGTGCGTCTGAAAGTACATGCAATATTCACATGCCAAATGAATTCATTAAAGACCAGTGTGATTACAGTGAATGTCAAATGAATTAATAACAATGGGACCTTTAAGTGTTACCATTAATTTCACAGTATGTTGCTGTTTTATACTTATCGGCTCTGAAGCTAAATGGCACTCTACAGCTGCCCTAGTAGATTAATTGTGCATTAATAATCTATGGGTGGGCCAGCAATCTGGTGGGCACTTACATTTCATTGACACTTGGATACTAAAGATCTCAATTTCCAGTTTTCAGTCAGGAAAGCCATTTTGGCTTTAAAATAGGTTCACATCATTTCTTCTATATGAGATTAGAGTTCTTTTAAGGTGTTTAGTTTCTGAATTCTAGGTCCACATTAAAAATTAAATGTGATTAAGTGTGATTAAAGAAGTAAACCTTTGATTTTTTCTTTCTGTATGTAGCTCTCCACCTGTGAAATATGTCAGTAATTTCTGCCTGCTAGTAGACATCCTGGTCTGTTCAGGGCATTTCTTTTGCTGCCTAATATTTGAGACTATTTGAGTTGACCTTTGTTTTTGGATGGGGGTTTTTTGTTGTTGTTTCTGTTTATTTGTTTGGGGGTTTGAAAGGGCTTTTTATTGGGATTTTTTTATGATATTTAAATCATTTAACTTTACACTGTTAAAAATGTGTGCTTCCATTCTGAGCTTAGAAAGCACATACCAGTTATGTACCAAATATTTTTATATGTCATGCCCTAAAAGAAATAGAGCGCAGCTTAAATGAGAGGTTAAAAAGAGATTTTTTTTCCCCACAGATTTATATATTAAGTTGTATATTTTTATTTCCAAAGCATTGCATTTTGTCTTACAGGGAAGTGGAAAAATCTGGGAGATAGCCTAATGTCAGTCTTTTTTTGTTTGTTAGTTTTTAGCCCAACAGTAAGGTAATTGATCTCAGACTTATTTAGGAGTTGGATATGTGCATGTAAAAACATATAGTATTGGACATGACCCTTGTACAGATGTCTGAAAGCTCTTTTGGATGCTTTCATATAAGGGCAATTTAATCAGTCAATAATTCATCTAGAATGGCACATTCCCACTTCATTTGTACATTTGTGAACAAACCACGATAGTAGTCTTCATGAAAATTTGTCATGACTCGTTGCACTGCTAATAAGCCATTCAAAAAGATTATTATCATATAAGTCATTAATCTAATTTACTAATCGTCTAGGTCTTACTATTCCTTCTACCTCAGTTTTTTAGAATGAGCTATGCACACATAAACAATGAGATATTCTATTTGTGTCTCAATTGGAGTTGATAAATGGGCCATCAATTACATATTTTTAATTTCATCCATTAAACACTCTTCACGTCAAGCTTCACACGACACATTCTTAAAGAAGAGATAGGAATGCACTTCAGACTACTTTGGTTTAAAATGAGAGAAAGCATTGTCATCCTCAATTACAATAAATCTTCCTAAATCTAGGAATGTTCCACCTGTTAAACACAGTAGCTGGACTCAGAAACATTCCTTGTGTATTAAACCTAGTGGTGAGCAGATACTGCCAGTTTGGGGTGATGTCACATAGAATACACACACACAGATATACAATGCATAGTTTGGACTTCATGTTCTGAGACTGCATGTGCAAAAAGGGCAGGAAAGAGAAGCCAGTTCATCAATCAAGCTTTAAAGCTTTAAGATCTTCATGATTTATACACTGTTGTGAATTCCATGGTATAGATCAAATATTTATCGCATAACACTGGTGAATTACAGGAAAAAGCGTAATCATTTTTTGGACTTTCCTGAAATCAAAATATGCAAAACTCACAAATTCCCTATTCTTTATCTGATGAGCTTTTATGCTCCTACATATTTCATTTGTGCTTGAGTTAACAAGTGGAAATTGTCACTTGTCCAAACTCATTCAAGAAAAAAACAATAGCAAAAAGTACATTGCAATTTCCATGTTTTATTTTGAATGTATATGTAAATACACACACACAAACAAACACACACACACACACATATTCCTATTGATAGAGGAGTCTGCAAGTCCAGTCTTTGGGCTATCTGACTAGTAGTTAATGTATTTATGAAATTGGAATGGATTTCCCTTGACACAGAGATGCAGGATAATGTTTTGATTGGAAGGGGTTGTGTAAATGAGTTTTTCACCCATTCTATCATTTTGTGCCACTTTTCTTCCATTTGGATACCATCTGCCTCCAGCCTCTCAGTTCACTTGCAACAGCTTTTTGCCCACTCAGTCCCAGTACCACTGACAGTGTGACAGGCTCTTTGGAAACTAAATATTGCTCTATATTTGTGGAGAATATTAGAAGCAGTGGCAACTGTCTCTTCCTCTGCAGCTGATAGCAGTAGGGGAGTTCAGCCTACTGAATTTTAAGACAAATAGTGCAGGAGTACATTCTCAGTTTTGCCCTTAAAACTGAGATCAGTCTTTTCTGTTTGTCTTCTGTTCCTTCTCCTCTGGAGGTCACCCACCTTGTATCTCTGTCCTCTTTCACGAAATGAGGACCTACCTAGTAAGGAATCTGAATTACAAGTAATGTGCAAATCTGGTATCTGGTTGAAGGTTTTCTCTAATTTCCTCTAGCAGTTTATAGCTCAGCAGTATCATTTAGGTAGTTAGCAAAGATCTCAGCTTGGGTTCATCTATTCAAGAGGGTTTTCACTTTTGAACTTTAGCTGCATCCTCTGTATAAACAATATATTTATGTTGCATAAACTAACTTTTCTGGGGATGAGTGAGGAGATGGTTTATTTAAAAATACTGGATCTAGCCATGTGTATATTCTAATGAGGGAGCTCAGGAGCATCCTAAAGTACAATTCCATTTTAGACAAAGTTTTGATTTGAATACTTTGACAGAGGCAGGGCTGTAATGCTGTTGGGTCTGCCCATGAGTCACTATTCCTCCTGCTTACAACATGCTCATTAAAGAGGGAAAAAATAAAAAGGAAATAAAAAGAAAATAAAAAGGAAAAGAAAGGAAAAGCTTATCTTCCCTCGAAACTATGAACATCACCCCCAGAAAACTGTCAAAAGTGGTCTGGAGTTTTTTTCCTCCTTCACTATTTTTTATTTTATTTTTCAAAATAAATTCTTCAATAAATATTTACTATTTGGAGTTTTCTCCTCACTGCTCTATGACTTGGAATAGATAGGACTTCCACTGAGGTAAATGTTTAAAAAGACATAAATAGAAGCAAATCTTGGCCCAGGATACAGGTAAAATATGATAATTGTCTGAAATATAACAAAGTTCAAATTTTTTTGAGAGTTCAAAGGAGAATTGGGAAAATCTTGTGTTAAATATACTAGCTTGAGCTGTAAGTGATTTTTCAGCACATTGAACTACTGTATCCTTGCCAAATGAATAAACTCAGTGCCATGTAAGTATATTTTTATCATAATTTAAAATAAAAATAGTCCCCATTTACTGGGGAGAGGGATCATATTAATATAAAAGTGGGATACACAGAAGAAAACTTCGGTTTTATTTTTAAGTGATTCAGTGAACTTGAGAAAAAAGAACCCAAACAGGAAAAACTTCCATCTTTTGCAGTCATGAGAACAGACATGTGCAGCGCTGTTAGAATCTGGATACTCACCAGGGATCTTACTGGCTCAATGCATCAAGAAGAAATGTCTGTCAAGCTCCTACAAAATTTGGTTTCCCAAACAACTGTCATTTGCCAGAACTAACTGCAAAAAGGCACTATGAATCACGCATCAACATTCTGAGATTTAAGGATGTTTGTAGATTTTCCTTTTAAAAAGTTTCCATTAAATCTTTTAATTTCATTAATTTCCCAGGCAGGTCACAACAGCAGCAGAGTGCTCAGTAATGCACATTTAATCCTTTATTCTTTTGGTTTGGTGATACTTAGCTATTAGAGGAACTTCAGATCTGATTCTGATGAGTCACAACACTTTATTCTATCCAGGAGGGCATTAACCAGACTGACAGTGAGCTCTGCACTGCTACAGTACATCCTTACTGCGGGTGTTTCTTCCAATATGAAAATCAGTTCCATGCCTGCTGCAAAGCAAGGATTGTCATTAAACAATACTTAAACAAGCTCACTCTGCACTAAATGTCTTAATGCTATCAGCCTGGCAGTTCTTTGGGATTGCTGTAAGCTCTAGAGTGGAAGAGTGGTTTATTTCTTCCTTAGACTGCCAGACTTCAATTCCCACAGACAATCAGCTACACCCTCTTTGTGAGCCTGCGCATCAGGCAGCCCATACAGAAGCACTGTGTCAAATGGTTAAATAAATAAATAATGTGCCTTGGGCCTGAAGCCAAAAATGCTCTCCCCTTGCACCAGTGTAAAAGGTAGTAGGAAAAGACGCTTCTATTCTACTACTGATGAAGAAGGCAGAGGCAGTAAGCTCGGCATGTCTCATCTCTAATACTACATCAGAGAAGCTCACGATGTAGTGTTAAATATGTCTGAAATCTCATTTTTTTCCCAAGCCTGTTTACTGATGCATCCCAACACAGATGGAACCTTTCTTCCTGCACATATTAATTCATTTGTTATTTATGCACTTCTGATCTTTGTGACATTTTGTCCTTTGGCCTTCTACCAAGTCATTTTTTATAGATGTTCTGAGAAAAGGTGGCCCTTGCCCTGCAGTGAGCCTCACAAATCCCTGACACACACATATGCATTTTTTATTGTTCTCACATGTTGCTTAACAGTCTGCATTCTTCCTGCTTTACAGCAGAGCAGATGGGTTCCTGCATAGCATGAAACAGATGAGATGTTCAAATCGATTGTTTTATCAACAATCAGTTGTAGATAAAAATCATTTTAATGAGTGAAATTAATGATGTTTGCAAACATGGTGTTAATTAAAGAACATAGCTTGGTCTTTTTTCCCTCCTTTTTTCCCCCTGCACACAATTTTACATGTTACCCATGACATCTTTCATTATTGACTCATGCCCCAAAGAAAAGGCGATTAAAATCTGCTTTTGTTTGATGTAGCTCTTATTGAAGAAAGAAATAGATCTTTCTGAAGCTTCCTGGTGAGATGAAAGTCTAATTATCTCCACAAATGAAAGGAAAAGCTTTAATTAGGCCTGTGCTGAATCTGCGCACTGTGAATTTGTGCATTGTGATGGATGGAGCTCACATCTCCTCAGTGACTGCAGCTGAAATAATGAAGAAGGAGAAGAGGTAGCCTGGTCCCATGATTCAGCTGGCAGAGCAGACTTGGAGGTACACCTGTGTTGTGAGAGTGTGCCCAGAGCAGCTGCCACAGGCCATGTTTCTGTGCAGTGCATTCGGCTGTTTTACAGCCTCCTCCTGAGCTTTGATCTCTTTTCAGACAGCAGGGGTCCTAACAAATCAAGCTTTTCATGTTTCCCTCAGTTTCACTCTCTTTTGCTTCACCATTCATACTTGAACTCCAAAGAGGACGAATAAAATATTGTCTTTTTCTGAATCAATTTGATCAGCATCGGACATGACTGGAGTGGGCATTTTGTCTTTTGTGAGGTGTTTGAGAGCCAACTGTGGGGTAAATGCTGCTAAAGAATCAGAAATTGCATTTATTTATTTTGCCATTTAATTCATTATTTATGCTCTTAACAACCTTTATGCATGACCCTTCATTTGCTACGCCCTTTTTTTTTACAATGCTGTAGTGTCTACCCAGTTAGAAAAGGTGACATTCTGGGATAGTGTTAGACTGCTAATGGTCCCCAGAGATAAATCTGAATTATGACATATAATGCACTCTTCCACATTTTGTAACGTTTGTGATCTATTTTTACCATGTTGCATGCAGTTTACTCTGTCTTCATGTAGTCCACCTGATATCAGGAAGGTCAAACCACTACTTACTCACTTCACTTGCAGCCAGCATATTCTTCTTTTTGAGTCACAAAGCACCCTTTGACATCAAGGGCAGTCAAGGAGTTTACATCCACACCTTTGTGGGCAGGACAGCAATAAAAACAGGAAGATGCAATTAAAGTCAAAGTCAAATCAGCATCAACAATTTAATATTTTGCAGTTTCTGTCATTATATTCTGTGTTGTTTAGAATTTATTTCTTTAATTGTGCAGCCTCTGGAACTGAGGAGTTTAGCAGTCAACTGGAAGCATGCAGAAATAGAAGGATACAGGATAAATGACAATGCATCCCCCGTTGATTTGTTTATTTAAAAAAAGGAGGCATCTGAAAAAAACCAGCAATGCTATCTTTTAAAGCAAACATTTTGGGAAGTCTTTTTGTAGGTAGATATACAGCATCTATAAAGCCTGAAACTGTTGAAAGCAAAAGGTGCTGATTCTGAATAATTCAGCAAAGCAGTAATATGGATTTTAATTTATACTGTATGAAACAGATCTCTGGCTTTATCTACTGGTATTCTAAAATTGTATACATTAAATAAAGTTACTCACTAACTGAAGTCTTACTGTATAAATTAGTTTAGAGACCTTTAAGTCAGCTGGCATTTTTCTTAGTCTAAAATACCTTGGTTTGTTCTTTCTGCCCTCCTCCCGCCAGATCCTTTCCACAGTTTCTTTGTGTAGATTTGTCTCTTTTGTTTATGCCTTTGTAAGTATCTCCCTAGTGTTAGCACTGAGTTCACAGAGCTGAAGTCAGAAACCTGCCTTATACAATATTCTAATCCTTAGGCCGTCAGTGCCGACATCCAAGTCTGGTGCCCTAGAATTACAGGGATGATGGTGAATATATAAACGTCCCAAAGCTCCATATAGGAGAAAAAAAAAACTGGGGGGAATTCTGTAACACTGAGCACAGGTCTGAAATAGGGGCACAGCCAGGGGGGAAATGAGGAGGCAGTGGAAGTCTTGTTAGACTGCTGTGCTGAGATGAGGAGCAGATAGTAAATTAGGAACGAGCACTGCAAGAACACATCTGAATCAGACCCTCCAATTAACTGTTCTCTTTCCTTCTTTCAAGTTTGATTTCCTTTTAACCTTTTATTTTATTCTTTTGATCTCAGCATCTTTTTCTTTTTGTTCAAATGAAGAGCAGTGGTGCAATAATTTTTGTTGAGGAGGTGCTTTCATTGTCAGCTCCTGTTTCCAAGCACAGCAAGTGATGAACAAAAGATGGGAATACTCATGTACATTTTGAGAATATGAGTTGGAACAAAATTTGAGACCTGGGACAATTTAAAATGAAAACTGTTCTTCTGCAGTTTGTGACAGTGTTGCCCCTATTGCTTCCTAGCTGTTGAGAATCTCAGCAGATTTTATGTGGGATTTTGTGTGCGCATGTGTGCACAAATATATATTTAGACCAATGGAAGTTTATGAAAGAAAATATTGTACAAAGTAGGAGCATTAGTATTTAGCTGTTATATGCTGGAAAACAGAAAAACTGTTCATTGCCTTGTAAAGAACCTTGCAACATTCTCCCACACACCCTCTATTGAGGTAAAGTCCAAATTGCTACATGAAAATCTTTGATTAAGGTTAGGCAGCAGATTCCCCATGGAGGACTGTTGTGCAGCCTTATGAATGGGTAAGAGCTCTGCAATACACTTCCGTATTAGTAACGTTATTAGTGTCTGCATATTGCCTGCCACAACTTGCAGTAGTTTAGCCTTTCTTCAAGGTGAGAGTCATTCCTGCCTTGCAAAGCACTTTGAGGAGCTAAATCACTGCCTATCTTGTCACCAGGAAGAGAACTATTGTGTTTTCAATCATCCCATATACTTCCAGGGGCTGTAGAAAGAAAATTACATTATAGAGATGTTATTTTATTAATTTGTCATCAATAAAGTCTTGAAAGAGTTGTAAATTCCTGTGATAAGGCCTGAAGAACATGTGAGGTCTGGGCTTGTGGTTGGTGGTTGGGTTTTTTTCTGAGCACATTACTGGCTGGCTGGTGCATGCTGAGACAAACACATGGTGCTCTCAATTGATGCCATGTTTATGGTTTTGAAGTTTCCAGAGTGAGATAAACACAGATATGTTCACTTCATTGTGAACTTCTGCTAATTTTTATATCTAAATGGGCATGTATTTTACAGAACCACAGAATGGTTGAGGTTAAAGGGACATCTGGAAAACATCTTGTCTGAACCTCTGTTCAAGCAGGACCACCTTGAGCACAGATTGCCCAGCTGACTTTTTAATATCTCCAAGGATGGAGAGTCTACAAGGTTTCTGGGTACCCTGTTCCAGTAGTCAGTAACTCTCAGCAAAAGTAGTGTTTCCTTATATTTAGCCAGAGCATCCTATGTTTGTCTGTGCCCACTGCCCCTCGTCCTGTCATCATACACCACTGGAAAGAGCCTGACTCAATCTTTGTATCCTTGCTTGTGACATTTATATGCTTTGATGAGATCCCCTCCTGAGCTTTTTCTTAGTGCAGCTGTCTCAGCTCTTCCTCACATGAGGGATGTTACAATCTCTTAACGATTTTTGTGGCCCTTCATTCCACTCTGTCCACTGTATCCATGTCTCTCTCATACTGAGGAGCCCAGAACTGCACACAGTACTCCATACATGGCCTCAAGAATGCCACCTCACTGTGGACTCATGTTCACAGTTAACCTTTCCAAGAGGATCTTATGGGAGAAAGTGTTGAAAGCCTTACTGAACTCTATGAAGACAATATCCACTGCTGTCCCCTCATCTACCAGGCAAGTCATTTAGTCATAGAAGGTTATCAAGTCGGTCAAGCATGACTTCCCCTTTGGGGAAACCATGCTGAGTAACCCTGAAGATTTTCTTGTTGCTCATGTGCCTGGAAGTGGTTCCCATTATTACCTGCTCCATCACTTCCTTGGAGATTGAGGTGAGGCTGACTGACCTGTAGCTCCTTGAGTTGTCCTCCTTGGACTTCTCGACAACAGCAGTGACATTTACTTCTCCTAATCTCTATGATTAATCAAAGATTATTGAGAGTGATCTCACCATAATATCTGCCATTCCCTCAGCACCATGTGTGCATACCATCAGGGCCTCCAACCATTTTCCTTAAATACTACCTGAAGTGATCTTCTTCCACCAAGGATATACATACCATGCTCCATATTTACCTCTTGGGTTTCCTGAAGGACAGTCTTCATTGTAAAATGGAGGCAGAGAAGCCATTCCATATGTCAGCATCTTCCATATGTTGTTGAACCTTAAGTGACAGGCCTTCATTTTCCTTAGATTTCCTTTTTTCATCTGTTATAGAAGCCCTTCCTCCTGTCTTCAACATCCATGACCAGATTCAATTCTATTTGAAGTTCCTAAATGCTATTGAGTCCATACATGCTAGGAAATCTTATAGAATAATTTTATTTACTGAAGAGGAAAGAATGAAACATAAACAAGTTAGTAAAAAAACATGTTAGTTGTTGGTGTTTTTAAAAGAGGAAGGAAAGACAGCTATGATCCTAGGGACTTCACATCAACTTGAAGTGTTTATGATGATCACAATTTCCTTGAAAACAAGTGGGTATTTTAGAAAATGTGGTGTTTTGAAGTGTCCCTGGTCAGATAACTATAAATTTAAAAGACCTGCAGAGGAATACAGTGTTTTTTCTTTACCTCTCCAGCAAATTATTAGTTTACTTTCCCATTCTCTGAATGCTATATTACTATATTATACAAGTCAATATTATTCCAGATAAGTATACTAAGATATTCTATAAATAACTCAAAGCTTATTCAGTTATAAGACTTTCAGTAAAAAATGGAATACTACAAAGCTGTTCATTTCATACAGAAAGAAAGAAGAATTAAATTGAAACTGCAGAGAAAAAGCAAGATTTTCTGTATATTATTCTATCAGGTTATGCACTGGCGTTCTTGAGATTACCATACAGGTAGGAATATAAAATATGCTTCCAGAACCCCTAAGATTTAAAGATGTTGCGGAGCTAAATCTAAGTAGCAGGAAACACAACATATTGAAGTTCCTAGAGATTTTATATTTCTGATAGTCACACTTCAAATCAATCCTAGTTCAGGGTTTTCTAAAGTAGCAGAAGGTACCCAATCTGGAATGAGGATGACATTTACTGAATTTCAAATAAATTCTGTACATCTTCACCTCACATTACCCTGGTATTTTGGTTCTATTGTCAACAGTGTAACATGCTGTTGTACTTGATCTCCTACTTGGTGTGAAAATGGGGAAACAATTTTTTTTTTTTTTTTTGCTGACATTGTAATTACACAAGTAAGTTTGGAGCTCAATAAAAACTGAGATAACTCTGTATTGGAAAGCCATAAAATTCTGTAACTAACTAAACTATGATCTTTATTAAGAAGACAAGGAAAGAAGTATTTCTTCTTCATTCATGCAAGTAAATTATTTTTCACTTACACAATTCATGCATTTAAAGAAAACCTTTAACCAGACATTTATTCTCACAAGACTAGCAGGTTCCATACACTCTTGAAACTCGGTATTCCAAAATTCCCTTAAATCCCGAGATATGAATGATTCAAAACCACATTTTGAATTCAGTGGAAAATTCCATTCTCTTGGGAACCATCATTGCCTCTCAAACCCAAAAAACCTGCCTTGGGATGGATTTTCCATTGTTATTAATACTGTATATAGCCCTTATTTTGTTCAACTATGCATTTTGCTACAATTATATATACACATTTTTTAAGTTTATTTTTTTTAGTTAGAAGGAATACCAAACAACATGCTCCTGTCAGTTTCTGCAGTCTTTAGGATGGAACCGATGCAGCCCACATGATTCCTTATGGCACTGCGATATTACAGGGAACCGTTTTCTTTCTCACAGCCACCAGCTGCTGTATGAAAGCTGAAGGGTTTCTCAGAATCCCTTAGCCTTATGTTTCCTTATCTGCAGTGCTTTTTCATGCCTGATTTCCCAGAATTTACTTAACATTTTCAGAAGGACGTCATTCTCCCACTACTTGTAGCTGGATTTGGATTCATAACTCTTTTGAAAAGAGGTAGTGATATGATTCTTCATACCATCAACACATGATATTGTCAGAAGATAAATATTCTTCTCATCAAAATATGATGGAAAGACTGACTTGTCCCATCCACCAGAAAACTCTGAACCAAATTAAGGCTGAACATACCGGATGCTCTTTTACAAAGATGGGAAAAGGGACTAGCCATCTGGCACCTCTTGAGGCTCTTTAAACACAGAGAATTATTGCTGGAGAAAGCATTGCTATATTCTTCTAAGTGGTTTTGCTTTTGGAAGGGGGGACTAGGGGTGCATGTTTTAGCCTGAGGATTTTTTGCTGGATTTATACCACATCTCTGTACTTTAGATGAGCAGCCTTATTCTGACTCAATGCCAACAGAAACTTGCTAGATTTTTCTGCTGTAGTAGATCCTTGATGACTTGTTAAGGAACCTTCTCCATATTGCAGAGAGGCATTCGGCAAGGTCTGGATTGCACTCATTATAGCCTCTCCAGCTGTAGCTGTCCAGACTAGGAGCATGCTGGGATCCCTTAGCATCAGCCCTGTTCTGGAAATGGTTGTTGTCTATATGAGGTGCCATCTTTTACCTCTCGTATCTAGCAAGAAATTATTAGTGGCAATTTCTGGGTTCATGTTCTGTTGTCAGTTAAGAATTCAGTGGGACCCAGTGCTTCATTCAGAGAAATGTCTTATGAAGCTGAAATCCTCTGATGTCTTCAGGGTTTGAAACCATGCACCCTTTTGGTGCATGGTTGCAGAGATAACAATCATAATTGCAAAATAAGCTGAGCTGACTATCACTTTTCTTTTTTTATTCACACCGTAGCTGAAGAACAGAGCCTTTTCTATTTTATGTTCTCTTGCAAATAAAAAACATTAGTGCCTTTTCTAAGATTGGTCCTATAATGGTTGGACCATACTGTAGTTATGGACAGTACTACGTGGAACAAACTACTTCCTAATAAATGTAAGCCTATGACTAAGTATATTCTGTATAAATTCAAAAATTAAACTTGCCATAGCAGGTGGCTCATGCTAATCAGGAGCTGCTGGAGGTCATATTTGAGATATTATGCAAATTCAAAACGCAAAAATACAGACTATGAATAATAATAATTAATTACATTTGCACTTTGATTAAAGATTAGATCTCAGTATAATAAAAAAAATTGTGTCTTTGTATTGCCTGATATAATTAGGCACTCTCCTAAATGACCAAACTTAGAACTGCCTATTATGTCCTAGCAAACCTGTGGGAGAGCCTGACATGTGTTTAGCAATCATGGGGTTTTTTGTGTTCATCAGAAAAAATCATTTTAAAACAATGTGGGAGGGGCAGTCCTTATCTTTAAGGCAACTGTTGGATAATTGACCTCCTTTAGCATTTAATTTCTCAAGCCTCTAGGAAGCTTAATTTTGAACATCAAAGGGGTACCTGTGGAAGAAACTGTTCCAGACTGGTGAGTAAACAAATTAGAGTTAATAGGGTCATTAGCTTCTGTGGTAAAATTTCAAACTGGGTATTCCTCACTAAGGAATGTAAATGTCAATGTTTTTAAGTCTTCTAAAATATAATTAGACATGGAACTTGAATACAAATGCTATTTGTATTCAAGTATTTTGCTACATATCCTATTAACAAACAATGTTTTCTATACTCTGGGCATTTTTTTATTAAACATTAGGGAATCTCTTGGTCTGCTCCTATGCATTACTTGCCAAACAATTAGAATAGAAAGAAAAAAGGTACAAAGCTGCTTAGTCAATAGTATGCTGCAAATATCAAGGATACTGTGTGTTGTGTTTGCTATAAAACATGCTAGCCAGTTACCCTTAGAGTAACAACTGTAGATCTATTTAACCTTTAAATCTCTATGTAGCAGTATGAAAACAACTCAGAACCACAGAAAACAACTTACATTTCCTCATTTGGATGATGGATAATCTTCTTGTCTGTACTTTCTCTTGGTTCTATGGCTACATAAAGGGATAATTGCTGATTGAATTTGAAACAGAGAATGCAGCAAATTCAATTCCAACATCCTCTCATTTCACTTCTTGCACAATACTGAAGTTTGGGTTTTTTTCAATTATCCTTACATATGGTAATAGAAATACTGCTCCCTTTCTTCCACCAAACTGACAAGCTTCTAGTCCAAACACATTTCCACACCTTTGCCCACATATCTATTTGCAGGCTATGGACCCTGGCATATCCATTCCCTGAAATTCTCACTGCTGACTGTTCCCAGCAGCAGCAAGCTCCTGAAAGTAAGGGTTGTCAGAAAAAATTCTCTTTTTCACCTTGCAACCCTAGGAAATTTAAAACTGTGGGGTTTATTCTAACTCTCTAGGAGGTCAGTACTCAATGATGACTTCTTTTTAATCCAGAAAATCACCTGCTGCTAGAAGTGTCATCATTTAAACAGGTAGAAAAGAAAATTTACTCATAAGGAGAAATAACATCAGGTCAACCTAAGATTTTGTGGAATAAAGACTAACTGTCAACCCCACAAATATGTTTAGTGTAGGAGGAAATAAAATATTTGCTAGAAGTGCCAAAGGAGAATTGCAGAAAAGATGTAGACTGGAAAACTGCAGATAGCCAAGCACATCCAGTGGTAAATCACCTTCTCTCCATGAAAGCTGATTTGTACCAGCAGGGTCTGAGTGAGTGCTACAGTGAATTCTACCACAAAAAACAAAACAGAAGGTGGGGGAGAAGAGAAAGGCATTTTAAATAATTGATCATAGCTTTATCTGTGGTTACAAGCAAAGCATTCTTAAGTCATTAGCCTGAAGGAGAAAAGAGTTTCAAAAATACTAACTCTCCTCACTAAATATAATCATGAAGTTTAAGAAAAAAAGGGGTTGGGGTCCCATTTGTCTATTACAAGTAATTTTGTTGTGATAATTTTGTGGTTTGGGCTGATTTAATCTTCTAATCTCTCTTAATAGCACCAATTTCTTTTTGCATAACACAAATAAAAGTAAAAACCCCCTCAAATGCTTTTTATTTAATGTGAATCATGTTTAAGAGATGTTTTGAAAAAATCCTTGTCCATTAGAAGCAAGCTTTTTGCACAAGGCAAGATGTTATAACTGAGGTTTTTTGCAAAGTGGTTCTAGATACTGTTTATTACCACTCTCCAATGCTGCGCTTCAAATAGGAATCTTTAGTTTACCTCCATAAGTGCATCTCATAGCATTCATTTTTAAATAACCATTAGTTTTATTTCAACCTCCTACAGTGTTTTTGATAGAATGTTACTCTTCTCACACAATAATAATTTATTCCCACTGTAAGACAGACTTTTAGACAAATATTACTCCATTTCTCCAACTTACTGATTTTAGCTGTGGAGACAAAGTAACATAAAATCAAAATCTCATAACATCTATGGATAATTTGGGATCATATGCTGATCTCCTGATCTTGCATTCTATGTGTACTCAAGAGTAAGACTCATTTAACCTAACTTAAGGCAGACAAAAGTGAGGCGTGTGATTTCCCTTCTGTAGACATGTGCCTCCCAAGGATAAGTCAGCTGATCACAAAACATTCACAAGGTTGACAAGAGAAATCATGGCAAAAGTTTATTTGTCCTTCCACTTTAGTAAATGCTTCCTGCACTGTTCCATTAAAAAGTTTCATTGGTCCAGTCTCACCCATGAATGTAAGGGAATGCTTCTAGTATGATTTTTCATTTTTTGATTGAAATCTTAGCTATACAGTATTCTGAAAAAAATATCTTTCCACCCTTATTTTAGAATTGTTGACACTACATCACTCCTCTGGACATAGTGGCAATGCTACTCACAGAACTTAAAGCAAAAGCAAATAAAAAACAGAATAAACATTGTGGTCTGCATATTGGAATAAGACGTTTGTACACATTGGCACTCTTTTAATTATTTTTGTAAGGAGTTAAACAGTAGTCACAAGCAAGTATTAATTTCTTCAAAATAAAGCATAAAACAGCAAACTCAGGGTGTACTTCTAAAGAAATACTGAACTATTCAATAGAAATTAAAGGCAAATGGGATTCATTCCCATGGCTATTAAAATGTAACACAAAAGGATGCCCTTGATTTAACTTGTTACAAGCTGTAGACTTCCATAGCAAGCTGAAATGCTTGAACCATACATAAATGGGTCAAACAAAGTGATGAGGAATATAACTTTTTATTGCAATTTTTAACCTATTCCCAAACATGTTTCATTGCTTTTTCTCTCCCATAACTGTTCTTGATCCCTATCTAAGCAGTTATGTCAGACCACACTAGAAAGGTCTGACACCAGAGGGTGCAGAGTTGCTATTCCATGACTTCAGCACATCATCTGTAGGATAGTCTGACATATATAATCAGGAGAGGTGGTCTTGCATTAACCTTTTCCACTCCCAGAGGATAAAATGATAATGAAACAACAAAAACAGATAATGAGGCAAGGAGAGCACTATTCTTGTGATTATGACTGAAAATGGGGGGACGGGGTGAGCTGAACAAATTTGTGCAGGCTTTTGATGAAGCATTTCCAATTTAAATAATAAACAGAATAGAATTATATGTATGTAAATGCAAACCTAGACATGGGCTGAATATGACACCTAGAACAGGAGTCTGTTAAAGGAAGGAATTGGTTAAGTTTATTCTTATGACTGGCTACCACTTGGCAGACAAAGAATAAAATATATCAATATTTTGTGATTTGATTCGGTTGACATCCTTAGGGAGAATGATTCAGTGAAGCACCTGAAAACCTAGAATCTAACAGTTGTAAACAACTAAAATATTTGGTTTGTACAGCATGGAGAAGAGGAGACTGAGGGGAGACCTTATTGCAGTCTTCAGCATCCTTGTAAGGGGAAGAGGAGGGACGGGTACCAATCTCTTCACTCTTAGGACCAGTGACGGACCCAAGGGAACCGCGTAAAGCTGTGTCAGGGGAGGTTTAGGTTCGATATCAGGAAGAAGCTTTTCAGAGGGTGGTTGAGCACTGGAACAGGCTCCCCAGGGAAGTGGACAATGCTCTCTTGGGGCTTCCTGTGCAGGGCAGGGACTTGAATTTTGATGGTCCTGGTTGGTCCCTTCCAACTCAACTTATTCCGTAATTCTACAACTCTATGATTTTCTTAGTGCTGTCTCTGCTGAGACAAGGTGTGTGTAACTGCAGCCTACAGAGACTGATATTATGTGGTAGTAGCAAAATTGGGAAAATGCTTGTTCACTTTCATCTGTGACTTTATGATCTGGATTTTTTTGGTATATTTCTACCAGTAAGAAACTACTTCTCCACAACACTTCCTAGAAGAAGGTCAAATATTCAGCAACAGAGCAGATAACTAAAAAGGTACAGATTAAAAAACAGCCACAACTAAATTTGTACATGCTGAGTTAAAAGTAGATGAGAATCTGGCTACAGTGGAATTTACCCCTGGAAAGAAGTGATGGTATCAGTTAGCTCAAGAAAGCAAAGATAAGAGTAAAGCAAAATCGCATAGGCTAAAGCTTATTTCTCAAAAGCTGGATATTGTGGAAATCATGTAATGGTAATAAGTTTCCTTTGTTTTGTCACACTGACGATTTGCACACACCAAAGATTCCATTTATACTGAACTTACTTCAGTGCATTTTGAATATGAACATGAAAGCCCTGGGCATCTCAGGAAATTTTAAAGCTTTCTTCTTAAAATGTGAATTAAAGTCACACTTTAAATTATGCTGCATGTGCTACCATGTTTATTCATGGCTCTCTGGAGTTTTTAACTTCTCAAAAAATAGGTTTCTTCAATGGGAAGCATATGCCACTAGGGCCTTTTATCTGAATGCTTCAGAATCAATCAAAAGGCACAATTTGAGCAGCCATGGGCCAAAGCAGGATTCATCTGTTTGAGTGTCTGACCCTGGTAATATACTGCTTGAGTAACTCTACAGCACTCAAGCCATGTCCTGTAGGACTTACCGTGAATTACATTTGTGTGTGTCTGTTGTAACTCACCAGCTTTTCTTATGCCGAGTGGGGTTTGTTTTGTTTTTTTCTTACTCTTATATATGACAATCACTTACTACTTTCAGCAGTAGTATCTCTTATAAAAATCATAGCTTTAGTACTTGCTCATAACCATTATGCAAACCACATATGTATTGCTTGATTGTACATAAAAATAGTTACAAACTGTTTTCTTATAAAAGTAGTCTGAAATTGTTTTCATATAATGCTTTGAAATTCTGATTCAAAGGGAAAGAAACCTGACACAATGAAAGAAAATAGAGACTGCATAGAATTTTTTTGTTCTTCAGGAAAAAAAAAAGCACATAAACAATGGGTACAAAATTTTTTATATTCATAAACTGTACTGTGCTTTAAATGCAAATGGTGAAAACTGAAGTAGGCACGCTACTCTGCTCAAGTGTAATTGTATTTCTTCTTGTGGATAACTGATATGGAAAGATCTGTTAGTATGCCCACTCAGAATTTCACACAGGCTGAATTGCCAATATAAAAGGATAATGTGATTGACATTCACAAAAATGCATTGTTCAGATTTCATCATGTCACACCTGTGTGTTTTATGGTACACTGGAACTGTGCAGACTCTTGTCACCATTTCTGTTTCTGCTTCTCTGGCACACTGGCTGGCATACATGTATTCTGTCTGATGAGGTACTAGGTCCTGAAAAACTGGGTTTATTCCTGACATCTGGGTGCAATCCATTCTTCTCTAGCACTTTCCAGGTAATTTAATAGAGATAACTTAATTGAGACTTCCCAGAGCTAGCAAGCTTTGTGACCATTCTGGTTTTCTATCTCACTTCTTCAGAGATAGTAGTGAGGGATGTAGTGAAAAAAGTGAAAAGTAGTGAAAGAGGGAGAGATCTGAGCTTTGGATAAGTTCCAGAAAACTTTCCACAGTATGTTTCACTTCAGTTCCTATAAACCAAGATATATGACAAAAAAAAAATAAACACTTAATACTAAGCATACTCCATCTTGAGAATTTTGCATTTAGTCATATTCATTTAAGAAACTCTTAATGTTGACTTGACTTCTCCAATCATAAACCCTACCCAGACTTCTAATTTCCAATTTATTTTGTCTTTTATTAGATTATCAGAATATTTCTTTTGCCCCTTGTCATATTAAGTAGATAATAATTTATTTTTGTTATCCCACTCACATTTAAAATTCACTGATAGATAAGCCAAACAGAAGTTTTATTGCTTCGCCCACTATTTTCTCATTGATACAAAAACATCTAAACATTATATTAGCAGAGAGGATAATTTCCATTTTTAAAAAGTCTCTGAAAAGATACCTAATGCCATAGATGACAGTTTTACATCTTTAAATAGGCAAAATCTGTCACAAATGTTACTTGATAAAAGTAAGTATGAAGTGAGCTCAGATTCTCCATACAGCAAAGTTCCATGCTGGTTCTCTTCCCAACAGGATGCTTTTCACTCCCTAATTTATATAAGAAGTGCAGGGGAGGTAGCGTGATTGCTTTTTAACTTAATCATTGATTGTGATTTTGTATCAGTGTGTGTCCTGTGAAATCTGCAGTATTAAAGATGAGCATGTTGCTAGCCTGAAAACACAAGTTTACTGTGACACCATACGCATTCAGCCTCTTAGATTCAGTTATTGCTGAACAAACATCTCTGCTACTTTGCAGGATAGAGTTAATGTTTTCAGTATCTGAGAGGGTGCATGTTTGGGATCAGGGTGGTAGCTAGGACACAGACATCATTCCCAGGGGAGAGGCAAAGCTCTCCTGCTTCCCAGGAGAGGGAAATCCTTCCAGTGGAGCAAGCATGGCAGACAGAGCACTGGGTAACTCTGGTCCCGAGCTATAGGGAGCAGTCTGGGTGCCATGGCTGTGGCCAGGTCAAGCTCTGCACTCTCTGCTCTGTGCACTTGTTATTAATATATTTGCTGTTACTGTCCATTTTCTTATCTCGTTTCTATTGTAAATTGTTCTTATTGCAGCCTGGGATCTTTGCCTTTTGTGCCTCCAGTCCTCTCCAAACAGGGAGGGGAAGGGGGAAAAGGCAGTGGGAAGGGCAGAATGCGCAGCATCTGGTTTTGGAGTCGTGGTTGGAGCACTAAACTGGGGAATACCATTTCTAAACCATGAAAGGTACCCCTCTTAAAAAATAGATGAGGCCTGTGGGATGATTCTGTTAATCACAAACTGAATGACCACTGATTATCTAACATACCTTGACAGATCTAGGCTCTTAGGGACCTTCGGCTTCAAAGACCAGCAAGTTTGACAAGTAACACTGCCCCAAAATTCTATCTCTTTATGAGGTTCCAAAAGGTTGAATTCAAGTCTTATGCTTAGAACCTTTTATATTATTTAATTTGAAAGGGGAAAAAAAAGGCATTTTTCTGCTTCCCTAAAATATTTTGTATCATTATTATAATTGTAAATTCATGGCTTTTATTGAAATTGCCAGTTTTACTAACACATCTGTTAATAGCTGGAGAAAAACTAAAATCAAGTGAACTTTGAAGAACTTCATCTCAATTAATATACCACTTTGATTTTGAATTGTGAATAGCTGCAGCTGTGTCTGTTCAGCCCTAAGTCTCCGTGGCAAGATGAAGAACAAAATACTATTAAAGGGGTGGAGTGGAAAAAAGAAAGAAAATTTTAAAATGAAATTTAGGAATTGATAACTAACATATTCAGGAGTATGCGTATTAAATGAAGCTCAGTAAATTGTCCTAGTAGCAGTAGTAGTGACTAAATTACTCTAGAATGAACCATTGCTGCAGATTCATTTTGATGTTTATTTTTTTCTTACATTGTTATAAAGATGAATCATCAGTTCTTATGATTCATACTGGGTTTCATCCAATAAGCCTATAAAGTGTGCATTCTCACAGCCTCGATTCAGTTTTGGTAGTAGCAATACAAGTTCTTCATGTAAATAAATTGTAACTCAAAGCTAAACTAGACCAAATTCCAATTATATTAATTGCCATATGAGGTCACGTTTAGTGGTAAAAGTATTTTCACCTCTTGAGGACAGTGGTTCACAAGTTTTGATCTCACCAGCTTCAAGGTGTCAAACCCCCCCGATTTACAGTAGATTAAATGTATTGGTGATGTTTGTATTCCCAGGACATCCAGTTTTCTAATGCCAGTACCACAAACCACTACCAGGGTGTTCCCATGCTAGTAATCAAGAAACATATCACGACTTTGACTCACTGGACTATGGAGGCACATGTCTTCACCTTATAGAAGTGATCCCTCCAGGGGCAGAACACATTGCTTTAATACTGTATAATTTGCACCATTCCTATTCATCTTTTGAAAGATTATTCCAATCCCAAAGCTGTCAATTTTGCATTTTCATAAGAACTAAATCAGTTTTTAAAAAGTCAGAAAGTTGCTTTCTCTGTTGCTGTCCTTTTGATTGATTATCTATGGTTCCACAGCATATTACGTGATCACAGCAATGTTCTTTGGAGATATAATCATCAAAGAGCATTACTCAGCTGGGAAAGTACATGTGAAGGGTGTAAATAATGAAACTGAACGGGGGGCCATTAAATACATTTTTTTGTTTTCTGTGCTTAGAGGCTTGTTTACAGGGTAGGGGGCATACTATTAAAAAGGAATGTTAAAAAAAAAAAAAAAGCAGAACTCCTAAATTGTACCAACCAATCCATCTGTTCAGATAGAGAGCCTTGCAGACCTGGCAAACCTTGAAGGTTTATCAGTGTTCATTTTGGCTTTGAAAGGTGTATTTAGTCCCTGTGGCTCTGAAAGCTCTAGTTAATGTCTTAGGAAGTATATTCCCAAAGCAGATGTTTAATTTTTTAATTTATATCGTCCTTGTAGTCCTAGCCATATAGTGCAGGGTATTTTGTAAAGCCTATTTCTGTGTGATACATCAAATACAAATGATTGGAGCATTAATTAAAATTTGGTTTAGAGGAGAAAACAGGGCAGGAAGGAAAGTGTTGAAACATGCAGCCCCTTGACTTGTAGCAGAGTTGAAAGGTAACTGATTGTGTGTGGATAATTGCCATGACTTAGTTTGGCAGACCCCTATTGTTATCAGAGCTGCAAGGCTGCCTCTTAAACTGTTCAAACACGGATCTCCCACATTCATGTCCAGAAAAGCCAGCTGCTCTGTTAAAATTCACTGCTTCTTTGTTAAAAAAAAAAAGTGTATCTTCTTTTAGTGTCATTAATCCTGTGGGTTTTGTTCTGTTGGGTTTTTTGTTGTTTTGTTGTTTGTTTTTTTTAAATAGGAATGGTTCTATAATTCTCTTTCTGATGCAAACTTCTGTAACTGATGTGAAGTTTCTGGTACTGAGTTGCCTGATCCTGGCCTGGTGTTACTTCTCTATCTGTAATGAGCATCATTAGGAGAAATCCATACAGTAGTCTATGAGTCTTATTTGCACTATAGCTCTCCCTTTCTTTTTGTATAAAGGAACTTTGTGTACTACTTATGTACAAACAACTTGTCCTAAGTAAAAGATTTTAAAAGTGAAAATTAGATCCATTATAGTTGGACATTAAAAGTATTGCAAGATCAGAATAAACATTACTGCACAGATTGCTGCTGTTTATGTTGAAATCGTTTAGAAAATCAGAAAGGTATGAAGCCTTCGAGGAGACCTGAAAGCAGAATACATGTGATTGTCTGAAACTAGCTATGTGGATGTCTGAGCATATTATTGTTACTATTACACTCAGTATATTCACCAGCTTTTGCTGAATGAGATTAAATCAGCTAAAATATTTATCTAGAAGATTTTTATTGTGGACCTACAATCTCAACTTTTGACTTTTTTTTTTTCAGCCAAACATTCTCACTTATTTTAAGATTTTTATCTGATGTTTGAATTGTAGGTATGAAAGAAAAGGGCTTCAAATACTCCAGTTGAATTTAAAATAATTTCACATAATTTTCTTTTGCTTACTTAACAAAACAATAATGGCTGAATTCTAGTTATCAAGAACTCCGTGATATAGATGAGTTGTTTTGACACATGGAAACATGGAAAACTTATACCTTGAACAGAGTAAGTTTAGTTGATCTTTTCAGATGAATATGGCCACAGAACTTTTACATATATGTCATTTTTCTTACTAAAATGACGTTTAAATGAATTTTTATTTTTGAAAACTATAGATTTCACATACAGTAGAGAGGTGATTCTAAATAATAAATCAAAATACAGATCCTACCAATCAGGATGCAGGAACACAAGGCATGAGAAAGCTTCTAATTTAGCATAGAGCAGTCTCTTGTGCATAACTGTGGTCCTCTTATCAAACCATCTTTTTAACCTTAAATAAGGAAAGGAAAAAGAGTGTTGGTTACAAGTACAGCTAGAACATCCTTTAACAGAAATGGAAACAACTTGATATAGAACTGAAAAAAAAATCAAAAAACCAAAAAGCAGTAGGCATTTTTTGATTTTTTGGAAGGATGGTGTGACAAGCTTTATTTGATAATATAGCTCAGAGCATAAAGACTATGATTGCAAATACTAATTGTTTGGTTTACAAAACCCTAGAGAAATAACCGCTGCTAGTCTGCATGTCAGAAATTTCAAGGTAGGACAGAACATGTTTAACTGAAATACAGCTAATTAGACCAAAGTAGATCCCTTTCAAAGTCTGAGATGATGATATACACAATACAGCTGTTAACTTCAGAAAACTGTATGCTGATGTAATCAAATAAGGAAGCTGGTTTCTTTTCTGTGCCTGTATTTCAAGAGAGATTCAGACCAATATATTATTTATTTGATTCTCACGTTTTTAGGTTACACAACTCTACAAGAAAAGGCCATCCTTGCTCTAAATCTAAAAGTTCAATCTTGTCCAATCTTGTGTTAATTTTTAAAATTAGACTTTTCATTTTCATTCACAAAATTTTCTATTTTTAAGCAAATTGTTCTGAATTCCCATTTCCACCACATTACATCAAGAGTTAAAAAGCAATATATTTCTTCTCTTAGGCTGTATTTACAAATTATTTTAATACTGTTGGTCAAGAGTCACATAAATCCTTTTGAGAGAGCCATAAGGATTGTGTAATACCAGGATGTTTATTACTGACTACTGAAACCAGTCACAAGCAAGAGTGCTGGGGAGGAGCAGCCATTCCATTAGGACAGAAAAAGTCAGTGCTAAGGGAAAGCATTGTTGGAACTTCAGCAGGGAGACAAATAGTCAGTAGCTTCAGTATCCCCTCAGTCTCAAACATGGTCCTTGTCTCATGTAAGAAATGAGCCAGTTTATTGCAAGGGTGTATGAAAAACTCAATGTCTTTTATACCTGCTCATTAGTAGTTTAATAATTTCATTCTCCAAAACACATTATGTCCTGTTCTGTGAAACTTGTTAAAGCTATTTTTAACCTATCAAACTAGTAATTTCCAAATATATGTTTATAGCTTTATTCCTTTTACAGTTTCCTGCAAGTTAGAGATTTTATCAGGAGGG
This sequence comes from Luscinia megarhynchos, assembly GCA_034336665.1. Classification (NCBI taxonomy): domain Eukaryota; kingdom Metazoa; phylum Chordata; class Aves; order Passeriformes; family Muscicapidae; genus Luscinia; species Luscinia megarhynchos. The sequence goes on along the minus strand of CM067566.1, from coordinate 32,889,159 downwards.
CTGAAATTTCCGCTTAATTTTACCTCACAACTAAAGTTTTTGATAGCACTCTCATGTTTGTTTTGCCCAAGACCAGCAAAACTCTGAGACCATTATCATCAGGTTCTTCCTGGTAATTGCTGACTTCCCTCAGTCTAGCATAGTAAAGGAGAAGGCCTTTTGTACACTGTGGATTGTTTTGAGAATCTTAAGCATGTAGGCATCAGGAAAGAATGGACTGAGTAGTATCCATAGATTAATTGGTACTTTTTTCTGTCCAGATCTCTGCATTTGGTGTCTCCTTTTTAAGTTGTGAGCTGCACATCTCTATCCTCACCTGCAAGAATTGAATTTCTCTTCTGTCCTATTTGCACTACAAATTGACTTAGGGCTTTTTTTCTGTAATGATACTTGAGGAAGAATAAAGAGGTGGTAGAGGAGTAGTGGCAAAGGATAAACAACTAAGGAAAAGGGGTTTCTCTATAGCTATTAAGTGACTATATAAAAACAATAATTTTATGAAATGGAAATCTGTATCTATTTATGGGAAGCAAAAGATATGCTCAATCAGCAGAATCTGTGGATTCCCAGCCACAGGAATCTTCACCATTGTATCAGTACATTTATGCATAAAATATGTTTGGGATACAATAGGTTAATATCAAAAATCTCATTAATAGAAAGAGAAAAAAAATATCATTTTTCCCTGAATTTATTCAGGAACTGCAATGAATATACTATTCTCTATTGCAAAAGAAAAATTAAAATAATTTATGGAAATCTCTACAATAATAAATGTACATATTCCAAATTACTGTTCTTAACAGCACTTAATTATTCTTTGTATAGTTATCATCAATAAACATAGAGTAAGGTTAATAGAAATTATTTTAAAAAGTGACAGATAAGAGTTAAATAGACTTAGCTGTTCCAGATTTGATTTGAAATAGATTTTGAAAGAAAAGATCTGAAATTATCAGCAGTTACTAACAGAAACAAAAAAGGCAAGCCTTTATTACCACTATGTGTGGGTCCTTTTTTCAACCACCCAAGCTCACTTTAAATTATTCTTCCATTAACTCACTGTGCTGCCTACTTCTAGCCCTTGCTGAGCAAACATCAAGAGCTGCACCCAGCATGTGTCCTGTAGCTCAGAACAGGAAGCACTTTGGTACTCTGTATTCATGGGGAGAAATGGGAGGAGGGGAAAAGTCCACGGGGGAAAAAGGAAAAAAAAAAAAAAGAGAGAGAGGAAGAGAGAAAGAAAGAGGGAAAGAGAGAAGTAAGAAAGAAAAAGAAAGAAAGAGAGAAAGACAAGAGAAAAGGAAAAGGAAAAGGAAAAAGAAAAGAAAAGAAAAGAAAAGAAAAGAAAAGAAAAGAAAAGAAAAGAAAAGAAAAGAAAAGAAAAGAAAAGAAAAGAAAAGAAAAGAAAAGAAAAGAAAAGAAAAGAAAAGAAAAAAGAAAAGAGAAAAGGAGATGCATAGGTTACTAATACCTGTTACTGAGCACAGAAATGAAGCATTACTCTTACTATTAACTGAGGGGGATCTAGTTTCTGAACATTAGTTACTTATTTTTGTACTCTTGGCACTTTTATGGATGCATTAACTTGGTAATGGTTAATAAAATATCAAATTCCAAGTACAAATGAGCTTTTCCTTTGTAGGTACTTGTTCATTGTAATAGTATGGAACTCTTCCTTGGAGTTCAGGAACAGCTTTTACTGGACACATTCAACTTTATTTCCACTATCTGGCAAATTGTATTTCTATGCTTTCATCACCAAACCCAAATTTCTAGTCTCCATTGTACTCAACTATGCAATATCTTGAACAGATGGCCATTCTCTATTTCTTCATTGACTACATAGACAATGGTAACTTTCTTGAAAGATAGTAATGCTGCCCAACTCATACATTCACATGAAAATATAACATATTTTTCTCTGTATGCATTTTATTAATTTACAAGAAAGCATAAGCTTTATCGTGGGGGGGGGGGTGGGAAGTTAGTCAGCTGGAGGGAAACAGAACTTGCAAATGTTTTTAGTCTTTTTCCTTCCTTAGTAAGAATATGGACATTTAAATGTATGCAGCAGAAGCAGATGAAATTACATCCTCTGACACTTGTTAACTCTGAAATAGATATGTGATTGATTGGAAGGTGGCTTAGCTGCTGGCATATTTTGTCGGCACATTTTGATGATACAGTTACTTAGGTGAACTTCAAGTGCATCCCTGACACATACAATGTTTCAGATACTTTGAGTGATTTCAAAGCTAATAATTTATGAAAGCTTTTGGAGCCAGTTATTAGGTTTATTCCGAAGAGATTGATTTTTTGTTTTAATTCTCAGTTCCTTACTATATATCCTGTTTACCTTATTTAGTTAGAAAACAAATTCATAGAACTTTAATTTAGAAATGTCTGCTTTAACTACATGTCAACACCTTAACCAGGTGTCCTGTATGAAATGTTTGGATTTGAAAATATCTGCAGCAGATGAGTCTAGAAAAAGGTGAAGAATATATGGAAGGAAGTACCACAGAAAAACATAATTTTAAAATAGACTAAAACATAAGGGGAGGAAAAAATGTGTCTATAAAGAAGCTTAGTGCCTTATTTGTAAGACTGTTAGACTTAGTATGTTAATACTGTGGGGCAGAGCAAATCTCATATCCTGGCCAATGTAAAGGAAATAATGCCTGATGCTGAAATTGACTCCATTTATGGAGCTACTGTAAATTGTGGTTAGATTGCAATGGGATATATTAATTTCTAAATATTTTATAAATATGGATGAACATATTCAACTCAAGAATGTAAAAAATATACTTAGTCTACGAAATTTCTGTTTCTGATTTTGCTACTGAAATGATTGCAAAACAATTGTATGTCATTATATTTCTAGACAATTCAATGGAAATTCAAGTTTTATTCAAAACAGTTAGTTGAATGATTCACTAGCATGTTCTAAAGTTTTAACTCTTTTTAAGCAGACATTCCTTTATAACAACTCTAACATGTAGGTCTACATCCAGCACTAACATGTAGCTCTTGTATTCATTTCCTGAAAATCTCAGCAGTGCTCAACATGGAGTAGCATCTTTTTGATTAGCCAAGTAAAATAACATTTCTTTACAACACATGGACTTATTGAAGGTATATAAGGCAGGTCTAACAGTTACTGTTCGTGGCTTCCAGTGAATGGAAATTACTTCAAATATTTTATTACAAACATAAAAGACATAAAGCTGATCGAGGGATGAATTTGGCCCATTGCATTTTGATTCCAGATGTTCCAGAGAATTTCCCACATAATTGCAACTAGAATTCAGTTCTCTAAACAATATGTAGGAAAATTAATCCCACAAGAAATCAAGCTTGATAATGAGGAAAAATGGATTAGCAGACTTTGTATGACTGCTAGAAGAAGGATTACTCTGTGGCAATGAGCCTCAGTGGAAAACTAGGTGACAGATGAATTGCCCAGGAGTTGCACTGAAATATGCCCATATGTGATCTCCATAGTCCCAAAATACAAATCTCATGGCACATTTATTTATTTTTAATTTTTAAAAAGAAGTTTTCTTCTCATTGTTTTGCATATAAAACAATTAGAATGCTTTCAAAACATTGGTACAATATTTTCCATATATTCACTAGAAGTTTTGGGGTTTTTAGGAAGTTACACTTTTTTCATTATCAAGAAATAATGTACGGTTATTCTTCTAGTAGATTTTAAATATTCCTTCAAAATGAATTAAACTGAGCAGTCCTAGAAATCACAACAAAATTCTTTGCAGCTGACCCACTGTTTGGGTTTCAGAAGATATTTTGCCTTTTTTAACACAAAATCTGTCAGTTCATGTACCTGGTTCTGTTAGAATGTAAATTTAATATGTGAGCCTTACATATTACATGTTACTGTTGAAAATGCATAATTAAAAAAAATCAACAAGGCAAAACTAGCCAAAATACTGAGGACAATGTTAGGAGACATAGACTCCACTTTGAAATTTCTGAATTTGTAAAATATAGATGAGAAATATGCATGCAGTGCTTAACATTGGCTAGTGCTCAGCTTCTCCTAGTAACATTCTTTTTGATCACACTAATAATACACTATGAAGCATCACTCTGTGGGATGCAGTTAAAGTCTATTTAAGCCAAAGGAACTGCTCACACTCTCCCAGGAGAAAATATCAGAACATTTTTATTTTTACCGCAGTCACTCCAGAAAACTTCATAAGGGATAGTCTTAACCAGCATTACAGGGAAATAACTACCACCAGTATGCCTGGGAAAAATGGAAGAGAATTGAAGAGTAAATGTGGTGCTGAAAAATACTGAATAAGATGATTCAGAATTAAATGCTTAAGGCTTACTTGAGCTTAAGTTGTGGAAGGTTTATGTAAATTAGGCAGTTAATGGATATTCTTGTCAGGGATCTTTGTAGAAAATGCAGATAAAAAATCCCACTCTACCTCCTCTCCCCATTCTCTTCCTCAGCTCCCAGGAGCTAATATTCTGCCATAGAGGCCACAAATTTAGGTCTCACTTTTTCAATATTTCTGTTCTCATAAAAAATTAATTTAATACCATTTCATGCTTAAAGCTGTCTACTTTTATTTTATCTTTTATAGTTGTGACTTTTAACCATCTGCTTTTTTCTTTTTTTTTTCTTTTTTTTTTTTTTTGTGAGAGAACAATAAAATAATTAGCTGGCATAATAAGGGATGGTAGATGTTTTTCCTAAGTAGTATGTATAGAGTCCTAGGGATTTTCCCAAATTGGGTAAATAAATCAGGCTGAAAAGTCTTCCCTTTTGCAATATCTTTACATCTAGAGGGAGAAAATATGTGTAACTAATACTCTTAGTAAAACAAATTCTTTTTTAGGCCCATATCAAGAAGAGAACTGAAGCACTCATATAATGAGCCTTGCTATACTGAACGTTTAGTCCTGAGCAGAGCAATGAGATGCAACAGAAAAATAGGATAGAAAATACATCTCTTTGATCACTGGATCCTATTTCTGTTACTCAATGTAATTGTATAACTTTCATAAACAGATCAGATTCCATCTTAATGGGAACTTGCTTCTGAGTACTTTATTTTTCTTCACCCTACTATTGCTATTGGGAGGCTGTTCCAGACCATCACTGCTGTCTGATCATTAAGAATACTTTTGATCTCCAGCCTAATTTTATTCACAGACAATTTATAACATTTTCTTCTTCGTCCTTTAGTTTAAGTAGGCCTCCTTTCATGGCATATAATTATTTTCCAAACAAAATTATTTATAGGGAGTGATTATATATCTTCTTAACTGCAATATGTCTTCTTAGCCATTATTTTGCTAACTTAAGGAGGATAAGCACTTTTACTCATCCTTTGTATAACAGGCACTCTGTTACTCTGATCCTCTTTTCAGCACCTGTTCAAGCTTGGTTTCCCCTCTGTTGTGCTTGATTAGATGGTATATTCCCTGTGCAGATCCATGCATAGGTAAATGTCCCCAAAGAGTATTCACAGATACTATATGGAGAGCCAACAGAAATCACCATGCAAAAATCCACCTTGGACAAATTCTAATGTTTGTGGATCTCGTATGAAAACATGTCATAATACTTATTACGTTAAATCTGATATTGAGTAGGACTCTAGACATATTTAGGAATAAGAGACTCCAGAATTTGCAGCTCTGAAGCTTGTGTCTGTGCAGCTCAGGTTAGTGTCTGTGACCATTCTTTACAAAAATAAACACCCCTAACTTATCTTCAAAATTGATTAAGTAGGTGATCATTTTGAATTAGTTAAGAAACTGATAATGTCATATTTATCATTAGTAGATATATGAAACTTTATCACCATTTAGAAGGCTGTTATAGAGGAAGCCAGCATTAGGTAGGATAAATTAAACAGTTTGGTAGAACAGTTAATTAAGCAGCTTCAAGGAAGAAGGGAAGAATAATGTCTTAGTCTCCCACAGTAATGTGTGGTATTCCAGTGTTCTCCTACAAGTAATGAACATAGAAGCAGAGGAGGAAGGACACAAGATTCCACCATTCTTTCTGGCTAGAAAAACTGGAGGTGGCTCAGAGTGGCTGTTTTGGGACTCTGGTTGCCATCTTTAACAGGAGGAGCACAAAAATATTACTTTAAGAACACTTCAAGGTTTATAGATTTGGAGGACTTTTCAGAGACTAATTATGTGTTCAGAAAATCTAATATCCAGCTGAGATGTATGAGCAGCCAAGGTATATCCTTATTCCTGAGGTTACTGTTTGTAATGCATGCTGTTATTTTAAGTCAATAGTTATTTTAAGTCAATAATTATTTGAAGGTAAGCATATTCTCATATTCTTAAATCTTTTATACTGGTGAAATTGAATCTGAGTAATTTGGTTCATGTCAAACACTCTATTCCTTTGGGTCACTATTTAAAAGTTTCCCGTCTCCCTTGAAGTATGAGAAGCCTCATCATACATAGGTTTAAAAATGGTCAGAATTTATAGAATTAATTTTCTGAACTGTATTCTGAGCTTCCAATAAGGAAGAGGGAGAGCTGGAATTGAAAATTACATTTCTGCTAATGCCTCGCATAACCTTCTGTATGCAAATGCAATGATTAGAAAACTTCTGAGGAGATGATAGACAGATTATGTGAGCCTTCCACTCTCTGAGCACTGGTCTAAGTACCAGCCTCTGAAATATCATGAGACAGAAATGCTCCCATTGTCTTGTTTCAGACAGTCTACTTTGAATGAAACAATTGCATATTAATTAGCGCACACAGAATGCAGGACTGTGAGGATAAAAATCCATCCTAATGGCTGAAATTTCTATACAGGATGGGAAGCTGCTAGTTGCAATTTTTAGCAGAAAATTTGTTTATGTATTTTACAAATAATTAATACGTGTTGCATGGAAATTTTTAATGAGCCCCCATAGTGGAAAGGTTTTGAGGAGCTGAACCATTGAGACAGAAATATGTTCTCATTCTCTCTATCACTGTGATTTTTGATTTATCCATATACAGTAGAATTACTACAACAGGAAGGATTAAGAGTCCTTGGATAAAAAAAGCATAGTAGATTGATGGTGATAGCTTAGGAGATGTGGGTTTGATAGCTCCTTGGCAGAAGACAAAATAGAATCTTTGTCCTGTATCTTCTTGCAGTGTGAGCTATTAAATAAAAAGCAATGTGAGGAGATCATCCATTTAGATTTAGAAGAAGTCTATAAACTCAATATATTCAGTGAAGTGCTTGATCCTTCAGGCATAGTCAGGATCTATGCTTAACACAATCCTTTTTTCCCTTTTGGATGCTGACTGTGTAATCATGAAACTGATGACAGTTCAAGAATAAGTGTTTTGAACGTAAATAAAAACATCAGCTGAGATGCCAAGGAAAACCTTTAATCTCTTTTTTAAAGATTCTGATAGTATTGATTTTTCCTTTTAAAATTATTTTTTAAATTTTACAAATTGAAATTGGGATTACTTTATAAATTGTAACTTCTATTTAAAATAAATACAAATATCAATTTTGCAATTTTGAAAAATTTACATTATCAAAAATATTTTCATAAAACTCATATTGAAAAAATTAGATCTCAATTTCTCATTTTTGTTAAGGATGAAGTTTACTAAACTATGCAAAAATCTAAACTATTCTTATGGAAGAGGAAAGCAATTATAAAAACTATTATTTGGTTTTAATAAGTCCCATAGAGGTTAATATACCAATAAAATGATACTTTCTTGACAAGTTAAAAATTAAAAAAACCCCAACACTTTAAACACTGTATTTTATAATAATTTATACACTTTCATTTTTCATATCTTCATTGGGAAAAATGAGACCTCGACCCAGGGCCAGTGCAGTCTGGGACAATGCCTGTGCACAGCCCCACTGTAACCAGGGATCAGACCTGGTGAGCAGGGAGTACAGACTACAGCGAGTTCAGCTCTCACTGCTTTAAACAGCCCTGCAGCACCACCCCAGTGTGCCTGGCACCCTGAAACCCTGCTTTGTGCCAGCAGCACCAGCCCCAGGCTCCTGGCAGCAGAGCAGCATTCCAAGGGGCAGCAGTACAGCCTTCACAGACCCTCTGCACTGGAAAAAAAAACCACAGTTATGTGAAAGGACTGCATGAGCACAATGTGGGGCTGCAAAGTGGTTCAGGAGCACAGACTCTTTAAATGGAGATTACCAATGTTAGTAAACTCCACAGCCTAAGACTTTTCACTGGCCCTGTTTAATTAAATGGTATAGGCAGTCTTTCAATCTTGGTTCTGTACAGCCTTTATCCTAAAGTGGCAATGGCTTCTAATCATGTCCTGCTGTTGAAAAATCCATGTTTTTGATGACTTCAAGATAATTTGGATGTTCTGTACATATTTGGGATGGTTCAGCTTTTCAATTAACATCTGGGGAAAATATGCATGAAAGATCAGTTCCATAACTGCTTCTTCATAGGAGCAACAGGCAAATATGGAAATCTTTCTCTTGACACTGAATATGACTGTAGAGCCAAAAATATGTCAAGATATTCTATCTTGAAAATAGAGCAGAAGTGGAATACAGATTTGAGCATGCAGAGGATGAAATGAGCAGATGTTCTGTCAACAAACTGATCACTGTACAACAAATTTTAAAACAAGTGGAACCGAGACATTTACCACATTTTTACACAAATCAGTTTTTCTTCAAGCAGTAGCTGAGACTGCTCTCGAGTCTCAGTATCGTGTTCTGTTTCTGAGTTAGGTAAATGAGTTATTTTTATAACAGATAGAAATGCTGTCATCATGTAAAGGCGTCATACAAATTTTTCAAATCTATACATGTTAGAGGGAGTGAACTGTAGTTTAGGCACTTTCCACTAGCTTTCAAACTTCATTCTGTGACCCTGTGGTGAATCTACCACAGCCCTCCAACACCTTGGAAATAATTGTTACAATCTCCCCCTATATCTGTATCTGCTGCCATAGGTTTTCAAAACTAATATGCACAGAATTTCCTGCAGGATTTTAAGGAGGCTTAGCATACAGGTGAATCATCCAGCCTGTCTCCAAAAGAAAATTAGCCTAAAGCTTTTGACCAATATCTAAACAGATCACTTCAGTTGATGAACTAGGAGTATAGAACAATTAAACTTGGTACCAATTAAATTCAGTATCTCAGCTGCATTTACTGAATGGAAAACAGGTAAACACTTGAATTTCACTAGTAGATAGCCTATGTGCCAAGCTATATACATAGAGCTATCTGACAGAAAATACACCAGAACATTCAAGGACTTCTTCACGTATATTCTCATGTGTCTTTGAGAAATTTGACACCTTAATCACCTCTGTAGCCAAAAATACAAAATTTACAGGATACTGTGTGTATCATTGAGGTAGGAGCCAGATAGGGTGCTAAATTTACTTTACCAAAAGGCAGTTGAGCTATTTATTGAAAAGACAACCTGTGTATGCAGATAAAGGTGCCAGTTCAACTTTCAAGTACAGTAAATTACATAAGATATATCTTTACAATGATGGACAAGAAAATTCCACATGACATGTTTATTCCTTAGAAAATAATCCTTTATCTTTGAATCCAAATTAACAAAACATTAATATTCATTAAATGTTAGTAACAGCTAGCTTTTTTTATTACACACAGTTATTAGTTGTTCATAGTTCTAATAAAGAAAGTTATTATACACATTTCTAACAATCTTATGGTCACATTTAAACAATAATTTGAAATAACTACACATTTAACTGATTATTTTTATAAATTGGCATTCCAATTATTACTTATTCACAGGCAATTATGCACTTTACTCACAGCACGTATTATAAATTTACACTGTAATCTTTTTTTAAAACTTCTATGTAGTGATTTTTTTACAGCACATCACAGAACCACAGAACAGGTCAGGTTGGAAGGAACCATAGTGGGCCTATGGTCCAACCTACTTAAAGCAGAAAAATCCTAGAGCACAATTGCACAAAATGCAGAATTAGGCAGTTCTTGAATATCCCCAGTGCAGGAGGCTCCCCAACCTCTGGACAATCTGTTCCAGCACTTGGTCACTGGCACAGTTAAGAAGTTGTTCCTCATGTTTAAGTGGAACTTTCAGGGCATCATTTTCTCCCCTTTGCCTCTTGTTCTATCTTTTGGCACCACCAAGAAGAGCTTGACTCTATCCTCTTGACACCCCCCTTTAAATATTTATATTCATTAAAGAGGTTCCCTCTCAGTCATCTTTTCTTGAGGCTGAACTGGCCAAGCTCCATCAGAACTTTCCTTTTTAAAACTTGGATAATCTGAAGTTATTATAATACCTACATAAAGACTGACTAATTTAATAATATTTTTATTATAATCTAACAGCTATTTTGGGAGGAGAGATTATAAGAGAATAGAGATAGTGCTGAAGGCAATCTTGCCCCTCATAAACTGCAGCTTACTAATTACCAAAGAGTGGGAACTGCCTTGCCCCTCAATAAGTCACAGGTATTCCCAAGGAGGATGGGTGTTATAAAAGAGAGAGTGGGTTAGCTGGCCAAGAGTTGGTTGGAATCTGATGGCCATGCTGTGAGGAGAGTCAGGTGGGTGTGCAAGGGACTGAAAGGGTGAGATATTGTATGAGGGACAGACAGGGTCAGGTGGTCATGATAGGGGCAGGAAGGAGTTAGCCAGTCCTGCAGAAGGAAGAGAGAAGGTGTTAGTGTTGCATGGAGCTGCCTGTGGGAAGTTTACAGAGAGAAAGGTATGAAAGTTTTTAGGATAAAAAGGGACTGATGCTTCCATCAGTTGTGAGTCCACCATCGTTGGGTGCCCCATGTGGGGAGTGGGCAACAATAAGCTACATTTTCTTCATTTACTGGTGGTTCTTATTTGCTATTTGTGTAAACCTTGTGTTGGTATGAACAATCAGTATGCTGACAGCAATAAAAGCTTAGAAAAATGAACAGCAGTGCACTACAAAATCAGAAATCTTGTTGAAAATATTCCCTTTGAAACAGTCAGAGATCTGGCCTTTTATATAAAACTCCTAGTGCATGAAAGATGGAGCTCTTCCAGTGCTGCTTGCTATACTTTTGTTTTAGAATTAAGGGGCATTAGAACTGGGAAAGAAGTACAAAGTAAAACTTTTTGTGCACTGACTTTATGAATACAGTTAAAGAGAATGCTTTCCTTAATCAAGTCATTTCATTTTAAGAGTCAGTTTAGGGAATGTTGCCGAGTGGGCTTCCTTCAAATTTGAGTTGTTGCTCCCTTATTTTAAACAGTTAATTTACTCTTCTGTCTCTTTCACATAAAGTAACAGTACCTTTCATATAATCCATGAATACATTCATCCCTGGGAAAGCCTGGTATCTTGTTCTGTGTAGGGAGGATGTCAGCTAGAAAAAGGAGCTGATGATTGCTGAAGCTCTAAGTGAAAGCTTCTGGGGAACAGATTTTCTTGAAGTGTGCTAGCTGTGTAAATGAGTTGGGTTGCATGTTAAGTATTGTACATTGATGAATTGGTGCTGTAATATTTTCTTGTTATGCTCATAGTTAATTCCCTATCACATGCTTGCTGTAGCAACACAAGGATAAAAAACAGTGGGAAGATGGAAGCTGATGATTTTTATCTATCATTCATGATGCAAACACACATGCCTTGCACTACTTGAATCCAAATGCAAAGGAGAAGAAAGACAATGAGTGATATTCTGCCCTTCCACAGACATAGAAACAATGGTTCAAGACAGACATTCAGCAGTGCTTCCATAAACAAGAGATGTTGAAGTTTTAAAAAGTATTGCAAAATACGCATACGTCAGGTTGAAACTATGAGTCATGACAGCTCTGAAATGGAGTAGTCCCAATACCCACCCACTTTTTTTACAGTGGGCACAAAAAAGGGATTCCAGGAAGCTTCTGTTCTCCCAGGATGTGTTTTATTAAAACATCCAAATCAGAGATGAGTACAGAACCAAGGTCTCTGCAGCACAGGCCCTTCCCTGCCCAGAGGGGTCTGGGCAGCACTGGGGAGGGACTCTGCAGGGCCCCAGGGGTACCCAGGCTGTGACTTCCCACCCTGCCATCCCTCTCAGCACACAGCAGACTGCAGGGAGGTAAGGAGAGGATTTTCCCTTTTGGCTCCTGGGCTGTGCCTGCGCCAAACAGGGATGGATGGATGTCCAGACAGGGAACTGATGATAGCTGTATTTTCTCAGCCTTGGCCTGGAAATCCTGACCTCAGGCAGGGGGACTGTGGGGCAGCTCTGGAAGAGCATCCCCTACTCCTGCTGCTCTGGTCATGGAAGATCTTAATCACAGTGCAAAAAGTGTTCTGTGACACTAAACAGAGAAAAGTAGAAGTTTACTGTGAGTGCATGCAGTATGGGGATTCTCATTAAAGAGTGCTTCAAGTTTGGGAGTAAAAGTCTTTCGTCTCTGAAGAGGTAGAGAATGGGCATGTGTGTCTGAGGAAAAGTCCTTAAAATGCTAGCTGATTTCTGGTAGAAAGTTTGATGGCTGTAGTTAAATGAATTCAGTAAAAATTTTACCAAATTCATGGCATCTTTCAGTCCAAATTCCACTAAGCTTTATATCTCTGACACCCTCACACATAGACTTAGTTCTATTCCAACAATTAGTCAGTAATTTGTGATCCCACAATGGGTTTTTTTGGGTTTTTTGGTCAAATGCAATTTAACCACCCTGTTAGGTTAGTGCTGAAAATGCTGTACAATTGTAGGATTAGTGGTTTGTTAGAGCTCTTTGGAAAGGCTGAAAGTTAGAACTACTACATCTGTCTTGGCTTTAAGTGACCATTTTATTTTATTTATCAGTCTAAAGTCAGTAGCTACCAAATTATTCAACAGGAAAGCATGGGCTAATTAAATGTTCATGCACATATCTCTCCTTCTTTTTTCTATGGAGATGAGAAACTTTAAAAAGGCAAGTGTAGGAAAAGTTATTTTGAAACTGAGAATCATAGAGATTAGCCATTTTGTGGTAATCTATAATTGGGTAACACAGTGCCTTAGTAAAAATTGAGTGCTCTGGATCAAACCAAGAATTCTGAAAGTTTGGTTTTTCGGTTTGGTTGTTTTTCTGAGTCTTTTTACTGAATTTTTTAAAATATTAATTCAAATGTTTATCCAGCTATGTATTTTCTTACTATTTAATAGCTAGTATCATATTTTGAAAAATGCATCATAGAAAATTGAATGAATAGAAAATTTGATTAACTTTCAATAGAGACATCTTTTTACAACAACCTCCTATTTGTGGTTCAGGATACTGAGGTATCAATGAATTTATTCGTGTTCTTTTATCCCTAGCCTATTGGTCACCATTGTCATTCATTTGACAAAAAGAACCCCTACCTGCTAGGAGTGGTGCATCTAGCTTCTGCAAGGAGCTAGAAAAGCAGATAGCTAGCTTATTTTTCTGAAACATGGCATTTTATTCTTGGATGCTGTCTTGCTGTTGCCTCCAAATTCAGATTAGATGCTATTGCACTGTGGTTTGAGCAACTCACAAGGGAAGATAACACAAACTACTTTATTCCAAGGCTTATTTTCATCCATTTTAACTTCCAAGGGGAGGAAATGCAAGTTCAATTAGCTATTTCTCATTCTTAATCTTAGATCAATGGTGGATTACTTTGGAAAAGTAAAAGAAAATAAGGGGAATCAATTCTGAGTGACAATGTTGTGAAGAATTTACGTATTTCCAGTTTTACGGAAGTGTTGTGACCTTTTTTTGCTCTCCTGTATCTCAGAAGTATTTGGTGTTAAAAGTTCAAACTTGTCATGCACTTAATCCTTGATGAGAACAAGTGCATGTGCCATGTCTGAACTAAATTAGATTTGACTTAGAAACAGAATATATCCTTTTAGTCCTATCCAGAATGGAAGATAATTAAGCAGTTCCAGATGCCTGCATGTGGCATCTTTAGCAGACATGAGCATATTCCTTCATCCTCACCAGTAATTCTATTCTGGTTTGCCCTACATTTAAAATGAGAAGAGGGAAAGAAAGTTACCTTTCCTTTGTGTTGTCTCACTTACCAAACAATTGATTCATATTTTGCACATTTTATTACTGAAAAAATCCTAATTATAATGTATGCTTACCAGAATACTTTTAGGTTATATTTTTGGGGCAGCACTAAGACTGCACCAAATCAAGGTATTTTTTAATGCCTCCTTAAAGTATAACTTGAGGATTGTAGTACTCTCAGAACTCTGACTTGCACAGCACTGTGTGAGAAAATAGTCTTTAAACTTGGAGTAGGACTGTGAATTGACTAGAACCAATTCTTTGGGGTTCACTGACTTGGGAAGGCCTAGAGAATTTCTAAGAGGCATGACATTTCCTGACTTCCAGCTGCAGAAACTGGTTTTCTTCCTATCTGTTGTGAGTAAGCAATTTTGGCTCTCAGGATACTTTGCTCCACATCTTTCTCAAAATCCCATAATGACTTGACGTGAAGAAATGGATGAAGTTTCTTCTTGTATCTGTTTACAGATTTAAGAGTAGAGGCAGAGGTTTTGTATGACCTGTTACTGGGTCCTGAATTAATTTACTTTTGCTAGCAGACTTCTAAGTATAAAAAATGGCACATATCTTTTAATGTGCTTATTTTTCTTTTAGATGATAGCTGCTGCTCTGTTTATATTTCATTCACTTTGCAGACAGTGATAAAAATCTATGCCAGCTGTCAACATGGTACATTCCCATAGAACCATGCTAGTGGGAGAGGAATTGTTTCATCCACACTCCAGTTTTTCACATCCTTTCCTTACAAACCTCTTGTCCCCACTACAATGTCATAGGACAGTTGTTTTTTAGTTTTCCTCATTGCTCTTCGTGGGAGGAAAAAATATGTAGTTTGCATGACTGGCCTACTGTGATCTTCCAACAGATAAAATAAAAAAATAATCCAAAGCATGAGGAATACTTGGATCCCTACTTCAAAGGGTGTCCTATCAGTATTGTAAGGAAGTAAATTAATCTCATTCCTCACTGACAATGCAGTTCTTCAAGATCCTATTTGCAATATGTGGCAGAAAATACCTTTTAATACATTTCATTAAGTAAACTACAGCACAGATGTGCTGACTGCAAGAATGTTTTCTCAAGTTAGAGGAAACACAGGGATGATTATGTGTGCCAAAGTAATGCATATCATAGAAGTCTCACCTAATAGTTTCTTCATCAGGACAACTGGAGTATATGTTTAGAATTAATACTGTGTAGTACACTGGCTACTCTTTTCATTTATAGGCTGTAATGAAATGTGTTAGAAAAGCGAAAAAATGGCCATTGTTTCTTCTGCTGATTAGCATTGCTTCTACTTGTTTGTAAGGATTACTTTTATATGAATAAAAAACAAAGTGCTGCAATATCAGTAGGTATTTCTTAATACTCAAGTGAGCTATAAATGTAACCATCCCTTTTATATTTAAATTAGGTATTTGATATAAATCAACAAAGCTCAGTGGTGAAAACTGACAACTCTATGCATAATGCTGTAAAGAGAATGATTTCTCAAATATTTACTGCATTTATAATTTTTTTACATGCTGGCAGAAGAAATACCAACTGAGTAGCCCATGCATGTATATTTTATCTGTTTTATAATTTGTGTCATTTTAATCCTCATAGTACCTCATTTTTTTCTTCCAGTAGACTAAATAAGAAATCTATGATTACTTACAGAGTCCTTAACAATGGGAGACTCTATTAAGCATGCAGAGAAAACAAATGCAGCCCATGAATTTAATTCTAGTTTTCATTATCTTTTATTTGTGCATCACACCCTAAAGCTGTCGATTCTATTCTCATATTCATCTTTCTAGTAAAATGTTTGGAGTCAGAGGGGAATGTGCTGAACAACTGAATTATTGATTCACTTTATGTGAGAAGAAATCCCTTGTATTTTAAAAATTCTAATGTTTTAAGTTACTAATGTATTTTTTCCAATATTTTTACCTCTGGAAGGATCCTAATTATTGAAGGTAAATTACTGTCAATGAACAGTAAATATTTCATGCATGGTACAGTATCATAAATTGAGAAATCTCAACAGCAAATGTATCAACTTTAGCATAACATCTCAAATTCTGTCAGGAAATGTTTCATGTTTGCATGGTAGTGTATTTGGCCTCTGTTCAACCTCTTGCAAACCATTAAGAATGCTTTTCCCCCCCTTCTTTATGTAGTTTGCTTCTTACACTTTTTTCCCCTGTCTATTTGCCAGAGATATCTTAGCGTAGTTGCAGAATCTGGCTTCACTGCAGACCTGCTTTTTGTGGTTTTAAGCTGGATTGACTGAAGCAAAGGAAAGCTGAATGACTTGCCTGAGGTTGACTCACTAGGGATTAGAGCCAGGAATCCTTTTGCTCACAGCCATTTGCTCTAAGCTGGAAACCTCACTGCCTTCATATTATCCCAGCAAAATGAGGGGCATAGCTCACATTTAGTTTATTTCTAATGCTTTGCATTCCCTTTTTCTTTGTTAGATTTTAGAGATTCTTTTTCCCAGTCTATCTTATTTTTGGACATAGAACACAAATTCTTTTTTGAGTTCATATTTCATTTAATATTTATCTTTTCAGGGTCAGTGGTACATAACAGCATTTACAAATCAGTCTTCTTAGAATGTCTTCCTATTTAGCAATGGATAACTTCTTCAGTGCTCAGTTCTTATAAACAATTGTCAAAAAGACCTATCATAAAAGAATCACCCGAAAATATTTTTCATAACCTGTGAACTTGCTGCTAAAAGTAGTAAGTAAGTAAGTATGTATGCACACACACCACATAAATGCATTTATTTATAAATGCAAATTTGCACACCTATACTCATGCACAGTACTGTTTTTTAAAACCAAAGTTTTATGTAATGGTCAACAATTATACCATATTTCTGGAAGCAAGGCTTCAAGATAACTTTTTTGTTTCTCCAGTACCAGGCCATAAGGCTTCTGGCCAAAGACAGAATCCCTAGAAATTCTATGCCTTCTAGCAATGAGTCTATTGGGTTTCCAAGATACAGGGTTTCCAATAATTTCCTTTAGAAGTCTTCCCTCTTACTAACCAAATCTCCAGTGCTGGAAGTGTACTTGTAAAAGTGCATATGCTGAAGCTGTTAGAATTTAGAGCCCAAACTGTGGCAGAGCAAATTTTTCTCATAGCTCTTTTATGCCATAATTTTACTGGTGATTTTATTGTCACAGTTGTTTTTCCAATTCTGAATGCATAATTAAAGTGCAGTTTTCAGATCTGGTGGTAGAAGACACATTGGCCTTGAGGGATTGGTAATTATGAAGAGATTCCTAATCTATTATACATGACAGTAGGAAGAGGCAAAAATAAGTAGTAAAAGATAAAGGACAACAACCTAGAGTCATCTGGGAACAACAGGGAAGTACACAAGGTCAGTCTGTGGTACACAACATTTCTTTGCCATCTTAAAAAAAATACCTTAATGGAACATAGAATAAAATAAAAAACTTCCACTTTTCTTCTTTCCTCCCCTAGCATAAAGACAGAAGGGCTTCTGCAATGAGAAGATTTGCCTGGGTAAAGAAGAAAATGCCACTCATGCCATATTTTAGTCTTATTTCTGTACCTATCAAGTGGTAAACATGCCATAAAACCTATACAGAGGAAAAAAACCTGTTATCTTCATTTAAAAAAAAAAAAAAAAGAAAAAAAGCTATGATTTTACTAGTTTTGGAGATGGAACCTCTGTAATCCTGAAAGGTTTCTACCATGGGTGTGTCCACATTACTAAGTCTAGAAGTACCTTCCATTTCTTTGGGCCTCTCATGTTGCCCAGCCATTTCATCATTTCTATATTGAAGGAGATTAATGAGTTGACCTTTTGCTTCATGAGCTTGTTTTACATAAAAGTTACAGGTAGATTCATAAATTAGGTGAAAGCTGAAATGCATTTTTCAAAATTCCCTCCATCACAATTGTAAGGGACATGCTCTTGAAAAGTATCACATTACAGTGAGTCAGGTGATCCCCATGCAGAGACTATGGAGACTTCTTTTAAATGTTTAAAAATATTCCCAAGGATTCTTTAGGTCACTAGGAAATTTCTTAACAAATCAAAGAAAGGAAACATCATAGGAACATGCCTAATTTGTTAATAATTTAGAAAATTTCCCTCATTCAGACCAATTCAAATCTACTCCAGCTTGTGAGGCTTAAGGGAGACCAGATGGTGGTAGTACATTGGAAGGTGTCCAAAATTGCTTTTGAGTTAATTGATATAGTGGAGAAGAGATCTCTGAAGAAGTATATATCCCCAGGTAGTTGATTGCTTTGGAATTCCAACAGAGAAGAAATGTGTCAAAAATGCGAAAGGAAACATAAGTTATTGAGCGGTTTTATCTTAGATTTAGCCCACTAAATTTCTACCCAAACATACATGAAAAAAAAAAAGTTTGCTAAATAAGGAAAAAAAGGACATTGCAGAACTAGATGGAATTGAGAAAATAGCAATAAGTTTTTAGCTTTTGTACTTACACTTCTTTTCCATTGTTTTAGTGTATAAAAGTAGACTTATTTTTAATTTGGACCAGTAAATTTCAATCAGAATGGCTACATTGGATCTTCTAACAGTATATTGTTACATACTGCTAAATGTACTAAAGTAGAACTGCCACCAAAGGTTGTTTAAATTCTCTATAAAACAGAGTAAATGAAACTGGAAAAGTAACTCATAGCTATGAAAAAATATGGAAAATTAATATAGAACTTTAAATCACAGAGAAATCAGGATCTACGTAGTGAATATTCACTCTTCTCCTAGGCTTCCTAATTGAACACCTGCATTGTGCCCACTTAATTAGCAAGGAATCTACTTCTACTATATATTTGACATTATAATGAATATAGAAACTTAGAATTATTTAGCTTGGAAAGGAACTCAGAGATCATTGACTCCAATCTTTAATACGTAATAGACATTGAGTGTAAGCTTTGGTAGCTTAGCTTAGCTTTATTTTTTCTCCATTTTTTTTTCTTTATATCTTTTTCATTTTCTTTCATTTTTTTTCCTTTTTCCTCTTCCCTTTCCCCTTTTTCCTTTATCTTTTTCCTACAAACATCCGTGCATATATTTAGTTCTTAATAATGAGATAAATCCTTCAATATTTTTAATAATTTCATTTTGGAAATGTTTCATCAGGAAACTTAGCATTTTCTGTGCTTTTCTTTCACACGATGCCTTTCAATCTTTTTTTAGTGTGCATTCCATTAGAGAAGCAGTCAATGTGGCCTTCTTCTATGGGGTTAATAAAGAATGCATAGTTTCATAAGCTTGATTCAATTTCCTTAATGTGAGCACACTGAATAAGTGACCATTATAGTATTTGTCTGGTTTTCTGTGCTTCAGTGTGCAGTTACCAACCTTTTATATGAATGACCACATCTGGTGTGCATTTGGCCACGTAAGGTGAGACAAAAGCAAAATAGATTTTCCTCAGCATTAAATCAAATTTCCACACATTGTACTCTCTAATGTGGATCTAAAATGTATCAGGTCATATATTATTTAGCTGCATTGCATTTTGAGCGGTTTTTTTTATTCCATCCCACATTCCCAGTTTTAATAAATGCATGAGTAGATGCAATATTTGAGCATTATATCTTAGAAATTCAACATTTTCAACAGATTCTTCAGACTTCAAAGAATTTAATATTAGTATCATAAAAGGTCTTTTGAATAATAAGACTGGAACATAAGAAAAATGACTGCCTGAGTGTGCCCTATCATTTTGAAAGTGTTTTATTGCTTTAATTTCCTGTCTTGCTAAAGTAACAAGAGGTATAATAGAAGATATACTGTAACAGAGTTAGCAATTTATTAGAAGGCCTGAGCTGGTTGAGGACTTTATGTGATGTGAAAAAGAAAACTTCTATTTGGCTGAAAAATGGAGACAAGCTGCAACATTAATGTTGCAGCAGCTTTAAATGGAGTACTATCTAGAAGCCCAGTATGTTTGAATAGGATAAATCTGTAAATATACATCCCACTTGGTCCCTGTTGTGAGCAGATATCCTCCTGGAAATCTAATACTAATTCATCCCTGAGTTGTACATGAGACTATGTTTCTATTTGGGTTCCATATAACAAAGGCACTGTTGCAACTCTATTCATAGAAACATAGAATAGCTTGGGTTCAAAGCGATCTGAAGGATCTTCTAGCTCCTACCTCCTGCTGTGGGCAGGGACACTCTCCTCTAGACTGGGTTGCTTAAAGCCCCATCAATCCTGGTCTTGGACACTTCCCAGGATGAGGCATCCACAACTTCACTGGGCATAATATGTATTTTCATTTATTTATTTATTGCGTTCCACATACGTGACTTAACTAATTCTAGGCTTTGGCAATCTGATATAGTCAAAGTTTAGGCTGTGCTAAGTTTTTTAAGTTTTACCTACTCACTCTTTCTAGCATGAATGCTGGAATTCATCTCATACAAAGCTGAAAAATCTGTTTTTAAAAATTATGGAAATGGAAGATGTGACAGTAACTAACCTGTAAAGTTATGATGCAAGGTGGATTCAAAAGGCAGTTATTTCCCTATAAGGAGCAATGGACTATTGTGTTGCTGTTTACAGTGTGCATAGCAAGATATGCTGGCGTCTGTATGCTTGTGATGGAGGTTGCATGTTTATCACTGCAGAGCAAGAAGTACAAGAATCACAAGAGCTTCTTAATCCCACTACAGTTCTGCCACTGAAGGATTACAAAACAGCTGGTTGTAACAGATTACTTGATATTGCCAGAAAACAAAACAAAACAAAAATAGGTAATAATGTGTGGGCAATGCCTTTGAAACAACATAAAATACTGTTTAGCTGGAGATTTTATTGATAATGCTGTTTTTAGTGGATTGCATACTGTGTGAATTGCTTAGAGAAATTTTATTCTTATTTCTTATATTTGATGGATTATTGAACAATGCTATTTCTGTTTGGTTTCTTTTCCATTGAGACACTCCTAGTAATGTTTTAAGGTGAGCAAATAGTGTAAATCATATAATAGAAATCTAACCTTACAAGTTTATGTATTGAAGTAGTACCTCGGACACCTAGGGGCCCAAGAAAAAGCCCAAATATTACTGGTATCCTCTATGTTAGTCTTGGAAAGAATAATGATTTGCAAGGCTTATTGCCTACTGAAGCACAAAAGATTTCCTCTGGGCTTGCCACAGACAATCCTCAGGCACGTTAGAGGAGTCAACTAGAGTTAGTTCAAAGTGAATTACTCAGTTTTAATCATGGTGACGTTACCATCTCAGTCATGGCATGTAATATTGTCAGTATTTTTTCCCTTTTAAATGACAAGTTTGGTCACTTTTTAAAGGCATATTTTAGAGCATTTGTGAGATTTATAGATTCAACAGCTCTTCAAAGACTTTCTGCCTTGCTTTACAACCCTGAAATTTTGTATCGTGTCTATTTCATCACCTTGAAGCAATTCTAAGTTAAAATATGTGGAGATATTTTACAACTGAATGAGTTCTTAGTATGATATATTACCAATTATATAGCTATAATGAGTCCAAATTTGAAAAAGCAAATAAAAAATGTTGCACTAAGGATTACTAAGGACTAACATTACCCTGTCTTCATTTATTTGCAAATAGGAAACAGGTATATAACCATAGTATTCAGAAATATTACTATCAATAAATTTAAAAATTCAGCACTTTGATTACTTTCATATTTAGCTAATTAACTTTGAAACCTTGGAGGATTTTATGCATTTTCCAAAGTCACTGCCAATTTCATAATTACTTTGATCACTTCCTGAACTGCTAAGTTTATCAGAATACCACATAGTAACCAATGAACTAAAAAATGTGAATCTAGTCCTTTATTATTTTTTTCCCTCAACACACCTGAGAGAGATTGTTCCTGTGATGCATTTCTTTTTTTATGGTGTAGCGGTTTAATTACTGAATCTTCCAGGAAAGATCCAATTTTTTAGCAAGCCTTTTCAAGAGGTTAAAGAACCATCTGGACTTGGCCCTGAATTTTACAGTAAATCAATAGACTCTATGGTTATACAATCACTCCTGTATTTTTTTTGTTGATACAGGTTATAAAACTACTGACAATGATGGTCTTTACCCTTAGCCCTTCCTGTATTTATGTCTCTGATCCAATAACCAGAGGGATTATGGAGATGTGGTTTATCTTCATTTTAGCCTTCCTGATATTGTTTCAGTCCAAAAGGGAAATCAAATGAAATACAGAAGATGCTAAACTTGCAGAACTCTAGGTCATTAGAAACTAATTAGAAACAGCTTATGGATTTCAATGATCCTTTAGGTAAGATGTGAAAGAGGGATCAAAAAGCGTTTAACATCTTCACTTCCTCATTTTTCCCACACAATGTGGAAGTGTGTGACAGTTTCTGATTTATTTTCTATTGTTGCTTTTTTTACAACATAAACCTGTATTTTGCAGAGTAGGTGATGTGCAAGAAAATGCTGAGGTACTAATGTAGACAATAGGTCTCTTCACAATGACTTAATTAATTATTATTCAAATGTTATGATTTTCTAAATTGATAAACCCCAAATATCTACCTATATTACAGCTCTTGTCATGTATAATCTATATGAAAAGAAAGATATTGTGCTATGAAAAACTTGAAGGATAGAAATTAGAAATAGACACACTATTAATACTAGCAGTTTTATGCAACCTGCAGGCCCCAGGTTTAGGATGCTAAAATCTAGGAAGTTTGTAAATCTTGGAGTCAGCTCTGCAGTTACATCTCAATGTTTTCATATGCAATAGTTTTCCTCTCATGGAGCATGAATCATTTTGTGACAATATCATAGATGTCCAGCAGAGTTACAGGGACTAAGTTGGACTCTTTCTAGCCTTGATTTGCAAGAGGTATTTGCCTGCTCCCAAAAACACGTGACCTCTTTAGCTTGAGAATGTCTGTGAGGAAAACTACTGACTATAGATGTCATTCACTCATGTGCAAACCTAATACTTTGATCTGTCCATCTGAGCAAAACTGACAGTAAAACTGAAAGTAGACAGTAGTAGTTTGAACAAAGTTGACTGTTTTTAGCACAACAGGACTTCTAAGTGATGTGTGCATGTCTAAGTCTAGCTGGAACCCATAAAATAAAATTAATCCTTTGTGGACAAGGTGGAACTTTTGATATTCCAGCTGGCCAGTCCTGAAAGGTAGGGAGCTACAAAATAGTTTATATTTCGAGTTTTGTCAATCAGTAGACCTAGAATTCCTTTATTAATTCTCAATACTGGGATAGGAAGCATAAAAGACTTAGGGGAAAAAAAATCATTATTTTGAAGTCTTCTCCTATGTTTATGCAAATTTTAGTTACATTTTCATGCCTCCTTTTCATATTACTTCCATTGACTTATAAAAATTTCTGGAGTATGTCTAGTTTTTCTTTTGTAAACACTTCAGTCACTATTTGTCTTGCACTTCCATGACCTGACCTTCGACTAAAAAAGATACCATTTTTAAAATGAAGGACTTTCAAGTTACTGTTCTCTCAAAAGCCCCATCCTTGTTTATATTGCACTCTTTCTCTTACATCAAATGTTCTGTATCTCCAGACACTCCCTTCTTTCCAATCAATCTTGACACAACTGGCTTCCTTCCCAGGATGATTTTTAGGATGGTTATTCTTTGGCTGTTAGAGACCAGTTGCTAAGGTTAACGGTTCCCTTATGCATGTAGGCTGAAGAATATGTGTTACAACCTGTCAGCAAACACTTGATCCACATCAAAGGAGAGCTTCAGACTTACATGCTTTTATGGGCTGTACATGGATTGATTCCCTAAATCATTCTGGGTTTAAGGCATTTTTCAGTAAGAATTCATGAAATCTCATGTTGTAGTCATGTAATCCAATATTCTCTCTCCATCATTGAAAAGCCTCAGGATGTCTTACAGAATGCAAGACATGCAACGATTTTGCAATTATAAACAACATTTATTGGTTGTTTTCGTTGTATTTCATATTCATCAGTGTATTTGGAGGATCTTCTCATTTATCTTTACTGTGACTCCTGCAAATATTCAAAACATTTCATAGGCCAAACTATCTTATAGTTGTCTCTAAAAGGATCCTGTAGAAAGATTATTTAAATATTTAGATAAATCACTTTCAAAATAACAATAGCTTTCAATACTTTCATGTAGTATTAATGATGCCAAGTTAAAGGTGGCAGCAAACAAATGTTTATATGTATCATTTGGGAAATTGAGAAAACCCCTCATGCACCATGCTGAATGAATAAGAACAATATGGAAAAATATAGCAGCTCCACTACCAGGGTTTTTAATTAACCTGTTGAAGTGCAATATGACGCGAGAACAGTAAATATTTTAGTCATGGTTTTCATCATCTGTATTAGTGCTGGGCTGGAATGCCCTAGATAATGAAAGAGCATATTTCTGGCCACCTGCATGGAAGTTTCTGGCCAGTACGTCCCATGCATAGTACCCCTCTTATGAAAGCTTATTATTTTAAGAATGGCAGTAAGTGTCTTTATATAAGTGTAGTGGAAAATTAGTGCAGGGTCAAATGCCATATTGTAGTGTTCTGGTTTCCTCAATCAGTAAGGTGTGGAAAAATAAGAAGGGACTGGCCCCAACAATCTTTGGAATAAAATGCAGATGTATGTAAATGGACTCTGTACATAACTAGCACCACCTAGCAGAGTTCATCAGTTTGTTCCTAGTACCACAATATAGTACCTGATACTTTTACCTACACCACAGCTCGCTACACAAAGTATTGTTATATTTTCATAGATGTGCTTACTTGTCACTGGCTTACTTGTCACTGACTTCATGAACTGGCTGGTCTGATAACTTAAAAAGACAAGTAGCAGATATGTGGGAGAGTTGTTTACGCCGAAATTTAAAAACACCTAGGAAAAAAAATTACTTAACCTGGGAACATTTTTAGAAAAAATAGAGTACTTAAAGTATGCATGAGCATCAATCTGAAGATGGCATAAAATGTAGTGTGGCTTTAATTTAAAGAGACACTTTATGGGTTTGGTTTCTTAATAAGGCAAATGTGATAGATATGATCTGTAAGGACTTCAAGACAACATTTGATGTATTGTCTGAACGGAAACAATCAGTAAAAAACCAATAAAATGGTGAAGAGTTGGCTAAAGAAAGCTATCATTTGTGCTGTAAAGCAGAAGTATGAGTTTGAAGTCAGATTATTAATGTATTTTTTTAGGAATTTATGACATTCATGTGTATTATTATTCTTTAACCTAGACTGTCCTTCCTGTATAGTTCATAATTAGGTATTGGATTGCTCTATTACTAATGTTTGTTGTTCCTTCATGTTCCCAAAATGCCTCTTCTGTGTTGCTCTCCTTTGTTATGAGTGTTCTAGGTTACTTCTATGCTATTAATTTTTTTAAGTATAGTATTTTATCCTCTAACAGATTATTTTTGTGTTTTGATGTGGGTTTTTTTTTCCCTTTGGTAGCCTTTTTTAGTATGATATGTGCTATATATGTTCACTGCACATCTAAGAGTTGTTTTGGACTCAGGTCAAGAAAAAATTATTCTAGTTTATTCTGGCCCTCCACTTCCACTTAGCAGCAGCTAAAATCTTGGAGTTACAAATAGGTCAGGATACAGTAGAGGGAGTAAGTAAGAAGTAGGAAATAGAGAGTTATCAGAGCTTAGTAAATAATGGTAAGTTATAATAGCCACTGCAGGCCTAACTCATGCTGACATGATTGGATTCACAGAAAGCCACTACCTTATAAAATGAAAAGAACACTAAAAGGTTAAAATGGGTGCTTCTCCTCTCTCTCTAGCCCGGCAGAATAGTAATTAATTAGTCCTTTCTTCAGATGGGAAGACCACCGGGTTCTGAGTTCTTACACTGCCAGTTTGATAGATTTACTGATATAAATCTTTCTGCTGTGTCACACTGCAGAAAATAATAAATTATTGTGTGTCAGAGAGAGGAAACATGACTTAGTTCTGTAAGACAGTAATCAGGAGATGAAAGAGGAGTAGTTGTGGGTTTTCAATCATTGTATATCCTCCAGTGATTGTTTAATGTAAAATGAATAAATAGTCCTGGAAGCACAGAGGAGGAAATGGGGAATTGCTCAAATCAATGTGTTCCACAATCATACTCTTCTTTTTTTTCTCCTTTCATATTGCCATCTTCTATATAAAGAGAACAAAGATGATAATTTGGTTACTCTCCTTCAAAGACAAAATATGGTTTTCAGTTTGGGCTAAAATACAGTCTCAGCATATTTTGGTGGGGACTTGGGTTGTTGATCAGTTGAGCTACGGTAAAGGAGAATAGGAGAAGGAGAAAGGGAATACCATCATTTGCCTTTTTTCTGGGAATATTTTAAATGAAAGAAGTGATCCTTGCTCTCCTGAGAGGGGGTCATTTATGCTCCTTATTTGAGGAAATTTAGTGGTTTCAGCACCAGTCAGAAATTAAACTCCAAAAAGTGACTCCCATTTCCTCCAACCCCTTCTGGTAAGAGAAGGACAAAGGCAGAGACTATGGGTTGAGATAACAATTTACTGCAATCAAAAAGCAATGGACTAAGAAGCACACAGTAATAGCAGCCATGTTAGTAACACAAGTGTGCATGCAAAGCAAATGCTTTACACACAAAAGGATTTCACCTCAACTTAGTTCCCTGTGGCTGCAGTGGAGAAGGCGAGATGGCTGATGCTCCCCATAGGTTGTGCCCAAGTGACTCCCAGGACAAAGATGACAGCTGTTCCCACAGCCAGCTCTCCTTCCCAAGCACAAGACAACAACAACAACAACAACAAAAAATTATGAACAAAATGCTGAAAACTAGATTGTCCATGTCCTGCCATGCTGCTGCCTTGGATTCTGGACTCCATTCCACATGGCTTCTGTGTCTCCACTCAGCTCCCTTCAGCTCAGCTCCTTTCATCTTGGGCTGGGCTCACCTCCTCACTCAGTTCCACACAGTGCTTCTCACACCACTGCTGCTTTTTTGGATCTGCATCTCATTGGAATGGGTAGGGGATGGGCAGCCGTAGCAGGGGACAAGTCTGCAGGGCCGATGCTGGCAACATTCCTGCTGGAGAGAGGGAGGCAAAGCAGCACTTGTGGGGTTGTGCTCACCTTGTCTTCGCTCTGAAACCACATCTCCCAGTGGTGATGTGCATGGTATAGAATAGCAGCCTAATCATGCCCACATGGTGCTAAACTCCACCCGTGCTCTGGAATCAGGGGTGTGTCCTGAATTGCAAATCTTGTTCTGCTGTATGCACAAACTTTTAAAGCTCCCAGTGAGGTTTTACAGTCATGTGTTGGTCTTCTGCACTGTTTCTCTTTAACTTTTTTTAAGAGATCTTACAAACCTTATTTAGATATCTGAATTTTACAAACAGGATACTGAAGGCTTAACAGTGGCACATAGGATCTTTGTATCTTTTGTGTCATTTGGTTTTATGATGGCATTAATTTTTTTTTGTTTTTTTGTTTCTAGTGCCTTGAATTAGCTGTCTCAAATCACTAGTTGGTCTTCACACATGATAAAATGTTTATATTTATTGAATTAATGTTCTTTTTTCTGCTGTTGGTCATATCTGACATAAAATAATTCACCTTATCTTTTTTACAATCAGCTATGTCCTGTCCAAACTCATGACCTCTGACAGTTGTGATGCAAGGTTCTAAGACTTGGGGATTTTGCTTTGGATACAAATGAACTTTTTTTTTTTTTTTCCCAAGGAATGACAGAAATTAGAGCTTCACTTGATACCTTCTGGGTCAAGCTAAGTTGATTCACTGTTGAAAGACACTAATGCATTTAAAATTAGTGTAAACAGAAAAACTAAAATATCTATTGACAAGGAAAATGACAGGTTGATCTCCAGGCTAGCAAGATACTGTCACATCACAATTTCTTGAAATTTAGGTTTCCTGAAATACGTAGCTTTTGAAACAGCTTTTGTAAAAGGTAAGATCAATAGATTAGATTGAAGGTAGAAAATAACTTTTGCAGAAATAGGGAGGTTTGGGTTTTTGTTTATCTTTTTAAAAAAGTACAATATGCAATATTTCTCAGAGACATTAAGGAGTTATATTTCATAAATTTGTGACTGTTACAGTAACTTGTACATTGACAATGTCCTGAATTTTCTCCTGCTCTCTTTTTCTGTCATAGCATGTTTGTAGTTTTGGTCTTTCCTACAGGTCTTGCATTCAGTAGAGAATGTTGAGAAAGGTCTGTGGAATCTAAAAGTGTTGAAAAAATGTGTCTATTCAGAATTTGAATAAATATTTTTTTTGTTACCTGCAACTTAGAGAACCAGATTTGTCAGCTTGAGTGATCTGTACTGGCATCGTGTTTCTAGCACTTACTACAAACTGAAGTTCCTATAATTCAGGAGATTTAGAGACAGTCATATACAGCATCCACTCCTTCTGAATATCTATATTCTATTATCTATATCTAGTATTTCCAAGGTAAAAGTTATCTTCTTTACTAATCTAAAATTTTGTCAGTCCCTTTCTGATGTAATTATGCCCTAGGTGTCTGAAATCAATTTAAAGCTGAACAAAGTGAGAGCAATTAACTGCATAACCTAGTGAAATACAGCTTTTGATGAGACTTCCAGAAATTATTCTTCTTGGAAGTAACTCAACAGATCATAACTTTTTTCCTAGATGAACATCATAATTTTTAGACAGGTTTTCTGTAAAATTTCAAAATGAAGTGTATAGGAGTTAAATAATATACCCCATGGAAGGAAATAACTGGTAATCAGTTTGAAACTTTATATTATGCTTTCTGTAGTCTTAAATCTGGACAAATACAGATTATCACTTTCTTTCATAGGAAGCCATGAACCAGTCTTCCTTTGGCCTTAGGTTAATGTGCAGAGAAACTGCACATCTGTTCATCTGTAGTAGAAGACATACAACCTTACAACTTCATTAATATTACAATCATATTTTAATTTGGATGCTTATGTACTGAATTTTATTATTAGTGATCATAGAACAATGCCGTTTTGGTTGTTCCAGTATTTTGCTTAGTATAACTAAGTTTTGTTTTTCACATATCCATCAATTTTGCTTAACTGATGAAGCCATTTAAAAGGAAGCATGTTTTTATTAATTATTAATCATGCTTAGCCTTGTCTCTGTGTATGGACAACTAGAACATTATGAGCAAAACAGAAGATAAGAGGGATGTAGAACTGTCTTATTTTTCAAAGCATTACCAAAATACCTTCAATGTTATAGGCATATAAAACAAATGGTATCTTGCCTATTAGTGGTATAACAAAATATTTTAAGGAGTTAAAAATGTGCAAGAGCAGAAGAAAAAACAGAGATCCACAGGTGCTGGAAGCTATTTTTCCCCTTATAGGCTTCTGCTGTTAAATTGAAGCTTCATAACTATGTAAGAATTATCTCTGCAGTTTAAAGGGCTTTATTTGCCATTGATTCACATAGGATTTTCCACAGGTCAGCCAGAGGAACAGTGCTGGGTCTTGGTGCATCTGCTTAAAGCTCCCAACACATCAAGAGCAAGATACATGACTCTTGTCATAGGGAAACATATTGGACAACTGCTCCCTAAGGTTCTAGTGTTCATAGTAATTGCTAAATCATTTACATCATAAATTAGCAGGAGTTATATACTACAGTAAATGACTCACATATCTGTTGCTTTGTAATTTACTTTAGGAAGACGGTAACTGTCAAGTTTCATAGGTGCTGATAAAAGCAATATACTATTTTAATCTTGTGTTACTTCTCAATGTTCAGATCTAGCAGATTTTCTCAGAAAAATACTGTGAAATACACTTCAGAAATTAACTCTATTTTAGTATAGTTGTCATGAAAATACAACCTTTTGAGTGGATTCTCTAACATTTATCCCTCCTTAAATTCTAATTTCAATGGTTTAGATTTATCTTGTAGTCTATTCATTCTTTAGAAACACAATAGGGACATAATTCATGTTTCATAAAATGTACAAGGTTACAATTTTTAATCAGTGTCTTAAGAGCTTTTGCTAAGAAGAAGTAATAGATTCATAAGAAAACAGAGAAATTATCTACCCTTATAGTAGTGCCAGCTGTAAAATTACATATTACTTAGCAATTGCCTTTATTAATTTTCACTGATACAAGATGCTTCTTGTGATGGAAATATGGTACTTCAGTACAATCATGAAGTGTTGGTTTGTGGTGCTGTTCTGCTTCTCCAGTATTTGCTCTAAACGTTTCCGTTTTGCTTACCTACACTGAAAAATGTAAAACATGGAGAAAATCTCCAATTTCCATCTTCATTTCTTTACTGAAAATAGTCTCAAAGGATGTAGAAACAATGGAAAAGTACGGTAGCCTGTTCCTTATGGAGAAAGTCTCATATAATGTTAGGCAGGAAAAATCATCTTAAGAAGACTAGGCTGATGCTAACTGTCTAGCTGGAAGATAGCTGCAATCTTAGGGTTAGAAAAGACAAATAGGCCAAATATTAGGGAATTCCAATGGATGAAAAACAATTATATCATCCCATGTTAATATAAAGTGAATTAAACTGCTTTGAATAAGCTAATTTGGCATGAAAGTTGTTTGTACATGGAAATTCACAGAACTAAAGGCTTTTACTGTGCTCTTGAAACCATAAATCCAACTTTTAATCAGAGAATTAATGGAAGTTATGCATTTCCAACACCTCCTTGATTTCTGCAATAGATATTTCTTTTTGATAACAAAACATGTACTTTGTGTTCTCTGGTTTCTAAGAGTTCAGATGATCTTACTGCAAAGTTCCACATATTCCTCTTGTCTATATTCACAGGAGAGGTGATATTTTATTGATAATTTACAGAATAAGTCCTTACTGAGTTATGTCTAAATAATAATATGCCTTTGTTTAAATGCGTGGAGATGCAATTGTCTGTGCAGGTGCAGACTGCCAGTACTGCAAGAAGCTTTATATGAGTACAGGCATCTGCTTCCACAGAGTAATTTCCAGGATCACATCCAGGAGCTGTTGAATCATGACTCAAGAAGCACTAGTGGCTGCAGTATTTGTAATAAATGCTGAGTTTTCCACTGCTGCCCCTTTTCTGCCATTGTGCTTCACTTAGAACTGTGTGTTTCTCTTCAGGTAGCTTCTCTTTGTAGCATCTGGATTCTCTTCTTATCCAGAGCTATCATCTCTCAGAATAGATATCAAAAAAAGTGGATAGAAATGTTACTTATATGCAATTTCCAAGGAGTCTGAATGGGTTTATATGCCAAATATATAAATAACTAGAGACAATACTATTCAAAGTCTGCAAAGCTGAACATGTAGATGATTTTCATGTTTCTGAAGGAACATTTTGATGCTTGCCTGTGATAATTTAAAATGATTGGCTCTTGCAATCCTAAAGCAAAGCTCCAGCCGTCTAGACCTAGAGTTCTGAAACAGTTGTGTGACTGATGTCTGAATCTGAATTAAAAATACAACATAAACTAAAGCACAGTATTCTTTCATGTGAAGAGAAATAATTTACTTCTTAGGAAAAGAATACTCTTGGAGATTTCAATTTTCCAATATAAAAATAAATCACTTTGTCATTGTTAAATTTAAAAGTATAATTTTCAAAGTAATCTGTTACAAAGTAAGGAACAATAGCAGGTTTCTTTTGCATCTGTTTCAGTATTTCTCTAATATTCTGCAACACTTAGTAGTCTTGAGAATGATCCCTAGACTACAAAAAATGGGCTCAATTTCAAGGTTTGAGGAACATTTCCTGTTCATTTTCTGCTACTATCACTCAGAAAGAACTAAAATGTTTAATTACTTATTTCATTTAGCTTTTATCACAGCAAAACAATTTTCCAATCAAAATATGCATGCCAGTTCATATTACTGAAATGCATGCCTGACTGAAAAGGGTCAAACAATTTATAAATTACTGTTTAAAAGTGAAACGTGAGAAAAAGCTGTCAAAAACAGAAGGTGAAGTTGATTCTTCACCTGCCAAGGCTGGATGCACTGAATTTTAAACAGACTTTTAATATTGTGTTATTCTCTCTTCTTGGTTGAAAGCTGATATACTTTTATTCTTGTTAAAGATGTTAGTGATAAAGTAACAGAGTACATGCTGTGCAGCACAAGCTAAAGGGACAGATGTATAAGCTGGGAAGTTTTCCAGATTAAAGGTACTTAACACTGAATGCATTTGATGTTCAAATGCATTTTGGGATCTTGTAAGTCTGTCATAAAAATGCAGCAAGGCTTAGCACGAATTCTGACTCAGTGAATGCTGGTCTGCATCTTGGCCTACTACTCAACATATTGATTTGTTTCTGATCTATTCAAAGATTTTATTTTTTTTTACAGAATTTAGAATTTGTGTTTCATAGGAGTAGTGATATTAGGTTTAAGTTTTACTGCCAAAATGATGCAAATATTCTGTGAAATTCCTGTGGTTGAGGGAACTTTGTTCAGGATTACTACATCCTATTGAGTCCAGATAATATTGCCAGAAGTGATGCTCTCTCTGTCTTTCTATCTAACGCTATAGCCTTTTAATGATAGATGGAAAATTATTTGGAAAAGTGGTAGATGAATGGCATGATAGTATTCTTCCACTATTCTTCAAAAGAGCGAGGGGATTCAAATGCATCTAGATCTGGATGACTGGTTGAAACTATTTAGTCAGTGGTTCAGCAATGAAAATGAGAAAACTAAGAGGTTGAGAAGTACATATGATTACTAACTTTACAAACAGAATGTATGAATTTTTTTTTCACTGTCAGTACTCATCTTCATCAGTGAAACTTGAATAAGCTCTCTTCCAAGTTCTTCAGACAAGTTAAAGGAATTTTCTATGTGATTTTAAAAAAAACTGTTCTCAGCAGCAGTTCTTTAATGGATATGAGCACAAAAACAAGCAATATACAAAAGCCCTGTGCAGGACAAATCCTGGCCCTGCTCATAACCACCTCCAAGAGTCATACCATGTGCGTGAAACTATTGTCCGAACTCTTCTTGAACTCTCTCAGGTTGGTGCTGCGAACACTTCCCTGGGGAGCCTGTTCCAGTGCCCAGCCACCTTCTGGGTGAATAACCTTTTCCTAATATGCAACCCCTACCTCCCTTGACACAGCTTCATGCTGTTCACTTGGATCCTGTCACTGATCACCAGAGAGGAGAGATCAGTGCCTGCCTGTCGCCACTTGCCCTCATGATGAATTTCTTTGTGAGACTACAATAAACATTTGTTTTTAAAGATGCCATGAGATAGGCTAAGGAAGTTGTTGTTTATAAGCCTGGAGAAAAAGGTGGCTGTGAGGGTAGCTAATAGCAGCCTGTCCATACCTGCAGGATGTTAGTGAGACACTGAGGCAGGCTCCTCACAGTGGATGAGTCATAAACTGAAGCAGAGTGGGCTGTGACTAGATAAAATAAAGTTTCTCTAAAAGAAGAATCAACTACTGGACCTAGTAGGCCAGTGGGAGCCGTGGTCCAACTGGACAAACCTCTGAAAAATGTGGTCTGAAATTGATGTAGGCTCTGCTTGGAGCAGGAGACTAAGCTGGGTACCTACTGAGGTGCTTTCCCACCTGAATGATTCTGAGACCCAAGTGATGTACGAAAGTGGGGGGAGAGGATAAAAGTAAGAAGTTGTTTAATGATCTGGACATTTAGTGATATTACTGTTTCATAATTGTAGGAATCTGAAAGGTGAAATTCTTTTTAATAAAGCCACAGCAAATCCAGTTCTACTACTTAGTCCAGGAGAAAGGGGGGAAAAAAAAGGTTTTAGTACTGAATTTTTAACTTTTGAGCAGGACACAAATGCTCAAAATGGTCCTATTCTGCTTTGTATGATATAATCTATCCATTTATTTAAATAGAATTCATCTTTGTTGTGTCATTCAATGTTATCACTGACCTAAGATATGATGAGAAATTGATGCACATAAACAATCAAAATCTACATTTAAAACTTCTGAAATTGACTTTAATTGAAGTGTAAAAAGCAAATGATTTACAGAGATGGTTTAATACACACTTTTTTTTCCCCTTCTCCTTTTTAAGGATTAGGACTTTCTGGAAGAATGGCACCTGCAATTACATTAATAGGATAAAATGTGTTACATTACAGTGACTTTTAATCCCTAAGTTTCAGGATAATGGCAGATTTTTCTGGTAAGGTTTTTATTATGGCCTATTTATGGATATTTAGGGTAATTATGGTTTTTGTGGGTTTGGTTGTTTTTTGAGGTTTTTTTTAATTTGGTGGGGGTTTTTTGTTGGTTTTAAATCTATTTAATAAATACTAGAGGGAAATCAGAAGCAGAAGTACCAATAAAATATCTCAAAGTCAGTATTTCACACATTTCTTGGTCTCTAGTGGGCTACAAGAAGATCACAAATTACCTTAATTTCCTAATTCTGTAACTGGCTATCCAAGATTGCAATGGGAGTTAGAGATCCATAAAAGTCTAAATTATTATTGCAATTGGAGTTCATCATCTTTCATTTATATGGTTCTGAGCACTTTCAAGACCTTTTTCTACTGTACATTGTATTATATCCTTCAGTTGTGTAGAGAAGAAGAAAAGAATGAGAAGACTTTTCACAGCTTCCCAAGCTTTCCCCATTACCACATCTGTGTGAACATCCACTAAACACCTGTATGTTCTTTCAGCTTCCAATTTCATGTCATTAATATTTTTTTATATTTCTGAATGGAAAAAGGCCTGATTTTCCTTTTATATTTGCAAATACACACACAGATAAATGCAAATTAGGCAACATAGGAAAACAACATCTGGAGGTGTTATATTCATTCCATTTTGAACTGTTTTCATAGTGGCATATGTCTGCCTTTAATTTTGCATTTATTGAAAAAATTCACATCCAGTTTTGTTAAGGATAAAAGTTTAGCCTTCAGACATAAAATTTCTGATGCAACATGTTATACTAAAATACTACCACAGTATTTACTACCATGACATTTGTCTATTTAGAAAAAATATGCTATAATCTAGCAAATTATTCTTAATTATAAATTGTTATTGGAATTTTTAATGTGGTTTAGTACATTTTTCTAGTTGTAATTTCTATATCCATTCTTTTAATTTATACTGGTCTCTCACTTATTTTGATTAGCATAAATACAGTCTCTTATGGCAACAGATTTTGAGCCTAGGACGTGGTGTGGCTCTTGGAATGGTTCTATTTGGGGCCTGAGGTGGACTTGATATTTAAGGATCCCTTCCAACTCATTCCTTGATTCTGTGGTATATTCCTTCAGAACTCTTTGTCTCCTTAAAGCTGCCTCTAACTCTGCTAGTACTGGTCTATTTTGTTTCTTGTTATAGATTGTGCAAGGTGGAAAACAAATTTTGTTCTTGCCTTTAAATCATTCAAATCGTAATAATTAAACTCAATCAAAATAGTTTTTAATTCCTTTTCAATCAATAGAATGAAATCTGTCTAGCTTTCTTTGGTGAGGAAGGCCACAACATGAAATCTTATGTCAAATCCAATGAGCTCCAAATTTTATTTCATCACTCATATAACATATATGCATGACTGAAGTGAGCTATGAGATGAATGGGATACAATTATGGGGTTTAGCTCTTTGAATGGCAGTTTGTGCTTTCCTCTGCTTTGCACGGGTTTATGAGTACTTCAGTCCCGAGTCTGATTCAGAGAATCACGTTCTCTAATATTCCAGCAAATAGAAGCTGCTTTCAAATTATTTATGAGGATGGTAGACAAATGTATTCCATCCTTTAAAAATCATGAAGCTTAAAATAGACTGCTTGGTGTCTTTCTTAGCAGAGGAAGAGTTGTAATCAGAGAAGACTGTAATAGAACTCTACTTTCTACTACAGTATAGTAGACACTGTATTAAAGTATGGTGTAGTACCAGGCATGAAATAGGAAACAATCCTATACAAAGTATTGCTTATTGACAATGATTTACACTATATAGGCACATAAAAATAAATTTTAACTTTTCATAGATTTTATATCTATGTAAATCTTGATTTTTCCCAATTTTCATTGTGTAAGTTGTGTTAGCAATCTGTTCAAGTTCAGCAGTGAAAACAGTAGGTTTCAGTCATAATCAGGATTCAAAAACGCTGTGTGTGGCTGCATGAGTTTTGAAGATGCTTGTCATTAGATCAAAGTGCTTATTACAGGCACTGTCTAAAGAAGACAACAGAAATTGCATTGGAAATTCATGAGGGCCAAAGAAAAGTTGCAGATTCTATGAGACACATTCAGATAATGTGTCAGGGGAGACTGTAAAGCCATAGAAGCAGGAAAAACTTGATATTTTAGTTCATCTGCAATTAAAGTTTGTGTTCAAAGTGATATTAGCTTTTCTTGAAGAAGCGACTGAATGGCACCTACATAGCCTGAGATTTTAAGTTTTGCCTAAAGATAAAAATAATGATAAAAGATTAAAATATTGATAATTATAATTCAAAGCAAAAAAATTCTTTTTCAGTAGTATTGACTTTTCTCATTTATAAATACTTTATACTGATGTCTTGGAAAATGTAACAAGCATTGATAGAAATAAAGTTTTAATCTTTTTTTTATCTCAAAAAGAAAGCATTTCCTATGCAATGCTCTTTCTTGACGAAAGTATCTGTTTATCCTTTCCAATTTGGGTTGTTCAGAGTTTGGTGGTTTTTTTGGCAGTGGGGGTTGACTAAAATAATTGTCAATTGGATATAGGGAGAACATTCATACTTCCAAAACATGGAGCTCAAAGACTTTATTGCACAGGTGTTGAATATTCAATAAAGCCTTCATCTGGAAGTGGCAACGAAGGTCAGCTCTTTTTACAAGAAAACAACATAGCTCATAATTTCTGTTCAGCTATGGACATAAAGGATGTACAGAGATGAGCTAATGGAATTGTACCACCACTTCCATGTTAAATTTAATGT
This sequence comes from Luscinia megarhynchos, assembly GCA_034336665.1. Taxonomy (NCBI): domain Eukaryota; kingdom Metazoa; phylum Chordata; class Aves; order Passeriformes; family Muscicapidae; genus Luscinia; species Luscinia megarhynchos. The sequence continues at coordinate 32,852,148 of CM067566.1, read as the reverse complement.
CATCTAATTGTGAAATATGTGCAAATTTCTCAGGGTAAAGAGTGCCTCCTACTTCTCCCTAGACCTGAGCATAGTGGAATGTCATAAAGTTTTCCAATTACCACTCAGAGGCAATTGAAGCCACACTCATTAATTTGGATCAGCTTATAATTGTCCCATGCTGAGCAGAGGAAGGAGTTAGAATAATAAGACATGCAGAAAACAATATTTATATATACATATATATATGTATATTTATATATATATGTATGTATGTTTTTATAAGATGAATTTTCAGTACTTTAAGTTGGAGGCTGTATAGCACCTAGATTTTTAATATGGGACGTTTTAGAGGTTGGCTTAAGAATTAAGCAATGTTTGCAGACTGGTTAATTCAAATGGCTTTTGGTCTTGGAGGAGACAGTTCTTGAGGGGGTGCACTCTTGTGCTCTGCCAGATTGTAATTTTCATGTGTTTAATAGTGTTAGAGGTATTTACAAAAATATATCTGAAAAAACAGCTTTTGTAGGCAGAACTTCTTCGTTTTGCTATAATTAAAAGAATAATACCAAAATGATTGCTAGCTATGAGAGGCTGTAAGAAAACACATCTTGATATGTGTCTGTTAAACTTTTTTCAGTTAAGTCAGTAATGCATTACATTGCAAGTTATAAAAACATGTGGGAAAAAATGTTAGCTTTTACACCAGTAGCAGTGACCAGAGTGAGACTCACACTCTGTGTCTGCTGTATTTTCATTAGTGTGCTGCCTAGTGACTTGGGCATGCTTTAAACACAATGCCAGTTGGCGATCCCTTTACAAACAGCAATGCAAAATATGCAAGGGGAAACAAAGCTATTGTGAGATTATTTTTTAAAATTAAGCTAATGTTCTAGAAACATGCTTCTAACTTCTCCTTCTAATTGGAAACATTCTAATCCAATGCTGCCGAGTGAAGCTGATTGCAGACTTAATTGCTCTTATGTAACAACTAATATCTGGCACTAACACACACTGTATAACACTGGCAGGTTTTGAAATCAGTTTGTTCCCTTTGCCCCTTCTTTCTTTGTTGTTCTGTTTACTGTGCCCAGTTAATGTGCTCTTGTGCCATAATAATCTCTAGCTAAATGGTAATTGCTCTATTGACAGCACTACTGTACATTTTTGACACATCATTATTCATACTTAACCACTTGACCTGGAATAAATGTTAAAGCAATTACTACTGAGAGCTTTTCTATGAGAAAATTGAGGCAAAGTTTAAAGATAATCAAAATGCAAAGCTGATCATGATAGCAACTGGAAAAATGGCAAATCCTATTAAACAGATTTTTATTAGCCAAGTTGATGCCAGTAGATATTATCTGGTAATTTAGTCTTATTAAAAAGAAAATAAAGCAGCTAATTGTTTACTATTCTGGAACTTATTCCAGCTTGCAATTTGCAACTGAAATTAAGCTTTATGTGGCTCATCTATTTTGTCACATTGAAATATGAAAATCATTTGGTAAAAAGCACATCTGCTCAGTCCTCTCCATCTTCCTGGAAAATCCTCTTTCAGTATGTTTCATACATGTTGAAACATTCCATTCATTCATACAGCACCAGTATTTTAGATATTTCTCTCTTACAAACCTAAGATCTTCAGATCTTAAAGCTCACAATTTTAGTACTTTTCTACCATTACGCATACTTTTTGTAGCTATAACAAATGTGTTAGTGTAATCTGTTTTAGCTTGGAGAATTTAGAGGGAATTTGGAAACTGAGAGGGACAGACTTATTGTTAACGCAATTGTGTGAAAATTGTCCAAATCTCCCAGACCAGCATTTTATTTTGATAGTTAATTGCATATTTGTTCTAGTTGTGATTGTATTCTTAAAGGAAAGTAAATGTTCTCCAGTTTAGTTGTTTAAAAAGTGGCATTTACACTGATCTCAAATAATTTCAAAGGACTCAATTGCAGCACAATGCCTTCAGTACAGTGCTTACAGTAAAAGCTGTAATTATAAGAGAATGCCAAAAGACATCAAGAAAGCCTTAAAGGGATAGCATAAGCTTTTACTGCCCCCATCTGAACTATGAGGCTTGCTTGAAAACTACCATTAGGATGCAGATTACTGATTGTTGATATGTCACTATTGCTGTCATGGGAGAACTGTAGTAAGGGCCAGAAGCTTACAGTGGTTTCTGTATTAATGAAACTTTTCCACACTTAATGAAAGCAAAGAAAGATTGGGGTTTTTTAATTAATAAAATATTAAAAACTAGGGAGGAAATCTCTTTTCATGTCGATCCACATTCAGAAGAGCAATAAGGTTCTGCAGCTGTGCTTTATCAGGCAGAAATATCTTTTGTTTTTAAACATGCTCAACTCCCTATTAACTGCTTCAGTATCCTGTATGCCTATCAAACTGATAATAGATTGTTCAGAGGGCATTTAATAACTCAATTCTTAAAATTTTCATTCACATTATCACTTCTGATTAGTTTTAGAGGAGCTTTTACAGTAAGTATAAAGAACCACAAATTGTCTAATAAATTTTCAAAAACTATTATGCAGACTAAATACATCTAGGTCTCTCCTATTGCTGCTGTGATTCTTATTCATAGCTGAGAAATCTCTTAATAATATTTCATTTAGAACACTTAAAGTGTGTATATATTTATTCTTAGCATGAATAAGGTTTTTCAAGTTAGCCTTCCGGTGTTGAGGAATTAGCCTATAGAACAATTGACAGCTTTATTTCAGCACAGATTATACACAGTAATTCCAATCAGGCCAGGCTATTTCAAATTTTATTTTTTTAAAGAGACTTCTTTTCCCTCTTCTTACCAAATTGAATGAAGCATACTATTTAGTATGTGTTGCTCACATATAGTAAAAGAAAGACAACTAATACAACCAATATACTTATTGTTCCCTGTCAGTCCGCATTTTGTAGCAGAGAGGACTGTATAGGTAAGGAAAGTAATTACTGTTGATAGGCTTCACTGGTCTGGAGAAGAAATATCAAGATTGCTTATTAACATCCTGAGGTTTTTGTACCACAGTGTATATTAAGATTTGTTGAATCTTCCAGCTTTTGAGTCTTTATTGTTGTATCATGCCAGGAAAAAAAAATTATCTTTTGGGATTTTCATCTACAGTTTTCTGAGGAGGAAGGGTGTAGGAGAGAAGCATTTAGTGCTGAAACTGTCACATGAATTCTGACTTTTAGGGATTTAAGGAAATCAGTAAGGTTCACCAAACTAGCTGTACATTTGTAACAACTAATGACCTTGAAAATAGCCTGAGTTCTAAACTATTTACTCTTTTTAAAAGGCCAAAAAAAAAGGTTTTGGATTTTTCATAGCAATGTGTTACCATTATTGAACCTGGTCTGGCAGATTCATATAGGATTTATTCTGTGCACTTTTGGGGAAAATTTGTACTGTCTGAGACTTTGCTGCAATATTAGATTAGCAAATAAAGGGAAGAGGTAATTTCTCAGTCTAACAGAAGATTCTTCAGAAACACATTCACACACTTGTGTTAACAGGGTTCCTGCTGCTTTTAAAAATAACTATTGGAAGACAGTAATAGTCATGAAGGAATAGAAATTGGGTTCCTCTCAGAAGAGGATGCAAGCACAATGTGGTGTGGCTAATACTGCTAATGGTGCTACACTTTATTGAGTCCGTTCTTTTAAAAGGTGTAGCAAATGTCCAAATATCGTCTTTAATATTCACATCAGGTTCAATAAAATTTCTTAATATGTTTACAGGCTTGTAAATCACATGTGAACAAGAAAGCAAATATAGGGATATTATCTTATGTAAACTGTAGATTCAACTGTAGGAAATATGAAACAAAGAAAAGTGTTTCCTTGTTCAGCTTCACTTTGTGTGAGGCCAGCAGTGTGATGATTCTTGAGTATGTCTTTCATCAGCTCAAATATTTGGCTAAATTTATACTCAGATTAATTATATACTTCATATATAAGGATATTTCTGAATCAAATCTGCTCTAGGTTTCAAGAAATGTTCTAAGTGTCAGGGAACACAACCTTACTGGTTTATTTAAGAAATACAACTAGAAAAAGAAGGGAAATAGATCACAGATGTGTTTCTCTGCTACTTATACAGCAGATTTATATCCTTGATATTTGGGTTGTTGTGAGTTAAAGCCCTCAGTCGTATTCTTTCAAGGCTTTTCAGCATAGCAGACAAACAGAATATTTTAGGCTTAAAGAAAAAAGATACATTGATAGTGGGATAGTTTCAAGCAAAAGATGGATGAGGATGGATCAGGGGTGGAATGTTGGACAGAAAACAACAGAGCTCTTCTTCCTGGCTAAGGGGAACCCTTGGTTAAGGAGGAATGGATATTGGGTTCACAGAACTAAAGACATCAAGATAGTGAGGCACAAATATAGCCCCTGGTGTTCCAGAGAGGAGATCATAAGAATGCAAGCATCTGTCAGACAAGGGGTCTTGCATTGGCTATAATGAGGTTAGTGAATAAAAACTTTGGACCTCGCTAAAAGGTGGATAGTATAGGCTCCCTTGAGATGGATTGACAAATGTCTTTTTTGGGCAGCTAAACTCGTGTTCTGGGTTAACCTGACAGGTGTATAAACAGCTGCTCAATTCACTCCCTCCCACACTAGGGTGGAGAAAGAATTTAAAAACAAACAAACAAAAAAAAGCTAAAATTCATGGCTTGAGATAAAGATAGTTTAATATGTAAAATAATGATGATGATGATAATGTTCAAATAATTCCGATATACAAAACAAGCGATGCACAATACCGTTGCTTACCACCCACCAACTAGTACCCAACCAGTTCCTGAGCAAAGGCCCTGAGGCAGTTTCCCCTAGATTATGTACTAAGCATGATGCCACAAGGTATGGAATATCCCTTTGGCCAGTTAGGGTCATCTGTCCCAGCTGTGTCCCCTCCCAGCTTCTTGTGCCCCCAGCCTCCTTGCTGGTGAGGTGTGGTGAAAAGCTGAAAATTCCATGACTTAGTATAAACACTGCTCAGTTACAACTGAAACAGCAGTGTGTTACCAACATTATTCTCATCCTAAACCAAAACACAGCACTGCACTAGCTACCAGGAAGAAAATTAACTGTGTTATGGCTTAAACCAGGAAAACATGGTTATGAGACAACCTAGAAGACAGACCCAAGCAAAGATCTTCTCTTATATTCTGCACACACTGCTGGCTTGTTTAACTGTATGCTAAAAAAAGTGCAGAAAGCTTTGGTTTAGAAAAGTCTCTTAAAGAGGGTGTAACTAATTGATTTGATTGTGTTATCTGCAATGTGATTTGGTTTTCTTGCTTCACCAGCTTATATGAAATCTGTACTAGAAACAAAAAAACCCTGAAGCATAATCAGTGTTCTCCAAGATGCGGGGATTAGATTCTTTTCTTCCCCCAACAGAAATTTAAAACTCATGTTCTCCTATCATAAAGATTGCTGGGCCGATTGTATTCAGGTGAATGCCATATGGATCTGGACCAATCTTTGAATTATTTTAATCCCATGGAACATTTTCTGAGAAAGCAGATAAAATTCTTCCACATGTCTAATGCTGTTTAAAGTTTCAAATGTGATGGTTTTTTCATACTATCTATATGAAAATTCAGATGAGAAGGATTACTTTTCAGCAGCAGTAACTTCAATATTACATACATAATCATTTCACTCTTTATTCTCTCTTACAAAAATAGAGATTATTCCAGGATAAAAGAAATGTATACTTACTTTATTAATTTTTGAAACTGTTGTTATAGCAAGTGTCACATGGTTATTCATGTTACTGGATTAATTTGCTTCCTAGATTGTCATAACAGAGTTCAATTGAAGTAATATTAAAATGTTGTGTTCAGTAGCCAGGAAGTAAGAGTATAGCAAAAACATCATTTCACTGACATGAATGAGGCAAAATGTTGTCTTTTCTACACTTCTTAGAAGACACTGCAAAAGGACTTAATTTTACCAGCTTTTAAAAACTAACAAACGCATTATATTCTTTGAGATTATTTGTTATGGTGTCTTCTAACAGTATAATTATAAATGTGCTTCCCAAAATGCTGTTGTCCATTATTGAAAATTGATCTGGAAAACTACCAAATACCTTATTGTGCAGTTGGCATCCAGAACAAGGCACCTTGAGCCAATAGAACATTTTTAAATTTAGATACCAGGTAAGTGATTGGGTGAACACTGAAGGTGGCAGATCTGGAAAACTCCAGATGTGCACATCAAGTTCTGCATAGCATGATTTCCATCGTTTTGCTCACTCGCAGAGATGTGCCAAAAACTTGGAGAGGTGGCTGCAGATTGCTATAACAAACCCTGAGCCCTTGAATGGTTAAGAGTATTAGAAACAAGAGATGTAGCATGTTAATATTAATAGTAAGAAATCTATGTGGGTTTTTCACCATAAAATATGTAGATAACCAAGAGCTTTCCTATAAGAGCTGATATCTGTGTTCTAATTTCCAAGTAAATTAACTGAATTCACAGATTTAAACTCTTCATGAATGAAGCATTGTACTCCTCTAACTAATGAGCAAGAATCTTTAGTAAGCATGCATAAGTACTTGGGGGGCATGCTCCTAAGTTTTATCTTTCAGTTTCTGCATGATGGCAGCAGCTGGAAGAAACAACCAATTTGTTGCCATGTTTGCTTCCTGATAGTTCAAGCTTATTAGTGCCCCAAACTACAGAGTGATACTGATACATTAATCCCTCTGTACAGGAAAGAGATCTATAATGTAACTTAAGGAGCATGTACTCTAGTCCCATTTTGAATTGATTGATCCTGGTTTCTCATATCCCAAACAATGACAAGTGTTGAAAGTATAAAGGATTTGTGAAATTAGAGATAAATTAATCAGGATACATTTTTCTCTCTGTGAAACACCAGAAATGTTAGAGAAACTGCCTTGCTTTGTTAAAGCTCTAGCACAGTTTTCAGCAGAAGTACAGGGCAAATATATTGATTGGAATTCATTTTAGACCATTAAATACTGAATGTCCTACTTCAGCTTTCAGCACAGCTTTAGAATTAGGAACAACAGAGAGACTGGTACAGAAAAGCTACACCTCATTGGTCTGTTTCTCATGTGGTGTAGATCAAGAGCAGTTTCTACAATGTTCATGAAGTTCCAGTATTTTAAAAGGTACCACAAATGAGATCAGGACTTGATCCATTGTATATCATGTAAGAAGATCATAGAGCTTACATGAAGAAACCACAGCTGCCCTAGAGTAAATAAAAAATAGTAATGTGATTATTTAATTACATTTTATTATTGCTGTGTCTATTTTATTAGAATTTATTTTAAGAAGTATCCAAATAGCCCAGGAAAAAAGAAAAAAAAACCCACAATACTACACACATTTGACTTGAACAAGTTACTTTTGCAAGAAGATTCATATCAGACTGTATAATTTCTTTTAGTACTTCACCTGTGACACTATGAATAATATATGTTTATTTAAGTAGGGCTATTATAGACTACTATTTATGTGGTACATAATTTATAGACAGTGGTCTCCTAACATGCATAGATAATGTTCTCTGTAAAACAAGAAGTTCAGAATAAAATAAAAAGAAGTAAAACATTTATTTAAACTGAATTGAATCATTTTGAAAGCACAGATTGATAACTGCTTTTTTAAGGAAGAGTATTAACTCCCCTTTTCCAGCCTTTGAACTTTAGTGTTATAGTATTTTCTATAAAAAATTGGCATGAAGCATTAGATAACAACAGAATATATAAGCGCTGGAACAGAAGTCTGATTACTGCTGAAACTTCAGAAATCCTGCTTGTATTTCAGATGATGCTCAGATCTCTAGTTAGAAATACATTTGTAGGATTTGTGAACATTTTTATGCAAGTTGAATGGAAACCTGACCTAAATTACAGTGAAGTTGTAAGATCATCTTTGCATCTGTGACTAAACTCCGATAGGAAATTGTTTGAGAATTATGTGTTCATGTTTCCTTGGGGAAGAATCCTATTAAGAATATCTTAGCCACTGTGCAGCCTGTAATAGCTGTATTTATTGACATCCACAAGGACAGTGATTTCCTCCTGAGACAGCAGAAGAGCCTTTACATTGTAAATCTGTTCTAACTTTCTAATTTCATGTGTGAACACATTCTTCTGTGTCTCATCTTTTCCAGGACTGTTTGGAAAATTACTTATATTGGTAATAAAATTCCCTGTTCCCTATGCATGTGTTTTTATAGATGGTTATCTATTCCAAGGTCTGTGGCTTTTTTCTATTTCAGACTGATATTTATTTTACTGTTTTCTGGTTTTAGAAACATACTAAAGGTTGCATTGGGTGATGTGTGCTGTGCACGAGGCATCAGATAGTAACATTTTTAAGTTCCTTTAGTATATATTCTCTCTCCCACAGTTACACCGTGTTTTTAAACTCCTGAGTGCTGCGTATTCTTACCTATGTTGGCTCAAGTCTGGATAAAGGTGTACAGAAGCTTTCTTTTTAAAGCAGCAGCTCTGTTTTGCCAGGTTAAGCAACAGAATAGCATTGCAATCTTTTTAGTGAGCATGAACTGTGCGTTATTTATTAAGGAACTGATCCAGAGTTTTCTTGAGTTAAAGTTTCCCGTTGACTTTGTCAGTTTTGGCTCGGGCTCCAATGGCTGTTCTATATGCTTTCATTGGGAGGATTAAAATGTACTCTTTCATTAGTTAAGTGCAAAGTGAATTTCAAATGAGTCAGAATATATTGAAAGTATAACTGTCAAATCATTGCTATTGATTTAGACACTTAAACAGGGGCAGTGCTAACACACAAGGGTTTATTCTTTGTTACGACTTGCTTATAACCCTCATTGATGATAATGGGAATTACAGGCATGTCCTGAAGGGAATGTGCCCTTTGTAAATTCCCTATAAGCCTTAGATTAAGGAGCCACAGTTCTGTGAGAGTTCAAATACTTTTTGTGTGTAGATGAAACTTTATGAGCTCTCCTGTGTCCTTTCTTAGTACTTCTTGGAAGGTAGATCTTTCAGAAAGAAATATATCCCAGAGCTGTTGTCTTGTCTTTCCTTATCTGACAGGGAAGATACCAAGAAACTGTGCTGGGAAATAGACATACTTTTTTGTCCAAAATGTGCAGCAAGAAAAGTTAATAGTTTTCATGGGGCCCTGACTGGTATTACAAATTTCTAGTGTAACAGAGAAAGTTTTGTGCAAAATTGGTAGGAAAATAAAACATTTAAATTTTTTTTTCATACTAATAGTGTATAAGTCAGACACTAAAAGGATAATCAGAACAGGTTATAAACAAAATATTGTTTATAACTGCTGTAGCTATGCATATCTTCACTACAGTTAACTTATCTGTGTAAGTAGATACTTACTTAAATCTTTCTGAAGCAACCCACTGCCTTTGCCTGGTGTACTGTTACATTCCTCAGGTACTATGCTTGCTGTCCAGATCAGAAGCTTATACATATATTATACTTAAAGGCATTTTCAGTTCACACAGTACTGTAAAAAACAGTGTGAGATGGCATGAAGTTTGCCATCTACATGCCCATTTGCTTTGTTCCAGAGCATTACTGCTCTGATAGGTCTTGAAGGGGGGGTATTTGTCATGGGGAATATGTGGAGTAGGAACCTGCTGTCACTCCAGCTTTTTCCTACACTTCTTGCTTCTGAAATTCTTCTTGTGCTCATGCTAGTGTCATTTTCTCTCAGTTCCATCCTTCTCTGCTGGTAGCTTTGGGGCTTCATTCAGTGTTTGCTTCTGTCTCAGCCCCTCTGCTTATCCTAAACTTAGCAAGTTTCTACCTTCATCTTTGGTATATATATGGCAACATCAGAAATTTTTAGGCACCTCAGCCTGGTTTCAAACCTCTGACTATTAAAAAAACAACCAAAAAAATCCCCACAAAAACCCAACCAAAAACAATTAAAATAAGCAAACAAAAACCAAGAAAGCAAGAAAACAAAGAGACAAAACACCAAAAACCAAACAAAAACCCAAACAAAACCCTAAAACCATCAAACACCAAAAACCTTTGCAGGGGGACCATATAGGACTGGAAAATTGCTGATTCCTCCTTTTTGGCACTGGTGCCTTAGAAGCACACCCATAGCCCTTACTTCTGCTAATCTTAGGAGAGGAAAATGCTGAATTAAGATATGCTGTCTCTTGGGTCACTGCTGTAATGAGGAAGTTATATCAAATGGCACTCTAACCTCTCTCATGCTTTTAAAATGAGCATTTTGTCAGAGCCCTGTGGGCACTAACCAGCTTCACTGTTCCTACCCTGCCAACACGACCCACTCACAGGCACAGGATGCCATTCTGTCCCGGGCAGGGCCCTTTTTCTGCCCTGCTGCCATAGACCTGCCTGCCCCTCATCCTGTCACCAGGCACTCTCATTTTTCACAGCAGTTATGGACATGGTTTGATGTCCTGCCCTGGCCAATTCTCTCTGGCCCTACAGCCAACACCTGAGTGTCCTGGCCACCTGGCTCTGGCTGTGACTGCTGTGACTTGCCATGGGACTGCAGCCCTGCTCCTGCTCCCTCCCCACACTCTCCCTCTGGTTGCATTCTCTGTCAGAGATGGTGCTGAAAAATTGAATCTTGATCTGTATGATGAACGTGCCCCTCAGACTCCAGGTATTAAAGCCTTTTTTGATTTCCAGCACACCCAGGTGGCTCTCAGGTTTCTCCTTATCTTCTCCTTGCTTTGCACAAGGGGGTGGCTGCTGAATTTTCAAGTACACCCTTAGTACTCAGCTTTTTTAATCTGACTTGGAAGCTGAGTAATAGGAGATGTGTTCCTCCATCCTCTAGTGAATCTATTTATTCCAAGTCCTAGTTGAACAATTTTCCCTTGAAGAAAGCAAAAACAGGTAGATGAGCTAGTCCAGTGCAGTCTATCCTGTAACAGTGTTACCTCTCAGGATTGACTTTCCCTAAATCAATCTGTCACTCTCTACAAGTAAAGATGCTACCAAAGAGCTACTTCTGAGAGCTTTCAGACTACTGGAAAAGATTACATATAAATGCATTTAATAAAAACAAAACCTGTTCAAATTCTTATTACTCATAGGCATGATTCCAATACAGAGCATTCCACCAGACCAGATACAAACACTACAACAAAAAAACAGAACAAAAAAACACAAACAAAGCCAACTAAAACCCCCATGTTTAGAAAATCATTTACTGTGTCAAAAACTATGCCAAAAAAAAACCCTGCTCACTTTTAAACTCTATTAAAAAGACTAACAGTAGATAATTAAACACATCCAATATTAAAAAATAATAATACAAGCAACTGAAAAGTGAATTAAACAAATATTAGTGTTCACAAAATTATGGAAGTTGGTCATGCAATATCTGTGTACAGGAAGAGAGATAATATGTATCTATGAGGATATGATTTTCAGCATTTTGTGAAGATACCACCTGCAGTAATTTAAACCCACTTTTTTTTCATAAATTCAGTTTTTCTCTACAGAATGTTTTGTTTTTCTTTTTTTTCCCCCTTTTTTTTAGTAGGTAAAGCACAATCCAAATCCTGCAAAACATTTCCCCATCTGTTAGTGGCTTTTCTCAGATGAGTTTTAACTTAAAATATAGTTTCAAGGGAATTGTTACCATTTGTCTGACTTGTCATGACATTTTAGTGATTAAGAGTTTTTGTTTTGGAGACAAATGAAAATCAACCAAGTAGAATCACTTTGCATATTCTGAGTCACTCTGCCCTTTGCTGTGCGAGGACAAACTAGTTTTACTGTTCTGTGCAGTCTCAGTACAATAAAGTCTACTGTTAGAACAGTCTTTTGAATTTAGTTGCTGCCAAGTGGTGAAATGACTCAAATACCACTAAGCTTATGCAGAAATGTTGGCAGGCCAGCTCCAAATGACCAGCATTGTTCTGCTAAAAGTGTTCCCATGAAGCGCTGAACTTGCCAGTGCCACACTGGATGCATTTTTACTGAAGTAAGAGTGTACACAAGGAATTATTTTTCCCCTTTTTCCCACTTACATGTAATTGAAGCAGCAATGGACTTCTTACAATGTGGAAGATTCTTTAGTGGTCCTACATTCTGCATCATCTAATTCATCACGGAATTTGTTTGGCAATTCCTGGCACATGACATCTTGCTCGACCTAAAAGAAAAAAGAAGCATGCTGCCAACATAATTATCCTTTATTTCCTGGTGCAATAATTTTTAAAAGAGAGTTGACACATTCTGTAGGCTTTCTGAAGGGAAAATAATTATATCACGCAGTCAAAATTAAATCTCCTTTTGAGCTTCTTATTAATTAACATCTCTATTTTGCGAGGAAAAATAATAGAGCAAGTGGAACTAGTATTGAGTAATATCCTTGCAACAAGGTTATAAATAATATTTTCTGTGAGTTTTGAGTTTTTAAATTGGATTAGGTTTGTCCTTTTTTTCTTTTGTGCATGGAGTTTCATGAACACGATATGGATCACATTAATGTCTTTTGGAAATATGCTTCTATGTTCACTGTTCAGTTACTCATAAAAATGAGATTTATTTCCCTGAATACTCCTTGATTAGTGGACTTAAAGCCAGAAATTATTTTAGTACTGATGAGAAAATGTGAAATGCTCAGAGACTGATTACTTGCATGGGTTTTGATATTTTCAAAGAAAAATTGTGACTTCAGAAAATCAAATAATATATTGAAAACATTATTAAAAGCCATAGACTAGCAACTCATAATTCTGCTTCTTTTTCAGCAAAAAATAAACCAAATATATAAGAAATCAAAAAATAGCATATAGTACGTCAAAGGGAAGGTAGTAATTTAATATAGAGGTAAAATTCATAAAGCATTTTTGTTTATTAGTATAACTATACGTTAAAAATTATACTTTTTAGAAAAGCTTTAAGCATCTAACACTTGTTGAAAGTGTCCGGGGTCTATAGAAAGCCAGTGAGAAAATTAAGTTATTCATTTCCTCCAGGACTTTTAAAAAATTATATGTAGATTCCTCAGGCTCACAAAACCCTTTGATCCCAAAATTGGTTTGAAGGAGACTAGTCCTAATGTGAGACGAGTTAAACACAATTTATGTTCATGATAGGAAAAAGGTAGAAGAATTTCCCCAGTCAGTTTTTACTTATAATAAAGTTAATTAAGTCCACCTGCAAATAACTAATTTGATATGATTATAAATTAATTTTTCTTCACCACTTCTTTAACAAACACCCAATCAAAACAATATATCAAAAGTGATATATCAAAAGTAATATATCAAAACTGGTATCCTTCACTACCAACTTTTTAGTCTTTTGATCACTTATATTCTTTTTCTAAAATTCCCATAGAAATCTTTTGAATTTAAAAAAAAGTTCCTACAGGCATCTATTATTTGTCCCTGTTTTTTGATCCCTTGATTTCAAAAAACTTTGTTAGGTAAGGATCAAGGCTTTTACCAAGAGTGTTACTGGCAGTCTGTCTATTATACAAACCTGAAGCGATCAAATTCTTCCTGTGGAAAGGACCAAGCAGCAAGGCACAGACTTAACAAGTAAGTGGCAGAGAACTCACAAGCTGGATCTCCAAGCGTCCGACTCTTCCATGCAGTTTTGTCCTAACAGTGCAAATAATGCAAATAAAATTTCAGCCCTTTTTTTCAAGTGAAGGATAGAAATCCAAAACCTTCTTTACTCTTTTTCGCATTACTGAAATCCCTGAAAGTTATTTTCTCCTCAGAAACCAACTGATATGCTGTATCCAGTAGCAAACTTGAAAAAAAACAAGGGGAAAAATGCTTGTTCAGAACAGTGCTTAGGGGTTTGCTTATAGGTGTCATTGTGTCTCACATCCCTGCTGTGAAAATCAGCTTGCATTTGAATGTGCATCCTGACCCATAAATGTCACCCTGGTCCACTGAGCATCTTGACTTCAACATTTCCTGTTGTAAAATGGACAATGGGATAACACTTCTTTTTCTGAAGGAGGGACCTGTGACAATGTGTGCATGTGTGCAGTCAGGAGAAACTGCAGCACTCGGGATTTAAAAGCATGTCATCAGCCACTGAGCGGGAGATCACAGGAGAACGAAGTTGCTGGACAGTTTTTGAAAAACACAAGGATTATCATTTCTGTTTCCAAGCCACTTCTCCTTTTCACAGCCCTGAATCCTTCTTGGCTTCTCTCCATCAGTGGCTCAACGATGTGCCCCATACTAGAGCAAGTCCAGCTGTGTGCTGCAGCAACTGCCTTAGAACAATAAAGTTAGAAACGCTGCCATTCCTGCACACACATTGGTTATGTTGTTGGCCTTTTCTTAATTAATGAATTTTCTAGCATAAAACCTCTTAACGTTATGCTCAGAAATTGAGAATGCACTGAGAAGTTCATGTAGAATAAAAGTATTTCCAGCTTACAATCTCTTGATAATTGTATAACAGTTTCCATTTTTTTAAAACAAAAAAAAATCCATTTTTTTTAAGGAAAAACACATTTTTGCTCCAGAGGACATTTACATGTCAAGTTGTGTTTTTTATGGCATTGCTTCACAACCAGAAAAAAGACCTCGATCAGATTGCAGCCTCCTCAGTCCTTCAGTATAAGGACCAAGTGCATAATACTGTTATTGTAGGAGACAGAACTTCTGGTATACCTACTTGAAATTTAGGACTTCCAATTTTTTTTTATGCTAAATCTTTATAATCATACTTGTACACATTCCTGAAGGGTGCAGTGGTTCTGAAATGTCCATGAGTAACTACATTTGTCTCTGATTTTAATTAAAGCATGCAAAGAATGATTATTTAACAGTCATTTAACTATATCCATTGCTTAAATATCAGAGGTTTTTTTACTTCATCAAATAATAGCGATTACATTTTTGTGATGAAGAATGATCACAAAGATCGAAACATAGATGTTTTTTCCTTCAAAATATAGCACCTATGGTTTGATTTTAAAAGTACCAAAAGGTGTTTCCATTTTTTTGGCATATGTCTGCTTATGTATGCTTATAGATAACAACCTGAATATTTTCATACCTTTTCTTGCACTAGAAACTCATTTTATATTATTTTGAGTGACCTTTTCTCCATGATCAGTATTATAAATGAAAGAGGATTTGAATATGCACACAGGGAAAACCTTTGTTATTTGAATATGCATCATAAGTACAATATCCGGTTTTTTTTTCCCAAATACCTTTATTGGGACAGCAAGGCTAGAACCTGATGGGAAACCTGATATAAATGTCATCTCTTATCAGAATCTAAAATGTGATGA
This sequence comes from Luscinia megarhynchos, assembly GCA_034336665.1. Classification (NCBI taxonomy): domain Eukaryota; kingdom Metazoa; phylum Chordata; class Aves; order Passeriformes; family Muscicapidae; genus Luscinia; species Luscinia megarhynchos. The sequence continues at coordinate 32,836,865 of CM067566.1, read as the reverse complement.
TTAACACTAATACCTTATGCACTGAGACATTTTCACAGATATTCTCCTAAGCGTTATTGAAGTGTTTGATAGATCTCATTAGAGCACTTTGATGTTTCCATTCTTCATATTCAGAAGAAAAAAAAACAGGCTACAGGATACAGTTGCTTAGATGGAGATGGAAGAAGAAATTAGGAAAAAATGCATTGTGTATACTAGATTAGAAAAACCCACATTCAGTGGGGGAAACAGAAAAATATGATTATTAAATGTCTGCATGGTTTTGAACTACTAATTGTATTTTCATAACACATGTGGTTATATTTGGCTATATGCATACTCATTTAAAGAATATTGCTCATTCAGAATCGGAGAAATTAATCAGATAAAGAAAGACAAAATACCTATAAAGAGAAATGAAATAATTTACCAAGAATCGCCAAAAAAAGTTACTAGATCTTTTGATTAATGTGTTGTGTAAAATCCAGCCTTCTGTGGGTTGAGAGTTACAACAGGAGATAAACTATGCAGCATGGCATAGTGTCTTCTTACCATTAGCTGTTTTGCATCTGAACTTAATCAAAGAAGCAACAGAGGACTGCAGACCTTTTAACTGTAACAAAATTTTGAGGTGTTAAAAACTTTCAAAATAAATTATATCACCTGCTCATTCCTTTTTAATTCTACCTGTTCCCTAAAAACTATCCACTACTATAAGCACACTCCTTTCCTTTGATTTCTTTAATTTGCAGTTTTGTCTACTGAATAAGCATCCTAAATGTAATAATTGCCACATAGAATCTGAAAAATAGATGCCAAATTATTGAAGAAAATACTTGGGTTTGTCACAATTATCACCAAAAATAAAACTAAAGTTCCTTTTTAATACTGAACATGAATACAAATCTCCGGAACTTGCAGAATTTCTAATAAGTTGTAGAGGGCCTAGAGTAGTGTAAAGAAAAAAAAAGCTAAAACTTTTGTGGCAGGTAATTCATGTATAAAAAATGGACTCTAGATAATTTGGTCTGTAGAAATACACTGTGTTTCCTAAATGCTGTTGTTAATATATTTTTTAAATGTTAGTTGCACATTTTTATTTTTCCATTTTGATATCATGGGATGATTGTGTTCCTTAGACATATTATTACAGGAGATAACTTGTAAGCAAAATGTTGTCTACCAGGAAAAAAACCTTCTGATCTATTGTAGTTCTGGAATTATAAATAGAAATAGTCTACTTTTAAAAATACATCTACATACACATTTTATGTGCAATTTAACATATTTAGTACTACACGCTCAATTCATTCTCTTGAAAGTTTTACTTCAAAACAATTTCATTGTTTTAAGTGTCTAAATTAAAGCTTTTTAGTGTTTCCTGCAATCTCCCAAAACAGAAATAAAATCAGTTTTAATTTATTTTATTTGCATACACTGTGGATATAATTATTGCTGCAGAGTCTTTTTAATTGTTTTCAACTAGGTGCTTGTCTTTAAGTTGAAATAGACTTCTAATTCTACATTGTTGATATTCCCTTGTTAATTCTGACAAAGCATCATAAATCCAGGTATTTAGGCTTATTGAATTTTGAAATGAGGTGATTAGTTGGAACATGGATGAATGAACTGATGCAAAGCAAAATGAATTTTATGATTTACTGTCATTTGCAAGTTCCTTTGGAACTGTTATGCACAAATTGTAAAATGTATTAAGCAGTAAGATATCACAGTTATAATCAACAATGTAAAATTTTCTCAAACAAAAGTATTCAGGCAACCGCCCAAAAAGAGTAATGGTTGAATAAGTGTTTGTTATCCACAGTTAGTTTTAATTTTAGATCAAGCTTTCCTACTCCAACATTTCAGTAGGCAGAAAGGTATCGGAATAGACTTCCAGCACCAGTCAGTAATGTTAAACTTCCAAAGCTGTTAGCATTATAATGTTTTAAAATATTAGTGTATATTAAAAGAGGCATATTTAGGATTAAATATCACATTTATCTTTTTTTTTTTTTTTTTTAGATTTGATAATGGTTATTAACTAAAGGTAACAGCTAACTACAATAATGTACTCCCTTGGTCATCCATATTTTTATTATTGTGGGGTTTTGGGGGTTTTAGCAGTCTTTAAATGAAAAGATTAGAGATTCAATAATTTTACCAGTGTGGTACAAGTGTTAAGACATGCAAGTATGAAGTAAACCATGGGTGCATTATGTTTTTCTTTCCAGTTAAATAAGATTTGAGTTATTAGAAAAGAAAGAAATAACCTAGATGTACATTCAGAATCTAAAATTCAAAGCCACAGATCTTGATCTCTACAGCTTTATAATTAATTAATTTTAGGCACATTATGAACATAAAGGACTTCAGGCCCTAAGAACACTTTGTTTTCATTTGAATCACAATGCCAAGACCAAAGCTTTCCCTGAAACTTGAATGAATTGCTGCAGACCTCCAGAAAGGCAAATTATGAGAACACTGTGTAGTGGCTGTCCTGTGCTGGTGCAGGAAAACTTAAAATCAGGCTCTGCCTAGTCCTCTAAGACCTGGGTTCCTCTCTGCTCTACACTGCGAAGTGCAAGAGCTTCATGCTTTCTTTCTTCTCTAAGCACTGCAACAACATCAAGGTTTGGGCAAATCATTCCAAATTTACAGCCTCCTTTTTTTCCTGCAAGCCAGATGAAATTCTATGGAGTAGATCTACTTCTAATCTAGAAAAATAGTAAAATGCTCAGAATCTGGATGTGCAACCTTTGCTAATTACTTTCTCCAGGCATTTACAACCATTTGTAAGAAACTTACTATTTTATATTTTAATCCTTTTGTTGAATAGAAGTCAAATATAACCATTTTTCATAGATTAATTTAAAAAGATTTTACAGTAAATTTCATGCTTTTGAAAAGATGTAAAGATTTACATACAAAAGTAAAAGCAAAATCTTGTTATTTAACATCCTAGTTTTGAGGCCTTATGGAAAAAATATTATTTTGCCATACATAATGTTTCTAATTCTACATTTGCTCTCTTTTTTTAGCATGTTATAATATTGTCTTCATACATCTGTCATAAAACACGAAATACTGCATGGATGGAGAGCAATCTCTGGATGTAGCATGTTCAAAGTCTTGCATTGTTCTCTGGTATGAAAGATAATTACAAGGTGATCTTCCTACTTACAAACCATAATATCTGCTTTCAGTTCTTTTCTCTGCTACTGAAAACAGAGAGAAGCTAAACTTTATGGCAAAAATGTTTTCTTCTAAATGGTTCCATCTCTTTATCCTTGAATAATAAAATCATAGAATCATTAATCAACCTTTGGCTTTATACCACTATGCTTGCTTAACCATATTGTGAAGTGCCACATCCAGTGGTTTTCTGAACATTTCCAGGGATGGTGGCTCCACTACATCCCTCAGCATCCTGTTTCAATGCTTAACAACTCTTTCAGTGAATAAATTTTTCCTAATATTCGGCCTGAATAGCCCCTGGCCCCTTTTGGGCCTTTTCCTCATCATATCTCTAGTTTCCTGGAGAAAAGGAACCCTGCCTATCCATATCCTTTTTTAAGGTAGTTGTGGAGGTTAACAGAAATAAATTCCTTAGCTCTGTCTGGTATGGGACCAGTGATATAGCCTCAGGTCTGTCACTCCTGCATATGCTCATTAACTAATGTTACTGTAAATATTATTGGCTTGAAATCTGTGCCACCCTTACTCCCATCCTGATAATTTATGCAGATAATGGCAGGGTTGTTTCTGCTTGCCATATACAGAGGAATCATGAAAGACTAGTACAAATAAAGTATGTGGTATATTGCAGAGAGTTTTATTTGACATACTGTTAGGACTCAATTTTGTCCTGCTTTTTTATGCACCATATGATGAACTTCACTGCATATATTTATATGGATACTGGTTGAACAAACCATATGTTTTTATGCACCTTTACAGCAAACAGTGTTCTGTTGAGAGAAGGTCTGTTAACATCCTTTGCATTCTTCCATTTCTGGTGATATGTCTTCACAATTTTATACTTAATTAAAATTCATGGCAGGAGACTTACTTTGTCAGTATAAGAAAGGTGATGGTGTCTCTGCCTGATTAAATGATCAAATATATTTCCCACAGAGAGCTAAGATGCATTTATGGGTGTGAAAGCAATTATTCATTATCTTGAAACTTTTTTAAATTTTATTTTCCTCATGTCAGGGTTGATGTGTTTTCAGTCAAATGTTACTTCAAGATCTGATTCCAGGCTTCTACTCTCAATTTCACTTTGTCACATTTACCTACACTAAGGGGTAGCTAATATGAGTCAATGCAATAACAGAAATGTTTAATCCCAATAGTGGTTTTATTTTATAGCTAGGCTTATCTCACATTTACACAACTTTACTACAAGTGGTCTGATGCTCGTTCAGTTAGTTCAGTTGAAAACTTTAGAGCTTATAATACATGTTTACAGCAAAGTACAGGATATTGAGCCCCTCTGCTGTTCAGGGATGAAAATGAGATGTAAACATTACAGCTACTAAGCAATTATTCAGTGGTCAGTTGGTCAGTCAGAAGTGCCTTAAAAGCTGGAGTCTTTTGCTTATTCAAATTTAGACTCTTAGTTACCTATGTGTGAAGAAAATGCCCTGATATGAGTTCCAAGGTTGTTTTTTAAACACCTTGACAGAAAACCGTTTTGGGAGGAAGGGAGGAGGGGGGGGTTTCTTCAACCTTTGTTTCAAAGGTGAAAACTGTATCATTATATTTAACTGGCTACCTGCAGTTCATTAGTGGAGGCATCATTAAGTAATACTGAAACATTTGTAGTGGCTAATCTTTCAAGCATTTAGCATTCACGATGACCTCGTTAAAAGTAACAAAGGTCAGGCTTCAGTTCAGCAGAGTCGCCCATTCACCAAGGCGACTGGCATAGCAAAGTAATCTCTGTGTGTCACTTTTCATTAATCATGCTACTTTCCTCTTCACGAAATTCCAGCAGATAATTGTTAGTAAATGCGATTTGCAACACCCTGTGCTGTGGTTGAAGGACCAGAAATAGGCAAACAGATAAAAACATTGTTTAGCTTGCAGGCAGCAAGTGTTTGCTATTCAAAGGTATCAATGCATAAACATTGATTTAGCCATGAGCTGACACTTATAAAACATTTGCTGTTTCCAGAAAGCCCTGCGGTCAAGCTAAGTAATATCCAAGGGCAAGTACTTTTTCCTGAATAGCAAGGTTAGATTCTATATGATTTGTCTGATCCTGAAATAAATCAGTTTTGGTAATGTTAAGTTGCTTCAGCACTGCCATAGGTCACAACAAAGTACACTAAATTAAACATTTACAGATGGGTAGTAAATGTGTTACCATGTAAGTTTGCTTATGACTATGTTGGATAAATATTTGATTAAGTTAACAGTTTTATACTTTTAGTTGTTATTTTATAAGTTGTTAGTTAATAGTATTTTTTAACTCCTACTTTTTCCATATCTCAGATATGTCATGTGTCTTCTCTCTGCTCTGAAACTTCGAGGATAAATTTATCTTTATTTCCATCTGCACCTTATAAACTTCAGTGAAAAACTGAGCAATTTTAGAAACACACCAATGAAATTCCAGAGAAAGAGATTCTTACATGTTTGTTTCATGGCCCAAAGATGAAATTTTGTTCAACAGCTGGACAGATTCTGTTCTGTCACACAAGTTAAGCTGATAGAGTTTTTAGAAATTGCTGTGGTGTTCCTTAGCAAAAGGCAGAGTTTGATTGCTACTAAGGAAATACAATTACATTCCTGTACTTGTGCAAAATCTTGATCTTACTGACCTGCATGCTCAGAGAACAAGAACAATGAAGTAAACTATAGTTTTAGTGTGAATGTTTTAGCTCCATCACCTGCATCACAGAACTACTGTTTTATTTGCCAGTTTTTAAAATGGGTTTCACTTGCAACCTACAGAAAATAAATGAATGCAAAATTAAACAAAAATCAGGACAAATATGTAACAAATAAGAATTTACAGTAGTACAATTTCTTCAAAATGTGGTTTTCAAAGGTGACTGCAAATGCCCACATTCCTTTTGAAATACCAAAGAATACGATTTCTACTTGCAGGTTTCTTATGTTTAGATACAAGTTGCTGTAGACTTTAGTCAATTCATGATTATTCAGGGTAATAGTACAGCATACTTCAGATAAAACAAAACTATTGACAATGCAAAAATGTACAAACTAAATTCAAAGAGTGTATAATGTGAAAATGGAAAAATATTTAACATTGCTGAAGAACCAATGTGATAAATTATTATGAAAAGTCTTCATTTAAGTGTAATGGGGTCTGTATGTATAAAGTGATCTTTTGCCTTGAAAATGGTGAATGATGGTACCAAATTGTACATAGATCAGGTGCATACCACTTTTGATTTGAGCCTAATTTAATCTGAGCAATCAGAATTGGCTGGCAGTCGAATTGAATTTATCTTAAGTAATAGACCTATAACACAAAAAGACTGCTTGTTAGTAACTCAAACATAAAATAAGTTTCTTGAATTTCATAGCATACAGTTTTCTTAATATGGCATTTTTGAGAATATTTACAATATAGTCACTTGAGGAGATTTTCTTTCTGTTCCCCTAAGCATCTCATTTTCTGAAAAATCTATCCTTTTTCTAATATTTGGCCATGACAGAATTTACATCTTTTGAGATGCAGATGTGCCTGTTTTGCATTAGTAACCCTCACCTACAAGCTAATTTTTATATATATATATATATATATATATGTGTATAAATATATATATATAAAGGACATTGGACAATTAATGTCTATTCATCCCTATGAACTTCTCTCACATTCCTACTCAGGCATCTCTTTTCCAGCCTGAGAAGTCCTGGTTTGCTAAGTAATTTCTTGCATGGAAGCATTCATTCTTGAATAGTGTCCAAATGGGATACTGTTGCAGTATTTAATTCCAACTTAAGTGCCATCTGCTAGTAGAATATTCTCTGCCAACATTTCTCTCCACCACTTAATAAGAAAGGTAGTACTGTCTAAAACCAAGAATGAGGTACTTTCTAAATATATGTCTCTTGGCTTCTGCAGCAATTGCTAAACTCAGTTTTACTCAAAAGGTCTACTCTTTGCTTTTATTTGGAGGATTGGGGTGTTAAAGGTTTATATTTTTGCATCATAGAGCATTATCTCTGCTGCGCATTAACTGTTTTCAGATTCAACCTAGGGTCAAGCAGCATAAGCAATATTCAATAGAACCTCATGTTTCTAGGAGGAATTAAATCAACAAAAACCTTACATAATGTAAAAGAGAGAGGCAAGAAGAGTTCAGAGAGTCTGGACTTTTTTTGTTTTGCTTTGTATATATTTCAATACGAAAATATCTGGCAATTCTGACCTGCTAATTCTTCAGAAGTTGTCAAGGTTAAGAAAAAAAAAATCCAGTAGGCACCAGGCCATTGGATTTAAAGTATGTGGAAGAATGAAGGTGGGAGATGAACTAGAAAGGGTTTTCCTTCATAATGGCTTCTGGCATAGATTTCCTAAGGCTAATTTGGGGATCTTAATCTAAACTGATGCATTTGTATGACTTCCTACATCAGCCTGGTCCAGTGGGTTATTTGCAGTTTATATATACCTGTATACATGCATACAGTTCTGCAGAACTGAAATTTTTCCCAGAAAAAACACAAATTACAGAAGTGTAGTACCTTTAACTAGTATAATATAGCAGATTGAGTCTATATTACATGGAATGTCTTGCCATGGATTGCCTTAGATATTCAAATTCTCTTTGGTTCAAAAAGTCTTCTGTAACTTGCAGAAGGCTGGAAGCATCTTATAGGATAGTGTTCCAATATTCTCACTCTAGAGCTCTTCCACTCTTGGAAGCAAGATTCATGATCAACCTTTCTTAGAAGACTTTTACAAGAGATATAACATGGTAATGAATTATGTGAATTTATTTTTGCAGAGCTGAATTTTTTCCTTTGTAGGTACAGCTGTTGCTATCAAAATTGCGTTTCATGCTCCCCCTTCTTGAACATGAAAGAAATCTAAATTTTCAGAATGGCAATCATACCACATCCAGGTGGATATTTATATAAGATTGGGATAATTGAAAATTTTGTTTGTTTCTTCAGAATTTATTAAATAGTTCTCTAAAATTGCTCATATTTGGAGAACTATGTGTTTCAGTAGGAACTTTGCTCAGTATTTTGCTGTATTTTTGTTGTCCCTCTCTCCTGACATGGTAAATCTTTCTCAGTAAACCATAGAAAAAGAGGAAGAAAAATTTCAACTGAGACAGTTTCAAGCTGAAACAAAGGGGCTGGATGTACTTAGTGCTATACAAGTGTCAGAGGTGCCATTCAGAAACTTCTGTAATGCACAACTGAAATCCTAGCTTTGAATTTACTGATTGTACTGCTGCAACCCTAACTAGAATTATGGCCATGAAAAAGAAAGATAGGCTAAAAATACACAAACATAATCTTGTTTACTGTACTTCTACTAATTAGTAAATGTAGGGGAATATTAAAAAATTAATTATTCATAATTATGTAAAAAATTAAGATCTATAAGTAACTGGATGAACTGAAACTCATTTTTAGACACTCTTTAAAAAGTTTTATAAAATTGCTCTGAATTGTCCAGCACCTGCAAAATAAATCCTTGGACTACAACCTTTTCTGATTAAGTACAGAGAACTGCAGAACACTATGCAATTTCTCTCAAGAATTCTGGTTTTGAATGCATTCTGAGTAGGAAATCAGTTTGCTTTACTCCAAGTAATTTTTTTATGGGTATGGTCCACAGAAGGAAATGATGACCAAAGTGTTGATGGAAATGGCAGATGGAAAAAGATATTTCAAGATGAATATGTTCTTATGTTTTTGATTCAGAAATTCAGTGGCAGAAATTCTTTTTTAATTGTTCAATATCACCTGTTCAAAATAAAAGTAATGCTCATCATCTCGAATTTCTAAAAAACAGATAAACGTTTTGTCTATTAAATTTTAATAGCTGCATTTCTTTTAAAAGGGAACAATATGGGGAAATTCTATTTCTATTCTCACTAGATGCTACAATCAGATTTTAATAAGTATTTGGAGAAGCATTACATTTTAGTATATGAAATAATGTCTACAAGGAAAGTGAAAAAAGATTCATGATTCTTCTTTAATGTACCTTTATTTTTCCCCCTCTATGCAACCCACAGCTGGAATTTTCACGTTCAGGAAAATTCACTTCAATAGTATAAAAGATCCTCTATGAAACATCGCACTTTTTTTCTTTACCAGGTGGAATTTTAAGCTTTTTAGAGTAGAATGGCCTACCAGTGCTATACCAATTATTTTGTTGCATCAGATCCCCAGGACTAGGGAAATATTGCAGCTTTCTTTATTCTAGTTTGGTAACTCTTACAATCATGAGCTGTCGATGGCAAGTACTCTGTAAGTTATTGCCAGACAGTGAAAACTTTCATGCCTTGGTTTGTCTCTAAAAAAATGAATAATTTCACTGCAGTCATATAGAGTTTTGTTTCATGCTGAGGACATGTTCACTCAATTGAAAAACAGTCAGGTTTGTGTGAGCCACAGAGAAAAAACAAAATGAAGATGTTAAAAATTATTTTTCTGACGCAAGTACATGCAAAATTACTTTTTGTTGATAAAAACGCATACAAAAAAGTGCATTGAGGGAGAAGTTACCTAGTCTATCGAAAAATGAAAAACAGACATGGCATAAAAATGGTACTTTAAAAATTAAATGGTTTGCATATGTATTTGTAAACATGTATTAATAGTATTGTATGTAAGAAATACACACTGAACCTGCACCTGGCCATAATATTTATTTAGAGTCTTTATTGACGTCCTCTGCAAGTGAGTTTGCGGTTTTGTTTCTTTTGTAAATTCTAAGGTAATCAATAGCTTGTAAAAGTAAATAATAATGTCTCTAGACAGTGCACTAGATAGCTATTATTTATCCAAGATCTCACTTCAGCAATGAAATTATAAAAGGTGTACTACTGTAACAACTACAATAATTACTTTAATTATATTGTAAATAAAACAGACAGTGCGTAACCACTTTTTCTATCAGATTTCTCTGAGGGGTATATTGATTTAAGAAGCTTTTACTGTACTGTAGTAGTAAAGACTATTTTATTCATTTAAAGCCTATACAAAGGACAAATGTAGAAGTAAAAATCCACTGTATAAACATCAGCATTATAGAATAAGTAGGTTTCCGGCAGCAAATAATATAACATGATGTATTTCTTTTTTCCCCATAAAACAAAATCTGTTTTTTTTCAGTGTTTCTTTCAGTTTGGGATTATTAACATACATCTTTCCTAACTTTGGTGGATAAACAGCCTTGGCTTGTATAGCCATTTCTGATACTGTGACTTAGAGCTTTAATTTGATTCTGATCCCTCAACACACATCATGTGTTCAGGGATGCGTAAATTTGAATTTGGAGGTTGCCTGCTGACTTCTAAGTAAATAGGAATTTATGCAGGCACCAGCATTCTTATAATTATTTTGGTAGTTATCTTGCTGGATCACATATAAGAAACACAAGAATAATCTGAGAAGTAAGTATATGTGCAAATATATTACTGTAAAAAACTGTATGGCTTTTATCTCTGTAAACTATAGATAATAAAATTGTTTTCATTATTTCAGAGTTTGTGGTAACATCTTTGGCTAGGACATCAAGGGCCTATCAAAGTTTTCTTTGTAAAAGTGTCTAAAAGACAGATCAAAAGACTCTGGAATATTCACCCTGTGTGTGGCATTGCTTTCAGATTTTCCCCTTAGGTAATGAAGATTTTATCTCAATAAAGAATCCTATCTCTGAAATCTGCAGGAGTTACAACTTCTTGGTTTCTGGTTTCTCCATAGTTTTTCACAGTTCTTTTAGTTCACTTTTGTTCACACCTCTCTTCTCTTCCATAGTAGATCTGTTTATCAAGAGTTTGTTCCCCATTGAAGCTGTGTGTAGCACAAAAAGGATAGTGGCATTTGGATCCTCCCTTCCCTGGCATCATCCCATTCTCCCTGCCAACACTGCTTTCTTGTCTTCATCCCAGTCTCTGAGTTTCCAACAAATATGCTCATCTTCTTCGTGTTATCTTTGTCCCTTCTGTGCATCCCGGCTGTCTCTTAATAGAAACATACATGTTGCATGTTGTACATATGAGCTACTTAAGCAGAATTAAAATTCTTTACAGCCAACTTCAGGAATCTTTCTGATACATCCTCTGATGTTCACACATTGCTTTTACTGCATATTTCCAAAGACCCATTTGCAATTACCTGGAAACAACGATTTTAGGCAACTATCAGACTGTAATAACAGCAAGTTGCTTTTCCATTTTTAACCACTTCCAGTTACTGTTTGAACCACTTATTTTTTTCACAGAAGAAAAAGTAGAAATTCCCCTTTTTCCATCACAGCTCCTGCACACAAAGCAAAAAACAGGTACCATCATAATTTATTCTACATTACTGTGGTGTTCCCTCTCCCAAAGGGATTTCTCAGCTTTCTTTTAGGTAGCTTTAGTTCACTTATGCATCACAGACTTTGGCCAAAAATGCTTTAGGATATGCTTTCTACCTAAAAATTAATTAGTGAATTTTAATTTTTTTTAAAAACAAGCTCAGGGGTCATAATGACTTTGGTATATAAATAGTCCACAAAACTGATATAAGTAGCTTCTGTCATCTTGTCTACGACAATTAAAGACCTGCCACAGCTAATTACACCACATACCAGTGATGTACAGCTTCTTTAGTTTCCTTTCTTCTTTACCTTGACAGAATTCTTTTAACAGAAACTTAGTGTCAGTTATATTCATTTTTTTGAACATGCTACTAGAACATGTATTTTCAGAAAACTGAAAACTACTATATGTAGAACAAAGTCTTATTTTATACCGATTTAGTGCTTTGCAAGGGTGACAAAGTCTAAACTTAATGTGAATCTGTTCAATGTTCAGTGTTATCGCTCTTCTCCTCTTCCACCTTAAAATGATTTTTTGTAGAGGGCACTTAAAGAGGGTTTTCTATGCCATAAGAGCCTAGCAACATCCTAGCAACAGGTCCTGTCTCACTACTTTAACTATATATATATATTTCCCCTATAGAAGGGGAAAATTAATGCACAACAGTTTTATCACAAGAGACATCAACAAACTTTTTCATATTAGGACATGAGCCAGTTAGCCCTGTGCCTTCCATATGGATATACCCTGTCACAAAGTATAAATATAAAATAGAAACACAGTGATGTACACTGAAATCTTATCAGGCTCAAACAAGCATCATAATTGTGCAAGCAAAATGAACTGCTGTAACAGGGGTCATTGGTGCCTGCAGGCAAGTCTTTGAGTCTTTGATTCTGTACCTTTCCATCTTACAACATTCTACACTGAATATCCTTGTAGTCTTTCTCAGCACAAACTAAAAAACCTCAAATAATTACAAAAGGCAAGAGGAGTATCACCTCTGCTGCCATTGTACAAGAGACTCTTCTGCAGTGGATATCATTTAGCAATTAGGTGGACAACACTAAAGGAGTCATTCTTTCAAAAGTAACTGAACATGCTTGAAGAAAAGATTTGTATTGCCTTCCAAAAAGGTGTTTCGGTAAATAAATCCAATATTTGATAAATTAAATACATTTATTTGCAGATTAAATATTTTTAGAGTCAAAATCCTTAATGAGGTGTCAGTAAGTGACCTCCTGTTTTTATGACAGCCAATACAGCCAGAGCACGCAATACAAAAACCCCTTTGCAGGGTGAGCTTAGAATACAAGCAGCACTACCCAATGTGTTTTGAACTCTTCTTTGAACTCTTCAGGCAATATATTCATCATGCCTTGATATTCTCATGGTATGCAGAGCAAGAAGAGAAACTTGACAGAACTCTGATTTCTTATTAATTTTTGGCCAGTTTAACAAGCTAGTTCCAAAGCCCTGAGGTGTTACAACCATTTAAAAAATAAGATATCAGAATTTTGACCATCAAATAACTCTCAAATCTGCATGATATCCAGTTTTATTCTGTGATGCCAGCCAGATGCTCAATGACTCAATGAGCACATCAGCTGAAGTGGGACAGAACATATAATGAGTTTGAACTACATCAACTAGTGATTAAAAACCTGTAGGTGTTTGACTGATAAAGCACCACCACCAGTTCTCAAAGATATAAGAAATATATCAAAATCTCAATTTTTTTTTCCCTTGTGCATGTCACAGTGTGACTTGGGTTTGCCAACCTTAATATATTTAATTTCTTTTTGAGACAGGACCCAGGAGTAGAGACAAGGCAGGCTCAAAACTTAAAAAGGTACAAGAAGAAATTTATTAATAATACAAAAAAAAAAAATTAGAATTCAGGATAAAATTCTTAGATTTTTTTCCTCCTCCCCTTCATTCCACATTTCTCACCAACCAACATACAGACAGAACACTTCAGTCAGTTATACACTCAAATAATCAGTTCAGTTTACTTCAGAGAGAAAAGTCCCTTTTCTGGTTATGGCTTAGGGGGTGTCTTCATCTTCACAGTCTGCGTTTATCCGAGAACCACAGGACTATGAATTTTCCTCCCATTTACACAGTCCTTCCTAGAGCCGCGTTATGGGTTACGATGCACACATGGGGTACCACCTCTAAAGGCAGGCTGCAAAAACACAGAATTCTCTTCATTGGCTTCTCTATCAAATGTCTCTGTTCATATTCCAGTTCCAGAACAGAGACCCCCATTCCCTCGGGGCAAAGGATTATTTTCTCAAATATTTCAAACCCCCATGTATTTTCCACAGTTTAAAGGAACTTTAGTGAAGTCACAATCCCCATAGCCCACAAAAAAGGTTTTCAGCTACTTGCATCTTTTCAATCTCTTCCCACCAGGAATTTTGTCTTCATCCCGCTGACTTCTGTAGTCTCCATGCTTCATTTCTTCTCATTTAGGGGAACTTAGGAGATCCAGGATTCCATCCAGGCATAAAGAAGTTAGAATTGTATCCAGATTGCAAAGAAAGAAACGTGGGCAGCTGGAGTTCTTCCCTGACACGTGGAAAGGCGAGCCGAGCCCAGCCGGCCGGACCGGGGCCATGTGGCCGGTGCTGGGGCCATGCGGAGCCCGGGGGCCCCCAAGCCAGGGGCTCCCCGCAGAGCCGGGGCCGGGCAGAGCCGGTGCCGGGCCGGGCCGGGCCGGGCCGGGCTTACCCCCGCCCAGCCCGGGGCCGGGGTTCCGAGCCGGGCCCCCCGCAGAGCCGGGGCCGGGCCGGACCCCAGACCGAGCCCGGGGCGGGGCCGGAGCCCCCAGCCTGGGACCCCCACACCTCCGGAGGCCAGGAACCGAAAGAGGCAGTTAACTCGATGCAACTGTGTTTTGTGAAAGCGAAATAACTTTTTCATTGGTTTCCCGAGCTGTCCATCACCAAATCAGCTCTCTGATTGGTGCCAGCAGCTCACAGGGGAAGCTCCCAGAGACGGGAGAGTGCCTCCCACTCCCCACCTCATGGAGCCATCCCTGAGGTGAAACCACCCCCCCCTTACCGCATGAAACCAACGCAGTGCAGCTTCCCAAAACGTAAGAAAGGTACGGGATTTCTGCTTTTTTCTTTCTTGTTGCATAGGTTTAATGGAAGTTGGATCATGTAGAACTTTGTACAGAGTTGCCAGCAAAGTGAAAAACAGCTAAAACAACACAAACTTCCAAGTTCCAAAATAAAGTGATCAGGAGTTACAAATACTAGAATTAAATTTGCCCACGTAAATTTCAACTAGGTGATTTTTATACATCAAATACTGCCATCTTCAGCTGCATGATTCCTTCTTTTTTTCCAGATCATCCCTGATTCAGACCACAGGAGTAGCTGGGATGACCAAGAGCTTTTTTAATCACCCTGGCACAAAGAATGGTCCAAGGCATTTTGGACTATGTAGTTGTTACCCTCTGAGCTTTTGCATGATACTCATCACTATTGCATTAGTTCCACTCATGACTATCAATTTAATTTCAAGTCCCACCTGTGAGGCTGGAGATTATTATCTGTAATTGTCATAGGAACCAGAGCAGATGGTTGGGGCAGGGACACAGAAGTAATATCAGTTATTTACAAGGAATCCTCATATATATTATTCAGACTTATTCCAGAAAGTGCAATGCTTCAAAGTCCCCAAGTCACTATGATTTTATGAATGTGCTCTTGTCACCTCTACTGTGATTCTGATGGCATTGCACAGGAAACTGGCCTCATAAGAGTTTGTCACTTCAGTACCTACATCATTTCTTGTGCTCTTTTGCTGGCAGCACATACACTCCATCTTGGTCTACAGGTCAGTCTTGAGTCTGTCTATCCATATGCAAGCTACTGAAAAGTTAATGCTTCCCTTTTAGCTATGTCACAGACAGAAATATTTGAGAATTTTGAGTCCCTAGCTTGAAGTTAAAAACTTCAGCAAGAGTCAGAAATCCAGGAAGTTACACTGTTTTAAAGCTATGCTAAAATTCTGAGTCAAGCAATCATAGGGACTAAAGTAAAATAATCCAATTATCTGAGTACACAGTTTAGGGATGCTGAGCCCTATTTATGCAGAAAATCAGAATCATATAGGCCTGTGTTCATGACACAGCTTAATATTACAACCATGGAAATGTTTGAAGTTGTGAGTCTTCATCATTCTTCAAATGGACAACTAAGTTTCAAGCCAGCTCCACAGACTCAGAAACAGGGAACACACCACCTGGTATCAACTTTGAGAATACATTTCAGGGGATGTGCAGCACCCTGTAGAAAGTCTATGACAGGAATCCATTTCTACATAGCAAAAGTTTAATACACGGACGAGTCTTTTTGATAGCATCTGCTTTCTTTATTTCACACTTTGCAACTTCTGCCAGAAATCTGAGAGGGGTCTAATGACTAACAGCGCCCTTCATGAAGTGTTCCCTATTCATGCCCAGAGCACATCCTTGCTCAGTGAGGCAGAAGAGTTTTGGGAAAAACAGTATAGGATCATGCAAATATAGAATATATCAAAATGCAGATACCCAAGAAAGAAAAATCTCATTTCTCAGAGTTTGCTTTTACAGCTGCAGTAATACTCCTTGCAATTATTCTTACTTTGGTTTGAGCCTTTCCTGTTCCTAAAGAATTAAAAAGGTGACTGAAAGTGGTTAGGTTGTTGTGAAAAATACTAGGTTTATGTTTTTTCCCTACCCTTATCCTTATTCGGGTGGAAAGGGACAGCATGTAAGTAAAAGCTTGGTTTCACTTCTTAGAGTTTCATTAAAAGATACATTATTACATAATATGATAATCATGTTTTATTTCAGTCTAGATGTCAGAAAACAAGCTCTGTGAATTGTTTTGAGATTTGTGCCCTTTTTCATACTCTAGTGGGCTTTGGTTATATTGTAAACGGTGACCACTAAATTACCATTGCCATTTTATCCCAACTTAAGACTACAGGAAATAAGCATTAAAACAATACTAGTTAATAATAATAATTATATAAAAGTGATTTTGGTAATGAATTTAGTTTCTGCTGACTTGCTAGATAACCATATGGTTAACTTCAGAATCAATCAAGAATTTCCTTGGACTTTACTTAACAGGGTGACATACAATTTAAATACATGAAGTGTGATAAATACAAGCTGTCTTGATGAAGATCACTCTGTTGACTTAGATAATGATTGAATAAGAGAAGTGTAATAACAAATATGTACATAGATATTTTAAAGTAGAAATCAAGCCAGTCTGTTAGAATTATCAACAGAAAGTTTAGTATGGTTAACACTTTCCTTAGTTACATACAGTAAGCAGAAGCAGTGTCATGCACAGAGAAAAACATTATCACACTTGCTACAGGGCATAGGCAATCAGAGATATAATTCTGTTATTTTAGTATTTCTTTACACCTTTAACTGATCGAAAGCTGAATGTTGTATAACTCCTGTGATACACAAGGATGCTGCTTTAGTCAGACTGAACACCCTTTGAAGTTATTTTTATTTCCATTTTCTTGTAAGACAGTTTACAAATTTGTCTCTAAAAATGAGAAGGAGATACTTTTGCGAACATTACTTGGCTAAAAGTATTATTTCTCCATCATTGTTCAGATTCCTTTACTTTAGACACAGTGGTCTATACATAAACAGCATACAGGAATGTAACACTGACATTCTAGTGAATATCTTCTATCCACATGTTTGCTTTGCAACAGAAAGTGATGCTGTCCTTAATCATGACTCATAAAGCTGAGGTAGCTTCTGAACCAGAAGCATGGTACTTGACTGTCAACAGCTGGGTTGTCACTATAAAAATGACTGCCAGTTCAACTTGAACACTTTTAAAGTTAGATAGATGACATTTTTTTTCTGCTTTCCCAAGCCTTCAGAAAACTCCCCACTAAGCACTGATGCTTCAAAGACAAAGTTAACATAGTACCAGTTTGACTTTAGGCTGTGACCATGTTTATCAACAATAGGAAGTAAACAAAGCATATTTATGATAAGAAGTAATTTTTAAATAATTTTTTAAGCACTAAGTTTGCTACTAATTGCCAATGAAATACTGCTCCCAAACTTTGTGGCATTAATGTGCATGATTAGAGGATAGTAGCAACAACTTTACTCAAATGTTTCAGCTTTCTACCACAAGGTATAGGTTATGTTTTTCTAAAAGGTATTTCTGCTGCCAGAGGAGAACACAGTGCTGCTGGAAGGCTGTGTGCCAATGTCTTCAAGCTCCTTTAGTGCTCAGTTCAAGCAGATGGGGGGCAAAAAAAATCTCCATCTAAACTTAATTCTAGTAAAATATTTCAATTAAGGTATTTTTCAAAAATCAAAGGGGATTTAATCAGAATTGCCTAGACTAATTATAAAAGGTTGTCAGTAAAAGTGGCATGTACAACTCTACATCTTATGAAAATTAATCATTTTTCCTCCATTTCAATACTGGGATGAAAATGGATTTTAAAAAGCTAAACAAACAAACTTCACCATCAACAACCAAGACAATCACAAAAAAAACCCCAAAAACCACACAAACAAAAAATAAAAATAGAGAAAAAAGGGTGATATTTTCAGAGATTCCAGAAAGGAATGAGATACAGATATGGCCCAGAAGGGGAGATGGGCATATGCTCCCATAGATGTTAAGAAACCTGAAACCCTGAATTGCAGCTTGCAAGTTAGAAGAAAATCTCCTAGGTGCAGCTTCATTTTTTATCAAGTTAAATCAGCTGGTGAGCATCACAAAAAGGTGCCCACATCTTCCCCAACTTCCCAGTGATCCAGACAGAGGTCATTACATTGCAGTAAATGGCCCTATTGCAAAGTCTGGTATTTTTTTGTTGGGGTTTTTTTTTGTTGGGTTTTTGGTTTTTTGTTTTTTTTTCCTTTTTGATATCTGTAAACACTCTAAGGGTATTACCTTACCCTGGCTTGTTTTTCTTCGTGAAGAAAAGCTACTTTGATGAGGCCTTTACTTTCTTCCCCTTAAAGTATCAGCCAGCCAGCCCAAGAGGGGAAGTGCTAATTTGCTACCCTTCTGTGGTTTACTGTTTAGGAAAAGCTCCAACAGCTGGTGACTTGATTCAGAGGTGCTAAATAGTAGCACAGGAAAGCTGTGGTAGCCGTGATTGACCTACCTCATTGTAAAGCCAGGTAACCTTTCAGGTTTAATATCTTTGGTAAATTAAGATGTGTTAAACTGCATGTTTTAATCTAAGGGGGTGAGATGTGTTTAGGTTTGAAGACATCATATTTGTTTTGAAGGTTTGCTCATCTGTTAGAAAATGTTCTCTGACAAGGTGCTCTTTTTGTCTGTGAGGGTCATTGAAGGTAGGCAGCAGTCACCTCGATTTTGTGAAGCTGAGCAGGAAAGGCTAGGCTAAAAATTGCAGTCTGATGCTATGTTATTAAGCCCCATATGTTGCAGCCCACAAAAAGATGGTGTTGCAGAGAAATGTGCCAAATTTATTGGGGAAAGAACAGAAAGCTATAGAAAGAGACAAAGAGCTACTTTCAAAAAAGTTTTTAGTTGGCTGCAGCAACCTTATGCAGCAGAAATGCTGATACAGGAGCTTTTTGCAGTGAAGTGGACTTAATGTGGAGAAGAGATAACAGGCAGATTTTTCTAAGAGTACCAAATGTGTTGTGGTCCCTCATATTCTGTATATGTGAAGATGAGGGGATTTTGAGTCTGTGAAAAGAGAGGTCATAAGGGAGAAAACAAAGGAACTGGAATTAATTTCAGTGCTGGTTTTACTTGCACATTCTGTAGACTATCAGCATGACACATAATATTTCTCAATCTACCTGTCTGCTTCTCAGGAAAGAAATTATACCTATCATTTATTTTCTTATTATGATGTTTAGGGAGAATGCCAAGCATGCACTACTTCAAAGTGATAGCAGTAGAAAAGCAAGCATAATGATCATTCAGATTTCTGGGAAAAGAAGTCCTTTAGCATAGCTTTTGTGTTCTATAGCAGAAGGAGGAAGATAGGTCAAGGCTACAGCTCAATCCAGATCCTGTTCTTTTTAATTGTAATTAATTTTGTCTCATAGGTAATCCTATGATTAGCTGGATTTCCGTATATACCCCAAAATGCAAAGCTTGAGTGTATATCTTACTAGCAAGAGAAGGATAGATTTGTTTGTTGGGTTTTGTGTTGCTACTTGCAGGATAGATATTTTTTTCTTGCAATATAACTTGCTAATATATAATGATGAAACCAGCCTCTGTTTTAAATAACTTCTCCAAAAAGGAATAAATATTCAGACACTGATGTCTGGATCACTGCTTTCAGTACTAGACTGCTGCAGTATATAGCATTTTGAATAGTCATCTGTTTTTCGTTTTTAAAATTGTGTATCATCACTTACAAATCATTAGTACCAAAATCCCCTTAAAAATCTTCCTACAATTTTTGCCTGCACATTTATAGTTGCACTGTCTTTGATTATAGAACACAGACCACTCCTTGCAAATCAGTGCTATTTTAAGCACTCTTTGTAACCTTATGTATAACATCTATTCAGTACAGTATAAAGGACTTCTCCAGATGGTTTGATCATGACAGATAACCTTATTTATTGTTATGACAGTACAGGGCCAAGCTGCACCTGTGGTCTCTTCCCCGATCTGTCTTGCAGGATTCTATTTCAAGCGACAAACCTTACCAACACTTTGGCAGGATTGAATATGGCAGTTGACCTAACTTCAGACTGAAGCCATGCTCCAGTTTCGTGTCAATCAGTGCCTTATTCATCCTTTATACAACCTTTATAAGTGGTTTTTTTTCAGATAGACTATGCCACCATTTCTTCTTTTACTTTACTGTTCTTAGTCTTGATACTAGGACACTGCTCCCTTTTCTGATAGGGTGAACCTGGTGAGCCAAACTGTAAATTTTGATTTTGTCTCAGTGACACATTTCTGTCAGGTTTTGTGACAAAGATCAAAGTTACAAAGAGTATCTCCCTAAAAAGACATGTGTTATCCATTCCCTGCAGAAACACATCACAGGTACAGGAAAGGTTGATCACAATAGGTTCACTTGCCCAGGTCAGTGGAACACGCAGGTGGTTGAGCTGCAGGAGGTGGTGATAAGGCTATATAACATCAGGGAGGCTGAGAAGGAGTTAAATAGCTATTTCCAAGTACAGTCTGCAGGGAACGCAGAGCCTGCAGCCAAACAGCTGAAAACTTCCCCCAACAGCACACACACAGTAGGAAAGGGGCCAGTAATACATAAGAATGGAAGCTTGCAATGGCAAGGAGCAGCAGGAGAAAGAGACTTCCTTGAAGCCTGAGCTGCCCTCACAGAACCCCTTCACTGCTCTGCAAACTGAAGAGGAAAGACCCATCACCTCAGGAGAGCTGCTGGGGCTGAGTAATGCAGTCCAGCCTGCTCTGAGTGCAACAACCATTGCAGCTAAGAAGAGGACACTGGTGCTAAATAGTAGGTGACTTCTGAGAGCTATGGAGGCACCCATGTGGCAGCTTAAAGTGCTCTCTAGAGAGGTGTGCTGCTCACCTGCAGCTCACATCAGGGATGTCACCGAGACTATAAAGCCATATACTGACTTCTGGCTACTATCCACTGCCATTGTTTCACATGGGCACCAGGGATGCTGCCAGAAGCAGTCTGAGGAGTATCAAGAAGGATTACAAAATCCTGGACGCACCAGTAAGGGACTCTGGAACACAGATAGTTTTTTCATCAATCCTGCTAGTCAGAGAGGAAAGGGGTTTGAAAGAGTTGGCTGACTCTGGTGAGTTGACAAATGGTGACACAGCTGGGGGTTTATCTGTTACACCGTGGGACTCACTTTGGGAAACCTGGTCTGCTGGGGGCTGATGGAGCTCATCTATCAGAGGAAGACAACAGCATCTTCATTCATACATTTGACAAGATGATGAAGACTTTAAATGAAACTTCCCAGGGAAAGGGAATTTTTATCCATTCCACTCCTACCAGTTTGATTCCAGTGCCAACAATAGATGCCCAGAAGCCTGTGGAGGCGGACATGAAGAGCACAAAGCAATTCCAGCTGCTTCAGCCAGTAAGTCAGCTTCACTAGGGACACAATTGAGATGCCTCTATGGAAGACCAAGTACCATGAGTAATAGACAAGAATTTAGACATGTACATGCCTGTAGGGATATGATCTTACTGGTATCACAGAAATGTGGTGGGGTGGCTTCTGTGACTGGAATGTAGGAATGGAAAGATATAGGCTCTTTAGCAAGAACAGATATGGGAGGCCAGGAGGTGGTGGTGTTGCCCTCTGTCAATGACCAGCTGGGATGCATGGAGTTCTGCCTGGGGATAGATGAGGAGTTAGCCAAAAGCTTCTAGCTCAGGATAAAGGGAGTGCAGGGACAGCTGACATTGTAGTGGGGGTCTGCTACAGGCCGTCTGACCAGGGATGCCCTTTACAGACAGCTATGAGCAGTCCTGTGTTCAGAAGGTCTGGCTCTCATGGGACACTTCAACTACCCCAGTATCTGTCAAAGGGACGGCATAACAGAGCATTAGCTATCTAGGAGGTTTCTGGAAATATATCCAAGATCATAACTTGCTTCTCTAAATGATAGAGGTTCCAACAAGGTGTCCCTGCCCATGGTTGGAACTAGGTGGTCTTTCATGTCCCTTCCCACCTAAACCATTCTATGAGCATGGCAGCATGACTCAGTACAATTAAGCATGATGCTGCTTAAAACATACTAATATCTCAAATTTAGACAAGCCCGAGTAATTCATTTTTAACCTCAATTTTTTCTGCACAGCCACGTTTCATTCTCAGGATCACTCCTGCATCATTTTTCCAGGGCTGCCTTAATCCCTTCCTGTCTGTGAGATTTTTGCTAACATTTTAATACCCTTTTTAATCATAAAATTCCAACAAGTGAAAGAAACCAATTAATCAAGCTGAAATCAGGCAGACAGAAATTTTGCAATTAGTAGTTCTTCTCCTTGTCTTATTAACTCTTGGAATTTGTATGTTATATTTTTGCTGTGATGATTTTGTTTTCTCGCAAAGTTTTATCCAACAAGCTGTAAAGATATCAGGCAGCTCAGTTAAAGAACACAAAATATTTTTAAAATATTGTTTCCTGTGTTCCCCAAAATTAATAAACATTTTTCTATTATAATGAACACCATGATGTTTTAACTTCCTCACATTTTAAAAATGTATGAATAGAATAAAAAAACCCAAAAATTTCCCAATCAATAATTTAAATATAATTTGTTTATTTTCTGCTGTGGTCCTGTGAACTAACACAGATAAGAAAAGTTAAGAAATAAAAAGATTTATTGTGTACCAAAATGAGGCAGCAAAATGCTGAAACCCAGGTTATCAAATACAGGGCGTATTTTATATTACAAACAAACTCTTCTCTTATTCATTAGTCAGCAGTGGTTGTTGTCTTGACAGTAGAAAACATTGTGGTAGTACTGTCTGATTAAAAACATCTATTTGCAGTTTCGGTGTTGCTGACTACAATGGAATCCTTTTCAAAGTGACTCCGGTGCTGTATGATAAATGGATGGATTCCAGGGAGAGGCCTGGATCTGTAGGAAGTGCTGGCCATGGAGAAATTGTTCTCTGCTTATTTTCAATTAAATTTTAATTTATTTTTCTTTATATTTTGTATTTTCCAGTGCCTTATTACACACTTCTTTATAGTTCTTGAATAAATATTTTTCTGTTGTCACTACAATTTCAGCAGAAACTACTGAAGATAAGAAATGTTCCATGGGGTTAAAAGCTATATTTAATGCTTATTGGCTTATCTCCACCCTGCGTGTGAACACATTGATATTCAGGTTGAATTTCAGATTCTTATTATTTTTCAAGACTAATCAGTTAAATGTTTCATCAGTTAACAAAGACTAAACTGTGGTTCTCCCATTCCAACCCCATAATCTGTTTCTAGATTGAAAGCTAAGTATGTGTGCTATAGGCTTCTTGTCTCTGATCACACACACAAAAAAATTATTTTTTATAGGAGACTCAAATTTTCTTAAAATGTTAGTTCAACTGGAAGAATGAACACATATATGGTGATAAATTAAGCAAAATATTTTAATTGTTCTGGCTGCTTTTTGAGGAAAGAAAAATAAAAATATTAAAGCAGAATAAAATTAATCTATTTTTCTCCAAAGACTAAAGTATTAACCATTTGAGAGACAATAACTACAATTCAGTATACATAGGAAAATATTAGTATTTTTTGTGTTATTAATTTTGCGGTAGGTAGCAGGAAAGGCTCTGATCAATAGGAATAAGAACCTCTACACAGTACTGCCCATCAGCATTTGGCTAGTGTTAGAGGAACTGTGAAATCCCTGCCCGTATCTCCAGTAGCATCTAAATGTGCAGATAAACGTTCAATGCTGTGCTGCAATTTATTTACTAGACACTGCTGAAAATCAAACTGTAGGATGCAGATTAAGTAAATACCAGTACTCACCAACATGTCCAAGTGTGAGCTCAACACTCCCACTACAAGTGTAATGATGGAAGCTCTTTTAATTCTGGTTTGATATCTGGAAGTGCTGTTCCCTTTCTTTGTTGACCACAGGGAAACTTTTGGACAAAGCATCAAACTTTAAAACTTCAATGAAGGTTCAAATTTGGCCAGGAGGGTGCCCGAAGTATTTTAGTATTGTTCCTATTTTTCATTTTCTGTTCAATAAAAATTTAATTGCTGTATAACATTCTTCACTGTAAGAAACATTTTCTAATTGGCATTCTTTCTTGTTCTTTTCCTGTGAATTAACCCAGCTTTAAGTTACTTCCATGACAATACATGATACCATGTGGTTCTCAGCAAGTTTTGTGTCGAATGTTTAGTACAACTGTGTTGACATTCTGCCAGGCTCTTGGTGAGAGCTGCTTGTAAGAAGTCTTGTAGTTGAATCTGATTCAGTTTAAGGCAGGTCACAAATCTCAGTCACAGTTCAATAGATCACCCAGATTTTATTGTCTGAGCTAGCCTCTTTTATGGCTGGCTTCCAAAACAGTGTATTGGGGTATGAGTTCAGACGAGGCAAACTAGGAAACATGAAGGACTGAGAAGGCACCATGCTGCTAACATGCAATCTGTACTTTGGTAGTCCTCTGCTTCAGCTGTTGGCATTGTCCCTTGTGAATAAAAACAAATTAAACCATTATAAAAATTGATATAATTGTTCAGAGGAACAAAGGTTCTGTGTCTCATCTGGAGTTTAGTGTATCTATTATCTCTTCCTTCCCCTTAATCAAGGGAAGCAGCTGACAAGAAATGTGTTAAATGTTACTAGTAGGAAACCCCAGATAGCAAGATACAGGACTTTACTTCAGAGAATACAAGTGACAAGCCCTGGATAAATTCCTTTTTCTTTTCATTTAACACAACCTACCCATAATGCCAGCCAATATTAAACATGGCCTTTCCTGAAATCTGTTGTCATGTGAAAAATAGGTTAGACCTACTGAGAATGCTACCAGATTTTGTAGTATGCATATATCCATAGCAGTAGCATATATTCTGTTTTTCAGAATCAAAGTTGAACTTTTAAGTAGCAACTTTCAGTATTAACATTCTTAAGAGTGTATTGGTGTGTACTGCCAACATATCTGATAACCTAAAGCAGCCCACTGAAATCTACCAGTAAATACAGTAACATTCCATGCCAGTACATTCTGGAGAGGCTCTCTGTGCCTACTCCCTAGAAAACAATTCATGGCTTCAAAAAGAAATGATTGCAAGAAATTATTGCTTTGCAAATATAAAAATTTCATTTGGGTATGAAATATTAAAAATATTTATTAATGGTATTACCATACACTTTCTGAATGAAATTAGTATAAAATATTATCCACGTTTTTATTAATATCTTTAAAAGACTGATTGCTCCCTCACTATAATGTTAATTTCATTATTCACTGTTATTTAGAATAAAAAATATTTAAACAATCTATGAGCAATAGATACTGCTTTTTTGCTGTTAAATGCAATGCTGTTTTCCATTAATCCTCAGGTACATTGATTATATTGGAAATTTATAGTATGTGTTTCTCAAACAAGTGTTACAGAAAAAATAACTGTCTCTTAAACATATTTACAGATAGTTTATAAAAGACCATGAAACATAATAGCAATTAAGAAGGTCATAACACTTGTTCTACTATTCCTGGATATATATTAAATCTCATTCACCTTTTCACATGCCTTCTCCTCTTTTTCCTTGCAATAACCTTTATAATTATTATTACTATTACTTATATAATTTTAGAGTATATGTTAACTTGTGTCCTTCAAGAAAATACAATATTTGTAACAGTGAATTTTATGACTGTTTTTCCTTCTTTATTTTCATATTGGAGCTTGATATTTTGTCTTGTCTCATCCTTCCTGGACCAATCTGAGTGCTAGTTTGATTTATCATTATTAATATTATTATTATTATTAATACATTATATTTCTTATTTCAGCCATAGACAAACAAGTTGGGTTTTTTCTTGTTCTCTGGAATGTAAACTTATTTTTTCTCTAAGTTTTACCGCTTTTCATGTCTGAGTTATTAGCTGGCATGTTTATTTTCCAGACCAGCTCTTAAAATTTGTTTCCCTACCTTTAATTTAAAAATATATAAATAATTATTTATATTTTATTTCCCTTAGGAACCCTAGGCAGAATATTTGATTGTCCTCAGATAAGTCTTGCCGAGGGGAAATATTTATTGGGCAGCTGACACTGGTTAGCCCAGCTTGTTGCTAACCTCTCGGAGCCCTGACATGTTTCAGGCCAGCCAAAGCTGCCCAGCTGTTGTATCAGTGGTGAATTACTCTGGTGCACTGTGCATCCCCACTTGCCCCCTCTGCTGAGTTTGCCTTGGTTTGCCTCTTGCATGTACAGTCAGAGACAGTCTGGGCCAGGAAAGGGAAATACAATCTAACTTCAGCTATATAGCATTCTTCCCTCAACATCAGCCCAGCATCAGCATTTTACAAGGTCTAATAATCATATTGGCATTTGTACAACCTGGCTGGAATCTGAGTGGTGTGCACATATTACAGAACTTGTCCTCTTTTTCCAGGGAGGCCTACAAACACATGAGTATTTCTGCCTTCTGAAGGGCAAGAAGTAGATTTATGCCCTTTGCATTGTTACTAATAAAGTCCCATAGCTGTTCATTTTTAGCTAAAGAACTAGTTTTATAAATAGATGGCACACTGTCTTCTAGACTCTAATTAAAACTTATTTTTCGTCCTTAGGTGTAATGACTACTCTTCTGAGATGAGCTCTTAATTAATGCACAGAGATCCTGAAAGTCCCACCTCTCAAAAGTCATGATTGACATCCAAGGATACAAAAATTGCACTAATTGAGCTTTCCATTTATACACTTTTCTGCAGCCAGCTCATCAGAAAAGGTAGGAGAACAAATGAGCATAATAGTTATTTTTCAGACATCTATATTCTCCTGAGAGCTGGGAGGGAGGGGGCAAATCTTGCAGAACTATGGAATATTTTTAACTATAGGAGTCAACTCTTCAGATTTCAGATGTAAGATTTGTTTTAATATGAAAATTATGGAGTTTTTGTTAATTCATGAACAGTTGACTAATGGCACAGTATTCAATATTTAAAAATAAGTCTTATAAAGTCTTAAAAAACAAGTCTTATAACTCAGTCACTATCACAAATAGTGTTGCATAGCAATATATATTTTCTGAACAGAAATGTGGTGTTAAACTAAGATATTTCAAGGCGTGAGGAGTGGCTTATCTGGAAGTGTTCTCTTAATTTTGACCCACAGAGATCAGAGATTTTATAATATTTGTAAAGCAATTACTCCTTTCTAGATTCAATTTTGTACTTTAATAATCAACTTTTCTTTGTGATTAATCTAAATGCATATTTTTCTGAGGTCAGTTAAGATGAAGTCATTGTATAAAGTCCAATATTCTCATCTGAGCTAAAGCCCACAGAAAGGTACTAAGAAGAACATGGGTAGATGAAAAGAAATAAAGAATGCTGAAAGGTATCAGAGATATTTGGCAGAACAGTTGCATTGCAAATGGTATGTAGGAAGTACAAGAAGCAGCCAAGAGGGGGAAAAATGGAAAGGAGGCCAAACCTATGCCTACATAAAAATTTATCTATGTTTTAAAAAGTAATCCAGGGTACAATAAGAAAACATTCAGTCTCAAAAAACTTTTATGTCAATGTTTTTTTGGCTGGATAATTTAAAACAAATTTATTCCTTATTTACAGCTTTAATTTCTGGTGCCTTACAAAAAATCTAAGTGAAAATGAAGCTCATTAAATAGGCATCAGATTTTAATGAAATAAATCTTTTCCATTTCAATGTTTATATTTTAGATTTAGCTGGTATCTCTGCTTCTTTCTAGAAATGGGAAGTATTCAAGGTGTGGGGGAAAAAATGGATGTATTTCAGAATCTTTTAGGATTGATTCTAAAAAGGAGCCAGCAATTTAATCGGGGGGGTTAATCTTGAGGGCTAGAGGAATTAGACTTTCTTGGGGAATGTCTGTACTGAAGAAGATTAAAGTATAAATGCTTACTGACATATGCTTAAAACTGGAATAGAAACAGATCTAGCTGTTTGTATCTAGACTAAGGGATCCATGGGAAAAATATAAACATGCATATTGTGAGGGCCAGGCTCTCTTTAGCTTCTGAGATGTTTTACGCCTCTACTGCAGTATAATGGTTATAGAGAAAGGATTTGAAAAGAAAACTAAAGCAAAGATTACATAAGGGAGAGAACCATCCCATCAAAGCAGTACAATAATTTTGCAACATTCCCTTTGTGCTTAAAAAGGTTCTGAAAATTTGTATTTTCTGTGCAAAATTACAGAAGAAAGCAAACTGAGAGTATGGATACAGAATGACTTAAGGGTCCAGGCCTTTTCATTTCTTCTAATAAAAGTATAAGGACAAAGTAAAAGTTAAATTTAGAGTTAAGAGTACAGAGATACAAATGAAGGCTAGAGAAAAAAAGAAGGAATTTAAAAATAAATCATTAGAAAAGTGTTTATTTTAAATGCTCTTCATAGCTAGAATAAATTAATACTATTGGGATTAGTGCAAAACTATTGCTAGATCTTCTATGAGAGTGTTAATTTCATCTTCTTTGTGAAATAACTCTTTGTCTAAAGTAACCCATTGCAAATTTTTATATTTACCTATAATTTGTAATGTTACTGTGAATTTCTGTATTGCACGCATGAGGCAAAATATGTAGGTTTTAAATAAATTTTTCTCTTAATTGGTGGACATGCAATTTAACTTTCTCAGCCAAATTAAAGTGCATATTATCTCCTCTCTAATTTGCCTACTTTGATAAAGATGAATTGTTTAAAGCATTTTGGTAGAACCACAAGATGTTTTAACTTGTTAAGGAAAACAAAGATGCTTTTGTACAGCATAATACAGCTACTAGCATGTCAAGGTCTAACTTTATTATCACTCTTCAGAATTTGTGTATTTTTATACTTAAATGGTAAAAGCTCACTGTAAGTTTTGCTAGACTGTATATATGTAGAAATAGCTATTAACAGGAAATATATGCAGAAATAGCTATTAACTGGAAATATATGCATACATTCAGAGTGCTGGCAGTGGTTTTAAACTGTAGTTAAAATGTATTTTGTGTTAATTCTAAATAATAGTTCTAGCTATAACAGCAGCTTTAAAGTTCATACCAAATGTCAGATCAACTGAGGCCAATGTATGCCTCTTGATTTTGGTAATCAATTAGACATTAATGATAGGTATTTCATTTTGAATAGCTGCAACAATAAATTATTCTCAGGGTAACATGGTGGAGCCTAGTCTCCTTTGGCTTTTGGAACCAGTAAAATAACAGAACATCAGTCAAGTTAATAAAGTGTGCCCTTATTACACATTCTGCATCTGTACATAAACTGCCAGCATATGATCAAAGACTGCAGCTGTTTCAGTTATATCACAGTCACATCATAGACATTTTATAGTTATAGCAGAGAGAGTTCCAGGGACAACCCAGTCACCTTGAAGACATACAGAGTTCAGTGGAACCTCATTAAATTACACCTTGATATTATATGAAACTGGTAGAACAGCTATTAGGTGAGGTATATAATTTCCTTGCTAAAATTGTTTTGTATGCATGTTTTATGCATTGCCTATATGTCTTCTCAAGAAATTCAGGGTTTTGTTCACACAAATTTTCAGAGTTCCATGTGTACACATTTTAATTTTGAACTTGTAGTCACCAAAGCCAAAGGATTATTCGTAGCCAAATGGCTGTGTTGTATTGCACACGTGAAGGCATTAATAAAATATTAATTACTAATTAAAATATTTTTAATGCAAGCTAGAATATTAAAGTGTGTTTTCACAGCTGTTGATATTTTTTTCCATTTCTGTCTAATGGAATAATGTTTTCTTACATCAATGTGTTTAGTAATTGACTTTTTATGAAAGAAGAATTTCACCTGGTCAATTTTGTGTTATAATCAGATGGGTTTTAATAACAATAGATTACTTTTTCTATATTATCAAATTTCAGTCTGAGAAACACAAAGAGGGAGAGACCTTAGTAAAAAGGTGATTCAAAGAGGTATTTCTGAAAAATATGTTTTACGTATTACATAAATATGTTAGAGTTGCTAACTGCTGTATTGCAACAAATTTTAACTGGCAACTTCCTTGTCTAGAATTTGAAGGACTCTGTAACATCAGCTGCATTGCTGTTCTAGTACCACATTAGAATTCATCAAAATAATATAACTTTATCATTTAGGTAGCTAAGTCAGTAATAGAATATAGGTAGCCACCTAATCTGAGAAGACATAAATCTAAATAGTTTTACCAAGTGTTGTGGGTAAAAAAAAGCAAAATGGGTAAAAAAAAGTGCCCGAGTTTACTTAAGCAATAGTTCTAATAAAAAAAACCCCTTGTGTTATTAGCTATTCTTCCTAAACCTATGCACTCTTTACAGGTAATGACTGGTAATTCTCTGTGCATGTACAAAGAAAAAAAAAAAAGAATGGTTTGTAAAACTAAAATAAGTTAGGTGGGATAATAATCTATTATGGTAACAATCAAATTGCTTGTCATGTCATGAAGGGTTATGCTTTAATTAAGCAATAAGGCATGACAGGGTGTGAATTACAATGTAATAATTCTTGTCTAGTGAATTGTTAGGCAAGAGGCCAAAGGCCTAGTGCCACTGAATGCTGCAGGAATGAATTATTATGCTGTAATTTAAACAATTCACTATCATATTGCCATTACTCTAAAATATTACATTCTAGATTTAAAAATGCATATTATAACTTTTTCTATACCTAATTGCTCCTCCAGTAAACTACTTGGTTGCAAAGGCAATCACAGAAAAAAAGCATTTTCTGTTTAATAAATTATGCTTAGATTTCTATTGCAAATAACCTTTGAATACAGTTGTTTCTGAGAGATTTGAAAGATGCTATTTTGATACCATTCCTTCTTAAAATAAACAGAAAGGAGGAACAAATGCTCCCTAAATTCTTTCTTTGAATTGTAGTCTCATTCTGTCCAATGAAAAGAAAGAGCTTTGTGAAATTACCCTTAGCTGGGAGACTTGCATTTAGTGTAGGCTTTGTTATCATCTTTATTTTTGGAGAATGTATTTTTTGTCTTTCCATTCCTCTTTATTAACACCTTTTCAGAAAGTACATCATTGATAGAGCCCTTCAAATTAATCTTTTGGACTAATGCTTTTTAAAAAGTTTAATTATATTTTTTTGCCTCATCTTCAAAAGCAAAGTCAATAAGACAAAAATACAGGTTTGTGAAAGATCTCACATTATATTCCTCTGCTACAAAGCTCAAAATCAAAGATACTGTAAATAGTTGGAAATGTTCAATACAGTGATGAACATTGATACTTTTCTTCTTTTTCATTGGTCATATAGGTAGAAAACCCCATTTAGTTAAAATCTACAATGCATAATATTTCCCACAGAAATATGCTAAGAAATCATACCTTATGAACCATGTTGTAAAGTTATTTCATAGTTTACATGCCTGACTGGAAAGTTCCACACTTTAACCTGGAGAAGTTAGAAGCCTCATCCATTGGTACATTTATTTGTTTGTAGCTGAGTGACATCATTCATGTTAGTGGTACCAAAAGAGTCCCAAAACTATTTCTTTGCACTTGTTAGATTCAGTAGAACTGAAATAAAATATAGGGGCTTTTCTCATTCTTTTGCACTGCTTTTGCAGCAGTAATGTAAATCAATACAGCTTCCAGATGTCACAGAACTGCTGTACAGTATCACTCCAATCTAAATCTCTATGTGTATCCTGCTTTCCTTTTTTTTTCAGTTACATTTTCCTGTTCTAATCTCAGGCTGACTGTTGCCTGATGCACTACTGAAAGCCAGGTACAGGAGCAATATGCAACTTGCAAGATTGACTCCTTAGCTGATTGAAGTTTGTTGTCCTTAAGCAAAACCAGAATTTGCCAGGTGACTTAATCACATTACAGCCAATATTCTTCCTTTCAGGGTTGCAATACTTGCTGTGATAAGACTTGCAAGCCGTGTTTAATGCTCCTTTTTTTTATCATCACTTCTGTGCTATAGTGTAGATGTAGCAGTAATAATAGACCTCATGTAAGAAAAGGGTGGGTGTTTCTGTTAGTACATGAACAAAGAGACAATTTTTTTCCATAATACTTGAATTACAAGCAAATTTGCCTTCAAAGGATTCTTTGTACACTAAGAAAATCTGTCACTATGACACAGTTCACAGGAGGAAACAATTGGTTTCATTTTCTCAACAGTTGAGTATCTTCCTATTCTTCCTAAGTACAATTCATCAAAAAATAAAGTAGGTTTCACTTCTGATGTGCGTTACCCCAGACATTCAACTCATTTTGTTCTGTTTTCATAGTTATTAGGCCATTTCTACTTGTTAGCTTTCAGCAAACAGTTTGCTTTAATCATAGACTGCAGTCTAGATAAGAATTCACAGCAAATATTCAGCACTAAAATGATTTTGAAGCTCGTAAGTCCAATGAACTGATGTTTCCACTTACTTTCTCCATTTTTAGTACACAAATCTGTATAAATACTGCATAATTTTAAAAGAAAAATCAAGCAACAACAAAAATGTTCAGGGCAAAGAATAATAAACTGCTATTTCAAGCTTCTATTTTCAAAATAGTAATGCTTCTGAGATTTGATTAGCAATGACATATTATATGACAAAAGAAGAAAAAGGATTTAGAAATGGAAACTAAAAATAGTTGTGTAGTAATTTAATAACCTGGCAGATTTTATTCCATCTGTTAGGAAGAGTTTGAAAGCCATTTCCTGCTGCCATTCACAGTGCAGAGGCTTCAGAGTTCAGAGATGGAATCAAATACCTGATGTGAAAATCTGCTATTATGATTCATATCCAAAGATTCATATCAATATCTTTGCATAGAATATTTTCAGGTTTATTTATAAAAAGAAAACTTGGATCTAAAGGTTTAGGATTATTATTTATCTATCTTATTGTCAATGCCACACCTTGAGGCAGAAGAACTACCCCAAACATTTATTCCTTTCAAATTATGAAAACTATTGAAACTATTCTATGTGAGTGGACAATTCAAGAAACCAGATTTCTCAGGTGGCCCAGGATTCAAATTTCATTAACTCACTTTCAGGGTGAACGTGCTGTACAGAAGGAGAGTACAGTGTGGTATTGATCTGTCCTTTGTTGTCATTCAGAACTGATAAGCAAATTGGGGAAAGAGAACATCAGTCAAATTAGGGGACAGAAGGCATAAAGGAGAACATGTGCAGTGTAAACCTGTAGCTGATGAACTGGCATTGCAACAAACCATAAATAAGTATGGACATGCAGTTTTCTGATGATGGCTTACTGAGCAACCCACATCTATCTGTTTACAGCTGGATAGTTGCTATAATTGCTTATTTCTGGGTGATACTTCACAGGTGTTTGACGGATGTAAGAACACATAAATTACTTTTTGTCTTTAATAACGAAAAATCTGTAAGGCTCGTGGTAATGTTATTCTCAGTGACAGTATCAGACTGGGGAAGTAAGAACATAGTTTAGAAGTGTGCATGGGTGAGTGGCACAAGCTGCTCTCAGGACTATAAACTCATTTTACACAGATAAGGGTCTTTTGCATTTAGTCATTCAGGAAAAGAATCAAGGGATCAATGAAACTTCATTGGCACCTGGAATTTGATTTAGGGTTTTTTTCTTCCTAAGGTGGCCAGAAGAAACAGAGATAAGTGCTTTTATATTTGAAAAAAAAATCCACCTTCCTGTTAGAAAGAGTTTTCATGAAAAATTAAAACCCTTATGTAATGCACTTTCCACCCATTTACACCTTCTCATGCTCTTTGCAAGATTTTAAATGCTCTGGCCCAAGATTCTGTTTTATTTCACCTGAAATACTAGTTAGAAATTAAAATAAAATAGTTCATTTTAATCATAATAAAAAGGAGTTCTGACAGTTCTACCTGACAGTGAGAGGTTTTTTTATGTTTGCCTTATAGAAATTTTCATCCCTCATTTGTAGGAAACTTTTCAGGTTTATGATGAAAGCAGCATGAATATTTATTCTGATTCTGTAGGATATGCACTTGCTCATATATTTTCAGAACTGGGCTAAAGCAGGGATGTAAGGGTATAAATCCTGGTGCAAGATTATTGATCCACCAAGTTATCTGCTCTGTCACACAGCTCATTTCCTGCTCAGTCTCTTTGAAACAAATGTAAAAATTACAAATGCATGTTAATTGAAATAACACCTGTGTTAATGATGATCTCAAGCATAAGAATCCCATTGTAAAGATTCACACTAACACCCTTTTTCAGACCTAAGATTAGCCTGATGAAGTAATTAGAAGTTCATAATGCTAGATTACCTCACTAAAGCCAAACTCACTCTAGGTTGATATGTTTTCTTATTACAATAATTTTCTTTGTCCCACTAAATAGACCTTGGATATTATAGGACCAGATCAAGTAAACAGATTTGTTGATGTGTAAAAATGTGCTTGGTGTATGTTACCTGGGCTTCTGGATAACCAGCTGTAAACAAAAGGATCAGGAGAGTTATTAGCACCATGCTCTAACCAGCTGAGCTAGTCTCAGTTTCTGACCCATGTGTCCTTCAGGCTTTAAGTATAAATAATATGCACTGCAGTCTCATAAATTACAGTTTTAAAACTAGCTTGAAGATCTAGTTTTCCATGCAGAGCATCAATGAAATGGTTTCCTTAGATAGATCAGGCATATATAAAGTTTTAATTAATTAGTGCTAATTTGCATGGAGAAAACTTAAGTTCAACTTTTCCTTTGTACAAAGCTTATTCTAAGCACTCCTCCCCTTGATCTTTGACTCAGCATTAACATTTGTACAGTTATACTTGTGATACAATATTTTTTGTCACTTAATTTTGGCAAAAAAAATCAATCCCAAATGTGACACTCTTGCATATTTTTCCACATTCTAGCAATGATTCCTAGAAAGAAATAACAATGCGTTCAGAATTTGAATACCTAGAAACTATTTTAAAAGT
Source organism: Luscinia megarhynchos (assembly GCA_034336665.1). Taxonomy (NCBI): domain Eukaryota; kingdom Metazoa; phylum Chordata; class Aves; order Passeriformes; family Muscicapidae; genus Luscinia; species Luscinia megarhynchos. The sequence continues at coordinate 32,801,718 of CM067566.1, read as the reverse complement.
AATAATGAAGTAAAATAAATAATTTAGTATTCCTAATAATGTGAAAATGAAAAAATTATCTCAAGCATTGCATTAATATTATTTATCTAATCCTTTCAGTTGTGTGTTAGAAGGTTGATCGACTCAGACCAGATTTTAGCCTTTCCATTTACAAAGCAAGGATTTTTTAGATCTATAACTGTGCTGCACACCCCAAGGTGGCTTGAACAGCCAATAGGAGTAATAGGGGTGATTAAACCTTGTCACAGGGGGTTAGATGCGGTGCTTTCTTCCTACATGACAGGCTGTGACAGTCAAACAGCACTGAAGCAGAACAAACGACAGTGGCAGTTTGCTGCGAGCAGTGCTACTGTCACAACTCCCACTAGAAAGCTAAACGCTAGGTATTCAGCTCAGGGAAGTTTCAAATAGACCATGCAAATTCTGGTTTCAAGAATTTCCCTGCAAATCAGTAGTGACATGCATTAACTGCAGAGTGATTGTGTTATTGCGTGAGTGATTGTCCACTGTCGGACGCTGGCCATGATCATCGTTTATGAGTGACACCGCTGATCCATTTACATTTGTGTTTAGCTGTTCCTGTTATGGGAAATCTCCCTTCATTTGAGAGAGCTGCTGTGCTAATGCAATTAGAATGAAGGTTATCATCACTCTTTAATGATTGCATGTGCTTGTCACTCTGAGTAACTGTGTACGGGATGCGACAAACACCATGCACATGACTGAGCCCAGGATAAAATCATATGTTCAAGTATGTAAGATTCCAATCCTGAGTAAAAGGGACTGACTTCAAGAAGACTGCAGAAGAGTAACTTCGAATTTTTAAGATTCCTTTTATGGCAAAAGTTAACCAAGAAAATGCACCCCAAAGTTCATCCTCTTCAAGTGTAACATTCCAGGCTTTTGAAACAAAACAGGAGAGGGAAATTTTGCAAAGGATGCTAAAGATCTTAGTGGGCTGCATAGGAAAGAATATTTTGTTTCTCATTTTAAGTTGAATTAAGACTGTATTGCAAACCCAGAAGAGTAGTACTGTATGTTCATATATATATATGTGTATTTAATTATCTAAAGAGGGGTTGAAAGGAGTTGGGAAAAGTTCAAGAGAGCCTCTACAAAATTATTAGCAAGATAATATAGGTAAGAATATCTTCATTATTTCAAGATACCTCTTTTCTGAATATAGAAGTGTTATGTTTAGATTTCTAACTCCTCTCACAGAAACTTCAGTAATTTGGAATAAATTCTGGTTTAAAATTTTCAAGTTATTGTTTGTTGCTTTTAGCAATAAGATTAGATGAAATTGCCTCACTTTAATTGAAGGTTACAGTGTAGTTGATATTGGACTTCTAAAAGGACTAAACCCCCCTCCTTTTGTACTTATTTGTTTAAAATAAAAAATTTTGCCATTTCTTTTCAGAAAAATGTTTTAATCTTTTAATATTTTTTAATTTTTACTAATAATTTCTAAAAGATGGTTATCAATTAGTTTTTGAACTTTTTTTTCAGCATATTATGATTTTTTATTTCGTGCAGCTGTAGATATTAAGTAAAATTATACATGTGTTTTCTCATAAATTCATGTCCTGATAGCCAAACCTAGTGTCTTTTTCAATTCTAAAATCAGTTAAGAAAAATCCTGTCTTATTAAGTCAAGAGTGCCAAAGCTTATCTTCAATCTGGTCGTGTGCACCCATCTTCAGTGAGCTACCCTTGCACTGCCAGACATGTCACATCCTGCAGCTCCTGAGTTCTACTTCTCTGCTGTACCCAAAGCAGCAGTAGCTGTGATAACATTTCCTGGTTGAAATACTGATATGAAGCTCCTTCTTTTCATTCCAGGTCATCTCTTTCACTCTGTTCTTTCTACGGCAAACTATACAGGATTTTTCATGGAAGAGATCTATTCTGAAACACAAGTTCAGTCTCTGAACACACCTGTCCTTTCCTTAGCCTTTTTATGCCCTTGTTCCTGATAGGATTTGAGACATGCTGGGAGGGAAGGATTTGTAGGCAAAAATGCCTGAAAAACTATATAGGGAGCATTGTTTCCATCTGGTGAGCATTGTGTGGTTCGCCAGAGAAAAACTCATACCCATCTGTCTTTTCTGGGTACGTAAGAAGAGATTGCTCTCTAAGAAATATCGGTGCTCTGGACAGCAGCAGGAGTGGTTATGAGATGAAACGGGGCTTTCACCATGCAGTAGTAAATAAGAAGTTTCCTTTTGGAGCACCTTTTCAGCTGCTGGTGTCTGTACCTTTCACTTCTCTCCCGAGATTTTTGCAGATCCTCAGAGGGTTGACTTGGGGGCGTGTCATAATCCAGTTAAAATGTGCTGCTGAGCTAGGACTTCAGCCTTGTAAATAAGGACAGGAGCTTACAAGAAAGAAGGATGATAATGGCTGCCTGAAAATTTGCACTCAAATTTAAAAAAAATATTAATGCTCACCTCAGGAGCATTAATTTGTATGCTTTCTAATTTTAGCCCATGAAATTATTAACAAAAAATTATTACTAGGATTTGAGAGTTACCCTGAAAAAACAAACATAAGCATTCAGTTAAGAAGCCTCTTCTATTCAAATACCAATCCAGAATATTTTCACAGAGAAGTATAATTTCTTCACAAAGATACAATTTTAAAGCAAAAAAAGCTAGAGGAGGTGATGCAAATATCAATATGAAATGTTTTTAATTGGTGAAGTTACATTAATAAAATTGACAGCAGCTGAGAGTAGCCATGTTCAGAGAGCTACTCAGTGATTTGTTTAAAATAAGTCGTTTAAGTCATGATTTAGTTATTCTGTCTTGCTTACCCACCACATAAGCAGTTAATACAAAACATTGCATTTTGCCGTTATGAAAGAAAAAAATTGGTTTTTTTAAAAGAACTGTAAATTAGGTTGTGCTGGAAGCATCCATTTTCTTGCCTCCATCACTGCCAACTCCCACTGTTTTGTTTGATAAATGATTTGCAGACTACTATTATTATTTATGTGTTTTACAATTATTACGAATGACACCTCCCCTTCCTCAGCCCTAAGCCACAAATCTGAAATGAATAAATGCTGTTTATTGTGACAGTCTGCCTTTTGTCTGTGGAACAATGACAAACTACACCACTGACAGCCAGTTGCCGTTTTTAACTACTGCTCTCGAGCTCAGTCTTTGAGTGTTCTTCAGAACATGACAACAGTCAGTGTGGAATAAAATGAGTGAGATTGTATTGTGTTTGTTTAGCATGCCGTGACACCATTGTCCAATACATTGAGTAAACAGGAAGAATAAATTACATAACCACAATAGCTTTTAGTTCTCTATATTTCATTGAGATTTGTACATCTGTGGTCATATAAAAATTAATATATTATAGAGTTTTAGCATCAATCATTTTGATATTCATATAAAGATTGCCTTCTCATTGGAATTAAGTGAGGGAGGAAAAATAAAGGGAGCACTTTTAATTATTTGTGAAATCTAAGAACATTTCTGTTTTCTCTGTCTGAGGTCTTCAACAGATCTAAAGGCAGCATGGAATGATTTTACCTGTACAAATTTTATAAATATCTTCTGACCCACAGTTAGTCAGTTTTTAAGTATTAGAAGGACCTGATTAATTGTGCCTGGCAGAGCAGAGTTAGTAGGTAAATCAGTTCTTATATTTTGACTAGACTCTGACTGTTTGCAAACTTGCAAACATGGCTGAGTATTTATTTATTTATTTAATGTAATTTGCTGTCAGAGTTTGAATGTTAATCTAGCATTTCTTCTTAAAACCAGATGATATCCATTTGTTAATGCTCTTCCTCCCTTTACACGCATCTGGTGCACTTGTACACACACACAACCATACAACAGTGCTATTTTATAATCCTTTTCTCTGTATTTATGTGCATTTGTGTGCATAAATAGGTACTGCATTGGTGCTTTACTCAGCTGTCTAAACACCACAACATCACAAAGGATCTTTTGGCATTTGTATTACTTTAGTAGAATCTTGTGGTACTATTAGTAATGGAATGGAGACGTCTAGTGATTAACTTAAAATTTTGTTCAGTTTAAAGTGCTAAGTGGAGATCTGACCAAAAAGGGACTATTTTCCTGAATTTCATACAATATTCTGACCAATATAGCTCTTTTAAAATTCATCGGTTTTCATGTGATATTCAATTTTTAATTCTTTTTCCAAGCAAAGATAATGGAGAAAATACAAGCAAATTCTAAGGCTGCATTGGTGCTGCCAGTTTGTAGAAAATAGGTTTCTAATTGAAAAGACACAATCTGCACTCTTGCTTGGAATTTACCTTCATTTCGTCCATTAAAAACTGCAGTTAATTTTTTAATGTATCTCCAATAAAAAATTTGCCTTCTCCAACTATCTCTTTTCTTATTGTCTTTTTAAAATTCTTTTATTTCCCCTTGAAGTCTCCTTTACCTCTTTTATTTTTTAGACTTCCTATCTCTCTACTTGCAGAAACATCTAGATTCATTCTCACTGTAGTTTTCTACCTGCAATATAGTGGGATGTATTATTTTTATTTTTAAATATAATTAAAGGCCTTAAAGTAGGGAGCAGGGTAGCTTCAGAGTGTTGTCCTTGCAACAGCCATTCTTCCAGGATTTCAATTGTTGTGCTTATACCCTAGAAAACCCTTCAAGAAAATCCATGAAATAATGTAGGGTATCATATATCTTTCTACAGTGATTAATAGATAATATAAATTAATACTCTGTGCATCTATGAGACCAGTAAAGACAGATAATATTCTTGGATGTTTGAAAGAACTATTTATTTAAAAAATTTTGAGGGTTTAATATGGTAAAGTACATTAAAATACAGCATGGCAATATAATCATTAAAATGCTCATATATGCAGGTAAGAAGAGGGCATGTGTTTTCTGTGGGCAAGAAGTCAGAGTTGTAATTAGCTTCTCTTACCAAATGCTTAGTCCACACTGAACTCAAAAGAAAAATTCTTCTAATTCCAACCTTTTTAACTTAGCAGATTTTTATGGTGTTGGACAGCAGGAAATTACTGAGTGAATCACATATTATAGCAATATATAAAATCAAGAACAGACATATACATCTAGGAAAGAAAGCAATTTGGACATCCTAATCTAGGTATTCTAATCCAATAGAGAACACTTCATCCTCTTGCACTGCTTCCTGGCTGCTGAACATATTCCCATTTAAATAAACAATGTTGGCTCATTCATGGAGCTGAAGTATCCTTCCTAAAGACATAAAGTGTGGTTTAACTATTTCAGATAATATCTAGGTTATAGCCATTATCTAGCTATAATAAGCTACTTGCCATCCATCAGTAGAGCTATCCGAACATTAATGAGTTCCTTTTGAATCTGGAGAGTACTTAAGCTTTCATGATAGTTGTTCACAGCTGTATATTGATTTGGGTTTTTTTCAATTTCACTATGAATTTTACTGAGATGATTTAAGAAAGTCACCTTATTAGTAATTTCCTGTGTATCATAATTGAAAGTTATTGATAGTTTAAAATAACATTTTTACACAAGGACAATGGATTATCTTTCAAAACCTTAATACAAAGTGTTTGGCACTGCTTCTGATATTTAAGATGAAAATGTAAAAAACACATATTCAAAATTAAATTGTTGCTTATTGTCATTTGAATTCATGCACAAAGATTGATAAAATACTAATAAAAATGTCAGTAAAATGTATGCAAAAGGTACCTTACTAGTTTAGCATAGAGAGAAGGCTTCACACTTCCTGGAAACTTGTTATCAATTTCAAAACCTCCAGAATAGAAATAATTTGACCTGCAATATGAGCTGCCTGAAGTTAAGCTTTCATTAGGAGTGTTACAGTGAATTCTAATTTTCCAGGTTTAGTTTCCTAATGTGGTTTTAGAAGTTATAATCTATTTAGATATGAAGATTTACATGAACATAAAAAGTTACTTGAGTTATAGTGATCTGATTAACTTTGCTATTTCTCAAACCTGTAGAGAAACTGCCATTTCTCATAAACAGCTTTAAACAAACTTGAAACAAATTACAATGTTGATGTTACTATTGAACAGAAATCTTTCTGATGCTTGTGATATTGAGAGTTGATGAAGTCATTAGCAGAATAACAATCAATAGGATCTTTCTTCAAAAGCAGAAGGGTTGAGGTCTGTTTGTTAAGAGTGCTGTGTCTCTTCTCCACTACTCTTGCCCAATCATTGTAGCTGCAAAAGCCAGAAATGTATGTATTCAGCTTCTCTTTTCCCCTCTCTAGTTTCATTCATTGCAGAAGTGGACACCATGGGATCAGTGAATGTCTCCTATTTCAAGTGACAATACATAAATTTAAAAATAGGAATATACAGCCATTTTGACACTCTGGATTTGATATTTTAATCTAATAGAAAAGCTTTCATGCACTAACACTGCCTCTTGGCAGCCTCAACAAATGTTCATCTGTGAGAATAGTACCATACTAGTCATATGACTGTGCTATTCACACTTCCATTTGGATATATAAAACAAGTTTTCAGTTATAAAGGTATCTCTCTTCCTTGGGCAATGTGGTCATTAGCAATAGAAACCAGGAGCAGTAACAAGGAAACTGTAAAATGACTGAAAAGAGGGACATTAATTCAGACCCATTGTGGTAATGGATCAGTAATCATAAGATCATTTTCCTAAACAATTCATTTGAAGCACACATACAGGTAGCCTATATTATTTTTATTTTTTTTCTGCTACCATGAGGGTTCTCTGAGTGCTGCTCTACGTCTCACATTCATAGATTACTAGAACTTCGGCATTCAAATCAACAATAAACATCAGGAGAAAAATGCATAAAGAAAACACATAGAATTTGACTTGTGACTACCAGACAGTCTAATTTTCTTGCAAAGTTGCCATAGGTGTTGCATCATAAGCTTGCAAAACAATGTGGAAAAACACCTTCACAACTGAATGTGACTGTAATTAATACAGTCACCAAAATTACATTAATAAAAATTCCTCTGAGACTGTTGCCAGTGTCAGTTTGATTCCTCATCTTAGCCTCTAAAGAAGTTACTAAATCAAGTATGAGCTAACAGAGCAAAGCAAACTTTAGATAAGCTGCCATGTGACTGAGAAGCAAAATGGAACACAATCTTGGAAGCTTTAAAAAGTTTGCCAGAGATTTCTTGTCACCAGTTAATTTTCTGTATAGAACATCAGGAACCATTGTGAAAAGCATCCATAGTTCTGGTTAAATTAATTGTCTGTTTTGATAATATATCGAGCATAAGCAATCTACATTAACTTAATTGTAATAGGGTGCTAAAGTCAGTTGGTTTTCAAAAGGATATCTTACAGCTAAATACCTGCATTCTATTGATGTCAGCAGAAAATACTCAATATTCCAAGATTTGCAAATTATTCTTCCGTTGTCAAATAAATGTTTCCTTCACAAGTAAGGAAAATTACAAAACCTAGGTGCATATGTGGTTATTAGAACCCCAGAAAATTCAATTTAAAGAAATAAATAAAGAATTTAAGGGTTTTAATACAGATGCACTTTCTTCGATTAGTATCCGTCAGCATGAGAGTTGACGAAGTATTTAAAACTTTTTAAATTCCAGTACTGTCTTTAGAATTCTAGGGTGTTTTCCAAACACTGGAGCAGGGTAGAATTCCCAATGCAAAGAGATTTACTGATAAAAAATAAGGGATAAAAAGATTAGAACTAAAATATATGCCTTTTTTTGGTGGAATATATCATGAAATCCCTATTAATATGTAGTCTTGACTATGAAGCATGGACCCCTCAGACTTTACAAAGGATTTTAAAAATCTTTTTGGAGTAATTACATAAATATGCAAAGGAAGTCTCTTTGTTTCCTCATGTTATCTACCAGAAGCTTTACTGCAAATAACAAAAGAAAGGAGTGTCTGGAAGGATGCTAATAGTTGGTTTTCTCCAGAAAATGCACTGCACCTGGTGCTGCTAAAAACCTAGAGGTGGGGAGCAGTTTCCCAAGGAGGATGTATTAGCCAGTGGTGAAAGTTTCTATGGGTTAATGAAGACTAAGGAGAATTATGAAGAGCATCAGAAGAACCTGACATATCAAATGAAAATAAATTCAACAGTAGCTGATGAAATTCATCCTCCCTAAGAGGGAAACAGCACACACTGCAGTGAGTGAATTACAGTATCCTTTATGTACTGAGGGACTCTGAATTAGATGTAGCCTCTCAGGACAAAGATCTGGGCATCACTTTAGACAGCTCAATGAAGACATCTGCTTAAAATGTATCAGAGGTCAAAAAACTGAATAATATTTGGGCTGTGTAGGGAATATTATGAAAAATATTACAATGTTACATAAGTTGATGTACATCTTTACCTTGACTGTGAAAGCCCAATTTGGTCAACTCTTCTGTGAAAATGGTATGAAGAGGAAAAAGGAAGGTTACTCAAGGGCACCTATAGTTTCCTCCTGCTTAGAAGGGAGAAAAGTAAAAAGAAATATGAAATTCTGGGTAGTAATCAAAATCTCAACTGGGTGTTTCATCTTTAGCACTTAACATCTTTTAGTTTGGGTATTGTGAAAGTGTTTATTTAAATGCTATGCTTTTTTCTATTTGTAACAAATGAGTTTTTAAGAGCAGGAAGGTAGAGCAAACAACTGTTGAGGCTACTTCCCTAGAGTTCTCTCTGTGTGCTTTGCAGGCATACTTTTCAGATTGTGATGGCAGAGTGGCAATTCAGAATGCACCAAGAACAACCCAGCAGCCAAATGCAGAGAGCAGCTGCCCAACTATATTTTCAAAGCACTGTAATACCCTTAGCTGACTACAGTGATCAGAGCTGTTTAAGAAGTGTGCACACTTCTCATTTGTGTATGTTGTAGACTTTAAATGCCTATAAATATGGGTTAGTTATTGTAATGGCAATTGGAAAAGAAGACAGTTATCAAATGATTTTTTATTTTTTGATGGAATAACATTAGAGCAGAAGATCCTGTCACAATTATATATGCAATTAAGCATCAGAACAAAAAGGACTAAAATGAGGAAAAGGCTCAGGAGACTTCTTTCTACCTTCGTTGCTTTTCTTTGTTTTCATTTTTCCTATTTTTTCCCCATCAATGTTTCTCTTACCTATTTTCTTGAGTTAGAAATGTCATTCTACAAAGGTGAAGACTTCTTGGTAAATTCTGATTTTTTACACTTTCAATTTATCACTTCTACAATATGTACAATATAATGTTCTCTTTTTTAAATTTTATTTGTCCTTTGTTCCTGGAGGAATTAATAGAGTTCCTTCTAGTCTTCATCCTGGGAAAAATACTACAACTCAGCCATATAGCAATATTTTAAAAGAATAAAATATAAGTAAAATGTGCCTTATGTTTACATTTAAAATTTCTAACAAACATATTCTTTAAACACGTGCAAATGCCAATAAGAAGGATCACAAAGCGTAGATAGATCTGAGCTCTGTCTTTAAACTCTAAAATAAAAACATTTTTCCACACTACTTCCCTAAAATATCATCATGAGCTGAGTCAGCTATATTGTACTGAACCAAAAAAGTATTGAAAGGGCAAGAAATGAGGAAATGAGCTCCATGTTGAAATCTAGGTAGAAAACAGACAGTCACAGGTTTCTGGGCATAAGAAGCATGAGAAAAATCTTGGAGAACTGAAATGTGCTCTCAGTTGCCTGGTAGGATTTCATCTGATATATAATGAATTAAGTTAGTGTCATGGGTTGATCATTTGACAGTTTTTGATTGCTACACTTGCAGTAGTTCTTAAATATCATGAAGTACAAGTAGTGCAACAAATCCATTGAGAGCCAAAGACTAAATGATTGCAGTCTCATATCTAATGTCTTTTATGGCTATTGTATAAAAATTGGTCAAGAAATATTAGATTAGTTACATAACTGATGTTTGAATCCATCTCTTTTTCCATTGTACACTGCCATAAAGTAATAAATTACGATAAGGGGAAAAAGTAAAAATTACTCCATTTTTTCTCATTCTAAGATATGTTATTTAACCAGTGCTTTCTCCCCGTTAATTATGTGTAAATAAGATAGTATAGAGTAAGCAAGATTCTCTGCTTTATCAAGGTATATATATATATCACTGAAGTCAAAACCTCCTATGTTCACAGTAAAATTCTTATCCATCAAATATGTTAAGATATGAAAAATTTATAGTTTTATTTTTATAAAACCTATTCTTTAAAAAACCCATCTAGACTAACATCAGCTGCATTATATTCCTTTTTATTTTTTATAATACCTTTAATTTATCAATGTTTTACCTGGAACTGTTGACAGACCACAGGCCCATACTTACAAGAACTTCCCAATTAATTATTTCACAGACATGTTACCGCTTTGGCTGTGGACTTGTAAAATTTTAGCCCAATTAATTACCACACATGCTGAAAAAAAATCTGCTATCTCATCTTTTAATTCTTTCAAAACTCTTCTACTTTATCTCGACATTCTGATTTTTAAATGATGAGTTTAAGATCTGTTGCAAACATTATTTCTAGGAACTGTCAACAAGGAACTGATTTCATTGCTGTGATCACGTATAGAAGTTTTCTGCCTAAGCACAGAATGACACTATTTTTTGATAACTCTGAGATTTTTATTTGTGCTGGTCATAATATTTTCCTTTGTAATATTCCTCTTAACTTTTTTTGTAATTCATGTTTCTTCTAACTGTCAATTTTTCCTAATTATCTTGGACAGTTTCAGTTTCATTTCAACTGCCTAATGTGTTGTTCTTGTAACTGGTTTTGATTTCATTAGTGTTTCTTAAGTGTTTATTCCTAAGGAACCAAGATATGTATAATTCTCTTTCAGACTTCACATTTAGTGCCTGAAAATAAAAGAGTCTACCAATCTTTAGTCATGCAGTCTGTGCTTCATGACTTATATTGCCTGGTGAATGCTCATCAACCTACCTATGCGGTCATTTTTAGAAGACTAATTTATATTTAGAGCTTTTATTGTTTTAGAAAGAATTTCAAAGTGCAGGCAGCCAGAGAAAATATCTTCAAAGTAATAAGATTTTTCTCAAAGGAGTAGAGTAGACTTTAGTGGAGATCAAAAAAATTCAAATCTATTAAAAGTGACTCTATTTGAGAGAAATCTACTGGAGAATTACATGAAAGTGGTAGGAGCAACTTCTGAAATGTGTAAGATAACACTGAAAAATAAGCTGAACCTCAAGCTGCCATTTATTTTCCGAGTTCGGTGATGTCACTGAGGCTGTCACAAGCTGTGCTGCCCTGCACATGGGGCTGGAAACCTCATACAGTAAATCCTTGTTCTCTCTTTGATTCCTCTGGGCCTTATCAGAAGAGAAATGCACACATACAACTCTGCATAATACAAGGCAGTATTATTTAACAGAGTGCTCCAGTGACACATGCAAACCACTCATTTCTTGTTAATATGGCAACAGCAGAAAGTCTCCCAGAGGTTTGTCCAGCCTTATAATGAAGGCCTGTGTTATGTGCAGTTCTGTAGACTCAGAAGTGGCCATGGATTCATCCCCTGCTGTGAAATTTGGCTGCTGCCTGAGGCCCTGTGGAAATCATGTTTCTTGCTATGCTAGACCACGTGCAAGCCTCCCTGCTGAGAAAAGCTAGGAAATTTGCTGAACTGCGTTCATCTGTTTTCTCCCTCACCATCTGAGACAGAGGGAAAAGGATCTGCAGGGCAATATTTCCATCCTGTTTTTTATTTCTAACGGGGAAGTAGGATGATCACCAATACATTCCTCAACATGTGTTGACTGATGAAGTCATTAAGGGACTGGATTTTTGGAGGACAGTCAGACTAGGCAGATGGAGCAGACAATCTCAGCAGCTATGACCACATTGAAAGACAATGGAAGAAGCCTTGAATATTCCTTTCTCCTCAAGAAGTTCCAGGACCGTGGTATAGGAGAGAAAATGAGAGGTGTAATGTGAATCATCCCGCTTTTGTTACAATGTGCCAAATCAATCAAACAGTAAGAATCACATGCCTGTTTTTATAGTTTATGTGTCTAATCTCATGTAGTTAATGTCTACCCCCTCATTTTTTCGTCTGGGAGATGAGTGAAGGGCCAGCGTAAGGGATCAAATGCTGAAGGAAAGTCTCTCAAATTATATATTTAAAAAGCAAAAAATAATCACATACAAAAAATACTGTAAAGAAAAGGGTATTTTATATGCTGCAGTTCTGAAGTGTTTAGAAAAAACAACAACAAATCAGAAAACTTACTATATTTCCCCCAAAATGTGCAAGGATTTGATCTCAAATAGAAGATGTGTTTAGTATTTGTTGGGAACAGTCTGAAGAATGGCAAACCTGGAATGAAAGAAACAGGATGTTAGATGAATGTAAATGGAAGCTACTTTTGAGAATGCAACTGATGTGATGGGGGAGAGTACAGACAATTTTATTTGCTTTGTGTTCTTTTTCAGTCTAATGGTTCCTGTTAAAAATTTACAAGGAGCTAGTCTGGCATTAATAGTAAATGTTAAGTTAATAGAGCTGTCATAGTATGTAATGATTTGAACTGGTCAAAGGAGAAATAAAATGTTACTGATAATGCTAATAGCAAAGTTTTAATAAGTGGGCAAAAGACATGTTTCTTTTTTGGTTGTTTATTCAGCTGAGCCACAGAATTAGGGAATAGTGGGCACCAAGACGAGACTGGGGAGAGCATTACAGGGGTCTATAGCTGGAGAGACATCCTTCACAAACGAGAAAATATAACTCGTTATAGTGAGAGGAAAGAAGACACTATATAAATACACATTGAAGAGGTTTGTGCTCAGAATGGTTTCAGGTGGACTGGAGGGAGAAGATCACAGGAAGCCAGTGCAGAAGTCAATGGTTCCTTTCTCAGCGATTCAGGAAGTAGTTTCTGTTACAAAATAACATATTCAAACAAGAACAAGAGACAATTCAGATGTGGCTCCTACCAAAAAGTAGAAGGTAGAAGAGTAATGTAATAAGGAAAATCAAGTAAAGGAAAGATTTCAGTTTTTTAAGTATCTTTTTTATATCTATATATTCAGCCATATTTTTAACATAAAGAAAAAGGTACTAGTGTTTGTATGTATATATATACATATATGCATGCAGGTGCTGTTAAGTGTAAATCCTTTGTTTTCTTTGAGAAATAATAATGAAGAATAATGCATCTTGTAACCCATAAAATACTGCATTTGCAGTTTTTTCTGTCACAGTATGTATATATACATACACTAATATGGATCTTTTAAGTAGAATACTATGTTTTCAATATATTTTTATGACCTAGTTTCAGACTGATGACTGGTAACATTTGTGGGAATCCTATGAGATTCTGTCTTTATGTCTTTTTTACAATAAGAAACTACCAGAAATTTTTTCGCCAGACTGCTGAGTGGACCAAAGAAAAAAAACAAAACCCAAACGAAACCCCCCTCTCCCAATCCAAAAAAAAAAAGTCATTTGTTTCACCTTTTATCCCCATAGAATATGCAGAATTATGTGGATATATAATCAAACTGCTTTTGGAAACCAATATATTTCCTGGCTCACATGACATGTTAAAATATTTGTTTTATTATTTTCCCCTTTTAAATTCTTTTTTGTTTGTTTGTTTGTTTTTCTCAAATCAATTGATTATGTCAAATCATTCCTTAAAGTCAAGTAATTTTCAGTAAAAAGGTTGGTTATTGTTCTGAGGCAGGGAAAGACATCTAGTGTACTTAAATGAAAAGATTTTATATGACGATTTGGAATGACTAAGTCAAACAGTAGGTAGATATAAAGAGTGCAACTAATTTAGAATAGTCAAAAGTCTTTGCCTTAAAATTGAACTATACATATAAAGAGGGAAAAAAAACCCTACCCTTGTTCACAGTTGCATGAAAGTGGGAAAAAACACTTTGAATATTGTTATAATCTAGTAATTCTAGAGTATGATAATGCAGCTGATATACAGTATTTTTTTTACCTCCATAAAGTCTACTTCCTTTAGACCACATGAACAAAAAAAACCCAAAACCTTCCTCATTAGGACTTAAAAGAACGTTTTTCATCACACCAATTGTCATCTTGGGTGCATTATACAGATTATATTTTACTTTATTTTTTTAATTGTTATAGATGACTATTCAAACTAAACTTTAGCATTTCCAAATCTAGTAAGCTTTTTTCTTGTTTTTTATTTTTATTTTTAATATCTATTATTATAATGCTTGCAATTCTTTGTCTAGTATTAAATTGCTCTATAAAATAATTTGCTGCAGTCTTCCTCAGTGAATTTTTGCTATCTTAGGTGAATAATCTGTAGGGCAGTTCAGTTCAACTGAATAAAACAAGTAAAGGGTGCTATGTCATTGTGAGGCCCACTTTTTTATAGTATCTAAGTTATTTTAGAAAGAACTAAAGTACTTTCTAGGTAACAGTGTCGTCTGTATTACGGCTTTTATTTGTGACTTTGGGAATAAATTGCAGTGTGGGAAAAGCAGCTGAAAACATGGATAAAAGTCAAATGCAGGATTATTGTAGACCCTGTCAAAATAAATGGTAGAATATTTTTTAGTATGTAATTAAATGTCAAGATTTGTGAGTTAATGGAATTTCTGTAGTCACATCAAGGTCAGACGAGCAATTACTGTTTATGAATTATCTGAAATCTTGTATAGCCTTTTCTAGCTAGTCTTATAGCATCTATTTATATTAGACATCTTTGCCATTTCTGATGTTTCTCCCCCATAGTTTCTGTTAACAGCATTGTGGTGCATTTTGTCAATTCTGTAGTTGTTTGCAAAACCTTCCTTTATTTCACTGAAGTGCTTGCAATTAGCCCACTTCTCCCCATTGAGAAGCATCTTTGTAATAACAGCTTTGCTGGCAGAGCTTTTGTTAGGGAGATTTTAAAATCAAGAGTCTACAAAGGTAGGGAAAAATCCAATCATACAAAAGTTCAGCAAATCCCTTTCAAGGTCATATCAGTTAAGATTACATAGATTTTCCACTTCAGCAAACAGTAGAGTTTTGCATTTTTAGGGATGAATTCAGAATGATAGTATTAATAAAATAAACCAATTCTAAAAGAAATTGTTTGCAAAACTCAAAGAAAAGGCTGGACACATCCCTCTACCCCCACCCCCACAGTCTTTAGTGGGTTACCTTTCTCCCCCATGTAGCCTCTTGTATCACTTCCTTTGAAGTCGTTCACAGCATTTGCTTTGACAGCCACTGGGTGTGGGAAGTATAAGGCTATAGCAAGTATCTCCATAGCATAATCCGCCCAGTCACTGTTGGTCACTGATCCAGCTGCATGCAGCAGCTTAGTAGTCAAAGGGCATGGTAATTCCCTCCTTCTCTCTTTTCTTTCTTCCAAGGCAAAATCTTCACCTGGTGTTTTTGATTCATGCATTCTAATTATGATGGCTGCCATCATCAGCCCTGTGGGTGACACTAGAAATTCTCTGAGCCAACAGCTAATACCACAGCTTGTTAAGCGACCATGTCAGCCTGATTTTAGGGCCCATTTTGCAGCTCACCGCAGGCCTATCTAAAAGCATCAGGAGTCTCCGTCTAGCAGGACAGGCTCATTGTCTTTCTAAATGTCTCCTTCTGATAAGCAGATCCAAATATGGTTCATTCACTGTGGATTTGAAGGCACAGTGGGGAACATGGCTCACACAGTGGATGCAACAAAATGCTTAATATTTTCACTTGGTATAGAGCTAAAGAACCCAATTTTCAATTTCAGGATACAAACATTTGCTCCCTGACTATGATCAAGAGTTTGAAATTTAAATCAGAAGTCTTCGAAAGCTATTCTAATTCTCAAAGGAGCAGGCTTTCCCATACTTAGTACAAAGAAGAAAGTCCTTGGTTTGTATTAGAGTTTGAGCACACAGAATTCACACGATGACCAGAAGTATCCTTTATTGCCTAAAGATATTGTAGGAATTTTTTCTCTGAATAATTTTGTGTGAAGTATGTGATTCGGGTAACTGTGAGGTTACTAACAGCGCTATGAATGCTGCAGTCTGATCTGCCTTGCAAACTTTATTTGCTTTTAAATAATTGCTTCAAATACATATTTGTCTATGCTGCTCCATGTATTTCTTTTTAATGTTCTGTCTAGCCCGAGCTCTGGCAGTAGAAGGCAATGAATAGATTTCAGTTGCAGGAAATGAGAATTTTTTCCAAAAGTATACTATTGTGGCTTTATATATTTAACTGATTCTCTGATCTGCAAACTACTGTTTTTTATAGCTAGAAACAGGGCTAAGTTTTCTCTGACTTCATAGGTATATTTTTAACCAGAAAACAAATAGGTGGCCTTTCCTGCCACATAAATTCACAATTATAATATTAATACAACAGTTTTTGTTCTCTAAGAAAAAAAACAGTTACTCACCAATGAGGTATATAAAAGTGCTTATCTTGCAGAACTATCAGTGTGAACCAGTATGCATATGGGAAGAGCTAATTTAAGATCTCCACAGGAAATTAGAGTGGCTCTTTTATTATCAGCATCCATTTCCTAAATACTGTGTTGCTCTTGGCTTATATTCCATTGACCTATAATAATGATGCTGCAGACTTTTTTCATCTCTTTGTAAGTTGGCAAACTGGCAGCCATGCCAATCTGTAAGCTTCCTTACGGAGATAACTAAGAAGTCCATTTTTTCACTGAAAAATCTATAATTTTGTAGCCCTTGTTCACTTTAGTGATTGTGCTGTTGTGTGTAACATGCTATTGAAAACTTCTTCCCCCTTAACCTTCTCAAAGGATTTACAAAAAGAGGGCATTTCCAATGTACAATGTAATTGTGCTTTGGCTGACTTGTATGTTTTTCCAGTTTTGCAGTGCAGATTAACTGTTGTAACCAAGTATCTGAGGCAAATTTTTGTAGCTGCACAAGATAAAGACTTCATTGTGATCAATAGGGGTTAAATCTCACAAAATTTCTCTAAATATTAAATTTAACTAGACGGGCAGAATTTACCTTCTCCTTATTTTCTATCCACTTTTCATCTAATGTGTCTAGAAGGCTTTTTTACTTCATATAAAATTGTGACAGAAACCTGAGTACCAAGTGGAGCAAAAATTGTTCCTTGTAGAACTAC
The DNA here is from genome assembly GCA_034336665.1 of Luscinia megarhynchos. Taxonomy (NCBI): domain Eukaryota; kingdom Metazoa; phylum Chordata; class Aves; order Passeriformes; family Muscicapidae; genus Luscinia; species Luscinia megarhynchos. The sequence continues at coordinate 32,784,580 of CM067566.1, read as the reverse complement.
ACCAGCCTATACGGACTTAAAATAACAGAGGTAGGGATAGATGTTTAAAACTAGACAAAAAGAATCAGATCATTCAGAAGGAATAAAATTAGTTCCATAGTGTGGAACATAGAGAAAAAACAGGTGATCAGGGTGAGCTAACATGACTTTATGAAAGGTAGGTCCTGCTTGACCAGCCTGATCTATAACAAGGTGATCCATGCAGTGGATGAGAGAAAAACTGTGGATGTTGTCTACCTGAACTTGAGTAAAGCCTTTGCCATCAATTCTCACAATGTTCTCCTGGAGAAACTAGCTATTCATGGCTTGGGTTTTTGATCTGTACAAGAGGATTGAGTGCTCTCTCAGTAAGTTCTCAGAGTTCTCAAGTTAGGTCTGAGTGTTGGTCTGTTGGAGGAATGCTCTACAGAGTGATCTGGACAGACTGGATTGATAGGCTGAGGCCAACTGTATGAGGTCCAACAAAGCCAAGGGCCAGGTCTGTATGTGGCTCTCAATAAGCTTGTGCAACACTACAGGCTGGGAACAGAGTGGCTGGAAAGCCATGTGGTGTAAAAGAAACTGGAGGTCCTGTCAACAGCTGCCTGAACATGAGCCACAGTGTGCCCAGGTGGCCAAGAAGGGCAGTGGCATCCTGGTTTGGGTCAGAAATAGCATGGCCAGCAGGACCAGGGCAGTGATAGGCAGGTGAAGCTGCACCTTAAATACTGTATTCTCACTTCCTGGAAGACATTGAGGTGCATGTCCAGAGCATGTCCAGAGAAGGACAACAAAGCTGAAGTAGTCTTATGAAGAGTGGCTGGAGTTGGGGTTGTTTAGCCTGGAAAAAAATGAAGGTTCAGGGGAAGACCTTATTGTTCTCTACACCACCTGAAAGGACACTGTAGAGAGGTGGGAGTTGGTCTCTTCTCCCAAGTAAGCCACAGAATCAAATGAAATGGCCTCAAACCAAGGAGGTTTAGATTTTGGATACCAAGAAAAATTTCTTCACCAAAAGGGTAGTCAAGCATTGGAACAGTCTGACCAGGGAAGATGCTGAGTCACCACCCTGGAAATATTTAAAAGATGTGTAGATGTAGCGCTTAGGATTATGGTATTGTGTTGGACTTGGCAGTGCTTGGTTAATGGCTGTTGGACTAAATGATCTAAAAAGTTTTTTCCAACCTAAATGATTTTTTAATATGAGACATTTTCTGGAAGTAAAAAGACAGCAGTAGGCTGAGGATTCATTCCAGCTGCTGTGGTATAGAGCTACTTATGAAGAATAGCATTGCATTGGATCTACTAATGTGGTATGTTAGCCTTAAGCTAATTTGAATTTTATTGAGTCTAGTCTACACAAGGTCATAACAGAGCTTAAATTTAAGTCTAGCACCATTTTCTCTTCTTCATTGTCCTAAAATATAGAACATCTCTTCCACTTATGAAAATATATTTCATTGCTGTAAATATTTTTAGAATGCAGTTAGGACTTAACACAGTTAATTCCAAAGTGAACCAGCAAAAATACTCCAGCACTGTTATTAAGGAATGAGCAAATGGATTTCACAAAAAAGTCCTTCAACTCCAGTCAGGATGCCATCAGAAAGACCAAAAGCCCCCAATTATTATAAATCACATTTGTTTTTAATTTGTTCTCATATGCAAACTCTTAAAGCTTGTACTAGCAAGTCTTGTATTTTTCCATATGACTTTGTATGAGAGAAATACTGGTTATGATTTTGATACTCATGGACCAGTCTGCATGCTGTCAATCAAAGTATCCTGTCTGGACTTCGTTATCTCCCTCCATTCTTTGCAGCAGGCTGCAGGCTGCTTTCAGGTCTCAAAAGATATAAGCCTTTCCTTTAAAAATAACCAAGAGCTTAGCAATGAATAGTACTGCTGCCTCAATTCCTTCTATTATAACATCCTGCCTAATGCTTTTCACTTTACTTTTCATTTTCTTTGTAGTGCTGAGATCTGGGAGAATTAAGATCTGGGGTACTCCATATTCAAGCATAGATTTGAGACTTGCAGCTTGCAGCATTCTCACATGATTTCCGCTATTAGTGAATGTAAAAACAGTTTCTACCCATCTCCCTTTTCCTATTTCCTAAACTAATAGATCAGTAGGAGAAATTTTCCATGCATCATGTGAAAAAAGAGCAGCTTAGCTAAAAGATTTTTTTTTTTTTTGGTTTACCATTGATCAGAGGAGATGAGGAGAATCCAGAAATTGTTTTCTTTCTTTTTTTTTTTTTAATTACTTTCTGCCTGGACTTGCATATCTAAGAAAAACCTGTTTTTCTCTCCTGTTTCTGGTAGTAGTGCTGGCAAAGAGCTATTAATTTCTTCTATAAAATTATTTTGATGAGTTAGCAAAATGCCTGGATGATTGTTGAAGGGCGGTGTAAGCATCATATAGGAAAACTTGGCAGGGGAAAAAACAGCCATGAAGCATTCATTTGGGTACTGGTCAGTCACAGAAAGTTTATTATTGCATTAGACTGCTACTATTAAGGCTAATGAGCAGATATCAAAGTTGAAAGTAGACATCACCACGATGTGTCCAAGTACTAAGCATACTAATCTTTGTAGGACTTCAGGATCAGAGGGCATGACAGATCTTTGCAGTGTATCCTGCTTTCTTGGAAAATACATAGCTAGCGCTGAAGAATCAATTTTAGTGAAAATACTTTTTTTTTTTTTTTTTTTAAATATGTGCATGAGCTAAGTCTTCATCTGCTTCTGTTTGGGACTCATCAAATTATCTCATTCCAGCCACTCATAAAATGCTTTGCTTCTTGTTGCAGAGCACTCTCACAGCACATGAACTATATATCTCTTGATTAAAATGAAATTTGGAGATATTCTGGCAATATGCATTATCTGCTCCAATTCCTAAATATTTAGTTTGTGGAGTCAAGAAAAAAGAGACAAATAAGAGAGTTTGAAACCTGTATAACGGGTGATGTATGATAGAGTCTCATTATCCACTGATGAACTTTATAAATCTACTCTTATGGAATCACAGTAATAAGAAGACATGGCTATAGTTTCTTCTGTTTTATGTAAGTTTTTTTACCCACATCAGTAACTTGATAACTGTCTTATAAATTGCAGGAAATTTGGGTGAAATTGGAAGTGCCCTTGATGGGTGTCTCAGCACCCAACAGTATGGGAAAGAAGAGTCCTAGGAAATAAATCTTAGCTCTTTACTATCCTTTTGTATTAATAAACATTCTCCCCTGCTGAGAAGAAATTGTTGTAACTCTGATTTCTATGTCAGAGATGCTTTTGCAACTTGCCTGAACAATTTAGCCTTTGAATGTTTTGTCCTTAGCTCCTAAACCTGATATTTCATTTTTACACTTAGTATGTTTTTAACAAATAATATTTCAAAAGGATTTAGAATACTGTAAGATGTATTATATGCAGTGAGAAAGGACAAAAAAGTCTATTCTTTCCAAATATAATGAGTTCTGTAAAAAAGCAGCTCATCAAAAATGTAAATGTAACTGAATTACTAAGTTCTCATTTTCTGAGTAGCAGCAATTAAATAATCTTGAAACTGGTGGCTAATCCTCAAGGTTGGATTTGATTAATAAAACAAACGATAGCCTGCTGATTTTAAAGTAAAAAGCTGAATAAATACATGTTGCTATTTTCAGCAATAAAGTAATAAGCTAGAGTAATTGTGATTGTCATAAAATAATGTTAGAAACAATGTCTAATAAACTCAAAAAAAAAGATGATCGCTAAGATGCATTTCCATCAAATATATGCAGAGTTTGAATCAGATTTGGGATGACAGATATGGTAACAAATTATTCATGGCATAAATTACGCCCTAACTAGTGTTGCAATAGCAGTATTTATTTAATCAGAGCATAATCATTGTTTGAAAATTATTTTTTAAAACTACCCCTTAAAATCAGATAGATAATATTTGTACAATTTGTAATAGTTCAGCTGTGCAAGCAATTGGAAGACTTACACTCTGTCCAAGGGAGTAAGGACCTAAAAGAATTCAGCAAATTAAATCATCACAATACAGTAGCTAACAAAATAAAACAATTTCTGCTAATGGAATTACTTGCATATTAAAGAAAGCAGAGATTGTTATTTGATATCTCAAACCTGAAAATTAGCTTGCAGGAAACAGAGAAACTGGTAGCCATGTGAATTGCATGGGAAAATACAGGTTGTTTCCTTCCTGGTATGGCACATTTCTGGAAGTGCTTTAACTCTAATGGCCACAGCAGGTCAGGCAGCAGTTCTATCTAACCTCTGAGTCTGTCACTAGGAGTGGCCATGGATGGATACACAAGGGAGAGGAGCTATGCAAGGCATATCATTGATTCCCTAATATTCTTCCAATTACTAACTCTTTTAAGGTTAGATCTGTACAGAGAAAAAGGTAAGTGTGTGTGTGTGTGTGTGTGTGTGTGTGTGTGTCTTGTTATTTGTAGGTCCTGCTTTTATCTCTCTTTTCCAGTCTCCCCTCAAGCCCATGAAAATTGCATATGTATAGCCTTTCTTAGTGCCTTGTATAATATCCTCTCCTTTTCTTTCAAGTGTATCTTCTAGTTTCATTCCTGGTCCCTATTTCTTGTATGAGATGAATCCACCATGTCAATAAGACTTTTGATGTAAACCTCACAAAACCCGCAAACCCACAAACACATTTTTTAACAGATAAATGGACCTTAATCTGTGCTGTTCTTCTTCACAAAACCATGCTCCCACTCCTTTGATAGCTACTGAACTCCCTTCTGAACCTTTTTGAAATTTCTGAGATGGGGAGACACATGATATTCAAGGCATGGGAGAACAATTATTTTGAGTGCAATGAAAATAGTAGAATGATGTTCATTGTGTTTCATTGTGATCTGTTCCTAATACTTGGACCACTTTCTGCTGCTAACCTTAATTTGCCCTTTGTATTCGAAGTTATTTGGAGATTAATGTTATCTCAACTAGACCACTCTGTACTAAAGTGGATCATACACACGCTCCATGATTCTTCAAAAGAGCTGCAGGGTTTGCCAAAGTTATGCTTCCCAAGTAGAAAACATCTACTCATGTGACTACTAATCAGAATATTCATTTACATGACACAGACATCAGGATTACTTACAGGTATGCAGTTCCTCAGATTTCTTCTACCTTCCTTCATTTTCTTTGTAATTAAGGAAGATTTAAGGAAGGATTTTATGCTAACTTTAATAGTACATACATTTTATCTCTGTGTTCTCTTAGAAAATCTGAGTGAATACCATCTGACCTGAGGTGTTTATTGCCTTTCATTTTTTGTCACTGTGTTCCCTAATAAATTCTACAATCTCTGTAATGTCAGATCCTCTGATGATTCTCTGTCAGACAGTGGCTAGCAAGGGATTGTTCCCATTTTCTTCCACAAGGAATGTAGGGAATTAACTTAGTTTTTCTGGAATGACCTTAGGCTGTCTGACATTTGTTTTGTACCATCCTCATAAACTGGTGCTACAGAATCCTGGGAATGTGCCTTTCTCCTGATACATTTTAAGAGAGGTTTATTATTATTGCATATCTTTTCCACTAGTTGTTCCTCAAACTCCCTTTTTAGATGTTTGGTTTTGCTTTTACATTTAATCTGCCAGAGTTCATTGTTCTTTTTTTTTATTCATTCTAATAAGATCTCAAGTATTTGAAGTGTAATTCCTTCTTTGTCATAACCTCTTTAGCCCTTTTTTGATTGGCAATATGCACCTGGGATTTTTTTTATCCAATGTGGTATCTTTAAATAATTTCCATACTATAATTCCCACAGTGTCTGTAGAGATTTGTTTCTCTTAGTTGCCCTCTGTAGCTTCTTTTCAATAAGTGTGCTTAAATTTATCCTTGAAAAGCCTGAAAAACATGGTTCCTGAAATCTTCATGAGGAAGAAGGATACTACTTCACAGTGAGAAGCTTATACCAGACATATTGCAGCATAATTTTCCATAATTTATGCTGACTGGGGTTATAATGACAATGTTATTTTTATTTTTCAATTCTGTAACAGAAGAATTATATCAACATCTACCAGAAGGATATTATTAAACACTTCCTAGGAAAAAAAAAATTTCCCTGTTTTCTGACCTTCATTAGAAAGCTTTAAAGTTTGATCTGGTACTTCAATGAAAGATCCCTGATAACAGGAAAATATCAGAGTTTTTAGTGCAGCCTGTTGTCTAACAAAGAAAGCAATTCAGTTTTCCAGGTGAGATGTTTTAGTTTTAATAGTGCATACATGCTGTCTTGACACCAGGGCAGCCATTCCTTCCTTGGCTTTTAAATTATGGCACAAACATTTCTCATCGATTGCAATTTTAGAGCCATTTGAAAGCTCAGATTTGGCCCCATGGTTTCACTGTGCCTGTACAATTGAGGAGAATAACTTCTGTGATGGGTACTATTATGGTTATTGTGTTCCTGTGAGGTGGACCTACGTCTCTGCTGAAGCTGAGACAAGTGTCTGCATCCTGAGTATTGCTAAGGGATTTCTGTGAACTCTCAAGATGTAAAGTGTCCTGTTTTCTCTGTTCCATGCAGGCTATGAAAATACACCAATTTTTCAAAGATTGCCTATTTTTACCACTACTCTATGGTTAATACTTAATTTCAAGAAATAGGCTGTGTAAAGAGGGGCTTTGCATCAGGCTTCCTGAGCTTATGGAAGTAAATAATCATCTTCTGATGGTTTGAAATCAGGGGCTTAAGTGCCTTTTTCCACACTTACAGTTAAAGTGTGATTCTTCAGTTGGGTGCTTTTTGCCTCAAAACTGAAATTCGTGGAGTTTACTTTTATGTTTGCAGGATACCTATTTTGTGTGATTTATCATCTTTTATATTTAATATATTGTTAATACTTATAATAAAGACTGTATATTAATATACAGAATTTTGGGGAACTGAAAGTTTCAGTAAATCCATTTCACAGCAACTACTTGTACTTCTCCAAGTAGTTAATAAATCATATTTATTAATATATCTTTCAGAATTTTATGAACTACAGGCAGCTTTTCTCCTAACCTTTTCAATTTTGTTGTTAATTATTATCTGTTTATCTGTTTAGAGGTATTTGACTTAGACATTGGTATTAACAGAATTCAAGATGTAACCCAAGAAAAATGAAGAGTGGTTTGTCATGCAAATGGCAGTGCTTACTAGTGATTCCCCATATTATCATGAAACCATAATTTCCTAGTAAATCTCTTCCTATACCTTTGTAATATGCATATAACTTTGGCCACAGTAAAAGACAAAATCACTGTCTGGAAGAACTTTGGGTGTGGCCCATTGCTCATTAAACTTTAAATTTGGTAAAATTTGCAAATACAAAATGGCAGTAGCTGAATACTCAAGTCTGTTGACTAAACTGATGACCTGTATTTCTATTTTGCCAAGTACTTCAAGAACGAATTACTTCTTAGCCAAGAAGAGTAGTTTGTTAAACAAGCTTGGAATTTTCTGGAAAGAAGCTTTTATTGTGCTGGCTGTATGTTTCACCTTTAATTCCCCAGTCCTATGTAGTAGAGTAGAAGCACATGTAGTCATAAGCAGTCTCAATTACTTCTGCCAGAGCAGATTATATATTGTGCCTGTTTTACTTCTGCTTAATCCTTTTTGGAAAGTATAGAATTTAATTCTGGTCAAATATGAAATAATTAACCTAGAAACATAGAATGGTTAAAAAAAACATTAAGAAGACTTTAAAAATCATCTAGATGCAGACCCCCCAAACATCATCATGAGCAGGCAGGGACACCACCCACTGTATTGGGGCTCCATCTGCCTTGGTCTCGAACAGGGTGTTCAAAACTTGTCTGGGCAGCCTCACTAGCTTCTGAGCAAAGAATTGCTTCCTAATATCTAGTCTTTAATCTCTCCTCTTTCACTGTAAAATCATTCCCCGTTGGCCTATAGCTATCTCCCCTTGTAAAACCTCTAGCAGACATACTCCTGTTGGAGAAAAAGCTGGCTGTTGCTATTTGTGTATTCAGTGAACTGAACAGATCCTGCTTGAGGTTTCAGTTTTTGAGCTTGTTTGGATCTACAGTTTGCTTTCCTAAATCTAACAGGGGATCATCAACCTTCTTTCTAGGCAATTTAATAGAGCTCTTTATCTTGTAATTCTTTATTCTTTGAGTAAGACTCATCTATGCCTATAAAAGCAGATAGGGGAAATTAATATTCTGAACTTTAATTATTCTTCATAAATTCCCAGAAGAATTTCTGTTGATAGGTTACCTCTTCTTTTAGGTAGAAACAGTAAGATGTCTGTGGTGTTCAGTTTTTCATATACTTTGTTTGAAAGAGTCTGTTATATTTATTAATGTTGCCTTCTTGGTCTCTGTTCCATAGGTTAAAAAAAATCTCCTTTTTACTCATTCCTTCAAGATCTGAATGTAGTGATCTCATTCTCTATCAACGAAATAGTTAATCTTTTATTTAGCCTATTCATGCATAATTACCGATTTAATGAAATGATGTGTTTATTTCCAGCTTACTTTAAGTGTTTTTCTCTCAAATTTTATTTTGCTAAGCATATTACTGCACTAAAATAATTATGTCAGCCTAAAAACTCAAGAAAATCTAATAACTCATAAATAACTTCTCAAAGGTGGGCATTGAATTGCTCTATTTTCACACTTAATTCAGACCTTTTTTCCAACTCTTAGGCAATTCACTATTTACACAAACTAACTTGCTTGATCTAGATGTCCAATTCTGGAAAAAAATTAATAGTCTTAATCCAGAAAAACAAATAGATAAAATTATGCAATTTCTCATTTGGGGATGCTGAACAGTTTTCTGTTCAAATTCGCATTAATAGAGAAATATATGTAGCTAAAGAGAATTTGTGAAATTTCAGAATTGAATCTCAGTCGGTCTTATGAGCTGAGAGCTTCGCACTTCATTACTCCTCAATTTCTCAGAGTTTTCTCACATGCAGTCACCTAGATCTTTAGGCCACATGTACTCAAGGCCTGTCTGCAGGCATTTGTGCAGATATGCCCTCAGCTGGTCTCCTTCCTCCATCTTCTAGGATCCTTCTTTCCCTCTCTTTGAAGATCGGGCTATATGCTCTTTTTTTTAATGAGGCATGAAATTCTGTCTTAGTCACTCAGAAAAGGGTACTGGGAATTTATAAATACAAAAACTGCTGTGAGACTCAATTTCTCACTTTCCTTTCCTAATTCCTATCAACTCAATGTTGATTGAAAGAGTAGGAATTTCAGTCTTTCACACAGACAAACATACCCATATTATTGTTCTGTGATAATGGTTGTTTGCTACTCTTTGAGCAGACCTCACTCTTTCAAGCTGCTTTCCACACACTGCATTTTCTAGGTCACGGAGACCTCATTAGGTATTTCAGAGCTGTGTTTGCAGATTCCTAATACTTGTAAGCCTGAAGTAAGTACTCTGTCCAAACGCTGGGAATCAATCTTTAAGCTTCATTCAAATGGCATGTTGTTCGCTGTTATTTTTCATTAGACAACATTACATCTGTAAATCTGAAATTAAAAAGTCTAGCCAGAATGTTTATGACTTTATTAAAAAAAGTTGAATCCTCAGATTATGGCATTTTAGAAAGATTCAAACCAAAATAGTGGAATTCAAAATACATATATTCTTACATTGTAAATTACAATTAATTTAGGGTTTTTTTTAATAATTCATAATACCTTTTTTAAAGTTAATTTCAGTAAATTCCATTAATGCTGAGGGCACATTTGGACATCAGCTTTCAGTCAAAGACATAGGACTGCAAATCCAAGCTATAAACACTTTTCAGAATACATAGCAAATTTGTGCTTCTTTGGTCACCAAAAATACACTGTTATGAATATGCTGTAATTTATGGGGAAATTTCCTCCATGGCTGCACTTGCTAAACATTAAATTTAGAATTTAGACTATCTTCTGAATTTATATAGTCCCTATAGAATCAAAACTACACTGTGTAAAATTTTTTCTGTATTCAGACTTTAATCAAAGATGAAAAGGATGAAGCAAGTAATCAGCATAGCCATTCAACAGAACTGGGTATTGTACACTCAAGAATGGCACCAGGAACCCCCATGGGGAAGTGACAGGATGAGACTAGGAAATGTTTGTGACTACCAGGATACAAAAAGTTCTTTCACTTTCTAATGTAAACAGGTTCAATTTAGCCATAGTATAGCACTTCCCCTGGGGGTCACCTGAATATTTTAACAAGAGTTATAGAAAGAAGACTGAAAATCTAGCAGGTCTTCTTGTGCCCAACCACAGGTAAAACAAATTGATTACACTTCTCTTGGTTTCAGAGATAGAAATTTATATTTCTGAATTTCATCATTGAAAATGTAAGTTGTTACAATAGCAACTTAGACTTTAGAGGCTGTTAAAAATAGTACTGACTTCCAAATCCTAAAGTATAGAACATAGAGTATAGTATAGCATAAAGTATAAATATACGATATAGTATAGATTATTTGTACTACTTGCTATCATGAAAGAATAGAACTTAATGTCATTTTCAATTGCTCTTTATCCATTTTGAAGCATAACTGGTTTTTACATCATATTATATCATGTTGTTTTGGAAAGCATACAGTGCTAATTCACAGCAATATTTAAAGTATAGTGCAGTATCGTCAACTTTAATTGAACTCATCTGACTGCTAACTAAATTCAAAAGTTCACATACGATTTTATGAACAGAAATAGATATTAAGTTATATCTATAGAAAACACCCCAATTATGAATATGGACAAGGAAATGTCTATGATTCAGAAATTTTTTAATGCAATCTTGCATTTGAAAATATATTTGCTGTTAAAAGTATGTGTTCACCTGGTGTCAATTTGTAGCAAAGGACTTTGTGATAAGTAATTGGTATTACTTGAAAATTCATCTATGTTGTTAGAAGGAGTTCCATATTCTGGAGGTAGTGGAAGGTAGCCATAACTATGGATGCACAGGTCTTTGAGCTTAGGAGAGCTGGAATCAGATCCAAGCTCTCAGTCTGTGGGTCTTGTATGAATATAAAAAGCACAGATTCTATACTAAAGAAACAATGCTCTTGTAAACACAAATGGAAATCTCTATGAATCTCATCTTGGTTACACACAAGGGGGGTGTATTCTCCACTGAAGTCTAATGGGATGTGCATCGAGGGGAGAATAATATGCACCATTGCCTTGTTCACTAACAGGTGAAGGGTAATATAGATGAAATTGGAGAACTAATGGGCAAGACAGTTCCATTAGCATATACACGGCAGTTTCACATTTTGCAGCAAAGTAAAGGCAAAGCAGTGGCATAAACCAAGGAAAGATTAAGTCTAAGACCTGCTGTCGATGTGATGAAAACAACTTGACATTTGAGTGTTTCAAGTGCTGGTTTATCACATGAGTGGCTCAAATGATTACTTTCTCTATAGAGTCTCACAATGAGAGAACCTGAAGGACCTGCACACCGTATCAGATATGGCGCAAAAGAAATGTTGAACTGTATGAATTTGGAGATACAGCATGAAGTTGTCATTATTTTGCACTTTTATAGTAAATGACTTAAGGGAGCCACCTGTCTAAAGGAGTAGTGTGATGCTAAAAAATAGACCTGTCAATCAACTGATCGATCAATATTTCAAATATTCAAGACTCATTTCAATGATGTTTTAGCATTGTAAAATTCAAAGGTTCACAGTACATACAGACAAACTTCCTTTTCTTCCGTTGTAAAGCATTGTTTTTTATTCCTCCATGTATATCCAAGAATGAATTTCTCTTAAATGAGGCAATTCAAGTACTTATCATGTGATGTTTTAAATGTGTTTCTGAAACTTTTTAATATTTTGAAAAGAATTTTAATATCCTCATCTGGAGAAACACATATTTTTTTGGCATTCTCAGTTAAAAAAAAAAGGTCTTGCAGAACTGCTGATCAAAGAAAATTATGCTCCAAAATTAAAATACCTCAAAATAGCAATATTAAGAAAAATATTGTATACTGATCTAAATATGAAACAAACATATGTAAGGCCTGTTGTATTACTACTGAATAGTTCCAGAAGATCTTGATCTCATTTTAACTGGTTAACAATGCATTTATGAGAAATCAGATGTCTTCCCTTTGTTTATTAGAAATAACAGAATAACACCTGGATAGGAATCTTAGTATTCAGTCATATCAATTAAAAGCTGTGCATTCTTTCCTCCTTCAAGAGAATTTGCATGCAATCATCTTTTTTATTTTTGTCTTCTATTAATTCATTATGTTTTCTAGAGATGTTTTCTAGAGGTCACAAGAGGAAATTAAAAGTCCTTTGGATGAACTGAAAAGGTTTATTGCATTCAGTTGTCATTGTAGCAGTAGTCAGTAGTTCTCTTTCACTATGGGCATGAATGACAGCAGTATACAGTATCTAAAATATCTGTCTGCTGTCAGACCTACATAGGACATAATCATAATTAACACAATTCCTCCCAATTGAACAGTCAGCATAATACAAGGTATATAGACCTTTTAGATTGAATCTTTTGACTGTAGATCTGTTCTGTAATTGTTTCTGATTGCATTGAGAGAGTGATTATGAAGTAAATTCTTTTACAAAGTGAGTTTTCCAAAAATATAAAATATATTTTATAAAGCAACAAATCTCAATCCTGATTAACACAATTTTCATTAAGCTTTTTAGCAACAGTTTGGAAAACCACTGTTGTTTAATCTGTAGTCAGCAAATTCTTGAAACAAAAACTCATTTAAAAATATTTCTTATATTTTTAATTCCTATTTATGTTACCATACATCATGAAGGCTGAACTGGGGAGGATCCACTTCAACTTAAGTGAAAATTTTTCTAATACTGTCAGGCTGACACCTCTACTAAGCTGACTGCAGTATACAAATTTTCTGCTGTTTCCATGTTCTTTTTCTAATTGAAAAATAATGCTCCTTGTCATGGTGAGTAGAGTGGGGTTACTGATGGTGGGCACTGGGCAGATGCAGCTGGTAGGAGCCATCTAAGCAGGTCCCTTGATGTTGGGAGGACAATCAGGGAGGTGGCAAGGAATGAGGTGCAGGGTAATGTTCCTTCCTGGGGCAGTAGTATTTCTTCTCAGTCATGAGACCAGGTGCTTCATCTGCAGCACAAACTGCCTCTAAATGCAGTTTTCTTTCCATATTATTCTGTTCCAAAACTGGAAGCTCTGTATAGTTTTTTGAACCTGCTTCCTTTCTATGTGAAGTGTTCCAGGCTGCAAAATTTTATCAAAAGTAATTGTGTTTCTTGTGCTTCTATTCCAGTGCCACTATGGACAGTTTAACCAGATGACCCATATTTTCTGTGATTTTTTTTGTTTCTTGCAAACACTGCCACTCTTGATGTCTTGAATGTGTACATGGTTGGAAATATATTCTTATCTGCAGTCAGAGAAGTTGTATTCACAGATAAAATAGACCTCAGGTTTTCACTGTATGTTATTAAAGGAGCACAAATCCTCTTTAACAAAGGTAAACACAGCACACTCATGATAGTGAAAACTAATATTAAGATACTTTAATATAAAATAAATATTTTTTTAATGCTCTGAAGATGGCATTATAAGATTTTTGTGAATTTAGGTCTGAGTTTTGAAGGGACATTGCTAAAAAAGACTGCCCTTTTTTGCCAAAAATTTTTCAGAGACCAATGCATAACCTTGTAGGACAGTAGCTATAATCATCTTTAAATCCTAATCATACTATGGGTGTACAAAATATTTTCACAGGTTTTCTTTACATATCTTCTTGCAGCCTAAAGACAGACAGGCACAGGCCCAATTGAGTGGCTGGATTTTTAGCTTCCTGCCATTAACTACAGTCCCCTGCTATCATGAGCATCCATGTCACATAATCCCTTTCATCAGTACAGAAAGCTAGTCACAGATCCCTAATTCTGAGGTCAGTTCTGCACCAGCACCATCCTCGATTAGAGCAGCTGGGGGTAGAAGTGGTCTAATTTGTACCTTCTTATCCAGGCTCCAGAGAGGTTAGCCAGTGCAGCCCACTGTGGCCACCCCCTGCAGAAGCACTTTGAGCAGCCCAACACGCTGTACTGTGCATATTAAAATGTACCTCATAAAAAGACAACTTCCTCTTTGCTCTCATTGCTCGCTCAGTTTTCCAAAGCTGTCATTCTAGTGAACTGAATGGGAGGTACTCTATGAGAAGACATGTGCTTTTTTATTAGTGGAATATCTCAATATGAATAATATGGAATAATATGAAACCCATAGACCACCTGATCAGTTCAGAAGGTGTAGCAATCACCTGCATTTTGTTTGGAGGAAGACTGCAGATTTTGCTGCAGAATTACATGTAATATGGCAACATGGCACCCTCTTTTTTTGGTTTTTTTTTGGGTTTTTTTTTGGTTTTTTTTTCCTAGTTTTTAAAATAGTCTTAGATATGCCTATTCTATGAAATTGAACTCAGGGAAATACTTGTCAGAAAGAATTCTAGCAGCTGGCATTCTGCCAGTCCCCTCTTCTGGCACCAGGGGGCTTATTCATTCCTGACAGTCATCCATACACATAGTGTGGAGAGTGCCCTCTGTTTAAAAATTCAACATATATGGTTTGCTAAAACACACTCTATTTCCATTTACTCAGTGTAAAGTTGAATGATTAAGGAATGTCAAAGACTTTGGAGACTTACACTTCATGTTTTCCAATATGTATTTCTGTTGGCAATTTCAGAGCAGGTAGCATGGAAACTCACTGAAACAAACCAGAGTGTGAACTCACATAAATCTGTGGTGATATTAAACTGGAAGGGTTTTCGTGACATTAGCATGTAATCTGTAAATAAAATCTAGCATATTTGTGTCTGAATTTTTTCTTTTTCAAATAGCTATTTGAAAAATTCTTGCATTTGTTGTCCCTGAGAAAAGGTTTTTTTAACAAAAGTAATTTACAAGACACAAAATATTTATTTTGTTCGGATAGTCACATACAAAATACTATTCTAATTGTAAAATTACAGAATTAGCTAGGTTGGAAAAGAGTGAGCATTTCAGCCAGCTTGTGTGGTGCCCTCTGGCCCCATGGACTTGTGTGTGTTTAAGTGGTGTAGCGGGTCGCTATCATTGACCCTTGAATTGTGTGGTCTTCATTCTGCCCATTTTCCCTGTTTTCCAGCTTAGGGGGCTGGGTGCCCTGAGAACAGCTGGTCTTACTGAGGCAAAGACATGAAGTGCCTCTGCCTTTTCCTCTTTCTTTGTTACTGTGTTTCACTCCCCACCCAACAAAGTTGCTAAGGAGAATTGATTCTCCTTAGCTCTTCTTTTGTTGCTAATTGATTTGCAGTATTTTTTTTGTTATTGTGGTTTTTGGAAGTAGCCAGATTAAGTTCTTGCTAGGCTTTGGCTGTTCCCCTCTTTTCCCTGCATAACCTCATGACATCCTTGTAGTCCTTCTGTGTTGCCCACCCCATCTTCCTGAGATCACAAACTCTTCTCTTTTTTCCCAAGTTCCAGTCAAAGCCCTCTGTTCAGTCAGAACAGTCTTTTCCCCACAGGCTTGTCCTTTGCTGCATGGAGATAGTCTGCTCCTGCAACTCTAAATTTCTTTCTTGAAGAATGCCCAGCCTTCCAGTATTCCCTTGCCCTTCAGAACTGCTTCCCAAGGTACTCTGTCAATTAGTATCCTAAGCAACCCAAAATCTGCTCCACAAAAATCCAAAGTAGCAGCTCAGCTGAGCCCCCATCTTCTCCAAGGATCGAAAGCATCTTTCCATGGTCCTTGTGCCGAGGATGGCCTCCAACCACCACATCAGCCACAAGTCCTTACCTGGTCACAAACTGAGCCTTCCCTAGTTGGCTCCCCCACCAGCTGTGCCAGGCAGTTCTCCCCCACACACTCCAGGAATCTCCTAGACCATTTTCTCTCTTCCATGTAGTATTTCCAGGAGACATTTGGCAAGTTGGAAGTCTCCCAAAAGAACAACAATTAGTGATTTTGAGACTTTTCCCAACTGCTTAAAAATATTTCATCTCCACCTTTACCCTGGTTGAGTTGCCTGCAGCACACCACCACCTGCTTTATTGGCCTTCCCCTAATTACACTTGACCATAAACACTTGATTCTGAGAGCATCATCAAGCTCTAGACAGTCAAAACACTCCCAAATGTACATAACTACTCCATCACCACTCCTTCCTTTCCTACCCCTTCTGAACTGTGATAAAATGTATATCAGATATATATGTAGATATGAATATATATAAACACACACAAGGATGTGCTGAACAGACATAACAAATGCTTTAACACAGCTTCAGCTGTGTTAAACTCATGCCACTGTTAGTTTCTGTGAGACCCAAGAACAACAACAAAAAATTCTTTGGTAGATTGAAAGCCTGATCTAAGGATGTATATATTCTTTCAGATACCTTAGTTTTTTCAAATCCTAGATCTTCATCTTGGCCCTTTCAGTGTAGGAGATTGAATGAGCTTTCACAGTAAAAGGAAAGACAGAATGAACAGACATATAATGCAACCAAAGTCAATTCTAAAGTCTTTTTATAAAATATTATATACTATTTTGTAGTTACATATAAAATATGTATCTGTTATGCCAGTTAATTAATTTTTCTCCTTTTTTAAAAAAATCTAAGATTCCAGAATTTCTATATTGAGAACTGGAAAATCAGTAGAGTCTTATTTTGATCAGTTTTTTAAACAGTTATTAATAATGCTTATATGCTAAGGGTATCGACACTTAGGTATTTTCAGTGAATGTTGAGTGCTGTTAATTTGCAACACATATAAAGGTTACGTGTGTTTGTTTCAAAAATAATGTAAAGACATTAAAAATGCCTATTCTAAATGAAAAGCAGTGAGGACTAAAATAGCTACATAATTTTTTAATTATTTACATTAGAAGATCAAAAGTCAAAGTGGGAAGTTAGCTTTATCAAATCATACTCATATAACAAAGAAAAAATCTGGTCATATTCTATTTTTTCATTCCTTCCTCTTAAATTCTACTTTTATTAAATAGTTTAAAATAAATTTTTTTGTACATAGCTAGTCTTGAATGTAATTGCTTTAAAATATTGAGAAATTAGAAAAAGTTGCATCTCCACCATACAGAATTCTTCTCGTCAAAGCTTATTTGCTAAATAATAGAAGGGCCCAGATGCCAGCCCTCTCTTGTTTTATTAGTCCTTTGGCACGTAAAGGTAATAGTTTCATTTTTTGCATTACTTGTAGGTCATCACTAAACTAGAATTTAATGGAATGTGGGAAAGGGAAGAAAAAGAAATTCTAAATTCTAAAATTCTAAAAAGCCTTCTTTAAATTATTACTCAATGTCTTTTTCTTCAGTCAATGTAAATGTTAAATCATGTATAATGTCACTGAAAAAATACAACAGCAGTAACAGAATCAGAGATTAATGTCTTGAATGTGTGAAAACCTTAGGAAAGCTGATAAATAGAAAAAGCAAAAACAGTTATCACAAATTTAAAAATACAAGACAGAAACTTAAACAAGATTCCAAGGTCAATTTAAAGCATATTTTAAGGAGCTTTTTATCCTGTTCCTCATCCCATACAAAAAGAAATCATTTGCAGGTTCTTTTTCCAATACTTTACACTTAATTCTGATTTCTAGTAGAAATGTCATAATCTGGTTGTGCTTTTATAAGCAAGAAAGTAGGCCAGAAATGTGAGGGACAATAAAAAGAGTTAATATATTAATGGCAATAGGCAGTGTAAAAATAACTATTACAGGTTGAGGATGGTCACCTCTCAGACAGGGACAGGGACCAGAAAGAGCTGTTTAACACATTATTTATCTCTTCAACACAGATGATAAACCAAGGGGCTTTCAGTGCCCTGAGCTGACTATGAGAATGTTCAGCTGCCAGTTGACCCTGAAATTGTGCGGGATCTGCTGCTTCAGCTGGATCCCTACAGATCCCTGGGGCCTCATGGGATTCAGCCAAGAATCCTAAGGAGCAGAATGATGCCATTGCAAAACCTCTCTTGATGATTTTTGGGTGGTTTTGGGAATCTAGAGAGATCCCAGCTGAGTGGAAGGTGGATGATATTGTCTTGATTTTCAAGAAGGGCAAGAAAGGGAACCCTGGAAACTACAGACCTGTCAGTCTCACTTCAGTGCCTGGTAGTTATGAGAAGATTCTTTTGGGAGGTATTGAAAAAACACCTGAAAGACAATGCAGTCATTGTTATCAGCCAGCATGACTTCATGAGGACAAAGTCCTGCATATCAAACCTGATTTCCTTTTGTTGCAAGACAACCCACCAGCTGATGACGGGAAGCCAGTTGATGTCATCTTCCTGGATTTCAGTGAAGCCTTCAATATTGTCACTTACTGTATCCTTTTGGACAGAGTGACCAACACAGCTGGATAAACACCACATGTGATTGATGACCTACTGGCTCACAGGTCAGGCACAAAGGGTTACAGTGAGTGGGGTGGCATCAGACTGGGGACCTGTCACTAGTTGGATTCTGCAGGGCTCCATCATCACCCCTGTGCTCTTCAAAGTCCTCATAAATTACTTGGATGCAGGGTTAGAAGGGATATTAAGCAAGTTCACAGACAATACAAAATTTCAACCATATTGAAATTCAGCATGAGAATGTGCCACCTTCTGTATCTGGGATGGGGCAACCCTGAATGTACAGACTTGGGAATGAGATGCTGGAAAGGCATAGAAAGGGGCCTGGGGGCTCAAGCCTACAGCAATGAACATGCTGAACATGAGTCAGCAGTGCCCTGGCGGCCAGGAGGGCCACCCATGTCCTGAGGAACATCAGGGACAGCATCACAGCCAGGCAAGTGAGAGATTGTCCTGCTCTGCTCTGAGCTGGGGCAGCCTCACCTCAGAGTGCTGGGGCAGCTTTGGGTGCCACAGTGTAAGAAGGTGTTAAACTGTTGGAGAGTGTCCAAAGCAGGCCAACAAAGATGGTGAAGGGCCTTGAGCAGAAGCCATGTGAGGAGTGGCTGAGGCCACTTGGTCTGTTCATGCCTGGGGGAGACTGAGGGAGAGCTCTCTGTGGTCTCAGCTTCCTCCTGAGGGGAAGAGGAGGGGCAGGCACTGATCCCTTCTCTGTGGTGACAGGGACAGGGCCCGAGGGAATGGCCTGGAGCTGTGTCAGGAGAGGTTTAGCTCGGATAATAGAAAAAAATCCTTCACCCAGAGGGTGGTTGGGCACTGGAACAGGCTCCCCAGGGAGCCTGACACAGCACCAAGCCTGACAGAGTTCAAGAAGCATTTGGACAATACTCAGGCACATCATGTGATTCTTGGGGCTGTCCTGTTCAGGGTCAGGGAGTTTGACTCAATGATACTTGTGTGTCCCTTCCACCTTACTCATTATGTGATTCTGTGAAATGAATAGCAAGGAGGGGAAAAAAATAAAATAGAAAGGCATGGTTTAAGCAAATCAAAGCTCTGATGTAGTACTTTCCATGGTCCAGAAGGAGGCAGATAATTCAAATAGTGAAATTATTAACCCTGCTTATGTGGAAATACTCAGATATGTGTTTTATCTTCTCACTTCTGTCTTCCCTTATTTTACAGTGGGATGCCCATATAGCACTTGCTGTGTTTTCAGTTAATTGTTAGTTGCATGGTAATGTCATATGATTCTGAGACATTACTGCTTTCATTAATGATAGCACTGCTCATTATGAAATATTTGAAGGTGGTGGTTTTGTCTTGTGCTACTTCTCATTTTTATAGTCATAAATGTCTGAACTTCTGAGACAAATTTTTTTACCATCCTTACCCTCTCCCACCCAGAACTAAAATTGGAACAATTTTCTCCGTCTGTGATGGTAGTTCAGGAATATGTTGAAACCATACTGATTAGAATTAAATTGGTGCTTAAGTGTTTGTTGAGTATAACTATCCTTATTCTCCATAATACCTTGGGGTAATTTTTCTACAGTTTTCATTTTGTAAGAACTCTCATCAGCATAAGAGTGCTCAGCAGAAGGAAGAGATCAGCTCCATCTGAATGTCTATTTACATCCTAGCAGGCCAGAGACCAACCATCTTAAGGTAACACAGCCTTAATCGTTAGAAACCTCTTTCTCCCCTCAAACTCATAAAAAATATTTTTTCTGTGAAAAATCACACAGAAAAAATTGCTATTTTTCTTACGTGACTATTCATATATCTTACTACAGCCTATACATCATGTCCTAGTAAGCCATATTAGAGGTAGGTTAAGAGTGGTGCCTGTCAGAAAGGGAATATGGCATTTTTAAGTCTACACAGATGAGCTAGCACCACAAACAGAGGTCAGTGTTCTGATGTAGCCACTATGTATTCAATGTTGAGACAACATGTATTTCAGTCAGCTAAGTAATAAGTCCAACAAGATGCAGTCTGGGCAACACTCATAAATTCTATCCTCATTACTGTCTTTTTCTTGCTCTGAACTCTGACAGTGGCTTGTTTGAACATTGTGCTAATCCAAGAGCTGTGTAGAGCAGAGAATCGCAATGTTGTGCCCCTCTGTCCTTTGCTAGCATTATACTCTTTGCAGTGTGCTGCAAAGTTCCCAATGGCATTTGTGCTGCATGACATACATCTGTGGAGGGGAAAATACACCTTGAGGTTCCAATGTTCCATCTGCCTGAAGGATTCTTATAAATAATGTGATGGTTTTGAAAGAACTATTTAAATAGTTTGTCTTAAATTTTCTTAATCTTGAATGTCATTCTTCTCTATTCTTTACGATTGTCATAATGAGCACAATACATTTCTCAATTTACATCTTATGTCTTAGGACATGATCACTAAGTCTACTTTTTTTCTTTTTTTCCCAGAGGGTCATTGGCTTTCAGGGTGAAGGAAGGAAAGTTCTTTTAATTTTAGGTATAGGTTCCATTTCAAGACTTCTCAACTGTAACTGTGTCCTTTTAAATGAGCGTTATATGCACATATCCAAGAAAATAGGTACTTAAATATCTGTTTTGATTGGCTGGATCTCTTTAAATAATCTATATACAACTGTAATCACAATATTTCTTGTCTGATGAGCTTATATGCTTGATTCAATGATGGGGAAAAAAACCAATAGGCTAAGTTGTTGATAGTAACTCCCAGGGAAAATATTCTATTCTAAAGAATTGCTACTGTAAGTATTGAAAATCTTGAAATGTTTGAAAAATTGAAATTATAAAACCACCGAAGGAAACTATTGTATGTAATCACCATCGTCTTTTTCTCACAGCTTGACTCTATGACAGTTTGATGGGTTTATTGCAGTTGGCATGGATTGCTTTGGCTGAACTAAATGGCAGCTATCTCACATGCCCTTGATTGTGTTCAGACTAATCAGACGCTTTTGAAGTGATGGCTTTTGTGCAGTTTTGAGGAATGATGCATTTTAAAAACTGATATATCAAGACATTTAAAAATAAAGGTATTCCAACAAGATCTGTATTGCCTCAATAAAACCCTACTGGGATCTATCTACATCTCTCTTCAGTAACACAGGGGCAAAGATTAGGTTAATTCTTTGTTATGACAGTATGAGTCTTTGCTATTTTTAAAAAAATGTATCTATTGCTTGAAATTACCATCTTATTATAACCAAATTAATTCCAAGACAGATCTAGAGATCCTCAGCACAAATTCTGTTATAGTGACTAAAATATAATTGGCTTAAATGTCAGTTAAATAGAGACTGGGGATGTATTCAAAAATTCACAAATTATACAGGGAGAATTCTTTTATTAAAGAGGTTTAATGTTAAAGTATTTAGTGAAATATTTGTTCTCCACTTTGTTCTGATCAAAGCTTCTGCTTATAGAAGATAGATAAAGATAGATAAACAGAATGTAGACAGTACATACCCTTTGATAGCTACAACATAAAGAACGTAAGAAAAGTAGGGATTCCACTCAGCTACTTCTTGTGAGATAAATTTATTGAATGTCCTTTATCATTGCCTGGAGGGTGACATATGTAGTCCCTCACAAAATGAGGACAGTGTGATTAAACATCACTTAGATTAACCCTTTGCTATCAATCTATCTGCTTGAGCTGCTAATATTTACATGTAATACGCTTATTGTCTGAAGTTTATGTTATGCATGGTGAGTCGTGATGGAAAAGTTGGTTTGCATTGTCTTTTGTAGCAAAATGGTATAATATGCCTTAAATGCTTAGTCTAGTGTAGCTATTAAATATCTCAGGTGATGTAGGATAATCTCGTTGGAAAAAAACTCCTGCTTCTCAACGTGATGTGATACCTTCTTCTGTGATCAGCCTACTTGATACTAGTGGAGGTAGGATGAGGTGCTACTGTCCACCCAACCAACCCAGACTGTCATTGATATAATTTTCCTTTTCTTTGTCTATAGCATTAGTCTCATTGTGTTTAGATGAGAAAAGTATCTTCTATTTAAACATGTCTGTTTCTCTTCAGGAAATTCATATACGGAGTAATTAGAAATTGAATCATCATGAGAGGAATCATTTATTTTCCCTAAATTCCTTTCTTTCTGGAGTCCCTGATGTATTATGGCTTATACAACACACAACCCACTTTCATATGTTCCTCTTGTACTAATCCCTTGCTTCTCATTTCATTAAAAGTGGAAAAAGTCACAGTCTTGCTTGCTTCTTCAGCCACTCCTCAGTCTCCCATAGTCAAGACTGTAGTATTTCCTGTTCTTTTGCTTAGATATCCTTATTGTTGACAATCTTTGATGAAGATAAGTGTCATGGAAGACTGGGCTAAGACTTCCCTGGGTAGCTGTCTTAGTGTAAATTACAAGTTAAAATTAAAATATGTACTTGTATAGAATATACAATTAGACTTCAATCTCTACAGTGCTGGAATTTTTTTTCCCTCTTTGAAATCCTTGTAATTTGCAAAAACCTTAATTTGCAGTTTACCTAATCTCTCTGCCGATGTCATTAGAATAATTCCAAATCTCTGCAGATAAGTCAAAGTGTCTCTTCTAGTACTGCCAAACACTGCCCTTACCAGGTTATCTATGAATCCATTTCCCTTCTACTGAGGAGCATTAGTTACATTCTCTCTTGCTAGAGGTCAGATCAGAGTGAATTTTGCTAATTGCTGCTCAGTATCAGAGCTGACAATGGTAAAAATTAAACAAGCAGAAAGAAAAAGAGCAAGACAGTAAGCAGTGAGCAAGTGTCAATGGCAATTAAATCTTGGTTCCAGCATCCATTTTATTAAAGGTAATGGAAAAAACAGGGCAAGTGTTTAAGGATTTTAAAATGCAATTACTTTTTTCCTTCTCACCCTAAAGAAGTGTCACTTGTTTTACTTTCTTTTTCACCTTTGTTTAATTTTTTTTCCACCTCCCAGTGAATTCTCTCTAAAATATGTTGAGACCAATTATGGGTCCTTTGTCTTATGTTTGAAACAAAAGTAGAAAGGATATTCTGTATTGTAGGTTGGAGATCATCATCCCAACCCTCTTTGCCTCAATTAAGATGGCTTTAAAGTTGTGTGTTTATATGTAGTCAAGAGAATTGGAATTCCTCCAGAAGGAGACTACAGCATCAACCTACTTAAGTGTAAGGATTGTATCCCTAGTGGAATTTGTAGTACTCTGATAGCCATGAGGCGGAGCAAGAAGCAGGGGTGTTACATACTGAAGTACCAGCAAACACCTTCCTCTTTAAAGGAAAAAAATAAAATTCAAATTAATCTCTATAAGAAAAATGAGATATTTACTTCTGTAAATTTCAGTTAGGGTAACACAGTAAGATATATAATCATGGAAGTAGGAGTTATAGTAAGGGTTGTATCTAGCCCTCTAGCATGACTTCCATTTATATCAGTTACATTTCTGATGTTTTTTTGTCAGTTATGACAATGAAGACTTATTTGTTTAAATAGTATACCCTGAGATTTCTGTGCCATCAGATGAAACCGGGGTTGAAGGTCCTAGGCACAAGCTTTCAGTATCTCTGTCTATAACTACATAAATTTCTCTGGAATTCAGAATAGTCCTCACTGTAAGGAATCAGAAAAACAGAATACAAAAGGAAATTACAACCACAAGTATAAGTTGCTTTTCCATGGATGAAAAAGTAATACATACAGGCTTATGTGATACCTCTTCCCCAGAATAGAAAGAACATGTCTTAAATTAAGTTTGCATTTTCTCAGAAGTGAAGAAGGAATATAAATTAAATATTCTATTATTATTAATCATTGAATCCTGGATGATACAGGTGCTTTTACAGCATTGTTTTTCATTGTAAACTCTTATAACATTTTTGTCATCTGATTTGAAATCTTCCAGTCTAAGAGATCTTTACTCTTAGCAGACTGATCAACATTGTGATGTTAAGCTAGTTGAATGATTAGCCATTGTCATTGAATGGTGACCTGGAGTGTTTATTTTATCCTTAAGTTATTTGCTTAAAAGTAAATGATTGCAAAAAGAAATTTCAACCAGAACTGCAGCATTTGAACCCTTCTGATGTCTATTTTTATAATGAAAACATGAATTTACTTTTCATTCTTCATAAGCTTGGGAACACAATCTGACTGGTACTTAAGCATTTAAAAATTCCATCAAATCAGCTCCTCCCATCTGCCTAAAATATTGTTTCTGTCAATAGTTTTTCTTCCTTTTCACTTTCTATTACCTTTTTCCTTTGCATGCTTCACTAGCTTTCTGTTTGTTTATATCTATGTCTAGATATCTTATCTTTGACTTTGAAGTTCAGTCAGCTCCCAATTATTTATTTGAGTGCCAGACTGACCATAAGAGAGACACAGAGTTGTCTTCTTGCACAGCTGCCTCAGGATCAGCAGAGCTTATTAAGAGCTGAGCCTGTATCGTGGGAATGTAAATGCATTGCTCCCAAGACTATCACAGGTGGGTTTGGTTCTGCAAGCAAGGTACAGAAACTTGTAACTACTGCAGGAACAAACTGGGCTCTTGCCACGTTCATAAAACCCAACACAATGCAGATGATGCTAGACTTGGCTGACTTCAATAACCTTTGTTTGCCTTGTCTCTGTCATTCCCATTATTTTCTGTATTTTCTGTTACTTGGGATGTTTCAGCTCTCATACAGAAAACTTCTTTCCTTTCTCCTCTAATTTCATGTTGTTCTTTTGTTATATGTATTTTCTTTACATCTGAGCTTTATATAATGCATTTGTATTCTGTCAGGGCTTCTCCTTGTATCTTCCACTTTTTTCATACTTTGTCAGGTTGGTCTCACCAACATCTTGAGTCACAACTAAGCTTCTCAGTATAATGTCTTTGACTAACAGGATTGTAAGAGCCATGGTAAGGAAAACCTAGTCATTTCTGTTTGTACAGCACATTCTTATAGTATTTTACATTTAATAGAGCATATTCTGCCTCTACTGCCCTGCCTTTCCCAAAGAAGAAAAAGACAGGAATGGTAAAACAAAACCAGATTAGTATTATCTGTAGAGTTTTATCTACTCCTGAAATTTACATTGTGCTTAGAATGCCATTTCTTCTTACGTGTACCATATTTTATTCTTTTTACTTTTTGGCTTGATTTAGAACCAAAAGCAAAATTGTATCCAGTGCAGATCAACTGTTACATACTGAAAGTCTGCCTAACTTCCTCCAGAGATTACTTTTTTCTGATGTGGAAGTGCTGACATTTTAATAAGATATCCTGTTTGTGTATGAGAATCCAAGTGGATTAAATTAACATATAAACATATGTGCGCTTGTCATACTGGAGTGCCTTACCAAACTGCCTGTAATATCACCTTTCCTAAAAAGATTGAGTAAGCTCAATAGTTTGATTGGAAGTAAAATGTGGTGTAGTTTTTTCCCTACATTATAATAACTTGAGCTTAGAAAACATTTGGCATTACACTTTATTATGATCATTCATTCTTTATTAAATTACCAAAGAAGCCAGTGTGCAGATGCAATACAACCATGTGTCATCTGAATTCAAGATCCTTCTTATACATAGTGTAATGACCTTTTATTGACTTTTTGCTGAACAGATTTACAGTTGTTAAAAGCTTAATTTCACACATTTAGATTCCAGCAAAGTCATTATTGTCATGATGATTACCGTAGTTATGCCAATAAAGTGGGTCCAGCATACCATTAAAAACCTACTCTAAGGGTGGTCAAAGTCAGCTTCTTCTAATAACCAAAACAATCAGTTTCTGGTTGTTCATTACAAGTTTAAGAATTCTATCTTCTGTATATTTTATATGCATCTAAAATTGGCAAGTTTAATGCAAACTACTTAACTTTTTTCAAGTTATGTAATGATGAAAAGTGATATCTTGACAGTTGCCCTCGTTGTATATTGTTTGTTCATCACCTGCAACCATGAGTGTCACACCAGTGAAATGGTAAAGTAATAACAAGATCTGGATCTATTGTATTTTAATCCTACAGCAAGTACAAATGCATCATCAGATGAACACATTTGGGATATCTATATGACATACAGCCCTAGATCAGAGGCTCTGCTTTGCCAGTTTGAAAATAGCTCAGCTTAGCAGAGACTGAGGCTTGTTACGTGATGATTATTGTGTGAATTACTTAATTCACTTCCTAATTGACAGGTTGTTATATCCACAAAAGCTAATGCCACAAATGGCACTCTGGGTTGCACTATTGGTAGAAAGAGTGAGCACTGAATGGGGTATACAGACTACGCTGTTGTCTTACTGTCACAAGCAGTAGCTCAATGGCAGCAATTATATACCCTGGGAAATTGGGGTAGCTTTTTTCTAATTGAGAACAATGCAAGGCCCAGGAGTTGAAGGATGTCCATTTGCCACCTTTCACAGAAGCAAAATGCAAGAAAGAAAAATCTATTACCAGTAGGATTTGTAGTACTGAATCACCATATGTTTGGGTGTACCATTCTCAGAGTTCTCTTAAGGATAATATTTTTTCTATCTATTTTAGTGATTGTCAGAACTTTCCCAGTGGTCTAGAGGGCTTCTGAGTAGAAAATAATGTAGTATACATTTACTGTATCTACATATACTAATATATAAAATATTTTTTATTATTATTGGTACTACTCCATCAATATATACTGCAGCTCAAGCAGAATATCTTGTATACTAAAATGTGACACAAATTTGAGGATCTATCTTTTATTAAGCAGGGGATCATATCAGTAAACCTATACAGGACTAGTATGGAGCGAATAAAAAAATGCAGTTTACACTGGAGTGGGATTTTTCATATGCTAGCAATTCTTGTTGTTGGATCCTGACAATTTTGACCAAAAACAGTGAGAAAGGGAACAGAGAGACTGAGACTCAGAGGGGAGGAAAGAGAGACAAAGATGGAAGAAGGAAGTAAACATGGAAGGAAGGAAGGGACAGAGACTCTTTCACATTTAAAATACCTTCAAGGTCCTGTCGTTCCTAAACAACAAATAAAGGTTTAGCCTTGTATTTAATTTTTTTTTCCCCCAAGGGTTCTCTTTTACTGCTTTACTTGACAGATTTAGTGCATTATCTAATATTCATATCTATCCCAAACCAGTAAGCTATTGATGGCTCATGTCTTTACAATGAAAACTACTAAGA
The DNA here is from genome assembly GCA_034336665.1 of Luscinia megarhynchos. NCBI lineage: Eukaryota > Metazoa > Chordata > Aves > Passeriformes > Muscicapidae > Luscinia > Luscinia megarhynchos. The sequence continues at coordinate 32,756,993 of CM067566.1, read as the reverse complement.
GAACAAAGCAATATAGCTATTAGAGACTACTAAATAGCAATATTTAGTTACTGTTATTTGATAAATTCAGAGGGCCATGAAATTATCCTAAAACATACAAAAAATCTGAAGTAATACATACGTGACATTACTGCACTTTTTGGTGTTTGCTTCTTATCCTAAGCCTAGCAGTAAAAGGAGATACAGATCTTCCAGTATTCTATTCTTTTGCTATTACAAATATTCTAGGTTATAGTATGGGTTCTAATAAGCATGCTTCTCCCATGAAAAGCATTCCTCTCTCTCACAACTGAGCCACTGAGAATTCAGCCTTTTGTAGGCTAAAACACTTGTTGGATCAAAGTTTTGGTTTTGCTCAACTCTCATGAAGTGATGATTTTGAAATGCTGCTGATGAACTGGACAAATTCCCATGCTCTTCTTTTGAAGATAAGCCATGGTCCTTGTTTAGGTAGATTTTCATTTGCAATTTAAAGGAAAACTATTTCCAACTTTTTGTGTCTTAAAATTTGTCTAATGCTTATTCTGGGGACAATTTTTAAGGTTTGTGGGAGGAAGTAGCAATGAACTGGAAGATCTAGATTAACTCTAATTTAGCCTGCCTCATTTATATTTTAAGACAGAATTGGATGAGAATATTCCAAAAGTAGATATATATAGAGTTTCTAAATAGTGGGGCTTGAAACACTGGTCCAGTCTAAGCACAGGTTCCCAATACTCTCTGATGATCAAAGATGCATGCCCAGACACACATAGACCCCCACCTCACTCCTGACCCCTGCCATGTCAACACTCCTGCCATGGTGGTGACTTCAGCAGTACTTCTGAAGGGTCTGTGCTCTTTCTGAGTAAAGCAGTTAAGGCACATTTTGAGCCCTGTTGGTTGGCATTTTGCTTTGGGTTGTTCCTTCCTGTGGCTTGTGAGAGAGGAAATGAATAGCAATGGCCATGTCAGGTTGCCTCTAACTCACTCGTCTTCTCTCATCACTCCCCTCTACTTGGTGGGGACAAGTAGGACTGCCTAAGGTGAATTAATTGATATGTTATTAGTCAGGTATTCTGGTTTTTTCTTCCCTGGTATCATCCCATGCCTCATCATGGATCCACTTCAGCTCCTCTGTTTCCAATTCCACTGTATCAGTCTCCTCAGGCCAGCATCAGCTCACTTTCAGTCTCCAAATGCTATATTCTAGTCTCAACGTAAGCTCTCACATTTTTATGATTTTATTTATTTGACGAGAAAAATAGGGAACACTTTGTTTTTCTTAGATCTGCTGGGTGTTTCTTTTCAGTCAGGTATCATTAACTAAGAGCCCAATTTCTAATGTAGCCTTTTCTGAAAATGTTAGCATCCTTGTATCTCATATTGCACAGTATGATAGGAAGTTTTTCCCAGAGGAAAAAAAAACCCTGAATACTAGCATCACAGAGGAACAGTGTGGAAACGGGATACTTTTCATCAGTTCATAGTTGGTTGCTGTAAAAGCTAGGAGATAAGAAAATTGTGAAATTGGACTTTGCTGATGCCCAGGCAGAAAATGGACAAAAAAAAAAACCAAAACAAAACAAAAAAAAAAAAAAGAAACCAAACCAGTTTAGGTTGTGAAAATACTTGAATCATCTAAAAGTAAAACCAAGTCATCAAGTCATGTAAAAAATAAGAATCATAGCCATATTGTTGCTAAGTAATTTAATAGCTATCTGACCATAGGGTTCTACTATGCAGCTTGAGAAGCATGAATGCTACTTACAGCAGCATTAGACTATAAAAGAATGAGTTTATTTTGGCTGGTAGTGAGATCAGAGCTGAACAAAGTAATCCCTAAACTTTGATATCTGTTATATTACTGCCACATTTTTTGATGCATAAGTTGTTTAAGTATTTTATCTGTATTTCATGCTCAAAACTACAATTTACAGATCCTATATCTCATTTTGGCAAAAACCAGAAGTATGGAGGAACAGCTTAACCTCAATTATTGTGATGAGAAATTTGTTTTAAATTGGAACCTATGTCTTTAACAGGGATAGGGCTGTAGGTCTTCGTTCGCTTCCCTGAAGCTACTTGCTGAGTTGCACTATAAAACTTTAATGCACTGTATCTTCAGTAAGGTGCCTCTAGGATGTTCAGAAGAATTTTGTCCATATAATTTTGGGACTGTTTCCTCCAGGAAGTACTTAGGATATGACATTTGGAGTTTTAAGAGCAATCAAACAACATAACATGGTAATGAACCCACATTTCCTCAGTCATCTCACCTTCTTATCAGTGGGAGCATCAGGATGATGGAGTTTCTTGCATGGTTTTGTATTTGCTACATTTGCAAACGATTCCTCAGATCTCAACATATGCAACTACAATATTGTTTGCCCAGTCAGTCCATGACCTGTTGCTCTTTGGCAGCTGACTCACTGTTCAATTCATTGTGGCTTTAGGGTTTGTTAACTATATGACTAGGCTTAATTAGTAACAATCTGTCCACAAAACTTTATTAATTCAAAAAGTCTCCGTCATTCAATACTTTACATTTTAATAAATAAAAGACTCATCTGTGACAGCTCTCCAGTTTTCATGTATATAATTTTTCTGCAGGTTTTTTCAGTGTTTCTGTATGACTTAAAGGCTAATGATTGAGCCTACACAATTCCCAAGTGCAAAATAACAGCATTAAAAGGGCCTAGATTCATATACTGAGTTGAAAGAAAAGAGCTCATCAAGGAAAATATTGGCTGCTTATAACTTGAAATGAACAGTTACTGTGCTACAATTACAATATTTTGTAGCAAACAAAAATATTTTCTGCACACAATCTCAAGAATTTCACATTTGCCTTTTCAGTTCTTTACTTAAATCTACTTAAAATACATCAGATCTTATGGCATGCTAAATTTTATAAAACCTTTTTGACTTATTTTGCAAGACTACATAAAATTTAATATTTCATTGGGAAAATGCTGCAAAAATGAAAAAAAAAAATAATATGATGTAAATTTGCTCCTGAATGTTCACAAATTTGAGAACTTTTTCTATCAATGCATAGTAAAAGACTTGCATTTTGTCAAGCAGTCTTGCTCCTTGTAAAAGTGCATTTGGTACCATCTACATTAAAAATAAGTTGATTTTTCTTGTAGATGACCTTGAGAAAATAGAATATCATCTAGCATATTATGATTTTGAAGCATTAATCCTTTGTGTTCATAGCTTTTAATATTTGTAACTCCCAAGAATTTTAAGAAGACAAACTCATTACATATCACCTATCTTTCAGTGGAACCTGCAGGACTGTCATAACCATTGAATTCAATAGCAGTCTCAGATATTAGTTTCACATGTCTAATATTTTTATCTCTTCTGGTTTAAGTTCATAAACCATAATCTCATGTGTAATTTAGATCAGTGTTTTCTGGAAGTTCATAAATATGTATTTGATGCAAGGGATAGACCAGAACTCAATCCCAAGATGCTGTTCGGGCTAAGTGGAATCTCCTTAGGAACTGCTTCAAAGATCAATTCCTCTTGTCCATAAAAAATAAGTTTAAATTGTCTTCTATGAACCTGCTGTTAGCAATTGTACTGTTACATTATGTATGATTTTTGACTGCTCATTGCTTCAACAAACTGCACAGTGCTCCATTAGTGATTTTCAATTTCATGCTAAGCTTTGCAATTTATTAGTGTTGTTTAGGCTAATGTACTATTATTTTGCATATTTTATATCATATTTCATTTGCTATTCATATGACCTAACAGTTAAGTATTGGGGATCAATAAGTCCTCCAAATGTTATCATATTCATATTAGGAAAAAAACAAAAATCATGCAGGTGGCCCAATACATAGTCAATTAGGATAAAGTTGGTTTTGTTTTTTTAGCAATTTGCAGGTTTCTCTCCAGTTTGCTTACAAATTTGACTGCAGGTTTCCAGACAATAGCATAATGGTCAGATGCACTTACTCATGAAAATAATTTGGTTTAGTAATGATCCCCTAATTGCAGATACCTGGACCAAGTTCATGTGGATTCTTTGTCAGTGTGCTGCCTCTCTGTATGTAAATACTAAGATTAAATTCAGCTTAAATACCACCAACTTACAAGCAGCAGGTGCAGTTCCACACTTATTTTGATCTTGATTTTGGCTTTCCCAGGGCCTGTGTACTGATTCGGAAAGGGGAATATTTATTATTAGTCTATGGAACACATACTCCTTCCTCCAAAGCTTTTTAAAATTTAAAAATTTTGTGTGCTCAGTTGACATATGTAGTAGAAAAGCATGAAAAATCAACAAGCACCAATTCAAAATTTCAAATTAATTTCAAACTTTTGGCATTTCTTTTCTTAAAATGCAGAAAATTTGCAGAAAGCAGTACAGCTGAAAAATATACTTTTGAAAGTATTAATATTGTGATTTGTCATGGACACATATGTATGTAAACATATATCAGGTTTGCTAAAATATTAATGCCAGCAAGGAACAAAGAGTCGAGTATTTCACTGGTACATTGCAAATAGGGAGTAGAACTTAAATTTGGAACACTCCTGAGGATGTGGATCAAGGCACTGAATGCTCAGCAAATATTAGAGTAGAATTAGCATATAAGAGAGTTATAAAGTATTGATACTCCAGTTTTCCTTTTGAACATTTGCCTTTTGTATAAAATTTAGCATATGTGGTTTTCCAGCACTGATCCAAAACTATAAGATCTTTTTTAAAGGCAAGAGAGGTATTAGTTGATAAGCAGTAGTTAATCTAAAAAGGTTCTATTACATTCTGTGGTTTAGATATTGCATCTCAAATGCTAACAATTCTAGGATTTTTGTTCATATTCAGTAAAGAAAAAACTTAAGACAGTTTCATATGGAAACTTTGTATTTCCTCCACAATTTCAGGAACAGCATAACCTATAATTAATTTTTGGATAACATTTTTTAAATAGTGAAAACTGACTTTAGTATTTTCATTTTTAAATTCTCTACATTTATAATGGAAATCCAACATGCTTATCTTCAACCTAAGCAAATGTTTTCCCAAAATCAGACTGTTCATTGATTTCCAAAACCATATTATGAAGGAAACTTAAAGTTGGTGTGAAGGTGTAGGATTAGCAGGAGGCAGATTTAATTGCTTTTTGGAACCACTGAGTGCCAGATTCTTTGCCTGGATGCTTTGGGATCCTTTGTGTCCCCAGCTCTGGGCAACCAACATAGCCACAGCTCCAGAGGCAAGATCTGCAAAATCCCACTTACCAAACCAGTCTCCATGGGACTGATAAGAATTAAGACCTTTTCTTCAAAACTCCATGTATCCACAAAGTATTTCTGGCTTGGCACTTTTCACAGTCAAATTTAATTGAGTCTAACTGTGTCAGGTCAGGCTTGTGCACACACACAGGCAGAGAATTATAGATACATAAGCCCAGTATCTTCAAAGATGTAATTTGAAAGTTCCTTAGTTGGTAATTCATGGACATTTTACTACTAGATTTTCCAGATCTGTACATTTCCCTTATTGGTATGTTGAAATGCAACAGGTACACAATGACATCAGTAGTAAAATCTCAAACTACTTTCTTTTCTATCCCTGGCTTCCCCATTTAGACAGCCCGTCAAGGGCTTCTTGGCATGTCAATGGCTTCTTTCTCTGTCAACATATGGAGAAGATAGAGCTTCTTTCTACATTCCCCTCTGACACATGCAGCCCTCGTTGTACCCATCTGGATCTGCTGTTACTCCTCATAGACACCTAGCACATTTCTTTCCCAGGGCCAAAGTAGGGAAAGAAGTGATGTATCACTGTGTGCCAAAGCTCATTCCTGACAGCTAACGAGAGCAAAAGTTTTCTTCATAAGAATAGGTTTTTTTCATATCATGGTCTGAACCAAAGATAGTCAGAAGATGCCAGGAAAGCGTAAAGAATTAACATCATATTTATAAAATTAAATGCTTTCAAAATCCGTGAATAGCAGCAAGAGTTGCAGCTTTTTCAGACCACAGAAAGGTTTACAAGTGATATGGCTATCACAATAATTGCATTTGCAATAAATTCCTGGTCTAAACAAGGCATAATCAAACTTCTATAAATATTTAGAAATTTATCCAGATCTACAGTGATTAAAGATCAGCTTTAAAGGATTATTTTGGTTGTTTGCTTTCCTTTTTACTGAAAAATGTACACCTATATGTAACAGTGGTCAAACAGACATAGACCATTAATGAAAAAGTAAAGCAGGCATCTGTGCTGAGAGATAAATGGTTGTGGTTCACAGCACTAACAATCTCTGCTGATGCAGCTGGTAGAGATCGTAAACCCCATGATGAAAATATCTCCATATCCATATTATGATGCTCTGAAGCACTGCAGGCACAGATGGCAGAACTTGTAAGTTCTCTCAGAAACATAGTTATGGTTCACAACATTTTCAGATTCTTCTGAAAGAGCAAATATAGCTTGTAAGCCCTGAGGAGAAGTTGATGGCACTTACAGACTATGCCAGTTCAGGTGGCAGACCTCGTAGACATTGGAAGAAAAAATAACTGTGATTCACAATGCCTGTCAGAGAAGTGCTAGCGTTTGCAAGCTCTGATGACGCAGTCAGCAAAGCAGAGTTTTTGGCATGTTTATTTCAGGATGACATCTGAAAAAACGTGGGGAAAAAGTCCCCATCAGGCAGCAAAGTGCCTTATGTTTCTGGGTAGACGTCTCAGGTAGATAAAAGACTAAACCAGTCTTCTTAGAACTTCACCTGTCAGTCCTAGGCAGTCTCATTAGTTTTTCTTGTACATTTAACAATACATTCAATACAAAACTACATGGAAAAAGCTTATTATGTTATGCAAAATGGCAAGTTACACGAGTTGTAAATGAATGAACAGTGCCCTGTGATTAGGTGTTTCATCTAAATAATTTGTTTATAAATAAATACATGGGTATTTGCGTGTGTTTGGGTAAAAAATGGCCACATCAACTGCCATTTCTTTGAGAATTATTCAGAAGACTTCTATTGAATTCATTGACTTCATTGTGAATCGAATAGCATCTCTAATGAGATGGCCTGTAAGTTTAAAAATGCGTAACTTTCCCACACTTAGATTTTTCATTTTTAGCAACAGTCCTACAATTATTTCTTTCTTAATTATTGAGCTAATATTTTGATATGAATAGATACTTAAAGCTGTATTGATTAGGAAATGTATTTGAGTCACCAGTACCTCCTGGCTTGTAGAGCAGGTCCAGAAGACTATTGAAGGCAGAAATGAGTAAAACCACTTCATAAACAGGGAAAGCCTCTGAGATGTGCAGAATTTCTCTGCCAGCAGAGTTTGCTATTTGAGTGTTACCTGAGAGCAGATGCCTACCAGGTGAAAGCACTGAGGCAGGAAGTGTATGTTATGTGAGAAGAGCAATTTTGATAATTTGGTGTTCTTGAGTACTTAGAGAGATACGAAAATTAAGTACCAGTGACTTAACAAGTGCTCCTTGCCATGCTAAAAGAAATAAGTGTATGTTTTAATCAAATTATTTGCAATATATGCATAACACATTTCATGTGTTTCTATGTTTATTTAAAATATATATAAATGCCTGTATGGACCAGTGGTCATGAGCACAGATCTTCAACTAATAGGGGTACACAAGTGGATATTATGAAATTTTTCTGATTTTCTGTTGTGTTTGGAGAACACTATCTGAATGTTTCAAATCCCTTCTTGTGGCTAAAAATAGATTGAAAATAAGAGTAATTTAAACAATTTAAAAAAAAAGTTAAAGTAACTGAATGCTTAGTCTCAATAATTATTTAACACAGAAATATAAACAGACAAGGGAAAAAACCCAAAACACACCCCCAAAAAACCAACCTCACACACCAAAACAATACATAAATGAAATGGAAAGACTGTGTTCCCTGGAGGTGGAAAGATTGAAGTGCAAAAAAGTAGGCCATAAGTAGTACCGATAAGTATTGCCACAATACCAAAAGAAATTATTTTAGAGTTCCAAATGTATTTTTAAACTTTAAATCAAATCCCATTGCCAGACAAATTGAAAATTTTGAAGGATGAATGTGAAAATCTTTGTAGAGAAATCTGTTGGAACTAAATTATTTTCAATTTTCTTAAAGACATTATTTTGTATCTTAGATGAAATCTCATTTTTCTATTTTTTCAGCACTGACTCAGGCTTCATTATTATTAGAAAATATACATGTTGTTAGAAAAATATTGTGAAAGTTCAGATGCATTTTATTCTTCTATCTTCAGTTTTACTGGCTTATTTACAAATGTTTAAGTGATAATGTGATAAAATGCTTGGCAGATACAACCTCCCATATTTGCATTCTGGTAATAAAATTCTGGCCATTTTCACAGCTGTAGATGTATAGAGCATATAGAGTGAAGTAGGATAATGCTCTTCCACTTCTTCCAGTAGAAATCTATTTTTACATTCAATACAAATCTAAAAGCAGTGCCTTTTTGGGCTTGAAGGAAAGATGTTCACAGCCACTGGTATGGGGGTTTTATGTAACACATCCAAAACCAAGCCTGACATTTCTTAGTACTTTTCTGTGTGACTAGGAAAACTCAAATGCAGAACAGAACAAACTGAAGCAGGAAGGAATTAATAATGACAGAGAGAGTTTAATCTCTGTTGCTATTTTAACTAATAATGTGTAATATGAATGAACTGATAGGAAAGTAAATGTATTAGTAGTATCTAAACACACTGCTTGTCCTAGGCACAGGTTTTGCTGCCAGATAATTATGGCTTTACATTCATTCTCTAAAAGACACTCTTATGGTTTAATTTCTGTTCTCAAATAACATTTCTTCATATATTATTCCATATTGTATTATTATTAAGGGCTAGAGACAAATAAAAAATGGTTTAATTCCCTTCTCCAGTAAAATATGTTCACATATCGTTTTCATACGAATGTGACATCTTATTAAGAGCCAATAAAAAAAAAACATTGACATTATTTCCCAAGACAGTTTTCAGGATTCATGAAAGTTTCAGTTGAGATAATATATAATACTTCTCAAGTATAGCTCAAGTGCTAATTAATATATTTTTGCAAAAGCCATGTGTGCATATTTAGTAAATATTATTTCCTTTTTCTCATATATGGGGAAATTGAAGTACAGCAAGGTTAAATGGCATGTGTAATGCATAATCAAAACATATAAGTCAAATTGTTGCAATATATTTCCAAACATTCCTTTGATACTCCAGAGGAAATATTTGTGAATGGAAATGCCTCTTGTTACTGAGTCTTCTTTCTATGATAGTCACTACCCTCAGCTCTAAGAGATCTCCAGAGAGAAAGATTAATTAGGTTTCAATTATGCTACAGAAAAATATGCTTTACATACTTATCATCTGAAAAGCATTGTGGTTTTTCTCTAATGTGTTTAAAAATTCAGAAATATTTTTAAAAGCCACTTAAAAAGTCAAGTCAAATTCAGACTAATGGACCATGGTGTCATCCTTGAAAGTGATGCATTCTTCATTCTTCTAGACCATCCTGTATGATATTATCTGAATTTTCTGTGGAGTATTATTGAAATTTTTCTAGGAGATTAATCAAACCAATTGATGGATGTAGAAGATTATTTCTGCAGCTTTGCATGGTTTTTTAAAAGAAACAAGCTTCCAAACCTGAAACATTAGGAATGCAGCCACAATTTTTCTTGGTTCTATACATAAAATTTGCAGTTTTTCTCAACATTTTATTAGCACTTGCATTTTCTCACAACTGTCTGATGTTCTAGTCTCTTTCTCAGGAGAAAATTTGACATCTAGACATTTCAAGTATATATTTTTAATTTTATGACATTAAAGCAAAGTTACAGACAGGATGTTTTTGGATTATTTTTCTGTTGGAATTTCAGTTTTCCGGTGGTCTTTTTTTTAATAAGTGTTTGGAGATTAGTTTAAAATACCTTAAGTCCTCTATTCAGTGGAACCACATGAGAAACAGAAGCAAACAGAATTTATTTAGGATTACCTTTAAAAAGGCTAATTGAGTAAAACAGCATTGTCATATTTTTATGTGTGGATTTATTCTATTTATCACTGAAGAATGCACCCAGAATTTGCTAGACTGACCTAGCATCTATATTTTAGTTTGGTCTTTTTTCAAAATTCTGCACCAGGCCTGGCTGATCATTTTGTTCCCCAAACAAACACTTTTATTTATCTGTTCTCCTTGTGGCTTGAAGCTCTTCTCCTTCAACAGTTTCATGTCTCTATCATTCACCTAACCCAAGGGCCCATATCAGGCTTTTCATGTTCATCTGATATGCTTGACATTATTGGAATCTTAAATTATTGTTCAAGTGACAGTACTGAAGTTCAAAACCTTTCAGTCTCTTAGAGGGGTCAACACACTGGTATGTAAAACCATTGCATATACATTGAGTGTTTTTGATTTTTTTTAAGTAGGTCTCTAATCTCTGCAGATAATGAGTCTGCATTTGTCACAGAAATTCAGTTCCAGCCCAGATCACAAGACGTTAGAGGAGAATTTTTTTCCATCATAAAGAAAAAGGCATTTGTTATGTCTGTATTAAATCATAGGCTTCTTCACTTTAATAGTCATCATTAAAAGTCTTTTTCATATCCAAGCAGTAAAAAATCATTGACAGAGGAACTTTAATAGAAACAATACATTTCTTTTTTTAAAAAAAAGACTGTGTTGTATTTTGTTATTGATAACCTTGTTCAAAAAGGGAGTGAGTAATCTAAAGACCAGCTGAAATAAATAAGTAAAAGATTCCCAGGAGGAGTTGTGTGAAATAAATAGTCCCTGAAAGAGAGGCAGGTGATTGTGAACATTTGGGACCTTCTGGTTATGCAGGTCATTATCTGGAGCTCTAGTACAGAGGTCAGCCAATTTAAATAGAAACTTTATGAAGGCTGTCGAAGAGCTTAAAAAGATGCAGTACACTAAAACTCCTGGAACACTACAGAATGTTCAATGAAGAGCACTTCACCAGTGGCAGCACTACATTCTTTTGCAGAACATTGCAGCTCCTTCAATACTACAAAAAAAATGAGAGAAATGGAATGGAATGGAATGGAATGGAATGGAATGGAATAGAATAGAATAGAATAGAATAGAATAGAATAGAATAGAATAGAATAGAATAGAATAGAATAGAATAGAATTAGATTATTTTAATTGGGATGTACAAGGATCATCTCACCCAACTGCCTGCCCATTTCAGGCATATGTGAAGTACATGCATTTGTATTTTTTTCATTAGAAAATCTCCACACTGACCAGTGAAAACATCTGACTAAGATTGGTGCTGCTCTTAACAGTACTGGACAATTCTTTACACAGAGCCCTACTTATTTTTATTACAGCAATTTTGAAATTTTCTGTTAATTCCTAGGAGAGATCATCTTTGTATTCTTGTTAAATTCTATAACACTTCCCCCTCCAGGAAATGTAGTTGACCCCTTCTGCACCCATCACCCTAAGTGTACAACCCTTCTCTGCCAAAATGCTTTCCAAACTGTAAATTCCTCAAATTTCATGGTGGCTGGTTCACTCTTAATTGCTGGAAATTTTGCTGAATTTTCTGTAAAATTTTAGCATGTGTGAATCCTGACCAAAATTCAAGTCATAAGAAGCTTTCTTTTGTGCAGGTAAATTCTATTACTGAAATGCAGGCTGCCTTCCTGCACTGGTGGAGTTACCTACCTACTTCTACCAGGACCCAAAAACCAGTTCTTCCTTTTATTGTCTGGAGAAAGACAGAACAAAGTAGTCCAACTTTTATCTACTCTTGTATAACTTGGTTATCTTCTGTAAATTTTTACTTGTTGTGTCTATACTTGTTATGTCCTGTCCCTTCCAAATTGCCATTTCCCTTTTCGTATCGTTTGGACTTCTTAAGGTACTTATATATGTGAGTCAAAAAACGTAATTTAATTTATACAGTATAAAAAAGACATGACAACAAGATAGGATATATAGTGAGTCTGTATATAGAGTTATTTTAAATGTGTTATCTGCAACTATAAGGCATATTTAAAATATATCTATACTTGTAAATGTAAATATTTGTTTAAAACCTTGCAACTCTTAAGTAAAACCATAGAAAGGTTTTCCTCATTTTAGCCAGAAAACATTTGAGAAAATTGCTTGGTAGTATCTGTCTATTATCCCATTGCTTTAAGTGCAGAAAATGCATTCATTTTTCTTTAATTTAGATTTTATGATGAAGTTTTTTGAATAGTGCAGTGAAATTGAGCCCACAGAATGGTGTGCATTTTGTGAAAATGGGATAGCTCAGAAACTATAGATCAAAGCAAGATACTCTTTTTTATATTGAATGTGGACATGCCATTTGAATACTAAAAATGAAAAAGAAAGGAAGATAATTCTGGGAATGAGCTTAGTTATATCAGGTCACTGTTACAATATTTTTGGTACTTTTTTCAGGTCAGCAAAATCCTCTGCTGTGGCAAAAGACCTTCTGCAAAGCCAAATATAATAAAAACTCAATGGAAAACAAAGACAGGTGTTCAGTCCATCTGCTTTAGGTATCTGATTTAAGGGGGTGTGTGTAAGTTACCCTCACTAAGCTCTCAGTGGAGAGAGGGAGGCTGCTCTAGGAGCTCATTCCAGTCCTCATACTCTTCACTGTGAGGTGGCACAGCCTCTCTTTCTACGCTGCCTGCAGAACTTGAGTCCCAATTTAGAGACCTGAAGTTAAACACATAAATTAGACATTGTGAATACCAAAAAGAGTGTTTTCTGACTTAGTTCATATCCATGTTGTGTATATATATGTACTTTAGCCTTTTACTTATGCCAGTCATAAAGGTAACTGTGCAATTTAGAGATCATTTTGTCATTAGTGTTTTCGTGTTTAGAAAAAAAGCATATATCATTAGAGAGCATTTTTCAAATACTGGTGCTTTTATATATGGCATCTTTCTCTTGTGCTAGCAAAATAAAAAGCAAACAAAAAATCATTGAGCTATGGTAGATATTTAATAACACAGAAAGAGGAAATAGTGATATTTTTGAAGGGTCTAGTGGAGTTAATAGAAGTTTCCTTGACAGATTGCTTTACACAGTGAGTTTTTTTGTTTCAGATCACACTGGCAAATTATGATGAACATCTGATGAGAGAAATTTCATGTAAATGTTCCAATGAAAATATCACCTTTTTCTGGGGAAAATTTTTGTCAGAAGTTTATTACAGTCCTGGCTGATCTTTAAATGCTCAGAGCATGGTATAGGTTATTTTACTTATGAATCCTTATGCATGTTATGCATAAGGAATATCCTTAGAAATGCATTTTTAAATCACAGCATGTATTTCTGTCCCTCAGTTATCCAAGCTGTGTAACATCAGGAATACTATCTTGATAAATTACTGATGGCATAATGGTTATGGAAATATTCACTGACTGATCATCAGTCACAGCTTATTTCATATCAGTGTCTCCAATTTGCAGCATGAGTGAAAGCTCTTTAGTATGGCACAGCTCTTCCTAAAAAACTTCTTCTGAAGAGCATTACAACCTTGTTGAGCATCATCTGCTGTGATGGAAACATTGCAAGGCAACATGGCCTCAGGCAGCCCAGGAGCAGTCCAAAGACCACTGGGCTACCACATACTCATAGGAAAACTATTGGCAAAACACACTGATTTAGAAACCTATAAACATGCCAAATGCAAAGTCTCTCTTTGGACACGGAGAAAAAATTTTTTTCCTTACATTTGGCAATAAATGATAGTGTGTGAATCTAATTTGCTTTTCAAATTGCAAGTAAATGGTTTCTGAATCATGACATAATGGTCTTTTATAACTCTCAAACAATTTCTATAAGACGAAATATGATTTGTACATTTTTGTGGAGGCAATGTAGTGTTTCATTATTTCTTTCCAAGATATTTAATAATTGTAGTAATTTTAGGTAAGTGAACCCCAAGTAAATGACTCCCAGTGGTATTATTTTTCTAATTTTACTATTTTTCTAATTTCTAGTTCTTTGCCATTTGCAAAGGATTATCTACATATGAAACAATGAATAAATACCCCATGGAAAGATTTTCTTTTAAATGGAGGTTAGGGGGGCTTAAGACCTCATTTTCTTCTTATGTGCTACTTGAATTCAGCTGCTGTGGACCCACTCCAGCTGATCTTGAGAATTAGTTTTGAAGAAAAGCTCCTTTTTTTATTTTTTTAATTTTAACAAAAATGATGCTATTTCACTTCAACAGGTACCAAAATTCCTTACACTTTATCAGGTTTTACTAGGAAAAAGGTACAAAAGTCCAGAAAATGCACAGGAGAGAAAGTTAAAAATCTGTTAGGAGCTTATCAATCGTCTTTCTGCACAAAATATTAATATTTTTTCTTTAATAATGAATTTTGTTTTCACACCCAGCTTCAGCTTTGGTCTCTATAGATAAAATTTTTACTCAGATGATAGGAAAATTTTGGCTTCTTTACCTAATGAATTAGTTTTCGAATATAAATTAATTAAAAATTTTAACAAAATATTTCCTTTGCAAATCTTTTTAGAGTGCAGCCCTTTTCTAAAATCTTCCTGTGTAGTTAGACAGCTGTGAATTCTATTCTTCCTGTATGCCCTCACCTTTTTGTGAACTCTCCTTAGGCTCCATGGCTGACCTGCTATCTGACAGAGAGGATGAAAGGCAGTGAAACAGTTCATTAGAATGTTCAGCAGTACAAACAGTCATGAGATATGTATTTCATTGTATTGGGTACAGAAAATCTATATTCATCAAAAATTGCATATATTCGGTTCCAAGTTTTGCCTTTTTGGAGGTTTCTGAGAACATGTGAGAGCAAATCTGAGAACAGATCATGGAGGAAAAGCTTCTGCTGCTTTGGTGCAGTTTTTTTTTTGTTTCGGTTCATTGGTTTGGGTTTGGGTTTTTTTGGGGGAGTAGGGAGTCATTCTGAAACTCAGTTCATTGTCTCTGAAAAGCCCAAAATACCAGTACACTTATGAAAAACACAGCTGTTGCATAAAGATCACTAACACAAATTTAAATCAAGAAAAATTTATGCTAATTGGAAAGGAAATGCTTTTAAAGTTAGGTCAAAATCTTACTCATTTCCATTTAATTGGACTTTTACTATACTTTAATACTGAGGTTCATAAGCATCTCAAACTTACTCTTTTCCCTTCCAAATGCTAGAAAATGTCTTTCCTATTTCTGGGTGAAGAATTTGTCATTCTGAGCCATGCATCTATTATCCCCAAATTGGAATAAAGAATCTCACTATATCACAGGCTTATTCTATAGGCATAGCCAGTTATTTGAGCACTTCCACTATTGCATCTTTACATATAAAGAACATGATCCCTTTCAGGATTCTTCCATACCACTCTGGGGCTTCGACGTTCAAAATAATCTTCAATGAAATTAGTGGCTTTATTCTTAGCTAAATTATGAAAATTAATTTTGGTGTACATAACTTCATTCTTCTTATTCTCCTGTAAAGTAAAACAGATTTTAAAATCTAAAGTGAAACGAAAAGGTTCAAAATTAAGGGCACCTGTCCATAGAAAGAGCAAAAATCTAGGTAACAGTAAATGTGTCTAGAACTTTATGAACATCTTTGAAACGGCATTTCCATCAAAAACACAATTGTGATATTGTGACAGCTCTTTTCACCTAATAAATCCCTGCCAAAAAGAAAAGAAAGCAAAATAAGAAGTCTTTAAGAGGCTGGAGGAAATTCAGGAGGCTCTTTGCAATCCACTGGGGACTTGGTTGTCACTATTCATTTCATGTAGAAGGAACTCAAATATGTCAGTAAGGGCAGCTGTCCTTAAAAGCAGTGACTTGCTGATTTTATCACTAATATGGTATCAGTCACAATAGATATTAACTGAGACTTAAATTATAAACTATTATTCCCCTATGAAAAGCGAGAATGTTAGTTAGATATTATTAAGAGCATGCCCTCTACAAAGGAAGGAATAATAGGTTTTTACCAAAGCAAAAAGTGTACATAATCATACCATTGGATGCATCCCTGTCAATTTGCATATGCCTTTCTTGTTGTCTGTGGTACGTTATTTATTTGCATTAAAAAAGAAAGGCAAAAGAAGAAAAGAAAGTCCTTCATTTTGGAAGAAGGAGAGAAATTTTTGCTACTGGCAGAGTATTTCTGGCTTCATGAGCACAGCAAGCAAAAGAATCTTGAAATTTTTTGTGTAAGACTACTGTGACTCAAAAATAGAAATTTTTACAATGTCACATAAATAGGTGACTAACTGCAAGATTTTCACCTTGTTATTCTGTGCTCTAGATATCCTAGTACAGACCAACTTTGCTTAGCCAAAATCCTGTCCTCTGACGTTGTGTGTTTTGGTGAACACATAAGACAGTTATGTGGTAAATCTCAGTTTTGTCATGTAACAAGACAGTAAATGTAAGATGATAGCAAAAAACTCATGATCCCTCTCATTGTCTGTGGTTAGAAGACCTCAGGAAGGAGGATGCCCAAGAATGAGGTGTGGGTCATTCTCCTATTCTGGTATGTCAGAGGGAATATGCAGAAAATATGAGGCAGACACTCCTCTCCTTACAGAGCTTGGTTGAGTGTTTGAGTGAGCCAAAGAGGTGAACTGAGTGAAGAATGAACATTTTTGATAAATAAATATCCCTATTTAAATCTTTCTGGAGACTTTTTTTTTTTTTTTTTTTTTTTAATCTGAATGAAATGTGAACAAGGGCTTGAAAAATTAAATTCACCTGGAAGTAACCAGTGGTTTCCTGCATTCTGGCCTGTCTCCATCAAACTACTCAGAAATCAAGCAGTTGCACTTTTTAAATTTTAAAAATTTTCCATTCATGCAGTCCAGAGGTAATCATGAATAGGTCATTCAAGCAAAAACTATACAGAGATTTTTAGGCATAATATCATAAAAGAGGGAAGTATTATTAATCTTGTAAACAAAGTGGGTGAAAGCAGTGAAAATTAAGGGAGATTATAGAGGCCTTTCATTGAGAATGTCTGTATTGATGCTTTTGTTGAGATCTGGATGTGTTTTTGAATTAAGTCTCCTGATCAGTCGTGCCTACTGTTCAAATTTGGTTCATATTCAGTATCTATTCAGTATGCCTGAAATGAATTAAAACTAAGCTCGAAGATGCACCAAAATGCACTCCAGCTGAATTGGACATTCAGTCCGTGGAACTAATTACCTCCAGAATTGCCTCTTCATGAAATGCCTAATGTGGGCATTAGGACATGAGCACCAATAGTTTGACTGTGTAGTTTCCCTTCTGCTGGGCTGTTTTAATTGCTGGTGGTACTCAGAGCCCTTGACAACAGCTGAAGCAATGCCCCCTTAATACAGATACAGTAGTGGATTTCTTTGGCTGCTACAGAGTGTTGCCTACATCAGTGAGCACAATGTCTGCTTCCCTGTATCAAGTTTTTGCCATGTGGTTTTCATCCAACACACAGTCCAAAACAAACATCAAACATCAAGAAAGATTTCTAGAGGAGTGTATGAGTCAAGCAATGCACAGAATGTTCAACATGAGTAGGAAACATAATGTTCCCTATCCAAGATTAGAGTAATTTTGTAAAATTGCTATAGCCTAAAGCGTGGCACCATGAAGTAGAATTTCTTTTTTTTTTTTTTTTTTGATAATCCAGATGTTTCACCAGTATTGTGGTTCTGCTGCCAACTGTGAATCCTAAAGTTACCACAAAAATGAGTCATCTGTGCAGTTTAGCAATGTCTGATGTTACAACAATGGAAATGAAAAATCTTCTATTGACTTTGGAGTCTTTTCAGTGTCACCCACATTGCTCCTCTGTTAAAGTAAATAGCAAAGCTGAAGCAATATAATGAATTAAATTTACAGAAAGAATAGATAAAATATCGAAGTTGCACCCAGAGATCCAAAGATTAGTGTGTTAAAATACATCATAGCAATTATCAGAATCAATTGATCAGATATTGTGTTATGTGATAACCGTTTGTTAGTAGTACATATATTTAGATTTTCATAATACATTTAGATGTAGTGTGGCTTTTTTATGCAAGCTCTGAACATCACAGTCACCAACTAAGTAAATTATAGGTAGCAAGAGATACGTGTAGAGTTAAGGATATTATAGAGGTTTACAAACCTTGATATTTGTCAGAGAATGCTATTTGTTAAAACAGTAAATAAATGATGCAATTGAATAAATATTACAGTATACATACCTTAAACTCCATTAGATAATTATCAAATGAGATGTTATAGCACATGCCTATGTGTAAAAAAGGAACCAGCCACCAGAAGTCAGGTTGCATCATTCTGTCCTCAAAGGATGTTACCTAGGTATTTTCATGTACTTGTGTGGATTTATAAGTGATACCCCTACCTGAATTTCATCTGCTTGTTTATGACCAATTATTCACAGCCAGCATTTGGACCAGCCCTGTCACCTACTTAGCTTCATGATTAGCAGCAGCAAAAACAGCCAGTCTCAAATTTCAGGAGTAATAAACAGCAACTCAAACACCCACGCAGAAAATTGAGGAAATTAAAATAGTCTTTCTGTTGCTCAGTCAGCTAATTTTCTTTCCTTGCAAATATGAATCAGATGGCTTAGCCAAGAGTACTTTATTGAAAGCAGAAACAAAAAGAACAGCAGGGAAACATACAATATCAAATTACTCCATCCCCACCTTGGAACCATAACTGTTTACTCTTCTGTTTGGTTTCTTGGTTAAGCAAGTGCTAGGCCAGCTGGCCACTTCCTACCTCCTGCAGTAATACCTCTCTTGCAGTTTGTGATTCTCAAGTTTCATGGCTTGATCTCTTATATAGCTGCAATGTTATAGCTTGCTAACAGATTATGTTAATTCATTCTTGCTCTTAAAATAGAACAACAACAACAACAAATAAAGATCAAGACACATTCCCTACCACTAATTCACAGAACTTCCTGGACAAACCCTCTTGTCCATTCTTTTCACCATGTCTTTTGCCTTTCCCTCAAGGTTGCAGGCACACTAGGTTTAGTTGTTCACACCCTGTTGTAAGACCCTTGCAAGATGAAAATAGTTGCTTTTATTATTCTGTGTAAAAATATAACAGTGGTTGAAATATGCCATTTATTTTACATTAGAATAGTAAAGCAACTTAAGATATATACAGATATAGCTCTATAGCTCTGTAGCTCTTAAGCTCTATAGATATATAGATAAGATATATAGATCTATAGCTCCAAAGCAAGATAGATAGATAGATAGATAGATAGATAGATAGATAGATAGATAGATATACAGATACATGAAATTTTGTGGTTATGCCCCTCATCAAAATACATTTCCAGTCTATAGAACCAAATAAAAATCCATATTTATTTCTCAATATGAATATTAAGCAAATCTTAGTAACCTAAAACATGTGACTGGTATTCTGAAAGAGGGAATGTGGCAAATTCCAGTCATCAATGTTGCCCTTTCACAAAATGTTCAGAGCAAATCTAGCAGCCTATTCAGAGAACAAGAAGAAGAGGCAATATTCATAGTATAGCCTTTCCTTTTTCCACGCCATTTTTAAATTGCAGACTTATGCAGGCCTCTACATTTTTTCAAGAAGTGAATATATGCATAATTAGCAGTATACTTCACCCAACATGCAAGATTTGAACTACTGCCTAAGTATATTAAAAGGTCTTTTAAGCAAAAGTGACATTTCAAAACAAAAATTGTTCATGACTATTAAAATATAGTCTGCAAATTTCATCTCAGTATTTAAAAGGTGATGTCTGTGATTGATTTGGGCATGACGCCACTGAGTAATTTACTTTGGCTTGATTTTTTTTTTACCCTTCTCCTGGCTGCTCTGGCAGAAGAAAGTATTTAACGCAGCATTTATCCCTTTGTAAGAGAAAGATAAACTGTGCTTTCAGGAATGCATTTTTAGACCATTTTAGAAAGTGTTGCATGACTATATTGCATTTCTTCATCCACTAATAATAAAAAACAAGCAATTCAATGGCAAATACAACTGCAGGATTTGCAGTAGCAGGAGGTTTATGAATCACATATGATTGTAAATGGGCACTGAGATAATGTGGTTTGCAGGATGATAACTGTGTTCATTCAGCTTGTTAATATTATATTATTTTGTCAGGGTGTTAAGTTTTTCTAAGGTTTTTAGTATTTTATAATGTTTGCAGATACAATGGTCCTACAAATTTTCATGTAAAATTCATAATATGAGCTCTATGCTCCAGCAATGCTTTCTAGGTCTTTTTATAAAAAAATTTTAGTTAGAATTTTACAAAGGAGACTTTTTGTTTTCACATAATTTTCAGGTTGTCATGCTAGGCATTATGTATGTATGAGTGTCTTTGCTTTTCAGCTGACTTCAGAGATTTAAATAACATTTGGGGATTCATTTGCCTGTGCTCTGTAAAATATATACTCTTGGATACAAACAAAACATATTTTGAACAGTGTCATTAGTATTCACTTGCCCTTAGTTGCATACTTAAAGTTTTTAAAAATTAATAAACATTCCATTCAAAGTATTGTGAGGTAAAATACCTACTAAATATATCAAAAATATCGTTGCTATTTGTGATTGTCAGATTTGAATTTACCAGTGCAAAATGCACTTGATAATGTACAGCGTTTTTTCATCGTAGGCTGTAAACAAAGCACTGCTAATACTATTGTGATCTTATGTGTCAAACAAAACCTTTTCCACCCTCCAGGAATAATAGTTTAATAGTCTTTAGAGCCATATAATTTTGTCCAGAGCTATTAGTGGCACTTTATGTCATATAGTCATCAAATGCATTTCTAACAAAGAGAAAAGAATAAATATTTCATGGCTACGGCTTTTGAAGAACACTCTGTCTTTCAGTGTTGGGCTAGTCTTTCAACATATGTGCCAATCAGAAATCTTTAGCAGCTTGCAAAATGCATCTTGTCTCCTTGTCAGTGAAGAATGTAAAGATCGCAGGATGTATCTGAAATATTCATTGCATGGGCAAAAATCTGAGCATTGCAAGGAACTGCTGAGGCCTGTAATCACAACCTAGCTGTTTGCTCTTACCCCCTCGTCATTGGCCCAGTGAAGAGTATGGCTAGCCACGATATTTTGGTTATATGATATATCTTGACAATCTGTGATAGTATTTAGCGTTGTGATCTTACATGTTTTAGCATATCGCTTCCTTCATTTCGGACATGCTATTGAGTGAAATCACATGTACATTTTTAGGGTAACTTCCACTCATAATTAATTTTTGGTAAGTAACCTCTGCTTCCTGTGTTTCTTTACAAGAGGAGTATTGCTGACCTCATCCAGTCTTCATTCATGGACTAAAGTAGGGTTGCTGAAAGCTGCTAGAGTAGATCCTACATGGTGTCCTCCTGTTGCTCTACCTTTCACCCAAATCCAGGACTGATATAATCAACCATAACTACTTGATGTAGTTGCCTTAAGTCATATGAAATCTACTTTTGGCCCGTTAGCATGTGAGAGAGTTTATGTGAACCATGCCCTCTGAATGAACCTGTGACCTGCTGCTGCAGTCTGGGCTAGCCACTCCATCACTGGGCACTGCTAGGAAGCTATTAAATCTTGTGTTGCTTTATCTCAGTTAGATGTGGTTAAGTGAAAGGACATTATTTTAACTGTCTGCTGTGTCAATGGAATTGTGTAAAGCACTAGCTCACAGCATTTCAGCTCTAACACCACTCTGAAAAGTTGGGAAAATTGAAGCATTAAAGAGAATTAAACCTTTGATTAAATGCATTAGTTTTTCAAAATGAAAAGAAAGGTTGGATTCTCTTCTATACTCCAAGTTATACATTTCAAATGGTATTTTAATGTCTTTTTAAGGCCTCTTCACATTCTTTAAAATATGAAGTTTCTTCATAGAGCCCAAAAGCAATGCATTTTTAACATAAATATAATTCATTCCATAATATTAGTGATTTATCCTTACTAATATACTGATATAGAAACATGAAAAATTGGAAATAAGTGTAGAAAGAATGCTGAAATATGTTTATTTAGTGAAAATTACCATGAAAAATGAACCACTGAAATCATGTCTATGGGAAGTTATATACATGTGGAAAATGTGACACAATCAAATTTCTAAATCTACATTTTTCCTTAATGCAGATTTATCAACTAAAGTCAGTAAAGCTTCTTACAGTTTTCTAGCACCTGAAAGCAAGAAACCACAGAGGAACAAAGCTATTTCATGAGCATGACAGAGACAAGTCTTAAGCTTGTTTCACAGCATACCTGTTTGTCTGCAGGTAACATGAGAATCTCAATATACTCTGCCTAATCATTTCTTAACTTTCAGAGTGCATTCTTAAAACTAGTGATTATTTCATTTAATTGAGAAATGGTAGATCTGAAATAATTGATTCAAAATTATTAAGTGAATGGAAAGAAGAAAAAGCATTTTCTTCATGGAGGATAACTTTGCCAGCTGGGAAAGAAAGGACTTGAAAAACAGTACGGAGAAATAACTGTCTGGAAATGTATGGTACAGAAAGAATGAGATGCAGAGGCTGATTATGAGCCTTGGCATTATCAGAAAGGTACCAAAAGCTCTATTAAATATCTAGACTGTATGTATCAGACAAAATCCAGGTGTAGAGAAATCTAGGATCTAAGGAAGATGTTTATTTGAACTGGATTTTGCTGATTACAGAATATATTAATTTAAACTGGAGTTTAAAGAATCTGACTCTGAAAGAAGGCATATGTGGCAGGAGGAATTTTCTGCAAGGATTTTGACAGAAAAATATTTTCCTTTGGGGCAACTGTGAATTTCTGTTGTGGCAGGAGAAAACTAAGGGGCAGAATACTGAGTAAGCAGGTGGCAAAAGTCACCCTGAGACAAGGAGTTGAAGCATAACTGTAATTCATTACATAGCCTGCATCAGTATCCTCAGTTGGTCCCCTCTGCTTGCACAAGCCTTCCCCGTTGCTGCATTCAAAAGCCTCTCTTAAATCCCTCAGCTGCCAGTACATATCACAGGCAGTAGATTTCTGTGCCACTCATTCTCGTTGGGCATAATGCCCAACCTGCTGAAGCAACGCTCTGCGCTAACTTCTAGCAATTTATGGTTTTACTGCTTTCCTGCTATGATAATTTTCCTTCAGTGATATTTGAAAATCCAGAATGGCCATTCGTGACTGTAACCCTAATATGCTATAAAACAACAGCAACCAACCAAACAAACAAAAACAGCCCAAACCTGTTCTTGGTTAACTTAATCTATATGGTGTAACTCATTTACTGGAAAAGCATTAATATCCATGTTAAATTTAAATGAGATTAATAGATCTGCTAATATCTGATCCTCAATACTAGAACTTTTTTAAACACTGCTTCTCTTTAACCCGGTGAGTAAGAGATTGGAGTTTGTTAGGAAGCAAAAAGGAGTACTTTTGGGGCTCTCTTCCTTTGTGGGATGTAGAAAAGACACTTAAAAAATAACTGAGCTTTGCTAGCTATCTATGTGTTATGTCTTATGCTGATGAAAAAAATCTCAGACAGTCCCTTTAGTGTTCCATCTCTAGTCCATGAATGCCTGAATGCACAATTCTCTTACACAAGTGAACAATGCTAAAGTGATTCAGTATTTTCCTTATTGATCTAACCAGGAGTGACACTGATCAGTGGTTCATTAAATCTTCTAATGCCAGAAAAAAAACCAAACCTATCTTCTTTCTATCTTAAGAAATGTGGTTCCTGATTCCTGCATATTGTCCTTAATCTTTGGCAACTCCAGGATCTAGTCACTGTATTTTCCTTTCAGTTGTTTTTAGCTTGGCTGTCTAACAAAATTAGATTCATCTGTATGCATTCTGTTCGTCCATCCATCTGTCAGTCCAGACTCAAAGGAGAAGACTGTCCCAAGCACTTAGCACACAGGGGAGTACTTCAGTGAGCCTAATGCACTGTAAACTTGCACTTTTTCTTATTAAAGGTAAGTTCCCCGTGTGGACACTCCTGGTATCTGTTCTGCCTCTGGAAGCCTCAGGATCACTGAGAGCTTTCTCAAAGGTAGAACTGACTGGCTTCTACAGAAGAAAGCTCATACATATCCTCTAAGTCTATATAAAACTTTTGATTTCAAGATATTAAGAACTAATATCTTGATATTAAGAACTAATCAATTTTATTTATTTGGAGATGAAATGTTCTGATAAGAGGCTAAAAATGTAAAAAATAGTACAGGGAGCCTAAAATAATGTTTTAGGCATTTCTCTAAATGTGAAAGTTTATTTGTTTATGAAAGTTGACGTTTCTTTAGGCCAGATAACACAAAGGCCTGCTATTAGGTCAGTACACACTGAATTTTTGTTTTTCCTGATTTGTACTAATGTCATCTTTCTGTCCACATTGAATTAGACCCAGTGATACAGTCTGAGTAAAATCATCTTTTCTTCAGGTGAAATAGGAGTATTGGAACACCTTATATGTGTAATATAATTACTGGGAAATAGATTGTGAAATATTTTTATATTTTATATGTTCATTGGAAGAAAAAAATTAATTAGATTTGATTAGACTCTATAAATTAGAGAAATTTAAAATAACAAAGTGTTTTAACAGTTTTCTAATTTTTGAAGGTTCACAGCTTTTCCCTGTAAATTACTCAAACCGTATTCATATATTTTTTTCCTTAATCACAGAAAGGTAATTTAAAGAGACCTTAGTAGGTCATCTATTCCATTCCACTTGTCCAAAACAGAATCAGCTATATCCTTGTCATTCTTGATTGAAGACCTCATAGTTGACTTCCAAGACTTCAAACTTCAGAATCTAGTCTGTTCCTAATCCCTTCGAATAGAATTTCTTTTTTCTTGATACTAGAACAAAATCTTTCTTGCTGCAATTTGACTGAATTATCTCTGCTTGTATTCACCACATGAAAGGAAGAACAGTTTCTTTTCTTCGGTTTTTAACAGCTTTCTCTGTTTATAAAATCTTTCTTTAGTCCCTTTCCCTCTCTCTTTTTCTTTTTTTTTTCTCTTTTTGGTTAAACAATCCCAGTCTTTTCAGTCTTTTCTATAGATTGTGTTTTCTAGATTGGTCTCTCTATTCTGAAATATTTCCAAACATATCCCTTTGCTTTGTGCATGGCACTCAAATCTGAATACACAGTCTTGCTTGAGTTGCCACTGACTCTGAAAAGAACATAAGGAGAGCACTTGCTATCCTGTCAGTCGTACTTTTGTTCACATCTCCCAGTTCTCTCATTTGCCTTTTTTGCAATGTAAGGTTGTTGTCATATTCATTCCTGACTCATCACTTTCTACTTTAGCCCTGAGATCTTTCTCCAGATAATTACCATCTAATTAACTGATCCACTTTCCCTAGTGCACTTGGGTATATCTGCCTGTCTGTAATACCTTTCACCTGTCCCTATTGCAAAGTTGATTTTCTTCCCCAGACCATCCTTCAATCTATATGAGACATAACTGAATTTTAATCGCACTCCTCAAGATATTTACAGTCTCACCAAGTGTGTGACATCTGCAAATGTAATAACTATACCTCCTTTTTTTTCTTTTAACAGCGTTGGATTTAGTATTGGGAGAGTGAAATTAAGTAGACCAAACTATATGTTTCCCCCCCTTCTAAAAATAGCAATCCATCTGCTCTTTTTCAGTCCTCCAGCATCTCATCTATCTTCCATAATTTTTCAAAGACCACCAAGCCCTCTGAGTGTATTTTAATCTGTTAAATCACCCAAGATGAAGTAAGTTTATCAGCATGGACAATCTGAGAATATTTATTTTATTTAAGCACTAAGTAACCTTTCGTATTCTTTTTACATAGTGAGATCTTATCTCTTTTTGCTGGTAATAGTTGTGTCTCCTTGCATTTATCTTTTCCTGAAGGCTATGCAAAAGTGGTAATAAATTGTTTTTACTATATCACAAATCTATAGATTATCCTCTTTATTGAGCAGCAAACCGAAATTTTCCTTGGATTTTCTTTACATCAGTGTAAATTCCTAATAAAAGAATTTCCACACTAAGGAGAAGCAGTAAAACTCTATAGAAACACAGAACAGGAAGAGATCTTGTGAGTTCCAAATTCCAGGCCACCACAGGTAGCGGTATCTTACAGTTGTTTCATGTAGCCTGTGATATCAGAATGTCATTAGAGGACTTGTTCCCATTCTTCTTGTTGAAAGATTGTTTCAAAACCTAATGGTGCTGATAGAACCTTCTTTTAAGTTTCCGGCAAGAATTTTTCTCCAAAATTATATCACAATAGTGGCTCAAAGCTGGCCTATGCTTGATTTATTAATCCAAAACTTCCTCTTCTGACACTGACAGATTATGGCAGTAATTTTTGCTCTAGCACCTAAGTAACCTTATCTCAGGACTTTTAATAACCTTATCTCAGGACTTTTCTTTTAAAGGCACTCTTCACTGAAGTATTGAAAGTGAATATTCACTGGCCATTATGCATAAAGTTTAACTTTTAAGAGTAACTGAATTATTAATGAATGCAATATCATAATTTTTTAACTAACACAATTATTTTTCATGTAGATTTCAAAAAATACAATTCTCCTTTATAAAGCCTTTTGTGTGTCAAATTCTTAGCTGGCTTTCATTAGGGATAAGCTTCTTTAAATCAGCAGTTTAACACTAAATTTTAATCTAACCTTAAGAGCAGGTTGGCCAAAAATACAAGTACTTCTAATGTAGAATGTTCAAACCCAGTTTTTGACAGAGGAGTTCATACTCTGAAGTGACATGGAAGATAATATTTGAGCACCAAAAAGGAGCCAACACTGCTAACTAGCCTATACTAGACTAATAGGAGCTTTGCAATTGTATCAAGAGCTTCATATTTCAGTAATTAGTATACTTGAGCATCTCAGTAAAGAACAGAACATTTTTACAAAAAACGTTTCAAAAACTATACTTCAGTCATGAAAATTAGGTTCAAGCTGACATACAGGGTTTCATAAAAAAGAAATGGCTAAATCATACTATTGCCTGCAGTACAATTAAATTGACCTGTATTACCAGTTTGTTCACTGCTGGGTGAAACAGCTTAATTTTTCCAATATTTTCTTTTAACACTTAAGAAGTCATTTGCAAGATAGTGTTCTTTCTCAGGACATGAGCTGCTAGAAATTGGAGTGCAGGAGCACATGTGCAAGGAAAAAAGACAGCAGGAGCTCTCAAAGGATCTTTTTCTGAGATTCTGAGAGAATTGTGCAATTAAACGCATCCTAAATGTTCATTTGCTTCCACATTCTGTGTGACACTGCCCTGTGACTCTGCTGTGTGTCAGGAAGGCGTCCCTGCAGCGTCCTTCTCCTGCTCTGTTCCGGCACACTAGATCACAGTGGAAGGGCGGAGTACTGCCTTGAACTGGAGACAGATGCCTGCCATGGGGATAGCAAAGAGCTTCCAGGCTTTGCAAGAGGCCCTGGGGACCTCTGGGACATGCTTTCAGTGACATTTTTTCCTGTTCCAGAGCTGGCAAATTATGTTACCTTCTGAGGAGGGAGGACCAAAGACAGGCTTTTGCTTTTTCTGTTTAGGCAGCAGAAAAGCAAAAGAAATTAAATTGCAGCTGACTCTTAAGATTAGAGGGAAACCTTGTTTACTATATTTCAGGTCATTATATCTGCAAATGGAATCATAAGTCTAACTGAAATAATTCCAGATAAAAACAAAATTAATAGATTCATTTGAAAATCTAGAGGCACTCCCTACTTTTCATTCTTTAAATCAGATTATTTAAAGTTCCATGCAGTTTCAGCTAAGTGCATATGTACAGTGCCAATAAAACTTCATATAATAATTTGTAAAAGACACTTTCAATAAAAGAAATACTGTGCATGAAAGAACGATGTTTGTAAAACTCTAGTAACTCAGCAAAGAGGAAACGGATTAACAATACAGAAAGTAAGGAATTTTTCTAAATATGCACCAAATTATGGATTTGTTTCTTTTTTTTTAACTCTTGCTGGGTGGAAATTTAGAGCTACGCAAATAATGACCCAAATTTCTAGGTATAACAAAAAAGCTGTACTCCCCTCAGCCATGTGTTCTCTAAAATATCCCAGCTGAATAAGACAATACTGCTTTTTTAGACAAAAAAAACCCCAAACACACTTGTGTGCTTTGTCATATTTTGAATTTCCAAAATAACTATTCTTTGACACAACAAAATTAATAAAATGTACAAAATTGGTTGTTCAAAACCATGTCAAACATAAACATTTTAAGTTTTTATAATTCATTTTCATAAGGTAGTACCTAATTGGAATTTTTAGAATCTAGCAAATTTTTTTGGGCTTTTTTTCCTGAGATTTGGAGGGAATCATTGTGTCTTGTAAACAAGGTTACAGAGAAGGAAAAAGGTTAGAAGCTTGACTGCAATATGGTTCTCTCCTTAGACTGTACTGATAAAAAAGCAAATGTGACAATTGACTAATGGTAATATTGATAATAACAGGCTACCTCGGGTTCTATCTATCCAGCAACACTAGCTGCAAATGAAACTTCTCTTAGTGTGAAAGTCTTTTGTTCTTAAAGCTGCTGTTTTTACAAGGTGCCATCTAATTTTTAATTTGTTTTTTATTGGCTATATAGCTTCAAAAATACTTCTCAATTGTTAATACTAGTCTAACTAGTAAACTGAATAGAAATATATTTTTCAATTAGTAAATCATTAATATTTATCACTTATGCATTTTTCATTGATTCTTTATCATGATGCCAAAAATATTTTGCAAGAAACCGTAAATCCTTTAAAAATTACTATACATGTATGTTTGCAGAAATACAGATCTAAGCAAGTATTTTGAGGCAATGTTTACTTAAGTTGCAAGTTCTGAGTTTAATTATAAGAAAATGTAGGCCTCTCATCCTT
Organism: Luscinia megarhynchos; assembly: GCA_034336665.1. Lineage (NCBI taxonomy): Eukaryota > Metazoa > Chordata > Aves > Passeriformes > Muscicapidae > Luscinia > Luscinia megarhynchos. The sequence continues at coordinate 32,728,069 of CM067566.1, read as the reverse complement.
TGTTTCTCAGTTACAAATCTTTGGTCATAAAGTGTGTAATTTGATAAATGCGAGGTGGGGGAAGTGGGTTGGTAAAACAATTGGGTAAACATCACCCAAAGAAGGTGATGACTGTATTTCAGGTCAGGTAATTCTGATACAATCTTTTCCTTAGAAGCAATGTGATCCAGAATGCAATGGATTAAGCTAAATAAGATACTTTTTCCTCAGCTGCAAGTATTTTAAAGCTGTTCTTAAACTCAAAAATCTTTTTCTGTATTTTTCTAAAAGTTCCTCTGTATTTCTACCAGCTGCAGGTTAAACTGCCCCTTGAGGGACTTTCCCCAGTGACTGTGAATGTGAGGCTTCTTCCTGTTGTTTGAAGGAGACTTTTCTGATCGGGGTCTATAGCAGATTCCAGCTACAAGAGCTGTAGGTATCTGTCTGCCCACTAATCTTCCCCCATCGTCTCTCTTCTGACTCCTGACCCGTCCCAAAGCAGAACTCCATGCATTCCATCTGTTCTCCATCACAATGAGGGCAACTCTCCCTCATTGCCTTCCTATATCACCCTTCCTAAGGAGTATTCCTAAGAACTGTAGCACTCCAGTCATGTGAGCCATCCCACCGTGTCTTCATGGTCCCAGCAAGGTCATAGCCCAGGAGCTGCACACTAACTTCCAATCCTGGTTTGTTCCCCATGCTGCACACACCAGTGTACAAGCAATGCAGAGGAATGTTATCCATACCCAAGAGCTCCAATTCCCCAGAAAAAGTTTGAGAGGTTTCCCCATAAGACTGCTATGCAGGCACTTCATTCTCTGCTCATTGTTCATTGCTGGTATAAAAACTTCACCGCAGATAGGCAATTATCCTTCATTTCTAATGCTACTGACAACTGTATCAGTCCTCACCTTTCTTCCAAGATGCATTTTTGAGAGTGAGCATCCAAATTCCTCCTGAGAGCCTCTGTCTGAAGGCTCTGTTTTATTCTATTTAGGCTAAAATTATACACGGGCACAGGTATTTCTCACCACCGGAGAGGTCTGCTACCTCATGCTATATGAAAATTCAGAAAATAAGTGAAATTCCCTCTGAGTGGGTAAGTACATGCCCAAACTGAAAATTCACAGAACACCATAACAATTTCCAAATGGGGATATATTGTCATTAATGTATGCAAAGAGCTGGTACCATACCAGGAGGAGGGTCAGTTCCACAGCTGCTGCCCAGCACGTGCTGCTCAAATGTACAGACTCCCCAAAGTTGCCGGAGAGCATTCTCCTGACACCAGCACACCACCCTGACCCTCTTTTTTTCTACTGTAATGGAATTCATGTCTCTCACTCCTATTATCCTTTACAGTCCAACACTGACTATGCTCTCATTCAAATTTCTGAAACTCTGTTCCCGACAAACTACTCTGGACATCTCTTCTAAGTTACTTAGCAAAAAGTAATGACTTGAACTAGGAAGGCTATATTTGATTTTTTTTTTTTTTTTGCTTTGATTATGATTGGAAAAGGATCTAAGCTATATTTTCTCTTGTATGTTGGCAAGGCATTGCTGAGGAGAACACATCTAGGTTTGTGTTTGGTATGGATGAGAAATGTGGTCAGTTAGAGAGAAATTAGTCAGCAAAAGGCCAAGGCCCAAGCATGGCAGAACAGGAGCTGCAGGGGTAGATGTGTCTTTAGACCACAAAAGACCGAAGTATTTGCTCTTGATAATACCTCTTCATCTTTCAGGTAGTAATTCCTAACCTATTTTTCAAGCTTTGCTTGTAATAAACCCTGTGTTAAATACCTCTGTTATTCTGCTCTGGTAATTCAGGTAAAGTGATACACGTTTCATGAAAATTTTACCCTTTTATATTTGCGTTTATGATCTTTTGATTTTAATGTTGTTAATACAAGAACTGAAAGCATACGTAGAAAGGACCGACTTCCTGTAACCCCAAAAGAGAGCTATTACCTGGAGCAATGTCCTTGGACAATTTCTGAATTAAAAAAAAACCAAGCAAACAAAAAACCAACAAAACTCATGAAAACACAAAACCATCAGCATGAAAAACTTTAGTTGAAACAACATCTGTTTTCAAGGACTTCCTCAGTCATGCTGTTTCCCTTGCAAGGTAAGCTGGTGTATTCTGACTCCCCAGGTTGTGGTACTGCAACATTAGGAAAACCCTTCGTGGTGGGCATCTGTTCAGTTGTAGTTCATACACAGGAAATATGTTCTAAACTCCAGATATGAACTCATCAAGGCATTATTCCTTTAAAATTTGACAGGGGATAAATTATTTCAATATATTTGTCACTAACTTTTTTTTTTGTTTTGTAACGTGTTCCCAGAGATTCTTTCCCCAAGGTGTATAATATTTGTATTGATAATTAAGAAGTACTTACTGTTTGAAAAATAGTGAAGAAAATTTTATGCAGACTTAGTATAAGGAGTTAAAAGTAGTATGTTTTTTGAACTGTAATGATTACCATAGTTCGTTCAGCAAGTGTAAAGTAGCTATGACTGAACCTAAGCACAAAATATTATTAATGATAATGACAAGATTTAAAAATTCTAGGTAAATTGTGGTGGTTTTAAAATGCTGAGGGTATAAACATAACAGGGTGAGGGAAAAATTTTGCTACAAACTATAGCATTGAAATTGAGTCCCATTGCCTCCTACAGTATGCTGCAGGAGTTCCCTGTAGCATTTCCTTCCTGTGGTTATTGCTTTAGGCTTACCATTCCAATGAAGATCTGAAAGCAGTGAGCTTTCAAATAAAATAAAAATTAATTCTCTGCTTTTAATCAGTAAACCTTTATCAACATAACATGAGAAGGAATTAGTAAGTAGTCCAAAATACTCTAATACATACATTATCCATTTACATATTTTTTATAGCTGATGTCTTTTGTTAATTTAGGAATTTATATAGCAGATTATTAACCCCACCAAGGTTCATGTGTTCTACATGCCAGTTTCACAAACTGAGTTTCACAGGTTTAAAATTAACATATGTTCTACACAGTGTGTTGTAACTCAGACATTCTACTGTGACAACCCATTTGCAATCTTTATGTCAAAAACTACAAGGTAAACCATATTAGCAGTCATATTGTAGTAATGTAATTATTTTCTATTCTTTAATTCACCAAGACACTCCTGCTCTGCTGTATTGCAGGAACTTTTTAGCTTTGTTTTTTGGATTCATATTTGACATTGCTCTCCAGAGCTGACTTATGCTGAATGTGTTTTTCAGTGATAGAGAGATTGCTCCCTCGAGCCAGCGCAAATGAAATCTGAAAACTAGAAATATATGGAACTATCCAAAAGTACTTTTGACTAGTCAGCATGCTGAGTACTCCTCTAATACCTTACTGCACATTCTCTTGCAGTCTGCTGCAATAAACTGGGCATGAATGGTTTATGTTCAGTCAGAAGTTTTGCTGCTGCCTATCAATAGCAGTGCATGAAGTTCTATATTATGTCATGTTGTAGGCATAAGGTAACGTGACACATCCTAATGTTAAAGGCATGCAGTAATAACAAGCTGCTGCAATAAAGACTGGGAAACCGCCTACATGGATATAACCTGACGGGTGCAAGCTGACTTTGCCCAGCCTTAAACTGATGGGACAAGAGGCAGCTATAGTCAGGAAACCACATAAATGTGTTAGTAAGGAGATTTCAGCAGCAGTTCTGCAAATCAGAACCAGCTTTTGTCCATCACGACTGAAGTGAGGCAAATAAAACTTAGCTCTGTAAACATGTTGCTGTCATTACTGTGTCTACATGTAGCTATTTTCATTATTTGCATAAAGCCCACATTTTTTGTTCATGTAGGTCTATTTCCTTATTCCTTGGTTTAAATGAGATTCCTGATGAAAATAATACCCACAACTTCATATTGATTTCGCTTAAAGTTTGTATTTTAAAGGCTTTGGAACCTTGTAAATTACTTTCTGTCAAATGAATGCAAAACAGTTGGAGCTTCTTTCCAACATCATCATGTTAGTTTCCTTTTTGCATCATCTCTTGCACAGTAAGGAATCAAAAAAATTGACTGAGATGCCAAGAGAAATCCTTCATAAAAACCTTCCAAGATATTCACAGTAAGAAATACAATTTGCAAAGTTACAGTATGAGCAAAATTGTAACCACTTTTCTGTGCATGTTTTCTTTCTTTCATTTTGTACATCAGTCTACAGTAGGAACATAAATTAGACAATTTGGAAATATTTACATAGAATTCCTTGCAAAAATCTGTGCAGGCTGACATGTTACATTCTCATAAGAAAGATTAGTAAATGTGACTTTTCAAAATTCCATTTTGTTCATCTGTAGAATGCAGTCATGGAATTTTCCTTGCAGTAATGCATCATGTTAGCAATCCTTGCTGGCTATTTGTTACTCTTAATTCCTCCCGCTTACTCCTCTGCCAATTATTTTGAACAGGAGATGAAACCAATATATTTCTGTGACTCTAATACTTTCTACTCTATGTCTCCTTCATTCTGCCACCTACACAAAAATCTCTCTTTTATTCTTAATGGCACTACTTGTACCAGTAGTTTCATGTACTGTTGCCATCTATCATTTCTCAGACCCAGCTGAAGCTTTTTCTCTTTCTTCAGTTTCTTTTTCTTTCTTTTCCACACATTATAATAATAGTTTCAGCAAAAGCAGAGTAAAAACTCAGCAATTTTTGTCAGGGTCTTCTGTCTCACACAATGTCCTTTTGACTTTTCCCTTTACACTCCTATCTTTTGTCAGTGTGTCCTCAATGGTCTATTCTTCACCCATAAGGAGCCAAAGACTGTACCTTTCCACCTTCCCATTATTTGTCCCAATCTGTTTTAGTGTCAGAGATTCACAAACCTGACTCTTTCATCCATTTAACTTTGGCAAGTTCTGCATTTTTCTGCCCTATTTTTCTATCACCATGACATTTCCAAAAGCCCACCTTTCCTTTTTGTTCCTGTCATTCATTCTTTGGCTCCAAAGACGTAAGCATCACTCTAATATACTTCCCACTCACTCAGGTTTATAATCTGGTTCTCGGACATAATTCTGCTCTCACTTTGAGATGAGAGTCCTGAACAGATTCCTGTCTTTCAGGGACAAAATCTTGTATTATCAGAGAGGTCGTAAATGAGCAAGAGTTACACATGACCAACTGGCAGGTGATAAACCCATCAAAAATATAGAAATAATATTTGCTAAGGCAGCTCTTTGCAGTTCCCAGATGTTGCTGAGTTCCTCACTCTGTGGTAGTCCGTCACCCTTGCTGGTTGCAGGGACATTGTCACCAAGAGTGACAGGTTCCTGCAAAAAACTCAGTCAATCCCTTTTTCCTCATTTTGATCACAGACTGCAAGCTGACTATAGTGGTCCCTATATTTTTTTCCTCTTTCTTCTTATGCAAGAAATTCCAGTTTCTGGTACTCTTCCACTCATTTCACATTAAATCTAGAAGCCAATTTTTGGTAGTTTGCTGGCATAAAAATAAATTAATTGGGTAAAAGTAAATTGAATTCATGTCCAGCAAAGAACAAGCCTAGCTAGATAAGAGAACTATGCTCACAGAGGCTCTCTTTGCAGAACTGGAGGTTGTGCAACCAAACTCTTTGCAGAAAGCTCTTTGTAGAATTTTTGGTTGCAGAGAGAGGCCAGTTGGATTCACCAGAATCTTTGAAAGAGTATGCAACATACTTGAATGTAGAAATTCTTTAATCCTGAATACACATTTAGAACCTGCTCAGCTGTTTTAGAATAAGTTTTAAAGTAAAGGTTTACTTTCTATTCAGTATGTTTCATATGTATAGGTTTGTATTCTGAGATTATCATAGATAATCAAGTCAGTTGGAATAAAATGCGAACTATATCAGGACACAGCTGTACTGTATGTATATACACAGATAATTGAATTTATATTTGATCTACAGGAAATGCTCATTGCTACGAAAAAATCTTACACTAAAGACATTTATTAGAAATCAGAAAGAAAATAAAAATCAATTCAATTCATTCCAGCTGTAGCTTAGAGAGACAATTTTGCAAAGTTCTAAAAACCCCTTTTAACACCAGAGCACTCCTTATTGTGTTTCATAGATTCCCCATAATCGTGCTCTCATTAACAGGCCTGGCATCACTGATTTCATTAGAAAAGTCATCCACTTGTTGAATGACAGGAGATAAACCCATCAATAGGTGTAAAAGACAAATAAGAACTATTTGAAGAGAAATGTCCTATTTCTGTCAGGAAGCATGAGCAAATGACCAAGAGTTTATCATATTTACAAAGACACTGACTGTTTGGAAGTAGATTTCTTAAAATTATTTTTTTAAGGTCATCTCTTTAATCTGTAGCTGCAGCAGTGAATTTGACTTTTTATAAATGGTAGGTTTTATCAAGAGTATGGTAAAACATTTTACCAAGTTATCTCACTCACATCAGTGACATGAAACTAGAAGGCTGGAAATTCTTTTCTCCTCTCATTTTTACTAACAGGTTAGTATTTGCAGTCACAAATAGATGGTGCCTTTACTCTTCTTGCCCTTCCCCTGCAAGACAATGGATATATTTACATACATATATAAACATATAAAACATAGCATGCATATACTTGAGATGAGCAATTTACTTTGTCCTCATTTTTCAATAAGTTCCAAACATTTGTGCCTATATACTATGGGAGGTGATCAGTTTAAATGTACAGGATAATATTACAAAAAAGTAAAAGCAAAGGCTCAGATGTAAAAGCTAAATAAAGATGTGGATAATTTTTAAGGGATTTTTTTTCTTACATTCAGTTTTAAATACTCTGATAGCTTTTTATCCAGGCAGTTTCAAAAAAATACTTAATTACCTGTTTAACGATTCACCTAAGATTTCTCTGTAAGTAAAATGGGCTCAACACCCTCCACCCCACCTCCATTACCAACCCCTCTTTCCCTGGGGATCAAGGCAAGTCTTCTTTACCAACAATTATATTGGGCTTCTCACAGGATAATTTTCTCACTCTATACTTGGGATTCATAAATCTTGCCTTCTCTGAATGACAAGCCTATCAATGTTTTGTTGTGAGGTCATTATGGTCCTGATGCCTATTTTTGATCACATTCTCATGTTCCTCATATATTTGCTTTAAATGACAATTATTCATCACTCTAATTGTAGCATGCCTGTACTTCTCTTCAAACTGCAGATCCAGGATTGTCATGGTATTCTCTGATACTCAGGCCATCTTTCTAGGCAAGGCATATAGCTATAGCTATGTTTGATTTGTATTGGAAGGGATTGGCCGTTGGTATTTTAGATATTGCTCCCATAATCTGTCTCTTTCTCACTCTCTTTCTCTTCCCTTCCCTCTTTTTCCTATTTTATTCTATCTCACTCACCTTTACTGCTAAATAAAATCCATTCTATTGACTTCAGCATATGATCTTATTTGCACCTTAATTCAAAAAGAGGCATCTCTCTAATAATCATAATAATCAGATCTTAAGACTACCTTGATACATTCTGAAGAAATTGAATGTAATAAAATTTTAATTACCAAAACCTTCCCATCTTCACAAGAAAGATATTTTGGAAGTGTAAGACAGGTTCACTTAAGAGTACAATTTATTGTAAAGGGCCCATATTTGATGCCCTTACTCTGCTTCTTTAGAAGTAGCACTTCTGTTCTAAAATGCCATGAAGCTAAAGACTTGTACTATTTGATATATACCTGTAATGCAATTATCTTACAAAATCCAAAATAACAAGTTACAAAGCAGTAAATACTAGACAAGATTGGATTAATAAATCATCTAATTTTAAAAAAAAGTATTCCTTATTGGCTTCCAGAAGACACTAGATTATGCTTTCATACATATATGTTCATATAGTACCTTTGAAGTTATATACAGTGTTATACATATAAATAGCATTATGCAGAGGGAGTGTCTTTTCTTTTTATATGTAATACTACAAAGAAAAAATGTATAGCTCTGAGGACAAGTCTGATTAAATTCTGAAGCTATATGTCTTATACAGAAAAATAATGTTTATGCATATATGAATCAATATCAAAGCTGTAGTTTTGGTGCTCTTCAGGGTAACTGTAAAATGGATGAGAAAAAATACAGTTAGAAAAGTTACAAAAGAAGAAAGGAACAATTTCCTGCAAAATAGGAATCTTTCTTTCAAGTTACCTGTGTAGGAGAGGTGTGGACAGCAACACAAAGTCTTTAATGACATCTGCTTGAACATCAAAAGCTTAAAAGAGTAACTGGGCTCCTTATGTAAATTTTATAAGATCCTTTTGCCTATCTGTCTCCAATCTTCCTATAGCCTTTATATATTTCAATGATCATGGCTCTAATCCCCACTCTCTTACACTGTGTGCTACAAGGACTTCAGATAATTCTTTATGCGATCGACATTTCAAACAGTAATTTATTTTATGGACAGATATAAAAGAGAAAATATAAATAAACACACGTAAACATCAGTGTGATATTTTGTTAATTTTGTTCTCTTTATCTATTTAACAAGTAGACTACATATCAAAGTAGATTTGAGTATTATTTTCTAAATAATGTCTTCTAAAGTATTTCAGGAAAAAAAAAAAATTCAGCCCAGGCATAACTATTGACTGATTTCACTATCTCTATATGCAGTTCTTTCCAGGAAGGCAAGAGGTTTTAAAGATGGATACTGACAACTTTTTTTTTTTTTTTTTTTTGGCTACTAACAATTAAAAGGCACAGACGCCCACATATACATGTAACACCTCTTAGCAGAAGGAAAAAAGGTCAGATTTTAAAAGGGACACAGTTAGCCTTAAATTATATTGCTGTCTGGATAATGTCTTACAAGAGGATACAGTGCCTGTCTATTCTATACTGAGAGTGAAGAGGTAAAAATAACTGCACCCAGATCCTGTCAGTTACCTGAAGATGAATAAACTGAGAGACTGAGAATGCCTTCCTGCACTGCCATTCAACTTAGAGCAGTGGAAGGTTTCATTGAAACTATAACAGGTTTTAGAAAGTCTATAGAAGTGTGACTTTGTTGACATCCCTTTTATATTCAGTGAGGAATATTCATGTGTGAAGTTGTGCGTTACTGATGACTGTGTGAATGGGGTTATCTGTCTCACAGATACTCACAGAAGCCAGGCAGTAATCCCAAGGAAATGCCATTGTTTTTATTTAATTAACAATTTTGATTATGTCTTGTAGCTGTCTTGTAACCAACGTTGTCCCCATAAGGACTTTCTGCCTTCTCAAAGAAACATAATTTTGCATTATTTGTATATGTGAGTGAAGCCCCTGCCCCTTGAGTCATTGTATGTGAATAGATTTCTGTACCCACATGCCCAGATTTATCCCACAGCTTCTGGGTTTTGGCCAGAAATGATCCCATTCATGGAGGTTGCAAAGATGTTTTTAATAGTATGTGCCACAGATTTGGCATTATTTTAATTTTAGAATTCGTCTATTTCCAGTATAAAGGTTGCAATACACATACACATGCATTCAGTGACACAAAGGTGCTGCACACTGTATCCAGATCTTGTGAACACCCCAGAGAGTAAATTAAATAATTTAATATTTGAATTTTAGACTGGGCAATATTTTCTTTGGTTAGGACAGCAGTTTTCTGATTAATGTTTTTAATTTTAAGCAATGTCTAATACATACAATAATAAAAGTGACAGTTCAGCTTATAATGAGTTAAGGATGTTTCTGAGAATACACAAGAGGTTTTTAAGAGACTTCCAAAGTTTATTTTTACAGAACAGAAGCCCACAAATTAATTCAAATACCTTTTTTTTTTCTATTTTACTATGTTTGTGTATCTCTAATAATAAACATTATGAATAGTGCTTGCACTTTCAAGGCTGTGTTCCAGTTAAAACACTAAAATAACATAAAAGAGCAAAATAATATTTGCAATCAGCTGCAGTGATAACTAGAGGAAAATAACACATACAGGATTGTTAATGGTACAGTTTCATGGAAGTTAATAACAAAAATACAAAAGAATAAAAGAATGTAACTGTCCTGTATATACACACCACTGATTTTACTAACTCACACAACTTTGATGGATGTCAAAGGTGCTGCTCTTCATACACAGAATCCAAAGGTCCCATTTGGACATGGTTTACACTTTTCTCTATTGACCCACTTTTTGTGACATTGGACGAGGAGGAGCAGCCCTGATCCTTCTCACTCTTTGGCGTTGACCTTAACAAATGTGGAGGATCTCTGTTCTGTGAGGTGGAGCATGGCATTGTCCTTAAGCTTTCAGCCCAGCATCAGTATCTGTCCAATGCCAAGTGGGTGAAACAAATCTCCTGCAGTACAAATAAGTTTCTTAAAAACAGTAGTCCAATAAAATTGTTTTCTTTAGTACTGTTAGGTTTACCAAAACAGCTTTTCAGATGTTAGACCTTTTCATCAGAGTTCACAGATGTCAGGAAACAATAGCCTGTGTCAGTGGAGATTGTACCTTGCGGAAAAAAATGTATTTAATGTGGGGTGGATGGCAGCCTTGATCATCATGAAGAGGTAAACATAAATAGATACCCACTGTGTTTTTTCTATTTTCCTTGGCTGACTTCCACTGATGTAGCTGAGCTCTTGTGATATTTTCCAGGTTATATAAAAAGAGATTTTTTTTTTGGTTCGGCCTCCTGGCTGAAATGATGAAACATAAAGGCTGTGCAAGCCTGATGGATGGGGAACAGCTGGTGGGCTGCAACTGGGCTCCAAAATGAAGCCTGAGAGATGCAATTGGTGCTATGGTTAAAAGTGAAAGATGAATAAATTTTTCTGCTTTAGACAGATGTATAGAAATCTGCACAATGTAAATTTGCTGATTCAAATACTTTAGAGTAGATATGTAGAGATGATTTAGTGGAGTGGAACATTAGAATTAAGTATTTTCTGGTAAATAGAACTGGCATCTAACATAGAAAGGGAGTGGTATGTTAAAAGAACTATAATATTTTTGCTTTTTAAATATCTAGTATCTGAGCTAGACTGTGCTGCAAATAACTGAGGTATGCAGATAAAAAATACAAGGCAAGTTGGTAGGAAAGAAATGGGGAGTAGAAAGTAAAAAACTTGATATGAAGGAGACAGAAAGTGGAAGTCTGTGATGCAGCAAAGGAGTGGTCAAAGAAAATGAGGAAAAGCTACAAAATAAGGGAAGTGCTGTCATCAGCAAGCACAGCAAAAAACCCAAGTAAAAGCAGCATTTAAATTGCCTAGATACAAATAACACATTACTGTCTGTTGGTTTCTCTCACAAGATAACAGTTTTCCTATGAGGCTGATTTCATAAAGAAAGGAAAGTAAGAGTATGTTTTGAGGGAATGCTCTAAAAATGAAAAGCTTGCATAGCTTTAAGAGCAACAAAAATTATTTATGAAGCAATTGGGACAAAGTTAAGACTTCTTTTTCTAAGGGGGCAAAGTTGGCAGGCAAAAATATAGAGAAAAAAATATTGCTTAGGGAGTAATGGATTATGCAAGAAATAAGGATAAAATTACATACTTTTATCTCAGATTTATTCTGAGACTACTTTGGAATATTCAAATTCAACAGGAAGGTTAGAAATACGGATTTCTTGACAAAGAATTTCTCTTGAAAAATTTAATCTAGTAGGTAAACTCAAAGTGCAGATGTGACTGCATCTTTCATTCAGTGAAGTAATTCCATGACTTACATACAAGTTTCCTACAGAAAAATTGAAATTGATTGCTTTGTATGAAGGTTTTATTGGTCCATAATGCCCCATTTTCACTGGACATACAGAAAGACTTTCCAGGAACAACCTCTAAAGTAGGACTGAACCTTAAAGTATGAAAATCGATTAAGGATTCCATGTGTGACACAATCATCATGCATCTTGAGAGGGCATAGATAGCATCCCTTCTGTCTCAGTGTCTGAGTTCATGAGACATTTAGTACTGTCTTATTTTTAAAATTCTAACTTCCCATCAAACTGGTTAAGTGTACCAAGAAGTTCAAAAGATCCTTTGTGTACACTACAAGACAAGTATAAAGGCAGTACAATCAAAAAAACATAATTTCTTGTACTTTATTAGTCCTTTTCGTAGGTTAAAAAAAATTATTCTCACCAGAAAGAAAATAGAAGATTTTTTTTAAAAAGGGGAGGAGGAGGGCATATATTTGAGCACATTTGCACATTTATATATTTCTTGTTTACTTAATGGAAAAAAACAGACTGGAGTGTGAACCATGTCTGTCCTGTGCATATTGTGTTAACAGCAAATATTTTACTTCAAATTCTTGCATTTAATTTTAAATTCTAATATACTGTGTTCCCAACTTTCTAGCTTCATAGGTGTCATGTCGCTGAAATAGTACAGTAACTATTACATATGTATAGTAGAAATTATCTGAAGTATGGTTTATGTAATCTTTATACAGTGCAGGAAAATAAAATCAAAATAAGGTAAATTCTATGAATATGTAGCAAATTATCCTTATGTTTCCTGTGCATGTCCTTTAACTGACTTTACTGGTAAAATTTTTGGAGTGAATGCTTATATTCATATTGCAAAAATATGTATTTTTTTCTATAAGGCTGATAAATAATAATGGGCAATTATAGTACTGCCAGGTCATCTTTCCCTATCCAAAATTCACATAACTGCTGGGCTTTTGCAGACAGCAAAATTCGTGCAAAAACTTTGGACTCTGACAATTACTTTACTCAGTCCCACATTTTTCCTCAAGGTTACTGGCAGTGCAGAGAGACAACTGCAGGGAATATTTCCTCAATTTTTGCAGGAGACAGCATGGCACATTAAGTTAATAAGTAGTGAGACGAGACTTGCTCTGCTACAGGAGAGTACCAGCTGGAGAGTCTGAAGGCTCCTTTCAGCTGTAGGTTCCTCTCAGCAGCCCATGATGCTATACAAGACACTGCAGAGACAATAGGCAGTCAAGTAAGGGATTTTGTGCCCTGAAATGCCTTAGAAGACTGAACTGAGGACAATCCTCAAAGCCCTTTGAGCATTTCTGGAGGGAAATGTTTCTACATATGCAAAAATATATAATACCAAGTAGTGCTGAAAACAAAAGTGTTTTATCAGAAGAGTCATAATAATGATTTGAGTGTATATGAATTGCAGCCAGTTTAAGCACAGGCAAACAGATTGAACTTTTATTGTTGTGAATACAGAGAAACATATTCTCATTTCTATTCTTTGATTGAAAATCATTATTACTTTGCATGTAATTGCCATAATTTATCACATTGTTGAAATTTTCCAGTAATATGGTCCTATTTGTCTACAGTTACACTCTAATTGCACATAATTAATTATTCACTTTGCTCAATTGCTAATTGCCTTTTAACATACGCTTAAATATAAACATAAAAATACCACTTCAAAGAGAATAGAAACATAGTTTGTTAAACTTTTTATATCTGTTATAATTGTGGTTTCATGGAGTGGGGGATTGGTGTTAAAACAGTACATCATGACTTAGTAAATTATGAAGCCTTTGTTGGACATAAGGTGAACACTCACCACAAGGGTGAGGGATAAAGGTTGAGCTGGTGAGTGCCTTCACCTGAGTCTGTAGCAGAGAGACCAGGGCAGTCAGTTCCCTGATCTGGTGAGGGAACAGGGACAGGGAGCACAACAGAAGCCCTGCAATGCAGGAGCAAGTGGTTACACACCAGCCGTGTCACTTAGACACTCGTAAATCTATGGGGCCAGGTGGGATTCACCTGAGGGTACTTACAGAGGAACTCACCAAAACACTCTCCATCATTTGTCATTAGTCCTGCTTATCTGGGGAGGTCCCAAATGACTGGGGACTGGCCAGTGTGATGCCCGTCTACAAGAAGGGCTGTAAGGAGGATCCAGGGAACTGCAAGCCTGACTGCAAGCCTGGGAATGCTGTGGAGCAGAGTGCTATCACATGGCATGCACAGGGCATCCAGGGGATCAGGCATGGCTAGCCAGCATGAGTTCAGGAAAGGCAGGTCCTGCTTGACCAACCTGATCTCCCTCTATGACCAGGTGGCCCACTTACTGGATGAGGGAAAGACTGTGGAGGTGGCAAGGTGGGATTCAGCCTCTTCACCCAGGCAGCCAGTGACAGCACAAAAGGAAATGGCCTCAAGCTGTGCCAGTGGAGGTTAGGACTGAACTTCAGGAAGAATTTCTTCACTGAAATGTTAGTTAAACATTGAAATGTGCTGCCAATGGAGATGGTGGAGTCAACATCCCTGAAGGTGTTCTAGAAACCACTGGGTGTGGCACTAAATTTTAGGGTTTACTGGTATTTGGTCAAATGATATTAGAGGCCTTTTACGACCTTAATGAATCTTTTATTTTATAAATTCCCATGCTTGGTTTCTATCCACTTGAGTGTAGTTCAGAGCTATGTAACAGGTAAATTACAGTGTATGAGGTGACAGCTTATCAGAGGAATAAACAAAAAATCTAGTTGAAAATATCAATAGTCATATTCTAACCTCTCTTCAAATACAGTCTTTAATGTCCTGAGGCTGAAGAGGGAAGGCCCAACTCTGGCACACCACCAGTCGTTGCAGCACTTTCAGAGCCATGGTTTTTCCCCTTTCTGGTGAAGGGATCTTGTATGACTGAAGAGAAAGCAAAACACGTAATAATTCCTCAGTGCATCAATGAGCAAAAATAAGAATGTATGATACAGCTCAAAATTACATCTTTAAATGCAATTTATAAAACCCAGTAATAGTCTAAGCAGAAGAAAATCTTAGCATCAAAGTATAAACCATTTTCCTGAATTCGGCTGTCTTTAGAACTTAAAAGTATCTCATAATCAAGCAGTTATTTAAATCCAACATATACCTGTTAGTCCTGGAGCATATTTAGGTGCATATAAATATATGTATATATTTATATGCATGTATGTGTACATTTCTAGACTGGCAATTGGGAAAAAATTTGAGAGTCTACCCAATCTAGAATTAATATGCTGCACATCAGTAATCACATGCCTCAGATATTAATAAGGGCTGTTGCAAGAGAGCTAGTTGACAAATTTGGGTGGGTTAATTAGCTTAAAAATACAAGACCCATATATATATGTTTTTATTATTATTATTTTGAGAACAATACTTACTGAAGAACAGAGTTTAATGGACTTTAAAATGGACATGAACAAACTGTACCTCAAAGATGGTTGCAGCTCACTTAGGATTCAGAATGCCATCCCATTTTCATTCTCAGTATGAATTGAGTATGTATTGTACAGTACATAAATGATTTTCCTCTACTTTTTAAAAGGCAATATGTATTAATATTTTAAACTGGAGTAATTGCTTCTTGTTCTCCAATGGGTTTCATTTATGAGTGTTTATCCCTAGCAAATGGAAAGTATGGTTAATCTAAGTTAAAAATGGATTCTTTAAATAGCTCTAATTGCGTTCTGTTTATATTTGTATGTTTTAGACTCTTAAGATTTAATCAGTAGCAGCTCTAACAAACCATAATGTTTATTAGCTGGTTTTAAATTATTCTTATGGATGATTGTTCAATGAGAAAATAAATGATGATTTGCCTACTATAATGCATGGTAAATAAAAGATGGACTTGCACAGAAAAGAGAAATTACATATTATATCACTTGATTTTTATATTAGAAATACAGACAGAATGGAAGAGAACTTGAAGCAGGAAAGGGAGCAGCTTCTGTTTCTAATTTCACTTATGCAGATTGTTTGTCATTTTTGCATGTTTGTTTGAATCAAAACTTTGGAGTGTTATTGTTCTTTTAACTTTATTTTACATCAATCATAACAATTTGTTACTACATACTGGCATTTTTGTAGATGCTACTAACTTTACACTCCCAAATGATAGCTTGTATGAGGACCAGGTACAAAATTATTTCTGAAGCCTCTGTTTTATATTGCCTAAACACCCTGCAAGTAAGGAGATGAATTAATAGATAACCAGAAAGGGTTTTTTTGCAATGAAGTGTTCGTATCAATAGAAAGACATAGTGAAAAGTATATAATAGAATAAGGTGATAACCTGAAGTCCTTTAATTGCACCTTTCTAGACAATGCATAAGGACAAACTGAAAACTAATTATCTTAGGTCTAATATTATATTATATTTAATGAGATAACTTGTTTAAAATAAACCATCAAAATATTTTACATCAAATACTCTGAAATGCAGTACTAAAATATATTAAATGTTGAAAAGTATCAGTTCTTTTAAGTAAAAGGTAATGAATCCAAAATAAAAATGTGTCTGGATTATATTGGTGTTATGTATCTCTAGTTCTACTGTTCAGGGTGACTAAAACCTGGTAACTTAAAGGCATGGAGCCAAATTCCCTGGTTGGATTTGCAATGTTCTTGTGATTTCTGGAAACAGGTTAGAAAGAGGCTATTTCAGAACACGTTTGCCTGGAAGTGCTCCAAAAGGTTGGTCTGTTCAGGATTATCAAAATACTCTGCCAAGAAATGTGTGACGTACTGTGTGTGATCCCAGGAAGATGGGGGTGAGTGGGCAGGGTGTGCCAGCTCCAGATTATCTGGATTTTTCCATAAGGGGAGCTGTCAGCCGTCAGCAGAGTAGTATCTGATATATATGTATATTTATTATATGATTTAATTTATCTAGCTGAATATTTGTTTAATGTTTTCAACTGATCTTTGGTGGACAAAAAGTCTTACAGTCACAATATGCATTTGTGGATTTCTCTCCACTTCTCTCCCATCGCCTTACTAACTTTAAAACACGAATAATTCAACAAAATTTGACAGGGGCTAGAGGTCTCAAAAATACTTATGTTCTTACAAGCTCCATGAAAAAAGAATACATATGACCTCTGAGTGCCCTTTTAGACAGAAAATAGGCAACAGAAGATTAATCCCAGTTAGACACTGGAGAATCTAGAAGGAAAAGAGAAGTACAAACCTCCTAACTGAAAGAAAATCTTCAGAGTTTTCACTGTTTTTAAACAGCTACATCAACAAGTCATAATCACATGAAAAACGGATTTTTTTTTTCTGGTAGACTAAAATCAGTGTCTTATGAACTTTTAGAGGAAAAGAATACCTCTGAATTTGTTAAAAAAAATTGATGTTTAATTCTACCCTTTTCACTGGTGATATTGAAAGCATTCATTGAAATACCGATGTTTTACAATCTGTAGATCTATTCTGTTTCTGTTGCATTTACAGTGTATTTGGTCATTAAATGGAATAGCACTCTTCTTGTTAAGCTTATTTGATTGAAAAAAGAAACAAAGTTTATTAAAACCTAACTTTGAATTAATTGATTAAGGCCAAGTCATTTAAAAATGTGATTTCCCTCTGTGGTTCAGGTAATCTTTTCTTATCTAATCTAGCGTTGTTCAAAACCTTATGGAGATTTTCAAGTTACCAGTAGAATATGAAATTAATTTAAACAAGTCTATTTTACTTTAATTTCACCTAATAAAATTGTAATGTTCTGATTGTAAAGTAAAGGTTTGCCTTTGTGTATATGAATATTCTTGGGTTTTTTACCAGAAGTTAACTGTAGCATTCTCTGAATTCTCATTAATACTCTGCTCTAAAAAGAAGTGCTGCCAGAAGGCTAAAAAATGTATTTATAGATATTTAGGTCTTCCTTATCCTCAATCACAGAAAATATTAATAAAAGGTAGTATTACAAAAACAATTAGACTGTGTCCTTTTCCACTGTAGGGAGAGATTTTTACTTACAATGAAGAGAAAAATTCAGACAGGACTCCCTCACTAAGATGACAGCGGTTGAAGAGTTGGAAGAGCTCAGCTTTGCTCCTGTAAATAAATATTCATGGAGGGCTAGGACATGCTTCTTAAATTTAGCTTTGAATCTAGTTGCCAGCTATGTTGACGCCAACACCTCCCAAATGTGAGAGCCTCAGCCTTGCTCAAACATGATATTAGAAATGTATTCTTCCTTTATACGTCAGTTTTTTGGGTTTTTTAACATTATAGTAAGAGTAAAACCTTTTCCACTCTAAAGACATACATGAAATGCCAAAGGTTTGGCTCACAGAAAACAACATCCCCTGCCCAGGGAGACTCTGGCCAATAAATTGCTGGAGCCTAATCCAGTCATCTGGAAAAAGTAGTTCTGCCCTGTTAATGCCTAATACTGTAAGAACAACTTTGGGCTAGGTCAGGCATTGGTCTAAAACATTGTACCTAATTTTATATTGCATTTCATGGTCAATATCTCAAAGTCTGTTGCTTTTTATTTTGCTTTCTGAATAACTCTAATGACATATATTGCAAATCTCATTACAGAAGATGAAATCAGGAGCGTAAACCTACTGGGAATGCCTTAAAAACCAGCTCTCCATTATTTGAGAGAAAGACATTTTAGAACTGTTGTATATTGTGTGAATAGTTTGCATCCTGATAAATAGGGAAGAATGATTGCCTCAGTGGGTGTAGTACTCAGTTGAGGTGTTTGGTTATCATTCAGGAGAGAGAGGACTTTTAGTCCTTGCCATATGGTTCCCTCAATCACTGTCCTCTTTTATGGTTTTGACAGTCAATTTCATTCTCTAGAAATTTTCTGTTTGGCATCAGGTCAGACTTCCTGGTATAGGTGTCTGTAGTTTCCCAACACAGGCAAGGTGCAGTTTTCAAAAACTTAGATGACTGAAAATCACTTTGGATTTATTCTTATTTATTCATTAAAAATGTTACATAGGATTAGGATTAGAAGTGTTAACTCTGGAGAAACATGTATTTCTTGAATCTTCTGAAAAGTGTGCTGTGTCACTGCATATATGTTATGGGAGGCATGACAGTACCCTCATGAAAAAAGGAGAAGTAACAAAGAATTTGCTGCAGTCGTGTATGCCGTTTAGCTTAATTTCTGTAAAGATCGTAAATATCTAAAGCAAAAAGTACAAGATTCTTCTGTCTCTATGTACTTATATTTAATACATATGGAATCTTATCTAGGCAGAGCCTTTTTTAAAAATTATGATTGCGTTTTTCCCCTTTAGATTTAAATTTTAAAATAAATTCTGTGTACCCAAGGTCATATTTTTAAGTGTGTCCTCCATGCCATTGTCCCTAATGACTGATGCTCATGGATTCTGTATTGACCCACATGATGACACTTTACCACACTACTGTGTTTCTTCAACCCACCTTGGAAATTATTTTAGCTCACTATAGATGTTGTACAGAAGTTCAAATATATTTAAATTTATTCATACGCCCTATGATTTTGGGGATGTTTTCCTCTTTTGTTTTGCAAACATGACATTTGCTTTCAAGTCCCCCAGCTTGAATAGATTTTGAGTTTGAGAAAAGCAGTGAGGAAAACATGACTGTACTCCTTACCAGTTCTTTCTGATGGTCTTTCTTCTGTTGTTCATTCTGTTTGTCCTATGTTATAGAATCAAATCCTCCATCACCAAGATTAGAAATATCTAAAACCTCCTTATTTTTACTGGACAGATATTGCTATGCCAGGGTTATTTGCCTTTTTAAATAGTTAACTGCATACAGTTAGTATTCCTCACTGTATTTGCCTGTATTCATAAAAGTGTAAGTGAAAAATGTTATTAGACAAAGACTTATTTTCAGCATTTTAGAAAGCTGTTCGTATAGTGCATTGATAACATCTCAGTAGGTGGAGGTCCCATGTGATTCCACCATTCAAGAGAACTTCTTTCATATGTGATTAATTCCAAGATCCATTTAATCTACCACATTATGGTGGTCAATTTGGGGCATCTGTGCTGATGAAAATGGCTTTTGATTGTACCTAAATGGCTTTTACATGCAGTACTCCATGCCAGTTTACTCTCAAGTTCAAAGTGAGATAAAATAGAGGCCATTTTCTGAATAGGGCTTTTTTTTCTCCCCTTTTTTCCCCTGGTTAGCTAATCAGAATTTATATCTCATATCAAATTAGCTGTTTCGCAATGTGTGATTTAGAAATATTCCTAGATACTTTGGATATTTTTCCTTTAAAAATTAAACCAGTAGCTGTTTATCATCACTTTTTCTATAGTACATTTTAACGTTAATCTCTACATTACTAAACAAATGATTCATCATTTACATGTTGGCTCAAATAAGCATGTACATGTGCAGAAAAACAGATGCACTGGCCAGAGAATTTAGTAGGTTCTCTTTTAGAAATGGACCACATGAAGAGTCTTTTCTTTAAAGCCATTGTGTGTTAGAGATTTTGCCTTATTCCTCACTTCCTAAGCTATAAAATTCACCTTTCAACTGATTTTCCATGTTCCAGCCATCTGGGTGTGAACTGAATTGCTGTCTGGGCCAAGAGACAGGTTGTAAAATGACTCTGTAAGGATGAAGCCCTGGGTGACTACCCAATAGAATGATACAGTCAGTCTTAACTGAGAGATTCATCTGCTATCACTCAAAAAAAAAAAAAAAAAAAACCACAAACAAAAAAACACCTAAAATAATAAAAAAGAGTGTTGAGAGGAGGAAGAGGTAGATTTGAACTTAGCTTCCAGCATTAGTTATCTAGTAGTAATTCACACGCTTTTCCCCCAGGAGACTCTTATAGTCTCTCAGGCTTCTAAACAAATCATAATTCTGGTTGTCACTCTATCTAAGGACTAAAAAAACAGAGAAGAAAGTAAGGAGAGTTTTATGATATCTTTTTGAAATTAGTAGAGGAATTGACATTGTTATGTTACTCTTTATTTTATATTTTAGACATGAAAAATGCAAATGCAAATTAATAAAAAGGTACTGCTATGTTTAATTGTTCAGAAAGTTTAAAATAAGTTTAAAGACCAACATTTCATTTAATATGGTAGTGACATCTGGAAAGTGTGAAAAAAATCATGGAACATTAAGTCTACTAGGATTTTTTTTCAGCTGCTATTCATGGACTGACAGTTTATGATGAAAAGTTAGAATTCTGTCTCAAGAATAGTTCATAATACTGCATTGAGAATCTTCTTTTTCTGCACTTTCATTGTCCTATAGTATTTTGAAACATACAAGGAGTCATCAGTATCTTGATTGCAAGTGTTGATGGCTAATTAATACCACTAAATTTTATCATTATTTCCATTTATACAAAAATATATATCTGGAATCTCTTTGTACTTCTAATTTTGTTTTTCAGACTCTGAAATAATCCCTTAAGGTTACCAAGACAGAAACTAAAACAGCTTTTACTAAGTCCTATGATCATAGCCTGTGCAGTATTATTTATGTTTACCATATTCACTGATAGAGGTTAATACTGGAAGGAAATAAGATACAGCTCTCAATTGCTATTCAGATTTCCACTGTTTTGAAAAACAATATTGCTTTTTAAAAGTCCATGCAAAAACTCTTGCTGTACAAATCACCAGTTACTGATTACAAAATGAAGTGAGTTAGTGAGTTCATTAAAAAAAAAAAAAGGAAGATGATAAAATGCATATGATAAGTATAAAAATAGTTTACATTTTTTAACTAAGACATCACAAAAGATTGCATGCAACCTACCATTTGTACTGTGAAATGTTTAAGTAGATGATATTATTTCTAGCAAGACCAAAACCGGCTGGAAAGTATTTTAAAACACTTTTATTTTCTTTTTTAATTCATCACCACCTGCAGATTTATTTTAGCAATAAAATACATTTTTTTCATTCTCATCATTCAGGAACAAAAATTGTTTAGTGATCCAGTTGTTACAGTCAGTGTTGTGATGAAATCAGGGTACTCCTTTGCTTCCAGATAATCCCAGTTAGTTTACTAAGTGGCTTGGATGAGTAGGAGGCAGAAAAATAAAACCATATCTTTTTGGCATTAGGAATTTGACAGAAAAGTTAAATTTATCATTATATAAAAAATTTCCAGGAGAAACTATGGCCTCCCCTTTCAATTTCTTTAAAACTTTAAACTCACTTTTTCTAAGTTGTGCCCATTATACTTCTAGGAGAGGTGTCCTGTCTGAAAGTGTAGACATGCCATTAAATTTTTCTTTCCGCAAGCTGAAAAACCCTATATACTTGGTTTAACTTACTAATTTTCTTTTAAACCATTACCTTTCCAGTGAAATCCAGTAATCTTCTTAAAAACTGATATTAGAAGTATACCATGGAGGTTTGTTGGGTTTGGGGTTTTTTTAAGGTTAGAACAAGGTATTTTTCTATGTCACTGAAGGCCGAAAGTAACACCTTTCTTGATCTCTTGAATATCTGAAGTCATTGTTTAATTAGGCTTGTACTTAATCCTAGCATTTGTGTGGCTAAACAAATTTTGAAGGTACAGCCAGTATTTTTTTTACTGACACCATAACACATTGTCCTGTTGTTCATTTTACTGCTTGGTTTACTGATACATCTTCCAAACTATCAATGACCATTACATCTCATTTACATTAGTAGACACTGTCTTAAAAACCGTGAAATGTTCTATCTTTTAAGCCCCCTTTCAGCCTCTGTGGTGGCACCTGGGAATCAAGAAAATTCAAGGGAAGTAGAATGTCCCAGTAACTGATTTAGAAAAATTTTTTTTTTGCTTTAAACGTACAATGTGAAGCATAAGTGAAGATTGAGGTGATACAGATTGAATATGGAAGATTCATGTTTTAGTATGCATTTTTGGATTAAGGGCATAATAATGAAAGCAAAAAACAGAATGTGGAATAGGTGTTCATGTTTAAAACTGAATACTTACTGCCAAGATTGCTAATGGGAAATGAAACCATAAAGGAATATCTTGTTAACTAATTCAGAAAGGTACAAAGAATGTTAGTGGACATCTGCAGATCAAAAAGGAGTTAAGTGCCAGATGAACACAGTGTCAGTTCCAAAACTTTATGAAAATTATCCAAGCCATTGTTAAATTAAATTATCTCAAGGTAGTAAATAAATCCAAAAGACAATATAAAGTTGTTCAACCCAGAAATCAAATTCCTCTTTTGGCTAGTTTGCAATAGCAGGCTTTTTGTATTCTTTCTTTTAATATACAAGCTTTTCTTTGACAGTCTTTTCATCTCTAATGTTCCGTGGTCATCTTATTTCCTTTACTGTAATTAGGGTAAGCTTCATGATTCAGCCCAACAGTTGGCCTTTGTAATTGCTAAGGTAATAACACGTGTTATCTAATTCCATCTCTTAATATAGTCCTATATTGATTCCTGTGTTGTCTGAAGGTAAGAAATGGATGCAGAATTCCTGAAAGGCTGAAGATTGAGAGATCCCCAGACGTGTATCTTTCTGTTCCTATTCTCTAATGAGAGATTCTTCACCAATACTGATTATTTGACACCTTGGTGAGTGTGAACACTCTCTGGCTATCTCCTTCCCACAGTCTCTCACCTCAAAATACCATTTTGCTTTCTTAAGACATCAAGATATCAGCAATATCTTTGTTTCAAAGTATCCACTAAAACTCCACTGTTCCAGTTCCTGGACACTGGCTTGGAACATTTGGCCATGTAGTATGATCTGCCATAGACATTTGGTCACCTGGCCTGATCTATCTTATTCACTCAAAACACATTAAGTGTTCAGACACTGAATGGATCTCACAGACAGGCCAGATTTAAACAGTGGACCAAATAATGTTATTTCTACACAGTGACATTTACTTCAGCTTTACTAAAGACATTATAGATGACTCAATGCAGGTTAACAGGTAGGCTAATCCACTTCACCAAGGATTTTTAAAAATAGAATATGTAATTTATTATAAACTCAATTACAAGTATTTACTTCAAATATTAAAATTGACTCATCCATTTCACAAATATCAGCATGGCAGATGTGGAAACACAATGTTCTTTAATCTCTAGCCATAAATTTGAATAAAACCAAAGTATTTTTGTTCTTACAGATCTCCATCATCTAACCAACTGTGGCTGTTTTCCTGAATCATTTCATTTTATACAGACAGATGAATATTGTACCAAACTTAATTTTATATGATCTTAAAACAGTGTAAAGTTAAAGAAATATATGATTCTCAATCTTCTTTTGCATGCTCAGAATTAATTTTATTGTCTTAGTGTGAGCATTTATCACAGGTACAATCTTGAGTCAGGGAAATTCACTTGATTTATTGCCAATTAACATAAGCTTTTAATCACTGATCCCAGTTGTGAGAAAGAGAGAAGATGAGCAAAATGTAGGAGCAAACTCTTCAACTTCATCCACACACTTCTCCTTCCCCCTTCCTCATCTCCAGTGTGATGTCACGTGTTGCATTTGGTCCCTTCAGTGGGGCAGGTGGTTCTGCAGACTGGTCTGCAGCAGCTCTTTCCTCTTACTGCTCTTTGTTTCTTACTCCTTTCACTGCTGTGCCATTAATTGTCACATGGCCTGCAGACCTTTGGGGCCCATCTGCCTGCTCCAGCATGGTTTCAGCCGTGGGATATAACTCTCCTTAGAGGTGCACCTTTATTCTGTTATGGCCACAGTTTTCGGAAGAGCACAACAAAGCTTGAGATAAGAATGCAATTAGAAATGTGATACTTAGGTTTTTCTTAACACACGTCTCACTTTTAAGTCTTACATAATTTGTGTTTTCTAATCCAAATCAAATAAGACTTTTTGCTTACATTAATCTTCACCACATTGACTAGAATGGTATATCAAGAGTATTAAACATTTGTAGGTTATGTACTCCTGTGTCTGGTTAACAAAAGTGGGTGAATCTCTACTTATATTACTACTGCTGTCTCCAGAAAGCAAATTTTGTGGCAGTCAGGGCTTAGTGATGTTTTTATTCATTGTTTAAATGAGTGGCACAAACTTGGTGCTTAAAAATCACATGCCACTCTCTTCTGACCCAAGACACTCTGTGAACCCATGCTATCAGGCTCTTGTTTTATGAGGTGAAGTGGAAATCCTATCCAGCTGCTGGTTTTGGAAGGGGCAAGGTTGCACCAAAAACACCAAAGGTTTTTTAATGACTATTTTGTTTCATAAAAAACACATCTTTGTGGATGATTTCCTATTGGGAAAGCTGTTCACAAAATGTTTTTAACTTCAGTTGTCATCAGGCCTACTCCAACTCTGTCATTTCTACATCCTCAAACTAATATATTCTCCAGCTGATCCTTGTAGGCTCTTTACATTGCTAGAGCAATGTAATAAATCTCTAGGATGGATGGTGAGACAGGTAGGAGAGGCAGACTTTATCCATTTTTAAATATGCAATTCAAAATTTTCCCTATGCCTACAGCAGTTACATCATGAAAGTCCAGGTGATTGCCTAGATTAACAATGTGATTATGTTCTTCTCATTCTAGCCTTAGGGAGGCTGCATAGGAGCATCAGTTTTCTGAGGGAAAGAGCTCTAGTCTGGCACTCCTGGCAGTGGCCTCAGTTCTCTGAAGGAGGTCAGTGGGACAGGCAGTGTATACAAACACAGGCTACTGCTCCATCTCTGCCTGTTAACAAGGCTGTTGCAAGGCCAGACAAGTCTCCTAAGACTTCTCCAAGTCGTGGCATCTTGTAGAAAGCAAATATGTATATTGCATTTATTTATATTAGTGTAACTTTGAAGTACGGTTGATATGCCTTGCTAAAGTCATGAGAAAACACTCTTTTACAGAATTTACTCACAGATTTCATAGTACTTCTGTTTGCACTGTAAAAGCACATACATCTTATATAGATAACACATACACTGCTGTCTTCAAAGTCAGGCACATACTCATTCAAAAATGTTTATACTGTAGCTTTCACAAAGATGATGCTCTTTTTAGGAGTTCTTTCTTTGTGTTTTTAATCATATGGCACAAAATCTGGATATTATTGCATATTAAAGATTTAAAATACAAAGGGTCTGGGCTACCAACAGTATCACACCCAAGTTAATAGTACTGTTAATTTTGCCCTTCACATGAATTCTTTTTTTTTTTCTAAAGCTGCTTCAGCAAGATGCTAGATCAAAAATTGCAGAATTAAATGTGGTCAGACCCTAGTGATGTCTGTGTCTTTCATTTTGTAATACACGCGACAAATAAGAACAAAACAAAAGAAAGAGGTAATTTTTCTGTGTCTCTGTGAATATTGAATGCTTAACATAACTCATCTTTTTCTTTTTTGTTCAGATAGGCAAAAAAATGTCAATGAAATGAGTTAAATTTCCTAATATTTCACCAGGCTTGCAGCAGTTATTATTAGTGTGAAATACTGTAAATGAAGATAGTGATCAACTACTTGCAACATCCAAATGATTCAAGCACATGTACTTCTCAGTACTGTGTTGCCATAAAACATTACCCTGGGAAAACTGGACTCCCTAAGGCCACTAAATCTATTGGTGCTTTTGATTTTTTGATGAAAAGTAATAGATGAAACTTGTTGCAACTTCATGTGTTAATCGTTCCTCTTTATTCTGTCCCTCATGGATTCAGATCCCAAATTAAATTCTAACTTGTGATAAGAGTGTGTTGATTTGTTTGGGGATTATTTGTTACTTCTTATTAAGTGTATAGGTTTGGGAAATGGTTATATTGAATTTATATTTAATTATGAGCTTTTTTTCACTTATGCTTAACTTTTTACTTTCCTTGAAAATATTAACATTATTCTTTTGGAAATACTAGGGAAAAGCCACTTAAGTTTGATCTACTGCATTTTTCTGCATGATGTACAGCAGCAAATTGCACACATAATTAAAAAGGAAGCCAGTTTTCATTACTGTGGAGAAAACAGGTCATTCTTTAGTGAAATTCTGTCACACATCATATCATGACCTCTTGGTCTTATGATTGTTCTAGATCTACCTAACTAACTTGAGCAGCAATATTGGGGATGGGTCACTCCAAGGGAAATTATTATAAGTGAAAATTAATTAATTCAAAGGTAAATAACTAGAGATGGCTTATTGTTGATGAGTCTCAGCTTCTTGCCATATATTTTAATTCATAAAATTTTATGATTAAAGTTTGATTCAAATGGATTTTGAAATTCTGAGTTTAACTTTGCATTTCCAATGAGTTTTTGCATTTGTCTCCCAGTGTCTGAGTCAAGTATTTCATAATGAGTCTGATAAGAAGGTTGATATGAAGAGCAATTTTGTTCATATTTTATGTGACAAAATTGAATTTTACAGTCTTATAATGACTATATATATATATATATATATATATGTATGTATGTGTGTATTTGTCTTATTATACTGTTTTGGTTTTCTGGCTTAAATAAACTATAAAAGCTATAAAAAATGAAAAATTCAGAAGTAGGTCTTCGACCAATACAACCTCAGTACTCACAGGGTAAGGTAAGAATCATGGTCTCCAGGGGGAAATAATGTGGGAGAAAGCTTGGGTATAAATTGGTGTCACAATCCAACAGAAAAGAGAGCTGTGTCAGCCATTAAACAATTCACAGCACAGGCCAGACATCTGAGCTGAGGGTGACACAGCATCCCTAAGTAATCCTGGAGTCAGAGGCTACAGTTTCCTCTCCTTCCAGTTCTAGAGATACTGTTAGGCCAGGCTGAAGTATTATCCCACCAGTGCTTGTTTTAAGCGTCTGTTTTTCTGGAAGAAAGTTTTTCTATCTGACTCTTACTTGATGCAGAAGTTCTTGCTTTTCACTTTCTCTCTTCCACAAGGAGGGTATAACCTTCCCCTCTTAGAAGGAGAATTAATGAAGAAGTCTATGAATGACAGTAGAGGATGGTTTGTGTCTTTTATGTTCCTAGTGCACCCTCATATTTATGCTATACTTTGGTGGTCCTCCTCAGCCCTGCTGGATATCCTGAGGGGTACAGGCCCATTTCCAGGAAACCTGAAGTCTTTGAAGATGGGAAATTTAAAGGTGCAAAAGAACTAAGTCAGGCAACACAGTCAATGTAACTAGAAATGCTTGAGAGGCAGAAGTAAAATAATGAGGAAAAATGTCAGCTGCTAAAGAAGGAAACCTTTTTCCTGTCACCCTCCACAGATGAGGTAGTGAACCCTTTCATGCTACCTGCAAAGATGAATTCTAAATATTTGGGATATGAGGAAATGAACAGCTATTCCACTGACAGTAATACAAAAGAAACAGAAAATTTGTAATTATTTAATGTGTTTCTGCAATATTTACGTTAAGATTAACAAAAGCCTGTGAAAAATATAAATCAGTAACCCTAGACAAGAGCAAGGTAACTTTGTTATTGAATACACAATTTTTAGGCATAAGGTGGGAAGCCTTTTCATTGACAGGATAAACAAGGGCCACTGAGGCACAAGAGAGAAGAAACACATTGGTTGGAGCCATTATTTCTTGCCTTTCCTTTTTTCTTCCCTAGAAGACTGAGGGCAGGCATCTTTATTGTGATGATCAGATAAGGTATTATGATGAGAGCACTGGGGCCTTGCAGTCATTAAGATGCTGATTTCCCAGTGTCACAAGCCTGCTGAGAAATGGAACCCCTAGGGCAGGTCCTGGTGGGTGAGTTAGAACCATGTTTTCCTGATATGGTTATGTTCTGCAGTAATTTTTAGAACAGCAAATCTAGTTAACTCTTTCTGTGAGAAAGCATTGTAAGCTTATTCTTCATTCTCACATTATCATGATTATGATTGTAATTGTTATTATGTTATCTCTGACTGACCAGCCCTGTCTGTAGCTTCTTTTAGAGCAACTAATTTGATTAGGTTATACTCCAGTTCTGGAGAAACTGCTACTCCAATATGTTGGAGAACATTCATAGCTCCAGACACCTCATTAGGCTTAGGATTCCCCAGGAATCTCCAGGTCAGTTATCCAGTACGGAGCAAGCAGCAAGGTGATGGCATGTGATTCCATCTGAGGAAAGTTAAACGTGTCGCTTACTCTGAACATATCGTTCCACTCTACAGAAAGGTGGTAACATTTTTTGCTCTATGGGTTTGTTGCAGGACTACATGTCTTAATGTGGTCATTTAGAGACCAGTCTTGACTGCTTAAGCTTCCAAGTCACTGAGGAATGTAGAGTGACACCAGTGAAAATAGCCTACTGTCTCAGCCTCTGCTATGCTGCTGATCAATCACCCGCTAAGGAAACTGGCTTAGTGAAAGCTCTGAGAGTAAGTGGATCATTTAGGATTTTTTTTTTCATTCTGGTTCTGCTCACATCTTCCTCTTGGTAACTGCCCTTATTTAAGAATAATTACATTGAAACTGTGTCGGGGTGGGCACTGGAGAGCAGAAGTTACTTGAGCTTCTTTCTAAATTCCTATTTTGCTCCTTTCCAAAGAACCATCTCAGGAGATTCAATTAGAATAAAAATTATGCCACCTTTACAACTTTTGGAAAAAATAAAACAAAACAAAACATTCTTTAATCTAATATAATTAGAAAATCAGACTGAACAAAGATTTAGAATATCCTGTGACAGCTTTTTTCTCTGTCATCTGCACTTTTGGCAATTTTAGACTGTTTTTTAGCTGTGACTCTTCTTATGCCATAAAAAGCTGTATAGATAGAAATATCTGCACCTCTGGAAGATGTATTTTCAGTTTTTACATCTTTAAGCTCTCAGAAGAGCATCAGTTGCTTTAGCATTTGTACTAAAGGTTGATTCTTTGCTCTGTATTGGGGAAATACCAAGTTTCTAAATATGCACAGGAAAGCCTATAGCTGTAGTTCACAGTATACTTGATAGCATCTTATGAATGGAAATAAATGCTCCTAATTCCTCTTCTTTTTGTATATTTAATAGTAATATTAGGAATAATAGGAAATGTTTTGCAATAAGTAGAACAAATTGCTTAAAATGATACATCCACTTCTGAGCAGTCTTTGGTGCCCTTTCACTAATTTAATGATTTGTCTAACCACAGAACAGATTTCCAAAATCAATCAGATTCTCACAATGTGTGATCAGCAGGTGAAGAGTAAGAGAGAAAAGAGCAGGTTCCAAAGAAGCTTAGTACATTTTATGACTGCCAACTGTTTTCTGTCTATATACTTTCAATCCAAGTCGAGTTGCAGTGAATCTCAACTCTTGTGATCTCAACTTAGTATTATAAACAATATTGTATATCACAAAATTGCTGCAGATTTTGCACAGTTATGGGAAATTGTTATGTCTACGTGAGGAAGGCTGATGTTTGCTCGAGCAGTGGGGAAGTTTCTCAACATCTTGAATATTTTTTTATTTTAACAGAAGATATCAGCTTCCATTCTTCTATGTGAGTATTGTTCAGATGCAGCTTTTACAAGAACCTGGGAACATCTGTTGATAACTTTTGGTTTATTAGACTTTTTTTTTCCACTGGTTTGTTATACTCCAATTTCTCTGGAGTGAAGACGGTTCTGCAGAATACCACCTGTTGTTTCCAGTTCTGTGAAAAGTTTTCAAGCTTCTTGTTAGTTATAACACCTTTCCTGTGAATATCATTCCAACAGAGTAATTCAGCCAAAGGGGGATACAGAGGTCTCACCAGGAGGAAGTCATGATAGAGCACCAAGCTGTAGCTATATATATATAAGCAATTATCTGTAGCTGCTCACTATTTCAAAATAATTGGATCAGCAGTGTGTTTTCTTTAAGAATACAATAACTCTTATTGCTATTCTTTTGGACACACATTTTTACCAGTTGTAAGCAAGTCACAGGTCTCAAATCTAATCAGAGTTCATTACAAGGTCGAATGTGAAGTATTTGTGTATCTAGTATGATAATTATTCTTATTACAGATTACTTCAAACATATCCTATTGTGGTTTAGGAATGCTGGATCTTAAGAAATATAACCAAATATAAACTTTCTTCTTTAGCAATGAAATAGGATCATACTGTTCAGCATTACTGATTTCTGGGCAAAAACCTGTGTGCTTCCATTTTGATGTATAAAGTTTCTGAACTCTCCCTCCAAATTTGAAGTTGAATTGCAAGTAGAGTAGTATTAAAAATTTAATGCCTTTAAGAAATTACTGATGATACGCTGCATGCTTTTTATTATGGAGGTAGAAAGAACACTGAGTTACATTTAAAACATGGCTTTTTAGTATTCAGCATATTTTAAGTGCTTTAGAGACATATATACCTGTTATATACCTGTTAAGAGAGAGCGAATAATTTTTCTCTTTCGATAAGAAGAACTAAGTATATATGTATTAGGATTATCGTCAGCTGTATTTATGACATCATTAATAATCATTACAAATAATAAATATGTATGTAGAGAATACTTTAGTGTAGTAACAACTATATGCTGTAATATTCACTTTGCTACTGCCTTATTTTATCATCAGGAGAGGAGAGAGAGTATCTTGGATCTAAAAAAACTGAATTGTTTTTTTCAATTGTCTTTGTGTGATGCTAAACATTTTAGAAAGTCTTACATATTTATTTGATTTCCTTTTTCCTTTGCCTTCATGTTAATATGTTATAGTAGGACATAATGCCACCTGTTCCATCTACAGACAGTGAGAACTACAAAGATGATGTTTAAAAAAACTGTTTTCTTCCAAGTTTCTCTATTTTTGGGATAATTTTCTACTTACATCTAGTTACGCATTAGAATAATTATTTTTTAACAATACCTGAAGTTACAGAATTCATATTTCTATCACTGGTTTGTTTTTTTTTAAGAATCAAAGCTAATGCTTTTGATCAGCATTTCAATAGTTGGTTTTATTCCTGCAATGTCCATTACCTATTTTGGTAACTCTAAGCAGTGTTATTACCGATTGGTCTCCATGAGGTTTTGCCAGAAACTGCCACACTCCCAAAGAATTTTTCTCCAAATTTCAGAGGGATTAAAAGTAAGAATTTGTTTTTGCAACATAGCCATGAAGTTTATGCCAAAGTGAGTCTAGCTGTAATGTGTGGATGTACATTACTTCGAATTGCTTGCTCTTTTATCTTGAAAGAAGAATTATCTATTCCAAAATAAATTCAAAGTGCAGAGCTGAATCTACATGAAGTACCACTGCTGATCTTGAATTGTGCAGCACTGACTTTTTGCCAAGCATATCTTATCTGTCATTCAGATGTCAGTTCTCTAATTCTAGTCACTTTCCTGTTGCACAGGCCAGAGGAAGAATACTGTGTGTGAAGCATTAAAACACTGAAAATCCAAATACTTCAGCATGACCAGTATAAAATTATCAGAATATCCTTTTTATATTTTCTTTTTTTTTTTTTTATGAAGAGTTAACTTATAATCAGCCAACTTTCTGATTATTTTTCCAAACCTCCTCCTGATGGACTCTGCAGCTAACAGAAACTGTTTATCACAGTACACTTATGATGTGTTAATATTATTTTTAATTATTTTTTGAAAATAATTTTTTTAGTTGCAGCACTGTTTTGCCTTAATAGGGAAAAAAACCGCAATAGAGGATCTAAAATTTTTTTGCTCTAGAAGTCTCTTTCTGTGACTAAAGTTATTCTTTCTTTTCTGTACTATTTTAAGAATTTCATATAAACAGTAACTTTTAGTCAATGCTTTTTAAAAAATCAAATTGAAAGCACTAATGTTATCCATAATGCATATGGATCAATGTAAAAAATAGGAGTCTCTTCAATATGAGTGAAAGTTTAGCTTTCTCTCAGTGTCATTTCCAATATTTTTGGTTGATTAGATAATAGCTTCTTTGTGGTTTTGTTCATTTGTGAGCATAGTGGAAGTGAAGATGAATAGACAAATAGACACTGCACCAAGATTCCTGTAGAAAACCTTTCCCAAGGAGTGGAGTGGACAGAATCTGTTCCTAGCCCTCTCATGTGCTGCCAGTTTGAATCAGAGCAGTGATGCATAAAATGCTGAAAGTGACTATTAGAGTTGCTAGGCTTTTGTGTTTATTTACACAGATGTAATTAAACAATGTGCAGCACAAAAGAGAATTAAGTCCAGTAACCTTTACTGCAAAATTAGTTTATGCAGCAGTAACTATTTTTAAGTAATAAAGGAACAACAGAAACTATTTGAGGAAATATGGTGAAGCAAAGTTCCCATTTGTCTTGAGTCATCTTTAGGAAATTGTTAAGGATTCAGCAGGAAAAAAAATTACAAGTTAATGGAACTTAGATTTGATAAATCATGCAGTTAGGAAGCAGAGGCATTAAAAGGAAAGCAGAGGCATTTGTAAGGAAAGTGTAAAACTCTATCTGTCATCATAAAGTTTCATTGCTTGCATTGAGCAGGGCACTAGGATTTCAGATCAGAAGTTGCTGTTTTAGTTACCCATGCCAGGAACTTTGAGAGGGTCCAGTGAAGTTTGAAGGCTGATTTTGCTATCCCTTTTTCTTCAGCTAGTCAACCGTGGCTTACATTTAGTTCTGAGTCTCATCCCTTCATCTGCTTGTTTTGGACCTGATGACTCTGTCTAAAATTCTTTGACACCTATTTCAGTCTGAGGAAATTGCTTGTTGGTGCTTTCTCTTTTGTCACTAATGTGTCTATGAAGAACAATTTCATTCTTCTCTTTTCTCCAATTTTTTATTGCCACTGAAATCTAGGCAAAGAAGCTGAGATGGAGCCATGAATGCCAATGCATATTTCCACCTTATCTCTATGAATTTGTTAGGATACTCTATGCACTGTTGAATGCAGTCAATACATTCCAAGTACCAGCTTAGCTGGCTTTCAGCTAGAAAACAAGTGTTAGCTACAGGTTACAAAATAAACATAGATACAGGGGGAATATTCAGCAGGAAAACATGAAAATTAACATATACAATCACAAGAAAATTTTATAAAGTACACATTAACTCTCTCAGTCCCATCTTTCAATGTTTACTCATGAGTGACACAGGGCCAGGAGCTGTTTCAAGTTCTAAGTGATCTTGGAATCTTAACTTCTACACAGCAGTGCTTTGGTGTGTTCAGGTTCTGCAGTGATAGGTGTTGTCCTAAATCTAGAAGTACATTTAGAGAAGTTACAGCAAGAAAAAGGAATACAAAGCCCTTGCAGAATATATATGTCACATCTTTTCTTCAGCACATACTTCCCTGGCAACAATGTTAAGCTAACAAGACTGTAAGACTGGTGTCATTATACTCCACAGATCTGCTCATATGTCACTTATAATTGAGATCTTGAGATGCCTAGGGATTAAGGTTTAGCAGTGGTCACAAGAAAATCTCATCAAAAGCTGAAACTGAATCCAGACCATCTTGTGCCCAAGTTGGATTCCTGGATATTTTCTTTCCCATGTGATTATTCCTGCTCTTACATGAGCACTGCCTCATTTAAATCTGACAAATAGAAGGATAAGTAAAAAGTGAGGAAATTAATTTAGTTCAACCCATTTTGCAGATTTTCTTGAAGCATGACTCAAAAGCAGCAGAGCAGCAGAAATCTATTTAGTAAGAAACTCCAACATTAAATTCTATTGTATTTTAAAGAACCATTGCATAACTGTAATTCAGTTTTTGTTTCTAAAATGTTCACCATTTCGCTGGTAATATGCACAATTTATTCCTCATTGGAAGGAGAGGTAAAATGTCCTTTTTCCAGAATTTATTTTTCTAAGGGTTCTTAAAACATGTGGCTATAATTGTGCAGTCTTTAAGATATACCTGTCCTTTTACCAGATTTATTTTTCAGTTATTAGAAAGAGTATCTATTAGAAGAGTTGCTTAGACATCTGAACTTCAAAAGATTCATTATATGAGCAGATACAAGTATGTCATGAGTCATGGAGAAAACTGTGGGGGGAAGGAGGGGAGTCCCAAGTCCCAAGGATAGTGTTAAAATCTGCTGAATGTTAAACAGATATATCAGATTCAAGGCTAAGCCTTAGGGAGCTTAGGTTTTAAGGTGGTATCCAGGAGTTTTTTCTTTTGAGTGTGACTGTTGAATGTGTATGTAACATTTTTCTGCAGAGAGAAAGCTTATCCACATTACAGGTGTGTAAAAAAAAATTGATGGGTTAAAGTTGTATCTTGATCCAGATTTGTAGGCAGATAAAGAGGAACTGTAGTGCTGAAACGTAAACATACAGTAGGTCATTGTGGTTCTTATCTGTGTATTGCTTCTTACACTCAATATACTGATACATCAACACACAGAAACCCAAAGATGTACAGCTGGCTGTATTGCAGGACCCATGTGTATTTCTCTCAGAAACAGTTTTTTTCCTCTAATTGACCCCAGGTGTTTGGATCTCTTTCTTTTAGACAGTAAAAGCCAGAAAGCCATAACTGACAGCAAGCCTTTCCCTTTCACCACAACTTGCACAGATTACAGTTTCTCTGAAAAGTGTCTCTGGAGTTTTAGAGCTTTCTCATACACAGTAACACCATCTAGAATTAACAAGCTTTGCTGTGTGGCAATTCTTTTATGCACCAGGGTAGCAAACTGAGAATTAGCTGCAGTGTGATTCCATACTGTCATTTATTTAGACTTTTTTTAGCCTTAGAAAAAGATATGACAAAGAGTAATCAACTTTATCTTCTTTTTCGAATCTTCAATTATTAGATCAGTTCAGTATTCCTAATAATTTCCTTTCATTATCAAAGAAGTATGATGTTTGTGAAGCAGCATAAAAGTGCTGAAGTTCAAACAAATAGTACCATGTATTGTCTGCATATCTCTCGAGAATATTATAAAGAGAAATTTCAGCAATACTGAGAAGAGTAAACATAAATTTTAAAAAATAAGAAAGAAATCCAATGACCCTTAAGGAACCAAAGCTAGAAATACACTAATAAAGACACCAGAGACTTGACTCAAAAGATCAGTTATACTCGTACCTCTTGTAATGTTTTCCTGTGCATTTGTAGGCAAATCTCTTTGTATTTCCATTAACCTTCAAAAAACCGCAGTACTGACTCCTTCTTTGTTTTTGTTGTTTACTTCTTTTGTTTTGTTGTTTAGAGGCATTGGAAGGGGAAAAAAGCAATGTTTCCATCATTTCTTGGCTTATTATTCCTACACTAACTTTTCTTTGTTTTTCAGCTCTAAAAATCAAATATAGATCCTGCAGATCTACCAACTGCAGGAAAAGAAGTTGGGCTCCCTCTTTCCAGGAGGCCAGTTTGACAACAATTTTAATCACTTTATAACCCACAGTGAGCTATTAGTTGGAGAATGGAACATAGATCTGAATTAAATGCAGTGCCACTCATAGTCAGGAGTCCTTTGGAGCTGTTACCATTACAGTAAGTTATTTTTATTACTGCACAAATGTATTGATTTATGAGCACACAAAAAATAAAAAAAGGCATATTTATAACAGAGAAGAAAGAAATATGAGGAAAAGGAGAAATGTAAATTCCTCCACATTGTGTTTTTCAGAGTAGCCAATGTTTTTAATGAATTAAAGAAAGTATATATCATAAAACTGAAATGATAGGTCACAGTAACTAGGAGTAGGATAATATATAAAAAACTCCTGGAAAACAATAGCGTTTAAGTTCTTTACTGCCAAATCTCGTTTTAAAACAGACTAAATGTCCTTTGTCTTTCATGCAGTTTATCAGAATTGCCTGAATGGTTCAGCATAATTCCACTCTTACACCTTGGTGCAATGTCAAAACAGAATTTTGTCTGAACCAGACAGCAGGCCACCATCTGACTGACATTTATCAGTATTAGCCCTGCTCTTCTAACAGCATTCTGAATGGAATTTTGGTTTCATGGACCATGGGAGTTTTGAAGAACCATACTGACCAAGCATCAACCAATACTCAGCATGCAGAGGTTCTTTATCTGTACATAGCAAACCCTCTATTGAGGATGCATTGGAAATGCTGCTCCTGTTTAGCAAGTCAGAAAACTGAAATACAGAATGTGTTTAAAAAATTGCTGGCAGGACACAGCTGTTCTGTATGGTTACCTGTTAGCAGAGCATGCTACTTGACTTTCACCAGATTTTCGGGTAATAATTATAGCATAAAAGTCTGACCTAGCACATACAGTATATAAATTACCATTTCAAGATAGGGATATGGATTTTTTCTATCCCACTGTTTTCTAACTATTCTTTCTTCATATACACACAACTGAAGTCTTGTGGATTGTTTCATTTTTGGATGGAAAATAGGTGAACTTCCAAATACTCTATTGTTGTCTGTTAACAATTCAGAAATCAAACAAGTATACTGACACTGTGTTTTATATTTATGACACTGAAATAAAACTTTGAAAGGTCTTTTATTATCAATAAAAGTAAAAGCAATTGTTTACCCTGAAATATGTAAATTTGATTAAGTAAAACCACCTTAAATCTTTCCTTGCTGACATTCACTAGTTTTGGAAGAAATAATTTGCCTGTCTCAGCCAAATGCTACAAGGTCTTAAGTGTTGCACAAGCCTTTGAAGGTTTCAGCGGGTCTTTAGTAATGCCATAGTCCTTATGCTGGCAGCCAGCCCAGGGTGAGTTTTACTTTTGATGGCAGCAGCTGTGTATCTATCAGGTTTCTGAATACGTGAGGAGCACAGAGCAGGGTGCTGCAGTCCCCAGGCAGCTGCCGAACGCGGGAGAAGCAGAGCAGCCGTGCTAGGATCAGGCACCAGCTGGGGTTTTGTCCTTTGGCATGTGGCCCTTCTCGTTCTACTCCAAACCTTTCTGGTAGTTTAGGCACTTTGGAAGCCACATTTCTACCCAGTTATAGGTACATCCTCAGTTATAGGTGTCAGTCCTAGAAGCACTAACTGCCTCTTTTTCTCGTCTTAGTAATCACTCTGTTAGCAGCAATTTGCCATGTAAACATGGCAACTAGTGGTTGAACTTACAAGTCTTGAAAGTAAAAAGGTTATGGGAGAAAAACTTTGCAAATAAAAAATTATAACAATTGGAAGGCTTTGAATATTGCAAAATCAAGAAATGACATCTCTGAAGCAATAAACAAGCATTTAAATAATGTACTAAACTTTTATGCTTCACAGAAGATACATGACAGCATGCTGTTGTTATCATTATTATGGATATTTATCTTAATATTTTTGAAGATGCAACTCTATTCTTTGACAGGCTTTTCAAGAATGGACAAAGAACAAAGCTTAGATTTTTCTGCTTTCTAGAGATTTTAAACGGAAGAAAGAGGAAGCACTATGGGTTTCAATGTTTCCTCTAATTTTTCTTTTTATTGCCTAATATAAATTCTTTGATTATTTTTTCATGTGGAGACTGAGTAACTTAGTAACTGTTTAGTTAAAAATAAAGTTAGAAAAATAAGTAAAATCAGCTCTTTTCAGAATTATCAAGATTTGGGCTAACTTACTGAAAGACTGCTGGTGGACACACCTTCAGGATTTTTCTCAGTGACTCATATTCCCTTCACACTGGCAATATAATCTAACACCATCCCAGAGCTGTCAAGAAAAGGGAGCCAGCAGCACTGCTCTATATCCATGCCTCTCACTGTACCACAAGCAGGATCTGTAGCATGTTCTATGTGTTGTTCTTAACACCTTGTGCTCATATGCAGGTGAACCTGGGGGCCCCACAAGTCTGGGACCTGTGAGATCTGTGGAGGGCACAGGGAAGGAAGTGGGACCTCATTTTGCACAATGCAGCTGTAACTGGTCTGTCTGCAAAAGAGCACGAGTACTTTAATATAGCAATCTCAGTTCAAATAAAAGTCAGACCCTTCTTGGCAATTGATTGAATAAAAAAAGGGGGAGAGCAGAGTATAAAGGGAGCAATTATACTTTAAGTTAGGCATTTGAGTGGATTTAGGTGGTTTGTTTCCAACATACCTCTCCTTGTCTATTGATCAACATCCCCTGGGATCAAGATACCTTCCTGAAAATCTGCTCTATTTCCTTCTCCATCTGAAAAATAAAGACACAGCTGTATTGCAGTGAATATTTCTATATAAGAAACTTTTCCACTGTCTCACCCTGTATATCCTAGAAATCAAAAACTCAGTGAAGTGTGTTAGAAATGGAATAGTTCCCCACTGCTCTAAGGCACCTCAGATATAGCCTTAGTCTGAGCTCCTCTTTCTTTCCCGTTTCCTGTGTTTCAAACAGACCTTTAAGATCAACAGGCCCACATATTTTTACTAATTCCTTTTCTGTCATGTTTTATGGTTTTATCACTGGTACATTTTTACTGCCATTGAAATACTACTTGTGGCCAGTGTACCTCTCCTAACTCTCATCCTCTTCATGTTTCTGTCATCCTCACAGTGTGTCTTGGGCTCCATTTAATCCTTTCTCCATTTTCTGAACTCTGTTTTGATCTTCCACCAGTTCCCTTGTTCCATTCCCATTCTGTCAAGTCACTCAGAGAAAATTTTTCCCTTATGCTCTCCTTAGTCCTTTTCCTCTGTCTTCTCTTACATGGAAAGGTTACCTGATTGTCTACCTGCATTTTTTTTCCAATAAAGAGCATCAAATACACAAAACCCCATGACTGAGGAAGATCATTCCCCTTTTATGATTTCCAGCAGCAATATTTGCAACCTTGACATGAATTTATTGGCTTTTACTGTGGAAGTTACAACTACAGTATTTGATTCTCCTTCCAATTACATCTATTTTAATATAAATCCATTTGATTCAGTTAAGTTATTCTTAAATTAGTAATATAATTGAGAAGTAATTGAACTAGGAGGTCAAAATTTGGATTTATCTCCCTCCAATCCTTTGATTGGAATATTCCAAAAAGATGGAATATTCCCAGGGAGAAGTTAAATAGAATAAATGTTACAGCTTGGCAGTAGTTTTTTCTAAATAGCTGTTTCTAAAACTTGATTGCAAAGCTACTATCTGTATGAATTTCTTTCACCTCTAGTTTTGTCCTTTCTGTTAACATAAATCCTGGATATATTATGAGACTTTTTAAATGTTGAGGATAGCATATATTCGTTTTGTTGAGAACATTTTCTGTGGATGAGAAGAGAAAGTGAACTGTGATCCATATGGTCAATCAAAACCTATTTATTTAGTCTGCAAAAGGAAATTTGTCCACCATCCTCACATGCATCTTTTTTCCTTCTCATAACTCTGCCCACATTTGTTTCACATAAAATAAAACTAAAATCTCAAATAGCTTAAAACAGAAAAGTGGTTTCCAGAGTGTGTGCAATATGAGCAACTTTGCAAGTAAGTCCTTGGATTTGTATTTTCCAAGACAAAAACTTGATGCTGATTAACACAGATTTTTTTCACATCACAGTAATTTTCTGTCTGTAATATATCATGAAATCAGTATTTTTCAGAATTATATTATTTTTTAAATTCTGTCATCTGGGCCAATCATGTGATGTAAGTGCAAACAGCAAAAATTGTATCAAACTTGTTAGAATCAATAAGAAGACTTCAATTCTGATGTTAGAGGAAAATACTGCAGTTTCCACAATTCATAATATAAAAATAATTACTCAGTTAAGCATTTACTTACAATAAGCATTATCTGATAGGCTCTTATTTGAAGGGCTTGATAGAGAAGGAGGTGGTTCACAAAAACACTTGGTAAATAGTAAAGAAATGTGCAGCTATTAAATGGAAAATATACTAATAGGTATGTTACTGAGAGAGAGTTTGAGGGGAGAAAAAAAAAGGAAAATATAGTAGAGGCTGAAAAAGGAATAGAGAAGAGACAAAATGATGGAAATATTCTTGGCAGCAGGGAAGAAGAAGGAAGGCTTAATAATACAGTCTGCTCCATTTCCAGAATATTTGGTTAATACTGTTTTGAGAAATAAGACTTTGTTCAAAGAAAACTTCTGCTCAAATAACATAAAAGCATTTGAAGCAAATTAAAACGTGTTATTAAATATCTGCTTCTTATGTGTTGCAAAAACACATAAGTAATTTTGTCCTACATTAATGTTCATTTTACTAATATGAAGACAACTGCCATAAATAGTACTAATGAAGCAGTTCAGGAATAGGAGATCTGTGGAGACCTGTGTCCTCAGGTAAAAATTGTAAAAATGTAAAAAAAGGTAAATGGTAAAAAAGGTAAAAAAAGGTAAAAATGTCTTTAGATATGGACTAAAAAACTGGTGTCCTAGATGAATTTGGAATTCAACACTTTGAGTGCAAATATAACACGAGTCATTAAATACCTCATAAAGAAATAAAACTTCTTTCTGAAAAAACAGAACTCTTTTCTGTTAAGAATCACTTTAAAATTGAATATTCCTAGAACAATATTTTTTACATTATCAAGCATTCTGGTTTCATGCAAATCTTAGAGCTCACTCTAAGTTGTATTACAGCTCTCAGGTACACATATTTTGTAGTGAGATTCATCTATGAAGCAATGATCCATAGGTCAAAAAATTTAGAACATTTGTTTAGAACACTTGTTACAAAATATTGCCTTCAAGTTATGTGTTACCAGTACTGTAATAAGCTTTAAAATATTTTTAATTTTTAAAATAATATAAATTCCATCTGGTTCTCAGGTAAAAACATCTCAACCTTTAGATATTTTTGGCTTTCCAATGTTCTAACATTTTCTGGGGTTTTGTGTTTTGGTGGTGCATTTTTAACCAAAGCAACAGATGTTCATTCCTTAGATGTTTAAAAATTAACTGTAAGAATTTCACATAATTTTGGCATAAGGACCAAATTAAAAGACCTCACCTGCAGGACTGCAAAAACCTAATTGTAAGGCTTCTTGATTTGATTCAGTGAAAGTCAGGTGCATGTGATGGCAAATAGCCAACAGCTGTATTTATCTATGCTCTTTGGAACTAGCACAAAAAAAATCTCAGTCCACAGTTAGTTAAAACCCTCTGCTACAAGATTCATCAGTGAGTATCATGTTACTTGTAATGTCCTCTGATACCTGAGGAAAAAAAGATATATATATATACATATATATTTTGTCTAATTTTTCTTTTTTTGTTGCTATTTTGTAGTAAGCCTTGCATGTTGCTGACAACAGGCTATGATTTCCAAAGAGTCTGGAAATTCTTTGAGATACATTCCTACCCAATTCAATAATTTATTTTGTATATAATGATGCTCTAATTTAAATAGGCATGTTAACAGACAGAGGAGCCACAATAGATATATTGTCTCATTAGTGCTACTGGGCCAATTACTAATTCACAAATATTGAAACTAGCACTGATAGAGATAAATTAATTTCTCATAATTTAATAATGCTAATCGCAGGAGAAGTGAAGACCTACAACTATTGGCAGTAGAGCAATGAGAATTTTAGTACAGAAATGTAAAGTCACTAACATTTTTTCTCTACATTGCACAATATTATGTCTTTAGATAATTCTCTGTTTAATTTTTTTTTCTGCTATTTGATCTGCTCAAATATTTGGGTCAAACTCTTCAAGTAGACAACCCTATTCAGTAAAAGGCATGGATGCTTTCATAATTGAATGACAAAGAGATTTCAAGGTGGTTTTTTTAACCCATTTTGTATTCCCAAATGGCAAAATATTAATGTGAATTGGTGTCACTTAGTCGTTCATCAGCTTCTCTAATTCAATTTCTTTATTAAACAGAGAGGTTGCTTCATATGGGAAAACTGTACCATAACAGTTTCTTACAATAATATTTAGTAAATTCTGATACCTTTAAAACATGAGACAGAAATTGGTTTTCTAGTCATCCATATATGGCTAATGAAAATGAACTAATTTTGAGAAGGCAAAAATCAGTGTCTTAATAACTTGCACTTCCCTAGCTGATAAAATGCCTTATTTTGAACATAGTGGAAATGACCCTCGAAGTCCAAACTTCCACTGAGAAGTTTCATTAAAGTACATAAATTACAACAACTGTCAGAGATGGCATTAAGTATTCAATAAAAGTAGACTTAACACAATTAATAGCAATTAAAATTATACTTTTATGATGTCAGCCACCAGCACTGTAAAGACATAATTGCCTGTAAGGATTTCTCTAACTATATTTATCCTCTAAAACTGTCCAATTTATATGAAAAATGCCAAAAACATATCCCAAATGGGTACCATTATCTTCTTGGATTTTTAAAAGTGATCTGTCTTTATCCAGCTCGTGCACATTAAGCTAATTTACTTTAATTAGTTTTTTTCTCATTGTCTTAATAGGCATGTTGATAAGATTTTATTGGGGAGGGGGAAGGGGAATATCGGTTGGTTCTTTTCTTTTTCTGACTATGGGTGTCAAACTCTCTTCATTGAATATCTTTAAGAAGCTGTGACCTGAATCCTGCACTTAGATTTTCCCTGTTCATACTTTCTTCGTTTGTCAGATACAAACATACTGAATGATAAAATGTTTAGTATTTTTGTAGAAATGTAGGGCACTTATACTTTGGCTGATTAGCTGATAATTAAAAAAGACAGAATGCCATCCTAAGCTGTGCTGTGAAAAGGAAGTTTGCTCTGGACCTAACAAATTAATTACTTCCCAGAACAGTTACTTGTGTTTCTCACATCAATAGAATGTCCATGAAATAATGCTAAAGTCTTCAAACACTATTAAGAACAAAATACAAGGGTGTCATCCTCAGGTAGTTGTCTGACTTTAAGATCTAGGTTCAGCCTTCGAATTTAAATACAAAGTTAACTTCCTCCACCTCCTGATAAAATTGGGAGAACCTGGTAATTGATAGCAGGAAGGAAGCTCCTCATCTAGGTCTTTGGAATTACTCCTGGAGATATATAAATCACTCTATTTGCTGTTCCATTGAGTTTCTGGTGTGTTATTGCTGAGCTGCCAGCAGTTTGCATGTGTGAAGTTTAACAGAGACTCTTCCTCACTCTACTGTCTTCAGGAATATTCTTTATTGATCTGATAGAGTTTGCAAATGTACGTCCAGTGTTTTGACAGCATTCCTGCAGTGCTATTCTTTTATTCTGTAAATTTTCTTACGCAGAATGTGATAAGCCAAACCATTAGCGTGGTTTTAGCAGATTAGACTGTAATATGCTCCTTGCTTTTCCAAATACATTTAAGATTCAATATAAATATTTTGCTATACGCAAAAGACAAATTGATATCTAATTTCTGCTGTTGGATGGATAGTTCAATTTTAAACCAGCATCATCACACAGTCTAAGAATCAATAAACTATGAAGACTGCTCAGAATAGGATTACATACAAATTTATGACCATAAAAGTAGCCCTGCATTACTTTAAAGTTGTACAGATATGGAGAGTTTTAACAGTGTCTGGGCTTCTTCAGAAATAAAAACTTTACTTTTGATAGCACTTCCTCAGAAAAGCACAGAATTTAGTGTTGGAAAAATAGTAAACGCTAAAGAATTAACCCCTGATTCAGAGGATTCAATTGAAAATAATAAACTTCAACTTCACTCTGGATATCATTAAAATAACTTGATCTCACTTCTCATTCTTAAGCATTTACTTGAAGAATGCCATAGAATGTTACCTACTTTTAATGTAGTGTATCAGTTATGCATCACGATATCAAATCTATATATTAGGTCTAAAATTATTTTACAGCCATGGAATGAAATTATATTCAAAGTGACTGTAAAGTATTCTGGGTAGTTGAGTATTTTTATGAATCAAATCTAAATGAGTGCAGTATTTTTTTTTCATCCCTATTACAGTAGTGTACTGCTAACTTTGTATTACATCACATTAACTTAATTATTCATAATTCATCCAGAGTATTTTCTTTCATTGAGTCTATACTTTCTGCTACAGGAAACAAGCTGATTAAGTTTCAGTCTACTGAATTACAAACCTATCCCACATGTGATTTTTCAGAAGATATTTTTTGCTTTGCTGTCCTGAGTTGACTTTTACTAGGAAAATTTGTCTCTTTTTTGGAGGAAGAAAAAAATTCATTGTATTGAGAATAATAACTTGTTGGCCAGCAACAAAACATAAATGTTGAATCAGAGACAAATTTCATACTTTTACATTAACAACAAAAATAACAGAACTTCAGCTGGTAATTTTCATGGCTGAAGTACTTTCTTTCAAATGAAATTGAAGTTGAAACATTGTTAAACTGAAGGTAAAAAAACTTTTCAGTTAAATTGGAGTACGTCAGGATAAAACGACACTACATATTGTGCATAAGTTTCTGTGTATGTGTGTACAAATATGTTTTCATTACACTATAAAAATTGGA
Organism: Luscinia megarhynchos; assembly: GCA_034336665.1. NCBI lineage: Eukaryota > Metazoa > Chordata > Aves > Passeriformes > Muscicapidae > Luscinia > Luscinia megarhynchos. Next base: position 32,683,151 of record CM067566.1, on the reverse strand, counting down.
TATTAAGCTCTATAGTACATGTACTTTTGAAATTCTGCTGATAAGATATTTTTCAATATAAGTGGTTTTTGGTAACAATGGAGAAGAAGAAAAAAAATAATAAAATAACCCAAAAACACTAAGCATAAAACTAACAGTTCAACTTGAAAAATTCAGTCAAGGTCTGAGGCAGTGCCAGGGTATTGTGAATGAATGTACAATTTTTTCTTCTAGAAGCTAAGATAAAGGCTTGAATATGTCTATTCTTATTATAAATTACAATAAGCCAAAGAAACAAAATAGGTGTCTGGATTTTTTTGGACAAATGTTTGAAACTCAATTAAATCTTTTCTTTTAAGGCAACTTTTAAAGAAGACCTGTCTCCTAGGAACATTCAGTGTTGTTTATAACAAACTTCCTTGAAAGTAATTCATTCCAGCCCTGAGGACTAGAAAGTTTTAGCTTGTTCTTGGGATTTTTGCTAACATTCAAGGCTTAATCACTTTCTGGTGCAAAAGCTAAACTCTAGACACAACACTATGGAGGAAGGAGCTGCATTTCCATCAGTAAATTTAGGTGTTCAGTTCTGACTTTTGCTATGCTGAATTTGGTTTCTGATTTTACTGAAATATCTTTCCAAGGCCACTATCAGTAGAAGTTGCATAGTAAGAGTACAAGAACAGAGCAAGTGTTTACAGGCAATTCCATGAAATAAATCAGATTTCTTGAGAGTAGCACCTGAGCCCTCCCTAGTTCTGAAGAGAAGTTCTGGGGGAACTTTCACAATTTGTAAATAACATGCAAATGACATACCAATTTCATGTTGTCTGCCTCTCAGTGATGTGTTTTGTAATTCGTTTAGACTTCTGCATCTAATATTTATTGAATAAATCACTTGTCGTAATGGAATTGACAATTGAAAGTGATGACATTGAAAAATAGATTAGCGTTAGAAAATAAGTCTTGGGATTTCCTTATGAAAGCAAAAGCATTCCAAGGCAAATGGCATAAGGAGCCATAAGTATTCCAGATGGTAAATTATTTTCTATATGACTTTCAGATTTATCTCTAAAAGATCAGCATTTTTTATACATTCATAAGATCTGCCTTTTCTTTAGCTTTTCAGTATTGAAAAATACTTTTTTCATGGGCGATAGTCTGTTATAGCCTAAGAAATATTTCCCAGATTTGTATGCTGATTATATGAGCAAAAATTTCCTGGGTTATTGATGACATTGGAGACGGTTATTTTGCAATTTAAAATTAGAAAATCTAAATAAATCAAACTATGGAAGTTTCATGATAAAACAGAGAACTGAAAGTTTAAGTCAAAAAGATTAAGAATGTATTAGCCTTTACTGTTTTATTAGCTTTTACTGTGTTACATCAAGGTGTATGGTTGTCTTAAAATCAGCTGTTATAATGGATTCTTCTCTACTGTTTCCAGATGTTAAGCTTCTAGTTCCTAACAGAAATATTATTTATATATAATCCTGAGTTACTTATTGGTAAACTTCTCATTTCTATTACACCAGTCTTCAAGGTCATCCACTTTTTCCTGCATGATCTAACAGTCATCTTCTTTATTGGAGCACCTCTGCTTACATTGTGTCATCCATAAATGTCATCAGCATGCTCCTACTATTTTTCCTAGAAAGACCACTAATGAAAATATTAAATCACATCACTGAAAAATCAGGCTCTGAGAAACTCATCCATGTCTGGCTTTTGCCACTTTGCCAGCTATCTCACCTTCAGACAATTCTTCTCCTATCTAACCTCTATTACAGTAAGCTCAGTTAATGTGGCATCCTATCAGTTTACTAATGGTGATGAATGAGGGCTACTGTATTTCCTATTTTCAGAAAGAAAACAGGTATTTTATTAAACAGAGGGCCAGGTTAGTCTAGCTTTTGATGCATGAGATACATGTTGGGTAGGAAAAGTAAGAGACTTCTAAAGAAAGAGTACAAGAAACATATCCAGGCAATAAAAAGGGGTTTTCATTCCCACACAGACTGTGTTTATATATGGACACAATTTCACTCATTCTTCTTCTGTGTACCATTCACATCTGTTTCAGACAAATAGCTATCCCTGATGAAACAGGTTATCAGAGAGGACTGTTGACTTATGTGCTCCCAGACAAAATCCCCAATACCCTTTTTAATAAAGGAGGTCATAGTACTATAACAATGGACCTTTTAAAGTACTCCTAATTAGTAATCTTGAGGTAAGAAATGGTGAATTGCCACCCTGATACTGCCATGCTGTGCAATTGAAATAAGTAATATTTAATTTCTTGTTTTTTATGAAAGGAAAAGAGAATATCTTTAAAAATCATCATGATAAGGAAGAATCAGTCCAAGGGAGAGTTGGATGGTGCCCTGAGCAACCTGACCTAGTTAATGACATCCCTGCCCATGACAGAGAGTTGGAACTAGATTCTTTAAGATCACTTCCAACCCAAACCATTCTATGATTATATGGAGTATACTTGGGACCTGGAGAGTTATATAATTTTTTCCATATTACTATGTAGCTAAATGAAAACTTGCCTACAAAATAAACACCAAGGAGTACTAAAATTGCATTGTCTTAATTTTGATCCTTTAATTTTTATTGACTCTTCTTTCTAGTGTCACCTGTTTCCTAAATCCCAATTTTCAGACTGCAAGTGATGTGAGGAACTCTTAGTTTTCTTGGGGTTTTGGATGGGTTTTAAATTGGGTGAAATTGTGGCATTTTCAGGACTTCTTTTGTAGTCCTACATATTATTATATAGTTATATCTAAGCAGTTCATTCAGATTAGCAGAAAAACTTTCATTAATACCAATGGAAAATCAAACTGATAATGAAAGATACATTATCTTTCAGCATGACAAAATGAAATTAAATAAATACCAGTTATGCCATGGCACAATAGTTCTGTTGTCTTTTGAAGATATCCCAAATGCAAATGCTTATGAAAGAATCATCCAGAAATCAAGCTCTCTTTCTTCAAATACCCTTCTTACTTTTGTTTTTGGTAAGACTAAAATATAAAGATCAGAAAATCTACTAAATTATCTACCTTTAGTTACAGAAATCTCTATCTTATCTGTAGAAATAGAAATAGAAGCTATATGAGGTATATATAAGGTATATAAGGTATATGAGATCTTCTGATGCCACTTGACTGTATCCACCACCATTAGCTCAGTGATGATGAAAGAGTTCAGTTTGATTTCATAGAGATTGCCTCACTGACTGTAATTGCTCTGTTGCCAATGTATTTTCTGTATACCTCAGTGCACAGACACCTGTATTAGGTTTCTAATGCTGGATGTACACATAACAAGAAATCTCGTCTAAAAATCCCTTGAAATATCATTGTTTTCCCACATTCCAGCTGAACATATTCATTCTTGCCTGCATTAATTAAATCTGTATTGAAAAAGATTAATCGTACTTTGCTGTATTTTACAGGAAAAATGAATTTTTAAAACCATTTCAGACCAATAAGAAGACATAAATTAGATATGTGAAAAGTTTTTCAGAATAGATGTATTTTGAACTGTAACAAACACTATATTTTTGCCTTCTTTTCTATTGGTATTTTGCTCATGATAATGTGTTTTGCCCTAGAGATGTACACAAGGTATATATGCCATTAGGAGAATAGAAATTCTGCCAGTAAAAATCATCATTCATAAGCAGAAGCATTAGTACTTTTGTGTAAACAATGAAAGTTGGTCTTTGGTGTTCCTGTCACTGCAAACTGCAGGGGGAAGGTGGAGATTCCAGCCTGCCTAATGTGGCAGTGAGTGTTGACTTTCTGCACATAATGTTGTTTCCTGATGAATCACACACATGCATAACTTGCTGTCAGTTTGCTCTAATTATTGTAGATCATGTTCATGATCTGCCACTTGCAACCTAATATATTATGATACTTGAAGTAATATGTTCTGGTTATAATTGGTTGCCCACTATTGATATGGGTAATAGATCTCTCCTGTGAAATACAAACAGTAACTAGATGCACAGCATGCAGGTGAGTTAAGTACCTACACTACCTAGGAATCAGCAGGTATTCTTCATGACTTAGTCTCTAGACATATTTTTTTCTGGAAGCTCAGCATATCTCTAATTGCAATTATATTTTGTGTCCATCTTGTCTCAGATCTTAGAAAAGGGGTTTCTGTGTATAAATATTTAAGTATGAAAGTAAAAGGCAATACCAAGCACTTTTCTGCAGACTTGGAGAAATATAACTGGCATAGATCTCTTCATAGAATTCCAATTTATATTAGGAGAGTTGTTCTCAAGGATAAAGAAAAGAAAGATAAAGAAGAAAATCAAATCTTTAACCTGGAAACTGTGAGCTACATTTTGATGTGGCAGGTCTTCATATTACATATTTAGTTTAGTATAATCAATAGCATTAATAAATCAGTGCGTTGGCTGAATTCTGAAAGGATTGTATCTCTCAACAATTAATTGATTTTTGTGTGCTCCATGTGAACACAGAAACACCATAGTTAAGTGCACAGTTGGTGCAATATTGACTTTTTTCCTGATATTTAGTCACTAAGTGTCCAAGGTTGACAAGAGCAGTTCTATTCCATTGTTTTCTATCAGTAATCATATTTGCCTAGAGCATTAGTTTCCCCCAAAGCAGTTCTTGGATTTAAGGCCTACCCTCTTTTATATATTTTATTCAAAACTACCAAAATAATCTGGAGACAAGATTTACACCCTTACAAAGTACTATTAGAAAGTTTGATTTGAAAAATGTATTCTTGAGGCATATGTTTGTGGTTCAGCATAAGCTTTTTCAATATCTCGGTTTCTTTCAGCAAATCCAGTTATAGGTGTTGAAGAGCAGACCATCAAAACCTTTAAAGGCTTAGCCCTCTTTTCTCATCCTCACTGATTTACTCCTTCTTAAAAAGACTTAAAAATAAAAAGAAGTGCAAAGGACATTGCATCCAAAACCACACACAGGTTTAACCCAGGGTAGTTATCTTTTGGTTTCTTGTACAAGTTCTCTTTTGACTTTGCATATTTCAAAACTAACCTAGACTTGGATATTAGTTTTGTGACATTTTGCAAGAAATCTTTGAAAATATAAATTGCATTCTGTTGTAATTAATTTTTATTTATTTGAGGCTTTTAAGTTACTTCTAAAATATATGACGACAGTTCTTACTGAATTTTCTGCTCTAATTACAACTTACCTAATACTAACCTGATCACCTACCAGACAGTGATTATATTTCTGCATAACTTGCAAAGTTGGTAGATATATATGGCACAATGCTAATTAAATGATTTAAAAGAAATTTGTAGTTCTGTACAATTTATAACTTCAATAGAAATAGTTAAGTAGATATCACACATATAATATGTAGATAAGGGATAATGAAAAAAACCTATTACCTGTGAGTCTGGAATGGAAGAAGAGAGTTTTACATTTTAGAATAGCACTTAAGAGTCTGAATTAATTACTGTGTGTTCATATGCCTTGTTTAAACACAGGAGCTGATGAAATCAAAGTACCACTTTCAGAAATGTCAGAAACTGGATTGAGGGGACAAAAAACACTTAATGTTGCATACTTGGGCTGGGATCAGCATTGGGGTTAATAGCAGGGATCCTGGTATTGCAAAACATGTCTTTCTTCTTGTCTCTTCTTAATAGCACTACTTTTGCTGGGACAGAATTTAATCTCAAAATTTATTGAAAAAGCAATTATTTAATTTATTGGTGGTGAAATATAGTTCCTTTAAAAGCCATGCTCCATTTAATTCACAATAATTTGTGATTTTAGACATTTTAGAACACTAAAATCCTCTGACAACTGGCTTTCAAATATATTCTCTCAAAACTGCCAAAATTTATTCTACTAAGCATTCAGTGGTAATGTATGGTCATGTCTGCTCATCATATCATTCTATGCACATTGGCTGTTCTCAGCTTCATTTGAATATTCATCATGATCTATAGAAAACAATCAAGGGAGGGGCAGAAAAGATAGTTTTGTATTTAATAATTATCATCATACTGCTTTAAGTACAGTAAAGATGCAGTCTTTATATTCCTCAACATTGCCTTCTCATATGCAGTCCTCTTTTGACTTTTCAAGGATATATATATTGACTTTTGCCAACCAAACTTGCCAGATAGTGGCATCAGCAGCAGAAAATACTTGTATTTCACGTAAACAGAAAAAAAACTTCTGTTTAAGAGATAAATCCACGTTGAAAAGATGAGGGACATTCTTGGTTTATGCTTATTCAGAGCTTTGTTGAAAGCTGATAAAAATGTATAAATTATTGTAGTTTTGTTCACAATAATTTAAGCAATTAAATATCCCTTGTGCTCTTACCCTAACATTTTTTTTCATGCTTTACTCTTTATTTTCTATTAGGAAAAATGCAGTAGTTATTTCATAGCAAAAATGTGGTCTGTTTTCCTGTTTGGTTTGGATAATGGACTTTGTGTGGGATAATGTGAAAAATTTGCACGGTGTGGGTGAACATATAATTGAAGAAAGAGGTCTTTTGTTCAAAAGAGCCAGTATTGTAGCATGAACTTCATACTTACAAATAGTTTCAGCTGTGCCAGGTTTGAAGACAGATGCACAGTGCTGTAATTATTACACATATTTTTAACATATGTTTTGCATTATATCACAGAGAGACCTGTTCTTTAATGGTGCTTCTTCTTGTGTTACTTTTCCTGTGATACCAATTATTTTAAGCATGTATGACAGGTAGCTGGCATCTTCATAGCATCTCAGCAGGTTTTACCAGTAGCACTGTGAACACGAAAATAATATGTTAAGAGTCTGTTCTGTGGAAAAGGATATCATAGACATAGAAAAAGCACTAAACAACCTTTAAGAAAAAACCCCAGCAGCATGAGTGAAGTACATAATTTCTAAGTAATTACATGTTAAGGTTAAAATGTTGTATATTCCAAGGCTGTCTTTCAAAACTGTTCAGATTTAGTGTCATGAGTCTAGTGAATGCACATCACTGTTAATAACCAAATTAATTAGCAGCATGTTGAAGTTCCATAGAGATCATATAGATATACTTCTGTTGCAATTAAATAAAAATGTGGTTTTGTGTAGAAGGTGGTAAATCATAATTACTAATATACTGGTCTGTCATTGGGTTTTACTGTGACAAGGTTATAAAAAAAATGGGGCAACAGTGTGTTTGGTTTATTTCACACATACAACAATGTAAGAATTTTGTATAGAACAATCCTGTATGTTCTATATAATTGAAGGTGTATGGATTTTTACAAATATATAGACATAAATAGCTAGTTATACGTAACTATAGTATTTTATACATATTTTTCCATTTCTGTTTTGTTCTATAAAGTGTATGTGTGGTTATAGCCTTATACATCCATGGATGGATAGATAGATAGATAGATAGATAGATAGATAGATAGATAGATAGATAGATAGATAGATAGATAGTCAGTAACAGAGTCCCAGAATGGGTAAGGTTGGAAGAGGCTACAGTGAGCCATCTGGTCCCTGTTTAAGCAGGGTCATCCTAAAGCACCCTGCACAGAATATCTATCTATAATTTTTTTTTTCTTAATTTTTGGTGCATTTTTATTGTAATTTTTACATAAATTTTGCCTAGGTGGATTTTCTTAGACTTCAGGTTATCACTCTGCCTTTTGGTATTAGGTAGTCCTTTACATCAGAGCTTCTATTACCGCTGTGGTCCCTGGTTCCTGGCACTGCTGGATTGTGGCAACAGATCATAATTTACCATGACAGGCTGGAAGGGCCATCCATTCATACTGAATGAGATTGATTCTGAGAGCCTGGTGTTACTTATTCTCCAAAGAACTGCAACTTTTGGCTGTTTATAATTAGTTTGTTATTAAGAACTTTGGATCAATTTGCCAATGATTCAACTCAATAAACTAGTAAATAAAAATGTTCTACATTGTCTTTGGCTCAGGACTTTTCCCAGCTGCATCTAGGGACATGGCTCAAATCATTAGAAAAGAGGACTATTAACAGTAGTCAGGATGCTTCTTCAGTGTGGTGATCAGTGTCTAGCCCTTTCTATTCTTTTCCTTATAACTTGTTTTATGTGGAGGGCACCATTTTGTGAGAAGGTACTTACTTGCTTAGTTTCTGTGCCAGAGGTTGTTTGTTAGATAGCAACATCAGCTCTACCTTATGCTAACTTGCCAATTTGCAAACACTTGGGTCATAGTTACTTTGGGTTTTTAGGAATCCTTATCTGTAAAGACAGAGAAAGAATGTTTGTATGGGAAAACTCACTACCTGTTTTTATCTCAAGCAAAGCGGAATGAAGTTGCAGTTCAGTGTCCCAAAACTGAAAACTATTTTTCTGATGTGCAAGGTATTCCTCCCCAGTTCAAAACAATATATGCTTTCACTTAGATGTTAACATAGCAATATAATCATTCAAGTTCCAAGCTGATAGATCTTTAAAGTTGATAGTCAAACAGATAGGATGTGCTGGATCATTTCAGTGTTTTATCTGACAAGCAGCAGTAAAGTTTTATAAGCTTTTTTGAGTCATTTTTTTACATGAAATAGATTTGATGTTTTCCATCTCTTCTGTTTTCCATTTTCTCCCTGGGACAAAAGGTTCCATCTGAGAATGTGTAATAAATATTCCAATGATGAGTGATAAGCAAGAATCACTGTCTAGTTGTCCGCTAGAAAACAATGCCATTGCCTAACTCCAAGTGTTCTATATGTATCGAGACCTGCTGCCTTCTGGAAAGGCATCTGGGGGAGAGGCAATGCTACTGCTGCCCTGTTGCCTAAACCAGAGTCATCATATATTAATTTTTGTTGTCTTCTTCCAGAACCTAGTTAGGAACAATTGGATGCAATTTTAATTTTCTCTTTGAAGCTTTGTCACAATGCTGGGAGACTTTTCCCAGGGCTGTTGTGGGAGTTTGTGCATGAGCTGAGCTACTATAGATTAACTGCCAAAGAGAACATTTCCTTTCAAAACCAGTGCACTGGTTAGTTGGACTGAGTCAGGTGAAACTGATGAATTCCACATCTGAGCACCTTAGAGCTGATCAGGGATGAGCCTGTGTTGCTATTTGCTGCATTTTGGCTGCTATTTTCAGTTTTCCTTCCCGTGTTTCTGAGGACAGCACTCTTTGATCACGCTCCAGTAAATGAAGATCAGAGCATCAAAGGGAGTTAAATATGTTGGCAGTGAGTGTCACCAAGCTTGACTTTCAAGTGTGCCATGCTAAGAATATATTCAGAAATGCTCATTAAATGAATCAGGACCGTTAAGCACTAAGAAATGGAATCATGAAGGTAAGAATTTTGAGCACAAGATCATCTAAATCTAGAAAAAGGAAATATTCAAGAGGGCAGAGATAGAAAGTTTTCTGCATTTTCTTAAATTAGAATGCTTAATTGACAGCTGTAAAGCCACACCTTAGAACTTATTCCTGCAAGTGATAACATAAATAGAAAACACAAGGATGAATATTTCAGGTTTGCCTTCAAGCTCTTTTCTGTCTGGAGTTCAGGCTTTGTTAAGTCTATGGTACAGATACTCTGATGATAGATAAGAATGTTTAGACACTCAGTTGGGAAGTTAGGTACAAGTCTGTTTTGTTGTTGTGTTTATACTAAACACAAAGTTTATCGCATGGTGTGGCTCAATGATGTGGTAACTGTTAACCACGCCTTAGAACATTTTTAGTATTGAGACTTTGAATCTTCAGTACCTTGCCCTTACATTGCTACAATTATATTTTTAGTATTTATCTTCTTTCACGTTTATATTGTTTGCACAGTCAAGCTGTGTATTCATTTGTATGCATGCTGCACATTTATTTGAAAAAAATATGTTTACAATCCAGGATTTAAACTTAAGGAGACGTGTTGTGCCTCAGTAACGTGTGGGAGAGTTTTCATTGACTTTTATTATCCAGTTCTGTATTCACAGATACCATAGGAAATGCTTTTTGTGGTTCAGATAGAACTTGGATGCACACATCCAATATCCACCCACATTTCAGGCTGTAGAGCAAACCAGCCTTTTGATCTGATGTAGTATTTACCCTGTTTGTCAGAAGTTAAAAAATAGGATGCTTATCCTCTTAATCTCTGCCTGTCAGGAATTTGGAGCCAATATTATAGAATCACTCTCTGCTCATTCTGGATTAATCCAGGTAGGCTGCCAAGTTCCATGCAGCCACTCACTGTGCCCAGGTGACACAGGAAGGAAAATGAGAAGGATAAAAGTGAGATGGCTCATCAGATGGAGACAATTTAATAGGTTAAGCAGGAACTGTGAGCACAAGCAGAGCTAAGTAAGGGATTCATTCTTTACTTCTCATCAGTAGATAGATGTTTAGCCATTTGCAAGAAATCCAGCTTCATCATGCATAACAGCTATCTGGGAAGAGAGTAACTCTGATCATCCTTTCCTCTTTCTCCTTCCTCAGCTTTTTTGCCTGAGCGCAATCTCATATGGTGTGGAATATCCCATTGGTCAGCTGTCATCTTCCAAATCCTTGTGCACTGCCAGCTGACTCACTGCTAGCTATGAAGGAAATTATTTCCAGAAAACACTTTCCACAAAACAAGTGCACTACTCTTTTTTGGATCATATTGAAACTCCTCCTTCTAATTCCTGGGTCAGTCAGTTGAGCACATACCTTTAACAAAAAAATTTCAAAAAATGCTCAGCTTTTGCACTTGACCTATTTTGCTTGAATTATAGGTGAAATTCACATTCGTACCACATTTTTAAAATGTTGGCAGCACAATAAAATGAAAATATTTTGTCATGGGAAAAAATATTTGAACAAATATAGGAAGTGTGCATATTTTTTCACATTCCAACCATCACCATAAGTTATTCTTATCACTGGCAAAATCACAGCTTCCTTAAGGGCTCAGAGAAAAATTGTGTAGTCTGTTTGAATTCTTGTTTGAAGAGAAAAATTGTCGCCATTCATTGCAAGATATACTGTACCTTTTTCTGCTTCCCCTTTTGGCAGATATTACGTGAACTTCACTGGAATGTGAGGAAGATAAGAATGAAACAAGATTTTCAGATACTTTTGTTAGTGGCAAGAGCTTTATTCCATGTATCCATTTAATTTACTAAAGCTCCATCTTCATATGTGAAATAATCCCAACTTCCTGATTATTAAAATCGAAAATCATTTTATAGTTTACTCCAGAACACTTTAAGCTTGCAATGCTTATGAAAAATACTGTCTGAAAATAGCTCTTTGTATATATTCTAAGTGCCATTATCTTTGTGGCAAATCATTATCTTTTCCATATGTTTTATGTTTATTACTGTTAAATATGTTTGCTTTGCAAAGCTATAGCAGTGGGTTTTATAGCACATTTGCTGTTTCATACATCAACAAAATTGCAATGGAAAATTCATGTCAGCTGTGCTGAAGTTAGGTAGACCTTTCTCTTAAATTCTCAGAACATTGTTTTCCACAGTGGCAGAAAGGAAAGAACATTTTCATGTGTGACCTGAAGGAATCATATGTGAAAGTAAATGAGGTACAATGAACATGGATCTCCAAAATGCCACTTCTACATTTAGTATTCAGTATGCAGTCAACATTTCCATATGGTTCAGAGAAATAAAATTGCATTTTACAAGTGTAGTAACATGTCAGTCCAGCAGTAGTTAAAATAAATATTTTATTACAGATAATCTGCATCTCATTTAGACTTTAGGAAAGATACGCAGTGTATGACCACATCACATATCACAATGCAAAGAGGAAAATTATAAGGAAGAGAAAATATTATCATCTATCATATCCTGTCTTGATTTGAGATAGATACTGAAATATTCTGTAATGACCATTAAACAATTGCAAAATAAAAATGTTTGACCAAAATCTTCATATCTGTTCTCATTGCAGATTCCTGGCTCATTAGAGATCCACTCCCATGGGAAGCTGAAGGTAAGATGAACCATTCTACAGCCTCAAGCTCTGGTGGGAGCTATGTAATGGCACATCATTGTCTAACTGACAGAAGTAGATATAGTCTTCTACTGCTCACTGACAGAAGTATATATAGTCTTCTACTGACCTGTCCATTACCAATAGTTTATGCTGATGTATTAATTTATTGTTGCTGCAATAGCAGTGTGCACCAAAACTAAAAGTAGGGAGAAAGTCACAGTGCACAAACTTTAACAGATATAAATGGTTTGTTGAAGAAGGAATATCCAGGATGATAAATTCTCCACCCTGTTACCAGACTCATCAAGGATAGAACATATTTGAATAAATTAGAAATTTCTCAAAATGACATATTAAATCTCTTACACTTCTTCTACAAAGAACTATTGTTGCCTATGTGTGCCATACTGGGATGCTTTTTTATGATGGCCCTCTTTAGATTAATAATTTGAAAATGCAGTTTGTAGCCATGATCTCAACTCATTTGAAAGCACATATGGTCCCAAAACTCTGAAATGGTGTCCACTCAAAAATGTTTCACATTTGGCAGCAATCTGGCTACAAGGAAAGCTTAATCTGTCTGATCAGTACATACCTAGCAACTGCACTGTATTGAGCAAGTGGAGTTTGGGTTTTCTTCCTTTGGTTTTTAGCTCAGTGATTTTTCTCAATGATAACCTAAGTCAAGTAATTTCTAGCTTGTGAACCTCACAAAAAGGGTTCATTTACAACCATATTCTGCATCTTATGACACCAAATGGAGTGTGTGTTCTTCTATATGACTACAAAAGATTTTAGAACAGCGATCAGAAACGTGTTCTGCTCATTAATGTTTTTACAGTAGCTGCCTTAAAAGAGCTACAGTTTCCTAGAGCAAGTCATTGAGAATTCAACTACTCTCTTCAAGTTTAATAGGTTGAGCTCTTTGAGTTCCCCTACCTCCTCCTGATTGATGGTTTGTTTCTTCTTTTAATACAAAATTCAGTAAAATTTCCCACAGTGAAAAGGGTCTTTTAATTATAAAACATCAGCGTGTGGGAATGATTCAATTTACACATCAGAAAAGTTCAGTTACTTGACTATAATTTATTTTTTGTGCTGATCATTTACAGACCACAGATTCTTCTTCCTCTGGCCCCCTCCCCTTCTCACTTTCTCTCATTCTATGTTAAAGAATGAAAATCTCAATACCGTGTAAAAGGCTTTAGATATTGTATCACTTAGTCATCAGAACTAGAAGCTTCATTATCAGACTTTTTTCTACCAGCTTTTATCCCTTTCTCATTTCCTAGTTATGTTGTCATATTTAATTTAAGAGTGTCCTGTAATTGCTGAGTAATACATTTTTTTCTCTTATCTGACAAAAGGACTGCATAAAGAAGGAGGGGTATGGCATCTCATTCATGAAACTGTGAGATAAGAGATATTAACAAGACATTTGCAGTTCTAACGTTGCATATTATAAAACTGACCAGCTCTCTTTTTTTTTTTTTTTTTTTTCCTTTTTTTTTTTTTTTTAAGTATTAACTAATTGATATTGAAATATAGGTCTGGTAGGGATGGAAAATTTTCATGTTTCCATCTACTTCTTCTATGCAGTATTAGTCATCCTTATTGTTTTATTGTCAAAATATAGCTTAGGACTTGCACTGGTAGATAAAATAGCTTTTACTAACAAATATTTTTTTTCCTAAATGTGATTTTTGTAGTAAAATCAGAAAAGTTAAATCTTACTTTGTGCTTATTATGGCCATAAGAGAAATAAGCAGTAAAGATGCTCAGAATATACATTTATACAAATACTTTTATATATACTTACAGATATGTTCTTGAATTTGTTTTGGTTTTAATCAAATGTGGTTTGTGACCAAGTATTATTAGATTAGATTAGATTAGGTCATAATGAAAAAGTACATGAAGAGAACTGCAGGTATGTTCCATTTGTTCTAGGTTGTATATATAATTCTGGTTCAGCTGAATACTTAAGAATATTTATTGGTTGGCTATTTGTTGCCTCAGATGTGTGATCACAATATCTACATTGCTGAAATACATTGCTTTAATTGTTTGCTTTTTTGGCATTTTATTTAGTCTATTTTCCACTTTGGAAGGGATGTATGAAGGGTACTCTAGCAAAATATATGAAACTTGGGAGCAGCAGTCATATCTGCTAATTCTTTTCAGTTATTTGAAGGTGATTCTCCTTTACCCTGGTATAAGTACTTAAATTAAAATAGCCAACACGAATTCTTGTTTTGTAATGTTCCTGTGAGAGAGAAGCTAAAAGACTGTTTTTATAATATCTGTACCTGCTGCTGTTTGGAATTGCTTTTATGTAGAAACACAAATGTATCCCTGGGTAAGATCTGCAAGCCAAAACTAACATGCTCTTGTAAAATGGACCAATGTAAGATGTTCTCTTCCATCATCCATTTGGCCATTACAGGTTAAAGGAATCCAGTTTGATTTTACAAATATAAATATGCCCTATGCATCTTTCTCTAATTCACCTGTATCTTACTGTATCCTGCTCAGTGAAGGGAACAATCAGCAATACAGGCATGCATCTTAATACAAAGTAAACAGAGTTTTTATTTCCGAAAGATAATTTTAGAAAATTCTTGATCCACAAGTACCAGGCCATTGTATCTTCCATCTGACTGACATACCCTGTTGTGTGAATGCTAGCATACAAGATCTCACAAATACTTACACAGAAGATGGATTGTACTTCTCTCACACAAAGCTAGCATCAGATATATACAGTTCATTCTTTTTTGTTTGTTTGAATACAATTGAACTCCTTTCTTCTTCTACATCATTAAACCTAAAGCCATGAATGAGTAATGGCTTCAAAGGATTTCCAAGGCTGGTACACTAGTGACAGATCACATGTCCTGAAAGATGTGACCAGCCCCTCAGTACTCCTGCTGCTGCTGCAGCAGCTGTCCTGGTTTTTTGGGGGGTTCTTTGGTACTCCCTGTAATGGCTTCCGGGTCTATTTCATTGGCCAAGCCCTGTAGCATTATTCCCAGTAAGTCTGTGTTTTTGCAGTTGTCAGCAGCTCCCAATAGTGTAAGTCCTCAGTAGAAACCTCAACTAAAGGGATAAAAGAAAAGTCCTGTGATTTTTTAATATGTTTAAATCCCTCTTCTTCCAGACCATTATCTTATAAGCATTTATTACAGTAAACAGTAAGCTAAAATCATTAATTCTGTACAAAACATTAATTTCAATGAAAGTCTTTGCTCACAGTTTTCATCATTATTTTTTGTGATAATTTATTTTTTACTTCAGCTTAATACTAGCATTTTGTATTAATTGTATTCAAGAGAGGTAAATGGTGTTGTATGCTGGCTATGTTTTTAGTAGAGATTTCTATATTTAATAGAAGTTCTGATGATAAAGTTTTATGGCAGAAGTTATTATTGGCAAAACCTTTCTTACTTTATTTTCCTTTCATGACAATGTACATGAGTGTTGAGTGTCTGTTAAGATTGCAATGTTGTTACCCAATACAAAGCTTATAATTTCCACTGTATTGTATAAATTTTTTGGATATCCATGGAATTTTTTCTTTTAGTAGGTAAGGATTACAGTGACTTACTCTCTCCTGTCTCCTGTCTTTCTCTCTCTCTCTGCCTGTGCACTAAGCATTGCAGCATCCTAGGTCCTTGCTTTGTTGATAAGAGAATCAGAGGTGAATTCCCAGCTGATAATAAGCCCATCTCCCTGGTGGTACTACACATACTTCATTCTTTTGTTTTGTGGTTTGCTTTTCCTTTTTTTCTGCAGTTAACTATCTCTGTGATTACTGTTTAAATTCAGGTATGATTCCTGAATATTGCTATCAAGTTTTTGTTAGGCTATCTATATTTATGAGCTGTAGAGAGGCATGCCAGAGGAAATAATTTTTTTAAGTTGTCCTCAAAAAAATAAACAGCTATCATACTCAGTCTTCTGAACTGTCATCTCCTCACAACAATCAGTCAGTCACCATGTCACTGGATGAATGTTTTTATATTTTTACATGCTTCTATCACCTTTGCACAAAACTAGACTGTTTGGCATATTAGTTGTGAGTGTGAGAAATGATTCGTCAAACAAGAAAAAATCTTAGCTATGGTTAAGAAGTGGTTGAAGAAGAGTTTGAAATCTTCTCTGCCTTCAAAGCTAAGGTCCCCCTCTGAAGGTCTGAGATGCAAATCAAGTTCAGCCTGGGAGTCTCACAGGCCTGAATTTCTGGACATAATTACTTTTCTGAACAGATTGCTTCTCATTCTTCCCATTCAAGATCCAAGATGGGATTAGTGATGGTGCTATAGTTTCTATCTTTTATAAAAGTATTTCCTTGAAAGTGGGAAAAACTTCTATGTCCTCAAATTCTGAGCAGCAGGAGGAAGAATCATGATTTAGCCCAGTGCTTGGTGTAAATACTTCTGGAAATGTGGATTTGAGCCAGGATTCTCCTCTCTTTGTCAGGTTCCACCAAGTCAAGGGAAATTTTTCTAACATTCTTAGTGATGTGTAATTTGATATATCTCCAGTGCACAGCCCCTGTTGAAAATCTCTCCTGGAGATGGATTAATTTATTAATTCAATCTCTCAAGGAAAAGAAGATATTAAAGCTATTAAATTTTAGTCTGTTATTATCACAATCAACATCATATTACTAATCAGAAGTGGCCAGAGATGTTTGATCAGTAATTAGCTTAATTTTGTCAGGTTATTAAGCAGTTCCTGAGCATGTCTAACTTAACCTGTTTAATAGCAGACTAAAGTAAAGAGATGCCTCCTTTGTAAAGCTCAGGTGGAAACCAGCTGCTAAACCACATTCCTGTTTTGCAATAAGATCATGATCCCGAACCTCTTGGGATTGGAGCAGAAAATTGATATCAGCCCTTATTCTTGAGCCTCAGCACAACCTGCTGGCATAGCCACAAGCAAGAGACAGTAGCTGCAGAGCTGGTGCTGTTTCACCAAGGCAGGGCTGCCCTAATGCATACACATCATCATGATCTGGGGACTATATCCACTGCAGATGTGATGCTTAAAGACATGGTTTACTGGGGCTTGTCAGTGCTGGGTTAACAGCTGGACTTGATCTTAAAGGTCTTTTGCAGCCTAAATCATATGGTAATTCTCTCTCTTTTTTTTTTTCCCCATCTTAAAACATGAAAGCTTGCTTTTGTCCTGAGGAACCATTTCTGTCTTTATTGGTAGGACTCTCCTTTGGTGCATTAGCAGAGATAACAGGTGAAGCCACGGGTTCCCTTTCAGAGTACAGAGCAGTGGGGAAAAGCACTGTGCCTAGGGAAGTGCTGCATCAGCACAATCCACGATTTTCAGTACTGTCTTTTAGGACCTTCTACTGCTCGGCAAAACTTGATTTTAATTCTATGACTTGATAGAGATGTTTTTCAGTCCAGTATCAGAGAGTAAATATCTCAGGTGCAAAAATCTAGAAAATATTGTCATTGCCCTTCTGTAAAAAATGCTAACTGCTTTGTAAAATAATAATTTTGCTTTCCATGTAGAAAATTCTGCATTTTTTTCAGGAAAAATGTTTACAATTGAATAAAACTTGGGGATTGTCACATATTATGAATGCAGTTGAATTAATTAGGGCGTAGGTGTTTTGAGTAGTGTGCTAGATAAAAAAGAACAATTATTTTCAAGCCAATGAACTATTGTTTAAAAAAACATTTTATTTTCCTTCAAGAGACTAAAATCTCTTTCTTGTGGTTTATAGCTCTTTGAACAACTTTTTAAGGCTAATTTGTGAATAGATTTTTTACTGTGATTTTTTGTATTTCGTCTGTTGAAACCATCTAACTTGAATAGCCCAAGGGAGCTAAGTCAAGAAGCATAGAAATCAAGAAAACCTGAAGTTGGTACTTCAAGCTGAACCAGAAGCTAGTCAAACTCAATTTTTGTTGAAAGAACAAAGAGAGTATTTTTCTTGAAAGAGCAAAGGACTTTATTTTTCCCCCAAATTCTGCTTCTGTCTTAATAAATTGTGATTTCTATATGTTTTGTGTAAAATAAGAAACAACATTTGAATTTTTGATTTTTTTGATGTAGTTTAACAATCTCTATAGGAAGGGGTAGAGTTTTCTGAAAGGGAAATTTGACCTCCAACTCTGAAGAGGTTTGAGTCAAATTCTTCATTTAACAGTGATAAGGAAGGGCCTTTTCATGCATGCTACACTTCTTTCTGAGTTGCTGGCAAACTGGTCTCAGGTTCAGATATCAGTTCAGATATCAAGAAGAGGCTTTGTGCTGGCTCAGTGTTAGAGGCCACTGCACAAATTATGTTGTTCACAAAGTTCATTCTAACAATATAATAAGACAGAAAGGTGAGCAGAAGCTTTAAGGATGTCAGTAAGGTGGTGATTGATCTGATTTTCCCTTTAATAGAGAAAAACAAGTAAGAGATCATTTGAATGACACAAGTCAATGAACCAGGTGAAACTCGCTAGAAATTAGGGACATGGTTGATTATATTGCGACTCCCCAAGAATTTTTCAGCAGTGTATGAATTAAGTACCAAAATCCAGATGTACAAAACTCCATGTTAAAATTGTAATGCACTTGATAATAGCAGACACTACAAAACGGTGTACAATATATGCTAATTTATTAATATGTTATGAACCAGTCACATGGTTTATGCTTTTTATATATAAATAGAGATCTTCAACAAGGTCCTACTGAGTTTTGGGAAAGTCCCCAAAAATTGCAATTCCAGCACATATGAAGCTCAATGTGACTGCACAGTTCAATTACAATTTGGGTTTTTTAAGTGGAACTTCAATACATAGTGTTTCATGCACCAATTGTCAGCAACAATGTTAACTATGCTGTTTTTAAAAGGAAAAAAATAAGTGAAGGATGGTATTCCCCTGGTCTGCTCACTATGCAGTTGATGAAAATAGTTATGTTTAGTGACTGAGGCTGAACCTGCAATAAGAGGCAATACAAGCTACCTTCCACAAATACCTAAAAATAGGGTAGCCATGCCTAAGTACAGAAGATCCAGGTGTGATTATGGAGACTTTGCAAGTATTTCTGTTACTGAATATATCTCAGTGATGTGGAAAAAATGGTCTCATCTCAGCTGTAAATGCTGAGTATTACATGTCACTTCCCTTCAAGCAATAAATGCTCTTTTGTCTATCTAGATTTTGTTATATGTTTTTCACAATAATTCCTAACAGTGTGCTATGTCATTAAAATATCAAAATCCAGTAAGTCAGCTGGCAATAAATGGAAAAATAGAAATCCATAGCAAAGATTAGTGATATCTAAAAGTGGTTTATGGGTCCTAGTGGGATTCCTCCTTTTTTAACAACAAAGTGCGGAGTGAAAGAATATGCACAGCTTACTTTGTCTTCCTATTTCTTTTGATCTGAAAGAACAATCAGATAAGGCTGATTTCTGAAGACAGTTCAGAATGAACAGATCTCAGTTGCCCCCAGTGATAACCATCATTGTCAACAGGAGGCATTCCAGGTACTGACACTAGAGCTTTAAATGTTCAGATACTGAACATTTTCTCTTTTATTTTAAAAACTACTGCTGGGTACTCTCTTTATAGAATGCAATGGATGATGAGTATTTAGAAGAAGAATGAACCCTGAAGGAGAATAAAGCTCAAGCCTCAGAGACTGTCACTGAACACCAGAAGGACAGAATAATTTAAGGTTACGGTGGGGAATTTCATACACACAGAAAACCTGAAGCTGTGAAAAATGGAATGATAGAACTAAGGAGTTACAGTCTACAAAATGAAAATTAAAATTATTTAAAGGCCCTGGCCCTAATGGGCTTTTGTCCAGATTAGTGAACATTCTGTCAGAGTTCAGCAACACTAAGTGCTTTTTTATAGGAAAGGCTCAGAACTGCCATGTGTCGTAATGATGATAATCAAAGTTGAGGTGTCTAGATTACACAGGTACGCAGAAATGCTAATGGGTGCCTCCTGTAACCCAAGTCGTTTACAAGTGCTATCAGTCCTTCCACACACAATCTTCAGCTCTCAATTTTTGAAGAAAATATTGGTTTTGACAGGATGTGACAGCTTAGTTTTACATGACTCAAGTACATTGTACAAAGCTCACTGAGCAAGGCACAATGCCAGGCAGTTGCCATGAAAACTGATTGTTTACAAATGTAAAAATTATAATATTTTTCTAGTTTAAGGGTAATAACACCTCACCTGCTGCACAATGCTGCTGATTTTTTTAATAAGTAGTTAACTATATTTGTGATTATCTAAGTTAATATTGATAGCTTAACAAACCTCAAAAATATCTTAAAAATATATTATTATCATTAATCAAGGACAGCTAACTTTGAATGAACTAATGCTAAAGGTGCTAATGACTTAATGGTCGAAGGTTTTTTTATGTGCTTATCACTGATACTGCAAAATACTTGTTATTCATCTATTCATCTTTTAAATAATTTACTCTGCATACTAAACCTAGATATTGAATCTAAACACATTGGCTCCTGTCTCCCCCAGTAGTGCCATGGGTTTTGGATGAAGGACTTTGTCTGTTTTTACTCACATAACTGGAGCAGAGTTTAATTTCTGAGAGTTTCCAAATAGAAGTTCCATTAACATATGTGTCTTCCTGGCAGAGAAGGGAAATATGGAGTTGTTATAGATTGAGTCAAACCATACTGTTATTTGTGATCATATGGGCAACATTTATTTTGTTTAAATCTAAAGAAGTCTTAAAATTGTATAATTTCTACTAGTATCTGGCCAGAGATAGAATGTAGTGAATTTTGTACTCCAGTAGAATTTTTCAGTATTGATTGACCAAATTCAGGTGCTGATGAGTTGATGACTAGATTAATGAGTATGTCTGTGAGTAATAAAGAAGAGAAATCAAAACATATATTTGAAAGTCACAATCATTGACAAGTAGAGCTAAAGGTCTCTTCTCTTCTTCCTGCCCTCCAATAGCCATATTTGTTCCTTGATCCTTCCACCAGTTTCTACTCCCTTGAGAAATGCATGACTTTTAGGAAACATTCAGTGTGTCTCCTTGGGCTGGCTCTACCTATAGCCACTCTTGAGGCCACACTGCCCAGTTTCCTAAGCAACACAGGAATTCCTGTTTTTCCCCAGGTCTCCTGCATTGGTAAATTTACTGCCAGTTCTGACCTGCAAGGAAAATGCAATTCCATAACTTTCATGTATATCCCTCTAAGCTGATGTAAGTCTTTTTGTAGGCAGATCAGAGCAAGTCAAGTTAGGAAGCACCAGGTTAGTTTTGGGAATTCCACGTGTGTCTCTCTGGCATTCATTTTTTCTATCACCCAGCAGTGGTGTCTCATAGGTAATGTTCCAGGAACACAGTTGTAAGCAAAGATTTGTACACAATGTGAACATAATTACTTGGCACACTGCACAAAAAAGGCTGCAATGATGGCAGGTGTGGAGTATGATCTCATTTATGTATCTTGAAACAATTTTTTCAAATGCAAATGGAATGTACCAGGTGCAAAAGTAAAACTAATAATCACTTTGGCTCCTTGTGTTTTACAAAACAGTTTCTAAATAGATGTGTGTGAAGGCAATTAAAGCACTGTATAGAAAGCACGTTGGGAATACCTGCACATTTTAAGACAGATTCTAGGTTACATAGAATTTGATTTGTGGTGGTGGAACACATTTTAAAGAGAAGCACCTAAACTGTGAATCTGAAGATACTGTTCCCTTGAAATAAGCATAATCCAAATTTAAAGGCAGGTGGGACCTTTAGAATTTTGACAAGATTTGTGTTTATTGAGCAGATAAACTTGACCATTATGCTGGTGTTCTCTACTGCTAGCAAACAAGCACCATTAGGTGACTGGAGATTGAAACTGCACTGTGGGCTTATATAAAACTAGAGAGCATCTTGCTGTTAAACTATGTGGAACTGTAGGCTGCAAATACACCTCTGTATCTACCCCTTCCCCAAAATGTCAAAGCTCTCTTCATGTAGTGAGTTTTTATCAATGACACTGATCTAAAAACCCACCTTGCTGATCTTTTTCTCCCTAACTGCAAAGCCTGTGTATTGCTTTATTTTTTATGTAAAGTTATACAGTGTTGACATATTCTGTAGCCCTTCTATGACAGGGCAATATGAAAACCTTTCTTTCCATGCCTACCAAAGAAATCATTGGGGTTAAATGACAGAGCTCTACCAGTGATTTGTCTGTCACAGAGAACTGTAAATTGTAGCCTGTCTCCAGAATAGTGTTTAGACACATTCTCAGATTAATGGTTTTGCATAGACACTTTGGACTTCAATTGATTTTGAGATAAGCTCCATCAAGAAGATTCTTCCAGTTTGAACTCAACTGAAAGTGCTTTGCATTTCAGCCATGTTTATATGTAACTTTGTTGGTACAGAACAGACAGAATCTGAAGTAAAAATTAAATGATGTCTCATAAGTTCCAGGCTACATAAAATTTTCACCTCCAGTTTAACTTTTTGTTACAGATTTCTTCTTTTGTGGTAGTTCTTAACACTTTCAGATAACAGACAGCATTGAGACATCTTATTTACTTGACTGAGCCAATCATATCTTTTCTCTTAAAGGAGCACAGCTAGAAGAGGAGGTCTGTATCCTAAATTTAGGGAAGAGGAAACTAAGGTGTATTAATCTCCTGGGAAATCTATTTAAGAATGTGATAATTCATTCACTTTTCAGAATCTGAATTACTAATTGATATGTGTTCTGCAGCAAATGAGATATTATAATTCAGGAACTCTAACTTTAGACAAAGGTAATAGTAAGGTTTTTTTTGTTGTTTAATGGGGAAATGAGAAAATGTTTTTCAGAAAAAATGTAATTAAGGCAAACTTTCCTTTTTCATGTATTCTATAGTCTCCTGATTTATTTAAAAAAAAAAAAAAAAAAAGGAAAAACCACCCTTTATTATTTTTAATTGGTTTTAAGCTGCTCTAACAGGTGCTGAAGGATGTATGGTTTCAGTAGAATAATAGTCAGATGCCACAGCAGTGGTGGAGCCATGGCAGAATGAGCATTATGGGCTAAATATTTCTATTTTAAGTAACCTGAAGTTTCTCCATGCTGCCTCTCCCTCTGGGCTAAGACAACCCCTTATTACTTAAGCAAACTTTTTTAAAAGGTATATTATAGTGTTGACCAGATATACACCACCAAACTCTGGCAGTGTGTGGACCCCTTGTGTTACTTGGAGTAGGAATTTTCCTGTTGGATGGCACCCTGTGTCTACCCTGTTCACCCTAGGATCAGTGCAGGTTTCTGGGTCATATCATGTGATTAGAGGAGAATTAGTTGGTCTTTTCAGGAAAAAATAAAATAACTCTGATTTGCAAAATAGTATGCAGATTTGTTCAAACATTTTTAGATATATCTTCATTATTTTTTAATTTCAGTGTTTAAGTTTTTATATATAATACCTGTGATTCTTGATTATAATATTTGTGATTGAAACACTGATTAAGATATTCAGAAGACTGAGAGGAAAAGAGATTGATTTGAATAGCAGGTTGGAAGTTTATTAACTTAATATACCAAATATTAAGGGGTCTGTGCAGGAAGTTACAGGACTCTTTAACATCTCACAGCAGATGTATAGTGTCTTCAGCCAGCTGCCAGGGATTTGGATGCTCCTTCTCCCCTGTGTCAGGGAAATAACACAGAAGCTGGTCACTACATGTAACACCTCACGTTGCTGAAGCATCAGTACCTACCAGGAGAATGCATGAAAATTCCAACATATGGGAGCAAACCAACTGGGATTTTTTCATAGTGGACACAGGCCCCAGCCTCCTAGGGACTGATTAGCATCCATACTCTTTAATAGCCATTAAATAATAAAGAAATTTTCTTCCATGACTGTGTAAGACAACCAGATCCAAACCATGCCAGACTGAAACCAGCTTGGGTGTGACAGCTGGCTAGAGCTACCAGGCTCAGGGGCAGAGCTCCTGTAGCAGCATTGTAGTTCAGAGAACATGTAACTAAAAGTGAGGGGCTCCTGAAGCCCTAGGTGAAGTTTAAATGATGACTGCAGGAAATTAATGTATAAGCCTCTATTTCCCTTTGTCAGAGAGGAGAAGCCACTTTTATGTTACTCAATAACATGCATGATTTTCTCCTTTAGAGATTGAGTTGTTCACATAATGAGGTAACAAACCCAAAACTCCAACATAATATATTAGTGTCAAACTAATTCAACTGTAATAGCTTGTTTTAATGCAGCTATGGAATGTACTTACACCTTTATATTTTTTAACAACCAGAGCTGAAGTTTACAAAAATGATAAAGCACTAATAAGTGTATGTAAAAAATCCTATTCTGAATGTGATTAGTTCATGCCCCTCGCTAATGTCAGCAGTTATTTTTAGTGGAGAGCATTTGTAAGATCTGGCAGAGAACTCTTGAAATGTCAGGAGGGTAAGTGGAAGCATAGCAGAAGCTAAATATATATATAAATATGTTGGAGGATTTTAATACTAAATCCATCATTTTTTAAAAGACAAGATGCAGTTGTCCTGAAGCTGACATGGTAGATCATAGTTCCCCTCCCATGTCATAGGTATCATGCAGACATGGCATAATTACTCAGATTTTAGAAAGAAGCTTGGTTTCCTTGTAACCTGAGGAAAGAGCTTGTTCTCCCTTTCCCGTCTTGTTTACAGACAAGTGCTTGTTAAACAGATACTGTTAAACAGTTTATTTCACTCTACTTCTAAAAATTTTTTTACATATATATGATTTCTTTCTGACGGAAAGATCATCAGGATTTACCTCACAATACTTAAGGTTTATATTCTGTCTTACATACCAAAAAAATTTACCCAATCAAACCCTCCTGGAAGCTGTAAAGGGAAGGGCAGTTCCTTTACAGCATTGTTCCTAAGCTCAGGAACGGTGATGTTCAGTGCTGTTATCCTTTTATTTGATACAGTAATACCTGCATACTTGCCAGGTATACTTTATTAATAATATTTTCACAGTGAAATCTGGGTCAGATTTGTATGCAGCAGTATTTTAAGCACATCTTTGTGAGGATTCTAATAACTGATTATATATTTCTATTTGCATAAAGCCAGGAAAGCTGCTGAGTTGTTGGTGCAAAATTCGATACCTCTTAAGATTAAATAATTTAGCTTTTTAGTAGTGCAGGAATAGCACTTTCCTCTTTGATAAACATTGGGCTCACAGATTTCACATCATGCAAGCTCATTTTCACTTATGTATTATGCAGAGTTTTTTTGTTTGCTGGATGGGTGTTTTCTAAAAGTCTCCTACCTTGTTCCCATTGTAAAGTGAGTCCTGTGTACTCTACACTTAATCAGTTCAGCTCTCTTTATATCAGAACTCTGCCCTCAGAAATTACTCTGAATCCCTATGATTATCAAAGTCTTTGTGGACAGACCCCAGGCATCAGGGTCACCAGGAACAGAAAGCTTCCAAATACCTTCCTGGTATCCTCTTCTCATTGGCTATAGAAAAATTGCAGGACTATACCCATTTTACAGATGTTACATACTTCATTGCTTTCTTGGCTTACAGGAAAGGTAATTGTAATCCTTTAAAAGTAGATCAGATTATGGAAAGTTACAGTCAGAGCTAAAATAAAGTGGACCATCCAGGTAAACAAATACTAATGGCCAAACCAACTCTAAGGCCTCTTCAATTGCAGTGCATGTTCTGAGAATTAAAATATAGGATTTATTGATAGTTCCATTTATTTTTTCTTAAAACGAAAATGACAGGACCGTGGTGTAAAATTCATGAGTTTATGAATGCAATCAACAATTTTAAATGTGATGCATTTTTATTGTTTTTAACCAAGTTTTAGAGTGATTGTTTTCAGAGTTCCCTTAAAAATATACAGCAATTAAAAATCTTGCTTGCTGCCATAACATGGAGGATTTGAATAAAAATAAATATAAGTAAGGTCAGTAAAAAAGCTTAAAGGGTGCTATCAAATTTTAGCACATCCATAATTTGACCTAATATATGTTAAAAGATCTATTTTTATATATGCTCTGAGCCTGATAATCCTGCCAAAATTAAAATTCCAATGTAAATAAAAAATATCAGCTATGCAGCCCGATCACATTATTGCAATTTCTTGTTTTTTGTGTTTGCAGGTAAATCTCCTTTTTCTGTTACTTCCTCCTTCTGCTAAATACTTCAATACATAAATACAACATTCTAAAGCCTTTTTAGTCTGACTCTCCTTAGCTCTACTACAGTAATACAGCAGGCAGAGAGTTAGAAGACCTGTTTGTTCCCAAAGTCTACTATTATGAAAATATATGTGAAAATTCCATTCCACATTGTGAATGTATTTTACAGATTTATTTCAAAATAGTATTTCTTCTGTTTATATAATTACTCTGCAAAATTTCAGCTACTTAATACAAAATCTTTGGATAAATACTGGTTTGGTTTTAAAGCTGTAGCTAAAAAGGTGAGGGGGAAGACAAGACACAAAACCATTTTTTTTGTTGCATTTTATTCATGCAGAATATTACAAATTTTATTGTTGCTGAAGCTAAGAATGAGAGAAGATAGATGTCAGAAGGCAGATCCTTTTGTATTGGCGTGAAAGAAAAATGGCTCACATAAAAAATAAATAAGCTTTGAACTATAAAAATATTGAATATAAAAACATTTTTTGTGAGAGAATAGGAATTTATATTTTTTAATGTGGAATGGATAATGGTATAAGAGTGATTGAGAAATTGCTGATGTCAAAGTACTTTTTCAAGAGAAATTACCACAAGGCAAAACTAGGGCAGGGTTCTGAAAATTAAAAAAAAAAAAAAAAAAAAAGGCAACCTGAGTTTAGGCTCCAAATCCAGATTGAAACCCCTTATAGTATGCTGATATTTGAAAAGTGCTTAACACTCAAGTTTTACCATTGAGGTCAGTGTTTTAGAATAATAGGGTCCTAGAAACCAAGAATACAGGCACTTAACTGCAGGCTCCTATTTTTGTGATGCTTGATTAATACCTTGATAAACAGCACAGTGCAAAGAAACTAAGACAATCTGTAGAGGAAGGATTTGATGCAAGGGAGAGCTGTGTTCTTCCTGTGAATCCATGGAGAACCCAAAACAAGAGACTTAAGAAGATTTCAAGTTGGCATTAGCAAGATCTAGTTACCAGGAAGGAAAGAAAAAATATTGTCACTTTTCAAAATTAATTGTCTTGGAAAATAAATCAGAGATTAATTAAGAGGTCCACAAGTGTTGAAATGAGGCAGAAAATCAGATCAAGATGTGGAATCTGGGGAAAAAGACTAGAGAGAGGGTCAAAATAGAAAGAAAGAAAGAAAGTCTTAGTGGGAAAAGCCCCACCGGTATGCGGAGTTCATATGAAGGCAGAATTTATTCTCAAAAAAATGCTGGTCTAGCACACCATTATTTGCCTACACATTTTGAGTGCTCTGTGGGCCATGATTGCAAAACACAGATATTTTTGAGATACATTTCTGTGATATGAATACACAGTATTAAAAGGAAGTGAGAGAATTAGGGCTATGAATCGCCTTTTTTTCTGTTCCATATGGCATTCCTGATCTTTACTTGACCAAATAAGCAATGAATAGATCTTACAATAATTTGAATTAATTTTAAAAAAATATAGAAAAGCCTTTGGAAAATTTTAATACCTAAATTTGCAGAATTTCTAGTGTGCCATTTAGCAGATTGGCTTTTGAGGCACTTGGCCCACGCTAATCTTTGAACCCAACAGAAAAAGAACACTGCTGTTGCAGTTCTATTGCAGCACAGTGAATATATATTGCTAACAAGCTGGATATTTTGGTTTTTATGAAGGAGTTCAGAAACTGCTAATAACTTGGTAACAAGACAAATAAATACTATTATAGTGTTGTATAGCTTGTCAAAGAAAACACATGCTGTATCATTTCAATTTCCTTAAAGAATCA
This sequence comes from Luscinia megarhynchos, assembly GCA_034336665.1. Taxonomy (NCBI): domain Eukaryota; kingdom Metazoa; phylum Chordata; class Aves; order Passeriformes; family Muscicapidae; genus Luscinia; species Luscinia megarhynchos. The sequence continues at coordinate 32,655,215 of CM067566.1, read as the reverse complement.
AAATTATGAGACTCTGAGAATGTAATTGTCCAGCTCATCTACCTGCTCTGCTACTAATTACAATCTTTAGTATAACTATACTTCTGTTGATTTTGTGGAACTAGGAAATTTTTTTTCAAGAAAATGTAATAGGCAGTGGTCGAGTTCCTTCTGAGATGTCAAATACCTACTTTATTATAGCAAGAAAGTGACAGTCAATTTAAACCAGAATTTATTGAGAACATTAAGAGCTGGAAGGGCTTTGGCTAATCACTGTAATGTCCTCAACAAATGGTAAATGAAAGCATGAGGAAATTGAGTTAACACAAGTTAAAAGTTCACATACTTACTGAATTATATTAAAAACCCTATAACCTAATTAAATTACCTAAAACTACTCATTTTAGTCTGTCCTGTTATTCTAGTGAATGGATATGATGATATTTTCTTAGATGTGTAACAGTTGACAGCTTTAGCATGAGTCATAAAAAGCCAACGAACAAGATCAAAGGATTAATTATTTACTAATCTGCAATATTCTGAATAGTTATATTAAATGACGAAAAATTTTGCATTGATGCCTCTTTATATACTTCATATTTTTAACTTAAAAGATTGGTATTGTCTAAGCTTGAATACATAGATAAAACACATCCATTTCTCCTCCTTTATGGAATTTTCTGGGGGAAATGCAAGAGTGGGTAAAAGTAGTATGCAGCATGTATTTGTCTATAGGAATGTATTTCAGGTATGCTTACTGCCAAAGCTGTATTTTACCTGGTTTAGGTACCATCATAACATTTAACAAATATCCTCTAACGCCTGGATGCCTGGATTTTACAGTAAGATACTATATTGAAGATCATGTTTTTTGAGTTTTTATGTTAACTTACTGGAGAAAAACCTTTCAATTATTTTGCTTTGGTTTTATAATAAAGGAAGAAAATAACTTTACTAGTATAGCTGGCAAATATTCTGCAATCCCGCCCACAGATTCAAGGTTTGTTGAAAATAATAGGCAAACAAACTTCTTTTTTTTTTTTGTGGTTTCTGCTTATGGCTTAGGAATTTGTACTTGAAAACGATAGGCTTTGAGTGTCTATGAGAAATTTGACTCAGTAGTCAGATAACAGCATGTACATGAAGGATCATTCTCAATTCTAGCAACACAGAGACTGTTTCAAGAGAAAAATTTTGGATAGTGAACAGCAGATTTTTTGTCAATTTGTAGAGTTTTTGGCTTTATATATTTGCTGGCTCTGTTTCCCTGAAATGAAGAAAATCATGCAGGATACAGCTCATCCCTTGGCTAACCACAGAGAACAGAACCACCACCTGAATACATTTTCCTTGCAAAACTCAGGCACTGCAGAGGAGTCATCTCTGTCACCTAACACACAAGTGTGTAAGGACAGTTACTGAGGATAGCTCAAGGAAGAGACAATTTTCACCTCTAGGGGAAAAAATAAAAGATAGTGTGACTGTAATAAAATATCAAGGTGGCATTCCAACAACATTCAAACTGAATGTATCCCATAGGAAGTTTCACATTTTATTTTACCTTGTGATGCATTCTTCTCAGCAAGAAATAGGCTATTCCACATTTATTTCTAACTGCTTGCTAAAAGAGAAAAGCAAATGTACAAATGAGATTGCTCTCCCACCCTTAGAAAAATATTTATTTTATTAAGTGAGAGGAGCTGTCCACTCTTATTCTAAGTGCTTGTCTGCCAAAAAGAAAGGATATCATTGATTGTTTATTGCTGACACCAAGATGAAAGAAATTTTGTCTGTTTGGCTCCCTGATGATTAGTTTAACATTAAGGCTAACTGACAAAGAAACAAAAAACATTATCCTTTTTCTTTCCTCCATTTAAAACAAAGAAATTTAAGCTGTATCAAATGTAATACATAATATATATTTGGAATAAATAATAATATTTTTCTGTGTAGCAGAGAACTTCTAGTTTTAAAGCTGTTTTTCACTCACACACCACCACCAAATAGACAAATACATGAAAAGTAAACAACCTACACTATAAAAAGGATTCTTCAACATTTCTGGGTAACCTGAACTCAGCTTTAGGGAAATCTATGAAAATAAGGATAAGCTTACTTCTAGTAAATGCAGAAAGAGCTTCGTTTAAAATTGAGGCATTTATATATATTTTCCCCTATGAAACAGATAAAATCCCATCAGTTTTTCAGTCAGAAGTGAATGAAAAGGAAAAGTCTCTTGGAGACCAGCTCACAAAGCCTGTTACAGTCTGAGATGATCATCAAACCCAGAGCAACTTTTAAGTCTGTAGTGTAATCTAAAAGCATGAAGAATTATTCCAGTGAATGATCACTGTGGAGTGGCTTTTTTTTTTCTTTCAATATGAATGCAAAGAGTTTTTAACAAATGAGAAGAAGGAAAGAATAATACATTATAGCTCTGAAGTGCTTTCTGAAATTCCAGCATTTGTAATAGGTAATCAAATTGCCTTCACTTTGGTGGTGAGCTGCCCGCCCTGGGTGATGAATGCCGTGAATCTTTCAGTGCTGAGCCCTCTCTGTGAAAACCCCACTGAAATCAATGCGCTTGGACTGATGTAGAGCTGGGCTAATGGCTAATGGCTAATGCAGCCAAGGAACAGCCTCGAAAACTCAAAATTCCTTATGTGGCTCTCGAGTGAAAATAGAAACTGCTTTTAAAACTACTTCACAAAAGACATTTGTAGATATTTTTTTTAGTGGGATTTCCCAAGGTCTTTTATCTTAGTACTTTAGATTGTCTGAGTGTCAGGTCAAAAATTCTTTTACTTCACCCACAGTGGCATATGTGCTATACCTCTTTGTGCTTTCACAATGTTATGCAATTGTTTTTGCTGTTGTGAATACCATGTAACACAGAGAAAAACATATTCTCTAATATATAGCTTATATTAAAGCAATAGGACGTAGTATGTCAGATTTCTTAGAAGTAAATTCTAATAATGGCTTACATAAAAATGAGAGTATTTGTTTCTCTTAGGTCTGAATTTAAGTGTTGCAGGATCTATAAGTATCTCTGATTGCTGCATAGGCATTCATCACACTGAAATGATTTGCCATGCCCAAACAAGCTTAAACAATATGAAATTTTAAAGATACTTCTGTAAGCTCATTCTTTAGTTTTAGTAAAATAATGAAAAGCATATATTACTTTAGTTTGCAAAGCACTGAAGTGCAATTCACATGCAGTGTTTATTTTCTACACATATGTGGTAATGTTGTACATGGAATTAAAAGCTGTTCCTTTTTTTTCATATTTAGGTTTTACGTTTTTATGTGTTTTGCAATAAGATGCATGAAGTTGTTAAAATTATACCAAACTTTCTGGACTTTTATCAACACTTTAGGCCATCTAATATACAAATACTGAATATTGCACATACTCAACATTAATTAAATAAGAATATTTGTTTTCAACAGGCAACAATGAAAAACATAAAAATTTGAATATACATCTATGTGTGTTCAGATAACAGATAAAATTACAAAAATTACGAAAAAAAACTAGTGAGATGTCCAAAATGTTAGTAGATAAACAGAAAATTTTAGCATAATAAGAACAAAGAAAGCATAAATTAATTTTTTAATAGCTATACTCTAACAAAGGAAAACTATTCCTCCATTATTTATTTAAATCAAGTTACACCAAACTATGAATGTTATTTATTAGTTTTCTTGCTCCCTTTTAGGCACCTTTTTACTATCCAAAATTAAACATTCAATATTAATTTTTCCCCGAAATGAAATTTTTCTTCTAGTAAAAGTCAATCCAGACCCACTTCTATAATACTGAGCACTGCAATGAGTTTGATGTGACAATTTCTTTTTTTATATATTATATTACATATCTCTGCTAATAGAAGCCCTTTTGCAGGCAAAATGTCAGGTTGCTCTTGATAGGTTTCCATTCAGATGACATGTCATTTCTAAAATTACCAGCCAGAGCATCTTATCAAATGTTTTTTTCCTTTATTTTTTAAAATTAATATAGTTTTATATTTTTCTCTTTTTTTTTTTCTCCAGCACTTCTCTCATTCCTAGAGTGCTCTTCTCCTCCCACTTGCCTAGATGCAGTTACTAGGATTAAGAGTTTATTCTCTGTTGATGTAGAGTTATTCAGGTATATGAGATTGCTGTTTTTTTCTTTTTTTAATTAATAGATATTCAAGGGAAAGTGTTTTGGGTCTGAGGGGATTTTGGCTATTTTTTTTCCATGAAAGTACATCTTACATTGAAACACATAATTTATGTGGATTTACACTGGGAATTAAATGATGAACTACCATTTCTGCTTTGGGAATTTCTGTAAGAACATTCTAGGGGTTTGGCTAGTAAATTCAATTACCTAGCTGTAGTGACAGGAATGCAGAGCACTGCATATGCAAAGATCCCTCTGATTTATAAAAATAAGTATTCAGTCTGAGATGTTTATCTGCACAGATTTACCTGACAGATCTATATATTTCTTCTGCTTTTAATGGGCCTTCTTGGGGGACTCAGTATTCTGCAGCACTTAAGTAACTAAACTCAGAGTAAACAAACTGGAAGCTTTTTAAGCATAGGGACTGCATTACTGATATCTAAACATATTTTCTTTTTGTTCTAAATAAACCACTGGTTTTTAAAATAAACCTATTTTTCATGTAGCAAACATCTGCTCTTATGTTGTCACTTTCCAGCAATGAAGTTTGAAGAGATGTTACTGAAGTAAGTTCTTTGTTAACATATAATGGCACAGCTGATATCTGTGAGCAATAACACATTGCAGAGTGTGTTGGAGTCTAAAAATGAATACATGTGCCTGTTCAGCACTGGAGCCCTTTGTCCTGGAAGTTCTGAGTGTGTACTGTAGCAGTGTGCTGTAGCTGAAGATGACATAAGTGAAGAATGGAAGCTGAGAAATAGAGACTCTCATTCTTTGCCCAGCCCCCTACAAGCTAAACCCATTAGTATGGACAGATCAGCATTAAGAAACAAGGAGGACAAAATAGCTCTCAATGCAGGGACAGTTCTACGTGACCTTTGCTACAATAACTTGTACTTGGTCGTGGTGATGTCTGAGTTGACCTCTGCAGCATTGTTAAATCTGATGTAACCTTGGAGAAATATCACCAGTGCTTCATGCACAACTTTGGGGTTTGGAGCAGCTGAGCTTCAGAGGAAAGAAATATTGAGTTTCTCTGTTTCTATATCCTTATGCTGATGACAAAAGGGTTTTATCCAGGGATCTCAAGTGTAAATCTACAAAAATTACTTGCCAGAGTCATTAGGGAAAAGGTGCTGTTTATTGCTTTGTAATAAAAATTAGTGCATTTGTGTTGTGATATACATAAAAACAATACTGAATCAGGATCCAAATTCTTTCTGGACATCCACCAGAATAATTAGTTTTAATTGTTAAGGCTCAAACACGGTCCCAATGGGTTTCAGCATCTAAAGAATAATTCATCTCCTGATCAAGTTTATACTTTGAGACACTGAGAAATTCATGGAGATTGAACAGTATGCTCTTGATGCATTACAGGTCTGCTGAGAACAGTGTTTTCATGAGTTTTTAGAGCTGCAAAACTTTCAGAACGTTTTTCTTTCCCCAGTCTATGGGGAAAAAACCAAAAGGCATAGAAAGTATTATTGGTTTCATTCAATCCTAAGATTGCACAAATGAAGCTTTGAATGTAGCTTCCACATCTACCATCTTATCAAGCTTCTATGTGATACTCCACGGCCAGACAGAGGGGTTATGAATGTCCCAGAATAGGGACAGAAGCATTCTTGCATTTTGGTGTGTGTATAGCAGCAGAAATGACCATTGTTACAGTATCCCAATGCTTCAAATCACAAAGGGCTCTTGAAACTCATGGGGCAATTAACGTTGTAGAAGAAAACTGTAAAGGCAGCAAGTACTAATTTTTAAGTGATGTTTAAATAATCTTTGTGCAAAGGGGCAGGCAGTGTAGCAGTGTATAGTGAGCCTAAGAGCAGGGTTGAGAGTGATCCTCTAAGCCAATAGTTCGAGTGCTAATCTCATTTCTTCCCCAAAACAGTTTCATGTATAGAGCTACTCTAGCAATTTTAAAACCCTACATGTCTAGTTATACTCCTCTAAGTATGTGCTTTTTGTGTCCAGCCTAAGAGAGCTTGTTTGTGGTTCAAGAATCTTTGACAACCCTGCACTTCAGAGATTCCCAAGTTTTCCAGGAATTGCATTTCCAGTTTCACCCAAGCCCTAGGCTGTAGTGTTTTTTTTCCACAAAGCTGAATTTGCCTTTGGTTTTGCCACAACCCCTCCATGTTCCCAGCATTACTATTGACTGACGTGGGGAAATACGGACACAGTCCTACTTCAGACTGAAGAGAAAACTTAAACTAAGACACCTTTGGGGCAGGGAAGAAATCCTGCAGTATTTGTAACAATGAGTCTGTCACTAGGCAATATAGCTGGGCTCTGAAGAAATTTTCCTGTGTGTATTTTCCCTCTTATGCATTATTAATGCTGCTTTTTAGATCCAATATAGTTTCCCCTCCTTTTTTTTTTTTTTCCAATACTTCTGTTTACTTTCCTATCTGGACTCTAGCTAGCTGCTTTGGCTGGCTGATGGACACTGCTGTTCAGAAACTCATCATCTCAGCAGGATAATTCACTGTTCCTGAAGCACCATCTCTGCTGCAGGAGGAAGGGCAGTGCCCTTCCCTGGCTGAGTCAGCAACAGCTGTGATAAATACTTTTTAAATGTAAATATTTTTTTATATATCTTCAAGTGCTAAAATGGATCTAGATTACAAAAGACAAATTCAGACCTAAAGGAAAGAAGTGAAATATCATTAACATTGATGAAATGAGACTCAGGTAGATATGGGTATTCTGTATCCTTTTCATTCCATTCCAATCTCCTGAAAAAATCTTAGTCACACTGTGGAGGTAAATATATAACTCAAACCATAAATAAACCAGAACAAAACACCTCACTTTGATAATTTTAAGCCATTTAAAATTAAAACCATGTTTACCTCATGAATATTACCTCAAAAGAGATTCTCAATATTTCTCTTTGTACTGTTTCTAGTCTATGCTGCTTTTTATGACCAATAAAAAAATGATCAGCAAATCATTTGATCATACCTAGGCAGGAATGTGACTGAAAAGATTCATTCTGGATGCCTTGAGAAAGATCCTCATTCACAAAATTGCTTGTAATATATGCTTACCCCGTGTTCTGAATTATGTTAGATGCTAACTTAGTAAGTCTGAAGCCTGAAATATTATAAGCAAATACCAACAGAAAAAAACACAGGAAAACTGGAAACCATCAAGGAAGAAACATACGTGAATTCTATCTCATCTCTGCTATTTCCTTGAGTACACAAACCTAGAACTTCTGCTTAACCATATATTTATGGTTTAACAAAGTCCTTGTGTTAATAGAATGCAACAGATAAAATTTCAAAACACTGTTATAAACCAGAGAGTGGAGATTGGTATCATGTATGTTAATCAGCTGGAGTGCAGTCCTTGGCTCTCTTTATTTGGAACTGCAGTCTCCCACTGCCTATGTCCACCCTCCTGGCTCTTCTGGAATAAATCTTCTGCCTTACAGGTGATAAACTGCTGCTCACCCTTTCTTTGGGTGATCCCTATGACTAAGGTCTTTGTGCCTCTCTGAAAACACCCTCTTTCTTGAAGCTGGCTCTTTGGCCTTAAGAACTTCAAAAGTGCTACTTTGCAATTAGGAATGTAATTATATAGAAGTACAATATTAGCTTGTTTATGATATGAGGAAGGCATCAAAAATGTTATTATGCTTCACATTTTTTTTCTTCATCCCCACTCTAATTCCTTATTGTACAAAACACAAATCCTTTTCTGCCCGTTGTGTTGTGACTGTTAGCAATTACTTCAGCGTAGTGTCTGTCAGGTGGAGAAAGCTGGTTGTCTTTTGGGCAACAGCACACCATAGGTTGTTTGAAATAGGATATTTCAATAATGGTACAGCTGTGCCACCAAGCTGAAATATGTCACCTTAGTAACATGCTTAGTTTTCATCAGCCTTAGATCCTTTATTCACTCCTGAACCCAGTTTTAGCAGATTTTTGAATACAATCCACCATGGCACAAGACCAGCTGTTTCTCCACCCATTTCAGTGAATCCATATTTCTGCCCATACCTCGAATAACGTGTTTCCTTTTCAAACCTAAATTTGTCATGCAGGTACCACAGTTTCCACATTAGAAAAGGGTATTATTCTAGAATTATTCTCTTTTTTCAGCCCATAGGTTCAGTGGCATTTTCTGAAGGATCTTTAAAAACTAATAGAGGTCATCTTCATTCAGAACAAACTTTCAGTAGTTTTTTCATGGTACACACTTGTATGAAAAATTGCTTCAGTCTTTCCAATTCTACAATGAAAAGAGATTGTGGACAGATTCAAAAATAATTATACATATTTTAAATATCACTTTTATAGCTTTTAAAAATATATACAAATTCTATACAAGATATTTTTTTAAAAATCACAGTTTCCTTCAGAGGGATATTTATAAGAAATTTAAAAATCATCACTGCATCACTAAGAAAGATCAAAACTTCTTTTTAAAAGTAAATTTTCAATTTTTAATTCATCTCTATTCTTTAAATTGATACTTTTCCAATCAGACTTTTTATGTAAGAAATTTGAATATTATCAGTAAAATTAGATAAGTATTTATATTTCCACATGGTTAATATTAATACAAGAATATAGGAGGTATATATTACGTCAAAGTAGGATTTCTTTATGTAAAATGTCTGCATTAATGGACATGTATCTAGAATACAGGAATATAGTATTTCTTCATTTGGAAACTTTTATGTAGGACTCTGACATTAAAAGAGACTTGATTGAAAGAAGGAATATAATGCAGTTTTTTGGTTTTGTTATGATACAGAGCAAACTGATGTTAGCCTTTCACAGAACTAAGGAATATGTGGGAACTCCCAAGTCCAAGTTCTCTTGTTTTGCAGTGGGAATTAGATGTTAGTGTATGTAAATTATTAGAGTTTGACTCTCCATTTCCAATATTCTGAAAGAAAGGGTAAGAACTACAGAAGTAATTATTAAGAAAAACTGTGCTGATGATTTTATGTGATATGGGAAACTAGAGTGCTGGTTTCTGACCTCAATCAAGGGTGATATTTCTACTTGACAAGAACTGACTTTTTATAAGTAGAGATTTGAAACTTCATATGCAAAAAGGTTCTGTTCAGATTGGCATTGTGTGAGAAAGGGGCTTGTGTTTCACACTCTCTGAATGCTGTTTTCTGCTCCTGAGAGATAACATGGCCTCTGAAATTTGAATGTCTTGCATCTAACTTATAGATACACTAATAGCACCTTTTATAGAAAAAGAAAGAATTATAAATATATGACTGCATGGTTATAACAAAAAAAGTATTAATATCAGAAAGGCAAATTTGGCAGACTCAAATATTAGCAGGAAACAAAGATGAAAACAAGAAGATGCTTTTGGTGCCTATGTTGTGTATGCTTTGATTTATGTCATGATTTACATTTGCTACATAGAATAATGACTGGGGTTTTAGCCTTCTTTTTTATTTAAAAAATACTTTTATTCATAATGTGCTAAGAGGATGTTGACCACTGTAATAGAATTAATCTGAGATGTGCATTGAATTATTTTTCTAATCTGCAATTTTAAAAACATAAGGTATATGAATAATGATTTTATTTAAATAAGTTTGTTTATTTTTATGTAATTGTACCTTAATTTTAATAGTTAATAAGAACTTCAAATGGCATCAATTGTGAAATATTCCTATAAACAAAAAGTAAATGAGCTTTTACATTGATAAAACTGATAGCAATCCAATTTACCCATAAAATTCATGGAAAAATAACTAATTTTTCCAGGGATCTGTAACAGAATCAAAATCTTCAGATTCTGAACTTGTACTACACCTCCATTCCCTTAAAAAAAGTTAAAAAAATGGAAGAAATGGGAAAGGAGAGAGGGAGAAACTTACCTGTTTTGCCCAGGATTAGTTTAGGATTGTTACCACTCTGTCATTTAGGAACTGATAAACAAATTTAAAGGTACAGGTTCCCTGAAAATAAAAAAGGTTTCACTTTGTAATTTTTTAATTCAGGCTCAGTTGTTTGTTTTGCTTGGTTTCAAATGTAATAGAAAGGATTGATTTCCCTATTTTACAGTGGGTAATCCAGTAAAAAAAGGGAATTCAAAATAATAATTCAAACATTCTATATTCTTATTTTATATTCTTAAGCGAGGCAAAACTCCTCAGGCCATGTTTTCATTAAAACCTATGTATTTTTATTTTATTATGCTACCTCCCCAAAGTCCTTCTTGGTTTTCTTTTCATTTTTTTGCACTTCAGAGTGACCAATGTGAAACTGAGAATATACCCTGAGTGACTGATCCAAACCCAGGTAGTTCTTAAAAAGCAAGCACATTTCACTTCCTCCCTTAGGAGCTGCTGGCTCTCCTGGGTGAATCACTTAAACCCTAATGTTTCCAGATTTTACAAATATTGCTAATCTAAGATGCATCATTAGACTGATATTCAGCTAGCATGCACAAGTTATTCTTAGATGAGCCTTTAAAAGTAACCACTTTGGGAGGACACTGGGTTTGTGGGACAGAGCAGCACTGAGCATGGTTTCACTGCAGTCTGTGCTTCCAGGTGCTGCCTGGCTGAGCTAGACACCAGTCTTCTACCTGCTCTGTACCTTGATTGGCTCCTCAGTGAAATAAAGATAGTAATGTTCTGGCTGTTAAGCCTATTTTTAAAATCCTGCTTTCCCAAACAATTCTAAAATGGACTTTGCTATATTCACACTTGATAATAATACTGGTAATAATCATAAGGAAGAGAAGGTTATGATGTGAAGATGCTTATTTTGATTTTATTTGTCTGGTATGATAAACGATATTCACGGTGTATAGAATTTCAGTGACTGGTTTTACTGAATCTGTATTTATTCTGACCTTTGAAAAATAAGTAATGGGAGAGAAGTCTTTGTAAGTGTTTGAATCTATATATTAAAAAAGAGGCACAACTCATTGTTCAGTTCAGGTGAGGACTTCATTGTAAATGGCAATCAGCATCACTTAGCCCCAGATGTGAGTCTCAAAACTTAGAATAATTTTTCTGGGACATCATCTCTTTTCCATGTGTGCTAAGCACATCTGCAAAATCTTCAGTCTTGTCTCTTGGAGAAACAGGGTTAATTTTGTGGTGTTGGCTCAAAATTTTTTTTCTTGTCACTACAATGGTAGGTAAGAGATGAGAATGAAAAGCACTTGACATTCCTAGCAACTGATCAAATTTGATTAGGATGAAACTTATTCTACTGTATTTTCTGTTTAGGTGTGAATATAATTTTGCAGAATTATTTTTAAACCAGAAAAATTAAAATTTCCACTGGAAATACCGTCAGAGCTTTAATCATAATAGCATAAATGCAAGATGATAAAAGATAAACCAAAGGAGTTTGCAAATTCCTGTGAGAGCTATGCTATGCACAGGACAGAGGGATAAATGGATAGACAGACAGATAGGTAGGTAGGTGCATATCAGACATTATAAGCTGTAATTGCCATAGAGCAAAGCAATGTGTGATATGAAATTAGGTGTATATGTTAATGAAGTAGGGAAATCATATGCATTTAAGAGTTGTTCATCTTTCATTCACATGGATGTGTAAATACACAGAATAATAATACCTGACAAAGAGCTAAGAGGAGGGTTAACATCCAGTATGAAGTAGAGTGTTTAATGGATGAACTTAAAAGCAGATATCAATATAGCATCCCATGTACACTTTCATAATTGTGCGTTCCCCCAGAGATAATGGATATCATTATCAGCGGCGCCTGTCCTAAGAAACTTGGCAAGGTTATGATTGTTTGTTACAGCTTTGGTTATATTAACATACACATTAATATTTATAAATATTTGATGTCATGTTAATTTTTCATATAAGATGATTTATGTAATGCTGCTGTGCCCTGTTAGAGGGCATTTGCAGTGTGCTTCATAAAGGGAAGAGAATTGATGCATATTCTTTAAGAGGACTGGCCTGTGTATTACAGTGCTCACAGTGCATTATTCTGGAGAACAGTGATTTAAGGATAAATTATCTGAATTGCAGATACACTCCATTAACATTTTAAATAAAACATAAAGAAAAGACCACTATAGGAAATAAAACAGTAATATCATCATGGGGTTTGGGGGAGAAGCGGGGGGGGTGTATTCTCCTAAATAGTGAGACTCCTTGGTGTGACCTATATTCCAAGACCTTTTTTTCATATTGGGAGAAATTAATATATTCATTCATAGTTGTAGATACTTGGGTGGAAATTCTGCATCAACTTTGCAAATAATTGTTGAAGAAATAATAATAATAGATCATGTAAATGTAGGTGTAGATATAGAGATCTCCATCCTTTGATGACAGAGATAGTTTGCTACAAATCCAACTGCTAAAAACCATAAAATTTAGGTACATCTAAAGCAGCAAGTATGGCTTCAGAAGTAAAAGATAGCTAAGTAATTATGCTGTTCAACTGGACTATGCATCACTAATAACTGGAACCACAATCTCAAATTATTGAATCTGTGAATTAGTGGATATGCAAACAAGTGCAGTGAAAGGATAGTGTATCACAAAATGTAGAGGGGTTCTTCTGACAAATGTAGCTTCATTTGGCAAATGTAGTTTAGCTTGGCTTGTTCATAATATTTCACACTTACAGAAAAAGGCTTACAGGATATTTATATAAACAATTAAATGTGCATAACAGGAAACCTCACTGCACCACATTACATGCTAAGTCTTTGGTAAATGGACAAAATCCCTTTTTGTGCATTTCTATGGATTTGCAAGTTTAATGCAGTAGTATCACATAAATGTATTTGTTCATGTATGTATTCTTCTGCAGAGAGACACATGGTTGATCAATTTATTTTACTTTTGTATACTTGGATTATGAAACAAAAAGAATAAGCAAAGGGTTAAAAAGAAAAAAAACTCACAAGAGTTATTTATATTATTTTTGTTAATTTGTTAACCATGTCACCATATTAATTTGCATCTTCCAGAACTGCTTTATACCGATGCAATATTTTTAAGGTTATAGATTATAAAAAAGCCTAACTTCCAAAGTATACATGGAATATTAATGAGCTCTAATTGCAGAAGTTTAAGATGATAAGGAACTATGACTATATTTGATTGGATAATTCCATCACAGTAGCAGTCATCACTTGTCTTAAAAGTATTTTGATTTTGTCTTTTGGGTAGCAGTGTGAGCAGTTACAATGTGGTTAGTAGGGAGCAGTGCCTCGAGATTTGGCTCTGCCTCTCAGATTTTCGGTGTTATGTCAGGCCAGTTATTTAGGATGACTGTCTCTAACTTCACATCCTATTTTACATATGTCTACTCATTATTAATATGCTTTAATCTAGTTGGGTGAACAACTTCTGTAGCTTTTACAGAGGCAGCAATCACAGAAAACAGCTCATCCCTTCTAAAATGGCAATCAGTGCTGGAACATAGTGCCCATTTCTTTCTAGTCCTTGAGAGAAGTTAAGTACAAAAAATTCCAGCTTCACTATGAAGTTATTTTTATGATAATAAAAATGAACTCTTGGAGGTCAGGATACACAGAGAATCCCTTAGCACTGCCATCATGGGGTACCAATTCATTCTTTTCAGGTACAACTATCCCACAAAAGCACCACCTTTTTTCCTGCTGCTTCTCAGGGTTTCCTGATTCAGGAGTTTGTTTCTCAGTATCTATCACCAGGATACTTTCAAATCAAGGTACAAACAATTGGGAAAACAAAGTAGTATTTCAGAACTCAGAAATTACAAAACTGGATCTTTCAAAAAGTGGACATAATAAATAATTTATTTCTGAGATATGACCTACAGTTTTTCTTACTAATTTTTTTACCTTATAATTTCTGTTATCAATCTTTAATATTACATCTATAAAGAAGGTTTTTAACACAGATGGTGCAGGTTTATTTGCATGTCAGCATTTAATGGTTGGGAATCTGTTCCAGGTTAGTTAGTTTGGAATCAGCAATAACGTTTTGTATCTTGTAGTCTGCACCTGATCAGAGTAATAGCAGTATACAGGACCATTTGCCCAGGGGGAAAGAAAATAAACTAAAGATTTTATCTCAGTATGGATATTTCAAAAACCATGAATATAGCTTCAGATCAAATTGTTAAAATATATTATCTGAGGAACTTCTCTGGAAGGTATTTTACAAGTAGTGTCAAAGGAAAGTCTTGTTATCAGTCTTAACAACAGAAAGCCAATGTGTTTTTTCCACACCACTCCGACTGCACGTCCCATATCCATGCTTTGCTATAAATCTCTGGAATCTCTATAACCTGTGCCATATTTACCCAAACATCCACCTTGGTAACTGCAAAGTCTTTTGGCTTTTGAAGTCAGATGATAGGGTTTCACTTTAAATCATAAATATGAATGAACAGTATCTCTTGATTCTGGGGACATCTGTTTTAAAATTATTGCCTTCTGCTTGTCCTATGAAATATGAGCATGTCTTCAAAACCACAACTATACTATTACATCGACTTCTGCCTTGGAGAATAATACCTTGATGACTTTGTGATTAAATTTGGTCAACGAAATCTATAATCTTTTGAAATAAAGTAAAATAAAAACCTGGCAGCACTTTGACCCAGAACTGGATTAGACAATGTAGTGGTGAGTGTTGTGTAAGAACCCTATGCTGAGAGTACTGGATTTAGGCTACTATTTCTTAAGTTCTCTTTTCAATTTTCAATACCAAATGAGAATTTCATCAGTTAACTACTGTGGAAGGGGAGGGTGAAAAGAAATTATAGAGAATCTCTGGGCTGGAACATGATTAAGTAGTCATGCAATACAGTAACTGAAAAGACAGTGGACATTAATTGGTCTTCTCTGTGGGAAATGCCAGTGTGGGCAGAGGATGCTGACAGTGAGAAGAAGCTGCACATTTGTACAAAATATAAGCACATATTGTCTAATGAAAATCTTAGAATAAATTTCATCATGTTTAATGTTAAGATTGATTTATGCAGGGTTTAAAAAATAAACCTACACTAGGCCAAATGTTGGTAGTAATATTAGAAGAGGATTTCACACAAAAGGGAAGTGTAAGGAAAAATTAACAAAAATATTGTCATCGGGTTTTTTGAACCACTAAAAACTCTTGTTATTAATCAAGTATTTTATTGATGAAATCCTAATATTTGCTACAAAGAATGTGCAAGGGCAACACTGTATTAATTTTCATTACCCAGGTTGTAAGAAATTTAAACAATAAACAAAAAACATATATAATGACAAGTACATTGAATAATTAGAGGGGGAAAATGTTAGTACCAAAGCATGAGGTGTGTTAAACCAGAGCATGGCATTTACAATATATGTTTGCATGGCCTCTAGTTTTTAAGCTTCTAAGTGCTGAAAGCCTGCCTGGTGGGGGATTGTAGTTGTGTGCTGGCAGTAAGAGGAGCCAAGGAGGAACACTTTATATTTCAGCTTTGAGCATGGAAGCAAGCATCCTATGTTCTGTGTAGTGGAAGTATCATTTCAGTGAGCAGCTAATTTCATGATTTTAAAAATTCACGCATATCAAGAGAAGTGATTCAGTAAGACTTCCTTATGTGTAGTATTTAAGATATCCAGGTAAGAGCAGATGTTGCAGAGTGCACTGGAGAAAAGAATGCAATAAAGCTAGTGTTGAGAAGTTATTATCAAAATCATTGTTCTATAAGGGAGAAGTTCAGCAGCTGATGATACAGTTAGAATGGAGATGCTTTCCAGCGAAGACAGGTCTGAAACCTGTACTTAATTTCCAAAATAAAAGCTGGATTAAAGTCCTACACCGTCCATTATATTACACTATAACAGACTAAATGATGGTCACAGTAATGAAAGGAAGACAATAACTATACAAAATAGCAATACTGTTTTTAAGCAATGGGTGATTTTAAAAATTCATTTAAATAAAATATTCTAGTGAATAGAAATACTGCAAGTGCTCAGTACTCAGTACAAATCACAGTAAAATACAAATACCAGTAAAATATTTAACATTTCATTATAAAATGGTAATATATACTGTAAAAATACACAAACATGAGTTATTAATGCATTGATGGAAAGGCATGCAGCTGTAACTGACATTTCTATACAATGGCAACAAAGAAAGGTGACTAATTCCTTCCTATAAACTTAGGGGAAAATGTTTTGAAGTAGGAAAAATAGTTAATGGAGCCATGGCAGCGTAAATTTTAAAACTGTTTTTTCCACAGCACAGCTTTTGGATAGGTTTTTATTAAGTATTTTTTAAAGCTGCTGCTAGTACAAGTGAAGTAACAGGTAACTTACAAAGTGAGATTACTAAAGCCAAGCTACTTTATTCTAAGCTAAGTATTTGTAATTCTCAACTAACTTGTATTAGTTTTCTCTTAAGCTGAATTGATTCATTCATTTATTTACTTATTCTAGATTCTTTTTTTTTCCTGTTTAGGAACTATTTGGTTTGGGTTTTTTGTCTTTTGGGGGGTTTTTTTAACAAATATTAAATACTAAGATTCATGTTTGTTATCCTGATGTTTATTTGTTTTACTATAAGTTATACTACATATAATGTGGAAATTCAGACTTAAGTGGGGGGGCAAATTTAAGCAGCATTCAATATAGTGTGAAAATCAGCATGTTGGTTATGACAAGGAATGTTTCCTCTAATTTCATCAATGATTGTGCTCAGACTCACAAGTCAGCACAGCTAATAAAAGTGAGCCCCATAATAAAACTTCCATTTCTCTTCCTTAACAAGCACAAGCAACACATCTGCCCAAACAAAACTAGGAAGGAGGATCAGGAGAATAAAAAGCACTAGCAGAGAGAAGGATATAGCATTTTGAACACTAGCATTGTGAACATTGTGGTTTCAGGATACATTGTTTTCAGGACTGTAAGCACTGCTGATGCTTTTCCTCTTGTTCATTCTGGTCTTCCTCTAGACATTTTCACAATGATACAGAATGCATATTATTCTATTTTTTATTTTCCACCACTTGTGGAAACATAGGTAGGAGTATTGCATCTGAAGATACAATATATTCATTCTACTGAAAGTTTTGTCAAAATAGTGAGAGATTATACACAAAATATCCAAAAAGAGTAACTTATTTTATCCCTTGATAAGCTAAGTTACAAAGCATCTTTCAGAAAAAGTGTAAGATACACCAAACTAAACAGTCACAAGTTTATCAGCTCAGTATTAAATGTTTGACACAGCTGAATGGTAAAATTGCCTGAAAAGGTTTAAAACCAACTGGTTTTGAATACAGTGTTTCAAAAATTTGACTGTTTTCCTAAAATATTTATTTTCCTGTATTTTCTTTTGAGAATTACATTTAAAAATTAAACCTACTTTCTGCTAGGCCACCTCCTCCTATTTTGCAACATTCAGAGTTAGCACAGAAGAGAAAGATTTTAAGACATTTCTGGATAGTTAAGTGAAAGCTAAAATTGGGCCAAGAAAATCTTCCACTCATTTTCTGGTTATTTTGAATTAAATGGGTTAGAATGACGCCACAAGAGCATCTATTCAAAGAGCTAAGGTTAAGTTGAATGACTTCACTGATACTGGTACACTGTAGAAACTTCTTATAATGCAAACCTTACCGGCTGACAACCAGCAGCAGTGAAGAGGTACAGTGGAGCTAAGGACTGGATAATGTCCCCTGCTGGGAAGGAAATGTCTGCTTTGGAAGATGAGGTTTCTGAAGATACTGTCTGAACTAAGTATTTATTATTTTAAAATTGAAAAAAATTCATCCCAGCCGTTCTGTCTAGTTTCTGAAAGGACACTTGATGATGAGCAATGGAATTTAAAATAAAAAGAGATTTCTTTTTCAACTGTAGTCTGTCTGCTGGTCCCAGCACAGTCATATTTTAGTGAGCTGATGCCCACACATCTCCTGTGGTCAATTAAAGTGTAAAACTGAAGAGAAAGTATTGCAAGTATGAGAGAGCATTAAGATGAATTTGAGGTGGACAAATAGGTGGAAAAAAGTCCAGAGCTTAAGCAAGGTGAATTTGTGTCTGACATGTGTGAACTGGAGGGGATGTACTTGGGGAGACCTGGTGAATGTCCTCAGGGAAGCTGACTGAGTGATCACTGATTTAGTCTGATGACCAAACGGAAAAATAAAGAGACAAGAGGCCTGTTTCAAGTAGAACTGAAACAGAATAATGGAGAGATTTAAAGTTACCAGGGAAAGAGAGTGTGAATCAGTTTGCTAATGCAAAAGCAAACTGGGCTTCTTTTTCCCCAAGTCAAAAATGAAGTCTTCCTTTAACTTTGGTTAGCATTTTGCTTTCAGATTTGTTTGTTTTGGTTTTTTTTTTGCCTAAGAATGGAGTTCCAAACTGAAATTTGATATTTATTTTATTGTAATGTATTCCAAAGCTAAGCATTTAAAAGAAATTGACAGCTGAAACTGAATAGAAAGAGAGTAGAGGTGGTTCTGTTTGTTAGTCTACCATCATATAAATTTCTTAGTTGATAAAGATTTGTTGACCAAAAGCTAAAATTTCTTAGTACTTACTGTGAGAGCTAATGTTTATCCATCAAATGAGTTTTTCATTTTTATGGGTTTTTTCTCATAAGTTATAAGAGTAAAATAAATTAGTATTAAAGTTTGCAAAACTATATTATCTAAGTAAGAAATAGCAAACTGAGCCTGTGAAATATCATTTCTGTGGTGTGTTACATGATTTAATTAAACAATTGCCTCATGCACAGAGTGGCCCTAATATAGAAATGAACCACCAGTTTGTACCAAAAGGGTTTTCCCCAGAATCTTTTCTCCTTAACTTGAAAAGTATTACTGTACCTTTGAGATGGACTGCAAGGCAAAAGTTGATTTCCTGGTTAGGGAACATAACATGTCTCCTGAAGAACTGAGCAATCAGTTAGCATCTGCTGGAGGCTTTTTGTGGTTAGGGGTGAGCAGCTCAAGCCCAGTGTTCACAGTTGGCTCTAGTGGGCTAGGGATTTTCTAGGAACATTGCCAATGCCATGCAGCCCACTGCTTTCTGTCCCAGGCCTACTTGTGTGTTTCAAACTAGGCACACAAAATTTCTATGCTATTCAAACAATTCTAGAGTTTTAATTCTCGGCTCCCAGTAGGTTTCTTTTCCACGTAAAACACTAAAACATCATGTCTACAGTAGCACAGAGCTGCCTGTGACAGAACTGATGATGTTTCCATAAAATTATAGAATACCCTGAGTTGGAAGGGACCCACAAGAATCATCAAAGTCCAACTCCTTTTCATTCAGACATGTAGTAAGGAAGATCTGGCAAAGTCTATTGATTGTAGGGGATAAAACTAGATAGGGATTAATTACATTTTAGACTGGCCTCTACAAAATCTAAGTATTTGATCATTAGAATATCGTTGTATCTAGAAGCAGCATACAGAATTACAGTCACATAGGCAGCCTTGATAATTAATGTCATTGGTTGATTATTGATGGATATAGAAATCTCATTGCTCTTTGCATATCACATCTTATTTAGGGTGTATTAAGTATATGTGTCAAAATAGCTTGGAATTTACATGAGGATTAACACATCCCAGATGCACTTCCTGGAGCCAAAGTAGTCCTTACACATATAGAAAACAGAAAAATGAGGAATATTATCAGCAGAGACACAGAACCTATTATCAAATTACCAAAGGAAGTGGTGTGTGAATTTGATTATTGGCAGTGTTGTTACTTATTTGTATTGCCATGGCTTCGACGAGCACTCAGGCTGTGAGAGCTCTCAGACACGCTGCATTAGATGTAGCATAAATGGAAAGACTTTTTCTGCTTCCAGGGAACTTTACTATCTAAGCATTAAACAAAAGCAACAAGGCAGTGCAGCTAATGGCAGCACAGCAGCACAAGGAGTACTGGTCAGCAGAATCACAAATACTGTCCAAGCTTTTTGAACATACCCTGGGAAAGAAAATCTCTAAGAAAAATTTCTCCCAAGTACGAGAGGAATCGGGGGGTGGGGGAAAAGCAGGGAGATGCATTTCAGATTTTAGGAGTTGGCAACAGCTACTGGTATCATATGCCAGGTTGACATGGGTGTTGAGCTCTTGACAGGAAGAAAGCGGTGACTGGCAGGATGGAAAAGGGCAATTGGAGGATCCTTAAAATGAAGATGAGTAGCTTAAGTTTGGTACTAGAGAAGAGGCTGCCAGAGGAAGAAAGTGCTATTGCCACAGTACCCAAAATGGCCAAAGTGGCAGGCTGTACAAATACAGCCTTTGCAGCAATACTCGAGAAAGTCATAAGCCACATAAAAGCTGAATCAATAGGTGTTTTATCTATTTTTTTTTAATTTCCATGATATAATTCTTTCTGACAGACACAAGTTTATTGTTCTGAAATTATTTTGAGAACTATTTATTTTATAATGGAAAAATATAAATGCAGAGCTCTAGTGTTGCCAGCACATGAGCTATAGATCTTTTTCCTTTGTTTCTTTATCATTTTCCATTTCTTTATGACTGGTGTAAGAAAAGAAAAGCTGTATTTTTATAATGTGCATATGCAAAGGGTTTCACTAGTTTTCTACAAGTATTGAATATTTAAGAAATAGGAACTATAGTTGTATGCTTTAGAAAGCTTCCAAGAAGATTTATGTTGTAAAATGAAGCTACTTAAAACCATTTCCTTTTCCATTTTGCCTGTTGCAAGTCCTGTTTACAGAATGGTGGTGCAGCTTTTCTCTGAGTTGGCAAATGTTAGAATTTGGCGTTGGTGCTGACCTGGGATTTAGGTTTTCTACGATTCAACCCTTTTGTCTGAATTCAGGGACTTGCTATGATATCATCAACACATCTTAAGTGTTCAGTGCTCTGATGACAATTATGGCTTTTAAAAGATCTTGCCATTTCATCTTCTATTTGAAGTTTTAATGAATGCACTATTGTGGATGTGATCCAGTATAAATCAGGAGAAGTAATATAGAAATAGACATGCTCTGTGCAATAAATTGCCATGAAATCAGCAGCACAAATATTGCATTGATATGGTAGGAGATGAGAGCTGAAAATATGAAGTTAGGGAAAGTAAAAGTCTGTTTTCTTTTGTCGTCCTCCATTCTACTACATTTTTCTGTATTTAAATTCTGGAAAAGAGGAACAGAAATAACTCATACATCTAGATATTTGGAGTGGTTCAACATGACCTCAACTAATACAGGTTGTGTTTAACAGACAACTGAAGGAAAACACAAACAGAAGTTTGAAAGTATATGATGGGAAGGACTACAGAAGTCCAAATTTGTATCAGTCTCAAAACTGTATTGACTGTTGGTGGTTCGCTAATACTGAGGGGAAATAAGAAAAAGAGTACAGAGACCCACTCAGCCTCTGAGATTTGTGCATATGGAAGTCATGTTCTGAATCTGAGATGAATATCATAGAATCCAAGTTTACACCACTCTAAGTGGCTGAAGTCAATTCTGTTCTGAACTGCTGTTTGAGGTCAGAATTATATTGTAGACAATTTGTGAGTGTGTGTGTATAATTATCACTGAAGACATTTGGAGTTTCCATATTTAATTTCTAGTGTTTTAAGAACTCTATATATCCATCCATTAATTTCAGTTTTTAAAACAAACAAGCAAAACAAAACTGTATTTTTAATATGTTGTGAACTTCACATAAGCCATAAATATAGACACATTCGAATAAAAAAGATTTGGAAATCCAGAATGAGGATAATTTCTACATCCTGATATAGTATAAATTTAAAAAAAAATTGAATTCTGGTCTAGTTGGTACAAGGGCATCAATATTAGCATCTGTGCTAAAGGTTTTGATTGCTGTCTGTATTTATAAATGCTTTTCTTTAGTGTTCCTAAATGAAAATCTCTCTTGAGAGGATTGGCTTTCTGCATTATATTTCTTGTAACTTTTTAAAAGGTAAGGCTGATAGGCTTTGATGCAGCTTGCATCTTGCTTTCTGACTAGTTCTCCTCCTTTTCCTAGGTTCCTCCACCATCAAATTGTCCTGCTTTTGATGAACAGAAAGAAGAGGCCATAGCTGC
The DNA here is from genome assembly GCA_034336665.1 of Luscinia megarhynchos. Lineage (NCBI taxonomy): Eukaryota > Metazoa > Chordata > Aves > Passeriformes > Muscicapidae > Luscinia > Luscinia megarhynchos. Next base: position 32,633,018 of record CM067566.1, on the reverse strand, counting down.
TGCCAGCCTCTGGGGCACAACAGGTGATTATACCAACATATGTAGCATAATGCCATATCAATACAGGAAATCAGCATTTTCAGCCCATGCTCTTTTCTTTCCCACAGGAGTCTTGGTTTGAATGCCTAGGGGTACACACCATTTCAACCACAACAAATAATTTTTTAAAAAATCTTTCAATAAGAAGTTACATTCCATTGCCATGGAAACACATAATAAAACCTACAAACAAGGTTCAAATAGGAAATAATGCTGATGAACACAGATCCAAACCAAGTGTACTTGCATACATTAATCCTTAATAATAATACATTTACATTGCCATAAGTGAGATGTTCTGAGAATATGAGAAGTGGTTATATAAAGAAAGAAAATCAGAATTATTTTCTCTGACTAGCTCATACAGTTGGAAAAAGGACACAAGCTTCCAGTTACAGAGTTCCTGCATCAGAATCCTCCATAAGTTATGATAGGAAAGTGTTTCCTTTAAAATGTAAGATAACACTTGGCAAGGAAAGTGAATATATATGTTTATATTTTTTAATTTTATAAAGAAGCACTGAAAAAGCATCCAAAGCTTTTGTGAAATCAAGGGGAAGAAAGGGTTCTATCTCGAAACTGAAAAGACCCAGAAAGTTGTGAACTGAGCTGGTTTTTTTTTTATAGTATAAAGTTCCATAGGGCCTGTGTGTACACAGAGAGGTTGTAGCCCCATGATAAATGTGTGATGTGCCTGTGTAAGGCTCAATAATCCAGCTCTTCTGAAGCAACTCCTGTGATTCCAAACCTCTGAGCCACTTCAAAGAACTCCTGTTTTAAAAAGTATCAAAGACATGGTGGAGGGAAAAAAAATTATCCTCTGAATAGAGGACAGTACCTGTCCAGTGCTCCCGAAGAAAAGTAACTGTCATTGTATGGAGTAGGCAATATTTAGGCCACAACAAATACTCAGTTTAGCATTTGCAGTCCCATGACATTCCAAGGCCTTTGTAGTATTAGAAAAAGAAAGGGAAAATTCCCTCTGCCATATACAATCTAGTGCTTATTTCTGGTGCTGAATGTAAACACTGCTATTCAAGAAACAAGAAAACCTCTTCCCAACAACCTAGAAAACACAAGACTCCAACACAAAAGTATCTTTAGTCTTTCGAACAATTATTAGAAAACAAAAACAAAATTTAAAAAGAACACATTATATTTATGTTTGAGGGGTTTTGTATTGTGAAAGAGATATGCATGAGCCCTTAACAAGCAGACAAATACCAAGAACGGTTTAACAAGCAGAGTACATGTAATAGTCCAAACATAATAGATGTTGTAACAGCACTCACTTGGAGCCTCCGTCATGACTTAAATGTTTTGTGTATATCAATAAAACCAATGAGCCATAGTATTGAGTGCTTTCCTTTCTGGAAGACAAGGCACCAGCATGAGTTTTTAATATATGTACATGCTTTTTATAAACAACACATACATTAGTGGAGATATTTCAGGATCTTGTGGTGCAGCCTTTCTGAGCTAGGGCAAAATTATTAGACTTTGAATTTTCATTTGTAGGAAAGTCCTGTAAACACCTTCAGCTACTATTTTTTTGTAGGCTGCTACAATTATGCCATATATGATTTGATTATTAGGGTTAGCAGGACCATGGCTAATGGAATCAGTATCATGGCTACAGCCAAGCTTTGTGAATTCTCCCTGCCAGTTTTCTGCATAACTACACTTGTGTCACTCACACGGCACAGGGGTACTCTAACAATTAATTGTAAACCAGAGGGAAACTTTTAATGGACCTCTTCTTGAGATCTCATGTTAAAAAAAGAAAAGTTCCCATGAGTGAAGTATAAGTTAGCTTTTCCAGGGGGAAAAAAAGGAATGAATTACATTTCTCTTCTTGTCCTTTAAATGAATAGCATAGTTTGGGTGAAATTATCAGGCAATTGCATGCCTTTTATGCAGATAATGCTATTTGATGAAAGCGGTGTTTTGATCTGCTGAGGATAATACAGATCCAGGGTTGGATTCATTGGTAAGAGTAAAGCTGTCTTCTGTGATAACTTCATCTCAGCATGAGGTCAGACGGGGAAAACTGGGATGGGGGATTAAAAAATGACACAGTCGGAGCAGTATTCAGTTCCCTGCTGTGCTCCTGGCTGCACACTATAGCTTATGTTTCTGATCTGTTATGGTATTGTCTGCTTTTCTCTCCCAGAGCAGAAAGAGATTGCTTAAAACTTTTCTTTTTTCAGCTAGAGGGATTAGTTCAGTGCAGCTTTTTTAATTAAAGAAACTGTATCTTTTTCAATGTAATTTAAGTCTGTACAAGAAGGCCATCAGCATTCATAACTTAGCACTATTACCTGTAACAAAGCCTAGCCATTCATTTTACATTCAGAAGAAGAAATCACTATTAAGATTTTTGAGGGTTAAAATATGATGATTGGCCCTGCGATTGAAAGAATCACAGTTAACCATTGTCTCCTAAGAGTTTTCTGTGAAAGAACTTCAGTTTTCCTCTTAGTTTATCTGGGCTTTCTTAATTAAATCTCTGTGACATCACAGTGGTGGTTTAGAAATATTCTGATGTGTGAAAATAGATCTGAGCATATTTTTTTCGGAAAAAAAAAATAAATAAATGCAACAATGGTCCCAAATATTAAAATTGCATCTACAGAAAATTGCTCTGTAACATCAGCCACGTCTGCATCAGAAAAATATTTCCATTCAACAGATTTTCTAAATATGTAACTAGTACCTTCATTAATAAGTAATAATATGCAAATAACTAGCACATGTTCATGATACCTAAAATGGTCGGTTTGTACATGTGGCTGTAGATGTAGATGCTTGTTTATGCATACATGAGCATGTATGTATGTCTGTATTCATATAGACACATATAGCTTTATATATCAAGAGATATACACACAGTTACATATATTTTACAGCTCAGAGAGTTGAGTTTAGAGCACAATTTAAACAAGGTTAATAGCTAAAACCTTCAAATGTTTCAAATAAGGCCCATATGGTGATCACTTTACAAAGCATACAGGGACTGTGCTTAGGTTGCAACATACACATTTCCAACTAAATTCCATGCCAGATCAATTAGAAACAGTTCTCCTGAGCAGTCAGGAACAAACACAGATTGTTACCACTCCACTGCCTGAACTCTTGTCTTCCAGGAATGAAAGCAGTCATCTTGAATACAACATATTTTACTACTAACAGCCTAAGATTTTTTTTTTAACTAGTAGTATTTCAATGAAATCACTGTTTTGGCACATTGGAGCAATTAACATCCAAATTATCACAATAAAATAGCAGATTGCTATTAGAGCTTTTGGTTAAAGAGGTACTTTTCCCAGACTGCATTTGTTAGTGATGTCTTCTGTTAGAAGGAGTACATGACACAGGAAAAGAAGAAAAGGAAAGAACCAGATAACAGAAAAGCCTTTTTGGTTTCTCTTTTTTCCTCATGCAATGTGGTTTTCTTTAAATCATCTTTTCTGTACATTTCCTAAATTTGAACAATTTTCTGGTGGAATTTCTTCTTATTTTTTAAAATATGTCTTTTAGCTATAAAGCTAGAAAGGAAAACAAAAAAGTTAATTATGACTATGACGCTTAGGTAAAACAAGGCCTCCTTCTTCTTGTAAATACCATAAACTCTGAATGTGACTTAATTACATAAACTTCTGTATGTACATATAAGATCTGTATATTGACTTCTGCATTGCTATAAATATTCTGCATTCCTCCTGTTAAAGGAAAATATGGATACTTACCCCCAGCTATAGCTGCTGGGAAAGTGGTGTACCAGCAAACACAAATCTTACATTTTTCATGGCCTTGTGTACTAACTCACACAATGATGACAATAACAGTGCTTTGTGATGGCTCGTACTTATGAATACAAGGTGATTAAAATGATTATGTGCTTCGGTTTAAGGCCATAAGTTTAGCTCAGGCAGTAGTTCCTAATGCAGTGTTAACACAATATGAAAGGCATTTTTGTATTTCAAATCGTATGCAAACTCCTTCAGGTTCTTTCCTGAGGACCCAATGAAGAGGGTCAGCAGATTTTGTGCAGCAGAAGTGCATCATTTTCACCAGAGGTCAGCTTCCCATATAGCTTTGTTTTATGCAGTGGAACACAAACTAATGTAGTGGAAAAGCATGACCCCCATTTAAAGGTTGATTTGTATGATAATCAGTACATTTAGTGGCTTCAAAATGAACGTGTGTAAGGCCCTATCTTGCTTTAATTAAGGTAATTAAGACATATTTCCCTCTGCAGACGGCTATTTAATTTTATGGCTTTGTCAGTGATCAGATTAGAATATTTGTTTTACAATTTCACCGCAACTCGATACTCGGGGAAGAAGTGCCTCTCGCTCTGCTGCTGGCGGTGAGACGGGCGAGCCAGCGCAGCCCTTCCCGGGGGCAGAGCGAGCCCAGCGCAGCCGCGGGTCCGCACCGCGCCCCTGGCCGCTCTGCGCGCCGCGGCGGCGCCCGCGGCCCCTTCTTCCCAAACTTTGCCGTTCCCACAGAGCAGCGGTGCGCTTCTCGCGGGGCTTAGGGCAGAGCGTGCTCAGGGCGGCTCGTCCCCTTTGTGACCCGCTCGGAGGGCGCGGGGGCTGCGCGGGGGCTGCGCGGGCTCAGCCGTCCCGCCCGGGCAGCCGCGCAGGGAAGCGAGGCGGCTCCGCCGGCAGCTCCAGAGCGGCCGCTCGAGCGGCTGCGAGCTCCGAGCCTTCCGGGGCTTGCTCATGAGCAGGAGCCGCGGAGCTGACCGCGCCAACTAACGGGGACAGTTGTTGCCATGTGATGACCAACCGGCAAGACTGAGTCGAAAGGAGCACCTTTTTTTGGTTGTTTTTTTTGTTTAGAGTTGTGATTATGAAGTAACCTGACACAGGGCGCTGCTGCTAGTTGTTCCCGTTACGTAGAGGCAATCCCTACCTAGCCGCATTAAAGCGCATCTTGACTCTTACCCCGAAGGAAAATGGATGGTTAGAAACAATTTCTTCCTCATGAGCTGTAGATCCAGGACTGTTGACAGTGCAGAGATCTTGAGATCTATTTTTTTTCAGACGTGCGAGTATCCCAAAGAGCGTGGAGTCCTGGAACCAGAAAATGCCGATAAGCTTGGCAAAGCCTGAGTTACCGTTCAAGTACGGAAGGACACATGAAGAACAGTTTAGGAAGTTTGCAAAGAACGTCACAATATCTTGAATGTGTGTCTTCTTTTGGAGGTTACTGGTAGATTAGTGCAGGAGCCGGCAGATCTCACATCAGAGGACGTCCTGCTCTTTCCTCTCAATAACACCTACCGTCCGAAAAGATTTACTGATAGTCCCATCAAAAAAAAAAAAAAAAAAAAAAAAAAAAAAGGAAAAAAAAGTCTCTAAGTCGATAAGGAACACATACTCTTTTGTTCTTTCTGTACTGAAATAATGAGCTTACTGGAAACAAAAAAAAAAAAAAAATTAAAATAGTAAGGAGTGGCTGCCGTGTGATTTTAGAGAGTTTAGTCACATTTAATAGTTGACATTAGGAAGATAGTTTCCTACAAAGCTCTAACTCAAATGTGCCTGCACACTTTTCAAATTAACTTAAACTTTGAAATTTAATTAAATCTTGGTAAGCCTGGTAATGCCGCTTCAGTGATGTCCAAGTAAGAGTATCAAAATAGCTTGCTCTGAACTTCAAATGTGTATCAATAAGTAGTTCACTTTTGTTGTCTATCCAGTGGGCTTTGCACAAGGAAGGCACGATGTTATCTTTTAGTATATAATAATGTAGCATTAAAAGTCAGTGTATTTGAGGGCAGTAAAAAGTTCAAATTAGTACTAGATGAATGGATTTAGCGAAGGTATTGCAAATGGATGAAGTAATAGTGCAAAATATAGTGCTTTAAATTTGCATTTGCAAACATAACTTTAAATACTGTGTTAGCACTGTAAGCCAAAAGAAAAAAATTGTATTTTGTATAATATGCAACAATTACAGCATTTGGCATAAGTTCAGGGTTGATTGTTCCTGTGTGCCTAGCTATAGGCATTTTGTAACAATGAATTTTGTGCAATTCACATTTTTACACTGCGAGTGCTTTCTTATAAGGACTAAACCCTTTGTATGATATTTTTTTGAAAGACAAGGTCACGATGATTCCAATTCTACCTGTATTGTCTGTGCACTTACCTGCACAGAACACTTTCTAGAGAGGTCTCTGTGGCTCCTACTTTTTGAAATGAAATGCCACCACTTCAGAGCCACCCACAAAGTCAGTAGAGAGTGTTCATTTCAATCCCATTGGTTTAGTTGTATCTTTAAAATACTTTTGCAAACCAGTATTTAAAATAGCTACTTCTATTGCAACTTTTCTGGGGATGAAGATATATGTAATTGCCATTTTAAAATATTTTTTCTTTCTTTCTGTATTCTCAATATTATGAATTACACACTGGCTATTGACTTTAAAAGGCTTGAAACATTTGTGGTTTTCTATTACTCTTGCTGTATAACGGTGCTGTGTGATGCTGGCTCTGCGTGTGGTACCTGCTGTAATTCCCACATGCTGACCTCAGCACTGTTGAATCAGTTTATATACCCAGGCACCTTGTCTCTCGGGTCGAGCCCAGAAAAGTACAAATGCAAAGAAAAACACAGGGGTAAAACACAGGTATGCGAGAGAAAACTGCTGGACTGATCATAGACAGCCTCCTCGCAAATCCCGTTGGTTACAGCTGCAGTAACGTTTCCATGATTAGGAGGTATTTCCAGTTATTTCAGGATAGAAGAATATAGGGATTTTCCTTGGGAGCGTTTAAGATAACACAGTCGTGCATCTTTCATTACAGAGTCAGAGATGTGGTGGATAAAGTTAGGAAAATCAAAGTACTGCAGCGGGTAGCCAGCTAAACGTTCAAAGCTGCTCATCTGTCTAACTTCTCCGGGTGTTTCGCATCTCGTGTGTGAAACGCCTTTGAGTTTAAAAGAGAAGGATAAAGGCGTAAAAAGAGAGCGGTCCTAGATAGGCAGGTAGGTAACATCTCAGTGTGCCAAAAGTTACAGCTACTACTTTGAGCCGAGAGGTTGCTGAGGGAGAAAAATAAGCAGAAGCGCCTTTGTACACCACGGAGAAATGGCTTTAAAAGCAGATGTTTAAGCTGTAATCAGGTCACCCGGCTCCCGCCCAACTCCGCAAATTGCCGGGGTGCGGCGGAAAGGCCGTGCGGGGGGGCAGCGGGTGCCCGTGCGAGGCGCGGGCTGCGGGCCGGGGAGCGCGGCCGGCACCCTCCGGCCTTGGCGAGCCCCGCCGAGCCCCGCCGCGCCCGGGCTGCGGAGCGCCACGGAGCCTCGGCGGGCGGGCTGCCCGCGGCGCCGCTCCGCCCGGCCCGGCGCGCTGCGCTGCTGCGGGCAGCCGCCGATTATGTCCCCAAATTCTTTCCCCCTCCCCCGATAAAAATAAATAGGTCCCCGCTGAAAACAAAATGCAGCAGAGGGATGCTTCGTGCCCTGCCGGGTGGAGGGAACGCGCGGCGGAGTCGTGTGAGTTCATTAGTGTTTGCAATCAGGAGCACGCAGACACCCTCATCAGGGCAGACAGCGGCCAAGAGCCATTCATCAGCCTGAAGTGCCGCTCGCGGATGACCCCTAAATCACCGCCGGCGTCGTGGATGCGCTGATTAGGCTCAGCGTGGGAGCCGCGCCACGGCGCTCCACGCGAGCGGCGGGGACCGGGAGCAGCAGGCCGAGGGTCCGCAGCCCGGCGGGTCGTGTCCCGGCGCGGGGAAGCACCGGGGCCCTCGGCCGGGTCCCCCACGTTACGGCCAAAGTAGGTGCTGGCGGCGGCGGCTCCTCCCCGCGCTCCTCCCCCGCCCGGCGCGTCGCTGTGCGCGCACCTTCGCCCTCCCCTCCCGCAAGAAGAGGGGCCAAACTCCCTGCCCGCCCGGCGGGGGAGGAGGCGGGGAAAGTGAGCTCCGCGGGGCGCGTAGGCTCCCGCGGCGCGGGGCGCGGGCCGCAACTCGTGGCCCTCCCCCCGGCCGGCCCCCGGCCCTCCCCTCGCTCCCGCCCGCCCGGCCTGACAAAGTGCCGGCGTGCGCCGCTCTCCCCCGCGCTGCCGCCGGGGCGCGGAGGCGGCGAGGCTCGCGGCGTGCCCGCGGTAAGTGCCGCGCTGCGCTCCGCTCCGCGCCTGGCCGGCCGGACACGGCGGGCCGGGGCCGCTCCCTCCGCCCGGGCGAGAGCGGGCTGGGGGCCGGTGCGCGGGGCCGGCCGAGGTTCCTGCGGCCCTCCGTCCCTCCCTTTCCCGCCGCCCCCACGGTGGCACCGTTGGCAGCGGGACCTTCTCCGGGCGGCGGGCGGGAGTCGCGGGGCGCCCGGGGACGCGCGTCTGCGGCCGGAGCGCGGCCCCAGGTAGGGCTACGTGGGCGCAGGGGAGCAGGAGGAAGGGGCCGGGGGCGCAAGTTCATGTGGAAACTCCGCGGTGCCGCGCGGAAAACTGAGCGGTGCAGGGGGACTGGGTCTGGCAGCAGCGCTGCGCGGCCTCGGCGGCCTCGGAGCGAGGTCTGGGGCTGCTGCTGTGCGCGCTCCCGGGGGGGCTGGGCGCGCTCCCGGCGGCGCGGGGCGGCGGTGGGACCGGGCACCGCAGCAGTTTCGGTGCTTTCCCAAGTCGGCATCCTCACTTTCGGAAGATAAACGGGAAGTGTCCGCACTCCTGTCCGGTGAGCGTAGTGGCGCGGGCGGAGGCGCGAAAGCTCGTCCGAGCGAGTTTGCGGGGCTTTGGAACTTGGTGTTTGCTCCCGCGGGTGTGCGGGCGCGGGGCGCTCCCGCCGGTGCGGCGCCCTCGGCAGCGCGCTTGTCCAGCGGCGGCGGGCGGTGACAGGCTGCAGGCTGGGCTGTGCTCCGGGGCTGCTACCGGGGCTCTACCTGCTCTCCTGCTAGAGCAGGGGGTTTCTGAGGCTCGCATCTGTAATGGTCTGGTCAGTAAACTGTCGTGGAAACCGCGTTACTGTGCAGCGAAATCGCATGGCGACCAAAGAGATTGTGTGTCACCGTGGTTTGGGGAGAGAAAGGGGTGGTCTCCCCCGCGAAATTCCAAACATTTCTCGTGTCTGGTGGGCTTTTCCTTCACGTGCATGTAGGAAGCAGATCCAGTGTTCTGTGGACTTAAAAGTTTTATGTTATGAAGTTGCTTTTAAGCAAAGTAATGTGAAAAGAGGGCATACCCAAACTCCCGTCTTGATGTGCTCAGACTGATAAGTTTTTTAATAGGAGCTATTTCCATAAGGTATCATGTAGATGTAGGCTCTTTTAAATATTTAGATTTAAAATATTTTTATGGGAAAACTTTAGCAGTTTTATTTTTCCGCTTTCTAAATACCATGTCTCTCTTACGCTAAGCCTCATTTCAATGCTTGTTTGGTTCTATTTGACTGTTACCCCTGCATTTGATATCTACTTCCTAAGGCACAGTATTTTGCTTCATACCGCTGAAGAGTTACAGTGATATTCTGTGGATGTGTGGATCCTAAAATTCAGTCTAGTCAAGAGTATATTGAAGTATAAATATCGCTTGTCTGTGGTCTTACAGGAAAGTTAATTGTAAAACACTTGAAGACACTCTGAAAAATACCACTGCTCTTCCTGTCTAAAATAATCCAAGTGCTATTAAGAATTATTAATGCATTCACATTTAGGAGATTGGTTTAATATTGTACGCAAGGAAAAATTTTTATAGCCTGTACTTTTATGTAATGTAGGAATAGTTTGGAAGAAGGGCCCCTATATAAGTATGAATATGCATAGAAATTGTACCACTTAAATTTTGGAAAAATATAACAGGTTGAAAAAAAATATTACCTTACAATTCTGAACCTTTGCTATTACAAACTAGCTAGGTTTTTTTTCAAAGGTCTAGTAAATTAGGGGAGGGGAAAAAAGCCAACAGTATAGAAATGTTAGATGCATACATCTGATTAAAAATCGAAAGGAGTTCAATGGAGTGAACACTGAGATAAAAGATGCTGTTTGCTATAAGAAATACTTGACCCCACTGAGATTCTTTTGTTTAGTATGTTTTGAGGAAAAACAAACCAAACTAACATTCACAATCCAGTTAGCAGGTTAAGACTGGTACTTCAGTCAAATCTCTTAACTCTAAGAGTAATTAGTGTCTGTTCTAATGAAAAAAAGAGAAGAAAAGGATATATTAACAGAAACTAGACTTAAAGTTACAAATGAGCGCACAATGGCTGCTTTAATTAACATTTGTTTTATAGAAACCCCATAAAATATTAGAAAATGAAATAATAACCGGAAAATAATTTTTGTCATCTCCCAGCCCCAACAATTAACAGGTTATAGGCTTGGCTCAGTAAGATACTCAGAACCTTTACCTTCAGTTAAAATCAGTGAGCATTGTGCAGACTGATGCCCCTGTAGATTGATGCAAAAACTCCCACTAACTTGCATCAGTTTTAGATTAGGCCAAATAAAAGCTGAGGGTGCCCAGCAGGTTGGAGGATCAAGTGCTGTTTGTGAAGGGGCAGTGTGCTTAAAGACAAGAGATGCTAAGGCTTCAGGTCAGAACTGCTCTTATTTTTATAGTGATACTGCACTTGCTGTACTTAATGTTGCATTTGTATTATAGAAAACTCATCTCTCTGTCAGTGTACAGGAGAAACTATAAAATTCTTATAGAGCAAAATTATTATAGACAAATCTTAAAATATTTTTTCTAAAAACGTTATGCGAGTAAGTTGCGCTTGTGTAAGATTTAGAGGCTGATTTGAATTATACTGGTGCTACACATTAGAAATTGTTAATAAGATTAATATATCTATATAATATTGCTTTCTTTTAAGAGTAACTTTACTGTGGAATCTGTTCTAATAAATGAATACATGTAAACTGTTAGGTTTACTGTTTTAGTAAATGTAGTGATAATGTGACTCTACCACCTCCAGGGTTGTGCACTATCAAGTGCAAAAAAATATTACCAGAAATAATTTTAGTGTGTTTATTAGAGAATCTTTGGTTTGATTAAATGCATTTTTTTACCCTAGGCTACCTAGTTAAATAAGTAAGTCCTTTCAGGATATCTGCATGTGATTCTTCTTAGACTGAAGAGCGTCTTAAAAATCAATGCTTTATCTTTCTAACAGAGTAGTATTATTTGCAAAGAGTTTTACCTTGTAAAAAACATTTCAGGGACCCAGAGTTAGGGCTGGGGTTCACACTGTCAGCTGAGCAATTAAAAGAAAGCCCTGAACCTGTTTGGAGGTAACAGAGGCTTTAAAGAAGTTACCATTGTAAAAATATGCCTCTTTAACAGCCTTTCCTTAGTTCTAAAACTGATTAATTGCTGTGTCTTATAAAACCTGATTTATTTCATACTTTTTTCATACCAAGCATTACCATTATGAAGCTCTCCTTATAAGTGAGATTAATGTTTCTGAGCAAAGAAGTGGTTTGGAGGGCTGCATTCATTTTGAGTGCTGTTCTAATCAATTTTAGATACAGCATTTCACAATGTATCAATCTGCATCCGAACCTGCCTTATTATGTGGAATTAACTTGTTAGTGATTGATAGGAAGCCTGCTCCATCTCCAGAGGTGATTTGTTAGAAAACAAGTGTTAGAGGATCCAGGAGTTTGAGTTCAGGGTCAGGCGACTCAGGTGCCCATTCTGTGGCCTGACTGAAGCTGGGCAGAGAAGTTAGAAAAAAATGCAGTGTTTTTTTGGGTTGTGGGGTTGTTTTTTTTTTTTGTTTTTTTTTTTTTTTGTTTGGTTTGGTTTGGTTTTGTTTTTTTTTTTTTTTTTAAAGCTAAAAAAACCCCAAGAAAGTCCTAAAACCAAAATGCTGCACTTGTATTAAATGGTGTTTCTTACTGTGGTATTTGGCTTCACAGACAGTCTGAAGTGACAGGTGTGAGGAGCAGACAGTGTCTTTGTGCATCACTACATGCTGTTACGGTGCATGTCTCCTGGATTATTTGGAGGAATCGCTTTTGTGTTTGAAATCAAAACTCAGAAGGCTAGTTTCAGGTGACAAGGTGCACACCTACTGGATATTGCCTGCATAGTTATTGGAAGACATGCTAATGCTATTTTTTCCCTTTTAAAAGGAGCAAGGATTGTACTTGTTTCAATAGCTAGTGAAATATTTGCACATTCTGTCTGTGCATCTTTTGGACTCGGCTTCACCACTGTCTAATTCTTAACCAATAGGCTATGGTCACACACTGCATTTTAAGTCCAGGGGAAAAAGAAGCTTCCTCAATAGTGAGATAACAGTATGTTAAAAAAAGCCAAATTTTAAAAACATATATGAGAAACATCTGAAAATGGTAAACAAATCTAAGAAGATATAGGTGTATGCATCTATTATGGGGATAGTAATTTAAATCTAAATTATAGTTATTTATATGTTTCTTCAAGATGTGCTTATTGCACTCAGTACATTTTAAAAGTTTGCATATTGGACTAATTACATCAGTCTTTTAGTTCAAGTGTGCGTGTAAACAGTAACAGAGCGTTGCAACTGAAGCATTGCATGAAAGTATTTCTGGTCTTACACAGATTAGAAGTAATAAAATTACAAAATGTTTATGAATAACAGGCTCTAAGTGCTCCTAACCTTTTAGTTCAGTCTGGCTTTATGGAATAAATATTATTTGTACAAGTTCATTTTAATATTGCCACTGAAATAGCTGCTACTGAACAAATATGAAGGGAATAATATCTTAAACACCTAATAAAATGGAGAGTACAGCATGAACTGTATCTCTGATTTCCTTCTTAGATGCAAGTTTGTCTGCATGTTCCATGCTTTCACCTTATAGGAAATACACTGTTGTTTTAAAATACATTTTATGCAAAGCTGCCACTTGGATGACACAAGGTTGAAAAGTTTAAGTCTGGAACTGTTTTGTGCTGATATATGCTGTGAGTCTTGCAAAGAAGTGGGCGTGCTTTCATAATTTAGACTGAAATTCAACATATAAGTTCAAGCCTAGGTGACCTAATTATTTTAAATTTTGCAACTTGAGTCTGTAACAGATTGAGGTTGTTGATACTTGGTGTGTTATGTTTATGTCTACAAAAACATTAATTGCAAACATTAGTGCCTAGATGTATGAAAAGCAAAACAGTAAACTAGAAACTGCAAAGTGCTGTAATAAATTCAGCACTGATTAACGTACTCTGCAAATCCACTGAAATCAGCAAATTACCTGGATTGTCATGTATTAGTGAAATGGGAGGCTGTAGTAGAACTTTGTGTTAAAATCTCTTAATAACTGAAATGTGCCTTAGAAGTTATAGTAACCTTGGTTCACTTTTACAGTAGGAGTTCATGAATGCAGATTCTATATTCATGTATAAAAGAAAACAACTTTTCAACTTGAGAAAAGATGTTCTAAATTTTTTTTGTTTACTTTCCTGGCTTTTATATTTTTATCACACTGCTAGTAAATCTTTAAAATGAAAATCTTAACATGCACTAGCTATGGATTTTAATTATAACAGAGTCTCTATGCCTCTTTTTTATTCTCCCCCAACATACCTCCATTCCATCCCTAGCAAAATGCTGGAGTGATCACAGAAATTTTTACCGCAAAACTGGTCTGCAAGTTGGTTTATTCTTTCAAGTAATTTATTTTAAAAGAAAGGAGAATATCTTATAACGATGGTCTAAAAATCTGTGTTCTATAAACCTTTAAATTTCATATGTTAAGATCTACATGTCTTTTGCATCTGAACTACAGAAATGTAAAACCGCAGCTTGCAAAAATCATAAGACATTATGACTTCAATTTTTCCTGTAACAGCATAGAAAAACATTCAGAAAGGCAGCACTTATTATTGTAAAAAAAAAAAATTGGTGTGGAACTTAGAATGTGTTGTGTTGAAATCAGTTGTGCTGGTGGTGTTATTTTTCAACATTGTATTGAATTTCTAATAGTGTTCTTGTCAGCGGTTAAGCCAACGTACAAAGGAACTAATGTGTCTTATTTCCTTATTTGAGTTTTGACAATTTTTGGTGTCTTAAGAAAACTGTCAAGGGTAAAATTGGTAAAATACGGATTTAAAACATTTTTCTTGGCAGGAGTTGAATAGAAAGTTGCATGTGAGAATTTTTAGAGGAAGGGAAAAGAAATTAATCACCACATGATTTATAGATTCCTAAATCATAGAAGTCCTTGATACACTTTGACTGGATCATGGAGGGGGGTGACTATGTAGTGGTTGAAGAAATCATCATTGCTAATAAGTGTTACTTTAGATTAGCAAATGAAAGACTGCATAGTCCTTCAAAGGCCTCATCCATTCTCATTAAAATCCTTTGAACATTTGTCTGACCTTTCTAAAGAAATTCTACAGAAACTTTATGCTTAGGGGTCCACATAAATAAACTGACCAGCACTGTCTCAAGAAGTTTTTTATCTAATGGCAGGAGCAATAATACTTTTTTTTTAACAAAAAATATATTAAATGTTACTTGCCACAGCAAATTGTTAATTTATTTTAAAATATCACAATGTAATACTTGAGAAGAGTGTAAAGCAGCTTTTTGAAAGCAAATAATATCACAGTTCTCTAACAAAAATCTAAACCCAAATTGTGCTGCTGGTATTTTTCCTCTCAGTTTTGTCATGGCTTATACCTACAGAAAGCTGGGGCAGGTGGAGTAGTTTTTGTTTTCAAGGTTTGTGCAGCTAGGACATGCCCAGCTGAAACAAACCAGCGTAGCTGTACTCACCTCAGTGAAGATATTGCCATTTACCCTCTGGGTCATGGTATGTAGGGCTATGCTCATGAAACACTTTCAAGTTAGATTTTACTTTAACTCTTACTTTTTTTTTCTTTTTTCTTTTTTTTTTATTTTAAGCAGTTCACTTCTTTCCTTTTATAAAATACATGGCTTATTTGAATAGGCTGTGGTGCTTCTCAAAAGCATCACGGCTCATGAAAAGAAAACACCTCTTATTCTGTTAGTAAACTTGGCAAAGCAGAAAATAATTCATTTTCTTAAATCAGATTTTTTTAAGAGAGACATTATTCATACTACTGAATATATTCGAGTATTTGAGGTCTCTCTACTCCTTTTAAGAGAGATTCTTGATTTCAATGTCAAAAGGTTGAGTGGCAGCATCCAAACCTATGCAACTGGAACTGAGGAAAGATCCTATATTCCAACAAATCAGCTGATTGCAATCTTGATTACAAGTTGGGAGTGTTTGTGGATTGCTTTAGTAACAAAGGCAGAGTCGCTGGAAGTCTTAACATTGAGGCAGCAGTTACTAAATTACCATTTGTTCACCATTGCTCCCATTCTGGAAGGCAGGAATTTTGTGGTTTTGGAGTAATGAAAGAACTGGAGAAATGCTGGACCTCTGCAAGTGATTGAGCTTAGTCCAGACAAATAAACAGGTGATTGAGAGTTCTGAGGAGTTCTAGGTGGCACAGAAGTGTTCTCTTTCATACCTTGCTTTGCTGGTAATATACACGCATGTCTTTTGGATTGTCTAATCTTCAGTATTATTACTTTGGGTTTAGTGTAAATTTATGGCAGAGGAATGAAAAACTTTCCTGGCAGATTTTTAAAATATAGATGTGTATCTATGCATGCCCGTACTTTGACAAATACATGACAAGTACTTAGTAAACCGTACAGTACAAAATTACAGGAGGGTTTGTCCTTTTCCCCTCATTTGTCTGTCAATTGCTGAAGTTTGGGGTTTCAGCACCTGCCAGTGGGAGGTGTCAAAAAACCTCGAGGTCTGAAGTCCACAGTGACATCTCAGTGAGTGCTGAGAGCAGAGATGCTAGTCACCTATCAGGAAGCTTTTCAGTCATTTGTGTATTGACAGAGTATGAAAAAAGACTCACCTAGTAATCCAATCTATCTAAAGGTATGGCAACTCAGAAATATGACTATGAATGACTGCACTCTACAGGCAACCTAGGAGGCTTCCTGAAATAAGTGATCAGAAAAGCTGGGGTTTTATTTTCTCTCTTGGGTGAAGAGTATCTTAGCATGAAAATGAAATATCAACTCTCACTTAGCATTAAATAGTTATAATTACATTTAGAAATGTTTTAAGTAGCTTAAAAATGCATAGCTGCTCTTATTATTCTTTTGATAATTTCATGTTAATTGTGGAGTGATACAGGGTTAATGATATAAAATGTTAGCACTTTTAATGATATGTTTAAGAACAGTGCAGACATTAAATTCAGTAAACTGAATATGTGGGCCTCATAAATAAATGCTGAATTATAACACAAAGCACACCATGACCAAATTAATTAGTATGTTTAATCTAGTGAATTCCAGCTAGGCTGTGTACAATATGGACATGTATTTAATTTCTAGATGTAATATTAGCTGCATAAGTCAACTCTTACTTAATCAGTGCAGATCAGTAATAGAAATGCAAATATATCTGGTGTCTTACGTAAACTTTTATCTTGAAATAAGAAGTTTTAACATTGTTTGAGATTTTAAATATTGTAATTGTAAAGAAATCTATATGGGTAGGAATATTTCCCGTGTTCTCCCCACAATTTGTTGTCATCAGGAGGTAGAATTCCTGATGTCCAAAATAAAATATTCATTCAGTCAAAATGGCGATGTTCATTAACATTCATTCGAGGATCTAGGGCAGAATGTTTTGTATTTGCTTATTTGATACAAAATTTTCTGTTGGTTGCTTTGCTGTAATCATTGTTGTATCAGATTTTATTTATTTGAGTAGAGTTAAAATGCCAATAAAATAATCTTGAGTTTTTCATTTGAAAGCCTTGCTTTACAAAGAAAGTGGAAAATAAAAGGCTATTTATTTCTTTAATAACCTGTGAGTACTTCAGATTTTTCTTCTTGTAAATTACAAGTATTAGATTTTTATCTCATGTTCTATAGGGCATACAGATTTTCTTGAACTCATCTTCTGAATTCTTAAATGTGAGTTTAGGATAGAAATAGGAAATTGGGTGGTATTGAGTCCAGTTTCGAAAATCTCTAAATAATCTGTTCAGTTGGTAGTTTCAGGGACTTCAGTGAGATTGTGTAGTGAATAGGCATTGTCTCTGTGATCAGTGGTCTATAGGCTTAGGCTCATTGCTATTCTGAGAATAATCAGCATGTGTTTTCCTCTTTTTTTCTTGATAAGGGATTACACACTCTGCCTGTAACCTCTGGTATAAATCTACCTTTGCTTTGTGTTCTTTTTTTAATAAATACTTGACTAGAAATGAGTTGATGAACTGCTTAGTTTTTATGGAGAGCCCATAAAGAACAGAATGGGCTGACTGCACTCTGGTCCTCAGTCAAACCTTATTGTTAAATGTATTTAGGGTGATTTCCACCCCCGTTCCCAGCATTTCAAACAAGCAAATCCAATAACTGTTTATTTGATGAGCCACACAAAGGAGTGCACTTGTCCAAAAGGGGGCACAGTGAGGTTATGCCTGTGCAACCCTGTTAAACACAGTGCTGTAACTTTCCCACGTGCTGGGACAACATCACCTCTGTGGCTAAATTCTTAAAGAGCCCCCTTATGGCATTTTGGTCAGTATGGATTCATGGGGCTCCCAAACAATTCTTGGGCATGGTTTAGCAGTTAAGACCAGAAATGTATGTGTCCTGGAGACTGTTCCCATTAAACACTTTGTTTGCAGCTTCCTGATTTAGAGGTTAAGACTTCTTACTAGCACAGACCTGATTTAATTAGACTGTTTTTAAGCACAATTTTGGACAAGATGACCTCCAGAAGTCATTTCCAACCTAAGTTATTGTGCAATTACAAGCCTTTTGGTTGAACTCCTCACAGTCCTTTTGGGGGTGTTGAATTTACTGTTTGGGTGTCACATTTGTATTCAGTGTTGCCAATGGCAATTCTATTGACTACACTTCCAAAAATAGTTGTTTCACAGGCTCAGAAGTAAAACCATCATATTTGTGTTTTAAGCAGTTTAAATGAATAAATGTAAGTGCCTCATATGTTTAGTGTTTTAGCCTGTTGTAGGCTTAAGTTTTTTTTCCACTCTGCTTATATAAGATTGGTCCTATTAACTTAATGAGGATTTGTGGAAGTGGATGTGCAAAGACGACTCTCCGTGTTGGAATCATTGTTAGGTGCAGTAAGTTTTCCCACACTAGGAACTTGATAAGATTAATTTAAATATTAAGTAAAAACTAGCTTCATTTTAGTCTATACACCTGCTAATTATGCTGCCAACCTGACAGAAGTTTACTGGTTTATAATAAGTGCACAGCAGCTAGCTGTTTATGGGCAACATCATACAAGAAAAACAGATTAACATATTTTTGTTAAGGTTTTTGTTGCGAGACTGAATTGAAGATGATATTAACTGATTTATTATGAGAATCAAACTTGTAGGAGTTTTTAAAAATTTTTCTTTTTTTGTGGCTGGTTAAAGAATATGCAAGAGTAACAAATTACAATGCTAGTTTTTTTTAATATTAATGAAAATAACAATAAAAAAAGTGAATTAACCCATCACTTTTTGTCCACAAAGAGGCTTTGCTTACATCTAGCCTAAATGAAAGCTATATCACCAAATATCACATTGAACTGTCATAAACCCACTTCCAGTCCCATGTGGGCTGTAGTTCAGTGAGCCCAAGAGGTTGAATGAAACCTAAAGGAGGTTTCTTTGCAGGACCTTCTTTGCAGTGCTTCAGTGTCATACCCGAAGGAGACGACACTTTTCCATGAGGAAAAGAAACAGGCTGTAAGGGATCTTGTCTGCCTGAGATGAGGCACCCGAATGGGAATCTCTGTGAAGGTCTTTAAGGCATGTCACAATCTCCTCCCTGTTGCTTTGAAAGCTGGACACTTGCTGCAGTAGCTCTGCTCTGAGATGCCTGAAGCATAGTCTCAGTTTAGTGATTTGAGCTAAACAGACGGCATTTCATACGTGCTGCCTCAACCAAAACTGCATCAACAGCTGTGAAAACATGTAAAAATAGCGTGGAAATGAAGGTTTTCTTTGACTGGAACTAAAGTAATTATTTTCAGGTTTGCTTTTTGAAAAAATAATTTGTAATTAATATTTTTTAATATTACAACTGATATCACCTTATAGATTTTTCAGAGCTGTCGTTTCATCAATGATTTGTAGGCTGAGTATTGTCCTCAGGTTAAAATAGGACCTCGACCTCTACATTAGCATACAGGAACTGCATACTAGAAGCAAATGTTGTTTCAAATATGTAGAAAGTTTCATGTTTTTAATATGGATTGCATTAATGCTGTTTCAGAGGAAAAAGCTTTATAAATTATTTACTTATAAACAGATAAGTAATGTATCTACTGGTATTTTGAATATTTTTGTTAAATTCAATTCAAACAATTTTAAATTAGAAAATGTGCAAAAATTGGGTTAACTATATGTAGCTATTAAAAATGTTCTAGCTGACTGATATTTTCAAAAATATAAATAGACAGTAGATGAGGACTTCCCCCCCATAATGTTACTAATATATTTAGTTTAATTTTATATCCTACAAATCAAAATACCAGGGTTTCTCATATTAAATATGCTCTTAATATTTCTTGTTCTTACTCTCCTGTGCCATTCACATAACTGCTTCACTCAGCCCTGTTTGCTTCTCTCTGATGGCTGAAAATGGCTGTTAGATATCAATTTCAACTTGCAGAAGATGTGTTGTGGATTTTTGGGCGACAAGTGCAGGAGCTGCTTGTTCTTTCGTCTTCCTGTGGTGGTTTATAACTGTCTTGAAAAACAGTAAGGTGGTGGTCTGATTAACATTTTAAGCTTTTATAAGCTGTCAGTGCATCCTTTAGAAATAAAAAAATTGGCATCTTGCATCCTGTCCTCTCTGTTGCCCTCTCCCTTGTTGTAAACTCAGCTGTTTGTCTGTATACTGAATTCAGAGCAGCAGTATAGTAAAAATAGATTTTGAATGCTTAATTTTAAATTTTTATAGTTATTTGGGTTTTTGGTTTTTTGGGTTTTTTTTGTTTTTTTTTGCTAGGTTGGCAGTAGCACTGACCTTGTTCAACAGACAGCCATAACATAGTGGTAGGTGTAGGGCTGGAATATAAGGAGGATAGGACTGCATTTTTAGTTTGTTTTAAAAAAGGGAATAGCACACCACCCACATTTTCCTTACTTATTAAATTAGAAACACCTACAGAAGTAGGTCCTAGAAATGAGTTTGCAATGCATGTTTTTTACTCTTTGCAAATTGCTCTGTTTTGTGCTCAGCATCACAGCAAAAAACCTTTGGGACTAACCTTACCAAGAGAAACCATAAATAAAAGAGAGGAAATTGAAATATGCCTTTTTTCTTCTCCCCTCCAATAACTGTATGTTCATTCAAATAATAGGACCACATGGTTGCTTGGTGAGGTTGTTTTTCCCCATATATACCATTTTATAGAAGGAAAAGCAATAATACTGAGAGTCCAGAGGAGGGCCACCAAGGTGATCAGAGGGATGGGCCACCTTTCCTATGAGGAAAGGATGAGAGAATTGGGATTGTTCAGCCAGGGGAAGAGAAGGCTTTGGGGTGACCTAATTGCTGCCTTCCAGCACCAGAAGGGATCTTGCAGGACAGTTGGAGACAGACTTTTTTGCAAAAGCATGTAGTGACAGAAAAAGGAGGAATGGCTTCAAAGCAAAAGAGAGTAGGTTTAAACTGAATGACAGGAAGAAATTCTTTACTGTGAGAGTGACGAGGCACTGGAATGGATTGCTCAGGGAAGTTGTGGATGCTCCAAGCCCTAGGATTTTTTAGGGCCAGTCTAGATGATGCAGCTCTGAACAACCAGGTCTAGTAGAAGGTGTCCCTGTCTATGACGAGTAGGCTGGAACTGGAAGGTTTTTAAGTTTCCTTCCCACCCAAGCCATTCTGTGATAAGTGATTCTGTGCTTCCCTTGCTCTCTATTCAAATTGCATTAATTCTCCAGCAGCAGGAGGAATGCCACAGCAATCACCACTTGTTTACAGAGGGAGTAACAGGGCTGATTTCTTTAGCCTAGGTACTTTGGTATTTGAGTTTTTGAAATAGCAGACATTGTCAGTAGCTTCAGTGCTATCAATGCCTGTGTTGGTGGTTTGTGCTTTTTGAAGTTTTCAAGGAAAGACTAACCTGGAATTGATTGCTTTGTCTGAGAAACAAACCTGGAAGAGAGGAGATGCAGCTATTTATATAGCTTTTCCCTCTGCCCACCTATTTCTCTTTCCAGACATGGATATATAAAGGGATCATAGGGGTTTTCACACTTTAACCCTTCCCTTTAGTACCAGCTGATGTGACAGCAGGTAATTCTGCATTCTGTGATGGACTTATGGTTATGCCTTGTGCAGCCTTGCTGTTTGGAGGCAGTACAATTCAGTTTCCTGGAGAAGGTCATCATCACTTAGCTATAGGTTATGATGCTGATGCTTTTATTTTTCCTGTTGGGGCTGTTCTGTTACCCACGAACAACAGATTCATTGGATCAGAAAAGTGCAGAGAAGGGGGGATGTGTCATTGCAGCCTGATGCTTAGGGCATGCAACTGAGAATAGGGAAACTTGCAGCTTCTTTTAATCTACTAGAAGTGTCCTTTTCCTTCATTCCTGGTGCTGACATGAGAGTTGGTATGCCTTTGGGCTGAGCCAGAATTTATCTGTCTTAAAGAGACACATAGATACATATATATATATATATTTTTTTCCCCTGAAGTTAATTTTCCTTTTCCTTTTTTTGAGTTAGTCTTTGCTAGTTCCATTTGTGAAGTGTCTCTTGGTGCCACAGCACAGTTGCCAGTGCTGGCACGCAAGAGGAAGGAATCGGTAGCTGAAGCTGAAAATAAGAAACTGCTAAGGGGGCTGGAAATGCACTCTTAAAAGGGATTATATGGTATTAAAACATGTATCTACAACATGAATGCATAGATATAGAAAAACTAGGATTTAAAAACATGACCACTTTCTGCTCACAAGGGTTGTTACCACTTTCTTAGCCCAAATCTGAACCCAAAGGCTTCTGCCTTTTTGGATTAGATTTTGTTTTCTTTAGATAAATAATTGCCAGTTTGACATTTGGGTCGGATTGTGGTCCACGTGGGACTAGTTTTGTACACGCAAAGGGAAGAAATATAAAATGAAAATCATGTGGCAAAGTGAACAATTCCAAAATTAAATACAATAGATTAAAAAATTCTTTATTTCTCATGCTGTAAGTGGCACAGTGTTTCTGATGTAATTCAGATTATTGCTGTGTGCATGGGTACCTGAGCCTGCCCCCTAACTACTTGTATGCTTGTCCCCCCAGTGAGAACAGAACTGCTGTACAGGTTGAAACACAACTGACACTCCAAACCTTTTTTAGTTGTTGATGAATAGAAGTTACCAGTGGAATTTATCATGTGTCATAAAACCTGTGGAGTTTACACTGATTTTACAGACCTGAGTACTGGGGTGCAATGAAAGACAATTTGCTTGTAGGACCACAAGAACTTAAGAGCAGGTCCCTCATATAACCTGACTCCTCCTTAGGTGCTGTGGAGGGTGATTCATGCTCTTTATAGGCTTATTTTTGGCTTGCCCATAATTTTAACTTGATGCATTAATTTGTCATACAGATTTCAGGAAGCCCATACTCTGTATAAAGTGAAGTGTGTCAAGCTGTGGTTTTGAGTTGCCTGGTCTCAAATATGGCCATGTTTCAAAGGACAAGACATATTCACTCCATTCCTTTTTGTTTAAAAATCACCACCACTGTTGCTTCCTAGTTCCAGTGTGATTAAATTTCTTTGCAAAACTTTGCTGGGTATATATGAAGAAACAAGGTGCTGACTAACCATGTTTTTAATAATTTTAGGTGACAGGCTCAGCAGCTCACACATTTTAATACTATCAATTCCTTGCTGCTGCCATCAGTGAAAACAGTGATTGTTCTAAAGTGTACATGGTAGCACAGGCACGGCCTTAAATTAAGTAGTCTCAAAAATATTCCC
The DNA here is from genome assembly GCA_034336665.1 of Luscinia megarhynchos. Classification (NCBI taxonomy): domain Eukaryota; kingdom Metazoa; phylum Chordata; class Aves; order Passeriformes; family Muscicapidae; genus Luscinia; species Luscinia megarhynchos. The sequence goes on along the minus strand of CM067566.1, from coordinate 32,610,011 downwards.
ATGATGGTGTACAGTGTGCCTTGTGAATGTAGATTTGCTGCTTTTTTTTTCCTTAGCTGCACCTTGCTCTTTAAAGCAATGAATCAAAGATGAAGTCATTGAGGAGAAAGGTTTTATATCTAGATACAGATGCTCATGCCCTTTAACTTTGGGTAACAGAAGTCTGTTGTTTTGGTGTTACAGAACTGTTATTAGGTAGTTGGCTTCACAGATTTGTATAGATCACAGTTAAAATGAGTAGAAAATGATCTTCTTCCATTTTCTCAAGAGTATAAAAATATGGATTAACAGCAATATAAACATATTTTACCAAATCCTACAATCTGATAAAGATCTTGTATGACTTGGGTTAGCTTTTTGGATCACAAGCTTACTTTTCTATGTATAGTTGCTGCTTAAGAGAATTTTGATGTTTTCTCAGAGGTGAGGTCATTATCATGAAAAATAAGTATTTGAAAGATAAAGATATTGACAGCATTTGGAGCTTAACCGTGCTTCTCTATAAGGGAACGTAGAAAGAAAAGGTGATGCCATAGAATGGGGTGTGTTTCACCCATGAACCAGTCCAAACAACCTTTACTAAAGATTAGACAATGATAATTCTGGTATTTTTCTGTTTCATCTTATGAATCTGAGCTAAGAGGTGTTCCAGTCTAGGTGTGTATTGGTGGAACCTAATGTGTTTTTACCCTTATCAGTTTGCACACTGGAGTAGTTAATGTTAACCAGGTTTCAAACAGTGTGAGTGAGCTGTGCTGGGTTGAAAGAGGCTGGATGGAGGTGGCTGAGCTCCTGGTTGAATGGCCCTGGAGCAGGAGGAAATTGTGTGCAGTGCTCAGCCTCCTCAGGCCTGTACTCTGCATCTGTCAAAAAGTCACAGGGTCGAGGATGCAGCTCACCAGACAGGATTATTATTCCAAAGGGGCAAAACATCTCTAGAGAATTCCCACTCAGGTGATGTTTTCATTGTATATTTAGAAAGTTCTCAGATGACAACTGAGATGAAAAAGCCATGCTCATTTAGTGTGTAAAACATTTAGACTCCAAAAATCTCCTGTGCTTTGTGAGATTAAGGATCATTTACTTGAAAAAGAGACTGTTTCATCCATCACTTTTCCTCTGATTTCAGTTATGCAATGTCCTTGGGTCAACCTGGAAAAGCAAGGTTAGGGAAGTAAGATTTTTTTTTTCCCCTTTTTAAGCTGTATTTAGAAAGATAATCATTTGCCCATAATGCAAATAAACTGCATCTTTGCCTATTGCTAGGCCTGTGGGTCATTGTTCAGAAGGTCCTGGAATGAATGCATTGTCCTCCAGAAAGGAAAACATTGAATTTTGGTTCTAAAAGATCTATCTCCCTTCTCTTTCTTTTACTGTCAGCTCATCATTAACAATTTGTGGGCTGAGATGGCTGGCTTTGATTTGTCCATAAGGATGGGTAGATTATTTTGTGGCTCTTCCAGTTTAACTTTTGTAGGCTACTCTGACTCAGTGCCAGTTTGATTTAAATCCTTACTACTTTCTCTAACTTTTTTTTAAGTGTCATTTTTAGCAGCTTTCTGATTTCCATGTGCCTTTCTTATTTTGAGATTATGTATGAAACATCTGTCTGACTAGAAAGTTTTTTAGTGTTTAGCTTTGCTGAAATATTTAATGTAATACTTTTTCCTTGAAAGCACATAAAATACATAGTGATCCTGTTTATCTGTTGTCATTATTTGTTGTTTTAGACTTTGCCTGGAGGGGCTTTGTGTTCTGCACAATGAACTCCCTAGACCTGGAGTTCCTCACTGCTATTGCACAAGGAGTATGTGTGTTCAGGGTGGAGATTAAAGCTTGCTCAGTCGGTGTGGGGTTAACAAATGCAGTGGGCAAGGAGGAGGAGAAGTCATACTGTTCTGGTACTGGTGCCAAGCAATTATATTGGATGGCTTTACAGACTTACTTCACCAGACTTGAGGACCAGATAATTGAATCTGCTGACATCCTTGTGAATTGTAATGATGCAGCTCAGTCCCCATGATTTTAGTGAAACCAAAAGATTTCCTCCTGAGGTGAGGAATCGAGGTGTTTGGCTAGATGATCTGGTAAAGGAAAAGTCTGACCATGAGACTCTGTGCCTACTGCAATTGATATTGCACAGGTCTGTAAGTATTGGGGTGTCAGTGTAGGATTCTGTGTCCTTCCTAAGCAGTACAGACATTTTAGTTAAGCTGTCTGGTGTGAAGGTAGGCTCGTGCCTGCGAGGTCTGTGTCACGGCAGCAAGCGTGCTTGGGGTAATATGTCTTCAAAAGCTGACCTAGTCTGAGCAGTGATGGGAGAGTGACCTTGCAATTGTGCATCTGCTCTAACTTTGATACAGGGGTCATTTTGTATGTTGTTTTCTTTGTAAATCAAGTTGCCTGTTCCTTCTGCAGAGTCTACATTTTTCTGTTTCAAAATACTTTGTGCAAACATAATTTTTTACCTTAGATTGCAGAAATACATGAGATACAGGGGATATATTGGATTTGAAAAGAAACAGAGCTAGTCTTTGTAATTCATCAGCCTATTCTTTTTAGAGTATTGTGTCACTAAGAAAATGTTTCACTCATTCATGTAGCATGCAAGTAAGTAAACATATACAAGAAAAAATAATAATTTTACAGATACCTGTTCCACCATTTTGCTATTCTGTTTCTTCCTCCCAAATTGTTGCAGACAGGGATGTGATATGTCAGATGTGCAAAAACCTCTAAAATTTCAAGTAAGTTGAGGGGTTTTTTATTATACTGTATATAGTGTTTTGCCACAGGACAACTTTCTCCCAATGGCAGGGCACTGAACAGCTTGCATCTGTGGGAAAGTGGTAGCAAAATTGATGGAACAGTCTGTTCCTGCCGATGTTCATTTCGATGCCCCAGAATACGGCTTGCAGCGTCTCTGCTGCCAAAGCATACCCTGAATTGATGGGACAAAAGGAACAACCTGGATCTTCCATGTGTTAAAGTGAGGAAATGAAATCTCAAATCTCATTTAGGTTTGGAATTAGGTGGATTGGCAGTGCCTGTGGAGTTCAAATGGGGAAAAAGATGAGTCTCTTACTCCTCCCTATCACACAGCTCTCTGAAACGGCTTGGAAGTATGTAGTGGAGGGTAGAAGCAGACAAGCAGGAGAGCTTTTCTTGCAACAGCCAAAACTGAGTTGAAAATGAAGGGAAAAGGGGAAGACATGAAAGTCTAATGAAAATACATGTTGAATTTAAAATGTACCTCAGGAAATATTTAAGAGAAAAAAATTCTGTGCTGTCTGCAATGGGAAAATATCTCTGGTATTACTTCAAGCTCTCCATGTGATCTGCTGAAGTGCTGAACTCTCTGGGGCAACCCGAATTTATCATCTCATTCTTTTGCAAGGGTTCACAAAATTTCCGATAAGGTGCCAGAAATCATGTTGCTCATATGCAGTTTTTTGTTCTGCTTTCCATTTTTCCCCACAGCAATGCTTCCATTCAGGCTTGAGAGAAGCCTCCCATTGGTTTAGGAAAAAATGGAAAGTGTGGCACTTCTTATAAAGGAGGTTCTTTTAAACAAGTGTAGGCAAGGAAATTGGAGCATTACTTACAAACATCCTCTCCTACTCACATTAATGTAAAAATGCCATGAAATAGTAAGGCTAGGAATGTGTATAGAACAGGGCTTTGAGACTTTTATAAGTGCTCAGTGAGGATAAAGAGTGTACAGTATGTGTGCTTTCCTTCCTGGCTTTATCACAATGCTTGGGGTTTTTCCAACTGGTCATAACAGTCCTATAACAAGAAAACTCAAGTACACAGCTTTGCAGTTGACTGCTGGCCTTTGACCTGTCTGACTTAGGAGCAGATATCAGCACAGTTTTGATTTTAGTCATGTACGTGGGTCATTCAGTCATATCAAGGACCCTTCTCAAGGAAGACTGTTCACAAGTACACACTTGGATTTATTCAGATGATACATCATTTGTCTAAACTGTTTTTACATAAACCCATACAAAACTGGAACATAGAAGTTTATTTTTTTTCTGCTTGTAGAATTGTATGACATTATTTAAAAAATATTTTAAGAAATGGAATAAAAAAAACTATCGAAAAGCTTTTTTTGTGGCTAGAGAGTAAGCTTAATGTGTCCCACAAACCATGTGATATTTAAAAATACCAGTATATGTTAAATTACAGCCTTTTCCCTAGCATTTCTTCAGAGAAAGCCCACATACACCATCTTTAACTTGTTTTGTTTATCAGTGAACTAACAAGACATTCCTGTTGTAGCACTGGACATACCTTACACTAATACTTTACACCCTAATAGAGCAGGTCAGTTCCATCGGGGGTTAAGAATATTTAATCCTTTAACACTGACATGTACAACACGCAGCCATGTCAGCTACAGCTGTTTCCAAACATCAGTAACAAAATTATAGATGGTTTTGGAGCTTCTGTGTTGGAAATGAATACATTTGAGGATTCAACTTGCTGACGGTGTTTATGTAATTTAATCTTGCCATCTGGAAGAAAGTAAACATTTTTTAGGAAATTGAAGTTAAGGTAGCAAGCCCCTTGTGGTTTCTGGCTGTTGCAAATAAGTTAAGTTGTTGAATAAGTTGATGAAAATCTTCAATAGGATGGGGATCATGGTTATATTTTAAAGATTGTCATGCAAGTGCATTGATGCATAAAATTGTTTCAGAATATTTGCTTTATTAACTTTCCCTGCTTATTCAATAGTTAGATGCCTTTATTCTGCTCAGATAAAACCAGCATGTTTTTTCAGTGAAATGTGATAAAACATGAGAAGCATATGCATGCAGAATGAATAGTGTAACTGAAGCACTTATGTGATTGCTTTTCTTCTCATATTTTTCTGTTGTTATTTTTCCCTATTCTTCCTTTGCTTTTTTTATTCTATATTACATTTTGCTTTTCAAATATCTACTCTTTTTTCTTTATTTGTGTGCTTTATTATTTGCTTTTAGTTATTTGAATGATTTTTCAAGGTATTTTGCTTATCTTTCTAAAGAAACAGTTTACATAGTCGTGCCATGTGTGTATCCCCCACAATAATTTTGAACCTGTTAGTCACTTTCAAATAAACTGAGAGTCAGAAGAAGATTCCAAAGGTGTTGGATTTCCATAATATGTGAATCCAGGTGGCTTGGTGGAGAGGAGAAACAGTGCCCTACAGCACAAGCTATGTGGAGAGAGAGGGAAAGACTAGAGATACCAGGGTTAATTACGTTGTTCATAAAATTGCTTAAATGCAATTCCCTTCTGTTTTCTGTTTGAGCAGTCTGATGAGACTTTTTTTTTACATGATGGGGGGAAGGCAAGATGCTTTTATACTTGTCATGGCCTAGAACATTTATATAAATAAAATATGTTTATGGTGGGAAGCTGATTTTAGATATGCATGATTTGAAGGGGTGGACAGTTTGAGCCATTTTACACATGTAACACATGACAGTTTAGTTTGCCTTTAGGTTTTGAGCCTTTAAGATAGTCTTTAACTTTTTGACAGATATTTGCTGCTTTGTTATTAATTTTTAATGAAATCTTTATGTTAAGAAGATCTCTGAATTATGCAACATTTGTTGAAAATTATAGGATTTTGTGAAAACACCAACAAGCACCTGAGCCAATAGTATGGGGTTAGTGCCCTTGGCTTCTAAGGGGAGAAGGACAGGAAAAAATTAGCAGAGGTATGGACTCAGCAGAAATAACTTGGCAATAGGAAAAGAGAAAACAATTTTCAGCATTCTGGAAGGGGTCAGTAAAACCAGAAGAAAGCTATAATCTGTTCCTGCTTAACTTTGGTGCCTGGTGGTTTCAGCTGGTTCTTTCAAACTCTCTGTTCTTTGAGATTATATTCACCCTTCCTTCTTGATGTCTACAACCTCTTGCTTTGCTCTATTCTGCTGAAGCATTGATTATTTACTTAGGCTTGTACAAGCATGCTAATGTTCTGCTAAAGTTAAAAATACTGTTGCCATATAGTAGCTGGTCAAACAATGGGATTTTAAACTGAAATATCTAACTTCATATTCAGTGGAAGCTGCCTGTCAGCATTTTTATAGGTCTGGATAGGCTTTTTAAAAGGATCTAGTTCTAAGCCTTGATAATTGAACTTAAGCTCGTAAGTTACTTATCTGCTCCTGAAATTTAAACCTGATCCATGTTGTAAAACTGCAATGAAGAACTACATGAAAATGAAAGAGGATGTTAATGGAGAATTTCTCATTTAGAATAGCTTCTTAGCAATATAAGCAACAATTTTAGGAATGTTGATCTGATTTTTATTGTCTTGTATATGAATTACTTTATTAAGTGAGCTATTTGGTGTCCAAATCATGGCACATTCCAACTTTGTCAGTGTGATCTAGGCATTGTACTGGAAATAAATACACAGACTGGTGAGTTCGTAAACATTTATAGCTGTGCCCTGTGTTAAATAAGGACTATGCTTTATTTTCATGCAATAAAATTTAATTAGTTGTAAGTCAGGTTTTGCTTTAGTTGTAATTAGTTTAGCATATAATTATTTTGTCTAATAGCAATCTGAAATCTGCAAGCATTTTGATCTTATTCCAAGTTAAAAAAAAGAAACCCTCTTAGAAGTATTCAATCAGAAGCTATAATAGAATCTTATTAGTCAACCATATTACAGACTGTGTAAATCTTTAAGAGACTGAAGCAGTGTTTTCACTGATGCTTGTTATATATTGCATTAAGAACATACATGAAAATGTTTTATATTGGACTTGAGACTTTATATGATTTGGAAAAAAAAAATCAGTGATCTGTGTTTTCTTGGTGAGCTTATTATTTGCTGGTTTGACTTTTAGATTTTTTTAATTTTTATTTTAAAATTAATTTTAAAGGTCTAGCTTTTGTAAGATATAGCTGGGAACTGTTTATGTGAAAATAGTAATACTTCAGCTTTAACACACACACACATATATATATATATAAAAAATCTCATAATTTGCGCACAAATATTCCTTTCTATTAAAAGAGTATTATAATGATGGAGTATTTTTTGAACAATATCTTGTGTCTTCTATCTTTTGAATGTGGCTGACTGCCATTTCTAAAGAAGTCGCCCTGCCAGAAGAAATTTTCTGTCAGCTCTTCCTATGGATTTCCTTATGGGAACAGTATTAAAGCAAGAGATAAATGCAGGCTCTGGCATGTTATTAGCTGCAGTGGAGTGATGGGGAGCAGAGCTGCTGTTCTCACTTCCACTCTGACCAGCTTACTTCTTCCTAGCAGTGGTTTACAATCTTGCTTGCTAGTAATGTTGTTCTAAATTAAATTTCACCTATATTATTAGTTTTCAGGTTCTTATATATTTCCTCCATAAAAGGACTCTCTCTGATCTGCTCATCATTTCATCAGCCTATAGGTCAGGAAATTATGACTAATCAGAGCATAGAAAATGGCACTTTTTATGGAACTGAACAGTCAACAGCCTTTTACTTGATGATATTTGTCTTTTTGAAACTCTGTGATCTGATTGGGAGAGATAAATGACTTCACAACTAGAAGAGAGATAGTCAAACATTTACATTTAAAAAGGAATATGTACTTTAGCCTGGGAAGAAATTGCCTCATCTTTAAGGAATAGGATTTTCAGTTACTTCTCTGCTTCCAATTACCTATCCTATAAAACCCAAAAAAGTAGATATTTCTCTCAACTCATATGATATGCCTGCTAAATTTAAATTGTCACTTTTCCTTCTAGGGTTACTATTTTACAACAGTGATTAGGGTACAGTTCTTAATTCTGCTTCAGGCTGGGTTTTTTTCAGAGCAATCATACTGAAATTATCTCACATGTTTTGAAAGTATCTTATAGGGACAAGTATGTATTTGTTGTACTGTTATTACATGCATAAGTTTGTGTGTATAAATACTTAGGTATGCAGGTATATGTAACTATAGAGCTCAATACTGTGAATATAAATGTTAATATGAGCATTATACAGGATTAAAAGCTTAAAACAGAACACAGTTGTGTAGCAACTTGAAAATGTTTTACTTTCACATGTCAACTTGTTAAATAGCATTATACTGGGGCCTCAGTGAAAGGCTCCAATAACAATAAGTTAATCTCTAGGCTAATAGTATTTTCTTGGTGGTTTTACTTTTTTTTCCCCTTCCCAAATGAAACCAGTCTAAAAATATTTGAATTATCAAAGCAAAAGGGGGGAAATAAACTTCCTGATAATAAACTGGTATATATTTATGTATTTTTGCTTCTAGTCTACTTTAAACATTGTTTTAAAACAGCAGTCTTTAGGCATCAATGGGTTGAAATTCATTTGCAACCCAAATGTAATAATAAAACCAAGTCAAATATATTCCCATTATCACTCAAGATGCTGTAGTTAGAAGATGGATATAGAAATGGCACAAAACATCCAGCTGCTGTACATCAAAAACTAGTCCAAGTGCAAATAAATACTTGGAAATGTTTTGTCTTTAAATTGAAAGGAGTCCTGAAATAAAAAGTGATTCAATTCAATGTGACAAATGAAGTATGAATTCCATTTTGCAATAAGTAATAGGGAGGGTTTTATTTTTGTTCCTTTAACTATGTTTCACCCAGACATATGAATATTGTATTTAGTACTAACCAGTTTCAGAAGATGAAAGTTGCCAATTGTTGAAGCCTGTGTGCATTTTCTAGGCTGCAGCCGCTGAGCTGACGAGGAAAGCAGAGATGTGAAAATCTAGAATAATAGAAAGCATTCACATCTCATAAAGCTGCATTTCAGCTGGGTGCTTTAAATAAGAAAAGGGCAAATATGAAGGGAAGTATCTCTTCTCCAACTCAGAGACAGTCTCAGAGGGTTTTCCAGCCAGTTAGGGCACTTCCTTTAAGGTTTTTACTCACTGGAAATACACACACGCCCCACAAAAAAACACCACAGCAAAAAACAACAACAAAAAACCACCAACAAAAAAACCTCTACAAACTCTACGTTAGATTCTTATATTTTATGTAGTTTATGCATCCTGCACAGACAGGAAATTATTAAATATCTACCTCAAATAATGAGAATTTCACTGCCTTTGCTTTTGTTTGTGTTGGGGCAGCTGTGAACAGCACCATGGGAATAAAATGACTGTTTAGCTGGGTGTAGTGTAGTAGAGATCAAGAGCAAAGCAATTGGGAAAATCCTTAGTTTTTTAAACAGGTTTTCTAGAGCAAAAATCTGATGATTTTATTTCCTCTTGTCCCATCCTTTGAGGATCCAGGCCTGCTGTATAGTTAATTATTGAGCAAGAAGTATCAGGCTGATTTATATGGGGCCCCTGTTGGGAAAGGAAAGTGGGCATTTCCTACATGGTGACTTGTTTGGGTGTATGGGTTGGGTTTGGGACATTATTTGCATTTTTTTGTTCCTTCCTGTGTCTAATAATTTGAAAAATGCTTCAATGTCTGTTGAAGCTTGCATGAGATTGAGATTAGAGGAATATGTTAAATTTTGAGGACTCATAATAGAAAAGTAGGCAGTCTTTTGGAGAACAATGGCCAGAAGAGCAGGTTGAGTAACTCTCTGGAGGAGGATGGAGTGGGCAGCAGGTGGCACCCTTTTCCCATAGCAAGCCAGGAGTTGATGGATGGCAGTGCACTCCAGAGAGTTCTGATAGGCTTCCAAAAGCTTTGTTTTATTGACATCACCATCCTCTCCTCACAGTGGCTTCTCACTTATCCTTGCTTTGGTTTTGGAGTTGTTGGTTTTGGGTCAGCAGTTTGGGAGGCAGCAGATGCCGCGGTGCTGCGGAGCTGCCAGGATGGCTTGTTGGCCATGAGCACTGGCCACTTCCCCAGGGCTGCCAGAGGGCAGGACCAAACAGGCAAGCAAATATCTGCATCAGATGGAGAATGTGTGGGAAGCTAAGTGAGAGCATAACAGCAAAAGGATAGGGAAAAAAGTGGAGTCAGGAATTTATCAAAAAGGGGTAAATAACTGAAAATCAGTTCTGTGGAAGGGGAGTAACATGGAGAATCATATAGATAAGGGTACTGTATAATAAATTTGAGGCCAAGAAAATAATGGAAAGAAGAAAAGGTGAATGTTCTGTCTGTTTCTATTTACTTGAGTTTCAGGAAAAGCACCTAAAAAAGCATTATGAAAAAAGCAAATAGTCACAAGAGAAGAAAGAAAAAGATTGAACTGATTTTTCTCTTGATTTTGTTTTTTATGGACAGTTCCTGGAGAACCTACTTTAGGCTGTAGTGTGTGAAGAGAGAAGAGACAGTTGAATGAATCAGAGTATTGGATAGCTGATTATATTGATGTTTTTCATTTGCCCAGCCTAGCTTAAACCCCTGGTTGTTCATGATTATAGAGTAGTAGCTTTTCCATCTGATAGCCAAGTTTTTGCTCTTCATATTTGCATCTCCCCAATTTGAATGGCACAGTGGCTTTTGACACTTTTCCAGAGAGACTGTAAACACTGAAGCTGCCAAGGCAAAATGCATTCTGAACCTATGGTTAAAAACATCTTGTTTCCAGGTAGTACTTCTTGCTGAATCCTGAAGCATGTAATACGAATTGCTTTGGAAAGCATTTTGTATCCTTAAGATAGAAAAGCATATTTCAGCATCTGATAACTATAAAGAAACTTTCAAGGCTGCTGACCCAGATGCTTTAAAATAGGCTTGAATTTAGTTAAATTTTATTTCAGGCTGCTTTTACTGACCTTCGCTCCCCTTCTCCCCTTGCATATTCCCTTGGTGGTCTTTCAAAAGCCAGGTGTCTGGGATTGTCTCCAGCCTATTCTGAAAGCACCCCAGGCCTTGGATTAATACATGAGGGCTGCCTTTTATTTAAGTCCATCCATTTACATAATGCCTGCTTGGTCAAACCCACTTGCAACGTACAGCCAAGCTGAACCAAAACCTCAGCAGGTCAGTAGTGCACGGTCCTGGATTTTACTGAATTTAACTTAGTGTTGCACCTTCTTGCAATGAAAACTGAAGAATATTGCAAAGGTGGTTTGAATTTCTGATTCATAGAGGGATGTTATACAAATCTTTGATCTTTGTGTAAAAGAACTGAAGAAAGAACAGTTTTTGTAAAATGTGTTCCTGCTTAAAGGCTGCGAGTATAGATCTAATGTCAGGGTGAAAATTGCATTGCGTATACATGGCACGACACTATATTGTTTAAATTAAAAATACTTACTTTTGCACACAGAGCAGACTTACCTGGACTGCATCAATGTAATTCTGTATACCAGGTTCTCACTCTAAAAGCATTGGCTCTAAATGAAAACACTTTGGGTCTCATTTTCGAAATGTAGCTCAGAACTACTGATGTCAAAATCTAAACAAATAAATTTCTTGTTATCTTTTTCAAGCATATCAAACTATGGATTTTTTGTGTGTTTGGTTGGTTGGTTTGGCCTTTTCTGATTATTCCAATTGTCAGTTTTTATAGCTTGGCATTGTTTTTTACTAGAGTCCTTCTTAATCTTGTTGAAAGTGGGTCACAGGACCTGGCTTGCTTAGGAGTGAAAGGAACAGCTACGAAAATAGTGAGCCCTGCTTAGACTGTGTGTTCAAAATATTCACACTGCAATTTGCAAACTGGTTGTATTATTAGTGATTTTTTCAGCTAGAGGTGATATCCAAGTTCTCCTCCTGATTAGCACTTGGACAGTCAGTAAACAAAGTATAGACCTTAATGAAAATAAAAATGAACAGATAAAAGAGGCATGTTTTAGAATATCTTTTTTTCTCATAAGTTTCTTTGAATAATGTAACTTAGTATGAATGTATTAGAACAGCATTATTTTTTCAGTATTTTTCTCTGCTACTTCTTGGGTTTTTTTACATGGAACCATATAGTTTGAGTGATCAGAACAGTTTGACTCCAGAACTTAGATGTGCGTTATTCTTGGTACCTACACAATATGTCACTGCTTTATTCCCCTAATGAGCAAATAGTTGTTTCCTCTACTTTATGTAAGTAGTTTACATCCTTATATATTTCTTTGGACTGGAGTACTGTATTAATAAACTCTGGATACAAGATTATTCTTGGTCTTAGTATACCATGCTATTGTGTGTAGTCCTTCAGTGACTTAAAAAATTATAGTGATTACTTTTATTACCATTTCTAGATTGTCCTGTTGATACATGTTATCTGACTTGCAGTTTTAAATTTTATAGATATTTCAATCATGTACATGCAAAAAATCACAATTTTTCATTACTGTCTTTTGACCGTAAGTTATCTTTTTCACCTTGTAAGTTACAGGGTTTTTCGATGGAATTTAGAAACTTTGCTATGTTTTCTTTAGAATTTCAAGATTTTTTTGTACCTGGCATATATGAATTAAGCAGAGACTCATTAGGAACAACTTAAGAACATTTTATTTGTTCTAGAAATTTTTTATCTACGTTTTATTGTAAAATCTGAAATATGTAAACAGTGGAGTTATACTGAAACTTTTCAAAAAGAAGGGAGTTCAGAAATTACTAGATTTAACATCTAATTAGGTCTAATACGGGGAAGATAATTGCATGAAATTGGTGACAGATTGAGTCTTGTTTCTGTCCTACAGTAAATGGTTAGAAACTTCAAATCTTAAGATAGATTGTGAAAAGAGATGAATGTTTGTGAATACCGATGTGTGAAGGTTTTAAATACTAAAAGCAGTACTTGAAGGGTTGTACAATAGTGACGAGGAAATAACAGAAATAAACAAAAACTTGTGGATTGGAATAAAAATTCAGCGTATATTGTGAAATAGAAATATTTATTAGGTGAATTATTATAACAGGACATCATGCTGCTCACTGATTTGTGGTTCAGCATGGTGTAAAGCATAGATGATATTGGAGTCCTTGATGGTATTCTGTGGATTTGGGGTTTTTTTGTTTAACCATGCCAAAGATATCTCAAAGTATTATGTCAAAAGTAAATACTAAAGACATTTCTGTACTCTTTGCTAGATTTTAAAGTTACTGAAAGGGAAAGCCCTTCAGGAAGAAGCTACCTCCTCTCTAAAATGTTATGTTAATACCAAAATATCTGAATGATAAAATAAACATTTGACATCTTAATATTTTCATTATAGTTAGCAACCAAGGAGCAAACAGTGATCTTTTTAGGAGCAAGACTTGAATTAATCATGTAGTCAAGATTTGATGATGATGCACCTCTTGTGTCGAAGTCAGGAGGGATGCTTTGCCTTTCAGGGCACACCACTTGGCCCACAATTTGGTGCTGGTTGTATCAGTACTCTTGGTAGTCAGGAGGCCAGTGTGCCCAAATAATTTCCCCTTTGCCAGGGGCTTCTGAAAAGAGTTGTCTAGAGCTATTGGCATGGACTGTGGTGGAAGTTTTCCAGTGCATGATGGTGATGGCTTTGCACCAGCTTTGGCCAGCATCTTCAGTGCAAATGGTCTATGAAGTTTTCCATTATCCTCTGTAAATGCTGAGGCCCTGTTTCACTGGCACCTACCAATCACAATGTCACCATCTGTCATGAGAATTAGTTATGAGCTGCAGTGTTTTATATATTACAGTGACACTTTACTCTTCCTATCATTTCTGCTGTTTTTTCCTTCCCTGAATAGGCTGACTGAAACCTATCTGACACATATTGGTTTGCAAACCTTCTCTGAAAAAAACCCCCAATTACAAGTAGCTGATAGTGTATTAGCAGAAGGTGAGCACTGAGAACACGGTCGGTGCCATTTCAGAAAACTTAATTAATAACTGACCAAAATAAAAAAAGGAGTTGTTTTAATATTCTTGGAAATTTAGTTGTACAACCATATTTTGCTGCTGCTAAAACACATCACATCCTGGTTTCAAAATGAACTCTAAAGAGATGCACTTTTTCATTGTATTTCACTGATGTATAATGTAGTTTAAAGTAAAAAATTTTTGAGTTCAATTTAGGTGAAAATAACTGCAATAGAGTGTTCAAGGAAGGGTTGAGCTTGTGAAGATTAGCCGGAGGGAAAGGAATTGGACAAAAGTTTGGTAATTTAAAATGTATTGATCAGACAGAAAACAATAAACCATTTTGACTGATGGTAAAAAGGAGGGAAATGGTAGTAATAAATGGATCATTGGTATTTGAGGAGAAGGGGAGGTTTTTTTGGTCATCTGGCACAGATTCCTATCTACCTTTAGCCTGATTTCAGGAAGTGGAGAAGTCTTCAGTCAGAACCTCAAGAGGAGGACACTCGTGACTCAGAAAAATCAATGTGTTTGACCAAGTATTTTGTGAGTTTAGCTGAAAGAATCATATCTATCAGAAATCAGACCTGCTCTATAAGTATTTGGGATTTGACAGAGGTATCTTAAAGCTCAGAAGCTAATTTCTTTTGTTTATTATTGCTTGATTATCTGGCATGTAAAGTTTAAGAGCTGATTTTTTTTTTTGTGTATTTGTTTTTATAAATAATTCAATATAAATAATAAGGGAAGGGTCTATTAAAGTATTTTATTTTCTGCAAGTTTTTTTGTCTGGGCATGGGGTTTTTCAGGTTTTTGTGTTGCTATTTGTTGGGTTTTTTTGTTTTTTTGTTTTGTTACATGTTAGCACTAATATTTGGAATTGTGAAACAGTTTTAAGTGTGAGCACTGTAAACAGGATCCCAGATTTAAGCACTTGAAAGGACATATATGTATTGTAAGCAGGAAACTTACACAGAACTGACAACAGCCAGTTGTTATTTTTGCAGTACAAAAATAATATATTTCAAAGGGCTGAAATGTGCACAAATTAAGTATACAACTTCAAATATTTTAAGTGATTTCCATCTCTAAAACAAATTTTGTTTCTATAGTAGGAATTCTTGATAAAAAGTAGGTTTTATGATGTATTGCATTTAAATTAATAACATTCAAAATGTTCTGTATTAAATTCTTATCTGTCAAAAAAAATTGTCTTTAAATAAAATTTATTGTAGCATGTTGCGGTGTTGGTGATATAAAAATTGCTTAGCAGACTGTGTAACAATATTTAATTCTTCCTTTGTGCAGCACAAAACTCAGTAATTATAAGAGTTTTTAAATGTGTATTAATAAGGCATGAAAACTTCCTACCCCCACCCTTTTTTAAAATCTTTGAGTCATACTGTCAGTTTTGACATTTTCTTAAGCCTGCTTATGGAGGAGATTTGTGTCGTGTTTTGGGTAAGACAGGAAGGTCCTAGAGATACTTGGGAAGTGAAAAAGTGCCAGTCTGTATCAAGAGAATAAGTGTTTTGAGGTGAAGAAAACCTATGGAATTTACTAATAGAGAAATCCTAGCCGAGGAGTTTGGGTTATTACTGTTTTCCTTGGCTGGTGTTGACACTGTGTAGCAAATCCAAAGGGATGGGAGAAGCTGGGAGTCGTGGGTCCCAAGTAGAAACTTGAGTACAATCTTGTTTTTGAAGGGTAAAATATAAGTAATAGATATTTCAAGGCAGTATGTGTAAGGTAAGGCTGACACTGAAAAAAAATTTATCACACTGACAATAGACTGCATATTTTAAATAGCGATGAAATGGTGATACAGTGTTTCAACAGAGTGGAAAACTGCCTTCAAGAAGTGGACTTTTAAAATTCAAAATGGGGTAGCTAATTTCAATGTTCTCTTGAAACAATTGAGTTATTTTCCTCATCTTGTTTTGTATGGGCTAAATTTAGGGGTAGTAATGATCTCAGATTAAAAACTGAATCTAATGCATGACTCACATAGCAAAAAATAGCTGCATTTTTCCCTCTGCTACACAAGTCTGGGTCTTATTTTACTTTAAGTTAAAATATTTTTTCAGTTGTAGTGAAAGTACATGTTGGATATCAACCCCTTACAGCTGAAAAGATTGTAACAGCTAGTAGGAAAAAAGTACTTGATATTTCCTGTTTAAACCTTTGCTGCTTTAGAATCATGGCCATGCATGACAACAGAGCTCAGCTATTAAAGAAGGTTTGTGCAGGAGCAGGTGGGAAGACACAAGAAGTGACCAGAAAAAGTATCAAATGAATGAAAAAATAATGTGAAGTCATTGGTTTGGAATAGAGGATGTTGAGTGATACAGGCACAGTGCTTAGCTTTACCTTTTTACTGTTTACCTTTGCTAGGCAAGTTTTTTAAAGTGCTTTTTGAAGAGACTGAAATTCTTTGTGACAGGTTGTTTAGTGTCTGGGTGTGTTGCTTTGTTTTTGTTTATTTTTTATGGGGACTGGAGGTGAAATTGTTTCTGTGTGTGCTGGTATATTTTTCTGAGGGTCAAAGACATTTTATCATATTCATTCAAAGTTGTAGAACAAACCGACTTATTTTTATTATCTATAGAATTTCTAACTTTATACAAATAATACCATTATTCATAGTATTTTTTATCCTATTAAAAAAAAACAAACCTCTTACATCTTCTCAGGATTTTCTACCAGTGCTTAATTTTGGTGTACTTAGCACTGCTGTACATTAAGACACATCTGCTCTGTTTTCTGCATACAGAATTTCACAGTGCTAACGATCACATGTGGTTATCGCTAACTAAGGCGGGTTTGCAGCTTAGGCTGTGGAATATCTGGCTATAAGAGCTTTTTGTCAGTTTCCAGTTCTTAAACACTTCTGTTCACTACTCTTTTTATTTTAGTTTCTGTTCATATTGTAAAACTGTGTATCTGAATTGATTAACATCTCAACGGTGCTTTTGTACTGAAGATTAGCCAATTGTGTGGAATAAAGCAGACTGCTGTGTGCACTTTTTTTTGTTATCCTTTATGTATTCTGTAAAAACCTACTTTCATTTCTGTCATTAAAATGAATACTAAAAGGTTTAAAAAATGAAACCAGAGTGCATGCCATGATGATTTAATTCAGTGACATTGTTTAAATGGTTACTTGAGCCAAGTAGTTGCTTGAGCCACATAGCATGTTCATATTAATGTATGTGCATAAATATATATGTTTGTAGTAATTTTCAGCTGTTAATTGAAGGTTATAAGGTTTAAATTGATGTTAGAGCAGAATAAAGAGCACAGTCTACAAGCACTTGAGTTTTTGACCAGACAGTGTTTTCCATCTGTGCAGTGATCCACTGCAGAGGCCGTGTTGTGAACCTGACCAAAGCTACTGAGTGTTCTGACTTTCTGATCACAAGGTCAGAGTTTGAGTGAAGTCACAGATAGCAGAAATACTTTCATTTTTACTGAGACAACAAAGACCTCTTAGCCATTGCTGTGTAGTTAATGTTTTCTGAGTGGTCTCCCAAAGACAAAGTACTTCTTGGTTACAAATCCATTACTGCTCTTCCCCATGGTCTGACAGCCCTGTGCCCTTCAAAAGGAGGAGAGCAATGAAATACGTCGCATGCTGTAAGTGTCCAGTTGTCTTCTCTGACCAAGTAAGTGAAAAAAATGATGATGTGGAAGATCTTAAAGCAAAATCCTTCCCTTTCAGAAAATTTCCTGCTTCCATTTACTGAATTGATCTGTGAGTGAAACGTGGGCTGTGTGTACAATTCACAGTGTAAGATCAAATTGTCCAGAAGAAAATACTATTTGCTTGTGGCAAATGCACAAAAATATTCTGTATGGCTTATCTTTAAAGAAAAACAGCAATGTTTTCAGTATATCCTGCTGCAAGAAAACAGGAGATTTCATCAGGAGTTAAGAATCTGTCTGAGCTTTAAACCCTAAGATAATTAGAATAATTAGTCTCTAGCCTAACATGTTTCTTCTATGGAGTTAGTTAATGTGAAGTAGTCATTTTTCTTTGGTAAGTAGATGATTTAGAAATAAAAGGTCAATTGATTTGGGATACTCCAGAAAAACTCTGTTTATGAAATTCCAAATATATAGATATCAAAAAGAATCAAGAGAATGAACCAGCAGTTCAAAAATGTTCTAAGATGCTTTAAAAGAAAAAATTACAAGACAGAAATCAAAAATAAACTATTGATGATAAACATTATTTCCAATTTTAAATTGTTTTCATTGTGATATAAACATACCCCAGGATGTACTGGGCAGCTTGTTTATTCAGTACTTTCATTGAACTAGTAACAGATGTTAGGCCTTTCAGGTAAAGATGGGTTATGTTAGACTTATATAAACCCAATTCTATTTAAGTCTTCTATATTCTGAAAAGCAGAGTACCCAATTTCAAGATATTGTATTTCTTGCACCTAGTACATTCTTGATTTTGATGTGCATGCCAAGGAATGTTAAATATCAGCTCATTCAGTGTTTACTAGTTATTTATAAAATTAACCATGTTTGACCTGAAATCAATAATAATATTAAAAATGAAACAGTTAATTAACATTTTAAGATATTAAATTTTCTCTGTAGAATACAGTAAAAGTATTGTAATTATGGGCTTTGATTCTTTCCATGCTTGCTGCTGAGTTTATGAAAATAATCTTTCACCCTGGTTTTTCCATTTATGAAAAAGGAATGGTACCAGACCTGGTCAAGTGCTCTGATGCTTGTGGAAGATAAATCTGCTTTGTGTGTTCAGTGTTATCCCTACCATATTGAGAATTCTTCAGAAGAATATATTTGCAAAGAGAATAATTTTATTTTTAAATTTTGGTTACATGTTCTTTATTTTGCTCTTTTGAATACAAATATAAGGCTAAAATGGAGCTCATGACCACATAATATCTGATCAGCAGAATCCCCTCTGCTGAATAATAATGTGATGTATATAGCACAATTCCATAAATTGAAATAGGAATTAGTTGTTTGCTGTTTTGAATATAATTTCTGTAGCTTTATATCTAACACCTCAGTCCTTGCAATCAGAAATGTCTTTCATTTGCTTCTTATTGGTACTTTATTTTAGTGAGTGGAAGTGCTTTTCTGTTTGATCCCAGTCAGCATTTACCTTCTAAAACAACACACTAAGCTGAAAGCAACTTCCAATAAGTGTGTGTATGTTGGATAACTACTTTTACATTTCTACTTTGTGATGCATTGTGAGAATAGGTATGTCAGGGGAAACGAAATATTCACTGACATGCCCCAGAGATGAAAAATTAGATTACAAATTACAAATAATAGTGTAAGAGGTTAAAAGGTGTTCATATGGGATGGAAAAACTATACCCATGCTTAAACAACTATTTTTGTCTGTAAAGGAAAAGGTTTAATTAAAAAAACAAAACGCTCAAAAAAAAAAAAACAAACCTGAAAAAATGTCACATCTACCTCTCCCCTAAAGAAAAACCCAGCAAAATTCCAAAACATCCAAGCAAACAAAAAGACCCCAAACCCCAAGCTTCACATGTTCTCACATGGCCTCCCAGAAATCAGTTATTGAAAACAGAAAATATCCTTGTTTCTATTGCTTAGCTGGAATGCAGAGTAACCAGTATCCAAGTTGAGGAGTGAGTTTTGGAATTCTTAGATAGCAAAATCTAGTAGTTGATATCACAGTAATTGGTTTGGGCTACTGCTCTTGTGTACATTGAGTCTTTAAGCTGTAGAGAGCTGTGTGATAGGGAACTGTAGCTCTGAGCTAGAGATGTGAGTAGATCAGCTGTGTGGTTTTATCTTTGTGGCAGTAGATTATACAGCAAGACTAATAGATAAGACCCAAGGTTTGGGTGTTTACTGGTAGAGGAAGAATAAACAGTGATAAGCTGCAAATCAGAAAATATGATAATCACTAAAAAAAGAGGAAATTTCAGGCTCCCAGCAGAACGACTTTATCTGAAGGATTCTTGGGATGTGTGGATCACTCTTGGTTGCAAGCAAATGTTTTTGCTCATTAAGTAACTGTCTGTAGATTTTGAAAAACAGTAAAATAAGGACAATCTGTTTGATTCCTTAAAATGCTGATAAAGCTGTAAAGTGGGAACAGAAATGGGAAAAGTTAATATCTTTGTTAGCTAAAATGTTTTATAATGTAATTGAATTTTTTTCCAAATCTCCTAATGTGTTGTATTTTGTGTCAAGAGTTGAAATTGATTCCTTAGGACAGCTAACATCATATGGTCTTTTGGCTGGTTTAACTATATAGTTAGGAGAAAAATAATTAAGGAAAATCTGACATTTGTATATTTGGTTTCTACGGCACATAAACTACCTGAACATTCTAAGACTACTTTATTTTCCTTGCTAGTTTGTCTTAATTTGCTTCTTTCTTTTAAATATACATAATTGACAAGAACAGAATGTACCATTTGGGTCAAGAAAATGCTCTAAAATTTTAGTTAGGCCTTTATGAAGTATGGTGCTTGTTTTATGTAAATGATATCAATTCAGATGAGGATTGCACTCATTAATACTATGTGGGTTGCATGGCATTTAAAAAACAGAATGGTTTGTTAATACATCATTAGCAAAAAAAAATTTTTTCATCCTTCATAACTGAATGTGCATAAGCAGGACACATTTGTTGTTCTGGACAGTAGATTTGCTTTTTCAGCCTTGCTAAATTACAAATACTATTGATTAGCTGTACCAGTACCATGTGTAGTGTGATAAATGGCTTGGGCACCAGCATTCAAAAATCTCTGAAATGGGCTAAACTATATTAATGTCTTAACAGCAGCGTGCTCTTATGGATCTCTGTGCACAGAGTATCCCACGCTGGTACTTGCAGCAAGTATTTAATCTAAAGCAGTGTCAGGTGTGCTTCTGAAGGGGTTTGCAGCTGAAAGTGCTGTACTGCTTGTCTATCTGAGCAGCATAAACATGGAAAAATCAACTCCAAGTGCAGAATGGGAGAAAGTAATGTCTTGCCTGCTGTGATGCTCATGAATCAAGAGATAGTTTATGTTAATGATTCCTGTACTGGAGATGAGTATAGTAAGCATAGACTTTTGTTTTGAAAGGTTGCTGGAATAGAAGTTGCTGGAATACTGAGTTGTTTCCTTCTTCGTGAACAGGTGTGGACTGACAGGTTTAATTTTGTGGAAAGAAAAATTAGTCATGTTAGTGCTAAATTTAAAGTATTGTCTCCTAGATGCATGTTTCTTTTGCTCTGCCTTTGTATTCTAGATTAACAGTGGGAATAAATTGATAGAAAATCTAATTGTGAATAAGGATTTGCAGCAGAACTACATGCTATGTAGAGATTTATACAGGAGGATGGAAAATTTTTTTTCACAGGGTACCTAAATTATGGAAACATTCTCTAGGGTGGTATTTAATGGCACCCTAAAATTTTTAATTAGAACTAGCTTAGAAATTTCCTTTTAGAATGTGACAGAACAAAAATGATTCATTTTCTAATATTTAGAAATTAAATGAGAAATAATTTATATCACCAAAAGAAAAGCATACCTCAGTGTAGCTTCCAGGGCTGGGGGTTTTGCCCCAGGCTGCCACAACAAGCCTGCATAAAACATTCCAAGTGGAATAGCCTTTCCTGGCTTCTTTGGGCAGACTTCAGCCACAAAGTGCTTAAATGCAAGCAAGGCTCAGGCTTAAGTTATCGGCTCTTTTGTGATTGCATTTTGCTTGCAGCACTTTCTTAGCCAGCAAGAAAGAGATCTGGGAAAGCTGCACAGAGGTTCCACAGGCAACTTTATTTGTGCAAAGGGGTGCAACAGCAAATCCGAGTACATGGAGTATCAAAGGGGTTTTATAGGGTTAGGGTGGCTTGGGAGATGGACCAATAATGTTACAAATTGAAAACTATCCAACTACGTAAAAGTTTTAGATAAAGAAGTGACCAATTAGAGAATTGAGAAAGAACTAATTAGGGCTCTAAAAGATAATGTGGGGTCTACAGGGGGGTGAACTACTTCTAGCATGAGTCATCCTAAGGAAGGATTTCTTATCTAAGGGGTGATTTTCCAGGGAGGCCCTGAAAGGGTATCTGTATCATCCACACCTCAGGTGTCCTGGAGCCTGTTACCTCTCTGGGTGTCAGTATCAGAAAATGACAAAATTTCTTATTTCTGCTGTGTGCCAGTCACTTATTAATTTCCCATGGATTATGAAGGTTGCCATATTCTTCAGGCTACTTGCTCTGTCAGGAGTACAGTGAGCCTAAATGTACGACTGGAAAAACAATTGGTTAAAAATTATTCTCTGGTTGTATATTAATAATTATTTAGTTTTGGAGGGACCTCTGAAGGTTTCCTCATTCATCTTCTTGGTCAACTTCAAGCAGGCCTGGTTAGATGGGTTTGTTCAGTGCTGTGTCCAGCTGAGTCTTGAATCCCAGCAGGATGGGCATCTGAGCATCCTGTGCTGGTGTTTGCCCATCCCTGCAGTAAATACTTACTCATTTTGGTTAAGCTAGCAAGAAGGAATAGACTGCTTCATCCTTCTGTTGTAGTCCAGACCTCTTCTCCTCTTTTCCTGAACCTGGGCATAAACCAAAGAACCTGCTTTCATCCTGCAGCTCTTGCTGTACTGCTTTCTTCTCCTCTCTCTAGGGGAGAACACTTCTTACACTGAAATACTTTAAAAATATGTAGTCTGATTGGAATTTTGTGTTAGTGAGAAAGAGCACAGTTCTGGTTGAATCTGCTTCAATAATTGGCTTTCCATTTTCTATAGGAGTCTATTGCAAGGTGAAAGAAAGTCTAAGAGACATTGGCAGCAGTTGGGCTACTATTTCTTTAATTCTAGAGGTAAGGTGTCTTTAAGTGTTGTTTGGTGTTGTATTGGAAAGGAAGTGAAAGGAAACTGGAAAAATAAGGATGGTGTTTAAGAAACCTGACGTTACCATGTATAAAAAAGTTTGCCTGTTTCTGTGGATGTGTATAACAAATAATATTTATACTTATATTTTACTAATGTTACATACCTTTTACCCTTCACATTGGAGTGCAGAACTTTCTACTTCCCCCATCTCTAGTTGGCACATATTTTAAATAGGTGTGTTTTTTCCTTCTCTCACTGGCAGCAGAAAAAAGTACTTTAAATATTTGTTCAGTTATCTAACCATGATGATAGTGGATTTTATGAGTGTATATCTGGGAATCTAGTTTTTGATTCAGGCAAGGTCAATCACTTTTTTTTTTTTTTTTGCAAGGAAGCATTTCCCTGAAGTTTCCACTATGAGGAAACTTGGACCAAAGGTGGGTTTTGCCTACTTCCAAAATACTAAATGCCAGTCTCTGTACCTCAGTTTTAGAAACTGGACACTCATCAGTTATAGAAGGGTAGTAGTAACTCTCCCCTTATTGGCAAAGGTAGGGGCTTACCAAGAGAATGAAGTATTGATTTTATTTTTTAATATTTTAATTAATTAAATTTGTGTTATTCTAGGTACTAAGGAATATGCTGAAATACAAATTTTAGTAAGATTTCTTTTCAGAGAATGAACTGCATAATGTTACTGCACTGTGAAATGCTATCACTTACCAGGCTAAGGATCTACCAAAAGGTTAATCGTGTGTTCTCTTTTTCTGAGGCAGCTTTTTCTAGGAATAGCTGTTTTTAAGCTTTTCATTCCAATTTTTGTCAACTAGATTTCTACAATAAACACCCCAAAGGAGGATAAACAGGAGATTCTGTTGTGGAATGCATTTCCTTTTTATTTTAAGTGTCAATTAACCCTTTTAAAAACTTTCTTTTGATGTGACCGGACAAGGAGAGACTCATATATCCCTTTGGGATTTGCCTGCAGTGAACCTTGTTCAGAAATCATGACCTTGGCTGTCCAAGTGACAAGGCTCTCAAGTTGTTAAAGTAGACATAATGAGAAGAAAGCAGGATGTTAAATATGCTGTAGATGTAGTGTAGCAATACTTTGTACCAGTTGAAGCACATGTGAGTGTATCAACCACACAGGCTGTGGCTGACAGGATGGAAACCAAATCCACCAGCATACAGGGAGACACAGCAACATTCTCATATCTGAACTTGCAAGCATTTAATACATAAAAATGAATACAGGTTATGCTTTTCTTTGTCTGGGGTTAGGAATATCAGCAAAGTCTTTCTTGGTAACAAGGACATTCTTTGTAATGTAGATATATGTATACCTTTGCCTTTGCAGTCATAACAACTTCTTGTCAAATGAGCCAAAAAGTCCCAAGTGAGACTTTCCCATTGTGATAGGACAAGAACTCAATAACTTGTTATTCAAAACCCTGTGATAGAATATATTTCTGTCTTCAGAAATTGGGTTCTTTGCTCATTTCCCTGGGAAAAAATGCACTCCAGTGATTGTTTCAATGTATGCACTGGGTTATAAAGGGAGTTTCAGAGATACTGTACTTATCAGCTGCACATGAACAGTTTGTGGTTTGAAGAGGGAACCTGGGATGGCGAAATCCAACCTTCTGTATCCAATTTTACCCAGTGGAATATGGAATTAAACAATTCTATTGTGTTTAAAATTTCATTTTGTCTGTTGGAACACTAGACCATATGGTTTATTTGGAGAAGCTTATGGATGGTCCGTTCATCTTCATTTCCTTGTTTTCTACTTTATATATCAGATAATGTAAGAAAATGTATTGAGTATCAAAGGTAAACCTTGACATTCAGTATGGTGTTTTGGTATATCTTATGTCTTATTTGTTTTATTGTAATACAAAAGTTATGTCTTTTTTTTTATTTAGGTTGCATATTTGAACTAAAGTCAGATCAAGCTGATGTATAAAAATCAGGTAATTGTGAAATATTTAATTAGAAAAGGGTATGGATCTTGTGTTTCACAAGAACTAGTTACAGAACTAAACAGCCTCAGGAAATATTATGTGAACCAGGCTTGAGTTGTATTTTCTGACATCAGTCAGTCTTTTTGAAATTGTTAGAAAATCCTGATGATAGTGTTTTGGGTTGTGGTGATTTTTGTTTGTTTGGGTTTTTTTGGTTTATTTTTGGGGGGTTTGTTTGTTTTTATTCTTTTCACTGTAGCCAACAGTTTGTCTTATTTTATACATTTGTTTTATACAATAGTTTACAAATGGAAAATTTTCTTAAGATCTGTATTTAGAATATAGTATAGCTAACCTGTAGAAATGCTTAAGTTATGCAAATATGTATGCTTTGTGAGATAGATGAGAAGGCTGTATTTCACTAGTTATATAGCTTTTAGCATTCCTGATTATTGCAGTTTTTTTAGATCCATGTTTTGAGCATGCTGCATTGTTTCTTACTTCTGAGGCTTAGTAGAACAGCCTCACAAAGAAATGCCCTTCGATGATAAGATGGCAAAGTAAGAGTGAATGAGCAGAAGAGGAGCATGCCAGACTATAATAATGTTTGTAATGTTCATTAAACTGTTTGTTAAGTAATATATTCGGACAGACGAGTGTTTCCCAGCTTCTACATAGCCCATTATGTGTTCTAGTAAATTAAAACTAGGAAACCTTTGTTGGAGTTATAGTGTTCAAACTGACATCTAATTCCCCCAGACAATAGGTACAAGACTGCAAGCCTCTCTAATTCTTTCCAGTCTTTACATTTATTGATTCCTTTGTAAACGTGTTTCATCCAATCTATTACAAACAGCACTGGTTAGAAGTGTGAAGTTTACCACGTCTGACCTAAGGCACATTAAAAACAGCAGCTATCTGCCATACAGCCATACAGTTGGGCATCCCAGATTTACTTCCAATCACTAGAAAATCTGGATCTTTAATGGCTTGCTGGTTTGGTTTCTGCTTTGCTTAGAGGGACTGACATGTTAGTTCTTTGATCTGTCTAATCTGGAACTGAATTTAGTTCAGATATCATTTGTATTCTAGCTTCTAAATGTTTTATTACTTGAGTTGGCTTATATAAGTAGTTTATTTTGATTCAGGACTTCATTTTCCCTAGTCTTGAGTAATGTTTTGCATATACAGATGTACATTTCTTACTGCAAAGTATGGATTTAATCCCTTTTTTTCTTAACATGTCAGGTTTTTGCATGCCTTATTATTACAAATAATTCATTCATAATCTCTGAATGGATAGAAATAACAGTAAATTTTAGTGAAATTAGCACAATACATTTTTATTATTTTCTTCATCTTTATACTGTAAAATATATGTAATAAATTATTGATAGTAAAAAACCACATCTTATTTTTCCCCACCATATTCATCACCAGTTTCAAAGCTTTGAAGTTCAGTAAATAATTTATGATAGTTGTTAGTGTAAGGAAATCTAACTGTACTCCTGATCCTGCTTGCTTTTTGTCCTGGTTGTTCTCAAGCATAACTTTGATTGGTAGCCAAATTGAATGATAAAGAATGTATGAATAACTAATAGGAATCATTAAACAGATGAAAATTAAATCAGCTGTTTTTAATTTTAAAGAAATTAGAAATATATAATGAAAATTTTGTGTATCCTAAATTTATTTTTTATTAAATTTTGTATGAATCTCATAAGACAATGAAGTGAATATTTTTAATACATAGTGGGACATGTTTTCAGCTTGCTTTTGTTCTCAAAACTTCAATCAGGGTGTCTTTTAGCCTGGTTAAATATCTTGCTGAGAACTGCTGTATTTGCTGAGAATGTAACAAAAGGTGTGAGAGCACAAAAACAAAGAAATTAATGATTTTAGCCTTTACTGAAATGTTCCATAAAATGTTTTAATTCTTTTGTTTTCCCTTGCTTGCATGGAAAACCGAAAGATTTTGGAGAGATTTTTAAACATTGAAGAATTTTTTTTTCATGTCATTCAAGCTCAAATGTTAGCTTTTATTTTTGTCCTTAAAAAAGTTCTTAAACGTAATATATTGTGAGTTTTCAAATATATTCTGACTTATCTAAAACTTGAAATAAAGCAGAAGAAAAAATACATGACTTCAGGCAGAGAGATAAAAATTCTGTGTAATTCTGTAACTTCCAGGTACTGGCTTATGGCATCTCCAGTTTAACCCTCGAAATAGAGTGAGATCAGGACATAGCAAAGTAGTTTGAGTCCATCCTCATTTGGCTGCAAAAGGCAATGCAGTGTAAAACCTCACGTGGAGTTTTGCCAAACCGAGTGGGGAACTGCGGTAGAAGTTCGAGGTACCTAAGAATTATTTTATTTTATTTTGTTTTTAAAGTATTATGTGCATATAAATGGAGACACACGATAGTGCTTGTGCTCAAGGCGACAGGGCTGCGCAGGAATCTCTGCCATTCGAGCTCTGGGCAGGCTGCAACCTGCCGTGCTTTTCTTGCTGTGTAGCTGTGCATATGTGACGCCCCAGGCCTTTGTTTCTGACACGGGTGGTCTGGGGAGCGTGGGATGTTAATGGGCTCTGTGTTGTACAGCTGTAATTACAACGAGGCATCACAGCGAAGCTTTAAAGAATATTTTCAATGCAGGGCTGAATATATAAGGCACTAACAGGAGGAGGCTGTTATTCAGTGGTCTGGTGTCTTATGGGTCTGAGGTTTAGGCTGGTTTGTGAGGCTTTCTACTTAAAGGTGATTTATAGGTATCATGAGCCAGATGTTGTGAAAGTTACTAAAGAATAGCACGAACTTGTTATTGCCTTTCAGAAATTTATTGTCTCTCAAGGTTTCCTGTGCACCACTGCTATTTCCCTTGAAATCAGTGTGGGACCTGCCTTGTGTTGGCAAGACCACATTAAGCCATTATTGTCATTAGTTCTAATTTTTCTGGTGTGGCAGATGACAGAGGAGGAATGTTTTGGGAAGTTTCTGACTTTGACCAATATGGTGATAATTTCACTTGGCAAAGGCACGTTACTACTTTCTCCCTATTGAGTAATAAAAAACTTCCCCAGAAAATTAATTTGTTAGATTATTTCAGGGGCAAAAATAAAAGAACACCATCTTTTATAATTAAAAGAGTTAGCCTAAATATAGCTGTTACCATCGACTGCTTAGTGTTGTTGGACAGTGGCAAATTGTTTCCTTTAGGGATCTGTAAATGATGTGCTGAGCAAGTATTCAATCTTCACTTGGTAGCTTTAGCTGCTTCTTGAAAAGTACTTTGGTTTGCTTTTGTTCTAAAAGCTCTTCTTTTTCTTTCCTCCCATGGTTTCTATCATGCTTGCTTTGTCTATTTTTAACTGCTGCACTGCAAAACCAGTGATAAACAGTTGATAAGGCAAATGATGAACACCTGTATTCTTTTGGAAGCTTTAAAATTGTTAAAGGATAATCAGCAAATAACATTACAAGAAACGTGTGACTGCAGTGTGATCTCATGCATGTTAATTTTTCACTGCAAGAAGAACCTGTATGCTCGCCTGAAGCACCTCTGGCTTCATAGATCACCTTGAAGGATTGGGGCTTGCTTTTTGTGAGGAACGTGGTTTGCAACAATGCATCACCTTCCTCTCCTTGCTCCTAGAGAGAATCTGCTGACAGCAGGGCTATGATAGAACAGGCCACATCCACCATTGACTTTTTACTTTCTGTGTCACCTTGGGACATCACATCTGGTTTCTAAGTAATGATAATTTTGTAATGGTTTTAGTACTTAGCTTTTTTTGTTGTCTTGTGCAGCCTACTGGCTCTTCACAAGTTCATGTGTTGCAAAAATGCTGTAGAAGAGGAAAAATCTCTGTCATTTTCAAGCTGCTTTATTTTTTTTTCTGGAGACTTTGTGAATACTTAAAAATTGTGCTAATTTTTATTAGGTTGTAATCTGGTTTTTTAAACATCTGGATTTCTTGGCAAGGAAGATGAAGCAGAAAAGGTGGAGAAAAGACGAGCTTCAAGGATAAAAGGAACCTTAACTAAAAGAAGCAGGTTATGTGTGCACTGCCAATGTTCAAGATAGAATACTGCTCACACACAGAGCTCAGTTATCTGCAGCACAAAGGAACAGCTTACGTAACTCTTAGTACAGAGAGATCCAGTAGTAATTTTCCTGACCCCTTGTAATCTCGTAGAAGGTGAGGTATTCACAAATTCAGTGTTTGGTTCTGCTTATTGAAAATCTTTGGAGTTAAAGGAATAAAACAAACTTGTGTAACTATCAGTGAATGTCTTTGTGGACTAAATGTTCCTTTTCAGGTCACTAGAATCGCCAGTTAAACTATCAAAAGCAGTGTGCTTTAATTCAAGTAATTATTTTTTGTGCAAATCTACTTGAAGTAATAAGTAATTCTTGGTGAAAAATATGAAAATTGGAATCTGACAAATGTGTGTTTGCACATCACCTTCCTGTAAGTACTGAACTCTGTCTTTAATGTGTATTAGTTGTTAAATCAAGTCAGATGTCTGAGGCGAGAACTGGAGAGCTGATAGCAAATATTCATAGTGGAAGCTGATAACAGCCTTAATTAAGCTGCTGCTATCTTTCCATGATAAATTTAGAACTTCTCCATAAGTCATCTGACTTAATGCTCCATTTGCGTCCAGGAGTGTTTGATTTAGATCAGTGTCTCTGTTAAGACATCTGCAGATGTCTCTTTGATAGCTCTAGCTGTCTCTCAGAGAGGAGCCTGGGATCTTTGTTTTGCTGTGTTGCACTGTAAAAAATAAGGTCTACATTGACCTAAAGCTGACCTTCCAGCATTTACCTTTTTCAAGGTTGGCATATCCTGAGAAATACTTATTTCTTTCATGACTAATGCTTTCTCATACCAATTTTTGAATCCAGAATTCCTTAATCTTTTTGTTCCTGTACTTGTTTAATTTGAAGAAGCTTTACCTTGAAAGCTATGGCTAAAAGGATAATTTTAGAATAATTCTAGAACCTCAGGTGGGCACAGTCCAAGACAGTTCTATTCATATAGTGTCAATTGTAATTAAACTGAAAGATTCTGAGATAACAAATCATGTGGTGAATTTTTTGAGTAGCGATTTAGTATTATGTCACCAGATTGTTTGGATGGATTTGTTGTCTCTGCTGATTTTGCTTTCAGCAGTTGTATGCATTGTACATGCCTTAATGATCAGTGACAGAACTGAGACACTTCTTTTTATTTTAATGCTTTTTAATGCTTTTCAGGAAAGGGAAGAATAACTTGATTTGAAAATTATTACTTGTATTAGAAATTTTTGATCAAAAAATAAAACATGACCTTTTTTTTCCTGTATAGAAATTCTGTTGTCATTTCTGAGCCAGACATTTTAATAACATTCTTCTTTATAGTTAGAAAAAATCATGGGAAAGTCCAGTGCTACTCCCTCACAGAGTGTGAATACCCACTATTCAGAAATGCCAATTCATACAGTTGTCTAAACTTGAGATAAAATGGACCATGAACTTGATGTAGATTATAAAAGTCATCTGCATGTCTGTCTAGAAGTCCAGTATTCATGTATTTTGTGTGAAAACAAACACAAAACAGAAGAGTTGTTTCACCAGAACCTGAGATTTTTGGATTTTTTTTTCCTAGAAGGACCTTGAAATTTAATTTTAATTTAGTTACTTTTGTGCAGGTGTGCACTTATACATCTCTGTTGCTCTGTGATGTTGTTGATTCAGCAGTGTTTCATAGCTTCTGAGGTGTTAGGATTTCTTGGCTCACATATGAGCCAATGTGCATAACCTTGATGTGCTTAAAGTTACAGAAGTTGCTTCTTGGGCAATTGCCATTTGTAAGAAACTGATGGGTAAATATAATATTGGTAGTTTTCTTATCTATCAGTCATTAAGACAGTGGCCAGTTAAGTGGAATTTGTACCTGGAATGATAAATTTTTTGCAATTATGTCTCTGGATGGTTAGTATAGTTAGATAGTTACAAATTTTTACTTTTTATAGTTTTATCTATGCATATAGCTATATTGATAGATAGCATACATAGTAAATTAGCAAATAAGCTGTCACAAAATAGCTGAAAAATACTTTTCCAAAAAGATCTAAGCAGCTAGTGTTTACATTTCTCTAGTCTGTAATTATTCTGTTGTATTTGTCTGCTTGTCATCAGATTAGTTGTATTTTAAGGAAATTGGAACCAAAATTGTAGATGTTTCTCTGTGCAGGGATATGTTACTCTACTGAGGTACTAGGAATGTTTCTGGACAAAATAAATATTCTGTGTGAGCAGTTCTGTGTATCAGAGGTGTAGGAGCATCAAACAGGAGGGTGCAGATCCAGAGAACATGTGGGGCTTATGTTTTCTGAAGAGATTCTCTGCTTTGTGATTAGGAAGATGACAACGTAAGAAACTCCTGCAGATGTGTGGATATCAGTTTTGCTTTGTTGCCTCTCTCCCCTCAGTTTACATACTGCCCTCTTTGCTGAAGTATTTACAAAACACTTCACTGTAGTAGTGGCTGTGTTTCCAAAGTGCTGCTGAGTACAGAAGCAGATGGCAGCTCAGTCATTTATCCATCTTGCACTATTTATGTCTTTTCTTTCTCTGGAAACAAATTAATTGATGTTAAGCTGTTGCTTCCTATCTCCTGCTTTTCCTGCTTGCTCACTTTAAAAAAAAAAAATTTAGGAGGAGAAGATAGAAATCATGTCTGATTTCTGTTGGTGGTTTTTTTTTGTTCTTCTAGTCATGAATATTTTAGTGCTGTAATGAGAGGTCTTTGAAAAGTTGTAGAAGGTGACGTACCAAAAGACTAAAAATTAACTAAATTAACTAAATTAGTATCTTCTGTTTCTAGAAGTACACGTGTCAAGATGATGATAAGAGTATGTCTAAAATGCAAATTAGTGTTGAAGGTTTGTGTGGGTTTTCTGGGGGTGTAGGGAGACATCACCAGTCTAACTTCCTTCCATTTTGTGTCCTTTTGGACAGTGTAGGTTTTTTAAGACTTCTGATGAGTCCTCATGTGAAATAAACAACTATTTTCCTCTCCAGCAGAAACTGTGCCAGGTAGATTTGGCACTGTTTGGAAGACTCTACTTACAAAGGTAACTGTCAGCAATTCATTGCCTACACAGAAGGTTGAATCAAATTAGGTCTTGTGTGGTCTCAAACTCCACTGAATCTTTTTTTTATTTGTTTGTTTTTATGACATCATGGAAAAGAACGTAAGGTTTTTTATACTGTTTTCAATCCTTTAGAATATGGTCAGAATGAAATAGTTTTAACAAAATCAATTGATGGTCTGCTCAAAAAGAAGACTTTGCTCTTCAGAAAGCACTTACTTATTTGAAGTACTAGACCATCATTCTGTGTGGATGCAGTTAATTTGGTATATTTAAATTACTGCTAATGGGCTGGGGGAATAAACTAAAGAAATATAGGATGGTGAGCATGCATTGACCAGGACTGTCATTTCACTAAAGAAAAATATGTAAGGTGAGAGTAGATCCCATTGCCTTAGGGCTGAGAGAGAGAGGTAAATAAAAAAAGAAGCAGCCCCAATACTGAGCTAAAGTTTGTTGCAAGATCTATAAGCTAATCAGTACTTTGAAGACTTGAGCTGGAGTTGTCTTCTGTTGGAGGACTCTGCTTTCTTTAAGGAATAATATGATCACACAAGAGCTATGTGGACAGACTTGATTTTTATGGGCTGGGAAGTGTGGAGAAGATGGTGGGGTAGAGAGGCCATGAAAATGGGTTCCTGTCCTCACCTCTCAGTTTTCATGGTGGTCATACATTCCCCTCATACAAGTTTGTGGAAAAGGTAGGGAAACTGTTGATCCATCAATTTAAATAGCATCTGCAATCTTCTGGGTATCTCTGATTTCAGCAAGCACACTGCCTTATATTTGTGCTTCCTGCTGTTTGGAATGCTTAGTTGGGGTGTTGCAGAGGAAGGCAAAGCTAACAGTTAGCTGAGCTGTTCCTGAGAAGCCTGCATGGAGCTCCAGTTCCCAGATAGACTCAGTAATCTGGGGTAAGGAAAGCACATTTTGTGAAAGGCGACTGCTTATTTTGTTTGGATATTGCAAACAGTGTGAATTTCGCCATGGGTTTATGTGAATGAGACTACATTTTATTAATTTTTTCACTGTCTTTCTTCAAACACAAATCCTAGTCTGGAAAAGGAAAGGACACAATCCTGGACTGGTTGCCAGTAGCACAGTAAATGATGAGAAAGAGGGCGGTACAGCGTGACTTTTATACACCTCTGGGAAATTGCGATTCTTTCTCAGATCTGATACTTAAAGAACTGTGAATCCCAGAATAATATTGCTCATAAATTGCCCTACATTAATTTCTATTCCAATTCTGTGCAGCACATGTAAGTGAAAATCTTGGAAATACGTTTGCTAAATCATGTGGTAAATGGTCTTGTTGATGACTGCAGAGTTGCTCTGGGGTTGGAGCTATTAAGCACTTATTATGGGAATCCAACAGGGCAAATTAAGAGAAACCTGTGTGTGTGCTTGTTATTTTAGGACTTTTATGCTTTCTTCTGAGAGACCTCATGTAGGACCCCATGACCCAAAAATACTTGATATCTTTTAACCAGAGGTTAAGTTTTGAAATCTCAGTTACTGACCTATCAACAATGGAAACAATCACCTTAAAGGGTGGGTTTAGTGTGTTATTCTTTAATGCTAAAAAGCTGAATATTGCTGTTAATAATACCTATAAAATAGCTTTTTGGCATTCTGCCTAGTTGTATGTGGTATTTTCACTTATAACTGCGTCTTTTTATAATTTGTGGGGGATAATTTATGTTTCATTATAAGTAACTGCCAAGTGGGTTTCTTGTTTGTAACACCATTGTAAAGATTTCTTTAATTTGAGAACCTTGAGATGCAGTGATTGTAACTTAAATCTATACATAAGTGCTCCTTGGAAATACTACTCCAAGTACACAAAACTATTGTGCATGGTAGAATTTGCCATTATAATGAATTCTATCATAGAAGAACTAATGCTTGGTATTTTTTGCAGATTTTAACTGTTACATTTCAAGGCTTAAATGTGTGATCCATTTAAAAAAAGTATTGTTCCTGTTTAGAGTGCTGGACACCTCCCCAGATGTAGGATTTTAGAGATTTAACAATTTTTAATGCCAGTATATGAATGTATGCTTTTACATAAATTTCAAATTTCACTTGGGAACAGGTGAATCATCTCTCTCACTATTTCTTTTTCTAACTTTCCCCAGCTTTCTCTGAAATATTACCTATCTGAAAAACAGCCATAGTCTTCTAATGCCATTTTTGCCAGGATCATAAGCATTTCAGAAACACTCTCGAGCAGCATTACTGACAGATCTTGAGCTCCAGCTGAATCAGTTAAGTCTTTTGATGGCATAATTATTTTGCCAGCCGTCGCTCTTGTAACAGTGGAACTCCCCTTTGAGGAAAAATGAGGTCGTTCATCTTTTGTAAGATTCATATATGAGCTTTATCACTCTAGTAATAAAATTCATTGCTTGGTCGGTAAGCACAAAGGACTCATACCACTGGAAATTGTAACCATACTTACTTACATTGCCATGTGCACAGTTAGGTTGCTATTAGAATAAGCACATCAAAATGCATCTGTAAATAAACAGGGCATGTGTGTTTTGGATTCATTTATGGAATGATGGACAGTTTGAACAAAATTGTAAAAATACCTGAAACCATATTCTCTCCTTCCTGCTTTATCTCAGATTTCTTTGGTAAGGCTGATAAACTTTTTTTAAAAAATTATTATATGCATTTACAGCTAATATTCTAGGACCCTATGTTGTCTTTTAATTGCATTGTCCCACCATCCTTGCCAGTGAGTTTACAAGGCTCTGTTATCTGCCATTTGCATAGGAAGTGCTTAGATGGCTTCTCTGTGAACTATATTATAACCATGTATATTCACCAGTATTCACTTTAAAAAAAAATTTTCGTCTCTGTATTTTGCTTGAACTATTATTAAAAGTATCCAGATATATTACAGCAGTAATTATTAAATCCAATTATGGTCTGACTGACTGCATTGCCATTAAGGAATGACTTTCATTCAATGATATTTTGGGAAGTTTCTAACACTGTGAGTGAATGTGTTGGGCTGGGAACTGTGGAAGCTTTGCTTTGGTGCATCTGCTTGCATTGCTACTGTGAATAATTGTCATCAAGCACAGGGGAGAGGTGTAGAGGTCAGGCAGTGGTACTGCTTTACCTGCAGCCACCAACCTGCCCAGATCTGTCTGTTACACAAACCACAACGTCCTCATGGCTTGCAAATCACACTGCCTGTAAACCCTGACTGTGGAGACCGATGAAAAGAATAACTGAAGTCTAAAAATGGTATGTTCAGGCTTTTTTTTCAGGCAGTTTTCTTCCATGGTGCCCAGCACTTTCAGTTTGTATTTAAGGAAAAAGGTGCATAGTGTTTTGGAGATGGCATGCAGCAGCGTGCAGGGATTCCTGGTGGTAGCAGTATTGAACTTTCCAGTCCAGAGCACTCCTGAAAGGAATTTCAGACTTCTGATTGCAAGGCAGCAATAGAAAGGATGAGCGAATGGGCTGGAGCAGAAACAATTCCCTTTGTTGTGTGAGTGCATAAAAAGTACTTTTTAAATGAAGATTGTTAATTGATTCATTGTTGTTGATGTATGACATTGAGCTTCTGTTAAGCTCATCTTTTTTTAAAAATAATCCAGGCAGTTGAACACATGCATCCCATGTGCATTGAATGCTAAAGCAAGCTCAAGTCATTGACTGGTCTTCTTAATGAAGAAAGTGGTGGTGGTAGGAAGCATAACAACATTGCTTTTAATGACATTAAGTTTGCACACAGTCCCAAGCATGCTAATATCTCTATGTGATACCCATCTTCTTAATTTCAAGATTTCTATTATTGTAAGAACTATAGGTATCTAAAGAGAAACAGTAAAATTAATTTTGTGCATCT
This sequence comes from Luscinia megarhynchos, assembly GCA_034336665.1. Classification (NCBI taxonomy): domain Eukaryota; kingdom Metazoa; phylum Chordata; class Aves; order Passeriformes; family Muscicapidae; genus Luscinia; species Luscinia megarhynchos. The sequence goes on along the minus strand of CM067566.1, from coordinate 32,574,434 downwards.
TCATTTTTAACTGTTTGTTTTCCATCTGTTTCCGTCTTGGATAAAAGCTGATTTGTGAGGAACCTGTTACCCTTATAAGTGGATCTTCTAGTAAGGTTTTTAAAGCATCCCTGAGATCCTAATAAGTAATGGAAAAAGGAGAAATCTTCTATTCCTGCAGACTACAGCTGCAAAGTATTTCAGAATATTGTGTAACAAATCACTGCAAGCTATTCTGCACAAACGATGAAACTGGATAAAATACCATATGGTGCTGCACAGTACTTCAAAGAATTATTTCAATATTATGAATGGGCTAAAATATCACATGCAGATTTATTCAGTCTAATTGGGACTTCACAGTTGTACTGTTGTTAAGAAGAATATCTGTGCAAGCTAAGTTGTGGGCAGGGGAGGTGGAATCAGACTATAGTACAACATAAACTAGATGAGAATTAACTTTTCCTAAAATGCATAACAAACATGATCATCTAACATGCTGTTAGCAGCAGCACAGTAGGTTTTATGGTGCTTTTGTAATTTGGATACTCTGATTTGGAGTCTAATTGGATTCCTGGGCAACACTGAATGGAAACATTCTTAAGTTGTGTAAAGACTATTTGAAATAATGGGATTGACATTAACCTTTTAAAGTTTCCTATTTAAAAATCTGTTTGAAAAGATTAAAAAAAAAAAGCTGTAGTAGAATTAGAGATTTCAGGAAAAACTATTCTCGTGTCATAGAATGTAGGCATTTGTTCTGTTTGGCTCTGTAATGGATAAAATAAACTCGTTTGGGTTTTTTTCCTGACCTCCAATTACAAGTGTAAACCAAGGGGTTAAAAAACCTCCAATTCAACTTGAAAAAAACAGCTGCCTTGAAATTCAGCCAAAAAATTGTTGTTTAGGATGTGAATAAATACTTACAGAAAAACTTAAAATCAGGGAGGCACAGTATATTCAATGATTTTGTGTTTCAGGAAGGAGATGCTGATATAGATGCACTAAGTACTTCTACTTTTGGGAAAAAAAAAGGTTTGTCTTTTTTTGTCTTTTTTTTAACTATAACTCAAATTTTTTAGATTGGTGCTCTCTTGTTGCTTAAGCAAAAGTAAGGCAGGGGTGCACTGTTTTCTTATGTCTTTGCCCATGCTTTTACAAAACAAATCAAGGCTGGTTCAGAAAGCTGTGCAAGCAAATATTAACCTTAGGCTGCTCTTATTTCCTTTAGTAGCGTTACTTCTTTCTGAAACTGTACACCTTACAATCATTAAAATGTCAGTGCAAAGGAGGAGTTCTGTGGACATGGCAAAGGGGATGGACAAAAGTAGTGACTTTGATTTAAATTGCAAAATTTCATTAACTTCATTAGACTCTGTGATACTTGTAAGTCTCACCAGTGTGTGGCTGAAAGGATGCTGTGATGTGTCTGGTAATCTCATGTCTTCTGCATATTGATTGATGCCAGGCTGTGGAAAATGTACAAATGTTGAGCTGGAAACATAACAGGAAATAAAACCCACAAGTGATGGGGTGCAAAACTTTTACCTGGCATAGACTTAATAATGATATTAATGTTTGCCTTTTTAAAAATTATTATTAAAAGGAGCATCTTTTACAAGGGATTAGCTGCTGGCTAGACTGATTTTTCACATTTGAACACAGAAGCAGCTAATCATCCTTTAAAAGGTTTAGAAGACATTTGTGAATCTGATCTACAGGTGGTCATACAAAGTGAACTAAGAATTCTAATGGGAGCAGTGCTCCCCAAAGCACTGGAAAATACCTGGAGAAAGGAGAAATACATTCAACAGGGTCTCAAGGGAGCTGAGAAATTCCCTTAGGACAAAAGCTATGTTCAGAGAAACTTGGAGATGCAAAATAGCTTTGACCTGAGCAGTTTGTTCTTGCTATTGAAGAAACTGAGGCAGGGAAATGAGAGTGCCTTTACTGTTTTGTTTGCACATGCATATGTTTGTTTTAACATTATCTGAAGTTAAAACCCAAATCGGGAATTATTGTGTTTTGGTACTATCCTTGTCACTCATTTTCCTTGTGGTATGACTGATTAATCTAGAATGCCTTCAAGGTTTGGAGCCCTGTGAAGCACTGCACACACAGTGAACAGGATTTCATGAGGTCAGAATTAGGAAGCTTAATCATCTCTACTGCAATGCCTAATTTAAGGGAAGAAAAAGGGGATATTTGCCAATATGGACAAGGAGAGGGGCTGTGCCAAAGTCTCTTCAGAGCCTTAAGCTCCAGGGACCTGCTGTCCTTTCTTGTTAACACTGTCAAAATAGTGCATCTGTATAAGTTCACTGAAAGATAGTCCTCCTGACTTTTGGCCAGTAATCACCTTTTCAGGGTAGTATATAATTTTATTTTTTTTCCTTGTTTGGGGAAACTCATAATTCAGGTCATGAATGTATATTTTGTAGTTATATCAGCTCTTGTTAGTGTCTCATTAAAGGGTTCTCCAGTGTATGGTATGGTAAATTGGGGAATAATTACAGTTGTAGGGGAATTCTTCAGGTCATCTAGTTCAGCCCCTTGCTCAAAGCAGGGCTTCCTTCAAAGTGGAGTCAGGTGGCTGAGGTTGTTGTTAAGTCAAACTCAGAAAATCCCCAAGGATGAAGATTTCACAGCCTTTCTTGGCAGGCAGTTCCAGCCCTTAACCAGCCTCATTATGAAGCTATGGGGATGCTGACTGGGTGTCTCATTTTTTGCTCCTGGTTAAGATGCAGATTAATTGAACATACCAAGCCTGTTTGTTTTTATCTAGAGCTTTTAACTGATGCCCTCTAAGAATACTGAATTACTTTTAAGTTAGTGTTAGGATTTTACTTGTTGGAATCTGTTTTGATATATTGGAGCTGCGAGGGAATGTTTTGTAACTCATGAGATGTTTAATTCTGTTACCTTATAACACAGTTTATGTACATATGTTTTGTTTCTCCAGTGTGTAATGGGAGCTCAGCTAATGCTGAGATGAGGAACTTGCATCTCTCTGGGTTTTGCATCTGTCTCTGTAAAGGGCTATTATTTTCAGCTGTTTTCAGAAGAAAAACCAAACTGTTGTAATATGTGCATCAAGCTGTATAGCTTGAGAATTGTATTATTCCCAAGAGAATATATACTCTATAAAATATAGGGTCTGAAAATAGTTGATAATCTAGTTAAAATATGAAAATGCTGTTATGTGTCTTCTTGAAGGGAAAATAAAAGTGAGAAGGTGTAGGATTTTTCTCATGTGACCCTCTAGCTAACCAGGAGTTTCTAAAATTACATAGGTCATTGAAGATAGTTATCCAAAAGGTTTTATCACTTTTCATGTCTCTGAAAATTATTTTTCTTTCTGTATGAACACTACTATCTTTTGAAGAAAGGGGCTTGACTGCAGTGCTAATGAAGTGTAAAGAACTAGAGCTGTCACTGCTGCAAACAGTATTTTCAGGAACAAGAAGTTGGTTTACTTGATACCTCATAGCAAATGTCTTGGAAAGTCTAAGGTGCTGTCTGTGTGAATTATGATGAAAGTGTTGAGAGAGGAGGTGTTTATTTAGTCTGTCTGGTATGTCTCTTCCAAAATACACCTTTGAGTACCTTCTTTGGGGAACATATTTTTAAAGCAAAACCAGTGTGTTTAGTACGCTTCCCTGACTTAGGGAAACTTGCAAGGGGTGAATGAATTACACCAGTCATTCCAAGCACATCTCAGAAAAACCCATCCACATGCTGTGCTCCACAAGTTTTGACCACTTGACTGAGAAACTTTTAAAAAAAATATTGTAAGAAATATTCTAACATTACTGTTAGTAATTTTATATATTTTTAGAGAAAACGTTGTGGTGTATTTTTTCTAAGACTTCATTTTTTAAAAGATCCCTTAATTACCTGTTCATACTAGAAGTAGAAATTAAGTCTTCTCTGTAACATAAACTTAGAAGTTGGAATGGATTGTGATGTAGTGAAACATTACAGCACTTCTGTTCACCTAAGGTTAACTTGCTAGGTCACTGGATCACCATTGCAAGGGACAAAGCAAACAACAGCTATACACCTGCTACACCTGCATTTTTATGTTGGTCTCTGAACCTGTTAAAAGCTACTTGAACTCAAAGTGCTTGAACTGAATTGCCAAGCATGGACTTGCCTTAGAAACAGGGAGCACAGCCCCTATTCTGAGTTTCAAAAATAATCTCTTTTCAAGAGACAAAGGTTAAGACTCTATTTCTATTAGGTATGACTCAGGCATTTGGACTTTTCAGAATCTGCTGGAAACACCCTTGTGATATCTGCAGAACCCTATGTGTTTGTAACAATCCTGCTGCTAATCTTCTATTGATTTTTATTTTTTTTTTGTCAAGTATATAAGCATCTCTCTGTTCATACGTAGTGTTATTAAAGGAAATCTACTACATGAAGGACTCCAACCAGATATGTGAGTCCAGGCCAAGAAAGGTGGAGTATGGGTTCTTAAGAAAACCAGTTGATGATTTTAAGATTTAGCTGTATGAAAAAAAAAATCCTTTAGATAGTCATAGAAAGTACACTATTACCTAAACTTTTACTAATTGAATCTGAAATGCTAAATAAAAGTACTTTTTCCTGATAATATTGTATTATTAGTATCTTAAAGGATGTGCAAGTAAATCCTCAATTTATGCATTATTTTGGCTTTATAATGATGTTTCCTGAAAATATGAATAGGTGTGCTGATCTTGCTGTTCACTATTCATCTCCCTTATTTAGTCATCTAAAGCTAGAGAAGGTACTTTACTTTGTGTTCAGAGTAATTTGTTACCAGTTGTTAAAATGCTGCATAATTGTTTATTATAGGGTTAAAATCATTTTTGGCCATTTGTTATGGAGAGTTAAAATATTGACTGCAATGTAAGAAATTCAACTCTACTTGAATTATTAATATCCCTCCCAACTGACATCTCAAGTGAGAGCATTGTCACTTACAAGTAGTGGGCTGCTTTAGCAATATCTGCTTGTCATGAACTCATGGCCATAATAGAATTGCATATAATGGATAAAGTCCAAAAACTGGCTGGGGAATTAATAGCTATAATTTACTTTCTGGCCATACTGCCTTTTCTTTCTTAGAAAATACATGTACTTTGATATTTATTGCAGATACACATTCTCAAGTGGCGATTAAGTTATGTTTTCTTTTTGAGTGTAAAAAGTAATGAATTTAGTGGAGATTCACTTGGCAATGTGGGAGGGAGAAAGCAGAGTTCTAGTTCTACATTTCCTTCACTCCATCTCCTTTCCACCTGCTCTTCAGCCGTGGCACTGACAGCTTGCCCTCCAGTTTGCTGCTGTGACTTCTCCACAGCTCCAGCCCTGCATGGTGGCTGAGCTCTGCACATCACATCCCACCTTCCATCTCTTCAGTCAAGTACCTCTGTTGCCTTGTCTTCAACACAGGTTGTGGCTTAACAGTACAATAAATCAACCACTGGAGTATCCAGTACCCCAGTACAAGATCAAAGTACAATTCTAAGTTGATAGCAAAAATTCACTCCTCTGGGTTCTTTTTTTTTTTTTTTTTTTTTCACTTCCCAGTAGCAGTTTTATGTTGGCATGCATGTCTCTTATCCATGCCAATCTGTCCAAACCCTTCTGACCTGGTGCAGGACAGAGTTGTCTTGCTTGCACTTGCCTAAGCTTGTTCTGGCTGGTTTGGCCATGTAGAAATTGTTTTTGTTGAGGTTAAGTTTGTACCATTAGACCATAGAGCAGTGCTCCTCTGCTGCCACTGTTCAGAGAATCACTGCCTTCTTAGCCTGGTAAATATTTTTAGTTTGAGTGCTGGCAGCTTATTGTGTCAACCATTGACAGAGGTAAATTCCCCTCTGTACCAATGCAGCAAGAAATTTTTTCTGCATTCTTTTTACAGCCACCAGCAAAGGCTACAAACTGAGCCTTTTGGGTGTGATTCTGTGGAGCTGGTCTTAGAATTTATGAAATTATCAAAAGTTATGAATTCTCAAAAAAAACCCCTGGATAGACTAAACAAGAGGTAATGTAAAGAATTAGAAAAATATAATTTTCTAAAAAAAATATAGAATTGATGACAACAAACTGTTTTTTCACTTTCCTGTATACCATATGGTCAATGTCACTCAGTTTCTCTGGTTGAACATATCCACTGTATGTTCTTCTCTTGGGACATTCCCTTTTCCTTATGTATTGTCAGGGTGACAAAGCCATGTGGCTTTAGAGTTTAGGGAGCCTGTTTTAAAGTTTTGCGGAGGGAATTTGAATTGGCATAGTCCAGAAGGTTTGGTTTGTCATTGAGATGTTGGGTTTTCTGTGAATCACTAAATTCCCTTATTTGTATTGTATACTATATGGCATAATTACAGTATTGATCCAGAAAAAAAAAAAAAAAAAAGAAATGCCTTTGCTTTTGGAGACTTCCTTTAAATTTTCAGTCACTGATGTAAAGATTGGCATTAGTGGTGAAGTTGAATAGACTGAGGATACCTCCTAAGAAATGAAACCTCTCCTAGACTGAAAACCACCTTAAAATCACCATCTCATTTCAGTTATTTATGTATACTTTTTTATGACAGCATTAAATTTTTAAATTTCATAAATCCTATATATAATAAATTTAGCTAGCATATTCAAATGCAATAGACACACAAAGTTCAGAAAGTGAGAAAAGGAGAGAGTGATGCTGGCAGATACAATCTTGCTACTGTTTTCCTGTGGTATCAGTCATGGACTCTGTAGCAAACACATAATTAAAGATGGCATCAAAATGCATGAAACAATAAACTCAGTTTATGTATTAATGTTTAGCTTTAAACCTCACTTGCCATCATACATATTTCATTCCATATATTTTAATGGGCACCTTCCAGAATGGATAATGTAGTTCTTAAATGTGGGTTTTGGACTCTTAATTTCCTCCATTGCAGGAGAGTCTGCCATACAAACTGCAGAAATATTTAACAAACACCTGCAAGAGAATGACAAGTTTATATTCAGGAGACAGATGTGTTTGAGAGGTCTGGTTGAGTCTACTTCTACTGTTCCAGTAGTTTGGATGACCTCTGGTACTTAAAGGACTCCAAAACTGGATTGGCAGCTCTGTTTGCCAGACTGAGTGGCTATTTCCTCAAAGAAAATCCTAACTGCTGCAGGTGTTTACCCCAAGATGCAAAGAAGGTTGCTCTTTCCAGTAGTGCAGACTTCATACTCGTGTTTTAGAAAGCATAATCTCTCTCCTGTCCCTGTGGCTGTGTTATTACACCATTGATTGATCTGGGACTGTATCTTTAAGGTGTACTGATGGTGTTTGTGGAAAAGGACAGAATTTTAGTGACCAAGGCATGAAAGAAAATCAAGATTTCTGACAGGTTATATGGAAAATAACAATGAAACAGCTGATCTGAAGAAAGAGAAGGTATTTCTGTAGCTTGAGAGACAAATCCAGTCGGAGTTTCAAAGTCAATCTTAGCCCAGTGGTTTTATCTTTAAAAAGTTGCCATTTTAATTTACTGTGGCCACCAACACCCCGGGTATTCCCCTGGTATGCTGTTCCACTTCATTCTGTCACTGCAGGAGCAGATTCTAGCCCTCAAGTTGGCAGAGGATCACCTTCAGTAACAAATGGGAGTCATGTACAGCTGAAATAATGGCTTCTGTGTCACTTACACTATTACCTTTGGTTTTGACATTTAGCTGGTGGGAAAAAGAGTATCCTTAACTATAGTCTTCCCTGCCATAAAATATTTGGTTTTCGGCCATGCATTAAAAGTAGTTAGTAAGTGTCTTAGCTCTAGCCAACTGGACCTCTTCTTGCTATTGGTCTGGTGGTGTAATAACTCTGGCAAGTTCTGTGAGCTAGTAAAAATGGTGAATGTCCCTTTATGTAAAGACTTTTCTGTTTATTGAGAAATTTCTAGGAACAAGATCAAGTTCCATTGTTTAAACATATTTTAGTAGTACATATCACTGCAAAATTTTTCAATATAATTTCTTAGTTTTCCTGTATGGTTTCTTAGTAATGTGTTTCCTTTTTAATGAATAGTTTTGGTTGGAAATCTGTGGGAAAAAAAAGCACTATTCCTCTGACTTCAGCATTTTAGAACATCTATTTCTAGTATACCTTTAAAAGAGGTAATTTAAGAAAACTATAACTTTTCTGGTGCTCTTTCTCATGGAAATGTGTTTAAAGATAAGTATCAACGGTAAATAGAATAAGATACAGAAAAAAGTAATCTTAGAACTGAGAATTCTGTTCTTTCTTGGCAGCATCTAAGCCAGTCTGACCAAGAGCAAGACTACTCTGACCATCTAAGCCAGTCTGACCAAGAGCAAGTCTCCTCCCATAGCCACTGCTGTTAAACTGTTCAGGTCCTTGACAGCTGGATCATTTACTGACCCTTCTCTTCATGTGGTTTCTTCTGGGATCAAATACAGCACTGCCATGCTGAGCATTTCCCAAAGGCAGGAGGACTGAACAAGAGACAGACTTATCTTAGATTGACGACTCGATTGATGGTAAGCAGCACAGAAGGTTCAAGCCTCATGCTAGCATAAAATCATTTGACAGATAGAAATATTTGCTTATAAATTGAAAGAGTAGGTAATAATAGTGGTTTTTTATGATTACATTACATGATATTTTGTGATTACACAGACTAATAGCTAGCAGATGGCAGAGTATACATTTTACTTGTTTACCAAGTTGATGGATGGCAGTGATTGAAAAACATTTTTTTCCGTGTTGCATTACTCTAAAAGCTTGTAGTGGACAGGCAATTTACAACATGAGTCAACAATAATTTGTATCCACTCTAGATTTTGGGGGGCATCAGTTATTCTCTTTATTTTATTTGACTTCTCTCAATGATATTTTCTTCTTAGAGGAACAGGGAAAAAATGAAATCTACTTTGAAAGCCAGGTCTTTAAAGGGATGCATGCATGCTTACAGTCTACATATACAAATAGTATCTATTTGTATGAAGAATAAGTGGTGGGAGGTTTTCTCCACTGTTCTATTTCAATGTTTATCATATTACTTGGACATTTTGATGAAGAGAGATATGCTCTGTCTTTTGTTTAGGCACCTCAGCACAAATCTACATTGCTATATTGCATGCTACCAAGATAGCTAAAACTATCCAGTCGCAATAATAATTGCAGTGGTTTTCATCCCTTCTTTTTAATTGGTATTGACTTACTCATATTATCTATGTGTATGTTTTAGATGTATCTCCTCTTCCAGTGTTTGTTTGGGTTTTTTTCTTAGGTGCAATGACTTGGGAATACTCTGTAAGTGTGGAGTTGTTTCATGAGTAGTACACCTAAACCCTGACTTCCTTTCTAGCTTCATTCCCTATGTATTTTGGTCCCCACTGTCAGGTGCCCTAGCTCCCTGCCATGTTCCTCAAGTGTGCCATTCATTTTAGTCTCTCTCAATGGTTTTTGGGTGTATTAGGAATGTCATGCTTGTGATTTCAACAAGTAGAATGTGAATTTTGGTTAGCAGTAGATTGCCTTTTCTTTGAGGGAAAAGGGGCAAAACTGTTGTTGCTCTTCCTTCAAGAGTGACTGTTTGGTCCTATTTTTTCTGTAAGGTTTCTAACTTCTGTGAAATTCATATCTGAGACATCTAGTATCTTGCAAAATTTGATAGGACTTGGACAGCGTGGTTCAAAATTTCATGATTTTGTGTTTAGTTATCTCATAATAACTTTTTTCTTCTCTGAAAAAATTGAGCTAAAACACTCAAATGGAGCCAAAATGTAATTTCTGCATAAAGAATCCAGTAAGACCATGGATTTTTTCCCCCTGGTAAAAGAGGAACAGAAATCATTGCAAGAATTACTGTGACTGGTCAGGATAAAACATAACTTGAGATACTATTTTCAGATAGCAAAACTTTTGCCTTTCAGCCAGAGGACACTTCATAATGTATATGCCTATTTGTAACAGAAATATTGAGTCTGTTTAAAACTGTCCCTCGAATTCCCCTTTTACACACATAAGACCTGAAAATACGTTATTAGCACTATGTTCAGTTTTCTATCAATCATGGATAGATCCATTATGCCTCTCTAATTCTGCCTTAAAACTACTGTCTCTCAAAGGGTTTTCATTACTCCAAACTGCTAGTGGCCTTAAAGCAGGAAGAAGCCATGCTATTTTCTTATCTTGTGTAATGTGGGGGGAAAAATATATTCAGATAGTTGCTGGTTTAGTGAGGTTGTTTGTCATAGGTCCTATTCCCAAGTTACATTTTTTTTCTGGGCAGTAATTGATCAATTTTTTTTTTTATTTCCTTCATCTTCTGTTTTTCACCACTGCATTCAGATTTTTGTGGCAAATATATATGCATATATGTGTCAACAATTACTGTCTTGTTCAGTTTCCTTACCCTTGGCTGAATTTTTATTTTGCATTCTCCACAAAATCCAAGTTTCAGACCAGTATGATAATATGACATTTTCCAGCTTGCATCAGTAAATATGAAATGCCTTTGGTAGTGATGTCTAATTCCAGTTGCAAAGAGGAGAATGAGAAACAAACAGAAGAAATCTAGCTGCTAAGGCTCCAGATGGAATTTTGTATGGATGCCTGACTTATGTACTGAATGTTGCTGGTAAATGCTTCAGGTCACCAGTACAGGAGAGGAGCAGGAGTAGACAAGAAAGAGCAATGCTTGTATGTCCTCCCTAAATTTTTGTGGTGCTCTTGCTGGTAGAAGATGAGTGTTTCAGCAAAAAGTGACTGTTGCATCAGAAACAGCTTCCAGGTCTGGATTCACTGTGCAATGCTTGCTGGATTCAGATGATGAAGCCAGGTTATGGGGTGAGGTTTCATGCTTGCACACCTGCCTGCCTTAGAGGGGATCAATGCAGATGCAGGCAGGGGAACAGACCCACCTTAAAAATGACTTGATGAAAGTAAATGTTTAACTTAGGTGAGCCTTGGTGACAGGGACACCCCCAAAATGCTGGAATGGGACAAGACCTGGCAAGAAGGTCTGGGCACAGACCTGACTAGAAGTAGCAGTACATAGGTTTGCTGCCCTTGTGTAAAGTTTCACGAAAACTAATCTTAATCCTATTGTAGAAATACATATACACCTTTCTGGTTTAGAAGATGGCAGTGATTGACATGCAAGTCCTGTTAATATGCAAATCCCAGAGTTTTGCAGAGATTATAGATGGTAAAGTAAGGGATATGTCCTAATTAAAGAATATATAAAATGTGCAATCGACTTCAGTTGTCTTTGCTCAGATTTCTGCTTGCAACATTGATTCTTATTTATACATGTAGTCTGCAGACTTTTCTAACAATACAATGCAAGCTTCCATTAATCATCATCAGTATTTGCAAACAGGAGATCCATTCACATTGGGTAGCAAATACTTAATTTGTTGCTCAGAACTGTCTCAAAGAATATGTTGCAGCTTTTTTACCAATTAATGTAATTTGTGAGATGGTGTAAGTATTGATCAAATTTCAAATTGAACCTTTATATTTGTGGAATGTAGTGAAAGTTAACCACAGACTGTCATAACTGATTTGCTATGTATTCAGGTTACTGAAGTGTTAAGGCTTCTAAGAAGTCTGTGAACTTTTACCTGGTTTTTCTGGAGCCATCAGGAGATGGTTCCAGGTACATCTTTCTTCAAAAACTCCAAGGGAAGTTCTTAGAGAGGAGGCAAGTGCTGCTGTCTGTCCAAAGTATATTCTACTGTGCATGCTTACTCCTAGATCTGCAAACATTGGTTCAAGTACCTGCATCTGCTGATTTGTGTGCTGCTACCCTGTGTGTGTCCAAGGAAAGTGCTTCAAGTGTATCTCAAAATTGGAACAAAAAGATTCAGGTTTTCTGACAAAAACTGTCTACCATTCATGATTTAGCATTAGATTTTGCCTCCATATGGGAAACAAAATGGGTTTCATGGTAGTGGTTTTCACCTCTTAACTGTTTACTAAGTGATATAAGTAAAATCTGATACTTTAAAAAAAATTTTGGTTTTACTTTGGTTTTAAGACAAGGCAACCTGTTTTCTTACTGCCTCTGTGCCAATGAGCATGCTTTAGCTTGTAGCCAAAACCAAAACTGAAGGTGTTTAAAATGGTGCACTGCTCCATCATTGTTTGCATACATCACTGTATCAGTCTCTTCTAGTTGACTTAGGATGATTCCTCTTCAGATTTGTAAATCAGTGCTTCAAAAGAATAGCCACAACAATTTTGGGAGGTCGTGGAATTGGTGGAGTTTTTTGTTTTGATTAAAAAAAAAGCAAAAACATGTTGTATCTCTAGCAATTAAAAAATTATTTACTGTCTGGCATATGACAGTGTTTAAGTGCCAATTCAATTTAAAAGAAATTGGAAATAGCTTAATGTTATGAAGTTTGGAATAGGAATTACTCATATTCTGTTTCTTATTCAAAAAGCCCTATATTCAATACCAATGCTAACACAAGACTTTGAGAGGTATTTGTGGAGGGTTGATGGAAAACAAAAAACAATACAAGAGGAAAAGTAGTTCATATCTCTAGGAGACATATTTTTAGTAACAAAAAGTCTTTGTTCTTTTGAACATTGTGCTTTTTTTAGTCACTTTTTAAAATTAGGTACTGCTATATGCTGTAGATTTTAGTGGAATTGGCATATTGCATGCAGAAAATAAAGTATATATATATGAAGCAGTGTAGGTATATTAATTTATTACAGCAAATCACTTTAAAGTGTGAAAATTGTACAAATAACACTCAGCCCAGTGCTTTAAAAAAAAAAAAAGTGATTAGAAGATTTTATTGCTGTAGATCCCCGAGTGACTAGACAGAATGGAGGAAAAAATTGTTTCCCCTCTGTTTGTGTCATCTGTGGTGTCCTGTCCCCTCTCCCTTGCCAAATGACAGTGATTTGTTTGTATGTTTTGATTAGGAACCCAGGCTTGATATGGTTTGTGTTCTAGATGCTACTGTTTGTGAGATAGGAGCAGACATCTTGTTTAAGGTCACAAGAGGCAAATTCTGTTTCAGGATGCTGAATATAAAATTTTTTCTCTCCACTTATTTTCCTCTTTACCCTGTAAAAAGCTTGTTCAGAAAATTGAGTAGTATCCATTTGTACTATTGGTATTCTGTGAGAAAAAATTCTTATAGTGAAAAGTAGGATATTGATCTGGATAACATCCCTATACATAAAACATTCACTGACCCATCTTCTGTATTTCCAGTCTATCCCTTACAGGCAAGATCACACTTCTTCTCTTTACTTAAGAAAAAATAAAAATTCTAAAAAGCACTCTTTCCCCACATACACACTCTCACAAATGATTGACTGTATTTGTTTAGATCAGTTGCACTGTCTTGGGGAAGCTAGAGGGAAAATTGGAAATGCATCTACTGTATCTCTTGTGTAAATTAGTTTTTTGATCGTTTTGATAGAAGATAATTGCTTAAACATGACAGTTAATTTGTGTTGTGTTCCAGTGTAGAAGCTTCAGAGAAAGTGTGTTACAGCATGTACAGCTGACTTTACTTTAAATTTTCTTGACTTTATACCAGAGGCATTTTTATCTCTGCTAGCAATACATATTTTTTGCAGTATGCTAATACAGCAATCTGTTCAAGGAATAGAATCTTGGTTTTAATCTTACTGTAGAAGTTACTGGAAATGACCATGTCTTTGCTATAAAATATTACAAAGTTTGGAAAATGTAATATTTAATGCCTGACCCTCTGTATATAGGGTCTGGAAATCTAGCTGAAATCACTTTTTTCCAAGCAATGAAAAATACACTTAAATCTATTTTTTATCAATAGTTTATATGAAAATTAGGTTAAAAAACTTGCTTTCAATACATCTTTATTGAATGTATTTATTTGTTGTAGTACATGGATAATTAGAAAAAAAATAGGTTTTTTGCTTCATAATAAAGCCCCCAGTATTCTAAGCTGTGATAATAAACAGGCACTGGCTTTCGATGAAATAGTGAGTGAGTGAATAATCATATTGACAGTTCTGGCTATAAAAGAAGAAATCCAGGTGTTCACTATTAATCCATCCAAATCAGTTCTCAGATTCTGGTGTCTGACGTAAATTGAAGTGAAGCAATTGAATTGTAACATAATGCTGTGTCATTACACCTCAGTCCTAAATTGTGCTTGTACTCAAAATCATTTGAATAAACTTGGAAAATCCCCTATGGAATTGATATTATTGTTAATGAGAAAATGTATGTTTCATCACACTATGGGTGTTGCAGAAGAAGTGGAACAGGAAAGGAATGGAAGGAAACAAAACAAGCAAGGAGCATCTGTGGTATTGGTTTGTTGTAGAGGCTCTGTGTGTGCCTTGGTGTGTCCTGTTAGACAAGGAATGCTAGTGGCACTTCATAGCAGCAAAAATCTGAGAGGATGATAATGTGGTCATGTCACAGAAGTGCTGATGCCCAGACACTGACTTGCAGGGAACACTTTCACTGCTGCTTTGTTAGGAGAAACACAGCCAGCCTTGATGGCTCTTAAGGCCTGAAGCAATTGCAAGTGTAAGGAGAGGTGTTAGACTTGAGAAAGCTCTGATAATTGATGCCCCTTGTTTAGTGTTCATCAGTTTGGATTTCTTTGTCCATAGCACAGCCAGTGACTGTGATGGGGCAGCCTGTGCTGCTTAACCCAGCTTGGGTTCCTGGCAGTTCAGGGCTCCTGGTACCTCATTGTCCTGGGGTGAGCCTGGTGGCTCTTCCTTCTCTCCCCTGCCCACAGTGAGCATGCAGTCAGCAGGACACACTGACAAAGAGCAGAGCACTTCAGCATTTTGGAGAATAAGTATTACTTACCCTTGCTGTGCATATCTTCAAATTGCTGCACTTGTGAACAAAAGCTCAGTACTGGATATAATGGTATTTTATGATATTGTAAAAAGTGAGTTTAATTTTGATTTGTTTGCTGCTGTGGCAGAGTTACTGAACCACCACCTCTGCTTCTTTTCCTGAAGAAATTTATTCTCTTGAAGGTTTTGGTTCCTGGCCTGAATACTCCATGCAAATGTCAGAGTGGTGCTGTATATTAAAATGCATCATTATTCCTCTTGGTACCATAGCATGGTAATTATGAAGTAAAAGATTTTTAAAGGTACCCATACATCTTCCCAAGAGACAGATTTTTGCAAATCCGTCTCCATTTACTCTCATTAGTATTAAATTGGTACAATTGATAACAAATGTCAGACTGTAATGTTTCTGGTGAAGCAGACCATCTGCCTGTTTCATAATATGAACATCTATGCTTACAATCAGTATACTTCAACAACTGGGCTGGAAATGCCAGGTAGTAATGTCTGTTACTTGAGGTCTCTGAATGCATTATGTATATTGGAACCATAATTAGTTCCATGCTTTCTGGCAAATGTAGTTATTAAAGCAGATTTCTTTCTGTGGATGTCTTGCCTCCCTTGAAACTACCATCCTCCTCTTAGCCTCTGTTTTATTTCTGTGTGATTGATTGTTTCTTACTAATGTATTTATTTCTCAAGCTAGTTTTCTCTCTTTGAATAACTGGAATTTTTGAAGGCTGACTACCAACTAAAGTAATGTTGTGATACTCAAACAGAATTATGTTGCCATCAACTTACCACTTTGTTTTGACTGAAAGTTTCTGATTAAAAAAAACAGTAAACAAACTAAAAATACAAATATCTGTGAAATTCCTCAGTTCAAGCTTTCAGGGCTGAAGAATAACTTGCTTGTCTTCTGCAGGCAGCAATGGAAAGTGAAAGATGATTTATATTTCAGATGACTGTTCAGTTGTACTTCCCATGTGGATGCAGCTGCTTTGATTGGGATGAGTGGGTAATAATGGGCTTCAGTCTCTTTGATTTTTCCATAAATCTGATTTCTTTATGTCAACATTTGAAACCCATGTGTTTAGTCAGACATTAGCAGTTCTTGGTTCACACTTGGCACTCTGTGTGCTGTGTGTTATGAGTGGAGTGAAGCTGCCCTGTTAAGGAGAGCTGGGCTGAGAATGTTCCTGTGCCCTTTGGGTCCTGCAGCAAGGATGGCACAGTGCAACCACAGCAGCCGCTCTGGAGGAAGCAGGAAGGGCTTTAGCACCAGGTCATTGTGGTGTTAATCTGCCCAGAAAACAGGGAATGCCCATCTGGACCATCCATTTAATTAGTAGCACACCTTTGTGAAAATCACTGGCAGAGATGAAGGGAAGATGGGAGAGGGATATCTCAGCTGTTCCTATCTTTTTCTCAAGCCCATTTCATGGAAGAAGAGAGTCTTTGATGTCTTTGACTGTGGAACCTATTGAGATTCTGATACAAAGTAGAGAGATTGGGGGAATTTTTTGAGATAAACATTACTTTTTCTGAAAGGAAACCAGAGAATTGTGGTATATTAATAGCAAAACTCTATATATTATGCAGACATTTTTTCAGCAAGAAACACTGTAAATAAAATCAGTGAAAAGATGTTAGATACATTCTTTATTCTGTTTTACAGTAAACTTTTCAATTTGAATATGAAGCAGTTGTTAACATTATGCACTTATGATGGATAGAGGAGATTTGCTGAGTTATTGCTAGAGACACATAAACCGATCCTGTACTTACTAAATTTCTTTCTCCATTGTGATTTGAAAATGAAAGATAATTGAGTTATTCTTTTGTTTTTCAAGATCAGCTAACTTGAAATAGTATTTGATAAAAAGAAACTTGGGTTTTATTTGTCATTGTGCTGCTGGTTTTCAAACACTGGCAAAGCTACTTTCCTGCTTGTGGCATATGATGCAATCTGTGTTTTTAAGAAACTTTCCCCATTTTGCTGCTTTATTCAGTGTTTTCAGAGCAATATGTTACATTCCCAGCTTTCATGTTTGGCTTGGAAACCTGCACTGTTTAAAACTTGAAAATAAGCAATATTCATTCATTCATATTGGTTTTATAATCTAGTACTGCAAAGATTATTCTTAGATTATTATGTCTGAGCATATATATATATACATATATAGTGTATATTCTTGAATATTTATTTATATGTTAGGTTTTTGCATAAGTACTTACCACATGTTTGTCTTTATCAGTTGAGGCAGGGTTAAAAATCTGTCCTGTAAAATACAAATATCTATATTCTGTAGCATGTTTGAATTTCTGATTTGTCCACTGGGTCTCGGTCTGACAATATAGCAGTGATGTCTTGTGTACTGAACATTAACAGTTTTTAGGTGCTTCAAAGCATCAAGATTTTTAAGCAGAGGAGTTCAGACAGTGAGAAAAATCAATTGAACAGAAACTTTGCCTGAGATTAGTGTAGTATTTGATGCCATGATTTTAAGCAGAAGGTCTGGTAATGAGTATATAGAGTTACAATCCTACAATAAAATCAGAGCCTGCACGTTCTGCCAAGGCTCTTAGTAAGTAAATATTCTGCAGAATCTGTCACTTCATGTTGAAGAATGTAAGAGGCAGCAGCCATGCAAAACTGCAGCAGGTTTTAAAGCTGTAGAACTTTTTCAATGGAATTAAAATGTTTTAAGTCATGATATATATCATATACATATCCTTATAGAACACATTTATAGTAATATTAGGATGTTATGTTTTTATGTGCTCTCTAACGATGTGCATATGATGCATCGTTGTGACTTAAAACATTTTAATCTTCTTTTATTTTTTTATCTTCTTAGGGATTTTTTAATTATTATTTTAATTCTCCTGATCTTAGTAATAAAAGGCAGCTTCTAGTATTCTGTTTTGTTTTGGAATTTTTTGGAAGGCAAAGTTTTGGCAAAAGCATGCAGGAGTTTTCAGGTTTACAGGTGTGCTTATTAAGATGGCCTCTGCTTAATTCATGTAAGAACTGCATGACTGGAGTGGCCTCTCTCTCCCATTTTCACCTCTGACCTGTGTGTAGGATATACCAAACATAGGCCATAAATGGATGTCATATGTGTCTGTTGTCCAGGCAGTAAAGCATCCCCTAGTTTTCAACCAATATCCACATAATTCAAAAAACAAAACAAAGCCCCCAAAAATTGTTTTGACCAAAATTTGCTGTTAGTTAAGACTTCTTTCTTAACAAAACAGGTACTTTAAAGTAGATTTACTTAAAACAGGTGTTTTAAGTAGGTTTGAGCAAGTTGATAGTCATTCCATTTTCTCATAAACCATTTTTTACTATTATGTGATTATATTGTATATAAAAATTAACTGTTAAGTGTTCTTAAGTTGACAATTTAATTGCTTTAGATATTATGCATATTCTATGAAATCAGTAGTTTTAGAGACGGAAGGAGATGATCTAGAAACTGTTCAGGCTCTGAGAAAAACTGTAGGCATAGGCTGAGTTGCTAGTCAGATGCTTATAGAGTCTTCTAGTTTATTCCTGAAATGTGTAGCACCATTTGTAGCTGATATGTGCTGACATGTGATATTCTTGCCTTGCAATTTTTAACTAGTTAGATAATTCAAATTAAGAGGTAAATGTACCCAGTCTGCCTGCTGCTTTGCTTTGTAAGGGTTTGATTAGATTGCTCTGTTAATAAAAGTTTTAGATGTCATGTCTCTAGAAGGCCCAATATAAAATTCCTGCAGCTAAGGAACACTTTTATCATGAATTGTTTGGTAGTAAAAAGAGAAGATACTCAGTGTTAGACTTTACTCATAGTCTTTTCCATCATAGTTGTTAAGAAATTACTTTGGAGATTCACCTAACTCAGGATAATGATGACTGCTCTGAAAAACGATGTGCAGTCTCTGTGCAGATATTATTTCTTTCATTTTCTCCTCCTTATATAACCAGTATATTTCTACAAATCCCTCATCCAACTGCCTGCCCTATCTTTTTACTATTGACATTTTTTCACACCCCTCTTAAAAAATAAACGGTGTGTATTTGTTCATTTCCTACGTGACAAGACCCTTGCTCTCTCAAGTCCTTCTCACAAGGGTCACTTCTTGGCCATTTGCTCTTATACACAGGGTCTAAATTAAGCTGCTGACTGACAATTCTATGCTTGTGATTTTCAGCTGTACATATTCCTTGACACCTTTAATGACTCTTCTCTGTTCTCTTTACCTGCTGGTTCTGACTTTCCCTCTAAATACTTCACATGAATGTGTTTCTCCTGGGGACAAATCAACTGTTCTTCTTGTATAGTTGCTATTTAGACTTTCCAAGAATAACCTTGGTAGTGTGTTTGATCCTGAACTTCTCAACTGATACTTTTCCTCTACCTGGAAATGTCATTTACTATATATAACATTGGCATTTTTTTCAGTACCCTGTGGTCTGAACTTCCTGTCTTGACAGTTTCATTTCTCTCCATCCTTTCTTTGTCTTTGTATTTGCAGTGTATGAAAGAAGCATTCATTCTTTTTCTGAGTGTTCTATAACTCGGCTGTCTTCCAATTAATTTCAGGGATCAATATGAAACCATTCTCTCTTACTCATAATCTGAATATGCTGTCTCGTATATTTTACTTTCAGTGTTTTCATTTTAGCACATCATGAGTCAGTGCAGTGAATGAGTTACTCAAGTCAGTGAATTTTAATAGGATACATATTGCTTAAAAATATTTTTAAAGCTATTTTCTTGCAGCTACTTTATCATCTTATTTGGGTGAATAATTTTCTTGAAACTTAATTTTGAAGTTGTTTGTGGTTCTCATTTGTTGGATTTTAAAGTGTAAGTACATTTAGTGTGATTCATACATGATATTTTGTGCAGTCCTTCAGCATTTGGATCTTGCAGTAGGGTGGGAGTTTGCACTGCCAGTTTGCACCACAAGCAAGAGACAAGGGAGCAACTCCCGAGCTGTGATACCCATAGAGCTCAGCAGCAACAACAGCTCTAGCTCTGAACTTGAGTCTTACCTATATTGCCACTGTATCACCTGTCACATCTGTGGAGCTGATATAATGTCCCTACTGTCAAATTCCAGCCAAAAAAAGTGTGGGTTTTTTTTTTTCAAGTGTTAAGGGTTGAGGCGTTTTGGAGATTGTTGGATACAGGCAAATGATTCATTAGTGTGTTGTTGCTAGCTACAGCTGCAGAACTTGAAAAGGGGTGATCAGCTATGCAAAGGTCAGAGCCTATTTGGAGGCTTGTGTTTGTTTCAGTCAAAATGTTTTAGCTTCAAATGTGAACAAAGGAAAAGCAGTTCCTTCCAAAATGGTGTTTATGTGTCATGACAAATTCACTCAGACGTCACTGAGAGTAGCTCACTACCAGAGAGCAGCTCTGAAAGCTGCTATGTTTTGAAGTTACTTCTGTCTAAACCTTTACACAGTGTTAGCAAATTTTCAAGTACAAGTGACAAATTTTATCCAGAAGCCTTTGAGAGACATTAAAGTCTCTTACTTTGTTTGAAAGTTTAAAATGTTGGGTTTTGCTGCAACATTTTTCCACTTTAATGTTTTGTCTATTGTATAGAGTATTTCAATATTTTATGCATATGCAGAGATCTGGATGGGTTTTTCAGATGTAATTCAGTATCTTCTTTGTAGCCACAGTGCAGGCAGGTAATTATTAGGAGAAATTATTGTTTGAATTAGTCTTCTAATTTGCAAAATTAATGTTCTCCTTTTAAACAGAAAAGTAGTTTAAGAATCCTTAGCAGAGACCCTGCAAGGGTCTGACAGTGATTTCTTTATTATTCAGATATAAAGGCAAGAGTGATAAATTATCCTTAAAAGATGTCTTGGAATAGAAGTTGAGGGTCAAGAATTTCTGTCATAATAAGAGTATGAAATTGTGACATCTCTGTCAGCGTAGGCAGACAGTTATTACTTTCATTAAGCTTACTTGAATAGTGACTGACTTTGTTGTAATCTGGAATATAATTTTATGTTGACTTTACATTTTGGGGTAAAGAGGAAAAAGCGATTCATTTTGTTCTGTTCTTACTATTGTTCTAGAATGGGATATTCTACATGTGAATACTGGCCTAGAGGAAGTTAACATTGGTGGGCTGAACCTCCCTTATTCTCTTCTGGAAATTGATTTCTCTTGCTTGGTTTCTGAATTAGGGTTTTTTCTTCCCCTTTGAATTTCTGTCTCGTTCTTTTCTCACCTTATTCTCCCTTCTTGCTGTTTCTCTAAGACAGTTGTTCTGACAGTGGCATTTTGTAGGTGGCAGTTTGCAGATACCAAGCTTTGCTCCTTCTATCACTTTGTCATTAATAGCATGAGCATCTTCTCAGCTCAGAGAAGCCAGTGTTGTCCTTCACTTTGTACTGCAGGGCTGAGAGCTTTTCCTCCAGCCAGCAGCTGTGTGTGTTGTGTGTGTTTCCATCTGCTGGAAGATGCTGTCACAGACAGGATCACTGGAGAATCTTCAGCAGCCGTGCTCAGAGCAAGGCTCTGGCTTTGGCAGGTGTTACTTGGAGCACTCCTGGCTAAAGACACCTCAATATTTTTCACATCCACAAAGTTAAAGGTGCTGAATTACTGTGACATTCTGGGGGTGGCTGATGTGTGGCTGGCATCCACACTGGGCATCTGGGATCTGCAAGTAAGCAAGAGGAATAAACTTTCTCCAGTCTGGACAAAAGGATGTTGGTAATCTTAGTGTCCTTGTTGCCTTCTTGTGACCAGGGACAATGACTACCAAACAATTTTTGTTGAAATTGATTGCTAGATTTACAAAAAACTGTGTATTTTACTGGAAGGCATAAAACACTTATTAAAGGGAAAGGATTTCAGATGATATTTGTATTTCATAGTTATGCTATTAGACATCCATAAGCAGGTTTTTTTTTGTTTTTTTGTTTTTTTAAAAAGTCTTTTAAAGTCTTCATGCAAGAAAATCACACAGACTCCTTGGCAAGAGTCATACAGAATATAAATATAGAAGTATTTCTAGTATGTAATATCTAGTGTATTTATTAACAAAGAACAGAAAAATACTTTTATTAAAGCAATCATTAAGCTTGGGAAAATTAAAAAAATAAATATGCAGTGTTTCTCACCTAGTCTGTCTAGGCATCGTTTGCCTAAAGGCTGTGCTAATGCAACTATTTTGCTAGATTGTTCATACAAAATACACATCTCTGAGTGAGTGTTGCTTCAGATGTGTGTTCTTCTGAATATTCATGAAATGCAGAAACTAGAACTGACACTTTTCATGCTGGTAAAATTCTACTTGGCCCCCCAAATCTAAGAAATACTAATTTCAAAGGGACAGAACACATCTATTTCTATTAAACCATAGTCTTTTGTTTGTCCATTTCAATGGCATTTCTGCTTGAAACATATTTAGTCAGCTGAAATGAGATAGGGCAGACCTCTGTCCTTTGTTTATCTTATACTGAATTTTTCTTGTAAGCTTAAAGATTTGTTTTTTAAAGTCTCTCAGAGTTCTAGATGCACTTTGTGGAGTATTGTTAAATAGATTAAATCCAAATGCATACTGATTTATGCAATTGCTTAATTTTTTATTTAATTTTCTTTTAATGTGTGCAGTTTTTCTATTAGTAGTAAAAATAGTACAATACTGGAAAAATACTGGAGCTAGGGCAGTTGTGGAGACAGAATATATCTGAATAGAAAGATAACCTTGCTGCAAACAGACTGTTCACAACACATTTTTCTATCATGAGAGTAGGAATTAATACAGTGGATTCATCAAAATACCTTCATTAGAGCTACAGTTATGATTGGCTCTTTCAAGCTAGGTATTGATAAGAATCCAGCACTTAGAGATTGGACTTTTTTTTAATCTTACACCATTCTCAAAATTAAGATTGATTTGATCTGCCAGCATGTGACCTTTACAAATCACAACACTACTTTATCAGTTGATCCCATTTCTGAGAAAAATCTACGTAGATAACACAGCTTCCATTTATTATCTCAGAATCAATACATTCCTTGTAAAATTATCTGCTTTACAGAAGTTGCTGTAAATAAAAAAGTTTAATATGAAAGTGATTTCTTTAGAACAATAGTTATGAATATAAGATTTGAAAAATATACCATATTTGAAGCAAAAAAATAGATTTGAAGAGTCAGCTATTATTAAGAAGTTACAAACAGATGGTTTTACTTTGGAAGTGTGGAGGTGGAAATATTTTTTTCAGTGGATACCTATTTTTATTCTATATGTCTCAAATAATGAGCAGTACTCAACTAAAGACCAGGAACGTTGTGTATTAGAAAAATATACTTTTCAGGCTAAACAAAATATTTTCTGCAGGTGAATAATTTCCATTTGCCTATAGGTTTTCAAATTTTCTTCAGTTATATTCTAGTCTTCATTAATTTTTCCTGGCTTCATACAGAAAAGTTAGTGGTTTGTGACTATTATGACTATTTTAATAGAATATTTAACCATGTTAGTTCTTTTATATATGCTGTTGTGAAGGGAGCCAAACTATATAACTTGTGCACCACCAGAAGAGACCTTTCCCTAAGCTGTGCCATTTCCCTCACTCCTCACACCAGCTCTGGTATTCATCATAGGGAAATCCTTCAGCTCAGTGACACACTGTGAACCTCTGTGAGTTGAGGAGCTTGCAAAAAATAGATTTATAATCTCCTTGCAATAAGGTCAAAGTTATGAAATTTTCAATTTTTCAACTGCTTTTTCCCAACCACCTGCCTGCTACTTGCATATCTTGGAATTTTTCACAGGACAGAATCTTATTCTATGTGGAGGTGTGAAACCAGGGTTTTTCCAACCCCCATCATATAATGCTTCCTGTGGACTCATGAAAGACAAACCCAGCAAAATCAATTGGCTGATTTTCTCTCTCATCCTGATGTGCAGCTGCTACATAAAGCACTGCAAATGTGTGGCTTGGGTAGAAGGGAAAAAGGGTAGCACATTTGGCAGTGGCCTCTTTGCAGTTTGAGTTAAGAAATGCTGTAGCTTGTGGGGCTGTAAAAGCATAAGAGCAAAGGTACTGGTCAGGCCAAGCATTCAGCTAGTTTACTATTCTGCTTCCTTCTGTACACAAATGTGAAGAGGTAGGAAGAAATTGCTATTTCTTTAGTTGTAAGAGACAGTGAATAGTTACATCTTCAGTCTTAGGTTGGTGCTTTTCAGCACAAGGACCTTTCTCCATTGAGAAAACATTTATTTGTACCCTGTTTGGTTACCACATGTCTGTTGCTTTCTCTCTGAGAGTATTTCTCCCATTACACCACAGCAACTTTGGATTTTTGGAGCTGTCTTTGAAGAAACTATATCAAATGTCTCCTTTGTCATGGTCACTTTACTTCTTTAAAGAAATATTCTAGAAATTTGAAAGATCTAGAAGCAAGAGAACTGAAAAAATGTGTAAAACCAAAAGTTTGAGTATTCTAGACTGCATAAATGGAGTATTGCATGTATTTCTTGTGTGTGTGTATAGATAAACAAACAGTACTTCTACCATTTCTTGACAACTACTGCTACTTTTTTAAAATCTGAATTTGATCATTGTAATTCAAAGAGCTACAAAGCTGCTTTGGAGTCTAAGAACTGAATATCTTGTCTCTAAGGCAGCTGTCTGACAGAAGTATCTGGAACATTATTCTTAAATGTTATCAAATTTTTGAGTCAATGGAAAAAAAATAAATCCTTCCATGGGATGAATTTAGATTTTCCCATTAGTTGGTCTCTATGCTTGTGGTTTATTGTATTTACACTCTTATGACTTCCTAATATTCTCAAATAGTTTTCAGTTTGGAAGGGTTAGAAGATAATTAGATATGATAAAAATTCCTGTGCCTCCTTTCAATCATGTTGTTGTTCCTGTTTGTGGGTTTGTTTTCTTTTAAGGAATCTTGCTCGTATGTAAGAAGGAAGTAGATTTTCCTAAGGTAATATTATTATCTTAGAAGATCTTCTAAGATAAACATTGTAAAATATTTGTTGTTTTGCTGATCAAAACATTCTGAATGAAGGAATAAAGTTTAAAAATTTTTCAGTTACCCAAAATACTCAGGGCTAGGTGATTGGTCTGTTCTTCAACTTTATTTTCAAGAAGCTGATAGAAATCCTTACAAGTCACTTTTTTCTCCCCTCCAGGATGAGACATGGTAGCTATACCCATGGTGTTAATATTCTCAGAATATGATGAAAATGGGATCATTCAGATCATTTGCCTTGAAGGGAAAGGGAAAGTTTGGAGATCACTAATGAGAAAGCACATATTTTTGTAAACTGAGCAAGCTTTATATAGCAAGTCGTGAGGAATATTGAACTCAACAACCCTTAAACAAAAGCCATCTTCATAATAAATCCATTGGGTTCTGTGTCTGTAATGTATGCCTGAAGTCTTTGTGCTCTTTACCAGAGTTAAATTCAGTAGTTAGTAGTGAAACCTGGAGAGTTCATGTAGGGAGAGAGAGTGCTGACATCCCCTTTTCTGTGAGCTTGGCTTTGGGGCTTCTGGCTTGTAGCAAACCTTGACCTTGATGTGGAGGAAGGGAGGGAAACTGCTTCCTCCAGCTGCTGCTGCTGGCTCCTGCTGGGAGAAAAATCAGTGAAGATGGTATACAAATTGGTAAAAATTCCCAGACTGGAAGAGAAAGGCTTCTTTTGTCACATAAAGGTAAATTTTTATATATTTGAATAGTTTACATTTCCCAAGAGAGTGCTTCAAGTCTTACTTTACACGTTGCATCTTTTAGTGAAGGGTGTGATTTGTGATTGTCCTCTCTGTTTGAAACATGGGTTTCAAAGCATTACACACCAGTGGAGCTTCACTGACTAGTATTTTTTTACACTAAATAAGCTTGCTATGTGTAGTTTGTAATAGAACTTTTAAAAATAAAAAATTGCCATTAATCCTAATCTGTATTGTCTACTAGGTTTGCTTTGTTGTGAAGTAGTTTGGAAAACTCTTGAGAAGCACCTTATGAGCCTGAGCAGCTAGATAAGAAAATATCTGGGGGATTGAACATTTCCCTACCATTCAGTTCCAGACTTTTTTGTA
Source organism: Luscinia megarhynchos (assembly GCA_034336665.1). Lineage (NCBI taxonomy): Eukaryota > Metazoa > Chordata > Aves > Passeriformes > Muscicapidae > Luscinia > Luscinia megarhynchos. The sequence continues at coordinate 32,548,518 of CM067566.1, read as the reverse complement.
AAGAACACATAGTTACATGTGGATTATAAATTATTATGGGAGACAATTATGAAAGAAACAGCTTTGGTAATTATAGATGGTTTCCATACCGTATGTTACAAAAAGTGGGGTTTTTTAATAGTCATCACAAATTCTGAGAGTCAGACTAATCACTCTGAGGTGAGTTGTCAAAGCTTACTTAAAATTAGAAAACTGGAATGTAAATCATTCAACAAGAAAAACAAATTTTTCATGGTGATAGGCTGGCACACGCATGTGCCTGACCTTGAAAAATGTATGTGTAATTTTGTTCCAGACATTAGACCCTTCAAAGTAGTAAGATTAAGTATATATGTAAGTGTTAGCAGGTTTAGTGGCATATGGCTATGTACACACTCAAAAAAATTGCATTTTTTATCAGTTTTTATTTAATGCTTGTTTTCTTCCGAGTCTGGACCATAGTGTCCTCTTCCTCCCTCCTCCACTCTCCAATAAAAATTAATGAACAGTGTTTTTTACTGCTGCCAGTAATGTTTTATGATCTTAGTAGAAAGAGGCAAGCAATTAATTTTGGAAATTCTTCCAGGTTTTAGCACACAATTCACAGTATGAACATATTAGGAGGAGACAGTGGGAATCTCCGAAATAACAAATACAAATATATTTTAAGACTTTATGTTGATAATGCATTCATAGAACTTACAAACTTTAAAGCAAATAACAATGCAAATCTTTCATGTAAGTATTTTCCATCATTCATCAGCGTTTTTGTGTTACTTCCATACTTAGGAATGAACCTTAAACTGAGATGCTTTAATTGGTTTGATTTGTTACAGACAGTTGTGTATCTATTTCTTAGATGTTTCTCACAATCAGGCAATAATTTAAATACAAAAAACTAAAAAAATATATCAAAATTGATACATGATTACATGAATGTTTCTGTTGTATGCCCTGGCTGTGTTTTAACAATTTAGAAATATTTAATTGATATTTTTTTTCTTAGTATAATCTGCATTGGTACTTGCTGCGTAGCATATAACACAATAAATGTCTTGTACATGGCAGTCATTGCACCAGCTGGTATTTTTTGTTTACAGCTGAAGATAAATTCTTAGCTCTCTATTTTTGTTTTCCTTCCCTTTCAATATGGTATGCCTTGAAAATTACTGATGGTAAGCACTCTTCCAACAAAGAAATCCATGTTCCTAAGCACTGGTTATCTGTGTTTTATCACAGTAGCCCAGTGGACAGGTAGACCTAATGATATAAATTAATTTGAATGAATTGTATCTTTTGCTCTGTTGCTCAGGTTTCTTTCACTCTTCATCAGCAGAAGTATAAGAAACCCAAACTTCTGACTTTCTTTCCAACTTGGAAAATCACCAGCAATTTTACAGAGCATAGTGATGTGATTTGTGAGACAAAGTGCTGGAATAAGAGATTTACTTCAAATTCTTAGTTAAAAGTCTTGGTCGAAATAAGAGTTGCTGTGCCTAATGAAGGGTCGAATATAGTCTTTACTGAGCTTTATATATATATATATTTTTTTTTGTCTCTTGTTTATAAAAGCTGAATAACTGCAGTAATTTGCTGAATTTCTGGCATGAACTTCTAGATACATCTTCTGTATGCTGATCATCTTACTCTCTTGTGGCCTTTGGGGGAAGTGTTTTGTCCTGAGGAGTCAGGCTGGCTTCTAAGGCTGAAGTATTTTGTTGAAAATGAGAAGCAACAGCCTCAAGTTTTAAGCCGTGCTTGGGGGAGGGAGTGTTTAGATTGGTTATCAGTAGAATTTTTTCACCAAAAAGGTTGTCAAGTACTGGAAGAAGTTGCTCAGGGAAGTGGTTGAATCACCATTCCTGGAGGTATTTAAAAAAATGCAGATGTGGCACTTGGGGACACATTTTTATTGTGGACTTGACAGTAGCTTAACTGTTGGACTCAATGATCTTAGAGGTTTTCTCCAACCTTAATGTTTCTATGATTCTGTAGATTGTGTGGCTAAGGAGAGCCTGCAGCTGCCTTTTGTGAACAGGAGTTCATCTGATTCCCATTTTCAAGTGCAGTAGCTGCTCTGTTAATTGGTAGGAGAGCAGACTAACAGCCCCCAATATTCTCTCTGTACATGGGATGTTCAGGCATGATGCCTGTCTGAAGAGAAAAAAACCTCCTTTTCTTAAAATTGCTGTATCATTTAGAATAAATGGATATGTAAATTCTACCAAAAGAACAGAGCAGGCATTTGAATTGTCCTCTTTAGCAGATAAAGGAGAATATCTTGTTTTCCTAGAGTTGTGCAAAGAAGCTTGAGTGGTTTTTTAGAATCTTTCAGTACCTGAGATAATCCAGAACTTCACATGGTAGTAATGCAATATTTTTTGAGATGCTGAGATGACCATACAAAATGATCAAGAAGTGATTTATGACTGTCTGGATTACTCAGTTTTGACAGGATGTTTGCAGTGGGAGATAGCAAACATGCAGCATGTGAAAGGTGGGAAGTTTATAACCACTTTTGACTCTTTGGCATGCTTGTGATAGTCTGTATAGACTCGAGATATATAGGGAGCTTTTAAATTAGAAACAGAGGCTTTGTCCTGCTGTCAGAATGACAAATATCTATTTGCTTTATTTTCTCTCAAGAAAGTATGAAAAAAAAATTATAAGTGCAAACACAAGGGGGGTTTGTTTGTTTTAATTTTTGTGAAATTGATAATTTTTAGCCATGTTTAGGGAGGTGGTTTTGAGAGAAGGACATTTGGGACAAAGTTGACCATTCTCAGGATAGAGTGCTGCCTTTCTTTCTGCTGAAGCCTGTGAGAGGAGTTCATTGATCTCAGTAATGAAGACATTGAAAAGTCCTTGGGCAAAACCAGGAGATGAAATTTGACACTGTGATGTATCTGAAGTTATTTGGTGAGGAAGAAGGAAATGGGGGAAAGATGTCATGTAACAAAGCATGACCTGCTAGACCTTATTTGAACACCAGGGTTTGGGGAGTGGGGTAGTTTGTTCCCTGCAGAGAGTGTTTGGGGTTTTTTTAGGTTTTGTTTTTTATTTAAGAAGGAGAGTTTCAAAATCTTTCCTTTGCCTTTAAGTGGACTTCCTTGACAATTGAATTGATTTCAGCCAGAGGAAAAAAAGAATGAAAGAGATGGGTAAAAATGCTTAGGGTCAAAGGGATACTCTAGCTTTTCTCATGGTTAAACACAAACTTGTGGGTCAATGCATGTGGATGCATTCAATACAATATGAGGGTTTTAACTCATCTTTTTTGAAAGATGAAATATTCATTATAATATTCTTTGTATATGTATTTAAAATAAGCTTGTTTGGCAAAATGAAAAGGTTATTTTAGTGAAGGGAGGAGAAGTTTCAAGTAAACAATAATTAATCCCTTAAATACTATATTACATGAGTCTGTTTTGCTCTGACAGATATCATTTCCAAATTAAAATTGCATATTGTATGTGCATAAATTGACAGCTTTCCATGTCCTTGTTAACCACAAGATTAAAGATGAAGTAGAAACTGAATTTGAAGCCTTTTCAAAAAAAGACTTGGAGCAGTGTGTTTTCAAGTGCTATTCTTTGGGAAACAGGTGACTATACTGCTCATACTTTTGTTTAAGAAATGTTTATCAAGTGCCACTGCTTCTGTGCATCAGTACCAGATTGCCCAGTTACAATGCACATGCTGGCATCTGTATGTTTTATAATTAACATTAGGCACACTGTACACTGGGTGTCTGAAATAGCTACTTCAAACACGAGTGCTGGTACTCTGTGTATAGCTGCTGAAACTTGTCAGTCCTTTGTGCTCCTATTATTTCTGGAGTCTAAGCTAAACAGACTAACTGCTGTTAAGAAGCTGTCAGGGGATGCATGTCAAACACTAGGTGTATCATGCGATCAGACCAGTGCTGGGATACATAAGTCAGTGGTTGGAAGAGGAAAAAAAGTGACCTTTTTCTCTCAACATTGTCTTTACACTGAATGGAACAGATGAGTTTCTGAATTATTCACAGTGCTGGAAGCTTATAATTGTTAGCAACGGTGGTAGCAGCAGACTATCGAGCCAGGGGTTGCGTATTTTGTTAAAATGCCTTATTCTGAGGCTCATCAAAGGATTCATTTCACAAAACAGTCTTTGGGGATTTGAGTATTTAAGATCTGTGGGAGAAACAGCATTTTCTTCCAAAGAATCGAGAAAGAGACTATTTTCTTCTGAATTTTGTAAGAATTAGTGTTGAAATAAAGGTTAATATTAATCACAGGTTTTACGCAGTTATGGAACAAAGAACAGCCAAGAAAAGGGTTTGCTGTTCCAGTGAGTAATCCCAATGAGTTGATTAGTGTTAGTAATAAAGCAGACCTTTTAACCCATAATGTAATTAATAGATATAAAAATTACCTATTTATCTAAAAAAAAATAATTAATATCCATAGTAGCAAAATGAGCTTGAAACAAAGGTAGTGAAATTGTCTTGGTTATAACTGATACACGGTGGAAGGTAAGGCTTTTCTTGATATGAATAGTTTTGCCTACCTAAAATACAGACTGTTTTTAGTTTCCTCAAAATTGTTATCTTCTAATGATACAGTCTTTAAAAATCTTTTGTTTCAACAGATCAAATTTAGTACCATATTCTCTAAAGTTTATTCTCCTTTTCAAATTCTGTAATCTATTGGTGCTAATTATTATAAAACTGGAAAGTAGGAACTTGGATGCAGTGTGTAATAATTATGCCATGGTTTAGCATGTCATTAATGTCCTGTAACACATCACTCATCAGTCAGATTGCTGTTGCCCAAATGAGAGCTCGTGTGGCTGCATCCATTTTCATTGTTACTCTCCACTGTGAGTTACTAAAGACAAAGGTTTTGCATATGGAAAAAGTGGGGGAAAAGCACTGCAAAGGGACTGGAAAGTTAATGTCTACATCTCTGAGGAAACCAAGTTTTTAAAAATCTTCCAAGGCTTTTAAAGCTCTCTCTTTCCTTTGAAAAACTGTTCCTTGTGGATGGGAAAGTGAGCTTTATAGATACAGTCTGAATCTTCTTAACTTAAAAGGCACATGCCATAGATAGTGAACTGAGACTTTCCTAGTGGTCCTGTAAATCTTTCAACATTGTTACACTCCATAGAATGTATAAAAGCTTGTAAGTATCAGCAAAAATACACTTAAGAGTGTTAAACAGAACATCTAAGTGCCTGCCATTTTTGGTGTTAATTGTTCCTCTGGGTTGTGAGGGTGGAAATAAAATGGCAGGTGGGGAGGTGTTTCCATGAAGTCACCAGCACTCTGTGCCTTCCACTGCAGGGAGCACGGTGCTCACTGGGGGTCTGGCATCTCACTTGGTGTAGGTCCACTTAGGGCTGGTTTTATATGCCTTATTGTAGCCTGCTTTATTTGCATCAGGCCCCAGCCTGAGTTTTAAGGTTTCCTTCAAAGCCTTCCCCAGCCTTAAGTGACATAAAGGGCTCTTCCTGTTACCCAGTGACTACTACAGGGTGTCAGATGTTCCCTCTGTGTTTTTGGGGTCAGGCCAGGCAATAATTGCTCAACCACCTGGCAACTGTTAAAACCAGACAGGTGAAGACAAGCCCAGACAGCTCTTGAGACCCTGCACTGTCCAGTCAGTGAAAAGCCTCTGGCCTTTCACCAGCATTGACAAGAATCCTATTTATTATGCTACTTCATATATAGAAATAAAATTAGATTAAAGCTTTCTGAAATCATGAGCATCTGTCTTGTATTTTCTGTCTGAGAGAACTGTGTCGCTCAACACTACCAAATGCACTCAAAGCAGACTGACTGAAGTCATAGCTGCAGGTCAGAAACTTAATAAAATCTGGCTAAAAAAGGTCTTTTTTTTTTTCATGCTATAGCAAAGAAGATACAAGCAATAAGCTAATGCTGTACTGCCTGTTTTCTCCAAACCCTATCAGACCTTCCTTGTTGTTCCCTCAGGCTCAGAACCATCCTGTGTGCTGCACCAAGACCCAGCTTCAGCAGGAGAGGGGTGGGATTATCCCAGGGGTGCTCAGGCCCTTTAGGCTGCAGAGTGCCAGGGTTGTTCATCTTGGATGAGTGAATGAGAACATCTGCAAGAGGGAGAGAAAGGAAGGGATGGCTATTAAATTGCCATTGTCCCTCATTTTGCTTTTTAAAAAGAACAGTTTTTCTTGCATATTTCTTTTGTTTTAAATAAGTTTTAAACTGAATTTCTTGTAAGCATCTGCCAAATCCATTTTGTCTTGTCTTCAGCCTGTTGAGAGAATATAGACTCCCTCAAAAGGCTCCCAAGTTGTGGTTGGTTTTTTTTTTCCCCTGTAGATTCTAGAATTTTATCACCAGGATTCTGGAAAATGGTACTTTGTGACTGAACTATGTCTCGTTTGACAAAGCCAACCTGCTTCATGATTTATGGATAAGACATTCAGAAATTCAATTTCAATTCAGAAATTGAGACTGACAGACTGCTTTCTAAGGAAACTGTGTTGTGTCCTGTCTCAAGCATGGCACAGACTGAACTGGTCTGTGCAAGAGTTCAGGACTGATATCCTGGTGAGGTAAGGTACAACCTCATTAGTTTCTCATATTGTAGCTGTTACTGAATCACTGTGGCACAGTCTCTAATTTAACAGTTCTGCAGGACAGTGAGTGCTTTTATATCAGTCATATACCAGCCCGTAGTGGTTTTGCTGATCATGCCATGTTTTTCTGAAAGATAAATAAATGCTTTAAATAGGAGATGGAAGATGCAGAGTCACAGCAATGTTTTTGACTTGCTGATAGACAGTATTTCTCAGGCAGCAGCCCCTGTTAAATCTGGCACCTTTGCCAAAAGCTTCTAATTTCTCCCTGAGGTACAGAGGAACCCTAAGGGAATAACAGGCAAGGAAATACAGATCAATACATAATTATCAAGTTTTCACTATTTTTAGTGATGCTGGTTTCGTTCCTGTGATAAATTTTATTTTAGTCAACTAAAGAGATAAAAGGAATTTGCAGGCAATTAATTTTATGTTTTTCTATCTTCAAAGTCCAAAACCAGCATAGAATTTTTTTCTCCTCAATGGTATTTTGCACATTTTACTAATGGCTTTGTAACCTAAATTTTAAAACTTCTATGCATTATTTTTTATGGGGAGGATCTCCTGTTATTCTTCAGGAGAGACAGAAGAGACACTGCTGAAAAACTTAACTTACATGGGTATAAGAACCTTTCTGTCTTGCCCCTCCAATACTCCCTAGTGGTCTTGATCTGGCCACTTTTACCATAAGTTTGTGAATTGACAATTTATCAGCATCTTGGTGGTTTAGAATATACAGTTGCTGAAAGCAAAGGGGAGTTAGATTAGGAACATACATTTCCCAGGCTGTCCTGACTTAGGTTAGCTACATAGTGGGTTTTGTTACTTTAGATTTAGGAGAAGAGTACTACTAATAATATTTTCTCTATAGCATGTCTTTCATTGGTGGCTTCTATTCATATATATAAAACATCTATGTTTATATGTTCATATATGTGCACATAGACATTTCATTGACTTTGTAGTGTTCGATTAAGCTTTTTAAGCATTAAGAGCTGCAAATGGGTTAAGATCTGATAGGTATCTGTCTAATCATTCCACAGAGCTACAAAATCTCTCTTAACTTTCCAATCTCTCTTTTACCTTCTTTGCTCTAGTCTTCATCAGTATATTTCAAACTCTCTGTACAAGTCTGTCTTTCTCAGTTACAGCTGTGATTCTTTTTTGAGTTTTGTTTGCACTGCTTGTTGAATGTCTGTAAGAATTCTTTGATTACATTTACTTCTGTTCAGTTATTTGGAGACCCCAGCTGACAAAAAGGAATATTAAGATTTCCTTTATCTCTCCTGTTCCCCCATATGAAAGATAAACTCTCCCAGTACCAGCAAAGCACCTCTGTTAAATCCTTTTCTTTCAGAAGCCTGCTTCTTGGAAGTCTCAATTAACTTCAACACAAAAATTATATTACTAATCCTACCTGGCAGCTCCGTGCAGCACTACCAGGCAGTCTGGGCATGAATCGAAGGTGTGGAGTAGCACATTCATTGTTCCCAGCTGAATGAGCCCTCCCCAGAAGATGAGTATGTCCAGAAATGATAGCTGAGCAGTCTGAACCCCTTCATTCACCCTGCTGGGTGTGCTCATCCTTTCACCTGGGTGCGTTAAGAGCCTATGATATTAATCAGAGCGGCTCCAGTCTCAGAGCTTATCTACATCAGTGGTTTTAAAAGTGCACTCTTCTGTCAGCATCGCTGCATCTGCACAATAGATTTTGCTAGCTTAAGCTATGACTTCTAGTAAATTCAACCATGCTGCCAGAATTTTTCAGTACAGACCAGATCTCTCAGTACTGTGGTTTTAAGCATGTTCTTGAGTTGTGTGCAAACACAAAAAAGATTTTGATGCCGCCAAATTCAGGTGCAGGTGTAAGGGATTTCCTTCTTTTTCTAATGCCTGCATTTCTTTGGTCCTGCACCACCCCTCAGGATTGATTATTTTTTTTTTCTAAAAGTTTTCTAAATTCTTCTGAACATAGCTAATATAGTTAAAGAACTTCACCTTGGATTTCCTACTATTCTGGAATTCTTCACTTTAGGAGGGCCATGAGCCCCTCTGCTTCATTGTGTAGATCAAGAAAGGTTTGAAACCCTATCTTCTCATGCATTTCATGCCCTCTTTCTGTTTCCACAAAACTATCTCAAGTATCTAGACAATTCAGCAAAAAGTTAATGCTTGGAAGTGCCTATACTGGAACTGATGTTTTTGCCCTTAAATATAGAATAAGAAAATCACGAATAGTTTCATATTAAGTATAAGGCTATGTAAAAAAAAGATGGATGTTTCACTTTGTGTTTCATATTAAAAAGGAATTAGAAATATTTGAAACAGGATAGAAATTAAACTACCTGCTCATCCACCCATAAAGTCCATATGGACTTGTCTGAGGCATCTTAACTGTCACCGTAGCAAAGATTCTCTTCCTTCTTCTGATTGTGCCTTCTGTGTCCTGTAAATGAGTGGAAGCTTCCAGTATTCTTGGCTTTGTCTTGCATCTCTGCTTGCTAAACTTACTTAATAAAACATACAATTACATATTGTTTAGTTCTGATGTGACTGAGCTGTGGATCTGCTCTACAAACTCCTGTTGGATCTAAAAGGATTTAGGTGATAATTGGGAAATATTTTCATTATTCAGTTACAGTTAATTGTCCATGTGTTTGGAGAAGGATGCCAAAGTTTCATTTATATTGTTAGCAATAGAACTAGCCCATTACATGAAGGTCACCTTCAGATCTGTTGCTGAAGTAAATTGTTACTTTAATTAGAAGGATTTTTAATCAATGTGTGTATTGAGAATTTCTGAGTATTATATGAAGTGGTAATTTAAAGGATTTAAAGAAGCAACTTCTTCCAAAAGCATAATATGAGGCTGCTCAATAGTTCCTGTAGAAGCTTGTGCTTATTTTGCAAAACTGGAATCATTTGGCATTGAAGCATATTTTAAAGTTGAGTCTTGGTTCTCTGACATGGGAGTGCAGGTGCTGTCACTGGGCTCTCCAGCAGCAGGTCAGCTCCATCTCCATGGTTGAAATTTGGCAGCATGTGGAAGCACAGCCAGGTGCTTTAACACAAGTAACACACACCAGGGGAAGAGGGGGCAGCAGGAGGCAGTTCTTTATCCTAGTTCCCCTGCTTCCCAAAGGAGGCTTTGAATTATTAAGGGTTAATTGTTCTTTAAGTAGTTATGAGAGAGGATATTGATTGGCAATCAGGTAGGGTCATGCCAAACTAGGTTCTGTGGACACTTCCAGAGAGCCATGTGGTCCTTTGAACAAATAATTACTGTGGGAAATTTTGCGTCTCACATAATTAGCCAAAGAACTTATTTTTAAAATGCATTATTCTTTTGTTGGCCTTAATCAAAGTCTTAGTTCTGTTGAAACTGGAGACAAAACCTGGGAGGTAAGAGTGGAATGGGGTGATTACAGGACAAAAAGTTTTTGTATGACCTTTAAGGTAAGGCTAAAAATCTGATGCAATGAAAGGGATGCTTTGAAAGAGAGTTAGAACAGGGATTACAGAAAGGAAGTGATCCAGCAGGGCAAACAACCTCCAGCCTTTGCTGTCTGCTGATGTTGGATTGTGCTAAAGAAGAGACAATTAGAGGTTGTGACAAGAGGACACAGCTTGTGCAGAGAGGGAAGCAGGAACCTGGGGAGTATAGAGGAACACATGACAGCTGATACCATTTGAATAGATGGGATAGTTAAATACAGTAGTAGGGATTGCTAATGTGAACATGATCAAGTTAAACAGTACTTTACTACATCTTATGGTGGCATTTCTAAATAATTTTTACACTACTGCATTAGGAGTAGTGAGTGAGTGTTGTGACAGTATGAATATGGAGTACTCATTTCTGTGGGGATTTTTCATTATATTTGGGGGTTTCCTTGTTTGTATCTTTGTGGTTTTGATTTGTTGCTGGTTGAGAAAGTCAGGGGGACAAGGGGATAACTTTGAACAAAACCAAGTTCTTGAGCACTAAAACAATTGTCAGCATGCCTTAAAAATCTTACTATTCATTCTTTGTAGAGATGAGTCACGAAATAATTCTCCAGGTTACCAGGCTGCAACAGTATCCTCATTATAATGAGACTGGGACTGAAAAATCTGGTTACCTGTCAGATCATAAGGGAAAGGAAAATCTTGTGCATGACTCCTGTTTATGTGGAATTTCAGTTTTCACTATGAGAAGCTGTACCTGAAAACCAAGGCTGATACTGCATGTGTGTCCTATGTCTTGCAACCAGAGCAATAGCTTCAGCACCTACACTTAGCTATTTTTTTCTTCCCTCTCCCACGTGTCCTCAATGACATCCTTGTTGCAGTTTCCTCAGGTCCTCCTTTCTTTTCCAGACATCTTCACAGTAATATTTTCAGCTCAGCTTTGTGACTGCATGCCCAGCTCTTGCATGTCACATGTAATATACTTCATTTCCCTTATGGTGACTTGAGAGATCTATTGTTTTTGAAACCTCACTACTGTCAAATTGTTTGAAATTAACTCTGAGTTGTTGAAGGGGGACTTGAGTGATCGACAGCCTGTTCAGATGGTGAAGCTGACATACTGAGAGCTTTGTTCTCCAAACAGAAATGCCTGTACTGTGCTCCCTGCTTGGGGACTCGGGGACTGTAGCACCTCTGCTGATGTTCATGGTTTGTTATAGGTTGTTCTTGTGTCAGATTTTCCATCCCACTTGTTTTAATTTTAAAAATCCCTAGATTTCTGTATATTTGTTCCACAACCAAAGAGGACTCTTGTGGAACAGCTCTGAGCAGGTGCAAAGTAGATTTGGGAGACATGATTCAAGAAGGAATTATACTTTCATATATTAGGATGCCATTAAGAAAGGTTGAGTAAGAACACATGATGGAAAAAAAAAATGTGTAAAAGATGATAAGAGAAGGAGATGATGGCATAAAGAATTAATTTCAAGTTTTAAGATGTAGAGGGAAGTACTTGGGCCTTTTTAGTTGCTGCTGAGTAATGAATTGCCCAGTGCTGACTCTATGAGATTAATACTTTGCACTGAAGTAAATGAGTCATGAAGATTTCCCTTCTGAAATTTTCTTTGTTCTCTTCCTCCACTTGTTTTTTCTCTTAAACTCTTTTCTCTTGCTAGGTTTGCTGTGTTGCTTGTTCCCCAGTGTTGCCATAATGAGTGCTACAGCGTGCTTCTCTCTCCCCTTTGTGTCTTGAGCTTGATTTTTTTAGTAATGTTTTCTTCATGCTGCAGCATTTCTCCTCTCTTAACTTCCTTTTTCCCCTCTGTCTTTTCATCACATATTCTCCCCCTCCTTCTTGCTAAAGGAGCACACTGTATTATTACTCTTTTGGTCTTCATGTTCCCTTTGTCACGTAGCTCTTTTAGACCTGAAGACAAAACACTTTTTATACAAATCCCCCAAATTAGAGGTAGATGCTTCTGCTCAAGATCAGGATTCACAACAGTTCCTGCAAGCCATTGTTCCAAATGTTCCAAAGGAGGAACAGAAACTGTTCAGTTCCTCTGAAGCCTGTCCCAGTTGGTCCAGTGTCTCAGCCCTCTCTCCCTGGAAGCTGTGGGTTTTCTGCAGGCCCTGCTTGGTGACTGAATAACCAGCACAGCCCCAGGCTGCACCTCTGTGGCCAGCTTGGGGTTATTTTCAGTTTTGTCTTAAGGTTTGTCACCTTGCTGTGGAGGGGCTTCTGGCATGCAGAAATAGCTGTAGCTCCATCTCAAGTGCTTCTGTATGGTCCTCATACCCTCCCAGGGAAATGCAATCCTGAGAAATGCTCCCTTGACTCCCATCATTACATTGCCTTTCTGTCCATGTGAGGGAAAGTATGAGGTGTTCTTTCCCTCAACTCCCAAGGATTTCAATTTTAAGTAATGGCACCAATATTATTATACAAACATCAACCTCTGTGACTAACCAGGATGCTGCAGAACTCTTTATCTTGCTGATTTTCCTGACTCTTATTGCAGGAAACTTCTGTAATGAAGGTAGAGTGCATTCATTTTTTGTTTATTCTGTCTCTAATGTAATTAAGATTTTTAGATAGACTATGTAAAGTAACTTCTATATTAACGTTGCATCCTGTTGTGATGTTAGATATGAGTGTTCTGTTCCCCTGCCTGATGCAGGAAAATACGAAATAATTTTTACTTGTTTTACTTACTACCCTTTTTTTGCATATGTGTTTTTGTTACTTTTTTGCTGAGATTCTTTGTTTGTTTGGTTTTAATTTGATTTTAAAACATAGGGTTAGTGACTTAAGGAGGGTTCTTTTAAATTTTAGTTTGTGAACTATTTGTCTGGCAGGCCATCTGTTTCTCACTCCCCCTTAGGAAGGCTGTCTTGGGATGCATTCTCTCTAGTGTCTACCCTGGAACAGACTTTTTATATTAAGAAGTGAGTTTCTAGATATGATGACCTGAAATGTCCATGTATTAAGAGTCATCAGTTTGACTAATAGCACACCATGGCTACAGATCATCCTAAGCACCTCTTCAAAGTGTCATTTTTCCAGCTCAGTTGATTTCTGACATATCTCACTTTATCAGCCATTGAAGTGGAAATTTCATCACTCTTTTATGCTTTTTGAGTTTTTCTTAGTATTTGTTTGTAATAGGTTTTATGGGTGATTAGTTGTGCAAATGGTGAAGGATTTTTTCATGGACAGAAGATGTTCTTAATTTTTGCATATTGTACCTAAGCTTTTTAATCTACATGTTAACATGTATTGTTGAATTTTGCTTTGCTCTTCTGCTATTAAGAAGCTGTTATATATTACACCTAGTGCAATTTGTATCTAATGCAATATTTACATTCTTTTAACCTGATCAACAATTACAGGTACAAAGGAAATTATTATTAAATTAAAATAATGGCACTTGCAGACATGTATCTATGGAACAGCACTGCTTAGATGCTATTTTCAGCACTGTCTTAGGTCTCAGCCTGTAAAATCCTCTGCTCTTATTCCAGATAAAAGTTCAAGCCTGCTTCCTCTCCCAGAAATCTTGGGATTCTTGTACTGCTTGTATTTATGTAGAATCATGAAAGCAGACTTGGCCCCCTTCAAAACAAGTGTTCAGATTGTGCTTTCACCTAGGAGTCATTGTGGAAAGATCAATGATTCTTCATTTGTAATAATGGTAATTAATTAACAAAAACAGCAATAATTCAATAATAATGTAGGTCTCTGCATCTGGGAATACTGTGATTCTTTGGAATGCCTAAGTTTTTAGATTTAGGTGTTGGGAGGGAAGTTTGTGATGTGTAATACGTAAGTTCCTTCCATGTCTCAGTTTTGTTGGCCTCTGCTCCAACAGCATGCTGCTTTCCTTGCTGCTGCTCCTCCTTGAGACTGAGGAGGAGAGATCTCATTTATGCTTCCTTGTATTTCAAACTCTCTTACTGTTCCCCTGTAACAGAGAAAAAATTTTATCTTTCAATTTTTTAATATTTTCTATTCCCACTCTATATAATAATGACACTCATCCTTAGAACTAATTCCAGTTTTGCTTTGGATGTTTGGAGATGTCTGGAATGGATGTAGATGTTGAAAGGGACTATACTAGATCCATAAATCAACCCAAGCAGTGACATCATCTTTTCTATACAATTATCTTGTCATTTTGGCAACAGAAATATTTTATTTCCTACCTGTTTACTATTTCATGTTTCTGTAGATTTTTAGATATCAAAAGACATAAAATATTGAGGTATATTTAGACTTCTTAATTAAGTACATTGATGTTCATTGGATCATGTTTAATGCTGGGAAAAGTTTCTCCAAGAGATGGGGAGGGAGCACTGTGTACCTGAGGCACGATTGCCATCCTGCTGCCAAACTGCAGCAACCCTTTGAGGAACTAGAGTTCAAGATTTTGAATGAAATGCAATATTTTTCCATAGCATTTTAAATGCCTGCAGGCATGCTTAAGTTGTACCTGGGTGTTTTGTATAACACTGTAACATGACCTTAATGCCTTTTTGACATTTAAACAAAATATGTCTGTGTTGCAGTGTAGAACTTAAGTATCAAGGGTTTTTTAAAGAAAAAAGTTAAGTAACTGTGATTTGTTTGATTTTGCCTTTTTTTTTTTTTTTTTTTTGCTTTTTACTACATTGACTTTATTTCAGGTTGCAACAGATGACTAAGAGAAACTGATGAAAGGCTGTCCTGGTAAATTTTAAATGCAGTATAAAACTTCTAGTAGACATCAGTCAGCTTTGTCTGTATCTGAGACATCAGTCATTGAAGCTCCTGTGGTAGCTTTGACACTCCTCTGTGAACATGTCTTATGCTCAGTTTTAGTATTTAAACTTGGTATCTCTACAACACTTAAAAGGAAGGAATTTTGATTGTTTATTTGTTATTATTATTAATTACATATAACTTATCAGACTTGGTAGTGAAATATTGTGCTAAAGATGCTGAATGTACCTAAATGACACATAAGGAAATGAACTCTTTGATCCCAATGACCTGATCACAACAAGAATTGCTTCTCTGCTTCTTCTTTCCTTCTGAATCTGTTGAAAGAAATATTTAAGTATTAATTTTAAAATTGGAATCTCCTCTTTATGGTTTTAGCCATTTTTAAAATTTGGAGTGAGACTGGGAAAGTAGATTCCGAGTCTGCAATCAGCGAAGCCGTGGAGAAATGGGCTGAGCATGACTGTGAGAGCTGCCATGTCAGCCTGGTGATCAGTGAACACCCTCCTGTGTCACTCAGCCAGGAGCCCCTAACGCTGGAGAGATCACTGCAGAGGTCATGGGAGATCCCTGTGCTCAGTGACACAGATGAGCATCCTCCGTTTTTATACTTTCAAAAGTGTTACACAGAAACTTGAAGTAGTGGCATGCACCAGTGAAATATTTTTGTTTTCTGCAGTCCATGCAGGCTGTTTTGCATTAGCATTGCAATATAACACATACAGCAGTGTATAGCACGGCTGAACTGACATCCTTTTGTGAGTGTGTTAGGAGTTTAATAGCTTTGTAAATATTGCTCTATGAAAATTACTTCATTTACTTGAGGTGAAGCTACCTTTATAGACCATAAATATTGACATATGGGCAAAAATTCCTTGCAGATGAAGGCAAGTGTTTTATAATACATGACAAAATAAATTTAATTCTCTTTGGTTTAAGATTTTAATCTGATTTTGTAAATTAATTGCTATGCATGTGGCTATCCTTGCCAAGACCCTGAGATGCAGCTTTAATGTCATAGGAAACAGAAGAGAAGAAAAAAGAAATATGATCAAATTTGTGCAGCAATGGTTCCTTTAAATCTGTGAAGATTTGAATGAGAAGCCTTGTTAGTATTTTAGTAGTGACCTTTCAAAGAAAGGGGCTGAGTAGTGCAGTAAATGACAGCTTGGTTTTTTATTAAAATAATTTTGTCAATAATTGAAAATACTTTTCTTTTGGGTGTGAGAAGTGTTTTCTAGGGAAAAAGAAGGGGTGATTCATAACAGGACAAGTAAAAATCCAGTAAAGCCATCTGCAAATCTCCTTTTGTTTGACTTGTCACTGCTGACTTACCCTATTTAAACATTAATTCTGGTATTTGTTTCTGTGTTTTGCAAATATGCTTGTCTTCTCCCTTTCTGCTTGTTGTCTGATCACAGTAAAGAACATTTATTTGTAGACAGATCTTTAAGATAGCTTTTATTCTGTCTTCTTTTAGATATGTGTACTAATTCATTGATGAAATAAATTCAAAGACACAAGCCTGAGGATGTTGTTTCCTAAGACTTGCTGAGAGATATTATAAATTTTTAAAGTTAAAAGCTGCTGAAAGTAAACAGGTATTTTGTATAATGCCAGATTCAGAAAGATCATGTTCTTAAAACCTAAAAGGTTTGTTTTGTTGTTTGTTTTTGTTTGTTTTTTTTTCAAAAATGCCCGCAAATAATCCAGTAGTCCTCATTATTCTGGCAGGATAATCACTGCTGAAGTGTCTCCATAAAGCAGTACTGTTAAACAGCTTGCATTTTTTTAACCTTTTCATTCTTTGCCTGGAGAGGCAATAGATAACCCAGAGAACTGCTTTTTGAAGTTTTATTAAATTCATTGACTTCCGTGGGAAGCAGATCAGTACTGCTTCATGCTACAGCACAGATTAAATCTTTGAGGATTTTTAGCTTGGTATAGTAACAGTGTATTGTGCAAATAAGAGTTTGGGGTTTTGGCTTGGCTTTTGTTGTACTGGTTTTTTGTTTTTTAACATTATAAAGGATTTTTGAAACTTGGATAAAAATAAAAATTTTTTCTTTGTTGGTGAACATTCCTGATGGTGTGTCAGTTTTCCCATGGTGCAGTTTAGAGACTCTAGGAATTAGTGGCCCTTTAAAGTCTTGACGTGCTCAGATGAAAGGGGAGATAGGCTTTACACTGCAAAGGAATTCCCATGTGTACTTCTTAGTAATTGTTTTGAAAAATCACAATTCAGTTTAGTATTAATAAAACACAGAGTTTATAATATGTCTAGTAAACTGATTTTTCCTGGAAAGTACTTGCATTTATTAGTAAATCAAATGGTTTAAAATCTGAATGTTTCATATAAGCTAGAAAGATGTGCTACCTGGATGCAAGCATCCTAGCAGTTATAAATTTAATTAACTGTTGTGTTATAAAAACTTCGGGTTTTGTTGGGTTTTTTTCTCTCTCGTTGTTTTTTTTTTTTTTTTTTTTTTTTTTTTTTTTTTTTTTTTGGTTCATGTAAAAAATTTCAGTTAACCACTTAAAATTTGGAAGTATAAAAGTAGAAGATTATTTCCCTTAAATGGAAAGCTTTGGAGCTTTATCCTCGAGTCTAAGCTGAGCTTCACATAGGCCAAGAAAATGAAAAAAACTTTTTGGAAAATTGCAGAACAAAATGATAAAGGACTGTCTCTTGTTCACAAACCTGAGTTACAGTTCTGTGGTAAATTAAATACTCCCTAAAAATATTTTAAGGAGTGACAACTAATTAATTTGCTATTAAGTGTTTAAATAAGGTGAAGAGTTATAAGGCAACTTTATTTTTGCTGAAAAGAGTGCAAATGGAGTTTGCTGTTGTTTTGTGATTTGTTGCTGTGTGATATGAGGATGCTTAGCTGTTTAAGGATTAAAAAATTATATTCTTTATTTTAGCACTTCTCTTTAAAAAACAAAAGCAAAATTTCCAGGCTTTCTTTCTGTCAGAAATGTAGATATTTTAGTTGAGGGTGCAGGATCCAAGAAATAAAACTGAGAAGTCTTGTTTTGAAAATATGTCAATGAAATATTAAAGCAAAATAAATAGTAACAGAAATATGATTCTTACAGTAATATTCCTTAAAAATTTGAGGCGGGAAAAAAGCTATTTTCTGACTGTCATTTACAAATCAAATATTTTCTTGCCTTCCAGCACAGCTTACATATAATATACTAGCTTGGGTAAACCTTCCTGCACATCACCTGTGTTGTTTCTGTAGCTTGCTGTGAAATTATGTGTACATGTTCTCTGATAAGAATAATTTTCTTAGAATTGAAATTACAATTAAAATTATAGAAGTCTTAAGTATACAAAAAATTATAAAATCCCAAACATTAAAACCCCAAACGTTAAAACCACAAGTTTCCAAGAAGCAGAAGAAAGCCAGATTGCCATTAAATACAGGTTTCTCAGAAAAAGAAAAAACTAAGTTACCTTAGGCAGCTAACATATTCCTAAAGCTGAAAAACTACTATTTTTCCAATCCGTTCTCTGCTCCAATCACTCTCTGCTTTTGATCTTTTAATCTGTTATATAAAACTGAGTAGTATTGTGTTGATGTTTTTCAAAAGAATTTTTTTGCTAATGTTTGAGATCAGGATAGCTCATGTATGGAACTCTGACAAGTCTTACAGAAGTGCTTCTCACCCATTGCTGAGCAGATCTTTCTGTTCCAGACAGTTGGGGATCAATTACAGCAATTAGAGATCGTTGTAACACATCAGTGGTTGTCTTTCTAATTTTATTATAGGTGAATGTAAGCTGAATGCAGAGAAGACTTGCAAAGGAGCTGGACTGATGTGTGCAGAGAAGGAATGAAGTATGGATGTGAAGGAACGGAGGCCTTACTGCTCCCTGACAAAGAGCAGACGGGACAAGGAACGCCGCTATACAAACTCTTCTGCAGAGAATGAGGAGTGCAGAGTGCCTACTCAGAAGTCTTACAGCTCCAGTGAAACCTTGAAAGCTTTTGATCATGATTCCTCTAGGTTGCTGTATGGAAACCGGGTAAAAGATTTGGTCCACAGAGAAGCAGATGAGTATACCAGACAAGGTAGGCAAGATGTTTGAATTCAGAGTGTATAATTCATTAGTTCCAAGGCATTCTTGCTGCAGGAAGAGTATGTTACTTTACCAGTTTCATCAGTTTTGGTAATACTCTACACACATAGTACACTTCCCTTGTATCTCCACAAACATTTTACAAAGATGGGGAAGCATTGTGTACCATCCTTGGAATAAATAATATATGATGCACAGGAAGTAAATGGCCTATGTTGGGCAGTGGGTCAGTGGCAATATTGCAGAGTCAAGTGTGAAGCATTCAGGCCTTACCATTTAAAAACAGACCCCCAGATATTTGGCTCATTAATAGGTTGCCCAATAGTTTGCCATTCCAGTATATCTAAAAATGCAGTTTAAAAAATATTAAAAAATAGACAAATGCAAGTGTTCCAAGAAGGCCAAGCCCTATGAATAGATTTGTGGAAACATAATATGTATGGAGGAGGATAGACATAATTCATTAGCTCAGTGCTTTTATATTTTAGCTTCCAAGGGCTGTAAGAAAGCACTGGGGCAGTAACAAAGCACTGTTCAGTAAGGTAAATTAGTTCACAATTTGTGTGTTTGGGTTTGTTGGGTGATTTTTTTAGTGGTTATCTTTGATATATAACCAGATGGTAGTAGGTTGCTAAAGCTCACTGTTGAGTTTTTGAGTTCAGGACTGGAGTGACATGAGAAGTCTAAATATCCATCAAGATGCTCAAAACTTGACTGAATATGGTTCTTTTGCACCTTACTGTAGCTGAATGTGCTTGAGCACAGGGTTTGGACCAGGTCATCTCAAGAGATCCCTTTAGATCTCAGGGATTCTGAGTGATTGATCTTAGCTCCAATCAGGGTTCAGCACTTATGCATCACTTTTGGATTTAAAACTGTAGTGTCTGGAACTGATACTTCTATGTTTCCACAGCTAAGCTATTTAATGTAAAGGAAAAAAAAAGGCTATGAAATATGTAAAGTAGTGTAGCCCAGCTATCTAAAAGGATAAAGCCAGGCCAAAAGCTGTGTAAACCTGTGACTCAGTTTTCTCTTTAAAGCTATCTCCTATTTTATGTGGAAACAAAATTAGATTTAGAAATCTTATTCTTGGTGAGACAGTCCTTAGTTTTAATTTTAGAATATCTAAATAGTTTTCTCCATTGATGTGTTTTCTCTGTTCCATTTAGAATAACTTTACATTAAAATTAGAGCTGGGCAGATGGTGTTGACTTCTTTGCCTACTAATGTTTGCAAGGGAAATAAAAATATTTCTCTTATGTACATGTAACTGAGGCTTGCTGCTACTCTACTTTCTGCTGTTTATTTTGGGTTTCTGTGATGTGTTGAAACTTCAGGTTATCACTGTTTTCTAGTTTTCAAGTCATTAGTCACCTTGACATCATTACTTAATGAGGTAAAATCAAGAGGAAGTTTTCTAAGACCTGTAGTGTAGGCACTGTCTTAGTACTAGGAATTAAATTATGTCAGAACAGGCACAATTTATTTAATGAATTCATAAACTATTGCCTGACTAGAATATTATTCTTTTTTAAATTGCAGTAACAAACTAGAAGAAGTTATATGGTCTGGCATGTCACATATGATGGTGCACTGGGGCTTCATTTTTATTCCTTTTCACTTTTTTCAGAAAAGCACACAGTATTTAGCTAATACATATTGCCCAATATGCAATAAATTGCATGTCTACAGGCCTAAAATGGCAGTTTAGGATGGATAATACCCTCTTCAACTTTCAGTGGTCTCAGCACTGTCTTCTGGGCCCATTTAATTTCCCTCATTGTCCTTTCAATTCTTTTTGTATGGCTTATTGGCCTCCTGTACTGCAGACTGGTCTGGCCCCTTTGGGGACTACCTGCAGGTTTGAAAGGGTCAGGTAATAAAGGGCTTGTTTTAGGTAGTGTATTCCTTTGATTCATCTTTAACTGAGAATTTATAGCTTCTGACATTGAAAGTATTTTGTGGAAAAGGTCCTCAAGGTCATTTCAAAGGTTTTTAAATTATACATAAAAGATGTTTCCCTGTGGGTAATTTTTTTCCCCTCCGCCTAAAAATAGTATAAGATATATGGCTTTGTTGACAATGTAATTGACAGACTCCAAATTCAACAGAAAATTATCCTGTAAATAACAATAAATTATTCTGTAAATAAAATAATAAATACATTGAATAAATTTCTTTAATTGGGAATGAATTAAAAAAATTAATCATGACCAGTGTTTCAATTTCTGCCCTGACTGTATAAAACAACAATATGAAATATCCACTGTCAGCTGGAAAGTTACTGGAGCAGTTATGCAAGATTCTCAAGCCTCAAATGTGGAGGAATTAAAATAATAAAATCATAGATGCTTCTGAGTTAAGAGACCCATCAGGATCACTGAGTTCAACTCCTGGCCTTGTGGAGGACACCCCAAGAGTCACACTGTGTGCTTGAGGGTCTTGTCCAAATGCTTCTTGAGCTCTGTCAGGTTTGGTGCTGTGGCCACTTCCCTGGGGAGCTGTTCCAGTGCCCAGCCACCCTCTGGGTGAGGAGCCTTTTCCTAATATCCAACCTAAACCTCTCCTGACACAGCTCCAGGCCATTCCCTCGGGCCCTGTCCCTGTCACACAGAGAAGGGATCAGTGCCTGCCCCTCCTCTTCCCCTCAGGAGGAAGCTGAGACCACAGAGAGCTCTCCCTCAGTCTCCCCCAGGCTGAACAGACCAAGTGACCTCAGCCTGCTCCTCACACGGCGGTTTCTGCTCAAGGCCCTTCACCATCCTCATTGCCCTCCTCTGGACACTCCCCGACAGTTTAGAACACCTTCCTTACCCTGTGGCACCCAGAGCTGCCCAGCACTGGAGGTGAGGCTGCCCCAGCTCAGAGCAGAGCAGCACAATCCCTCCCTTGCCTGGCTCTGATGCTGTCCCTGATGAAGGACAGGGCTGGACCCCCTGACTGCCAGGGCCCTGCTGACTCACATTTCAAACTCAGTATGTTTTTTATGCCTGATATTTTAGGGTAAATCCCTGGAAAGCTTTCTGCTAGTGAATCAGAACTTTCCTGTCTCTTTTTCCTGAGTTAAGTTTTTGTGTTCCCCTTTTCCAAAATCCCATGGTAGGAATTCAGAAAGGGATGCTGCTGTTGGAGATAGATAGGTGTGTTTGATTTAGTGGTAGCTTTATTCCATGAGATCTTTTCTTGTGGAGAGAAGATTTCCAATTGTCGCTTTTGCAGTCTAATGATATTTTTCAATTTCTGTTGCTTTAGATTAATTACATAAATAGAAATATAAGCCAAAAATATATATGTTTGTCATTATAATTTTCAAAATAGCATTTAAAACATATTGTAGACTATTTGAACATGAAATTATATAACTAAGGACTATCTTGTTGCTTCTGAAATCCGACCGACAGGACTAGAAGAGCAAGTAAGCTATTTTAGGAAATTGGAGTTACATCTAGGCAACATGTTTTCAGTATAGTGCAGTCTCCTCTTTTTCTCAAGCTCCTTCACCTGTTGCAAAACTGGTTTTGTTTTAAAATTCTTAGATGAGGATTATTTAGCCTCTATTTTTAGAATTTTTAAATTAGTTCTTTATTTTCTCCTTGTTTATAAACCTCACAGGAGAACCATGTAAGTGAAGGCTATGAGCCTTTTTTCCTTGAAAGTAGTTTCAGAAAAGACACTCAATTTTGTGTTAATCTTTGAGAAGGTACCTAATCTCATGCTTTACATGGGCTGAAGCTCCATTAAAGACTTTTTACTTTAAAGGTGTAATGATAGGATATGTCCTGTTTGTGTTGGTGAAGATGACACCTGTTTTCTTATGCTTTGAACTATCCAGCTATACAGACCAGCCTGATTTAAATGTGCTCCTCTATTTGATTTAAATGTGCTTCTCTATTTGAATTCAGCAACCTAAATGCTTGTAGTTAGACTGAGGCCACTGGTGAGGGGTTAAAACTAGATGATTTTTAAGGTCCCTTCCAAGCCAAACCATTCTCTGATTGATTCTATGATTGTGTATTGCATTATGCCCAAGTCTCTTGCTCAATTCAAGATTAAAGCTGACAGTATGAAGTTGAATTTCTCTGTTGTACAGAGAAAAGTTCCTGTGTTTAGAAATTTTATATCACTTCCTGTGTGAAATGATATTAAGTACATAGGAGACTGCTATGCAAAAATATCTGAAAGTGTGGGTGGGAAGGACAGTAGAAATACAGAAAGTAAGCAGTATTTTTAAATTGCTTTTGGAAAAGAAAAGATTGAGGTAATATTTTAACAATATTAATATAATTGAAAAGACATCATGAATCAAACCTGGATTCACAATAACTGAAAAATTTTGTATTCATTTAGTAAGAAAAATGCAGGCATGCAAAAACTGTGTTTTGTTTACCATGGGATACATGTTAAAGGGAAGAGGGGACTATTAAATACCTCTCAAGTAGTCACTGCTCCATTTCAAAGATTTTTGTAATCGAGAACATGCATAGAGATCCATGTATCATGTCAGTGAGATTTTGTACAGGAACAGAAGCTGACCCACAGGCACGGGTGGCACAATTCAGTGTAGGTTTGTGCATGTTCATCTTTTCTTACAAAATCATCCCAGGACTGTTTGCAAACTGTGTAAATTGGAAAACGAGTTGTGGGACACCTTTCTCTATTAGAAGGCCTGAAGAAGTAGTGCAGGTTTTGTTAAATTTTTACTTTTTGGAAGTTTAAGTCAAATATGATTTAGACTGCGGGTAAAGTTATTTGGTCTTCTTAGATGGCAGTGAGAATGACTTCACTGTGTTTATCAATCACAACAGTTCACTGTCAGCCAAGTCTCCAGATCAATTTAATTTCATTCTATCCCTTTCAGTTTTGCAGGAGAAACCATTCCTATGAACAGTTTTGTATCTTTGCTCTTCTGGAATTTTAAGTGCCTAAATTAGATTAAATGCCCTAATATCTCCTTGAAGCTGTTAGAAGAGAGGGTGAATCTACCAAATAAGTAAAGAAAAGGAATTCCTTTCCTTCACAGTATGCTGGACAACCCATTCCTGGGTGCTGAAAAGTAATGCCATGTGCAGTATATTGCAGTGTGTGGATATATCACAGCTATTGTTCAACTGCTATTCCCATGAATATTAGATTTAGGTGCTAGAAAAATATCAGCATTCAGCGAAAGAGGGACCTGAAACAGTGATTTGTATGCTTTGACAATTTTATATTATTACATAAGATATTAAACACTGTCAAGGATACATTTTTAAGACCTTAGAAAACCAGTACCTTAATTGCAACTACTATGCTGATGTAATATGACTCCAAAGTCTATTGCTTTAAATACTAGCTGCCCAACATGAATCATTTGGATAGCAAAATGTTTAATCTTTTTAGTCACAGTAAATGTCAACTGTAGGATGAAAGGATTTAGGTTGTCATATTTTTAAACCTAAAGTTTGAGTACTTTTACCTGTCTGAAGCAGTGGAAGGATAGATACCTAAAAACGTTTTGATTTTCCACAACCTGGGCTTTATTGATGAGCTGATTCTGCCTATTGAGTAGTGTGCTTCTCAGTAGAACTGAATCAGCTTGCTTTGTAAGGTATTTATATGAAAATATGAAATAATATAATAGTGACTTTGTGATCTCCCAATGAGCAAATTAATTACCATTCAGTGACAGTGCAAGCCGTGTCTCTCAAAATCTGAGGCAGATATTAGAATTAGTGTTTCATGTTTCCTGGCTGCAGTGTAAGATCTGTCCTGATTGTCATCATGACAGATCCTTTTTTGTTATGCTGAAACACGGCCACCTGCAGTGTCTGCCTGATTTCAGTGAGTAACTTCTGTAAGCAGCATACGGTGCCAGTATGTTCTGGATAATTTTGTGGCCTTGAGCTAAGCACATAACCTTCTGCCAGAGGTGTTTTTTTTTTTACCTTGTGTAATACAGGAATAATAACACCTACCTACCTCACAGGCATTTTGGGAAGATTAATTAGTTTATATTAGCAAAACTGCTTTGAAGATGAAAAGCACTGTAAGCGCTAAGTAGTATTATAATCTCTTATTGCTATACTAGTAACTTCTTTAAGCAACAATAAGAAGTTAATTGGTTTTCAGGTTCCAGGTGACAAGGATATGTTGACTTTTAAAGTTATTCTATTAGCTGCAAAGTGGTACAAAGAAAAACATTTCACTTTTATTTGATTAGGAGTATATTTAGTTCACACTCAGTGATATGCACACATGCTCTAAGGTATTCATCTAGGTGAAATTGGCCCCTTGTGGGTCATGGCCTGTAGTTGAGCTACAGATCTAGAGACAAAGGGTAATTGTGATTCTCCAGGGACAAATCAGCCTTGGTTATTGGCAGCAGACTGCTTGTTCAGGCAGTTCTACACAGCCAGTACAAGTCCATAGTGTAGAAACCTTGTCTTCAACTAGTCCAGCTGCAAAATAGGAGACTTAAATTCTTTATAATAATGATTAAGGTGAGCAAGAGGCCTT
This sequence comes from Luscinia megarhynchos, assembly GCA_034336665.1. Taxonomy (NCBI): domain Eukaryota; kingdom Metazoa; phylum Chordata; class Aves; order Passeriformes; family Muscicapidae; genus Luscinia; species Luscinia megarhynchos. The sequence continues at coordinate 32,523,136 of CM067566.1, read as the reverse complement.
CACCAGGAGTTTCAGCCTCATGGAAAGGAAGATACTGTAGAGGGTCCATAGCTGCTTTTATATCTTTCCATAGCTCATATACTGAGATGTATGTGCTGCTTCTGTTCATAATAAAAACTGAATGGTGGACTAGGGAGACAAATGGATCCCATGCATGGCTATGAAAGATGACTTCAGTATGTTAACATCTACAGAGAGGATAAAGCTAGAAAAGTGTGCAGTTAGAGATGGGATAGAGAAGGAATGAAAGAGGCTGAAGAGCCCTGTCTCTCCTGTCTGTTGATTTAGTGCTTAGGGCTGAGAGTCAGGGCTGCAGGCCAAGCTGTGAGTGATTGCTTATTCCATCACTGGCAAATAAATGCATCAAGTGAGGCAGAGATGTAAAATAGGGGTAATTTCTCAGAAAGTTCCTTGATGCTTTCTGAAATTAGTTTGTAAAGTGTCAACTTACCGACTTGAGAGCCAGTACTTGGTGTTATTGAGCTTATTAAAGCCAAAAGAGGAAATGGCAGAGCCAAGGAAACACATTTGTTTCAAGCTTTGTTTTTCTGCCTTTTCTTTCTTTCTTTTTTTTTTCTTTTTTGGTAGTGCTATAAATATTTCTGAGTGGTAAATCTTTTCATATCTTCAGCATAATGGAAATTTTGCTAGAACATTTAAATTAAAACATTTCTACACTACATTTACTATGGAGGTTCACAGAGTGAAAAGCCTTTTGGGGGATTGTAACAGGAAATGATAGAGGCAATAAGAGGTTTTAATTTCTGTAGAAATTTTTGGGTCAGTATTCTGTGTTATTGCTTCTTTTTGGCTACAGTGATGATCTGAGCACTTCATTCTGTCCATGCATTGAAGAGTCAATTCCCATACATGTGGAATACTTTTGTATGAAATTCCACAAACTGAAATGTATGGCTGGCTTCAAACTGGCACACTGGGTTTTTACTTTTTACCAGTTCATAGCCTGTAGAAGTAATTGGGTTTTCTACCATGCTGAGAGATATATCCCTCTGGGTCCAGTCCACCTGGTCACTTGTGGTGGCAGATAAGCTCTCCCCTCATGGAAAGGCACACATAACAGTAGAGTTTTCTCACCTCCCTGTATGGAGGAATAGCAGTAAACCTGAGCTCCTGCTTTGCATGCATGCCTTCATGCTGCCTCCCTCCTCCTCACCTTCCTCTCCCATTTCAAGCTGGATGTCTTGTCATTAGCTCCATACTGGCCTTAATGTGGCAGTTCATACCTGTCAGATCTGTCTTTGTAGGCTCCTTGCAGACTGGATATCCATCATCTCTACATTGCTTAGCCTGGGGTCATATTTTCTTCACATCTATCAAATTTAGGCTTTTTGTAATTCTTATTTTGTAATAAATGGATGCTGGAATTTTGATGTTTTGGTCCCAGGATCCAAAGATTAAGATGGAGGCCTAAAGTGTCTATACTGTTATTCTGCATGTGATCAAGATGTTGTGTTCTTTGCTACTCATGGAGTTGTATTTCTTTCCTAAATCCACAAATCCTTTTTTTTTCGACTCTTGCGGCCCATGATTGGAACAGCTGTGCTGGTTTCTCTTAATTTAGTTTGTGTGCTTTATAATCATAGTCATAAAATCAGATTTTAATAGAAAATCCCCAAATTTGGAACCATAATGTTTAAATTATTAATTCATTTAGTGGAACATGTTTGCTTCACAGCTTTGAATTGTGCAGTTGTGAAATTATCTTCAGCTGGCATTAATCTTACTCTGTGGTAACTTCAGATGTGCTTGATGAACAGCCCTTTAGCCTTACACTGGTTTAAGAAGTGCTTCTCATATTCTAGTCTGAGGATTAGGACTGCAGATCCCCTGCCACCTCAAGCCTAACAGGGAATAAAATAATGAGTTTCCCATACTACACAGGAGAGTCTGCATGTTCGAACCATAATTTGGTAGACCAGTGACAAGAAGATATCTCAGTTTCATACACATAAATTGTTTCCTACATCTGAAAATAAAAACTTTCCCAGGTCATCTTTTCAATTAGTTTTTCCTTGTGATTCTGTAGTAATAAAATCGCATGTCAAATTTTAAATTCTTTATTTCACATACATTATTTCTAATACATTATTTCCCACAAATATACAAGTATATATGTATGACTGTTTACTTTTTTCCCAGTAATTGACTTGGGTTTTGAGTCTTGCATAAAGCTATTCTAGCAAGAGCAGTATAATAAGTAGAGCTCAGAGAATTCACAGTATCTGGCACTAACCTTTTCAGAAGTCACCAAGACCATGAGTATGTCCCCAAATGCCTTTAAAAGTCCATAAGGAACGTGAGAACTGATTAATGTTTGTTGAGAATAACAAGCATTTGAAAATTATATGCACACTTGATGAGATTTAATAAATTTCAATGCTCTTTGTCATTATGTAACTTGCTGGATGTGTTAGAGAAGCAACTGTCTTTCACATGAATCTTACAGCTCCACTCTAAATCAGATAATGACAAGAAAAGGAGGTTAAGATGGAAAAGTGAATAGAGCAGAAAGGTCAAGAAAAAGAGATTAAAAGGTGACAAAGAAGATGGTTGTGATGAGTGAAAAGAAAAACACAGGAATTAAGAACAGGAGGAAAATGTGATACAGTGGATTAGGATGGTTTAAATTTCACAGACAGTTTTCACAAGAGCAAAAATCAGGCTGAAGTAATAACAACAAAATACTACACCAAATCAGAAAGAAAATGTTGACATAGGCAAAGTTCATTACTTGTCAGTCTTCACTGCATTTTCTTGCATCCTAGGGAACAGAATTCTGCACGTACAGCTTTGAAAACTCCCTTCTACTAAATATATTGTGAAATTTATGTGACATCTGTTAGTCATTCTCTCTTTTGTACAATTGTGTTCTACCCACCTGACAGTCTGACTTCTGGAGACAGTGTTTGTACGTTCCTTGTCAGAGTTTTCTAGAGCATCTAAGGTATCTGTTTTGCTATTTTAGAAATACATCTTTATCCATTTATTTTCAGCAAATTTCTTATCCTGCTGTACATTTATTTCCACATTCTTCCTCTCAAGACAGTTCCTTGCAAGTGATGTGAACTCTGCATAAAGAGCTTCAATAGGATAAATATCGGCCCCTATATAGTGTCTAAATATGAAATAAAAAGGAAGTAAGTGCTTTTCCCATATCAGAGTAGCATAAAACAATATGGTCTCCTTGTAGGAACACTTTGATAACAGTGCTGCTTATACAATAAGCTTATATAATAAATGCTCTATTGCTGAGGATGTATTTGTATGCAGTAATCTGTAGACATAAAATAAAAAATAGGGAAAAAAAAAATAGGTAGCAAGTCAAGGAAATGTAAGGGAGAAGTTTGGTTCTCCTAAGGACCACGATCATTGTTTTGCTTCTGTACAGCTTTAGATGTTTCACAGTTTTGCCAAGTTTGGTATAAGTATTTTTGTCATGCATTATCACATAGTGATTTTACAGAAAATGTGCTTGATTTTTGAATGCCTCAATTGTGTTCTAGGCAGGCAGAAGAAGGTAAAATACAAAGGAAGAACAGATTAGAAAGGGGACTAACAGGTAACAAATGATGCAGAGAGGCAGATATGGCGTGAAACATTATCAAGAGTCAAACTGAACAGAATTTAAAGTATAAACTTGGATGTGTTTGGGACCTCTGTCTTTTTGGTACTGTGTGTGTCCCATTAGGACAAAACCAAAGTCAGCAAAGACAAGCTATAATTCATTTGTTTAAAAGCCAAGGTAGTTGGGTGTATTTTTATGCTAACTAGGCAGGTGCTTTGGAGGCTTGTCAGATTTTTTTTCTATGGTCTATTGTTGCTAAAACCTGACTTGTCAATTTATCAGTGGTTAATGAATTAGTAAGGACAGTGCTGATGGCTGGAGGTGCTGACAAATTTTCTTTTGGCAACTTTTGTTCATTCCTTCTGTTTGATTCTTTCACCGTTTCATGGTTTTTAAGATAATATCTCGATGTTTATATTTAGTATAGATCCAACTTAAAGCAGACACAGACAAATTAAGAGCCACAGGACCTTTTCTTTTGTTTGGTAGTCCTCTTCAAAAACCCATTTGCACAGATAACATTTCCAACTTGAAGCTTAAGCTATTATGGAGGTCTTTGAAGGACTTACCCAAAATAGGTGGGGGAAACAAATGTTAGCACAAGTGCAGCAAATTTCCATTAATTCCAGCTTTTCACTTACAGCTTTATAAAGAACTACACCATTTCTGCACATATCAAACTTTCTTAAGCTGTATTTGATTAAACAAAAAAAAATTCTAAATTATGTAACCTGTGTGATTCTGACAGAGAAATACATATGCACATTATCTTTTAAGAATAATAATTCTATATATAGACATAAATGTATTGAAAGTATGTGGGTATCCCTTTTTGTATAAATGATGTAGTTAGGGAGGAGCACCAATCCTACATGGATCACTGCTTACACAGAAAGTTGCAACATAACAGGTTGGTATTGTGGTCACTGTTGGCAAATGCTGTGTTTCTAACTGATTGATGCATAAGATTTAGGAAGTTATTTCAGAGTTAATAATTAATTAGTTTTGCTCTTGTCTGCACAAGTGGAGGATGTCAGCAATCCTTACAATACCCATAAATTGATATTCCTAGCCAGGAGAAATGCAGCATCTAATAGTTGACTGGTAGTAAACAGCATTATTGTCAGTTTTTAAAACTTAACTTCATGTCATAACAACAAGTCTCCTTGAAATGTTGTGTCTAAGTTTGTTTCTACTTTTCACTTCATGCATTTTTTAAAGGAAAGGGAAAAAACCCACAAAGCATTATGGTACCTATTTATTCTGTACTGCTAGTTTTTTCTCAGGAATTGGTTCATTACAATGGCCAAGCTGTTTTTAAGCCTTTATGAACTCTTGAGGCACTGAGAGTCATTAGGAGAAATTTCAAATGTTAAAGTGTAAGAAACCGTTGAGTAAATTCCTCACATGGAAATCATTCTGGAAAGATTAATTAGAAATTCTGTGAACACAAGAATATCCTCATTTCATGCTCTTCTTTCTCATTGAGCTCATGCAACCTCTTTTTCAGCTTCTAGTTTGATTTCATAGTGTTCGTTATCAGGTAAAAGCTCCCAACTAGTCTGTTACCCTCTAGGTCTGCATCTCAGCTGTATTCAGCTTCCCCTGGATCCTGGAAGAGTTTCCTGTTTACATTGTTCAGAAACCTTAAGATGATGAAATTTTTTTCTATCACATATGTATGATTTCCTTTGGGATTTGAAGTTTTGAATTTATACAGAAATACACGTTTTATTTTTCCATGTCAACTTCTCAGTTTGGGTTTTGTGGGTTGTTTGGGGTCTGTTTTGTTTTGTTTTTTTCATTTGTGTAGGCAACTTACATGGACTACAATCCTCTTAGTGAAGCTCTTAGGAAGGCTTTAGGTCAGAAGATTATGTAGCCTGATGATTCTAAAGCTGTTACAACATTTCTGGGCTATGTTGTAAAACTTTTGAGTGTAGTGAAAAGCTCTAATATATTGAATGGGATAAGAGGGCAATATTCAAACCAGCCCCCTTTTTCTGTTTTGGCTGGGCAGTGCCATTTTGTGAGGTTTTTTACCGTTCACAAGAGAGGGAAAAAGAAGACATTTTATGTGGAGACAGGATGTTGTAAACCTAAAGTTAAAAATCCTTAAATAGATGGTAGGTGGTATGTAATGCCTGGGACCAAGTCTCCTGTGAAGCTCCTGAAGATGCTCTGGTATGTCTCAGGTAGTTTCTCATAAGCACTTATGATGAAAAAAGAAGTGTGTGTGCAATAGCCTTCTCAAATTGCTGTGCCTGAGTGAAAGGGCATTTTGGCAGTGGGGTGAGCAGGATGCTGGGGGCAGCTGCAGGGTGTGGTGCTCTCCTGCTGCTGCAGATGTTCTCAGCGTGGCTCAGGGGGCAGTGGCTGTGTCTGTCTGCATCCTTCCTCGCCTTCATCTCAGCACCATGAGCCTGTGGGGACCATAGCCATAACACCTTGTCACACTGAAGTCAACAGTGGTTTTGTTACTGACTCAAGTAACCTTGTCTTTAGTCAAAATACCTCTTTCCTTTCCATTTTTGCTTCTCATGATGCTCTTTTTAGAATAAATAAGATGCTGCATGTGTGACTGTGTTTACACCTTATCTGTTCCATATGTGTGTAGAGACACCTGTATATACACACTGTGTGCACAGTGTATGCATAGAGGCTTTTTCTGTATTTGTATCTGATTTTAGGCAACTGTTTGAAAATGTAGATTCACATACTAATGTACCAAATGCACAAAACAGTGTTCTAAACTGTCACCTTTAGCATATATCTACAAAAATGCAGCATAATAAGCATTTTAGACATTTTCCACTTTCAGCTCTGACCCTGTTACCACTGGGCGGTTTGTTTGGCCTGTTTCCTTCACTGATTAGTTTCAGCTCTCATAAAACCTGGGAGTTCGCATGGCATGACAGCTTTAAAAAATTACAAGATACTATCAGTGTGCATGATAATCCCCTTTCTTATATGCTTGACACCATTCAGACATAAGCATAGATATGCTTACTCCTTTATATTTACCTCCCCAGCTATATTTTCATTCCAATGTCTATTCACAGCTGCATAATAAGTAGTTTGATTTGTACCTAATTGTAGTAATTGATTTTCATTATTTATGAAAGTCATTGTCAGAATTGATTTATGGTTCTGACTGCGAAGAAACTTGCAGCAGCAGCTTCAGGTGACTGCAGGAATAAAATAATTAACCAGATCGTTTCTAAAAAGTCAATGACCAGTGCATTAACTCTTAAAGTTTCAGGAATTATTTGCATGTCTGTATTCATACTTTTGCAATTCTATTTCTTTCTCATTTATAGAATTCTGTTCTTGATGTATTATAAGCTTTAATTATCTTCCTAATGTGTTTTTGTGTTAAATGACGAATTACAGAGAAATTAGAATGCCTGTCAGATTCGAAAATTGAATGTGTGTCCTAATTTGTTCTCAGACCTGTGAAATAACTGTGGGCTAGGGTGGAAAAGTATTATAGATACAGGTATGCAAAGGAGCTTGCCAAGTCTCTATATATCATAAAATGTCTTAAATCTACAGACATAAAAGTAGGATGAAGACACAGCCATTAAACAGGCAGTCATTTTTGAGTGTCGCATAATTTAGACACTTTAAGTTATTGAAGTGTCACAAGTTTATTGCACCTAATTTATTAATACAATCATTGGGATTCACTTAGGTCTCCTGCTCTGCCCCAAAACAGGCTAAAATTCTGCTGAAATGCACAGACTCTGCTTCAGCAGTAAAAGTGTATAATGCTTCTCAAAATACAATGACATGAAAAATAACAATTTTGCTGTAGTACTTGCAGTAACAGGTGGCCATGTTTATGTTTATTTGTATTTGTGTATTAAAGTAGGGCAGAGAAATCAATAAAAAACAGGTGAATTTTGTTCTTCCTTAGCTTTTCCATTGCCACATTAGGTGACATTTGTATGAGGGAAAACAGCCTCTTGCTTTGGCCTCTAACAAAAACAAACAAAAAGCCAACCAAGTAAAAATCCTGACAAATACCTCGTTAAGTGCTTCTATGCTTTTAAAAGTATTTTTTCTTTGAAAAAAGGAAAAGTTTAATTTTTTAAAAAAAATTCTTTCATGTACTGAATTGGCTTTTCTTATTTAGGAGGTTCTGTTTGGTTTATTTGCTGCCCACGATCACTTTTGCTGTGTTTAAGTAGTTGATAAAATACTGCTGAGAGCTGGAGACAAAAGAATCCATTTGATTGTAATACAGGTGGAGTTTTAACAAAACACCTTATGTGATATCTGAGACAATTATACACATGAAGAGTTTTTGCTTTTGAATTCTTTAAAATAAAATAATTAAAAATGTCTCATCTTTTGTTATCTTTTTTTCCCCTAATCAGGACAGAATTTTACCCTAAGACAGTTAGGAGTTTGTGAACCAGCAGCTCGTCGAGGACTGGCATTTTGTGCGGAAATGGGGCTGCCCCACAGAGGTTACTCTATCAGTGCAGGGTCAGATGCTGATACTGAAAATGAAGGAGTGATGTCTCCAGAGCATGCCATGAGACTTTGGGGCAGGGGGGTCAAATCAGGGCGCAGTTCCTGTCTGTCGAGCCGTTCCAACTCAGCCCTCACTCTGACTGACACCGAACATGAAAACAAGTCCGACAGTGAAAACGGTAAGTCCTTATGCATATGCCCATATATAAATTAATGTTTATTTGCTGTTTTGGCTGACACTCAGTAATTTTAAATCATTAAAGGAATGGCCTTGAATTATTTACCTTCTTTTTTTTTTTCCCCTCTCCTCTTCCCATAAAAGTCAATATTCAGCATCAGTCCTAACTAATGTAACCTTTGGGTGTGATGCTTTAGCTGTAATTTTGAAAGCTGAATCACAAAAAAAGATTAGTTCTGAATTATTTCAGGCCATGTCACCTGTTACCCTCTGGGGAACAGCCAAGTGGTGATAAAGTTGTTCCCCAGGCTGCCTTGCATTCAAAAGTTTCATTGTAAACTGTTCTTCAAGACATCTTGTAGAAGTTGCGGAATCTTGGAATGGATGAGTGAACTCAAAGAATAGCTTATTAACAGGGCTCATGTGATTGAAAAAGAAATTTGATTGTGCTTTAAACTTCTTAGCTCATGAGAGCAATTGGAATTGTGGTGAAGAGGGACATGTGGCCTTTGATGTGCCTGGGGGACTGGATTACTGTGCAATTAAAATCTGCAACAAAAATCTTAGCAGCTTTGTAGGATGTGGAGTATGACCATTGTATATTAAGTCTTAGAGTTTAAATGAAAATAGGTTAATAGAATTGACTGATTCATTTTTAAAGCTTTTCAAATTTTTTTTACCTCCTCTTGAGGTTATAAACAGATCTAATGTGGTGTTAAATGCTAACTGCAGAAATCTTAACTTTTTATTTGCAGAAGATTTTCAGCTTTGGTAGAATTAAAACAATTCTTCTATTAATTTAATGACTGTCTATGTGAAAAATCCAAAAGAGGAATAAAGAAAAATGAGTAACAATGAAAATTAGTGATGACTATTGCCTGCATGTCTACATGTAATTTTATTAATTTATTAAACCTGTCTGCTTGGCTGTATGAAAATTAGAGCAATTTTATTGCTGTCCTCTGGCAATGACGGTAACGCATTGTGGGAAATAGCTATGTAGGTATGTATGCATGTATGGAGACCCTTGAAAAATTAATGCATTTTTATTTTAAACTACAAGCAATAAAATTTAGTCCTTCCTGTGTATCATTTTAAATTCAGTTTGAGAAAGAAAAGCCAAAGCTATTATTTGCTGTTATTCGTACTTGTTTTTCTGCTGGTGGCTGTTTCTGCATGGAGATGCCTGTGCAAAACCACCATCTCCAATGGGATCCTCCTTTTGTGTTGGACTTAATGCTACTGAGCAGACAGCTCTCAGTGTTCACAGGCATCTTGAGTCATGCTTGGAAAATTTGTTTTGAGTCAGAGACAAGTTCTGAAAGAGGAAGACAAGAAGTACTTGCCTACCACCTTTTGGCAGTGGAGTTTGTGTGATAATGCTTGGTATTTCAGCTGCAGAGCTATCTAGAATAAGTTGTTGAGCAGTACTGTGATTTTGAAAAGTCTGTGGCGAAACAAATTCTCTTGACCCTTGACACTTGGTTAATGATGTTGAAAATATATTTTTATGTATACATGCATGCACACACTATTTCCATAGGAAGTTGTATCTTTACATTACCAAAGAGGTGACTGCTTCAGAGGTACCATAGGTTTGGCATACTTTTCAATAAATTTTATATTTACAGTTTTTTAGAAAGGAAATTATCTGATTTCAATGTGCCAAAACATCATCCATCAGCTGAAAGCTAGAGTGTTTTGTTTTTACATGTGTGAGAAGACTCTGAATGTGTTAAAAAATTCAGTATTCTGCAGTGCTTAAAATTATGCAATGAATATCTGGTGTTTGATAAAACTTCAACAAAGAGTTTAGCCACTAAAAAGAGTTACAGTTGATTTATTTATTAAGAGGGAGGCCAGCAGTCCAACTTAAGAACGTACTGGGACTGCTGTGAAGCTAATGAAATTTTGATGGCTTGAGAGTTCCCTAGGGTTATGAAACATCTATAACTTAGACCATGTCATGGGTCACCGTTTCAGTGGAGATGTTAAAATCGTGAAAAGCTTAATCTTCTTTGGGCTTTTTTTTTTTCTCTGAATTTTTGTTTCCACTGAACATGGAAGACTTGGCTGAGAAATTACTTTTTGCACGTTGTTGGAACTCAGTAGGTTTAATGCTCACAGTAGAATAGAAAATATAATTTAAAGCCAGGGAAACGGTATCGCCCTGGCAGGCGCAGGTGCTCTAATCAAAGGACTAAACTGCAGGTGCAAGTTTTGTTAATTTATGGCCTAAAGTTAACAGCTGTGCTGGTATACTGTTAAAGTCTGACAAATCTGATAAGGCTTTGAAACCAAAGTGAGAGTTCCAAGTCCTCTGTACTGCTGTGTGGGAAAGATTCCTGACTGAATTTTGATGGAATTGTTTTACAGGTAAATGAATTTCTATGCAGCATGTTTACCTCTAAGGTAAAAAAGGAGCAACTGGTGATGATGAACAAAACACATCATCACCAGATCATACTTCCCTCACCTAAAGGTCTGTGTTTCAGCAATCCCATTGTCCACTCAGTAAAATTACTCACTCTTTAAGTAGTCCATTCCTATAAACAGCTCTTACTGGAGTTAATTTGACTTGTCAAGATGGTGAGAACTTTGACTCGTCCTACGGGTCTATGATCTCAGGATTAACAATTTGCTGAATGTACTTGGGGTTTGCTTTCTTGCCAATTAGACAGGAAGAGAAGCTCAGCATCAAAGCAGCATTTCCTTTCCTTCCTTGCAACTGTTATGTATTTGCTTTTCTGAAATAATTGTGGATTGCATATCCCTCAGGAAAGCAAAACTTGCAATCTGCTGCATAATTACATTAAGCAAGAAGAAGTAGTTTGCTGAAAATACAAACCTTTTATTTGTCAGGGTCTTAATAGTATGTTTCTGAAATCCTTAAAAAGTGACTTAAATTTTTAAATCATCTTGGAAGGTTTAGAAGTTTCTTTAAACAAATAGCATTGCACTTGATCAAGTTGCAAAATTTTAAATATACTAAGAACACACTGAGACTGCCAGCAGTTTGTTTTTTTTTAACAACAGAACCAAATGTATCAAATGTATGTATTCTCACATCAAAGGTTGTTTTAGGATATTGTTCAGTAAATAATTCTGAAAAGAAATATTTTTCTTTGACTTCATTCAAGTTCCATGTATGACTCTTGGCATCATATTCTGAGAGATTTGTCATGTCAGCCTCCCTGAAGGAGGGCCTGCATCTGTTAATCTGGGCAACCAACCAGTGTCACGTACAGTATGATGTATCATGATGAGCATGCACATGCTTTTTCAGGCTTTCTTCTCCATTCTCATTGCAAGTTATTTCATAAATGCTGAATCAAAAATTTTATGTTGGTAATTGTTCTGGGAGCTGTTGCTTTGAAATACAAGCTGGCTGTCTCTTACACACTTGCCAGTAACTTTATGTTGTTAAGCTGTTCTAAGATTACTAAAGCTTGTCTTTTAAACTGGATAAATATTCCAGGAGGGTATGAGTTAGAAGTTGTAGTTAGGCTTCAAATGGCCCATTTACTTAAAGGGTCAATATATTTTTAAGGTATCTTAGAATCCACTTATATATAAAAATTATTTTTTAAATCCATTAAACTGCAATCCCTGAATTAATGAGACATCAGAAGGTTAATAAGGAAAACATGAAAGTTAATTGAGCAAGTTTCTCCAGAACTGCAGCACCTTATTATTTATTTATTTATTTACATCTCCCTGTAAAATTATATAACTGGTTTTGTTTGTGCTTTTTATGTGCTGGCCTGAAAGTGAGGCTGTGGCAATGATTCTGACTGGAAAGGCACTCAAGGAAGACCTGAGTCTTTAGTCAAGTCCATGTCACCTTCTACTGCTTTGGAAGCAGTAGTGATGATGCTTCTGAAAAAGGATGGGACACTCCAGATCCCTGCATGCCACATAACTGACTGCCACAAAAACTACCTGGGCACACAGAAAATGGTTCTGATGGCACTAGAATGTGGGGATTTATTTTTTGATTTAGTGAAAGTTTTGCACTGATTGGTGTTTTTTAGAAAACCTGAGGAGATCAGGATATAGCAAAATAAAAATAATAAAGGGAGAGAGAGGGAGTCAAGTTTGTGGCCTCAGGCAGTCATCGTGAATTGGTTAGATAAATGGTTTGAAACTTAGACCAATTTTTCATGGATACAGAAAAGTAGATATTGCTGGTAGAGTTTTTATTGCTGAGAGCTCCTATGAGGAGAAAATATCACTTTATCAGATGCATGGGCACCTACTTGCTGCTTCTCCAACTTCAGACAGTTTCTGAAGATAGCATTCTTGTGAACTTAATACTCTCCTGTCCTTCCAGAATGATGAATTTACTTGCACTCAGATCTCAGAAACCCAAGAAATACATTGGTAAGATACTTGTCAAGATATTTTAATCTGTTGTCTTTAACCCAGTTCATCTGTAACATATAATTGAACTCTGCATTATTAAATAATACACATAATTCAAGTAGTAGTGTCACGTGTTTTCACTCATTTAACATCTTTCTTTTTGCTAAGGCACAAAACTTGATTTAAATGAACCCTATTGAATAGTAGCTGCACCTGTTAGCCAAATGCTGAGCTTACTGATCAAAACCAGCCACATAGCTGGTGAATTAATCCTCATCTTACTGCTATACCACCAATTACAATTTCTTCACTATTTCCCACAGATTTCCATCTAGAAATTGTCTGTTCCTCATTAAGCATGCCAATATGTCTTAAATCTTGCTTTGCTGCCAACAAATTTCATGACCAGCAAATCAATCTATTTTTGACAGAAGTCAGTTCTGAAATAATATTTAATATTTAACAAGCATATGAATTTTTCTTTGGTTACGGAGACATGGAATAGAAATCCATAAACAAAAGTAATTATCTGGTTTTCTGAAATATTTTAAGTATTCTATAGTTATGCCAGTTTTCAGATTCTATTATGATAGTAGTCCTGTGGCTATATTTCAGTTAATAATCTAATTGTTAATGCAAATGAAAATCTTGTTCATAATTCCTTTGGCTAGTGGTAGCCAAAGAGGCAACAGCTGAGCTGACCTTTTTGCAGTAATTTTGTGTGATCTCCTGGGTTTCATAGATCTGAGTGTCACTGAACTTTCTGTTAAGGATAGGCATGAGATTCCAAATCATCTTAATTATGGTGGAGTCTGGTGTAGACTATCAGGCCAGAGGATGAGGCCCTTTGGCAACACTTGGACAAATGCTCTGATGTGCAGGAACTGTAAAGTTAGCAACAGCTGACACCAATAAAATTAGAATTGGGAGAATCTGCAAGGAAAAACAAATCAGCAGAAAATTTCAGAGAATTTATTCTTGGCTCTTAAGCTTATAAATCTCTAATGTTAAGGAGTGGTGAAAGGGATGTTTAAAGACCAACTGTCCTATCTCAGGATGTTGCCAAAAATCTGAATTTTAAGGGGAAAAAAAATGCAGAAAAAAGAAGGAAGGTCAAATTTCAGAGGAAGAGCTTATGAAGATGTTTCAGGAGGACCTTGGGGAGGTCCAGCCATACAAATAAAATTGAGACACAATCAGTGAAAAAGTAGTGTTGTACAGAAACATGAATAGTAAGAAAAAGGAAAAGAGGGAGTTGATTTATTACGTAGCAATTAGAGACGACTATATTGCTGATATGTTTTTTTCTGGTTGTTTTCCAGCATTTGCTACCTGAGTAACTGACCACAGAGCTAATATTTATACTCTTAAATTAAGGATTAGAGGTTACATAGATAAATAAATTTTTTTCTGCCTGTATAAAGTGACTACAGTCCCTGGGATTTTTATGATTCATGCATGAGAAATCACTGATGATGGATATGGTTCTAGAAGGTAAAAAAAAAAACAGGGCAGCTTCAGAAGGGGCAAAGAGAAAGGAGGAGAAACTTTTCTAATCAGTTAGATGGCAAGCACCCTAGGAAAACAACTGTTAGAAGTTTATGCTTTATAGCAAGCAAGAAGAGACATTCTACATCATTTCAGGGCAACTGTTCTGGTGCTTAACCAACTTCATTGTGAATTTTTTTCCTTGTTATATTGAATCAGAGTATTCCTTGCTGCAGTTGGGAACATTGCAGTGGGTAATGGAAGACCAAAGTTAGATTTCTACCTTTTTGCCTTTCAGGCTCACTGAGCTTCTTCTCAATTTGTATGCTTCACCACTCCAATCATCGTGGGCAGTCTTCACTGAATTCATTCCAATTTATCAGTGTTGTACTGGCAAGCCCCAAACAGAATATTGTCGTCTAGATGTAGCCTTCAATTGCTGAATAAAAGGGACTAATCACTTCCCAGGGTGTGCTGGCTCCTTTCTTCTGAATGCAGCCCAGTGTGTGGTTAGGCTTGGTGTTGAAAGGGCACACTACTGAACTTGTCCACATTGACTGCCCAGGTCCTTTACTACAAAACTGCTTTCCAGTGGGCTCTCAGCTAGTGCTGTTACTGTGGATACTCTGCCTTTGGAATTTATGAGGTTTCTTCAGCCAATTCTCACAGCCTATTGAGATCCCTTCAAAAGGCAATCCTGCCCTGCTGTGTGCTGATCAATCTTTCCAGCTTGGTGTCTTCCACAAACTTGCTAATGGCACATTCCATTTTACTCATTCTCAAGGTGTTAAATGTAGTCCAGACATAAAACAACATCATCTCAATATTAGCTCCTAATGAATGCCATTAATGTTGACCAAGAGTTGCTCTTTGCACTACAAAACACTAATCTTTCAGCTTCTTCACAGTTCACAAAATGCTCTTCACAGCTCACCTATTCAGTCCTTCTCTCTCCAGCCTGGCTATCAGGATACTATGGGAGACCACAATGAAAACCTTGCTAAAGTCAAGGAAAACAGTATCTGCTGCTTTCCCTTTATCTGCTGAGGCAATTAGCTGTTCATAGAAAGCAGTCAGATTGTTTGGGTATGACTTGCCTTTCGTTAAACATGTTAGCTGTTATCATTCACTTTATTTTCCTGCAGGCCTACTCCAGCATATGAAGGATAACTCCAGTAGAATTTGTTCCATCATCTTCCCTGGGAGACCAGGGTGTGCCTCTGCTTCCTCATATATTCCTTGCCCATCTTGAAGATAACATGACCTTTATCTTCTCAAGAGTCATCAGGAGCTTTCCTCCAATTGCCATTGCATGTCAAGGAATCAGAGGGACTTTCCATAGACATTTGTCAGCTCTGCCAGCACCACTGGATGCTGCAAGTCTGTGCCCCTGGACTTGTGTATGTCCAGTGTGCAAAAGTGGTGTTTAACAGCTCCCACTTCCTCTGCACTGCAAGGGCTTCTCAACCATCACTGAGCTTTGGCTTCCCTATCCCCATCCTGCATGTCCAGGAAATGTTTCTGTAGATACCACCTCAAGGTCACAGTGGCCATTGGGCAGTTTCCTCTGGTATGTGAGGGTTTCTACCACAAATTTATAATGTGTCTTTGTGTACATATATAGTGCTACTGAAAAAACTGGCTGCTGCACTCAGTGCAGTGCTGAGACAGAAGTGTGTGTCTCCTTGACTGGTGTGGGACTACATTCTGAGGCAAATGCCAGCCCATTGGAGCCTAGAGCAAGGTTAACAAGAAGCATCATCAGAAGTTTGAAATACACCACACTGGAAGAGATTGGGAGAGAGCTCAGCCTGTTGCACCCAGTGTGTTCTGTCTAGATACTGCAGCTGTTACAAAGGCCACAAATGGCAAAAAGGACCAGAGGCAAGCAGGGCATATAGCAAAAAGTAGAAATTAGCTCAGACAACGGCATTCTAAAAGTAACTCAGAGAAATAGATTGCTGGGGACCATGTGCATATTTAATCATCTAACATATTTTCCCAAACAATTTTTAAATGCTGCTGTAGTTGCTGTCAATCCCTGACAAAGAGGGTGCACAATAGAAATTCTTCACTTCCTTTCTGAATTTGTTTTTTGTGAGTAGAGTGACAGAAATTAGTCAGCAGGAAGCATGTTGATAAAATTAAGGCTATAAAAATGTTGCTCTGCAATTTAATATACTACTTATATTTATATATTGCTTTTCTCTTCTAACTGGAAATGAGACTTTTTTTTCTCCTCATTTTAGGTTTGGTAGAAAAATATTGCTCTTTGTTTCCCCTAAACCATGTGTTCTTCTGGATGTGCAAGGATTTAAATGTGAGGTTGCCATCAGAGTAATGTATGCTTTGCACATCTGTAAACTGATGATCTGCTGTTTTGATTTGGAATATGGTTTTGATGTCCTTGAAAAATCACAGTGGTAGCAGTAAATTGTTTTAATTAATGAATTAGAGAGCAACAAATCTGCTGAATCAGGCTTATCGACATAATTATTACTGGAATAAAAAGGAGAAAAAAAATCTGTCAAAGCTGTGAGATTATTTGGTTATCATTAGAAAGCAAGTTTCTCAGCTACTACTTCCATAATTTCTGGTGTATGTATGTCAATATCAGGGTGGGGGTTTATATATACACAGAGATATTTATGGCAGAGATAGTCTAAATAGTGATCCTATATAAAAAGTAGGATTATTCTTATTCAGTTGTTTTAAAGGTATTTTTAAGCTTAATTTAATTTTGATCTGAAATAAGATTTTAATTGCTTTTCCTTGTATAATTATGTCATATTAAGAAATTATCTAATAATGATTTCAACTTTAAAATAAATATAATCTCTGCAATTGTAAGAGTATCAATAATAATTATAGATAACAGCCTTTGTATGCTGGTCAAATGACAGCTGGAGAAAATTTTTTAAGTTTTTTGGGGTTTTTTTTACAGAAAGTTGCAAAGGCCTTTGGAATAGACAGTTCTTTAACTCCTATCAAATCCATGTAAAGACTTACTTAGATATTTTTTTTATAAAAGTTTCTTTAATACAGATGAGAATTCAGCATAAAATTAAGTTTCAAGCCAGAATTGTTCTGGGACTCAATAATATGCTGCCTGATCTGTAGGCAAAATTTAAGCATTTTTTCTTGATTTAAGGTAAGAAGAGGATGAAGCATCAAATGTCAGGAAATAAATGTTTGTTAAGAAGCTGTGGGTTTCATTTTTATTCTACATTCTCCCCCTCATTCAGTATACAATTTTCTTCCTGAATTATGTCAGGTGTTTTGCTATCTATTATTTTCACTTGCATGTTGTTAAAAAAAATATAGTTTTAGCTCACTGAAGCCAGAAATAATAATAGTTGGGGGTTTTGGCACCTCACATTAGAAATCTTTCAGTGGAAATGCCTTTGTTACCATTGTGGTTTAGTTCAGGTTTCTGTATAGTACATGGAAATTTTCAAAATTATTATCAATATCTTACTTCGGTTTTTGTTCTTTGTTCTTTTTTTCACATTTTACAATTATGAGCCCACAGCATCCAGTTAGGAAGGGTGAACCATGTAAATTAATTATGGATTAAATTAAAAATATGCAAATGTTTAGTAGGTGTGTGTATCTCATAACTGCTGTAATAACATCCATAATAGATAATAGTTTTCTCAGAGTCTGACGATTCTGTGCAGCTGCTATGCCAGATCCATATTGCTGCTGGCCAATCCCTCCCTGGGGTACAGTGGCTGCTGACTAGGTACATCTGAGACAAGATGTGAGCAATTCCATCTCTAGTGCAGTATTCACAATAGAAAAGGAAGCTACTGACCTGGGAAACCCAGGGTCTGGATTGTCAGCCCCCGACAGAGTAGAGACAGACCACAGGCTATTCTTCTAGTTAACTGTTTAATGGCTGCATTTTTGTCCTTGTGGTGAAATAGATTCAGAAATGTGTGTATATAGCCATATATATGCATATATAGTCATCCTTACAACACCTTTTCTTATGTAGGTTTTTGTCATACACATAGTCTTAGAGGAAGCATGCAGGGCTGAGGACCAGTTGTTTCTTCTACAAAAGATCTAGAAACTTCGAAATATTTTCACAGTGAATACTTCATGAGCATGGGCAAGGCAAAGTTATTCTGGTGTTTCACATCTGCCACTGAATTACTGTATGCTAGACAGATTGATTTTCCTCCCTCCTCACCCCCCCAGTCACTGGCATTTTATTAATGTAATATTTCTATAAACTACTTTAAAGTTACAAATAAATTGCTTTGGATAAGTGCTGATGACTAATGCTATGGAGTCTCAGTCTGCACCTGTGGCAGACAGTCTAAATAATTTAGGTTGTTTTGTTTCTCTACGAAACTTCACTTTCTTTTTGCAGTAAGTTTCACTCAACTGTGTTGGTCATTTGTGCAGTTTGAAAAAAAAATAGCAAAAGCGAGAAGTCTAAGATGCTTTGAGGCAAAGTTTAGTTCTTTGAGAAGGTTTCAGAATTGTCTTTTCTTCCTGCGGTTGAAGATGAATACTGAGTTTATCAAGATAGTGTATAATCTTTGAAGTTCTTTTGAATATTCAAAGTTTACAAGATATCTGGGTCAGAAATACTTTGAAAGAATATGGCCTTGGTTAAATAGATAGTATCCAGTCTCCTTCCACGTAGATTTAACTAGAATTGTTCAAGCTGCTAAGTTCTTCATTGCGTGATTGCTGTATAAGGAGATTTATTTAAAATTGCTTAAAAGCTGCACTCAGTGGGGAATTCTGCTGCTCGTTCCCTTAACTACTTTAGCTGCAGAGAACATATGACGTCTTTTTCATTAACTGTCTTTGCTGCTTGTTTGCTTTCAGTAGAGTTCTAGGAGATTGTTATATTGTTT
The DNA here is from genome assembly GCA_034336665.1 of Luscinia megarhynchos. Lineage (NCBI taxonomy): Eukaryota > Metazoa > Chordata > Aves > Passeriformes > Muscicapidae > Luscinia > Luscinia megarhynchos. The sequence goes on along the minus strand of CM067566.1, from coordinate 32,504,160 downwards.
TGTAAACTCAATATTGCTGGATCCTGGCTGCTTATGGCAATTGAGATGAGATTAGATGCTTTTGTTAACAGGCCCCAGACTTTAAATTTATAGGGACTAGGCACCATCTGTTCTCAATTAAAGGTCCTGAGCTCTGAAATTAATTCCTTCCATTGGTCCATTAGACTCAATCTTTTGACCTGAAGTCATGATAAGGTTATATTAGCCTCTTGAGTCTTGGAAAAGTGAGGAGTTCATGCAGGGGCAGCGCTGAATATTCCTTTTAGTTCTTGTATCAATGTAGTTAGAGGGCAGAAAGCAATGATTGTTTTTCCATTTTACAGGTAGAGTGAGATTCTTTTAAAATCACCCTGGAGATTGAGAGCTCACATCCTCGTGAGTTGTAATAGGACTTGTGCTTCTAAATCACTGAAGTGCTATTGAAAATCTTTCCCAGAAAAGTCAAATTAATATAGAGAATGTTGACTAAATTCACAGGAAGACTTGATATTGAAGTGGGCTGAGTGTAAAGTCCATTGTTCCAGGCTTACATTTGCTCATTAGATTAGCTGTGTTGTGCTTCAGCTGCCTTTCATTGATTCCTTCTGCAGCTGCAAAAGGATGGGGATCTTACCAGAAGTCCCTGCTCCAGAATTGTTCAGCCAGTGCATTTGCTGAATTTATATCTGTCTTATGGTGTATAGAAGTTGCAAAGAAGAAATGTATGGATGGACAAATTGGCTCACATTTTCGTGGTTCTCACTCTCTCCTCTTTCTCTTTTGCTTTCTGTATTTTACTGAAAATTGAGGTTTTCTCTGTCAAAGTACAGCAGGACAATACTGTGGATTGGAAAGAACATGTAGCCATGAGATTTTTAGTTTCAAAGGAAAAGCTCAAATGTATCAAATAGCCGTGCTGGTTGTCTGGTAAATTTACTGACAGTTCCTATACACATGAAAATATATTTAAAATGTTTCAGGATCTGGTAGTTCATCAGCAGACTTTGATTTTATTTATACAGTGATAGTAATCCTCTGGACTATAGTTTGTAAGAGTCTTTGAGACTGGAGTCTCTTCAGTGTCCTGCGAGTGTTCCTGTCTTACCCCAAAATGCAATTTATTAGAATGTTTTGCCATCTGATGGCCATTAGGCTGTGAGTAGAAATCAGCAAAGAGAGAGTTCATATGCCTGTTTATTCCTATGCAACAATCCCCATGACATAAAAAATACAGCTAGGTAAAAATAATTCTTTCATCTGCTGCCTGCAATTGGGAGTTAATAAAGATTAGTAACTTGGAAGTTAGATATTTTTCAGCATTACTTAAACTGGATAATGTTGGAATCCCCATGATACAAGGCATTATTTGTCAAGTGTGGCTTAGATGGCTCTGTGACATGTGTATAAATTTCAGAATTCATTTTCAGTTGTTATAAATGCTCAGATCCATTTTTGAAAATATAAGTTAGAGTTCTTACCTTTTTCCCAAATGTAACATATCATATAATACTATTAATGGAACTTACCCAGAAAATACTGGTGTCCACTTTGTAAATATTAACATTTTCCTTACCCAGAGAGTCATCTTTACACTTCTGGGATTTAGGGAACACATTTAAACTACAAAAACAATATTGAAAATATGGTAACAGAGTCTATGTACTTTCAGTTAGCAATTTGCTTTTAAGAAAGTTCATTTCTTGTTTTCTTACAAATTCTTTGTTCTTTGCAGTATCAAATGCATTGATTTTTATTAAAAAAAAGTTAATCAGCTTACCTTCATTCAGAATGGATTTTTGTTCCTCTGATCAGCTCTACACAATTGAATTTTTCATCCTCTTTTCTGAGCTATTTCAATGTTATGAAAAAAGCATTAAAGAGAATTCTGATAAATTATTCCTTTAAAAAAGATTCTATTGCAATGTACTTTTGTTGAAGTTGGAGAGTTAATTGAACTGAGAGATTTCTCTTTTGTTTTCGATGCTAAAGTTATCTATGCTTGGTAAATACATGAGACAATCTCTTGTGGGGAACTGGTTCCCTACTGATTCTGGTTTCCCCAGAATTTATAATATGAATTTGAAGTAACCATTTAGTTTTTATTATTTGAAAATCCAGTTTTCTTTTTGATTTTAAACTAGAGTTAGTAGACTTCAAGGTATGGGAAGAACTATTTTCAGTCATAATAAAACCCAAAGCAAAGGCTTTCTGAATGTTTTTCTATCATGCTATCTGATTCTGCTTTTATGGTTCTTCCCAGAACCCTAAAAAAGCCAGACTCTGTTAGATATGTTTTTATCCAAATGCATGATTATGCTGTTAAGAAACAAATAAAAAATAAGAAACACCAAAACAACAAAAAAAAGCTCAATCCTTCCCCTCCCAAAACCCACATTTTTTTTTCCCAGTGTGATTCTACTTTATTTTTCCTTGTTAAATCAAGCTGACCTAATCTTTTATGAGTTGTTTTTGTGTCTGTATTACCTCAGGCTGTGCTCTCATCAGACTTCACAAGCTAAGTGGACTTGAGTTTTGGATAGTCTGTGGAAATAATCAAAGAAAATGTACCATGCTCCTGGATGTGATGATAATGGCTCATTATGTCCATTAAATTTAGTCCTGAGTCGGTGCTGAGTGTTCTGCTGTGAGTTCAAGTTAGACCCGTTAGACTCTCTGTGCTGATCACTTGTAATTACTAAAGCACAACTGTTAGCTCAGCTAAACCCTGGTTCTAGTGTCTTTCATTCTGCTTATCAATTTCTTCTGAACTTTACATGTGGGAAGCCTTCAAAGCATTTGCTTTGAAGTAAGGGACACTTTAATGAAATCTTGATTTGGTCACTAATTTGCTATATCTGCATTTACACACTGCTTATCTTTCTGGTTTTGTTTTCCTACTTATAAACAAGCATCATACTGCTTATTTTCTATCAAATTTACTAAACTCTGCCTTTTTTAAGTTCTTGAACTTGAAACAATTGGGAATATTTCTTGTATATATATATGGGGGGGTGGTGTGTGCATAAATATATAGAAAATCAAAATACATTTGCAGTAACTTTACAAAGGCTCTAACTTGTATAAATTTAGAAGTGTTTCTTAATCCTGCAGATAATCCGTCTAAATTTTATACAATTAAAAATACCAAGGTGGGTGCAAAAACCTAGACAATTTTTAGTAATTTCAGATGAGATGAACAAATTATAAGCATTTTAAGATGCTTGTGTGTGCACATTCTGGATAAATGCAAATATTTTCATATGTTCTTAAAGTGTATTTATATTGCCATTACTGGAAATGTGTTCTTTATCTATTTGTACTGGAGTAAAAAAGCAGAGGTTGTGTTACTGCCCTTTCTTTGGTTACATGCCACCTCCCATTACAGCAGAGTACAGCTGAGCTGATATTCTTGTGCAGGCTTTGGCTAAATTGCTGCGAACTTCCTGAATTGGTTCTTTTGATTTTTGATTATATCAGTACTCTTAGATCAAGTACTGACATTTTTTACACTCCTCTACAATATCATTTTTACATTTTCTCTTATCTCTTGTTCAGGGCTCTTCAACCTGAGGCTTCAAATTTTATCGATTCACTAACAGATGAATTTTCTTTTTTTGGAAAATGGGCACAAGTGTCTCCATCTCCTGTTTTGGAGAGCTGCACATATTACCTTGCTCAGTGTGTTTTGCCATAGGATGCACAAAGCTTGAGGGAGAGGAGGTGAAATCAACTCCCTGGAACTATCTGAACTGGTCTCATCACATCTAAATGAAGCAATGGCCTTCCCTCCATTCGTCTCCCATTCCACCAAAAGCATGGGAACAGTTTGTTATCAGGTAGACAAGCCAGATTCCATTCTTGCCCAAAATGAACTTGCCACATTATAGTCAGCCACTGATTCTTGGAAATGGAGGCAGATGCTTGTGCTTTTGGAGTCTTAGGTGGGTATCAGGAAGAAGCACACTCACCTCACAGGGACATTGGATCGACATTTTCTCCTTTCCTGCAGTGGATTAAGGAAGAGGGAAAAACCTCCTAATTCTACTGGTGGCAGAAGGTCCAATTTAGCTTGCATTCTACCAGCTCTGTAGTCCTGGGACAGCTGGCAGCTGCTGACTCTACAACACCTGCCATTACATGTGCTGGACATGTGTGTATCGCTGCAGCTCATTCACGTTTGTTCTCTCCCCCAGATGAGTTGGTTTCTTGTAGAGTAAGGAAATGCCTGCCCTAAATTTGGTAGTTGAAACTGTGGAGAGCAAAGCCAGGGTTAACAGTGCAGGTAGCAGCCCTGTGTGGTCAGAGCATTGCCTTTCTCTGCTCTGACACCACACTAAACGTGTCGGCTGTGCTGTATTTTCTCTGTATTTTCTCTTCCCAGGGCCTCCTCAGAGTCAGAAGTGGCCTCGTTTGTTTTGCAGCTGTGGAGGATGACACAGCAGAATTCAATTGAAAATGCTTGTGCTCATAGTATTTCCTCATTCTGAAATGTAGGATGACTTTAGCCTGTCAGGTATCTACATTTGAAGAGAGTCAATAAATCCATACATTTCTTATTAGCCCTTCTCATTTTGATGCTTCCATTCTTCAAACTCCTGGTACACAGCTTTTTAACTTGCAAGGCTCACTTCTGCAAGAAATACTCCATTTGCAATTTCACTGCATGGCATGTAACACAGGACACAAAAATAAAAGGATTTTCCAGACAGCTAAGCATTACAATTTATCAGTTGTGGAAATGTGCTTGAGGAGGGATCAAATCCTTATGCATATTGACTGACATTGCCAGAATTCATGTAAAGCACACAGCATCAACTAGGATCTCATGCAAGCAACATATCAATTCATACTATTCTAGATTATGGACTTGGTTGGAGCCATCACCAATCAGCAGACTGGGAGGGGGAAAAAAAAGTGCAGTCCTGTGAATATGGATAGCTGGAGGTGTGAAATCATGTATGCATATGTATTGCAGCTTTTAAGACTTCACTCCTAACATCTACAGATTTGGCTTGAGTTTGTGTACTGCCCTTCCAGGTACCACCTGAACAGACTGATATTATGGATCAGAATGATTTAATGGAGTGAGATGCAGCTTGGCTGGATGCCATGAATATGTGGAGATTTTGGGTTTTTCCCTGGTTGTGATGATTCACATCAAATGCACTACGCAGGCTGAGAAACTTGCAGATAGAAAGGGAGTGATGCTGGGATGAGCACGTTACCTAGTCTTTCTTCCAGTTTTTGAACTTTGTCAGACTATCCCACAAAGTGCTGTGCATCTTATTTTTATGCCATACTTCAGAGAACAAATCTCGAAAAACAACACACTTTTAAGCTAAAAGGATGTGACATTGATTCTTCTCATCTTTGCTAGGAAGGAGTCTGCCTCAAAGGAGATCTTATAATATGAACTCTATTTCCATGGGTTCTGTATTTTCACAGTGGTTAAATGATGACTTAGGTGTGGCTGTTAAAGGAGTTTGTATGGGCAGTGTGAAAGATTCATTGGCCACAGAAGAGAACACCAAATTAATAATTTCTTCTTTCTGTGTTGGTTTTCTTTTTTTCCTAATTGTCATAGGAGTATCCAAGCTTAGCTGGACAAGGCTACAGGGTTCTTGTTCCAGAAAATTTACAATACCAGAGGTACCATCAGTTACCTCTTGTGCAATTGTGTGTTGTATTTGGGTCATATTCCTCAGAAGCAAGGTCCTGTCTGATCCAGTCATTTGGGCTTACCTTGAATATCAGTGGCTTGAGCACCACTCTGAGTTACTGTGCCTTGCAGATTCAGGGAGTCCCTTTTTCAGAAATCATGAAAGTTCTTCCCTAAAGCAGATGGATTTTACAAGTGAGATTTGGAATGTTGGATCCAAATAGAGTTTCTGTAAACAGAACCTAGCCAGGCAGGAGGGAGCTAGTTTCACATCTGCAGTATCTGATGGTGAAACTCTGACACCAGGTTTCCATGGGAATCTCTCTCAAACAAAATTGGAGCCAGCTAACCTGTGGAATACTGTGCATGTGCTTAGTACTTTTTTACCAGAGTTTGTGTTTTCTAAGTAACATGTATGGCTAAATTAAATGTGAAGACAATGGACTTTTTTATTCCACGTCAGGTCTTACTGCTTTCCCTGGCAAAATGCAATTAAAATCAGTAAGCATATAGATAGATTTGAAATACATCAGTTTAAAGCCTTTGTGCTGAAGAACTTGCAGCTAGAAGTCTTTAAAGTAGGCAATAGACTATTAAAAGTCTAAACAAAGTGCTGACTAAATTCATTCAGAAACTAAATTATTCAGCAGTATCCAATACACATTGTCATAGCAGGAATTTATAACTACTTACTCTTCTTGGGAGCATTTTGTGTAATTGCTATAACTTGAATAGTAGGAACTAGATTATTCAATCACTTCAAACTGATCTGCAGTATCTGCAGAAATTGGATATGCATGCCTTAAAGTTGCTGGCTTTTCTCAGGTGGAAAGTATTCACATATGTAAATGTGAATAAATACAGAAAACTATTCAGTTCTGTAGCCTATATGACTTTCATGATGTTTACATGATAGCATACTTCATAGAAACACAAATAAGAATTCTAAGATCTGGAGAATTCCTGAAGGGTATTTAAAAATGAGTATCTTGTATACCTTGCTTGATTCGAAACCTGTAACATAATTATCTAGCCTTTATAACATTATTCATATCTCCTACTACTGTATTTAAGCAATTTTAGTTGAAAAGCTGTATAGAAAGCTTTTTGATGTGTCTGGTTATATTAAGAACTCAATATTGAGGAATGCATCTAGGAGTAAAAAAGTTAGCAAAGCACTCCCCTGTGCTGTGATTAATTTGTATATTATCAAGGTCTTTATTATGAATGCAGTTCCTAATGTAGGCCTGTAATAAACAGAGTGTAATTGAATTTTCTATATTTTCCCATCAGGGAGTGATTTTCTTACAAGACCTCTGCTCCATCTTCTGGCTAATTGTCAGCAGTTACTCAGTATTAGTGCATTAATGTCACCAAACAGTGAAAACAGAAGTTACCTGCTTCCATTACATGAAAGGATGTGTGATTCCAACCCTTGCCTATTTACTGATTTTGATTAGTATGCCATTACCACTTGCACCTTTATTAACATCGTGAACTTTTTGAAATTACAGCCTTGGCGACAAACCAAACTTCTCATAAATTTGTCTTCATATAAGGTTTCAATCAATTTAAATATTCTGCTTATTAAAAGCAGAAGCAGTCACAGCATAGAGATTGGACTCTTACAATCTGAAAGGTCTTTTACAACCTAAATGATTCAATGATGAGAATTTCCCAATGCAATAGTGAGAACAACCTTTTATGAAATACACGAGTGAGTGTTCTTTGTGTCTTAGCAAATGGAGCGATAAATTTGGGAATTTTCGAATATTCATTGCCTTCCTCTTCCATTACACGTTGTGTTACACCAGAAACAAAAACAAAAAACAAAATTTTGTTAGGAACAACAGAGTTAGACTGCTGTATATGCAGAGGAAGGGTGAACAGTCTGCCAGCTAAACAACTAGAGGCTGAGGTTTTGTGCAGATGCGTGTTCCACTCCTGTCAATATTTTCATGGAGATCTTTGAATGTTTGGAGTAGTTTCATTAACTTTTGCTGGCAGTGCCAGGCTAGGAGGAGCCACAAACACTTGACTAGAAGGAGTTGGCATTACAGTCTTCATATACTGGGCTTGTGAGCATGAAACTGTAGTTAATAAACTGCAATTCAGTTTTAAAGTAGCAATAATTAAGTCATATCTTCAGGATGGGAGAACCACTTGACTGGCAGATGTTGTGTAGGAAAGAAACTAAGTACTGCAAGGGATTGTTCATAGATGTGTATCCACACAGTAATAATTTTTTGAAAGGAAAGAAAAAAAAATTCTGTTGGGATGCAAGCCTGAGCGTCATATGAAATTGAAATATGAAATAAAGCAATTCCCTCTGCATCTCTCAGCACTTGTAAGGCCTCACCTATAATGCCACTGGGATTCAAAAACCAATAAAGTTTTGGACCCAAGACATTGGAAAAGTAAGAGAATAAGCTTAAATCAAAAGTGCAGAGTATTTGCTCTGAAGAAACAATGGCCTAACTGCTGGACTTTTTCTCAAAGAAAGGAAATTGGTGGACAGATCTTGTGCTTTTCCTGAAACCTGCAAGGCTAATGGTAAGGAGCAGGGAACAAAAGTGTGGGTCATTCTGTCAGCAGGTCAAGAAATAATGTGTTCATTGTTGCAAGAGAGATGTTGCTTGGGCATTAGGGTAGCTGTTTGAGATGTCTTGGGAAGACTGTGAAATCTGTCTCCCAGAGGTTTTCAGACCAGGTTAGTGTTTTATTAAGAATGGATAATCCTTCTCACTGTCTTGTTCATTCCTGTGAATCTTATCCCTACAGATTTCTATAAATAATGTGTAAAAAAAAGTCACATTTTGAAAGCTGACAGAAGTAAAATGTCTAGCATCTTTCACCAGTCTTGGTTAGCTGCTCTTAAAATAGTGTTTAATAACAATGCATATCTGTTATTTTTAACACTTTTGCAAGCTGGACTATTGAGAATTGTTTTGATAATTTATTTATTTTCTCAAACACCTGCTGGTTTGAGAATTTGCCAGGTTGCTTGGCATCCAAGTACTGTATTTTAGATTCCAGCCCAAAATTCTATGTTAACATCAGAAAAAGAATAATCCCAGACCAGAAAATCTTTTTTTGGTTGTTTTTTTGTTGGTGGTTTTTTTTTTGTTTTTTTTTACAGGATTCTGCTGGCAATTATGCAAAAGCTGCTAAGTGTATTTACAACCTAACAAATGAGCATCAGTTATAGTTAGGTAAGATCAGTAACTTTCCTCCCACTTCCTTCCCTGTAGGAAGCACAAAGAGATGTGAAGACAGAAAAAGTGCTAGAGCAGGAATTGCTACCTGTGCTGTGCTCTCTTCCACAGTACAATCTGCTTCCAGGGCTTTTTCAACCACCATGCAGAAATACTATACTGGGACAGGAGAAGTGAGATGAGTGCTAAGAAAAATAGGGCATAAACAAAGGAAGAGAGAGAATTAATTGGAAGTGCTGCTGGGTGGTTTGGACCATTGAAAAATGGAGGCTGATACTTGTGTTTGAAGATGTGAATTGATTCAAAACTCAGATAGGATAAGTCTTAAGTATGCATACTCCTTGAGAAAAGGAAGAAACTCACATGTTTGTAAGATGAGAAAGCTGACAATTGTCTTTCTAATAAAGAATTGGAATAATAACTTCACATGCAATTAATCAGCAAGATTATATGATGGTATGGTTGTTAGTCATGTATAAAAAATTAACTTGCATAAGAGACAGACTCAGTAGCTGGATCATAGTTGTAATATCCTTAAAAATGTGTCCAAGGTAATTTTGAAGGTCAGAATTAAGGTACAGAGGCCACAATCTATCTTCTTGTCATCCATTAAGAATTACTTGCACTTTGTTATTCGATATAATCAATATAATTGTAAAACATGCACCTGAAATTCTATGTACCATATTGTAATTGAGCCTGAACTCTTCTTCCAGCATAAAGAATCTGCATGCTTTTGATTCTTCCAGGTTACTATGCAAAGAATATTTACCCTGAAAAGATATTATAATAACTCTATAGTATTCACATACCTCCTGGAAAGCTTGCAAAAAGTTCAAAGTGAGGAAATGCCTTCATTTCCCCCTGGTCTCTTTTGGCATAAGCACTCTGCTTTTATCAGACCTGTCAGGTCTCATGATTTCAGTGGGGGACTGATTACCTCAGAAAGGTTTCTCTGCCATTGCTTTTGTATCCCCTGTATGGGAAAACAGTGCTGGAATATCTTATGGTGCTGTAATGCCTTGGCTGATGCCTACCTTTGATGGATAGGATCCCATAACAGTCTTACAGAAAATGAAAAGCCCTTGAAATGGTGTGATCTTCTACTTTGGCCTTGCATTGTCATTCCTCTCCCCTTGTTGTGTTACTGCCTTGTATAACTGCTGGCATGTTTCATGAGTGTCATCTTTTAGATTGCTTTAACTTTATAAATCCTCTTCCCAAATTTCCATATTGATACACAGCTTTTTTGTTTCCTACCTTTTATCTGTGATTTTTGAAGTGTTTCTAAATAATTTTTTTTAAGTGTCACTATTCATCAGCGTTTCTACAAAGCAGGTGATGGTATGACCCTTCTTCAGGCATATGGCAAAAATGTAAATACTAGTTTATTAATTGGGCCAGATACTTCTTATAGGAAAAGCAAGTATGTATTAAGTTAAAAGTATTGTCTTTTTCAGGTAAGGAGTTAAGAATTGTTTGTCAAGTGGTACACAGACAGGTGGAAGGCACATGTGAAGATAAATGGGAAGATTTTAGTATCTGGTTCTTAGGTGAAATGTGCTAGCTGTATAAAAAATGGGGAATGATCTATTTCAATTGAGGTCTATCCACTTATCACCATAAGAAAAAAAATCAGTAAAAATCACTGCAGGATTTTGTGGCACATTGCTACAGCTCCTCAGCAGCAGGATGGTTTTGGTAGACAATAATTGGATTGAAAATTGGACAGTGAGGTCATTTACGATGACAACACATAGAGTGAGAATTACTGCTTTGGTTGTAAGTGTACAGTGCAGTTTTTCAGGCAGATGTAAATTGCAAGAAAAATTTGCAAGTGGTCAGTGGCTTAAAGTGGCTCTTGTTTTGCCAGCCTGGTTCAGTTCCATGAATGGGGGAAATGTCAAATCTGCTGGGAATTTCTGGAAATTCTCAAACTATAATTATATCCTTGAAATGAATTTGCATGGCTCCTGTTGAAATAACAAGGACATGCAAATATCAGTTTGAGATTTAGATGTGTGCTGTGTTTTTTGCTTTTCAGGTGGATAATGAGTCTCTTTTGGCCCATAGGGTGAGAATACCATGATATATAACACAGAGCAGACAAGATCAAACTAGGAATGAGGTGCAAGTTGAGGGAATAGCTGAGCTCCTTAGGGCCAGTCCTTGATAATTTAGGTCTACTGTGCATAAGGGACATGACAAAACCCCAGTTAAGAACTCAAAATGGAAAATTCGGCAGTTAAGTGAATACATTTTTTTTTCCAATGTCACATTAAAGCTGCTACAAATTTAGCACACAATATGTACCTGGTATTCAGCTTCTGAAGCAGAAAGTATATCTCAAAAATTGTCAGAAAAATGTGGAAAAAAATTCTATAACAAATAATCTTGCCTATTGAAAGCATAAACTGCTCTTTACTTGTCATTTTTGAGGCTGGAAAAGGTATATTGAGAAAATACAGTATATTGAGAAATTACATCTATCTGTTTCCACATTGTTATAAATAAATATACAAATAGATCTTGTGCATTTCTTGATTGCCTTAAGAAATAGTGTTATTAAAGCAGTAGAGAAACTGCCTTGAAAATAAAAGCAGCTCTGTTTTCTTCATCTCCTTTATTCTTTCTCTTGAGGAATATGTTGTGTAAGTGTAGTCTGTGTTTTCTTTGGTTTTAAGGTTTAAGATGTCAGTAAAGATGATGTGTGTTTGAAACCACTTGCAATTTTTCACTTTTTCCCACTCTTTTTAAATACCATCTCATTCTCTCACAGCATCCCTGAGTTGTACTGTTTTCTAGGTCCCTGAGATCCTGTCTATATTAGCACAGTACCTCTGATAGGTGTTTTTGTTTAATATGCTTAACTAGTGCTTTCCAAATGCATTGCATCAGACTGAGGTATTCTGTCTGACTCAAAGGATCAGTACAGGTGGGATTTGTGTCCCTGCACAAGTTCTCTGTCAATTCTGTCTTCTTCAGCACATCTTGTTAGAAGATTCCACACACACCTTTTGTTTTTTTTGATTAATTTTTTTCTTTTCTGTGAGTCTGCAATGATCTGTGATCTTTATATGCTCCATCCCTACCACAAAAAATAGACTAATGATTTTTTGGTCATTAGATTTATGTCAGCTGCTGTAAGGTTTTCTTCCTTATAACTTCTTTTTTGGTGTTACTTCAAAAAAGAAAATCAGTGATTTCTTTGTTTTCACATCCAGAAGTACTTCACAAGCATAACTTCTCCACATGTTAATCTTATTTGGCAAAATTAGCTCAGGAAGGATTTGTCTGAATGGAATCTATGCATTCATGATCAATGGAAAGGAACTCTACAATGTGGATCAAGTACTTTGGGGCAGATGTTGATGCCAAGGTTGATTTTAGATGAAGTGTTTCTAACTATGTGTGTGTGTGTGTGTATATTTGACTGTAGAGGGAGCATTTAAAAATATTATACCAGTGTAGTTGTATGCCTGGACTACCAGGATCTTAAGTCAATTTAGAGGAAATATGCTCTTTTTAAAATTTTATTTTCCTAGTGTAAACTGTCCACTTTTTCTTATATGGACAAAAAGTTGCTCCACAGATTGGTTGAGAAAATGTGATGTTCAGAAATTACACTAGAGGAGTTGAATAAATCTGTTTCTAACAAAGTGCAGCAAAACCAAAAAAATAAACCACAACCCTTCTCCCTTACAGCAACCACCACCGACAAAAAAAAAAAAAACAAAACTGAGAAAGCTGTGCAGCAGAGAGGGTTAAAGGTAGTACTGATACTGAAGGGAACATGTATATTTTGCAGCAAAAATAATATTAAAGTGTAATTGTTCCAAAGACTGAAAAAAACAAACAAAAATTCCAGCAAGGATTACTTCACAGAAAGCCATTAGTTTGAAGTCTTAAAATTTGTAGGGATTTGAAGGTGTGATCAGTATACTGTCTTTCTTATGCTATTTGTAATGTTGACAGCCTTCCAAATAGAATTAAATGTAGATTTGTGAGTGATAGAATTGTTGTAGTGTTCAGTAAAAAGCAGGAGACCAATAGAGAGCTTTTATATCAGTGTACAAAGTTATTAGAGCAATATTTCCAATCAATTTGGTTTCTACCACCTACGAAATGTAAGATGCTAAACATTGTTGGAAATGTTATTGTAGCCATTTCCTTATAAGAGAAAGATTTGGGGCTGGACATGGATCCTCCCCTGCACAACTACCTGTGCTGCTGACAGTTTCAGCTTGTTTCTGCTCTGGCAGTAATTGCTAAGCAATTGAAATTTGTAACCATGTGCAGCATGTCCAAGTTAAGAAAGAATAGTTTGGGGGGGGCAGTTGGAGATGTGTGTTTTCTGTTGGTATGGCCAATGACTTTTCAGGGTTTTTGCACTGAGAGAGAGTTCTTTCTGAAATGCCAATATTATAATCAATATTATTTTTTCCCATCACACAGTATTAGGCAATAGGCAAGAAGCAGGTCTGTTGCAAATATAATGTTATTTGATTTTCACTTTTTCTGCTTTAAAGTATATTTCTAGCTTGTTTGCCACTTTTTTGCCTCTCTTCTTCCTATGTCATTTCACAAACATATCCTCCATTCCACATCATACACATAGTTTTTAATTCGATACAGTCCTAAAAAAAATTTCTTTGTTAAGATCCTAAAAAGAATCATGATTGTTTATTATGCTCATGATAGTAGCCATCAAACCTAGGCTATTGTTCTTTTAATAAAATAAGAGAATGTGTTTGGTTGTTCTATAAATAAAAGAGTTAAAAAAATGTTTCCACAGGTAATGCAAGTTTGATTTTTAAAACAAGCCGACAACCCAAATAAGTTTCTAGGCTTTCAGTTGTCACTGAATAATCACTGACTGCTATAATTTTAAATTAGTCACCTTAGCAACTAATACCTGATGTGCTGAAGTGTGAAAATATGAAATGCAAGAAAACGCAAACACATACATGCATGTGTTAGTTCAGCAGAAAGAGTGCCAGCACAGTGCATGTGTGCCATTAGGAGCAAAACACAAACATCAAGGTATTTCTGCAGCTGCAGGGATCTGTAGTTAATTTTCTATCAGAAGGTGACTGTTTAAAGGTCATTTCCCCAAACATAAGTCAGATTCTTTGGGGATGTATCCTTTAGCTTCATCTAATGTTTCATTGACTGTATAAGCATTAAACTGGGTGAGAATGACAGGCTGTAGTAAGTGGATCCCAGGTGGGCTTTGGGATCTGCAGAGGCAGCTGTTCCCCAGCCCCGATAACTCTTTCAGATTTGCAGATCCCTTTGCATCTGACATGGCATGCCAGCCCTTTGCACTGCCCAGTGCTGATGTTTTAAAGGAGAATGGCTTCATAATTTATTTACTGCTACATTTCCTTTGGGCTTTATCTCTGTGATGCTGTTGAGTCACTGAGATGTGTAAATAATAGAAGTTAACAGAAACACATTTTTTAAGAAAGGCAAAGCTTTTAAACTTCTTTTTTTTCTCCTCTTTTTTATTCTCCAAGGAATCCTCTGAGAATTTGTTGTTGGTTTTTCTGTTGTAACCAGGTAAAAAGTTCTGCATTTTAGATCTGGGCTGAAATACATTTTGAGCTTGTTAACATCATGCCCTCCTCAAAATAATGATTATTAATAGTATAGTGACATGACATTTTCACATTTATATACATTTTAAGCTACTAATGCTTTTTCAACCTACTACCAGGATCAGTCTTTTTTATGTCTATCTCAGCTTGTAATGTGTACATTTATCAGCTCTTTCCCTTCAAATTCATGAAACATATTCTTGTCCATTACCTGTGCTTTTGTAATATGTTAGTATAGGTTTTTGCCAAGTTTATAAATCTCCTAAAGGCCAAATGCTCCACAAATCTCGAAAAACATGATGAAGAAGCCATAATACTTGTTCAGTATTCCTTGGCTAAGAGAAGTAAAACTCAGTCTTCAGGTTCCCTGAATAAATACAGTAAAAAATGCCTAGAAATACTGCATTTTGATACTGGCTTGTTTAATCCCTCCTATTCACTTCTGTAAAATCAAGGCATAATGCAGCCTTGTACAAACATACAGATCTATATCCAATTAAATAGCACTCTGTATCTTCTGTTCCATATTTGAGGCTTATGACACAGAATTATAGAATATTTTATGTTACTATTTTCAATAGTACTACTCTCATAAGCTCAAGTGGTGCAATAGTGATTTTGGATCTTTGCAATATTTATTGGTCAGATACAAAACCAGTATGGTGCTTTATTTTAAAAATCCCTAATATATTTGTTTAGATATGTAACATAAAAACCCTCCAAAACTAGAGGTATGAGAGCCTACCTTTAAATAGAGTTCCATGTCATACTTTATCCATATGTTTAAAAAAAATTTTACTGGCTAGAAACTTTTATGATGTTCAGTGCCTCCTCTCTTCTGTTCTAACAGAGCTCCACTTAAACTTCATGGAGGCACCAATAGATATTGCAAAGCAAGGTAAAAATTCTCCTAACGAAGAAGCAAAATATTTGGTCTCTCTAGTTTTGTTAAAATCAGTAAAAGAACATCTATATACCTGAAAACATTTGGTAGAATAAAATGCTAGAAGTTAATCCTGATATGACTGAGTTTTCCAACTCCAGCTGGTGCAGGCACTTAAGCTCTGCATCCCTAAGTTTGGGAACAATGCTGTGCAGATTTTCACATACTACAATGCTGCTTTTATTTCTGTGAAATCACCAATGTTTCATTACTGAAAAAAGCTGAGATAATGATTATGGGGCACTTGCAGACTTTATGCTGATTTGAGAATCAGGATATGATAGCATGAATTGTTTTTCATCTGTTCAGCAGCATTCAGGCTCCATGGAGGCTGAGCATTGTGAAAGCTTTTCATATCTGAAAAATAGCACACCAAACCTGATAAGTATCAACACTGAGCAGAACTGGTTCCTCACATAAAGAATGAGACAGCCTTTTCTTTAGATCAAGCAAGCCCTGCCATTGAGAGGCATTCAAGGTTCCTGTGAACAGGCTTAGGTGTTCTGGATGAGGTTTTGATGGGGAGCACCAGTGAGAAAAGGGGCTCTGTGGAAATGACTGTTCTTGCCTCAGCTGCTGGGAGCTTTATGTGTGCTTACAGTTCATATTAGTAATGGCAGGGCTGATTTATAAATCCTTTGGTCTTGCTAAGTTAACATAGATTGCTGAATTGTGTAATTGCCTGTCCTGGTCTTGCTTATAAATTAACAAAATTAGGTAACTTTCAGTAAATATATAACTCCTCTCTTCATTGCTTTCCCAAAGGTGTTCTCAGTGGTGTTGCACTGATGCAGCTGAGACAGAATTCACCAGAAAGAACAGATCTGATTTAGATCCAGGAAGAATTTTTAGCATTGGCAGCTATAAGAGTTTTTACTCTTTGTAAAAGCAACAAATCCAGCATTGAAATTAATGAGGAACAATTAATAATATACATCTTCAAACCAAAATAATTTAATCTCTTTCTTTTTTTGTCTTTCCACAATTTTCAAAATTATAATTTGCTTTACAAACATCCAAACAAAAATAAAAAAACTGTCAAAGAGATCGTTACTCATTAATGTATTTGTTATTTGTGTTCAAAACTTAATAACCATTTTTTCTTCATGAATTGTTTACAAACCAGCATTTTTAAAATAGATTTCGAACACTGTTAGAATAAATATCACTTCAGAGGAGACTCCCCCTACAAGCATGTCTCTCACACTACTTATCCCCAAAGTCAAATAGAATCTTGGCGACACAGTTAAAGAACTCAATCATTTGTGAACTTGTAGCAGTTTTTAACTTGAGGCAAGTTTTTGGTTTGATTCTCATAAAGAAAGCAGTAGTTATTAATTTTTTCACATTTGAATTAAATAAATAATTTTAATACATATTAAATGGAAAAATGTGCACGTACAGTAGAGAGTAAACTATAAAAGAAAATGATGGCTGCTCACAGATTAGCTAGCCCAGGCAATTCTTGGACAGACAAAGAAAAAAAAGGATGGAAATAGTGAATGCTAGCTCCTGAATGTACACATGTTCTGGGGGGGAAGCCACCATAAAAAAGGACAGTACTTTACTTTGACTGAAGCTACTCTTTGCTTCTTTAAATTTGCTACTTTAAAAGTACTGTCTTACTGAACAAAGTATAGATGTATATTTTGTAATTGTTGTAAATCAATCACACCTTATTCAGTAGAAGACTTTGATTTATTTGCTAGACTTTAGATCATGGTCCTATATTGATGTTGTTTAATTGAGCCCTTTAGACAGGTGATAATTATGGAAAAAAATTTATAGGGATAGAATATACATTTCTTTAAGAAACTAATTTTTTCTCCAGTTTGTTGTATCACCTACAGATTATTAGTATGAATAATGAAGCACATCTGCACTCATTGAAAATCAGCATTAACTGACTAGTATGTTATTCCAGGATATGTCTACATATACCAGTCTCATTGTCTCTTGTGGGAGTGATCAATATCCACTGAATAAGATAATTTGGTCCCTTGTTACTTATGTTGCAGAAACACAATACTGTAAACCAGAGAAGTTGTTTTTGTAATTTATAATAACATTCTGTTTTGATTTAGGCGTGCTTAATTCTGTTCATTTCTGATTCATTGATCTGTAACTGGGCAGAAATGAAATACACTTATGAAAAAAGAAAGAAAGTTTTCATCTTAATCACTCAAACCCAGCCACCTTTGGACCACTTGCCTTTCCTTCTCTACCACCATAGCACTTTTAGTCAGATAAAAATTTTAGTTAATTCAAAACACAGGAATTACTATGAGAGGAGAAAAAAAATAATTGTAAAATCGCAAATTTTTGATTTGGATAAAAATGTGGATTTTTAGAAATTATTTCAGTTTATCTACAAAGACAGAGTGGATGGAATACCTGCAGTAAAGTCCAAACACCAAGCTTTCTGTGATTAGTTTAATGTTAATGTAGAACGTTTCCTTGATGAGACTGGTTAGAATTTTTGTGTCTTACACATGCTAATAAATACTACTGACATCTTATAAATAAAGAGCAATAGTCTCAGTCAAGAAAACCATTGTCCCTAAGCAGGGATGCTAATTTATGAAGTCCAGTTAGATAACATGAAATAAATGGACAGAAAATTGTCCTTGAAGTCAAGCATGGCTGCATTTTCTCTCGTGATTTGGGAGATTCACTCTTAGCAGGTAAATCAGTGATATTCATTGTTAATTGTTTTCTGTGTGTGTCCCACCATGTTGTCATGGGCTATTTGCTAGTTTATGAGTTTAGCTAGCACTTCCACATCAACCTTAGCACATATCTTCAAAAATTCTTTTTGTTATGACAGAAAGCATGAGCAAAAGATTTGGGTGATCTCTGAGGTCTTAATGGCCTTCAGCTCCATCAGTCTTGGTATCTACATGTGCTTATTATATTGCTTTTTTTTTTTTTTCAAGGAAGCAAATACATTTAATTTGAAAAATAAATTGTAAAATAATCTCTTAGCAAGTCTTAAAAGTGAGTGAATCAATCTGATGGGATTTTTGGGCTAACCAGTTTTTCGGAGTATTTTATTTGCGTTTTGTTGATTAGCAAAAGCTTTATTTCTAGTCACCTTGCCACTGTTGTTTAGAAATGTGTTTTTGAAAATGGAATTGATTTTTTATTAAGAAGCCTTTACTTGCAGCTACGGATAAGCCAAATTGACACAGAATATTCCTAAAGCATATGCAGTGGATTGTCTGAATTGCTAAGCTGTCTTCTCAGGTACTTTGCTAATGTGGCATTGATCAATCCACAGATCTCAAACTGTAGAGAGGTGATAGGAGTATTGGCCACAGATGCACCACGGGCCAGAAAGATAAATTGTTTGGGTTGTCTTTTTGCAACTTTAAGGTCACAATTCATTCATCTTGTTACTTTTCTGTATCCCTTTAGTTGGCTTCAATTGCAGGATTAAATATTGAATGGTGGCAGATCATTCAATATATGACTCTTCTACTTTGGCATTAGAAGGGTTTTCATGCTTAAAATGGAACATTGTGCACACAGAATGCCAAAGGTAGTCGTGCTGATGATCTATTCTGTAAAATTAATCTCACAACAACATTATCAGGCAATTCTTAACACATCGATTTATTCCTGATATGACACTTCTGAAACAAATGGATAAATGCTTGGCATATACTCAACATCCTAGGAGGGAGAATGTGGAATTGAATCCTCTACAGAAAAGATCCATATTTAAAATTAACCCCTTAAAAGCTTAGTTGGGAAAATTCTAAACTGAAATTCATGGCCACTCATGCAAAGATGGTCTGTAAGAATCAAAAACAGGGTAAGAGAGGAGATTCTTCCCCAGAGATCAGATCATGGTATGCAGATTTTCCACACACCTTGTGTACAGTAATAGTTGTGCCATTATACATGCTTATATCCTGTTGATTATATGTGCTTCATGTTCCATTTTTTAGTGCCTCTGGCTTCTCTCAGAAAGGCTCCTCTGCCCCCCTGCCTGCTCTGCTCTGAATCCCCCCAGGAAGGTGCAGAACCCCTTGCAGAGCTTTGCCACACATCTCTCCTCTTACAGCTGGTGAGCCAGGGCAGGCTTTGCAAGGCTTTTATTTAGTCTTCTGCACCGGTGAAAGGAGCAAGAGAATTTTGTCTCCAATGATTGTTGCCTGTACAAACTGCATAAACACCTCCTGTGCCTTCAAAGAATATTACATATGGAATGTGAAAAGCACACAGCTGTTGAAGGTGGGTGCATTTGCAGGTTTTCCAACTAGTATTACAATTGTAGTACAAACCACCTTAAAGGGAGTTGTATTGATTCTAGCTTGAAAGCTGTTTTCTATAAGGTTTCAAAATTGGCATTGTATTTTGTATGTTATGGGGTTTTTTTGTTAAATTTGTCTGCAAGTTGAGAGAGCTACTGGATTTCAAAAGCACATAACTTCAGCATGTAAAAAGTATTTTCAGAAGTAAAAATTTAGTTTTGCTTTTTCAAATTACATCTAATGATTAAATATATGTTACATATGAGTTTGGACAAAAGTGAGATCCAGTTTCAGACCTGCATCTGATTTGTGGATATTCTGTCACTGAGTGGAATTCCAAGCCTCAGGTCAGGTGCCTGCACTTCCTAACAGTGTATCAACATACTGCCTGTACAGATGTCTCACGCTGATATCCACAAAGACTGAGCCATCAGCAGCACTCATGTAGCCAAGAAGGTGCTGCACAAGTAATATCCAGGAAGGAACTTGTGCCCATGGCTGTAAGGTGACACCTGAACATTTACATTTATAATAAAGGACTTTTTCCTTTGGAGCTGAGTGTTCCAAGCATATCTACACTTCCTTGTAAAATTAGAAAGGAGTGCCCTCTCTGATTTTGTCTTTTATCATCCCTCAGAAATGACCACAGGTTATTGACACACAGATACATATATCTAATACATTTATGTATTAAACCCCTCTCTTTCCAAAATTATTTGAACCCAGGTATCTCATTTAACAAGGAACTTTTGGGACTCCTGGAGTGTCAGTACTTCTGGCAGTAATCCACATACGATATGGATAAGGAGGAGTCTGCTGCAAGTGCCACATGTGACTAAAAGTTTTTTAGGCAAGAAAGAACAGTTTTTTAAAGAAGGCTGACAGAGACCTGCCCAAAGATGTCCAGTGTGGTAGTCAGCCCATTTCTTGAAAGTCAGCTATTTTTTAAACACTTTCATAATCAAATCCTCACCAAGAACCATTCTTTTGCCACATAAGTGGTATAAGAAGGATCCTCTCATTCACTTGATTCAGTTTGTGTATGTCCAAAAGTGAAACACACCCCTGGTGCACTTTTCAAAACATAAATTTGCCTTGTTAAATGGATGAGCTTAGCAACACAAGCTGACTAAAGATGTTAGGACAAAATTGTTTCTTTCTGAGATTTATTCCACCATCAATTTGGGTTGTGATCTTAAGTATGAAAACCATATACTAGGCCAGTTTGGGTTCTTAGATGGGTGTTTTTTACAGTGTTGAATTAATATAAATATTAAGATGCATGAATTCTGCTTGTCTGGCTGCCAAAACTTCATCTGGATATGGTTAATAGAACCTATAACTGCTGTTCATGTGCTAATGTCTGCAAATATTCAGGCTAGCTAACAAGACTATTGCTTTCTTTGCAGTTTCTTCATGCAAGTGATTCTTTAAACTGCCCATCTTAATGCATTTGGATTTTAAATATCTGTTGAAATGAATTACTTGCATCGAGTGTTGAAGCTTTTCGATATTCAACATATTTTCTTAATGTCAGTAAAATGTTTCTGTTTTATGCAGCACTTTTTAGAGTTTGTTTTAATCTGGCAATTTGTTTATTTCTAGTGGCAGTATAATAAAAAGCTTACTTAGCAGTGTTTTTTTACTGGAAAATAGTGTGTGGGAAATGCTCTACAGCTGAAATGTAACCTCTGGGTGAGTAGTTGTCTCAGTTATGGAAAAACTGGCATACTGATTCCTCTGTATTTGGT
Organism: Luscinia megarhynchos; assembly: GCA_034336665.1. Lineage (NCBI taxonomy): Eukaryota > Metazoa > Chordata > Aves > Passeriformes > Muscicapidae > Luscinia > Luscinia megarhynchos. Next base: position 32,482,754 of record CM067566.1, on the reverse strand, counting down.
GACAAGTGATTTTATTTGAAGATTCGTTACAAGATTCACAAATGGTCCTGAACATAGAATGAAAAATATACGTCTCTTATTTGGACATTTTTTTCTTTAACCAAAATCCTTGTTTGTACCAAAGGGATATTTCTAATTAGTTTGGCTGCTGTTCACATCATAATACCACCAAAGTCAAAATGAAATATGACTAAAAGGTCCTTTTTGGGCATCAGGAGTCTGTTCCAGTACTTGTTCTGTCGATAATTTTTCATGCTATCCACCTATCATCATGCAAGATTCTTTTTGATCTCACAGAGAATTAGACATAAGAATTACCTGCAGTAATGTAGTAATTCAGATTCAAAAGCAAAATTTCTCCTTGGTGTTTGAAATACTTTTTTTTTAGTATCTTCTGTTACAATTACTTTCCATATGAGGACATTCTTTTAGATAGCTACATGTGTTTCCTAAGTGCATGCTTACCTCTAACATAGATTGCAGACAAATTGTTATATAGGGGTCATGGTGTAGACACCATGAATTTTAATGAAATTCTCTTCTTTTTTTTTAATTGGTGAAAATGTTTCTCCTGGGCTTGAAGATGAAATAGCAAAGATGAGAAAAACAGCATGTTACATTCTTAAATCTACAGGATGATAAAATCACCAATTACTTGAAAAGTTGGCTGGAATGGTTTTCCTTATTTAAAAAAATAAATGTTGATTTTTCTGCTTACAAAGAGATGCTCATTTCCTTTTTCTAGATGTTTTTTGACACTATAAAATTAAGAATTTTTGTTATCACATGCTCACTGGCCTTATATGTTGTTGTTTCTTTTTTGCCTGTTAGATTGGCATAAAATTTAAGGTGCAATTTTGGAGGTGAAAAGCATCACTGGCCTGGAGATTTTGACTTCTGATATATATGGATATGTGAACCAACATCCCTCTGTTGATAAGCAATATATGTGACCCATGACGGGTAGCTTGCTGTTCTGGTGGAACAAAATATTACAGCTAGAGCATGCAGGCTTCTGCTCCACTGGACTTGGAATAGATTAGTAAAATATCCTCCCACCTTGAAAGGTTTTACTCCAGGGTTTCTTTTCCCCATGATGGATAATAGAAAAACTCATATGCAAGTTTATTGCAAGATCCCTTTGAGACCCCTAGCTTTTTATGAATGGAAAGGTCATTTATAAATGTTCAACATCATAGTATTTTATTACTTTTCCCACAGGACAAGATCCGTGTTTTTTCTGTAAGAGACTGCAATCAGATTTTACAACCACACAGATTTAATGTTGTACATATTACTTGTGTTCAATAACTGAAGACTCTGTAATGAAAAATACTTTTGATTTTAGCCCATGGAGGTCTGTTATTCATACATAACAATCTTCAAACCGGAACACAGACTTTAACAAGGCCAGGAGCCTTCAATTCTGAGTTATTGATGTAGGGTCAATCTTTGCCTAGACTGTGGTTTTCTGTAATGCTAAAAACTTCTATACAGTTTTCTCTGAAACATCTGATATTTCTTTGTCAAAGTGGCCTTGAAGTCCGCTATTGGTAGGTCTCTATTTAAACCACAGGATGGTCATATTGATGCTTGGTTAGGCCACTTAATTATACTCCATATTTGTATTTGCTTGATCTTACTCCTTTGGGAACAACACATCTTTTAGTCACTGTAACATCTAGTTTGTTATCATCTGTTTTGAAAGCATTAATATTAAGTAGAAAAATCTTTACCCACGGAAAGTCCAGGACTGAACACGTGTGGCCACAAACTGAATTCATTATTGCAACATAAAATATCAATTAGTAAATTTGAGAGTTAAAGCCATAAAAGCAGCTCTGAGATCTGATAGAGAGATTCAGCACCAGGCACTGAAATCCTTCAAGCATTTTTTCTCTGGTTTAAAGCTCTAACAGGAACTTAGATTTTTTTTTAGTAAGGCATGATAGCAAACTCTGTCCCTGTATTTGCATTATCACTGTCTCCTGAACCCCCACTCAGTCTCACACCAGAAGAGACACCATTTCCAACTGCAAAACTCTCAGTCAGCATTTAAAGGAGCATCACTAGAGTTTAAAAGCAGTTTCCCAAAATATTGGGAAAGGCATGGGAGTAGGATGAGTTCCTCATCATGGAGTATTTTGCACATGGGAGAGGAAGAAATCTTTCTATATTCCAAATCAGACAATTGATGTGAACCCCAGCTAGATCTGAGAACGCTTCTAAAAGGCTTGTGTGGAACATGATCTCAGCTTGTAGATGTATCACTGACAAATTCCATGTTTTGCGTTTTTTACATAAAATGGTTAGAATGCTTTCAAAGTCCAAGGTGCAGGACTGTATTCCTACTTCAAGGGAATATTAAACTCAGAGTAGGAAGGAGTATGAAAGTGTCTCACTCTCATCAGTGTGGGAATAACATGCAGTTCAAACTCATGGTATTTCCTTTTAAAGGACTTAGGAAATATAGTTTGCTCTTAAACTTATAGGTGTTTTTGTCTATTTTTTTTGTCTGTAGTTGTGTGCAGCTGTGTGAAGTACCCACTTCTCTGTAAAGCATTCTGTAAAGCATCTAAGAGGCTTAGATTTGTAGATTCAGCTCAGTGTGTAGTGTTGGACACAGATGTTTGATAGCTCTATCATATTAATATTTAATTGGTACATAGGTAGAACTCTTAATATACTTCACCAGAAGCATCAAATTGGTATTTTGACACCATACTAGTGCACTCAGCCTGTAGAAGACCATATTTTTGGAAACTGTTTAACATACTCTATTGGCCAAAGAAAAGTGAGTCTGCTGTTTTCACAGTGGGGTCTGTTATTTCACACGGTAGTACAGTGGTTCTTTGTTCATTTGTTAGTGTCTAAGACAAGTTGATTTATTACCCTGAAGGGAGAGTGTTATGGGTCTGTAGTATATTTAATGTGTTCAGAAACATCACCTTAACATGTACAAAATCTAGTAGCTCTTCTCTCTGAGAGGTGTCTCCAATTTTTGTGTCAAAGTTCTGAAAATACTGGCGGTAGATGAGATTCTTGTAAGTAGTCATGAAAGATTATTTTGATAAGACATTCTGAAGCTAAATGATTTTAAGGCATTCATGTTGTTGCACAGAGATGAATGTGGGAGCAAAAGAGAAATTACTTTGTGTGTCATAGCTTAGTTTTCGTGTTAGTTACCAACAGATCCCTTCCTCTCTTTTACAGTCTCTTTCTCTTCCTACGTACTAGTGAAATTTAAATTTGTTGGCTGAGAAGTTTGCTGGGGAAGCGAGGTTTACCATGGAACAACTTTATATATGAACCAGACTGAAAGTTCATGAAAGTTCAGGCATGTGGTGCCCGTGTAAACTCTGCCCAAAGCTGGTTCACCACCCTCTGTGTGCTGCTCATCAGTGCAGCAAGACAGTGTTAGGCAGGGCTCCTCCTTAACACTCCCTCACCCTAGGTAAAGGTCTGTTTTAGCTCTGGTTTTACAATTCTCTTTTCTCAAAGTCAAGTTGTAATAAAACCAGCCAAGGCTTTCTCACGTAGTTCAGCTGCTTCTACCGTGTGCCCCTCAGGACTGCTGATTCCACTCGGCAGCCTGCGCTTTTCAATTACTGGCCACAGATGACTTTACAGAGAGCTGGCAAAGCTAACCAAGAAAATTAAGCCTGGCAAGATTAAATTTGCTGTATAGGAATCTTCATCTTCACAGGAAAATTCTTGAAGGCTCTGTGAAGAAAGAAAAAAAAAGAAAAGAAAAATTCATTTAAAAGGCTGGAAACTACACAAACCTCCTCGAAAGGTAACTTTTATATCATGATATATCAAAAAAATCATCTGTTCTCTAGCCACCAGAATATACCAACGTCTGGGAGATGGAAGAAAAGATTCTTTAGTATGTTATTAGAGTTACATTTATCACAGTTACATCGGTTTCTTCATTCTATATGGATTCGTGTCAGCTGAATTCATATTCACTAGATGTTAGCTCGTTCTAAAATTGAGTAGCACATCAGTGCAGACACTGGTGAGATTCTGTGTATCTAAAATATCCTTTGTCTCCCTTGCTCTTTCCCTGCTAGTGGTTTCTCATTCCAAAAATGATTACTATAAGAACTGCGGTTTTATCTCAAAACATTTGAATAGCTATTGTGCATGTGGTATTGGGTTTATGGAGTGTATCCTTTGGATGCTTCTAAACTAGTGACATGGACAGATTTTACATTTTTCCATTAGTTGTTTCCACGATTTGTCTCTGAGACATTATTACAAAATACAAGAATATATTTTGACAGCTAGGCTGCAGGAAGTGCAGCTTGCAGCTTACAGCAGAGTTGTAGTATTTTGCCCTAACAGTCTAGAAAATTACATTCCCAGAAATCAGCAAGTGTAGTCAGAATGCAATTTGCCTACCTATAGAAAGCTCTGCAGTTGTTTTTTTCAACAGCTGGCAGCCTGCAGGTCTGAATCATTATGTCCTCTTTCCTTCCTTTGTCCCTTGGGCCTGACCTGCCTTGCTTGGAAAGCCTCACTTGGTAACACCTGGTGTTTGTACCTGCTTATTCACTGCTTCCATCAGCATTAGCCACCAAAGACTCTGATCTACCATGCTGCTGATTATCCTATCTGTATTTATGGCTGAATTTAACTGAGGCAACTACAAATCGAACTTAGGACACCCTCAGACATACCTGCCTATAAGTCCTGAAATATCTGAGGTGGTCATTGCAAGACTCTATAAAGTACCAAGAGAGACATCTGCAAAGTCCTGAACCATGATCCAAATAGCAGACCCTTCAAAACATTTAAAATGCAGGTTATTGTAAATATAAAATCAGGTTGTATAGAATTACATTTAAAATGTTTCTCCTAAGCTGTGTGAATACAATCTCTATTAAGTGAAATATGATTTGATATGAAAGAACTCATAAGTTTTATTTTAAATCATATGTTCAACTCTCAGGAACAATAGGTGCTTATATATATAATTTAAAATAATATCTTTATTTCCCCTCCAGTTAGTGTCTTAACTAATTGGCTTTTAGTACATTCATACTATTGTACTTGAAGTTTAATATTTAAACTGTTTAACATGCTAATCGATTTGTAGGGGACTAGACCCTGCTATAAGTTTCTTGTTGTAATGTCTTAGACCTAGATCTGCACCTATTAATCTTTTTTTTTTTGTGAATCCTATCAAATTGTCTGCATTTGAAGTACTTGTAGTTCCTTAAAGGCATGAATTTCCAGTGGAGAGCTATATTGGTTAGGTCTCTTACTGGTTGATAATTCTGGTGGTTTGTTTTTGTTTTGTTTTTTTTTTAATGTGGTACAGTCCTCTCATCCATCAGGGCAGAGGGCATAATTTGATTAGCCAGACTTACTTTTGAAACTGAAAAGGATTGGTGTTTCACAACTTGGTGTCATTATTCCTTTGTAAATATTGTAAGGCTTGAATTCCAGGCCTAAACTGCTCTTCTTTAAAAGAGCTCATCATACTTTTCAGGCAGCAAGTCGATGTGAAAGCATTTATGTGACTTCCTCCTCGATAAGCCCATTATATCTGTCTTTGGCTGTGGATTTGCTCTGTTAATATGTCATAGAGAGAGCAAGCAGGCTAGTAATCAGAAGGTGAAAGGTGACTTTGTGAAATGGAACTAGCTAAGCCAGACTTTATGCAAAAACCCAAAGAAAAGCAGTGAAGAGGCAGAGAGGGAACATTAGCAGCTTTTTTCTATGATCTGTGGAGTGCGGGTGAGGATAAACCTGCATGTTCCCAGGTTTTTTCACTCCAGTTTTGCCCTATTTCAGCACACCTGGAATGAAACATACTTATTCCAGCATGGGTTATTTTGCTAGGTTTCTATCTAAAATGAAACATTTGCTTAAGTCTGAAAGTAAAGGAAGTAAAGACAGCAGCGTTTCAGAGCCCTGCTGATGGATCTGTGTGTTCCACAGTAACTCTGCAGCTGTGCCACTTTGGGTGCAAGAGCCTGTCTGCATTAGCCAGGAGCTTCACCCAGACTAATAGACCTTGTCAAGAGGCACAGCACAGGGCTAACATGCTTTGATGTTTTGCAGCTCAGAGGTACTTGCATACTTGCCAGGTCAGGTATTTCAGCATCTGCATGAAGACATCCATCCTTAGATGTGTATAGTTTGAAAGATGCTTATATAATAAATGGAAGGAAGGCATGTCCCCATTTTACAAAACAGTAGCACATTCTCAAAAGTAACTAAGTTGTTTTTTTTAATATTGGTTGTTAAACCTGGTCTGGTTTTGAAAGTGAAGAGTAATCAAGAAATTCAAGAATCAATGAGTTTCAGATTCTTATAATATTTTCATTACCATAGTTACTTGCATTTTGGTTATATAGTAATTATTGTTCATGTCCCACTGATTTTACAGAGAAATGCAATTTGTTTTCCTTATAGAAATTTAATAAAACCCAGGCTCTTAATACTCAGAATGACAAAACACTCTTACTCTTTTTATCATGTGATATAACATTATTAAATTAGCACTCATGTAAATAGTGTCTATAATATTTTTTCAGTCATTAAAATCATTATGAGGGAAATAATGCATTGTGAAAAAGCATTATAAAACAATCTGGAGCCTTTCAACTAATTTCTTTGATGTAATTTCATTCAATTTAAACCAGTTTGACAGTGTCCAAATTAACAAGTTACTCTTTTCTGTTCAGCACCTGCTGGTGGCAACCCATGAATCAGCATCTCATCCAGAAGCATGAAAGACCTCATTAAATCTAATTTTGTGTGAGTTAACAGGTCTCCAAATTAACCCTTCTTTAAAAATAAAACATAATAAGATAGTAAAGGTCAGCCTTTTTGTACAACAAAGTTTGCTGACCACAGATATTTTCAAGCCTGGTGGCACATTTGACTGCATGGTTGTCTCATCATTTTGGCAGTGATCTGTTTGATGCCAGTGAGGAATGCTAAGACTGTCTGAATGAAATGTGTTAACATGTACATTTTATATTTTTTTAAACTAGCAAGTGACAGGTGAAAGAGAAAAAGTATTTTTTCCCTCAATGATTTATGGTAGTAAATCATTGATGTCAAATTACTATTGCTAAGAATTTGTGGGAAGAATTGCTCATCTCTCCACTCACTTGCCAGCTCTTTGAAATGCACTACAGTCTTGCAGTATGTATTTGATTTATTGTGTTATAATTCTCTTTATTTCACTAATAGATAATAAATATATTTTGACACAATAGTTATACACGGGCTACGTAAGAAAGCCAGGCATTTCTTGAACATGAACTGTTAACAGTTTCAGGAAGCAAAAACTAAGCTCATATATCCTGATAAACCTATTAATGTTCAGGTGTGTCTGAAGATGAAGGGAAAATTTATTACAAGGATATTACTTTTTGAGTATAGGGTATAGAAACTAATGTACCTACAACAGAAATCACAAATATAATTCAGTTACATTATATATAAAAGACAAATTGCAAACATTTCCAAAATTGTAAATAGGAATGTCTATAAATAAAAACACTCCAATATCATCAAATAAAGGTAAAAGAAAAAAATGACAATAAACTATTAAGAAGAAAAATGAATATGCTAAGAATACAAATAGCATTTTAGTAGGAACATTATTGCAACAATATCTATACTTCATAGGCTGTGTGTGTCTTATAGGGAAATATAATCTGATTATAAAATACGTAAAGTAACGCAAAGTGCAGAATGCCAATATCTGTAGTAAGGTGCATGACAATTTATTTATTACACTGGTTAAAATTACTGTTTCACTGAGCAAACTTCATTTTTTCATGTCATTTTTATTTCAGTTTACACAATTTAAATAACACATAAAATGTTTCCAATGCAAGAGTGCATTGAATGGCCAAGCTGGGTTTTTCCACCTTTTTGTCACTACCTAATAGAACATGTTAGCATTAGTTGAAGTATTTGGGGTTGGTTCTGAAATCATGCTCAGTGTTGAACTTGATTAAGTTGACATAAGTTCCTCTAGGAACCTGCCTATAATATCCAATAGGAAGAAAAAAAATTATTATCATGGATACGAAATGTTCTGTATGGCTTATGCTGACAGTACTAAAATGATTCAGACATCAGAAAAAAATAGATATCTAAAATATTGATGCAGTAAATTCTTTATTAAATGTATACTGATGGCTAAAAAAAGAAGAAAAAAATCACAATTAGTGTTGTCTTAGATGAATGAACAGATTAATTTATGACTTACACAGATTAAAATGAAAACCAGGAAATATTCTCTGTATGAAAAACTGTAACATAAAATCTCTCTTGGTAAATTAAAAACACACTTTACAAGCTCAAAATAATATCAAACCCAAAACTGAAATGATTCTTTCAAGTTTGCGTTGAAAACTGCCTTAGACAGGAAACAAAAGCCCTCTTAAATAAACCAGTTTAGAGGATGTGTATTGAAAAACAGCTGAAGGAAAGCATAATTTGAAGATAATTAGTATGTATCAGCTAAGAAATTCAGAACACTGAAAAAGCAGAAAAATTAGGGAGAAGCCATGACCACAAAGTTTGGTGGCTTTTTTTCTTTTTTTTTAAATTTTCCTTCCTTTAATGGGGCAGATGTTTGCCTTCTTGTTGTAGCTGTTAAAATGAAATTGGATGAATCCCAGTAATGTTAACCAAATCTGGACAAAACCAGAAGAATTCCCCAGAGTAAGGCAGAAAATGCTGAAGTTTTCAATAAATATTTATCTTCTGTAGTTAGATGGAGGAAAAGGTAGCAAAGAGGCTGCTAGACCATACAATAAAATATTTACTTTTTCCATGAAAATATTAAATTGCAGCTATTAGTACTGGATGTTTTCAAGTGCTCTAGACAGATAACTTCATCAGGAGAGCAAAAATATGTGGTGAAACAATAGGTAGACATAAAGCAGATGAGTTAAGACTGCAAACATTGATGCCAATTTATAGTAAAGTTCCATTAAGAATATTAGAAGAGCTGTCTCAAAGGCTCTTGCAGTTGTTAATGTTGACTTCTATGCAGTTGTCTAACATGGGCAAACTTTTAAAGAAATGAAGTAAGACAGTGCTGTTCCCTAAGCTCTATAAATACTGACTATTTATAATTTTACAAGACTGATTTTTTTTTCTGGCAAGATAAGTGACTAAATGATGTAGAAATCATTCCTGTAAATTTTAACGTTAACATTTTACATTCAGTGGCAATTTAGCATCAGGACTAATTAACCACTGAAACCATCTCTGTGGTTTTATGAAAGATTTCCAACTGCCAGAAATTTTAATCATTATCTTTTCTCCTAAAATGAAGTTAAACCAGAAATGTAACTAGTGGTGGCTCTGTGGCCAGTGTTCTCCATGCCTGCAGTGGGATCTTTGCATCTGGCTTCCATTTGTAGCATGCAAGACCATGAACCTGCCAAGGTTTATGACATGTTACAACTGAATTTTTTATTTAAAAATCTTCACGAAAAAAGATACTAGGAAACTTTTTCTATAATGTCTTTTATTTCCAGCAGCTGTCTGTAGGCTGTTCTTTTACAGCCATAGTTAGAATAATTGATATAGAACCTTTTGAGGTGGTAGGAATGTGATACTTCAGACCATCTGCAAAATGGTGGCCTTACAGTAAAAATGAAATGAATAAAAGAAGCACCAGGTACTCACTATATTAATCTTTTTTTCTCTCTCTATGATCTTCTTTCTTTTACCTGTAATAGAGCTCTAACCTTTAAATGTTCTCTGAGTTGAGCAATTTTTCATGATCCAGCTGTCTTGTGATTGTTTTAGTTCAGTTTAATATATCCTTTGATTCACTGCTGGGTTTTGGTTTTTGGAGTTATTTATGGAATTTAACTCCTCTGCCAGATAAGGGTTAATAACTCATAATTTGAATAATTACCAAATTATTCCAGTTGAATAAATGAGTAAGACCTCATTAGAAAAAACTCTTAAGGCTACAGTTTTTTTTCAAATATTAGCTGTTTGATGCTACTTTTCTATACTCTTTCTCTGAATAAAATATAAACACACAAAATCTCTGATTCAAAAGATTTTTTTTTAAAAGCTGAATTGCATATTGATATTTTCTTGATCTATTGATGTAACCATTTTTCCCCCAGAGTATCCAATCCATATGCATTGAAAGGGGATGATCCCCTCCCACTTGACTCCAAACAAAGGCAGGGGCCATTTCTTTTGCAGACTTAGCACTTAATTGCACAGACACAGAGGTTGTCAGTTCACTGGATGATCCAGGAGTGATGGTTGATGGCAGTGTAGGCTGTGCTGGTGCTGCCTTGATCCTGAGTCTTGCTATGCGCTGGCTGTTACTTCTTTGTACTGGGACAGGCTTTCATCCAAATTCTTAATGATCTAGCTGAGGCCATTGAGCCAGCAGAGTATTATTCCCTGATCCTCTCCCCACCCCCTCAGCCCCCAAATTCTTTGGATAGTTTCCCAAAGATTTAGTGGCTTGAACTTGCTCCCTGCAGAGTCAGACAAACAGCACGGTTGACAAAACACAGGAGGCAGGTTTTGGAGATGGACATAGCTGCAGCAGCACTAAATATTTTAATGTCAACTTTAATGGAACTGTATCCTAACCCTGAAAGAACTTACTTTACATCACCAGCCAGCTGAACCAACTCATCCTGCAGCTGTACAGGCTGATCTAACAAAAGGGATGGGAGGGAGGCAGGCAGGCCTGGGACCTCCCCTTTTGGCAGCTTTAGACTGGCATATTTGTAATACAAAAATGCTTAAGGTTTACTGAACACTTGGAAGTGTGTGATTTAGTTTTACATAACCTCATTTGTGCTTGCAGGTACTTTCTCATTGCAGTTTGTATTTACATGACAAAATTAGTTGTGAAGCAGAGAAAGGAGGAAATTAATTCAAAACCAATTTTTAAAAGTGCAAATAGGGCTTTCCATAAATAATTAACCAGTCAAAATATAAATGTAAATTCATTTTGGATCCTGATAGTGTCCCCAACGCCCCTGTACTCCCTCTTCTAGTACACCAAGCTCATTGTACATTGGTACCTTCTTATTTGACCTCCCTTTCCTAGGGAAATACACAAGCCATAACAAGAATTCACTGTCTGTTCACTTATTTGTTCCACCTTTGCTTTCCCAGCCTTCAGAAACTAGGTCTCAAGTTAGAGAGAGCCATTTTGGTCTGGTGCTTGGATCAAGCAGGAAAGAGTCGTTAAACAAGAGGGAGCAGGGCTATTAGGTCTGATGCTAGTTTTCCCTGCTTTAGAGTGTCATTGCCTCTTTACTAATTCTCTTTTGTGTCTGTTTAACCATGGTTCAGCATTTCAGGATGACACACCTTTCTTCCCACAAGCTTTCTTGGGACTGCTGATGTCCAGGTAGGCTCCCAGCTGAGTGGGCTTGCTGTCAAACACTCCAGATATTCCCACATGTGTGAGTAATGCATGGGACTTCACAAGCTTTGTCCATTGAAATGTGCCAGAGCTGATCTGCTTTGGGTAAATCTGACTGTGTCAGGAGTGATCTGAGAAAAAGCAGCTCATTCTGTTACCTTGTTTTTTCTGGGTACAGTTAGGAATTTCAAGCCATGGGAAGAGTGGCTGACTTCAGCCTAGTCCAGCTCACAAGCCTTGTCTGGTATGAAGCACCTTTCTGACCAGGTTATACAGAAAGAAGCCTTTTATTAGGGAAGGTGAAGAAAATAAAATCGCTGGAAATTATGATCTTAACTTCATATCCAGAAAGATTTTAATACTTAGCTTTTAATAATTAAGTTTGTAGCTTTCCAGGTTACTTCTTCCCTGCTCTAGCAGATACTGGAATGCCCATTTTGGAGGTGAGATAGCTGTATGTTAGTCATCCCATATACAATGATGAATTATGAGTCAATGCTGTGTCATCTCAAAGCAGCCATAGGATTGGTGAGATTATTATGTTTCCTTCATTGTTCATCACAAGTTAGAGTAAGGAGGGAGCACATGGTGGTAATTGTACTTTAAGGTATCTAAAGTTTCAGCCTCAGGTTTAGAAATTATTGATCAATATTACATTAAAATAAGAAGGTCACTTTACAACTGAGAATAAATAGTGTATCAAATTAAAAATAAACTTGTTCCACTGTAAGCTCTGTTCAAACAATTCTACTGGTGGCTTTGTAAGCTTGCTGGGATGTGCACCAAGTCCTGTACCTAAAGTTCAATAGTCACTTACTTGCTGGAGAAAAAATGAACTAATGAAGAAATAATGATAAAATTATTTCTTCTGTGCTAGTTTTATCAAGCCACATAATTGCCTGTATTTCACCAGATAGCATTCTTGCCTTTTCCCTAAGTTTTGACACCATGACAGGTTTTATAGTTAGAAAATTCAATGCTCTAGCTCTGTGTTTTTGAGAATTAAATGTTTTCATTTATCTTAAGTCTGTAATTCAAAATTAATGAAAACAAAATCAGTAACTTCAAAATTAATAATACAAAATATGATTCAACGAGTGATAAATTTGTCTCCAGTCTACAACAAAGTAGCAAATTCATTATTACACTGCTGCAAATATAACCTCTCCTCCTACCTTTTAAAATTTAAATATTATTGCTTTATACATTTAATTTTCTGCAAAAGTGTTATAGTGATGTACAATCATTATTTATACAACTGTTCATATCACTGGTGTAAGGGTTTCACACTGGTAAGACCCTGCCAGTTGGTTCAGGCACCAAGCTTTGGTGAACTTGGATTCACCTTTTCTTCTCATAGAGCATTTAGGAAGGAATAGTGAAATCTGAGCTCATCCTCTGGGTTAGGCAGTCAGCTTCTGCAGCATATCCAACATAACTGCATCATCTTGCTCTTTTCTCTGGATCCCTTATTCACTCAGCTCTGCCTGTGGCCTGAGCCACTATACCCACAGAAGTGTTTCTGCCCTTGCCATGAGCTTATGTGGCCCAATCGTGCACATTTTTTTCATGTGAAAGGACTTTTCTGCTAGTACTGAATTGCATCAAGAGATTTCCCATGACAGAACAGAATGATGTAATTCACTGGGAAAGGAATGGCAACAGTCTCAAAGCAAGCAGAGTTCCATTTTTTCTTGGTTATGGAAGGGTACTCTTGGGTTCTGGAAATGAATACATATTTTTCTGTGTATATATATATATACATTCAGGTGTCTCTTTGTAGCTAAATGAAACTTACAGCAGTAGTGTTTGCAGCTAAGCATTTGGCTATGAGCTTTCTCAGTACTGTGAAGTAAGAATTCTTTTCAAATGATGTGCACCTGTACGTGCTTGTAAATAGTAGAGCTGCTTTATGCAGCCTGTCACTTAGCTGTTTTTATCAGTTAATCATGCTTTGTCATTAGTACTCTACATACCTCACTCTATATGGTCTTCTTTCCTTCATTTCCCATATTGTTCAAAGGAAATGTAGGTTTAACCCATTAAAGAAGAGTATTGTTACTCTTTAACATAGAGAGAGATAAAATGAACATTCACATTATTACAGTCGATATGCTCCATTAAAATTAAACTTTTCACTGGGAATTTAGCACAACACAAGGAAAGAGGTGTAGGTGAATCTGGGACATCCTGTTAGTTTGTCTGCATGGGGGCTACTGATTCACAACTGGATTTATTTTGCTTTATTTTGCAGTTTCAGCCACAAATAGTAGCTTTGCTAATGCATGATATCTTTTAAAAAACTCTAAACCCTTCCATATCAGTTTTTGTTTCTCAGATCACTTTAGCACCACATGAAAGTGTAAAATAATGTAGATAATGTAGATAAAATGAAGAATATTGATAGCAGTATAACTGAACTCTTCTGTTTTGTTTTTTTCTTCTGCACATATGGTATTTTGTTTGGCAAAATATTTAAAGAAGAAATGGTAATTTGTAGATGAGAAACAATGATTCAGGATGCAGAGCTGTGTCTCAAGCAGAGATTATTTGAAATAATTTTCGTCGAGGGAGATCCCAATCCCACCTCTTAACTTTTTTTTTTTTAACATCCCCTGAATATCCCCTGAAGCAGCTTGGACTCACTGACTCTGGTTTTTCCACCAAGCACCCTTATGAAGAGAGTACCTCCTATCCTCCCACTAAACTCTTTTTAGTTTGCTGGGAGACCTTTATTAGGTTCCTATGAGTCCTCTCTTCCCTATATTGCCCAAATCCTTTCTTCAAACTTCTCTTCATGTGGCAAGTTCTCCAATATTTAAATCAGCCCAGTGGCTCTTCACCAGACTTTCTCCAGTTTTATCTAGAGGGACCAAATGTTTAATATTTGTCTACAATCATGACCATAAAAGTATTTGAAGAGAGCAAGGTATATGAATTTGTGAAAACTGTAATTTTAGTGCTGCACTCTCCGTGTTATCATATACATGGTTTAAACTTGTGTTTTATGAAGTCTTTGTATAAGAGATTGCATTGATTTTGTCTAAAGGCATCTATGTTTTGTTGCAACGTTTAGTAGCATTAAAGCATTTCAATTATATATGTCATGCTTTCTCTTTTGTACTTTATAAAGCATAAGTATTAGAGTCTGGAGGAGTGGAACACATAGATGTTCCTTTTTTTTTAAACAAAATTAAAGGTAAAAATATTCATTTGCTCTTTTATGTTTCCCATAATGCAAAACTGGTATTATATCCAGTGCTGAACAGTGAGTGGTGGCTTTAAATAATCAACTGCCTAATTGAACGTATTTTGAGGCATGAACACAGCATCCTTAGGGTTGTGTACTGGAGTTGAACTGTAAACTGAATCCCAGAAGTAATAGAAAAGATGTTTTTCAAGAAAATCCAGCAATCTAAATTGTGCTATTGTCTTAAGACAATGACTGACGGCATTTGTATTTTTTTCTATATCCTAAACTCTGATGTTCTCTGACTCACATTAACCTCTTTCACAAGGATCACAAATCTTCAGAGGATCTCCTATACCTATGTAATTTACTCTCTGTCAAACCTACAAAGCAAATCTCAGTAATACTTTCTGTTAGGGGAGGAAAGGAAATCTCTGTCATGGATGGCCCTGGCAGTTTGACTGTCCATATGAGACAGATGTGAAAACCCATGTTTCAACACTCATAACCATAGTTAGACTGACTCTTAGTTAAATGCATGACCTCATAGAGTCTATTTATTGTGAGGTTCGTTTCAGCTTTTTTCTTTTTTTTTTTTTTTTTTTTTGAGGTGGATGGAATTATCCTGTCAAAAGATTATTAATAGTTAGATTAAATAATCCAGTGTAAAATTAGACATTAATTAATCTGAGTAACATTAATTTTTTTTGTTTTAGCTCCCTTTTAAAAATAAAATCAGCAAAATTTCTGGACAGCAAAATATTGTTGCTCTTATTTCTTTCTTGTTATTTTGCTAGGCTTCACTTTGTAGCATATCCTACTTCAGTTATAGTTCTAGCTCTCCCTGACATCTTCTCCATATTTCTTGGTTTGCAATGCAGATCTTTGCTTCTGAGTATTAATTTTTAACTTTCATGTTCTTACATGATTCTGTATGATGATCAATGGTGCAGGTAGATATGTTTTATCTATCTTCATGCCTATAAGCTTATTTTTGTCCTTTTTGCTATACAAGAACACGTCTATCTTTGCCTTAAAATGTAATTATTTTAACAATATGTTCATCCATCGTTTTGAATCTCACTCTGTTGGCATTACATGAGTAGAATTTGACAGCTGGGTAAGTCCTATTTAAGAGCATATTTTGCTAAGAACTACTTCCTGCAAAGAAAAACAGAAAATATATAAGTCCCATTTAAAGTGAAAAACTGAAAAAGAGCACTAGCTTTATTAAACTTCCTTTCCAGTACACGATAAAAACCTAGTAGAAGTCACTTGGGATTACACCCATAGCTTCATTCCAGACTGCTGCATTTTTCTTTGCATTTCTGCTGCATTAGGAGAAACATGCTTAGATTATGACTGGTTTTGGGAGCAGAGTAAGGTGTAGAGTCTCTCCCCACTATGAGGAGCCCACTAACTGCCTCCTTCAGTCTGACCTGTAGAATCCAGCTTTTAATCTCAGCCCTATTCACACCACTTGGTTACAGTGACCAGACCAATTATAACAACATCCAGGCTTATCAGAAGTCTTGGCAGAGCAACATCTAGAGCTATTCACTTACCCTCAATGTTTCAGTAGCTTAAATTTGAGAGGTCTGCAAACAACCTCATTGCTGCTGCTGCTGCTGCTATTACTGCAGCTGGGCGGTGGACCAATGTAATTTTAGTGTCTGATGCTGTCACTCTGACATCTTTCAGGACCAGGAATTGCATTATCAAGAAATTTAATCTGTCTGAAGTATCTTAACAGAATGGTTGTGTAGAACACAATGCTTCTTAAAAAAGAAAAATAAAAATTGTTGCTAGAAGAGACTTAGGGTAAAGAGTCCTAAAAAGTTAACTCTGAGAGGACAGACACTTGAAAGCCATTGCACAGTGCCAAACTCTTGTATTGAAAAGTTTTAGCTGAAATGCTGAGATATATCGATAATATGGTCTCAGATATTTTGCCAGGGAAACTGCAGTCAGAAATGTAGGAAATTGTCCAAGCTTAGGCCTCAGACATGCTGCATTCATTACCAGCAGCTGTGCATATATGAAGTGTTTCTTTATACCACACAACCCAAACCACTGTGGCCTGTCACTGTCATTTTTATAGCAATTTGCTGACTTTTTAAGAAACAGGAAAACATTTAGCTAAAACAGAAGTTGGAATGACTGATAGAAGATAATTTAAGGGAATTTTAATGGCTACTGACTGTGTACCTTAGAAATATACTGAAAGGTACATGTATTTAAGACTTTATGTAATAAAATTCTCTAAGAAAACTAAATTATGCTAAGAAGTTTAACATTTATTGTAAGTCACAGATGCATACCTTAAGAGATTCCCTTAAAAAGCCAGAAAGGTGAATGTGATATAACACTGGTATTATTATTTTTAGCATTAGGATTTACAGTTATTGACATTTTCTTTTAAGATAAATTCAAATATGCATCCATTAGGGGGAGTTACACATTCATCACTAAGTGCTTCGGATTTTCAGACACTGTTTCATATGATAGATTTTCTTGGATGGTTTTGTTAACTTTTAAAATACTCTATTCCTACCACAACCTCTTCTTCCTCTGTAGTGGGACAAGTTTTTAACTTGTTAATCAGCTTGCAAAAATTGGCAGCAAAGCAGAAGGTCCAACTTTATCAATTTCCAAATGCTTCAGGGGGGAAAAATGCTATTACAATAGTGAAAATATCTCTATTAATTGGAGAATTTTCAAGGATGAAATAAAGATGATAGGATTTAGAAAACCTGAAGCAAAATTCTCTCTCTCAAGCAGTTTTTACTTTGCCCATCTTTTTTTTTTCTTCCATCTGTGAAACAGCTTCTGCCTCAGGGTAGTTCAGGAAATCTATCAGTGTTGGGTGTGTTTACTTTAGTACAGGAGGGTTTTAAACAGCAATGTGACCCTTGTGCTGGATGTTAGTATGAGTGTTCACAAAAAAAGGCAAAGAATACTGATGGACTTCGGTTGATAAATTCTTGTGCCAGGCTTTGGAGTATAATAGTTTTAGATGAGGTATTGAAATCATGTAGTTACATGGCTAAGCACTCTCCATCTAGCTGTCCTGTGTAATGTGGATAGCAACAAATCCTTTTCCTTTATACCGAGAACTGAAAACCACAACCAGTTGAATTCTTTCTGGAATAAATCCACTTTGCATTTCCTCTACAATCACAGCAAGTGCCACTGTGCCTCTGTATAGCCCTTGGAGTAATTTTTGCCAGTGCCTGTGGTCCAGCTGCAGGAAGCACTGGCTCCTGGGAAATTTCAGAAATATTTCTGGGAGGCCGCATAAGTAGGAAAAAAAAGGATTTCCAATACCAAGATTCTGGCATACCACATTTGAGGGCCTGTCTCAAAATGAGTTCCAGTATCAGTGCTCTGCTCTTCAGTACAGAACTCTACTGGAGACTTTCTGTATCACCCCCACAATGTTATCACCAAGGTAGGTGGACAAGATGGGGAAGGGCAATTCAAGGGAGGGATAAACTGATGGAAGCAATTCATTTTTCAAGTCACTGCCTTTGCCTAGATAAATGACTGAGTTGTGTATGTACATATCACCCCGATAGAAAAAAGTATTTGAGTAACTGGGTGGTGGACACAGAGATGTGACAATATATCTATGGAAAGTGAATTGAGACATTAAATATGGACTAGAGATCTTTCTTTTAATAAAATTAACATTTTGGTAGATTTTCCATCCAATTTTAAGAACCAGCTGTTCTCCATACTTTTCTACTATTTTGACTCTACCAGCCAAGTACTCGGCAAATGCAGTGAGATCAGTGTTTCAACTCTCAGGAAGCACAAGCATCCTCAGGAAAACGGAAAGAAGGAAGTTTAATCCCAAAGTAAGGGAGCATCCAGATTCTTGAGAAAAGGCTGACAATGCTTCTTGCAGTATAATAGATAGCAGGGAGATGCGAAGGCAAGTTGAGTTCATGTGGGGAAATAGTTCAGGACACACTGCTGTAGAAAGAAATGTGGACACTGAGACACTGGTTATGCTATATCTGCCCAGTTACCAACACTAAGGATAGGTTTTATAAATTCAGTTATCTTCAGGAGTTCTGCAATTAAAGTTGCATTTTTACTGAATATTGTCCTTATCTTTGAATCCTTCTCTAGCAGGCTGGGCTCTGACCTTCTCAGAATTTTGGCCTCAAAATTGATTCAGTCACATTGGCATTATCAATGCTAAATGCAGCTCCATTCTTCCATGTAGTTTTTCATTTAGGGTTGCACTTTGCATGCTTTGCTCTTAAGTCAGCATATGGTGGGTGGGGAAGGGAGGTGGAGGGGGCGTCTTTCCTGTGACTTGCAGTGATTTATCAGGACTCTGAAAACCTGTGTCATACCATTAGATTTGTATGCCCTCTGTATATATACACTCTATCTAGTTTCTTGATTTTCTTTGAGAAATACTTTTTAGACTAAATACTCTACCACTTGTTCATGTTTTAAGGGCTCTTATATGAGAGAATTCAGCTGGACTTTGAGTTCCTTCTCTTGGCAGATAACACCAAAGCCTGCAAATCTGGCAGTGCTTGTGGGAAGGTCTTTAGTGAAATGTAGTTAGCAAAATCATTTAGATGATGGAATTAGGAAATGATAGTGATAAAGTTGGCTGCTGTGAAAATAGTAACTGAGTGACAGAGCCAAACTGTGATTTCTGAAGCTGTTGAACACACATGGATCCATGGCAGTCTGACATCTATGCAGAGGCATGCCAAGCAAATAAATAGAGTATGAGGAAGAAAGTGGGAAGAAAGACTTTTGGGAGTATTGCATGTGATAATTTCTATGTAATATACTGTGTTCTGGAAACCTCTGCAATGGTTAGACTTGCTTGAAGAAAGTCAAGCCCAAGTGATTCTCTGCAAGACCTGTGGTACAGCCTCATGCTCTGTGTGTGAGCACAAAATATAAAGTAAAAAATATTTTCTTCTCCCTTCTTGCCTGTTAAGTAAATGATAATTTTAAATTCTCAAAAGTGTCTACACTCTGTTTCTGGATATGCAACACCTGCTGATATAGGGAAAAATAATTTCACTAGCAGTTTGGCATGTCGGCAAATATCAGATGTGTTGGGTCAAATGTAGAAAATGATCACTTTCTGTCTAGGACAATCAATATCCAACAAATCACTTCAAGGTGTGCCATAAATGCAATTCTAGTAGCCCTGCAGCACTTAGTCTTGTGCCTAACAACCCACCTATCACCAGACATTCATCCTCTGCCAGAATGTTTAGCACAGGAAGGTTTATGTACGTAGTTCTAAGTGGACTCAAAGTGCGTATAAACCCTATTCTTATGCCTTAGGAAAACCCTTTCTTTTCCTCCAAGGAAACTTAATAAGGTGTCTACTCAGAGTGGTTTTCTTATATATACAAAACCAATTTAATATTTTGAAACTATTGATTTTATTTTACATATATGATTTGTATAACCATTTTATATATATTTAACACTTGCAGGGGTATGGCTCACACCAGGTGTCAGAGGAGTGTGAAATAATTTTTATGCCACCTTTCCAAGGCAATAAATGTCATATAAGCATACAGAAGTGCAGATAGAGTACTTTTGGATTAACATTCTCAAACTGTATGTAAGAAATCTCTTTGACAGACTTACCCAAAGGATGACACTTTTTTCTGATCTTGCCAAAGCAGCAACTGTATAAAAAGAAAATTTGCTCTGGTGGATGGGTTTTTTTCCCCAAAGAGTTATGATGTAAAGGGAGTGAGGAGAAATTGTAATTAGGAGAAAATAAATGGTTACTTTCTACTGAGAAAAAAGAAATTTCTAAATGGCATAATTTTAGAAATTGCTTAATGACATAGCAAGTTTTCAGTCATCTTTCCTGTAATAAAAAGGCAAAATAGAAGATGGACAGCAGCAGCTGAACCCACAGTGCCAGCCACATAGTTTGTGTCATGATCAGTATAATGCTTATTCCAAGAAATATGTGAAATATTTTTTGGTGAGAATCACACGGATATTGATTTTGTGTGTGTGTGCGCTACTGCTTTTAAAATATCTTTTAAAGATATAATTTCAAAGAAGTACCCTGAATCTTTTTGCTTTTTTTCCCTTTTTTTTAAAATATGATCAGAATACAAGTTAAATTTTCTAGAAGTATAAAATTCTAGATTGATCATGAAGGATAAAGTGGTTTTTCTTAAAACTTATTCTCTTACACTGATAGGATTGCCCTGCTGGTGGTCTTTACCAGTTCTAAGAGATTCACAATAGGGTAGTTTGTTCAAAAAAGCCAATTATTTTTGGCAGACCTCTATGCAAAACTATTTTACTCAAAATGGAATGTTTCAAACAGCCTTTACATACCTTGTTTGTTTAAGAGATGTCCTGTTTCTCATGAGTTTACATACCAAATTCATCTCTTTTTTTCTTCCAGTTACATTTTTATGTCATTTTTCATTTGCAGTAAATATCTTCCTCTTTTACATTCTGAAAAAAGTGTAAATTTTTAATTAAAAAAATAATCCAGTAATCCAGAAGGATTTAGAGCTGTGGACCCAAGTATTAAATGTAAATCAAAACTTAGTCAGTTGGAAGCTGCTCATTATGAAGATTAGACACTCAGTCTCCAGTTCAGAGCATTAGCTGTGGAAGCAATGGCTTCTTGGCCTTCTTTTACAGATGAGAGCAGTGAGTTGCAGCTGCTGAGAGAGGTTACTGAGAAAAATGGTAAAACAATACAATAAACTGAGGAAGGAAGGGATGCAACTGTGTGTTTTAGGATCTTCCAGGGTCCTGATGATGTGTTCAAGTGAGTCTCACAAATACAAACAAGGCTTCAGATTCGTACAGAGTTCAGTTTAAAGAGAGATATAAGGTTCAGATTACAGTTGGATATTTCTTTCTTTAGTGGAGGGTTTAAACTTTTCCCTAAACTATTACTGCCTTTTCGTCAAGACTTAAGTAAAATGACATGAAAACATTAGAGCATTATTTTTTATCACTTCATCTCATTACTATTACTCATATAGCAGTTCTTCTGAAGCAAATAGAAGTAACGTTTTTTTTTCTTTTCTTTTTTTTCTGGGGGGTGATATTTCTTTCAAAGGGCATCATCTATAATCCCCCAGAAATTCCATGAAAATGTCTTTTTCCTCCTCTTCACTTAGTTGTACTATAAGATAAAGAAGGCATGTGTGCCTTATGTTTCCAAAAACTGTATTAGTCATTCAAAGCATATGTGCCCTTTTTCTGTGCTGGCTAGCTGGTGTGCTGTAGGTATTTGAACACTCGAGGTAAAAACATAGCTGAGAACTATATAAATACTATGAAAAGCATCATGGTTAATATCTATGTCTTTCATGTTTCAGATTTTAGAGATCAAGGTATTCCATCTGTAAATTTGTATTTTCCTATACCTTTGTATAAGACCAATTAGTGTAGAGTAGGATGATTCTAATCAGGACAGTGTACTGTTAGGGAGCAGAAATCCCCTAGGTGCTGATAAACATAAATATTGTGCATTTTATACTTGGCCTCACATTGCATTGAGTATGCTGGGAAATTTGACAGGAACAGAGGAACATTATTTACTTCAATATATGAATCTACAGCACTCAGAAATCACAGTACAAATGTACACTGGGTCATTTTGGCTTGCTTCTTAGGAAAGAAACCTCACATGTTACCAACTTAAATGCAAGAAATGTGTAATAATTTAATCCTTTTTTTGAAAGGACTGTATTTCTGCTATAACTCCTACCCCAGTTACATCTACTTGATTACAATTTCCACTTGTATTTTTAGGGAAATACTGATCTGAAATTGCAAAAGTCTTCATGAAGTCTTGGAAGGGATTATATAAAATAGAGTTATGATTTATCGATATAAATAAAAAGGGAAAAAAGTTTATTGTTTTCAGATTTGAACATAAAAAGGAAAAAAAGTTTATTGTTTTCAGATTCGAACACTGAATCTGTGAGCTCATTATGGTCTTAGTCTGTTCTAATTTAAATCAGTATCATTACTGCATGAAAAATGGCTCATCTTAATCCTCGCTTGTGAGAAAAAAATAGTCAATGTAGCATACTATTTAAGTGCTTAAGAACTACAAGATGTTCTCCATTAAATACATTTGGGCACATGTGCTTTCTCATGGGAACACATTATACTGCTAATCCTGTTGATATCAGATAGTATTCGTAAGACTAATTTCTAGACATGAATTTTCCCCCTTTTTTAAAAAATACATTTCCAGATAGAACTGGAATATTTTGCTCGATCAAGTCTGTTTTGTTTTGCTGTTATAAATGATACTTTATCTGACACTTAGGCAATGTTTAAGTTTCGTAACCAAATACCCTGTCTTTTGTAGGGCTGTTTAAAAAAACAGGTTTCCAAAGTGACATACTGATGCTGTGCAATTTCAGCTTCCAGGTGGACACTCCATTTTTACTTCTTTATAATGCAGACAACCCTATCTCTTTAAAGTACACCTAACGTCTCAGTAGAAGTGGTTAAAACACTAATTAAGTATTTATGACAGGATGTCTTAACAGGGCACTTAGACTACTACTATTCAAATAGGTGAATGACTATTTAGCTAAAAAGGTGTTTGTTCCCTTTTAATAAAAGTCGCTGATCATCATGAATTTGATAAATGGCTGAAATGATTATTTTCAGAGGAGAAGAAAGGTTCAGTGATTAAGGTAGGCTCTAGAAGACTATCTGAGGCATCATGTTTTTTCTCCCCATGGTATTACTTTTGTGATATTGACAAGTCACCTTTGTGCCTTCATTTGCCATGTGAAAAACAGGCACAATAATGTTTTCTACTCTGACACAATGGCACTCAGAGGAAGGACTGAAGTGTCATGTGCTGCTACTTGTACCTGGGCCACTCTGGTCCAATGACTACCCAGAGTCACCTCCAGTGGAACCTCTCAAGTCCTTTCCAGGTGTCAGCTATGAGTGATGGAACGTGTCAGTTCTCTGTGATAATGCCTATCTTTATCAGAGAGCGTGTATGTTTGTTACTCCCTGTAAATTCCTGATTATCTGAACCAAATTCAAATGCAAATATCAAAATTAATCATTGTGACTAAGCTGCAATAGGCCTCTTTCCTCAGACGAATGCAAACCAGCCAGTTTAAAAGCTGAAATGCAGCCCTGCCTCCATTAACTAACCACATCCACAATTCTCCTGTTTTCATGCACTCTGGAAAAATATGAACTATGCAACATGCTATGAAGGCCATAAAATTTGAGCTCTTCTGGATCAGGGAAGAGGAATCAGTTCCAAAAGCTTTGAGTTCCCACAAAGAACATCCTGTTGGCAGTTCCACACTCTTTTATACCAGCAAGGCCCCTAGCTCACTTGTTTTCACTGGTCTAAATTGTGGCAATATGACAGGGAGAGTGTGAGAGTGAAAGAGAAATTCTTTCACATATGTCAAGGCCAGCTGTGAGGTACCTTTCAGTTCTTTGAAAAAAAGGTAAGTTTTTAGGTGACCCTCCAGTGACCTGAAAAAGCCACCAGGACTTGGGTTCAGCAGGGGATGAGTGTTTGTTGCCCATGAAATGCAGCTTCCAGAAAGGAGAGTAAAAGTGGCTACCATAGTGATAAATGTACCTGCAGATAGCTGCATGTATTAGCACGGCTCTAATTTATTCCCCATTAAGAAAAAGGACTATAATGAGTTATTAATAAAGAAAGACTAAAGATGGGTTCAGATTCAGTGGTTAATGCTCTGCATAACTTACTGCAATAATCCTTTTGACCAAATAATTTTTTTGAAGTGCTTCTGCCTTTTTGTAGGAATGAAACACATATGTTATTCTTCCCCCCAGCCCCTCCAGCTACCCCCAAAGTTTTGTTTGATCTTTCCTTCTACTATTTGGCCATGAACTATGTTGGCATAACGTGTGATATCCGTGCTGGAGTTTGCTTCAACCCCCATTTGTCTACTCCATAGGAATATTTTCCTAAGCAAACATTTATGTTTGAGATGTCTTTAGTGTTGCACCTAATAGATTTCATAAATCATTTGTGCTGGCATTAATGGGACAGTGGAATCTCAGCACAGGGGGCATCATAGCAAAGGAAAATTCCATTGCAGCTGGCTGAAAATGGAAAAAGTGGATGCACTGCAGTGACATCCAGGTCCTAGTTTTTGATAGAGTGCAGACTTCATTTACTGAATGTAGAGTGATACATATTTGTAGAAAAAAGGTACAGAATATGTCTTTTCTTCCATAGTATCTGGGAGGACACAATATCCTGCTTCCTTCAGAGGTCCATGGCAGTCTTCTGTAGAGGGAGTGCAATTACAGGTGCTCTCTGAGGGCAGAAATTCAAATGTGCTCTAAAGCTTTGCATGAGCTGCCTCCAAGCATCCAGTTCCCCTTCCTCCTCCTTTAAGATCTGAAAGAATATATTCCTCAAGTAATTAACTACTTAGTAGGTAATGGCAGAAAGTGCTTATCCATAGGTACTCCAAGCAGTTTGGAAAACCATATTTGTGTGATCTAATACGCCATTTATTGCAACTAGATCCCTTGGAAGAGATGCTGAGAATATGAATGTTGCTGTGGAATTGCTAGAATCTTGCTTCTATAAACTGATTACATTAGTTTATGACTTCATCTCCTAGCTTTTTCTTGGCTGGTCTTGTAGCTATCACAGATAGGAGTCTATCCAGAATTTGAACTGTAAAAAGCCTCCCATTTTTATCAAACTGTCCCCAAACCTGAGTGGAGTTTGTCAATGGTGTCTATATTAAAGTTTCTCCCTTGTGCTAAGTCAAAGCACACACAGTCTGTTGCATATCTGACTTGAAGAGCTTCAGGTCAAGATGTAGTATTAGTGCTATTACTTTGGAATTGTTTCAGGATTTTTCTCCACTGCCAGCCATGACTACCCTCATCAGGACCTGACTGCTTAGACCATTATTATCCCCCATTTCACAGAATTCTATTTCAATCTGTATAGTCTTTGTTTCTACAGGAGTTGTGTGAGCTTTTTGGATAGTATTAAATTTCTTATGAATAATACATCTGAAATATGTGGTTTTATTGCAGCCTTCTACATAACAGTGTTGAAAAACATATTCTGGAATGGTATTATTTTCCCTGGAAGTATTGTATAATCATTAACAATGTCTCGATCTGATATTTGGCAAAATGTGGCTTCTGGGCAACTGCTGTGATAACTTGGCCTGTGTCAGCAATGAATCTTGTAATAGGGTGAGAGAGAGTTAAGTTAGTTATTATTAGCAAAGATCCAAGGTAAAAAGAAAATCATAATATAAGTTTTGTAGAAATTCCTACATATCACTGAATTTTCTAAGCCAGCTCAGAAGGGTCTTTGTGTAATGATGTTAAGAATGAAGCTGGAGATATCATTTCCATGGTCATTTTGAAAGAATTCCATGTTCTAAAAGGAGGAAGTTTAAAAATATTAAGAAAAAAGAAAGAAAGAAAAAAGAAAAAAAAGAAAATTAATATTAAAAATCTGGTTCTTTTACTAAAGACAGAGGCATTAACTTCAGTTTGATTACCAGTCGAAAATAGGCTTTTAAATTTTGAATGAGTACATTGGTATCTGCATATTCTGTAGGCATCTAGCTCTTCCTGCGCTCAACAGTAATTCAGAAATTAATGGTGAGTCCTGTGAATGCTGTATTTTGTATTTACTATTTGATAGCTTTATCTGACAGCTATGATGCATCCAGTCAGACCGAGCTGGGACTCCGACGGCTTCATTAGCAGAGGACTCGATCATAGATTGCCGAGCGTTTTGAAGTAAGCAGAGTGTATTACGTTCATGCCTCTACAGACACGAAGAAAAACTGTCTCCTACGGCGGTAAATGGAGGGGGAGGTGTTTGTGTTTCAATTAAAGCCCAGGTGGTGCGTGCTGAGGGGGCCGGTGTCACATCTGCGCGCTCAGAGCTGCGCTCTGCTCCCGGCCCGGCCCGTCCGCAGCCCGCGCTGCCGCTCTGCCCGGCACACGGAGCCCGCCTGCGCCAGCACCGCCCGGAGCGAGCCGCGAGCCACGCTGCCTGCGGCTGGCTGGCACGGCACGGCACGGCACGGCACGGAGCAGGCAGGTACTTCACGCTAACACACCGACTCCCCTGCGCGGCAGCGAGTTTATTTCGTGTCTCGGGAAACCCCCGCTTTGCGGCGGATGCCCCCGCGGCCCCGCGCTGCCCGTGAGCCGTACGAAGAGCGCCGCGGCAGCGGCTCCGCGCTCTCCGGGAACGCTCCTTCTGCCCGTCCCCGGAGCTCCGGGCCGTCCGCGCTCGCGGCCGCCACAGGGTGAGGCGGAGCCCGCCCGGCAGCCGCCGCGGGCAGTGCGGGGCCGGGCCGGCGGCGAGCGGCGCTGAGGGCAGACGGGGCCGGACCGGCGGAGAGAGGGGGCGCGGGGCGGGGCCGGGCC
This sequence comes from Luscinia megarhynchos, assembly GCA_034336665.1. Lineage (NCBI taxonomy): Eukaryota > Metazoa > Chordata > Aves > Passeriformes > Muscicapidae > Luscinia > Luscinia megarhynchos. The sequence continues at coordinate 32,455,728 of CM067566.1, read as the reverse complement.
GGGGGCGGGGCTGCCGCCGCCTCATTGCGCGGCTCGGGCAGCGCTGGAGGAGCCGCGGGCGGCCCGCACTGCCCGCCCTGCACGCCGAGGGTGCCTGAGCCGGGAGGGAGCCCCTCGCGTCCGAGTCCGGCCGTGCTGCTGAAAGAGCCCGACCCGCTGTCTGGCTGGGATGCGGTAGGAGAGATTCGCGAAATCGGAGATGTAAGAAATGAGAAGTTTTTGCATAATTTGCGTTAGAGGTATCGCATCTCGCTGCGGAGTGAAGCCTTCGAGCTCCCTCGCCCGACTCTGTTACGCTCGCGTAATGGGAAAAGTATAAAGTGCCTCTGATTATCGTGCTTCCTAGGGGATGCAATACCTGCTGCGCTGGGGGGGATGTGGAGGAGGTTGTGCTCGTTCAAAAGTCTAGAAAGAAAAATGTAACTTTACCACAGTGCAAATTATGCAAATAAAAGTATGGGGGAAGAATCAGCCCAGATCCATTTCTAAAGGATTGTAAAATCCTTCATTTAAAGCTTAGTGTAATCTTTGACATTTATGTGGGCACCTGAAAAAAAGCCAGCCCTAAAGCAGAGCTTTGGTATGGAAGTACAGTGGTGCTGTGAGCAGACACATTTCTGTCTGCTTCTCATTTAAAGTGCCAGCTCCTTCTTTTTTGTATACCTAATACACGATATGCATGGAATATACAGCTGTGTCACAAAGTCATTCTGTATTCTTAAACCTTAATATAATCAAATTCATTGCCTAAAGATGGTGTAGTTGAAGATTTGATCCTTTTTCACTGAAGTGGAAATACTTTCAGTAATTGAAAGCAGATTCATGTCTGGAGTTGTACAAGCCAAGGTTTTCATTTTTAAAATAAACCTTTTGTTCTTCAGCTTTAAATATTTCAGTGAGCCATCCGGAGACCTCTGTTAATTGCTAGAGTAGACTTTAAGGAAGGATTGGGGGAAAAAAAAACTGAGAAAGGTATGTCAGCAATTAAATTTACTTAAAATAATAATGTCTGTATTCCAGCGCATGAACATACCATTGCAGTTTCTGTGCATACAATGTTTTTGTTTTCCTGTTCATCCCGTTCACATGAATCTGAATGTGAACTATGCATCTGTCTATGGAGTGTTTTATTTTAAACTATCTTTGCTTATGTTCACCTTATTTAGCCCATTTGCCATTTTTAACAGTTTATTAAACAAAACAGTCTGAACTTTGAAGATTTGGGGGAATACTGATCTGCTTCAGTAAACAAACCTGACACTGTATTGATAGCTGCCCTTTGTTAACTTTGTGTCTATTTTCTGGCTGATCCTGTGGAAAGCTTTCAAAAACCTTGCCTCTAATATTTTAGCAATGGGGAAAGAAACTTAGGATGTGAACTACCAAACTCCCAGACAAAGACTGAGCTGCTCTAGAGCTGTTTGTTAGAAGCTTTGAAGGTAGAGAACAATGGAGGCAGACGAAAGGAAGTACCTTCTCTCCCCTAAGATCTCTAATCCACAGAGTAAATTCACTGAAAATGTTTAGAAAAGTTTCTGAAGATGGCAGGAGTCCTCTATCCATTGGAAAAGTATATTAATTTCTTAATAGACACAAGGCTCTAGTTGCCTGATGTTAAGTATAGCTTATCATTAAGATAAGAATTTATAATTTGCATAATGGCACCAAATAGGCTGGGTTTATTCCCATGAACTTCTTGGTGATGTGCATGCAGCTGGTGGAAGGCACTTTTCCTTCTTTCAAAAGGTAAATCTTTTCATGCATCCTCAGTAAGTTCTGGCGGAAATATTTGTGCAAAACCCGGGAACCAGAAAGTGCTCAAACAAGAACAGAGAAAATCTAGCTTACCTTTTTTCATCCATCAGATTGGGGTTCAAAACTGTCAAGCAGCTCCAGTAACTACAAATGAGTTGTTACAAAAATTTTTGATTAATAGTTCTGCAATCCTGTGTGGAGAGTAGCCTCATATTTCACAGTAAAAAGTATTTTTCCTTTCAAGGAGTTATGAAAGTGTGTGTTACAATTTAGCCAGAAACCTACAGCAACAGGACCTGTAAAAAAAATTTTATGTTTAGGTGGCTTTGGCTTGTCGTTTTTACTTTCTAACCTTTCTGACACGAGAAGTTACATGTTCCATGCAGCATGGGGTATATATTTTTTCCCACTTGAAGTAAAGCAGCCAATGTGGTAGCTGTCTAGGAACAACTGATAATTGATGCAATTAAAAAAAATATAAAATGTCATGTCAATAAGAAAGCTGCCATACACCCATCAGCTTTGTAGATTTTTTTAAATTACAGATAGCAAGTTAGAGGCTGAACATTGAAATTAACCTTTCTAGTAATGGCAAATTTTAGTACTGAAGAGTTTGTCCTTTGGCTTGAGAGATATAGAAATATCTGTAAATATCAGTATATGATGCAAATGGACTCAACTTAGGGAATTTATCTTGAGCTGTATTCTTTCAGTTCTAATGTGCATCTGTGAAGATTTAATGTGACTTTTCAAATGTTTTTACCAAAATGGTCTGATAAGCAATTGTGAGATCAGACTTTATAACATCTCTTCCTGTAACTTGTATTGCTTCCCAATTCACTTGTTGAGCTAAACAAGGAAAAATAAAGGTTGTAGTATGTATGCTTTTCTCATATCATCACTCAAATGTCTCTGTTGGACAAATATGTTCACTGTATTGCTGTCCAAAATAAGAAAAAACATTAGCTTTCCTAGCCTTTCTGCACATGTTCAAAAATCTTATTGTTGGTTTTATTCATTCTAAATATGTCTACAGGCTGCGCTCTGTGTGGGTTTGGAGGACTTTTCTCCAGAGGTAATTACAGATTTATGCATTTCAGAATAGCAAGAGGGCTTTTGTATGTTCAGTAATGTATGGAGTATGATGCTGTGAGCTGGTGACCTCACTAATGGTTTGAAGATGTATATATCCTTTAGGCTTGAAGATTTTTACACAAAACAAGAAATCAGGATGAAATAAAGCAACTGTACTAAAAAAAATGTTTCCATAGTTTTCCATTTAAGTTAACCTTTTTAAATGTTAGGGACAAGTGGAAAAAATGGTTCTTGTGTTCCTTTAAAAAGTGTCACCCACGTTAAAAACTCTGAACAGGTTAGGTAGGTGGCTGAAATACTCTGAATGAGTAGAAAGTAGTCATTCATCTTCTCTGTGTAAGATTAAGGAATTCAAAGTGCAATTATACATTAAAACTTCAAGATTTGCTCAAGGTAACAACAAGGTGTGTAGTCTCCTTTTGAGATTGACGAGGGCCACCATTTATCCAAACTTGAAACGAAATAATTGTTTTGTGTAGACTGCTGTAAAGTAGATTTTTTTTTTTTTTTGAAGCAAGCCCTTTAGATGTAAGAAAGACTTCTCATATCTGGAAACAGTAAATCATTCTAGCTCAAAGTGAAAGGCTTTTTATGGCTTGTTATATACAGCAGAAATGACTTTGCATAGCTTTGGCATTTGAACCATTTCAAACTTCATGGTTTTGATACTATAATCACTAATTTTTTGTATTTACTGCATGAAGGTGCCTTTACAGGAGGTTTAACTTCTGGTATATTCAGAATTCAGGAGTTGAGTCTGCATTAAAAAGTGCTACAGCAGAAGATTAAGCCAAATACATGAACATGTTGAAATTTGCACAAACTACATCTACAACTCAAAGTAATGGTGGCCTTACAAAACAGCAGAGGTGGATTTGCTGTAATTTCTGAAGAACTGCATTATGATAAAACTGATTAAAGACGTGATGGGGTTTCTGCATACTTAATTTTCTGTGGCAAAGGAACAGCAATTTTGGCAGTAGCAGTAAACTAACATATCTAGTATCACATCAACAGTGGTTTTATCATTCTGACACAACTTGCTGTTTTGCTGCTTTCTTACTTTGAAGGGGATTCAGGCTTATACAGCCATATTTATAAGATGCTTTAGAGGAGAAGCAGATTTAGAAGAAAAAAAAATTAATCTAAAATGATATCTCTTGCATCTCTGTATAACTGACATCCAATTGCTTTATCAGCTTTTTTATTCTTTTTATTCTGTTTCAGTTATTAGTCCAAGAGCTGTTGATATGGAGCTTTTTTTTTTTTCTTGGTATCAAGAAGAATTAGTGTCCTGGAGAGCTATATGGAATATAGGAGTATATATTAATCAAAATAAATTTAAAAAAAGACAACTTCTATTATATAATGATATTATTTGGCTGGTTTTCGTAACTGTAAAAAGCATAAAAAAGCTTTCAAATTGTCATAACTGCCAAAGTAATTTTTAAACTGCTTTAATTTTCACCTCTACTGTAGTTGCTGATCACACACAAAGGACAAAAAAAGGAATGTTTTTTTAGAACATTAGAAAAAAATTTTTTTGTTTCACCATATAGGCCTGTTTTTTCATAAAACATTATTGTACCCTCATATGAAATATAACCAGTTTCAAATCTGCAGAAATTTCAGAGTTGTTAATTTTTGCAGAACATTTTTCCTCTTAAGACAGAAACTGCATGAAAGAAAAGACTGTTGTCCAGGGAGTTGTAAAAAGTAGCCTGGAAAGCCTCTTATGTTCTTTCTTTTAAATAGGACAGAATTGCCTTACGTAGCAAAGTTAACTTTGTTAACCTTTTATAATTATTTAACCATTATTTCATTTTACCCCCTGCTTAAACATTGTACATTAATGCAATAGACACCTGACTGTGCTCTTAAAAGTTTATTTGTCTTTCAATTCCTGTGATAGTAGGGGGCAGTATATCTCCTTAATTATCTTTGTTCAGGGAAATGTTGAAAGGCCAGGGTAGTTAAACAAGGCCATTTGGATTTGCAGTAAGGTCGAAGTCAGATGCAAGGAAAGTGGTTAAATGCATTATCATCTTATTGAGCACATCATCAGTAAAGTGACCTTGATGGAGGTGGAAAAAGCCATTTGGCTATTTTATGACAGCCACCTCTCAGCTGGCTTTATCCCTGCCAGAGTGTACTTCAAATAGCTTTATCACAGTCTTCTCTTGTTGCTTTGAAATCTGATTTTTCTTAATTACAGATAACGAGTTAAAGGCTGAAAAATGAAATGAACTTTTCTAATAATGGCAAATTTTACTAGTGAAGACTTTATCTTTTGGCCTGGGAGAACTAGACATATCTCTAAATTGACTATTAAGGTGACCTTTATGTTAATTATTGTAAACCTGCCTTTATTGATTTCATTGATAATCACTGATTTTTATTTATTACTCTACTGCTTTTTAAACTGTTTTTTAAGTTACTGTGAGAACTGACAAGCCAACTTCCAGCCTTAGCAGCAGGGACATTGTTTGTTTGAATGTGTGTGTATTTATGTTTTTATAAAGATACTTAAACCCTGGGAGGCCTAATTTCTATCTTAGTTGTGTTTTTAAGTGGTAGTCAATCTTTGATGTCTTAAAAGCTTATAAAAGTACAATTCTAGCTATTGCATGTTAATATAAGTATTTAATCAAAATAATCTCAACTGTCCATCTTCCTCTCTTCCTTTTTTACCTGTCTTTTCTCATTCAAGAAAGACTTCTTTCATTTGTGTAAAACTATATTGATTTCAAATTAACAGGGTAATTTTCAATTTTTGGCTTTTAAAAGAACTTGGTGATATTTCTTTTTATAGTGCTCTCTGTCTAGGGATTGGCATAATTGTTGAGGGAATTTAAAACAAATGGGCAAAATACAAGGAAAGACAATAACAGGAAAACTGGATCCAAATTTGACCACCTGAAGGTATAGGTTAATTGACTGAGACTCACAGCAGAGCATTAAAAATTATTGGAGACTAGAGGGAATGATTTATAAGAAAAGATGAAAAGAAAGAGGAAAACAATGCAGCATAGTCACACAGAAGAACCCACCTGCAAGATTTTTAAAGACCTTGTGGTTTCAGATGATGTATCTAGATGCTGTAAGATGAATTAAGGACCAGAAAAATGAGCTGCATATCAAGACATATTTTGTAATAGTAACATCCTGGAGCTGGGGAAGATAGCACAGTTCATAGAAGTTCCATTTTTTGAAAAACAAATATTGCTTTTTTTGTGATGGTGTGTTGGGTGGCTGTTACACCTTTTGTTCCTAAGCTTTGATTATGTGCTTCCATTTTGAAGGCAACTCATAGGTTCCGCTTTGCAACATAGGTGATCTCCTAACAAGAGGGCAGGGTTCTTCTTCCCACCATCACCTCTGTCTTTGGAGCTGGAAGGCATATCTAATATTGTCCTCTCACCAGTGTTCATAGCAGTAGAAAGCATATTACCCTTGGGTTTGCAGTATTTCTCCGGGACACATTACTTCGGGCAGTTAAGATTTTAAAGTTGCCAGTTTCCAGCAGTGTTTTGGTGTGGTCTTTAGCACAGGATTGTAGGGTGTATTCTCAGCATGAAGCAGCATCATCCAGATGGAGAACCTCCTCTTTCTCTCGTGCCAAGTTCCTCTAATTCCTCACAGACTTGCCTATTGATCTACTCGCCTATATGATACAGTGCCCTTTGCCTTTCTAGTCTAAAGAATTTTCTTACGTTTTTCTTTCTGTTTAATAAATCTTACCTTCTCCTCAGCTCTCTCCTTGTACTTTTCAATCATGCTCTGCCATAAAGCAGAATGTATGTGTGTGTTTCCATATGCCTAACCAGAAGACAAGCCTTTTGAAGGCAGACACATATAGTCAGATTTTGAAAATGTAATTCTGTCAGACTGTCTTTTTCATCAGATGACTTCAGGAAGGTTGCCACACAAGCTAGGTCTATCCATTGTCTTGTAATGATACTGAATCTTAGAATCTCTCCTACCAATCAAGAGACTAGCAGTAAGATGATGGATCTTGGGCTGAAGATCTCACTGTCACTTGACAAGTATGCTGAAAGTACTGACATTATTAAAGACTTTTTTGTAGACTGTAAGTACCTCAAAGAACTACCCTATCTACCTTTTCTACCCTGTTCTCCTTTGCTTTTACCCCTCCTTGACAATTTTGGTTTATCGAGCTGAGCACATATTTTATTGCCAGGAGAGTTTCTTTTCAACAGCTGTCTTTTCTCCAGTAAGGTTTATAACATTGAATGGGTATCTTCAGTGCATTTCAGACAGTCTTATTCTGCAAACCCTGCTACTCCTCATTTGTATGAGTGTTTACCACCTTATTTTTCCCCTGAGGTCAAGGAATCTTGAACAGACTTTTCAGTCAGTGGGTTCCTTTCTGGATGTAAACCCTTCTCCCCTGATGATTTTTCCATCAGTAGCATTTGGATAGTATTTTGATATATTCCTTAGCAGTTCTGCCAGATTTTCACAGAAGAGACCTGTGTCTTATTTATCAATCCTCTTTTCTCATTTTTGCCCTCCAGCTTTTACATTACTCCTTCATCCTAGTCCTTTTTACTTAATCCTAATTTACTGCTGATCAGAGCCATGGCAGCAGAACCAGTTACTTGAGGAAAAAAGAAGAATAAAAATAAAGCCTGCGCCAGACAAAGTTATGTTTTTGCCTTTGAGGCAGTTGGTTTTGCTTGCAGTGATTTTGGTGACACCAGGCGGAGATGAACGTTCTTCACTCTGCTTGTATATTGTCTGCTTTTGTTTCCTGCAGTGCTTCTGTACCTCATAAAATAATGGGTAGCAAATTATTCGAGTGTTTGGTTTCAGTTTGCAACATACAGCAGAGCTTATGCTAGAATCAGTTATTTGATTATTTTTTCCCCTGTTTTTTTATGTGTAGCTTTTTGTGTGTGGAGTTTCCATGTGTTTTCTTGAGCCAAATGTAGTCAGTTTGCAATAGAGTACATGGGGATCTTTACTAAGCAATATGAAAATGTACTGAGTCCTGTAGCAAACTGAATTGCCATTGCTTCATGAACATAGGTTTATTTGGTGTAGTCTGTCTAGAAATGATAACCTTTATTAACATAATTTGTAGACAGAGCTGTGTTAGTCTGGAACAGCGTATGAATACATGTGTATAGTTGGAATTTTAGTCAAGGGAAGGAGTCCCCTACATTCAGCTGGTCGATGTTCCACTTGTGTTCATTGCTATAACACTGCACCTCTTTAACATTCTACCTGAGTGTTGAAATGGAGCAGGCCATGGATGTTCATAAATCCAGAAGCCTGGCAAAGCAGTAATTAATAAGTATTGGAAAGCATCAGTTCTGCTTGCCTGTTGAGAGCTGCCTGCAGCTCAAAGTGGTGTGCTGCAAGCAAGCACCTACAGCCATGAGATGTTTCTTCCTTTCTTGGATTTCCCAAATTTTGTGACATGGCAGAAGAGAGCAATGAAAGGGAAAGAAGAAGAAACCAGCCAGGTGCCTTTCTTTTTCACTGTAGAGAGAAAAATTAGATTGTAGAGGAGAGATAGATGCATGGTCTTTGTGTACAGTGGCAAAGGGAACAAGTCAAGGTCCGATTTCTGTTCCAGCTCAAGTATTACTGATGTGCACAAGTGCTTCACCAGCAGCCTGGGGACCTCATTCATTCAGCGTCCTGTGAGCAGTCTGTGCTTGATACCCTTCCTTGAACTTTGTGGGTGTTACCTGGGAGAGCAGTGGTTGTTAGCCAAAACCTAAGGCGGGAAGAATGCTATCAGTTACAAGTATTGATGATTTTTCGCCAGTGTTTACCCTCAAGCTTGCACTAAACTGCTCCTGTTGAATTAGTGCAGATACAAGCAGTGAGCCTGAGGCTCATGGTAGGGAAGAGAGGGAAAGGGTAAAACAAAGGACACACCTGTGTCTCTAAACAAATTTGTATCTGACAGAAGCCACTTCCAGCATAACATTGCAAACTTAACAGCAAATTCACCCAGTATATCTGTCTCAGAATATTTTTTCATCCTACCATTCTAGTTAGATCTGGATTTCTTTGTTCTTTTCTCTGGTGATTTCTGTATGAGCCTGTTAGGACAGGGCAGGTGGGAACCCTTTAAAGAGTGATCCTGACAAACCTGGAGACTCTCTTCTTAAAAGATAGTTATCTGCATTTTACTAATTCTTGATTTCACAGATTCACTTCCTGTGTTAAGAATATTTAAATGATGCTTTTGCTTCCAGGATTTTTTTTGTCATATAGTTCTTAATTTAGAGTTATGATATTTCTTTTTTAATTGCTTTAAAAAAATAAGAGAAAACCACACAAGAATATGAAATTGTCAGTTCCCATTCCAACATTCAGCCTAGTTGAGAGCCTGCTTGCATAACTACCTTGCATGTACCTGTTCTTGCCAGATTTCTTGCTCCTTTATCAGTGAAATCAGCTTGAAAAATGTTCAACTTTGCCTCATTTTCATGTACATTTCTACATTTTTTGAGACAAGTAAAAATAGTTAGTGGTCATACTTCATTAAGGTGAGATAACTATGTAACGAGAAATGTTTTGATGTGTTTTCTGCTGAATGTAAATGTATGAAATACGTGTTTTTAGTTCACAGAGGTAAGTTCTTCCTGTATGCACTCAACATCCTAAAAGTCATAAACCTTTGTACCATGATGTTCCTATTGCTACAATCAAATTTTAAGTTGGCTGAAAAGTGTGTAAGTAGTCCCTTTTGGCTACCCATATGAAGAGCCTGAGGAAATGTACTCATCTCTGTTGTATGTCAATTATAACTCACACTAAATGTCTTTCTGTGGCCAAGGAATGACCTAGCTAGGTTATGCTTTGGATGGAAGTACATCTCCTTTTAAAAAGCCACTGTTGTTTGTTTGAAGAAAATGATTAGCACTGATGCACAGAAGCCAGATTTTTGTAAAATAGTGGACTCTGCTAGCTGATGTGTTAATCAGTAATCTGTGGCTCTCCCTTTCACTCAAATGCTGATTTGAATTCTACAGACAGACCTTCTATCTTTGCCTATCATAATTCTGGATAGCTCTTTCCACTTCAGTAGGATTAAAATTAAGCAGAAAGAAAGTATTTGTTTACTTCTCCCAGACAAACAGGTAATAGGCAATTCACTGTCACTGTGGCAGTGTCATGCTTGGAGGGGACCCAAGGTCTTCCATTGAGGCAGATATGTGTGCACTTGCACAGTTAACATGCCTTCTGTCCAGACAGGCTGGTGTTTTCCACAGAAACTTACATGGTAAAAGTTTGATGGACTTAGTGGAAGAAGAGTTGTCTTACTGGTCTGATCATTTGAGAAATTGTAACAGTAGCATATTTTATATAGATATACGAATTAACAATAATGTTGTATACTTTTCTCTGAAATTGCTGAGTTTTGCAAGTGTCTGTGGCATAGTTAGTCAAGCAGGTTTTATTAGGTTCCTGTGCTCTTCCACATGGTAAAACTTGCTTCTTTCCTTTATATGCAGCATAAGTTGATGTGCCAGTGTGGGGAAACAGTATAACCTTAAGAAGAACATAAATTTAATCTGTAATAATATGGATAGAAATTTTAGAATTTTCAGTGTTGATCATATATGCAGTGTTCATGGAATCAGTGTAATTATACATCTATCATACAAGCAAACTAGGATCAAATCAATTCATATATATATTATGTATGACAATTGCTTATATTTGTATTCGTGATATTTTATTATTGTACTTTCCTGAGTCATGCCAAAAAGAAGACATTGAAAGAAGTAAATGTTAGCTACTTGTAACTTCAGATACCCATATTTAAATATCTGCTAATGAGTATCTACTAACAGCAAACCTGAATGTAATCTAGATAAAACCATGCCAGTGCATGGCTCATACAATAAGAGTTCTTGGGTTATTCAGACTACACCTAGAGTTCCAATGACCTTAATGAACTCACTTTTGGATAGAAAATAGTGATAGACATTATTAGGAAATATTGTATGCATTGATAATAATAGTTGTGTATTAAGTGGCAGTTAAAGTTCTCTGTGCAACCTGAATCAGCCTGAGGTCACAGATGGGATCTGACATCTAAATCTTTGGAGTTTCTAGATCCTATTGCAAAATATGGATTATTGCTTCTCAGAATTATTTCAAGGTAATTTCAGGATTTGCTCTCTCCTTGAGAGCCATCCCTATTGCATTGCACCCATTTGCACATGTCTGCAAAGATACTCCTAGTTTCACATGGCAGCACAGACCTGAGAAGGCACAGGGCCAGCATAGTCCTGGTAGAGTTTGGATTGGAAACCACTAGTCTAGGCTGTTAGGCCAAGGCATAGCTTATTGAAATAAAATATTGTTAATAAATTAAAATATTACCAATATTTATAAAATATCTTGGACTCACAAGGAAGAAATTAAAAGCTTTTAATGTCCCCCACCTCTTCAGGGGAAATTTGTATGCAAGCTGACTAATGCACCAAATTTCAGACAGATATGAATTAAAACCACTAAGTCATGAATGCCTGAGAAACAGAGTGCATAGTGGAAATGACAGATGCAGCACAGGAATGCTATAATAACTTAATATTATAAATGCAATAAAATCAGAAATTATCACCTTCATGTTTCAGAAGGAGATTACGACTAGACACAATTGCTTTTGTAGACAAATTCCCTGCTATGTGGCAGCTGTAGCACTAGCAGGTCTTTACATGCTCACAAGAGCAAATCAGTTTTTAAAGGAGTAGTGCATTTGAAACTAGCAATCAAGGTTTGGTTTTTTTTAATATCTTTATTACAAGTATGTGTAAAGTTTGAAGTGCTGTCTGCTTGACTAGAGTTCCCTGGAACAGATGTCTAGTGTGTGTCAAATGTGTCTAATACCTTTCTTGGCCTTTCTCAGGGCTAAGAACTCTTAAAATCATAAGGTAACAAAATGTTTCTTCATTTATTTTAGGTGTTATGGTGATGTTAAATGCAGCTACCTTTCAGATGGCCAGCATTTGAGATCTGTTACCTTTTTCATTCTATGAAAGCCTTGAGAAAGAGGAAAAAGATATTTACTGAGAGACTTGTTAGTCTTCTTAAGAGGCATCCTCTTTTGTCTTCCACACGTTGTAACTGATTACAAGCACACAAATGTGTGGTTGTGTATTTTTTTGCTATCATGAAACACTCTTGAAGAAAGGATTTGGAAAGCAGGTTTGCAGGAAACAAGGTAGAGTATTTTAAACCCCTTCATTCACATAAAAGAGTGTTTCAAGTTGTTATTTGCACTATAATGTGTGAATAATAAAACACTCTCAAAACTATTAGGCAACTGACCACAAGCTAGTTTTATTGGATAGCAATAGATTACAAGTGTGTTTGCATTACACAATACACAAATAGGTACGATATTTATGACAATAAATACATTGAAAGCAGTAGTCTTGCTATCACTTAGACAATATTGAACACTTTAATCTCAAGAGACTTAGAAATACAAGTAGAATGGGATATGCTTGATAGGGAGCATACCTCCTGTATTTCCTACTAAAGTTTAAATGTCATTTGAATAGTATCTTTCCTACTTGTCTGTGACTGATGTTAAAAATTATGTCTTACATGTTAAGATGTTAAAATTCACATCTAGCAAATAAAATAAATAATCTCTGATAATAGGCATGGAAAATGGGTAATAAATTTATGTTCATTATTAATGAACAGAATTTAAATGTGTAGGTCTCCAAGGACCAGAAAAATGTTTTTCTTTCATAATTTCTAAAAGGCTTTGTGTAATGCCAAAATTCCTGCATGAATAGGTATAAAAATCAGCTAATCAGAAAGTCACTCTAGTCAAATGAAATATTTTGAGTAGACAATATTTTTCTTTTTGGATTCTTGAATATATCATAAAACAATCTTAAAATTGTTGAAGAATCTGATTTTATCAATACTGCAAAATTATGTACTTGCTACTATGTGGAATGACAGAATACTGATTACAAATTTAGGGATGGTAAAATACCAAGAGCATTTTAAAACTCTGGCACCTTTTCAACCTGTAAAACCTCCCCACTGGCTACTGCAGATAGATTTTGATAATGAAACAGTGGATCATTTCTTGAAGGAAGTTACAAGGCTAGAACTATTGTATGAAACATGTTAAGAATACAGTGAAAAAACCCATAAGCTACTTGCTCTCACTTGTTGTAGACCAAGGCTGTGACAGGAACACAAGTTACAGGCGTACTTTTTCCAAAATATTTGCAGGAGAGGTGTGGGTGTATTGGCAAGCCCTGCACCCTGCTCACAGTGTTAAAAGCATCTGTTATTTCAGGCAAATAATTTTGGCTTCTGTTGTTTTAACGGAGTTCTGCTGCTGATACAGTTGTATCTGTGGTAGAACACTTACTGGCATAAATGTTTGTTTAGAAATGTCATTAGAGGTTTTTTTTCTATCTCTGTTATGAAAACTGGTCTACCATCATATGCATGTTTATCAATTCCTTACAGTTTTTATAACAAATAATAATCTCTTAGGTATAAATATGTTGTCAGTTGTTTCACATTATTATTTTCCCTGGGAACTCCATGGTGGCATTTCTAACCAAGGAAAAACCTAATTGGCTACACTAAGAAAATACTGACAGTAGCAACATGCAGAGACATTGTCAAACCAAGAGGTATTACCCTATCCTCCTCACATGTATTGAGTTTGCTGTGAGGTGTTCCAGTAACTTAAAATGGGTGCTTGCAGAGAACAGCTGAGCATGTTACATTTTCTCCTGCATGCACTATCCCAGTTGTATACAGCCCCCGAAGTCTTATCTCCACTATATTGGCAGTTCAAAGTAAGTTTTGTCCCTGAGGCTTTTCAGTCCGAAAAAGCCTCCTCTGAGCTAAATCCTGGTTTAACTCTGATTCAGCTGGCTTCCTGGGGTAAGGTGGAGGGTTATGGCACATGAAGGAAGAGGAAAGCTGAAGTTTGTATTGCTGTGCTGTAATAAGGGTGCAGTGTCTGGGTTTAAAAGTTTATCTAGTGGTGATCCATGGACTCTTGTGTTGCTGCTTTGTGCTGTTTCTCGGGGTGGCGGCCATAGCTGAGAGAGGCATTGCTGACAGACTCTTTCAGATATGTTTGGTGTAGACATTACTTGCCTCTATTAAGAAAACATTTTCTGGCAGGATTTGTCTGTGTTTGATTTGTTTAAATCATTGTTAAAAACAAAAAAGCCCTAAACAAATCAAAACCAAGACAAATCCAAGTAGCTGGAACAAGGTGCTGTTTTAGAGATTGTATAATTATTTGAAGCACAGTGGGCCAGCCTGTATTTGTATGAAAATTGTTAGAACATGTTTAAAATGAGAAGAAAATAGCAATATATCTGGAAGTTAAAACCTCTTCCCTGCATGTGGCTTACATTGAGTATGATAATGTGCTATGCATTCATTAATTTAATGCAAAAACACCATCTGTATAACAAAGATCAAAATAACTTCAAAATAACTTCTATTGAAGTCATATTGAACCAAGTAGTTTCCAGATACCACACAGCAGGAAGAGCAAACACTTTATGCCACTTTCCCCCCACCTCTGGGGTACCATTTTCTTTTGTATTCTCTCCTTACTGGTGTCTTACTGGGCAGGGTGACTTTAAGGGGCAACTGATTGTGTGTCTCTGTCTGAGCTGTGCTTTACTCCCTGATTGCATTTTGTTAAGTGTGCTTTCCATTCTTACCAGTGTGGAGGGACAGCCCCACAAGAGGAGAGGTGCAGCCCAGCATGCTTCTATGCTGGAAGCTCACTTGAGATGGCCTCATGGAAGGGTGCTTTTTCCCACGTACCTTGTTCTGAAATCTTCCTAATTTTCCTATCCCTTCTTGTTCATATCTGCTCTGATTTGTTAATTCCTTATTTCTTTTCCCATGGACATTTTGGTTTGCTTGGTTGGTTGGTGAACTGTGTTCTTTTGTTCCTCACTGCAGACTTGGCTTCCTATCTGGTGTTTCTTTACCATCTCTAGATGCCATTTACTGGAGCCAACACCACCTTTGGCTTTGGCTTATCTGTGGCTACACTGAACCACTTAGTTCTGGTTCAGACTAGAAATATACACTAAAAAAAAATCTAGAAATATATTTTTAACTTGACGTATTTTTGAAGCAATCTATGCTGGTTTAAAAGGAGAAATATGTGGGGCACTTCAAGTTTTAGGAAGATGGGAGCATCAATGTCTCCATTTCTTTCTTTTTTAGTTGATAATCACTTTTTTCTTAATTTGATTGAATCTCAGTCAAAATTTCATTCAAAGGCTCAATTTATTTTCAGAAAAGTCCCCTCAAATTGCATTTCAGTTCAATGCCCTGCTAGAAAACAGAATAATTTATCTAGAGAAATTCACATAGACCCTGGCTTGGGTGCAGTGCATGTAGACAGCATACAGCAAGAACAAGGCATGTTTAGGCTGTCGTGTGAGAGTTGTACATACTGGCTTCAGCAAGAGCAGGACTGGTTGCAGGATTAACTTAAAAGAAGTTTCTCACTAATCCACAGTAGCTGCTGATGGGATGTTTGGTGCATCTTCTTTTACAATTACTGCTCTTTTGCTCAGACCTGGCCTTTCCTAATCCAGAGTCAGGATTGATGTATCAGTATTTCCAACAAGGCTGGAAAATGTCAATTTAGGAAATGAAAGGTAGCCTACTTGCTATCTTGGGCAACCAGGACCTTGGTACTTCACACTGGAACTTGCATTTTTGTTCTTTGCGCTTTCAAGCTGACGTGAGAGGAAGGTTCAAATCCTTTTCAAATTTCAGATAATTACTAAGTAACTTATTCTAAGATTAAATTTGCATTCTTACAGGAAAGCTATGAACCTTGCAATATTCCAATTAGTAATACTTTTTGATTTCAAAATGCTTTCGAATTGCCTGTGACCATATCTGAAGAGATACTGTGGATGTTATGACTAATTATGAGAACTGCATTGTTAGCATTGTAACCAGCTAACTTTGTCTTCCTCAAACAAAAGGCAGGATTTCTTGCAGAAAGTCTGTGTCTGTAAAGAGCAATGATCATAAATGATTGGCATGTATCAGAGCAGTTACAATTTTGGTATCCCAATTCTAGAACTACTGTTATTACTTCCTTTTTTGCTTCAAAACCTGACTTAGAGCAATAGACTGATTTGCATAAAATAAAATAATAGGGCTTGTTTCCAAATGAAGATTGGTGATGTGCTATAACATGAAGACAACCAACTGAACTTTGCTTGTTCCCCAAATAACTGAGTGCTGCAAAGATCTGAACGAACACCTCATGCCTCCATATTTTTGAGGATATTGCTTTAAGGTGGCTTTGTTTTAGTTTCTAGATGGTTATTTACTTGCTGTAACTGCTTTTCTAGCTTGTCATCCTCAGCTTCTAGTTGCTCTGCAGACATTCAGGCTGCCCGAGGCTTTAGACGTATCAGGCACTGTCCTGTTACTCTGTCCTGCTAGTTGGTAACAGTAGGTAGGAATTAAGGTTCCTGCTTATGCCAAATTTTAGCAAAGACCCCACACCCCACTTACATTGGCAGCATAAGGAGAGCAAAACACAGTCTGGTACTAGAATAGCCAAGTTCATCACTAACCCAAATTTGCAGGGGCACAGTTTTTGCAATTTGAACAAGATTTTGTCAAGGATTCAAAGCCTTTCCATTACACAGAGGTTCCCAATATGAGTGTAATAGACGGGGTTTTAAGACTGTAGCCAATCTTGAGCCAATAGTTCACTGCTGCAAGAAAACTTAATACAGAAGGAAACAGAAAGAGGCAGAGCAAGCGATGGTGGTGAAAGGGCATCTTTTTCTGTTGGGTTAGCTAGTCAAATTAGTCAAATTAGTAGATAAATGGGTAATAAAGGGCGGAGAGCAAGAGGTGGGGATGGCTTGCTAGAGCAGGTGGGAGGTAGGGTGGGGACCCCTTTTTGGTGGTAGGCAATGGGAATAGCTCAGCCTTAAATTATTGCTTCAGCCTTTGTAGCAGTCATGTCAAATACCTGTGATCTTTTAAAAACCTGCAAACTGGCTTGAGTTTCTGCAGAGATGTATCTGATTCTGTGCTCCACCTAAGTCTCCTGTTCTTTACGATGTTTTCCTTGCTCTTGGGCTGTATGTAGGGCACAGATGTATTAGTTAAAATGTTCATTTGTGATTGCAGTATCAGTGAAGGAGAAGGTTCCAGTGCTGACTTGCAGTGTATTTGCCAGTTATTTACTTTTCAGGATACCCAGTGGGATATGAGAATGAAGTTGTCCTGCTCTTATTCGAGCCTCAGTGTGCTTACTGTGCACATTCGTGCAATTGCTCTGAAGAAAAAATCCCTACAATAGCCTGTGAACCTGAGCAGTTGTAGTGGTTTTCTCCACAGAAAAATGAAAGGATTCTATCCCAGACACCCTGTGAGTTTGCTCTGTGTCTTGCTGCAATTGTGCCCTGGCAACACAGGAGCATAGTCCTGCCTGAAAAACATGCTGCAGTACAATCTGGGCTGCAGTTGGTCCTCTCCCCAAAGCTCTGCTGCCCAATCTCATTGCTCTCCTTCTCTCAGAGACTATTTATTCCTTAAAAACACCTCTCAAACAGCTGCACAAGGTGCATGCAAGCAAGCACTTTTAAATAATACAGATCCTTTAATAGCTAGTCTGCAAAGCAGAGCAGAGTGAGCTGAGTTTCTTGATTTTCACAGAGCTGAATGTTTGTCAGTTCTCTGTAGCATATACCCCTATGGAAAAGGACAGTCTGCAAATCACTTTGCCATGTTGGTGTCATACAGTATCCACAGTTGGTTACTCACAAGTTGGAGATGATGAGAAAGTACTTTAAAAGAATGAGAATTTAAAGGGCTGAACTTTATCCTAAAAAAAACAAAACCAACAAACCAAACACAAAATTATTTGCTCTCAGTGTATGAGTCTCTTTTCTGCTGGGCCCTCAGCTTTAGTGCTATGGTGATTTTATAATCTCTTGAGCAAAACGGGAATGATGGGCAAAACTGGACAGTGAAGCAACGAAAAATTCGTTGCTGAATTTTTTTTAAAGAATTTTTTTAATAAGCAAAAAGGTTTGTGATGAGTCATCCAGCTTTCTCTTTGCGCTTCATTTTGCGTGAGTCTGCAAAGAAGATGGAGAGATGCCAAAATTTAGGGAGGAGATCCCATGTAATCCTGTAGTGTGCCAGAGAGGAAAGGCTGGGCAGAAGGATTACATGTGCTCCTGATGTGTTCATTTATGGTAATGCAGCTTTGCTATTTGTCAACCAAATGGATATTCAAAAGAGGAGATTAATAGTGGAGAACATCAGCTCAAACCTACCATGACTGTTTGAAATAAGGCTTATCTGATAATCAGTATTTCTCTAAGGTCATTCTGCATTTTAGTTGTTTTACTGCAGGCTCTTGCTAATTGATTGGAAACTTGGCTTGTGAGGTCAGGTTTGTTCTGTGGTTTTAAGAGTGAGAGCTTTTAAATGTGAGGCTGTACAGCCTTTTCAGGCACCAAATCCCTGCAAAAAGGTTTCATGTTTTCAGTGTCACGTTTATATGCTTTTGATGTGCACCTGTAGCCCTGGGGGTGGGGACAGCACACAGCCTGTGGACACTGAGCCTAAGCTGGTGCTGGGTCTCAAACTTGATTGAGTTTTGAGAGTGCATGAATGTCCCCATCCTCAAGTCCAGTTTGTTTCAAAATAGACAATGCCCAAAGAAGCAAATTTCTTAAGCTGTCATTTAACTTCAACTATTTAATTAGTTTTACTGACAGGAGGAGTGTCATATATGAGCATATAAACTAATTTTTGTTTTGAGAATGTATTACTAATAATAAGAAGAAAGGCATGGAAATACCTGATGTGGATCCCTCTTCTGCAAACCAAAAGTATCTTTGGTGCAATATTTGCATTTCATAGGCTTTGCTGAGATTCATATCAAGTATAAAGAGTACGATAACCTGTTTTGTAGAATTTAATAGGTTTTAGTGCTTGGAGAGATGGCTGTTCTGTGATAAAGTTAAGATTACTATCAGCAGATAAAATTTTGTATTTTCCACAATACTCTTTGTTTCCCAATTTCAATATAAAATGCTGTCAGAAAACGAACTTAAAATGTAACTTGATTCAGCAGGATGTACGGGTGGTTGTGAGAGAACTAAGAAACAAGAAAAAAGTGTATTTTTTAGTACTTTATTTTTTGTTTGCCTTGTTTTTGGTTTACTGTTGGTTTGTAGTGAATCATCCACTCCGTTTCTCAATAGAACATAGATATTAACTTTTGCTTTTAGTGGGATGAGCAAGGCAATTTTACGTGTAAAAGTTAATTCTTAGTAAAATAGAAGATATTTCTAAAGAGAGTAGATAATCCAAATAAACAGCAGGTTCACAGTAGCCTGTCTTTTACTTAATCTTTGCTGAGAGTAGATTAGGAAACCAGGTTAAATCAAACAAGCATGCTTTCATTTCTGAGGCTTCATTCCAGGCTAACACTGTGCATGAAACTCTGGTTGCCATTTTATGGAGTGAAGGTTCCCAGATCCACGAACTCTTCCCAGACCCTTGGCAAGGCAGCATTTCAGAAATGCTCCCACATCTGCTACATGAAGTGTTTAGTAAGTGCCAATGCCCCTTCAGATTTCTGATAATTTTTTGTGCTATTTTTTGTAACCAAACCTAACGTTATCTGAGGAAGAATCTCACAAATTCCCTGTCATAATATTTTACTGTGCAGTAGGTGGTTTCACTGCCAGTTCTTAGCAGCTTTGCAGAAGCAGACATTGCTCTCCATTTTGAGAGGAATGCCCCGTCTCCTTGAAATGGCAGCTCTGGAATGGAACACTGGGTGTATTGTCAAGTCACATTTAAAAACGAAAAAGGAGGATTCAGAAGCTTTCATAGGTTCAGAGAGGCCATATTTACCGAAGGTATAACACCTCTCCAGACAAACATTTCTTTAAGGCCTTTCCCCATCAGGAAAATCTTAACTTTTCCTGCCAGCACTCGGGATCACCCAGGCAGTGTCCATAACCACATGTAGTCTGAGTACTCTCAAAAGGCTTTGAATATTCCCTGTTGTCAGCAGGAAATGTCTTTGTGCCCCCATGGGCCATGTTTTTGTTGTAC
This sequence comes from Luscinia megarhynchos, assembly GCA_034336665.1. Taxonomy (NCBI): domain Eukaryota; kingdom Metazoa; phylum Chordata; class Aves; order Passeriformes; family Muscicapidae; genus Luscinia; species Luscinia megarhynchos. The sequence continues at coordinate 32,435,739 of CM067566.1, read as the reverse complement.
ATCAGGTGCTGCTGCTGTCCCAAATGGTGATGAAGAGTGCAAATCTCACCTGCAGGTGCCCAGCCTTGCAGGCTTGTGAGGTTTGTTTTGACACGTAACCTCCATTATTACATATCCTGAAACTATTTTGTGTTTTAACCATGTTAACCATGAGTTCAGCTCTTTATGAAGTTAAATCTCCTGAAGCACTCTGTTGTTTCATGCCATGAGAATGCATGTCAGCAGGTGTCATCCTGAAGTGTTTGGTGAAGACCTTTTTGCAGGACTGAAGTGTTTTAATACCCAGGTGAGCTAAACTGAGTAATATGGGGAACTTTAGTCTTGTTGCTATTAACTGCCCTAATTGTGGTATGTTTTAACAGTCAACAAATTTAGTACTCCTTCATGAAGGGCTTGTAGGTGCAGTGACAGAAGGGTGTGACTGAAAGATGGACTTATTCTGAGAAACCTGATTATAACAGCATCATTTTGCTTTTCTATTATTGTTGCCCAATTTTCCCATGCTCCTAGTGTTGCTATTAATGTCTTCGTAAATGTCAAAATCAGACTGCTGATGGTGATCATCTCATGTCATATTGCTAAATATATACAGGCTGTTGAGAGTGTCTGATGTAAATGTTATGCCAGACCTTCTACATATGCATATTAGAAGACTTCTTATGCTAAATACCTGCTATCAAATACATACTTAACTATTTTCCTCAGTGGTATGCAAAACAAATTGAGACTTTTTTTTAGGAGTCATCATCCTATTGTATTGAAAGATCTCACTTCTGAATGGTTGTGACACTAAGTGATGCTAAGTAAGAAATTCCAGATATATCTTTACTTTCCACTGAAAGTTAATGTCATTTCCTTATAAATGTTTCTCTGAGAGATATGAATGCATCCAAATACCACCTAGCAGTCAAATGAAGAAAAGCAAAAAATGCCTCAGGGACACTCTTAGTAAAACTTACTAATATAATAAAAAAAAGAGAGAAGTTATTCCTTCTAGTCTGGTAAATTCAATACAGCTTCAATTATTAATGTTAAATAACTCTTCATTTCTTTTTCTGAGTCATTTTGGAAATGAAAAGTCATTTTAAGACATAGGTTCTGAAGGACTTTGAATTAGTTTGCTGTATGTGAATGAACATTTACTGTGTGTAGTGTAAGTTGTGTTGTTGTTCAGTTTACTAGTTCTTGGAAGCACCTTGTGCAAAGTTTTCCTCTGATATGTATTGAATTTCATGCGTTCAAGCTATTTGAAGCGTACAATATTTGTAATTTGGATTGAAACATCAATTACATGCTGTTGGAGCTGCTCTTTAAATGCTTTTCTTTGTAAGAAATCACCTGTAGCTTCACTGTGTAAATAAGATTGCAAATGTAACTGAAAAATTAGTTAGTATCTTGTTGCTACTGAAAATGGTTGCAAATTACTGGAGAGATTATGTACCAAGGGAATAAGATTTCACCTTTATGATGGTTTTCTGATGTTTCCAGTGGCCTTTAATATCTACCATTATGCTGTTTTCATGGTGCAAAAGCAAGGTCTGGAAATTTTAGAATTATAAATGTATTTATTATATTCCCCACATCTGCCTCCCCCCCAAAAAAATGTCAGAATTCTAGCACATAAATACGTAATTGTGGGATTTCAAAGTGCCTGTATCCTGTTAGAACAGCAAACCTTTGGATATCAATTTTGAAGAAATGAGGGATGCCATTTGTTTTTATTAAGCTGGGATTTGAGTGTTTGGAGAAAGCATTGGGGGAGGCATTTCTTTTGGAAATGGAAGTAATATTCCTCATTTGCAATGTTAAAAATGTTATTTTTGTTACAATCTTTAGTAATAAACCTAGGAATATGTGCCTAAAAAATATGCTTATTTTCAATTTCTATTTATAACTTTAGCTTTTTATTATTTTACTTTCAGGGTGTTTTCTGTGTAACACCAAAACCAGAGTTGAATATACTGCTCTCTAAATGTGCCATTGTTTCTTTTTGATGGAAAGGGCAGTGTATTGATTACAGAATTCTGAGGCATTGAAAACTCTTCGTTCTATTATCAAGTCATAAGGAAAATTAGTGAGTGATGCTTTTCAGTCAAGGTACTTTGGAATAAAGTTAAAAATAACTATTTTAGCTGACCACAAACAAAGAGACAAAAATAAAAGAACAAGCTTGTAATTCATCCATTTCCTCCCTTTTTCTTTATTCAATGAACATCTTTCCATCTTTTGTGCAGCTTTCCACTCTTGTCTGTTTGGTCAGTCATGTATTCCAAATATCAAATCAGAGTTCAAACCTGTCTTATATCCAAACCAACTTTCTTCACCACAGGAAATTGTAATTATTTTTGTATTTTTCAGTGTCCAACTTTGGGGCGTTTTGTACTGTTTCTTTAATTGTGTTTACGAAGTGACATTTGGGGAACTCTTAGGGAAATATTGGCAAATATTTTTGTAAAGATTGCTGTTCAGTATAGGATGTGGGAATAATTAGTTCTTTTATGGTGGATTGTGTTTGTTTACAAAGAAATTGTATCCTACATTTAGTAAGGTAAGGCCAGTTCAGTCTTCTTCGTGCAGTAATTGTTGTCTTCCGGTATAAAATTAAGTCAAGAATTCAGTACATTTTATTTTAACTAAGGCTTATAATTTTAGTGCATTTTGTGCTCATGGTAAATATGATTATTCTTAAATGTGTCTGAGATTAAGGATTGCTTTATGAACTCAGCATTATAACTGTTGATCTTAATTTTATGTCTTTTGTTTCAGCATAAGCATGAGGATATTTGTTATGAGGGATTCTTGCAAGAAGTCCATATGCTGAAGAAGTAGCATGGAAGTAGAAGGTAGCATGGAGAAACTGGCAAATACAGAGAGATGCAATTAGGAGAAAAGGAAAGAAAATTTTCTGAAGTGTTATATATCCAGTAATAATAGAAATAAAGGAGGAAATTACAGTATATATTGAAAAAATGTGTAGATTGGAGAACAAAGAATAGCATTTCTCTGGAGAAAGTTATCTAAGTCATAGTTGTTTTTTGTTAATAGTAGACTGGCCACAGCACTGAGAAATAACACACATATAAGCAAGGAGAGGAAGGGGGTAATTTAGTGTCTTTCTACCTCTAACTTAGAGCTGTAGCCTCTATGTGAGATTCAATTGAACATAGAAGCTGTGCCATAGGTTTAAGTACAGTATGAATTTCACCATATCCTAGATTGTGAATCAGGAGCAGCTGACCACATGATGACCCTCTCTCACTTTGGGTAGATCAAATAAGAACATTCAGTAACTTCCTTACAGTAACTCAATATAAAAGTTTTGGTTACAAGTAGGGGGTATTGAACCTAATGGTAACACAAAAGTACATACCTGAAACTTATAAGAACCCTTTCACTACGGCATATGGTGGAGTTGAGTATAGGCATTCTTTTCCTATTTAATTTTTTTGAGTTGCCTAGTGCCAGTGCAGACCTTGTCAAGCCTGCATTTGGTAGTGTGAAATACAGTCAGTGGCAGCTGCCATGTACAGCAGGTAGGGTGGCAAGAGGACCCTCTCCAAGCAGGTTAGATGGATACACAGGCATGAGTATCTGAAAATCCAGTCTTTCATCTTTCTGAGCATTCCCTCCCTTGCGAAGATTACACCTATGACAGCCCCACAGAGATATTTGTTGCTGCTCTTGATATTGTTAATATTAAATATTAAAATTAAGTATAAAATATTAATATTTTAGTAGTCACACAAGTCTCCACACATCTTTAGAACCTCTTTGTACTAAGCACTTTTCAACCATATAGAGGCACAGCCCTGTTGTGAAGAGCTTGTTATATAAAACAAAGGATCTATGAAAAATGGAGAAGGGTGACTCAATCACATACCTCTATAATATATTTTTATTTTATTTGATGAGTGAAAATCCAAATGTTCCTAATTCCTCTTCAGCCAAGCTGTTGGTTGGCTGATTTGGAAGGAGAAACTGTAAAGAAGGTATGGATTTAGGTTTGATTGCCCTTTCCATATACTTAAGTATATTTCTGTAGCTTATGGAAGCTTGTTGCTTCACTTGTAAATTTAAAAACATAATAATTTCAGATGCAATGTTCAAAAATATTAAAGAAATTAAAATGAATAGGTGATGTTCCTGGCTGCCCCCCTGTTGTATTTTACCATATAAGGAGTATCCCAGTGCTACAAATGCACATTTTGTAGCTAAAATTTACTGATTTTAGTCAAATTGGCGACAGTACAAATTGATTCCAGACCGAGGATTCAAATTTATTGTAACTGTTTGAAAACAGATGCCAATTCAAGTTACTGCATTTAAGAGCTAGAATTGAAATGCCACTGTCTGGTGGTAAAGTGTTGGTTTGAATGACTTGGGGTGTGGAGTGAACTGCTCCAAGAGGAACCTCTGCTGTGCCATTTGTGGCTGTGCTGCATAGGAAAGGCAGTGGGGCAAAGGCACAAGGACGAGGTCATTGCAATAGGATGGCTCTGCAACCTGGTTTGTGGGGCCTTGGGGAGCTCCATCCAGGAGGAGAATCTGTCTGTTGGGGTAGACAGACAGAAGTTGGACTGTTTGCTTCCAATTACACTGACCAGGAGTAAAATTTGTTAATATATTTACTTGAGACTAGCCAGTTTTTTGTAGTATTGTCTGAGCAGAAGCAGTTCTGGGAAGAGAAATTCTTTATTTCTAATGACTTGTGCAGATTATTATGGTCCCTATTACACAAATTCTCACAATGCACTTTGATGATCAAGGATCTCTGTCATGCAAGAACTACTGAATTCAGTCATATAATATACACCAAGGAGAAATCTATACACCAACATCAGTAAGTATCATAGACTGGTGGAACATGGGTCTTGGAAGGACAGCAGACATAGGCTTCCATTAGGATTTCTCCTACTTGTGAAGGAGTACCTCAATGAACAGAGATAGAGAGAACCTCCTGCGTGGGCATCTGGCACAGCTGCTGTGTAGAGGTGGGTAGATGATTCACTTCTGCGTTTTAGCTCTAGTTGACTTTGTTATTTAGCCCACATACTCTGGTGTCTGCTTCAGTGTGTGTGGCTTCAAAGGTTTTGTCTTTCTGTCTCCTTGCTTCTGAATCATTCTGCTCCATAGAATTAACAAGAATGTGGCTTGTTTCCTTTTGCATTTCTAGACAGTGTCAAAAGTTTCTGACCAGTTTCCCTGCCTTGCTGGCAGGTGTGTTTGGTTTGTGTTGCACTTCATCCTCTGCTTTTGGTCAGAAAGGGACCCAGTCCATCCATGCTTCTGGCTTTTCTGTGTGCTCTGTTCAGTGTCACATTCATTTTCTCCCACTAACCTTAACCTCTCACATCAGTGCTGTAGAAGTGGATAATGTATTGAAGTGTTTCTGCTTTCTGGTAAACTTAAGTATGAAAAAGTGTTATTTTAAATATTGTGTCTTATTCTAGATAGTATGTATTTTCTGCATATTAGTATTTCAGATGTCTGCTTTTGAATGGTTTTAGGTTTTTCTATTTTTTTTTATTATTAAACCAGACATCTCCTATACATAGCAACTGCATATTGGCATCACCTTTTGCATGAAATATATGTCAACATTTTGTATTCTATGCTCAAAGATAGTATCATACTTCATGAAAGCACTAATGTTTAAGTGTTTTGGTTTTTTGGGACTCTAAGCATTACATATTTCATAATCTAGTTGCTTATGATACCATGAGACTGTGGCATTTTTATGAAGTTCTACATTGACTTCCATACCTACATTATTGCAAAACTTACAGTTTTGTGGTCTCTGTTTTTATTATCCCAGTCCTTCAAATAAATCACTGAGGAAATAATGTGTAATATTGTAACTGCCATGTTTTCAAATTGATATCTTCTCAAAACCAAAGAGGGTCATGGCCACTCTGTCCTGTGAAGCAATATGTTTAGCCACACTAGCTCATCATGGTGTCACTCTTCTTCCATGCTTCTTTGCTTTAGTTTACATGACTGGTCATCATCATTTTATTAATTCTTAAGAGTGTGCATGATCCAATCTCTCTGGCTCTTTTCATTACTCCTGCTACTATAGTATTACATGGTGTCCTTCATGTGTTCCCATGTATTCTTCTCATCTCAGAATCAACACGAGTTACTGAACTATATGGCAGAGCTCACTGGAAACCCATGACACACTTGGAGCTGTTGAGAGAAAACGTGTTGATTCACCCAAAGTTATTTGCTGCCCCTTTCATTTTCTCTATAGTGGAGTCTTCAGCCCCTTCCACACTCCTGTCAGTGTGTTGTGTTGTGTTTGTCTGTTAGTTATTAGCTTAAACAGGCAGCTATAAAACAGTTCAAGGGAACTTTTTGCTCTTGGCAGTCACTCAGTCACTAGTGCGCTAAGGGTTATCTTCTTGGAGCTCTTGTTTCCCTTTTCAGAGTTAATCAGAAACATAAAGGCTATTTTGTCTTGAGACCTACAAGCACTGAAAAGCAACAAAGGATTAGCACAAATCACTAAACTTCTTGTGGCATACAAGAGTTGGTCATCTCATTAAATATTTATCTATGCTCTCTTCTTTTTTTTTCCTGCACCCATCCTGTTTCTCAGAAGGGGCAGGGTAACTTATCACCACATCAGCTTCTTCTTATGCCTCTTTGTGAGCTTCCCATTGCACCTCACAATCTTTTCTAGTGAGTCAGACATGGAAAAATTCCTGTTAGTTTAAGGATTTTTCACTTCTGCAGGAAAATCTTATGGGTATGAGCTTTTTAATGTTCTGTTTAAGTATGGCAAACCTTTGTGGTACCTGAGTCCTGCGAGTTTTGTTTCTAGGCTTTCTGTTTGGGATGTTTTGGGGTTTTTTTTAACTCTTAGGTTTGATTTGGGGCTTTTGTTGGGGAGGACATTGTTGTTAGCCTTCTAGTCTGCATCATTAATATGGTTTAAACATGTTCATTATGAGATTTCCCTTTTGCAGTCTTATTTTTTTTCTGAACAAAGGACTACAATCTTGGGAAATTTATACCTGATTTTGTACTGGTCTGTGCATCTACTGCATGCAGGTTCCTGTACTCTTCACATTGTGTTCTTGGTGTCAAGTGTTGTTGCAGCCATGACTGGTGCCAGTGAGTACATGGCTCTTCTGCCATCTGGGTCACTATGTGTTTTAAAAGTACCGAACTTCAGTATATCCCAAAGAGTACTTTCTGACCCAAATGGAGAAATGAAAGTACAGCTCTTGGAACTTGACTGCAAAATGGAGCTAAATTTGTCTACCAGCAAGATGTTATGTGTTCTGAAGATGTTTTTTTTTAAACTTGTATCCATAAAGTGAAATATTCAGATTAAGTTTTCTGTATTATTTAGCTTTTGAGGGTCAAAGCTCTGCTCTGTTTTTCTTTGTTACTGTGCGTTGGAACATCTGACTTTTCATAAGCTATTCTTATATGTTTTTGTGGACTTTTCTAGTTTTATTTTAGAAAGCTTATAAAAAATTTTAGAGAACATGTATGCAGAACTTGGTTTATAACCACAGCATCTTTAGTCATGCAGTCTCCAAATTAATGAAGCTTTCTCATGCTTCTGTTTCTTTGATTTTTGTCAAGAGGATTGCTGACTGCTCACTTCTGTATGTTGATGTGAACATTTGTATTTCAATAATATTCTGTCCAAAGTTTGATACTCATTTCCTGCTACAAGTCTTTCCCAGCATTTCCTTTTATCCTGTATGATTGAAATACTGTGTTTCACTTTGTGGTTATACTCAATATGGCTGTTGAACCTCTCTGCTAAGCTACAAGAACAAAATTTTGATCATATTTTTATCTAACATCTTTGTGCCTCAAACTGCTATCTTGATGCATAGCAACTATTAAGTAATCCAACTATTAAACAGCTACACTTAAAATCTCCATTACATTGCTACTGCCATTAACTTTTTATTCTGTTTTCTCAAGTTTGGCCAGAATTTGACTATTTCTGTATTCAAAAGAAGGCAGGTATTTTCTTGTATATGACTGTTTAACATATTTTTTAAAAATTATTTTCTATTTGAATTAATTTAATTTATTCTCAGTACTGGTACTCTGCTTTCTATAAATTCAGTGAATAGCTTATCTCAGAAATTCACAATAAAATGCAAGTAGATGAAATGATTTTTCTGAGTAAGCTAAAATAAGAGTAGAATAGAATAGAGGAATATCCTTGTCAAAGAAACCTGAGAGAAAATTTTATATCTGAAATTGTGAAATACAGTTTCAGATGTCAGCTATTTTGAAGAAAATAAAAAGTTGAGGCCAGAAAATAAAGAAAACAAGCATCAGCAGTTATCATAAAACCTTTTGTCTGATTCTGCTTTTTTCCTTCCCTCTTATGTGTTGTGAATGTTGACACTGGACATAATACAAAAATTTTGCAGGAGTCTTACCAGAACCTTTACCAATGCTGAAATTTTATTTCTGGAGTTGTTGTCTAGGTCCTCTGTAGTGCTCAAGTCATTAAATTCTCTAATTTGGTGGCAGGTGGGTGAAATTAAATTAACAGGACTTCAAAATATGCTTAAACTTAAGGGTAGGAGTGAATTAGGTCTTGTGTTCTGGGCACAGCAGACTTGAATGGCTCCTTTGAAGGAATCCTACCCTAGAGGGCTCAGCAACTTCATGCTCATTAAAAGTAAGAATCATAACTTGACCTTTGGCAATAGATTCTCTGTGTTTGACTGTGTTTAGATGAGGCAAATAAATGCAGTGCTTTAGATGCTGCTGCAATTCAATATAGGATAATGAAAGAAAAACTTGTTTCCTTCTACGTCAAGACATTTTCACTCCTAATGTTGCTACTGCACATGGAAGGGCACTGACGTAGAAAAGAGTGGCATTACCAGAGTCAGCAAGACCTTAGGGACCATTGTTATTTTAACTAGTGCGACAGAAACATGCTCTGAACAAGGTAAGAGGGCAGTCTGAAAACTTCTCCTAGCTGCCCCTTTCCCAGCCGCACAGTCGCTAGCAGGAAGTGTCGCTGACACGACTTGGTGGCAGCCCTTACCGTGCTGGATGGCTGCAGGCAGCTCTAATTATTTGTTCAAGTCTGCTGATAGCACAGCAGGCAGTGTCCCACAACAGTGCCGCTCAACTTCACAATTTGCTTCCTGCTCAGAGGTGAGAAGGGCTATTGAACTAGAGCTGTAGGATTATTGGAGGTGTTGAGAGGAGCTGCTGCCTAGAGGGATGGCTGTTTTGTAAAGGTGTTTTCTTTGAAGGCACATTTTAGCAACTATTTTCATATTAACTTCACCAAATATTTGAAGCTATATCTGCTTTTCAGGTAGAAAATGTCTGTAAAGTAATTTCAAGATATTTAGAAAACCTTTGTGGGTGTTCCCTGTTCTTTCTTTGTCCTCTTTTCATGTTTGAAATTGCATTTTCTGGGAATTAAATAATAATGGGCCTGTTTTGACAAAACTCCTTAGCCACTGCAGTATTACAGCCCCAAGAGAGTGTGGGAGTCTTCTAGCAGTACACTGGATTTCTTGTCTGAAAATTCTCAGGAACAAAAGTATGATTTCAGTTCCTAAAATCCCAGCTGCCATATTTTCAGGTAATTACTGAGGAAAAAATTATCTTATTGTATGGAAAATGGTGACTGAATGTACCCTAATTTTTAAGTACAAGTAAGTTTATAGAATGCCTCATATAATATGAATATCTGCTGTTCTTATATAATCTTTAGGTTTATATAACAGTCTTTGATGTTATTTCAATCTCCCTCATCAATTTGTGAGAAAATTTTGAAGCTTTTGTTCTGTTGAAATGCATAATTGAGTTTTCACAGCTATATCTTAATTTTATTGTCTTCCCCTTTTTTTCAACCTTTTTCTCACTTTCCTATTCTGTTGTATGTATGCAGTTATTACAGAAACACAATTTATGGTATTTTGTAGCGTCTCTACACCATGATGTGCATAATACCTCGAACAAAGTAACAAAAAGTCAGATTGTGTTTTTAGATGGTGTCACACTAAAAATTACTGCAGACATTAAATAGTAACATTGTTATGTGCCTCTGATCTTGACAGATACTTGGTCATAATTGTAGCCTGTCTGCGAAGATTTTTGTATCTCGTATTTAAGAAATAAAACGTGGAATACTCATCAATGCATGTGAAATTCTTTTGTTTGTTTTAACACTGTTAATACTTGTTAACATAAACTTCGGTGCTTACCAGTTTCTACGTATTATTTTTTTTAATTCTGGTAAAGATTAGCCATATATTGATTTTTACATTCTTGCCAAAATGAAAAAAAAATATATTATTTCTGATTTTTGGCATGGAGCAATATTCAGATCTAGGTTACTTTACTGACTCGTTTGCAGGCAACTTCAGGCTTTGGGTGTACTGTTTGGTTTTCCATTCTCCCAGGGCTTAGGCAAGCTGCCCCAACCCTCAATTTCTCTCCTGTCACTGTCAGAGCTCTCTGTAGCATGGCAGGGATGTGCTCTGTCCTACTGTCATTTTAAGGTCCTACAGATTTCACATTTAGCACTGTCTTAAGTGTCACAGCTTTTATTAGGAAGAAAAGGATTTCTTTGAATAATTAAAAAGGGTCATGTTTCCTCTCCTGGTGCTGATTTGAATGAACAGGGAATTGTGCTGAACTGTGTCACCGTCAGTGAAGGCTGCCATCGGACAAGTGCTGCTGGCAGCGGCAGAGCCACGTAATGGATTTCTGCTGCCAGCTGCTTGTCCAAGCCTTCCTCTGTGTGTGCCAGCTAAGTGCCCTGATAGCTGCTCCCTAACCTGGACTGTGCGAGCAGTCCCTCCTGCATTTCCAATAACAAATGTGATTTTGACACTGGGGGTTAGGAAATGAGTGTGGTGGTGTGATGTTTAGGGATGATGTTTTCCCCCCCACCTCTGCCAACTCCCTGGGCATTGAGCAGCTGGAAGCAATGACCTCTTCACCCCACTCAGATGCATCCAGGGCAATACATCTGCTGATGGCCTCAGGCAGTCGGAGCTTTCTTACGGCTTGGGAGCCTCAAGGGATTTTGGTCAGTCTCATTTGTGGGTAGCGAATGGCCTGGAGATGCAATATATTCAGTAAGAGTAAGATAAAAATAATGCTAAGATATTCAGTAGCAGAACTCAGGAAGCTCTTGCAGTTTTGCTGGTGAAAACTTGGACCTCTGTGAGTTCTCATGCACGTAAGGTAGGGGGTTTTTGTACTGAAATTCCTGTTGTAAGCATATGCAAGTTTTTATGGCACTCGCCTGAATTGCAATCCTCCCAGGTATATAAGCAGGTGACTTAACTGTGATGTAACTGTGTGCCTGAGGTATATACTTCTAAGCAGACTATGTTACTATTCATTTTCCCCTTCTTCGTTACAATTTGAAGTGTGTTACATGCTTATTAGGCAACAGAAATAATCTGCATAACTATTCTGGATGGCACTAAGGGAAAAAACAGCTTTAATGTTTCAGGAGGAATACTTAATTCAAAATCAGGACAAACAGAAATCCTCAAAATTTTCATGATTGGCAATACAAAAAAATTCTCAACAATTTCACTGTCGTTCCTTTGGAACATTTTTTCCAAAGAAAATTTTTAAATTCTTTGTTTCAACTATGTACAATAATTTGTAATGCTGATTGGATTACATTTTGCATCAATATATTTTAAATAGGTGCATTTCTGAGATATTTCAGACTGATGACTGAGGAATGCTTTGGAGTGCACAGCTTTGTAGCATCTCCAGAAAGCTTTGTAAGTGAAGTGACTCCTCCAAAGATAAGGAGCTCTTGAGGATAGCATTTAGGACTTTTAAATCCTTTCTGGAAAGGGTTTTGATGCAAAAACCAAGACAGGAATATTGCAATGCCATTCTTTTAGTATAGAGGCACTTCAAAATACACACTATCTAAAGCTGCAGATTTACAAAATACTGTTTCAGAATATGTGATGTGGGTTGATTGGCACAGAAATGGATCCATACTGGAAAAAAAAAGGCATATTTAATATTGTTAAATAACTGAAACTTGAAGATTGGGGTTTTTCCCTTCACTTTGTTCCTCCTTACCACTCTTTTAAGTGTTTTAAGTACAGTAACATAAAATTATAGTAAATGCAGCTAAAGTAAAATGCCTATTCTTAAAGCAGGCAACATAGATTTAGCATCACCTCTCTCATCTTTGTTTTGAACTGTAACAATGCAAAACTAGTCCCTTCTTTCCTAGCTGTTGCAGATTACCTTTAGCAAGATGATTTTACTTGAGATGTGCACACTTGCTTGTTACCTTCAGAAACTACAACTGAATGCTGAGGTGAAAAGGAGGATACTTATCTATTCATTTCATATATTTGTCAGTTAGAGTGTCTCCCTTCATAATACTTAGATGAGTGCTTAGGTCACAGTACACTGAGTTTCAAAGGTTGAAACCAAATTTATGTCAGTGTGTGTTTGCATCTGTGTAGGGAATAATTTTGATACTTTGTGGAGAATTGCAAGTAGGAGGATAACACTGTATGATTTCTTGTATGCTAAAATGTACGTGTTTAAAAACAAAAGCTTTTTCTATACATTTTGATATAACACATCAGATTAGTTATCTAAATACTGTTTTAGTGGAAGGAGAAGAGGAACAGGGAAAAGAAGAAAAGGCCTTTCTGCTAAAGCTGCTCTCAGAAGGGAGAATATTGCTGCAGTTTCATATTCAAGCTTTTAGCAGTGCCCATCAATGTTTGTTTAGGTCTACTGAGCCTACAGTAACAGTCATCTTATTTTATCCAGTATTGGCATTGTCTGACAGGCTTATGGTATGGCAGCAGTCCAGTGGCTTCTTGTGGCTTCAGGGAGCAATCTTAGTGTAGCAGCATCCGCCAGGATTGCCGTGCACCTGAGCTGCAGGAGCCAGTGTCAAACTGAGCTGTGGCTGAAACTTTTTTCCCCTCACTTGCAGAATATTGGTCAATATTGAAAACAATTATTTACAGGTAAAAATATGTAAAGTAGGTTGTTTTTTTTTTCCTAAAATTATAAGCTTCATGCTTTGTTTTGATACCCAGCTTTTTTTTTCCTACTGTGTAACAGAGAAATTTGTTCTTCAGTTTAACAAGACACATCTGTCTTTTCCATATAAGGCTGTAGGCAGAGCTGATGGAGCTAATCTGAACCTTTGTTTTCAGTTTAACAACTTGGCCACACACATCTTCCTTCACACGTGTGTTGGTCGGAGTTGGTGTGGTAACTACAGGGCATTAAAAGAGCAAAAAGGAAGCAGGTCCATTCAGACCTGCATCTCTGCTTCTCTAATTGAACAGAGCCCCTGTCTATACACCTTATTGCTTCTGGGGTTTTAATGACAATGAAAAAGCAGCATTTTTCTCATGCATGTAATTTCTGTGAAATAAAATTATTCTTCAGTCTTTAGGCTGTATTTATTCACCAGAGAAAGTAAAGCAAGCAGTGAACTTCACAGCAAAGCAAATCCTGCCAGAATGAAGGGTTACAGACCAAAGGAATAGATTTAAATCCTGAATAATTACCACTTCTTTCAAGATGAAAAATTCTGAAAATTCACTATACCTACTCACAAGAGCAGTATTTAAAAATATTCCCTAATGCTGCAAATGGTTTGCTAGTCCTTGCAAATCCAGATCTTCAGCAAATGGCTTGAGGATGTAAGTGGAGAATTCAAAGTGCTGAGCTTTGAAACACGCAGGGGTGATGGGCTTGAGGAACAGAAGGACAAGAGGGTTTTTATTTTGTGTTGAAATTTTTGGGGTTTTTTTTTCAAAATGCATTGACAAAGAGAAAGAAAAGACAGTCAGTACATCTGCAAATGGCTACAGGCGTGTGTAATTCCTGAATTAAATGAACTTCTTACAGGCACAGAGATCTGGCTGCATGGAAGGAGATGTGAGATTGACTCATAGTTAGATTTAGAATATTAATTTTTTTCCTTTTACATTTTTTTTTCCACTGTAATTTTTTCATTTTCTTTGTGCTCACACCCACATCTCCCAGTATTCCTTTTTCCCCTTTCTGAGGTAGAATGCAGTGTTACCCAGTCTTGTGAACAAAGCTACAATTACCTTGTTAGAAGGAGACAATCTGTGTGAGCATACACGCTCAGATCTTTGAACATGTAGGCAAAGGTGAAGCAGAGAGGCTCTCATACGAAAACAGAAATTATACTAATGATTTCTGAGAGCAATATAGTTTTCTTCTGATTATCCAGTATGTTTTATTCTGATTATTGTGTTAAGAAATTTATTAGAACTTGAAGAGCTGAGCAGAATATGGGTGTATTTATATGTAAAAACAGGATTTCAGATCTGTCTACAGAATAGAGGAAGAATTGTTCTGCTTATGATTGAGGCAGTACTGCTTTTGAGGTTTTTTATTTCCATTCTTTTTTTCCTAGATTTATGCCTGACTTTTATAGTTTCAAAAGCTATTTTTTCTTTTCAGCTGCACTTTTAAAAAGAATAATTTGTTAAAGCCTTGAAGAACTTGTGTTTTGGACATTTACAGTCCATTCAAGAGAAACCAACATAAAATATTTTCTGACTATGCTCTACCTAAGATGGTAAATCCAGACTAATGAGACCTTGAAAGTAAACTGTTCTGTTCTGGCTTGCTGGACTAAAGGAGACGAATGAGCAGAACTAAGCAGGGTTTTTTAGCCTGCTGAAGAAAAAGAAAGTAATCTATTTTTTTCAAGCTTTGTCATCATGCCTGGTCATATGGTAAACCAGGCTTGCTGAAAGGCTCATGCTTACTTTGTTTTCTCGAGTGGATAGGTATCTGGCAAAGAAATCTGTGGCTTAAAAAAAACCACTCTGCTGATGATATTAACAAAGCCAAAAGAAATTGATGGCTAATCTTATCAAATATACCAACTTCCCAGAATTATAATTAAAATTTAGAAATAGCAACAAGCGTAGTGCTTAAGTGCTATACTGTTTCAGTTTGGTATCTTTTGGTGTTTTAATGGATATCTGTACCTTCTTCAACATTTTGCCAATTTGACAGTATGATCAAGTAGTGTAGGAATGTGTAGGGCCAGATGCTGGTTTTTTTTCTGAACACAGTCCCAGTATAATAGTTTGTAGTCTATAAATGTCTTTTCTGCCCAACACGTCAGAGACATGTTTTTTTTCAAACAAGAGGTTTGTATTTCAAAATTATATTTTAATTTAAATGCAGTAAGATGGAATATCTTGGAGAGAGCAGAAACATTTTATCCATCTCTGATTGTGAAGAGGAGAAAGGAAAGCTTATTATTTAATCAGACGTATTTTTAGCAGGCTTCCATAATTGGCATGAGACCCTCAATCTAAGTACTTGTTTTATAATGGAGATGAGCTGATCCTTTCATGTTCACTGGCTAGCTGGAACACAATTTCAGTTCACACAAAGCTTTGATACCCCCTCCTTTAGGGGCTAGTGCCTAAACAAGGTCCAAGTGTCTAATATTATCAACTCTTATAAGAAATTACATGCTTATTTATTATAATAATTGCACTACACTACATACTTCTGCTATTCTGATTTGAATTTTTAAATTAATTTTATTTCTCTGTTTTAGTGTAGAATCATTAATTTAGTTTAATTTAATTAATTAAATTTAGTTTAGTTTAATTTATAAATCTTGATACATTTACCTTGGTGCTGCTTCTCCACACATTGCTACTCTGAGTAGATGCAATTAATCCTCTGATAATTTGGTGTAGAGATACCTAAGCTACTGCCCCAACCCAAAGTAATGCATCCACCTGAGCTCACTCTGGTGCCTGGGGTAATCAGAAGGCTTAGTAGCCTGTGCTCAGTACTGCAGTGAGGAACTTAAACTGATCCCAAGGTGCAACGTGCTGCTTGCACATTTGGCATGGTGACGAATTGTAGAAATACACTGCCTTCCTCAAACAGCATTTTTTTACTGCTTGTGCCACAGCCCTGTGTAATGTAGAAATGATCAAAGATAGTTCAGACAATTGTTGCCTATTGAGAACATTCACCTCCATTTTAATATTTAATTCAAGAACATGTAAATATGAAAAGCTTCTCAGTTGTGGTCCAAAATAACTGGTTTTTTGATTGAGAATCTGAGCTGTACTCTGTCAGAAAAAAAAACCATAATGTGTATTTGTATTCTAGAAGATTAATCTTGTAAACCAGAAGTTCCACAGGAAACTGTCGTTTCTTGATGCCTGGCTGAAATAAGTGAAGCCCATGGCTGTGTGTTCATTTTGCATTCCTAATAAGAAGCTCCATATTCACTGTCAGACTTAATTAACATGGTTTGAGAAGTGTCTTACAGGTTAGTTTTGAATCAGTGTTCATCTGTCAGCTACTGCAGTTGTCTCCTGCTTGCTTCTCAACCTTTTAATCAAAACCAGCTCAGGCAGAGTAATCAGATACTACTGTGGGTGATAGTGACTCAGGAAATGCTCACAAACTTTAAGCCTTCTCAGCTGCCTCAGCAAAGAGTAAGTGAAACATCTTCACCTCCCTTGGGTCTCTGAGACTTTGGACTTCAGTACAGCAATGAATAAAACTGGGGTTTACTAATGAATAGGACTTTATGGTTTTGTGGGGTTTTTTTTCTTGTTTGGAGCAGGGTTTTTGGAATAAAATGTCACCAAATTTCACTCCAATTCTCTATGTGGAGTAGCACCTGGACAGCCCCTTTTTCTTTGAACCTCTTTCCTTGAGTTCTGCCTGGGTCTGTGGTTTATAACTGGACAATTGTGTGTCTAAGTTTAGCAAATATTATCAGTAGCATTTTTCATGGCTTAATGTTTCTCAGTGTCCTCCACAGGGATATTTGTCTCAGCTTCCCAACTCTGCCCAGTGGGAGACTGACCAAAATAACTATTTTGAATTAGAAGATGTTTACTGCCTTCTCTGATAGCTAAGAATTTTTTAGTGGCAAATCACACTCTTTGCTTTGAGATTTGATATGTAGTCATCTCATTTAGGTTTGTTTTTTTATTTAGATTTTCAATTAAGGAAAAAAAGTTATGGTACAGATCATAAGGCAAAAATACTTTTCAGCCAGATTTGTGTGCTTTAATCTAAAGTAATGCACCAGAAGTAATAAAAGATTAAATGGGCATAAACTTTAATGTCAGATTTCATCGTCATTAAGAACTTTCAGGTATTCAGTAATCATTAATTCAGTTCTTGGTTCATTAAGAAAATGTAGGTTTTTAATTTGCAGTTGGAATGGAACTTAAGAATTATTCTGTTGTTTGCAAAACTTATGTGTGTCTGTGTGTCAGAGGTGCCATTAAGCATTTTCAAATACAGCCTTTTTTGCAAAGCGCAGTCACTCTTGTATTTAAAAGTTCTTTTTCACAAATAAAATGCCACTGAAACACCTGCATCAAGAGCACTGTACAAGCTATGGATTTCTGTCTGCCTGAGAGCAGACTCCCACTTCCCCTCACTCCCACAAACCCTGGCATGATGCAGTGATGTCGATTATAATTTTTTTAATGAAGATTTTGCAAATGACCTTTTTGTGAAAATATCAAGGTAAACTTACTGAGGACTGATGTAACTGTTCATATTACTCTAATTTTGAATAATGTCTTGACAAAATATCATTACCAGGAGTTCCTCTGGGTTTCTTTTGTGATGTATTCTCTAGCTGTTGAAGGGTAAATAAGTTAACTGAATATTCAATGTAATCAGCTGGTAATCTATTCAGGTAATCATTCGATCAGTACAGTCACACAGGTATTTTGGAAGATGCTGTGTTTATTATGAGAGAATATACAGTAAAGAGATGATCAAACAATAATTTTTTTTGAGCTGATGCACAAAAGGAGATTTTATCAGGTACAGATATTTCCTAGTACATTGTTGTTTAGAAATCCAGAATACCTCTTGAGTGCTGTGAGCTGAAATCAGTGAGCTGACATCAGAGCTAAAATACCTGGCTTTCAAGACTTAAATAACTAATTCACTTTTAGTGCAGTGATTTAATAGATTTTTATAATGTATTGATCTGAACATTAAGTTATACCCACACACACATCCATTTCTTCCATGTTTAAAGTAAATTTTAATGAGGAACAGTTTGTGAAGGTACAGCAGAGTTGCATAGATTCTAACACTTTCTCAGGTAATCTACAGTAGGTAGAACATGCCCATGCATTTGGTTTTAAGAAAAAACAATGTATTTTCATTATGTGATGCAGCCACAGTGTCTTGGAGATGGAAATAGTCACACTGCCAAAAAACCCCAACCTTGAGTGAAACGAACTTGTTTAGTTTCAGGATCTCTCTTGGAATTTCCATAAACTTTAGGAATCTTATTTTTAGAGTGCCATTATTTCAAATTTCTGTATTGTTTTGAGTTTGTTCTACAAAGAAACATATACATGGTATGATCCATGTATATACATATATGAGTGTTCTTATTGATTTATGTGGTTACAAATATAAAATATTCATACCTTAATTGAAACTAAAAACAGTCTTTATTGAGTTAAGTTGTGAATGTGGACACTAGGCTGCAGAAATGATTGATGGTTTTCTACCACATGTAATAGTCTAACAGGATTTCACAAAACCTTTGTTCACACACTTAAAAATTACCAGAGCATTTCCTTAAAAGAAAGAGCAGGTAGTATAACCTTAAACTGCTGCTTCAGAGACATTGTCCTAAATGTTGCTTCAAAAATTAGGTGTGGAATTTAAGGACTTTTTAAAATTTTATTTTTATAAATAAGCACTGTAGATGGCAGTTGTATATTGACTGATATCTGTTGTGTTCATTTTTATTGGGGCTTTTTTTAATAAACATTCCAACATAGAGATTTGAAGTAAGTTTAATTATAAATTACAATTTTATT
Organism: Luscinia megarhynchos; assembly: GCA_034336665.1. Taxonomy (NCBI): domain Eukaryota; kingdom Metazoa; phylum Chordata; class Aves; order Passeriformes; family Muscicapidae; genus Luscinia; species Luscinia megarhynchos. The sequence continues at coordinate 32,416,873 of CM067566.1, read as the reverse complement.
ATATTTTTTGGTTTCTGTCTGAAAATTACCTGCAAGTATATTGAGAAACAGTCACAGTCAGATTTCACCATTTATTTTATAACCTCCTAAGCCTGCACTGCTGCCTTCTCCCATTAAAGTCCCTGCCAGTTGTCACTATTGCTTCCTTGCCCTCTAGTTTACTGGAGTGAACTCTGCAGCTCACCCATGATGTTGTGCATCCCATCTGATGTGACTACTTTAGTTGTAGTGTTGTTCAGGAGTGAAACCCTTAAAACACAAATCCCATGGCCACTGTGTTTTTGGCAGTGGCTGCTCCACCCAGCAGATCTGCTTCTGGCAAGCTTTGTTTTACAGCCATGGCCTCTGAGCCCTGTGTCCCTGGTGGGGAACCTGTTCCTACTACACCAAGGTGCTCTCTGCTCCTCCACACGATTGAGAACCTGGGAAGAAGAGTTTGAGAGGGAAATGTTTAAACTGGGTACCAGTAATTCATGTCATTTGTTGAAGAGATATATTCATGTTGTATGCTGTGATCACTGTAATCGAGGAATGTACTATTATTTTGTTGTGGGTAGCACCCTCCTGGTATTTCTTCCCTACCCCTCCTTTTTCTCAGGTTTGCTAATCCTAAAGAGTGGGATTATTCATGGTCAATGTACTTACTCCTGTATTACCCCAGTAATTTACTACAGCTTCTCTGTTCCTTGTTCCCCTTTGATTGGCCTCTCCATGTAGTCATATAGCACATAACACAAAGATGGATTGTATGGCATTCTCTGCTGGGGAAAATCAACACATAGAGCAGGCTCACTGCCAAGATGCTCATAATTAAACTGTTGCTATGGACAGGATTACATCAATGTTTCTATCAATCATTTGCTGCAATTTTGTGGCTATTTGTATTTGCATTTTTTTTCTTTTCAGTTTTTTCGTCCTTTTACTTAGTTTTCAGTTGAAGTGTTGCAGCATATATAGAGAGACATAAATAAGAATAATTACTGGAAGATGTAGGGGGAAAAAAAAGATAATCCAATTCTATCATTCAGAGATTGTGTTTGAAGCCAGTATCTTTGCAAGGTGTTCACAGTATTTCAGCTATTAGAAATGGCCAGATGCAGTCATTTCCGTTCAGTCAGGTCATCATCCTGTTGTGACCTGAGAGTCTCATGCAAAACTGCCATGTCATAACAACCTGTACAGCCAGAGTGTTAGAAGCTTACCTTAAAATGCTGCAAATTCAATTAAACAGCATGTGTAATAGAAAAACAGCAGCAAAGCAGTTAAACCTTGCATTTTCTTTTGTCCCCACATCCCTTCTGATTCACGTGCAGTAAGTTGTGAGATGGGCTAATGATAGAATAGCATGAAGTACACTGATAGATTGGAGCAGAGCTTGCTTGCTTGTGCTTCACCTGCTTCTGTCATTGCTACTGTTATCCCCTATGACAATGATCTTTGGCAATTAATTAATTCCCTTTGGCAGCACTCAAATGCTTGGTGTTGGAGCTAACTAGTGTGCAGTGCATTAAATGTAGCGAGGTGCAGGATTACAGCCAAAATAAGGTAGTCTGAGTGGTAACAAATGATATCGAGTGCAGCTGAGATCACTGTAACGAGATAAACAGTGTGGTATCACAAAATTGTCTCCCAGTTGACAAAACGATCCATATTTTATAGATTGCCTTAAAAATTGAAGGATGGAGTCAATTATAGCCAATTATGATGCTACATTTACTGAAGTAGTTTTTATATCCTTTGGGGAGAAATAAGGAAACATTCAAGTCAGTCAGAAAAAGCTTTTGCATTTGCTTCCCTGTTTTATCTGAACAGAGGTATTTTTCCCATTTCTTCAGGTGAAAACTGTGTATGAGAGCTGGGACTGTATTATCTTTAGGAAAAAAAAGTTTAGGTTTTTTTAAAGTTATTTTCACTTCTTCATGTTGCACAAAAAATATGATAAATAATATGGCAAATAGAAGAAGAAAATCGAACATCAGCTCCTCCTGTTATATTTGGGTTTACTATAAAGGAGTTGTAAAGGCAGCCTGGTCATGGCAAAGCCTGGCTTTGTGCATGGTGACATGTTGAATTTGACTCCTTTCCTTCTCAAAAAAGGAGCTTTCATGTCACTGAAGAAACACCAAGTAAATACTGCATATTTTCATCTTTCAGTCTGTTATAAGGAAAATAAAGGAATGAGACCATGAAATGGTTTGCTGTGATCCACAGTTGGTTTTTAGTGAATAGATGTAAAATGGGATAAAAAAGCAGTGTATTGAAGATGGACAGAAAGACACATGTGTTCTTGAGAGATCTGAGAGGTTGCCTAAATGGCTGAGAGACAAGCATTTTATTTAATGGCATTTACTCTGTCATTTAGATTATCTCCTGTCTCTGTTTGGATTCCCAAGAAGCGTATTGGGAAGCTATGCAACCTGTCTATCTCGTCCTGGAGTACCAGCCATGACGAAGCAGTTTCCCTTCCCTAGCAAAGCATGCTCTTGGTAATTAGTGGAATATTCAGATATATAGGTAAAGGTGTATGGAGAGGTGAAAGCCAGCAATAAATAAGTTGTTTGAGTAATGTTTCTAAGTGTTACCCTCCTCCTGTGTTCAGGATTTCATTCATCAGCTAACTTCAGAGGGTGACCTAGTACATGTGCCAATGACAAAAGCTACTTGTAACAATTCAGATCATGCTTTCTGCTTTATGAAATGGGATTGTAAAAATCCTCTCAAAAATGACATCTGAAATAGCATTAAAACACAATTTTCCTTTGATAAGGTTTTAAGGCACTCATATGAAAAGCGACACTGCTTTGAGTAGCTCTATGTCACCATTATGCAATGTGTTGCACGTAAGTGACATTAATCCATTAGGGGTGTGAGGGTCACTTATTTTTCTCATGAAATCATTAAATACCTTTATTGATTTCTCTTCAATCAGTTGCGTTCTGCTCAAATACAGCAATCTCTAGACATGCTAATAGAGCTGTTTCTAATAATGTTTATAAGCCACAGTTTTAATGACAGATATTGCACTCAAAATAAATTATCATGCCTAAGTAAAACACAAAGGAGCTTAGGGAAGCAATATTATTGTGCTGTTTGCAAATTACCTGAGCTTACCTTATTGCAAAAAAGATGATTTTGTGACACAGATATTCTAAAATCATTAATTAACCATCGTCAGTACATTCTTTGCTTTTTCTAATTGTACAAAATTAATTTATGTATGTTTGGACTGCTTCTGTTGCATGATGATAAAGCATCTTTTAAAATTCCAGTGCAAACCTGGAAAGCCTGTCATAGTAAATATAAAATTTGTAGTACTAGTTTTTATGCTGAAGGCTGTTTAAAACTTGGGTCATAACAAATGCTGTATGCTGGGATGACATGTACATACTGTTTTACTAGATTATTTTGTCATGTGAAGCAATGTGAGTGTATGAAAAGCTAGTAGATCAAATACAAGTAAAAGTACCTTTCTTCATTTTTTTCATGATGGAACCGATCTCTTAAGAGGAAGTACTTGAGACTCAAATATCACAGGTGTATTTTAGTGCTGTATGAATGGATGCATACTAGACAAAGTAAAAAAGAAAAAAGCAATTTTCTGTCCTCCCTACTTGGATGCCATCCTAATGACTTTATCTTGAAAGCCTGAGCTTGTTTCCTTTCCTTACAGATAACTTCATCTGTATTTTCTGTATGATGGAAGACTTGTGATAGTCTTGTTAATTTTTGCAGTTATCTGATACAGTGGTTGTTGCCTCTTACCACACCTCTTCTTGCTTTTTCCGCTTTGGATGCAAACAGTTCCTCAGAGTAAATTGCTGGCTTTACCCTGAACATAGCAAAAGCAGACTGGTACATTTATCTTTGCAGCTGAAATGTGAAGTTTTTGCTTTCAAGCACTGAATTGCATCCTGCTGAGGAATTACTGTTTGGGTTTTTGAGTTTCTTCACTAGGAGCCTTAAGGCACTCTGACAGGTCTTGTCGAATAGTGTTGGTCATCCTTGTCTCAGACACCAAATGGTGCCAAGCACTGGCAAGTTTATTGCATTGTGTCTGGAGAAGCTGTTGTTCACTCAGCATTTTCTTCATAGGATGCCTGCCTGATTTCATTGAAGGAAACCTGAGCAAGGCTGTGTTATTAATGAATTATGACAAGCCTTTTGCCTGTCAGGCAGAGAGGTTCCTGCTATCTCCTTTTAAGACAAAAACATAATGGAAGATGCTCAGCTGGGCAAGCTCTCTGATGATACTCCTTAAGTGCTCATCCCAGGCTGACGCGAATACGCAGAGAGCCGTGAAGCTGCAAGTGGCAGCGTTTAATACCGTCTCCCTCATAATGCCTGAATAATTTTCCGGAGAGCGATCGCCGCAGCAGCCGTGAACGTGGTTATTTGTTTATTTTTCACCTTGTCCTGGCGGATTGCTGACCTGGCTGATCTGCCGCGGGGGGGGCGCGGCGTCTCGCCGCTCGCAGCGCCAGAGCTCTCCGGAGCGCGGCAGGAGCGGCAGCCCCAGCCCGGCCCCGGCTCCCGGAGCCGGCGCGCTGCCATGGGCTGCCTCCCGGGGCTGCTCCGCGAGGGGAGCTGAGCCACGCTGGCCAACCATGGCGAGGAGGCGCTGAGGGAGCCGCCTTATGTTTTTCTTAATGGATGTTTGTGAGCGGGAAGGAGATGGCGTGGGCTGTCGGGGTGAGTTATGGAGCGCGTTCGGCGATCTCCCTCCGGTCGGGCGGCTCATTATGTTAAACTGTGCAGCTTTTAAAGCGCCGTAGCTCTCCTTTATGTGCCTTGGCCTTCATTTGCTGAAATGCTTCGAGTTCACAGTGCTCAAGTAATTTTGGAAACGGAATGTAATTACAAAGGTGTCTTATGCTTACCAACAGCTTTTTCGAACCAGTGTAATTATCATTACTTGCGGATACTGTAAATTGAATATCCCCTCCCTAATTACATTCAACTCGAGGGTTGGCTGCTTAAGCAGCCAAATAAGAAAAGTTCACCTGTTACTATTAATAGCAAATTGTTCTTTTAGTTCTGCTGACCTTTAAAGCAAAGTGCTTTTCACTATGTTGTCAGGTGTACATTATAAAGATAGCTTGTAATTAGACCTGTAATGAGGAATTCTGTTAGAATGGCTTTCTCAAAACTTCATTTATTCGGTGTTTTCTAACTGCATGACAGAATTAAAGTTTCAGGATGCTTTAGGACTTTTTAAAGGGCTGGCTGCTCTCACCTGTTCTGCCGGTGATCTGTAGCTGGCAGTGCTCAAAGGCAGCAGCTGTAGCTGCCCTGCCCTTTGAAAACAACATGGGGTCAACAGAACGATTAATCTAGTGATCCAGGGGGTTCTGTGATTAATTAGTGTTTCTTCTGTCACTCCAGGAGACTGGTAGTGACTTAATTTGTTGTGGGCAGTATAAGAGAGAGAGAGGTGGTGGTGGCCTGATTTTGGTTCTCTTTGGTTAACGAAAGTAACTGCATTCTTGCCAAAATGTTGTCTCATCTGATAGATGGATACAGAGGTTGAGTTAGTGAATTGATGTGCCTGCCTTGAGTTCAGTCTGCATCCTGTCACGGCTTCACCAATTCTGTGCCTTGTCTTAATAATGCTGAAGGCATTTCTGTGAGAGGTTTGATTGACTCTTTTACTTGTGGTGACTGAAATTTTTAGTGCATTGCTACCAGCTAATATGTGCTTCGCTTTCTTCATTCTACATTAATTAAAATCATACTGTTTATTCCTGTAGAAGCTTTTTTGTTAGTTGAGATATAAGTTATATTTCCAGAGCTCACCCTGCTGAGTGTCCTTCATGATATGTCTTTAAAACATGCTTGGACAGGACAAATTGAAACGTGTCTTTGTAAAAGGAAAACTTCAATTACTTCAACAGTAAAAAATTACAGTTATAGGAAAAGAATAATAAAAAAATCTTTATTTCATAGTGTAACACTATAACATTTAAATGGAAATAATCACTAGAGGATTTTTAACGAAATATAGGACTAAAAAAGAGGCAAAAAATAATTTGCAACTTGTTTCAAGTATGTCATTAGTCCATATGCAGCAACTCTTAGCTAACAGTTTAAACTAATTAAATACCCAGCATAGCTTTATTTCTTGTTGAAAAATACTCATGTTCATATTTGATACATTTATGAGTTTAAAATTAAGTAATAACTAATTATCACAATGCTGCTTTTTCTTCCTATGTGTTCTCTCTTTCTGTATTTATTCTATTACATTCTATTACGTGCAAAGCTACTGTAAAGGTCAGTTATAGATTGTGGTGAGAGTATATTTCTTTTACACACAAAAAGCAGGAATATATGAAGTAAATAGACAGTGTTTTATGCAAATAAGTAGAGGGAACACTATAGGTAGCCACTACTGGTAGACAGAATTTGTGTCTGATGTGTATCAATCAAAATGAAAACCAGAACATTCTCGTGGCTCATGAAATTAGACAAAGATACAAGTAATATCAGTCCATTAGCACACAGATAAACCCTTTCTCATAAAAGCAAGAAGCGGATGTTGTAGTAGAGATGTGTAGAGATTAGCTAGAAATCTGAAGGCCTAGACTTAATTTAGTTGTTCCTTGTTACAGAACCTCAGTAGATAAAAGTGCTTTTCTGTTCGTCAGGCACCAAAAGACTAGTTACAGCAGCATCTTGAGCAGGCTATCTGATAGGGAAGAAAATGAGGAAAACAGACCAGGGAGTAACACAAGACTAAAGATTTTTAGTTTAAATAGTTTTTACTTACACTTTTCTGGGCACTTGTACAACCCTTAAGGCTTAAAAACTTGTCAGCTTCAAGATGACATGGCAATATGATTTTTAGTTAGCTGTATACTGCTGGAGTGAAGGCAAATCTTCAAACTTGTCCTTTCCCAGGGATTTCAAATACTGGGTAAAGCTTGTGCACTTAGCAGTAACTAAGCTTTTGATGTATAGCAATGCATTATAATAGAACTCATTGGTTGTATGTGTGTAATTCGTCAACCTCTTTTTTGAATGGTTCATCTGCAAGTACGTAGAAGTCCCTGTCTCCTTGAGTTTTATATACAGGCTCAGAGAACTCTTGTGAAACTGAGATGCAGACAGTGTTGAAACTGTTGTCTTTGTCCCCCTAATTACAGGTCATTCTTTTGTTTTAAGATGCCTTCTGTTTTGCTCCAATCTTCGTAAAAGTAAGCACAAAATACTCAGTGATGAAGCATATCCCCAAAACATATCACTGGAAGAAGAGACAGTGTATGAACTGAGTGACATTACAAAGTGGCATAATTGTGTTCTCTGCTTTGCTTCCTGTTCAGCTCCTAACAATACCTAATATTTGGGCTGCTTTCTTTTGGCAGCTGAGCACTGAGCTGACATTTTGATGGCACTATTTATTGTAACCTCAAGGTCTCACTCCTGAGCGATAATGTTCAGCTCAGAGCCCATCACTGTACATGTGAAGTTAAGGTTATATTTTCCCATGTGCATCACTCTACACTTATCCACACTGAATTTAATTTACCATTCCATTGTCTAGTCACTCAATTTCATAAGGTCCTGTGATTCTTCACCACTTGCCCTCATCCTTACTGCTATGAATAAATTGGTATCATCTGCAAACTTGATTGCTTCAGTGCTCAGCTACCTTTCCAGGTCAATTACAGGTATGGGAAAAGGAGCAGATCACAGGGGAGATCGCTGTGGTATTCCACTGGTAGGCTTCCTTCACTATGCAGGTTTGACCATTTGCCCCTAATTTCTGGTTATATCTCTTAACCAGTCATGTTGCTGCACAGAGACTTCTGTTTTGCCATGGGTGCTTAGTTTCTTTAAAAGCCTTTGGTAAAGTACTTGTTAAAAGCTTTTTTTGAGATTCACTGACTGGATCACTAGTTTCACATGTTTGTTTGAGCTATTCAAAGAATTGGGTTAATTTTGTAAGACTCCACTTAATGAAAACTGAAATTTGATTCTTCTTAGACCCCACTTAGGGCCCACTTAGTCTTTTTGCTATTATAGTTTCTATTAACTTCACTAGTGTATAGATGTCAGGTTTGCAGGTTGCTGTTCCCCTGGAGCTTCTCTGGAACCTGTATTAGGATTTGGCAGCACATTAGCCACGTTGGAGACCTCGAGTAGCAAGGCACTGTGGAGAGGGATGATCATTAGTAATTCAGTTATTCTCCCCTTTTCAGTTCACACTCTCAGGTGAATGCTGAGTCTAGTGCCAGCCATTTCTTACTTCATTCACCGAAAAATTTGGGGTTTTTTTCCCATACTGCCTTAACACACACCATAACAGAGTTCATTTTTCCCATAACATAATAATAATTTTAATAATAAATTAAAACCAGATCAGTTGTTAAAAGCTGGATTTTTAAAGTGCAAGTCTTCTGCTTTTATTTGCAAGTAATATACTATTACGTTTTGCTTTGATTGTATATTTTCATTTCCCTTACTAGTGTTTGAGAGAATAATGCAAACAGTTAAAGAAAAGGGCAAGATTTCATTTACAGAGAATAAAATTTTTAAAATCTTGAAAATTTATAGAGTTGTTATTTCAGTTATATAAATCTGAGATGTTATTTCAAACCATGGTCCTCCAGAAAGGAAGCAGTATTTTTAATTTCGCAATTGAAAACACATATGTTGAAAACACATATGGCCTCTATCAGTAATTATCAATCTGAAATTACATTAGACAAATTTTAGCTTGTGGGTAATAAATGTGTGACAGCACCATGTGTGGTTTCTGAGTGAAGCTTTTGTTATATTTCATTTTGGGGGAATATTCATTTGACATTCATCATTACACTGCTCCCATTCAAAGCTGAATAAAAAAAGTGACTGAAGGATACTTTTGGGGTCGCAATCTACCATTTCTTTGGACAAAGCTGTTTCAGTGTTTATATTATATACTCAGATTTTAGGAATTTGGAAATGGGTTTTAGTCACACTAAGGTTAAATTTTGAATCCATCAAGTTTCTGAGCTCTTAACCCCCTTAAATGGAGGTCTCACTCCGCAAGGCAGAATAATATTGCAGGTGAAATCCTTGACAGCAGGTCCTTTTGCTTCTTGAAAGCAAAGAGCAGTAAAGCTTCTCAGGTATCTGCAGAAGCGTAGCCATGATTTTACTGCAGAGCTCTGCTGAGGACAGCTCTGTCCCACTCAGTCCATGGAGGCAGAGCAAGAGATTGTTCTTGTGTTTTTATCTCTTGGAAATGGGCTTTGTGGTCGTTTACAAGTCCAGTGTGATGGAAAAACTAGCTGGAAAAAGCTCTGATCCTCCAACTTCACTCTCCTCTGTGTTTCACATCCTGTCAGTCCTCAGTGGGAGAAATGACTGACTCCTTTTCTTCTGCCATGGGGCATGAGATCTGATTCATCACAGACACGCCACTCAAGCCCATACTTCCATTATGCTCGCATTGGAGGAATGAGAAAAGAGTATTGTTGTAACTGGGATTACAGCTTTTTTCCAGTTATGCATAAAGACTTTGCCAATTATAGGAAGAAACAGTTTTTGTATTGGCATGTTTTCAGTTTGTCAAGGTGAAAGTAGGTGAGGTGAAGAGGGAAAAACAAGGCAAAAATCACTCGGTAATGAGATAAAATGAATTACAAATAATACATGGAACTAGCATGATGTGCATTTAATTTAAACAGTTTGGCGGGCAGAGACTGAACGAAAATTTACCTGTAGAACTGAGAACTGTTCATGTGGGACTCACATAGAACTGCTTGATAGTGATTTTGTTCCTGTTCTTTCACTTTTGAAAATTACTGTGGACAGACCAGAAAACTGAAGTACTGTCATAGTTCTTCACTAGCACGGGGAAATAGCATGTAAAAGAACTGCCAAGTTCTAGTCCAACCCTTCTTTTTAAAATATAATACATGCACTTTACAGAATTACAGCTTTCAGGAAGACTTACCCACATCTCTCCCCACTGTATTCATTATGTCTGGGGAAATCCTTTCATTTTTGCCTTCTAAAAGATCTCTTTGGCAAAGTATTTTGGTAGTATCAGAAACAGGGCAAGAAACAAGTCGGATATCAGCACTCCAATTTGCTTGGACATTGGCAAGACCCTGCTGTCAGAGTTTGTATCGAGGAAAAAAAATCCCTCACAGGTCTGAATGACAGAAAGCTTTTTGAGGCCTTTCATCTTGGGTTGTGCTTTTAGGCAGCATCACCTGCCAGGATTACAGAGACATTACAGCCATGTTAAATCTAGTTCATTACAGGGATCTTGAGCATTTGTCTCCTAAGGACATCTATATAAAATAATTTGAAAAAATGTAGGAGAGAAAGTGTTTAACAAGAAGATTTTTAAAGTTTGCTTCAAACAAAATAGATGTAGAGGAAGACACATAGTACTTTAAAAAAAAAAACCCAAAACCAATAGAAAAGTGGAAGTTTAAGTATGGATGATAAGAGGCATTATTGGTCTTTGGGAGATTTCTGAGGATATGCCAGAGACAGGCATGAGCTGTAGATTTGTGCATACCAGCAACTCATGACAGCTGATTTAGTACTAACATTACCTTCTTTGTACATAACATATCCAACATAATACTGTGTGTATCCATGCATACTTTTTCACACCTGCACAGAGTTTCTCTAAGACAACAATGTTTATCTTTAGATCTGATATCAGGCTTGATATTTTCTGGCCACAGATAAATTGTGAATGACGATAAAATTATTTTAGTAGGTGACTTAAAATCCAGATAATTTATGTAGGGAATTTTTTTCTGAGTATTCTTTCAGGGAGTTTAGGGAGGCACAGCTCATAGCCTATCTGACAGGAAGATTTGCAGCCCTGTGGTTAATTCAGTCAGCTGTCTGCTGCCCTTCAAGGCCTGTCTGAAGTCTTTTGATGATTGGCCTCCTTTCCTCAAGCTCCCACTTCTTCAATGCACAGCAGCAGGCCAGCCTAGCTTGCAGCCAGCATGCTTTCTGCTCCAGAAAGGCTTTTGGTGAGGAGAGTAACCAAGGCCAAGTAGTGTGAATTATTCTTCAGTCATAGTCTACTCCCAGCTGTCCTCTTTCCTGGCAGCAAGGGAGCAGGCAGGGACTGTGTTGGGCACAAACCCAGAGGTAATGCTCGTGCAGAATAGCCATTGTGTGTGGGTTTAGTAAATCCAGCTTTTCTGGATCCACCCTATTTGGCTGAATCTTTACAGGCTACAGACAGTGCTGCTCCTGCTGTGGTGTGGAGCTGAGCCTCACTGTGGTAGCTGACATGGCTTGATGCGTGTGTTACCAAATGTACCATCATTTCACTGGTGACACTGACAATTTCTGAACTTCGCTGGTGTAGGCACTATCTACTTAAAATGTAGACTGAAGGAACAACTAGCAGATTCCTCCTTTTTGGCTGTTTATTTTAGGTCTTAATAGACTTAAGTATTTCAGGACTCTGTAGTAAAATAAATGCCTGAGGGAGTCTGAAATGTTCACACGTAACTAGGGCTGGCAGGAGGACAAGAATTCAGTGTCATGAAAAATTTAGCAGGCTTGGCATTCATCTTGATGAGGAACTAAACACAGTTCTTCAGAGATTTTAGTGAAAAAAAAAGAGGGAGAACAAGTTGCGCTGCTATTAGCTGCAGGCTCATTAGCTGGGGCACTCACCTGGAAGATAGGAGACCCAGACTTAATCCTCTGGCCTGAATCATGCAAAACATTCAAGTGTCTTTTCTCTGGTTAGCTGCTGTCTCTGCTGGTTTGTCACCCTTATATGGCCCCAAAGTTGGGGATACCATCTGAGATGGCTCTTCAGTAGTCAGGAATAAAGGTAGTTCTGGGTGTCTTCTGGTGTTGAAGAGTTTCTCATTTGTACTGGTGGGTGGTTGTGGAACAGTCCATGAGAACTACCCAAGTGTCTTTACTTAGCCAATTGTTTTTTAAACATGTCTTGACTTTGCTTTCATGAAAAGTAAGCAATGACAGTACCAGTATTACCTATGACCTTATGTTATCCCATGTGCATTTCCCAAAGTGCCATAAATAATTTCTATGTTTATTTTTACCATGCTAGTGGTTTACATTAAATTGCATAATTCATCAACTGCTGCAATCAACATAGCAACATGTTCATGTAATGATAATTTTAGTGGAATTTTAGTGGAATAAATTAATTGATTTATAACAGAAAAGGTGTCTGAAACATTTTAATTGTGATGCAAGAGAAAATAAAGAGTGTCCATTAAGTAAATAAAAGACCTAAGGAAAGGTAAGAGGGAAGAAGGTAGAGATTTCCTTAGTTGTAAAAGGGAAGGCCAAGACATTGGGAAGCCTTGTCTCTAGGAGGTCACAGGTGCAGGTGGCACTGCCTTGACTTCACGTATGATGTGCAGTTTTCAGAGGTTTGTTGTCTGCCAGATTCACAGCATTCAGTTCATAACCTTTGCAGGAGATTGGAGGAATGCATGATAAAAAAATACAGTATTTTGCAAAGCAAACAGGAGAGAGAATATGCATTTCTGCCCTCAAACTGGGATCCTGGTAAGAGATGCCTGAAGTAAGAAGATAATTTGATTCACTCTGTCCAGTACATTCAACTTTACATTCAACTCACATGACAGCCCCTCCTTCAAAGGCTGGTTTTTGGTTTGGTTTTTGTTTTGTTTTGTTTTTGGTTTTGGTGGGTTTTTTGTTTTGTTTTTGTTTTTTGGTTTTTTTGGATTTTTTTTGTTTTTTTAGTTTTTATGGATAATATCAATGAAGACTATTTTAGGCTGGGGGTGGGATGGGAGGAGCTGAATGCATTTAGTCCAGTAGGTTCCATGAAAAGAGACTGTGACCATAAAAGCATCAAAAAACCAGTTGTGCATTATTGTTTATAATGAGTTGTTTTCTGATTTTTCTGCTAATCAGGAATTTTCATAAATGTATTTTCCTTCCAAAGTGGATGTGTTGTTATTCCCATGGGGTAGCTGCAGTAGCATATCATATTGCATGTTAGGATTTTTTCTTTCAAATGGAGTGATGTATGAGTCACTTACTCCTAAAACATAGTAAAACTTATTATACTATCATTCATACCACATCTTCTGAAGTAAATAGATCCAAGAAGACACTTGCAGTGAAAGTTGGATTCCTGAGAGTTTGTATAGGCTGATAAATGTTATGGGCTGATGCATCATTTTTATTCAGAAGAAATTTGTGTATGGTTCTTAATATCACTGCCTGCTCACCTCAGCACACATAATCTTAACATCAGTGTGGCAGAGGGCTTTGTATTAAACTGCATTGATTAACAACCTCCCTTAGTCACAGGATCTGACTTTGAAGTATCCTGTAATTTGTTTTCTGCTTGTGCATATAAAGATTCTGACCAAGAATTGACTTTGTAGGCTGTAACTGCTTCAGAAACATAAAATGAATGGTAACGGTGTCAGAAAACGTGTAATGAATGAATATTTGGACCCCTACCATATCTCAAAGATAAGTAACAAATACAAACAAAACACCAAAAAAGGCATCTCAGATAACTGAGCAAGAGAGCTAAGACTATTCCTTTGTCTTTATCTCTTCATGTAGAAACCATGACATTTCAAGAGTAATTTAAGTTCTGTGTAGTAACAACTGCACCAGAAAACTGCATGTCCGTTAGGCATTAACATGCCAAAAACAAAATTAATGAAATGTCGGTAAACCTGATTTCTCTTCTGTGGTTTTTTTTTATCTCCATGCTTGTAAATTGCATTTTATAAGATCTGATCCTTTCAGAATGAGCATCTTTTAAGTGTTCCTGCATAAACTCTTCCTTACATAGTGATGCATTTGAAACACTGTATAAAATTAGTTATTTTGTGTTGATATGAATGCAGACCAAATCAAGCCATTAGTTGGGTTTTTCAGGAGCTGGTCTTGTAATTGGTTGCATTACATCTTTTCATAAAAGAGACATTGTGTGAATACAAATGTAATCTTGGCCAAGAACCTGTTAAAAAGTGTCTTTTTCAGAGGGGGAAAAAATCCAGTCAAATAAGAAATTTGTTCATGTCTTTTCTTCTCAGTAAGTGCTTTAGTAGATGTTTTGGCAGGAGAGATTCATGAAGGTTGCTGGGAGGGCATGGATAGTCTTGGAAAGCAAGTGCCATAACGTATATGAGGAATTTTAGTTGTATGGGGCAGGGCTTCCAGACCAGTTGTCCTAATGCTTTCTGTGTAATAACTGGTTTTTATCTGGCACCTTTTACTGGTACTGAAGGGGGCATCTTGAAAGTAGAATATGTCAACATTAATAATTTTTCAGGAACTCAGAGACTTGTACATCTTCTACTGGCAATCCTACTGTTCAGCTGAAGAGCAGTTGTTTCAGAGTTTGCAAAGCACTCAGACAGCAATTTCCTTTCATCCCTTTTCAAAGAGATGGATAACCTCTGCCTGCTGGCAGATATGGATGGCTCAGCTGGCGTGTCCCTTGTCCCTGGACCAAGGCCCAAGGATTTTGGACGCAGCTTGGTAAAGAGGGTGTTACCCTTGGCTCCACTCAGGCATAAACAAGTATTTTTTCTCTATTTTGGAATTTTCCCCCAATCTTTTGATCTTTTTCTCTATTTTCTTTGAGATAAAACCTCTTCACAGTAACTGGTGTGGTTTACTTTACTTCAGTTTTTGCTATTCTGAAGTGGTCGAGTTGGCAGAGAAGTAAAGATTATGATATTACTGCTGGATTTTGTAGCTAGTTTTTCATTAAACTTTATTAGAACACCCTTTTGTTCATTAGGTCATAACTTTATAAAAAGCACTTTTGGACTGAAATTTTCTGTGTTTAGTCTGGATCCAAAGGTATTTTTTTAGCTTCATTCAGCGTTTTCTGACCTACCTAGGCTAATGCAAGGGGCTTTGTGTATTTGTTTAAGAACTGCCAAGTCTGTATTCTTTTGAACTTGAATAGATAACTAACCCTATTTGAAATTTGTGGTTTTAAATTGTACATGTTGCTAGAGCACTTACCCAGTCCTGCCAAGTATAAACACTGATAAAATGTTAAAAAATTAAAAGTATCAAATAAAGGGTTTATATAACTAGTCAAAATATATTCTATTTTAGATAGCAACAATTTCTTAAAGTGGAAGAGTGACTAAAAATATGCAACTTTGTAGCACTTCACAAAATTTTTCTCATCAGCTAATACATTGTTGCTTATATATTCAGGCAAAAATAAGGGACTTAGTGGGGGTTTTGTTTAATGCTGAATTTTCCAGAGACATCTAAATACAGAGGCCAGTTTCTCTCAGTTCTCAGTACTGTATAGATTTTATTGTTCTTGGTTTTCTGAATAATTCTTCAATGAGGCTTTGTCAAAAATCTGGCCCCAAAATGCCACCTCTGGCCCATTTCAACGCTGCTGCCGTAGCAGCTTTGGTAGTGAGATGACTTCAGTGCTCATGCAGTGGGTTTTCATTTAAGCTTTCCAGCTTCTTGCCTGTGGTGGTCTATTTGTTTCTAAAGTAGAAACATTTTCTCCACATGGGCAAAACTGATAAGTTCTCTTCCAGCAGAGAAATAAATTACATACTAGATGTAATGAGACATCAATGTCCAGTAAATTTCCCGTTGCTTGTGAGAGTGGTACTGTGTGAGACAACAGTCAATAATTTTCTGGTAATTCTCTAATTCCTCCTCTCCCCAAAATTCCTTTGTTAAGGAGTTACATTTAATGTAGCAGAAAAAAAGCCTTGACAAGAAATAGAACTTGAAAGTGCTGCAGGAAAGGGAAGGGCTTTTGATAATGAAGCAACAAGGAGCTAACTATTCCAGGGGTGTTACCTTCAGGACTTCACCAGTGGTTAGACAAGTTCGACGTTTCATTGGCAGGACTGCTTTCTCCTTTCTCACTGATACATGCATGCTTTTGTAGCATGGTGTGATTCTTTAGTGTTATGGGACACTTTATTGGTTTGCCTCAGTTTATTGGGAGAAGGCAGGGAGCAGCAGCATGGTGTGTTAGTGCCCATGGGAGGCTCTGGCAGTAGAGCTGCTGGGCATTGTGCTGGTCCCTGCAGAGCCGTGCTGGGAGGCACACAGAGCTCGTGGGGGACCATGTGCCACTGTCTGGGGCAGCTTGCAGTCAGAAGCTGGTGAAGATGACAACAGTCATTGTATCTGTCCTTCTTCCCCTCTTTTGAAATGCCACAACTCTGTTCTTTTGAAATAGCTACCATCCAAAAAATGCAGCTCACAGGAATATAAATAAGCACACCAAAAAAACTAATTGGTTAGAGCATGGTGCTAATAACATCAGGTTTGATCCCCATATGGGCCATTTACTTGAGATGGGCTTGGTGATCCTTGTGGGTTCCTTCCAACTCAGAATATTCTGTGATTCTTGTGAACAATAAAAAATAAGATTGTTTTTTTGTAGGTAAGGTTTATAGAACTCTTTTTCAGCAGTTTGTTGCTCTTTGTTCACATCTATCAAAATCTCTTTAAATTGCTATGTTTCCTTCTGAGAAAACGAGTCATATTCTGTGGTCTGCGAGCATAAGCAATTTGATGTCATTAGGAGGTTCTCTGGATGTTTTTTTTTCAAAGATGTTTTTCCCTTTATGGCAGACTGCAAAGCAGTGGCCACACTGGTAGCAAAACTGGTATCCCTGTCATTGCTTAGACTGCTTTTCTCATATAGGACCCAGTGGAGTTAAGAAAACCAAATTTAGTTAATTAGTATTTGATTTCACTCCTCTTTAATCTGTTTCTTACAAGGGTGGGAGTAATGAGAGTGGGAGATTACCTGGTTCTAAAAACTGAATGATTTGTGAATCATTCTCAGAAGGTTTATTTCCTCTTTAAGAAGCCTCTCTCCCACTCCCTCCCAAAAAAACCTTCACGTTGTCTTGTGTTCTTCAAGATGGATTTCCTGTCCTATTCCAAAAAGATGTTTTCTGCCCCCCCATAATTTAGCCCAAAGCAACTGTGAAAATACAAAGTCCATTGACTGCCATGAGTCATGTTGGAAGAATGATAAACCAGAGGTGACATGGCTCAATCTATTTCACCTCTAATAATAAAAAGTCATGGGTAGGAAGAACAAAGAAGCATTTCTTCAAAGGTTACTTTTATAGGTAATTACTCTTTATGAATTGCCATCTGAAAGAGTATCAGCATCCAGAAAAATTGAAGTCTTTTACAAAGGTCAGGATTGAGAGTGGAAACTTGGTAAACACTTCAGCATCATTGCTGAGTGAATATGAGACAGATTCAGAGTGGCTATCCTACCTGCATTGCTTATAATAGCTGCCAGCAGCTCCATTTTTGATGCTTGATTCCATTTCTGGAAATGCAGGAAAAAGAAAAAACCTTGGTGGGTTTTTTTCCCTGGTTTTAGCTTGTGTCTGTGGTATGTTTATAGTTTGGGTTTTTTGAACATGAATATCTTGACATGTTTTTGGGAAGGGCTGGTTTCTTTCTTACAGCACTATGTAATGCTTAGTTTGTTTTGCATGTGAATCGATGAGTAGTGAGCAGAGAGAATGACTGGCTGCGCATTCCCGCTACCCGAGAGATCTCTCCTGCCCTTTCCCTGCCCCCATGTAGGGGTCAGTGAAGCAGCAGGCCCAGGCAGATGTGCACAGACATGTAGGGCTCTGACTGAGGCAGAAGTGATTGGCCATGCACTAGTGCCTTTTGCCTGTGCCTGCCACGCACCTCTGCATCTTGGCCGCGCCTGAGCAGGCGCCAGCTGCTGTGGTAGGAAAGGGCCAGGTCTGTGGCCAAGTTACACAGGACCCAGGTGGGGACCCCAGGAGCTCCCCTGTGCTCACAGCCCAAGTGCTACGCTCCCATGGAGACCTTCTGGCTGTGGTGCTCCAGCTACTGAGTGCTGGCTGCCAGGACCTGCAAGTCAGTTGGAGGCGGCACTTGGCTGGGCTGAAACCGCGAGTGTGCAACTTGTACAGCTGGGTCGGTGGTTGGGCTGGTGTCTCCTTGTCCTGGCTGTGCTGTGTGAGACTCCCATCACCAGGCAGAGGAGTCTGAATCCCAGCAGATGCTCTAAATGGAGAGGTGACATTTTCATGTGAGAACTTCTACATCTCAAGTGAAGATAGGAGTTAATCAGAATATTTTGCAATCTGGCGTTGATTTCAGCATGCTTCTGTCCAAAACTGCGCCCCCACCCCCCCAAAAAAAGAGGAATGTTTTTCTAAAAATACAGAGACCTATCACTTAAAATTATTTTCTGAGTAGAATGAAGATTTTCATTCTGCTGAAAATAGCTCTCTGTTCCCTTCCAATATTTTGCATGCCCACTTTTAATTAATATTGGTGGAAAGAAACTGGAAGATTCCATTGAGCTGAGCAGAATAGCTCCTGAAAAAATAAACCCTGGATGCTAGAGATGCTTCAGGTTTTAGTTCAGCTTATGAACTTTCTGCCTAGGTGAGTGGACCTTTGCTCTGCAGCTGGCTCTGAATTTATAAGGTGATCCCTTTTGAAAACAATAATAGTAAAAATAAATATTTTTTGTAGTAAGAAGTAAGAGCTATGCATTTGGGTTAGGATACCCTGTGAGTTAAGGCTCAGATCCTGCAATTTCTTTACAGACAAAACTCCCATTAGAAGCAAAAATGAGCACTGCCTGAACTCAGGATTGAAGACAGACCTGTTGTGGTCATGCAGTCTGACCCCTGTAAGAACAGGGCACTCCTTTCCATTTAACAATCTGCTGAGCAGCAGCTGTTAACTTTTTGAAACAACTAAAATGCTTCAAAACATAAAGTGTTTGCTTCCAAAATGCATGTCAATTCTAAGGCATAACCATTTTTCTTAAATGCTTTCTCTTTTTTAGAGGATAATTGCCAGTTTTCTATTACAGAGTCTGGTTGTTACACTATACTTCCAAGAGGCAAAAAAACCCAAATTACAATATTCTAGGCCAGTATTTGTCTTACTTTCTAATGGATTACTTTTGTTTTTCAAATCAATGTCTTTTTATTATGGTCTTGCAAAATTTTAGCTTTCACCATCTATAGAAGTAGTTGCAACTTTGTGAGTTAGAGTATGTGTCAATATAGTACATCTGTTTTGTTTAGAAGTGCTAACTTTTTGATGAAATATAGGAAAAGTAGATGTCATTTATGTTTAAAGTTTGCATCTGATGTGAAGGCACAGTTCATCAGCACTCAGAAAGATTTGAAACTTCAAAAGTACATCTCCCAGTTCAATGGTAAAAGGGTCATTATCCATTATACTTACAAATAAAGCAAAACACAAATGGAAAATCCACAGTAGATCGCAAGCATCATTTCTATGCATTTGAAAGCATTTTTTTTTTTAGGAGTTCTTGGCATATCATTTCTTCTCACTGCAGTGTTTTTCAGTGTAGATGGATTTATACAGTCTTATTTATATATGTGTATATATTTGGAAGACTGTCTATGCATGTATTTCCATGGGGAGGTCTTCACAGTAGTTGCAGTGGTCAACTCTGGTAGAAGTAGATAAAGACAACTGTGTTGGTTATAAATAATTTTTCTTTGTGTGCGATACAACAGCACTTTTTGATAGTCCTATTTGCATGTAGAGTATTAATTAAGAGATAACTGTCACTGCAGGTTGGCTGCAGGATGCTGCAGGATCCAGCAGAGAGATAAATGCCAATGCCAATTCATACAGGTTGGAGAGCATACAGAAAGTCCAAAATGAAGAATTAGTTTAAAATTAAAACTCACTTATTACTTACTGCTTTATATGCAGAAGTGAAAAGGTCCAAAATGCAGTTGTTAAGGGTTGTACATACCTGGTGCAGGGGTTTGGGGTTTTTTAGGGGCTTTTTTGGGTCAATCTACATGTGATGCACTAGACATTTAAATTTTGGGATGCAATCAATAAACTTGTTAGGAGGGTATAGGTGCCCTTTTTAACAAGAGTATGTACAGCTTTCAGCACACTGGGAAGTCTTAGAACAGATTGCAAAGAGTCATCTCAGCTTGATTCAGAAGGCTTGTAAGTGTCCTTCATGTTTGAAAGTGTTTTGGTTTCTAATTAATTTAGCCAGAAGACATGTTATTTCTGACCTTCAAAAACCACTGTCTGTCATCCAAGTTTTAAAAGATTCTTAAACTGTTTTATTAAAAAATCACAATAAACCAAAAAAAACAACAAAAAAAATAGAAACACAAAAAAACCCAAATCAACCCAGCAGCCTGCCTTGTCCTGTTGTGAGCAGCAAAGTACAAAATAGAGATATATAGCTATTCTTAGTGATCCATTATATGTATAACATGTTTTTCCGCAGTAGGGAGTCTAGGTTTGGGTTTATATGACATAGTAGTGCCATTTAATATAACATGAAATTTTCATTTCCATGAACTCACCAGCAAAAATCCCATTAATTTCAGTAAAGAGATATCTGCTTTGCAAATTGCAATTTAATGCCATTTTCTTACTGACACTGAAGTCAGGAAGAATCTCTTTACCACTTCAAAATAAGACTCTCCTGTGTGTTTGAGAGGTAAATAGAGGAATTTTTTTCTTCAGTCTTAGTGACAAGGGCTGCTGACAGTAGGAATGGAAAAATGCACTATTCTGCCATAACTAAACTGCCTAAACAGAGCTGTCTACTGTTGTATTGCTTTAAGCAGCCATCAGAAGTTGTATGTAAGTTGGATATAAGATTTATGCAACCTGATTGAGATGAAAATAATGGCCCTTCAAATTTTTATACTGAAATTACTTTTTCAAAGTATGTAACTTGCAATGCATCTTATGGAAGTAAGTTGATAATGCCAGGTTTTTAGGGACAGTCTAGATAAGTGAACAACAGTTCTGCATTATAGAAATTCATGAAGCAATGAAAACTATACATTTTTAAAATCATATTTCAGCTCAGGAAAGTTTTCATTGCTTTATGAATTATAGTCAGAAAAATCTGATTTATAATAAGATTAGAAAATAGACAAGTTTTTTTTTCTTTCTTCTTAGTGTCATTGCCAGCAAAATCTCTCTGCTTTAAGAGTTTGAATCTGGTGGGAAAATTTCATAAGTGCCTCAGAGATTCTGGGTTCCTCAGAGATTCTGGGTCATCTATTTCAGCCCACCCACTCTGCAACAGCAGGAAGTCATTACTACTGCTTCTCTCCCATCCTTCTTTTCTCCTAAATGTCATGTTCCAGAAGTGTCTAGCACTATTTTCTCTAAAGTACATCTAGTGGAGATGCAGCTCTTCCAGGCACCCATTGGTGTTGTTGAAGAAAAATGCTTCAGTGTCTAGCAACTGATGACCTATAGAGAATGAAAGCTGAGGAGTTGTTGGGTTCATTCTTTGTAATACCATATAAATGAGCTTAAATGCTGCAAATAGTTGCTTTTGTTTGTTTGTTTGGGTTTTTTTTAGGGGAAGACATCTTGTACATGACTGTAAACTGGGGGTTGTGGCCAGGTGGAAGTGTCTGAGGCTCTGGGGGTTGAAGGCACAGCTCTGCCCTGCTCTGCCCCAGTCCTTCCCAAACTCTGCAGCAGCCCCACTCTCCTTCCCTGCTCTGACCGTGGTGTTGGGCAGCACCAACTGACAGAGGCGCAGCTCTAGACTTAGTTTAGCCGTAATATACGTAATATAGAATTTCCTATACATTACTACCAGTTCATTGTTGCAGTCTTCCTCATTGTTTATTTGCTATCTTTTTATGGATTGTACTTACCATACTTGTTCCTTTGAGCTTTTCCTTATGGGATATCAGTTCTGCTTCCAACTTTTAATTTGTGCCATGTTTCAGATCATGGCAGAGAACACTGCAATTTTTTTAACATAATTACATTGTGCAGTATTTAATGTATCCATTATTAGCTCAGGTGTGTTTCTTTTTTCATGTTCTTCTTACAACCTATTTTCTTTTGTGTTTTACTTTCTTTGGGGACTCATATGCTTAGCAAATGTATTCACCTCTTCACATATTGCTATATTGAATCTGTTCTTGCTGGAGTTTGGCTATATTTTGCATTTTCATGTAAGACAAAATTTTGGAGTACATAAAGATTATTTAAAGTCATATATTTTCAATTATGAAAATGCAAACAAATTAAAGTGTGTTTTTTCCTCATAACTGACCTAAAACATAGATTTAAATACTCTTAAGTACAGTATATTTGCCTGTGAAAAATAGCTCACTGTTAAATCAAGTTCACATATTAAAAACAAAAACTTTTTCTTTTTTAAAATATGGGAAAGAAAGTCAAAGCAGAACAACAAAATGTTTTTGTTTGGTGGATACAAAAGAAGTAGAATGGGGAGAAAATCAGAAGTTGTATTTTTGTGGGTTTTCTTGAAATGAAATATTCTTAATGTTTTATGCTTCTAAGCTGTATGGAAAAAGTGTTATAATCAATATAATTGGCTTTTGTCATACTTAATGATTTTTATGACTTATAAATGAGTTTATTAAGACTTCAGGAGCTGATATTGCCAAATATTTTAATGCCTTTCATTCCATGTTGAAAAAGAATTGGAAAGGAATATGCACATCATTTACAGTTCCTCTAGAAAGTGTGTTAAGTATTTTTTTTTCTTAACGTGTAGCTTATTCTATAAATGGCAGTATAGATAGCTATCTCTTTTCACTTGGAATCAAAGAGGAGCTCACTGCAAAAATCTGCCAGTTCTGGGTGAAGTTGTACATAAGTAGGTGTCCCAGCTGGTTGGCCTAGGGTGTCTGTGAAAAATTGGCTCTTGTTATAGCTGGCTCCCTTTTCTCTGCAGACCATGTAACTTTGTGAGGAGAGAACAAAAGGAGGGCTAAGGAGAATAGACATTCTTTATTGGGCAAAGGGAGAAAATACAGTAATGAAGGATGAGGAAGAATCTGAGGTAACTTAATGCCTTCTTTGCCTCAGTCTTTAATAGTAATATGATTTGGCCTCAAGGTCCCCAGCCCCAGCTGGAAAGACAGGGATAGGGAGCGGAACAAAGTCCCTGTAATCCAAGAACAGTGACCAGCTGTGCAACTTAGACATCCACAAATCTATGGGGATCAACCCAAGGGTGCTGAGGAAGCTCCAGAAGAGCTCACCAAGCCACTTCCAATTATTTACCAGCAGCCCTGGCTAACAGGGGAGGTCCCAGGTGACTGGAAGTTGGATAATGTGACCCGTATCTACAGGAAGGGCCAGCAGGAAGTTCCAGGAAAGGTTTAAAAACTTACTGGATGGGCAGGTCCAGAGCTGGTGGTGAATGGAATTGCATCCAGCTGGTGGTCTGTCAGAACAGTTCCCCAGGGCTCAGTACTGGGGCTAGTCCTGTTTCATTTGTTATCAGTGATCTGGAGGAGATCAAGTGTGCCCTCATTCTGCTCACAGACAGCACCAAGCTGGGGAGGAATGTTGGTCTCTGGGAGGTAGAAGGTTCCACAGAGGGAGCTGGACAGGCTGGATCAATTGTTCGAGGTTCAACAAGGCCAAGTGCTGGGTCTGCATTTGGGTCACAAAATGCTACAGACTTGGGGAAGTGTCCCTAGAAATCTGTCTGGCAGAAAAGGACCTGGAGATGCTGATTGACTACCAGCTGAACATGAGCTAGCAGTGTGTCTGGAAGGTTTAGCTTGAATATTAGGAAAAGTTTCTTCGCTGCAAGGGTGATCACAACTTGGAACAGACTGCCCAGGGAACTGATTGAGTCTCTATTCCTGGAGGTGTTTTACAGACATGTAAATGTGGCACTTAGGGATGTGGTTTAGTGGTGGACTTGGCAATGCTGATTTAAAGGTTGGACTTAATGATCTTAAAGTTCTTTTCCAACCTAAATGATTCTATGATTGTAAGACCTTCCTGCTAGAGTTAGGTTTATTATAAAAGTTGCATAACTTCCTGGTGGTTATTATAGGTAACACACCTAATCAACTGATTTTTGCAGTCGCAGAGACCTGTCCCTATTGAGTGTAGTGGTGGGAGCTTTGCTAATACCCTTGCACTTCCACCCCATACCTGACACACAGTGTTTTCTGAACTGAGAAATTCAGTAAGCCGGGGCACCCAAGTGATGCATGTTCTGGATGGCTACTCATCAGTGCAGTGCAGTGTCAGCTAGCCACGTAGCACTGAGACAATTAATAAATTAGAATAAATGAGGGAACTTGCAAAACAATTAAGGAACCTTGGGCATGACACATTTTTAGACAACATGATATTTTCTGTGATTATGATTTGTGCAATCAAGACTCTGTTATGCCGGAAAGTTAATGAGTGTAAATTGAGAAGGAGAAAGGAAACACATTGAGAAGTGTTCTATGTAAAGTGCAAAGATACTACCAAGATGTTGACTTGCTTCAGACAGTACATATTCATCTGGAGCATATTACTGTAGTTGTCCTCTAGAAGTCCAAAGCAAGTAAAGGAGATTTATTTCAAGATTTAAAAAAATTACTAAAACTCCTACTTATTTTTTATTAGACTGTTCAAAAAATGAAATATAGCAGCTACCTATTGAGTATATCATAAATAATGCATTAAATATTCCATCAAGAAATAACCACAAATTCAGGTTACTGAAGCAAACAATGTGAAAAATCAAGGTGTAGCAAGAAAACCTGTTGGCATTTTATCTCAAACTACAAAATGTGCCCACTCCCTACTTCTAAATTTACAAGTTGAGCCCTGTAAAATGAGCCCATACTTTTTATTGCCCTGATTATAAATGTTGGGTTTTACACAGGAGTTACTTGACTAATAGTAAGTGCTTGCTTTCCTTCCAGGACCAAGCCTGCATCTTAAATTATAATAATATATGTTGTGCTGTTCACTATAAGAAGTAAATGATATGTAGAAGTACTAAGTAAATAGTTTGTGGTGAGGCTGTCATAGGTTTCTTCCCAGGGAAGCCAATTGATAAGGACTTAACAACATGTTTTAGAGATATTTAAGATACTATATGGTGGTATAAACTGTGAATGTGAAAGAAAAAGAAAAAAATTAGCATGATTCTAGCAGTGTACAAGGGAGGTGGAGGGAAGGTAATTCAAGTTAGTGGTGCCAGTATGATTTATTAGCCTTTAGAAGCACAGCACCTCTCCAGCATAACTATACTACTAAGTACCATAAAACCAAATCATTATATGATGAAAAAAAAAAACCTTTTCCTCTAATTTAAATTTAGATTTATAGTTATGAATGATAACCATGCAGATTAATCTAATTTTGGTTTTAACATAAGTTATGTAAAAAAGCTTCTTCATATTCTGGTACATTCTCCCCACCTACAGGCAACAACCCTTTATTCAAAAGTAGTCCAGCAGTCTTACTCTGAGTAAGATCTGTGCTCACTAGAGACTATAAAGAACCTATATATTCACAGAGTGGTTAGGTAACACTTTCTCTGTTGCATTCTGGCCCAATTATTGTTTCTTTGAAGGACTAAATGCATTGTTACGGTATCCTAAGGCTTTACTTAAATCTGTCTTCCTCCATGATGACTTTAAGATACTTTCAAGATGCAGAAATGGAATGTATCATTGCCTGTGCATGTTTCAAAACAGCTTGTGCAGACGGACACAAGTTTGACAGCTGAAACATTTTGGTAGGTTTTGAATAGCATATATGTCTGATAAGCACTGCTGAAAACTAAAAGTTCTGTCAGAGTAAATCCTGTGGTAGAAATTTACAGCAGTGGGGTTTCCCTGTGTGTATGAGCTATTTCTCTGTGCCTGCTTATCTGTATTACTTTCTTCCACTAGTAGATTTTAGACAGGAGTGTCCCACTGAAAGAAGCAATCCTCTATGATAAACACTGTTCATTGAAATATCAAGTCATGACATTGTGTTATGGTTTCTAAAGTACTTAAACCAGTTTGTTTCAGGCAATTGTCATATTTTCTTTGTCCATCTTTTTTTTGTTTGAAGTAGAATATTCACCTTTTGGTGATACAAGAAATAAATTGTTTTTCATATGATATTTTGACCCATATTTTAAATGCTTTTTATTTTTTTATAGGTCCTCCCATGCCATCCTCCTCATCTAGTCCATCAGTTACTGAACATTTACACTCCCCTCCTCCATCACCCAATCTCCATGACAACCAGAGGTGGTTATTAAGTAATAATGCCAGCCAGCCAGTTCAGGACTCTGATACAGATGAGGACTATACTGCCAGCTCATATCTAGTACAGACCGGTGATAATCCAGTATCTGTCCCAGGTCATGGTAAGAAGAGGACACTTTGTCCATAGTTTAAATACCCTTTTATTTTCCATATTCTTAAGAAATTGTCTAATAAAACTTAAATATATCAAAATGACTCTGTATTTTAAACTGATTTTTCCTTAAATGCCGCAAATTGTTTCTATTTTCCTGCAAGAGAAGCAAGAGTAAAAACAATTGCTAATATAGAAAAGCTCAATTATGTCATTTGATAGGCAATGCTTATGTGAAGCAGTAGCTAATAATGATTTATTACGTAATGTAGTTTTTAGCAAGTGACTAACCTTTAGTTGTACTTTTTAAAGGGTAGGCTGAAGTTGGTTAAACTGTCATGATATTTAGCTTCAGAATAATGTAAAAGTTGTCTTTTACTACCTCATCAAGTTCAGCAGGTTCCAGCCGTTCCTTTTATTTCCTAAGGGAAGGAGAGCAGGATTTTTGTTACTGTATAGGGCACTCAAGACAGAAAAAAAGCTCTAAAGGAAGAGAGCTGTGAGATGACAGGAGGCAGTGGTGGCTTCTCAGGTGTATATTTCCATGTTTCTCTTCCTTCCAACCAGTATCAGTAAGCAAAACGAGTGACAAACTTTAAAAACCAGTGCCTGCTTAAACATTGTGCCCAAAGAAACCACTTTTTTGCTCTTCTTTTGAGTTTTTTCTCCTCTTCTTTCCCTCTTCTTTCCCTCTTCTTTCCCTCTTCTTTCCCTCTTCTTTCCCTCTTCTTTCCCTCTTCTTTCTTCTTTCTTCTTTCTTTCTTCTTTCTTTCTTCTTTCTTTCTTCTTTCTTTCTTCTTTCTTTCTTCTTTCTTTCTTCTTTCTTTCTTCTTTCTTTCTTCTTTCTTTCTTCTTTCTTTCTTCTTTCTTTCTTCTTTCTTTCTTCTTTCTTTCTTCTTTCTTTCTTCTTTCTTTTGATATGAGAAAATATATTAGCCACGGGTTTCCATTTTTGTTGCATGACTGAACAGAATTTGTTGGTGTAGGCAGACTGGAAGAATAGTTTTTTTCATTCACAGCCCTTCTCAGGCAGATCAGCAGAGCTTGCAACAAGCCACTTCATATTCTAAGAACCATTTCTGTCTTTTGATTGTTAAAATCTCACCTATAGATGAACCACTAGAGGGAGTTTGGAGAAATATTTTTTCTGCAGATTGCACATCAGCTGGTTGGACAGAATTATTTTGCCAAGCATAACACTAAATTTGAGATTCTCTTCTTAGCTTTGAGTGGAATTTTGGTGTTGTATATAAATGGCCAGTCTGCTAAGACCACTCGTGCATGTGAATATGACACATCTGTATTAAGATACTTAAAATTAATGATAACTTAATTTATGCATGTTCAATTTGCTCAATATTTAATCTGTGAAGAACTCAAAAACTGGTCACGCATTGTCATAATCAAGGTATGCTATTTATGAAAGAATTTAGTCTTTCATAAATTCTAAATTTAGATTTTAGTCTTTTTGCTGCTTCTGGAATTTTGAATAGTTGCTTGCCAGTGAGTTTACCACCCTTCAGGAATGTTCCTGAACATGTTTCATCCCAGACAAGTGAAATTAAGTTCATCTAATCCTGTGTCAAGTCTTGGCTTTTTAGCAGAGCAATGTAAGAGGGGTTTTGGTAACAAGTAGGACAGGAGTTAGCACTATGGTATATGTTGAGGCAGTTGTTCTTTGTAAGACTTCTGCTAAGCAGGAGGAAAACCCAGCATACTCTGCATGTATGTGTTCATTTTCCTTTTCCCTCACTCTTCCCACTGTTCTGCTACCTGCAGATGTCTGATATTCACCCCTTCAGTGTATATCCATAGTAGAAGTGTTTGCAGTTCCTGCTGTCAAATGATCTTTCTCTCCACAAGATTAGACTTGTTTCAGAAATGCTTCAACTTGCTGACCACGTATACTGTATATATAGTGATTGCTGTAATTTAAGTCAGGCTTGGTGGTTTTCTGCTGGGTGAGGAGAAGATCATAGGTGTTCAGGTAGTAGACTTCCATTTCTACAATCAACTGCAGGATGAGAGTTTGTATTACTGGAAGAAAGATTCCTTTCACTCAGCACATAAATGAATATTGCTTGGATTATCTACCTGATTTGCTTATGGTTGGTTTCTCATATCATGAACTGATGGCCTATTGTGAGGAAAAATTATGTTCTTTGCAAAACAGGGAAGAAGAGCATTTAATAAATTAGCTACAGCTTTCTTCTATTTGATGATATGCATGGTTATGTAGCATTGCATTGTAGTATGTGGATCTCTACAATTCTATCCTATCAATTAATTGTGGCTTTTAATATGCTATTATTTGATTGTTGCATATTCTTTAGCTAAAATGGTAAGAATGCAGCATGTAGCACTTTCATAGAAAGAAGGGTTTTTTTCCACCAGTTTTCTTTTCTTTTGCAACTTCATGTAAGCTTTCAGTTCTGTCTAATCCTAATGGGTTCAAAGTAAGTCCAGTGCCATATTCTAGATGACTTTGTTCAGTGTTTATGTTGGCAGGGGGTGAGGGATCATGGCTGAAGAATTTAGGGATAAAAAAGGTGCTGACGGAAAACAATTACATTATTGAACTGCTTTCAGTTATATTGACTTTGAGTAGCAAGTTGAATTAACATCTTCTTAGTCTATTCAAACATCTGATTGTTTTCCTTTCAAATGAGTTCATTTGATCAATGTATTTTATTTGATCAGCTCACTCAAAATTTAAAGGATCTGAATATGTGTGTAGACTTATATTCATCTATGATGCTATGTTTGATTAGCTTGTTTTGTTAATCAATGGGAATTAGCTTCCTTTTCTGGAATTATCTAAGAGAGCAAGGAGAATTAGTAAAATGAGTTATCAGATGCTTACTACAAAAAGCTAAGGTCTACATGGAGGTATTACTTGTAGCTTTAAAAATTTAGATCAAGTGAGGACTGTTGTGGACATTTTAATAGGAATAATTTAATTTTTCTAAGAGCAGTGTGTTAGTAAGTCATGAAATTCAGGAGAAGATAAATTTTAGGACCCTCAGTTATAACTCTTCTTTTGCATAGCATTTCTGATTAATTCTACTTCTGCCTCTTCTTCAGGGCGCAGCTCAGTATATGACATGTTCCAGCCATCAGTCTGTTTGCCTACTGCTATCAGAACAATTTATTAACTACATTTTCTGTTTTTAGAAAGAACAGCAAAATGGTTTATAAGAAACAGGGACATCTGAATAAATATTCAGGGAAATGAAACAGTTGTTAAAGTGAGAGGGAGAGTAGAGAGAACTGGGAGCTGAGAGGAAAGGTTTCTTGAATGTGATTGAGTTTGAGGGTTTCCTTATGTCACTAAGTTTGCTTATAAACAACAGAAGTCATGTAGTATCTGTATTTAAGCATCTTGATAAGTTTCTTAATCTTTTTTCATTAAAAGTTTTAGATTAGTCAGAATTTGGAGGGGAATTTATTGAAATTAGTAGTAGCTTATCTTTTAACACAGTATTTAATACAGTGAGAAATAAAGTTCTAAAATTCTTAGTTAAGTAGAGAGTATGAAGACAAGGTATAAGTAATATTTAATGCTTACTACTGACAGTGAAATTGAAGAGTCTGAGTTAGAAACTCAGATTTCAAAATTTTTACCCCCAAATTGGACATATGGGATAACCATAAAATGCAAAATAGAGAAGGATGTATTTCACAGCAGCGTTTGTATCGTGCATTTGAACATCAAGGTTCTCGTGTTTCTTAATAACAGTTTGTGATGATAGTGGGAAGATCTGAACAAAATTCAATATAATATCAACTGGTTTTCAGTTGTCCTTGATCTGCCAGGTAATGCACAATAAACAAGATTTTGCCCCAGCCACATGGGAATTGCAGATTGATGGGCTTTTCAGTTCAAAATGGCTAAGCCTTCCTACAAATTTGGAAATCTGGAGCACAAATCTGAATTTAAACTTGTGAAAGAGTAAAAATAATGCAATAAAGTTGGTTGAATGAAAACATATTTGAGCTCTGCATTCAGAGGTCTCATTGTAGGACATGTGCTGTGGCATAATTCTCCTATAAATTGAGAACTTCAGATCATGATGACTCATTAGAGCTTGATGGGAGAGCTTATGCTAAAGTATCTACCATACAGAAATTATTGGTTTTGTTATCCCACAATGTCAAGAAGCCGAAGGTCAGAACCTTCTGCTTTTGTACAAATACCTGAGGGAATTAGGTGCCCAGTGCTCAAGGCTGACACTAGTAAAAACACATGTACAGTGCATAAGTGAGAATTTTATTCGGTGTTTGTTAGGGGTTCTTGCTCTTCTGGTTTTCCCTCCATTTCTCATGTTTTATTTTTTTGCATAGATACCACAATTCATGTATAACCAGCATAACTAAACAATCTGCCTCACTTCTGCCTTTTTCTTTCCACCAAGAACAAAATAAAATGGAGTTGTGATTGGAAGTACACACAGCGATTTGTGCTATAAGTTAGTTGAAGATGCTAGTGATTTTTAAGGCATCTTTTCTTCCCTTGCAGCTCCTGTGAGGGTGGGAAGAGGAAAATGGGATTTCCCCCTTCATGCCCAACTGGCTTGCGAGAAGGTTGGAAATATCCTGTGAATATTGAAAAGGCCCATGGCAAATTAAGTCTCAGCCAATGTGGAAGTACCTTGTGTGGCTTTCTGATGGTCTTGCTTTAGTGCCTACTAAACACCTCTCAGTCCTTATTCCATCTCTGCTTGGCCACAGTTATTCCACAAAGGAAACTGCATGTGCTGGCAAACTAAAATTTAACAGCCAGGCTGTCACCTGCCATGTAATTTCACAGAAGGAGTTATTTTGATTTCGTACAATATTCTTCATTGGAAGAAAGCCACAAGGATCATCAAGCCCAGCTTTTAAGTGAATGGCCCACACAGGGATTGAGCCCACAACTTTGTTGTTATTAGCACCATGCTCTAATGAACTGCATTTTAGTTGTTCAGATTATTGGGGAGCAAAAGGAGAGGAAGGGGGTACTGGAGTGTTCTAGGACACAAGGAAGCAAACATGAGGTCATGAGATTAAATGCTTAAAAGCTCTTTAGGGTTTTTTTCAGTGAGGTATATATATTTGCTTCTTTTCCTTTTCATCATTCTCAAAATTGTCAGTCATCTGGAATCTCTGAGGGTGTCTGCATGCCTTATTTTCATTGTTGTCTTACACATTGTTCAATGGGATATTTATCTCTTATCTCACAATTCATGATAAGTTAAATTTTGTCACTGTTGTATCAGTACACACAATCTGTCCTCAGGTCTGACACTGGCCCTAAGGCATGTTACATGAAAAATTAACTCAGACCTGTTTGGTCTGAAATAGTCTGTGATAATAAATTAGGACTAATATTCAAACTAGGAGGAGTTGTATTGAAGAACATCATGGGGATATGCTATCATCTTGGTTTTATTTAACATCCTCGTTAGTTATATGGATGATGGAATAAAAAATGGCACTAAAAATTTCCCAGTGGTACTAAATAGCAAGTGTTCTGAGTGCCAACTAGAGACAAAATGTTAATAGAAGAGGGCAAGGAAAGATCATTAATTGTATAGCCAGAAAGTAATAAAATGAAATTAAAACTGAAAAATATAAGATGGTATGAAGTGTGGTGTATTCAGGAAAAATCTAAGGAGAAATGGTCATACAGAGTTTTAATTAGGCATTAATCTGCAACATGGTCTGACTCATGAGTACAGTTTCAGCTGGTTATACAAATATATCAGCAAAGAGGGATTCCTAGACATAGCATCAATGGAATATAAGTTTAGAAGTCAGGCATCTTGCTTATTTAAAATTCCAGTCAAATTATCTTACTGCTCTTTATTTTACTGTTCAGATATATGTTTATGAAAACAATTACGAGGTTAGAGGTATTACTATATGGGAGTAGGTAAGAAGTTAAACTTTGGCTCAGAACGTGGCCTAAGAAATAATTAATTGCTGGCAAAGAGAAGCTAACAACCAAAGATAGAATGGAACATGTAGCATGTGGTGTGAGGATACAATTAAAAGCAACAGGATGAAAATAAAGAAAGGAAAGATTAGGCACATAGTTAGGAAAAACTGTTTAACAGTGAGATACATTAAGATATCTAGGTCTTTCCCAAGGAAGTGACAGAAGCTCTGTCACTTTGTAATGTGAAATTAAAACAAAAATATGACTTGCACTGCTGAGGACAAGCCTACATTCAATTAGGAGAAGGTGGACTGAGATGACCTCCTGGAGCTTTTCTAGTAATACTTGGGTGCATTTCAAATCAGGTGTATGCGAGTTTGTAGTTTATGACAGAGATTTTCATACTAAGCTGTGGCTATGCGTGTTATGCTGGCAGCCTGCATGTTGAAATGCATTGCCTGTTTAAATCTAACAGAAAATTATTTGTCCTGTAGCCCAGACCTCATTCTGAAATTGTCCAGACTTTCCAAAATAAATAATTTGCAAAACAGCTGCTTTCACTTCCCACGTGCTGGACCATTTTATATCCTGCAAAATTACAAAGTAAGTTTCCCAGTTCTCGGTGAAAACTGCCAATGTCTTCTAGGCATGTGCATACTTATGTAAATATTTTGTAAGCAAAAATGTTTGATACCCATAAATTCACAATGCCTGTGATGCTGAATAAAGGTACTTGACAAGCTTTCTGTAAATACAGAGTAAGTTCATGTTACAAAAATACATGCTGATTTTTTTCCTCAGGCCAGAGACAGTTCTGTTTCAGTCAGTATGTAGCAGTGCTTGCAGCCTTTCGTGGTAGCTGCAGAAGCATGTAAATCTCTTATGGTCCAAAGTCAGACATTGCAGGAAGGCAAGTATCTTTCAGGAACTACAGATCAACAGATTTATCTGTTCCACTTGCTTGGGGCGAATGTAGTTGCCTTAAAAACTTGAGAATTGTGTCTTGAATGCTAGCCAGTTTATTTTTTATCTCTTTTTGATATTTGATTTCAATTTCATGAATCCATCTTTTTATCCTCTGTCATTGGTTTTTAAGCCAAACTTCTGTCAACATTGTTCCCTTAATGTACAAAAATGTACATTTGTTCAGTTTAATTAAGCATTCAGTCTGTTTGCCAAGAGCAAATTACAGTTCCCCAATCTCACCCTCAGCCCTCCAAAATGAAATTTTGCAAAGTGGTGGGCAATTACTTCTCATATCTGATTGTTGTAAGTCATGTTTTGCTCTTACGAGATTTTTGCAGTTTTCAATCTCTTAATATGTTACTTAATAGAAGAGCCAAGACCCAATTATTTCTCTTCAGATTGTGGCCTTTGTAACCTTCAAAGAACAGTCTCCCCCACACCTCCTGTATCATTAGCCGCAGAATATCTTTCCAGAGATGATTTTGGCCTTTTCACAAATCAAAGGATTCAGAGTGACAAATTATCCATCTTATACTCGAATGCATGCCAGATGGGACAACCTGCCAACTGTGTATCGTAGTACAGATATGATCTGATGTAGAGACATTTCCTCCACTCCTCCTTTCCCATCAAAACTCATATTACAAAAAAAATCATGCAGTGTAAGAAAATCTGTGAAGAAAAATTCATTCTGAAATACAGTGAAACATAAATGTAGAATATTGTTTTAGTGAAGGAGGAATGCTGCATCCAAATGTCAGCTCACTTGAAGTGAACTAAGGTGTACCTGGTGTGATAGATGAATAAGAGTCAAAAATGCACCCTTCCCTCTTGCCAGTGCTTGCACACACATCATTTCCTTCGACTGCTTGATTACAGAACAGACATTCCTAATTGCAGGATAAGGAGCTTGAATTTAAATTCTGTCACAGTTTAATGGAAGAAGAATCCTGAAGTCGCAATCAGGAATGAGGATGTAATGCTCCTTGCAGAGAGTAGGCTGTAAGAAATTTATGGTAGAAATTAATCTGTAATACAGAAGATAAGAGGACAAGGAAACAGTCGCGTGGAGGGTTTCTTTTCATTATAAATTATGGATCTAAGGACTTCACCCAGGTGCTGCTTTTGCTGGCTTCCAGAGGAGCAAATGTTATGTGGGTGCGCAGCAAATAACTTGCATGACATCAGGGGCAGATGCAAGTGTGTTGCATCATCACATTAAGCTCTTTTATTTTGATTTTTCATTATTTTATTTTAGGGAAAGGTCTAGTATTTTTAATGCTGTACTGCAATACAGAATCTTTTTTTTTTTTAAAGCCATTTTTAGAAAGGGAGGACTCAAGATCTTACACATGCTCCCATGTGTTCATCACTTGGTGGCAACAGCCTGAATTTACAATTAAGCCTTTCTTATGAGCTCTAGTGCTAACCAAGCCTTGATGGATTTGTGAATACAAAAGTTCTTCCAGAAACATAGAATGATTTGAAGATTGTGAAGTTTTAATGAAATCTTGATTGTTTAGTTTTGTTTTGTTTTTTGATTTTTTTTTTTTTTTTTTTTTTTGTTTTTTGGGGTTTTTTTGATACCTAGTTTATTCTATAGTTCCAGTGATTGCTACAGCCTGATTCTGTGCTTGTGAGGAACTGCAGTTGGATTAAACGGAAGTTGCTAGTGGAGGTTAGTACAGAAATCAGGTCAACATACATTTTATTCTGTTGTGTTGAAAAGTTCCTGTAACAAAAAACCCCAGATCATTTGACAAAAAATTTTTACAACTCTGATTTGTCTTCTCATTGCCTTTTGGTTTGTTTCCATCTGAACTCTGTTCTCAGTAGCTGTAAGTTGGAGGATTGTGATTTAGTGCTTTAAATATGCTGCTTGCTGAAAGTGAACAGGACTCTCAGAAATTTGGCTGTCAAATGCTTGTAGCAATCTTTCACAGGAGAAATATTAAGAATTTTGTGTTTGAGTCGCTAGGCAAAAAATTATGTGCATAGGATGATAGTGAAAACAGTTTATCTCAAAGTTGCTTTGAAAAGTGAAAGGCTAAGCATTTGTCATCTTTAGCATCTTTTATCTTTTTAAATATTATCAATAGTTTTAGTAGCTTAAGGACTGTGCTTAAAGCGTGGGTCTCCTGCTCTTCTGTCTCATACACAAAAGATTTTTCCATTTAATATCTTTCTGTGTCTGACGTAGCATTGACATGAATTTATTTGTCACTAACCCATTAGGAGTACACAGGAGTAGTAACCCTGCTTTTTAAAGGATGCAGAGATCTGACTAGAAGGCGCATCAGCCTTCCTTTCTCATGCAAGGCCAAGGATTCCTATTGTCAGATGCAGTGGGCATGAAAGCAGCAATTTTACAGCACAAAAACTCCAATAACATTTACTGCGGTTGGCTGAGATTGCAGTGCACACAGGCACTGCTCAGTCTTGGTTGCTTAAGCACCAGCTTCCCTTGGCTTTTTGCCAGCCTGCACGCTCCAAAGAGACAAGTCCTTTAAGGCGAAAGAGTTTTCCTTGTAACTTGCTTTGGGGTAAACAGACCATTCAGGCATAGTTTATTGCATTACATACTTGACTATGCATACTGGAATGCAGCAAAGTAATTGGTAGAATTATTTTAATTGTTAGAATTCATAGGTACAAGATATGTTCTTCAAGCCAGGAGGGGGTGGGGGGGAAGAAAAAAGTAAGGATGTTTCTGTCAGCTAAGTTGCTGATCATTTATTACAAAACACTAAAAATATTCTCTCCATGGGAATTCTGTATGTTTACACTAGTATCCCTGCTACAGCTGCAGAAAACAGAATTAATTTGCCTCTTTATTGCTATTCCTCTCTTGAAAATAAATCCCATAGCAGTTAGCAGCAAGATGCTGTGTCAAAGAACAGTTCAGTTTGTGTAACAGGATGCTTTGTTGTCATTAAAAAAACCAAACAAAACAAAGTCTTCAATTTCGAAGTACTGTAATCACAGGATAGTTGCAAATTTAAAAGGAAGTCAGTTACTGTAAATTTTGTCATCAGTCCAACTCATCTTTGTGTTGAAAGGTACTCTGTTTTGCAGTAATCAGCAGTAAACTTATCCCATTATTGCCATAACCTGGAAACTCCACATGTAATGGCCTCTTAAATATTATTTTGTGTGCATTTCTTGAAGCTTTAATTTAACACTGCAGTAGCTATTCAAACAACATACAATGGAATTTATTTGTAATAAAGCATGTTATATCTGAATATACAGCAGGCTGACTTTGCTATCACTGAGTACACAATATCAGCTGCTACTGGTTAAGTCTTTTAGGTCATTCAGAAAGTTTTAAGGAAGAGTAAAGCTTTCCCTTGATTTTGTTGCTAGTAGTTGGTATAAGGGGCTAGTTTTTCTGTTCATTTTTAAATGCAAAGACCACAACGGGTTTTTTGTTGAATGCTCTCTTCTTTCTCCTCAGCGGCATCCTACATTGTGTTCAGGAAAGCTTTAAAATACCGTCTGTGGTATTTCTTGAGTCTCTGGCTTACTTTCTGGTAGCTTGTCCTCTGCTGAGTGGTGAAAAGACAGCGATAGGGGTGACCTTGCACCCCCATCTCTGTGTACACCAGCTTCGAAATTGCTTCAGCAAACAAGTGAAGCACTTCTAATGAATTGCGCTTTTGATTCTTTGAATCTGCACAGCATCTCCATCAGGTTTTTACAGCTGGACTCTTCCTGTAATTGCTACTGGGGTGAGATGCACAACATGGGGTTTTGGAGCTAAGTACTTAAATTGTTTTACTGGCCAAGAATATATAACATAGAGGGAGCGACAGACTTCATGAAATTCACACTTGTATATCTTCATGTTCTTCACCCCTTTCCGACATGCTGCTGATTTGCCAGCAGGCACTCTACATGGGGATTAAAGAAATGGAAAAGCTGAAAGATAGTTTCTTAAAGCAGCAGTATATTAGTAAAGAAGTTGTTTGTTATGAATGTCTGGTACATGTCCGAAGATCTGGGGGTTTTTTTTGGTACTGAAAAATTAGAAAGAAGCACTTCACTGTTTTAATCTTGTTGACATCAGAATACATAGTGATGCTCAGAAAAAAAAGTATCCACCAATAGAAACAATAATTGATACCGTATAATTTTCAATTTTGGAGTGTTTTGGATCTTAATGTGCCTTCAGGTATGCAGCATTATTGGCATATTTACCTGGATAATTCAAAAATAATAGGTCTTTTTCAACTCTTATTTGTGCTTTTTTCAAGCAATACAGTACAAAGCTGTTACTTATGCCTTGTAATGTATGGTTCTCAAAATTTCAAAATTCACTGCAGTATTTTTCTTCAAATGTCCTTCCTGATCTCTTTCCTCAAGGCCTTTAATCAGTGGTGTGTAATGTGGAATATTTTTCTGTTTATTTATAATTTTGTGTGAGTAACTCAAAATAATTGGCATCAGAATGCACCACAGCATCACATATGGATCTTTTCCTCACTCAAGTTGAATTATTTCTTATTTTAATCTTGTCTCGCGTTTACAAGTCTTTGATGTCTCTCCTAATTGTAGTGAATTCTGGCTACTGTTGTGTACCTAAACTGTTAAACAGGAAGGCAAAGATGGAGGATGGGCTAGATATTTTTAAAACTCCTTTCTAGCTTCCAGAAAGCCCTCCAGAATTAACTTCTTCGCAAGCCTTCTGGGCTGGAGACCCTGAGGGACATTCGTAGGCAGGATGGAGGAATCAGCCAGCATACTTGCATTGTTTTGAGCCTGAAAGGGAGTTCTTCCTTGCCTTATTACAGAGATTTATACTGCTAGCTAGACATTTTAAATGGCTGGTTTTGTAGAGAAAGACCAGCAGAATAACACAACCAAGTAAAACAGTACAACCTGCCCGGATTCATTTAGTTTCTTTATCGTTAGTAAGATCAATAGATCAGATCAGATCAACATTTCTGTTAAGTAAATTTATCTGGAAGTTCTTTTGAAACAGTCTTGAGCTTTGGGTGCAGCTTTGCTTCATTATCATATAATAACTTTCTATCATCAGGGCCACAACAGACCAGATATTTTTTCCCATTCGTGTATATAAATTCCTTAAGAGACAGTTAAAAGTCAAACTAGTAAAGAATGAAATGCTTATATTTAGTCTTTTAAACCACCTATCTCTAAAATTAAGTACCCTGTAGTGCCAATTCTGTGTTAGGGAAGTTGGGGAAGCTTCCATATCCTTCATGCATGCTTTAGCAATGTTGATGTTCTTGATGGTGTGCTGCCCCAGATTTAATCTGTTCTGTCATATCGTAGGAACAGACATTGGCTGTGAATTTTGCACCTGGAGTCTTAACAACTGTGTATTTATGTTTTTTTGAGTGATGGATAGGATATTGTTCCACAAAAAGTTCAAGAAATTTAAAAGCAGAAAGAAAATCAAGAGAATGATTAAAAGATTGTTCAAGGGGGTTGTGTATGGTTAGTAGTATATAATTTTTCTGACACTAATCCTGAAATAATCAAATGCAAATACTAAATAGTCTGTAAACAATGCACTAACCTTTCATCTTGGTGATGATGATTAGTGAATCTCAACTTTCACAAGTGTAAGTAATATCTTATATCCTGGCAGAATTAAGTTGTAGTTAATATATGCATATGTTTTCATTTCCTGTTACTGCACTCCCATGATTACAACAGAACTGAAAATGTGTTTAAAGAAATGTGAAAAGCATATTCCTGTGGTTACAAAGATTTTAACAATTCAGTGGCATTTGCAGACAGCCTTTGGGGAAAACCTTTCAAAAGGTATGAAATACAGGAACCTCTAGATGCAGGACTCTTTCACTGCTGCTGTTTGGTTCTTGTGGAGATGTTGAGTAGCAAGGGAAAAAGTAGTTGCAGATGCAGTATTTCCACCACTCAAAAACATGCTCTCTGCTGATGTTAAGTACCAGGCAGCTCATTTGCCATGATTTTTGCCTCCAAGTGGAAAGCTCTGTTGTGTTGAGGGTTAACAGTCCTCAAATGGTGTCCTGTTTCCATTACACTGTCTGGATGTCGGAAGAGAAGGGCATGGCCCCTCGCCATAGCTGTTAATAGTCACCGTGAGAGATGAATGAAGCCAAATCCTCGGACTTGAGTCCACAGATTACACTAGAAAACTAGATCACTTTTTCTTGATGTATTTGTTGTTTGCCACAGTAGGAATAATGATTTCCGTTGCTGCTGTGGAATATCAGTGGGAAATTAAATGTATTAATAATGGAGACTGCTCATCTGCACCCTGTATCAATTTCTGATGTGTTCAGATGTCTTACTGAGGAACAAGCATGACTCCCCATTACACTTTTTTTCTTCCAATACCATGCATCCTCTTGGAAAAAAAGGCAAGGAGATGTTCTTTTCAGGCTCTTTCAGACCCAAACTACTGGTAGCCACCTTGAGGCAAAGCAGAAAAGAAATTAGTATAGATGAGAAAGCAAAGGTTGTCCTGGACTCCTCTGTCCTTAACTTCATCCTTCATGACTCATCTGTTTAATGCTCCTTAAGCAGTCAAAAGTGCTGAGGAATGCCATATAGTCAAATCTATAATAAAACAGATGCAAACAGGCATGAGCCTTTTACTCCCTGAAGTGATCTGTATGCATGGATGTGGGGTTTTTTTGGCCTTCTCCTTTTCATTCTTTGGAGAGGTTGGGTGGGTATTGGGTTTTTCCTGTTGTTCTATCTTAGTTTTAATCCTTCTTATCCTTTGTGTGCTCTTTTAATTTGCTCCTTTCCCTCTTTTTGCCCTTCTTCTTTGAAAGCATCTTTTTCTTATTAAGTCATTTAACCTTTATTAGACCATACCATGCCACTCCATCCTAGTTACTACTTTCTCTTTTATCCTTTTTTTCTCTTTTTTTAATGGACTCTTTTCATATCATTCTCTCCTTGTTCAGGCTTCCTACGTCCCTTTCCTCATTCCCTTTGTTGTTCTCTCCATGGGACAGGTATATCTCATGAAAAGGTGCTTTGTTCAGAATGTATCTGCCTTGGGGCAGCTATTTAATGAAAAAATCAGCTTCCCCCCCATGCTCCTATCCCTCTGAAGCCCGATGCAATAAATGCCAATTACAGTTCTACATAATTAAAGTAACCATGTCATATTTCTTTTTTAATATTAGTGTCTTCACATAAAAGGAATGGAATGCTATGCAATGTGTATGTTTTTTGAAACAAAAAAAAAAAAGAATTTTGCTTCTAATCCATATTGCAGCACTTGTAATCTAGAATTTTCTTTCACCCTTCTTTTCTGTTCTGAGAATAGTCCAGACATCTGTAGAAAGATCAGCAAAAACACAAACATGAATACTTAAAAGTGTAGTTCCTTTATAATTGGGGATGAAAACTAACATCCTGCCTGCTTCTGATCCTTCTTACCCTCTTGTGGCAGGAAAGCTATTAGAAGAGATGAAAATTGATAAAAAAAACTGTGCAGTCTTTTCTCTTGATGACTGCTTTGGCTGTTTGGAGAATTTGCAGCTGCAGAGAGGCCAGAAGATACAAAAAAGTATCAATCCCATGTGGTTTTAACAGAGCAGGATAATCTTAACCTTTTGGGTGCTAGGCTAGTCATCTGCCCTAGGGAACTGAGATGTTCCTGGATAACTTAATAGCCTTAAAAGAAGATTAAAAGCAGAAATCATTGAGATCTTGGTACTGGTAATAGTACTAATTTCCCCAAATGTGATAATTTTTGATATAGAGAGTAGTTGGTTTCAGACTTCTTGGTGAGATGCTCCCACTTGACCTGAAATATTAGGTTTTAATGTGTGACTTTGATATGAAGTGGCTCTTTACACTCACTCTGTGAAAGTTTGCAGCTGGATTTGTGCTTATCTCCAACTATTTTCCCCATATTTTTTATTTCCACTTTATGCAGCTTTGTATACCTGCTGTTAATGCACAATATTGTGCAAATGGCTGGATTTTAGTAGCTGGAGCTAACAATTGGTGCAGAAACAAATCTGTTCTAGAAATACGAATCTTACTCCTCCCACCCCCCGCCCAGTATTGTTAGTGTTATTAGATTGCATTTTTAAATTCATTTATTTAACAGACAAATGTCAAGTTTGGAATTTTAAATTTCTCTGAAGAAATTAATGATATAAATGAACTACTGAAAGCAGTATTAGGAACTATGTTCACTGTAGTGTTTCATGCTCACTTCATCCCATTAGAGAAAGTATTTTTGTTCAAAAGGTGAAAGGCAGTCAGCAAGAGGACTTCAGCAGAAGTGCTGTGTATAAGAATGGTTTTTGCATAAGTGGAAGGACAATATTAGAGTGGCATAAGGATATGATTGCAGTGACAGTGACATGTTTGTGTCTGCATGTGAGATGAATGATTAACTGTTGGACAAAGGATAAAAGAGTTTAAAAGTACTGGAAAAAACACACAGCATTTTAGTAAAGATATGGAACCTTTTACAAAAATAATTAGCCTGTCTGAACACACACCACTGCCTTAGTGACTCTCACATCAAGCACAACTGAGATCAACACCTGAGGGTGTTTTCCACCCCTGGAGGAATGTGTGTCCTCAGAGAGAGCTCCGTTGCAGTTTGTCCAGCAATTAATTCAGAAGTTACCTCCCAGCACTCCAGCTGGTTGTCCAGCAGCATGAGGGCCCAGAGGTGCCTTCCCACCTGCTCTGGGTGCACGGTGCCCTCGCTGTGCTGGTCCTTTCCAGAGGGCCCTGGTGCTCACAGGGAATTCGCTGCCCTGGCGACGCCGAGTGATGGACATCCATGGCATAGATCAGCAATGCCAGGATCTCTCCCAGTGCTCCACTGGTGTGGTTGGGACCAGTCTATTTTAAAGGAAAGAAAATATGGGCAGTAAAGTTCTGAGGCACCCTAGAGAGTGGTCAATGGGAAAAAAAACCAGACAAGGAAAAAAATTCCAAAATTGGTCTTTGAAGAAAATTTTATGAACGAGGTAGCTGCTGGTTTTGTGTCCTAGGACAGTAATTTCTCTCAGGTGCTGTGTCCTTCCAGAACACCTTTTCAGTATCTTTTTTCTCAATTTCATTTTAAACATCTTTCACCATTCTTTCTTCAGGATTTTTTCATTCTTCTTGTTTGCTAGTAGAAACATCCTTGACATGTCTGAGTGCTTGTGTCTGCATATTTGCCATTGTGCTTTGTTCTTTCCTTTCTCACATGTTTGCATTTTTTAGATACTTCATTGCATAAGGACTATTACTTTTTTTTTAAGGAAGGGGAGGAATATATTTAAATTGCTTTTCTCTAAGGCACAAGGAAAGTAACTTATAATTTTTTTTCATCTCCTGTCGTATTTTAGAAACTTATGAGAATTTTACTTGTGATTATATTACCGTTTTTTCAGTCCAGTAGTTTCTCTATCATATTTCTTAACCATATGTTCATGCATTTAGTATGTCATTATTACATGTATGGTGCAATTAAATTCTGTTCAACAGAATAATGTGAATTACCCAGGGTATATTAGGATTAACAATGAATCAGATAAAGAACTTTAGGGGAAAAAAGAAAGTAGTAGTTTTCTCATTATTATAATCCTTCAAAACTGTATGGCCCCTTAATATTTTTAAATTATATATATTTTTTCTTCTGTACTTTCCTTGCTCAGTATATAGAAAGCAGACATACTGAGTACAGAAATAACTACCTTGAAAAGGAAAGACCTTACAAGGGTGTAATTTCCGTTAATGCAACATTTTGAACTGATTAATGAGACCAATATAATTTTGTATCACTGAACTAATAGCTTGAGTTATTTTTTCAAAATTGTTCATATTTTATTGGCTGTTTATTTTCTATTACATTGCTTTTCAGATTTATGGAAAGTACTTGTAATTATCATATCCTTCATTTGATCCAATGAATATATTTTACTGGACAGCTTAATGCATGCAGTGTTACATGTTTTTGTTTTGCAGCTGAAGACCAATTTCCTAATTGCTCTTGTGCATGTAGTTGTTTTGAGGTCTTTTTCTAAGCTGCTGTGATTTTTGCATTTATATGTTAGGCATGTGTGATGTGGGACTAAGTCTGTGATTTTACAAGTTTAAAGTCTCAAGCAAACTCTCATTAACTACTCTTGTAGTTTTGAAGATTACAGTTTACTATTGCACCATATACTTGCAATCGAATTTTAAATAATAATTTCTAGGTCAAAACCCAATAGCTTCTAGTACAGAAGCAAAATGTTTGTGGAAACTTTTCCAAACTGCTAATTGAAATTTCTGTAGTACCTCTGTACTGCTAAGATCGAGAGCAAGAAAGGAATACTTTTCTGTCTGGGGATTTTGTGATCATATACCATAGAGATAGAAGCTGTATGCAGATTTAACTTTGCCTTTTATAGACAGCACTTTGTTTTTAGTCTGAACCCAATGATTTTAAAACATCATTGTAGGAGTCATTTTTCTCTTGCAAGTAAAAACATGCCACATCCTTAAAAGACAAAGTGTGAGACATAGCTGTAATTGCTCGGTTTTGGTGCCAAGAATAAGTGGTTTGAAGAACGCTTAGCACCCTTATCCCTAGGGAGATGTAAATTATCACAGGCAACACCAGACACAGTAACTTCTCACTTGTGTGCTGCTAAACAGTAAGGACATGTCACAAGTATAAAAGATATTCATAAAGTAATAAAATATAGTTCTGACATGTATTTATATTTTTATTAACAGTAAGTTTGTATGTATATGCACAAATACCTAGAGTATGGTGTAAAATATTCATAGTCCAAGAGCTGTAACAGTGCTGCAAATATCAAACACAGTATGATTTATTCTTCATTCTGTGAGAGCAGATGTCTTTCCTAGAGCTGTGCTCCTCACTGTATTTGTATGTGAATGCAAAAACAATTGGGGGTGAAAAGGGACCTTATTACTGTAGAAGCAGTGAGACCAAACGTAGTGAGTACCTTTCTTGAGTGTTCTTTCTTGATGTTTACTTTTCAAGTAAGATTTTATTTGCTCAGTAATGATTCTTGTATGTGTTCCCCTGTTTCCACAAAAAAAAAAAGTAAATAACTACAGTAGAGGAATGGTGGATATGGTTAAGCTCAGGTCTTAATGAAATGACCTAATTGATAGACACTGAGGATGTTTTAATGGGGACAATGCCATCTGCCTAGAAACTAGTTCTACTAGTCTCTCATATTCTGTGTGCACAAACCAAAAAACTCAAAGCGCTTCTCTGTTTAGTGAAAGTTGTTTCTGATGTAGAAGACACACAAACTAGCTAGGGTTGAGTTTTACAGCTTAAGGACCAGTAACCAGAATTACTGTTTTTATCACTAAGAAGAAACTGTTATAAAGCTGTTTAAAGACTACTGGTGTGAGCAAAAGCCTCCACTGTTAGACAAACTACTGAGCACTAGCTGTAGGGGGAGTAAATCTGGCACCTTTGCCTATGTTCAGCAAACATCTGTACCAAGTACAGTGCAGTTTGGAGTATCTGGAGAGTTTATCACGTCAGAGGAGTTCACACATCCTGTTGTACATAAACCTGATGAATTGACCAGCTGGGACTATGAAAACTGACATGAAATTAGCTGTACATGTAACTGTTATAGAAAACAACACTGGCATGAGCAGCAGCACATCCACCATCATATTTCTGTCTTGGGATTTCCTAAAGAAAAGGTAGAATAATCTCTCACTTCAGTATATGAGTCATTTATTTTGATTGCCCAAACGATTTCCATCTGTATTCTCACAATGTGACAAATCTTCAGTAGTGCCCCCATGGCCTACATTTGGATGAGGATTGAATATAAACAGTCATAAAGCAAGAGTCATGCCTCTGGCAGATGTCATGTTTTTTTGCAATTTAATGTTTTGGAGACATGATGAATAATAATCAAATGGCATTTACTTAAAGAAGCTA
This sequence comes from Luscinia megarhynchos, assembly GCA_034336665.1. NCBI lineage: Eukaryota > Metazoa > Chordata > Aves > Passeriformes > Muscicapidae > Luscinia > Luscinia megarhynchos. The sequence continues at coordinate 32,371,931 of CM067566.1, read as the reverse complement.
CAAAGCTCCTACTGGAAAGAAACAATGAACAAGATTTATGTCTGGTCCCTGAGCTTGAATGAGGCATGGGCCCAGGGGCATTGCAAGTGCCTTCATTTTATATACTTTTCCTGCTAGTCTGACTCACCCCCCAGGTTATTGTCAGAGCTAGTCAAAACCAGGACCTGTTCATCCATGTGGTTGTTTCCTGGCCAAGGGTAGACTTCTTGCATGCCAGCAACCTCAACCAGCTGGGTTCTAGAAAAAGTATATCCATTGTGATTCATGGGATAAGGGTGTAAATTTCTTGTATCTAGACTTCCAGCATATTGAGATCTGGCTGGTAGCATGTCACAGTTTAACCCCAGCCAGCAGCTAAACATCACATAGCCACTTGTTTACTCTCCTATTCTAGCAGGATGGGGGGAAAAGAATTTGTAACAGGAAAATGGAGAAAATTTGTGGGTTGAGATGAGCAGTTTAATAGTTGACATAAAATATAGTAAGGAAAAATAAATTGTAATGGAAAGGAAAATAGCAAAGATAATGATAAGTGAAGCCCATGAAAGACAAGTGATGCAAATGAAAAGAATTTTGCTCATCACCAACTGCTGCCTATGCCTGAACAGTGGCTTCCCAGCCACCTAGTTTCCCTATTTGATAGAATATCAACTGTCCTGGCTGTGTCCCCTCCCAGCTTCTTGTGCACCCACAACCTCCTCACTGCCGGGGTTTACAGAGGAGCAGAAAATGCCTTGCCTCTGTAAGCATGGCTCAGTAATAACTAAAATATCACTGATTTATCAACACTGTTTCTAGCACGAATCCAAAGCATAGTCCCATACCAGCTACTGTGTAGAAAACTGTCTCTATCCTGGCCAAAACCAACAGAGTCACAACTTCTTACTCCATTTAAGTCATGTTCAGGTCTCAAAAATTTCAATAAATCCTCATTAATCATGATCCTCATTAATCATCATAAAATCATAGAATGTTAAGGATTTATAATGGACCTTAAAGATCATCTAGTCCCAATTCCCTCTCCCTTGGGCAGGGACACCTCCCACTAGACCAGGTTGCTCAAGACCTTATCAAACTTGACGTTGAACACTGCCAGGGTTAGGGCATCCACAACTTCCCACAGCAATCTGTTTTGGTATCTCACTCTCAAAATACAAAAAAAACCCCTTCCTATTATCTAAACTAAATTTCCCCTCTTTTAATTTGTACCCATTACTCCTAGTCCTGCCACTACAGTTCCTGATGAAGAGGGCTCCTCTGGCTTCCCTTTAGGCCTCATTCAGATACTGGAAAGCTGCTATGAAGTCTCCACACAACCTTTTCTTCTCCAAGCTGAGCTGCCCCAGCTTTCTCATCCTCTTATCAACCTCATGGCCCTCCTCTGGACTTGCTCCAACAGTTCCACATCCTTCTTATGTTGGGGACACCATACACATCATACACAGCACTCCAAGTGGGATCTCACCAGAGCAGAGTAGAAGGAGAGAATCAACTCCTTTGACCTCCTGGCCACACTACTTTTGATGCAGCCCAAGGTTTGCTTGGCTTTCTGGACTGCAAGCCCACGTTGAAAGGTCTTGTTGAGTTTTTCATGAGCTATCACCCCCACGTCTTTCTCAACAGGGCTTCTCTCAAGCCAGCCTGTAGCTGTGCCTGAGGTTGCCATAGCCTAGGTCAGACCTTTGGTGCAATATAGAGATACCATTGCTTTAGTCTATGCATCAGCCCTGTGTAGTGCCTGTGAAAAGTCCGTAAATATCCACAAATGTCCATTGAGTTCATGTAGTCCAAGACTTGGTGCTCTGTCTATTCTAGTGGTCACTCAGGACAGGAGAGAGGATGCAATTCCTATAATAATTCCTATAAAACACAACTCAGATCATGGGTTACAACAGTTGAAAGGTATATACATTTCACTCTTTACCCCTGGACCTTTTGGGCCAGTTTATAGGGTTTAACATTGCAGTGAACTCCTCCCCTTGCTCCTAGCCTGGCTAGCAACAATAGCAGTTCCCCTAACGTGAAACATAAATCATCATTACATTTTCCCAGAGTCTGGTGCATGATAGGAAATGTAATGCACTCCTTCAATGCCGTGTGTCTATGAGATTGTTTTGAAAATCAGTCCTGTTTTCTGATTCAGTTCTTTCAGGGGTGCTTTGTGTGACCATAAAACCTGCTTTTCAAGGCCCAGGATAGTATTCCAACCAGTGGCATGGGTCACACAGTGTGTTTCCCTCCATCCAATGTCACTTCCACCATTGTAAGCACATGCTGAAACAGGTTCATGGTAGTGTGATATAATCAGCCAGGCCTTCCCATATTATTTCAGCCTTCACCCTCCATACCAAAAAGGCATTAGCTACTTTACTAGTTTAATTATGGGGCATGTTTGACATTCTTGGATAACCTGTGCAATGGCATCAATATGTAAAGTTCAACCCCTTGGCCACAAGCCTGTCTGTCTGTTGCATGCCTTCCTAAATGTCCTAATGTGTCATTAGCCCATCTATAAAAATAGCCCACCCTTATGTTCCCAGTCCAGCTCCATCTGAGCCACTTCAATTCTAGCAGTTTGGTCATCTGCTCATTCTTTCAGTGTTCTTCGGTGCCCTAACTCTTAGGTACATAAACATCTTGTGAGGTGCTTTTGTAATCACGTTCTCTACCTGAGCAACAGTATCTTGCCATAATTCAGCAGCCCAGAGGGGTGTATCACACCACTGTCAGTTGGCCTGCTTCCATTGCTGTAGCCACTGCCACAGAGAGCTCCCATTGTCCATGAGTCAGTACAGACATAAAGGACTGGCCGCTTTTCTTGTTCACCAATATCTAAAGCCAGCTTCACTTTAAGTCACTTCTACAAACTGACTTGATTCACCTTTTCCTTCGACACTTTTTGTGCCTTGTCACGTGAGCCTCCACACTGAACATGAAAACTCTTGAGTTTTTCCATTTGTTTCTAAAGAAGAGCATATAATACATGTAATATGCCATGAAGAAGTCTATTCTTACCAAAATTCAATAGGTCTTCACCCAAATTTTACTGAGAGCTATAAAATATTTTGGTATCTGTGCTAAAAGTTTATAATGTTATAGAAAAATATTCCCATGAAAGCATCTTATTTTGTAAGTCTGTTGTAGCAACTCAAAAGTAGCTCTTAGTTTCTGTTCAGTATTTCAGTGGTATTCAGAGATTTGAAATCTTATGGAGGCTATATACAAAGTCAGATTTTTACTTCTAAAAATTTTTAAGAATTAAAAGAGCAATTTGATTCAATCATTTTTATTAAATGATAACTAAAAGAGGAAAACTTGGAACTGAAACATACCTATTTAAAAATAAATGTTCACACATACAGGACTGTATGCTGTTTTCATTGCCAGTTTAGGCTACACAATTAATCAGTGCTTCTGTTATCTTGATAATCTGTCTGCTTGCTGTTGTAAATAACTTGCACTTGCTGGTGAAGTTGCTGACAGCTATTTAGGCTTTCAGCTTTCAAAAATGCTTCTAATTGTACATATTTGCAGCTTCATAAAAGCATTTGCTTCTGAGATAACTTTGCACCTAATGTACCTAGAAGTTTTCCTGTTTGTATTTATTTTCTTTAGAGTTGTATTTTCCAAAGTATGAATCTCTTTAATAGATTGAATTCACTTGAGAATGTAAAGTGATCCTGTAGCTTTTCATGAAAAAATGTTACCTTGTTTTGTGAGATTGGTGGTTTATCTTTGTGGAAGAGAGGACATTCTCTTTTAATGCCACATGTAACTCGTGAAACCTTGCACCTTGGTTAAGGATGTGCACATGAAATTTTCACACTTATACCTGTATGGAGCCAGGAAACTGGGCATCAGGGAATTCTGTAGGGAGCAGGTGGGATGGGTTACATGTGCTTCCCTACCCACAGGTGGTGGAAACTTGACCTATATCAGAAAAAAATCTGGTATTCTGAGTGTCCGCTCCTATTCCCCAATCTGGCAGCAGTGTGGCATCACGGCTCAGCAGAACACAAAGCCTACCCTTCCTCCACCTCTCTGCAAACACATTTGTCTGTGCACTTCTCATCATAAATTTGGTCTGAGAGCAGAGGAGCTTTACATATACAACATCTTCCGTTTCAAGAGCAGGAAAGAGCTGTTGGGCACATAATTGATTTCAGCAGCAAGACCGCTGGACGTACACAGGCTCTCACTTGTGATCACACCAGTGGCTATGCCAGGAATAAAAAAAGAGATTTCCTGACATGCTCTGCTGCGATCTTACCATGAAACAATTCTTCCTCCTGAAATGTTTGGTTTTAGCCCCCGGTGGTAGTTATAAAAGCATGTTAAATACCAGACTTCTCAGCTTGAGACCATCTGTTTCCCTTGCAATCATGTACCACCCCCGCACACGGATTCCTTGCCACCAGTGTTGCAGTTTCAGTGAAAGACAAAAAGAAAGATATTTTCCTATATGATAGTTTAGGCAGAAGATGGACCTGGGAAACATGTTCAGGTGGAGAGGTGTGATTATGCTAGAAATAGAGGGGTTTTTCCCCACAAGTAGAAGGCTGCAGGCTTTCAGGAGTACAGTCATTCAAATCTCTGCTGGCTCTGTGCCTGTGTAAAATCTTGTCCCTCTTGACTGGGGCATAGCTTGCTTCATAAATCAGCAGTGTTACATGGTGAGCAAGCTGTCTTCGCAAGTGCTCTCCCAGCATACCTAGAAATGCTTTTGCCAAATTTGTTGCTGGTGAAATGACAGCTGTTAGGTTTAAAGGGTGTTTACACACTTCCTCTATATTGAGTAATTTGGAACACAAATTTTGTATATGCAGAAATTAAGTTACTATTAGGATGTTTCAGAGCAATTGTTTTTTTTAAGAACTAAAAAGTATGTGGAGTCTATAATTCTATCAGAAGAACGTAAAATTGTAATGAATCATTTTTTTAGCCTTTTCTTATCCCAGCAACATTTCTTTTGCTGCTTCCATTACTTGGAGTCAGGAGCATCATGGAATGAATTCGGCTTGTGTTTGCTAATGGTATACGAGAGATTTCATCACATTTCACTGCACCATGGTGGTGGTATTCTTTGTGCTTATTTGTGTGCATTTGCCATTGTTTCGCAAATTTTATTTTCAAAAAAATTACTTTAGCTCTGCTCTTCTGGGATCTTTTTGTGTATACTGTCTAGTTGGCTATTTAAATCAGAGGAGGTAGTAGTGAGTTGTGATTTCTCTACCTTTTATTGGTTCTGTCAGTGTCTGTCTCTACAGCAGTGTTATTAAAAGGAAGAGCTTACTATGACATGAATCAGCCACATTTTTTTAGGAGCTTGGTTTGGGCAAGAAGCTGCAAAGTTTAGCTGGAAACTGATGTGTAAGATCATCTGCTGGAAACAATTTTGTAGCAGCAACACAACTAGGACATAATGAAAATACATACAGGAAAGCCTACAGTTATTTGTGAAAAAATATGTAGAATTTAAGTGTAAGAAAAACTGAGTTTCTAATTTTTCTGTGTTTTAAAAATTCTTCTAAAAATTATAAACTTTCACCCCTTTTTGTTTAATATTGAACATAATTATTATCATTAATTACAGTACAGTCTGTTTAACTGTTCAGCATACTGCTATCCTTCACAGCATTTGCAAAATAGATAGTGAACACATACAAATGTCTAATTAAGTCACTCTCCATGTCCACTTTTACCTCTGAATGTATAGATTTGCTTAAAATGCTGTGCTAGGTAGGGGAGAGTTTTGTTGATAAGTTACATGAACTGAGGCAATCAGGTTGAAAGGTAGTTTTTGTTTCAACTCTTAGCAATTCAAAGCTGAGTTTTGATTTGAGGGTTAATGACTCAATCTTCCTACTGAAAAGGGAAGCAGCTGTACTGGAAACCCAGAATACCTTTTAAGAAATCTTTTGCAATGGATTTGTTCTTTTGATTGATACCTAACTAGATTTGATTGTCATTAGAATAGAATAATATCTTACTAAAATCAAGAGTGGTTTTGTTGGTTTTTTTTTATAAGGAAGAAGAAAAAAATTCTAATTCACATGTAAGCCTAAAAAGCTTATTTAAAGTCATTAGAGAACAATAGTTCTTTAGTTTGCTCTTGTGGAGGCCTCCCCCTATTATGCATTTCTCTTTCTTGACACAGTTAAGAGAAAAAGTATTTAAAAGCTATTTTGGAAGCTCGGTTCCCTATTCTTTTCTTGTCTTTCATAATCTGCATAATTCTTATACTTGATAACAGATCAATTAATTGAATTGGAGACAAGAATTTGTCTGTTGATCTGCTGCTTTATTTCCCTCTTGCTCTAAGGCCCAAGCTGTGGTCTATAAGAGTTTTTGCTTTCTAGAGGCCAGGATTAAATTCCTTTTTTAAAGTCAAGCCAGAGTAAGCATCTCACTTCTATGTTTTCCATAAAACTTTGATTATTATGATTTTTCTAATGGAATTGTATATGCTTTCTCATTTTTCCCAGAACTTTTCTCTCATCTCTTCACTTTTGTGTGGTCTCCTCTGTGTATTATTCATTCAACTTTTTTTCTGTGCAATTCTACCATTCTTCCCCATGGTTTTCTTTTCATGTCACTGCCCTTGTTCCATTTTCATTTCCTCCAAAGCAAAACATGAGTCCTTCTTATCTGAGTTTTTTCAAATCTGATGAAACAAACTCACCTATTTTTGCTTAGAAATTTTATATTGTGTATTCCCATTCCTGGCTTATCTTTCACAGATTTTATTAGGTTGGCCATGTGTGTTGAGCATACAGAAATTGGTAAAGAATTTAATTGCTTGTAACGAACTAATTTTAGGGGCCTTTCAAACTGATTTTGGATTTGTAAATTTGCAAAATGTTTAAGGGATGGCATTATCAATTGCAAGTTCATGACAAAAACTTCTGTTGACCTATTTAATGCAGAATTTTTCCTCTGGCTCTTGAAGTTGAGGAAGACTAGGAGCTTGCTCCTTCTTCATGAATGTCAACCATATGTCAGTAAAAGTCAGGTTTAGTGGCAAAAGAACCTTTAGATGCTATTTTATTTATTGGGCAGAAAGGCAGGTTTTTGCAGCACTAATTGTATCTGTAGGCATTACATAATCATGACTTGTGAGTATATTTTTTCAGGATAAAAGTTTTAAGAGTTTAGATTTTCTTAACCTGTACAGTAGTAACTATGTTTCTAAAATAAATAGCTATGGCAAATTGTTTTTCTTGGAAGTGGTAAGAAATAAAATCAGAAGACAAAGAAAAACATACACATAGCTCACTCTGGATTAATGATTTTGAATAGGAACCAAAATTATCTAACACTTGAAAATGCTGAGAAATCTATTAAGAAGCCATACATCAGACTTTGCAATGGAAACTACATTTAACTCCAGTTAAACATGCAGTATGAGACAAGTACATATATTAACACCCCGTCTTTGTGACTGATTCATTGTAGAACTTACCCAGCTTACAGCTGAAGCATGGTTCTTCTTTTTGACATCTATTTATAAATCACAATTTTTGCAGTCAGAATTAAGTGTTTGTCTGTCTTTGACATAAACATAAGGTGCAGGGTGAGCAGAGTGGGAAATGGCATACTCTGCATCATTTTACCTGTGGTTTACATGCAGGTTTTGACTATGTTCTCAAAGGTTTTTCAAATTATTTCCAGTCCTCTGACACCATTTTTGAAAGCTGAATTTTTCTCCCTGTACAAAGTCTTCCAGATAGGCTTCTCCATTTTTGTTTCATGTTTTGTTTTCTTTCAATGGAAACCTCCATTTTCTGATTAATGAGTTAGCCTTCAATTTGTTAACTGAAAATGTTTCTCCACTGATTTCCATGAGTTAGCTGCAAAGAAGATTGTCTGAAGCTAACAATAATTGTATAACTTTTTCACTTCTGACTCTAAATAAGAATGAAAGATAATTTAATTTATGAAGATGAAGAGAAGTCTGCTCTGATTAGAAAAAACTATGACTAAGTGAAGCCTGTGGTCCTGGTGATCCCCCTCCTCACACACTATTTCTCTACGAGACTGCTATGCCCCACTGGGGGCAAAAAACCCTAAGCCCACAGTCATGCAAAACATCTGAATCCCACTGTGGAGAAGCCAGGCCAGGGGCACACTGCTTTAAGGCTGCATTATTATATTTTGAGTTTCTGGATAATATAAGCTGAGTGTCATTTTTGTGTCTCAAGTGAGCAGGCTTTTCTCATGTCTCACAGTGTGATACCAACTTTTCCCAGTTTGATATCCAGGTAAGTTGTTGGAAATAAGTCAGTGATATTTTACCACTGGAGGAAAGCAATAGTTTGGTTTTACAGACCTCAGGTTCTAAAAAGAGAATATAAGGAATGTCTGTTAGTATTGCTGCTAACTACTGTGTGAGTTAGGCTGGGGTGGAAGGAGATGGCATTTGTGTAATCAGCAGCAGGATTGAAAGTACACTATTGCTTCTCATTCATTCTGTGTGGATAGCTGCCATTGTGGGTTTTGTATTCTTTGTTTTATTTCATTTTCTTGTAAAGCAAAATCCTAAATATGTTACCCCAGCAGGTTAAATTTCAATTTACTTTAGCTGTGTTTCTGTATTTTTCTTTTTCCGTCTTTCTTCTTAAATCCCTCTGGGGATAAAGAGGCCACTATTAGGAAGATTGTTTTCTGAACTAGTTCCACTATAACTTTTTTCACTGAAGCTGAAATATTTATCTCAGGTTCAGCTTTCATAAGGTGATTAAGCTTCCCCAGTTCAGTTGAAAACCAGCAAAGTCCAGTTTACTTTGTTACTTTAAAAGTCTGCCTTCTGGATGGTAACAACATAAGTGGTTTTCCTTGATCCAGGTGGTATTTGTTCTGCAAATCTGAGTTCTTTCACCCCACATGCTTTTGTAGCTACCTTTTGTTAACTGGGCCTTTTATAGGTACCAGATAAGAAGGCATTGTCTCTGTATGGTAGTTAAACAGATTTTGCCTACCATAATATTGACTGTGTGTTACATATGTATTGAAGGGGTTAATGCAGTGGTCACAGGCTGGAGGTGTTTTTGTTGGAATGCTTTGAGAATCGATTCCAGCTAATGGAAAAAATGCTTTAAAAGTGAGCTGGTTCCATTCCCACAGTGAACAACAGAGTGGAAACAACATTTAATAAACCTTTCAGAAGTAAATCCTGCGATTTTTCCTCTCACCACCATCTGTGGAAGAAATGCCCACTTTCTTCTCAATGGGCAGGATTTCTTCCTGCAGTGTATTTGCCTTACTCTAGGTAACAAGAGAAAGTCTTTGGACAAAAACATGCTTATAAAATACGTTCTGCTCATGTGTCATCTAAGACCTAAGTTTTATTGACTTTGCAGGTTTTTGCTTAAATGGCAGGTTGACAAAAAATAGCCAGCCTTAAGATTCCTTCTCAGCTGCCCCTAACTATCTGGTTACCAGTAAATTGAAGAAATTTGACTATATGCATCTTGTTTTATAAATGTGGATGCTGCAAATTAAGATCCTTGTTGTACTTGGATTACAGGGGAATGTCGCATTTTCTGTTCTACCTGTGTGCCACCTCTATTTTAAATATTAGGTCACTTAGAAGATTTGGCCAACAACCCTTTATTTATGAAAATAAAACATTTTTTTTGTGTGTTTGGAGAGTTTTTTTACTCTAGAGTTCTCATGCAAGAGGAGAGGCTTACAGTAATATTTTTGTTTGGCTAATTAAGATGATTATATACAGATTTAAATTAAGGAAGAGTTTTGTTCTATTGATAAACCTTGCTGAAAAATCCAAGGTTTATTTTCCATCGAGAATTGGCATGATTTTAAATGCAAGGCATATTTGTTGTGAACCATGAACAGTCTTTATGAAACCTGAAGAAGATTTGTGAAAACAGCCTGTAATAAAAATCACACATGCTTCATAAAACACTACTTGATAGATATCACTTGCACCATTAAGAACTAAACGACAAAGGATGTAATTTCAGTTCTGGCATACAATATTAATCGAAAGGCTTTAAAGCATCTTGCTGATGGGAACTATGACAACATGACATTGAAGAATTACAAACTGGAGACATCTATCTTAATCAGATTTTCAAAGTAAATGCCATAAAATAGAAAGTTATGTTATCTATCTTCATAGGGTCACATATCATATAGGGTATTGCTTTTCAGCTTGTTTATTCTAAAAATATCAGGGACAAAAAAATGTGCCTTTCAAGTAAGTTTCAAGCTCTGTTCATATACTTTACAAAGTTTTTGGGAATAGATTAGAAACTGGTGCTTTCTATTTCTGCAGCAAGGTTATAAAACATTAGGGAGAGCTGAATTATAAAACAACTGAGAATGCACAGGTATTATCAATATGAAGATGTTGAGGGAAAATATTATGCTTAGCAGATTTGAAATAGACAGACAAAGTTACAAGTGTACCTTTAACTGGAAGTGTAATTCTCCTGAAGATAAAACAGCTGAAAGACATTGGAAAAATTATTCTTTCTTCAGTTCCTAAAGCTTGCAGTTATTTTGCATGACTTGTTTCTTTGTCTTCCTGTGTATATTTAACTGGTAAAGAACAGTGTTCTTATAGTGTGTGGGAAATTATCAACATGTACTTTGTGGTTTACACACCAGTGTTGCATGTTAGGGACTCCTACTGCCCTCCAGGGAGTTCCAGCTACTTTTCTCCTCTTGTCATCTTGTCTTAGATAGAACTTCACATCAAAACCATGAGATCATTTTTACTTTCTTCACAGTCAAATAAGTCTTTCTTCCCTTTCAGGACAGAAGGCTTTATTTCTATTTTAAAAAGTAAGGTCATGTTGCAATCTAAAGGAAAATGTGTAATATAAATGACAAAACTAAGGTTTTCTTTATTATTTCTCCAAAACTTAGAATCGTAAGCAAGGCAATGCAATCTTTCAGAGCTTTATCCTGCATTAAATTCACTGCTAGTTTCTCACTCCCAGATAGCTTGACAGGTTGTCAGACCCTACAGGCATTGTACTGATGAGGAGACAAACATTGGCCCTCTTTGATCAAGCTACTTGTTTGACTTTTGCCCATTTTATATTATAATAGTATACACACACACAAGGTGCATATTTAGATCAAAGTGTCCTTGTCACTTCTCCTTATGCTTGTCACCATGTATCTAGCACAGGAGCACAGAAGAAGTCAGCAGCAGTGGCTGGGGGTTAATTCTGTTTCCATCTCTATGTCCATTAGTTATAAACCAAGCAGAAAAGGATGGACAAGCTGACAACAAATCAGAGTGAAAGAACTCTCCTCTGATGGTAGGCAGTGTATCACCTCAGTCTCTGGATTGGGTGTGTGGTTTGGATCCTTAAAGCATTTGGCAGAGCCCATTTGGATGTGAATAAGACTAAGCAAGTACTTGGGATTAACCACAAAATAAGCACATACAGCTAACTTGTCTTAAATTACCCCTGTGTCTTGTAGTAAATGATCAGAAAGGAAGCTTTGAGCCTCACACACCCTGAACTGCAGCAGTGGTTCATTCAAAAGACAGATCTGCCTAATTACAAGTGAACACTTAAATACTCAATTTTTTTCTGAACACAAAACCTTCTTTATGTTTTCATTAATTAAATGTGGCTTCTCATGGAAGGTGCTCCCAGAGCAGAGATGTCTGGAGTGATGGGTTTTACTTGCCTGCAGGATCTCTGAAGCCATAGGCATATCTGTGCAGGTAGCCTGTCTTACTCCTCTGTAAGCAGGCACTTCAAAAAAGAGCTCCTTTGGAATAATTAAGGACTAATATCCACTCTTCAATTTGCAGGGACTTCTGAAGTAAGTCCCACTTGTGCTTACTGTACTTTTGGAGATATGGCCATATGTCAATTAGATGAAATTTCAAGTCCATGGGAGGGTTTTATTGAGGAAATCAAACCAGTTCTTATAGAAATTACTTTTTACTGCTGGCAGTCAAGGGCTAGCAGACCAGGGACCAGTGACCTGCAAACAAAATGTTGTATCTTGTGTTAACAGTTTTCTAAAACATTCAGTCTACTCCAGATTCTTGCTTCTAGTATGTATTATGGATATTTTCTTTACCATGGCAGAGACTTTTCTAAAGAGAATAGAAAAGGAGCAGCCTGACCAGAAAGAGTTAAGACTCTCATAGACATAGATATTGAATAACATTTTGCTCACATTTGAAATGTTTATATCATAATGGAAGACTTTGCTTTTGTGTTTTTCATGGAAACTCTAAGTTCACATTAGTTATACACTGTTTAAAAGGCCTAATCCTTATAAAATGGAAATTACCTCTTTTTCTTAGATGAGTAGCTAACTGACAGGTCTCAGTGATCTCTCTGTTATAGAAAGACTATCACACAAAATATGAAACAAATAACTTTTTTCCATGGATACTTGGTCTGCTTTTCTGGCTCTGATTTAGCCCCTTTCCCCCACATGGCTGTAGGTATCATAAATGTCTCTCCTTCCTATGCTTTCAAATTCTGTAACAATTTAATGATAAAATTAATTAAATGTAAATTGCTTTTTGAAAAATAAAAAGAGGAAAAGATTTTGTGGAAGGCTACAGAGCTGCATATAATTTACCTCTGCAATTGAAATGACTACTTTGCTTCACTATGATTCCCTAGGGCAAATAACAATTTAAATATGTTTTGAAAAAATCATGTAACTGTAGTAAGACAGCTTTGTACCCAATTTCTTATGACTTTTCTGAGTTCTGTACATATATTCACACACATAATTATCTGATGTTGACTTACTCAACAAATGGCTTAAAAGTGTGAGGTTTGTTTGTTGCACCTGAAGACTGGCTGCTGGGCCAGTTTACCTTTGCATCTTGCTGCAGAAATGTTCTCTTTAAGATCAATGGGATTGCTCTACAGTCGTTGAGGTCTAGACTGAACAGGAACGTTATAATTAAAACTTAACATTTTTAGGCATAAGCCTACTGTACCTACCCATATCTGCTTATTTTTAGTGTAAATTATACATTCCCATTTAGATTAAATCAATTAAGATAGCATTTAAAATCCAATTTAAAACAAAGCAACTGTATCTCTTTGGAATAGTTTTTAAGTATTTCAATCCAATTGTACTTTATCAGATTTGAATGCTTTTTCTTCTAATAAGTGGTTTGCTGTGAGGGGGTTGGCCAAGTCCCAGGGCTGCTGTCTTTTCAATAACCAAGGGAAGAAGTATTTCCCTCTGGGACTCCCATTTTACAGCAAACTGGTTTGATAGGGAGAAAAGGAGAGTTACAAGGTCTTGACACTCGATATTGCAGCACATGGAGGGCTCTTATTACAGGGAGTAGTGCCCAGTGCTGCAGAGTTATGAAGTGTATATCGTGTCATCCCACTGTCCTTATAAACTTATTAAGCAGGGAAAAGCCAGAAAACTGGAGCTGTTCTGGCAGTAATGCTGATTTCTCAAGAGAGCTCTGTGAATCACTTAACATACATGCCTCAGTTTCCCTGCCTGTGCAGTGAGAATATTTTCAGTGTCACAGGAATGTTGAGAGGTTGTTACTCCATAAGACCAATAGCTTTGTGTGAAAGCCTCAGTAATACTGAAAGCAGTTCTTTTGCTCTTAAGTCCTTAAAAGAATAAAAAAGGGAATCTGGCTCCAATTTAAGAACAGCATTCTAAACATGACTATTGTGATGATTCTCTCTTCCTCACAAATCAGTGGTGCAACATTAGGGTTTTGTTAGAAATTGTGCAGCAATCAGTAGAACTGTGTATTGGGGAAATCTGGCAGGTTGAAGAAAAGATCCAAAAAGCAGTCCTCAGTGATTTCTCATTCAGAGTGACAGTGTAGGACTGAGGAAATGTAGAAGACTATAGATTTTAGCTCTGTTGATTTATGGAAAATCTAACCTTGTTAAATGCAACTCTACCTGTAGCTTTTGCACAATTAGAAAAGAAATAAATCATTCCAGATTTTTCAGGCAGTTTTTGATTTTGAGGAAGCTGTAGATTCCCTGCCAATTGAAGCCACCCTCAGACACAAGAAAATGTCACTTGTCAGCATTCTGTGGAGAGAGAAAGTGGGACTGGAAGACAAGTGATCTTTGCCAAATTGCACTTGCTTTTGGCCTTCTAGTTCCCTTCTAGCCTCTCTTAATTTCTTTTCTATGTTCCTCTGTATCTTCAGTGTCAGTAATGTTTGTATGTTATATAGCAGAAGGGCCTTTTGATTGACAGTAAATTTATAGGAGAAATAAGCTAAATCCCCAACAGTGGCCAGCGTAGCTGGCGTATGGTCTGAGTAATCCAATTTCATTTTTCCAGCATATTTTCAGAGTAATTATTAAATCTGTGCATTTATTTGTGGAGTATTTAAATACCCTTTACAGAACCCTCACTATCCATCTTCCTCACAGGTAGTAGAGTATGTGGGAAGGTCTGACTTCTACCTGGCACTCACACCCTCCTTTGTGCAAGGGAACAAAGATGATTAATCCTCTACTTTGTCTTTAGCTGAGAATGGTGCAAGACCTTTAGTACTAAAAATGATAGACTGAAAGATTGATTTTCAGCAAAGATTGTAAATGAGAATAGAAATTAATGAACAAAAGAGATGTCAGGATAGCATTTCAGCTAGTAGGAGCTGCAGTGGAGGAGGGTTTTGCACTGGTCATGGCAAAACTGTACAGAAAGGCTAGGCAGTAGGAGAGTCAAAAAGGGGAATAAAAAAGAAAAGTCTGATCCTAAGAACAATTGTAATTAATTTGTCTATCTGATTAAAAATATATTAATGTGAATTACTTCATTCTACCTACTGTTCTTCTGTAATTTTTGTAACTAATTTGTGTAATTAATAATGTATATGGATATATTTTTCCATATACATATGTGTAAATGCTTATACAGACTCATGTGCACATATATAATTTTTATATACACATGCACCTATATATTACAAAATATAAGGCCACAGTTAATTTTGCACCAGCTGATAAATCAGATTTTGCACCAGCTGTTATCTAAATCAGATAAAATTTTAAGTAGACATGGAGAAAATTCTTTGCACTAGCATTGGTCTGTTAACTTTCTTTAGCTGGCTTGTTGAAATTGGCTTAAAGTCCTTGATAGAGAGTGTAATCACATGCAATGACAGCCTTTGTGTCAGTATTGGTGAAGATAAAGCTTATCAGTTGTATCCTACTTGGACTGAAATTTTGCATTAATATATTAGGGATTTGGTGTTGAAAATCTCACTAGCAGCATAAATGCTGACATTCTTTAAATGAGAGACTCGGCATTGCTGTTGTTTGTGACAAAAGTCATGTTGACCACACAAAATCACTGGAAAGAAGAATGTGACTCTCAGAAAGGAAATTATTCCAAAGACTTGTTTTTTCTGTTTAAATTTATTTCTTAACATTTTCATTTTGTCTTAAATTCTCAGCCTGGGAAATTGCTCACAGTTAAGTTAATTTTGTAGTGGTCACCTGTAAGTTATTGGAAACATCTGTTTCAACAGAAATGTTTTTCCTATGTTCTCTGTATCCGAGTTTTATTACTGAGTTTGTAACAATTTGCAGTTATAACCAGTACCAAAAGGGAATTGCTTTTGGAAACCAAACAACTAATTTTTAAACTACCTGAGAGCTTATGCATTGTGAGAAAAGTGCATGCCCTGTATCTTCTGCTCTGCTTAAAACACTTGCCTTATATTATGAAGTATGTTCTGCTACATTAGTGTAGGAAATGGCTTGCAATTTGAATTACATAATCGTTAACTGTTACATGTGTAAGTGTCATCAGTCATTGCTAAATTGTGGTAAATTAAGTGTCCAGGTTTCTTTAGTTTTGTGTGCATTGTGTTGTAAAAGGTTTGTCTTATATTTATGACTTCTTTGTCACTGATTTTATGGAACAGATTGTTAAAACCTAACATTGATGGAGATATTTGATTGCTGGTTTTGCTGTTTTGAGGGTTTGGGTTTAAGCTTTATGGGTGTTGTGTGCTTTGGTTAAGTCAGAAAATATTTCCTTTTGTTTTGATGGCCTGACTCTCTTGTCACCTGTGACTTCCTCCAAACTGTATTTATATTGCATGGTGTGAAATTGGAAAATCTGTTCTGTGTGTGTTCTAATGGATGTGACGGTCATTAAGTATATGAGTCTTCTGACGTTGTAATCAGATGTGAATCAGTTTGTTAAATATCCATGAAGCAACATCTGCTTCACAGAGTGACCTTCTGCTAAAGAATACTTAGCATCTATTAGCAGATCGTAGTGCAGATCTGCCTTATTTGAAATGCACTAAACTAGAGTAGTCTACTGCTGTTTAGCAACTAGCTTGTAATAATTTATTGCAGTTAAATAAAGCTTAAAAAACTCCATTAAATAATTATAGGGATTATATGCATTTTGAAAACCTTTGTGTTCTACTGAAATTACCCATTTAATTTCAGGGTTGGTTTGTTAAAAAAAGCTGAAGTCTAAAGGCGCATTAGGGGATCTGTCAGATGCTATTTTCTGTAGGTGTTAATAAAACCAGATTAAAAAAAAACTGAAACAAATTAAAACCAAAAGCAATTTTACCATCTGTTGTGTATTAATTAGAACTTGGTGCATCAAGGGTAAACTTGCTCTTACAGAATGTCACTGAATGTCTGCTAATAGAATAATATGCAAATATATTAGATGATAGGACTATTGAATTTCTCATTCTGCTTGGTTGTAGCAAATGCCAAGATGTTGTATAACGAAGTTTAATTTTCTTTCTTCTTAGAACAACCTCCAAATAACCAAGGCCAGTCGACCCTGCAGCCTTTGCCACCTTCTCACAAGCAACATTCAGCACAGCATCACCCATCCATCACCTCACTTAACAGAAACTCACTGACAAATAGGAGGAATCAGAGTCCGGCCCCGCCGGCTGCTTTGCCCGCCGAGCTGCAAACCACACCTGAGTCAGTCCAGCTGCAGGACAGCTGGGTGCTTGGCAGTAATGCACCACTGGAAAGCAGGTAATTACTTAGGTACTACTACAGAATGTGGCAATACTAAGGAAAAATGTTTAACTTAATGAAAGTTGAACCGCAGATAATACTTCCCCTCATTCAGCAAGCAAAAATGAAAACTCTTCAGTCCTGAAAAACATGTCCTCACTCTAAAATCCTAAATGACACTCTTCTCCCTTACAGTCCTATTCCAGAGTAATTAGAATATCTCAATTTTTTCCCAGACAAGCAGTTTTCCTTCCTGTTCTTAATCTGTGGCTTTTGCCTATTTGAAGAAATTTCTTGCCTTGCTTGCTACAAATATGTCAAATATGTGCTGTCATACAGATCAAATGTCAAATAACATTCAGTAATGGTTTTAAACTCTTATACTTGTTACCTTTAAAGAAATACTTATGTGAAGGTAGATGTTTTTAAAGGTGCTAGGATTTGGTGAGACAAAAGAACTTGGTTCCCATGTAATGATAAATTTGTTAATGATAACTGTCTCTAGGAAAGAAGCAGCTAATATGAAGGGTGACACTAGTTTTTTTAGATGCAGAATGATCTATTAAAAAAATTGATAGGACTTACTGGCACAGAGCTGAATTTATATACAGTGATTAATTAGTACTCGTGTAACACTCAATCAGCACTAATTTTTTATTAAGGAAAGCCATAATATTCCAATTTAGTTATTAAACTGAGCATTTAATGAAACTGACAGAAATTCTTGAAAATGTTTATGAAATTCCTTCAGTTTATTCTTTGAATCCCTTTAAATTATGTTTTATAGCAAAGTAAAGATGAATTTGACTAATTTAAAACACACATGGCCTTAAGATTCTCTTTAAAGGAGTTTTTGTTGCCATGGATGTTTCAGGCAACTGCTCTGTTAGACAGCTTGGAATGGCTATTCCTTTTCCTAGTTTTCTTGGACTCTTCTGTACTTTTTATGAGACATAAGCACTGTGGAGCAGCATTCCACTCAAGAGATTTCATCATTGTATTCAAACAGTTTAGTACTTTAAGAAAGACTTTTCTTACTGTTATTGAAATAAGTTTGTAGTGGGGATAAAGATGTTTGATATTTTCCTGGTACTAGTTTATCTTAAGTAAGGTCTTGATGTTTGCTTCTATTGCCATATATGTTTTTATTGTCTTTATAAAGGTGTAGGATTACTGGAATGAGAATGCCACGTCCGACGTTAAATATTTTTTGCAGAGTAAAATCTTTTCACCTTTTAAATATTTCCAATGAAAAGCTAAGGGTATTTTGAGTGTTCAAGTTTTGAACACTTGTGAATGAGGTAAGATGTAAAAATTTCATGTAAAAACTTGACAGAGTCCTACTACTGTGGTTTTTCTAATAGTCTTACTTGGTTAAAACTCTGGAGGTGTAGAACCCATCTTATTTGTCATTGATTTTCCCCCTTTTTGTTAAGGTTCCCTACTGAGTGTGATTTTCAGGCTTAGTATCATATATTAACAACTTTGTGGTAGGTCTCTTCTTTCATCCTTTTCTTGAACTAAAACAAGTTTATTTCCTCTTTAATAATATTTTATTTTATGGTTATTGTTGAGGGGTGTTTTTCTTTCTTTTTTTAATTTGACTTAGTTGACAGCCATTTAGAGGTAGAGAATGTGAATGTCAGGATATATACACATCTTTCTAATTCTGTAGGATCATACTGGTGATGGGTGGCATAAAAATGATATACAGTTTGCTGTCATGTATAGCTGGGCAGTGAGTTGGCTGGGTTTGTGTATGTGCATGTAGGAGAGAGGGATGTGTTTGCAAAGCTTGGAGGAGGTTTTAGTCCCTATCAGTCTGCAGTAGCAGTGAAAGTGATTTCAAAAGATATATATTCCCTAATATTGTATTCTGTTGTGTTTTTAATTGGATATACAGCAATATGGCTCTGTTCAAAGTACTATTAACAAAAACTAATGCATTTGTGTGAAGCGTTGCTGTTACTGGCTAAAAAGGTGAACTGTGAGGTTACAGATCAATGATGTCCAACAGAAACTCCAATTTACATGTTTTTAAATATAAAAAGACTCTTTGCTTAAATGTTTATGAGGACCTAAAACTGTAACTTATGTTATGTGAAAGCTTCTTTCTTCTTTGATGCTGTCTTTAAATGACAATGAGATTACCAAGCAAAGGCAGAAATTGTCTTCCATCTATTTGGGCTCAGTAAAGTCTACATTAAGATTAAAAAAAACAGGACAGTCAGAAGAGTATTTCCTGTAGGTTTCCTGCAGGTTGCAAGGCCTTTCATTGAACATTTAATGATCTTTACTATTTGACTGGTCCCTAGCCTGCTGTAAGTTAGGTTCATTTGTAGAGCAAATAGATCTGCTGGAGGAGCCAGCACTAGAAAATAGCATGAACTTCTGAAGAAATCAAAAAACTTTCCATTTTATTCTTTGAATTGCTGATTGAACAGCCAAAGTCATGCAAATATATGACTACAAGTCAGGTGTCTGAATATGATAAAAGATGATTTAGTAATTAAATATTAGTAGAGTTTTTGTTATCATTGAGCTTTAAGGTTTTACTCGCTTACTAGTTTTAGTAATGATTTCTTGAGCACCAATATCAGTAATTACACTGTCATGACTTTGAGTTCTAGTAGGATCTAAATTACTGATATTTAAAAATACATAGTAAATCACTTCTTTAAATGCTCTCTCTGTCAAATATTTGAATGTGCAGAATTTTTCTAATGCACAATCAATTATGAATGTTAGAGATGCACAGAGGAGAAGTAGGTTAGAACTCATAAATTTGTAGTTTAAAATAAGCTAGTAGCATCTCTTAGTGCATTTCCTGGGAAGCGTTTCATTAATTTTAGTCATTGAATGTAAAATATCCATTTGTTGGTAAGAGGAAATTTACATATTCCAGGCAAGGAATAAATCTTTGAGAATATTATGTAACTTCATTCAGAATCTGTGTTACCATGCCAGTAAAGCAAAGAAAAGCTATGCTTTTTCTTACCAGATTTGCTGCAAAAAATACCTCATTTGAAAAGATGGCTGCATTTTATATGATGGACTGTGAATTTTTTGTAGAAACTAGCCAAGAAACTAACATATTTTTCATAGTTTATACAGATACTGCTTAGTCTTCTCATACCACTTAGTATTAAAAAGTGGAGTCGTAGGAACATTACTGTATTCAACTACTTAGCTACTTACTTTACCAAGAAAAAAAAGAAAGGTATTGAAGAAATACTTGATGGCTGGAAAATATTTTAGCATTTGAAGGAATTAATTAAACTACTGGAATACCTCAGAAATAGTATGGACAAAATATTTCCTGGGATGTGTTACTTCAAAACTGTTCTGTAAACTTGATTTAAAGTTCATTTTAGAATGTGAAGACCTTAGAAACTCCTTAGGTGTGATGAACGTACACATGTCATTATTGGGGTGGACTGCCAGTGATCCAATTGCCTTAAATATTGATTAAGGTGTGGAAAGGGTGTTGATAGTTTCCAGGGAAGTTTTAAATCAATTTGTGCAGAGACTGATTGATTGTCTGCAAAAGCATAGTGTTGCTGAAGGTTAAAATCTGCTCAAACCAACTATTTTACACATTCCACCCACTAAAACAGTGCCTGGTTTCATCAAATTCAAAACTGGCCTGATCTGTAAGTCTTCCAGGTTTTCACACACGGACTTGATTAGAGATGTTGCTTCTATTGAGAAGGTGCATGGTACAAAATAAAGGCAGAAACTGGGGGTGAAGTTCAAGTCCTGATCTTCTGAAGACCCTGTTTATTGCTTTGGATGTGTCACATTGCTGATCTGCATGTTGAAGAAGCAGGATTCTGCTTATATTGCTGACAGCATGAATGCATTTGAAAAATTGACATGCCATAATTATGGGATCAATATATACACACATTAGAAATTAAGTATTGTTTTCAAGGACTAAAGTCAAAAAAATTTCTGTTTTCTTCTGACATTCTCTTACTGTCAGGTTCTCACTGAGCATCTGTTTGAATCCTAAAACACCAAGCCCATATGTTAATAAGCTTTCTTTGATGTCAATAGTGTCTTACTTTAGATTTTTTCTTGATCCCTCTGGCATCTTTCCTGCTCAAATATCCCTTGCTGTCACCATAAGTACTTGGAATTTGATCATGCTGTGTGTTTTGTCCCCTGGCTCTTAGGCAAGCACCAGTAGTCCAGAATTCAGTAGCATTTGCACAATATTCCTTGAGTTTATTATTCCTTTTTTCAGAGGTACACAGTCACTGAAGTAATAATGGACCCAAGTATTTTTTCCCCACATTAATCATTCCCTGTTTTAGATAGAACAAGAGAAATACGCATTTCTAAACAAAATAATAGTGGCTTACTTAATTTCTCCCCCTCATTTCCTCACTGTTCCCTGAGAAAACCAGAGACTGTGATGCTTCCTTTGCCTCTCCTGCTGCTCTGCATTGTCATTTGTAGAACATGAGATCCCCATTCACTCTGGTAGCCAGCCCTCTGCATATTTTTCTTGCTGGCTGGCTGTGCCAGATAGGCAGCAAGAGACAGTCTTTTAATAGTCTCAGTTCAGTTTTATTACTTCATCTCTGATCCAGCCTCATCAAGTAAACAACATCCCCTCACTATGCACTGAGCAGTCCTTAAGCTTGCCTTGCCACAGGTAGCAGTCAGGAATTTTATTCAAGGACTTGCACATAAATAAGGGGACACCAAAGGGTAATGACCACCTGAAGGTAGCCTTACAACTGTGTCTTCAGGTTACAACCCAGCATGTCATTCAGAGGACAGCATGGAAGGCAGATAAATCCCACATTCAGTTTTGCACAAAGTTATGCAAGAGAATTAGTATATTCTTTTTTTGTGGGATCATCCCGTTCTTTAATTTGAAACTGCACCTCTAATTTCATTTTTTTGTATCTTTATGTATAGAGAATTAGAAAGTCAAGCAGTCCTTGCAAATGGTCATGACAACCTTATAGAGATGGATGTGTTTTCTCCAACATATCACGATAGCAGTTATGGGTATGTGACTCTTAAGTGTTTGCATGATGCTAACTATTGACACAGAAGACGAAGTGTGATTTTAGAAAAAAATTATTGCAATAGGAAAACATCTGGAACAAACTTACTCATCCTTACATTTGATTTTTAAAAAATTAGTCTAAATAATTTG
Organism: Luscinia megarhynchos; assembly: GCA_034336665.1. Lineage (NCBI taxonomy): Eukaryota > Metazoa > Chordata > Aves > Passeriformes > Muscicapidae > Luscinia > Luscinia megarhynchos. Next base: position 32,349,785 of record CM067566.1, on the reverse strand, counting down.
TCATACTGACTCTTATGAGATACATAATGGTAAACTTTGACTGCCAAATCTTGCTTGCTTTGACTTATGACATTAAGAATGCAATTGACATTGTATTAATTCTGTATGGCCAATTCCTCAGGCTGTTGCAAATTATTTGCATGATTACACATTTGCCACATCTGATCCTTAGTTTGTAATGTATTTACTACTTGACAAATATTTATTTTTGAAGTATTAATATAGCATAAAGAATGACCAGTCAAAGAAGTTAACAAGACCCTGATCTCTTAATATTTTTACCAGCTGGTTTGAGATTGCAACTGCTGGTTTGAGATTGCAACTGCTGATAAATATGTAACTGTAAATAGAGAATTCCATATACATTAATATTTCAATTCGTTTAAGTGAAATTTCTATTTTAGAATAGTTCCATATCTACTTAACCTTGTCAATAATCTGTGTCAAGTTTTTGAACTATGTTTTGGCATTCTTGTGCTGAATCAGTGTAATTTGTTTCTAGTACACACACACACACAGAAAAAAAACCCTGACAAAGAAGTATCATTTCTGAATTGTTAATCATAAGTTTACCTTTTTTGTTAGTTTGTTTATGCTCCACTAAAAATCAGATTTTTATGTCCAAATTCTGTTTTACTAATGGTAACTCCTAACTTCATAAAAGGGACAATGTGCTATGTGATTAAATGAGAAGATCTGCAGTTGCCTATTAATTAATCTGTAATATATATTGACACAGTACATTGATCTGCTTCTCCAAAAAACTCTTAGGCTTTCACTTAGCCACAAATTAAAATCAACAGCAGGAAGAGAACGGTATGTTAAATTCAATTAGTCAGTCATTATCAGCAAACTCCAAGATATTGCAGATATTTGCCAGAAGATCCCAATATATTGTCTTTGAAGTAAAAATGTAAGCATACTATATTAAAACATAACAAAGCCAAATTTTATTGTTCCCTGTAGAACAATTACCATACAATACTGGTTCAGATGCATAAATGTTGTAGTGGAGTTAATAGAACCGTGCCTGGTTTATGCTGTGTATGTTTGTAATAGGATCAACAAATGTAAGTATTTTAGCAAATGGAGTATGTTATATGAAATTTCTGTTAGTTGAGACTAATTCAGGTAACAACACAATGAAATTTATCTTGTTTGTAATCCCTTCATTTTTAAAATTACACTAGCAGGGATCATCTCCTGTTGTGAAAGTTGTCCAGAGATAATAATACATCAGTTCCAAAGCATAATAGATTTGAGACTACAGCATGCTATCAGCATGAAGATTCAGTTTATCAATGTCACTAACATACTGTGTCACAGCTAGAATCATCATATATTTGTTTCTTTGTTTTCATGTCATGCGTGTATTACATTATGATGTACTATTTCCTCATTTGTATGGCTTACAGAGAGAATATTAATCTAATGAATTTGACAATTTTAGTGTTAGGAATGGTAATAGAAACAGGCATTTTACACAGAAATTCTAATGTTTCATAGACCTAGACCTAAAGAATAGTTGTTTATAACTTCAAGCGATGTATTCACAGTGCATTAATTATCATAAGACAGCTGGAAATCTCAGTGTATGTTAATGGTATGTATTGTTGGCTTTATTCTTTTCTCTAAAGTACAAACATATATTAGCGTACCTGTTGACAAATCAGCTTAGTTTGAAGTAAAAAATCTGTTTTCCTTTTACCTAACCTGATAGTCCTATTCCCCAAGTTTCCTAAAATCTGAAAATATGTAAGATTCGCTATCAGCAAATGACTGTATTTATATTACTTATAGATAAAGCTTGCTAGTATTTTCTATTTCTTCATTTTTCTATATTCTGTTTTCTCTTGTCCCCTCATTTTCTGAAAATCTCATACTTTTGCAGGGTTAGAAAACTTCCTGTTGTATTTAAGTAGGAATTCTTTGCAAGGAGGTTGATTCGGGATTTTTGTCATCTGTTTGGGAGAAAGTTTAGAATAGCTGAGTTTGGGGCATGCTGTATTAATACTGGTAGAGGAGAAAGCTGAAAGAGGCTGAATACAAAAGGTGTAAGAGTGAGTGTCCAAATGGGTAGATAGAGTAGTCCATAAGGAGCAACTGAGACTGCTTGGTTGGGACATGGTTGAAATACTAGAGGACTACAGCCTGAATATCTCTGATAAAAACTGAGATAATTTTTTGTCCTTTACTCCTCGTGATTACTTGTGAAATTCTTTTGAATTGTATGCACCTCATCACTTATAGGACTGACTCAACATGGGGAGAAACCTTGGCTACTGGCATATGCTTTACTATTGAGAGAAGCCAGAAATAATCAAAACAAAGATTTTCTATCCGTGATGGCCTATGCAGATGAGAAAGCTTTCAATATGATTTCTAAAATTTCTTCAAACTTTCTTAAATAAAATCACAAGTTAACACTTTATTTGAAAAAATAAATCATAAAGCTAGCACAAAAAACTTAGAAAATTAAAACCTAACTTCTTTCTGCACTTGCTTGGCTGCAGCTGAGCTTGCCATTCCAGTAAGTGCAGGTCAAGTTGAACCAGAGGGGAATTTTAACAGGTTCTGGAGATTCTTTCTGTCACATTCAAACAGGTGAGGAAACAATACCAAATGTCATGGCAAAACAAAGACCTGGATGACTGTATAGTGCCTTCATTCAGCATCTCTGATAATGCTGATTGCATGAAAAGGAAACCATCTGCATGTGTGGAAATGAGTACCATAAAGGATAAAGTGTCATCCTCCTCTGGGCACAAGGTGTAATCCTCTGCCTTTGTGAATCTGTGAACGGTGGTCTCTCAGTTCTATGAAACTTGGCATGTTGCATGTGAGAGACTATGCATGCATGATATTCAAGTCTTCACCAGGGAACAATGGCTGGGAAACAGGAGTGACTGTATCACATTCACAGTTGCCAAGTTGGTCACAGTGGCTGTAGCTCAGAGGTTATGACATTGCTGTTGCTGTAGTGACAGACTCTGGCTATGTGAGTCATATATATATATATATATATATATATATATATATATGTAGTGAGAGAAGCACAGCTATGGACATCAATAAGTGAGCTAATGTTCACAGATCCATTATAATGGAATCTTCAACCTACTTGCAGCTTGAAGCAGAATCAGATCCCCTAAGTCACCGACAGAATAACGCTTCACCTCTTTAAATTCCTTCTGGTTTTATTTTCATTTAAAATGTCCAGTAGTTCAGTCAGTCCAGACAAAATTTCAACTTATGTTCCAACTTCTGAATAATTCCTTGAGTACAGCTCTGGGTCCCTTTTAAACTATATTTCTTTTTTAAATACTCTCCATGTGCCTTTTGAGACATTTAGAGCAATTGTTATCTTTCAACTTTGTGAAGACAGCAAGGGTAGTGAAAAGACTAGTGAAAAGGAGTAGCTATGCTCTACATTCCTTTGATTTTCTGCTTGGAAAGTGTAACTTATTTAAGGCAAGAACTGGTTAAGTTAGAGTGCCTCATCTCAGAGACAACTTTTCTTGTCTCTGTCTTGGCAGGAATATGATTCCAAAAGAGAAGATGAGGTATTGTAATATAAATCCTTACTGATCACATCAGCATTTCAGGTACTCGCTGCAGAATTCAGATGCTTTCCTCTGCTCTCCCGTCCTTTGGAGAGTGGAGAGCTGTAATAGCAGGAGTATTGTATCACAAATAACTGAACTTAGTATAAGAAAGTGCAGTAAAGGACTGCCAAGTTCATTCCCAGCTGTTGTCTTCTTCAGAAGTGAACATCACCAACAATATCAAGAGCCAAGTCACTTACTGTAATGTAGGTGGAAGTCTGGGTAAGTATTAGTCCTCTGAGAGACCCAGAGGAAGCCTGTAAGGCAACAGAACTACTTGATATTTTTTCTGCAATACATAGATCTAGTTTCACTCTCCTCTGGAAAGTAAGTAGTGGGACATTTCTGCAATGAACAGCATGAGTAGCTACAACTGAGCCAGGTTTCTTTCCTTGTTCACCCAGCGTCGAGGCATTCTTGCTCATTTCTGCAAAGTTCATCTTCACAGAGTGCAGGATAGCAGAGAGGACCACAAAGGAGCAGGCTTGGCTGACCCATCTGATTATTCTGGTTCTTTTGATCCTAGATATGCAGAAATAAACTCCTCCTTCTCTGAGGTCCAGAACTAGCAGCCAAAATTTGAATTTGGAGAAACAAATAAGAGGATAACAGGTGCCCTCTGCATCCTGTAGCACTGTATTCTTCTTGTACCACCAAGAAGGTAGGGGTGATGAAGAGGAAGATTTGCTCTAATGTACCAAAGAAGGGGAAGTTCGGGGCTTTTGTCAGCATTCAGTCCTTCAAGTCATCATGTCCTGGTCATTTTCACAGCAGATTGGGACACTGTCTTCTCTGAATTCCACTTTGAAGCTTCAGCTGCAAGTTGCTATGCCTGACTTCTCCATTCTTTCTCCAGCAGTCAGCAGTGGAGATGTAGCCTGCAGGAGCCAGATGTGAAAGAACACACAAGCAGTAAGGAAGACACTTTACCCCCAGCAGGACTTTTGTTCTTTCTTGGATGTCTGTTCAGTTTGCAAAGATGGCGGATCCTCGGTGTAAACCCAGCCAAATTCAAGCAAGTGTTGCCATATGTAAAGTGCATTTCTGAAGCATTTGAATAATCTGGTAGAAGAGTCTTATCTCCATTTCTCACAGATGTTTCCTCTGTTTTTACATATGGATAATAACTTTCTTCTCTTACTTTCTTTTCCCCCAACTTTAATCATCATTTCATCTCTTGTGATCTTGAAGCTTTTTTCAGGATTGTGATAGCATTAATAATGACTCCAAGGAAGCGGAAATTCACTTTTATTTCTTCCTAAGAAATTTTTTGATTGCAATTCTGCCCAGAAAATAAACTAAGACAAATTCACAGCATAACACAGTTTCTGTGCTGGCTTGGAGTTATGTTAAATGCAGCCATATGGTTCTGTGGAAGTCAGTCTTAAGCCTGTGCTAAGGGCAAACACCACCAGCTACAAGGTTTCATCTCAGAAGAATGTTAAAAGAGGATGAAGACAGGCATAAAGCGTTCACAGAGAAACAAAAATCCAATTCCTGCTAGGGCCTGCTGGGAATGGTTATCTCATGCATCAATGAACCAGAGTTCACTGAAACCTAGCCAGTAATTTCTGTTATCTTTTACATCTTTCCTATAATGTCAGTCGGCAGAGATTAATCTTTTCTTTCTATCTGTTTCCTCAACTCCCTAAAAGGAATCATATTGTTGATGTGATCTGTCCATTAGTGAATCAGACAGAGCTCTCTAATGTCAGGTGGCAGGTGAGGGTCATGGTCTCTCTGAGAGAACCAGGCACGAATAGGGTCTGTCAGCAGAGAGAGGGCACACCAATCAGTAGGTACAGAACTGTGATTAATCACCAAGACCCTGGACCACCGTCTTTTACACATTTAATGGTTTTCTCCTTGTTCTGACAGGTTATGTATGTCATAGGGGTTTTTGAGCAAACAAAAAAGCATGATAACCCACTCCCAGGAGGGAAAAATTCAACTGGTTTGCATTCAAGAAAGTTCGGGAGAGACAAAAACAAAATCTTAAATGAGAGAAGTTGGAGCAAACTAAAATAGCTGCAGCTGGGGTTATCCTTCCTCTCTTCAGCTTTCTTCAGATTAATTGATCTGTTTGTATGGAAATGGCAAATAAGCTGCAAGGTCTTTGCACAGAGATGTCTCTGCATGTGTAAGTGATGATATATTTGAGGTTGAGCTCCCAAACCTTAGAAGTGTGTTCTGTCTGAAAGTATGTTCTGCCGATTTGAAACATCAGAAAAATAAAAAGATAAAGTCTCATCTACCCTTATGTCTTATTTGCTTACATTGGCCTCATGGTACTGCCAAACTTCTGTAGAAGGTTCTGTTATGTTTTTGAAAAGCAGAATTACTGATTACTTCTGTCTCCAGATAGGTGCATTTTGAATTGTGACCATCTGGGGGGAAAATATGGTGGTTTATTTTTAGTTCAGGTGAGCAATCATCACAATTTTGTTCATTGCAAAACAAAATAGTTAACAGTTTTTATTCCTAGTAATTCAACAATACCGTTATATTAGGTCATTAGGAGTACTATTGAATTCTAAGCAGTGGAGTTAGGTCCTGATACAGAAGTATGCCACCAAAACAAAAATTCACTAAAATTTGCAGTTTTATCCATTTGCCTTCACTCAAAGTGGATTTGATAGAAGTTTTTTGCACCTCTGGATCCTTAGGAGAACACAATTGATGTGTTTCTAATTCTGAGTGTCTAAGATGTAGCTATTACCTTTTGTGCCTTGGAGTGAATCCAGGCTAACAGATTGAGGACCTTAACAGAATGCATAAGACATTTTAGCTGGGCTTGCTTAAAAATGTGTTCATTCATGTAATAATGTCCACAGATTCAACATACCTTAGAGGCAAATAGATAATTTTAATAGAGTTAGATACTGGAAGATTTGAGTTGGTTTGGGGGGAAGATTAACCTGTGCTCCACAGTGTGAAAATTGGTGTGCTCATTTCATAAAACATTTAATTTGTGATTACAGAAGAAAGAATGATATTGCCTTAGCTGGAAGAGTCCAGTAAAGTACAGTGATCTTTTGAGTCAACAGTGGTCTCTTCTGCTGGTGATTGCTATTGTGTCCAGAGTTTTTTCTCAAATTTCAAGGGCAGCAGGTGAACCAAGTAAAACAGATAAGTGGACTTTTTTGCTTATATGAAAGAAATTTTTAGTGTCCCAGATATATCTAATGTGGATATTTTGATACCTAGTGGTAAAAGAAAAAAAAATGTCAAAAAATGTTAAGGATAGTTTTTCTTTCCTCTTTCACCTCTCTTCAAGTCACTTTCTATTCTGTCAACTTTCCAAATGTCAGTTTTGATTTATTCTGCACTGAAACAACAGGTATCTGAAAATAGCTTTCCTCATCTCCACAGTTGCCTTTGCCTGACCCATAAAAAGCCTAAATTTTGCTTTTTTGCTTTAGGCAATTAGTTTTTAATGCTTTTGTGTGTTTTACCCTAAAAATAAAGTGAATCAAACACCAGTATTTTAAAAGCTTTTCTTTGTATACTGCGGGGCAAACAGTACATACTCATTATACAAGAACAAGGAAATAATCAGTTTAATTGAAATTGAAATTGATAGAAGAAAATACATTTTGATACAGTCTGTGTTTAGCCTGCAGAACAAAATGCCACAAGACATCACTGAGAGCATGAGTTTTGGACTGTTTAGGGAAAGAGCAAGCTGTTAGTGAATAAATAGACTGGAAAGCATTCATTCCCTCCCTTTATGCTGGCCACTTTCAGACAGGATGTTGTTTCTGTTGGCCTATCCTACTACAGGAATTCCTGTTTCTGCTTATTTGGTTACAGTTTTTCACAGCTTTTGTAACTGTTCGCTGTCAAATCAGTTATCTTTTTTGCCACCATTTTTGGAATAAACTAACTTTCTCATTGTTCTGCGTATGCTTTCAGGAGTCCTACCCCTTACACTGCTTTTTAGACAGATACCTCCATCAGAAGTACAGGCCAGAGATAATTTCTAACATTGGATGCCTTTTGTAGTGCAGTCTTCTGAGTGATCTGAAGAGCCATGTGTCACTAACTGGGTCATCATGGAACTGATCAAACATTGCATTTAGGACAGTGTAGGAGACAGGGCTGCAAGAAAACCTATAGTGCTATAGCACTGGGACATTTTTTAACTGATCACAATGGAATTCAGAAACATGGCCAAATTAATAGATTTATTTTCCTCCATATTTTTCAGATGCTGTTAGTGTACAATGATACACAAAATCCAAAGATTTAGGATGAAATTATTTCGGGTTTTTAAACACATATATTATAAATAAAGTTTTATTCTGGATCAGTGGTATTATAGCTCTTAAAATCAGAAGTGTTTAGTTCTTGCATGCATCAGGCCTAGTAATATTTACCTTTATTCTGTGATAATAGACATCAGCTAAATAATAATGTTGTACAAAATAACAATAGCTGCCATTCAATCTCACTTGCAGGGTGATAAAATATGATGCATATTCTGGTGTACTTTGAGAAGTTCAGCACAATTTTGCTGGGCCTTATTCACAATTCCATATTCAGTATAAGTTTTGTGAAGTCCTGTGTGACCTTTAGTACGGTGTGACATACTTGCCATGTGATTCAGCCCTCTATTGGCAGGGTTGCATGTATGAAATAATTTAAAACAACTAAAATGCCACCAAAAAAGTTATTTTTAAATTATAAGGTAGGCTTTTTTGCATCTTCCAATTATTGCAAAGCATTCTATAGATATGATGCCCAAAATCAGAGAAATTATTCTTTAGCAAGGTGAAGCAGTTTCAGCATAAGCTAAAAAACTCATGTATCTAATGTAAAAATTACATTAGGAATGTTAAAATTATGCAATGACTCTTTTCAAATTGCGACCAGCCTATTTGTAAAGTAATGTGTAATATTCCATTTTGCTTGCTGATCGTTTATTTATATAATATCTCAGCTTCTGGCAATCTGGAGTCAAGGGCTCTCCAGCTGCTTTTATATGATATTGCATTCATTGATGCATGGTATCCATTTTCTTCTAAACTGCGGTCAAAAGTTCTTGTCATAGATCCTTTCGTGAAGAAAGTTATTCTAAATCACATCTCTGTTGCTGGACACCTGGCTGTCTTATATCAAAAGTATTTGGGCTTCTGGGCAGAGTCTTACTGTCCTTGAATATTTTGATAGTCTATCTCCATTTCTATAAAGATGCAGTTCTCAGGTAACTTAATCTTTCTGCCAAACTCATGGATAGTTTTTATCACTTCTTTTCCCCCTATTTACTGAATTTAGTAGAGAGTGCTTCAGTTTTATTTTCCACAGAGGAAGTGGCAGCACAAAGAAAATCTGATTTGCATTGAACCCCCTACCCCTACCAGTGTGAGAAGGAAGAAACCATCTGTGTGTCAGCCAGTGCACACCAGCACTTGGTGCTCCAAGAGTACTGAGTAAAATTAAAAACATTATTATTTTACTTTTATTCATGTGCTTCTGTTTCCTGACACCTTTGAGGTTTTTGATGCTGTATCTCTGTCTTTTCTTGTAAGGGCAACAGCTTAAGTAAAATGCCTACCATTTGTAAAATAAGGGTACTTCCCAGCTGTCTTTGCATCCAAAGAGTTGTTTATGGTTATTAATTATTAGTTTAATAGTTATTAATACAAGTTATAACTTTGTATTTTGTAGTTTAGATTTGTTAGGTACTGAATACTTCCCACTTAAAATGTTAAGATTAGCTTACTTTTTAATAGCAGCATCTGTTGAATGAGTTGGCAGAAATATATATTGAATAAATGTAAAAGTAGAATATTATTTGCTTTAAAAGTTGAATTGAATTATTTAATAATACAGAACTGGCTTTCTTGTAAAATATTAGCATGATTCACTGGAGTTTTGTACTCCATAGCTTAATAAAATATTTAAAGTGCTGCTTACGTGAAGATCCAGCAAGTGCATGTTATGTGATCAATTTTGAAGGGAGGATACACTATTGCAAATGCTATAAGCTCCCTATGAGATGAAATGTAGTGCAATTTCCTGTCAGTGCCTGGTCAAGTAGTGCGAAACAGTTTAGGCTTTAGAAATTAGCTATTTGAATTCCATAGTTTGAAAGGAGAAAGTAGATAGATATATAGATAATTAAAATAGTTTGTGGATGGATTATATTTCAAGAGCATAAGAATTTCGGCATTATCTGGAAGCAGCCTGGATTTGTTGTCAGATACCATATCCTTCTAGGAGTCTCATAGGAACAGTTTGGCATGGCTCAGTGAGGCAGACAAGATGTGCAAGTCTGATAGCATTACACTTTAAATACTTATCACTCGGAGTTAATGTAGCAGGAGAGTCTCCGACAACTTTGTTAGTAACTCCACTCATTAGAAATAGAGAGATCCAAACAAATTTTCTTAACCCACATGAAGATGCCAGACTGACTTTTCTGCCATTATTTTTCCCTCAGCATTCAGCCAGACGGTGCTACCACTCTGGCATTGTATTCATGGGATTCAGAGAATAAAGGAGAATAGCTTAAAGAAGAGCTGAGCTGTATGCTGCCTAAGACAGCACATTCCTGAATTTCTACTGCTGAATTCCCACAGTATGCTCCTAGAGTAACTGGCTGATCATGCCATGGACAGGGTAGAAAAGTGCAGGGTAGAAATGGCCAGGTCCAGAGGGTGGTGTGTGGAGTTACATCCAGCTAGTGGCCAGACAAAAGTGTTGCTCTCAATGGCTCAGTATTGGAACCAGTCCTCTTTAATTTCACAGAATCATAGAATAAGCTGAGTTGGAAGGGGCTTACCAAGATCATCAAGTTCAGCTCCTGGCCCTGCACAGGTCCATCCCCAAGAGTCACACCATATGCCCGAAAGTGATGTTTGTGTTAGGTGTGGTGCTATGATCTCTTCCCTGGGGAGCCTGTTCCTGTGTCTAACCACCCTCTGGGTGAAGAACCTTTTCCTAATACTCAGTGTAAACCTCCCCTGACACAGCTTCAGGCCATTTCCCTCGGGCCCTGTCACTGTCACCACAGAGAAGACATCAGTGCCTGCCCCTCCTCTTCCCCTCATGACAAAATCATAGACTGCGATTAGGTCTCCCCTCTTCCGGGCTGAACAGACCAAGTGAACTCAGCTGCTCCTCCTGTGGCTTCTGCTCAAAGCCCTTCACCATCCTCATGGCCCTTCTTTGGACCCTCTCTAACACTGTAACCTTCCTACATTGTGGTGCCCAAAAGTGCACACAGTATTCAAGGTGAGGGCCCAGCTCTGTGCAAAGCAGAGCAGGATAATCACCTCCCTTGCCCAGCTGGTGATGTTTTGTCTGTTATCAACAGTCTTTATCAATGATTTATTAATGGGGATTTATTAATGGGGAATGCACCCTCAGCAAGGTCACAGAGAGCCAAGCTGGATGAGAATGTTGATCTGCTGAAGGGTAGAAGCACTGAGGGATCTGGACTGGCTGGACTGGCCAAGGTCTACTGTATAAGGTTAAATAAGGCAAGTGCTGGGTCCTGCACTTAGGTCACAAAAACGTCCTGCATTGCTACAGGTTGGGGGAAGAGTGGCTGGAAAGCTGTCTTGCTGAAAAGACCTGGAAGTGCTGGTTGACAGGAGCTGAACACGATCCAGCAGTGTCCAGGTGGCCAAGAAGGCCAATGGCATCCTGCCATGTGTCAAAAATAGTGTGGCAGCAGGACCAGGAAAGGATCTTCCCTCTGTACTCAGCACTGATGAGGCCATACCTCAAGTGCTGTGTCCAGTTCTGGGCTCCCTGGTTCAAGAAGGACATTGAGGTGCTGGAGCAGGTCCAGAAAAAGGCAGTGGAGCTGGGGAAGGGTCTGAAGCACAAACCTTATGAGTAGCAGCTGAGGGAGCTGGGGTTGTTTAGACTGGAGATAAGGAGGTTTGTGGGGGTCTTACCACTCTATGTAACCACCTGAAAGGAGGTTGTAGCCAGATGGGGGCTGGTCTCTTCTCACAAATAGCAAGCCATAGGACAAGACAAAAATGGCTTGAAGTTATACTAGGGGAAGTTTAGATTGGATATTAGGAAAAGCTTCTTCCTTGAAAGGGTTGTCGAGCATCAAGGGACAGTCTGCCCAGGGAAGTGGTTGAGTCATAATCCCTCCAGGTATTTAAAAAATGTGTTGATGTGGCATTCAGGAACATAGTTTAGTGGTGGACTTGGTGGTGCTAAGTTAACAGTTGAACTCAGTGATCTTACAGGTCATTTCCAACCTATATTTTTCTAAGATTCACATGTAAAAGTTACAATTTTCTTTCATTATCCTGATGCCTGAGGTGGACTGCCAGAGTTATGACAGTTCACACCATCACTGTCATCTCTCGAGTTTATCTATGGGATTAACTTCTCAAAGGCTTTGAGAATATGGATTACAGTCACTGGTGGTCTATGGTCTACCAAAGCTAACATCAATTCTCACTGTCTCAGAGAAAATAAAAAAAGGGCAAATATCAGTGGCAGACTGTTTTATTGTGGTATTTTCTTTAAAACTTAAAGTATATTGGAGTTCTAGTCAAGTGCTCATATAATGACAACTTCCATTTTTAATCTGTTGAGTCTAAGAGCAGGAGAAGGAGGATGTGAAAATTGCAGACAGGTCAGGCAGCATATTTTTAACAGGAAGCTGATGTATAGGAGGAGTATTGTATGTACTGTATGACTTTCCTTGTGTCCCCCAAAACAATACACATTGCACATGGAAAAGGAAACAGCTACCTTTGTGTTTGGTGGGGTTTTTGGGATCTGTTTGTGAAATATAGCTGGACACAGCATTTACCATATGTAGCCAGGAATGAAAGAGCAATAAAGGTCAAGTGGATAAAACACTTATCAGAACTTAACAAATTTCTATGATTCTGTGAATCTGTACAATCAAAGTAATGCTGTTGTGAACATCTTTACATAGGGCTACTTATTATTTTGGTGTTTGCTACATGGAAAATGTCACAACTTTTAATGAAGTACTTAGTACTTCTTAGACAGGATTTAAGCTTCCAGGGCTTTGTCTTTCAAGATTGTTGGTTATCCTCTGAGCTCAGAAGCCAAAAAAATTCAGGATGTGCTGTTGTCCATCAGTAGATCTAGTGCATAGGCTTCTGTTCCTGCCATAAAGTTTAATATTGTTCAGAATAAAGTAACCTATGTAAAATATTTCATGGAATCATGTTTGTAAAACAAGTATTTTTAAGTAGAGGGCCTATGCCAAGATGTTCTAATTCATCCGTTAACCTCCCATAGCAAAATCACCTGTAAACAACAAATGCTGGTATTTTTCTCAGGCTGCAGTGGGACAAATTAATTTCTAGTGTCTCTGCAGTGTAAATTGGTCCATTACTATGCGAGAATCCAAGCATGTGTCCCAGAGAATCAGTCCCATCAGCTCAGAAGCAGTTCACAGTGCCACGTGGTGTAACTAGAAAGGCTTTTCTCCTGCACAGCTGGCTCAGCTGGTGCTGGATCCTCTGAGCCCTGCTGTATAAGTGACAGGCTGGAGGCAAATAGAGTGTAGGCATGCACTTACCTTCAGGAGGACCTGGGCATCAGTAATTCATGAGTGTCTCTTAGCTATGGCAAAACCCAAACACCCTTCTGGTTCTATTCGGCTGTGCATTGGTAAGTTCAGTCTCCACAGTGTGCTTTCTTGCTATTTTAGATATAATGTATTCATTTTGCTGGCCTTAATTAGGTGAGGGCAAGCCATATGCTACAGACTTGCCAATATTACAAACTGGTGGGAAACCTCTGGTGCAAAGACCTTTCTTTGAATGCAGTTTTGTTGTTTATGGAGTTGTGCAGGAGCATCTGGAGAAAAACTCCAGGTAGAATGTGCCATGTTCAGAAGCTCTTTCAAAGTAATTATGATTGCATGAACTGAAATTAAAAGGTTCTACTGTATAGAAGCTCAGGGAGTAATATTTCCTTTGGAGATTTTAATTAAGAAAATAAACTGGTAACTCACAGTGTGTCTTAACTTTGCTTTTCGTATCTGTTGCTGGTTTTTGGTCTTCTTGAACAGTTAGGAAATATATTTCTTTAGAGCACTTCTCCTAGGCTGTAACTAGCTGCTTGTATCCATAATCAGATCTTTTTATGGTAGGAATATATGCAAGTAGATGTGAATTAGTAAACTGAGTACTTAAGACCTAAAATAAATTTAACTGACTATTTTTGGAAAAGTTGCCAGAAGTTTGTAACTGAGAGTATGCTGTTTTCTTTGTACTTAACCTAGGAAAGCTGTGATAAGTGATGTGGGCTGCAGTCACATTGCTCATTATTGACTTCTTAATGGAGTTCCCTGTAGTCTGTTGCAGAAGCCAACACAAATAAACAGCAGCAGAAAGCCTGTCCCTATTTGTTGAAAAAACTGAGAGACTTCATCCCTGCTACACTGTATTTTCTGTAGTAGTTCTGTTTCCTGTGTGGATACCAGTGTGTTATTAATGTTTGGGGGACTTTGGTCTTTACTTAAAGGGAAAGTGTCTTTTTACGTGTGAGTGTCCTGACAAGTTATTGCCTCTGTGACCCTTTGTAGCTTGGATGTTGTTAGCTATTTGAAAAATAGGCAACATCAAACAAAAGAGTTATGATTGCCTGTGCTCCAGCTTTATTTACTTTTATAATTCACCATATGCTCTTTCTTTCACAGGCATTTCCTATTCAAAACAGGAACAGGGACCACACCACTGTTCAGTACTGCAACGCCAGGGTACACAATGGCATCCGGCTCTGTTTATTCCCCTCCTACTCGGCCACTACCTAGGAACACTCTATCCAGAAGTGCTTTTAAATTCAAGAAGTCTTCAAAGTACTGTAGCTGGAAATGTACTGCACTCTGTGCTGTAGGGGTCTCAGTGCTGCTGGCAATACTGCTGTCCTACTTTATAGGTGAGTCCCATTTTTTATAATTGTCACTATGAACAGTGGTGTCTGATGGATTGTGTATAGACTGTGACATACTAACCTTTAACTAGCAAAGCCTTTGGTAACAGTAAAAGCCACAAGGATTTATTGAAAAGTCACAATTGTTTAGAGAAATTAGAAAATTTGAATATTTTGGAAGCGTTATGTAGCCTGATGGTCAGTGAATTACTTTAAAGAAGTATTTGGACTACAATTAAATTATGTGGGGTCAAGTTCTTATAAGAGTATGTGTAAAATACAGGCTGTAAAAATTCTATGACATGAACATAACTTGCAGCATATCTTTGGAACTCTTTTTGTCTCATTTTGCTGAAATATTGCTAATACAATCTTTAGGAATGCTATCTATCACTTCATCATTACATATGTGTGTATTTGTGTATAGAGCAAAAGTCTAATACAGATGTTTGATTGCAAAATAGGGAAAATAATTGTCCAACAGGACAACATGCAGTGAAGATGTAGACTTCTTCCTCTCTTATTTCTTATTTCTTATTTCTTATTTTTCTTATTTCTAATTTTTGTCACTTTTTTCCTATATTTATGTTAAATTCCATTTTCCAAATTTTATTTTAAAGTATTTCCTTAACTTCTTTATCTTTTTAATTATTTTGATAAATATTCTGTATAAATATTATATAATTTGAGTTTTAGGCATTTAATAGAAGCAGTGCTTGGCTATGAGAAAATGTCCTTGACATTAATAAGGGAACAGAACAGGATCATTTTACACTCCTTCTTCCTTTGCATCTTTGTCCAGATTACAGATTTTTTCATCTCTGAGTGCATAAATGGTCTTCAAAGACTTTCTTTTAACTGACTTGTTAATTAAAAGTTTAGGTTACCACAGTTATGGAAGTATAAAGGTCTGGTTTCTGTTATTGGTTGCACACAAATTTAGAGTCTTGAGGAAGGGAGGAAAGAAAACAGAAAGAAGAGAGTCAATCTGTCTTTCCTTCCCTCTTTTTAAAATCAGTGTTAATTTATAATAGAGCATAGAAGGCCTTAAGATCCTTAAATCTTCATCATCATTGTTCAAACAATCTTGTTGCATTTCAATGCAAGACACAGCATAAGCTCTGTAGAGCCTTTGAAGTAGTTCTTACTGAGTTGAAACTCCTGTGAACAATGCAAGAAACTGGGTTGCTTGGGTAGCTGGAGAAATTCCCCTCTGACCCAGCAAAGCTGAGCCCCCTGAGCACTCTTTCTACCTCAGCTGCCAGCCCCAAAGAGCAAAAGACATATATGCAAATGTAGGCCTTTCCACTGCCCTTCAGCTTCCTTCAGTCATTGGATTTGTGGGTATTTTGTCCCAACGTGCAAGGAGTTTAAAGGTGTGTTTTAGAGTTGAGTTTTGATACAAAATCTTTTTTTAAGTGGGATGCAATAATCCCACTAATAAAATTCTGTAATATTGCCTGATAATTCATCAGAAGTAAACATCTGCTACTAAATGCATGCACAAATATGAGAGAAAGAATTCGGCATGAAGTACCACTGTGAGAAGCTGGGAGAAACAGCCGTACATACAGTAAAACACTGGAGACCTGACTGTGAGCTGAGCTCTACACTTTGCTAGCCCCAAAGAGCCAGATTCTTCCTGAATCGAGGGGCATGGGAAGATAGCTGCACAGGATTATTTCTCCCGCAGGCACATTAAGAAATATAAGCATGTCTAATGCGCCTCCATTCCTCTATTCGGGAAAAAGAACCGAGCTTTCCAGTGAGCAAGAGCTGAAAGCTCCACACATCATTTATTCACATACCCTGTAAAGAAAAGATAGCTGTACAACATTTCATTTCATGGGTGCACGCCAGCTCACATCCTAGCTGAAATAAACAATGCACAACAGCCTTCCTCTGCCCGCAGTCAATAGGGAGCTCAATGCCTACTGGTGATATTACACATATTTCAGCTAACTCAGCAATCTAAATGTAAAATTCGGTGCTCAGAGATGCTCTCTAGAGAACTTTGTGTCCATAAAATCCGGAATGGATTGCACTCATTCATATATGTGCTTTTCCCATCTCTACAGATGTAATATCAGAAATATTCCCCATTTAATAGGCCATCCAAGTATAAATCAGTAGAAATCATTAACGTGAGATGAAAGCACTCCTTCATCTTGGTTAACTGTTTCATAGAATGGTTTGGGTTGGGACAGATATTTAAAATCATTTAGTACCAAACCCCCTGCCATGGACAGGGACACTTTGTGCTAGATCAGGTTGCTCAAAGCACCATCCTGACCTTGAATACATGCAGGGATGGGGCATCCACAGCTTCTCTGGGCAGCCTGTTCTGTTGCAACCTGCTCTTGCTGTTCCTCACAGCAAAGAATTTCTTCCTAATATCTAATCTAAACATGTCCTGTTTAGTTAGAGCCATTCCCTTTTCTCCCATCTTTGTGAGAAGTTCCTCTCCAGGTCTCTTTCAGGTCCCCTTTAGGTAATAGAAGGCTGCTGTAAGGTCTCCCCAGAGCCTTCTCTTCTTCAGGCTGGACAACCCCAACTTGCTTTTAGACTGCCTTCAGAGGAGACATGTTTCATAACATAGGTGTGAAAGGGAAATGACTGAGTAGGAAATTGGTTGTAACATAAAAAGAAGGGAAGGACTGCAGTACTGTGTGATCTCTAACACCCTGTGACATGCCTCCAATACAGTGGTCTGGCATCTCTGCTGAAGTTTACAGCAGCTGAGGCATGTCACATTTGTATAGCTAGTTTGAGACACGTTTTGAACTTCACAGAGATATGTTGCCACAAGTGTGAAAATGCTACCACCTTGTAGCATTTGCATGAAAGAACAAATTCAATATGAAGTATCACTGTCAAGAGCTGGGAAATCACCCTTTTTACAGCATGATTGCAGCAAAATATGCCAGCACACGTTGATAAGGTGTGGCTGATGTCCATTGTGTGACTGTGGCAGCTGCACACTGAAGGACTAATAGACTGCTCTTCCAGTAAGTGGTGGTGTAACCCAACCCTTCTCAGAATTGCAGTGTGTCATGCCCAGGCTTATTTTAGTTACAGTGAGTATGGGGTGAGAAAGTGACTTGAGAGCTCACTGCCTCTGCTCAGGCAACATAAGGCAGAAGAGACAATTTGCTAGACTTCATGTCTGCCTTTGCAGAACTGCTCAGTCAATTACTGCTCCGTCAATTAGCCCAGCCAGAGGAAGGAGCTGCATCAAGAGTCTGGTATGTCTTGCACTTCTTCCATCACTCTGACAGGAAAGACTCCTACGTTTACAAAGTCTGCAAAGATGAGGTGAGAGCAGAGAGTGTCAGCATGGGTAGAGACCAGAGCAAACACTACACTCTAAAGCCACTTAGTGCAGTCTTGGGAATCACAAGGAATTGAAAATGTTATTTCAGTCTAAAGAGAAGTCTTCCCATGCATTCTTGCATTTCTAGCCCTCATGGTCTCTCTCAAACATTCTATAAGGTACAAAATATTTAAGCATACTATTCCTGTCAATTAGACCTGCTAACCTTTTTGAGAAAATAGAGGGGAGTTTTGGAAAATGTTCCTTTTCTTAGAGGCTTCATCTACTGTTAAATGGTTGAGAAAGAAGTAAAGCAACAGAAACATGCAAGTGCTGAACCAAAAGATAGTGTAGCAGCATATAGAAGACAGGAATTAAAAATAACTCTAGTTTAAAAATAAAGGATTTAAGGAAAAGCTCCCTGAAATAATGGATTTCAAAATGGGGAGTAAAGAACTTAAGCAGCCTTATTTTGGGATCACATTTACACTGGAATTTCTTAAGGCTTCTCATTTGTTTCACTTCTGTCTGTAATCAGATTTGCAACCAAGGAAAAAAGCGACCTTTTTTTCCAACATGAAGATTTTAGAATCTTCTTACCTGTTTGGAAGACTAGGAAGAACAGTATTAAATATAAGCCATTAAAGAGTAAGATGTATGAAGCTGCCTGTGCTCGACTTCTTTCTATATACACATTAAAAATTTTAACCAACTTGGTACAGAGAGTCCATATGAGAGCCAGAAACAGAGTCCGGTTTTACAGCAACAGGAGACAACACAGAACTTGGTCCTTCATTTCCCCATGGCTTATTGCCACATTCCCCATGCATCACTTGCAGTGAATGAATGAGTGAAAGGCAAGCTCTGAAGAGCACCTCCTAGGCCAAAAATGAGCACCAAGTCAAAGCTTCATATGTAACCACCATCCTTCAATTCCACGTTTTGGGAACTTCCACTTGGGTTTTACTAAGTGAAGGAGCTTGATGACCTTGGATATGGATTTTTCCTAACAGAAAAATCCACTGTGTAATTATAGAGAACTAAACAGTCAGAAGGAGTTGTTTCCAATATGTTGTTACATATCACAGACTCTGACCAGCTGTATTAACAAACTGATTTGTAGTGTACTAATTATTTCTGCTGTAGTGTGGATTCAGCAATTAATGGATAAAATTAATGAGAATTTGGGGACCTCAGAGCCCCTCTTTCTTCCCCAGGAGTTGCTCTAGCAATTGATTCTCCATTGCTAATGGCACTGTCTTGACATTGTCTAAATCAATAGAAGAAATTACTGCCATTTTCACTGTACATGGAACTGAAGAGGGGAGCAGTTCAGTTCCTCAGTCAGTGCAGGATCTGCACGATAACAGATTCAGTCAACTAAGCGCGAAGAGTTGTACTGAAAAATTGCAGGCATCTGTCATGAATTTTGTCTTATGTCTGCTAAATAAATTTCCATGAACATAAAACATCATTTGAATGCACAGCAGGACCTGAGCTATTTAGTCAGGCCTTTCCTGTCCTGACTGCTTCACAGCAACCTGTCATACTTTCAAGTCATGGAGCACTTTACTCTTTGTGTAACTTGGGATTGATCATTTTGTTAGCCTTATCTCATCAGTCAGTGATCAGAACAAGCATATACACCAGCCAGCTATTCATTATGATGAAGCAAGTATTTACATGTCAGTGATAACAGAAGGGCATCTCTTCTGTAGGAAGAAAATAAAAACAAAAGCAAAAAAAAAAAAAAATTTATTTCATTTAAAAGGACATGATTAGTTTTGTCACTATTGCCTTTATCATTTTTTATCACCACTTCTCCTATTTCCTACTTAAGCAAATTAATTTTGGACACAAAACAAAGCTAGCATTTAGATTTAACAGGTGAAATATCTTCTGGGAAAACATTTAGTTGATACTTCATTCTATAAGAAACAGTAGAAAAACTTGGGTTCTGCTACAAGGCAGATTGATGCCTAAAGAGGCTACCTGGAACAGAAGCTAGACAGTGTTAAAGGAATAAAGTAGATATTTATTAAAAGGCTTTCAAAGGATACACCTTGGGCAGTACAAGAGCCTGGCCATGGCTGTACCCAAGATGGACACCATGTCACAAATTTTCACCCTTTTATAGGTTTTGGTCCATTTACATATTGGAGTTAATTGTCCAATTAGAGCTTCAGGTTATGAAGTCCCGTCCTCCCAGATTGCTTTCCT
Organism: Luscinia megarhynchos; assembly: GCA_034336665.1. NCBI lineage: Eukaryota > Metazoa > Chordata > Aves > Passeriformes > Muscicapidae > Luscinia > Luscinia megarhynchos. The sequence continues at coordinate 32,329,754 of CM067566.1, read as the reverse complement.
CAATTTGCTGTCTACACTTTTTGGACCCAAAGCTGGAATGGTGTCCTTAGTTGGAAAAGGATTGTTTTGTCTAACTAAACTGTGAAGAGAACCTGCTAACACTTTATATGAAGTTCAGTCACATACCAATGCAATACAGAATCTGAAAAATATAAAAGCTAAAACTTAAGGCATCAAGATGACCATATGATCATAATGCAAATTTCACATGAAATGTAAATGGAAAAATACCAGACTAGGAAGCCATGTTTGATAATTACAGATAATGAATATTTTTCTACACTGTATGAAGTAGATACATTGTGCTAATTCTGCAGTTATTATAATAAGCACTCATGCTTTTTGTCTAAAAATGTTACTGTTTTATCATCATCTCAAAATATTAAAAATAAGCTGAACATTATGTGCTAGCATATTTCTAATAATGGAAAGCTGTTTTCAGAGTTATCTCAAAAACTTCACAAAAAGTTTAAAACAAAAACAGAGCAACTTAAGAGGTTTTAAGGTAGAAAGAGAAGAAGGAAGTGTCCAGGAAAAACAACTTTCATTTTTAGAGGAGACTGACACATCAAAAGGATGTGAAGTGTGAAAGATTAGTGTATAACTATCTGAGATGAGTTTTAAATAATTGTTAAAAATCATTTGTCTGTTTCTGTTGACTGAGGCTAACATCCTGTGTCTTCAGTGATATTTCTGAGTTTGTTGTCTGTGGTTCTCCCATATTACTCAGGATTTAGCATGACAGTTGCTGGCATTCATATCTCTTCCCAGATTATGGAGGAACAACTGCCCTTCCTGTTGAGTTCAATGGCAGAAGTCATAGTAAGGCAGAACCACTGTTCCCAAAACTAATTTACAGCCATGAGAATTATAGAACTGAATTTTGTGACTAAAGCAATTACTAAATATACCTAAGAATCTTATTTACTTCATCAATAAAGAGCAATAGAATCTTTCTTTTTGATTGCAATGCCAAGTTAACATTATTCTGCTGTTTGTAAAGCTCAGTTACTGCCAGGAATTAGGAAAACAACTTAATTAATAATGCCATTTAAATGGAATTTTTATTACAATACCCAGCATAGGTATTGTAATTAACAGGCATGAGGGAGAATATGGTTTAATTGCCATTAATCACCTTACCTTTCATTAGGTGTTTATAGAAACTGTTTTTCTTTTTGACATACATTTAATTTTGAGTGTTGTAATGTTATTGTCACTGGGAGTTTCATCAACAGTTTTTGACTTTTTTTATTGTCTTCCCATTTCTGTCTGTTTCACTCAGTTTTGCTGGGACCTTAGCTATGTCTGGAGCTTCACTGAGGTGTGTGGGTTGGAAATATGTTCCCTGTCTACAGATATGTAGCAGATTTTTACAGTTAGCTGGGTTTATGCTCTCAGCCCATTTGTTTTTCCAACAAAGTAAAGCCATGAGGAAAACAAATATATTTATATGTCTGATTTTTTTAAAAAATAGATTGGTTTTCTTTTTGGTCTACTGTCATCATTTGAAGGAAGTGCTCTGAGATTTTACAGTTTACAAATCTACCTATCACAATATATTCAAACTACCGTACAAAAATCAACAGCAGGGACTCTTCTCTTATGTAAACCTTTCTGAGAAAGCATTCCAGCCATCAAAGCACAGCTCTAGCATTGTCTGATTGCCCCACTTAGCAGAACCACATTTATGTTCTAATGTTCTTGCTCACTGTGTGCCTGTATCTGGAGTTGTGAAGACAGCCAGTGTCTCCAGCACTGTTGTAGACTCACTACTCATTTTAAGAATCCATGGTGCTTTTAGGGAAGGTTTAATGTGTCTAGTGCATGTGGAGGCAGCAGCAATGTTCCTTGTCCTCTTTTTTTTTTTTTTTTCCAAAATTAAAGCTTGGTGGAATTTGGAAGTGGCTGCCTCTCAAATTAAGAAGCTGTGGATTAGGTACCTGGTGATGTCTCTCTTCTGTTCAGAATGAATATTTCCAGATCTCTCTTAGCTGGCTGCCTCTGATGGCAGTGCCATGTGTAGGACTCTGCCTTCCCATCACGTGTGGCTCTGCTCTGTGCCTTGCAAAATCTGCCTGCCTGTTGTTTCAGACATCAGTGCCACATGTTGCTCTCTCCTGCCAGAAGAGCAGACATGTAGCCTAAATAGAAGGCAGGCAAAGGGTGTGCAGTTGCTTCAACTGGGCCTTTGATGTGTGGTCAGATACCCGGTGAATGTAGTACAGCACAATTATTTAGCAGCTAGAAAACCACCTCCTGAAATTTCTAAAGGATTTTAACTCTTGAATGGACCTTAGAATAGTCCTTGAAGTCTGAAGTACCACATGCTACTTCAATTTCAGTCCTTAAAAATCTTTAAAAATCGAATCATAAAAGCCTTGCTAATAACTAATATTGGTTCAGGCAGCTCTTCACTTGTTCCTGACATGTACTTGGTAAATAGCAATATTCAGGTACAAATGTGACTTTCCACACTGGTTTTTTGCTTTAAAATGAGGATTAATATTACAGCTAGTGCTTCCATGACTGTGTATTACAGAGGTTTTCGGCTCCATCTAACATGTGATCAAATATTTTCCTTGGTGTCTCAAAGCTATGAACTTCAGGTATCTGTATGAGTTTGATATTATGTTCACAGCATTGGCGATGGGCTCACTGGGCTTCTTTAGAGTGGAAATATTTTGTAAATAATAATGTAAGTTCTTATGTTCACCACATTCTTTCTTTCAAGACTGGTAGACAGAGATAGAATGACTAGTCCAAAAATGAAGTTGTTGTGCTTTACCACCTTATTGAACTGAAAGTGTTTTAAACATCTTTTTTGAAACAGCGCAAAATCTAAACATGTTGAACATCTGTGTCTTGAAGCATAAACATGAAAAATACTTTCTTGCCTCTTGCAAGAATACTATTATGGATAATGCTTTTGGCTGATGTTTTTAAAGCAAAGGTCTTGTTGCTGTGTTCCGTAAGTGCAAAGCATAATGTTACTGTTTCAGGAGTGCAGTGAATTCGTACTTGATTGGTGTTGTGGGTGTCACTTGCTATTATTGTTAGTGGCATTGAGAATAAAACGTTCATTGAGAACGATAATCCTCACACGAAAGGATGTAGAAACATGTAATTGACAATCGGGAGGTTAAAAGAGACTTGACAAGATTTCAAGGGATTAAAAAAGTTAATCTGTCAAGGAACACCTCTGTTCTAAAGGCTTGTATTCTAATTAAGATTTATCACAAGCTTTTTGGCAATAGTCCTGTCACCCTTGTACTTTTGCCCAGTAGAGAAAATTGAAACTCAGTAATTCTGGCAATATGAGAGGTGTAGTAATCATCTGCAAGATGTCATGATGATGTCATTACCCATAAGTCCCACACATAATATTGTGAAGCAGTATAATGTTTTTTCAAAATCTGAATGCTGCTTTCAGGAAAAATAAAGTCTCTTGCAAGCAAGTTTTGTAGAGATGTGTGTCCTTCTGCACTCCTCCTATAGTCTTCTGACAGACTCCCAAATATGAGCAATTTTTCAAACTAATGAGATATTCAGTTAAAATGTACTTTTTTTATATAAAGAGCAAGCTTAGAGTTAAGGAGTGCTCTTTGTATTTTATCAGTCCAGGTAAGCATGTAGTGTATTTTAGTAGTAGGCAAAGGTGTATAATATTTCACATGAATGCCTATGTTTAAGAGATTTTGCAAAGCAGGTATTTGCTTGGGTGATTACTTGAGTTGTTGTAGACATAGGATTAATCTTCTCTTCTTTGCTGGTAGTTTCAATTAATTTCTAACTCATGCCTGTGAAGAAATAAGCCAGGTCTTAGACATGTGCTGTCTGCTGTGATATTTGAATTACAATACATATATTAAAGCTGGTTGTTTTGTATATATATTGCATATTTTCTGTAAACTGCAATCTTTTCTAGTTTTTGGGGGTTTTTTTTCTGTGAAGAGAACTGCTTGTTCTCTTTTTTAATGCTTAAAAAAAATTCATGCTGTTAAAAATGTCTGGCTTATATGAAATTCTGGTAAACCTCTCCATACACAAGCACTGTAGAACGAAAAGGTCGAGTACATGTGTCCAACCTTGCTGTAAGCAATACCATTTGATATTACATTTATGGCTGAGATCACAAGAACACATGGGTTTTATATGGATGTAATTACCCCACTGCAGGGATTAATTATGGATGAAAGTTAGATGTCCTCTGAAGTTAGACAGGAAATTGATGCCATTTCAGACAACTCCATTCACAAAAAAATAACCAAGCCCATTGCCCCTTAGGAATTGTCACCTTATAGCAGCATTTGTAGTTTTATAATACAGGAAAAAGAAATGTGCTACAACTGTTTAGATGATGTGAACATTTGCATTTCAAAAGCTTGTTTTTCCTCAATAATAAAACTGATAAAACAAAATCAGAATGGTTTTGGCAATATTTGATAAAATAGAGTCACACAAATGCATCTCTTTTACTAGCTCTATAGAAGCAGTAATGTGAGGAGGGTTAGATATATAAATGAATATCATCTGGAAAATTAGCTAGTTCTAGAAACTTTTAAGTTTAGAAATAGGTATGTTTCCTGTGGGATTTTTAATTTAAAGATACTTCTAAGTTACCCTCATTATGGTACCAGAAGAGTAGTATTTTTATTTCAATAATAATTCATTGAAAACTAAAACAATATCCAGCTGCATAGAGTTAACCTACCACTAACCGCTGAGGTGTAACATTGTAACTGGGTACAATAAATTTATCTTCACTTGTGGAAGCTCCAAGCTTATCTGTTGTTTTCCCTCTCTTTCATCTTTGAAGTGCCAAGTCTCATACCCCTTTTTATTGAGCCATTTTTGCTGGACAGTGGGTCCTAATTTGACTCACTCCAAACCTTTTCATGCTGCTAAGGAAAAGTTATTTATGTTTTCAAATTGTTTCCCAGGATTTTAATTATTTCTCCAGCTACTTCTTTCCTGCCTCCTTTTAGTACTCTCAAGTAGAGGTAATGAAATTGAGGTATCCACATTTATAAAGGAGAGATGCCATCGTTGCTGTTATTTCAATTCAGCTGTAGCCAAAAGTAGAGAAAAAAATTAAAACACATCCTTATTACTGATCCAATGCCTTTTCGCACATTAAAAGGAGTAGTTGGTTTTCTCAATCAATTTTATAAATGACCGATACTTTAGAGCTAACGCTGGCTATTCTTAATATCACCTGGTAAGATTTTACTGTGCAGTGTTGTGGCTGATGTAAATTTAAAGGGGAAAAAAAGTCCATGTGAAATCCATGAAAAAATCCATGTAATCCTAACTCGTTTTTTCCAAGGCTTAGATAACTGATACAAAATACAAAGGAGTTTACAAACTGACTTGCAAGCAATTCATAGCTTTACAAACAATTAACCATGAGTTTGTCTTTATGTCACAGTTTCCTTTCATAAATCATACATAGTAAGTTATTTTTTTCTGTTGATAGTGTTTTTCCTGTACCAACAGTATAACTTTGCTAGCAGGAATATTTTCATAAAAACACATTTCACTTAAGTGGACGAACATGGTATGTTACTCCGATGCACATGAAACATATAAATGACAATATAAGGTAAGGTGGAGTTGCATAAAAAGGCCCCCTTGAAGGTGAACTCAGCATGTCCATTCTGTTTTTTAGTATGGATTCAATTGGAAATTCTGTGGTCTTGCAAGTTGATCTGCATGTAGTGGTTGGCTTATGCATCTACATAATTGCACGGTACAGGTAGGTGAGTGGTAATTACCATGGAGAGGTCTAAATCACCATGAAGAAGTTTTGTAAAGAGGTTACAGGTTATTTTCTTTAGGCCTCAATCAGGTACCTTTGATCTACAAGTGGACTGCTGTAATTGTGATATCATGAAGCCAAAAAAACAGCAAAGGATTAGAAAACCTATATATTGACTTGCACGTTCAATCAACTTGCATATGATCTCAGCAGGAAATTCAAAACAAAAGCTAATTTATGGAAAAATATGGAGTTCTAATCACAGTTTAGCTCCGTGGGGTTCCAAATAACATACTACAATCTCTACATGCAGATGCTTTCATCTTACATTTCAGATTTGGTGGCATTCCAAAACTTCTTATCAAGCCTTATTATCATCTTTTATTAAAGCTTATTACATTTATCCTTATTGCATGTTTGCTGTAATATTCTGTCAGTCTTAATATGGAATAAAAAAATGCTTTGATCTTTTTTAGCCAGTCATGAGATAGAAATATGCAACACAAGTGTTTCACTATATAGTATAAACTCCCAGCTCGGTGTGTCCTTTGAACATTGCATTAATTGGCCCCTCTTTCTTTTTCCTTTGGTTCATAAATCTTTTCATCAGACTGCACCTCTCTGTGCCATCAACATGCAAATAGGCTATGCATGATCATATAGTGCCACTTAATTATATCCCTCAAGAGAGTTGTGGTGGTTCTGTTGGGTTTGGGTTTGGGGTGGTTGGTTTCTCTGTAATAAATAAGGCTTTTGAACTATAAAAATGGTTGGATCCCTTCATCAACACTCTCACCTAAGAAAGGTGTTTCTAATTAATTTTGAGACATTGCATTGTCATTGCTTTTGCTTAACTGTGTGGGGGTGTGATCTAAAGGACAAAGCAAGACTTCTGTTTGAGTTGTGGAAAAAAAACTGAAATAGATAAAAAAAATGAGCCTCAGCTTTTTTCTAGAAAACAAGTTTAAGGAATAAAAGGAGAGAGTTATAGAATGAGAAGCAATAAAATAAAGAAAACCCTGAAGGAATACAGAAAAGTTATTAGCCTGTAGTCTTAACCTCATCTTGACATATGTAAATCAGGGGAATTTTCTTCTCCTCCACAATATTTAAAATCATTGATTATGACTTTATTAGATAGAAACCCAAAATTTACAGAATGTTTTGCCTGCCTTTGTGTGAACAAAATAACCATTGCCTCAAAAGAGTCCACAATTCAATATGCACTTAATGTGCACTTCCCCATCATTTCTGTACTTGGAGTGATTTTTCACTTTTTCACCATCTTGTTTAGACTGTATGACATTAGCCAGGGGAAAAAAAAAAAAAAAACAGTTATGCTGAGGAAAAAGCCAGAGATAATACTAAGACTATTTAGGTATAGTGGAGGCTGTTACAAAATGGAGTAGGTTTGCTGTTCATCAGAATAAATGGGCAAATCCGAAACAAGACATAATTTACATCTTGTTTAAATGACAGACTACTGAAAAATTATCTTTGTTTCTGTTTTAAGAAATCTGGATTTTCCCTTAAGCTTTGAATGTGCCTTGTATAATGTAGTTAACAGAAACAGACCATTGTTACATAAAAGTCCCTGGCTTGACAACTGAAATGAGACATCTAACCATACAAGTTTTCAGAGGAATAAGTGTTACATCTTGGGGTGAATATCATAAAAATATTTACACCAAGACTAGCACATATCTTCCTTAACAGCTCAAATGCAACAACCCTTTAAAGTGCCACATAATCATCTTTGATTAGCAGTCAAATAAGTAAGTTTATCTATAGAAGACAGCTGATATACCTTTCTTGCTATATTTTTTCTAGGCAATTTTTTTATGTATTGCAAATTCATTGTTAAAAGGTTCCAAGAGAAGATGAGGAATAGACTAGACAGGTTGGATTTTTTTTTTGCAGATGAGACAGTAAAATCAATGGACCCATTCAGCTGTTCAGGATAAAAGGGAAAAATACCAGTTTTTCAGTTACTATATTGATCTTGATAGGTATTACTGAGTTTTTCATATAGTGCTATACTAAAATGTTTTACATTCAGGGTATATGTTCAGCAACTCTTATATGGTGCTGCTGGTGACTAATCTTTTGAAGGTGCTCAAAAGCATGTACTTTAAAGTTATTTTAAATTTAGAAATAACAAGGGTTTTATGGAATTGAGAAAAACAGTAATAAATAAAGAACTTGTCTTTGTAACTTTTAATTCAGTTTATTTAAGATTTTAATTAACTATTTTTAATTCACTATTTGATCTGCAGAAACATCCAAGGTATCCTATTATCTTTGAAAAAACCAAATGAATGCAAATCACTGACAGTTCATTTGCACATCTTCTGGTCCACTTCAGGTCCTTCAGAATAAAATAGGTTTAGATTCTAATTATGGCTGCAAGAAAAATATATGGAAGATAATTTTGAAAACCACTTCAGTGTTCAAATATTTCATTTTAAAATGTATTGCCAACAGGGAGATGAACTAGAAGATAATTCTTCAACAGGATTGAGCAATAATTGCAATTTGCTTAGTTTAAATTATAATCTTTTTTGCATTGCTTTGAATGTAGATTATGTTCACTTTTCCTTATGTTCAAGTGTGCATAAAGATTTTTCAATTAATTCTAAGGGAGCAATTTTTTAAATCATGGTTTGAAAATATCAGCACCCTGAAGTATGTAGCAGTGGCAGTCCTGGAACATGAGTTCAGTAACTTGGCAAGGAGCTCATCTTCAAGCACAGCTTCATGTATAATGAGATTTGATTACCATACCTTGTAAAGCACATGGGAGAAGGAAAGGAGGGTCGCAAGTATCATTCAGTTCCTCTTGCCAACCTCCCCTGGGTGTTGAGTTCTTTATGTTCATAGAACATATGCCATAGTCCTTGTCTCCAGAGGTTTTGGGGAGATGCTTGCTCTTTAGAGACAGGCAGTGTTTTTTTCTTTCTACTGGCTAGTGTTAATTGTTTCATCTGCTGCTACCTGTGAATTCTTGTTCTCCTGAAACGCTCTGTGTCAACTTTAGAATTCTTTTCTGCAAAAAAGTTGTCATAATCAGAATGGAAGGTCTTGAATTGCTGGCACTTCTGACTGGTACTTCAGAGGATTACCTCTTGCATTACTGTAGGACTGCTTCTGTGAATAAAGCCTCTGCTTGTATGTGCATGGTTTTGTTTGTGCATCCTTATGATCTGCATCTGTGATTCTTTCACCTACACAGCTCACAGGGTGTTTGCTATGCCCTTTGTATTTCATGTGAGCATATTTGTCACTTTCAGTACTTTAGAAAAAAAGTTGTGGCTGATCCTGGTGAGTTATGATAGAGACAACCTTGAATTTTAACCAGAACAATAAATAAATTTCTCTGGCTTTTACTGTATATTGCTGCCCTTTTCTACAAAGAAAAAAAAAATCTGATAGTCATAAACCCCAGCATTGTGTGTATATCCACATCTGATCTAAAGTTTGTTTCCTCTTCAAAGCTGGATATTGGATCATGCTAATAGCTGTCTATTTCCTTTGTGAACTAACTGTCCTATCCTTATAGCATTCAAGTGTATGAGAAGAGGGAAAAAATTCAAACAAATCCAGTTCTTGCTAAATGGTAAAACAGCTACCTGGATTGGTTTTCTATTACAATTCTTTTTTATGCCTCTCATAATTTGGCAGAAGAGAAATTTGAGATATTGAGCAAGGCAGCAAATGCAGCAGGTATGCAGTCAAATGCAGCAGGTAGTTGTCAGCCCTAGTTTTAGTTCTGCCACTTAGTTACATAAATTATCCATCTTTCACAACATACTAATAAAGGCCTGATTTCTTTTTGGATGCAAGAAAGTCTTAGAGAAGTTTTTGAAGTGATAATAAAGTGTATTTGCTCAAGAACAAATTCCTTGTAAAGGTAATACGTAAAACACCAAATTACTAGCTTGAGAAAGGAGCATGCATAACAAATGGGCAGCTTCTTCTTTGAGATTATTGCAAAATGTTTTACACAGTGTAAAGTACTGATGTTTTTTTTCCGAGTGTTTGGTGTGAAATGTATTCTTACTTGCTATTTTGAGTGGACATGGAAGGCTTTGTAGACTGATTACAAACCAAAATAAGTGGACTTCAGTTACACAGCAATCACAAGATCAGCCGAGCTTGAAAAATCAGTTCTAAGATGGTTCAGAAAACAGTTCAGTGAACTGTGTGGTGACAGATGGCAAGATTACCCAATTGTATGCAACAAATGATAGCATTTTTATGTTAGCATTAAGGCTACTGTTGGTACAAATGCAATCCTTTAATTTGAGCTCTGAATTTTTTAATATCCCAGTCCATTTGGAAGTGGGAGGGGGAAGGAAGAAGGCAAGAGCCCAACTATTAATTTGATTACTACTTTTATGTTTGGGATTTGTTCTGGTGAATTTAGCCATATTCACCAGCACCACACACACAGACACTGGTACTATGTTCATGGCAAGAGCAGCCCAGATCCGACAGGGCTTTCTCATCTCTGATGCCTCTTCTTTCCACTCCGTTAGAGGGAATGCATTCCTCACCATTTAGACTATCACCACACTCTAAAGACTGACCATGCAGATAATTTGTTCAGTAGCAGTACAAATGCTGCCTTAAACAACTCAGTCCAAAGGTAAATGCTAGCATGGCTTCAGCAAATAAAGAACTCTTGGTAGCTAGAGACTACTTTGCAGAATATATGTAGGGACTGAAACAGTAGAATAGGTAGAAGATCCTAGAATCCTAGGTTAAAGATGGTAGGTTTTTTCATAAGACAAATTTAAATCAAGTTAAAATTAATTAAAATTAGGTTTAATTTTTTGTATTTGCATTAAAAAAATGTAACTATTTAATCATAGGTTAAATAGTTAAAGATGGAAAAGTCCTTAAAAATCATCAAGTTAAACCATCAACCTGGCACCACCACCATGTTCACCATTAAACCGTGTTCTGAAGAGTCATATCCACAGATTTTCTTAGCACTTCCAGGGATGGTGACTTCACTAATTTCCTGGGCAGTCTGTTCCAATATTTTACAATCCTTGCAATGAAAACATTTTTTCTTATTACCTAATCTAAACCTCCCCTGGCCGTTGAGGCCATTTCCTCTTGGCCTCTTATTTGTTACATGGGAGAAGAGAACGACCCTCACCTTACTACAGCCTGCTTCCAGGTAGTTATGGGGATTGTGAGGTTCTCCCTGAAGCTTATTTCCTCTGGGCTAAGCAACCCCAACCTCATCGGCTGCTCCTCATACTATTTGTGGTCCAGACCCTTCACCAGCTTCATTGCCCTTCCCTGGACATGCTTCAGTACATGAATGTCTTTCCTGCAGTGGAAAGAGCTGGACACAGCATCTGGTGTGTCCTCACCAGTGCTGAATATGCAGGGCAATCCCTGCCCTGGTCCTGCTGCCACACTATTTCTAATACAGGCCAGGATGCCATGGCCTTTCTTGGCCACCTGGGCACTGCTGGATCATGTTCAGCTGCTGTCAACCAGCACTTCAAGGTCCTTTTCTGCTGGACATTTTTCCAGCTCCTCCCCCAGCCTGTAGCACTGCCCGGGATTGTTGTGACAAGAGTGCAGGACTCAGTGCTTGGCCTTCTTGAACCTCATATGATTGGCTTTGTCCCACTGATCCAGCCTATCCAGATCCCTCTGCAAAGCCTTCTTACTCTTCAACAAATCAACATTCCTGCCCAACTTGGTGTCATCTGTGAACTTGCTGGGGGTGCACTTTCTCCCCTTGTCCAGCTTGTCAGTGGAGATTTTAAACAGCATTGGCTCCAATACTGAGCTGTGGGGAACACCACTCAAGACTGACCACCAGCAGGGTGCAATTCCATTCACTACCAGCTCTAGGCCTGCCCATCCAGTCAGTTTTTAACCCAGCAAAGAGTACACCTGGCCACACCATGGGAAGCCAGCTCCTCCAGGAGAATGCTGTGGGAGAAAGTATCAGGAACTTTACTAAAGTCTCAGTAGACAACATCTGCAGCCTTTCCCTCATCCACTGAGTGGGTCCATTTGTCACAGAAGGAGACCAGGCTGGTCAGGCAGGACCTGCCTTTGGTAAAGCCCTGCTGCCTGGGCCTGATCCCCTGTTTATCCTGTACACATTGCATGATGGCACTCAAGATGATCTGCTCCATGACCTCCATGGAACTGAGGCTAGGCTGACAGGTCTGTAGTTCCCTGGAACCTCCTTCTGGCCCTTCCTGTAGATGTTGGCATCATGTTTGCCAACTTCCACTCACCTTGGACATCCATGCTTGACCAGGGCTGCTGAAAAATGATTGAAAGTGGCTAGGTGAGCTGTTCTGCCAGCTCCCTCAATACTCAGGTGAATTTCATCTGACCCCATGAACATGTATATGTCTAAGTTCCATAGCAGGTCACTGATTCCCCTTCGGATTGTGGGCTTTGTTCTGCACCCTGTCTCTTGTCTCCCAGCTCCAGGGGCTGGATACCTTGATGACAATTGGTCCTGTTATTAACAACTGAGGCAGCAAAGGCATTAAGTACATCAGGCTTTTCCTCATCTTTTGTCACTGTTTTTCCAAGAAAGGATGGAGGTTTTTGGCCCTCCTTTTCTTTCCAATATGTTTGTAAAACCATTGATTGTCTTTTATAGCAATGGTCAAATTAGGATGGGCTTTGGGCCTCCTAATTTTCTCCCCACATGGCCTCACAACACCTTAAAGGCATCATTCTGTGCTGCCAATGCCTTTCTCCAGGGGTGATAAACTCCCTTTCTCCCTAAGTTCCATTCAAAGCTTTCTGTTCATCCAGGATCATCTTCCTCCCCAGCAGCCCACCTTTCAGCACATGGGGATAGCCTACTCCTGTGCTTCTAAGATTTCCTTCTTTAAAGCACATCCAGCCTTCCTGGACTCCTTTTCCCCAGCTGTCATCATCTGGTTTTCTGTTTAAAAAGCCATCCTGTTCCACAATGGAAGCAATCATCCCAGTCTTGATACAAGTAAAAGGAGGCTTTTGTTAGGGTTTGTGGGCACGTTTGGAATGGTGACAACCTGTCTTTTCTGCTATCCCCTGGGAATTTATCTATGCTTGCAGCTGTGGATTATTTGGATTGTTGTGATCCATGACCACAATCATTGCAAAATCTGTCTTTCTTCTGGTTGGAGGCATCTGGCATTCTCACACAAGTCCTTCCTGCCATCAAAGTTATGCCAGTATTGAAAGTCATTCCTGTGTTGGTATCCCCATAGATTTGGCAGAGTCAGAACTAGTGATTCTTGGAAGGGTCTCTTGGCTTCATTGTCATTGTCTAACACTAAGTAAATTCCAAATTGTTTGGGAATAACCCAGACAGGCAATATCTAATCCAAAAATCAAGAAACTTTTTTACATTAGATTTGGAACAAAAATAGGAGCAGGAAATAATGAAATGCATTTTGCTTCAAATGTGCTTTAATTTTTGCTTTATGTATCAAATTCTTTATAGAAAGAAGTAAACCTACAATTTCTCTGAACACAGTAGAAACAGAGAGGGGGATTGCTCTCTTATATTTCCATTCTAATTCCAAAGCTGGAAGAAAGCCTGCATCCTTTTCTAGATCGAAGGAAATCAGGCAAACATGTACACCTCTGCAGTCTGAAATGATTGCATCATTCTCCCTTTGGAAATTCAGAGCAAGTTCATACCATTTGACTTGAGGGTCCCAGACATCCCACTGAGGTACCAGTAACAGGTGCAGCTAAATAGATTCATAATAGCATCAAGAATTTTTATCAGGTGCCTCAATTTCCTTATAAAACTGATAAGGATGTAAAGATTGCCTTTATATTGATGGCCAGCTGAGAGAAGAGAAATTTTGATTGACAGAATAGTTCCTGAGTTTGTCTTGATCAGTCAATTTAACCTAATGTTCCTAAAGTTCATAATCTCTAAAGAAATTCTGCCTTGTAATTTGGTACTTTAGCAACAAGCCTGCTTCTGTCATGTTGTTTTCATGTTTATTGTGAAAGGGGAATTCTCTAAATTCCAAAAAACTAGCTCAGAGAGATTACGTGGTTGAATTATTTAGTGTATTAGTACACACTGTAAGTCTTGTCATTGGAATTGTCTAGAAACATTTTTGTCTGCTTAAAAAATATTCTTACATTCCCAATCTGTGGAACAGCTGCATTTATCCATCTGTTCATTTTCATTAAACATTGTGTATTGAACTTGTTTCTTGTTCACTGTCAAAGCTCAGAGAGGAATAGTATATTTGAGGGATACAGCTAACACTCTGACTGGGTAGTCTTTGACAGTAAACTACAGTGGGACTCACACCAGTACCAGGACAAATAAAAGGTAGTTGTCACATTGCAGGAGTTGTGGTTATATTGATGCAATCAATATTGATCCCACAGTCCTTGCCTTTAAAGACTTCAAATTCCTGCTGTTTTGAATTACAGGGGAATGGCTAGAAGGTCATTTTGTAGCTTCCCCTACTGATCTCCCAGTGCATGAAGAGGCACAGGGCATGTGCATAGCACCAGATGTTAATGGCGTTCTAAGCTCCCGTGTTTCTAGAGTTAGAAAATGAATGTCCCTTTATTATTTTTTTTTCTCTCCAGAAGAACTAATAAAGGGATAAGAAGACAGCAAAGTTAAGAGAGGTGATTTAGATCTCTAGACTTGAAAACAAGAAATGTACTGGGCTTAAATTATAAAATATTTAGCTTTTTGCAGTCTTTCATTGCTGGCAGTGAAATGAACAAGTATAACAAGTTGTAAAGTTTGACCCTAGGGATTTCATTGAAATATATTAAAACAGATAGATACACTTGTCAGGTGATTAATACATAAATAAGGATTTCAGCTGAGGTAAGGTCAAAATAATAATGGCTAATTCTAGCAATGTGCCAGAGATGGTGGTGGTCAGATTTATGGTTTAACAAGAGTTGAGAGGGGTTAAAAGAAAGATGTTTTTAGGGTCAAGGAACAGTCTATATTATCAGGCTTTGACAGGCAATTTAAGGTCTGGGAAAGAAGCGTAATAGTAGAGTCAGAGACTTGGAAAAGAGAGACTATGTCATCTGTAGTGAGGATTTCAGTTCTTTGAAGTATTCAGTAGCAAGTCTTTAGTGGCATTCTGGTTTTTTGTTTTGTTCAGGGTGAGGGGGAGGCTTTAAGGCCAAGATCTGGCAGGCAGCCTCTTAATTCGGCAGTTTTTGTTGCCAGGCTAACTAAACTTCCATTGATGCCTGTTCATCTTAAGTAAGGATTGCCGTGTTCAATACAGAGAGATTTAAAGATCAGAGATTAAACCAAATGGGATGAAGAATGTCTTGTCATTTGCATAGAGGGAATGAATAAATTAGCAACGCTGACTATAGCAGTAATCTTGCTTTGGAGAGACATAAGTAGCAGAAGCAACAAAGTACAGTGTATTCTCTTCCTTATGTTTTGCACCAGTAGTTAAAATACATGATTACAGGTGTTTTTCCCGGTGTATTTTTATTCTTTAGTAGCCATGAAAGACTATTTTAGCTGCTTTGCAGGTAAGTGTTGTCATGGAATTAGCAAATCTACAAACCTTACACCAAACGCAAAGTAGAATAATTACAATAAAATGAATTTTGGTGGCATTATAGAGACATTAGAAGAGAAGAAAATAATCCACAGACAGTGTGAAATTGCATGAGATTATCACAGGATACCACTAAGCATTTGTTTTTCCATATTTTTGCTCTAAAATTTGGATGCCAGGTTCATTCCTTAATCCCTGGTGATCAAGGTTCCTTAAGTTCCTCCTAACATCGTGGAAGGTTGACTCTTTCTGATAATTAACTAAGATAAACTCTCTAAATCACCTTTCAAATGAATGTCATTGTGGGGAATTAAGTAATTCAGAAACCTAACTTATGTATTATCAGAGCAAAGTGCCCCAGTGTCTCTGGCTCTGCTCATGCCTTGGCCTCATTTTGTAGACTAGCACAGGGAATGGGCATGTAATAGGAGGTTGTGCAGGGTTGTTGACAGCATGAAGTGCTCATGTTATAGGTTAGCCCTGCAACACCCACAGCAACCTACTTCCTTTCCCCCTTTTTTCTTTTCCTTTTCTACCTAACCAGGATGGATCCAACTGCTGGGAAAATAATCTATTTTAGTAGGTCATTTAGAAGTTCACTTAAATTTGTCTCTTCAGAAGGACCAAAAATTTAAAAAAAAGAGAAAAGAACATAATTACTGCCTATCCTTTTGAACATTGATTTGGGACCGGTAAAAGACTCAAAATGAGACTGGTGAGCTTTCTGTCAACTGCGCTCACTGAAAGCACTGTATCATTAAAGGACAGTGGTAGTAATTGCTTTGTGCCATAGCTGAACTATTGGTCTGCAAATGCTTGTTCATGTAATTTAATTTTTTTAATGTACGAGTTGCTATTCCACTGCAAAGCATGGAAAGTCGTTACTGGTGCAATTTGTCATTGTGGTTAAAAGCATCAAATAACCTGTATTCTCTACCACCAGCAATGCATCTGTTTGGCCTCAACTGGCAGTTACAGCAGACTGAAAATGATACATTTGAGAATGGAAAAGTGAATTCTGATACTGTGCCAACACATCCTGTAACAGTTCCTGCTGGAGACAGTGGTAAGTGAAAAGAGCACCATTTTTTTTTCCTTCTTTTGGAACATTTCCTTCCTTTGTGTCTTACTTATATCATCAAACAGTTTTCCTCCAAGATTCTATATCTAATGCAAGTACAGAGCGTTTGTAAGTTATAGTAATTTTAAGTAGAGGAACAGGAGCGCACAGTTTCTCCTACCTAGCATATGAAGGGGCCTATGGATCCTGAGCAATAATGCTGATCTTACTAGGAAAACTGTCAACCAAAATTCCTCACAGGAATTTATGTGTGATATTTGATGAGGATCATCAAATCATACCCAGAGAAAAAGAACCTCTGTTTACTCCAAATATATGTGATGATATTTTTTACTTTTGTTGTGGGGTCCCCAGAGATAGCAGGATGGTGCTGAGGCTGGCTCAGACCATCCTGCCTTAGGGGCCCCATGTTGAACAAATGGCCACAACAAAACCAGGGGGCCCAAGGAGTCAGGACATACTGTTTTATAAAGAGGACCTGATCTAAGAGTCAATCTTTGGGACTTTCAGCAGGTTCTCAATAGGTTTCAGACAAAAGATTATGTGTGTGTGCATTCCAACATTTTCATTTTTTGAAGCTTCTCTCTTAGAAGGCAACTCTTAGTAGCTTAGAAAGCAACTCATGATCAATGAGCCTCATGTGGCATGATGACCTCACTATGGAATATTTTGAGTTTTTCTCTACAAAGGTTGATGCTTTCTTCTCTCTTTTTTCTTTTTTTTAATTTCTCTCTGAAATTTAATAAGTCAGGTATAATATATACATTTGTTTTCTCAAAATCTCTAGCATATAATGTTGAGTCTGAATCATCCAACCAATATATAAAGCAAGAAAAAAAAAACTTTCATAATTTTGTTGTAAGAGCTTTTAAAATACAAACCACATAAAGGGATTATTTTTTATCGACCTTTTTCCATGTTGCCCTTTAAGATTCTCAAAACATTTAAGAGCTTGTGCACTTTTGGCTAACAGAGGCTTCAAAATCAATAGGTTTTGAATGGAAAACTTGATTTAAATGGTTGATGAATGCAGTGTTTTCTTCATTACACAAAAATCCATTTTCCCATTCACAAGGTACATCTGACCTCCTTACCACTGAGAAGGAGGAAGCCTCTGCCAGAAATTGACATCTTGAAAATTTTTCAAGTTATCACGGCTCCAAGTCATAGAAAAGTTATTGCTCAGTTCACTCCTTTTGTCATCTTTGTAAGCCTGCAGAACTTCTCCAGTAGGCGATTTTCTTCTCATTTCCTTTACCTTCCTGCTTTTTTCTTGTACCTACATAGTCATTATCTCTTCCTGTGTTCTTCTTGCTTATTTTGAATGAAGAGCAACAAAGCTACTGTATGGTTAATGAATATTGATGCTGCAGTGACAGCTCATCATCCCATTGTCTTCTGCATTCAATAGCCAATATACCTTCTTTTATAAAATATATTGATGTTTTTGTAAATATTTTATAAACACTTACTGGGTTTTTTCACTTGATAATTTTTAAATTATTTTAACAAACTAAAACATGTCGTACACTGCCTCAAAAATAAAAGGAAAAAACAAGGTTGTCAAATACATTTTTCCTTCCTTATGTCCCTAAATACTGTTCACCCTATTAAAATGCTGTCCTGTGCAGAATATGGTATATGGTCATTTATCAGCATGCTCAATACTAAACAACAGACAGAGAGCACACATTTTAAACCACAAAAGAGAGACCAGTTAGGCAGAAAGGAAAGTGTGATGACTAGATGTGAAATGTGAGGAGTGGGGCCCCTGTGCTATCATACTGGTTACAAAAAATTGTAAGGAAGAGTCAATGAAGCTTTGGTTCAGATACTTTGACAGCTGAACAACTTTCAGTATGGCCCTTCTCTAGTCCCCTGGTAATGTCCTGATCCTCTGATTTGGATTTGACAAGTTTCAACCACCCTATTAGTAAATGGGAATGAACATGACATTTCATGTTTTGATGTAAAGCTGTGTATAAGAGCTGTTGCTCTTTAGAAAATGGAAAGGAAATTATGACACTATGAAGGTTTTTCTTATCATTGAGATACAACAGGGAACAAAGAATAAACACCCTAACCTTAGGGTGACAAATAGCTACTGACAGTTTTGAGAGAGGTATTGGGGTGCTAAAGGGGCATGTGGCTAGAAAGTGAAACCATGATTTTTTTCAGTGAAGAGCATAGGAGTCCATACTTGTATTATCTGCTAAGTGTTGAACCCCAGAAACAGGCATTTCTGGGAAGCTGATTAATGTATTTGATAAACGGTGCTTACTCGAGCTGTCTAGCTCATATTTTTGGTAGTACAAGGCAGTTATTTTTCATCTGAAATGTAGAAATAGAGGAAGTTGCAGATCAATACAACAAACAAGTGTTTATTGTTTAGTGATTACCAGTCATCAGTGTGTGAATTTATTCAACACAATAAGCTTAAATGTGAAGAAAGAAGTAAAAAACAAATCCTTAAATAAACTGAAATATTGAATGCAGATCCATCTTCTAGAATAACACACGAGTATTATGAAAGGTTAAGTCCAAATTTAGAAAAGCATTAGACTCATCCTGAAAAGTGTTTAAAAACTGATTTCTTCAAGATCAGATATTTCACTGTCTCTTCTCAACAGCACTCTGATCAGTGTGATAATCCTGTGAGACATTTTCAGTGACTCCAGTGCCATTGTGACACAGCTCTGATGATGATACAAGTTCCCACTCAAGGCCTCTCAGTAGTGCTTCTATACCTGTTTAATTCAACAGCAGTCTCGGTTCATCTTGGATGCGCAAAAAGTGGCGAGGATCAATCTGTGCGTGACCTCACCTGGCATTTCAGATTTTAATCTAGTTTCTTTTTGCAGTCTAAATGTTTGCAAAAAGGTTGTGTCAGTTTGTTCCATCAAATGATGAATAATATAGAATTTGAACATAAAAGACAAGGCTGAATTGTCAGTTCTTCAGAACACTTGTATGCAAACAAGTGAGCATCACATGAACATGCTAATCACATTCAGATGGATTTAGGTCAATCTTTATAATAGACTAGCTGATGAAAAAATATGAATTGGCGAAGACACAGCAAACTCCAAGACTATAATGACAGTTCCATTTTTCTTTGTATCGCTTCACTCAAGCCTCACCTTCACATTCCAGCTGCTTAAAATCAACATTGCTTGCTTACACAAAACCAAAAATAGGTAATCAGATCTGTAGCATTTGTTAATATTGAATAAATGCTCTGGTATTTAATGTAGAAAATATTATATTTGTTCTTTTGACTACTTATGCTTATGTATCTATTATTCTTAAAATCTGTATGCTGCATTTCGCTTTTTCTTTTTTTTTCTTTTTAATGTGAGACTTTATTCTGACAAACCCATGTTAAAATGCTAATGAATGAAAAGAATAGTTTCATGTGGATACTAAACTGTTTCTCTAATGCTCCTTCTTAGGGATGCTACAGCATTTTTAGTATGTAGGTATTTGTGGTATCTTTGCCTTTTTATTTCCAAATCATCAAATTCCTGGGATCTTCTGTTCAAAAAGATTGTTATGTAACATTTTTCTGAGGTAATTCTAAATATTTGAATATATATATGAAGGATGATTGAAAGCCAGAAAGGAACACTAATTTTTGATATCCTTATTATTCTAAAGGAAAATTAGGAGGATTTGCACAAGAAAACAACACTATAGATTCTGGAGAACTTGATATAGGCCGAAGAGCGATACAAGAAGTACCCCCTGGGATTTTTTGGAGATCACAACTCTTTATTGATCAGCCACAGTTTCTAAAGTTCAATATATCCCTTCAGAAAGATGCATTGATTGGAGTGTATGGTCGAAAAGGCTTACCACCTTCACACACTCAGGTGAGAACTGCTTGCTTTAAAAGTAGCACATTACTGAAAACCATGATCTTGTCTCTTTTGTATCATTTTTTCTCTCTCAGGATTACATTCTTTTCTATTTTACTGATTTTTATTTTTACTATTTATAGTTTATTGACCTCATGTGATGAACAGAAAATTGGTGATGCTCTGTGTTGGGATCTAGAATAGGGGTACAGGGCATTCTTATTTATGAGCTGTTCTATTGCCTAATCAATGCTGCTTCAGATATGGAGTTGTTTCATGCAAAATTTATAGGTGCTTTTTTTATTCTTTGGTGTATGCACATATCTTTAAAAACCTAAGCAAACTAATATAGAATGTTATGGCCACACATAAAGTGGGGTTTAGAGTTCCTGCAAACAGCTCATTTACCAAATTTCCAAAAAAGAAGACAAGCAAATACCACAGTATTTACAGTTTGGTGTCTCACTAAATAAAAATACAAAAGAAAAAGTATATAATACAAAAATACAGTGAACTGGGGTTGTAAAAGTGGCAGTCTTCACTAGGCATCTAGTGTCTTGAATCTTTTTTCTTAAGTATCCAGAAGACTTATTCTGTTTCACCCTTCAGAAGATTTCTAATTTATTGCATCTGGTCACACTTCCTAGTAACAGAAAAACACTTTTTATCCACAGTGATGGAACAGATAAAGTATAAAAGAACAGTCTTCTGAAGTGGCAGGAGAAACAGAGAATCAGTGCTTCAGATGGATTTTTAGCATTAATTGTATTCATATTATTTAAAAGATTTAAGACCCTCCAAGATTAGATTTCTTTCAGCACAACACTTGTCCAAGTGGTGGCTAAGATACATTTTTCCACCTGCATGGGTATTTTAGCTCATTTTCTTCTACCCCATTTGGAGAAGCATCTTAGTGTTTCTTTATTTTATCTACACTTTTATTTTGAGTGTAGGGATTTGCCATGGACACAAATCTAAGTATAGCAGCCAAATGGTGTAATTATATCAAAGCTTGACTGATTAGCAAATCCATATCTTCAAAATTAATATATTTTAATTCAGTCCCATTTTTTTTAATTTTGATTTTCATGCTACTGCACTATTTAAATTTTTGTGGGTTTTTTAGGCATAAATTTTAAAATATGTACAATATAGAAATATATTACTAATATATTAATTATTATTATGCCTACTTAACAAATACAAACCACAGAGGAAGGGTCAGCAAAGCAGCTAAAGTCATGGAATGTTGCATTAACTTTGTTTTGTAGTTTAGTTTCCATTAAAGTTCAAACACCTTACTGAATGCAGAAAGTGCACTCATGTTTACTTAAAAATTGGATCTTCATAATAATGATTAAATGGATTTTCTTCAGACCTTCACGTATGAACACCCACCCTCAGGCTGACAACAACCACATGAAAGTCTAGCATAAAGAAAATTGATTCAGAAAGTTATCAGCCATTTGAAATAGGGGTTTGGAATACAAATGCCATCTCAATAATAATATGAGTTAGGGGGATACATGTGTGGCAAGAATGAGTAAAACTGAAGAAGCTGATCTAGACTACACATTTATATGAGAAATTATGCAAGTAAGTACATCTGTTAAGAAAATTATCTTTACTTGATTCCTTATCCTGTGAAAAGATTGAAAAGGAGTGCCCTTTATCCAAAAACACAGAGACTACTAAATCTGTTTCCTGTCCTCTGTGTTACATAGACTCCAAGTTCTTACTAATGTTTAAGTATGAAACAGCAGAAAGAATCATAAGTGAGTCCTGCTTGACATTTTGCATACACTGTTTCCAGGATATAGGTCAAGCTCTCTTGTCCTATTTTTGCCTGGTGTATAATTAGAGTATTTTTAACAAACCATTGACTGACACTTGATACATTTAAAAATTAGGCATGCTTACTTATCAGTGCCCTAGTGAACTTATAAGGCTGCTAAAGTTTCCCAAGGGTACAGGTTTAACAGAATGTTTATATGGCCTTGAACCCAATGATGTCCAGTTTAAGGGCCTGAGACAAAGCTTGTATGTAATCTCCTAAATATGCAGTTTCAGTAAGTAATGGGGTTTTATTTGCGACCATGCTCCTTCATGTGGGGAAAAAAATGGAATAAAATACATCTTGACAGTTTAGGCCTTTCTCCAACAAAGTCCTAACACAGGACTCTGATGAAGACACAATTCATCCTGGTAAAATACATATTTAACTGAAGTAGCCCATATAAACAAAATAAGGTGTTTTGGAAAAAGGCATCTAATGAAGTAGAACACTGAGAGCATTACAAGCATAAGTTCATTTATTGCTTTATTATTTTCCCTAACTCTTACAGCTTGTACTGACAAAAGCTCCTAACTGCAAGCTGGGCATAGGTAACAGGGACAGACTAACACTGATGTTTGGCTTCACTGCATCCTTCCATTCTACTTCCTTCCTTCACTTCCATCCTGTCCATTAGACAAGGCAGCTCACTCATGTGGCTGCAAGTGTCACAGGAGCACAGCAGACAAACACATGAATATCCATGCTGAGTTTGGTCAAAGGCCCATCTAGCCTTCTGTCTGTGATGGGGGCCACAAGCAGACACAGAGAGATTAATAAAGCAGCACAATAGCATTGTAGTTATTCCTCCCCCAGTATGCTTTTGGCCTCCAGAGTTCTGAGGCCGAAGGACTTTGCTGAGTCAAAGATGGTGTCTTTGATTTACCTACAAATCTTTCTTAGATTCTTTTTTCCTGTGAATTTGCATAGTCACCTTCGAGTCTATGGAAGCTTTTAGCATCTGTGACATTTGCAGCAGGGCTTAACTACACATCTCACACTACACTCCTCAGTGTGTTTTGAGACAGCAGCTTTTGTTTGACACACTGTTGGTAGCATTTTGGAAGAGGCAGGGCAGAATTCTCATTCATTTCTTCTCCATGCCACCCTTGATTTATGGATCTCTAGAGTTATCAATGACTTGTATTTTCCAGCCTGCTTTGTCGTTCTTTTTATGAAAGCTTTTTCAGTCCTTTGGTCAGCCTTTTCTGAATGTTCTCCAGCTTTAATGCAACTTTTTCAAGGTGTGGAGACCAGAACAGCACAGAACATAGGAAATATTTGACTATGATGGTTTCATTCAATGCCTTAATGATTTATTTTTTAAATTATTGAGCTCTTATTTCCATAATCTGTCTACCATAGCTCAAAAATCTCATCCTGCAATGACAAAAGTTGGCTCAGAGCCCATCTCTGGATGTGTAAAGCTAGGGTTGTTTCATGAGGACTTTGAAAAGTACGATCTTACTCACATATATCACTTCATGTCTGTGTCTCTTGAATGCTATCTGCCCTTATCTTCTAGTCACAGAATGACAAGTGCTAATAACAAAATTTATGCAAATACACAACTGTTGCTTGTTTCTCAAACGTCAGTGTTTGAATTTTTGATCTTACGTTAAATAATTGAGACCTTATTACTTCCTGCACTCTGCCAGCATTTGTTAATTTGCCTTGTCACCTGCCCTCCTCCAGTATCTTTGCTCATATACCTGTGATACTCTACATGTCTAACCTCACAGCACAATTTTCTTTAGCTCCCTCCTTACACCTTTGGTATTTATACCAATGTCTGTCTTCTCTCCATTCTTACCTTTGTCTGTAATCAAAATTTGCCTTTTATATTTTCCACCTTGTTCTCCACTTCTTTCCTGTAGCTTTGCCTGTTTATCCACCAATTTTGGCACCCAGTTAAAACTGACAGCAAATAAGAGGACAACATAGTCAATATCTGTCCCTAACTGTACAACCTCTGGTCCCAATTATCCTACCATTTCAGGGGGCATAATAAAAGTGTGATATAAATAAGTTTGGGAGAGATCTCAAGAAGTCTTAGTTTACACCCTTATCTTGTAATAGGATGAATTGTATATAAACTATTCCTATAAGTCGCTTAAACAATGACAGAATGCAGAAAATTTAACTCTTGTTTTGTCCCATAACCCAAAATAATAGCAATGTAGCATGTAGGAAATGCTTTGATCGTATTCAGGACAGAAGTTTTGTTACTTTGCTGTATTCTCTTTAGGTGCCAAAATTAGTCTCAAGAACAGCTACCATTTGTGTGTCACAGACTGATCTGAGATGCATAGTTCTCTTTCTGGGGAATCATAAATAAATCAACCAGAAATAATTGACGGTGGCTGTCCATTCAAAACCCAATCAATGCAAGCCTGAAAGTCTTTGTGACACTTTCTAAAAATGTCAGTTCCATTGCAGCCAGAGAATCAATATGTTTATTTAAAGAGACTTTTAAGAATAAAAAATATACTTTGGTGTAAAGCAAAACTGTATGGAATGGTAGGGCAAATCATCACATTTAGACACAATATAAAGGAAATAAAATTGGTATGGTTGTGGTTGTGAAAACAATTGTTTTTCCAGTCTGTTTGTGTTGCCATGTCCCAAATATAAAAAAAAGCAGCTTTTAAAAGGGTTAGTTAAGATCAATTACTGTTTTTTGCTGGGGGTCAGAATGAACAGTAAATTCTCTTCTGTATGGCTTTTTAAGTGTAGTCTAAAATGGTGTTCTGATAACAGCCTATGTCCTTATTACATTACAAATACAAAACCATGAATTGTACTGAGTTTGTCAGCCATTAGTGGCCAATCAAGTGGTGTAACCACTTGTTTCTGTATCAAAAATACAGTTTTAATCTGAAATTGTCCTTCTGCAACAGTGGTCTCTTGCCATCTACAAATTACAAAGTCACAACTAATGTCTATGAATGACCTGTTAAAACTCAG
This sequence comes from Luscinia megarhynchos, assembly GCA_034336665.1. NCBI lineage: Eukaryota > Metazoa > Chordata > Aves > Passeriformes > Muscicapidae > Luscinia > Luscinia megarhynchos. The sequence goes on along the minus strand of CM067566.1, from coordinate 32,304,691 downwards.
AGCTCCCTGAGCCTTCCCTTTTTAAAAATATTAAAACCACCAGAGAGGCAGGAGTGAAAAAAAAGCCGAAATTGTTTTTCTCTCTCTCACAAAATAAGATAAATATTTAATTCTCTGACAAATGAGAGTGTTGAATGGTTTTGAATAATTGCTCTCCCAAAACGATCGCATTTGTTTCCATGTGGTGCAGCACATACAAAGCTGCCGAGGCAGCGGCTTGTGCGCATCCTAATTACATTATGTTCTATTCTGCTCATTCAGACATAGCTGGAAAAGTGTCTCGGGTGTTGATAGGGTCGTATTAACTATGCATTTCCTTCACATCCTGGCTGGTGGGAAGATGATTCTGATTACTGGGGCGGAGCAATCTTACAATACCACTGGATTTTGGCCTGCAATTTCATCATGACAGAACATAAGTACTTAAACCCTTGTTCCAGGGAAAAGGCTATCATATTTTCTTTAGCCCCAGGAGCAGTTTCTGAAGGTCACAAGTCAGGGTGTAAAATCACTGATCCTCTGGTCCTGGGAACTGATCTTATCCCAGCTCAGGTGAATCAGTAGTTCCATATGCTGGCCTTTACTTTAATAGGCCCTGGATGTAATTTCATTTGAGAGAGATCTTGAACAGGTGGAAAGATTGAAGGTTTATATATACAGTTCACTTCATATGATAAACATGTGTCACAGTAGAAGTGAAACTTTAAACAGTAAAAGCAGAGACCCTCTGCCACGAGCAAGAATGTTCTTCAATTTTCCAACCTGTTTTATTTTGCTTTATACTTATTGATCTTTACATGTTCAACATGCAGAAGACAACTTTCAAGCCATGAGAACAGACTCCAGATAATGTAAAATCAGTGTAGGGCCTGGAGCAGTTTTAGCCCTCCAGGTGCTGTTAGCCCTAGTTAAGGTGCATAAACATGCATAACATGCATAAAAACCTGTCTTGTGAGCTTGCTTGTTTTTATCAGCTAAGATGCTGCTACATTTTTCCAAGCCCCATAATAGTTGTTAAAATACAGTATGTGCTGTCCATTGACCTGAGGTACCATGGGGCTTGGTCAGTTTGTCATTTTTGATAGTTACAATGTTTTCTACTTTCCATCTCCTGTTTTGAACTTCTGTAATGAGAAATAAAACTCTTGCTCTCCTTTCTCCAGAATCGTGTACAAAAGGGGGAAATTGAAATTAAATGAAGAAAAGTAGATTGTTGGTATTGGATATTATTATTATTATTAGCCCATATGTATGTAACACAGTTGGAAAGTTAGCTCTCACCTGTAATTAAGGTGCCTGTCATGACTGCAAACTCATTTCAACTGTTATTTTCTTCCCCTAATGTGTGTAATGGGTTCATTGGCCATTTTCAACTGAAAAAGTCATTCTAATAAGCATGAGAACTAGTTGGTAATTTTGTTTGAATGCTTAGCAAGGAGCAAAAAAATAGGAAAGGGTTGGTTTCAGCTCCTGCTTCCCTGCTCCAAAAGGAAACTCTTGGTCTACGTATAAGCACATTGGCAGGGTGGTGCCATGGTTATCCAGGGACTTGTCAAGCTCCTGTCTGTGCTTCGTTGCAGTATGACTTTGTGGAGCTCCTGGATGGCAGCCGGCTGATTGCAAGGGAGCAACGCAACCTGCTGGAGTCGGAGCGAGCAGGACGGCAGGCGAGGTCTGTCAGTCTCCACGAGGCAGGCTTTATCCAGTATTTGGATTCTGGCATCTGGCACCTGGCCTTTTATAATGATGGGAAAAATGCAGAGCAGGTGTCTTTTAATACCATAATTATAGGTAAGCATAATCTTTAAAGCTCTCACCAAACACTAGCTTGGGGTCAGGTTTTTTAGGAATTCATAGATAGGTTTTCGTAGTTAAATGATCTGACTTTTTTTTTTTTGCAGGTTTTCCATTTATGTGTTTCTTTTTCTACTCAGAATAAAACACAGAGTATATATTTTAATCTCTTGATCTAAGGCGTAAGGATTTTAATTTCTTTGTCTATGGCATAAGTACTTCTAGTGAAACATTGCTTGAAAAAGAGGATGCTGTTTTGAAGTATTTATTAAATGGTGCAGGACCAGATTTAAAGTATGGAGCTCATATAGTTTTACACTTATAATTTTAGCCTTTTGGTTGGAATGTAATGTCCTAAGATACTGGGGACTTCAGCAGTAGAAAATCACAGCTACTTGAGCTCTTCAAACAAAACAAATGTAAACACTTCTTGGAGCAAGAAGAAGCTGTCAGTTAGTAGTGGTTCAAATGATAGGTACTTCATGCAGTGGGCACCTGTGAATTATCCTTCTCTTTTTCCTTTTAGAGTCTGTGGTGGAATGCCCCCGAAATTGCCATGGTAACGGCGAATGTGTTTCTGGATCCTGCCATTGTTTTCCTGGGTTTCTGGGCCCCGATTGTTCGAGAGGTAAAGTAACTCAATGCTTTTCTCAAGTCAATTTAAGCGAGCATGAAGACAAATACATGAGAAAAGCAACATTTCACATGTTCTTCTATATGAACTTTGATGAAGTTCTTTATTTTGATTGTTCTGCTGTGTTCTGTTCCACAGCAGCCTGCCCGGTGCTGTGCAGTGGCAATGGGCAGTACTCCAAAGGACGCTGCCTGTGTTACAGTGGCTGGAAGGGCACCGAGTGTGACGTGCCTACAAGTCAGTGCATCGATCCCCAGTGTGGGGGAAGGGGCATTTGCATCATGGGCTCTTGTGCCTGCAACTCTGGGTACAAAGGAGAAAACTGTGAAGAAGGTAAATGAGTAAATATTTATGCCAGCACCAGCTGTTGTTGGTCAGGTTAACAGCTGGCACATCCAGCTCTATAAATTTTTCTAGATTTAGATCTTATGCACTAACGCTGTTTCTTCAAAAATTGTTTTACAATACTAAAAATCAAGTTTTGGAATCACTAGTATCACTGAACTCTACAGAATTATTGTACTCTCTTTATTGTCAAGTAAGAAGTGGAAAAATCCAAAGTAATGTGCATGTAATGTTTTTGCTTGCCAGTATATTTGGGTTTTGTCTGGCTGAAGCCAGCTAAGACGAAAGAACATGAAACACATATGTAGGAATTTTAACTGAATTTTCTAGATATAGAGTAGTCATTAATTTATTGCATTTGTTAGTAGTCTTTTCCACTGACCAGCTTGTGGAAAGTGCTGATTCAAATGCATCAGGGGGAAAAAATGATGCCTTATTCTTGTATTCCAGAGATGTGCATAATAATATTCATTCTGGTGTGCTGCAAAATGTGGTTCATTTTCCATTCTATTTTTTTAGGGAGTAAAAACCGCTGTTTTCTTCCCCAATCAAATTGATTTTATTGATCTCTACATACAAAGTAATGCAATTAAGTCTCTGGAATTAAATTTTCAGACCATTGACCCTACAAGTGTAACACTTTGTTGAGTCAAATTGCTAAATTAAATCTCATCATCTAAAGCACAAGTGAATTAAGATAGATAGACAGTATGCAACTCATTCATTTCTGAAACAATTTGGGGTTCCTATATAGCTGTCACAACTATATAGCAGTGGATTGGGTCAGTTGTACCAGGCAATAGTGCTGCAGAGAATCCAGCACTTAACTACGTTTTGATTAGACAGAGTCAAGATCAGTTGCCCAAGACCCAAAGCCAATCTTGCTGTAATTCAGAAAAATGAGCAAACCTTGAAAGATTCTCCATTGATTCAGTGGTAACCTGTAATTGTCTTGACGTCAGTTATGTGCACACACAAAATTTATGGGATCAGAAAGTGATGTGAAAGGGAGGTGTTTTTGCAAGGAAAATTGCAGCTATGCAAGAAGTGACAACAAGGAGTGATGTACCTTGTAGCCAGAGAAGGGAGACTGCCACAAAGACATCTTATTGCACTCTGTCTTTTCCTCATTATTGCAATGAAAGAAAAGTGAACTTCTCAGCTTCAGCCTACTAATGTTTACTTTCAAGATGGGTGCAATGCTGCCTACTTCATCAGGCATATTTCATAATTCAAATTTCATATTTTAAATGTGAATTAAGCACAAAAGAATCATTAGGACCTACGGGTTGATGACTGTTGTTAGGATTGACAGGTTCAAGCTGAGCTTTCTCATCTCCCTGCAGCGGATTGTTTGGACCCAGCCTGCTCCAGCCATGGTGTGTGCATCCACGGAGAGTGCCACTGCAACCCGGGCTGGGGTGGCAACAACTGTGAAATCCTGAAGACAATGTGCTCTGACCAGTGCTCTGGTCATGGCACCTACCTTCAAGAGAGTGGTAGCTGCACCTGCGACCCCAACTGGACAGGTCCAGATTGCTCCAATGGTAAGAGATAAAAGCACTGGCATTTTATAAAATGTTGATGTCTTGAATAGCAGCATTTTAATGACATTATTGTGTTAGGACCTGACCTGCTAAGCTGATTGATCTCTTTGAGTTGACTTCAGCATGAACTGTAAATTGATTCAAAGGTTCAAAATAATTGATGAGTTTGAAGGATTTGAAAATCAATGTGTTTGTTTGTATCTTTTAGTTGCCTTTGTGTGGTTATCTCAGGTATTTCACAAGCAAGTTCAGAATGTTCATTGCATGATACGGATATTTCTTAATACAGCTACTTAGAAACTTAAAACTACACTAGTGAAACCAGGAACGTTCACATTTTAAGAATCTCTCCAGCTAATTTGAGGCAATTTTCCTGAAAAAAACACAGCATTCAAGTTGGAAAGCAAAGGGAATGCAAGAATGAGTCTTAAACAGCTTTCAAGGCAGGGTGCAGGCTGCCAGGGTGAAAAGAGTTGGTAGGAGTGAAGAAGCAGAGGAATTTCTTGAAATATGGAACTGAACTTATTAAAATCATAATCTGCGCTTAGAAACAAAAAGAGGAAACTAGAGGTACTAGCACACAGAGCAGAATCTAAATATTTATAAAGTATGACTGCCGCTTTTTGACAAATATGAGTTTTTAGAATCTTGTTTAGTAGCCACACATCAAAAAAGTAATGATGTCTAACTGTGAGACATGTATTTGTCTAAACCAGTTCATCTAAGAACTCAGACGTTTTGTTAATGAAAACTGAACACATGGACTAGCTGGGTTTACGCCAGCTTATGAATAAATATAACTTTTTCATGAGGAACCATCTTTTTAAAACAAATGTACTTCCTGACCAGGATCTGTGATACTTCATAATGGTTTATGCATACGAGAGTGGTAGAGTTCCAAATATGTGAGAAAAAGTGACAAAGAGAAGAAAATGTTGTCTTCTGTGAAATTTGTTTAAAAGAAGAACTCCTTTTCTGTTTCTAGCACTAAAAATGGCTATTTGTGTTAGACCCTGTCTAGTTCTCAGGCAAAACATGGATCCTCTATTTACTGACATGTCCTCTATGCTTCTTTTGATGACCAGTTATGCTCCATCTTTTATTATGTTTCATGGAATGATTTGCCATTAAAATAACATAAAACGTTTCTGATCTCAAATATCTCAAGTGTGTCAGACTCACAAAAGAATGTTTGTAAAAACATTCAGAGATTATTTGCTGAAGCTGTGCAAAATGACCTTCAGAGGAGTACACTAAAAAAGTAAATTGTACCCAAAAACCTGTTGTTAAGATGTAAGGTGAAGAAAAGAATGAGTTATTTCCATCAAAAGCTTTTATAGGTTTGAAATCAGCAGAGCTTTCCTCTATCTTCATCAGCAGTTTGTCCGTTAATTAGCCCTTCAATTCCACTTCAGTTAAATTAACTCTAATTAATAAATTCATTACAAAGATTGACGCACCTTGCTCAAAGCTAGTGTGCTAAAAGCTGATAAACACCTTCACCCTAATGAAAAATTGATTAGATTGAAGAGAAATAAACCTTTCTTTCTCGGAGCTGCAGTGACGTTTTGTGACTCTGAAGTTAATCAAACCATCTTGCGTCTTTTAATCAAAAATTTAATTCAAAGTAGCTATAAAATGCTATATAGTTGGTGAGGTGGGGAAGGGGATGGAAATTGCAGCTGTCTTTCTCCATAAAGGTTTTGGGCTGTTTCTTACAGAACATGTCACAGCTCCTTGAAACTGTGTTTAATGTTCCACAGCACTTTGAGACAGCAGGGGGAAAAACACTGTGGATCAGGAAACCGGAAACCTTTCTTGCACTGAATGCAAGTTTCTTTTGCTGTTAAAAATAATTCTGATCTCTTATTAGTGAACTACTTGCTGTCTTTTACAAGAAAAAAAAGCCTAAGTATATCATTTCTATGAACCATACATGGCTACAGCCAGCTGTATGCCAAGGAGCTAAACAAGTCCCTCAGCCTGGATTGTATCTCTTTGTTTTTCTGTTTTCTGCTTAGCAGAAGTAAAGTTTGCTGGAGTCTGACTAAATAAACCAAAACAGTAAATGCAAAATGTGGCAGTGTAAATTACCATCTTGTACTAGCTGAGACTTAATATGTGTTATTTGACCTCTGACTACCTTTGGCTGTTAACCTATTTTTCAATTATTCTATCAGATACAAGACCCTGTTACTATATGTAAATTACAAGTTAAATTGCTGTATGTTGATTTATTTTTTTAACAAAGTATTATTGAAACCAGACTGTTCCTAGCTGTCATACACTATACAAATCCACTGAAAGTAAAGGAGTAAAATGATCTTTTATACTTTACAGATGTGTCAGCATAGTGCTAATTTGTCTCACTAAGGCTGATTCTTTATAATGAAAAATGTGTCAGAAATGGCACATTTTAACTCGAGAAAGAAAGTGGGGATTATGGAGGGGAAACCTTGCTAATTTGAACTTCGTCATATTAGATTTTCACTCAAAACAGACAATGGTCCAGGTATATGTTACATTTCCTCGCTGTGAGTACAGTGTAACTTCTGGTAGGTCCGAGTGCCATATAATCAAAGATACAGAAGGTTACTCTTAAGACATGTGACCACGAAGAAATGTGCTTGAAAATTACCGCATTTAAATATCCCTGATGTCTGAAAGAGCATTAGCAAAGAGATAAAACTTTGTGCTCTCTATTCCGTCCAATCTTAGGTGAAAATGTCGTTCACTGTAAATTCCTTTGATTTATCTTTCAAAGATTTTGCCTTTCTTATTATTCCCACGTAGAATTAAAATTTTGCTCTTCTGACGAATGCCTCCCCCGTGTCCCCCTGTGCTTGCAGAGCTGTGTCCGGCGGACTGCGGCGCGCACGGCGTGTGCGTGGGCGGCGCGTGTCGCTGCGAGGAGGGCTGGACGGGCGCGGGCTGCAGCCAGCGGGCCTGCCACCCCCGCTGCGCCGAGCACGGCACCTGTAAGGACGGCAAGTGTGAATGTAGCCAGGGATGGAACGGAGAGCACTGTACCATTGGTAGGCTGCCTGCGCTTTACCCTGCCCTCGCTGCAAAATCCTGACAGCCGGCGCTGCTGCTGGCCACGTCTCAATAAGAAGTGTGTTGCTTTGAGACATGTTTCTTCAAAAGGAATATTTGCATGTGTCAGTCTGTGAAAGAGAGTTGATATTTTAAGAAAGGAATTGGTTATATAATGGCTCATCAGTTCTTCATACCTAGTTTGCCATGATAAGAAGGTGGAAGACTTTCCTCTACAATCTTTTCCCTTTAACTGCCTTTCACTGAGGGGGTGGTTACTTTTATTTTGGATGGTAAATATACTATTTGATTTGTGCTTTTCTATTTTTATGTGATAGCTTTATGTCTTTTGGAAATGAGGCTTCCTATTGTTTTTCTTTCATTTTTTTCCTCTTTTAAGGAGAAGAAGCACTAAAAAGTGACTTGCCTGCATAAAAATGTCACTTCCACCATGTCATAAATGTGATCTAACTGCCCAAAATTATCTTCTGTCAACATAATGTTCTGTTTTAGAATATTATCAAATTTCTTACATGCTAATAGCGTAGCAGCAGTTTAATACAGCTGATTGAGAATAAGCTTCTGTGTTTCTGTCACCAAGTTAGTTCTAGTGCCTGAAAACTATACCAGTGGAGCTTTTTTTACCCAGTTATTTACAGTCCCTATGTCCCATGTAGAGCAGGATATCCTTCTCCACTGCAGTGGCTTTGACAATGAGCTAGCATGAGAAATCATGCATGTAAATAGGACTAAGACAACATGGAGCTGTAGTGCTAAGAAATTCTCTTCCACACTTCCCTTTGTGCAAGATGCTGCAGGTCTGTAACAGTGCAGTAGAGTCCTATCCAAACAATTTTTATCTCGGCAGAACCACGGAGAAAAACTTCTGCATGCCAACAGGTAGGAAGCATAGGCAAAGGAACTGGCAATGTAAGAGATGACTGGTTTGTACTTTGGTGAGTGGAGAGCATTGCATGGAGCCCATTAGAGGCTGTGACAGGACTAACCATGTGACTGAAGTATTTATGGGCACATCTCCCAAGTATGAGAAGCATCATGGATAGGCACTTTGAGGTGGATTAAATTGGCAACAAAAGAGGTAGCCACAGATCAGACAAAGGCAAGCATAACACTGAGTGATGAGGAAATCATGGATAATCTGAATAACCAAAAGTCCAGTAAGTAAAAAACTCCACATAGTTCTGTGTTTGGATAGATGAAGGAGAGATGGTTAAAAGAGGTGATGTAGCTGAAGCAACAGGATAGGACAGTAAGTCTAACTGCAGTCGATCTGATGGATATAAATGTAACATGATTTGCTTTTGCAACAAGCTAAAAATAGGCTGGAGAAATTTTAACTTTTATGGAAGTTTTGAAAGAGCTCTAACTCTGAATGTGTTAGCACAGCTAAACCATAACAGGGACATGAGTATCTAGAAAACAGCAAAACCCAAGCTGTGCTCCCAGGTATTTTACAGCCATGGCTGAGGGGCAGGTGGTGGTGCTGTACTTGGTGGTTGCAAGAAGCAGTGACAAGAGCTTTTAGGGCAGGGAAAATGAGGGCCTGATAGAGCTGTGTTAATTAGTACCCACATTATTGCACCCAGAAGATGAGGTTTTCTTTTTTAGAAGGGAGTCAGGTGTGAAAGTAATAAGATTGACTTGAGAATTATTTTTTACAGCAATCACAATTGATTTTTAAAACTTGGTTGATTGGTTGGTTTGGGGGTTTTGTATTTACTAGTGAAATTGCTCAAACATATGAGGGAGATGTAATCAAGATGCATCTGCAGAATCTGCAGGGAGAATCGATAGGGTTAACGTTTTTGAGGAGCTTCCAGAAAACATGCTGACAAAGAAAGTAGAGAGGTGGGGAGAGAACTGCTTTCTGAACAATAAAAGAAAATAAATATTTAGAAGTAGGATAAAGCCTTTCCCTTGACTGCTTTGACTTGCCAACGAGCAATTACTCAGCAGATCACTCTGCTGTTGGTCTTTCTGACCTTGGCAGCGTTTCAAGGGTTGTAGTTATACACGGTTGAACTGCTCTTGAACAATTTTTCCAACATATTAAGCATAAACGAGTTTTTCCTCAACAGTGGGCAAGCAGGTCTGTCTTCCCACCTGTTTATTCTTTAAATGGGTGTTTACTTTGTGGATGCTGCTGTAAAGATAGTTTGATTTGTTTATATTGCCCTTACAGCCTCCAAGGCAAGTAATGAGGTTACAGGCTTTAGCCTGCTGTTACATTTATTTTTTTAGAGCTGTTTTCTTCAGGAGCCCCACGTTACAGAGAAGTCAGGTCATTTTATTGCTCATTTCCAACAGTATTGCAACTTAGTGGGGGAAAAATTGCTGCCTCCTTAGCTTGGCAGATGAAGAGTCAATTTGCTTTTCTCTCACCTGCCCTACAGTAGGTAGTAGCTCTTTCTGAGCAATAAATTTCAAAACACAAGGGACCTCAGAATGTTTCTCTATGCAAACCAATTTTTTATTGTCACCCTCCATTTGCAACCCAGGCATTTTATGCTACTTACAACTCTCTACTTAGTAGAAGAATATTTGCATAATTTGTGTTATGTGTATGAAAGACTCCTACTCACTCTCCCTCTTATATGTCTAAAAATAAACAATTACACCCTTCTTATTTCTAAAAAGTCATTAACCATTTAGCTGCAGTACTGTGAAGTATTTTAGAAATGCAAATGTGTTTCTTTGTTGCAGCTATTAGCTGGAAGCCCTATGAAGTGCAACAGCCAAAATTAACAGCTTCTTTGAGAAAGGAATATTCCAAAGAAGCTGTAGATCTTCAGGGCAATTCACTTTACTCGCTTTTTGGGGAAGGAATAGCCCTCCAGATCTCTGGCTGAAGGTACAAACTGGGGCAGATGTGTATGCATTACTCACGGAGGCGCTAACTGGGATATATTCTGAATCATCTGAATCCATAACTCATTTAATTCAAAAAATTTATGGTATTTTTGTAAAGCATGAATGCCATTCAAAGTGGTTTAAAAAAAGGTTTTGTACCTCAGCTAACAATTTTTATGTATTCTTAAATTATAACTATCTGTCCAGTCTCATTTTCAGTTAGCCCACTGTTTGTATTGTACGTTGATATGTGTTAAAACCTAGAATGAAGGAAAAAACCAGACCTCTCTCCTTATTAAAGCAAGGTAGTCCTTACTTGTATTTCTCTCTACTTAATCGTTTAAATCTTAGATTGCTTCATGAGTTATGCCGATTTTTACATATACTTCAAAACATTTAAATGGAATTTAGTCAGAGGAAATTCTAATTCACTCTAAACTGCCAGATGCCTATTTCATTGATTTTTTTTTAATTATTATTTCAATACTTCAGGGTGTTGGGAAGAAAAATTGTAGGTGATTGCAAAGGTTCTTTTTTTGTTCTGAAAAAAATTTAGACATCTGCTTATCTGGGTTAAACATCAGGATTTCCCTAAGGCTGAAGATGACAGGTCTGGATTAGAGAAATAATATACATATGTATTTTATATACTTTTATTCATGATAGAGAAAAGAATAGACTAAATAAATCAGGCAGGAGGGGAGGTCTAGTTGTTTGAAGCAATGTGTATTGTAAGGTGGACAGGATTGTTTGGACTCACACAGTAAACCTGATGTCTACTGCTGATACCCACTGTTCCATTATGGGTCTTTGGCACAGGGTAGTGCAACTTCCATACCACACCTGATGTCAGTCACACCTGTGACCCACTGCCTTTTCTCTGAAGGCATACTTCCACATATTTATATCCAAGATGTTCAGAGATAAGTTCATGCTCAGCATGCTAATGAATGAATCTAATAGGAATTAGCAAAACTCAAAACTTGGTGCTATTGTTTAGCATCCTAGAGGCTTGAACTAAATATAGGCAATGGATGTTTCAAGTACTGAACTATGTAAGGCACCTAAATTGCTTATAATTTCTTCCCTCTGGAGAACTGTAGTCGTAAAATCATAGAGTCATTGAATAGTTTGAGTTGGAAGGGAACTTTAGAGGTCAGTTCCCCCTGCAGTAAGCAACATCATCTTCAACTAGATTTGCTAGAGCCTCATTTGCTGAGGCCCTCATCCAGCCTGGCCTTGAATGTTTGTAGGTCATTCACGACCTCTCTGTGCAACTTGTTCCAGTGTTTCACCACCCCGTTGAACAAAACTTTTTCCTTAAGTCTAGTTTGAATCTACTCTCTTTTACTTTATAACCATTGCCCCTTGTCCTGTCACAACAGGCTGACATGTTTTAATGTAATGTTTTACGATTTCCTGTATCCCCATGAGAATGGGTTAAATCAACAGTTCTCTGCAGAGCTATGGAAAATCACCTGTCAATTGTTTATTTGGTCTGCAAGTAACATTCAGGGGTCTGAGGTGAGCTCCATATATTATTTTTGGAAGCTCAACCTGCATCTCACTGGGATACAAGACAGCAGATGCACAGCTGGTGCCCAGGTGATAGCCTGGATGAAAATTTGCTCAGTAATTAAGTTTTCATAACAGAGTTGTGCTAAAGTATGTTTTGGTTTCCTTCCTGTCCTGGCTTGCAATGAGTTCAGTGACCCTCTCCTGTCTGAGTAGTTGTTTTGTGAGATTGGAACAGATATTATTTCAGAAAGTCTATTATTTTTTGTGATATAACTGTCATGTACCATGAGTATATTAGGTAACTGTCATAGGAAGCCCATAAATATGAATACTTTTCCAGCTGCTTTTCCATTAAACTCTGTTAGCTGAATGAAATTAGTAAATAATTATGTTGGTGGGGAGCCTGCTATATCTAATGTGCTGTGTAACAACTCACTTTTACAATGCAGCCTAATTTTTTCTATAGACTAAATTAGTTTTAGCACAATCTAAATTGCAAATTTGCCAATTTGCATTAAAACTATGCCTACTTGTTCAGAATTGTCAACACCTCTTTTTTAAAAGTCTTTAACATTAAGCATGGGTGGATAAGACCATCTGTTTATAAAGCTTGCCTGCAGCTCCATTACTTAACACAAGACAGGTTACAGCTGTTTAATTGTTATCATGTTGAACGATTATCTTTCAATCCAAAATTAATATTTGTATATATATGCATGGAAAGCATATCGTTAAATATAAATGAGCTAAATGTGGATTAATGTCATTAAGCATTCACATTAATCCCTCAGGAGGGCTAAAGTTAGCATCATGGTACTTCCATGGCACTTTTGAGTGCTGCATGAGGCTGCTTTACCTGGTGTGCAGATCTGAAAATCAAAGCCAGCGGTGGTTCATTGAGAGGTGTGCAGCTTATGTTTATATTCCAGTGAGAACTGCCATCTAATTTCCTAAGAATTTCCCCTAAAATTTAATTGAGAAAAAATATAACAAGGAACAGCAAATTATTTGTTTTAACCTTTTTCTTTGCATGACATTCAAATCAATCAAACCGAGAGAATAAGTTTTCCTCAGCAAGGAATTTCTAGTTTCATCTCTTTTAGCCAGAAAAATCAGGAATGTCATCTGGTTTAGATATTCAGAATTATGAAAAAAATAAGTCTAGAGCACTTTCCCATAACTGTGTTTCTGTTAGCACAGACTGTTCTTGTGACTGATTAAAACGGTTTTCTGACTGGGGACAAGCATGAAGGCATCAGTGTGCTGCTGGTTTTCCATGTGACCAGATCAGCATTAGCACAGAAGTACAGCAAGTGTTGAGGAATGCTGAGACAGAATCTCCTCCTGTAAGTTACATGGCCTGCACCTGTTCCCTTCAGCACGTGTTTAGCTTAGGGCTCCTTATACTACAGATTTCAAATATGACTGCAGGGAAATGACACTTTATCTCTCTATAAGATCAGAGAGCAAGTAAAGACAAATGTGTTCCTTCAGTTAATTAAACTAAATGCCTATAGAAAACTTGATATGGCTGTATATCATTACACTATACATTTTTGACACATGGGCTTGACAGAGTAAGTCAGGAACCAGTTTGAGGACTTGATCTGTCTTCTCTACATTTACACATTAGAGCATAGATAATCAGTATTATGATGCCCACTATCATTTCAGTGTTGATGCTAATTGTCAAGCATGGCCCACTTTTCTGGGAAGTTTTAAATTCCTGACGATATTCACATTTCAGAGTGGTTTAGTGTGTCACATATTTATTGTACCTTAATGCATGGGCAGGAATTTTTCATAAATTTTAAGATTCTTCTGAATTTTTTTGTCCCTCAAACTTTAATAATTACTTCTGTATGAATATATTTTGTAATTATCAAAATTCCTGAATTTATGTTTTTTGTTAGTTATGGGTTTGTGGAATCATACCTGAATACAAGTTTCATCTTAAAAATAAGATTGTATTTGAATGAAGGTATGACCTATGACATTCAAAGAGTTTTTATCAGATAAAGTCAATCAAATATTCAAAACTAATTATACCAAATATCAATTAGTTCACCACAGTAATGTGAGTGGAATCCGAGTTTCAAAACACCTGACTGCTTTGCAGTTGGAATTTAACAACAATATTTATACCTATACTCTCAATGCAAAAAGCCTTCAAGGAAGAGATGATGACTTCTTGGCATCCAGAGGACTGATAATCACAGTTTAACAAGATTTCATGAAAATTAGAACAATTTTGGGCTTTATATTTTCTGTGCCTAAAGGACGTGTTATTAATTTCCCAGGCAAGCTTTGAATATGCCAAATATTTGTACATTTTGTAACCATAAAAATACTCAATTATCAGGTGAACTTAAGATAGAGCACGCATTTTTGGAACTGTGAAAAAAAGTGAGTTATTGGTCAGGCCTTAACACATTTCAAGACCAAGTATCTCAAATACAAATTAACTGTTAGCATACTTTAAATTGCTAATTGGTTAATTTGCATTTAAATGAGGACCACATGTGAAGTTCAAGTTAGGCACATTTTCAGAATCCTCTGAGATGTGAAGAATTTTAGAGCATGTTGTGAAGCTGATTTGAGCTGAAGTGGCCAGAGAGTAAGTGCTTTTGTGCCTTGTATTGTTGCAATCCAGTCAGACCACATTCCATAAATACTTTCAGTCAGGAAGAAAGATGGAAACAATAATGCTTCCCATCCTGATCTATGCCCTAATGTGTTTTACAAGCTAAATTTATCTTTCATGCAGTTCTTAATGTGTCAGGTTTTTACCTGTATCTGAGGCAGGTCTTCACAAGTTTGTTGATTCAAATGGGCATCTGAACTTTTTCAGCCTGTACATGTGGGATAGTTTTAACTCCTTAATGGCATATACCCTTCCTTCTAAATCCTCTTCCAGCTAAACTAATATTGAATAGGAAACAACACTGCTCATGATGTTACCACTACACCCAAATTTCCTATCTCTACTACATCCTTAAAAGTAACTGAGCCTTTTATTCTAATACATATGTAGCTTTCCAGTGATAATGATTCAAAATCTCACTTTACAGTAAAATTGGGATGGTCTCCAGAACAAAAAGTCTAAAGGATAATGGGCTTATGTTCCTTTGTATATAGATCCCATAAATGATTACTGCAAAGAACAGTTGCAATTTTGGCAAAGGATAAATTGCAGTGAAGTCAGGTCCCTCTACAAATATTTAAATGCATAAGCGATTAAGAAGGTATGAGTTCAGGGTGACGAAAGTGTTTTGGCCTGTGTAAAGAGGAAAAGAAATAAAATTGTGTGAAACTATAATTCTACCCATGTGCTCTCCTTTACAAGAAGGGCAAAGGGAAATTTAGGAGTAAAAAGTATCGAAAGGGAAGAGTGTTTGTAATCCTCCTCTATTGGCAGCAATGCTCTGAACATATGGTATGTCTAAGACAAGGTTCTTACAAACTCAGAGAATGGATGACGACTATGAGCTGCTTACAGTGGAAGAACATGTGCTTTGCAGTACTGTTCAGTGATGAATAGAAAGAATTACATTTGCAAATGATACCAAAGCCTGCTGCCCCCAAGCACTTTGGAAGACAGGACAAGAATTTAAAATGACTTTAACAAATAGCACAGACTATGCAGAAAAATAAGGTGCAATTCAAAAAATGCTGGCTTCTGTGCTTAAGAATAATCAGCTACGCAAATCCAAGTTAGGAAGCAGTTTGCCAGGTAGACAACAGTGTAGGAGATGCTGAATTTGACATGAGCAAACCTTTCTGAAGACAGGCTACAACAGTGGCTTTAAAATTTTGTGAATTCTGGACTTCTGTAAGTTTTTTGGTCGAGGCATGGAGCTCCTCAGAATTTGCATATGGATGCTTTTTTTAGTCATTCTTTGGGAGGGAAAGCAGTTGCCTAAAGGAATCAGTATGCTATTCCCTAGGTCTGCTGTGGATAGGATAAGAAATGCTGGGTTTAAATATTACAAGAGTTATTTGGCATTTTATGTTCAAAAGATGATTTAATTGTCAAAATAGTTAAACTATGGCTGGGTGGAAATGAGAAGAAATAAGGGTGATCTGGTAGCCACGTCAGGAGGAGTAAAGCACCATGGACTGAGTCTTGAGTAGATTAGAGAAGTGAGACCACAACTGTCAGCTCTGAGTTTTGTACCAGTTCCCCCAAAACAAGCACAAAAACTTGTTTACATACTACATTCTCCCTAAAGCTTGCAGTAAGTTTTCTCTCCTGCTGGCAAGTGCCTGTGAAACCACTGATAAAGTGGGTGCCTCATTCCCTGCTACTGCTGGGCTTTACAGGGGGTAGTAAGTAATGTTCATAAGAAGTCTGGAGCACAGGATGAACTGGTTAAGGATGATTTTGAAGACCTGGATTCCACCTTGATTCTAACGTGCATTTTCTGTTAGTTCACAAAAACAGACTTTAAAGAAGTGCTCTCTGACTATTCTTCATCTTCTGGGAGCAGGATTTGCACATGTGTGAGTTGCTCAAAATGTTAGTTCGTGTATGAAATACTTTATAATTCTAAGTATTCCAGAAAATCACATCATAGGTACTTGTCGTCAAGTGAATGGAGATTTCTCACTGTTGTTTCTATGCTTCAGTTTGTGGTAGAATGAGGTAAGAATGTATTCTCTTCATACCAGTAGTATGAGGATAATGAGCTAAATAATTGTGTCTTAGGGAGGAAGGTGATAGGAAAGTCTGAAATAGAGAACTCCTTTGTTTAGGTTAGCATAGTGTGCCTGCTACTAGGGCATCAGCTGTTTGTTGTTTGTGAGAGAATGAGTGCAGAATGAGGACTGTGAGCTGTGCACATTCACAATGGAAGAAATGTATGAAAGTTGTACAGGTAGCCATAAACCCATCATTGCCTAAATTTTGGATGCTTGACATGGCCACTGACATGATATTCTCCTAATGTGTTCAGGGTTTTTTGGCATATGGATTGTAAGCAAAGTTTATACAAATACTAAAAATTAATGAAAATAAGTGAAGATATTAAAACTTTCTACCTCTAAACTGATAAATGTGTGGAAAGCTTAAGGGAAACAATATGGTAAAACATAGCATGGTTTGCTGATGGTCAGTTTTTATTCCAAGAAAAACCTGCTGTCTCCCTGCCTAACACTTGGTGCAAGGTTATGTAGAAGTGTGAATGTGACTGATGCAAGTTATGTCATTCACACATTCCTGTAGAGGATGGGTATCTGAGAGCATTGAGCTTTGTGTGAGCAGTGCAGATACATCTGCAGTCGTTCACCAGGGAATGGGAATTGCAATAAGGAGTTGTGGGACATGAGGAGAGGAAGCAAAGCAGAGCTTGCTCCCTGAGAAGCAGAACAGCGCTGTACATTGTTGCTAATGCTGAAATTCTTTCTTTATCATGTCTCCTTTCTTTTCTTCCCAGCTTTTATTCTTTTCTTCCACACACCCCACCCCCCTTTCGTTTTCTTTTCTCCTTCTGTTTTCTTTTAGAGGAAAGAGGCTGTAATGCAGTAAGGAAGGGAGAAAGCTGATTGTATTAGTGGAGAGGAGGCAAGGGTTTGACTCACACTTTTAAAAGTAAAAAAACACTTTAAGAAAAAAAAGTTTTTTATTTAGGCTGATCCAGGTCAATATGGTGTTGGCCGTGTTCATTTATGGTTTTGCTTCATGTCTGGTGGTGCTATGAGGTTAAATCTGCTCTTACAGCAAAGTAATTTATGACTCTTGAGCTATGAGTTGACACTGTAACAGGCCTATATATACATTACAAAAACATGGGGCATGTTGCAGTCTAGTGTACAGATTATGAAGATTATGATGGGTGAAGATGTCTGATGGAGGATAATGATTTAAACTAATAGAGATATAAATTCACTATACAGTATTTAGAAGCATGTCAGCATTGTAATCCCATATGACAGAATAATCAGAATAAAGCAGTGTTATAAGGACCAATTAAGGAACATCAAATCAATGGGTATGTGACTCATGCTGATTTAAATGGGAGCTGATTGGAATAAATGGATTTAATATGTACTTTTATTCTTAGGCTATTCTGTCATACCTGGAGGAAATAGTATATGAGTAAGGAAGACACTGACTTACATCTCTGATAGGAAACTAATGGGAGACATTAAATCATTTTTTTAAAAAAAGTCAAGGTTCTGACTGGTTAAGAAATATGCTGTGTTAAGTGTGAATTTGCCTGACTGTTACTGTTTCTTTGTAAAATCATTTATCTGCCACATATTTATATAAATACCCATACACATCAATGGCATAATTTCTATTTTATTTTGTATGAATTTTAAATGCCACTTTGATTTTCTTGGGCTTTGAGTAGGCTAGAAAATGTACAAATTTTATATCTTCATTTTTCTTTTTTCTTTTTTCCACTTGGAGTTGTATGAAGTCCTTCTACTCCTGGATATAACCGCAAGATATTAAATGGCACAGTCTTAAACTCTGCAAGAAAACTCTTGTAGGTATATTGTCTGGTCTGTAGTTGGACTTCTTAAGGATGCAAGATAACCTTTACGTGGCAGATGTGTAAACACCTTGCCAAGGAGTACCTGCTGAGATGCTCCATCCTACTGAAGTGCTCCAAATCCCACCTGGAATTCTCTATACAGAGGGGGGGAGAAGGCTTGTATTTTGTATTTCCACACAGGTTCATTCCTCATTCAGTTGCAGTGCTGTGAAGATAAGGAAGACAGCATGGCTAGTTAAACTACACTGCAAAGTTATACAATTTTTGGTCATTCATTTTCTGCTTTGTGGTTTTTCTACAATGCTGCATATTAACCAAAATAGTTTCTAACAGTGTCCCTAATGTCAACTGACCGTGAGTAAAAGGATGCTGAAAGGTAGAGCTTGTTTTCTGAGCACTGCAGTTTTGTGGTTGGGAGCTGACTTCTTGCAAGACTGCTGGATAAAAATCTCAAAAGAGTATTTTCTTAATCTGTCTTGTGTTTGGGAGGGTTTTTTGTTGTTGTTTTTTGTTTGTTTGGGGTTTTTTTAATGAAGATTGGATTCTGAAAATAAATAGTGTATGGGGACTTGGGATTGCAGGGACTGTTTTTAGTTGCCTAGGAGGTTTTTTTAATCTTCTGTTACCTATCCTTACACTTTTAGAAGCATTTAATATTTTACTTATGGACAGATTAATTCCCCAGACAGACCTGATTGCTGTCATTTTATTAAATGAAGCTTGATTTTTTTTTTCTCCACACATACTACACTATGTTTTAAGCTGTGTAGGAGCAAGGGGAATGATGCTGGATGAGTAAGAGAAGAATTTGATCCACCCTGAAATGTAGCTGTATCATTTTTCTTTTTGTTTGTGGCTAATGTGAAAAGCTGCCTACTTTGTTGCTGCTGCTCTAAATGTTCTCTAAGTGATGTTTTCATCATATTATATCTTGCATTAACCTGATCATTACTGGGGAAAAACAAAAAAAAAAGCTGTGTAGTGGACACCTGACACTTTCTTCAAGAAAAAAGAACTAGAAAATTTCCTCCTCTTAGCTGTAGCAGTGACTGTGCCTCCTGATATATATTGCCTCCCTCACTGCAGTCCAGAGCAGCTTTTTTTCTGTTCATCCAAACCGGGGGAAAGGCTGTAGCTGGAAAGGCCTTTGTTACCCATCCAAAGGGATCCTAGCAAATGACAGGGAACTTGCCAGACAGGGCCTTCATCCATCAGGGATTTAGGAAAGTCACATTTTAAAAGAAAGAGAGGCTGTGAGGGCTGTATTGAGAGACCATTTTCCCAGCAGAACCAGGGGATTGAATCCAGTGCTCCTGGCTCAGCTTGGCATGTCCCCACTGCAGTGGTCTGTAGTCTCCCATCTCCTAGGGCGTGGGTGGATGGCTTTGGTAGCCTGCAATGGACCTGGTGGCTTTTCTATATGACATTAACCCCTTTCACACAACTGCAGTGGTGTCTGTTTCCTGGAAGGAAGGAGGGAATATGTTACCCATCTGTGCTGTGTCTCATGTATTAAAAGTAGGCCCTGCTGCTTGAAATCCATCTTATGCTCTGTATGTCATTCATCCATCTGCCTCCTCAAATCTTTTGTGAAATCTTAAGTGTCATAACTTACAAAAAGAAGTCTTGCTATTCTTGTACATACCATGTTATTTATTTTTATACATGTAAAGCCTAAGTTTTCACCTGCTTTTCAAAATGAAATGGATCATCACTCCACTAACCCCTCTACACCCTCTTCCACCCCATATTTATAATACAGCTTATTTTACATACTTGGTTCGTGTGCTCAGAAGAATAACTGTGACTGAATTGAGGCAGAATAAAATAATTTCCCTAAAAAATCCTGTTAATCCATTGAGAATTAAGATAGTGTGCTGGTTATGCTGTCAGAGTCATGAGTGACTTGCAAATCAAAAATCTTCCCACATGGTTAGTGTTTTAAAGCTCATAAGCTAAGGAATTGCTCTCATGTTGTGTTGAAAATTGAATTTTTTAACTAGCTTTGATTATATTTTTGTTACATAGAAAATCAAAGCATGTGAAGAGAACTCAGAAAAAAACGTAATCTCAGAAATGTAGCTTCCCTTTTGCTTCTGCAGGCCTACTCTCTAAAACAGTTTCATTGATTCATGACAATGTTTGCTGAAAAGAGAATTTCTTGAATTTTTAAAAGCCTTGAAATACATTTTCATTTTGTAATGTAAGACCTCTCATGTCAGGTACACCTGCTTGATTTGCATGTGAATTCTGAACAATTCTTGTTTCATGTGACACTTCTGAAATGTCTGTCTGTTTTTTTTTTTTCTTTTTAATTCTCAAGCTCACTATTTGGATAAGATAGTGAAAGGTACTGTATATTTGCTCTTTGACATGCCTTTACATGGTTGTTTGTTTTTTTCAATATTAATATATAGTTAAAAACATACTAGTCTGGGCAAAAAAATCTTCTCTTACATACATTCCATGAATTATAAATACAAATCATATGGCTTTCAACTCATCTCAAAATTTTGCTCCTGTTGTATGGTAACACTTTATCAGTAATTACAGATTTATGTACAAACTGTATACATGTATTAGATTTAATTTGAACCAATAACTGAAGATAGTATTCGTTTGCTGTTTGGAACCCTTTTCTTGTTAGTTTTGTCATTGGACCTCTACCTACAAAACCCTAAATTTTAAGGAAATTAACAAAGTGATACTCTTGTCACAGAATGAATGTCATTAGTTCTAAAGAACAGATTAATTATAGAGATGTGTGTGTTGTATATACTGACACATCAATAGAATTCCCGAGGCTTTTAAGCTTTTGATTATCTTAATGTAGAAAACGTATAGGAAATTATTACTTGTATCTTGTATGAGTCTTGAAAAATCTTTTATAGTCTATGCAACATTTTTAATCAAGAGGTTCAAGGATGAAAAAGCCTAACATGAAACAGCAAAAATTCTTCTATCTTCAGTTACGGTGAAAAATTGTTTTAGAAAAATGTTTAAAATATTCCTACCCCTCTTTCCCTGAGTATTTTCCTCTATTCCTTGTGTTTTTTCGTTAGAATATGGCAATATTGATGGCAATATCCAGGCTTTCACACAATAAGTCTTGAGTGTACCCAGTTGACTCCTAAATTGCTTTGTCAGTATTGCAGTTATATATGTAAGTCTTCCATAAGGCAAATAGAAGAAATACTAAGAAAAAAATATATCTCAGTACATTAAGAAATGCTATGAGCAGCTGCAGTCTGAAAGAATAAAAGTAGCAAGACTAATTTCACAACATCCATAACTGTAGCATTCCCTTCCTTCCTCACAAGAGGTTTTACTGATTCTCTGTGTTCTATGAGTGATTTGACAAGAGTTAAGCACCCTTTATAACTTTTTTCTGTATATTTGTAATTTGGAGCTACAAGGTTGAAAGGAGTCAGTAAATCCAAAATTCTTTAGAAGAAAAAAGCAACTTACTTCTGAAAAACCACTCTAAGCTTAACCAAAAGGAGGTTACTTGACAAAGATAAGTGTTCTAAAAAGTGAAGAATTGTGTACCCAGTTACTTACGGTTTTTGGATGAAAGTTTACAGAAAATTGTTGTGTCCAGAAATATCTGATTTGTAGCCACCTTCTCATAAGATAGTTAGTGCCATATCTGTACTTGCTTCTGTCAGTGTCTTATCACAGTCATAGATAAGGAACACCAAATTCTACATATTTATAGCGTTGTCATCCTCATACAGATCATGTTGGCTGCATGCCAGATTTCATCACTAGGAAGTGACAGATACTGTTTTTTTTAATGCAATGTTAGACTGAAAACAATTATCGATTTTGGATATATTAAATTATGTTAATTGTTTCCCAAATTTTCCCTCCTTGGCCATAAAAGCAGACAAGATAGGATATAAAGGTAACAGCACAAAAGCCTTAGGGAGATTGTCACAAAAAATCACTCTGCTATCTGTCTTGAAGCACGTCACTACCGTGTTTTTGTTCAGTCTATCAATGTTTATTGTGGTCCTTATGGTATTTCATTTTGTCCGTCCTAAGTAATCAAATACGCACAGCTATTACATTGAGTTGGAAATCCTGTTGGTCCTGTCCCATCCGTATGCAGCCTGAATCCTAATGTTTGTTAGAATAGATGCTAAGCTGCTTCACTATTCCTGGGCTTTGCTTATTCTGTGACAAGGAATGTATTTTTGGCATAAAGTATAGTCATTAAAACTGGCCTATACTTTGTGCAATTATTTAACGCACTGTAATTTCACATGAATACACGGCAACTCTGAGACCAGATAAAGTTAACCTTCTCTTTTATTACTCACCTAAAATCATACTCATTTTCCTACTTAAGAATTTGGAGGGATTTGTTCATAGTAACAGGGAGTTTAATCATTTCTGCCAGTAATTAATCAATATTGCATAGAGCAAATAATGATCTATTCTATGAGCACAGAAAAATGTATCATTTTACACAGCTGGATTTGCACTATGCAGTCATCTCTTGTTACTTTGAAAAAAAAAAATTAAAAAACCAAACTTAATTTTGTCTGGCCTGCAGGTATTTAGAGGATTGGTGCATTTATTTCCTGCCTGTACAGGTAAGTGGTGTCTCAAGTGTCAGGCCAATCAAAGATGCCACTTTGTTAAGAATTACGTTCCCCAGGTAATGTTGCTGTTCCACTCCATGTGCAATTACAGTATTTGTGCTGTTCTTAAGGCCTGTTCCCAATAAGTGTCCCTTGTTTGTATTTTTTTTTCTTTTTATATTATTGCAATATTTAAATCACTTGTGCTTTTTGTTTGTCTGTTTCAACAGAGGGCTGCCCTGGTTTGTGCAACAGCAATGGGAGATGCACACTGGACCAAAATGGCTGGCACTGTGTCTGCCAGCCAGGATGGAGGGGAGCAGGTTGTGATGTAGCCATGGAAACTCTCTGCACTGACAGTAAGGACAACGAAGGAGGTAAGAGACGACAACTGGGAGAACATGTTGAGAAACAGAGAATTTTCAGTCAGGTGATTAAACACTGCCATGAGAACTATGCACACATTTGACTCACTCTTAGGTCTGTAAGGATATGCTATGGTCTTCAGTGCTTCTTTATGGCATATCAGCAAAGCCTTACAAGCTGCATGTGACAGGTGAGATGTGTACTTAGAAAAAGATAGGTGTCACCTTTGTTTCCCTGCAGTGTTCTTTTATAATGGAAAAAATCATTGTCCCAATTCAGTAAATTGTTGTAGAGGGGGAAAAAAAAGAAGGAATTCAAAATTTCAGTAATCATACAAAGAAATTGTCCCAAGAGAAGAGGCCAAACTGGGAGCTCACATTTTGAACTATGATGCAATTGCTAGAAACAATTGGTTGCCCAGCCTACAGAGATCTTATCTCTCTATAGCCTTTGAATGCTTACATAACTGACAGGATACTACTTTTCTTTTTGTTGTTTGTTTTTTTTTTCCCCACAGTCTGTCATTCAGGTGACAGGTAACAATCTGCAGCAAGATGCAGGCAGGACTGCTAACCTAAGGAATCAATCTAATGTTATTGTTGTAGTCTAGGAAAGCTAGAGGGGCTGTGACTTAGCATGATTCCAGAATCACATTAAGAAAAAAAAAAAGGAACAAGATTAAATGTGAATGCAGTCCAATATTAGATCAGCATAATGCTTTTATTGTCTGTCTTTTTTCCCCTTCTCTCATCAATTCTTTTTGCTTAACACCTTCAGATTCAGAGAACAGATAAAAACTCCATTAGGGCCTCTGGATGATAATAAAGTCATCTGGGGCTTTGTCTTTCCGTTTTAGAATGTCTTTCCTCTGCAATTGCTGGTTGACTCTTTGCTCTCATATCCCTACTGCAGCTGGGATCTTAGAAATCACAAACAGCATATAAATAACATTATAAATAACAGCAGCATTTACTTCCTGAGGAAAATAAGTAACATGGTTAAAACTGTGCTCCTGTTTATTACTGTACATATCATTTGACTTGTCATCCTTCTCCATTACATATTATATATTTTGAGGCAGTTTTCCATACTTAGGGGTCTAAAAAGTCTGACCCAGATTTCAGCAGAAATGTGCTTGTTTGGGGAATTAAGTTCAGGTGGGCCAAGGAATTGCAAGATAAGGAAAAAAGAGAAACGTGCAAACATGAAGAGAGACAAAGCGAGGAGAAGAAACTAGGTGGAAGCATAAACAACTTGGAGAAAAAAATATGTAGGGGGGAAAACAGGAAAAGACATGAAAAGCCCAATAGTAGGCTAAAACAGATTCAGTAAATGTTGAAGATCATATAAGGATGTGACATATGACAGCAAGTCATGAGCAGGTAATGGAGCAGTAAGAGGAAGAAGGACAAAGTAAACAGGAATGCATGTAAATAGAACAAGAGAAAAGAATTTGCTCCTTCAGACTGAAAACAATAATAGCTTTTTGTGGGGAAAAGGAACAAGGAATTGGAGCAGAACAATCTGATAGGATGGCTTAAAGAAGAAAGAATGATTTTGGGGAAAAATAGCTAATGCTGACATTTTATTGTTTTTTTCTCTCATTTCCTTTTTTCATATTGCCTTTATGGACATCATTATGCAGCTATGCATGAGGAAGGGGTTGGCCAAGCACTTGTTTTGCTGTGATTAGCCTGTATAATGCTATTTTTCAATGGCATTCCTCTTATTTTAATTTAGGGTAAGAAAGTCTCCTTTGCAAGCTGCCTGGAAAGAGAAGTAGTATTACTTCCCTTTCTTGCAATCAATCCACTAATCTCCAAGCAAGCCATTAAAATTTCTGACAGCTACAGGGAATGGCACAAGTGTTCTTCTGCTGTATTTGTTTATCGTGGGAGATTAGGTTATCTGAGCACTTGTGCTGAATTTATAGTATGACTGTGGGTAGTGTGATCTACATCTCACTAGGCTCAGTGGTTATCTAATTAAAGTTATCTCAGTTGTTGTCTGTTTGAGATGCTGTGGTTAGTGTTTATGCTTTATCCTACACTGGGTAGAATATATTTCAAATATTAATATGAGCGCAGTTCTTTAATAAAAGTGTCTGCTGTTCCTTTGATTCTTAGCTTGTTCTGGGACTCATTCTTCAAATTCTGTGAACATAAGCATCCTAAGGATCCCAATGGGAATATTCTCCATAGGAAATCCTAATGGCATCAAGACATACCTGAGTATTTTCCCCTTCTAGATACTATTGACATATGATGGGAAGATTATTGCTTATCTTCCTTTCAATACAGATTTTTCAGAGTCTTGGAAATTATTTCTGTTCTCATTAAGGCTCACTCTTTATTTTCCGCTGTGTTTGACTGGACTTTTCTTTACATTTTAGCAGCCCACAAGGAAAGTACATGCATCAAGCAGATTTTAGTCTGAATTAAACTCCTAATGACTTTGTGAGGAGAGGGAACTCAGAGCTGTCTGTGGGTGGAATAAGCCTAACTTCTTGGGGGAAAAAAAGTGTTGCTGTTATACGTGAACAAGGTGGGCCATGCTTTACCACTGTAGGAAGAATAAGAAACAGGAAGAGTTACTGTTTACTCTTTGGTTTAGATGGGTACTTATTGAACAGATTCCTTAGTTAAGTTTTAAAGTGTGCTTTGTATTAGCTCCTATCCAATTATTTAGAGTAGTTACAGGTTTCCGTGAGCAAGATTTAAGGGATCATTAATATTCTTTCTTTGCTGAAATGAAAATAAATACTGATAAAGCAATGAAAAATAAAGTACTAATAAATACCAATACTAATTAATAAAAATAAATACTAATAAAGCAAAGCATACTTAGCACTGCTGTGGTTTTTTAATTACTTGCATAGTCCAGGACAGCCTGGCAAACCAGGATAGTTCAAATTCAGCCAAAAGATTGTCTAAACCAAGGCCTCTTCTCTGATAGTAGCTAATAGCTGTTGCTTAGCAAAACATTTTAATAGGGTGGATGTGAACTTATATTTTCTTTTGTATGCTAACAGGCTGCTAATTAAGGTGAGGAATTACTGCCACAGAATGTTTTGAATATCAGAAGAGTTGCTAAGTGCAAAGATAACCCAAGCTAAGGAAATCTCAGGAAGCATCTACTTGAACTAGGAGTAATACAGTGGCATGCTTATGTTCTCTGGCTTATGCTGTGGCACTTCCCATTATTCTTCAGCTTTTTGATTGCTGGTAGCTGGTGAATGCTGGATTCATATATATCATGGGATTTATCCACAGTGGCTCCAGGATTTCTTTCTGGAGTGAGATCTCATTTGGTGCCTCACATTTCATATTTTAGGCTTCTTCACTCAACAGTAAAGCTGAATTTTAGTATACTATAGGTATGCTTGTAGAGGTACTGCAATAGTAACATTGAGCAAGATCCTTGCACACTCTTTAGGAATAAATCAAGGGTTATTTGTGCTTTTCTGACCAGCTGTTCCTACAAGCAGTCACTTTGATGTCTGATTGAGTCCATTCATTATAGCCTGTTGCAAAAGTTATGCAAGGATAACTGAGATTTGTTTATAAAGTTTTCTTTCCAGTCTCTTGTCTTAGTTTGCCAGTCACCAAAACTGTCCTGGTGGAATGGCCAGCATCATAGTTCCAAAACTGTATTCTTCCTATGTAGACACTGAATTTCACTCTATGGAGATTTTTGTTCCCTAAATATATAATCATCTTATTTACCAAGAATGGGATTTATCTAGGTCTTTGGCTATCATCTCCCCTTGACACTGGCAGATCTTTTGCCCAGGACTTACTTTGTCCCACTGTTTTTCTTCCTTCCAGCAGTTTTATTCAATTCAAAAGCAAAAAGGCCCACTGGTCTTATTTTTTAAACATGCATTGTGGGGATCCTCTATCTTGACTCCTTTCATTTAATCACATAAAAGAGCCTGGAGAAAAGAAACCTCGGGTTGGGTTGAAAGTGACCTTTAAAGATCACCTAGTTCCAATCCCCCTGCCTTGAACTAGGGATGCTTTCCACTACACCAGGTTGCTCAAAACACCATCCAACCTGCTGTTAAATACTCCCAGGGATGGTGAATCCACAACTTCTCTGGGCAACCTATTCAGTGTCTTACCTCCCTCACAGTAAACAATTTCTTCCTTGTATCTAATCTAAACCTGTCCTCTTTCAGTTTAAAGCCATTCATCCTTGTCCCATCACTATCTGCCCTTGCTGAAAGTCCCTGTCCAGGTCTTGCAGGCCCTCTTCTGGTACTTGGAGGATGCCAAGGTCTCCTTGGAGCTTCCTCTTCTTCAGACTGAACAACCCCAACTTGCTGAGCCTGTCATGATGGGAAGGGTCCTCCAGTCCCCAGTCATCTTTCTGGCCTCCTCTGGACTCAACAGGTCCATGTCCTTCTTACACTGGGAGCCCCAGAGCTGGATGGGGACTCCAGGTGGGGTCTCACAAGAGCAGTTTTGATGGTTTTATTAATCTCTCCAAATAAGCACTTCTATGAGCAGCCCATGCTCCGCTGCAATTCAGTGCATTTTGCAACAAAGGAAAAAGTAACATTAGTCAAGATTTTTTACAGCTGGATTTTAGCTTTTGAGGGAGAAAACAATAACCTAGTCATTACATCTTTTGTATATAGAACCACTTACATCTAGAACAAGAAAATATAAATAGCCTTCTGAGACTCATAATGACTGTCCAGCTGCCTGTAGGAGTTTCTATTTTCTTTATAATTTCACTGTCATATTTGAGTGATATAACTGACAAGGCACTGTTGAGCTAAGTCTCATATTTTTCAGGCTAAACAAAATCCATCAATAATTTTGCAGAGCTTTTCTTACTCTGCTTCACACAGTGCAAAAGAGTACTTGACTTAGTGGTACTAGATAGGTCTAGTCACATATAGTACAAAGAAAGAATGAAAAATGTTTTCTCAAGTTATAAGGAGCCAGATTCATAACCATCCATCACTCGCCTGGGCAAGTTACTGATAAACTCCACAGGAAAATAACAAACAGTATATCCCTGTATCTTGGCTGGTGAAAATGAGATTCTTTCTCTGATTGATGTTAGTGGAGAGGCTTGTAAAAATGCATTTCCAGCTGATTAGTTCAGAAGGTGTCAATCTCGTGCAGTTTTATGACCTGCAGACTATACTCCAGATGTACATTTGCTTTTTATAAACTAACAAAGATGAATGGAGAAATTTGAGCACTTCTTTGGCAATTGCGCCCGATATTGCATGGGGGACCTTTCAGATAAATAAAACCCCAAAAATATTTTTTTAGCCATCAGTACCCCCAGCTTTCACACTGATCCAGGCATCTGGAGTTAAGACCAACAAGGGAGGTCAGTACTTCAGCTAGGAAAGGGTTTCATATTTTACAAGAAAGACTAGAAAATCACAAGAGTCACAGCCTATTTGAGGTTGGAAAGGCCTCTGGAAAGCATCCAGTCCCACCCCCTGCTCAAAGCCAGATTAGCTAGAGCAGATTGCTCGGGTATCTACCCAGTTTGGTTTTGAATGTCTCCAAGGATGAACACTTCACAACTTCCCTGAGCAATTTTTACAGTATCCAGCCACTTTAACAGTAAATGTTTTTCTGCTGTTTACACCAAATTTCCTGTGTTCCAGTTTGTGCCTCTTTCCTCCTGCTGGGCACCACTGGAAGGTGACTTTCTTACACCCTCCCATCAGGTATCTGTACACATTGATGAGATGCCCCCTGAGCTTTCTCTTCTCTAGGCCCTCAACTCCCTCAGCCTTTTCGTGTAGGAGAGATGTGTCAAGTCTTCATGGCCCTTCACTGAGCTTTCTCTGTATGTCCATGTCTCTTGTACCAGAAAGCCAAGCCTGCACACAGAGCTGTGTGCTCCTAATGCAGCCCAGCATGATGTTGGCACCTTCTTTGTTGCAAGGATGTGTTGTTGGCTCATGTTAGTTTTGTGTCCCTCAGGACTTCCAAGGTCTTCTCCACAAAGCTGTTACAGTGCAGGAGGTTGTTCTTCCCAGGTGCAGGACTTTGCACTTCTCATTGTGGAAACTTCATGTGGTTCCTGTCAGCCCATTTTTCCTAGCCTGTCAGTGTCTGAACGGCAATGTGACCCTCTGGCATATGCTCATCCCAGAAAAAATCAATGTTCTCTCTTATCTCTTAAAAAAGTTTTAACTTTGATATACTTAATGATGCTTTTTTCAGCCCTTTTATTTTCCCTGAATTGATTTCAAAGTCAGGCAAGTTAAATAAGCATTTTAGATGTGCAAGAACAGAATAGAAATCCCACTCCTTTACTATTTTGCCAGTCTAACTGATCCACATAGCACAGCAATACTTAGAAGAATACCTTTAGAAGATCTCTGTTTACTTACACTCTTTTCAACATATGTTTGAACAAAAATGGATGATATTTTTTCCTTCAGAAAGAAGTTTTACTCTAAAGGGAGATTCTTTTGTGAGATAAGCAGTCATGGGCTTCCTCTGAGTGCTACATTGATATGTTTTTCAGTTCAGTGCAGCAAGCAAGCTCCCTGTCTAATCTAAATAGAATAATAAAAATGTTTGAGCTATTTCAGTCTTGCTGTTCTTTTGGGGAAACAATTATCAGCTCTGTGATACCAGATTACATTCATCTGGAAATTTTCTGTAGCTGACGTTTCCAGGCTCATTTTCCTTATGACTTTACTTACAGCAAATTAGTAGTTATCAATTTGATCTTGATTTTAATCTTTGATCAAATTAGATTTTCAGTGATGTGACAGATCTAATGTTCTGCATATGGGAATATTTCAGCACATTTTCATGTAAAAAACTTGTGGAAATTGCCTTGCCACTACTAACAAAATCTTTTTGCCAAGGTATAAAGGAATCCACCGTGATACATGTTGTGAAATATTTAAAGCTACTTGCAGCATAGATATTGCTAAAAAACTTGAGGAAAATAGCAGAGTGGGAGTTACTTCTTTTCTCTAGCAAGTCAAATAACCTCACATAAAAGCTAATTAGGCCCACCTAAAATGTTTAATATTTATAAGGTAACAGTGTATGCAGAGTCTGAGTGCCTTCATTTTCTGGTTTGTTCAACATGTCTTTAGAATAGCATTGAATAAAGAAGTTCATTTTTATGTGATACTGAGTATATTCAGCTTGCATGGTTTTCCATGGGAGTTTAAGAACTCAGTAGAAAGAAACTCTCTTTCTTTAATTGAAATAGGATTCATTAAAATCTTAATTATGAGTATTCTTTCATGCTACATAATTTTTTCATCTCCCTGCTGGCTGGCTCATTCCAATGCACAGGGGCAGGAGGAAGAGTTCGTTCATTTGTGTGACTTTCTGCCAACAGATGGGCTAGTTGACTGTATGGATCCTGACTGCTGTTTGCAGAGTTCTTGCCAAAACCAGCCTTATTGTCGTGGACTACCTGATCCCCAAGACATCATCAGCCAAAGCCAGCAGTCGCCATCTCAGCAAGCTGCCAAAGCCTTTTATGACCGGATCAGTTTCCTCATCGGAGCAGACAGCACCCATGTCATACCTGGGGAAAGCCCTTTTAATAAGAGGTGAGCCTGACTCCTCCTGTACTCAGGAGCACAAAAGAAACTGCGGAGTGTGAGATCCATGTGAGAAGAAGATCCGCTATGACCGTGAATTTCTGGTGTGAATTTTGAGCAAAGACCTTTTCTCTTAATATATCAAATTGCTTGTTTTGTCTCACTTCCTGCAAAATTTACCAGTGCCACTAGGTTACACAAGGTACTTGCCATGCTTAGTATCTGTAGTCTAACAGGGCACTTCATTAATGATTAAATAAATCTTTATTTAACCAGTTGATTTAGGCTAGCACAGTTGGAAATATATCAAAGCAATGAAAACACTTCAGAAGGAAAAGCAAAGCTGCAGTTTTTAAACTGAGCTCACTAAATAATATAAATTATGAATTAATGTAATAGAACCGTTAAGTGCACGACAGTATAATTGCATAAACTATTTGACTGGTGCTCTATGAAGCAGTAATGACCTGAAAATAAGCCAGTAACAGGAAGCAGGTGTCTGGGATCTCACTGAGTGAAAGAGGATGATTTACACTAGAACTACTGCGTTTGCAGTAATTTAACAGCATTAATGTGTTTGGGCACAGCAGTTGATTAAAAGTTGTTGCACCAATGTTCCTTATTGCTCTTTTAAATTCTCTACTTCATAGTCCCTGCAGTTTTACAGATTGCTTTGATACTAATTGAAAAGTATATTTTTCTTTACGAGTCTGCCAAAAATATGACTTATAGTGAGAACATATACAGCTTATAAGTTCTTAAAATTCTTCAGTTAATTTCTGGTCTTAGTAACTCAGTACAGTCAAAATAAACCAAAGTAAAATCAACAATACTGAAACAAAATTATTATCTGCAGATTCTAAGGCATTTGTTTATACAGTGTAAATTATGTGAACTTGTAAAAGGGTTAGACTCTGAGGAATGTTTTTTAGATGATAGCTGATAGCATGTGGAGAGGGGTGGGTGGGTGAGGGTGGATGTGTGTGTGTTCACTCACTAGCTTTTGTTTAAAAAGAACAAAAACGCCCAAACCTGTAATTTGACCCTGCATCTTTTTCATAGTCTTGCATCTGTCATAAGAGGCCAAGTATTAACTGCTGATGGAACACCACTCATTGGAGTCAACGTTTCCTTCCTACACTATCCAGACTATGGATATACAATCACTCGCCAGGACGGAATGTAAGTTCCTTTTGAAGCACTTATAAGTCATGAACACAGCAAAGGTGTTACTGAAGAGCTGCTTGTAAAAGTGAGATGAGAAAATAAAGGGGAAAAAAGACATTAGCAAACTGATTGACTAAAGTTGTACTTTGTACATTGTTAAAATGTAAAACACACTGATTATTATCTACTTTAGAAGTAGGAGGACTTGCTTAATTTAAACGTAGCATCCCAAATTCTCTGTTCTCTCTGTGCAGTATAATGTAATGTAATTTAATTGATTTCTCCGTTGTTCCCAGTAGAGCCATTCTGCATTCAGAGCAGAACAATGGAATGAAGAATCAATCAGTAAAATAGAGGCTGTGGATGGCTTTGGGAATTTGCTGACTAGCTAGCCCTCTTGGGGTTTTTTCCTAGGTTTGACTTGGTAGCGAATGGTGGTGCCTCTCTGACACTGGTGTTCGAGCGATCGCCCTTCCTGACACAGTATCACACAGTATGGATTCCCTGGAATGTCTTTTATGTCATGGATACCCTTGTCATGAAGAAGGAAGAGAATGACATTCCCAGTTGTGATCTAAGTGGATTTGTAAGGCCAAACCCTGTTATCGTGTCATCACCTTTATCCACTTTCTTTAGAATTTCTCCTGAAGATAGTCCTATCATCCCAGAGACACAGGTAAGGTGTGCTTCAAATAAATACCATTTTATCCCAGGCTAGTGTTCAGCAACCAGAAGGAAAACAGTGCACTGCTGTTCAAAAATAAGTAATGCTGAGTAAGTGCTAGGAATTTGCAACATGTGATTATTTTCAGACCAATTTAAAATTTCATCTGAAAAAGTAAAGTAAGCAAGCTGTGTGTACATCAGCTTTACATTTGTTTGCATCACTTAGTTTACGGAATGTGTTTACTGTTCAAACACTGGCCCATAAAAAGGACACACTATAGTACATTGGCCTTTTAGGATTGCCCTCTTGTTAGAAGTCACCTCAGAGACTGAAAACAAAAGGTGTTTTTCCACCATGTCCTAAAGACACACAAGTTTGAATTATCTGTTTAGTCCTAATAAATAGCATGACACACAGATTTTTATAAAGTAAAAGAACTCTCTGCAGCACTGCGGACAAGCCAGTGAGCTTGTGGTCTAATCAACTTCTTCAGAACTTGGAATACCAAAAGTAAAACTTAACATCCCCACCTTGATTTAAGCAGAAAAGGCTATGGTTGAAATGGTTTGGGTTTTTTTTTAATTTTCCCAAGATAGGTGTATTACATTGCTCCATCTCAAATAATAATCACTAGTACAATTAATAGTCTCTTGTCTCTTAAAGCATTTCAGTTGCATTTGAAGAAGTAATGCATGTCTCAGTGTTGATTTTTGAACTTTTCCTAGTGAAACAGTCCTTCTTCTTCCTCCCTCTTTCTCTCTCTCTCATTTTCTTGCTCCTATTTCCAACAATGTCATAATTACATAGAGCACTCTTTTTCATACTCACTAAGAAATGTCCTTACCTCTTCAAGAGAAACACTGAAAATGTATTCAAATGTTTTCATGCAGAGCTCTTAAGAAAAGAGCTAAATCATTAAGCAATTCATGGTAGGAGCAGTTTTAAAGGAAAGATGTAAGAAAATTACAACTAAACACTCATACAAATCTAGACTGTGCTAGGAAATTGTTGCTTTTATCCTCACTATCATTTCTGTGCCTTTGATAGCTGCAAGTCAATTAAAAGAAAGTATTTGCAAAACAGAGTCCACTGAAAAACAGCTCTGATTTACATGTTTTGGCAACAGAAGATAGATTCAGTTCCTGAAATTATGGAAAATGGCTTAGCTAGTTATAAATCAAGAAAAAAGTTACGATAGAAGAATGTCAGAAAATACAAATTTGAAAAAAACACTTGCAGTTTCTAGGTAAACAGGTTATTTCCTGAGCAGTGGGACTAATGAGGTCTGGATTCCTACTAATTCCCACCCACTGCTGTAATTCCATCTGTCTGTCACATTCAGTCCTTCCCCACAGACTGCATTCAGCCTTTTCTTCTTTCTCGTGGGGGTCCCAAATTGCCTTCTTCTTCCCTACCAGAACCCTCTTTTTTACAAACATAAAGGAACTGGATTATCTTTAGAGATTTCTACTGTTACTTAAAATGTGGTTGAAGTTGTCACCAGGTTCAAAATTTGTGAGGTGGGAGGTCTGATTGGTGGGACTGTTGGGTCAAGTTATCTCTCTAGGAAATCAGCTGGAAGGAAAGATACTCTCAGTGGATTCTAGGCAATTGGTGCTGCTGGGTGATTTATGATGAGGGAAAATGGTACTCTCGTTATGTGTGCAAAAATCCAGTTCAGTACTATGTAAAAAAACATTAAGCAGTGTTTTCTTCTATATTCTTTGCTTATCCCATGCATAAATTTCCCACACATAATTTTCTGCTTCAGCAAGTGGGAGCTGCACAACTGTGACTGGCACGTACCCCTTCAGGTCAGGTTCCCCTCAGAAATGCAGAATGCTCAACAATCTGTCACCTGAAAAAATCACTCTTCTCGTAAAAGATGGGCAGAACCAGATTCTATTCAAAACTGTATGTTCAGCTCCAGAGGAACTGCTGCTGATCTTTCCACATAAAAAGGGGTAATGCCAATCCAAAGTCTGTGAGGCTGGAGGAAAGCACAGAGAAATAAGCCATTCCCTGTGTTCCTGCAGTCAGTATTAGCCACCCTGTTCGTGTGCTGTGACAGCACTCACTGTCACGTACTGCAGGAGAAAATGATGTGCTGCTGTAATCATCATCCCTTGAAGTGCTTCATCATCCCTTGGAGATAATGTTTCCAAGAGTGTACTTAGTAGCTTATGAATCCCAAATTGATCAGAGGGAGAATTAAAGTCTGTGCCAAAGGAGCAGCATGAAAGAAAACTGGGAAAAAAAAATATAAGGGCAAGCAAGGGGAAAGAACAAACACAGTGGGTAAAGAGGTGATCACAGACCCAACAGATCATTACTCAAGAGGGTTGATAATAACATGTTAACTAAATTTGGACTGCTTAGGCATGATTTTATCTACTATTAATTGCAAGTTACCATGCTTTGCCTAGACTTAAGTAGCTGAGATTAATCAGTGTGGAATGAGGCAATAAACTGCATTCAGATGAGGGAGTTCAGGTTAAGCTGGAGCTGCTTTTAAGTATTAGGTAATATTGTTTCTCTCTTTTTCCTAATAATTTCCTAAAATGTCTGTTTTCCATATATTGCCATGTGGTCTGGCAGAAACCCGTGTGAGTCATAGTGAGCACTTCTGAAACTGAGTATTTAAGGGTTTCCCTCTCCTAAACTTCTGTTATCCACTGTTACATGTGCTTGCAAGATGCCTTCTGCAGTTCCTGAGCCTCTTGTTTCCATCACTTCAAGTGTCTGAGAGAATGAAAACTTGATCTTTTCCTTCAAGTTATATATTCAAGGTTCTTTTGCTCAGACCCTCACTACTGGCAGGAGTGTGGCAGAAGTTGGCAAAATTTCTTTGGGAATTCAGAGGAATTCAGGATAAAATATGCTCCTCTATGACTTAATAAAAATAATTATTGGTAATTTCAGAGTGGCTAGATTTTCAGCAAAGAAATTAACCTATTTTAACATTTAAACTAACAACATAATAGGATATCTAAAAATACTAAAAATCTTAGTATTCTATGGATGCTGCACCCTAGTTTTACCTACCTAAAATCTTCAGAATTTCAAGTTCATACTGAGAAAAAAATTGAGATTATTTGTGGAACTGAATATCTCCATTTATGTAGCTCCTTCTTTTCCAGCACATTTTATGGTTTTTTTCTCTTTTACTCTCTATTTGAGATTTCATACATACCTTTTTCTTTATTCTGTTATAGACACATTTTTATATTTCTATATGTATGTGACTTTTTCCTACCCCTCTTCTCTGTGGTACCGAAACCATGTTTTAAGTCTAGAAAAAACAAGTATTTTTACCCTTTTTATTTCTCCTTGATTTAAATGCTAATTTAAGAGCCTCAGTTGTAGGGGAAGGCTTTTTTTTTAAAGGAAAACATTTTTTCTGTCTTGAAATGAGCAGTTTCAGCTTCTACTTAAAGTATAATTTTGGTACTCCTTAATATGAGCCTTTATGTAATAGCAGCAGTTGCCAGTATCTAAAAATGCCATCTTTTCCCCTCTAAACCTAGATCATGTTACTTTTTAATGCAGCAGCTTGGCTGCTACTTCTCAGCAAACAACCTTTTTTTGACACTAAGACTAAAGTTTGCACTTGTTCGTGAAATTTGTCCTCAAATCCTCTATTGAATTTGTTCAGTTTGCCAAAAGAAAAATCACAACAACGCAGCAGGCATTTCTCCCCCTAACTGAATTACTTATTCAGTGCTCTGAATCAGAGCATGTCAGTTGAATCATATCATATTTCGGAGCAGGAAAGCATTGTAGAGCCTGGAGAGCTTTAGTCCTGCTGGCCAGGAGCCTTGCACAATTTATATGACTCGGACACCAGCTTGAACTCTCAGGACAACAACAAACTCTGTGAAAATTGAGGTGACCCTTATCTCAGTCCCCTAAATTAAATATTTCATCGCTGTCCTTAGGAGAAGGTTGATCATTCATAAGTAAAATGTCAGCCATTAGAATTTGGTGGTTGGGCAATAACTCAGTCCCCTTAGGGTATCAGCCTTTCTGAAGGTAGTTTGATACTCACTCTGGAAAAGGTGAAGTACAGACAGCTTGCTTGTGTTGGTGATTCCTGATGTGACTTTTATTCTCGGTGACTTTCCCAATTGCTTTACAATTGATGTGTTGTCATGGCTCCCATAGGAGCTCTCTGCTGTGCCTGATGATTTACCTTTTTGGATGAACATTAAACTGTTTAATTCTCTTTGTAATGCTTGATTCTGGGAGGGAGATTGAGTTGCATAACCTTACCTATACATTTCTAAAGTTCTCGAGAAAATAAGTTACTACAGGGGATATTTTATGGAAAAAAGGAAGTTATAAGTCAGATTTCCAGCAGGCATTTGAGGCTTCTGCAGAAACTAATAATAGGGGTTTAGGTTTGGTTTTAAACCTCGCTGAGAACTGCATGAGTGTCCTAGTTTCTAATTTGATAGTAATCCAAATACACAGTGGAATTTCTTGAAAATTGAAACTTCAAGGTGTCCTCTTTATTGCCTGTTATCTCAGCCAAGAGTACTGGAAGACCACCTATGTGTTTAACACTGCTCTTCCACAGTTGCAGTTGTAAAAGAAGCAATGGTCGTAACAGGAGACCACTGAAGTCCATTAAATTGTGTCCTGTTACAAGCATATTATTTCTTTTTCTCCTCTTGCTTACAGAGACCTCCATCTGTCAGACTAGTTTTAATGTGTGGTATATGAGAGTCCTGCTGATGTCTTGAGGAGGAATTTGTCTTTTGTTCCTGGGTGGTTTGTGCTTTTCCTTCAAAGTCTCAGAAAAGGAATGTGTTCACAATCACTTGCCTCTCTAGAGAGAGGTGTTTTTGTTCATGTAGAAAAGATTTGCCTGTTCTCTGGATTAGACAGTGTCGGTATATTGAGCTGAGGGAAAGCAGACTAGATTTACAAAGAGAAATGGGGCCATGCTCACCTCCTTCAAGGTGACTACTTGTCATTTCTTTTCAGCCAGGTTCTTGGTGGGTAACAAAGAAATATTCTGAGAATAAGACTTAAGAATTTAAAAACCATAATTTCATTTGTCTTGTATCTTCCAATTCCTACTTTATTTCTTACAGCTCTATTATAGTCTTACTGGAGAACAACAGTTTTATGTCTACATGTATCAGATGTAAATAATTATAATGCCAGACAATGAGTCAAAATAGTATTTCTGAATTTTTGTTACTGTTATTGAGAAGGCAGTAGATATAATTACTACTGTACAAACGTTTCTGTAGATCCAACAAAAATGCTGATACAGAGGGTGGTGTAGCACGTGTTGCCCTCCTTGAACATCAACCACATTATTTCACCCTATTCAACACAGTCAGTTTTTTAGAAGCAGTGTCCAAGGATTTTTCTGGCATTGAGAGCTAGCAGCACTTGTTTAGTAGCCAGGTTTTGATCCCACTAAAGTCTTTAGCTTTTTATGACAGTGCTCTTTCTGAAGTCTGCTTTCCACTAATATTAAACAGTGTTTGGTCTTCCAACTTCAGGACCAGGAGACAGAAAAGTAAAATAAACCTTTGTTAATTCTCTTCCCAAGAGTGTTCCTGTAACGCCACTAAGGTTCTGGGTTTGTGCTTCAGCATCCCTTGCAACCTTTGCACTCTCCCACCAAAGAAACATTACCTTTACAAATGTGTCTAAATACATTTTTCTTCTTCTTTTGTTTGTTTCTATAAACCAGGATACTTGGTAGCTGTTCACTCCACGTGCTGGCTGCAGTGTTGTGTTCTGACTGAGATATAGAACAATATAGGCTGCCTTTATCCACATTGCACAGAAACATTTCACATCCATCCATCACCCACTAAAGCTCCTCAGCTCAGAGGAAATGACAAGGAAGAGGAAAGGGAGGAACCTTTTAAAAATAAAATTGGCTCATTCCACTTCTGAAATGTGAAAGTGATAAGCTGATATCTGAGTAGTGAATATTGATCAGAAAATATGGAAAAACTTTCCCTGAGGCATCCTACTTATCTCTCTTCAAAATAAATGGAAGAATGCTTTAGTTTAAAGTATTTACAATTCATATGGTAATGTAAACAATAAAATACCTGGAAGTTCTTGCTGCTCCTACAGGAGAAATTAGGCATCCCAACCCAAATCTCAAACTTTTCTGTCCTTAGAGGCTCTACTGCCTTTATTACACATGGCTTATTAGTTGGGACGTGGGTAGCAGCATAGTAAGGGGCAATTTTCATTTAGTTGAAAGATGCCTTTTTGCCTCTTTAAGAAAAATCAGTTTGGAATGTTTTCTCTTGCTTCCTTTTCTCCCCATAAAAATAAAGGAGATAATTTTGAAATGCTTGAGCAGAAAGTACCAACTGAGCAGCTTCAGTATAATGAAGAATTTAGACTCAACTTTTTAGAAAAAGTGTGAAATGTTGTTATTTATTTATGTTTTTTTAACCATGAAGGCCAAGTATAGATTATATTTCCTAATGGATTGTCATGCAATATGTTAGGCAGCCATTTATGATAGCTGCATTGTTTTGCTTAATTTCCAAATAATTTAAATACTGTATTTTTCTCTTAACAATGCGTAGGTACTTCATGAAGAAACGACAATACCAGGAACTGATTTGAAGTTATCATACTTGAGCTCCAGGGCTGCAGGATATAAATCTGTACTGAAGATTACTATGACC
Source organism: Luscinia megarhynchos (assembly GCA_034336665.1). Classification (NCBI taxonomy): domain Eukaryota; kingdom Metazoa; phylum Chordata; class Aves; order Passeriformes; family Muscicapidae; genus Luscinia; species Luscinia megarhynchos. Next base: position 32,265,422 of record CM067566.1, on the reverse strand, counting down.
CAGTCTGTTATACCATTTAATTTAATGAAGGTTCATCTTATGGTGGCAGTGGTGGGAAGACTTTTCCAAAAATGGTTCCCTGCATCCCCAAATCTAGCATACACTTTCATATGGGATAAAACTGATGCATACAATCAGAGGGTCTACGGATTATCTGAAGCTGTTGGTATGTGTTACAGAGGATTTTTGCACTTCTGGTTGTCTTGAACATAGGGAAGCACACCTCAAATGCTTGTATCCATTAAGTAGAAAGTGTTTTGTAGAATAAAATTATATCAGTGGATATTAAAACATATTAAAAAGATACTAATCTAAGCTTTGAATTATAGCAAAATAACTCCTTCAGAAGGAAAAAGAAACCATTTTTATTCACATGAAAAGTGATGTTTTTAACTTCTATTCCTTTCCATGAAGTAGCCTAATAACACATTATGGTGTTTAGTCTGCATGCTTTGTGTACTTTAAGTAAAGAACAACAGCAGCCTGACTTATGTCACAAAATGGCTTTCCTCTGTATCTGTCTTAATTCACTTACTCTTAATAACTAAAAAATGTTTTAATAACCTAAGATTCAGCAAAAGAATGTATGTAGCTTAAGGAAATCACATTAATAAACTCTTCTTCAGAATGACATCCTGTACTTAATGAGGACATTTGCTGTTATTTCAGTGTCTGTAGGTTACGAGTATGAGTCCTGCTTGGATCTAACTCTGTGGGAAAAGCGGACTGCCATTTTGCAGGGTTATGAACTGGATGCCTCCAACATGGGTGGTTGGACATTGGATAAGCATCATGTATTGGATGTTCAGAATGGTAAGGAGTTCAATTTCTTCTTGCTAGTTTTACTGCTCCACTGCTCTGCTCTTCAGGTCTCTCACTCAAACTTTTTGCTATTTGCTCTGTTTTTTGAAAAGGGAAATTATAGAACATTTTGCAAATGGTAAATGCTTTGAGCTTCCCTGGCTCCCCAGAGAAGTGGTCACATCACCAAGCCAGTCAGAGTTGGCAGGAAGTGTTAGGACAATGTTCTCTGGCACATGGTGTCATTCTTGGGGTTGTCCTGTGCAGGGCCTGGAGTTGGACTCAATAATCCTGTGAGTCCCTTCCACCGCAGGAGTAACTTCAGGATATTCTTCTTTTTCCTGTGAATTACATTGAATGTCATGCTTCTGCATCCTATAAATGCATATGCATGAATAAATTCATCAAACAGTCTGTGTTGAATATGCTGTGGTGGGTTGACTCTGGTTAGACACCAAAGCCACCCAGTCACTCTCCAGCTGGACAGGGGAGAGAAAAAAGAATGAAAGGCTCAGGGGTTGAGATAAAGACAGGGACAGATCTCTCAGCAGTCACTGTCATGGGCACAACAGAATTGACTTGGGAAAACTATTTTAATTTATTACCCATCAAATCACAGTAGTGTAGTGACAAAGACATCAGTCTTAAAAACAACTTGCCCAATCCTCTCTTCTTTCCAGGCTTAACTTTACTCCTGAATTCTCCACTGGCAGTGGTGCAGGGACAGAGACAGGACAGAGAATGGGGGCTGTGGTCAGTTCATCACACCCTGTCTCTGTCACTCCTTCCTCCTCAGGGAAAGAACTCTTTACACTCTTCCCTGCTCCAGCATGGGCTCCCTCCCACAGCAGACAGTCTCCATGAACTTCTCCAATGTGAGTCCTTCCCACAGGCTGCAGTGCTTCACAACTGCTCCAGTGTATACCTGTTCCAGTACAGGCTCCTTTCTCCATGTGTCCAAAGGCCCTGCCAAAAGCCTGCTCCAGCATGAGCTTCCCACAGAGGTCACAGCCTCCAAGGGCATCCCCTTGCTCTGATGTGGGCCCTCCAAGTGGACATGTGCTCCACCATGGACCCCCATGTTCTGCAGGGGCATAGCTGCCTCACCATGGTTTTTTCCCATGGGCTACAGGGGAATCTCAGCTCTGGTACCTGCAGCACCTCCTCCCTCTCCTTCTGCAGACCTTGCTGTCTGCAGAGCTGTTGCTTGCTCATATTCCCACTCCTCTCTCCAGCTGCAATTTGCTGTTGCACAGTAACTTTGGCATCAAAGTATATTTCGAGCATGCTGTTCAGCAGCTGTTTGCAGGGTGCCACGCTAAGGAAACCTCAGCGCAACACTGAACAGGAAGAAATTTGGGAAAATTTGGCTGGAAGCATGTAGGGAAGGTGAAGTAAACAGTCACATAGCTTCAAGTAGTAGCTGGTGGCACTGGATTTTCATGCAAGAGAGGAATCCAGAGTAATTATCAGGAAGATTGTCGCTTCTGCAGTACTTGATGTCCCGTGAAGGTCTCCCCCTGGTACACAAGCTTATTATTATGTGTACCACAGTAGTCCACACCTAAAACATTGCCTCTGACTGGTAAGGAAACAAGATAACCAAATGGAAAAGGTGTCACTGTACCCAAATTTAAAATGTTAAAAAAACCCCCAAACCTGTGCAAATTATTGTAAAGTAATCCATCTAAAAATTTAAAGACCTATAATTATAAGTATATGTGTAAGATTGATTCTGTTCATTGGGGAAATTGATTACGGCTTTAAATTATGTTTAAGAGTACATTTGACAAGTAATGACTTTTCAAATTGTCATGTGTCTAATTGAATAAACCAAGTGGAGAGTTGTAATGACAAGGTGGATGAGATGCATAATTTATTCAAAATAGAGTGCACACAGTGTTTGCACGGAAATCCAAACTACTGCAGTAAATAGTCTAATGTACATCTTTTAGTCTGTGATAATAGAGGAGAAATGTGAAGGACCAATTTTTCAAGGTAATGACAGAATAAATCAGGTGCAATAGTGCACTATGCTGACTTCTAGAATTCCTCTGATGAAAATTGTAGAACTCAGCTATTTCAGGCAAAATTATAGTGCCATGATTGTCATAAATGATGTAATCATAGGAGAGGGGATTTCGTATACTGTTAATGCATTCTGGCTTTAACTATTCATGAAAAACACATTCTTCCTCTTTTGATTTAGATTACTTATTTAGATTGCTTGCCATTAGTTTTCCATAAACCATTTTCATTTTTTCCAATTTTATCATGTATATTGGTTTTACATTTATAATCTCTTGCATTTTATAACATTAAAATTAGTGAAGACACTTAAAACATTTAAAGAGGAAAGCAAAGTATTTTTTCTCGTACCTTTCTGTACAAATCACGCACTTTGGTAGTGAGGAGGGAAAGAGAAATGCTTCTTAAATTTCTTCTAAACTTCTCAAAAGATTACTGTATCCCTCAGCTCCAAACTGCATGAAACTCTGGGCATGCAATCAATAAAACCCAGATCTCTCTACAGTACAAAGTGACGTGTGGTTTACATGGATTATACCATGGAAAGACATACGGTGACTTATGAGGAGAACCATAAGAGCTGACCATTTGTAGAGGACACCTTAATGGATTCATCATGAGATTGAAAAATAAGGGTCCTGGCAACATTTTAACACACTTCTTTTTTTCCCCCAAGACTGAAGATTTAGCATAAAGCATCCATTTTTCCTCTCAGATTTCCTACACAGGCTATAAGGAAGAAAAATACTGCTGGCACATTGCTTTGTCTTCACAAAATTATTGTTTCTTTCATGCCTCAAAGCAGAATTAAGTTTTAGAGGCAGGTTGGCCTGGCACCACATTTTTTTTGTTGTTTTGACATTTTTAATAACTGCCTATAACTGCAGATATGGTATTGAGGCAGACTTTGTTGCCAGAGGAACATTTATGTTGTGAGCTGAGTAAAGAATCTTTTATAATGTAAAATTGAGGCAATCTACAACTTTTTGAAGTGGCTCTTTAATTAATATTTACAATTTGCAACAGTAATCCACTTCAGATTACATTTGACATGATATTCATAATTAGTTATACTAGGACTTTAGGAATACAATTTGCAAATATATTCTTTTTCTTTTTTTATAAAGCATATTAGAATTTCAGTCCTTTCATGGGCTATTTCAAAACTGTAAATATTACCAGACTTACACTAACTAGCTAAAAGAATATTTAGAATTCTTTTGCATTGTTTTATGTGTATACATTCAGAGTTTTTATAAATGTTATTGGGTTTTGGTTTGGTTTTTTTTCTCTATTACCTGCAGGAATCCTCTACAAAGGAAATGGTGAAAATCAATTTATATCTCAGCAACCCCCAGTTGTTAGTAGCATTATGGGCAACGGGAGACGACGCAGCATCTCCTGTCCAAGCTGTAATGGTCAAGCTGATGGTAATAAATTACTGGCTCCAGTTGCCTTAGCTTGTGGGATAGATGGCAGTCTGTACGTGGGGGATTTCAACTACGTTCGGCGGATATTCCCATCTGGAAATGTAACTAGTGTTCTGGAGCTAAGGTATGTTTTTTTCTCATCCTGGACTTTTGGAGTTATGAGTTACTATGATAAATTAAAGTACTGGATAAATTTCTGGCATTGTGTAAATTTGAGTTTGCGAATGCTTTTGGGAACAAAACAGAAGTTGAGTCTAAAGATTTTAAAAGTATTTAGAACTGAAATGAAAAAATTTTACCCTCATAAAATATTTTAACTATGCTTATTTAAATGTGAGAATTTAATCTACCCAAAGTAACAATTCTGCAGATTTTAAGAGTTAACATGTGGTCAACATAAGCGGACAAGGGACAATCATTCACCACTTCACTAATGATAGATATAAATGTTGCCTTCTTCTCATCTTTTAACATCCTTTCTGAATGTTTGTCTAATAATGTTTTTCTGTTCTTTTTTACTTGCTCCCACCAAGAAATAAAGATTTTAGACATAGGTAAGCATTCCTTAAAGAAGATTTATATTTTTCTAACTGTTCTTCTTTCTTTTTTAACAAATGAATGCTTATAATGGGCAAGTCATTTCTGAGATGTATTACTAGAAAAGAGGAGTATTTTTCAAAAATAATGAGTTCATATGTTTTAGTTATGTCAACTGTCAGGCTGTATCGTCCTTTCCGATGAGTTCCTCTTTTCTCATCACTCTCTGTCCACAGTCAGGCTTCTTGTTATGCTTGTGTGTGCCCTCCTTTGCTTTTCCCTCATCTCTGCTCACTCCTTGCTGGCAGCGCTTTTGCTGATCCTATCAAAACTCACTCATTAATCAGATGCACCAAATATGATGAGAATGGCATATAAAAGTATCAAGGGAGTTCATTTCATTAGCTTTTTGATGTTGACTCTTTTCAGGCTCTCATTTAACAGATTTGTTTCTTTAAAGGTGAGCTTTTTTAATAATGGAAGTTGAAATAGCAATAACACAACTCCAGGAGTTAACCTTTTAAAATACACCAAGACTCACAAAATTGGTCAACAAAACAACAGTAATCAGAGGATTGTAGTATAGCATTCATCCATCCTGGCATTGCTACAATAATGGCAAGAACAGAAGAGTAGGTGGATGCTTAGAATTGCTTTGCCACCACAGCAGTTGGCGCTGATAAGGACAAAAAAACCAGTCATGTTAAAATCTTGTGGCAGACATGAAACCCTGCAAACCTTTGTGGCAGAACTGCTAAGCATACAGCTTAGAAGTTCCACTGGTACCTTTCTCTCCTTTTTGCTGCCATTTTCCTTCCTTGTTTTTAAAGAAATCCCAGAGTCATATCTCTTGTTCTTGTTTTTTAAATTCACTTTTCTTTGGACATACTTCTGTGTGAGGAAGGGTTCTGTGTTTTCAAAAATACGTTTCAGATGCATTAGGTAAAAAATTCCATGACTGAATAAGGTATCTGTATCAGTGCTAATAATCAGAATTGGTTCTGTGGGTTTTTTGCAGGAATGACTCAGAGGCAGTCTCCTCTGTTTGCTGGGTTTAGGGTTTCACTATTACAATTAGTTTGTATGTGTTCCACCATTCTTAAAAGAATTATATCCCTTGTGGTATCACAAAGTTGTGATTGCAGATAGATAGGACATTGTCTTGGCAAAAGAATGTGGAATAATACTTAAAATGGGGATGTGGAGTGTACAAAAGGGGATTAAAGACTGGATGCATATTGAGGTTTGTTTTGCTGTGATTTAGTAGCACCACCCTCTCCTGCCTCTGGCAGAACTGTGGTCACAGCCTCAACTGCAGCATTTGAGAAACTGGACCTCTGCACGTAAGAAAAGTTCGGCGGGGGAGAATACTGAAGCTTTTCTGCTTTATTCATGCCTAAGCATGCAGAAGCTCGGGGTAGCAAAATTGCAATCATACCACACAAATTAGTAACAGCAAGGGGCCCTGTAGCAACTGTGAAGTGGGGATTCCTTCTAAGGTGGGAGGAGACATAGAGTGCTCTGGAGAGCTGGCTCTGCAGGAGCACTTGTGGAGCCAGTAGGCAGGAGGTGTGGAGCCCACTGTGCAGCCCAACAAGATTTATTATGAGTCTGAGTTTTCTCTCACATCATACAACATCTTCCTGGTGTCCACTCTCAGCCTTAGAGATTTGCTGATGAGAGACTTCCTAAGCCAAGAGTGGGATCTTTATGCTTAATATCCCCCAGCAGCTTTTTATTCTGTTAATTTAGCTGCCTTTTATTTAAGATGTTTAAACTATTAGGATCCACCAAATCTCCTTGCCATGGGCTCTCCAGCTAAGGGCATACTGTGAGACCAAATACCTTCTTTTGGCTGCATGAATTTGTAGAGAGTCCTGTGAAATTCTGTAGAGGGAAGCACATCTGTCTGGCCTGTAAGAGAAGAAGGGAGCAAATGTCCAGTTTCACTGGCAAGCCTTTCAGACTGCTGAGGAGATTTCTGCTTCAACTGCAGTTTTGAAGACAGCCCTCAACAGACCACTTTGCAAAAGATAATTGTTAAGTATCAGAAAAAAATGCATTCCCCAAGTAAAACTACTGAATGAGGCTAAATACTAGTTCAGATCTCTTGTCTATTCAAGCATTCACCTTTCCTGGCCTATAAACACAGCACTTCAGCACAGTGTGATGTGTCTCCTATCTCAAGAAGCCTGTAGTCTCTTTTAGAGAGAGAATGCAGATCAAATTTCTCCTCTCATGTACCAGTGACCTGACATTTTTTCAATCTCAAAGCTGAAATGATGTCTTTATACACACTGCTGCCTGTGGGTGATTAATGCTGATAGACATTCATGGAAGAAGTCATTTTTAGAAGGACTTTGAAGACAGGGAGGTCTTTTGTAGGCTATGGCACTATCCCAAGTCTGTAGAGAGCCAGAAAAAAAAAGTTTAACAAAACATAAAAACAGCTTAGAGGGGATATATGATTTAGAGGGCACCTAGTGAAGGCAAGAGAGACAGGAACTGAAGCAAGAGGAGTATTTTGGAAAAATCTGTATATGGAGAATAGCCCAGGTGATCTGCCAGCTGAAGATTTAAAAGATCCGCCTAAGCAAGATAAAAGCAAAGGGAAATAGATTGTTACAGCTCTGTGCACATGTATGCCCACTTTCAATTCAAAGTACTTACTATTGTTTGGCATAGACAGAACAAGTTAATTTTTAGACATTTGTCTTTACAGGGGCCAGTGTGGGTATATAACTCCATGTTTTGCAGGCTACTGAAAGTGATTAGGCAATACTCAATGAGTCAATAAGTCATGGGCTGGAGATTTCATTTCTTTGCATTTGATGTTATTGGTAGAAGGCAGAAGCTTAATTTCATTTCAGGGTACAATGAAATTGCATAAACTCTGCAGCTTTCCAGCTGCTAGCTGCTTATCCCTGTACTATTTTTGAGATCTGCATAGTGCTCATGGATGTTTTCTAGCTAGAAAGCAAATGTTGTTTTCACTTGACAATTATTCAGTTCTTCAAATTATGTCTTTCTCCCATAAATTGTTGGGGGCTAAAGCCTCGTTGGCTGTTCAACCTTCACCTGAAAAGAAATGCTGAGCTCAAGCCTGTTGTATCAGCTCAGAAAGGAGCCATTAGACATCTGCATATGGGACGATGGAAAGTTTCTATTGATTCAGTAGTAATATCCTATGCACTTACAAACTTGGAAGGATTTTTTAATAACATGAGAAAATACATTTAAATTATCAGGTGTATTTTTTTGGTTTGATGAGGATAGACTACATACCATGAAAACTCATCCCCTGATTTCTTTTTTATTGGAATTAATTAGAATGTAAATCTTCATATTTATGAAGAAAATAGCTTAAAAACTTACTTTTTGAAATAAGTAATTGTGTTAGGCATAAATTACTTTGTGATTTGATGACTTCTTATTCCAATGGCTGGAAAATATGATTGAGGCAGTGTTACATGGGTTAAAGAGAGGTACTTTAATTTAGATTTCAGTAGAATAAGAAATAACTTTATTTTAAATTACAATGAAATAAAATTTAATTGCACATTTCACATCTTGCAAATGCGTTTATATTTGAAGTGTTTGCAAAGTTTCTTAAAGACCAAAGTAATCATGTAAATGGGTATAATTTAATTTGCAGTCTATGGAGGTATAAATAATTCGTACACTACATAGTGATCATATTAAATGATCACTGCATAAATTAAGGTTTTGAAAATATCTTCCAACTATTTAGCACATTGGCAATAATAGATTAGTAACAGACAGAAATTTAAAGTAAGCATTTGATTGTTTTCAGACATGCTGTACAACACTCAGTGCAATAGCAGAGCTTTTTAAGAGGTGCTAATCACTGTGTATTTGATTTCATTAGTCTGTTTCACTTGGTTTCATTCGTTCTGAACCAACATGTTAAAAGTCTTAAAACCAAATAAAATCCTATTTATGCAACACATTTTTTTCGGTGTTTTTGTAATTGGATAGCTATAAAAATTTGTCCCTGCTAAAAGACATAATTTGTTCACAAGTTGTTCCTGTTGGTCCCTTGTTGCGTTTTCCAAGTGGCAGTACATAAAAATGTGTTACATTAGCACAGTTATGTATTTACAAAACGTGAAGTATAGCATTCTGTGAACAGATGTTTGGCTACCACCAGACTGGTAGATCTGTTTAAGCAGTGCTTTTGCAAACATCAGAAGTGACTGTTCTGACATTCTGCTTCAATCCATGAGGGGAGCATCTGAAATTACCTCATGTATTTACATGACCTTATTTCAGCTCTTCATGCCATGAATTAGGTCAGGAATCCCAACTGCAGTGGGTTAAGTTTCTACATCATAATATATCAACACAAAAGGCAATCTCCAGGGCTGTTTTTTTAACCAGCAGGGAAGTAATTCTCAATTATGTGGCACCAGTGGAGAGGCAAAATGTACGTTTCTGGGAAAATGGTTAGCAATATATATTTTCACTGTAATAAAGACTGTGCTGGCATAGTTAGCGGTTTTGTGCCAATGTGTACAGTTATTTGAAATATGACTCTGACTTTAGAAGAATGGAAAAGCTCTGCTTGGTCTCTGGTGGAAAAGATGACATTTCCTAATGTGTTAAATCATGTGTATCACGCATTTGAAAGCAGTGGATTAAACAAATTCTTATGAATGATGTCTTATCTCTTGCCTGTGAACTCATCATTCAAACTCTGTCTTATCTGTTTATGAATTACATTAACCATGAACCTCAGCAGCCTTATATAAATTATAATAAAACAGACAGGATAATACCAACAAAGTGTAAGTGAGGGCTGGCTTCCTGCTGCAAAATTCAGGACTAGATCAAGGTTCCCAGAAGTTTCAGAAGGTTTTAAACTCCAGTATTTTGATTTGACTTGTTAGAGAGACAGCTGCAGTCTCTAATGAGAGAGCCTGAACTGGCCTGAGCACATCAAAGATAAACTGGACCTTCATTCCCCAGAGGATTAATCTAGATTGGGCTGCCTGTGACACAGATGAGAAATGTGGACCAAAAACATTTTGGGGCCATGACTTGTGCTACCTATGCATGGAGCATCACCATTGACTTTAACTCTGCGTTGCTGCACTATGCACAGAAATTAAACTGTTTTCTCCTTGATCCAATGTCAGGTGCAATTAACTGCAGCATGTGCAATGTGTAATTCCATTTTACAGCAACAACCCAGCTCACAGATACTACCTCGCTACTGACCCCGTGACAGGAGATCTGTACGTTTCCGACACGAACACGCGCAGGATTTACCGGCCCAAGTCGCTCACCGGCGCCAAAGACCTCACCAAAAATGTTGAGGTGATTGGAGGAACAGGGGAGCAGTGCCTGCCATTCGATGAGGCAAGGTGTGGTGATGGAGGCAAGGCCGTGGAGGCAACTCTCATGAGCCCTAAAGGTAAAAAGAGTTCTCCCTCTCTAACATAATGTAATACAGAAGTTAAGAGCTGGGGGCATGATCATATTTAATTACTGAATTCAATAGCTGGCTCCAAAAATTGGGGATTTGAGTGACTTTTTCCAAGTAGAAAGTCTATCAAGGGAGAGAGCTACAGGGGAGTTACTTTTTTGAAATCAATTAAGGTTGATTTTTTAGGAAGTATTTGGCTTAAGTGATTATTGAGCATTTCTAAACACTCAATAATAGCATTTAGATTATGTGTTTGGCAGGCAGCAGTGAATATCTAAAATGAGCATTTCTTTTGGTTCCATTTATCCCACGTTTAAAGTTGTCTTAAATACTAGTCCCTTCCCAACACACAACAGCAAATGAACAGCAAATGCAATCAACAGTAGTAGATTTCACGCTGAATATTGGTTTTTCATGCAAAGTACATTAACAAGATGTATTATTACCTACTGCCTGAGACCAGATTTTCTGCCTACAATTTCCACTAGATACATGCTACCTATACCCTTAGTTATGGATAATACATTCACTGCTGGTACCACAGAAAAAAATCCTAATTTTTATTTGCTTCACTGAAGGAATAGCAATAGACAAGAATGGGTTAATCTACTTTGTTGATGGAACCATGATCAGAAAAGTGGATCAGAATGGAATAATATCGACTTTGCTTGGCTCCAATGACCTCACCTCAGCACGACCTCTAACCTGTGACACCAGCATGCACATCAGCCAGGTACTTTTCAGTTGCTGCTAATTTGGAAAGCTGAGCTGGGGATAGAAATTGGCATGCAGCTTTCACGCCCCTTAAAATAAAACTGGGTGGAGAGTGATGGGTATTTAACAGAGGGTTTGGGGGAGAAGGCAACCTGTTCCATGGGTGTGAATTGCACTGTATTCTCTTAGCTATAAATGCTGCTGTATTCAATTTTTCTGCCCGTAAAGTTCAGTTTGGTTTAGAACAGCAAAACTATCAGCAGGAAACATTAAGCCTGGTAGTAAATACTGGGAGAATGGCATATCTGTTAGAACTATCTTGGCATGTTGATGTTTTCTGAATTGCTGACATCCTTAGCCTACTAGAGTGAATTAAAGGATTTACACAAAACCCCTGTACTTCTGTATTTGTCCTAAAACCTTGTGTAGGTAGAAGGGACATGTCAGCAGTGGTATGTTCAAAAAATGGAGTACAGTGTTTCATAATCTGGAAGGTAGTATGTTATTTTTGCTGCTACAAGAATAAAAGATGAATACTGGTGACAAGTATTTAGACACGTGATATTTGTGTCTATAGTTATTTATGCATTTGTGATACAGAAAAGTACTGCATTTATTGGAGGGGAAACTCAGCCTGTATTATTGTTTCAATGCAACTGGCTTTCTTTTCAATAAAATGGATGCCTGAATATTGTTCCCCTTGCCTCCCTGAAAAGCTTTAGTTTGCTGCATGTATTCATGGAAATTCTTCAGTCATGATTGCATACAGCAGATGGAAAACATCCTTACAGCAGTGTCTAAAACAGAAGGTTAATTAATGAATTTAATCTGCACTGGTTAGGTGTTTAACAAAACACTTGTGTTTGTTCAGGTTCGCCTGGAATGGCCTACAGATTTAGCTATCAACCCAATGGATAACTCCATTTATGTTTTGGATAACAACGTGGTTCTGCAGATCACTGAGAACCGCCAGGTGCGCATTGCTGCGGGGAGGCCGATGCACTGCCAGGTGCCCGGGGTGGAGTACGCGGTGGGCAAGCACGCTGTGCAGACCACGCTGGAGTCCGCCACGGCCATCGCCGTGTCCTACAGCGGCGTGCTTTACATCACAGAAACGGATGAAAAAAAGATCAACCGGATAAGACAGGTCACAACTGATGGAGAGATCTCTTTGGTTGCTGGAATACCCTCAGAGTGTGATTGCAAAAATGATGTTAACTGTGACTGTTACCAGAATGGAGATGGCTATGCTAAAGATGCCAAACTTAATGCCCCTTCCTCCTTAGCTGTGTCTCCAGATGGTACCCTGTATATTGCTGATCTGGGAAACATTAGGATCCGGGCCGTGTCGAAGAACAAACCCTTAATGAATTCAATGAACTTCTATGAAGTTGCTTCTCCAACTGACCAAGAGCTGTACATCTTTGATGTCAATGGTACTCACCAGTACACTGTGAGTTTGGTCACTGGAGACTACCTGTACAATTTTAGCTACAGCAATGACAATGATATTACTGCGGTAACGGACAGCAATGGGAATACTCTTCGCATCAGGCGGGATCCCAACCGGATGCCAGTAAGAGTGGTCTCTCCTGATAACCAAGTCATCTGGCTGACCATAGGCACCAATGGATGTTTGAAAAGCATGACTGCACAAGGGCAGGAGCTGGTCTTATTTACCTACCACGGCAACAGTGGACTTCTGGCAACTAAAAGCGATGAGACTGGATGGACCACTTTTTTTGAGTAAGTAAATAAAATAAAGTCAGATGCCTTATAGTTTTGTAGAATTCTACAGATCCATTTGAAGTATTTCTGGGTGAAGTATCTGTAAAGTTGACCCTTGATAACAAAAAGCACAAAAAGATACTTTTAATTTCCCATTCTGTCTTCCTCTGTCTTACTTGTCTGACTTCTTCTGAACATTGGGTCTGAATAATTTTGAATTCATTATTTTGAACTTCAGTTTTATATATTGAAATAATAGTGAGACAACATTTCACTCTTGTCAAGAAATTTTTAACTCAGACAACCATGGGTTTGTAGATTTGCATCAAAAACTACATTTTCATCCCACTTGCTCATTAGATTGACATTCTTCTGCTGCAAATACTGACAAGAAATTTGTCTTCACTGCTCAATTTTTTCATTTTTTTCTTTTTTTTTTTTTTTTACGTAAAAGCATTTCTGCATGGTCTTTAATCCGAAAATAACATCTGGGTGGGTAGTAAAAGGTTGTGTTTCACTGAGTGGCAAGTACACAAGGAAGTATCTCCTGGACAGAACAGCAGGCTTTCACACAGGTGGACCCAGTTGGAGGAAGCTGAAAAATAAATGTGTGCCATAGGGGAAGTGTCATTCCTGTAGGAATAAACTGAAAACACAGAAACTACCAGCACCATGTCATGTACAGGTGCAAACACAGCAGCAAGAGGCATTGCTGGAACAGTAGGACTTGCACTTTTACCAACCTCAGAAAAAATCTTTCCAGTGAATTGCTTCAGCCTGTGTTACACTCATTAAGTCATCAATGCCTGTTCATAACAGACGGATTAGCAAAGAGTTTTACAGAATCCTCAATTATATTGACTAAGGAAGATCATGACAATTTATAGATAAACTAGTAGAACCAAAGAATTCACATACAGGCAACTTCATCTCCAAATGATCTGAACTGCCAAATAATACAGCAAAACATTTAAAAATGCAGCTTAAAACAGAAACCATTATTTCAAAAAAGGTCAATGTAGAATTCACACAGTTTTTTTTCAGTTGTCTCTGCCACCTGGAAAAATATGTGTATTTTTAACTGCATGAAAGACATGATGAGGTTGAGTAAAAAGGTATCTATGAAGGAGTGGAAGATGTAGTGTTAATGTGATAAGTAAAACTGTTAAGAGGGCCTCTAGTTGAACTAGTCAGGATTACAAAGGGCATCATGAAAATTCAGTAAGTCCTTCTTCTTCTTTTTTCCCCCCTTCTTCTTTTCTCATATCTTTGTGATGAAATGCAGTAGCAACTGCTGCCAAGGTCAGGGCCTAAGAAAAAGCTTTCAATTCAACACACATGATAAAGAAAATAAAGTGCCAGTGTCAGGCAGTGGCAGCAAAGCCAAACATCTGTGTTCTGAGATAACTTCATATTTCTGTCAGTGTACTTTGGCAGAGGCAGTGTGCAGGAGGACTCTGAGCACCTGTATCTACTCTCCAGCCTTTACAGATGCCCATCAGAGACACAAGAGCAGCAGGTGCTGTTTCACTGCATATTGTGTCCTGAAGTGGAGACAGGGCTAGAAATGCTGATCCCTGACAAAGACAGCAGGTGGGATGGCACTGCTGCCAGTTTCAAAGGTATTCTTAGAATAATCCGTAAATTGGCAGGGCTTTGGTAGCGGGCACCTTCCCAAAGCATTAGCACACATCTGTAATATTTAATTGTGCTTTGGTGCATCCGCTGTGTGTCTTTTTAGGTCCTGCCAAGAGGACACAGAAGCACAGCAAGGGTACACAGAGGAATGAGAATATGTTTGATTGGGAGGGCAAGTGTTCTCCTTGTCATGAGTTAGCCCTGTCCTGTATGCTGAGAGACCAAAGCAGAGCTTTAGGTGGGCTGGGAATAGCCATCCATTTCCACAGAGGGTAAAGTCAGTGTTTAACTGTGACAGACACAGCTGCTTGTTTCCAATAGGCAAGTTGGGCAAGAGAGTTTGGGGGACAGTGAAGTCCTGTACAGAAATTAAGGGATCTGCTGGGTACAGCAGACACTTTAAATCATGCTGGCATTCATACTGGCTAATTGAGGACCTAGAGTTTTAATCAGGGCAGTAATTTCTCACCATGTTGTCTGTAGTTTCTGTGTAGCCCACTGTGGTGTACTGCAGTAGCCGGTGGCTCCTGAATGTATCTGTGTGATCACAAGAGAAAGGGCCATTGTATTCACTATTCAGTGGGTGAGGGTCTGTAGTTTTCATCATAGGGAGAATTTAGGGTACTGTGTGTCATGAAGTACATTGCTATTTCCTGAGTCTGTAAATAGCCATCTTTCACACCTGATCTGCTTTCATGCAGACTTTCTGGTCTGAGTTAGGTTATGTCCAGCTGGCTTACAAAGAGCCCAAAGGGCAGGCTATTCCCCTCAGTAAGTATTAGAATTATTTCCAAGCTGCTGCTTATGCACTTCCTAAACAATTACCTCCAACCAATGTCTCGTTAGAATTCCCAAGCTGAAGTAATTATGGAAAAAGCTAGGCAATTTCACTCTCCCCAAATTTGCAAGTGTATGAGGCTTCTGCAGAAGCAAAGATATTTATCTCATCCCTGAAGCTATGGTGAAGCAGTAATCTGTTTAATTGCAACAAGGAAGATTCAGATCAGACATTTGGAGGAACTTCACGGTGAAGATTTTGGAGCCCTGGAGCAGACAACAATGATAGTGACCCCTTGCCCTTCATAGAGTGTCTTTAAAAACAGATCAGACATCTTTCAGGACAAATGCAGGAAGAGCAGATCCTGCCCTGGGGTAGAGGTTGGACTGTATGACCTCTCAAGGTCCCTTCCAGTAATGTTTTCTATGATGCTCTGTACAAGTTAAAACCAAAAATAAAAAAATATACTGATTATGTAAAGCTACAGGGAATAAGGGGCAAGGGGAAGGCGCTGTGTTATTTTTCTTGCCAAAACAGCATTCTTAAAAACATCCATCAATCATTATAGCTGCTGTCTTCTTTCGAACATAAAATCCCCATATACCAAATCTATGTCTGTATATTTCCCTTTTGAAGGAAAAAATAATTGTGAACACAACTCTTTTGCCATTTTTTATTCTAAGATCAAGTATTAATGTGACTTTTTGGTACTGATGATTTGGATGATTTATAACATTAAATCTGACGATGCTGGGTTTCAAGAGATTTCTGCTACTATTGCCAAAATAGACTGAATTATCATAGAAGAGTTTGTGTGGGGGTGACATGATGTACAAGTGTGCATCTCTCTCAGCTTCTGCATATTCATGTTTGTAAGTAGTATGGGCTAAAACATTTTCAGTTGAAATGTTTTCTGTTGAAAAAAATGAAGCCTTTTTAAAATGGAAAGGTATTCCTCAAACATCAAGTGAAGAATAAGAAATTATGAAACCATTCTAACTTCATAGCATAATATTTCAACTTCATTGCTGAATGCATTTTATTTTAATATCACAGTTTATTTATGCCTTTTATTTACACTATTGCTCAAATTCTCAAAAGATTTTGAAAAAAGGATAGAATGTACATTCCATGGTGAATTCATACTTTCTTCCCCTCACAGTTAAAAATATTCAACTGTTGGAGTGTCCAATGGACTAGAAATGCCTTTTCTCAACTAGCTTTGAGTGCAGCTGGGTTTTTTCACCACTCGATTGTCACATATCTGTTTAAATGGCTGAAGATACAAAGGAAAAATACTGTGGGTTTAGTAATAAAAAGTTCAGCCTTAGGAGCAGCTCAGGAGTAGCTTTGTTAACTATTCTCCTGTGCAAATCTGGTTGTATATGGAGACCATGGATCTCAAGAACTTATTTCAGCTGAGTTCTCAGTGGCTTGAGTGTGGGTTTATGAAAATTATTCAGGCTTTCTTTTTTACCTTTTTCAGAACTTCAGTGCAAAGGGGAGATATTTGCAAAAACATTGCATCCCAAAAATTGGCAATCACTGCTCTGGCACATACTAAAGCATTTGATCTTGTTTCTTTTCATGGCTTTTTTTCCACAGTTTAAATCACACTAATATCAGATCTAAAAGAAATTAACTTTTTTTATTAATTTTAGCCTGCACACTAATTAATCTGTAATTTATTTTGTCTCCTCTTTCCCTGAAGAAGGGAAGGACTGACACACAAGAAATATTTTTTTACATTCATTTTGGTTTCTGCAGTGAAATTTTAAGTACTAGCTTGAATTACTTAGGATATCATATAATCTGTTTTCTTTGTTTGTTTACAGAGTTGGGGGATTTTTAATATCTTTATGGCAAAATGAATTTGTAAATTTCTATTTTGCTAAGGGTTACAGTGTACAGAACAAAACTGACACCTTATATTTCAGGAATGTGTACCTTTTTAAAGCACTGTTGTTCAAATTCATAGTAACTGTTCTCTGCTTCCAGAGAAACTTGCTGAATAAAAATGTTATTAACAGAGCATTTACAAAAATGATTGAAAATGCATGCCTACTAAAAAACCAATGGAGCCATATGAAGCTAAAAGTTGCCCAGATTAGATTTTATAATGAAATTATAGTTTTAAACAAGGTATAAAAGTAATCAGCCTAATCAAATTCTCTTACAAAATTCTGAGATATCTGAACTGGAAACTATTAACTATAACTGCATATTATGTATGCATAATATGAACATTTAAACAGATAAATCTTAAAAGTTAAACTAATTATCTGCATATTAGCATTTTGGAAGTGACACTTCTAGCTAGCCTATATGGTATTATTTCTATGCAGCAGTTTCCATTCTGAGTTTACGTACAGATAGCTGAGCCAGGCACACAAAAAGAGCGATTTCTCTTGACCTAAGTTTTGAAATACCAGAAGCAAAAGCCTGAAAAGAGCCTTGCAGGTGCCCCTGTGCAGTTGCCCAGCCTGCAAGCCGGGTGTCCATCCAAGGCCTGGCACTGCAGCAGTGCCAGCCTGCGGCTTCGTGCTCCTTAGGCTGCCTGAGGAGCTGGCAGAGGCTGCTCTGCAGGGAGCATCCATCTCACAGACACAGACTCCTTCCCTGCAGCTGCTTTGGAACAAATCCTGCTCAGCCCAGCGGTGGGCATCTGGGATCTGTCCCCCTGCAGTCACAGCCCGGGTGCTTCCTGCAGGCTCTGTAAGAGGAAAGTGTTCCTTCCCCCCCTCAAGCTCTTCCGGAAGGTTCAGGCTGTGTGTGCTCTCCTCTGACATGAAGCAATCCCAGTAGCCACTGTTCCTTATCGCTTTTCAGCTTTCTCTCTTTTTTTTTCCCCTTCTTTAGAAGCAATATCAGCAGGCAGCGATCTCAACCAGACTAAGATGGCTTCTCCTCTCTGGAAATCCACTGCCTTTCTTCCATTACTCTGTTTTGCTCTCCAGACCTCCCACTATGTTTCCTTACTTTCTTACCTTGTATCTTGCTCCTTCCCACATCTCCCATTATTCCCTAGGGTATGTTTGACTTTCCTGCTTTTTCCTTTCCCAGCAGTGAATTTTTTCGCAGTCCCCTCTTGTGTCTCTTGACAGTCCATCCAATGTTTCCCCCGACACTTCATGCCCTGGGCTCATTTGTCTTCTCCTTCTCCTCCTCTCTCTCCCACTCAATCCTTGTCTCCAAGGCAGTGCAATAGGACACAAAGAGAGTGACATTAGCAAGCCCAGTTCTTACAAGTTTACTTTGCTCCCACAGTTAAATTAACGAGCTTTCCAGCTATTCTGGAAAGGTGGTGAAATCATGCCGAATATGAAATCCTTACAGTAATTCATGGACTCTAGAGAATTGCAAGCAAAAATCTGCTTTCACTCTGTACTGCAGAGTTTGCATATTGTGCTTTTATTAGCAATGCATTCAGTGCTGTGGTTTCCCTAAAACTCTGTGATACAGTCAGATATTGCCTCTGGCTTGGACTTGTTTAGTTTCCCTGAGTACCAGGCAGATCATCTGTAACTGTCAATAGCTGGCAAAAGAGAATAAATTGTGTTTTGCAGTCTTTTCTTTTCCTTCATCTTAATACATTGTGGAGTCTGACTTGGAAATACTGAAAATTTGCTGAAAATACTGAAATTTGGCTATGGAAAAGTCTATGAAATTTATCCTGAAAAGCAAGTATTTAATTTGATCAGATGAAAATTATACCCTAATAGTACTGTCAATTCACTTGCACTTTTACTATATATTAAGAGGTTAAAATCCAGTTTTCATAGTTACTATTTCTGTGCCATTTCCGGTAACATGGGGGGTTATTTTTCCTGTAACATTTGTGTTTCTATTTGTGTTCATTTTTCTATCCCGTTTATACTTCAGTAGTAGGAGTATCTAAAAATTCCTAGGATTCTTTTTACTTCTAGTTTTGGGGCTTTCATTCTAATTTGATTCTGCTTTCTTACAAATACCAGAACTTTGTACAAAATTGTGATCTGAATTACAACACTATCTGAATGTCCTTGGTATCATAATGCTTTTTAGGTATTTTTATCCTTTTACTGTGAACAGCCTTTGGTACCTTCTGCTTTACTGCTGCTACTTCATGAGTGTAAAATGTTGTGGCTATAAAATAATTAACCATATTCCTTCAAGCACTTTTATTTTGCCAATTATCATGTTCTTGCATTGACTTTTGTGCAATCACATGCAAAACTTCGATTGCAAACTGTGACATACAGGTGTGATGTCTTTAATCTTCCCATACTATACATACTCAAGCAACAAAAAACATTCCCTTTGTTCTTAATTGTTTATGAACTGTCTTTTTGGGAATATTTTTTGGGATATCCAGTCCTTGCATAAGTGCCTCTGTAATCCACGTTGCCTGGCACAATGCAGCATGCAATACATATATTTCTCTCTTAAAGCATATTTGCTTCTTCTCCTCTCAATATGACACAAACTGAAGATCTAGTAGCCTCTCCCACATCTTCATGTTGATCCTTGGAGGCAAGGCTGGCCAGAAGGCAATTAAAACTCTTCCTCTCTATTCAAACCAGTTAAGTATGCCCCCTACCCAAAGAGAACTTGTAGGGAAAAATATCAAGCTGACATATTTAATTTGGGGTTTTTTTAACTTTCCACGGAATACATCAACACTATTGATTGAAACAGACAATTGCATGTTTTATGCAACATGCAGTTTCTGAGAGGAACTTAGTGATGGCTGTGCTTGCTGACAGGACTTCCATGTTTCTTCTTAAGATAAATCAATCAATGCATTTTTAAAATGTCTATCTTCAACTTTAAAGTATAGAGGTTACGTCTCACAGTTTTCTAAGCCAGAACTGTAACTCAGCTTTACAGTAGATATAATACAACGTTATATTATTTAGTCTTACAAGGCTTGTGCTAACATTGGAGCACAAATTTGCTGTTTCAAACTCATACCACTTAATAAAAAAAAACACATGTTAAAAATAATCCATTAATATATAACATTAGATATGAATGCGAAATTTTTTTAGAGAACTGCTGTGTGTCCCCTAATTGCCCTGAAAGCAGTGATATGTCTCATCTAATAGACATTTACCCATTTCTTCATTCTTATATGTTGCTGTTTCTTCTCCTTAGAACTAGGCTACGTAATAAAAGCAGACATGAGAAGCCATTGAATAAATGATAATACCAAAATCAGAATGCTGAAGACACATAGCAATATTATTACATCTTACATGTATGAAAAAGGAAGAATTGCTTTGATTTCTGTCAAGAAAGTCAGCATGTGATGTCTCTGGTTTCAGAAAGCACTTAGAAGTAAGGATAGTACCACAAAATAAAAAATTTGTTTGTGTTAATGAAATAAATGTCCTGCACTGTCAATGCAGTCAGCTCTGCCCAGACTCCTGAAAGTAACTGTCTCACTTCTGGCTTTATGAAGGACTTCCCAATACCATTTGTTCAGTTATTGACATGCTAATATTCCATGTTGGTTTTCTTTGTCAAGCAGAAGTGAGGGAAGCTAGAGTTAAGCCTGCTCACCCCTGCACACTCCCTTCGCAGGGAGTCTGGTGTGGTGAGGGTGGGAGGAGAACTCAGGACCACATGTGAAAAGGCTAATCTCTGTTTTCAGTCATTCTGTTTTCTAACATATTTTCAAGCCCTATCAAGAAATTTGGTCTTCCTTGATGTCCCAATGAGGTGAGATTGATCAGCTCTCTAGGAAGCCTGCAAGGGACATGTAGTTTACAGTCTTACTTTTGGTGTCCCCTCCGAAGAAAGGAAAGCTTCTCATTTCTGAAGCTTGCATTAATTTGGTGTGACTTGTACTCTGAAGGAATAAGGTTGTTATTCTAAACTAACCACAGAACCTGTTTCTAACAATTATTGTTTACTATCTTGGTATTCCACTGTCCTAAAAGAAAAGAAAATGCACCCATATAAGTTTGTTTTCCTGTTACTAAATTTGCTCTTTAAATGTAATGTAATTTAATTTGTTGATTTGTCCACTTTTTGTACCCCTGTGAAAACAGCTTTGTTGAGTTTTTACCTTTCAAAATAAAATCAAAATTAAATTAAATAAAATCCCCACCCTACCACCAAATAAGAATTAAGAGGGGGAAAGCAACATTACAGCTTATTCCATGAACAAAATATCTGGCCAAGCAGACCAGCCTTACGTCCTTTTTTCACTAAAGGCCTGTACACTCAGCTCTGATAGTGTAAACAGACCTTACAGCAAGGAACAATCTGTCACACAAAGTATATATACACCAACATTTCTTTTATTTGAAAGGCCATACTCTGGTATTTATATCGACAAGGCACACAGTTTATTTGTGCAGTAACAGATGAGCTAAAAAGGTGGGGGAGCTGACACACAGACAAGGCAGCAGTCCCAAGGATCCCTGAGGTTAGGGCAGCTGCCTGCTGGCACACCCTGGCACATCCAGAATCCATCCTCTGTGCATCCCACAGCTCAGGGGCAGTGAATTCCCATTACAGGGGAGTTGAAAAGTGAGGGATGAGTGTTGAGGTCCCATAGATAACAGCTTAGCTCCTGTATTCAGTCTCATCTTCATAAGAACGAGCTCCCTTGAACTGCTCCTGAATTGGCTGCGCTCAGTTCAACAGTGTGAGCTGCTGAGGCACACCCCCAGCTCTGGGAAGCTATTCCATCCCTAAAAATGGATGGATTTCATGTAATCCCCTATCTTGCTGCTCCCAGTGCACCCCTTCCCCAGGCACATACACTGGAGTTGTTCTTCCTGCTCTTCAAAAAGCAGTTGGCCTCATTAACCCTTCTTATTTGTGCAAGTTCGTGTGCATGTAGGGTGCATGTCAGATATGTGAGTTGTGAGAGATTCCTTGGTTTTTGTGGCTCCCTGATAAAATATACATGGCAGGTGTTTGCTGCAGCAATCAGCACTGCGTGGAGGACTGCAGTACCATACAGCAGTGAGTGAGAAGTTTGGCGGTATTCTGGCAAAAAATAAAGCATCCCCAGCATGGTAAATTCCTGTAATGCTTCTTTCTCCACAAAGCACCACTCCCCCAAAATATCTGGCTCCAAATACCTGAAAGTCATTTTGGATTGGGCTGTGAAAGTGGCCAATCTTATGCAGCACACTGAACTCAAGCTTGTTTGTCTGGTTGTGCAGTGAAGTGGAAAATGAGCATCAAAACCTCCGTATGGAAGTGAATGAGCTATCATGGGAAAAGGTGTTGATTCATTCCTTTGAGCTCCCTTTCCAACAGACACATTTCCTGCAGTGATTCTCGTTTAGAGTGTGCCTGTTGTTTTGCAGATGAGTTATGGCTGTCAAGAAAGGCCTATTTAAGTGAATTGTTCACGTCTGGTGTGCTGAATGCCAGTTCACAAAAAAGACTGAAAACTGTCCTTTTAACATTATGACAAAATAGACACACCAAATAAAAAGCCTCAAGAGCTGCAGTTATAACAGGATAAGGTGAGAAGAGAAATTGCCAATCACTTTTCAGCTGAGGAAATCTCTTCATTAAACCTGGACTAAAAAATTTGTCCTGACCACACTGCTGAGATAAAAGACCATTACCTGAATTATTTAACCAGCTGTGCAAACAGTTTTATAAGGCTTCTCCAGATGAAAACAGAGTAAGGATCCCTTTCCCCATGGAAAAGCCATCAGATAAAGGAACAGGAAAAGCTTGAGTTGTCTGACAGTTGGACAGGACAGAGAAATGTAGGCTAATAAAAGTATAAAGTATACTAATACTTGTAATGACCTTCTGACTTCTGTGGTTTTGTGAGTTTGCATTTTCTGCCCAAATTCCATTAAAGTAGGCATATAAATTTCTGTCCAGAATTGGGATTCTGGCTGTAGTTTAATTTAGCACTTTCCTAGAATCACTCCTGGATCTATTTTCTGTGATTCCTGTTTATCCAGTTTTTTTCTCAGAGCTAGGTGCAACAAAAGGGACAAGTGAAAGGAAAAAGGAGAGGGAGAAGGGAAAGGAATAAAGCCGGAAAGAAAGGGAAAAGAAAGGAAGACATTTGATTCATATGTTTAGAATTCTGTAAGATTGGAAAAGAATTGATTTTTTTTTCATAAACTCATAGAATATTCTGAGTTGGAAGGGACTCACAAGGATCATCAATGTCCAGCTCCCAGCCCTGGCCCTGCACAGAACAACCCCAAGAGTCACACTATGCATCGAGAGTGTTGTGCAAACAATTCTTTAATTCTGTCAGGCTTGGTGCTGTGACCACTTCCCTGGGGAGCCTGTTCTAGTGCCTGACCATCGTCTAGATGAAGAACCTTTTCCAGTATAAACCATATCCAACACAAACTTCCCCTGACAGAGTTTCAGGCCATTCCCTTGGGTCCTGTCACTGATCACCACAGAGATCTGTCCCTGACCCTGCACTTTCCCTTGTGAGGAAGCTGAGACCATACATAGTGAGGTCTCCCTTCAGTCTCCTCCAGGCTGAACAGACCAAGTGACCTCAGCTGCTCCTCATACATCTTCTGCTCAAAGCCTTTCACCATCAAGCCCTCCCTTGGCTGCTCAGCTTTACATCCTTCTTACATTGTGGTGCCCAAAACTGACCCCAGCACTTGAGGTGAGGCCACCCCCAGTGCAGAGCAGAGCAGGACAATCCCCTCCCTTGCCTGGCTCTGATGCTGTCCCTGATGTACCCCAGGAGATGGTTGACCTTCCTGGCTGCATTTTTTGTCATGCTTAGCAATATTCCAGAGAAGAAAAAAAGAAAAATGCTATCACTTCTTAGCCAATAACAAAATTTTTAAAATCCACTTGTCATAATTTAAAAGCTACTAATATATATCAAATTTGCTTTCTTCTTGTTAGAAGAACAAAATATTTGAAAGGCATACCACCATATTCTTTATTGTTTGAGTTTTGGGGTTTTTTTTAATTTGTTGTCTCTCCAAAGGAAGTAATAGCTTAATATTTCAGGTTTCCCAATATAATTGTACTATGAATTCACAAGCAAGATGCTAAACCTTTTAAGATACAAATATCAATGTACTGTGTGGAAATAAAGCAATATGTGCAGGTTATAAATGAGTAGTTATGGATCCACTGAAGTGTCTATTTCAATCAGACTGAATAAGAAATGCAGAGGAAAAAAAAAGGGAGAAATCATTTCTGTCCATGCATCTTTAGCTTATTTTCACCTTTTTCATTTTTGGTAGGCTCATTCAGTCTCTCTTCAGACATATGAAAAGCAAAATCACATATCAAAATGAGGAAAGCAATGTAAAAATTGACCAAAGGGGAAAAAAAAATAAAAAAAAGCAAAAATTCATTGCTTTCAAATTGAAAGGTTTTTTTTCCTTTCTTTCTACAATCCACATAATGATTAAAGGTAGCCAGAACTAGAGCTTCCAGTAACTTGCCATGCCCAGTTTTAAACCAGTGGGGGACCAGAGAGCTCCCTACAGGTGATGAAATGCTAATAAAAGTGATAGGATATGAACTTTGGGCTTCTTTCCTTTTGATCAGCAAGGTAACCATTTTGATACTGGTTGAGCATGCAGTGAAAGGGCTACTAGAGTGGGGTTTTTTTATCATTATTTTCCAACTTCGAATTGACTTTCATTTGGGAGGGACTAAACCTGCAGTGTGCCACAGAGGCTGGATACAAGTGAAAGAATGTATTTGGGAACCACAATTCTGTCATGTTAAAGACATAGGTCCTCTCTGTAAATGTAGCTTAAATGGCCTCGACAAGCCAAGTGAGACATTTCATTGCCAGGTTAGGACAGATTTTTCAGCATGTTGTCAGCATGGTATGCACCTAAAACAACACATTGCACTCCTGAATGTCAACCTTGAACCTTCTGTTCTCACCTGCCAAGAAGCAGCATGCTGGTATCAAAGGCTTCCCAATAATAGTTTGAAACAAGTAGGGTAATGTTCCATACATTTTTTAGCCACTCTTGGTAATCTGAGTTGCATAGAGGAAATACCTGATGTGAGTTTAGTGACAGTGTAACAGTACTTTTCTTTTCTACTGTCAAAATTATACATGTCTATATTATGAAATGCATTCATGCTTCATTTCTCTACTACAGTATCCCAAGTAATAGCATAATCTGTAACCAGTCTTAAACACTTAATATGCATTTGGACTGCATGTCTTGTTATCTGAAATGTACTGGAACTGATGTGCCTTGCTCTTCAACCTGACATGTTTACAACAGAAAAAAAAAACCATCACAGAATTTTTATTGAGGGACTGTGCTGCAGAGGTCTGGGGAAAAACAGTATCAGTCATAACTTAGCAACTGGCTTTAGGCACAGCCTTTACTATACACTTTATTTCTATAGCTCCCTATTCTACGTTGAAATAACTTCTGATATAAAACATTAATAATGCTCTGCAAGTTGGGGTTGAGCTAAATGTGCTACAGACTAAGATATAATACACTTGAGAAACAAGTAAAAAAAAAAAAAAAAAGAAAGTAGGACATTTCCATCTGTGGCAAGGCTTACCAGGAAATTATTACTGCAAAGTGAAGTGTCCTACATAGCCTAGAACAGAAAATGGTCTGGGAAGGCATGTAATTAAAACTGAAGGAGATGAGCAATGGAAGAGAGACTTCCAGCAGGTGAAGAGCAAAAGGTCGAGAATCTGGGAAGTTGATAATCATTATCTCTGAGAAATTCTCACTGCAGAAGTGGAAAACTATCTGGTAGTGGCAGCTCATCCTAAAGAAGAAAAAGGATTTGATCTAAGGGGAACTTCAGCTAGCGGTGGTGGTAGCTGCCCCCACTGCTGCCTCCATAGTTATTGACGAAATATGAAGATTGTTGTGTTAATGCCAACAGAAATGAGCTGAGCGGATTAATGCACACAAGGTCACATCCAGGGAGCAAGTTTCTGGTTTGGATTCCTGAAAAGTTTACTCTTGAGGAATTGAAGAGGTTGATGGAACGACTTTGCTGTGGAGCCTGGCAAAGGAGAAAGATCAGAGGGCTCCATGGTAACACGTGTGCTTGAGCTTGTGTTTGGATGAAAAGATCAAAGAGGCTGTGAAATGCCAAATATAGGCACTCACCCTCTAGACTTCAAATCTCATTCCTTCTAGGGCAATTTCAATATTAGAACACTAGATAGATAAAAAGAAATCTCTCAGTCTAAAACTGACAATCTTGGATGAATAAATTCACCTTGGCAGCAGAATGCAAGGATATTTGAATGTAATAAGAAAAATGGCTACAGAATGCCCAAAGGTATGAGTGATGTTGCTATGCTGTGCATTGATAAGGCTTTGATTGTGGGCAGGAAGATAGCAAGTATAAAGGAAGTTTAGTATTCGATGTACAGTGAACAAAATGAAGGACACACATAGCAATCTGTCATAAAATGGAATATGTAGTGAGTTGTAGAAAGGCCTATTTCCCCTTTTTCTTTTTGTTCCTGGCTTTAAAAGTATGAGAAATCCTATTCTTACCTTTCACGTCTCAGTCACATTTTCTTCTTGCACTAGGATGCCTGAGCCAAGCAATCATGGCTTTTATGATTCTTTCAGCTTTAAAGTCATGTTTTTAAGAACATGAATGTGTAGCATGATTTCTTGCTGGTCTTTGAACTCTCCCCCACTGTAATAATATTAACTGCTTATCTCAGGCTCATGATGTGCCTTCCCATATTTGCGAAAGACGAGACCAGTTCAAGAACTGTAGGCACAGTCAAAAAATAATAATGTGGAAGCAAGAATGCATAAAAGAAGGATAGCACAGTTCAGTGCTGCATACTGCACTAAAGCCACACACTGTGCTGAATACTACTGATATGTAGCATTTTCCAGCTCAGGTGGTATACTGAGAAATATGGTAATTAGTTTCTCACAGATACTATGATTAAAAGGGTAAAAAGTTCTTACAGGGAAATCTTATCTTCTGTGGCTTTAGTAAGGATTGTTTGAAATAAAGACCAGTACTTGACTACTGCAATCAACGGATAGAAGTCATTCCCAACAAAGTAATTTGGTACCATTTTCAAACATAAAGCAGAAAATAGAAAAGGACACTAATTGGACAATATATGCTCCCCAGGGAGTTGGAAAGGGAAGTTGTGCATGAAAGTAAAATAAGTTATTGGAACTGAGGCATGAGACTGAAGGTCATGAATAGGCTAGCACTCACATTCATGCACAAGGAACTTCAGTATGTTTGTTTTGGTCTCCTACATAAATGGAATATTTCAGCTTGCCAAGTCCAGTATGTGAAAAAGAACCACAATTAGGGACAGAAACATACTGGAAGAAACAGCATTATCTTGAAATGTACTTAACTTGAAAAAATAAGCTTCCTCACTTGACTTCCCTGGCTTGCAGTATGGTTTCTGATTTTTAAACATTCTTTTCTCTTGCCTGTTGCTAAGTGAAAGTCTTACATAAACAAAGGAAATCAACTGTGCTAAAAGGATGGAAATGACTGTATGCAAAAAGCTGTCAAATCTACAGAGTAAGCAAACTGGAAGAAAACATTTCTTAACTTAATCCTTTCAGTTACAGCAGTGCAATACTCATGTTGTTCAGAGAAAGTTAGTGTTGTGGGTTACAGCTGTTAGGATTAATTCTCTCATTTTAAGAAAAAGAGTTTCTGTAGCCTCAGTGATATGCTTGGGGCTTTTGGGGTGCTTTTTTTGGTTTTGCTTTTCTTTTTCAGTAGGAGCAATTTTGATGATAAATATCAGCATGAAATGTCTAGCACACTGTGAGGACCTGCAGGGTCATGTTCTAGTTACTTTGACAGACTAAGGCATTGTTCAGCTTGCCACTTCATGGTCACAGGAGCAGGATAGAAAACTCCTGAGAGCAAACAGGTCATATGTGGGCATGAAATCATCCTTTGGATGCTTTTTTCTCTCTGTTGCAGCACAAGTAGGCTATACTTCAAAACAAGGAGCTTCAGCTGAACACCTAGGCTGACAAATCAAGACTCTAGTACTGGAAGAGCTAATCTTAAAGACAAGCTTTATGACCAGAAGCTCACAGAGTGCTTTACCTCTCTCTATACTGTGACCAAGATGCATGTTTGGATATAAGCATGGTCTCTGATTATGTACCAAGAACTACTTCAATTACAGAAATTCTATCTGTCTATTCATATTAAATGGATATCTAGCTGTTGCTTTAAATAAATGTCAGTAGACACAGAAAAAAAAATCTCATGGTTTGTGTCACAACTCTCAAACTATGATCTGCAGGCAGTTAACAAGTTAGAGATGCTGTTCTGGTTGCCAGCTACAAGCATCTTAAGTAGATTAAATATTACCTCAGATTCTGCTCATATTAATACACAGGACGTTAAACACTCAGGAGTGCAGGTGTTCTGCATACTCATTGAATAGGAAAGGCCAAGAGACCTCTTAATAAAAGATACCATTTTTTTAAAAAATGTGAGGATTCCTACAGCTACAGCAAAATCTAGTCCAGTAAGAGGGAGTGAGTACAGAATGCTATAGAATTTAGCACCAATAAATATGCTTCCTTTGAAATGGTGAATTAGATGTGCAGCAGGATCTGGTCACACTTCAAAGAATAATATGCAGAGCTGAAGATCCATCTGTTCGCTCTTGCTCTTACCATTGAGGCTGCTGTATGTTAAGCAGTCTTTTGAGCACTTCAAAGCATGTTTAAAGTCTTCGCTAGGTCTATCCCATGCACACAATAAAAAGCAAAAGTGCCTTAACAATATGAGTAGCTGGTGGTTTTGTTCATTTTAATTGTAAGTTAAAACAATTTGTTCCTGCTATGTATCATTTCTGTACTATTTTTTTTAGCTACGATAGCGAGGGCCGCCTAACAAATGTTACATTCCCAACTGGAGTTGTCACTAACCTTCATGGGGAAATGGAAAGGGCCATTACAGTGGACATTGAGTCATCCAGCAGAGAGGAAGATGTCAGCATCACTTCCAACTTATCATCAATCGATTCTTTCTATACCATGGTTCAAGGTACTGTAAACAAAAGATTTCTCAGTAGATACTGCCTGAAAATTGTTTTCTTGTGGTACAAGCAGCTCCAAATAGAAGTGAAACTGTGGGGGCATAGTGTCTGGAGAAAACGTGATACATACACAGTTTTACACCTATACAGAAACAACTGTCCAGGAAAAGCAGTAGTTGCAAGAAAAGTAGTATTAAGTAAGTTTTCTAACCAAATGCATTTTGTAAGCAGCTGTGAGAATACTTACTTTGTATTATAAAGGAATATTGGAAAGAAGAGATGGATTAAAAGGAAAATAAGTACAGAAATAGTATGAAGTAGTATTTTAGCATGTAATATCCCAGCAACCACATCCTTGCAAAAGTGAGTAGTCATAGGAAGCTTAGGATTAGGCCGAAAAATGCCTAATGTAACATCAGGGAATGTGTTTTTTGCCAGTCCAAAGAATACTATGAGGATGAGACTTTCCTGGGTCTTTAAGTAATTTTGATGATAGGTCCTAAAGGAATTTTTGCTCCTCTGGGATACATTTATTCTTAATCTCACCCTGGTTCTTTATTACCATTGGGTCAGTCATGTGAAGTCAAGATGCACATATTGCATAAAATGTCCAGTACAAAGGCAGAGTCTTAACCCATGTAGGTAACCTGCAATTCTCTTTTTGGCCTTTTCAGATCAGTTAAGAAATAGCTACCAGATTGGTTATGATGGCTCACTGAGAATCCTGTACGCCAGCGGCCTGGACTCACACTACCAGACAGAACCCCATGTCTTGGCTGGCACTGCCAACCCAACCATGGCAAAGAGAAACATGACGCTCCCGGGGGAGAACGGGCAGAACCTGGTGGAGTGGCGATTCCGGAAGGAGCAAGCCCAGGGAAAAGTCAACGTCTTTGGCCGAAAGCTTAGGGTAAGCACACAAGCATGAGTGGTGTCTACTGCATTCTCATTAAGGAATGAGGAAATGTAAATACATTCCTGTAGGTATTGCCATCCAGCAGCCACAGAATATTTACTGTAGACAAGCTGACCATAGGTCTGGAAGTGCTTGTTTTTATTACTTCATTTATTGGCTGTTTTATTAATTGCTCTTTTCTGTGTGTCGTGGTTTAACCCCGGGCAGAAGCCAAGCCCACACAGCTCACTCACTCCCCCACCAGCAGGATCTGGGAGAATTGGAATGGTAAAACCTAGAGAACTTGTGGGTTGAGATAAAGGCAGTTTAACAGGGAAAGCAAAAGCCACACACACAGAAAAGCAAAACGGAATTCATTCCCTGCTTCACACACTGAGCATGATGCCATATGGTCTGGAATATCCCTTTGCTCAGCTGGGGTCACCTGTCCTGGCTGTGTCTCCTCCCAGTCTCCCATGCACCTCCAGTCTGCTCTCCATTGTGGCACTACCAAAAGCAGGAAAGGCCTTGGCTCTGTGGAAGCCCTGCACAGCAATAATAAAAACATCTCTAGGTTATCAACCCTGTGTTCAGCACAAATCCAAACATAGCCGTGAACTAGCCTCTGTGAAGAAATACCCCAGCTAAAATCAGCATTCTGTGGAATTTAAACTGTTGGGTTTAGCTTGGAATGGCAAAAAAGAATAATTTTCTGCTTTCCTTCATTGTTTTTCTTTCTGGTTCTGAATTCATGTAAATTATTCAGAATCCTGTTTTAAATTATTCTGCCGTAAGTTAGCATGATCCCTGGATTTTATTTCTTCTTTTTTTTATTTTAAATGAAAATTGTACTAAGACTTATGGTAGAAAGGGTTTAACTGTGTGTGCACACAGTATGGCATATTCCTCTAACATATGTCTTTACCATGTTGTTGGCATTTTTTCTTCCTATATAGTGAGTGAAATACAAGTAGGAAGCAAACTATGAATTATGACAGCCATTTGGTAAAGACAACACAGATTAAGCATTTAAAATTGTGTTGCCAGGAGACCATTTCAAGACCACATCAAAGGTCTGAGTTACTATTAGAACTGAACTTAGTTCTTTAAAATAAGGCCTAGGCAGTGTATCAAATGAAGGTAAGTAATTTCAGACCACTTGACTTCTTGCCATTTGAAATCTTAAAATATTTTGTATCTTCCATTGGGACAAGAAAGGAGGGGTGCAGGTTATATTCCTCTCTACCACTTTCTCTACAAGAGGAATACATTTTTTTCCAAGAAGGAAGAACAATGATGCACAGTATCAGCTGCTTAAGATCAATGTATAAGTAACTACCTGTGGCAGCCATCTTACATTGACGAGGAAGAGGAAAAGGAAGCCTGAATTCTGAAGCTCATCCTTGTGGCATAGGCATTTCTCTATATGCCACAGTGGTATAATACACCTGCCAAGTCATTTGTAAAAGAAGCCCAAGAGAGGTTTGGCAGTGAAACAAACCATCATGAGTTCAGTTCTCAGAAGTGACACAAAGTTTTGGCATTCAAGTGAGAGGAGGTAAAAGTTAAAAAGAGGAGGTAAAGTTGTCATAGGCAACTTTAACTTAGAAGAATTAACACCAAAAAAAAAAAAAGTGCAAACAGAAGGGAAATATTTAACAAGATGGGAGGGAAAATGAAATATTACATATTAGGATAAAATAATACTAATTAAAAGTGTATATAGAAATTGGAGAAGTAGGGCAGGTGGGGAATGAGCTAATAAGAGACAAATGTCTCAAAAAAAAAAAAAGGAAAGAAACTTGTTAGCAGTGAAAAATTTTAAAAAAGGAATGTTTTGTGAAATTGATTTACATTGAAAGATATTACCAAAATGTCAGTCGGGGGTGGATGGGGGGATGTAGGAAAGCAAAAAAAGAAAGCAAGAGAAAGAAAAACAGGAATAATTTATGGAGCTCCATTTCCATGTACAAACAGATATGTCATCAATGTTTTCCTGCAAAGAAGACAAATGTATACAAAAAGGTGACAAAATGCATTGCCAGTAAAGGTGCTCATCTCTGCAAGCTATGCAGAGGTCCCCAGTTTTCACATTACCTCTAGAATCTCTCTGTAACACACAGCAATATACTCCTACTCCTAACAGAGGAATCGCAGACAGATTTCATGCTTTTCACTGGAAAGAAAAACAGGAATTAAGGTAGACGAGGATAGATGGAGACGTAAATTACTGAAATGTATCAGGATAGTTGGTAAGGACTGTCAAAAGACTCAGTTTTTTGTCATTAAGTGTTTCTTCACTGGAAATTTCCTCAAGTACAGTTTTTATCGTAATGAAAGCCAGAGGTTTCAAATATATTTGGAGTGTGGTTGTCTTGGACACAATAAAAACATTCAGCTTTTCCTCTAAAAGTGTTTTGCTAGCAGAGATGTTATTAAGAAGCACTTCAGAGGAAGGCACTGCTTTAGCTGAGATGTGTTATTCCAGCCCTACACTGCCCAATGAAACAAGCTATATCACCAAAACTCATTGTTACTCTAATTGCCATCTCTATTGCAAGATTAGGCAAGCACAGCCAAAATTTCACCAAAAGCTCACATCTGAATGCAAGAGCTCTGTCAGCAAAGTCTGAAAGCATGAAACTGGCTGGAACAAGAGATATTTCCTTTCCTTCCCCTCATATCCTGCCCTTACACAGACCAGACAGATGGGAAGTGAGAAGGCAAGGGATGTTATCACCCCAGTTAGCAGCTAGGGCAGTGAGACAGCGGATTAAGTGCTTTGTTGCAATTTATACAGGAAGGATGTGCTTAGCCAAGAAATTAACCACAATTGCTTGGATGTCTGCCTTAACCATAAAATCATCCTTCTTTCTTTGCCAGTTCAGAAATCAGAAGTGTCCATTTTAACTTCAGTGTCTCATCCTAAAAGGTGGACAAGAAAATTTATAAAAATCATAATTAAATGTAAAATAAGGAAGGAGAAGTGGAGAGAACGGGAAGGAAAAAATCAGAGAAACAAAACAGGCAGGGACATGCAGACATGAATGCAGGCATATGTGGGAGACACTGCAAAAAAAAAGCCAGAGATAAAGAAAATTTTAAAATTAATTTACGTAAATGAGCTAATATTAGATGTTGGGAAATTTAAAGAAAAACTCCCTGAAAACAAGTAAAAAAAATATTTTGAAAAAGGAGTTGTATGGAAGTACTTCACAGCTAAGTTTAACCTACTTCTAGAATCAGTCTTGTAGCATAAATTTTTCAGATTATATTTAAATAACTTTTGATGGTTCATTAAATAGGTAAAACAGCTATTCTGCATCTGCTAGAATTTGTGTTCTTTACTAAGGAGATTTACATGACAGTGTGAATTTTTTTTCCTAAACTGATAGTGCAGATTCTTCTCGTGCCAATGATTTCATATTAACAAAGAGAAAGGAATTGTACATAGAGAGAGACTGAGCAAACTTTTTTCCTATTTGCCTATGACCTATCACCAACACTTTAATACTTTTTATACCAATAATAAAGGATCTAATTTATATTGATCTGTTAGAAGCTTATCAGCCTCAGGGTATACGTACCAATATCCATGGCATATGGAGTTTTGAATATCCAGCTTGAAAAAATGCAAAAATCTTCCAGTCTTTTGTTTGTGTATCCCTATCTATTCTCTTGTTCTTTTCTGAGTGTTATTTAGCCATCTTTGTTCAACCTTTGTAATGTGTTTATGAGGTACTTGAAAAGGAATTTTTAAAAAATTCTTAATACAGATAGCTCTCTGTCCTTTTCTACCCTACTTCCCACATGTTTGCAAAATACAGTGTGGAAAAACTCTCAGTTATCAGTTTTTCACCCCACCTGGAAAAACTTTAAAAAGACACAGCAGATACAGAAATGGTTTACAGATGAACAAAGAAATCCTCGAGGCCTGTTGAAGAACACTAAAGCACAATTCAGTGCTGAGGGGAATGGAGAAATGCAAAGATACTGATATAGGAAAAGAAAACCAGACATTTTCCTTTTATAAATTCAAAAATGAGAACTAATTCAATGAAACTGAGAGTTGGCATATTTTGAAGATTAAAGGGAGGTGGGGGTTGATTTCAGTGTAAAAGTATTACATAGAAATCACTATCCATCACTGTAGTTTACATATATCAATAACAGGGTTCTCAACATAAATGTATCTACTATGCTAAGGCTTTATTTTTAAATCAAAATACTTACAAACTTCAAAGCAAAACTTCAAAACTGTTTTTCAACGGTCCAGTAGTCAGTCTTCCAGTCATTTATGGCTTTAAGTGGTCAGTTATCTAGGAGAAAGATATAATCCTTTACTAAGGATTTCAGCATTATAAATACATTGCAGCAGTAGATGGTATACTGAGTTAAAGTTCCATTTGATCCAGAAGGGGAATGCCTATGTTCTAAAAAGTGTTTAACCTTAATTTGAAGATCTAACGTGCTTTTGAAGATCTTAATCTTGTATTTACTATTTTGAAAAATACTTGCTGTGAAGGACTGGGATTCTGTTCTTTCTTATCGTGATTGTTATGAATTGGAAAAGCAGTTGCTGGGAATATATTTTGACAATAATTTGCTAGATATACTTCAGACTGCCTGCAAAAGAAGTAGTTTGTTCATTGAAATGACCCCATTTATTACAGAAGTCTTCAGTACACATCTTTCAGTACTTTCTTAACAGTTGACTAAGCATCAAGAAAGAACACATTGCAACAAATTCTGAGCCATCTCTTCATATAATCAGACTTTCTAAGGTAGATACTAATATAGTGCCTTACAATTATATCAGTAAGTTGCTAAAATACTTTACACACAGAGCAAATCAATCACTGTAAATGGTATTTAAAGAATAGCTAGCTTTGTGGAAATAACAGGTGGCTGGGGTTTGAACAGCATGATTTATTGTGTCATTTTGTTTGCTTTAAAAAGGTTAATGGCAGAAACCTCCTTTCAGTTGACTTTGATCGAACCACAAAGACAGAAAAGATCTACGATGACCACCGTAAATTCCTGCTGAGGATTGCCTACGACACGTCAGGGCACCCCACCCTGTGGCTCCCGAGCAGCAAGCTGATGGCTGTCAATGTTACCTATTCATCCACAGGTCAAATAGGCAGCATACAGCGAGGCACGACTAGTGAAAAAATAGAGTATGATGGACAGGGAAGGATAGTGTCTAGAGTGTTTGCTGATGGGAAAACCTGGAGTTACACATATTTGGAAAAGGTAAAGAACACTCAAGTTTTTAAAAATGCTTGGAATGTGCTGAAATTCTGCAGCACCTCACTGCTGTGTACAAAGCAAAAAATAGGTAGTAGAAGCACATTGCAATTATTCTAAGTATCAACATGTGATTCCAAGGGGAATGTTTCATTCTATGGATATGTAATCATGCTGTAGCTAATTGCTAGGAATTTATGTGTTTTTAAATTATTTAGGCCACTGACTAACAAGAAGCATCTGCATTTACCTTCTATCTTAACACTTAAAATAAGGTACAGGGACTATCTGCAATTCAATTCAACTGAAAATAATTTGTTTGCAAATGCTCCACTGTTGTGGGCTTTTTTTCACTACCATGAAAAGCTCTTTATTCTAAATAGTTACAGCTGTAAATTTGCACTTACTATATGTTGTAGCATCAAAATAAGGGATAGGCAAAAGATTAGGAATCAATATATACATAACAATTGCTTAATGATAGCTCTCCTTCTAGAAATATCTGTGAAATAACCTTTGTGAGATCTCATGTCTGCTATGTAGAAAGAGAATCCATTTCTTTCAGAGGTTTAAATATATTTCTGTTGAAGATGTTGCTCAGCAGATACTGTTTACTAGTTACCACAGACATAATTTAATCAAGACCTATGAGACATAATAGCCATGCATTAGGAAAATGTCAGAATAATTCAAGTAGCTCCTTTTGATATGAATAATCAAACAATTGTTTTGCCTATGTCTCAAAAGCTTACAGAACAAGAACACAGTATTCAGAGATCTCAGGCTATTCACATTCTTAAAAATCATCTCAAATTGTAGGGAAGAAATTGTATCTCCCATATGTTGTTCTCCTCGTGAGTTAATGGCTCTAAGACAATTTTACTTCTTCCCATATTAAACATGACTTATCTGAATCCATTGACAATCTGCTGTTTAGCTGTGAATGCTTGATAAAAGAGTGATACAGTCATAACAAGTAGCAAATTATGAATGTGGAACTACTAATTAGAGAACCCCTTACAATTAAGCATACAAGTAAATTAGGCAGGGAGATGCTAACAACATGTAAGGTCAATGATAACTCAATTAAAGAGGAGATAATTTTCTCAAGTGGGAATGTCACGTTTTTGTGAAGAAATAGTAGCAGTATATGGCGGGAGGGGAGCTACTGCACCATTTGTCACGTGATAAAAATCTGTTCTTAATTTTCAGTCAATGGTTCTTCTGCTCCATAGCCAACGGCAGTATATCTTCGAGTATGATTTGTTGGATCGGCTTTCTGCTGTCACCATGCCCAGTGTTGCTCGTCATACCATGCAGACAATCCGCTCCATCGGCTATTACCGGAATATATACAACCCCCCGGAAAGCAATGCTTCTGTTATAATGGACTACAATGAAGAAGGGCAGCTCCTTCAAACTGCTTTCCTGGGGACAAGCCGAAGAGTATTATTCAAGTACAGACGGCAGACTAAGCTCTCAGAAATTTTATATGATAGTACAAGAGTTAGTTTTACTTATGATGAGACAGCAGGAGTCCTGAAAACAGTAAACCTCCAAAGCGATGGTTTTATCTGCACCATTAGATACAGACAAATTGGCCCATTGATTGACAGACAGATTTTCCGCTTTAGTGAGGACGGAATGGTAAACGCCCGATTTGACTACAGCTATGACAATAGCTTCAGAGTGACGAGCATGCAAGGCGTCATCAATGAAACCCCATTGCCTATTGATCTCTACCAGTTTGACGATATCTCTGGCAAAGTTGAACAGTTTGGAAAATTTGGAGTTATATATTATGATATTAACCAGATCATTTCAACAGCTGTTATGACGTACACAAAACACTTCGATGCACATGGTCGCATCAAGGAAATTCAGTATGAAATATTTCGGTCATTGATGTATTGGATTACAATTCAGTATGATAACATGGGACGAGTGACGAAAAGAGAAATTAAGATTGGGCCATTTGCCAACACCACAAAATATGCTTATGAGTATGATGTAGATGGTCAGCTCCAGACAGTTTATCTGAATGAAAAAATAATGTGGCGATACAACTATGATCTGAATGGCAACCTGCACTTGCTCAACCCCAGCAGCAGTGCCCGTTTGACACCACTTCGGTACGACCTGAGAGACAGGATAACTCGACTAGGAGATGTACAGTACAGATTAGATGAAGATGGATTCCTGCGTCAGAGGGGTACTGAAATCTTTGAATACAGTTCAAAGGGCCTTCTTACTCGAGTTTATAGCAAAGGCAGTGGGTGGACAGTGATTTACCGTTATGATGGACTTGGACGACGAGTCTCCACTAAAACTAGCCTTGGGCAGCATCTCCAGTTCTTTTACGCAGACCTGACTTACCCAACCAGGATAACTCATGTATATAACCACTCAAGTTCTGAAATCACATCTCTATACTATGATCTGCAAGGACACCTTTTTGCCATGGAAATTAGCAGTGGAGATGAGTTTTACATTGCATCAGACAATACAGGGACACCACTGGCTGTTTTCAGTAGCAATGGTCTCATGCTTAAACAAATTCAATATACTGCCTATGGAGAGATCTATTTTGACTCTAACCTTGACTTCCAGCTGGTAATTGGATTCCACGGAGGCTTATACGACCCACTGACCAAACTAGTCCACTTTGGAGAAAGAGATTATGACATACTGGCAGGCCGGTGGACAACACCTGATATTGAAATCTGGAAGAGAATTGGGAAGGATCCAGCTCCTTTTAATTTGTACATGTTTAGAAATAATAACCCAGCCAGTAAAATACACGATGTGAAGGATTATATCACAGGTAAGAGAAGGTTACTTGATTGCAGCTTGGGGATGCTGGATCTACAGGCATCCAATGTAGAGGGAGTGAGACTGTGGGTAACAAGGGCAGGAAGGGACATTCTGTGATGAGTTTAACACACCAGCATCATAGAACATATTCACTGGAAGTTGTTTGATATTTTCCAGGGTAGACTTTTGCAAGGCTGCTAATGTAAATTGCTCAATAAGCTCCAGGGCTAGCTCAAAGTAATAAGTACACAGCGAGGTGCAGGGACGGAGTAGTAGGATAGTATAGAAAAAGGAATGAACTTCTTCTTTTGGCAAAAAAAAAAGATGCTAATGTGCTAACTTTAGTGTCTCAGTTCTTAAAGAACCTACATGCATTTTGTTGTTCTAGAGTTAGTGATGTGTAGTGTTTTCCATTATTCTACGTACCAAAAATCTGACTGCATGACACCAGAATTTTTGGAAAAATGTATGGCTCTGAGATACATTTAATTTTTTGTATTTGAATTAGATGTAAATAATCCAAAATACATAGACATTGCCAGTCTACAAGAAGGGCTCAGCCCCACTGACTTAGGAGTTGTGAGACTACCACTTAGAAGAACATCCTGGGAATCAAGTGGGTTTGCATTCATTTAGCAAACACCAGTTATGAAGTGGGTTGTTAACAGGCTGCCTGGGAGTAAGAATAAAAACAG
The DNA here is from genome assembly GCA_034336665.1 of Luscinia megarhynchos. NCBI lineage: Eukaryota > Metazoa > Chordata > Aves > Passeriformes > Muscicapidae > Luscinia > Luscinia megarhynchos. The sequence goes on along the minus strand of CM067566.1, from coordinate 32,226,696 downwards.
ACCTCTGAATCTGTCCTCTTTTAGCAGCATGTGCTGTAGGGCATGCAGTTGGAATCAGATTCTTTGTGGCATTGAAAATAATGCACTTAGTTCAGCAATTGCCCTCAAAATACAGTTTTGGTTCTTTCCTTAACATCTTTGATGTCTGAAATGCACAGCCACACACTGCTTATATAAGGTTAGTAGTACAATTGGTAATTTGGCTGACTGGCAGTTTTAGATGCAGCACCTCATGAGGCATACCATTTATTTGAAAAAGTTAGAAATTATAAGATAAATATTTTTTATTCTTTTAATTTTTGGAAAATCCTTATTCCACATATTGTGAGCTTTCTTAAATAAAAATTATTAGACTTGGTAAGGAGCATTCTGCCAACCTCTAAGCTTAGTATTTGTGGAAGATAGTGTAAAAAAACAGAAACAAGGCAAAGCACTCATTCTTGCCAAACAATTATTAACTGATTGTTGGCACCCCTAATTTATTTTAACAAAACATAAAATGTATAATAATTAATGTTATGCTGTCTGCTTACTGATGGATTTCATTAGCTTATCATTTCATTGATCCCACATCATCTTGAAGAAGAGCAGATTTCTCTTGAATCAACAAAAAGTATCTGCCGAATCATTTAAAAGGTAATTGGCCATATAGGTGCTATCTCAGGAGTAGTTTGAACTCATTACAATAACACACACCAAAAGGACAGGATGTGCTCTGCAGTATTTTTTTTTTGCTTTATTTTAAAGTATTGATGATGAAGGTGTGACATAAAGCATGTTTAACCTGACCATGAAATTCCAGTTAGTTTAGGCTGGAGATAGAAGTTAGTTAGTTTTAGGAGACAAGGAAATCTCCTCTTAATTGCACTGCCATTAATGTTCTGGAAGTCACCGAGGCCATCAGTCTTGCTGAACCCTGCAATACCTTTCAACTGAGCCTAGTGCAACTCTTTTACAGAACATACATTTTCTTTAAGGTTTAGAACTGTAAGTTTCCTGTATAAGTTTCCTTTGTTGCCAAAAAGAAATCAACTATGCCAAAAGCTATTATATGTAAAAAAGGTATGTTTGCAAAATATAGAACAACTCTAATATTTTTCTCTCTTTTTTTCTTATAATTATTCCCTTTCAGATGTTAACAGCTGGCTGGTGACATTCGGCTTCCATCTGCACAATGCCATCCCTGGCTTTCCTGTTCCAAAATTTGATTTAACAGAACCTTCTTATGAACTGGTGAAGAGCCAGCAATGGGAAGACATACCAGTAAGAAACAAAACTAAACATATACATTGAACAAACTAGAATGTTTCCTTCTATTCAGATCTTATTTGGCATGGATAATTCTGACAGCCAGAACTTAGTACCTTTATCTAGTTTCAAAAGAATTTAAGAAATTACAGGTGGAGAGGTTTTTTACAGATTTGCTAAGTTAGGTACTATTTTATATAAGCTTTTGTTTGCTTTTAGCAATAATAAAAAATGTAAAAGATTATTGTCCTTTAAAATCAATGAAAAGAAGTTTAAGATGCTTTAAAGATGTCTAATTTTCATAGCAGAAACTACAGAGATTACAGTTGTAGTAACATTCTGCCTGAAGACAGTAACTGAACACTGTAGTAAAAAAGAGATGGTGAAATAAACAGAAGAAGAGGTGATACAAAATACAAATAGCAGGCACCACTATAATTATACTTTTTTTAATATTAACCATGTGTTATGGACACCATGTGTTATATGTAAAGATAAAATACTGAAACTGAAATTACCTGAGGTAAAACTATTATATTACATAAAACTCAGGTGCTTATGAAGGACTTTGAAAGCAAAAAAATGAACTTTCATCCTGAACACCTGCTATGGTTTTACATAATGGAAGAAATCTATGTGAAAGTAAAATCTAAGTCTGCTATTCAAGAAAATTGTATTTATAAATTAGGCTTACTCAAAGATTAAAGACCTATGCCCTCAAAAATCCTATGGTTTTCACTTTAGAAGGAAGAGATAAGAGACATTAAAATGGGTGATCTCATTCTAAGCAGTCAAAAAAAGATCTCCTTTTTCAAGAATCATGATGGAGAATGGTACAAGAATTAAAGATGATACAAACTTTAAAAATTCTACAACCTAATGTAGACTTAGAACCGTGGCCCAGCAGATGGGAACATATGGAAGCTAACTCTGTATTCAGGAAGTTAGTCAGTACGTTGGTTGGTTGGTTGGTTGGTTGGTTGGTTGGTTGGTTGGTTGGTTGGTTGGTTGGTTGGTTGGTTGGTTGGTTGTTTTTATCAGCAAGGAACTGAGTAATAGGGAAAGACTTTAGAGCACAGCATGAGGTTAGGGTCTCCCAGGAGCAGCAAAAGCAGTGAAGGAGGAGCATGGCAAGCACTCCAGTTATATTGGGAGATAAGAGACCTGTCATCAGGCATAGATGTGAAGAACTATTAGAAGTTGTTAGGTCTCAAAGGCTAAAGCATGGTATCATCCACTAACATCAGGAAAGGCATACTAGGAACAGAACCAGTCTGGTCAGAGATGAGAGCAGACAGCTAGTTGTCAAAAATCTTCCGGAGAGAGCTCAGTAACATGAGAAATGCCAGGAGAATGTGACATGACAGAGCAAGACGAGTGATAGGAAAACAAAGATTCAAAATTCTCAGGTCGGAAGAAGCTGCAACACTGAAATTCACTGGCGAACAAGCAAATGCAGTCAGGAGACAGAAGTAAACACACAAACCATTTGGTATTTTGAAACATTCTGGAGTGAGTGAACTTTACTGAGCTCTGAGGATACATTTTAAAAATAAGCAAATTTTGTCATTATGAAGTTGCAATAGCATCTTACTGCTCTCATTGATGATTGCTGTCTACAATATATTTTGTGCTCAATAGCTTTCATGTAGGATTTACAATAGCTGAAATCCATATTTGTTAGTAAAAGCAGACCAAAATCTGCCACATTCAAGAAGAATGGAGAGTCCAAGTTAATTCATAATTCCCTCAGCAGCTATCTCCTCCAGAAAGCTACCCTTCTGGCAAAACAGAGAAGCCTTTGCAAACTTTTTGCCAGGCTTTGATCAGCAGCAAGGCTGAACTAAGGTATGAATCTTAATGACTTCTGCTTGGTCTCCCATCCAGAAATTTAGGAAAACAAAACAGGCTTTTGACTCATTTGTCAGCAGTGAATCAAATGGATTAAGCAGTATTTCACTAAAAGGAGAAGGGGTCAATTGGAAGATAAACTGGATCATCATCAAAAACTAAGTACTTGTTTTTGAAAGTGCAGCCAAAGCTATTTAAATCTTTGTTTCCTGCTGAGGCAACTTCGATGGCAGCTGTCTGCTCCCCACCTCTGTCAGTACAGCTCGTTCACAGCTTGTTGCTGTTAAAACCCGGGGTTAGACCAGTAAGATGTGTCTATTCTGCACAGCTGTGAGGTCTCATCCCAACCACAGCTGACCCTGTAATTTGAGCTGTCCTGCTATCTAGGTGCACTAGCTCACCATTCCTGCTAGCTGCTCCTGTTCTTTCAGCTGGCCAGGCTAACCACTGCAGTTATGCTGACAGGTCCCATTCCCCAGCCATCCTCTCTTTTCCAAGGGTGCATCTGGCATAGTGGGCTACACACAGCTCTTCCATGACATTCTGCTATCTTAGCTTTTCTGTTAGACTGGCTTGTTGGTTCTTTTCATTAATTAACCCTTGTCTTTGCTAGCTATGAACAAAACACTGCTGTATTCAGGGTTGCACCCATCTAAAGTTCTTGGGGAAAAACCCTTTTAGGCAGGAGGCCAACACTTGAAGTAAAATGGAAGGTCACACAGCCGGATTGGCCATAGTCTTTTCACATAACCCCTTTTATCAGTTTCTGCAAGTATTTGTAAGAAAGGGTATCAGTCCCCAGTATTCCACCTCACTGGTCTATACCATTGACTTCCCTCTCTTTTACTGTAAAGACTGTCATTACAGTTTGATTTCCCTCATTTCTTTAGCAGCTTGAGGGGATTATGAGAGTCTCCCTGCAGTTTGGTCTCGACTGTGGCTACTTGAGAGACTCTTATCTCCTGATTCAGTGTAAAGAAAAGCTTGTTCCAGTTCTAAAGCACAGCTTTATGACTTGCAAAAATCTCCTCAGTTTGATTGGACTCATGGGAGACAAGAATCATAATTGAAAGAGCTCAGAGAAAGAGATGACACCATAGTAAGATGACACTGTAGTAAGACAGCTCTTAGTTGTACTAACATGGCATGGCCTGGCAATGTGCACTGGCAGCCCATAAAGTCAGTTGTATCCTGGGCTGCATCAAAATCAGCAGGGCCAGCAGGGTAGGGGAGGGGATTTTGCCCCTCTACTCTGCTTTTGTGAGATCTCAGCTGGAACACAGCATCCAGCCCTGGGGTCCCCATCACAGGAAGGATATAAACCTATTCAAGCAAGTCCAGAGCAGGGCTACCCAGCTGATCTGAGGGATGGAGCATCTCTCCTGTGAGAAAAGGAATTGGGATTGTTCAGCCTGGAAAAGAAAAAGCTTTCAGGTAACTTAACTGCAGCCTTCCAGTACCTGAAGGAATTTACAGGAGAGATGGGTTAAGACTACTTGCAAGAGTAGGTGGTGACAGGACTAGGGGGAACAGGTTCAAATTGAAAGGGAGTAGGTTTAGATTACATATTAGGACAAAATTCTTTCCTGTGAGGTTGTTAAGGCCCTGGAACAAGCTGCCCAGGGCAGTTGTGGATGTCCCATCACTGAACGTGTTCAAGGCCAGGTTGCATGGGGCTTTGAGGTCTAGTTGAAGATGTCCCACAATGGGGGTTGGAACTAGATGATTTTCAAGGTCTCCTTCCAACCCAAACGATTCTGTGATTCTTGTGGTTGTGTATTGGCTTTGCAAGTCTGCCTGTGCAACCCAATAAGTAGCTTTTGAAGTTAAAGCTGATTTTTGTGCAGGTTCTCAGGGAAACAAAGAGTAAAACATTGAACATTAGCAAAATAGTCTTGTAACTCAGCAGAACAAGCAGTATGCAGATCTAATTAACTCCTTGGCACTGTCAGTTGTGGCATATCCTGTTGTTGTCCACGGGCAGCACACCAAGAAATCCTGGCTGTTTGGCATTTAGGGGGCTACAGATGGCTGGTAAAACTTCTCTCTGTTCTTGTTTACAGCCAATTTCTGGAGTGCAACAACAAGTGGCGAGACAAGCAAAGGCTTTCCTTTCCCTGGGAAAGATGGCAGAAGTGCAGGTCAGCAGACGGAAATCCAGTGGAGAAAAGTCATGGCTGTGGTTTGCCACGGTGAAGTCTCTGATTGGCAAAGGGGTGATGCTCGCTGTCAATCAAGGCAAAGTGCAAACAAACGTGCTCAACATTGCTAATGAGGACTGCATAAAAGTGGCAGCTGTTTTGAACAACGCTTACTACCTAGAAAACTTGCATTTCACTGTGGAGGGAAAAGACACACACTATTTTATCAAGACCACCTCCCCTGAGAGTGACCTTGGGACACTGAGGCTGACAAGTGGGCGTAAGGCCCTGGAGAATGGCATCAATGTCACTGTTTCCCAGTCCACCACGGTGGTGAACGGCAGGACTCGTAGGTTTGCTGATGTTGAAATGCAGTACGGTGCTCTAGCGCTTCACGTCCGCTATGGCATGACACTCGATGAGGAAAAGGCACGGATACTGGAGCAAGCCAGGCAAAGAGCTCTTTCCAGTGCCTGGGCCAGAGAACAACAGAGAGTAAGAGATGGAGAGGAAGGCGCCAGATTGTGGACAGAAGGAGAAAAGAGGCAGTTGCTAAGTGCTGGAAAGGTACAAGGATATGATGGGTACTATGTACTCTCTGTGGAGCAATATCCAGAATTAGCAGACAGCGCTAACAATATACAGTTCCTCAGACAAAGTGAGATAGGAAAGAGGTAACACACTGGCTTAGCTCAGGCTGCCAAAGAGACTGTGTACCAGTGTCTTCTAAAAAGGAGACCAAACTGTTTTGCTGCATTACTACTTGAGCCTAAGCTTACATCTTTGCTCAGATTTTTTCTGTAGCACAATCCAGACTCTCTAACAAAAAGAGCGCCTTCCGGAAGAATGATACTGCTAATGACAAAACTTTTTTTTTCTCAATGACCTTAAAGGTGATCTGCTTTAAAGAATATGTTTACATATGCATATCGCTGCACTCAAGTTGGACTGAAAAGTATTAAAAAATAAAAAAGAAGAAAAAAAGAAAATAAAAAGGCCTACAGATTTTGCAACAGGCTGTTTCTTTGAGGCACTGTATTTAAATAAGATACAGACCCATACAGTGTTTCCAAATAGTACTGAATTGTTGACCTTTGCTTATGAGAAGTAGTCTCTCTCTTTCTCTCTCTCTTTTTCTCTTTCTCACTGCATAGGATGTGGTATATATCTGTTAATTTTAAAACATGGGGCAAAAATTACTGTTTATAGACAACCCTACTGCATTAAACTGTGCTGCTTTATAAAAGGACATTGGCACAAGTGACTTACACTACCATGGGAATTTAATAATGGATTTTACAATTCTAACATGGGTTGCCTTGGGGGGAAAATGGCAAGTAGAATCCTTGTTGCATATAAGCAAAGGAAACCCTGATTTTTTTGTAAATTATGTGAGACAAGTTGTTTATGGATTTTTATATGAATTACAATTTACTGTACATCAAATATTAGTCTCAGAGGAGTTAATTTATGTAAAGTGTTTAAAAAAGTTTATACTTAAAAATAAAATGATAAAAACATGTGCTGTGTGTGATTTTTTTTAAAGAAAAAGGAATTGCACCTTTTATGTTATAGCTGTACAGTATAAAGGATTATATTGTAGAGATATAACAGTGAATACTAATGTCCAAAAGTGTTAATATTTTTGTATTAGGTTTAAAGCTGTGCATCTATCACTCTGCTGATAGGATGGGACACTCCACAAAGTGGCTGGCTGAATCAGACCACAGCTCCCTTCCCTCCCTCTCCTGTCACCCAGGCCAGTGCCACTTCATCAGTCATTGTTAGAAGGCACAGTAACCAAATAAGTCTCATTTAGTATGATGGAAGACTTTAATAGGTTGGGGTTTCCTTGTCTTTTTCCAGCCCTAATGTAATAAATGGACATTTATTCATACCAGGTGGGGTTTCTGTTGGTTTTTTAGACGCTTTGTTTCACAATGGAGGAATAGTGTCTCAGGTGCTTGGCAAATTGTATGTAGAAGAAGAAGAAGAAATGATGTAGTTTCATCCAGTTATGTCAGCTTTGTCTTCTGTATAATACAGCTCTTTTAGGTGTTAATAACTCCAGATAGAAGCGTACCTCTGACCTGATGCTACAGAATTGCTCTTTAGACAGGCAGGCTGTTCAGTAGGTTCATCTCCTGGCCTTCAGCTGGCAGATCAAATCTCATTACTGTGAACACAGCCTGGGGATGGACAGGAAGGTCCAGTTCTAGTGCCTAGTCTGCATCTCCACACCACTGCATAGATTTGGCATGCTCTGCTCCAAGGCCCAGTATATTTGCTGCAGGAAGAACTGAAGTGTGCAGCTGGTTCCTTGTAGGAAGCCTGTGGTGGCATCTATGGCATCTGTTATCTTGGCTGAAACCATTCTTAGAGCTTCAGTCTCATGAGCACTAAATTCAGCCACAAAAATAAATATTTTTAAGATGAGACAAAATTGGGGGTTTTGATGTTCATTGAAATATACACAGTATTTCTATCCATGTATTATAATGACAGAACATAGTAAGTGAACGTGTCTTAACTATGAATGGTTCAAGTGGATGTAATAAAAATAGTTTTCTAACTGCTTTGTATTCTGAGAGTCTATGGTATTACATACTCTAAATTGCACATTAGGATTGTTTGATAAACAGATTTGAATTTCTCCCAGCCAAGTTGCTACCGAATCTACAGTATCAGTGCTAGTACTGTATGTGTGTATTTGGTAGAGCATACAGAACTAATTACACATATAATGAATGCTAATCATCTATTAGAATTAAAGCACAGATTAGTTGTTAGTACTTTTACCCTTGAAGCTTGAGGGCCCTAAATTTAGAGAGGATGGTTTGTCAGACCCCAGAGGCGTGTCATTGATCTACGTATTCTTTTTAAAAGATGTAAAATGCTAGGTGTTTGCAGTTCTGTTGGGTGGCTCTTCCACAGCACTGTATTTAGCATGCTGTAAGTGCTCTCTGTTGAAATAGGCTCATATTCTAAATTATGTCCAATGTTTCTGTTCTGTTTGAATATGAAAAGCTTGTATAACATGTCAACATTGAAATATATCTTCTACTTGGCGCATACCAGTCCCTTCTCCTTTGTTCTGGCACCAATAAACAACAAATTATAGTATCTGTTGGTGATCATTTTAGATACAGTCAAATCAAGCCAATTAGTGGCCTTGTTAGTAGATATAATGAGCCTATTTCTTGCTAAAAAAGGCTTGTGATCTGGACATACTCCTGCAGGAAATAGTGACCTTGGGGAATATAGGAACAAAAGATCTTTTTAAAGAAAAGATATGCATAATTAAAGAAGCATATTACAAAAATAAGAAAAAAAGAAAGGAGATTATAAGTATTTTAGACAATGCCAGTCAAAATGCTATCCTGATATTTTGAGATGTATATTTCGTCTGATTTGTATTGTTCTTTTAATTTGCCTTCTTAACTTTATATGTGTCCTGAATTTTCCACAAATTGATAACTATAGATTGCATCTAGGCTTTCCAATAAAAGCCAACCCAACGTGTGTGTGTGTGTGTGTTTATATTTGAGTTTTTTAATCTGTATGTCAGATATTGCATCTGTGCTGCCGCTTTTCTCACATCGAAGAAGCAAAGTGATCCCCTTGCACTGGTATTGATTCATTTGCTTCACAGTTGGCAGTATCTTTTTTTGACTCTATCCAATGGCTTCATCTGCTAACTCAGCAAAGTGAATTACTCCATGGGATCTCTCAGGGGGCATACTTTAGAGAAAACATTAAATATACCTCACAAAACCAAATCTTTCCTAGATAAGGAAAGCCAAAGAATAAAAAATATCACTTAGAACTGTTTTCTCTCATATCCTCCTGAGTAAAAATATGACAAAAAGTACTTGATTATAGAGAATTAGACTGGCACTGATAGTTACATATATACACAGAAGAGATCCTTCAACCTGTTTTTAGGCCCCCTTTGCAGAAACTGCTGACTTCAGCACTGCTCTTCGTCAAGAGACTGCTTTCATTTTAGTTGGAACAGGCAGACTTCATCACACTCACTTTGTAGTGACAACCTTGAGTTGGTAACGTTGATCGAGCACTAATCAGGTCACTGCTTAGCTAACTATGGCCTAATTTTGTTATTTAAAAAAAAAAAAAAAAAAGTAGTAAGAGATCTTTGTATGTTCACACTTGGGAGGTGAGAGATTTGCATTTGACAAGGGGGGGAAAAATGCCAGTTACCACTGCCACTCTTCTGAGGCATTTCTAAACTGATGGCTGAAAGGCAGTAAAAGAAAAAACACTGCATAAAATAGCAGTTAAAATTGTCTATGAGAGAATAGGCTGCATTTGCAGAGAATCAGATGTCAAAATGTTTGAATTCTGTTTTCAGAAAAAAAGAAGGAAAAAGCTTTTGAAAGTATTGATACTTTGGTATACTGCTATGTCCACAAGGGCAACTATGCCTATACATATGGCCAGCTTGAGAACCTTTAAGAAAAAGAGGAAGAAATTAATGCATAATTCTTTGGGGATGGCAAAGCAGAGGCACATACTAGAAACAGCTTCTAAGCAGCTTATTAGAAGCTGCTTATTTGACACTTATTAGAAGCTGCCAGGGTTAAAAATAAGCCAAAGCACAGAGCATCATCCCACAGCATAAACTGAACAGCACAGACACAGTGATGCCATACCCCTAACTGCAAAGCCACATCCAGACCCACCAAACTAATCAGCTTCTCATCTACAGCATATCAGTCCTAAGGACTGATATATATACAAGCCTTATAAAATTATATTAATCTTTACACAAGTTGCTAGGGCTCGGTGGTACAAAACAAAGCCAAACAAAAAGTGATAAAAAAACAAAATGTAAACCAGTTAATTGAGGAGTATGTGCCAATTCTTCCCCCTGGGGAAAAGGGAACACATGGTCTATAGCTGTCATGCTGACAGAGCTTAAGACTTCATTTTATACCTCTGAAGTTTTTAGCTTTGTGGGGAGACTGACCACATGAGACAAATTTAACTGTGTGGATACCTAGGCTAGACCTATTTAAAACGTCAAAATACTAATAACAAGTAAATCCCTGCTCATCCACCCCAACCCATTTTTCAGCAGAAGTAACATAAATAAGGATGTCAGGTCTTAGTTAAGTGCACTACAAAAAGCTGAAAAAAAAGTGCAGCTTTTCTGTTCACCCATCCCAGAAACCTGAGTATTTGTTATGGACGACTAAAGTGTATTAGGCCTTTCAGAGTGAAGAGATGGTGGAAAGGTTTGTTTGCCATGGCATCTCCTTATCACAAGACAATACTGGCAATTGCAGGTGGCACTGTGAGGGACAAAAACATGCTGTCTGGTGCTCTGGTACAATCTGCCCTGCTTTAATAACCAGATGTGCTGGGTAGGGAGAGCAAAAGGGAGGTGAGCTGCCCTTAGGTGGTCTGAAATGCAACAGTGAGAATGAAGTCATGCAGTACCACTCAAATAGTGGCATGAGGATCATCAACTGCAATATTCTTTGTAAGCATGTCTTTTTAAAAAAAAATCTGGCCTGATTTCTAGCACCACAAATGCCAAACATATGCAATTCTGAGCAGTGCAAGCATGACATAAAATGCATCACTAAGCAAAGATAAATATGCTAAATATGGGTCTCCACTTCTAAACAAAGCAAGCTGAACATCCCTTTCTTTAAGTACATGAGAGCCTTATATGCAATTTAAAAGGTGAAGAATATGCATAGTGTGATGACAGCTCATTAAAGTGACATGTTTTCACAGAACCTGTTTTATTGCAGGTAGATTCTCTTGCTGTTAATTACTATAACTTTGTAGGTAAACTGAGTAAACCTTATCATTTACTAAGTTAAAATTCCGTCACTGAGGAATATAAATTTCTAGACATCCATACAATTGTTTCCCTACTATTAAATAAGTCAATGCAATAGTAACATAATTATGCAGCTTAGAGTTAATGGTTCCCACAAAGTTGTCTTAATAAAGCCTTTTGGGATTCAGGAGGAAAAGGAAGAAATTCAGAAACTAAGAACAAGGCTGGAAGGCGACAACGTGTTTCAACTGGCTCTAGTTACTCAATCACACTTAAGCTGTCTGAGACAGCAGGGTAAGTGCCATGCATTACAGAGGCACAAGGGGAAACTGTTATGCCAATGCAATAAAATATTTCCAAATTTCAAGCCCAGAATAATTTTAAAACTGAAATTACAGGAATGGCTATCTAATGAACCAATTAAAGTTACACCAACAATAAATAAAATTAAAACAGCATAAAGAAAGATAACAGAGGAATCAGTAATGCACGTCTGAGAGTAACTATAGGGATGTTTTAAAAGCTGTAAAAAAATATGAAAAACATGAAAAAGCTCATCCATTGTTTGCAGATAAGAACCACTATGGAAGCATGAGCTGGGGAGGGTGTAGGTGTACAAGACTATAATAACAGAACCACATATTAGTCACCAACTTATGCAATGATGGGGAAGCACATAATAAAAAAAAAAAATCAGTCACACCAATAACTGCAGATGGCAAAAATTAATGAAGTGGCAAATAATGGCTAGGACAGAGCAGTCACACAACAATATGGATCACTCGCTGAAGTGAGCCCATTCAAACAAAATGCATTTTAATACAGGCAACTCCAAAAATAAAGTATCTCAGAATAAGAAATGCAAATCTTGCTATGAAAGGTACATAGCTGCCTTCAAGAAAGCACTGACTGGAAACAATGAGGAGTGCATAATGGATAAATAACTCATTGTGAAATTCCAGTACAATAGTGGTGGCAATGAAGAGCTTTTAGGGGTGGAGAAGCTTAATGAGATTACTGGCCTTGTTAAACAAGGGAAATAGGAAGGCAATGTTATCTCTGCATATGGTGCCAGCAATGCCACTCTTGCATACAGCCCTGATGCAGTCATCATGAAAACCCTGGAGAGTGCACAAGGAGACATCACACATAAATCTGAGTCTGGAAAGATTTTAAAAAATGGCACAAAAGGGTGCCATGACAATAGTAACCACGTTGCAGCAAAGTGATTCCAAACAGGGAAGGAAGGAAGGAAGAGAAAGTGGGTGGGAATGCAATTCTGGTAACTGACTATAGGAGTCGTTTCCAGAAGCTTTTGGCAAAATAGGAGCTATTGGAAGTACATGTAATGGATGCAGGTGATGTGAGTTTAAACTAGATTATGGCACCATTCATTTAGGGGCACAGGAGACATCAAAGTAAAACCTTTATAACTCTGGTAAATGCCAGGCCAAAGGGTTTGGGTTTATCTTCTCCTTATCACCTCCCCTTTAAGAACCCTGAAATATCCAAATTAAGTTGATACAGACCGAAGCCAACTAACATTACCCTTAAAATTTCAGTTCTTTAAACAGCGAGTGCAAGGCTGAGGCATTTTAAAAACATCCCTTGGTTTCCTCAGTAGAGATATGTTGTTCTATACCTTCTATAGCAGCTGATTATTAAAACTAACTAAAACAAACCTCCTCACTCTCTAATAACATAGCTGCAGCCAATGTGGCCGCATGTTTATGTTTTCAAGGCATCCAGAGGCAACTGTTCAGGTTAAATTAAAAAAAAAAAAAATTCTGAGCGCCTCCCAGGTGTTTCACGCTCCACCAGCTCCGTCCGCTGGGAAACACCTGGTCCTTGCCCGGTGCAGAACCGGGAGCTGCAGCCGGGCTGCTGCCCTGCCTTCCCGGGAGCAGCAAACTGCTGCCTCCGCTCCTGACCCGCCTCACAGCGCAGCTCACACCGCGGGGAAGGGACTGAGCTGCGCTCCCAGCCGCTCCCGCAACCACGGCACCCCTCCGCCTTCAGCGGGCCGCCCCTCAGCCCCAGAGCGGCAGCGCGGGCCGCGATAGGCGGCGGGGCCGCTCCCCTCGCTCCCCCGGCCCGGCTGTCCCTGGCACCGGGACACCCTCGCTCCCCCGGCCCGGCTGTCCCAGACACCGGGACACCCTCGCTCCCCCGGCCCGGCTGTCCCTGACACCGCCGGCCGGCCGTGGCTCGCGCGCCCCCTGGCGGGCAGGGGAGGGGCGGCAGCGCTCGTGACCGCGTTGTGGGGGGCGGTCTTGGCCGCCATTTTATCGGCTCGGTGAGGCCGGCGGCGCGCCAGGCGTGCTGCTCCGTGTGGCGGGATTCCAGCAGTATAAATAAATATATACATACACACACGTAAGTGTATACGTACTGCCTAACCCGCAGCATGGAGTCCGGCTGCCCCGAGCGGGGCAGGCAGCCTGGCACGTCCTGTCGGGCCGGTGCCACCTCGTGCCCCCTCTCCGGTCTCCCTGAACGTGCTATTCCGGAGGGATCTGGGCGGTGACAGAGGCTCCACGCGGGCAGCTCCGCAGTGAGCGCTGCTCGTGGTGCTGCCTGGAGCTAGCCCACCCCTCCTCCTTCTCACCCCCCCATGGCGAGCCCTGACCTGCCGCCCCAAAGCAGAGCCCTCTCCTCGGCAAGTCACTCCATGGCTCAGACCATTTTGGTCCTTCTCGAAGGCGATCAAGTGGTGCCAACCTGACTGCTCATATGTGCCTTTATATAAAATACATGGAGGGAAGGTTCTTTGTTTTTAACTGCACTAAAGGTGTTTTCAGATGGCTTTCATCTGCAGCCAGTGAGATGTACCATTGCAGGGAACAACTGCTTCAAAGTGCAGGCTGCTTCTCAGCCCACAGTCACTGGAGGCCAGCAGTGGCTGCGGGCACTGCCACAGCTCTCACACCAGCACTGGGCTGCGGGCACTGCCACAGCTTCACACCGGCACTGGGCTGCGGGCACTGCCACAGCTTCCACACCAGCACTGGGCTGCGGGCACTGCCACAGCCTCACACCGGCACTGGGCTGCGGGCACTGCCACAGCCTCACACCAGCACTGGGCTGCGGGCACTGCCACAGCCTCACACCAGCGCTGGGCTGCGGGCACTGCCACAGCCTCACACCAGCGCTGGGCTGCGGGCACTGCCACAGCTTCACACCTGCAATGGGCTGCGGGCACTGCCACAGCCTCACACCAGCACTGGGCTGCGGGCACTGCCACAGCCTCACACCAGCACTGGGCTGCGGGCACTGCCACAGCCTCACACCAGCACTGGGCTGCGGGCACTGCCACAGCTCCACACCAGCGCTGGGCTGCGGGCACTGCCACAGCTCCACACCGGCACTGGGCTGTGGGCACTGCCACAGCCTCACAGCTTCACAGCCATGCTGGGCTGTGGGCACTACCACAGCCTCACACCAGCCCTGGGCTGGCAGCTCGGCCACTGGCTGCCGGGCAAGAGCCACCCAGCTGGGAGGACAGCGGGGAAGGGATCAGTCTGGCATTGTGCGGCAAACATGTGTGTGCATGCCTGGAAAGTTAATTTGTAATTTTTGCTCCTCAATAAATCAAGACAGATGCCCCTATAAATCCTGCTCCTCAGGAAGGAAGCAGAAGGGCAGGAACTGCACGGAGTAGAGAACAGGGCTATTTTTCTTTTCACTGCCAAGAGCACATCGCTGACACTCAGTGCTGTGCTGGGTCAGGCCTTCACCCTCTGCTAAGTTAATACCAACAACTCCTTCATCTAAAGGGCAGATAGTAACAGTGGGGCTCCCCCTTGCACTTTTCTGCCTTTCTTTCCTCTCATTGCAGCAGCAGTAGCCTCTGAAGGAGCTGCACTAATTAGTTGCTATTACGCTTCTTGGGTGGCTGGAAGAACATACTGCCTCTGACCTCATGCTTTGCAATGTACCTTAACAGCTTATTACTGCTATTGCATGGCAGCAATGGTTCATTTTATAGTTACTTTGAAAGAGCCATTCCTCCCGTGCTGAAAAATAATCTAAGACTAATGCACAGTCTCTCCAGAAGAGTGCTGTTAAACTGTCTATAACCAAGTGTCCAAACGCTGCACAAAGCTGTTTCATTTGCTTAACATCGACTCACTAGCAATTAATATGCCTGACATAGCAGCACACTACAAGGCCCATAAAATCTGTAGCAGTAGGGGAGTGAAATGATTATAACTTTTTTTTTCTTTTTTCAATAATACCAGACTACAGTTTGGGTACTGTAATCTTTTCAAAAAAGAAGCTGAGCTGCATTTGAACAGCTGTTGTTTACTGAAGCAATAATTAGCAAGGAACAGCTCAAAATACCTGCTACCTTCCACAGCAGCTCAGCAAACACTTGCACCCTGTACCTGGAAGCAGAGAGGCTATCGGCTTCATATGTAGACTATACTTATTAAAATTCTCTCCTAACTAACTTTAAAAAAGGAAATATTTATAATGGCAGCATCTGCCAGCCTTATGCATACAAGTAATCCCATTGAATTCATTGTGAGCTGGGATGCACAGACCACAGCTCATACCAGATGTCTCTAGCACAGTGTTTTGCAGCTGGTGAGGGACAGCACATGCTGCACATGAGGGATAGGGCATTCTGCAAATAAGGTGTTAGGCAGGCTCCTTCTCAGTGTGCCCTACTGGCTCCAGGCAAGGTCAACCTACATGCCTGCTCCTGGGACTGAAACCTTTGGGGAAGCATACCTGCAAAGCCATTTGTCATGTCTGCAAGTCTCCTGGTCTTACAAGATTTTTTTAGCTTGTTTGACAGTGCAATGGACCAGCAGTAAGAAAGAGAAAGAAAGCTGCAGAACACAAGGGAGCAAAGCGGTAGGCACATTGAAAATAGACCTCCTGATTCCACACCTGGATGAAACCTAGAGATCTCTATGTTTGCAAGACATCCAGAACTAGCCCTTTGCTTCTTGATTAGTGCTTGCTGCCAGTACACAAAAGTTTTCAACCAGAAATTGGAGTCTGAGTGTTACATGTTTCCAGCTCACATGCTAACCACTTCATTACTGGCAACAGTGCTATATATGCATTCCCCTGAGCCTGAATGAAAACCTTGGCATAACTCCCAGGTAAGGCTCTAAACAGGGTTTAGCTAAGCTGTTGTAATTGCCCCCTCCTGTCCAAAAGGATAGTCATATTTCTTTCACCCAACCTCTTCCCAGCCAAAGTCTTCCATCGCTTGAGCCAGCTCTTACATACATCTGAACCTGTTAGGAGCCACTCTGAGGACCTAAAATCCCTGCTTCCTAGAGCTTCATTCTCCATGGGTCTTACCTCTCTGATATGCCTTCAAGCATGACTCTGGGCCCAAGAAGAGGATAGGAATGTGCAGTCAGGCTTGGTGTGAAGAAGAGACAGAAGCAGGGTCTCACTGACCAGAACCAGTTTAAGCAGCTGTTCCATAACAGTTTCAGTCACCTGCCCTCTCCGTAGCCCAAAAAACATTTCATTATTCAGTTAAACACAAAATAGAACTAACTCAAGTTTGAGTTATCCATACCTCATACTAGCAGTAGCATTCTGGAGTTCTCCCCATCTGAGCATTAGAGATAGAAGTCTCCAGGCTATCAGAGCACTGGAAACAATCTCCAAGGACCCAGGGAGGGCTGCCAGGTGCACTAGAGGAAGGGGGATGCTCTGCAGACAGGCGTCTGCCCTGCACCAGAGATTCGTTCTCCTGCATGAGAAGACTCACCTGCCAAAATTGATAGGTACATTACCACTAACAGTTGTCAGATTACTAACTCCTGACTAGAGAAAATAAAAACATTTTGACAGAAAATGCCTCACCAGCACTACACAATAAGCCAGAAGCTGATTTATCTCATTACACCTTTAGTGCCTTAGAACTCCTTTTCTGGCTAGTCAAGGTGTCCTTTTGAGATGGATTGCTGATGTTAGAGACACAGGGAACTGGGACAGTCAGCCATGAGCTTGAGGAGTTTCAGTTAAAGGAGAGAAAATATACTTCCAAATTAATTTTTTGTCAGAATTACATTTTTTCATATTATTAATAAATGATAGCTATCACTTCTGTCATTGGAAATCCAAAGAAAGTCACTGAGCTAGTAAAAAAAAAAAAAAAAAAAAAGAAGAGGAAAGAAAGGAGGAAGCCAGTACAGACCAGATAAAAGACCAATACAGTTTCACTGAATGAGGTCAGCAAAGTAAGAAGTGGCAAACAGTGGCCATGATTTTAAATAAGGTCTTCCAGATTTAGATTATAGGAACCTAACTGTCCTTTCAGCGAACTTTACCACCCTGGAGCTGCAACTGCAGAAGTTCAGTCATTTTAAAGTAAACATGGTGATATGTACATAAATGTAAATACAATCAAGTCACAGCATGCCATACCTTTCAGGCCTATTAAGACACACCTCATGTGGTGCTGCGAGGCACAAGGCCAAATGAGTTCAACAATCCAGGAAATAAAATAGTGCCCTCAAAGTGGCTGGCATGCAAATCTGGAAGCAGGAAGAATTTGCATTTCCTCATTCCTGCTGGCATGTACATAAATCACTGCAATTCAGTAAAGAAGCACCACTATTTTTTTCAGAGCCCTATTTCATTTCTCAGAGCAGACAAGAAACATTGAGCCAAAACACTATGGATGTGATGTTAGGTGACAAAGAAAGAGAGATGTGGAACTGGCAACCCATAGTTAAGAGAGGCTGCTGGGCCTGGATCTTGCAGCCCACACACTGTGTTGCACTGTGCTGCCCACCATCAGATCACATCGTGCTTAGCCCACCAGAACACGGAGCCAGAGGAGCTCAAAAGCGTATCTCTACACAGGAGGTACAAGCTGTAAGGGTGCTGTAGGAATTCAGGCGGTACAAGCCCCATCAAAGGGTTCATACAGGTTTGGCTGCTGTGACTAATGGAATTTTTACAACTTTTGATCAAAACAGCTCCATTGCCAAAACATTTGTACTGTACAAAATTTGTTAGGCAAATCAGGTTATGACAAGCTATCTGCTGTAATTCATGGATAGAGTTGCAAGGTTAGGAGTTAAAAAAAAAAAAGTCAACTGCATATTACAGTCAAAACCTTCATTATTTATCAGTTAACATGAACAGTACAATAGTAATGGTCAGCTATATCCCAGCTCAATACCCCCACCATGAAACTGTTTATGTAGTGACTCTTTTTAGGCAGTAGGAGAGGCTGAGGCTGCAGAGGGAATGGCTTGAGCAGTATAACCTTGGCTTTGCACTGTCTTTAAGAAAGGAAGCCTCTTGCACATAAGGGGAAAAGCCACCCAGCTTGGCTTCCCAACTAGAGGGACTAGAGTGACTGCCTAGGGGAGCAGTTTCTCTGTGCCACATTGCAGGCTTGGGACTGTGCTCTGTGAATTTGCTTCAGAGCTTACCTGGAAAAAGCCAAAATCATTATTCAAGGATCATACTATGGCATATATACCGAGCCACAGGTTAGGTGGAAGAGCAGAGGATGTCCTAGAGCTGGTGACACACACAGCCTAAATAGGAGACGGGAAAGCAAAGTGGGGAAAAAAACCAAAAGGAAGTGCTAACTAAAGGAGATGCTATGGATTAAACAGAACTTGTGGCAAATACAGGAGCAGGAAGAAATCCTCTGTAGCTCGGTGTAGAACACAGGAGGCAATGTCACAAGGGTTGGAGCAGAGGAGAAGGGTGGAGGCCCTGATCTTGAAAGCAGTGATGTACCAAACAGGACCTCTTCTCCATCTGCCCCCCAGGCACTGCCATCTCTCCCTTGATATGGCTCCAGAAGTTAAAAGAATAGGCACAGACTGAAACCCAGGGTTCACTGATCTCTGTAACTCTGACTATAGCCAGAGTTGCAAACTTCTTTTTGTCATTTCCAAGTGACCTCAAGCCTCCATGGAAATAACAGAGGGGCAGGGTCCTTTTTTTCAATCTCCAGACCACCCCGATTTTCCCTTAAGTGCTTTGCAAATGCCTGAGAAGACCTAAACACACTACATGCTCACAGGAGCAGCAAATAAATCTTGTTAATGGCATCTTGATAATCTGCATGCCCAGAAAGAGCACTTATTACTTCCTCAGGCTAAGAAGCACCATCTAAGAGCTTTCTTCCCATTTATTTTAGGACATACTCTCTCGCTACTCTTCTGGGGAAAACCAAGGTGAAACTATTTACTCTTTCCCCTCACAAACTTCTGATTCAAGCTGCAATAACTCTGGAGCAGTATCTGCCTAGGGTATTACCCTAGGCCTCGGTGGAAAGTTTCCTGGGGTGAAATTTTACAATTACCAGCCCACTGCTCCATGCTCCCACTAGGCAAGCTGGCCCCAGAAACAGCAGTGAGAGGCTCCTGAGACTGCCTATGCACCTTCCAAGGCCACAGCTCTTGCAGTACTTCATACCACGGGGCAAGGAGGAGGTGAGAACAGCAGAGGTTCCTAATAAAACTTAGTTCTTTTGAAACATTGCACTTTGAAATGCTCATAACATTGTACAGAAGAAGCCAGGCTTTATCCCTTTTTTACAGAGAGATGATAAGAGTTTCAGGCACAGCAGGTCAAGAAACAGATCTCAGGTCTCCCAGTTTCTACAGGCCTAATTGTGGGAACAGGCTGTAGTCATGGGAATCATCTCATAAAGACAGTATCTCCACAAAAGCTCTGATATTTTAGCACTAATTCCAGAAACATTTCCACCAACAGCAGTGGGAGACTTGAATGCTGATGTAATTCTCATGGAAATTAGGTTTGAAACAGGATCCACAGTTCCCTGCAAGAGCCTCAAATGTTAGCTTATATTACAGCTCCCTTTCAATGAGCATTCAAGCCAGTTTTCAAACATCAGTTTAGAAGCTTTCATAGTGAAACATGTCTTCAGCCAGTCAGCAGATGCTCTTAGGAAGTTTTGCACTTATGTGAGATCCTCCGGACAAAGAGGAGATCTTCAAAGGGATAATAGCGTCTTCTTCTGATTGAAAGCCTAGTTTAGTATGATGATTGAATACCACTGGGTGCATCTTGTATAACACATTCTGATCAGCAGTGCATTGAACTTTCAGAAAAAATATTTTTCATCCTGTTCGTTTTTATGAAATTTAGTATTTTCAGTAGTTCTTGACTGAAACATTAACATCTTGCAGTCAGCCCTGTTCAGAAGCAGCCATTCCTGCTCTACACCCCTGTCTCAAAGGTACACAGAGTCATGGCAAAGATCCTCTAGTTTTCCAGTGTGGTGAGTGTGGTTGGCAGTGGTTAGAGATCAGCAGCTGCCAGAACTTAGAGCAATTATTTGGGGAAGCTCAAGTGAAATTTTGGTATCAGTGTTGAATGCACTGGTGCATTTACACCTCTCCCATTCAGTACCGCCCTAAAAGCTGTGCCACTACAGCAGACCAGGCTCCTTACATTTCTGAATAGAGATTTGAAAGCTGACTCAAGTCACATTGTTAAAGAAGTGACCTATGCTTCTGTATTTTAAGCATCAGCTGTATGAGCTGCCACCAAACTCTTCCTGGTCTCTTAAGAACCCTGCCTACCTTGTTCGTCCCTAGCAAAGCTTCAGTGCAATACCCCATGCAAAGGGTGCCTAGTTTCATGTGTCTGCCCCAAGGTTATTAAGAGCCCAGCCAGATCCCCACATCCCACAGCAGTGCTGACTTCCTGAGTGATTTGGGGGCCTGTTAGCAGCCTGCCTGTGTGTTCATGTAATGGACTGTTAGGAGAGCAAATCTCAGCTGAAGCATCGATGTTTGTTTTATTAGTGCAGATTTTTGTAGCATTTCTCTGGGGAGGAAAGAGGGAACTATCTTCCCAGCAAATGTGTCTACTATACAGACTAAGTTGTAAGAGCACATAAAAGCTGCTGCCACTGCTTAGGCAAGAATAACAATGGTATGGACATGAGAAGCCAGGAGAGACATTTGGTACACAGTGAAACTTGGGTAAGCTACAGAGTCTGACTCCTAATGGAGAAAGAGCCAATGAAGGCCAAAAAATTACCTTGGGGATCTCTGTGCTGCGTTTTAAACTAGAAATGTTGCCTGTTGCCTGTGGCCTTTGGTGTAGTTTTCACTGTGTTCACATGGTAGCTATTCATTGTTGGGTAATTATCTTGTTTTATTTTTCTACTTATTTATTGAATAAATCAAACTAATACAATTCCAACCCACGATTGCCATGGGAACACTCCAACAAGGACAGATGCAGTCTATAGCTGCAAGGAAAGAAAGCAGACTACAACATTATTAAATTATACACAAGACAATCAATACAACTTAACACAAACAGCCCTTGCAGGCTCTGCACTAACTATCCAGAAGGCTCAGCCAGTTACTTTAGAGCTTCTTGCAACACCAAACCTTAACAAACACCATCTCAAGTTTCTATAAGGGCAAGTGCTCCAGAATGCAGTCTTTCTTGCCTTTCCCTTGTGTCCTGATAAAGAGAATCCCAGAAATCATGTAGTCTAGTTTTCCACTCCCACAGACATGACAGATGTTTTCCCCTCCTTAAATCCAGTAGATGTGTTGAATTCTTGTTCTAGCATATCCAGAATTTACATTGAAAATTTAGTCCTAGTGAAAATGACACTTAGGAAATTTCAAACAATTTCTGAAAAAAAATCAGAAATCAGATTTCAGAAATCAAATCAATTGCAAACAAATCTAAAAGGCTGTTTAGCTTAACTTGGTCACTGTCTCTGCAAAGATGGATGGCAAGAGACAGGAAAATAGAAGGCAGAGAAGAGAGGAGATTTAAGCGATAAAGGGCCTACAAAGCTCATAGCAATTTTTCCCCCTTAATTTCCTCATATTCAAGATAATGCCACTGAGAGGAAGCCAACAAAAAGAATTACATGCACTGCCCAGACTGTGTTTGTAAAAGGCAGTCTCATCAGTCCTGATTCTTTCTGTCACTGGCAGTGAGGGCTGTCTTTCTGGACACTGCAGAGAGAGAAGGTGCCAGGCATTTGATTAAACCAGATCACAGACTCCTTAAGTGCCCCAGCTGGGAGCCATCTGGCAGTAACTCACTCTGTTCAGGTCATCCTTTCTATTGCAATGGCTTCCCACCTGCCAGAGTGCTGTGATTATCCTCCCTGCTTACATCCCCTTCAACTTGTCCCAGCAGTGCTGACAAGACCCCTTCATCCGTCATTGCAAAGTTAGGAACCAGGCTCGTCTCCTTTCTGCACTGGGCATTCTATAGCAGTCCTAAGCTCTCTTTCTTTATCTGTAGTCTTGTCTGCATGACAGTTTTTCAGGAATCAGCTCTGTGATTGAACAATTCCTATACCAAAACTTTGCAGAGTGAAAGATAACATTCATTTTCTTTGCTCTCTCCACCCATACTCTGCCTGGTTCTGGGATTCACTATTTCATCTCCAGTCCCTGCAAATATAATCTCCAGTCCCTGGTGAGAAAGAGACACTGTTTCTGCATGGCAGTACTGCAGCACCCAGTGTGCAACTTCAGGACAGGCAAACACTGATCTTCCCTATTTAAGTCACCAGTGGGTGATATCTGCTGTGACATCGTTCATCCAGTACAGTCATCCAGCTTCCATCCATGCTCCATTGCAACATCTCCAGGATGGTGCTTGGTTCTCCCTGATATCTTTGCCTTTTTCTGTTATAAGAAATCCTTGGTGGCAGCATTCCTTTCCTCTGCCCATGTTCTGTAGCAGCAACTTCATGATGATGTGGCAAGGCATACGTTTTTATACCAATTTAGCTAAAACTAATGGCTGACTCAAGGAAGGCAGCCTGCCCTGGGAACCTTAGGAAGGTGTTTACTTTAATCATTGCAGTGAAGGCATTTAGTTCAAATGAGGTTTGTCAAGTAGATCAGAATGGTTGCAAAGAGCAGAACAGAGCTAATAATAAAAGTACTGTTAAAGGGCTGTCAAATCTGAGAAAGCATTGATCTGGAACCTAACTTTTACTAGGACTCCTAGCCTCAGCCTGGAACCAAAATCCAAGCCCTGGAAAGCCTTGAACTCTGCAAGTTCACATCTGGGTCCAATCAGACCACTCAAGCCCTTTTCCATTCAGAGGCAAACTGAAAGGCATGTGGTGTGCTGGGGAGACAAACCACAGATGTTTATTGTACTCTTGTGCCTTTAGCAATTGTTTTAATGGGTTGGAGCTCCTGGGAGGCCATTTGACTTCTGTTCCTGTCTATACTGTTCTCTTGTAATGCTGACTGTGCAGAAGCCCAAAGCTGTCAACAATCTGCTTCCAGTGTTATTTCAAGAAAGGAAAGTGAAGTGACGTCTGATCTGCTGAGAGAGGATAGGGAAGAGGGGTATTTTTTAAATATAAAGCAACAAAAATCTGCATGGAATCAATATTAGAGTCGATGCCTTCTATCCCTCTGGAAAGCACAGCTTAGTATAAAACACAGGTTTCCTTTTTCTCAGTTGCAACAACTATACATTAAAAAGACTCATACTTACTTTGCCAAGACCACATTGTCAGTAAGTAAGTTTTGAAGCTCTGCAATAATGATTTTTGTGCAGTATTGCATTTTAATAATTCAAATGAACCGTGGAACATTATGATCTCTATAGCTAAGTAAATACTTTGTTGCAACTCTAGCCTTGGAAAGCATCATCCATTTCAGTGGAATGGTCTCTTTGCAGAAAGAAATATTTTGGAACCACTCTTTGCCTTCACAATGAGCAGCCCTGGCTGCTGCTGAACTCCTCCAGTCTGTGCAGAGGGGAGAATTTATGTGTGCGAAGATCATCATCGTGTGAGAACTTTAGTTTTCTTCTGTTGTGCCACAACACCTGTGCAAGCAAGAGGATCCATCCATACCTGTCAGGCATTTAGCTCCTTTACTTCATTCTTCAGTCACTGAAATTCAGTTTGGAACTAGAACCCAGACAATGCCTACAAGAAGTACCTACCTGTTCAGTCAGGAATGACACCATGGCATTTCATTTTTACAATGACACTACAGGACCTTGGTTTAACACAGAGTGTGAACTGTAGAAGTTACTGGGGTGAGGTATTAGTTCTAGCCGTGAGTTTCCACAGTTGTTCTTACATCCAAGGGTCAAACTGGGCAGAGGAGGAAAAGGCTTTCCTTCCTCTTGGAGATGAAGCACAAATGGTGAGAGATGCTTTGTAAAGGGCACTAGTGAAGGATGAGTGGATCAGGAAGAAAAGAAAGACTCAAGGACAGTGGAGGTGACAAAATGCTACAATTTCACAGGAATAAGTAGAGCCCTCCAGGAAAGAAAAGAACTAGACAAAATTAAAAAAGAAAATAGAGGTCAGGACTGAAAAAAAGAAGTGTGATTACTCGAAGGAATTGGTTTCAGGGGGAGAAGAGTTAGAGAACGTATTGCTTAGGCTAGAAAGTACACTAGGGAAGGCTGTCAAACACGAATGTTAGCTATGTAAAAATATACTGTTGGTATTGTTCATCTGGACTAACATATGGTGCACAAATTCATGGATCTCCCAAGTCACTGTGAATTGACAGACTGCTTGAAAAGCATGAGGATTTCATTTACTGTTCACCTTAAGCACAACCCTTTGTGGCTACTGAGATTTAGATAGTAATAAAAGTGCAAATTCTCAAAAAGTGAATGAAAAGGTTCTCCTACTGAGCATAGAAAGCTTTTTTTCCAGTTCTTACACAAATGTGACAACACAGAGATTCATTTCTCTGTTTGTACTCTTAAAGTATGTTGCATAATTATTCTACTAAAATTTGGCAAGGTGTCGAGTCTATTTAGAATGGAACAGTAAAGACAAAGGACATTTTCTAATCTGCTAAATCATGTAGCCCAAGGACCTTTCCACTATTCTGCATGTAGCGTTCTACAACCATCCCTCAAAAGATAAGGTTAGATTAGATGGAATATTATCAAAACCACAATCACTAATGTATTGCTAGAAAATGAAAGAAGTTGCTGTCTATGAAAGTGCAACAAAACTACTAAACTGGAAATGGGTGACTAGCTACTATAAATCAAAGGTTAATAAGACTTTCAATCTATATAGGTTTTTATTTATAGCAGAGAACTGAAGAGGCTAATATTCCTCATTCAAATTTAAATAAAAATGTTCTTTACTGTCTGCTAGGACAGGCAGTCAAAATAGCCATGCTTTTGAGGAATGTGTTGCTATGACAAACACCAGTCAAAGTACTCTATGATAGGTAGAAAATTTGCATTTCCATTAGTGGGGCCTTTGTCAAATGAAATCCCTAAAGGCAGTGAAGATGTGTGTGGAAAGAAAATGCAGTGTATTAATTTACCACCTTCCCCATGCAAAAAAAAAACCAAAAAACAAAAAAAACCATCCCCTACAACCTGGATAGTTCAATGAACCATAAGTTAAGATAAAAGGTAGGAGGAAAATATTTACATTCCTGGTGGTCATACAATAAAGGGATAATAATTTATGCATGCTTTTGCCACTGGATATCCCAGAAAACAAATGCTGTAGAATAGCTTGGCTGAGCCACTTTTCTCTTCTGAAAAAGCTGGCCTACGTGCTCAAATACTAGGAAAAACAAGCCAAATTTTTACCTTTTTTTTAAAGTTTTATCAAAATATGGATACACTTTAAAGGATAGCACTTAATCTTTTTGGCAGATGTCATTTAGAGATTAATGCAAATATTGATTTTAATGAGATTCCTTTTCTTTTATGCTCCGTGAACTCTGGTTTTCATGGATAAAATTCTTACTAGAAATTAACAAATCATCGATTGAATACAGATAAAACAAAATACTATTTAATGTGAATAAAGATGTCATAAATTGGTTCCAAGTTTAATTTGGCCAGCCTTTAAAACACATCGATATTTTCACAACTAACCCTCATCATTTTGGGATGTCTGTTTCATCCTGCATTAGTTCTTCATTTATATCCAGATATTTATCATCAAAAGTCACTTTATCTGGAGACCAATGGAATTAAATTCCTGTATTTGGCATGAGGAAGTGCTGAAATGAAAAAATATTTTGTTAGCTGGTATTGTTTTTCCCAAGTATGTTTGAGCATTTCAGTATAATATATGCATTATATAAACTAACTTGAGAGCATACAAAGTGTAGGTTTTCAAATCTTACTGGTTTATCAGCATGTTGTTGCTGACACAGCCCATCCCACCAAGAACTGGCCCCTTCCTCAGCACTGCTTTCCCTTCTGACACCCCTTCCTCTATTCTGGTACACATGGCTGTACAGCATGTGAGCTGAGCTTATAGCAGTCCTTGCCAAAATTTACTTTAGCTTATCTATATTATTGTTATCATGCAATGCCAGAAGTTTGCCTGGACTTCTGCATTCAGATGTGGAAACAGGATCCCAACTCTGAGTCATTCAGGCAGAATATTTTTGCATCTGTGTGCACTGTCACTAGCTTTAGGAAAACCTGCCTTTCTTCACCATTTCAGCTAATGAAAGTACATTTCTTTCACCAAGAAGCCTTTTCAGAAACAGCTCAGATATTTACATGCTCCTTTTCATGCACAACTCCTATAGGTCGAATCTATTGGTCACAGCCAAGTGCCAAATAAAATTATAGTAATTCGTGATCATAGACAGACATACTTCTAGTTCATTCCTCTTCCTGTATACAGTCAGGTTGTGCTGGCACATGTCCCTGTGTGGTGCTCCTAAACCATTCCTTCAAAAGAAAATCCCAAAACTTCATCCCAGCCAATATGGCCATATTGGAACAAAGGTTATGAGTTAATGGGCTTCAGAAGCATTATTATTATATATTATTATAATGGGTTTCAGAAACATTATTATTACCTTAATAATATCTTCTCCTGCAATTGGATTTCTGCTGTGATGTCATCTAGGAGCTTTTCAGAAGAGTTTTTCCTGGAATAAAAGAATATGTTGTGTGATCATCACATCCTTCTCAAAAAAATCACAACCCTACCAGAGTGACAGTGCATTTTACAAGCTGCAATCAGTATGTCTATGATGAAGCTGTACTTTGCTCATGCTGTATCTGCCTAGATGAATTAAAGAACTGAGAGACCATGCAGATTGGGTAGGGTAGCATCCTATTATCTATTTGTTCAGAAACAGGTGCAAATTGCTTTCATTATGTTTTTATAAAACACTGGGGTTTCTACAGGCTCTACTAAGTATTACTTTCTGCTTTGGGCTCTTTCTGCCTCTGTACTAATTTATTCTTGCCTCACTAACTTTATTGATAGGAAGGTTTTTCAGCATTTCTTTCTTATTTTACTCCCCTTTTCATACAGCAATAAATATTATTCAATTCAACAAATGCATACAAATGGTTTCCATTAGAATTTTAATCTACTCTCAAAATGAAAGAAAAGCTTTGTATAAATCTTTTTAAATTACCAGAACATAAATTCAGACAGGGATATCTCCACCTAGGCTGAGCTGGGGAGTTCACAGCCTGCTGTCCTCATTCATAAATTAATTGAGGTCTCTAGCTGCTGTAAATGAACAGTGCATCCTGCAAAAGATCATATCTGTCAAGATTGCAGATTGGTTTCTATCAGAGTTTGCAAAAGTCAGAGCTCACAATGCTTTCATTATGTCTATGAGTATGGCTTCCCAACTGGAAAGAAATGTGTTTTGTTCTGTTGGGCCAAGATTTACAGAAAGCAATTTTCCTCCATGCTCCAGTTATGACAAAACTACTGAAAAATGTCATTTCATGATTTCTTTCATTCAGTCACCTTTTTACTCGACAAATATGTATTCTTTCTGCTCCATGTGTATGCACCAACTGTGACATTTAATGGCCAAGGAAGGTTAATCACAGGTGGGTACATATTCCCCTTGGATATTGCAAGCTATACTGCAGTCACTGCCACTTACCCATTATAAAGTAAGCATGGCTTTAGCTGACTCACACAACTAGCTGTTTTATATTACAAATTCATACATTTTTCAAAAGGCTCAGTAGGATTCAGAGCACCAGACAGCATATCCATGAATACCTCTTAGATATCTTAAATTACACTAAGGTTGTGGCAGACTATGAAGAGTCAAAGGCAAGGTGGATAATACTGAGTCCTTGGTTTCTTTCCCTTTGACTTTGTGCTGTTAATCTGCAAGCACATGAGGGTGGAGTAAAGAAAAGAGAACATCAGTTCCCACAGTTTGGGAAGAAGAGGTTGTTTTACTTTTGGGTCTTTTTCATCAGTGCCATATTTGAGAATTATGCCCTTTACACATAAATTCCAATTTGTAAGAGATTGGAAATTAAAAGGAGGGTAAGACTGACCGAAACAGCTCATAACACAAATGAGTAGAATTGGTCTCTTTCAATTCACAGGTAATGGACTAAACCCCAAACACAGCACATGCACATGTCCTTCCTTGCTTCTGTCAGCCATGCTGGACCTTCTCTCTTCACAGCTGAGGTGTAGAGGAGGAACCTGCAAATCACCTAAATGTCAGCTTTCACTTCTGTTTAAGAGAAGAAAAATTTCCTTGTTGGGGTATGCTGAATATTGCCCAATAACTGAGCATTATGTTCTCTGGAAGCAATAGGAAAACATAGGAAGCTCCTAAAAGTGATGGGAGATTCACTACAGCTACAAACATTGATCACAGAGAGGTCCTGTGATCTTGGTACACAAAAGAGTAGTGAGGAAGGCCTAGAAGGGCATGGTATGGTATTTTGTTATTTAAATACACACACAGCCTTTTGAAGAATGCAGATTATTTATGTGCTAAAAGTTAACCTGCTCATTAATCTCTGTTTAAAGGCTTCTGTCTTTGCCTAATAGTGCCAACCAGTTAGAAAGGTGGCTGCCAGCCACAGGAGCTATATACATACTTGAAATGAATTATTTACTTGGCAGGCTCAGCAATCACTATATTATCAAAGCAATTGGGGCAATCCAGCTGTTTTATTAAATACTCGGCATTTCTCCTCCTGTGTCACACAAGTGACATTAGCATGACCAATGTCATGATCTTGTCCCTTCCTACCATGAAACCACCACACTGTCAAACTCTTCTCCAGTGAAAATACTTGCAGGTGGAAACATCAGCAGTTATCCTGGTAATCTATCTTATAAAACATTTAAAATAACTGGTTTAAATGTACAACTGCTCTGCACTGGGACCAAAGAGCAGGAGGGAAATTTCAGGATGGAAGTTTTATTGCAACAAATTGCAGATGCTTGAAGGTGTGGATTGAAGTGGAAACCATGGTAGCATGTTCCATAGCAGGGACAAGTCAATATGGTGTGGTAAGAAATCTCCCCTAAGCAAACACTCCTACCAACATTTTCTGTTTTATCAGCTGATATCTGATATATACTAGCATATAGGTATACAACATTCCACTGAACAGCAGCAGAAAAAGGCATAAAGAAATAAAAACCCTCAAACCTTCAAATATCTGTTGGTTTGGAATACAAATCGAGCTAGAGATTTTTGTGCAACAATGGCTTGCTCCCCAAAGCTGTGTTGCTGTTACAGGTTTGCAGTGACGCTCTCAGAATAAAATTCCTCCAATATTTAACTTTACTATTTTTTATTTTACTATATTTATCCCTTGGTCCCATAACAGTTCCTTGTTACAGGTTTCTGAGCCAAGTAGTCCCTCTCTATAACTTCAAGTATTTGAGGGCTGCTTAGTGCCACTCAGGCATCATTTAAAGGGGTTACCCATTTTGAGTTCTCCCCTCATCCCTGGGATCCTAATTATCTTTACACCCTCTGTATATTACCTAGAGCAGAAACTGCCCTAGACAGGACCTTAGCACCTACCAGTGTGCAGGATAACTTGCAGACCAGTCCTCTGAACTTCTTTCTTCTCCATGACATAGTCCAAAAGTCACACTTGATTTTTTAACTGCTGAATCTCATTGCAAACTCATTTATTGTGTCCTGTTGGCTAACTCTTACACAACTTAATAACCTTTTCCTATATTTCTCCATCACAGAGACTTTCAGTATTTCAGATGTTTTTTTCCCAGATGCAGTGATTTTCTTCTCTCTTTTATCAGGGTAGAGAAGAGTGGTTATGGAGGCTTGCAGTGAGGCAAGGCAGACTTGAGAGCAATTACCTGAGTAATTGCCTGAAGCAAGACCCAATCAGCCCAACTAAGTCCTCATTCATGCTGGAAGTCTAACACAGCTGAGTGCAATACTTTCCTCAGACACAGCTGATGAAAGAAACTATCACACTCTCACACTTTAGACACATTAGTCTCATGTACCACTTTGGTTAGAAGTGTTTGACCTTGATTTGTCCACAGCCTGACAAAAAAAAGGGGAAAAGTCAGTGATAATTGACCCTCTTTCTATCCCGTCCCCTTTTCTGACTAAGCTTTGGCTGTGAATATCTTTGTATTTATCTTCAGGTGACTTGCATCTTAAATAGACCCCATCAAACTGAAATCTTGAGACAATCAATGGTGATGCAGGATAGAAACCAAATAGCAACTGCCTGAGTTTACAGGAGTATAATCTCGGTAATATGCTGTTAGTTTGTTCATCAAACTGAGCAGGGAGTGTGTGTGTTAACTGATACAATCCCCATTAAAGTGTCCACCTAAATGTACCATAAGTGTGTTGGATTAGATTGCTGACAGTTTTGATGGTACAGACAACTCCCCTAAGGAAGGCTATGCCTACCGAATGGATCAAGAGCCCATCAGCTCTAGGCCCTGGCATCAATCTCTTCCTACCTTTGTTTTCACAAAGTCTCATGGTGATTCCCGTCTTAGTAACTCAGAAGTTCTAATGACCACAGTACAGAGGTAAGTACAGAGTTATGTATAAGGCAAGAAATTAGCTCTGTAATTTTTTTTTAATTCAGAGGTAGTTTATGTGTGTTACTACCACAACATTTTTATAAAGCTTAAAAGGCCTTAGAGGAGAGATATAAGAGGAGAACTAGCTCACACACCTGGTGTGTGTATGTTTGTCCTTGTAAGCGTTATTTGAAAGTGATAGAGAAAGGAATTTGAGGATCTTTATTATTAAACAAAAAATATTGAGGAAGTCTGTATTGAGCTTGTGTGACAAGGCTTTGGTAGTGGGAGAGGGACTATAGAGGTGGCTTCTGTGAGAAGCTGCCAACTTCTCCTATGTCCAATGGAACCAGTGCCAAGCAACTCCAAGATGGACTTACCACTGGCCAAGGCTGAGCCCATCAACAGTGATGGTAGTGCCTCTGGGATAACAGAACTAAGAAGGGGGGGGGAAAAAACCAAAATGACAAATTGAAACCAGAGAGAAGAGGGAGATATGAGCAAGCAACAGCTCTGCAGACACCAAGGTCAGTGCAGAAGGAGGGGGAGGAGGTGCTACAGGTACCAGTGCTGAGATTGCCATGTTGTCTGTGGTAAAGCCATGGTGAGGCAGCTGTGCCCCTGCACCCATGGATATCCATGATGCAGCAGGTATCCACCTGCAGCCTGCAGATGACTTCACATCTACAGGGGAATAGCCAAAGAGGCTGTAACCCTATGGGAAGGCCAGGCTGGAGCAGGCTCCTGGCAGGACCAATGCACCCATGGAGAGAGGAGCCCATGCTGGAGCAGGTTTTCTGCCAGCACTCATGACCCCCATGGAGGACTCACTCTAGAGCCATCTGTTCCTGAAATACTGCTCCCCACAGAGCAGACCTGCACTGGAGCAGTTGTGAAGCACTGCAGCCTGTGGGAAGGACTCACATTTGAGAAGTTCATGGAGACTGTCTGCTGTGGGAGGGAGCCCATGGTGGAGCAGGGAAGAGTGTAAAGGAGTTCTTCCCCTGAGGAGGAAGGAGTGACAGAGACAGGGTGTGATGAACTGACCACAGCCCCCAGTCCCTGTGTCCCTGCACCACTGGCAGGGAGAAGGTAGAGACTTGAGAATAAAGCCTGGAAAGAAGGGAGGGGGAATTTGGTTTTAAGATTTGCTATTCTTTCTCATTATCCTACTGACTTGCCAAGTCGAGTCTCTTTTGCTCATGATGGTGACTGAGAGATCTGTTCCCATCCATATCTCAACCCATGAGCCTTTCATTTTGTTTTCTCTCCCCTGTCCAGCTGGGGAGTGACAGAGTGGCTTTGGTGGGCACCTGGTGTCCAGCCAGGTCAACCCATCATGGTACCCTAGGAGTATTAGAGGGATTCTTTGTCTGGAAACTGTATTTCCTGTATGAGAAGTTTCCCACTATTGCTATCTCTCTGATAATATCATCATAATAACATGATAATAACATCACTGAAACTCCCATCCATAGTTTTCAACAGAAATAGGATTCAGGAGCCAAATTTAAGAAATTAATCTACACCCTTGGCTGCAGATATACAGACTGGAACACCATCCCACTTCAGGAGCTTGCATTAAAATGTGCTGGCAGTAGGACAGAAAGCAAATGTTCACATCAGCGCAAGTAAATTCTACAGTTTGGAATCAAATTGCAACAGAAAGAGCAATCTTTTGAATGCTATTCTATACTGCTCTCATTTAAAAGCAGGGAGAAAGGTAGAAATTTAGTGCATTATTGAGGGAGCAGGTAGATGCAGCTTTCCTGTGACACAGGCTACACTAGTCACCAACATCCAGCTCCTAGCAAGCAATTAATCTCTCTCACAATCTAGCTTTTAAATAGAAGGTGCCTGCTCCTTCTAAAGTTATTGGATTGTATTCTGACAATAAAGTTAAATTACACACGGAGTATCTAGAATACTTCCACACAAAATCAATGTGCATTATTTTATACTTTGCTTTCTCCCTCTAAACTTGCATACTCACACACTGGTCTATGAAAGTTTGTGTTCAGAAAGAAGACAATTTCAAAAATATACTGCTGCCTCAAGGAAAATGCTGAAATATATTCTAAGACAGAAATAATTCTATTTATCAATCATTTTTCTTCCTCACCTCTTTGCTATTTAGAATATTTGCATGAAAATGGGATATTTATTTCCCAAGAGTTCATCAGCTGCTCCTGATATGATATAATTTCCATGGATACCAGTTGTATGTGATGTTGCAAGCATATGATGAAAGGATATGGAATAAGGAAGAGAAAAAAATCAACTATCTTTGACTATGTTTTTGAGTAACTCCATAAGCAAAACCTAAAACTTTATCTAATCAACTCATCATCCACACAAATAACCCGCTCAGTCCCTCTTCTTTCCAAGCCTTCTTGGCAAAAATATCTCCACATATTTAAATGTGTTCAGTCTTTCAAATGTTATCTGGTACTCAATGAGAACAAAACTCAGGAATTTAGAAGGTGACAGAGAAAAAAAATAAGTTTTTAATTTGCATTTTTAAGCTAAATTTTAAAACTTGTTAATTCAGGAATTTAAATGTTAGATTTCTCCATTAAGAAGTCATGGTAAAGTATCACTTTCAGTAAAATGACTAGTAACAAAGGATTATTGTTACAATAAAAATCTATCAGAAATAACAAAAAGAAACAGCAAGTTTCAAAATGTATTTGTTTCATCAGTAGGTACAGCTATTTAATACAATGTGCCTGAACAACTGCAGAAGACTGAGTTTCTTCTCTGTCTGATGAGGATTTTGATACCTGGGTCTTTTTAAAAATCATTTGAAGACTATGTTATCTTTCATTTAAAGTCTTTTCTTATAACAGGTTTTGGATGAACAAGTTTTCTCATTTTATAACAATACAAAAAATATTTTTCAGTTAAGCTTGATCAGACTATGACCCTGGGATTTCAATTTAGCTCAGAAAAGAAATGTCCAGAAGCAAATGGCAGAGTAGGCAGAGAGAACTGTAATGTTCATTTATCCAAGGAACCCTGATGTTGCTCACAGGCAAGACCTTGCAGTATTTGGATGTAGCAGCACTGTGTGTGACCCATACAGATGCAGGAAGAGAGTCATAACTATAAAGCCTTCACCATTTTCTATAATCCCTCTTTCCAATATCTCAAAGGAAAGGAGACATTTCACAGGCAAGGAAACACACAATGAGATCAAGAAACTTGGCCAGAGTCAGAGGCAGGGCTGGAAGCAGAGAGGGGTCCCAGCAGAGAACACTAACCACAGAGGCACAGTCCTGCTCCATGGGTGGGCAGAGCACAGCAGCCAGGAGCACCAGGAATGTCTCATTGTGTTTTTCCAAGCCCTAATAACATCTCACCCAGCATCTCTCAAGTGACTTCTTAGTTACACTTTGCAAACAGAATCAAACTTCTGTGTCAGCAGCTAAACACCACTGACCCCTCAGAGTCCCCACTAATTTTGGTTTTGTTTATCCCAGCCTCGGGCAGCATGCTGAGGGCAGCCACAACAAGCCTCCTTGTAGCTTGCAGGCTCCTGCCCAGCAAACCTGTGCAGTAGCTGAGAAGGCTCCTAGTATGCAATTTCTGTTCACTCTCCTTCCAGTGGTCTTAACATTATCTCTGGGTTAGAGATAAACTTTTTTTTTAAACTTTGCTCATCTGTCAAGTCTCATTGCCTGACATCAAGGAGATCAATCTGCCTTCCTTAAACACAACTCCTGGCTCTTTTGAGAGGCTTCCCTTTTTAGATGTTGGCCTCCTAAGTTCCTCTCCACAGCCTGTCTCCCCTGCTGCATCCTTCAACAGATTTTTTCAAATCAGAACAGACAGCCCATGTAGGCTGACATGCTTTTTGCGGTGCTGGCTGCTCACATCTGAATGTTGCTGCCCGATCTGCAGGCGTTCCTGGGCAGCACAGCAGAGGCAGCAGGGACCAGAGGTGTCTGCTACATGTGTATAGGCATGCATGTGGGAAAGGACTCTTTTTCTGTAGTCAGTAAAAACAACATGGGTGAGGAAATTCCTAAGTATTACTGCCAGAGAGTTTTAAGTACCAGGACCAGAATTTGTCTCTGGGATTAAAAAAAAAAAAAAAAAAAAGGAAACCAAGAAGAGACAGAAAAAAACCCTGCAGGTGTTATCAGAATCTGTCCCCTCTCTCCTTTGGACGTTTTTCTTTAGAAAGAAAACACATTTTGGTGTGTGAATGCATGACCTGCTCTCCCTTGAATGCCAAATTTTCAGAAACATCATTCATCTCACTCTATATTCCTCCTCTGCCTGAGGTGAAGTCAGTCAGCTCTGCATGCCTGGTACTGGTAGTTTTGCCTTAACCTTAAAAAGAGGTTGAAATAAAACAAAAGTGAAGCTCCAATTCCACACAGGTATTTCAACTTTATGGGGAGTTACCCATTAGAGAAAACTGTGACCTGAAACAGCTCTGCTTTGCTCTTCCCCAGTCCATTCCCAACCCCACTGGGGATATGTGAAATAATTCCTTAGTTACTTCAGCCTAAGCTAAAAGTGCATTTAAAATCAATCCAGGTAATGTGTAGCCTCACTTGAGGGCAGAATCTCAAATCAGAATATTTATTACTGAGCTGTAAAGCTCTGTTTTCTCAGACTTTGTCAGGAAGGAGATATTTGAATGCCAGTAGGGACATGAGGCTCCATCTCTTTATAGACCTTAGGTCAGGAAGGGATGTAAGTACATCATCAGCTTTAGCCCTGCTGACTTAAAGGATAGTTAAGCACATATTTTTTCTGTCATGAACAGGAAATATGTAGTACTATATTCATCTTAGCTGCAAGGGGAATATGCAAACTCACTTATACAAGCAGCTAGCTCACAGTAAGGGTAGGTGCAGCTTTTCTTGCACTCTAAGCTGTGATCAACAGAAAAGAAACTGGCCAGAAGTGAAGAGTGGGATCAGCCTACTGAGATTTTTGTTCAACCCAAATGTATTAAAGTACCATTTCATTATACCACAGAGCATGAACCATCCCAGACATTTTTCCTGGTGGAAAAAGACCTGGAGATCCTGGATGACATCTGGCTGAACATGAGCCAGCAGCATGCACAGGGGCCCCAGAAGGCCAGTGGCATCATGGCTTGTAGAAGGAATTGGATGGCCAGAGGGCAGAGATTGCCTCCCTGTACTCGGCATTGGTGAGCCCACATCTCAAGCTCTGTCTTCAGTTTTGGGCCCCTCACTGCTAGAAAGGCATTGAGGTACTGGAGTGTATCCAGAGGAAAGTGAAGCTGGTGAAGGGTCTGGAGCTCAAGTTTTATGAGAAGCAGCTGAGGGATCTGAGGGTATTTAGTGTGGAGAAAAGGAGGCTCAGGGGAGAACTACTGGCTCTCTACAACTACCTGAAAGGAGATTGTAGCCATATAGTGTTTTGTCTCTTCTCCCAGGTCATAGGTGACAGGACAAGAGGAAATGGCTTCAAGCTGTGCCAGGAAAACTACATCTTAGGGGGAAAAACATTACAGAAAGGGTTGTAAAGCATTAGAACAGGCTGCTCATGGAAGTAATGGAGTCACCAGCCCTAGAACTGTTCAAGCAATGCATGGATATGGTACCTCAGGACATGGTTTAGTGGTGAATATAGTGGTGGTAGTTGCACTTCATCATCTTAAAGACCTCTTCAAACCTTAATGATTCTGTGGTTCTATGACCAGTGACCTCTCTCTAGGCTTGTCAGTCCTAGGGTGCCCAGGCTCAGGTGTATCCTGCTGGGGAGTGACCTGGCTCACCCATGCTCATAGAGGAGCATTTCCAACAGGAAGATGAGCCAGCATGAACAATGGGGGGAAGAGCAGTAGGGATATCCTATTTCTAGAGCTGTCCTACCTGAACCATGGTGCTGCCCTAGAAGAGAAGTGTCCCTCAGATGGAAGTGCTCACCATGGCTCCCACTCTTCTCTGCACAACACGACCCTGCTGAGGCAGCTGTAGTGCTGCAAGACCCCATATTTCAGGGAAGGGCAATGGAAGGAGCAGGGACCTACAGCCCTGCCAGGTGACTGATGACCCATGCTGACCCATGGCAATGCCACTTCTGCCACAGTTCCCTCTTGCTCACATCTCTGTAGAAATCTCTGACGGGAAAGAGACTCTGGAAGAGATGACAGGGTCTGCAGGAAGAGACAGTGAGAGGATGTAAGAGAGCAGGGAAGGGAGGAGGAGGCAGTAGTCAGAGCATACACCTGGAAGTCACCAGGGGCCACTCACTGTGAAATCCACTGGTCAGTTTTATTTTCAGGGTAGAGATGTGGCTCTTGGTGAGATACAGTCACCCTCCTTTGCAGTCCCCAAAGTCACTGTCTGTGGCACTCCCTGGAAGAGATGCTGTAGTCCAGCAGCATCCAGCCTACACAGGAAATTCAGGGTGCTCCCACAAACACACGTGCTCTGCAGTGATCTCTTGGTGATCAGGCACACTAGAAGCACTTACGAAGCCTTTCTGACTCAGAAGAAAATTACTTCAGTTAGCACAAGAAAAACATGAAATGTTGGCACACATTCACAAGCCACTTTGAAAACTCCTTCAGTTTAGAACTGAACATACTCAGTCTCTCCACCCTCCTTGTTACTCCATTTATTTCTCACCAAATCACAGAGAGGTTCTTTCCTCCTACCCCGTTTTCAGACATGCTTCCTTTGGCCTTGCAGGGTCCTGACAGGTAACAGAACTCTTATGCAACCACACACTTCCTTTTCTCTCTTCCTTTCATCCCCAGACTTCAACATCCCATCACAAATCTATTTCACTGTCTAGGACTTTCTAGTCTCCCTGTCCTTCCCCTCAGGGCATGTGTCCAAGAACCGACCAACACTCTTTTTCCACACCTAATTAGCTCCTGGTTTTTCTCCTCTGGAAGCTAGATAAGCAATGTTACACTAACAAGTAGATTCACATAGACTAAAGCATGCATGATATGGCTGTTTGTTACAGTGTGATGTCTCTAGTTGTCAAAGAAATAT
The DNA here is from genome assembly GCA_034336665.1 of Luscinia megarhynchos. NCBI lineage: Eukaryota > Metazoa > Chordata > Aves > Passeriformes > Muscicapidae > Luscinia > Luscinia megarhynchos. The sequence continues at coordinate 32,188,893 of CM067566.1, read as the reverse complement.
TTATTCTCCATGAGATTAAAAAAAACAAACCAAAACAAACCATATCCAATATAATTAAGTACAGTCAGTCACCCTTGAAAAAAACAGAATACATGGAAAACAAATCCTGGCATCTGAATGTGAAGCTCTTAAGCAAAACATGTCAGCACTTCAATAAATAAATAAATATGAAAACCGTACCACAAAACACTAGATGCATTATTAGTAGTATCTTTAATAACAGGAAAAATATTAAAGTGCCATATTATTTACAACACAAAATTAAAATTTTAATTTTAATCAGCCCTGTTTACCCAGCAACATTTTGATTAGCAGTCAGAGTTGATTGAACAGTGGAGGAAAGAAAACCCTTTCACAAGATATGTCACATAAAAGATTTCTGCACAAGTCAACAAGCAGCAACAGCAGAATTACACAGCCAGCTAAAGAATGTACCCAGGTCTCTGGCAAACCAAGACACAACTTATGCTTCTGAAGCAGTGATTTGAATATATTTCGTTTCCTCTCCTTTGGTGCAGGGAGCCTTCCTGAATATTTGCATGGCAGAATTGAAGTACACATTAGCTTGAAACAATGAAGGAGTGAGGGAGGTACAGAACTGAGTAAGAAATCCCAGGAAACCATAGGCAATTGCTTCTCTATTATGCATATTTTGCTGCTGGAGCATATTATGCTCAGTCTCCTCAGGGCAGGGTTTTTTTAAGAGCACAGTAAATAATGTCAACAACTAAAAATCCAGCACATTGAGCTTGATTTTCTTTCTTTTACCTCATATTTAATAGGGGGAGTGCCCTGGCAGAGGCAAGATTTTTCAGCACAAATCTTGAAGCATACAAGACAGAAGTAGCAGTTTCCCATTCCAACCCCTGCTCCTTAATTCCTCAAAAAAAAAAAAAAAAAATCAAACAAACCAGGTAGATGCACAAAACAAATGACGGTAATTGATGTGGCCTGTCACACGTCTCTGTTTCAAGTGTTGCCTTTCTGCTGCACAGTTCAGAGAAGGATGGAGCCCTTCTCGTTCCTCATCCAGAGTGACAGCAGCAGCCCTCCCACCACAATTATCTGCTGGTGCCTTCCAGGCATGGAGCTGCCCAAGGCACCGTCCTCCTGGGATACTTCCCCAGCAGGGAAGGGGTTCAAAGCTCAGCTGCATCAGTGTCTTTGAAGCATTCAGACGACATAAATCCAGTGCTCCTGAAGATGAGCAATGTTAGGAAGCAAGCTGCTGCGATTAAGCACTTACTCCAGAAAAAAAAAAACAAACCAATAAAATGCTGCAATCTTCCATAGCTTGATTAACCACATGCTTCATTAAAGCTTTCACTGCTGTTTAACTGAGCTGTAAATGCCAGGAAAGCAGTGGGTTTTTTGAATGAGACAGAGACAGTTCATGAATTTTTTCCTTTTTTCCTCTCTTTCCTTCCCCCACCATTTCCTTCTAACCAAAGAAAGTGCATTAAGTGTAAAAGAAAGGGAATGTAGATTTAAAAGTTTCACATAGGGTATCTTAGACAGTCAGCTCTGTTCAATGGTTTTGCACTGTGCCTTTCAGTAGTTCCCAAGGCTAAGACCACGAAGTGGATGCAGACTAAGCACTTGAAACAAGCTTTACCCCTCTGTTCTCAAATCAGAGAGAGTTAGTTTTACATTAGATAAACCGGGATTTTAAAGGGAAGGGAGATAAATCTGCAAAAAGAAGCCATAGTGGTGCAAAACTCTTTGAGCGATCACCACTGAAGAGAGAAAGAGTGGTACCTCACACTTTCAGCCCACTATTACATAAATCCTTTTCTTGCCTGCAACTGAGAAGAAACAGCTGCAAATAAATGGCCTTTCAGCTGTGGTCACTTCTGTACTTCATTCTTAAGTACTCCCAGTGCAGCAGCAACCCAAACCAACCCTGCTAGATTACTAGAGCACTGCTGCCTACTCCTTTATGAGTCTCCTGCTGCTCCCCAGCCATTTCCTGCCTCCCTAAAGCCCACCTGCTCCCCACAGCCCCAGCTGCAGCTCATAAACTTCCCCCAGGCACCAGGTGAGAATTAGCCCCAGCCCCCTGCAATTGCTGCTTCAGGGCATCAGGTGAGGCCTCTGTGCTTGTCCCACCTCACTCACTGGCATAAAGACTCCTATGACCCAGCTTCAGAGAAAAAAGCCAAGGGTGGTAAGCCACAATTTTCATTTTGCGTGTTGTCAACAGCTTAAAATCCCTGCAAGGTTCAGTTTGTTAGCTGATGAACTACTGCAGCTTCTGCAGTTATGTACATGGAGCTTTCAGGCTGAGCTATTGCCAGTGTTATCACAGGCTATTTGAGAAATCAGAACAACTGTGCTGGTCACAGCACACTCTTTGTAATCTTTGTGAAAATATTCCTAATATACAAAGCAATAAAATGCAGTCAGTGATCAAAGCTTCAAAGATGCAGATTATGCTTTTACTCAGTATGCCAGCCTATGAAACTACTCTTCCTTAAATGAAACTTATGTAAATAAGACTGCCAATTCCTTGGGTTTTCTGACAAGGGAGTGGTCCAATATTTGTAAGGAAAATCTAGATGCTGGCAGGATTTAGATTTAACTGTTAAGACAGCATTATATTGAACTGGATAAGATCTCAGCATTTTATTGAATGTGACTTCTAGTTCATGGTACCAAGGTAACTACCAAAGTGCTCCCCAGAGTCTCTTCTCAGGCTGCTGTACCAGGTTTTTCAAGCAATCCCTACTGAGGCCTGAGCCTGCAGTGAGCTCCCCTTCCTCAGTGGTGCTGGCAGCCACAGAAGGACCTGTGCGGTTTCACCTGGGTCAACCATCAGGCTAAAGGGCCAACAGTTCAACGTCCAGCTGGAGTAGGGGCTGGAGGAATGAGCTGATGGAAACTTGATGAAGTCCTGCACCAGGAACAGAACAACTCCCAGCTGGCTGAGTGCCCAGTGGATGGAAGGCAGCTTGAAAGAACAGGGCCCACCTGGATCCCTGCATCCACTGAGGGGATCCTACTGCAGTGCCTGTGTCACAGAGAAGAGTCAGTGAGCATCAAGAATTGGAATGGCTGTCCAAAAAGGCTGCAGGAATCTCTGCTTTTGTAGAGAACTCACCTGGACAAGACCTGAGCAACTGGATCTAACCTGTAAGTCACTGATGCTTTCAGCAAGAGGGAAGACTAAATACCCTCTAAAAATTCTTCCACTCCAAATAGTTCTATTCATCTTGAACTTGAGCTTCAGCAGCAGAAATACAAATTATTTATTATATTTAGCTGTTTTCTTTGTTTCCTCTGTTAAGTGTTCCTTATTCAGAAGTCAAAGCACTATCTCCTGAACCATTAAAACAAAACCAAAAAAGCCTGAGAAGTGTACAGAGTTCTGGACATGCAACAAAGTAAGAATCAAAACTTCTTTAAGATTTTCTCTAAAGCATTACCCTCAAACTAAGCACACAGAATCTCAAAAGTTGTATATATGCTTTTCCCACTTCCATAATGTTGCCGTGGAAATTTGAGTCTACTCACTGGCCTGAGTCAACTCACCATTAGTCTGATATCTTGTAGATGTGCTTCTAGCAGATCAAAACCTGATCAGGAGAACTCTAAAATCCTATCCTTTTATCCAGTACTTTTTTATTACACAACCAGGGAAGTCCTGGGGGTGAAAAAAGTTTATAAAAGAAAAGGTACTTGCCTAAAAACATCTGGAGGTTCAAAAAACTTTCAAGTTTTTATGCATATTATATATTCCAAGGCCTAACATGAAACACTTTACTCGAATCACAATGCATATTCATTTTAAATCCAAACTTAGATTAGCAATTATGTATGAAGAAAATAGCAATTTTGCTGCAAAACCCAAAAATTCTGCTTATTCTCTCCCCATCCTATTGTCAGACACATGTAAGCCAAAATGCTTCCACTTACTAATTCAGACCAAAGAAAAAGATGTGCATAAACTAGCTTAGTGACATTTTATTAAAGTAATTTTTCAGGTTTCATGCTCCCCCCACACACATATGTGCAAATTTCTTCTTCTGGCACTAGGCCACAGACCAATTTTGACGTGGAAAACAGCTGTAGGAAAAAGAAACTCAGAAATTATCTTATAAATGGACACATAATACATTATAGAGATCCCTTTAGTAGTCAAATGGTTCATGAACATTATACTTTATGCAATATCACAAATGCACAAAATATGCTTTCCATATGATTGCAAAAACAGCAGCGCTCTGGAGCCAAGTGCATGACTTAATATTATAATAATGAGTCTACTTCAGTGTAGTGGATTTTAATAAGACTTTAATAATACTGGTATGAAGCCAAATTACATAATGTCCCAAAATATGAAACAAAGCTTTGGTAGAGAAAATAAAAGCTCATTGAAGTATAACCACATTAAAAAAAAACCAAAAACAAAAACAACAGAACAAGCAACTACCAATGTTATCTAAACAAAGCCATTAGGCATATTTAATTTTTAAAAATCAAATTAGAGAAAAGGAACTCAAATCTATTCCCAGATCTCAAGATAAAATTAAAAAGGATATTATTTTAGGCAACATTTATGAAAATGGAGGTACTATGTCAGCACTGGGAAACAAGCTAATACTAAGTACATTTTTTGCCATGGATATGGGTTGAATATCTCCAATTTCTCTCACGAGACAAAAAATGATTCAGTTACGTTACAGGTGGAGTTTAAGACTGAGCTATGTTGGATTATCTAGGAACAGCTTAGACCAATAAAATTATTTTCTTTTACACATGAAAACACACTCAGTGTAACAGTCCCAGAGGTAAAGCTCCAAATTATTTATTCCCTCAAGCCGCTTCAATTCTGGAGTCTTGGGGAAAACAAGGATTGGAAAGCACCTGTAAAGCTCACTCAGGATGGACAATTCTCAAAACAGCTTCCTTTCTCAACCCTCCCCAAGTATGGCAATGTCAGATAGCAATTAAAAGAAAAATCAGCATTTCATTTGTTAGGTAACAAGCAGAATGCCACACATTCCCAAAGTTGTAAAACCTTTTAAATATTAGTGTTATGCTAGTTGGAAGATTAGCATTTGCATGGATAACATTTTTTGTTCTTTATTAGGATCAACTGTTAAGATCCACATACCAACAAGGCATCACCATCTATTAGCATATTCCACTACTGGCTACAAGTACTGCTGTTAAACTGAGGCTAAATCTGTGCTGACAGCCCATCAGAGCATGTGGTGATGAATACAGGAAGAATCAGAACAGTTTTCTTTACTGATATTGTTTCATCTAGTGCCTCCACTTTTTAAGCAGTTTTGGTAAAGGCATAAAAATTTTTTAAGTAGATTTAGATTCCACAAGACAAGATGAAGTGAGAGGGACATTTTTACGCTTTGGATTTCTTATAATTCTACGTTAGCTACAAAAACCATTACAAAGTTGCAAGCAACTTCAAGATGAAAGGCATTAGCAGCTTTTTAGAAAAGGATAATCACACTCTTCTAAAGACTTAATGAGACATCATTCACAGAAGCTTTTGATTGGTCTGCTGTTAATTGAATCAAAGTCAATGATGATCTTGTTACACTTTGGCTTGAATTCTCTAAAAAAAAAACAAAAACAGATATTAGTTAGTGAGTAGTTAAAACAATTTGCGTGCTTTAGTTCCAGCTAAATTTTCGAAGGAATAAAAAAAACATCCCAAAAAACACATCCTCGGATTCTCGTAGTTTCCTTCTCTATGGGAGCCAATTATAGTGCACCACACTGAGAGAAACCTGGACAAGAAAACGAAGACAAAAAGACACATGGGGTGAGTTACCCTGTATATTCTTCAGCTATTGGAATTTATAAATTACCCAGGAGTCAAAGGACTTTTACCAACTTAGCTGCAGGTGGTGGCATCATGTTACCTGGTCTAAGATTTTTCTTCATATATATTAATATTTCAAATGTTTAAAGATATATTTAAAGATCTAGATACAGATATAGGTATTCAGAAAATTTAAATCTTCTGTATATGTATGCATTTAAAAAAGATATTTGGAAAACATTTTGATAATATTGATATTTGAACAATTTTTTCCTGCCAAGTTTTAGAAAAACACTTTCAAGCCTTGTGTCAGCATAATAAAAAAAATATTTTTGGAAGGGGAATAGATCATATTATGCCATACTGGGTAAAACCCAAACTAGTTAAGAGGGAGTCATTTAAAAATTGTAACTTTAGAACTCTAAAATTAATACAGCCAAAACATGTTTCCTTTTATTATCATTACAGCATCTGCTACAGCAATTAGCAAGGAAGGTATACAGGGACTGAGCATATATTTTCCAGTCTACCAGTAAACAAAAGATTATGCAAATAGTGTGGATTTAGTGCCTAATTAAGCTCTGCAGTTCAGTTCAAGAGATTCATTAAGTACCACCTACACCCTCAGCAATCGATACAAGGATAAGTAACAGTCAAGCAGGAAAGCACATGCTGCTGACCACAGAAACTGAATGCTTTGTTCAGAATAGCAATCTGAAATGCAAGAAACATTTCTCACCCCGGAGAAGTTACAAGATTTGACTTGCAAGAGAATGATTTATGCTTCTTAGTCAAATAGTCTTAGTAGACAGGAAATACACTGAAGGACTAAAACTGAATTTCAAGTACTGCTGTGTTTTTCCATGGATGTTTCTTAGCCCAGTAGGTATCTTTCATCCTAAAATTTTATCTGCCAGAATTGTTATGTTTGCAAATTTTTCAAAGTCTTTATATTAATCCTAGAAAACTTTTTAGAGTTGCAAAGCCTCCCTGACTACATAATTAGCTTCACCCACAGTATGTTATTCCTATCAAACTCACTGTTGAACAGATTGTCTTTAGGCATCTCTGTCAGTGTCTTTAAAAACTCTTGAAACATTTTTCTAAGGCAAATATTCCAAGTTTTACCCTTTTCTCACCTAAAAGTTGACCAAAGAAGATGAACAGCTATAAGTACCAAGAATTAATTATGGGCGGCTTGTCTGACACCTTCCCAAATTGACTGCAGCAAATAGAACTGAACTTTCAATACGGACGGAGTAATCCACAACAAGAAGAACAAAAAAAAACCAAACCAAACCAAACCAAAAAAAACCAAAAAAAATCAGTTGGTTATTTCAGTGTAACTTATATGATCACAGGATAATTCAGGCTGGAAGGAACTTCAGGAGATCACCTAGCCCTACCTCCTGCTCAAAGGCTCAAGGAAGACTCTCCCAAATACAATGTAAGGAATAACCACCCCGTTGGCAATTTCACTTGCATTACCGGAATAAAATGAGTCATGGACCATTTTCTCATACAAACGTTTCAAAATTGAACTTTAACCATACACAAGACAAAAGAATGGTGCAGCAGTCTGTCAACCCAGTCCTACAGAAGAAGCCATTAGCAAACACAACAGAGGGGAAAAAAATACAAGACTGAAAGAAGGAAAACATTTGCCTTAAAGTTGGTCTTACACACACCTTTTCTTCCATTCCAGAGTAAAAATAAAGTTAGTTCTCTCACCTGTATATTACACCTGCCAAATCAAACATCCGCCGTGCAGCTGTCATTTCTATAGTGTCATGATACTTGTCAGACATGAAAATAACTTCCTTTATGCCTAAAAAAGTCACATAGAAAAAATGTTAGAATTACACTGAAAAAAAAAATTGTAATGTCTGATGCACGAAATCAGAAGAGGCAGCATCCATCCACAAGCTCTACAACTCCTTGGTATACCTCTACTCACAAATGTATGCTGTGTAGAACTGCTGAACGATCTTTGCCTAAATCACTTAGGCAGGGGAGAAATATAAAGGCTTCAAAAGAGAATTCACAAGCATTTCACAGCTGATCAACATCTTCCTGTGTTTGCCAGACAGCATGAATATCAATACATTGCAATTTAGTGCTGACCTAAGTGCATAAGGAAAAGGATGAGTGACTACATTGAGAACAAGCAGCCAATCTACCTTGAAGACCATTTGATTTTGATTCTATAAGTAAGAGAATTGTATGAAGCACAAATGCAGAATGCCATCCTCTTTCCCTCTTCACCCCTCTTGACTTCAAACCATACTGAACCAAAGCAAAGAAGCGTTATGTTTGCTGCTTTCTTCTTATATTCCTGTGGCCATTAGTAGTGAGAGATACTCCCCAGAACAGCAAACCATGCTGGGACTGCATGACTTCACTCAGAGAGCAAAATACATGCTACTTTAAGCAGAGATTTTTACAGAACTGAAGCTCCAGATACTGTCTAATCTCAAAAAAGGAGACACATTTAGGCCAGCACTCTCGCTGCAGTGGCACAGATTTATAATAATTGTAATGAAAGACATAATTAAAGTAGGATCATAGAAATCTTATGACATTTATGAGCAAAGATATTTTAAAATCTTCAGATATCTACCATGCATCACATTCAAATTAAAATTTCATGTATATACTCCCAACAGACCTTTTGTCATGCAGAAGTTTATTTCTTTCTGCCCTACTCTATTCAATGTGCCAGAGCACAGTAAAATTGACAGTAATTATATGCAAAGCCTGTGTTGTTCTTTGGCAGCTCCTGGTCTAAGAAGTTACAAACCTAAATTAGAAGCACGTTTAGAATCACAGTAGATGCAATTAGCACCGGAAAAATTTGGCACCATTCAGATGCAAAAAACCCCCACAAGTAGCATCTTATGAGGTTGACAGTGCAATTAATTTAGATCTAACATCAGCAATTTAACATCAAATACATCTATTAGAAGATTCCAATAAGCAGGCAGCACTGCAACCCTGAAAAAGCAAGCTGGCACTACTGCTTACCTGCCTGGATGATGAGCTTTGCACATTCATTACACGGAAATAAGGCAACATACATGCTGCAGCCTTTCACATCAGCTGAGTTTTTGTTCATGATGGCATTTAATTCGGCATGGCACACTGATTAAACAAGAGAAGAAACAATTCATAATACTGATCATTAAAATAAATCGGTCAAACTAAAATTAAAGTGTTACAATATAGCTGCTTACATCTTTTCAAAGGCAAATAGCTTGCACAGCTTATCATAAAGGGCAGAGAAAGAAATAAAAGCACAAACACCAAGATCAATGAAGGTCAATTGCTCTGACCAGGCTGCCGATTAGTAATGATATCATTAAGTGCATTAGCACTGCCATTTGCTAACACCTATTGCAGGCAACAAAGCCGTAGGCTGTGGGCCAAGCCATTGCAACCACCCTTAGTGAAGCAATATCTCACAGCTTCACAACTCTCTGGAGTATCTAACTGCCAGTATAAAACAGCTCATTTATGTGTTTACATGCACAGATAGGAGCAGTCTTATGGCTGTAGGAGCGCGCTGTGCGCTCTTTAAGGCAGCAGAATCGCCAAGTAAAACCCAGCAGCTCTGTCCTCTGGGCCTCAGAATGGCTCAGCCCTGCTGCACGATTCTCCCATCCCCAGAATACACAAGACACACTCGGCCATAAAAACATCCAGCTTTAATATTAGGGTGACTTTACTGCTCATTAAAAGGTGCCATACTTCACAAGCACGAAAACAAAGTCCTGTATTTCTCCATGGATTTGAGATAGGCCAGGTAGCAATGAACCATCCTGCCTTACTCCACCATAACACAACAGCTCTTTCTGGACAGACAGCACCTTAGGGTTTCACTGTTTATAAGGCACACATGAGCAGATTATCTAATGTGTTACCAACACAGCTGAGGAGAGTGCAGTTTCTGTGTCATCCACAATCAAGCTCTGAAAAAAACATTAGGATCTCTGCGAGAACTTCCTGTTTACTCCTAGGAATAACAGCAAGTTGCATAATTTATATACCTACCTACTAAGAAACTGCCTGCTGCCCTGACTTCTTAAACAGATGCTGAAGTGTGGTGTGGGTTTGAGATCATTTAGAGACCTGCATGTGCAGACATTAAGAAGTTTTCCACTGCTTGTTTTGAAGAACATTTTTTTAAAAAGTAGTTTTCTTCTCCCTTGTGCCCATGTGAAAATTAAAACAGACCAAGTTTCACCGCACAACTTCATAGTCAACTTGGTGCTATATGCTGACCTCTGTGTGAATGATCTCACCACACAAATAACTGAGTGCAGTACCTTCAACACGCAGGAATCATTGCTGAATGGAAATGTTTTCCATATGCACTAAATGTCTACAAGGAATTTTCTATACAACAGCTAACGCACTGCAAATTTACAGCCTAACTTACAGCACACAAACTTTCCCATGCAGAGAACTCACAAAAGACCAAACACTTGCAAAAGAAAGCTCAGTATTAGCTTCTACCACGCCCATGTTATGCTGTCCACATAGTGTCTCATAACCAGTTAAGCCAGAAACCAACACAAAAATAGGAAACCAGAAAACAAAAAACTACCAACAGCCAAGAACCATCACATTAGGGCTTCTCTCACTATTTTTACTGTTTCTATTGCTACTGTTATTGGGTCACACTGTATTTTAAATACATGCCATTAAGTGTATGAGAGATGCAGTTATATGAGCCTACACTTTTAGAAAATATGCTGACCTCAAAGTATATTACCAAGTTGCAACAATCTTACAAAGCCTTTAAAATAAATAGTCAGAGAATTATTTTTCTGGAGTGACAAAGGATTGAGTAAAAGAGTGATATAATTTCCACAACTGGAAGTAGGGGTTATGTCAACAGGACAGAAACATCACTTTTAAATTTCTTTGAACAATATATTTATGTTCTAGGCAGCAGTTTAAAGTATAGAAGGCCTCCAGAAATAAGGATCTTTTCAAAGGCTCCCAAAACTAAAAACTAAACAAAACTAATTCCTTCAGTAAATATTTTTCCTTCACTAAAACTCAATAATCTTCAGCCGTAAAACCAGGCAAGTTTCATTATTAGTACTGCAGCAAGTTTCCTTCCTGCACTAATGAGAGAAAAAGGTTCTTTTGGCAGACTTCTACAAACTTTCAACAACAAACCTCTTTCCAAGCAAAAACAAGATCAGGCCAAGAATAACTTATAGAAGATAATCAGCTGGAGCAAGGGAAAACCATAAATTTTGCCTCCTGACCATCTTCACACAATCTGAAGTTAAGAAAAAATTACAGCTATCCCATGTGGACAGAAGACACAGAGACAATAAGAAACAGACTAATCATTCCAAGACAAAAAGTACTTAAGTCTACAACAAACCCAGCAAATTTTCATTTCAAATAAAAAATGAGGTACATTTTTCATGGTCTAACCAAGTATTTCTTACTGAACTTACTGCAGAAACTAGTAAGGACCAGAACCTTTGCTGATTCCAGAAGTCATAATTTTCCATCCAGTGTTACTTTTTTTAGTCTACTGGGCTATTAAATACCAAACCATTTTGTCTCAGTTGCTGTGATTTGAAAGTATATTCTGGGGAACTATCATTACACATGTCTTTTTTTTATACATCTCCCTACACATCTTCTACTTATAAAGGGATATTAGGCCAGATGGTTCTTAAGAAGGTGTTGACATAAGATAAGTATTTTTAAAGCATTGTTCCATCACTCTTAATTCCCTCTTTTTCATATTCACCTGTCTCTGACAAATAGGCATTGACCAGCTACGACAGGTCTATTACCCCCAGATTTTTCTTATAGACCTGCCCAGCTTTTTGAGAGACAGAAAACAAAGCCAGAAGTCCAAAATCCCTCTTGTTAATTACTTACTAGTTTACATTTGGGGTAAAGCTAAACTATTAAGAGCTCTTGCTAATAGTTACAAATTGTCCTGAGATAGTAAGAAGCTAACTTAAAATAATCTTTCACAGGTGCACAGCATTCAGAACTCTGAAAACTGTATCTTTAAGCAGACTAGTAAAACTATGAATTTTTACAATACCCTATGAGGGGCTCCAGAGCTTTGGCTTTTTTTAAAAAATATTCACATATAGCCAACATAATATCAAGTCCACAACACTGGTTTCCATTCTGGAAAAGTAGCTTGAAAAGTATTCTCAAAAGGCTTCATTAGCTGAAGAAATAACCATGCAACAAGAAGTTAAGTATGTGCTCTGATATTCCCACCACCTGCTACTATGTTCATGGGAGGGGGGAAAAAAAAAGAAAAAAAGCCAATGAATGACTGCTTCATTACTGGTAGTGTTAATTGCTAGGGTTTCTATCCCTTCTCATTGCATGCTGGTTTGAGTTGTGTAGCTGAGGTAGTACTCATCCTTAAGCTCACCTGTAAATAAGAGACCCCTGCTTACCTTATACATGGTAATTTTTCAGGATTGAACACTTAACATGAGCATGTTCCCACTGGGTTGCAGAGTCAGAAGTACTCTTCCCACATTCTAAACGTGTTCTGACTAGCAATTTTATATGAACCACAAGACTAGTCAAAGTGTTTAATACTGTTTAAAGGCTTACATGCTTGATGAAGAGCATGCTAGGGCCCACCATAACTTTAAAGACCCTTTAAAGAAGCAATCAGAGCGAAGGGCTAGGGAGAATGACTTTTTAGTGCTATTAATTACTAATTGAGCCAGACTAAGAATTTTGTTATCCTTTACTTGCTGGAACTCTGACACTGAACACAGCAAGAATCCCAGAAGGTATCAAAACATTAATTTAAGGAATGGAGTGTGGAGTGACAACCACTGCGGGGCAGTGGTTGATGGATCTGGAATTTGTAGAACGACACCTACTTTTTTCAACCTTTTTGAAAGCATAGGGATGGTTGCTGGTCACTTCATTAAGGGCAGGCAGGACACTGATGCTGGACTGGCACTGCCCTCAGCCTTTCCTGCTGTTCTCTCTCTCTGTGTGAGCTGGAGAAGAGCAGCTGCTGTGGTCAGGGCACAGAGGCAAGGATAACAACAGCAGATTTTCTGGGAGTCTGAGCTTCTTCAGACTGCAGTAAGAAAAACAAAACTCTAGCCTCACTGCTTTCTTCCATGAATAATGAGAACATCACAAAACTTGCTGGGTCAGACCAGAGAAGCCCCTCTCAAAACCTAAGCAGCATTAGCTGACCCACCCTATTTCACAGTTTATTCCATCTTGCTCCAAGTTGGTTCTACTCCTAGCAGAACACAAAGGTGCTTCTTAGCAGGCAAGCAGAACAAGAAGAATTGCTGTTTCTAAATCTTCAGACTTTCTACAGATTTGATGTATGACACCAGAATTGGACAAAAATCCCTGCAGGACAAGAGTGAGTGGCTATAAGTGAAGACCATCTCCTATAGATCCCCTTCCCAGCTGAAGCCTCTGCACTGCCAATTGGAGAGAGAGCATCACACTTCTTCAGAGTGCCTTACCAAATTTTGTGCTGTCAAAATAACAGCTTCTATAAAACTAACATTTGCCTGAATATTGTTGAGTGTTCATTTCTCTGAAAAATTGACAAAAAACTCATAATCCTAACACAAAGGAAATGTTGATAACAGTTTGTTTCATTTTACACAGCAGGTACTGTTCAATTAGAGCATAGTTTTTGCCACAGCACATATTTTATCATATTTGAACCTGTATAAATATTTGTAAGCATACTTACTCAATATTTTCTGTATTGCTCAGAGGTTTTAAAATTTGCCAGTCATTTTAATTTAAAAACCCTTAATTAGAGACTGGTTGTCAAATGGATGTTCTTAGATTACAGTGGAGACAGAGGGCATAACAGGAGCACAGCAACTAGATTTAGTGGGAAGATTTGCATTAATAGGAGAAAAATGTAGTATTTTAAAATCCTCAGATACATCTAACAGAAACAGAGGGCACACTTTTGACTCTGAAAAACAGAATTTTGCCTAATTATTAAGAAGCTTCTGCACACAGTACTGAACACAATGGTTCAGTAAGAGCTTTTAATAACATCTTAGTAAAACTGGCCTTCTGTTTCTCTCATGTGCACAGACACATCCCTGTTGCTGTCACTGACTGGCAGCCTGGAGCCAGTTCCAACATAAAGATGAAATCCTGATTTTGTGCCGTGAAAAATGGCCCTCTGCAAAACACTGTGCTTTCTGATATAACAAGGCTATACTGATCAAATATACACCACAACTAGAAGCAAGAGCGTTTATCCACTTCAAGAGTCTCACAAGGAATGCACAGTATCAATACAGGTGATCCACGTCACTATTCCAGTAATATCCAAATGCCTTGCAAATGTTTGCATCCTCTAGCTACCACATTCTGATGTCTTCTCCCAGTAGCAGCTCAGGTTACACCTGGATTTTTTAATCAAGCACAACACTGCCCCTAACAGTGAGCTGAGCAGAACCCACTCTTGAGGCTGTGAGGCAGATACAAACAGTATATTGCAGCAGATATAGGTATAGCTCCAAGACAGTGGTGAATTTCAAACCAACAAGTTTCAAGATACAGCAAAATTCCAGAGTAATAGGAATTTTGCTATAACCTCACAGAAGTTCAAAAGGTGACTGTTATCAGTAACTGCACAGGGAAGGAGGAAGGGTTAAACCACAGTGAATAAGAAAAGCTAAAAGAACAAGAACCTAAAAACTAACCACAGACAAATTTAGGGTGGAAATTGGAAGACTCTTAGCCATGAAACAGTGAATCTGATCAGAGCTGTAAGGTCAATGTATCCATCAGCCCTTCTGGAGCTCAATGAATTTGCTATACGATCACTGAACACCGTTCTGCAAAGATTGCCTCTGGGCCCAATCCCCTACCATGTCAATGCTGCTAAACACAGACAGGGCCAGGGACTGACCCGGGGCCCTGAGGCCACCTGGCACAGACTGGCTCGTGCTCATCTTAAGGCTCCATCAGCAACACCGCCCTCAGCCCTGGGTTTCCTCAGGCTCTTCCAAGTCCCAGGACACCACACAGTTATTTTGTATGTCTCAGTTCAAAGTGCATAAAGAAGAGAGAAGACTTTTATGTAGCCCACCAGAGAGGGATTTTCAATGCATGAAACAGAGTATGTGTTGCATATCTGCCAGTATGGCTTGAGGGAAGGAGGAGGGCTAAGCAGACCATCTCAGCAGGCTTTGCATTATAGGCCTACACCTCATGACTTTTCCTGCAGTCTTTTTTCCACCCTGCCCTCCGGAGCATCACTGGAAGAGCAATACTGAAGCTTTGTTGTGGAGAAAGCTAGTCAGAGTGGTGCAAAACACGGGAAGCTTATGCTTAAGCGCTTATGGCTAACCCACAAGAGTACCCAAACCAGGTGGTCAGCACTCAGATCCAACCCCAGACCTTGTCTGTAGCAGTAGAGATGCATGAAGTAGCTCCAGAAGACATCTTCCAACCTAGTGTGGTGCTACATGCACAATTACCATCAGCTTCACCTAATAAGCTACATTGCAGTGATGAAAGTGCCATCATTCCCATGATTAGCTAATGGAGCACACAGTAAGACTGTACTGTCTCTGAACAAGCCAGTCAGGAAAATGCAAGGATAAAAAGTTCAATTTACACAAATGCTTGTGGTGATTAGCAAAAGGAGAAAGGAAAAATGACAGTTTAATGAGATTTTAGCAGCAATTCTATGTGTCTCTGCATCTACCAGAATTTTTTTAAGCAGAAGATTTTTTTTATATATACTTGTCTGGTCTGTCAACTGTGCTATCAAGATTAATAAGAAATTGCTAGAGTTTAAATGATCTGTGAATTACAAAATAGGTTGTTTATTCATCACAGCAGACACTTGGTGTTACAAAGTTGTGATTTTTTTAATGAGGTGAAGACTAAGATAATGGGAGGGAAGGGCAGTAGTTAGACCAACTCCTGAAAATCAATTCAGCACTCCAAGCTGTTACTAGTTAGCTCATTTTTTAAACATCACATGCTCCATGCAGTCAGAGTTAACAAAAAGAAAAAAATTTCTCACATCATCTTGTACAAAGATTCCTCACAGTACTTTTAGCTTAACCTGGTCAGCTTAGATTTGAGTGCCTGGAACATGCTCGGATGCCAGAGACCACCCACACTGATTTTAGCTCAGAATCGAGACCTTACAGCAGCATAAAAATTCAACCAAAATCAATATTCTGTTTTCAGTGCTTTATATTTAATCAATGGGCTAACACTTGTTTCCTCACCCTATAAATAAAGAGCAGTCCTACTAAGTTGTACCATTATGGTCACAGCACTATATGTAAAACCACTGATTCAGAGAAGACTTCAAATTTGGCAGGAGGAGACTTAAAATTTGGCCCTATATTGGGAATACATGCTACAAAAAATATTATGGAATGGTCTCCAGCTTAAGAGTTATCATTAGAGGTTTTATAATAAATTGGTGAAGTGGAAAAGGACAAAGTACTAGGGTTTTAAGAAGTCAAAAATATCAAATCTGATGAATTATGTGCTGAGCCACTGAGTATCATCTTTCACTTCAATGCTATAGAAAACCAGAAAATTGGTTTTTAGAAAGAGTTCTGAGTGAACTCAGGCTATGTCAAAACTCATGCAAGTTTAATTTCTCTATCACACCAATTGTTAAGTTACAAGTCAGAAACAGAATTAGCAGGCAGAGGTAAATACTGGTCTCTGGAAAGAGTCAGCATTTCTGTGTGAAAAGATGAACTCTGGTGCTTTCTCTCACTCATGCAGGGAGAAGGAAAATTTTCCAGGGCTCTGGTTCTCTCTTTTGTACTTCTCCACCCTGCCACTCCTGAGCTCAGGACAGGATGAGATGCAGCACAGGATGAAGAAGCTCCTGTTTTTCCTGTACCTGTGGCTTCTGCTGCACTGGTGTCACACACAGACGTCCAGCAGGAGCTGGAGTGGGTATGGAAAGACAAGGGGGGACTTAAGGAAGCACAGGGACTGTATGGCCTCTTACCAGCCCTAACCAAGGTTTCCTCCCCACAGCAGCCATTGCAGGCCACAGGGCAGCTCTCAACCCCATTTCCACACACAGCAGACAGCACTCATGGCATGAAGCCGGAGGCAGCCCAGCCTCCTTGGCCCCTGCAAACCACACCTGATCCAGAAGAGTCAGCCCTGCTGATAGGTCCACCAAATTTCACAGAGAGCTCTTTAAATAACACTCACAGAAGGCCAAACTAAGCCTATTGCAAAGACAAAGGCAAGATCCAAAGCTGCAGTCAACCACATTTACCATGAAACTATCCTTGCTCTTCATTCCTTTTGTCCATTTAGTAAATGGGAATCAAATCAGAAGCTGAAATAAACGATGAGAGTCACCTCACCATAAAAGGGTAGACCCATGGCACACGGACTTCAAGACAAACATTCAGCTTCTTCATAGTATATATAACCTATGCCATCAACACCTGAAATGGAATTTTCCCACAACCAATTATAACTTTAATAACTGTATTTTAGACCAAATTACTTGTTTTGCACATACATACTCTGTAATTTCTGTGGAGACAACATACACAGCAATCATCTGCATACACTGCAACTGTGTGCTAATGAGCTGCTTCATATTCACAGGCTGTCACTACCCAATCCAAAATGGCTAATATTTATAAACCTATTTCACCAGGAAGTCAATCCTTCAAAAAGACTGTGATTTTTATTTTGGAGTACCACATATGGGCACATTAACAATACCAAGTGAGTGGAAGAAAAACTGATCGATACTTTACCAGCTGAACTTTCACAGATACAGACATCACAAGTATAACCTGTCAACCACAAGAAGCCTTACCATAAGGATATTTTGTGTCTAGTCTATTTGCTCCTGTTCTTGTCCAGGGTAGTACATCATCGCTGCAACCATTAGGCATACCATTGTAGCCAATTCCAACAATCTTGTTTTCAGAATTTACAATGCAGGCACCAACCTAAATAAAATCACATTTATATAGTATCAACAGCATGCAAAACAATGTGTCAACAATAAAGATGAGACATGAATAGTCAGTCCTACAATTTTCATTTAAGACATACAAACTTCACTTAATATATTAAGTTACACCATCTAGTGAGCAGGGCTACCATTGTACCTAACTGGCGGGGCTTTGAAATAAGTCAGGGCAGATATAATTCTGCTACTCCTTTGGTCATGCTGCTCCACCCCAGCCTGCCAGCACAGCTCCTTGTCTGTTTATGAAATGAGCCTAGCTCAGGGATGTCCTAGAGTGACTTTATGATACTTGTATCCCCAATTGTCTGTCCTGTTGGTGTCGAATATAGAATTCTGCAGCTTTAAGACTGGTTCCAGGAGTGAAGGGGGAGAGAAGAGGTGCAGAGTTTGTTATTAGAGACTGCACTTGCTCCCCTGCATCCAGATGGTGCTGTCTGTAGTGGACAGAAGAGAGCACTCTTCTGCGCTTAGTTTTTGGCTAGCTTAGGCAGAGAAGCTCTCTGGACTGTGCCTTTTCTCCCTTTTCTTGGGATTGTTGGAAGCTGCTCTGGACTGAAAACCCAGAAAAACACTGGGAGCTCACACATGCGGCAAACCAGGCCTGGCCTGGGCTGCAGCATTTCTCAGCTAAAGAGGGGACTGAGAACAGCCTGAGTGAGCTGGGCTGTGACCCACAGAGGGACTGAGAACAGCCTGAGTGAGCTGTGACCCACAAAGGGACTGAGAACAGCCTTGAGTGAGCTGGGCTGTGACCCACAGAGGGGACTGAGAACAGCCTGAGTGAGCTGGGCTGTGACCCACAGAGGGGACTGAGAACAGCTTTGAGTGAGCTGGGCTGTGACCCACAGAGGGGACTGAGAACAGCCTGAGTGAGCTGTGACCCACAGAGGGACTGAGAACAGCCTGAGTGAGCTGTGACCCACAGAGGGGACTGAGAATAGCCTTGAGTGAGCTGTGACCCACAGAGGGGACTGAGAATAGCCTTGAGTGAGCTGTGACCCACAGAGGGGACTGAGAATAGCCTTGAGTGAGCTGTGACCCACAAAGGGACTGAGAACAGCCTTGAGTGAGCTGGGCTGTGACCCACAGAGGGGACTGAGAACAGCCTGAGTGAGCTGTGACCCACAGAGGGGACTGAGAACAGCCTGAGTGAGCTGTGACTTACAAAGGGACTGAGAACAGCCTGAGTGAGCTGTGACCCACAGAAGGACTGAGAACAGCCTGAATGAGCTGGGCTGTGATCCACAGAGGGACTGAGAACAGCCTGAGTGAGCTGTGACCCACAGAGGGGACTGAGAACAGCCTGAGTGAGCTGTGACTTACAAAGGGACTGAGAACAGCCTGAGTGAGCTGTGACCCACAGAAGGACTGAGAACAGCCTGAGTGAGCTGGGCTGTGATCCACAGAGGGACTGAGAACAGCCTGAATGAGCTGGGCTGTGATCCACAGAGGGACTCTTCTGAGTTTGTCATATCTTCAGAGCAGCAGGAGCTTTTGCTGTTTGTATTGTTCATTTTTGTGCTGGGCAATGCTTTGTCTGTTAAATAAACAGGTTTTTTTTCACTTCTCTCCGAGGAAATATTTCCCTGCACCAGCTGGGGGAGGGACTGCTTGAATCTGTTTCCTGGAGGGACCCCGTTTGGAAGTTTCCTCCCACATCTGCCCTAAACCAGGACAAGTGAGCAGAAACAGCATTTAATGAACCCCAGTAAACCCTAGTAAACACGTAAATTCAGCTTCCCAAACTAGCTTTCCCAGCAGCAGTATGAGCAACATGAGCAAAAGAAAAGTTCTGAAAGATGTAACAGAAATGCAAGTGTTGGCTTATGCAGGCCTCACAGGCCTTTGTGGCTTGTTGCAAACATGCACCCAAGTCTACAAAGGGACTCTTCTTAAAGAATGATGATGTGTCCCATTTGTTATGTTTTCTGCCCATATTATTCGTTGAAATTGCAATAGTACTAATTCCAATTCACACAGTGTGTTTATCAATCAGGCCTTGGGTAACAAAACTTTAGCCCCCAAGTGAATAACCTTCAGAAAGCTAAGTGCCGTAATGTGCAGAAGGAGGTGAACAGATTGTTTTTCTGGGATTTGCTTCCTGATTTTTTTCACACAAAGGAAGTCTAACAGGATGACTGGATCCTGCAGAATAGCATGTTTCAGGAGGTGTATTAATCACCTGAAATCAATATTGAACAATATTGAACAGAGGCACGTGAAACATGTGAAAAATGGGAATGAACAGGGGATCCTGAGGGAGAAACAAACTAGAAGAAAACTCCAGTCAACCCAATAACAAACAAACAAATACTCTTACAGGTGAGGAAAAGATACTTGTAAAATGTTGTGTCTTAAAAAATTACAACCTAAAACTTCCAGCAGTTTTAACCTCCTCTAAAAGTGACTATATTTACAGGAAAAAGGAGATAAAATGCATGTGTTATTTTAACTTCCAGACGAAAAGATGATTTATAAAACTCCAAGCTACAAACGTACACAGAATTATACATATGAGGTCAGGCCCAATAAGAGAATTTTTGAAATAGAAGGTGCTGACTACGTTAAAAACTGAATAGCTATACACTGAAATAACTTTTATTAAGAAATCCTTGAAACTGCTACAAGTACATCTGATGCAATATGCAATATAGATTAGGTTATTTTATTACATGTTGCCTTCTTACCTGAGAGCTTGGATCCTTGCTTCTTTGTGCTGACAGAAAAGCTACTGCCATAAAATATTCAGGCCACTCCAAATAATCCTCTCTTTTTTTGCAGGATGCCTCGCTGCTGAAACTATAGTTTATAGAAAAAAACAGCCATCAGCAAACACCACAGACCTAGAGTCACTATAAATTGTATTATTTTAATGTGCACTTTTTAAAGTTTAAAGTAACCAGAATCAGAATGTGGCTAAGACCCCACATTCACTAATATTTTGATAGTAAAACCATCAGTGTTAAGTGCTTTCCAAGAACTTATACATGCAACATTTCCTTTCAAGGAAAAGGCATCCAAGCAAGGTTGCATATTTCATTTTTAGATAAGAAGGCTGAGATATTCAGAGCACTGAGCAATTCAAAGACAGAGCAATTTACCCTTTATAGATAACACCTTGTATATTTCTAAGGTTCAGGCATATCATGTACTGCCATTCTTCTCACCCAAACAACATAATCTTTTTTATGATGACTGTGATAACTGCCAGCCTCTAATCTAAGTTATTTTGTACTTCTGCCTATGACAAGTGCTCTGTAGCTTCCTATTTGGTAACTTCCTCTGCAGGCATTAATTTCTGACCATACAGTTATTACTGTAAGTTTGCCTCTTGTAACAACATCTACCACCAAAGATTTGAGGCCATTCCAAGAGTTCCCTGCTAATTTTCTCTTGACATTATGTTTTATAAAAGCCTTCTGAAAACTGACAAGAAATGGGTTCAAGAACTTTTCCTTTAAATAGAATATATGCAAATGACACAAAAGGTTGCTTCTTTCCCTGCCCTGAAGAGTATATTTGGGGGAATGAGGAAGGAAAAAAGGTGATACATCATTTTCTCTTGCATGCTTATGGGTGAAAGCCTGCTCTAACAGTGTAAGACACAACAGGGGAATTTATGTGCTTTTCAGCTCAAAGAAAAGAAAGGCAGACATCTCTCTCTCCGCACATATATTGAAGCTTTGAAAATTTCAAACAAAATATTAAATTGAAACAAATTTCCCCAAACTCTCTCACCTATCACTGCTACAACTTGAAAGCCAAACCAATGGAACATCTTAAATACAATGATTAGCCTATCAAAATATAAGGGGCACAGTACTTTTGTTCTTGGGCTCCTCTTACCAAAGACAACAGCTTAAAACCAAGACACCCTTCTTGTGATGTACAGCCATACAGAAAAATATATCACAGGTAACTGCAGGCAGCAAGACATCTCCTAGCAACACAAGTACCAGCACTTTCAAAAGACAAACATTAGAAGGCAAGTGTTTAGTTAATCATTATTTTTATAACTAAAACAATGTATTAGAGGCTTGCAGTTAGCTTGTCATAAAGAGGTTACACTGTTTGAGTGAAAACAATGCCAGCACATGATAAAACTGTACTTTAGAAACCTAGAAGGTGCTATTTACCAAAGATAAATTGTTGGTTCTGAATAGTCTGTATGTGGCACATTACAAGTTAGCAATTTTGGCTTGTTCTTGGAATGAGGATCATCTTTAAGGCCATACTCAATGTAAGGAGGGAGGAACACACACTCTTGATGTGAACCCACACACCTCTCTCACACTTTGACAGATAGTGCCCAGAACTGCCAGTTGTCAAAGCAAACACACAAATCAAGTATGTGATTCTAAAAATGCCCAAACTGACTTGAATCACTGTAACTAAAGGGTTGGGGCTATATCCTACCAAGAAGGAAAAGTGCTCAGAGAAAGAGATTAAAGACATGCCCTCACCCCACTCTCTGCCAAACTGAACTTTGACAGGTTAACTGAAACATCAAGAAAACGTTTCAGCTATATGATTATTTAAAATATCTCAAAAAAAGGGATTTACAAAATCTAAAACACAACTGAACTTAAAATGATCACTCCTGGCTAAGTGACATTCACAGTAATGCCTTTGGAGAGTGATGAAACACTATGCAGAACTACACTGAATAAAACATTCTGGGAAAAGGGCTCCAGAAAGATAGTCTGAACTAAGAGGTTGTGAGATCTCCTTTTGTTAAATTATTCCCTAGCAACTCTACTTATTCAAAACATAACAAAAGCTAGTATTTACTTTTCTAATAAAAACAGAACTGTATGTAAGTGGAGGTCCCTCAGAGTACCAACTTCACAAGGAGAGGAGCACATCTAAAAAATAAGCATGCTTACATCAAAGAGAACATAAAAACCCCCCAAAGCCCTTACTCAATTACTTCTACTTAACATCACCGTGTTTGGCAAGATAATTCCCTCAACTCAGTGCACAAGAACTCAAGAGTGTGAAACGGGTATAAACCACTTAATTTCTGATTGAGCAGAAGCCAAGGCCTTGGCTAGCAGTCAAACACACGCATGAAAATTAGTTTATGGATTTGGGGCAGCTGATAATCTTCTTTATGCTCATTTGCAAGTTCTAGAATTGCATGAATGAAAGCTACTCTAGAAAATACTATAGTTGGCTGTGAAACAGGCAATCAAGGCTTACCCTTAGGATAACCCATAACAACTTATGAACAAAAATAACAGAAACTGAAAGCCATGAAGAATACTGCTAAGAACAATGGGGGGAAGGAAAAACCTAAATTTTGTAATAATTAGTAGTCTACAGAAAAATTAGTAAAGGTTATTTCAAGGGAAAATAAAGAAAAAGATTCTATAGCTAGAGAACACTGCCTCCCTTTTCATTTCTTTTTCACCCATCTAGGCTTCAAGTTAGCTGTAACACCATGTGAAAACAGAACAAATGTCATTCATCTACTTAAAGAAATGGTCTACCATAACAAAAATTCCTTTTGAGAATTCTAAAACAGAATTTATCACCTCAAATTTTTTCATACAAGAGTTGTGAGCCAGCTATACAACAATATAGTACAGCTGGAGGACTAGGGGTTATCAGATCAACCTCCCTCTTTTTTAAAGTTTTTCCTCTACTTTCTCGTCTTTGATCTCATGTGCATTATGTTACAATTCTATTCGAGTAGTATTATTCCCCAGTATCATGTACACTATTGAAGACCAACTATCAATACCTTGGCGTTGAAATCACAGGTAAAAAATGAAGTGTGTATTAAAAATAAGAAATAAACATCTTCAGCTAAACTCTTACTCCCCAAAAGCCAAATGGGCTCTTGATGACCTTCAGTACAAGCTTCGTCTTTAAATCTCATGTTTTATGATCACTATTAGATTAAATTAATGTGGGAATTCCTTTACTTGAGGCTTCTCATCTTTCCCCTCATACAGGGACTGAGATAGGGTCATTACCTATTCTGTACTGGGAGGGAAGGTTTTGAAAGAGAAAAATTGAATCTTTCTTACAGAAAAACAATACTCAGTGCATCACAAATTAATTATATTCACAATTTTCTTGGGAGATAACCCATCAAACCTGTAAAGATAAACACTGTGTATGAATACTGTGCCTCAATTAAGCAGTATAAGAACACTCCCCTCCACTGAACGCACTTCACCTTTTACAGAGTCACTTCTGACTAATTAATTGCATATTACTCACGCCGGTCCTCATTTCCGGAAATAATGAACACACGACACCCTGCCTGCTCTTTTCCCTATCCCAGTAAAACAGGCCATCCCTCACCACGGGGCCTTTAGGGGCTGCAGGAAACGCCTTCCCAGCGGGATGGGCTTCTCCGGGCACGGCGCTGCCCGCGGGAGCCCCGGCTGCGCTCACCCGCCTCTCCCCGCGACCTGGCCCGGGGATTCCCGCTTGCTTCCCGCCCTCCCGTCCCGGAGGATTCCAGCTCTCCCTCCCTCCCGTCCCGGAGGATTCCAACTTTCCCGCTCTCCCGTCCCGGGGGATTCCAGCTCTCCCTCCCTCCCTCCCGTCCCGGAGGATTCCAGCTTCCCGCCCTCCAGTCCCGGAGGATTCCAGCTTCCCTCCCTCCCGTCCCGGAGGGTTCCAGCTTCCCTCCCTCCCGTCCCGGAGGATTCCAACTTTCCCGCCCTCCAGTCCCGGAGGATTCCAGCTTCCCGCCCTCAGAGGCCGGCGCGGCCGCACCACGCAGGGCTGCACCCGCGGCCCGGCCCGGCCGGAGAAAGTTTAGTCAGGCGGCGTGCGAGGGGAGCGCGGTGCCGGTGGGAGAGGGAGCGGCGGGATGAGGGGCAGGAAGGGCTCGGGGTCCCTGACTGGCGTACCCGTTCCTCTGGGGGCCGCTCATCGTGCCGCGGTCTCGCTGCTCCCGGCGCCACAGCGCGGGCGGGGCCGGGGCGGGGGCGGGCCGGGGCTGCCGAGCCCGGCTGCGGGTGCGCCCGGAGCGCCCGGCTGCCGATCCCGCTGCCCATCCCGCTGCCCATCCCGCTGCTGATCCCGCTGCCCATCCCGCTGCCGATCCCGCTGCCCATCCCGCTGCGAGCTCCGCGGCACCCTAAACCAGGCACTTGAACGCCTGTTCAATTCTCTGACAGATGTGGCTTCTAATGCTATGCTTTGACACAAGCATGCGGGTTTCCGCTCTATTCGCGCTCTTGAGGTAAACGCTGTTTGTTAAAGCTTGACGTTAACATATTAAAACGTCGAAAATCTGAGTTTTTATTTGTTCTCTGGATATAAAATTGATGTGGAAATTGAGTTATGGTTTATTAATACCTCCAGCTGCTGATAGGTCGTAGCAGTCTCCCAGGATGCGCAGGCAGCTGGACATACGTATATAACCCATTAGAGTGCAAAACCAGAGGTATGATAATAAATACGAAATGTTGGTGTGGTGTGTTTGTGTTCCTTGTGTGAGAAGCTGCCTGCCCTGGCTGGCTGGCTGCCTCTAGGGCTTGGCTTTGTGGAAGCACTCAAACGGGAGCAAGGTACACGTGTTGGCTCCACGGGGCTGCGAGGCACCAAGAGAAGAGTGCCCGAACCCAGCCGAACGCGACCAATTCGGCTCCCACTGGAGGCAGTGACAGGGGCAGCGAACTCAGAGATGGACAAAGGGAAAACACTTGCCCTTGAGAGCATCCCCAAGAGGAGTTTGTGTGCGCAAGCCGTGGGTTCACACCGCATGTGAGCTGCACCACTGATCTGAGTGTGCTCTACTGACATGGCTGAGAGAACGGTTCCCTGCAGCCTGGCCAAAAATCTTCCTCTTCATCCAGGAAGATGCTTCAGGCTGGAAAACAGCACATTTTTGGGAAACCGGGTACACAGCAGTCCTATCTCAGGAGCTGTCTTTATAGGTCCCCCTTACTGACTGTATGCACAGCAAATTGCACAAGTGAGTACCTTACTACACCAACATGAGTCCAAGAAGATGGCTAAGCCAAGGAACCTGCCATGCTCATAGTTTTCTTGAAGCTATGCCAATTCAGAGATCCTGCAGTGATCAACACAGAGGAGCATATTGCTAATATGTTTTCATATTAAGATTGCTATATCAGTTAGCTTTTTTTAGACAACCGACAAATTATCAAATATGAAAATGTTACTTAATTTCACAGATATTCCTATTCAATTGTAACCAGAAAACTTGGCAAAAGCAATCTGTTATACTTCAACTGACAAGTTTCCCAGCCCTCAGAGTGGGAAAACATACAGCTATTTCACTTTCCAAGACTTCTATTGGCATAATTTCATATGGACAACAAATGTTCATGTATGGATTGTTAATGAATGAAAAGGAACTATTTAAATGCAAGAAAACAAATTTAATGAAAGTAGCATCACTCAGGAAAGCATGAGCCTGAAGGTGAAATGAAAGGCCTGACTACGGTTGATCATGAAGAGAGTTAAAGAGCACTCAATTAATCTAGAGAAAAAAAAATAGCATAATTCAGTACAAAAAGTTCTCTACTGTATATCTGTATATCTGTTCCTGCACTCTTGAAGTATGAATTAAAATTGTAGTGCTGCGATTATCCATGCCAAATTTGTTATTTTTCATAATTAGGATTCTGAGGATAAACCATAACATCTACTAACTGCTACTATTTATAACACAGCAGTGATATATGGCCTGAGGAGGAAAACTTGTGGTGGAGTTCTAGTTAGTAGACTCCTATAATGTTCCTAAGTGACACATCTTCTGGAAACCTTGCTACATTTTTATTTCCCCTAGGTTTTTTCAAAGTTATACTGAAAACTTCTCTTGTGGCCAAGTCATGACTGTTCTTCTGACAATGTACTGTTGCAGCCGACACAACAGCCTCTTTCTCTAAGCACACATGGGAAGAAGGGTACACCTGGACTGGGTAAGATTTAAGCCAGGATGCTGTGTTCTAAACACAGGGTTGTGCTGAGGATAGGTAGCCTGACTTACTACAGGTGTGGGGCAAAGTCATGCTGCCTGGCAGGTTCCATAAGACTTCTCTGGCAGTTGCCTGCTTTGCAAAAGCAGCAGCTACCCTGGATCAGCTGTCTGAATCCTCCTCTCCATTAATTCTGAGATCCAGAAGCTTACTTGCACCTTTCATCTGCCTCAGAACCATTCAGATCTCTGTGACAGAACTAGAGGGCTCTAACTCAAAGCCCCTGTTAAGACAGACATGCATTCAAATAGGCCAAATTTCTTTTAAATTTATGTCTGAACTCTAGTCCTGTCATTGCACGTTCCTCTCTTGTTCCATAGAAGGAGTATGTATGTCAAAAAGCTTCAAGTGTCTCAGGTAATCTCTCATAAGTTATTTTTGTTTGTGTCTCATTTCCTAACAAGGTCCCAAGTGTAGACTACCATGACTTTGCTGGATAGATGTCAATAAACAATCTAAGCTGATTACAAACACTTTAGATGCTCTTATTAATGAAAAGTGATACAAGTTTGAAAGACATGCTAAATATATAACCATCTGTCAAGTTGCTTATATTTTTAACTTACTTCTTTTGAAACATTCACATCTACCTTTTGTCAATTTTGATAAAAGCAAACTAAGTCTAGTTTGGGGAACCCCCAGTTTACAGACCTCCCTCTCCACTTTCTTGCTGCTTGCCAACAGACTCTTCCAACTTTGCTGGCAAGCAAGATCTCTCCCCAAATTACCATATGTATAAGTTGTTGCTCAGACAGTAATGTTTGCTATTTGGCAGAATATGGAGCATGCAATTTAGTAGTCCACCCTGAAATCAATCTCAAAACTTAAGGGAAAAGTAAAAAGAAATTGCTAATGAGTGGTTGTCTTTTTCTCTAATAGAATGAATTTTTCAAGAACTAATTACTAGGTTTGAAGAGAAAGACAAACAAATATTACAGTATGTCTTTAGATCTTCTCTGTCTTAGAAGTAATTGCTCATGGAAGAATAATTTTCATGGCTAGAGAACATTTTTTTTTAGGCAAGACTCATCTTCTAAATATTTTTCCAAATAGAAATTTCTACCTGAGTTAAACTTTTCCATCCATACTCACTTACTGTCTCAAAAACACATTAAACACAAATGCAGCTGCTGGAATACACTGCAGTTCTGAATTTCTATAGATAATTTAATAAAGAATATGAAGTTATGGCTTCCTCACTGCTCAAATAACATTTGTTGCAATGCCAGGCTTTGTACTGTGAACAAAGTCCTATTTTGGAACCCCCTTGCTGGAAGACCTAAACAGGGTTAGCTGCAGAAGCTTGTTAGCAAACCAGCCCATTAATAGACTGAAATAAACTGTTAAGGTTTTTATATTGTAGCATTTTCTGTAGGGAGCATATCTATGTCAGAATTACTATAGGATTTTTACCTTTAGCATGTAACTCTTAATACTATAAAATTTTGGAACTACTTATTAATAAAGATGGTAAGAAAGGCAACTTATGACCAGCCTTTGTTTAAAACCAAATAGAATGATATCATGGTAATTATGGTGCAGACAGAGGCCTGTTGCAAATTCAGTATTTTCAAATGCAGGTGCCAAAATTCAGGACATTGAAATCTGTGTTTAGATACCTCCCTTTTTGCAGATTTTAAGCATTGAATGCCAGAGATTCTTGTGCATGGTGAGTATCTGTCAGAATCAGTCAACACAATATTAAGGTATTTCTATGCTTTTCATGTCCTAATAGGAAATCCTTACTCTTCTCTATTCTTAGATTTTGATGGCTTGTTTATTAGGCTACCTTTCTATAGCATCTGTTCCTTGAAAACTAGAGTCTAATGCTAGATTTAAGTTTTCTTCCTGTCCAAGTGAGATACTATTTTGAGTATCATGTTCTCAGTCTTCCAGAGAAAATTCTGCAAAATTTCCTAAATCCAGAATTTTTGCACTTTATTCTGTCTAGTGTCAGAAATGAGTATACAAATTATATTCTTTAAACAGTCTTCTAATCAATTTTTAAAAGTACACAATTTTTCATCCCACATAAAAATTTTATGGGCATATGGTGATCTCCTAATTTTAACTGTTTTCCTGTTTTATTCATACTTATGGTTCTAGTTATAGGTAAATATTGTCTTTGCAGTACCTTGATCACCTCATCTTTTCTTTGGTATCAGTATATTCTCCAGCTAGATTTGCTCCTTCTGTATGCTGTGTGTTATTTGCTGATGTTTTCTCTGTTTTTTCCTTATGTTTGTATCTGTCTCTGACCAGTCCTCTACTTTTGAAACTCCTTTTCCATTCATACCCACCCTTGCATCCGAATTCCCTTTTTTATGCAATCTCATATGGAATTTCATATCGAATCCAAAACACAGCACTGTACCAGCTACTAAGAAAAGTGTAACTTTATATCAGCTAAAACCAGGACAACAGGACAAAGATGGGTGTTAGATAAATGGAAGATATTGCATGTGATCTTTTTTCCTATCTCCATTCACAACTGGAAAAATCACACATAATCTTGCTAAGCTGTCCTTTGGAAAGTAAACTGAGACACAAAGTCTCAGACTGTAAGTCCTCTGGCAATCCTAGTGATTCCTTCCAAAACATGAATTACCTTCTTTGCCCACCCATACTAGTCACAAGCACAGATATTCCCTAGTTAGAAGTGAGAAATTAATTTTCTGCTTTTAGTATAAAATTCCACTTTCTTGGCATGCTGCTTCTGGACTCAGCAGCTGCCTACATATTTCACAGCTTTCTATTTCTTCTGTTACCTTCCCCTTCTTTTTCAAGGCTATTTTTAATATCTAAGAAGATTATCTTCTATTTCCGTCCCTTCCGATTTGGCAAGATTTTCCTGTGATGATGTAGTAGTTTTTCACACTGCATCCATGAATTTTCCCCAAGTCCCCAAGTCTCTTGCAGTGCACCAGCTTGCAAAAACTCCAACTGGAAAATAACATTATCTGTAATCATTACATCAACACATACTGAAGACAGAAATTTTTATCCTTCCATACAAATGATACTGAATACATGTATCCCTTCATATTTGGGCAAACTAGTTTGCTGTTAGTAATCTTTTCTTCTCCTGATAAAAATTCCGCTTATACCCATCTTTTTTTTTCTCAGTGGAACTTCTGTCCAACCTTCTTAGGTGTTTTATTTATGATAAGCTTTACATTTCAGCTATAGAGAATTTTCATATTTGTATGCATAATTTCCTGTCATTTATCTTAACTGTAACATTAGATTTCATTATTACAGTGTGTTAATTTTCGTGTAAGAGCTGCTATACAGAATCATTTTCTTGCATCTTTATGTGGGATTTAGCATGGAAGGTTTTACGTAAATGTGCTAAATCCATTCTGTGATAAGAGATGCATTACCCTTTCAGCTAACCTGTGGATTGGGGGGGGGGGGTGGGGAAAGACAGTATCTCAGGATTCTCAGATACACTGGCTAATTAAGTTAAAAAAAATAAAATTAACTGTTGTGCTCACTCTGGGTTTGTCCTGTGTCTCACCTCGGCATGATGAAATCCCTTCAACCTACTTGCCTTTGAAATTGTTAGCAATTCCCCAAATTAGCATCAAAGACATTTTCCCTCCTCAGTGGGAGGATAACTGCTGTGTCCCCAGGACATAACACTGAGAGAACTGTGAGACACAAGGCACAATACCTTCATTTTGTAACATCCTGAGTGTTAGCTTGGCATCAGGGCAGAGGGAGCTCAGGTGCCACTATCATATTATACGTGACTACTTTTCATCTCTTCTACATTCTAAATGTTTCCTAACCTCATTGAACTAATTACACAAGAGCAGCTAACAGCCACACTGCTCTAACTTATCAATAATGAAAAGTGAGCTGGAGCTGTCAGGAAATACATTTGACATCCTAACTTGGAAGAACAGGAACTCTGTGCTCCCTCTATAGATATGAGGGGAAATAAAACCATTAGTAAACCTAATTTATTTCATAAGCAGAGTTGACAGCATGATTCCTTTTCAATATTTCCTGGCACTTTCCTATTATGAGATTCTGCTTTGTGTTGTCTACATCAGACAAACATGATTTGTTCAAACGGAAATAGCCCAAGCTGAGCACTTGCTACTACTAAGATTATTTTTTTATCTTTCAGTTTGTATCCATACTTTTTATGCTATTGTAACTTTAAAACCATTATAAATAAAAACATATTCACATTAGGAAGACATTGACTCAGATAGCAAAGACAGTATATAGTAAATGAGGAGTTTTAGCATGGAGCCACAGCAGCTCTGTGCCATACAAAAGAGACGATTAGGTAAAGAAGGCAAAGAGCAGGATGTGATTTTTGAAGTAGGGATCGTTAAGGAATTCAAAAGTGGATGGGTTATAGACTGTGGAAAGGGAAGACAGACATTAGTTAAGATTTATCCATTCTTATTTCTCAGAATACAACAAAATAGTTTTTAGGGTTCAAAGTACTGAAGAAAAACTGTCTTTTGAAGCCAGCCTTCACAGCAGCCTAGGGAGATAAAAAACTTAAATAACAGATGTGCTTTATTTTTTTCAAAACTGAGGAAGCAAAAGGGAACTGATATGCGATATTCCACCCTTACAGGAAAGTAAACTAAAAAACTCCCTGTTATTTCTACAAAAACTTCAATAGGTTCTATAGGGACAGTAAGAAGGAGAACTCCAAATCACTCTGCTGGTATATATGTCCTATGGGGTCAGCATTTTTCTGCAGAAGATGAATGTCCTAAACAGGCAAAAAATAAGAAACAGGCTAAAAATGCAAAGAATTTTATGAACCTTCTGAAAACTGGCTACTTTTGTTAGGACAACTTTTTAGAATAAAAATGTTTTTATGCCGAGTCTGTTAAATTGATTTTAGTGGTCTTTTAAAGGATTAGGGAACAGAGGATTCTTGTTGGAAGGTATTATATGGGTCAATTTCTTTGTGCATTTTGTGTTAGAAAATTCTTCAGTGTTTTGAACAGCACTTCAGCTGATCTGCAATACAAGAACCTGAAATTAGCTAGCACACTGGGATCAATATTGAGCAATATTTTGTCTCTGAAAGAAATTCACTCTGACAGAGAAGAGTAAGAGCAGTGTAAGGAAATGGAGACTCTGGCTAAAAAGCCGGATACAGAAATCTCCTACAAAGCAGTACAAATTAGTTGATGTCACCAGAGCAAGAAAACCATAGTGACAGAATAAAATGTTATCCAGGTTCCAGATTACTTTATTATCACCACCCTAGGTCAATAAGCTTCACAAGCTATATCCATCAAATTTGATAGCAGTATATATACTTGCAGCTGAAGCTAGAAGGTGCAGGGCTTTAATGTACTAACAATGTACATTAAGACACCTGAGTTCAAAGTCAGTTTATGACAGGAACAAAATGAGTTTGTTGGTCTCAGCCTGCACTCTAGTGGACAATTGCACATAAACTCAGTCCTGAGAAGAATCCCAAGAATTAAATTTGTTGGCCAGAACATATGGTGAAATTCCTATTATCTGTACATTATTAAAAACAAAATATCTTTGCTTTTTTGTGCTATTCTGAAATGCTGCAAGACAAGACATTTCCATCAGTGTCTCTTTAATACTGTGTTCAGTATTCTTGTTACCAGGATTTGAAAGAATACAACAGAAGGTGAAACACAACAATGGAAGGCAGCAAAGGAATAAGATGCTTCCATGTTAAGGGGAAAATGGAGATATGAGGACATGTTGCCAGAGCAGACATAAATAATGTTTATGATGAGGTAAAATGTTTATCTTTATTTACCCTTTTTTACAATAAAAGACACTGAGCACCAAAAAAAATGACACATGTAATAATGATAAAAAATATTTTCTTGATACATAATTAGCCAATAATGGTCTGAAAGACATCTTAGAGACAAGACCTAAACAGAACTTTAAAAAATATTATGCTGTTACATGATTAATAAGAATAGCAAGGTAAGCTAGTATTAAAGGGACTCAATTCTAATATGAGGGACTCAATTTCTCACAATTCAAGATATAAAACAAATTCCCTTAAGCATGGGCAGAAACTATACCCACAGATGTTTTATTTCATTAGTGTATTCCATACAATGTTTACACATACTTCAGTGGGCAGGCAGTAGAATTCTGGAGTCTCAGATTTGTGCAGTCTGTGGTATTTCCTATTTGAAGAAATTAGCTGGAAAATGTTGTCTGGAACTCTAAGCCCATTTCAGGTTATTGCCCTTCATATTGTTTAACTTTTTATCAGTAAAGTGAACAATATTGATAGTCAAGCATTTACAATTACAGTTATATGTCAACTACAGAGGCAAAGTGAAAATATTTATTGAGTTATGCTGTCTTTTCAAAATTTTATTTAGATATTAAAAAATGTTTGTTATCACTAGTGTAAAATTTACCATTACATATTTATATATATATATATATAAAATATTAACATAAATATATATTATGCTAACACAGTTTTTTACAGTCTTGTGATCTCTTCTAGTCCAAGCTCACTTTTCCCTTATTTTTCATTATGTCATCTACTTCATTCATTTTCTGGAGTGTTTGAACACTTCTACAGTTTACAAGTCGACATTTCAAGACCAAGATAAATTGAAAATTCATTTTTTTATCCAAATAAAGTTCACCTTATGGTGTGGTTACTGTTTAGCCTGGTTAGAATGCTATATTTCTAGATTTTTCATAATTAGAAAGCAGTCTTTGTCTGTCTTCTAATGACTGTATTCTGATTCCAAATTTGGAAAATCATAAATTTTTGTAAAAAAGAATATGGCCCTCAATTTCATGAAGAAGTGTATCTCTGGGTAAACTTTAAATTACATTTTATGAAACATAAATTTCCTCTGTCCCCTCAGTTACTATTATTCTATTTGTTTATCAAAAGTCTTACTTCCAGGTGCTTTCGTAATTACTACTTCTGATTATTTTATTCCCAATCTTCTGATAGTTCATGGGTTTCCAAAAGGTTGAGCCAATAAATATTAGCGTGAAAATATGAGTTATCATTTACAAAGCCCCCACAGTTTTTCTAGGTTTTGCAGATAAAAAGTGAATTCTAACTACTTTTTGAGAGTGAAGTGAATCCGAAAGCCCCTAAAATCACAAAGCAAACAAAGTCAAATTATAATCTCTTGGGGAAAGGAGCTGAACTCAAATTTTGCTTATGCAAAGACAACAATATGCTTCCATGAGTAAAACCTTACTCCACAACGATGTTTTAATGGAAGAGCTTGACAAGAATAATTTCCTTGAAGATAAAAAATAATTAGAAATGTTAACTAGGATCCAAATTTGTCAAGTATAACACAGAGGAATGAAACAGCTAATGCTCATATAACTTCAAAAGAATTTGAATTATGCACTTAAATTCAGACTTGTGGCATGAACTAAGATAATTACCACGAAAATAGTAGCTTTTGCAGTCAATAAGCCATTGGATTGAGTTTGTCAAAGTTTCTCAGCTGACAAATGAAAGGTGATACCTGTTGAAATGAGCTGTGGATTATATGAGAAGTACTATGGTCTCCAAGAGGTAATTTTTTTATTCTCAAAGCATGAAGCTGAAAAAATATTAATAAAACCATTTTTATCTATCTAGTTTTGGTACATCAGGTACCCAGAAAATAAAGATTTCTCAATAGAGGTAGTCTTTGTTTACACTTGGCACCAAACACAGCTTTCTAAAAATGTTTTTCTGCTCTATTCTCCTGATAATTCAAGAGCAGTAGGACCAAGAAAACTTTGTCAGAAGTACCAGCTGCTTGCACAGAATTTTTGTTGTACTCATGACCACCCGCTGGCAAATACTAATGCACAGAACAAAAATAAGTAAGATAGCTATAGCTCAAAATGGATAGGGCAGAAGGTGGGATACAGCAAGTGTACTGTTAGAGGAGAAATCCCAACCATATAATAGTGGTGCCTCACTGCTAGAAAATAAATAAATAAAAACCAGCATTTATGCTATGCAAGATCTTAATCTTTATTTGTGATCTTACAAAAGAGCTCAAAATCCTTTCCTTTCTGCAGAGCAGAGATCTGTGCATACTAAAGGAGGAACACACTGTAACCATGACTATATATTCCAGGGATATAAACCACTGAATGACAGCTCAGGATCAGCCAAAGCTGATCAAAGCCTCAGGAATTTTATCTCCCCAAATACTGTAGGAGGCCATAGTGACAAGCTTATCTCTTTGATCCCAAATTTAGAATATGTCAAAATTGGTTAATCCTACATGTTTATTTTCACATTTGACACTATTTTTAAAAATTAAAATGATAGGCAAGACACAAGCTTTCAACTTACAATTTTCTCACTGGTTTCTCACTTTCACTTGGAAAGGGCCATGGCACAGAGCAAAGTTCTAAGTTTTGGATTTTACCTTTTGGCTGAAGTATTTTCATCTTTTCCTAAGGTCTTCAAAAGGTTTTTGAATTGGTTTGCAGAGAAATATGTGTTTAAAAACCTTAGAACAAAAGTCTTTAAAAGTGCCATGGAAAGGAAGTGAGAAGAACCCCTGCCTGCTACTGTTTTTACACCTCTTTATTTTGAAAAGTTGTTGGTTTTTTTAATGCTGTAGTTGAACTGTCTGAGCCATGGTACAGATATGGTACAGATTTCCCAGACCAGGCAGTCAGTTCCCTGTACCCAAAGGTATGGTGCATCCAGACAAGCAGGTCATCACGCTGAGCAATAGATCTTCTCCTGAGCCTGACTGGCAGCTGAGTTACCCAAGGCTGATACTCCCTTATAAGAGGCTGCTCAGAGGGGAGCCCTGCAGCTTTCCTCCTGCTCAGTCTGGTAATCATGCACTGCAGTCTCGTGGATATTTCAGCACAGAGGTCTCAATACTGAGCCATTCCCTTTGATTCTGCTGGCCCTTTGTGTGCCAGGCTCATGACACATCTGGGTCACTGAACATGGACCATGAAGAGTTGTCCCTGGTGCTTTAGCAGGGAAGCTTAAGGCATATCTATAACCTGACTGTGCACAGCATCACCTTCATTACAACTGTCATTCCAGATGTGACGCCAGTAAGAGTGCCCCAAAAATACAAATGTTCACTAAAACTGATAGTGCTATGAGAGAGGGAAGCATAGAGTGGCTGCATGAATTAAATATCCATAGGACTAGGGGAAAAAAGAAAGCACAAGTAAGCACACAGAAAGTCCTAGAACAGCACATATTCCCACATATCTCCCCACATTTTTATTTCTCTGTTCTTTACAGAACCAGCTCTGAGGAAAGGAACCCTCCCAGGAATCTCCTTCAAAAACCTCTAGACTAGATTATGGTCAAGGAACAGCTGGGGGCTTACATCCAGGCACTTCTTCCCTACAGCTCTGTTGTAATTCAAAAAAGAGCAACAAAGTAAGAAAGTTTGTCAAAATTAAGAGAAGTTTCATAGTCTCAACTCTGTACAGGCACCAAGAAACCTATTTAAAGATATCGTAGTTGAAGTATATACTTTCTCTTAAGAAAGATTTCAGAAAAGGCAAAAGAAGCTGGTGTAACTAACCAGCAGGGCAAGTAAGGCTGTTTCAAAAATAGAAAAATCTATCTTTGAAGACGTTGAAGTCATGTTCAAATGACACAAGAAAGAGTTACAAACTCTATAAGGTTAAATGTGAAAACATAATATGGCAAACCAAAAAGCATCTGAAGAATACCTAACAAAGGAATCAAAACTAATAACACTTCAGGAGCAGGAGTTTTGCCAGAAACTGTAATGCTAGTTTGTTTTCAGGGCATAAAAGAGTACTCAGAGAAGTCAAGGTCATTGCAGAGAAGCTAAGTGAACCCTTTGCATTGGTGGTTGCTGTGGAAGGAACTGGGAAGATTCCAAAATCAGAACCCTTCCTGGCGAGGAACTCATCTGAAGAGCAGTCTGAAGAGATTATGAGAATAAATAGATAAAGTGAAAATCACCAGGAATATATAGTATACACTCCAAATTTCTAAAGGAACTCAAGGACAAAAGAGCTGAATTACTCACTGCAGGGTTTAACCTATTGCTTAAAATTGCTTTGATTCTGGAAGGCAGAAGATGTGAAATCGATTTTTTAAAGAGGTTCCAGGGAAAATCTGGAAATAGTAGGAATCTAAGTCTAACGTGTAGAGGACAATTACTAGAAACTTTGATAAGAAACAGAATCAGGAGACAACTGGATAGATCTGATTCATTTGGGAAGAATTAACATTCTGTTGAGGAAAACACTGCTTTACAATTCTGATAGTTTTTCGAAGGAGCCAAAAAGGATGTGGATTATAAAGGCATGATGATATGGAGCCTACCTCAATTTCCAAAAGACATGAGTTCAGGTTAGAATTAGGGTTTTCTAAACACAAATGTCTACAAGGTTGGTAAGACTGAAGGTAGAAAAAGAAGACCACCAAGACAGGAATTGGGGATGCACATTATGTGAGGGAATCCTAAGCAAGCTCAGCCTGGTTTGACATAGGCGTTTGGGCAAGACCAAGAAAAATTGTTCCAAAGAGCGTGATTTGTTCTCAAATAAAGGAAAAGGCCAAGAAAAGCAAAGTCCTCTTACTGACAAAATGAGAAACTATTCAGTGTGTTGTTATTTTCAGTGCTTTCAGATGTAGCTCAGTAAATAGGATTTTGTCAATACAAGTAAGAGGCCAGACTCTCCATAGTGACCTGATAGTGCTGGATTTCACGAGATGTCTGGGCTTGTCTTGACATAGGCTGATTTTAATTTGGGGTTTTCTTTTGTGTGTGAGTGTGTGCATGTGTGTGTGTGTGCGCATGTGTGTGTATGACAATCATCTAGTGGTCAAGAGGATATTATCTACCTGGGTTGACCACAATCTGTGTATAGTTTATATGGTAAAAACCATAACTATCCCATTGTTACAGTGGCTTTTTACATTGAAAGGAGATTTAGGGAAAATTTCAGACTTGAGAATCATTTACTCATCCAATGAGAACGATGCAGACTACTGTTAAGAAAACACAAGCAGATCCCAAATCAGAGGGGAAAGAGACTCCTACTGTGAATATTGAAGTCTTTCCATCAAAGGACCCAGGAGACCAATGACACATCCATTTCTGAAGCAATCTTTTTAAGGAAGATGGAAGTTGTTAACCTTAGAACCCATTGGGACATGCAGAAGGAAAGTACAGCCCCATAGAAGGCAGAAAAAACAAAATGTATAGGAACAATTTTAGCTGTATTGTTAATGTATTTTTTCTGCATTAATGGGGTAAATTGTACCATTTCATTATTAAAACATTAACAGGATTAACACTACATTTTTACCTCCTCTTTTAAAGCATGATCCCTTTAGCCCACAGGACTTGAAAATAACATGAATCCAGCATCAGATTAGGGCAAGTCATAAGGTCTAGGGTTAAGGTTTGAAAAACTATGAAGCTTACAGAGGGTAATGAAGCTGAGGGTAGAAAAGGGACTCCAAGGAAATGCAGGACAGGGGTCCAGTAGATTCTCAGAGAGAACATTATTCAAGGGACCTTAAGCATGCTAGGAGGCTTCAACATAAGCTCAGTGTTAGCTTTCGACAAAGTTCAGAAAAGGTGGTTGAAAAGAGTGTGCTTCTTGATTCAATGTGGAAGAAAATGTTTGGGAAAAAAAAAGACCTATCACAAGTTATTATATGCATGTATGTATCTCAGAAGCAATATCTGCTGTATTGCTTTTGTAGATTCATGAAATTATAGAATCATTTAGCTAAGAAAAGACCTTTAAGATCATCAACCCCAGCCATAAACCACTTCCAGGTCCACTCTTTGAACCTGAGCTTAGCTATATATAGCTATATAATCCTGACAGGGATGGGGAGATAGAGCAAGAACTAGAACACCCTGGGAGTAGAGGGCAGGCCTTAAGAAGTTCCTTAGGGACAACATTAGGCTAAAGGACCCTGCATCTATCTAAACAATAACAGCTTTAGAAAGGAGGCTTCCTTACACAGATAGGTAATTGGTTAAAAGATAAAACAAAAGCATCAGAGTAAATGGCCAGTATTCACAGTAAAAAAGGTCAAAAGTGAAGTTTCACAGTGGTCTGTCTGAGATATGTTTTCCAGTATAATAATAAATTATTTTGAAATGAGAGTCAATAATGAGATGCCAGTGTGCTGGTGATGCCATAAAATTAGTACTTAGTGTGACAAAGGTTTGTTGTGAAGAACTGCTGCAGTCCCAGACACCAGTGAAGTCCCTAAACATACAATACAAACTATGTCCCCTCTTCAAAGGGAGGGAAAGAGAATGTGCCAGGAGGGATATCTGCTGGCCCAAGACTAGGTAGAGGGAGATGCCAGCTCTGTCACTTCACTATTTGGCCCCCAGTTACAACTCCATCTGGCACTGGTTGGGCTTGCATAGTCCAAGAGAGATCAGTTGTCACGACGGACAGTGCCCAGGGGCCAGAAACCCTCCAGAAGCAAGGTTAGCATGTGTCAGTCAGTGTGGCAAAAGCATTAAGTCACACGAATGGCTGGAGAACCAGTCCTCTAAGGCTCTACCAACTTGTGCAGCTGGCTGTAGCGGTCACATTTGTGACAGTCACATTTATGAGTCACAAACTCAGGCTTTGGTTTTTGGATTTCAGGGAGCCAACAACGAAGATGCTTACATTTTCCTCTTTATTCTTGTCATTATTTAGAATGTGTATCCACTAATAAGTCACAAAGAACAGAAATGCCAAGTGTGCAAGGAAAAAATTTTGTTGCTAACGAAGTTCAATATTACTTTTAGAATGTCCACAAAATTTTCAGTGAAGTAAAAGAGAGCATGTGGCAAAAGTCTCAAATCAGACATCTTTTCACCATGAATCACTGTAGAATTCATTGAGGTTTCAGTGGCAAGATCTTTTAAAGTAATTCCAGTTTTAAGTATATAACAGACTAATAGGTTGGAACAGTAATTCTTCCATCAGATTTAATGGGTACATTTTAGATTTCATGTGTTTGTGACATTTTTGCAGATTCATATTTCTTTTGCTGCTTTCACATTGCAACAGTCGCACCCCAGGGTACTCTTTGAAACAGTAATCAATGTAAAAACTTGACTGGCAGATTTTTGTGCACAAAATACATGTTTTAGGACATTTTAAAGTATTTTTGATGGCATCTACTTTGTTCTGTATTAGGCTATAATTCATTTCTGTTATGTGAAAACGTATTTTTGCACCAGGTACAGTACCAAGCACATTGCCTTATGTACTGTCTGTAAAATGTCATAAATTGCTTATGGCACTATGACAGGTATCTAAAAATACAAGAGGAACATTTCTCTTTTGGTAAACTGCCCAGATCTTCCACACAAATAGAATATTTAATATTTTGGTGTGAAGATTTCCAAAATGGAAATCATGCATAACAAACTAGCTTAGTTTCTTTTGGGAAAATGGCAACAAAAGCAGACAAAAATAAAGAAGCATATATTATTCACTTGGATTCCAAGGAAGCTTTTAATCCTGTACCAAATATATTATTAATGAATAGGCTACGAGGGTAAGGAAGTAATTCTCAACTGGACAGCAAAGTGGCTTGCTTTCAAAGTCAAGGAATGGCCATAAATGTGAAAAGAAGATGACAAATGCAGAGAGCTTAGCTTTAGATCCACATCTCCATCACACTAAAGAACTGGACAACTGACAGATCTTCAAGGTGCACAGTTTGATGTGTGAGGAATATAGGTAACAGCAGATCATGAACAGAAACAGGGACAATATAGTTCCAATTCACTGGGGGGGGGAGGGGAAGGTAGATATGTATATGCTACAAAAGTAAAAATTTATGATGTATAAAAGTAAGAATATGTTAAAAGTAAGAATATTTTAAAAATAACAGAGATTATGCCCTAAATTAAGGGTTGTACTGAGCATGTCAAAGACCTTGTGATGTACAATAAAAAGCTTACAACATCAGGTAATTAGATAAATTATTATATTAAATTATGTTCAAACTATTTGGTAAAAATAGTTATTGAATATCTGGCAGCAGCTAGAAAGGACAAAAACTATGTACAGAAGATGAAGAACACTAAATCCAGACTCACAGTACAAAGAAGCATGGCAAGAATTGAAGCTACAATATTAGTTGGAATCTGTTTCAGTAAGGCAAAAATTAACACTTCTTTCCATCAGTTTGCTTGTTTATCTATGCAATGAACTGGTAATTATGCCAGCAGACACATCAGTGACTGATGGAATTGCAAAATGAATTTTATTCTGAGAATTTCCCAGTTACTGCCAAAAAATCAGAAAGAGTAACAGAGGTAGAGAACAGTCCTTGCTGGAAGACTGCTATTATATTTCTGGGAATAAAGAGGGATTTAGTGCACTGTATTTCAAAAGTGTATGTATTAAGCACTAAGTGAAGTTCTTTGTTGCTATATTCACTAACCAGTCCAGTATATGCTAAACTCATCGCTGGTGTATATATCCTTGCACTTTGAGTGCTGCAGTGTGAATTCTCCCCTCATCCTCAAAGTCTGTACTCAAGAACAGTGATGGAAGCAGAGCTATTGCTACCAAATCATCGATTTACATAAATCACATGGGGATTTTGCCTCCCACCTGCCTCCTCAGTTTCCAAATGCAGAAGAATGAGTTAGACAAGATGGTCATAAACTAAAACACGTGAAGTTCCACCTCAACATGGGGAAGAACTTCATTACATTGAGGGTAGCAGAGCACTGCCCAGGGAGGTTGTGGAGTTTCCTTCTCTGGAGTGGTTCAACCCACCTGGATATGTTCCTGTATAACCTGCTCTAGGTGACCCTGCCTTGGCAGTGGGCTCAGACCAGATGACCTCCAGAGTTTACTTCCAACCCAAACGATTCTGTGATTCTGTGAAGAGAAGGCAGCAGCAAGTATAAAGTACACTTCACATATCACCATACTCATTAGAATCAAGCTAGCTTATTCTTTAGACATCATCTCTAAATAAACAATTGACTGAAGCTGAAGCAAAGAAACAAGTGATGCTACTTGAAGAGCTCACAGAGGCTCTAAGTCTATTCTGAACATAAAAAGCATAAAGTGGCCAACTCAGTCCATAACTATGGATAGTTTGGGATCCTTACATCTTTGCATCTGGGACTAATGCTTGCTCTCAGGTAGATCTCTTTGTTGAACTAGATAATGATCTTGCTTTGTTATTCCAAATTCAGTTACCTATATTACAGCAAAGCAGAGTGAAACCTGCACCTCTCCAGATGCTCTAGCCTGTTTCTCATCTTCTGAAACTCAGAGTCAATTCTGATCACATAAAACTGATCCTGCACTCTTCATACTGCTTTTTCATTGATTTGTAATCCGAAGATCTTAGATCCCTGTATTCTGCAGCCTCAGGCCAAGCTAACTGAAAACTAGAGGATGAAGAATGTCAGGGTATGGCTTGAAAGAGATGCTTCATTGCCAGCCTCCATCAAAATAACATATACCTGTATGACAGACAAAAATCTGGAGGGAGAGAGGTAGGAGGAGGAAACAAAAATAGAACCAATTATTGCAGAAAGAAAAGACAATCACACCTGGTCACCACCTTCTGCTTCATCTGCAAGACCAGCTACACCATAAAACAGACCCTTCCTCAATTATGCAAATCAAAACGATGCATACGTATTTCCCCAGTAATTTTTAGGGCAGAGGTTAAATGAGACTATACTTTATTGAAAGAATTCAAAGACCAAGATAATAAATGCAGCATAAGAAAATTAATAGAATAGAATAGAATAGAATAGAATAGAATAGAATAGAATAGAATAGAATAGAATAGAATAGAATAGATCTTTTTTTCACAGTGAGTTCTAACCTTCACTAGAGCAATGTCTTGCTACTGATGTTAGATACCTATGGAGAAAATTGGATTGAAAGCAGTGATTGTGGGGGATCCTGCCTGACAGGTTTTTTTTGCTGGAGATCAAGGTACTGAGAAGAAAATAAACCATTTTCCTTGTCCCATCTGAGTCCTTCTCACAGCAAGGGCATGAACTAATCTCTGCCATCCTGACCCTTTCTGTGTTGGCCTTTTTTAACTCCTCTGTGTTGTTAAACCTATCTAAGTGGATATGGATAGCACTCATGGTTTTCTTTTATGATTCTTTTGAATTAGCCTGTGGCTGTTCTTGCTTAATTCTTAACACATCTTAGATATTTTCATCATCTTACTGAGTGATGGTAATACAAAGGTGCTGTCAAATGATCTGATGAATCTTGGATCTATACTTACTATCTAATATTTTCATAAGGAATTTTTCCTCAAAGACTTTCAGATATCCACCTTCAGTAGGTTTCCAGAGTTTGTATTCTCACATTAAGATGCAAACTATCCCTACTATCCCTCCTTAAAGCAATTTCCTAACGCTTCTTTTCATAATATTGTTGGCTTCTAACTTTTGAATGCTCATTTTGTAATACTAATAACCCCTTTTTGGTAGAATATGCAAAACAGAGCAATCTGCAGTTAGCACTGCAGATGCATCAGTGGTATTATTCCCACTCTTGGTGAGTACAATGATGAATACAAATAGGCCCAATGCATTTGATAATAGTTTCTTGGGATACTGCTCTGGAAAATTTTTCATTTAATTGTTTGTTTTATGAAGCTTTCAAGAAATCCAGAGATTTTCTATAAGTCTTTCTAGTAAATTGGAAGAAATATAATAATATATTTAATGGGCATGTACTGAATGAAGCTATGAAAATAAAATGAGGGTAAAAGCAGAAATGGAAGCAATCTCACCACTGTACTACAGAAAAAAGGACTTACTGTGAATTCCTTGCTTTATGTTATTATATGGAAAAGAATTAATATATTGTGTGTTCTTACTGGTAGCTCATTTATAAGTAAATGGTCATCAGCTATGGTCTATATGGTGGTCTTACATTATTTATTAGCTCCTGCTGCACATCATCCAAATGTAAGCCTTAATCAATAAATCACCATTATCTCACTTTTTTATTCTATGGTGTCTAAATTATGTAGTTTTTAAAACCATATTCTATTCTATTCTATTCTATTCTATTCTATTCGCCCAGCCTTTCCCATCAGAAGTAAACCCATCAGAAGTAAACTTATTTCTAATCAGTAAAGATGCACATATCACTTGGGAGCTGTTACTAGTTCAAAGTACAGAATAAGGAATTTAAACAGCATAAGATAAAATAGCAGAAGTTATTTATGCATTCAAACTTTGCAGTCCTAGAGCTTTGAAGATGAATGGAACTAGGTTCCATGTTTAGGCAAAGGTTTTGTTTTATTTTATTGGGAATTGTGCTCATGTGTCATGAGAATAGAGAATGCTCAGGATCTCAAATTTTAGAAGAGAAGAGAAATTGTGTAAGTTAAGTCTCTCTGAGGTGTAAATTGATTCTCTCTGGATTCCTGCAGTAATTTTAAAAGGATAGAATCATGGGATGTGTTACTACCACAAAGTATCTTCTCTTTCTTGAATTTGTAAGATTTGAAGTGATTGAAAGGAATGGTAAAACTTAATATAAACAGTCTTTGTTTTTCAATAAACTGCTTCCTTCAGGAAAGCGAGATGGCTAATGACACAACAATAAATGCTGAAGATGCAGCTTGACATACTTTCAGTAGTGAAAGTCATGTTGGACTGCAGTAGGCCTTAGGCTGAATGTTTAAGTACAGCCATACTTCACCCACAGGCTTGAATGGAAGTTCAATTCACTTATGAATTTAACTTTATTTCAAACCACGAAGAAAAACCCAACCTTTTAAAACCTTCTTACTATTACACCTAAACTTATTTTAGAGGTGTCTTTTGAGAAGAAAAACTAACCCATTAATCTGAATGACAATTATTACTGCTCCCAAAATGAAACCACTTAAAGAATCCGGGTGTTCTTGTGGAAAAGTTCAAAACTATTATACTTCAAATTAAATTTAAAGGTATTGCATATTAAGTTGCCTTTTTCTTTTCTCCCATCGATTTTAATTACTAGTACATTTGCATGAAAATAGGATATTTATTTCTTGAAAGCTCATCAGCTCCTGCTGCTTATTCCTCATTGTAGATATCACATGCTAAGGGTTAGATCTTCAGGTGAGGTAGAAGAAAGAACAGATGTGCTTAGA
Organism: Luscinia megarhynchos; assembly: GCA_034336665.1. Lineage (NCBI taxonomy): Eukaryota > Metazoa > Chordata > Aves > Passeriformes > Muscicapidae > Luscinia > Luscinia megarhynchos. The sequence goes on along the minus strand of CM067566.1, from coordinate 32,144,005 downwards.
AGAAAGGAAGTTTTTTATGCAAATACTATTTTTAATAAAACAGAAGGGGATAAAAAGTGAAAATACATGCTCTGAAAGCAAAATTCCACTATCACTTCCAAGATACACAGATGTCCCTCCAAACAAAAATAATTTTAAATTTTAAAACTGAATATAAAACATAAAATACAATATGAAACCCTAAAGAATCGCTACACCATTGCTCATTCGAATTTCCCTTCTTGATACTCATGCCCTTATTGTACAAAAAGGAGACATGAGACCCAGGCAGTCAAGTTCATTTAAACCCTCAAAGTAAGATTTTTTTCCTATAAAAAGCTTCTAGTTTTTCATGGTCCCTTCTGAAACAAATGCCTGATTTCTACCTTCATATTGTAAAAACCAACAGTCAAATGCTTATGTGAAGAAATTAAGAGCAGCCAATACTGAATGAATACAAACTATAAAGTAATAATTGGCTTCTCCATGTGCAGATCCAGTTGTAACACAGTGGTGCAACTCTTTGAGAGAGTTTGCATCCCCACATACCTGTGCTTTCAAAGAAAACTAAAGGTATTTAACACCATATTTAATATAAGACCCCTGCTTCTACATCTTGATAATGTAGCTTGATTCCAGCTACCAACAAAACTGAGTATGTGAAAAGAGTAATGAGAGACTGAGCTGTATTTTCACTACAGGAAAAGCCATCAAAGGCTCACACACTGCTCTACTTTACAAGTGCTATTGTGCTCTACTAAATTTTATTGAATATTAACTGGTCTTCAGATAGCTCTGGCTATTGAGATAATAAATGTGGCAGTCATGTTTGACAATCATTGCAACTGCCTGCAGCCTATCTGGGAAGCACCCTGAAGTTCATCACAGTCCAGGCACCAGACTGGTGATGACAATAAATGAGCTGTTACTCATCAGGTATTCCAAAGCTGTGCACAAAAATTTGGCCGTGTAAATGTTTTGGAATGACAAAAGGGCACTAATGATTGGCCATGGTCAGATCCCCAGTCTGTGCAGGGTAAATTATGGGCAGTAAATTATATGCCTCTCTGATAAGAGAGGAAAGGGAAAAGGGAAAGGGGAAAAGGGAAAGGGAAAGGGAAAGGGAAAGGGAAAGGGAAGAGGAAAAGGAAGAGGAAAAGGAAGAGGAAAAGGAAGAGGAAAAGGAAAAAAAAGGAAAAGGAAAAGGAAACAGGGTTGAGTTTACACCATGAGTTCTGCTAAGAAAAATGCAGCTCTGTCAAAGTTCTGGAAGTAGTATTTAGCCTCACTTCTTCTGGCACAGAGGCAGAGGTAAGGCCCAGAGAGTATTTTACCTGCAGCCAGGAAATATTGACAGTGCAGTCAGATACTTGGATTCAAATCTGCAAAACAAATGAATTGCTACTAATAAAAACAAAGCACAGAGTCCCTTTTACATTGTTTTATCCTGTTTAAAAGACAAACATTTGCACGCTGCAAGCCTCAAATGGATAAATGCTACCATGAGAACTTATAAGCCATCTGCTAGCTTCCTAATGAAGCCAGTAACTATTATTGTTTACAGTTGAACACCGGGGGTCATGTGTATTTGCTGTAATGAAAGAATCAATGCATCACTGCAGATGCTAAAAGAGAACTTTTTTTCCAGACGGCTAATTATAAATACAATAAAGTAGCAAATTAAAAAAAAATCTGTTCATTTCCATAGAGAAATAGTGCTTGGCACGCCAATTACAAAACACAGCACTGCTCTGTTTTCTAGTAGTCTCCACTTGACAGGCTCAGCATACAGAAACAGAATCACAAAAAGTTACTCTTCAATACTTAACAAATAGCCAATCACCAAGGGGTTCTTAGCCCCTAATTCTCTAATCGTTACAAACCTCCAACATTATTTAATTTTACTGCTTATCTGAATGTGATGATGAAGTGTGCATTAGCAGGTATCTCTCTGTTGCTGCTTCACTCTGTTTTTCTTGCTCAAAGAAGACACATGATATATAAAAACTTGGTTGAGCAATTAAAAACATCCTGAAGTTTCTTGGAGTTTTAAAATGCTTGTGGAAGAGAAATTTATGCACAGCATAAATTAATTAATACATGAATGCATAAACTCATTAATACAATTAATTACTGGCTTATGATTTCATCACCTAAAAAATAAATACACCTTTAAAATCTGACAAACTAATATTAATTCCAAGCATTTAGCAAAACAAAAGAATTACAAACAACTGAACCTTTGTACATGATGGAATTCTACATTCCACTGAAAACAAGCCATTAATTTTGAAATTTTACTAGTGGACTTCATTTTCTGTAAAAATATTATCTTAATTTCAGGAAATTTCCTAAAGCCTGTGAATCAAGAGACCTGACTTGCCTTGCTGAGTCAAAAAACTGCAAGTGACTTCTCATTACCCTCTGATACCATCCAGGCCATGACATGGCCTTCTTGCAGCTTCTACTCTCCTCATACCACTTGCAACATACTAGGAGCTACATATCTATCATATGGATAAAATGCAGTATAATATAGTGGCTAGATGGGATGCAATAATAGGAAACCTGAATTATTGTAGGCCACAAATCAGTAAACCCATAGGAAAGAAAGGGAACAAACAATAGTCTACTTTTACAATAATAAATACTTGTAGCAGGTGGTACTCAAGGCAGAAATAAAGCAAGCTGTCAGCAGGAAAATACAGCTTCTTTTAAAATTTTGTCTTCATCTGTGGCAATGGCCTGGGAGAGCTAACACAGTACAGCAGAGTGGGAAGAGTTAATTAGTGAGGTCAGAGAGTCCAGAGGAGCTCTGCTATAGTTATATAGGAAGATCTATTAAGTCTGACACTTGGGTACACTACTGCACCCTGACAATCCTCCATATCACCCACTCCCTGCTCCCAGTCCCACTTGCCTGCTTGGTTGGATGTCCCTGACTGGGAGGTGCAGGGCCTGGAGTGACCCCACTGCAACCCCTTGTGAGGTTCCTCCCTTGCCCAGTGGTGGCATCCGCACCCAGCACATGGGCAAACCTGCTGTGTGAACTGCCACGTGTTTTCCTGAGGTATGCACGTACCACCAGCAAGTGGTCTGAGATTCTGGGCTAAGAAAAGGTGGAGAAGCCTCCTTAGTATCCAAAGCTTTGCTTTGCTTTGCATTGCCTTGTTTTGCCTTGCCTTACTTTGCCTTGCTTTGTCAAGCTTTGCTTTGCTTTGGCAGACCTCGCTAAACCCTCCCAGACAAAATTCAGAAAAAAGAGCCGAGTGACTGGAGCAGAGAAGAGGATTAAGAGAATAAGTGTCCTAGTTTCAGCTAGGATCCAGTCAATTTTCTCCCTAGTAGCTGGTACAGTGCTGTGTTTTGGTTTAGGATGAGAATAATATTGGTAACACACTGCTGTTTTAGTTGTTGCTGAGCAGTGTTTACACTAAGCCATGGAATTTTCAGCTTCTCACCACACCCCAGCAGTGAGCAGGCTGGGGACAAGAAGCCAGGAGAGGACACAGCTGGGACAGCTGACCCTAACTGGCCAAAGGAATATTTCATACCATGTGGCATCATGATTAGTATATAAACTAGGGGAAAGCTGGACAAGGGCCACTGCTCAAGAGCTGGCTGCAAATTGATCAGGATGAGGTGAGCAATTGTACCATTCATCAGTATTATTGTTTTGTACTATTATTATTATTATTATTATTATTATTATTATTATTACTATTACTATTACTATTATTTCCCCTCCTTATTCTGTCCTATTGAACTGTCCTCATCTCAACCCATAAGTTTTATTTTCCCCTTCCCCACTCCCAGTTCTCTCTCCCATCTCCATGGCAGGAGGCTGGTGAGCAAGTGTCTGTGTGGTGTTTGGTTGCTTGGTTAAACCACAATGCCCCACCCAACATGGGACATAAAGGGTTGATGTAACAGGAGATTAGACAAAAATGTGTTAAAACAAATTTGCTATAAGCATTTATGAAATTGTTTAATAGCGCTGAAATAGTTGTTATTTCCTATCAGAGCTGCTGCACTTGTTCTCAGGGTAGTGTTATGTAACACTTTATTTGCTGTGTATGTTCCCTGTTGAGCTGTTTATCACCTCTGGGGCCTGGATTAAGGGTATAATTTTGTTGTACTTTGTAACACTGGTTTAGGATAGGATAAAATTACTGGCCATGAAACTAATCTGGTATTTGTACTCAGCATTACCGTCATCTTACTACTTTGGGAGCCATCTCAGAACTATTAATTATTAATAATTACACTATTTACCTCTTCAACTCAGAGTGCTAATCTGTGGGAAACACAAGGGAAGACACTTTTACCTGCTCCTCCACCTTCCCTTTCTCCTTCACCTTCCCCTTCTCCAGGCTAGTTAAAACAGCCCTTGAAAATTTTTTATATCCTCAGGATGTTCAAACCAGCATGTTCCTGTTGATATGTCTCCTACTCCTGAATATGTTTCAGGTCATGTTTAAACAACTATTTAATAATACCACCAAGAGATCTCCCCCAAGGCTGAATAGTTATGAGTGGCAGGGTATGGGGGATAGTAAGAGCAAGTACCTCGGACAGTGCAAACCTCCAATGTTTCAGAACTTCACTTCTGAACAAGTGGAGAATACCAATTAATTTGTAAAACATTTAGAACAATTAAACTATCACCCTGACCATTCCAGAGAGACAAAAATCACTGCAATATTCTGGGGACTGGCCCAGGCCAACCAAGTCCTACTCAACACTACTCAGCACTCACAAAGAAAAAATAAAGTGTCTGGATCTGATGAGAAAAAGACGGGTATTGCAGCTACTCCAACACCTGCAACATGCACTACAGCTACTCGAACACCTGCAATGTGCACTACAGCCACTCCAAGCTCCCTGACAGGCACATGGCTACTCCAACCCCAGTGACTGGGACATCTACTCCAACCTCCATGAGAAGCACAGCAGCTGAATTAGAGAACAACCCTTGCCAGTATCAGTTGACCAATACACAAGAAGAAATGTTGGAAGCAAAAGTCATCTCATCTAGAAAAGGAAGAAACTCTTCTCTTACTAAGGGAAGAAGTGACAAGACAGACTACTCCAGAGCAGGACCATCAGGAGAACAAGAGAAAGAAGATGCAGGATTCATAAAGGAGAGGGTAGCCTATCCTCAAGTGAGATGAGAGATATGTGAAAAGATTTCAGCCATCATCCAGGTGAGCACATTGTCACCTCACAGCTTTGCTGCTCAGATAACCCTGTAACTAGAGGTAGGAAAGCCAAACAGCTGGGATCCTTTTCTAGGGAAGAGGGCATTAACAATGCAGTAGGAAAAGAAATAAATGTACTCAGTTTCTAGAGCTGACACTTGTCAGGCCCTAGGGAAATGCATCCCTTCAAGAAAGCTGCTGTATATCTCCCAGACAAATGGAGAAAGGCCTGTGTGGAAGTTTACACAGTGCTCATCATATGCTAACTCATTGTCAGTAAAGACCCAGAGAGACAGAGAGAGACAAACAGTGGTTGGCCGTCCTGCTCTGGCAATATGAAGAAAGTATCTCTGCCTCTTTATGGACCTATGCCTCAGCTGTGGAGAAACTGCCCAAAAAACTCCGGAGTTCTAGCAATTCATATATTCTATTTCCCACCACTATGGACCAGTATCTCAGCTCTGAGGACTCAGCTCAAGAGAGAGGAAAGTGACTATAAACCATGGGTCACCCTGTTGTTTTAGCTGCTTGAATTCAGAGAGGACAGGAGGAAAACCAACCTCTAGCCTAGAGGGACGCGAGTTGCAAGCGTGCTCAGTATATAAGCTAGGGGGAAAACTGGCCAGGGGCCACTGCTTGGGAACTGGCCAGACTTCTGCCAGTGGGCGGTGAGCAATTGCATTGTGCACCACTTGCTTTGTATATTCCAATTCTCATTTTATTATTACTATTATTATCATCACCATCACCATCATCACCACCATCATCATTACCATCATCATCATAACCATCACCATCATCATTATTCCTTTCTTTTCTGTTCTATTAAATTGTCTTTATCTCAACCCATGAATTTCACCTTTTTTCCCCCAGTTCTCTTCCCCATTCCAGTGGCAGAGGGACAGTGAGCAAACAGCTGTGCAGTGTTTAGCTGCTTGCCAGATTAAACCACAACAATAATTTAATTTCAGTTCCTACTCTGACATTTCCATCTTTGTGAACTGAAGTGACTAATTTAACTTATATGTCTTAAGTCTCTATTTCATAACATGTCTGAGATACTTCTTCCTTGTACCACAGGCAAATGTCTGTGAACATACTTGCTTCCCAAATTAAAGGAGAGTTAGTTGCAGGAGTTAATTTGTTAATGTTTGCAAAGTGCTCTGAAAGCAAAAAGTACTCTATAAATGCTAATTATTAAATCAAAGGTTTATCTGACTTTATTACCAAACCACTAACAAAGTAAGTTACATAGCTGTTGCAGGTTGGAAAAAGCACTTTTACTGTCTCTAAGATATAAAGGTTTTAATTAGCAAATATTTTGAAAGCACTTTGCTGAGGAAAAAAAATGCTAACTGTTAATACAGATTTTCCCTAATGCAAATAGCTACAAAATATGAACTCCTGGATGCTAGTGTAACTTCTGCATATATTATCTAAAGTTTTGTCCCATGGCAACAATATTTTTATTTGAAGCACAATTTTTGTAATATTTATGAAAAAAATCGTGCTTATGTTTGTCAAATAAATGTTTGGATGCAGCAAGAGATTAAAGGTATCATTCTTAGCAGAGAATAGCAAAACCTAATGCATTGTAAAATTATACATATAGACACCATTATTTTTGCTATGTAACCTAAAATTGTATTTTGTTAAGTTTCCAAGCTTCTGCTGATTCACAAGGCTCAGCTCTTCCAAACACTGTACTGTACTTGTGTGTATGTGACCTGCTATCTACACGTGATCTTAAAATCTAAGCATGCAAACAGATTAGAAACTTTTCTGCATGGGCAGTTAGAAAGACTGAATTCTGAAAGTGTCTCAAGCCTTCTGAAACACTAGCTCTGTTTGATCCTGCCAGGAGAAACCTTTTGCTCACCTGTTGTGACACTTGTTTCCCCTCTGGATGTAGTAATACAAACTTGGGACTAGTAATACTAATACTAATACTAATACTATTATGTTGGTTTATTGAGTGTAATAATTAATGTCTTAACATAATTGGTTCTGACTCATCCCCTTCCTACACATATTTTTGACATACACTTTCTTGTAGTCTTTCAAACTATATTATTATTTTTATTATTATTATTATTTTTCAAAATTATCAGCTAATGAACAACATTTCTCAAGTACCTGGACTACTAGGTCAAAAAGAAATTTGGAAGTAGATCACAATATGCTTATTCCCTATTGTAGTGCCTGCCTGTGACTGTAGAAAATAAGAAACCTTGAGCCATAAGAAAAGTCCTGTGAGTCTGCTTTGCAGAAAGAGAAGTGTGACAAAATCCTCCCTACTTAGAGCTCTGCTGCTTGCAGGAGGATGCAATTTAGTGAGGAAATGCAGCCTGGCTGCTGGAGCCTGTTTCTACAGTCCAGGAGACAAAAATCATCCTGCTCTTCCCAGTGCTCTCGGCAGGAAGGAGAGGTCCAGGTATTGTTCCTACTGAAATCAAGGGTCTGCAGCTTTCCAATGTCACAGACTGGTGACTCCAAAACACCCAAACACATCTGGGGAAGGTGGGAGTATGTATTCATTAATTTGAGCTATATATCACAACTTCATATGGCAGAAAAATGCCCAGAAAATGATATGCTACAGTAAAGGGTTATGTTCATTTCTGTGCTCTCACTATAGCTCTTCCAGGCAGATGGGGGAGTCCGAGCAGGAATGCCAAACCTTTACCTTGCATCGATTTGTCAAGCTGTCCCTGAAGGAAAGGTGACTGAGATTCTCTGGAAAGGAGGCAAGGTTCAGGGCTGGGGGAACAGGAAGGGCAGTCTAGGAATAGATGGGAAATGAAAAGTATTCAGAGGATTTGTCAAAATGTTAAAGGAGCCCTCAGCAAAAGAAACTCAAGATTACTGAATTTCTCTAAACCCAGGACTTTTTGACTGTGCTTTGCAAATTTACTTTATTAACCAAAAATTATTACATCTTTACAAAACTATTCTAGACTACCTAACAAAAAGTCCAAATTATTTTGTAGTTAGTCAAAAATTACACATTGTGAAATAAATTGTCAATTTTTTAAAACAAGACCACTAGGGCTGAAGTAAAGTCTTAAAAATATTTTTGTTGTTATCACTATAACTACTAGCCCTTATTTTTAAAATATCACAGAAAATTGTGGGGCTCTTCTGGAGAAAGTTTATGGATTTTAAGATTAATGGATAGTATTAGGATTATACTAAAAATTGTGAAAAAAAAAGAATCCATTTTTAAAATTATTTTTAATACTACATTAATTAAATCAAAATGGACCCAAGTATATATAAACTCAAGGTATATATAAACCCTTGCTTGGAAGACTTTAAAATGTATGTCAATTTCCTCAGAATAATTCTGACAGCATCAGAGCCCAAAAATACAGGTCTACTTTGAGTCCTGTATCTTGACTTTGTGTAGTTTAGTTTTTCACATTCTGGTATCACAAGAAGTATTGTTCCATTCATGGATAGCAACAACAGAATTAGACATAATGTAGAGAAAAAAAAGGAAGACATGGTCAAGGATATACTTCTGTCTTGTAGCTGGTCAAAAGGCACAATAAATATTAATAAATGAAGCTAATAAAATACTTCCTGATCTGACAATAAATTATGAAAAACAGGAGATGACACTGGAATGGGCTGAACTTTGGAATATGATGCCAAAAATAGGGATTCAATAGGGAAAAAAAGGTGTTACCTAGGGACAAAGTGTGCAGATTATCAGTAGAGGAGGGTGCCCTTAGTCCTTGGAATCTGTCTCAGAAGAGGAGATTCAGTCACAGCAGTAATTCTTGGACACAAGTTCGTCCCAGTGAAGTGTTGATGGGGAAGTAGTTCAATTCTGAAATTTCAAAGAGAAAAGCTCTCCTTTAAATATAGTGGAGTCAGAAGTGAGAAATTAAAATTATTAAGTGTCTGGGAAGTTGGCTTTACAGGGAAAAATTACCAAAAAAGAGATGAGGAAGTTATTTGATAATATTATGTACACTTGCAAAATAGAAATATTAATTTCCACTTTTTTAGGATGAGATTTAAACACATTTGATAAAATACAAGAGTGAAGAATTCTGTGATGAAAAAGGTAAAACTTAATTCTGGTATATATAAATTAAAATCTGTGGAGGTTTTAGGATGCAAAAGTTCCCTGCTTTAATTGCTTCAATTAAAAATTCAACAGTTACTAACATTCAGCTCTTTGGGTTTCTTGAAATCATTTGAAGGCAACCTTCTTATGTGGTTTGGTATTCCATGATCCTGGCTTAGTTTAACAATGTAGTTTTCTTTCTACTGGCTACATGCTTGCTTTCAAGAAAGTCTGCTCCTATGAATTGTCCCAGAGAAATTTGCTTATACAGGTACACATTAAAAATATGAATAAACCTAACTACACATTGAGATAATCTCAGATTTCAGAAATCGCGTGTAACAATCCAAGTAGATTATATGCCAGCATTGGACAGGAAAAGCAAGGCTTTCCAGAGGTGAAGAAGCCCTGTTGTACCCTGGAATTGACATTGTTTGCCCTGTGCCCAAGCTGGAATATGGGGTCAGGGTAAAAATTGAAATACTGAACTAGCAGGACTCCACTTGGTGCTGCAGAAGTATCAACTGTCAGGTGCAGCAGCAAAGAAAACAGTTTTGATGTGCTCATTAGCCTTTGTCTTTCATCTATCATAGCTAGGCTTTGTTTGGTTTTTTTTTTAATTTTCTTTTACTATTTCTTGGTTTTCTGCAGGTCCTTCAGTTCAGTATTTGACATGGCTTCCAAAAATATGGCATGACAAAACATTAAAATTATTCTGTCATGATGGTTTTGTATATTTAAACATATGAATCCTCTGTAAATAAGTAAAAGGTTATGAAAAAGAATTTTAGCTCTGCAGTCTGCTTTTTTTAAATTTTACTTTGATTTGGAAATGTCATGGTTCACTGCAAACTCACCAGAGTGAGATTAATGGATTAGAATATATTATTAAAATGACACTGCTAGAGAAGTATATTGCACAGATGTGGAATACTGTGAACGTGTTACTGTAAACTCTGCTGCATTAAAAGGCAGTGTACCACTATCTTTTCTTTCTTGCTTTACAGGATTAAGGGCAGGAGCAGCACTGCAAGTTCACTACAGTGGAGAAGTTTTATCTGTTTTCAGTTTTTCTTCATTTATATTGATATATCAAAAAAAGAGCTCTTAAAGATAAAGACATAAAAGTGTTACTCTTTCATGTGGTATTATGGACACAAAATGTGCATACATGTGCTTTTGAGATTTTGACGCTATTTTTTGTTTTTTGAAACATGATTTAAGGGTTTACTTCATTCAAGAAAATCTCTTTTAATAAATAACTCATCTTCTTCTTCCTCCCCTCAGGGTATTTCCTTGCCTCCTCTTCCCAAAATAAAACAAAAGCTTGTTAGATTGCCCATGATCTCTGAAAACCACCTAAAATTTTAAAAATCTGGTTTTAATTGGACAGATCTGTGCTTTCTCTTAACAGCATCCTGGCACCTGTGATTAGTGCTGTTATATGCAGCTTGAGAACAGCTTGTTCCCTGAAAACAGTGTAGAAGGCACACCAGTGGGAAGGCTGTCAACAGTCCTCAATCTCCAGTTGCTGAGTCATAGAAAAAGGCGAGTTGGAAGGGTCTCACAAGGATCATTGACTCCAGCTGCTGGCCCTGCACGGGACAACTCCAAGAATCACATTATGCATCTGGGAGTGATGAACTAGAATTCTTGAACTCTATAGAACCTTCTTCCAATTCTCACTGCTAGAGTGGCTACTGGTGCTGTTCTGAGGCCACTGAAGGACATGCAGCCTATTCCCTTTCACTCAGAGCCCTTCCTGAGCAGAGCCCAGGCTAAGCACTCCTGGTTTGGCTTTGACTATTTTTCTGGCTGAGTGGAATGGTTCGAAGGACAACCCCAGCCAGTGACTCGAACAGCAGATGTCACTGTTGGCAGCATGGTTCTTTGCTGCCTGTGCACAGCACCAGGTAGAGGAAGACCGCAGCCACTTACAAGGCTCTTCCAAGAAGTGGGGTATGGAGATCCTCCAGAGAAGGGAGCAGCAAGGTTGGCATAGGTACAACAGTACACACTGGGGGCATGGTGACCACCAGTGATATATCAAAAATCACCATGAATCCTGGTTTAAATATAGGGGGTGAAACTAAATGGAAGCTGTACCTCGTTCTGTATTTTGAAGATATGCTCTACTTTATTTCTGTGGAGTGGAAGACCTAATTCTGCAATTTAAAATAAATGCCCAAACTTACTGTGTCTATGTTCCTGGAGTGGGAAGCATGCTGGTGCATAAGAGTATTGCACTTCTTTCACATTTATGTTTGGGGAAAAAAGGTGTCCATGTTAAGTGATCAGAGAGTTTCTGAACCAGTATTTGAAAACACCATTTTTCTTCTTTATATTAATCCCCACACATACTTCAATCTGTTTCAATTACTGAACACGGCATATTGAGTTGTACAATCATGTATTAATGTTTCTGTAGAAGAACCAAGGTTTTTTATGAGTGATGATGTCCACAGCACCACTAGCAGCTGCAGAGACCACAATCTTGAGACAGTTTATCTCTTGTTCTGATTGTCTAGTGAGACTAAAGGCAAAGTACCACTGATTCCAAACATCCAGTCACTTGCTGGGGCACCTCTGGCCTACAGTTCAAGAAGCCACTTTGCAGTTCAGCAGCTTTTTTGGTTTGGTATGTTTGATTTATAAGGCAATTTTTGTACCCTTTAAAGATGAGGAGAAATGAGCAAATGTGTTTCTCATTAAATTCAGCATAAAGAAATTATAAAATGCAAGGTCCTGTACCAGAGGAGGAACAACCTCCTGCACCAGTACACACTCCAGGCGAAGGTGATGCTTGGAGATACAAGGTGATCAAGGAAGGGGATCCTTGTCCTCTAGTCAGCACTGATCACATCTGGCATGCTGGCAGCAATTATGGGCTTCCCTTTGCAAGAGTCCAGCAAAGCACCACACAAGGATGATTAAGGCACTGGAGTAAAGACTGAATGAGAGAGACTCTTGAGCCTGGTGAAGAGAAGGCTCATTGTATCTGTGAATGCCCAGAAATGCCTGAGGAGAGGATGCAAAGAAGATTGGAGCCAGGCTCTCTTCAGTGGTGCTTCAGGTCAGAGACTATGGGCACAAGGAGACAAGAAGTTTCCCTCCAAAGTTCATGAAACACCTTTTTCCTGTGAGGGTGACCAAGCAGTGGAACAGGTTGACCTCAGAGGCTGGGGAATCTCCATCCTTGGAGAAACTAAAAAGAATGCCCAGACATGATCCTGGGCAGTTGTTTAATTGTCTCTAGGTGGCCCTGTGTAATCAGATTGAAGAGGATGACCTCCCTTCCAACATCCAGCATCCCATAATCATGTGGTTCCATTAGTATAATCATCAACGATATATCCTTTTGCTGTAACCTTTACAGAACAGCTGATTATTAGCAAGAGCTCTGACGTTTCAAACTCCAAGGATTATTTAATTCTTAAATTTTGCAGACTTTGCCTAGATTAAAAATATTTTTTTTAATTCTTGCTCAGTGTAATCCTTTTATGGCGTTGGAAGTTATTCCTATAGCAGTGTGTTTCATTTATGAATACACAATTACAGTTAATTACAATTTGTGCTTTTATTATGTTTTTCCACAAACAAGTTCAAAGGATAGAAGTGTTGAAATATTGTCATGTGTCTTACATGTGGACATAAGCACTTCATAACACATGTTGACCATATGGAATTGATAACTTTTATACATATTTTACCTGGGAATAAGATACAAAAAAAAAGGAACTTTTGTATTAATTTTAATGTTTCCCTTGTGATAATAAATTTCATCGCAAGCATTTCTGAAACCACATATTGAAATAATAAAAGTGAAAAATTCAGTTCAATACATCCAGTTCAGGAGCTGAAAGCACCCAACATTCTAGTATCTATCCTATTTCAGATAGGTGTTTTTTACTCCATCATGTCACTTAACAGGATTGTTTTTTTGATGTTCACTGAAAAGTGGACATAATAATAACATGCTGTGTTCTTCAAATTGTTTCAATCCTCCAAAAAGTGCAAACATTGGGATTCTGGATTTTGGATAATCAGACTAATGGAAATTGTCATGGAATGATTCACACAATTCAGCAACAGTCTAGAAGTGCTAAATCATGGTATTGATGGATCAGTTCCATTTTTGCTATAAAATTGCACAGATTGGTTTTATTTTTGCAGCATGGTTTTTAGCCTCACTTAGCAATAAGAAAGGATTGAGGTTCCTTTGTCGTTGACTAGACCAGGCATCAAAATACTTCAGATTCATGCAAAGAAACTGTATTTTTGAGGGGAAAGAAGAGAGGAAAAGTGGGTAAAGGGGAAAAGAAGCACTTTTTTTATATTAGTTTGTCAAGTCCATACTTCTTTGCATTTGAAATACAATTTTTCATTTGTTAGAAGAAAGGTTCCTTAAGCCTCCTCATCAGTCAGAGAATAATTTTTTCTTTTCTAATGCAAGTGTTAAATACTCAATCTAGTCTAATTAATTCACTGTGCAATGTTCCTAAAGGTGCATGGATTATACAGAGAAGAAATTTACTTCAGGATGCTATTGCTAAAACACCACTTTTCGTGTTTCATCTGTTTCTTAGATACAACACAACTAACGTACACTAAGTGCTTTCTTCTGGCTGAGAGGGGAACACTTAACTCCTTGCAACAGTAGAGAGGGACTGTTAAAAGCATCAGCACTGTAAACCTGTGAACCTGAATACTAGTTCATAAAACACCTTAAATACTTCAAGAAATTAACTGCTGTTCACTGCCAAATGAGCTGTTATTGAGAAATTCCTCCCTTCTTCCCTTCATGCCAATGGGCAGTAACCCCCTATTGCTGGCCAGCTTCTTTCTTACATGCAGCCAAAAAAGACCAGGCTCTTGGGAACCTTCTTGGCTAACCAGACATGCTTTGCGGTTTTCCAAAGCCATTAGGCAGCAGCAAATAGACAGTGTAATTCCATAGACATGACGAAATGTAGGAGACCTAAATGTGTGTACAAGTATCAAAAATACTCTAAAGATACAGTGAGACTCTTACTATGGGGCATTTAATACCAAGACTGCATGAAGAATTTTTAGTCAGACACTAATCTGGACCTCATCAGTCTGAGGGGTTTTGGAAGAACCAAATTTCTCCCTGTACTTTTTCCTTTCTCCACAGAAATTCCAGCAGTATGAATCAAGACTTAGCAGAATTCAATGCTAAGTCAATTTAATGAGTGGCTTGGGGTGAGTTTAAGATTTTACCATGAAAACATTGCTCACATTTCCACAGCTAACTTTGAGGCAAAGCTTATATCACATCTTTTCCATTCTAAAGTTTTCATTTTCTACTCTAAACTTTAGTCAGACTAACACTAATTTAAAATCATACTCTGTGCTTACTTTCAGATTCTTAGTATGCCTTGACTCAAAACATGCAATTGCTCAATACATTCTCCTATGCACGCCTGAGAGCAAAAAAAAAGAGGCCAAAATCCTGGGGAAAAAAAAAGCTAGTATATATTAATCTGAAGCAGAACCTGGTATAGTCTTTTTTCACTGATACTCTGGGAAATCTTTGTAGAACTGTCTAAGCAGCAAGCTGTTCAATTGGATGTAAGTGGAGAGAGCAGGCTTTGGAATAACAAGAAAAGCTGGATGAGCATAAACATTATCTGGCTCCATCTATTCTGCAGAGCTTAATCATAAATTCAACCAGAAACAGTATTATTCAGAGATCTTTTACTCTCAGATGTATACATGCTTCAGAAGCTGACAACAGTAAAAGCAGCAATCCTCCCTTCCTCCCTCACGCATGTATACAGTTTTTCTTTGCAGGACTTTTTAAACACTTTTTAAAACTAAAAATCTCACTGCATATGGGAGAATTTTTTGGTGTGTGCTTTTTCCTTTGAAAACACAGCTGTCAGATAAAATTCACTGTTGTTAAATAAACAAATATTTATAATGCTGAAAATACTGATTATGTTTTAGAGTTCTACAGTAGCTACATGTGACAGAAGACTCATTATACATATTTGATGGATTAAGTTTTTAAAAAAAAACCCACCATAACCAATATATAGTCAAATATTTTTCTCAGATGCTCCTAGAAATTAATTCTGTTACCATACTTCATAATTCTTTCTGTACTCAAATTCTGTTTGCAAGCAGTGAAAGCTGAAGTATGGAAATTTTCAGGGAGACTGCTGCATCTCCTACTTCAGAGTCATTTGTGGATAGTACAAGTTAGAGATGTAACAGCTGCACATTTCACCAGGGATGACACTCCAGTGGATCATTCAAATTAAGGGAGTCTTCTATTAGGGAAGGACAAGGTATAAACACAGGTTTTTGATCACAATCAGTCCCAGGAACAGACTTATTATGAAAGAAGAAGCAAGCAGAGAGTATCAGGAGATTAACTACATTAGCAAAGACAGGAGTGGGTATGTTTCTTGTTATGTGACAGGATACAAGCATAGGCCTTTGAAGACCTCCTATCTGGATACAGCCATTTCTGTACTTGTGCTCTGAATGTCCACATAGACGTTTTTTCTTCTAGCTGACATACATAACAATAGTTATGATTCTAATTCCCTTTAGCTCAATTCTTTAACTGTGCACTACTCACCATGGGAATTTCTTCAGGCCAGTTAAAACATGCATATTCAAAGCAAAAGATAGGACTGATTAGCTCCTTTGTATGGATTACCTCTTGTTATTTATCATACTCTCTGATAGATACTTAAATCATACCATAGCTGCATTGTTCCATGCTTTTGGACACCTCCTTCATATGAACCCTTCTGTTTTGAATAAAGCATGCTTACATCTTCTGAACTATGCTGTTTTATGCAATTAAGCCAAACAATCTGTGGTATGCTGTCAGCTGACAATGTCAGCACAACATGCTAGGCAGGTTATCAGCTGAAACGCAGGAGGTGTACTTGAAAAAATACCTTCAAAAAGCCGTCTGCTCTAAGGTCTATTTACACAAATAACACCTACTTTTTGTCCATCTGACTTCAAATACTGTCATGCCTAAGTAGTCCTAAACTGGCATTCTAGTCTCTAACAATGGATGGAAACACAATGAAGTACTCAAACAATGGAAAATAGAGGGAGGAAGGGAAGAGCCTAACACCATGCAGCAGTTTATACTTGAATGTAAGCACATCGGTATAGAGACACACAAGCATATATATAAAAAACTAGACAATTAAGCAATGACTTCAGTGTATTTATTTCCAAAATTTAAGAACTACAATTTCCATTTATTCATGCAAAATAAAATTTTATGTCTTCTGATGAGAATTATTACATTGGTAAAGATGGTTATAACTCAGATCCACGTCCACGTGGATCTCATCTGACCAATAATCAAAGATGTGGGTCTGGCTGCCTTGGTGGTGACAGAAAGTAGGAACTGAGTATTCCCTCAGGTGCCATGACTACCTTCAGAGGAAGTATTGACACAAACGATGTTCCAGTTTTGTCTGGATACTACAGACTTCCTAATTTTATTCTTTCTTCTGTGTGAATTATTTAAGTACTAGTAGTACAGAAGTGCTGCTGTATAACAGGCCTGCTTTTTTAAGATGAGAAAGGCTACATTGTTATAAAAGCTCCTGGTTAATGCCAAAGATAAGTAACTGGCTGCTAGTTTCAGAAAGAAAAGTATTTCCTCTATTTTTAGATTTTTATCAACTTACATAATAAAATGCCTTATCGATAATGTAAAACTGAACCTTAACAGAAAAGAAAAAATCAGTTTATCCTCTCCCACAATTGCTACATGTAATTTCTCACTGTAGAGCAACACCTATAAACAAATCATAAAATTGAGTAGACTGTTTAAAAGGGCACAAACTAAATGCTTAGTAAACATGAGGATATTTTTTTTTTTTACTGATGGACAAGAAACCTGGCCCTTACAAACCAATCAGCGCATTGAAACAATATTCTCAACGAAAATAAATGCATCTCTCTCTTTAATAGACAATGATCCTGCTGCATTCTCTAAGCAGCTGAGCTCTTATGAATATCCAGAAGTTAGGACAGCTCAGTTTTTCCCCCACTGTTAACCACCAGGACCTTACCTCATGTATGCAATTTCACTGCACATTACCTTAATACAACAGACATCAAAATATTGAAGAGAGTCTGGAGGAGGGAGGCATATGGGTCATTTGGAGACAAGGCTGCAGAATAAAATAAGTAGAATGACTAAAATAATACAGATCTTATCTGTACCATACTGGCAATTAGCTAAAGTAAAATAACATCTTGCTGGCACATTTTTCTATTTAGGAGCAGACCCAACAGTAGGACTTAGCTGTAAATTAGTTACTTCAATGCTTGTCAAGTATGTGGCCTCTGAAGTGGAATCCAAAAACTTGTTATGCTCAGAACAAGTCCAATACTTAATAAATGTAAATTGCCCCAGAAGAATAATTCATAGAGCTAAATACTAGAAAGCTATAATGGAGAAGATAAACAGACATTAAAAAACCCCCACAATCCAACCCCCCGCCCCCCCCCAAAAAAAGTAAAAAAAAAAGTTCTGGGTTCAAGACTTCCTCTCCATGGAAAATTTTGTTTCTTAAAGCCAGTAACTTCAAATGAAAAGAAATAAAACATTCTAGGAAACAGGCAGGGACTTGAGTTACCTAGGAATCCTAGCTGCTAAACTAAAGAGTCATATTGCCCCATTGACGCTCTACTTCTGGTGCCAGATCTTGGGAATCAGATACACATGCAAATTAATAGAGCTCATTAAGTTACCTTCTATCAGCTGAACCATGGTAACCAGCCTGGGGTACTCTTCTCCTATGGCAAATGAAAGATAAACACTCAGTAACTCACACCTGATGTCTATATGTAATGCGCTTTTCAGGCCACGACAGTCTAGGGCACCCATGGCGTACACATATCCTTCAATGATGATCTGTTTAAAAAATCCCCAAACCAACAAAACCAAAACTAAAGACACTAAGTTTAGGTACTTCCACGGTTAAAGAGGGGTTCCCATCTGTATTTAAATTTTGAACTCAAGTATTTAAAATATCAAGATCCTTTTTAGGAACCCTTGAACCTTACTGGACTTTGGCCAGAGTTCACAAGGCTGTGAAGGGAAGTTAGCGGGACCTGAACGGCTGGGAAAGGGAACTCGACATCGCCCGGACTCAGGGCATGGAGGCAGTGGCAAAGCCGCATTTTGCCGGGGCGCGTTCCCCGCGCTCCCAGGGCCGGGCCATGCCCCAAGGCAGGGCCGCAAGCCCGCAGACAAAGAGCGGGGCGGCCAGGGGCCCGTCGTGCCGGGGCGCTGCTGTCCCCGCGGGGCTGCGGGGACGCTGCCGGAGCTCCCGTCCCCTGCTGGGGGCTGCTGCTGCCCCCGCGCCGGCCGAGCCCCGGGCAGAGCCCTGGAAGCAGGCGGGCCCCTCCGGCAGCCTTGGCCCCGCTCCTGCCCCGCCGGACGCTTCCGTCCGGATCCGCGGCCGGGGCCTGCCCGGCCCAGCCCGGCGGGCAGCGCGGCCAGGGTTAACCCTGAGGAATGCGGCGGGAGGAATGTGCATGCAGATGAGATGGATGCTAATCTCATGCTAATGAGCGGCGGCCGCGGCCGCCCGGGGCTCAGCCGGGCTCCCCGCGCCCAGACGGCAGCTGGGCTCCGCCGGCAGCCCTGACCCGCCGCGGCGCGGGCGAGGGGCAGCCCGGGCATGGGGGACTGAGACCCGGCCGCGGCAGAGGGCTTCCCTGGGCTCCCGCGAGCCCCCGCTCCCGGCCCCTTCCCCGGCCCGGGTCGGGGCTTTTCCCGCTTCCCGTCTTTCTTTCTGTCCCTATGGAGCAGCTACCCCCGCCGCCCGACCATGCCTAGGAAAGCGGGGAATGGGCAGCTTCCCTTACCCGATGGCTGGGAAGAGGCGAGGGATTACGACGGCAAAGTCTTCTACATCGACCACAACACGAAGCAGACGAGCTGGATCGACCCCCGGGACAGGTGGTGCGCGGGCAGGGAGGCGGCGAGGCCCGGGCGGGCGGGGGGCTCGGGGCGGCCCGGGCGGAGGGTCCCGGGCACACCGTGCCCTCCTCCCGCCGGCACGGTACAGGCTTGTCTGAGCCTGTGGAGTGAGCGAGTTGGTGTTGGGGCGGGGAGGGAGGGAGAAGCTTGTGGAGTTCCTCCCGCAGCGGCCGGGGGTTGCCGGCATTAGGGGAATTCCCGACAGGTACCAAAGTTTGCGGGTCCCTCCCAAACCGGAGGCGCTGGCTCCCCGCCCTCCCTCTCCCCAGGGCGCTGTGGAGTGAGGCCGCCTCCCCGCTCCTGGCCGGCGGAGCATCCCGGACACCGGCCCCCCGTGAGCCCCGCTGCCCCGGAGCGGAGTGCGGCTGCCGGGGAAGGAGCCGCGGCTGCCGGAGGCCTCGTGTGCTCGCTAGGCCTCAGCGAGCCCTTCTCCGCTCAGCCGGCCGCCGGAGCCCGGCGTGCCTGCTGCCCCGCCCGGGCTGAGCCGTGTAGAACTCCCTGGAACTGCTGCAGCAGCGAACGCTGCTCCTCCCGCGGTCCCCGGGGCAGCTCTGCCGCCTGGACGCGGATGCTTTTAATAGCTGGACAAGATACCTCCTGCAAAACGTATCTTTCGCCCGAAGTGGTGCTGAAAAGTAATCAAACCCCAAAACTTTGTGCATATTAGGAAATACGATGTTGCAATTGAAAACAGTGCAGTCGTATTATTAAAGAAAAAAACACACAAAACTTTTAAAAGACATTATAAATTTATGAAACAAGCAGCACTGAATTATAAATGAAGGCCTTGGTTTATGTTTCTCAGGTGAACTTAGAAAAGGTGGCCGTGTTGATGCTGGCTGCAAGTTGCAGAGGGAAGTTTTGGCGAGCATCATGTGCTGTGTAAGGCCTGCTGCTCAGTCTTACATGCTATAACAGCAAATTCCAGTAGTGGCAAACTTCATGCTTAAATTCCTCTGTACTTCACAACACGTTAATTACCTTGTAAATATTAGTGAGGTGGTAAGGTACACAGGACAATGCTGTTTATTACACCTGGCATTCTTGGGCGATTTTAATGCAGGCAGTATAAAACGTCTGTCTTTACTGTCTCTAGAAATAGTGGATATGAAGTTTTGTTTCATTTTAGACCTTAAATGTGGGTTTTCAAGGGAGAATAGACAGGATGATTGAAGTAAATATGATATGGAATGTACTTGCTGTAATAATGCCTCAATGAGTGTACTACCAATTTAATTTAATACAGTTTGTAGTCCTGAAAAGTTCAAAACTATTCATATTTGATGGTAAAATTTAAGTCTTCACTCTCATTAACAGATTAGAGTGTGACACAACACTTGTGTGTTTGCCATCCTATAGGCATAGGATAAATATTGTTTCATTAATACCTTACCGGTGAAAGGGAAACCAAGTCCTGAGACTTCACTTCCTTAGCTCTCATTACAGGTTATAAAGACCTTTTTCAGAAGAGTAGTGTTTGAAATAATTGTTAACCTGTGTCAGTCATGCAAAACAAACAAGAAGGGATTTTGCCCTAGGTACTTAAGAGAATCCATGCTTTAGTGTGCATGGCTCAGCTGTGAAGCTGAAATGCCTGCACAGACGGGAGACCGACAAGCCCATTTCATGTGCAATTCACAGTATTTGTATTTGCAATATCTCTGTTTGCAGACTGTATTTGTATTGGTGACCTGTTTTGGAAAAACTAATAAGAAATTCATGGAAGTCTTGTGATGATTTTGTTTTAGATTCAGTTTTATCTTCCATGTGTTTAGAGGATATACATTTGGAAACCATACAGGCTGTTATTTGAATTTGCTGTCAGAAAAGTTGAAAACTGATTTTCCAAGTTTGTCAATACAATAAAATCTGGATTAATGTTAAATTGTCAAAACGAAGGTAATGGATTCTAAAGAATGACTGAAAACATGTTGCCTTTTTTTTCCCCCGACTAATTTCTCTCATAGAGATCATAAAGTTTCCATGATGTACCTGTGGAATGTTATAGTAGACAGGCTTTTAAAATGTTTCATTGGTAAAACAAGTGTAAAATACATAAGTTTCTACCGACTATTCCTTCTTCTGTTTTTACACTGCATTCCCTGTATGATTACATTGAAAAGTCACACTTGATATTCTAAAATAATTTTTATCCTCTTTGATTTAGAAGATACAGATACTGAAGACTGGTACTGTCAGACATTAGCCATATGTTTGGAAATTGCCAAGTGTAATTGAACATACAGGAACTTTTTTGTTACTGGTTTAAAATATTCACATCTAGCAATAAGAGAGCAATTGAAAATGCCATATTTGAAAGCTTCTTGGAAAAATTGTGTTTGTGGTTGTTTTTTAAGATTTTTTTTCTCATGTTCTTTTCTGGAACGTGTATTTGTTACTGCTTAGGTGGTGCAGGTCTGTTAATACAATTATAGCCTTGTGTACAGCTGTGGAAAAAAGCTTGCATCAGCTTCAAGCTTGGGATTCAGTTTTCTGTTTTGCCCACTTTATGAATCTGAATAATCCCACTGAAGTTAGAGAATCTCACACTTTTAAGCACAATAGTGACTTACCTTGTGTTTTAGGAGTATTATGGAAGCTCAGGGGTTTTTAATGTTTTCCACTGTTCACCAGTGATTTTTCTCTCCAAATACTTACTGTTCTCTACTGATTTATTTTGAAGGCTGATGGCCCAAAAGAGAGGGCACTTTAAGATCTATAATTCAGAGAGACATAAAGGCAAGAATGTGAGAGTTGTAGCAACATTTTTCACTTGCTAAATATATAGATGTGTTTTCTTTGTTCATGACTTCCTCAAGCTACAGCAAGCTGAGAACTTGCTGGTCATGACAGTTCTTCTAGAACTGGCTTATTGTAAGCAGGGAAATAACCCAAAGTATCAATTTTATCCTACTACTACTTGATGAAAATATTAAAAGGCAACTATGGGCTGAAGAGGACGAAGCAGATGAAAAGGGGAGAAAGGGTTAGAGGAATATATACATTTTTAAGTTCCCTTGAAACTCTTTCAAGTTCTTGGAATATGGAGTTATTCTAAAGTATTGCTTTGTTTCTGTTTTTTTTTCTTTCTGATGATTAGTAAGGGCTTGGGATGGGTCAGGAATTTGAAAAGGAAAATTTTTCTTTTTTTTTCCCGTCATTCAACACGTTTTAAGTAAGCCTCATGTTTGTTATATTCCTTAGTGGAACCAACAGAGTAATGCACCAAGGATGCACTCCCAGCAGGGAGTGAAATGGGAGATAGGAATCTCAGCAACCTGAATTTTTCAGCAGTTGGATGCTGCTTGGTTTTCTTATCATGAATTCAGGGCTTCTCATGTCTTGGTTTCTGCATAATAAATAGTCCAATGCACACTGCTGATCACCATTGACTCAAAACAGATAGTTTTTTTATAGCTTGCCTAAAATGAGTTCTGCATCACAAATTCTGAAGCTGTGAGTGATCTTCATTTAAATCTTTATCTGCTCTCCTGTCCCACTCCAGCCAGTGATAAGGAATTGAGATGCTATGAAAACAAAACTGTCCTTTCTGTTCTCACTTCACTTTTCACTGAGGGCTAAAATCTTCTAAAAATGCATTTGTACATTTGAAATAGTTTATACTATATTTCTGCTAAAATGTTTCAAGAGTACTTGCTTAATTTATAACTAAGAAAGTGCTTGAGAGGCATTGGATGTGCAGAAAACCAGAGAACTTTACAAGTTAAGAGATTGTGAAAGAGTTTGCTTTGTGAGTAGGGAATGCAGTTTCCATTGCTGCTTTCATCTTTTGGGAAGGTGAAAACACTACAGTTTTTAGCATAGGATTCTATAACTTGTACTAGATTTGTCTGATTTAGAAAATTGACTAGGTTTCAGCAGTTAAATGTTGTTTCTCCCTTTTTCTGCAGAAAAGAAGGGCAGTTTGTTCCTTACCTTCTCACTGGAACTTGCTTTCTCTTGTCTTGTGAACAGCAGAGACTGTGAGGACTGAAGATAGTGAAGTTGTTTGAGTAGGGGGAATTTCATCCCATCTCTTTCCTGGACGTTGCTGTAGCTCAGGGCTGCATGGTGAAAAGACTTTCAGTCACAGCAGAAATAGGAGTCATATAAGACACTGGGCTCATTGAAGATAACAAATTAGAGGCAAGCAGAAAGGAAATAGCATCGTGAGAGGCATCATAAGAGACTCAAAAATACACCTGGATTGATTCTTTCATGTATGTAAGAAAGCTGTGCTGTAACAGATGAATAAAATAGTGTTAGTTATTACAGTTTGAAAGGGATTGATTTTAATTCTAAGTGATAACCTCAATATTGATAATTTACCACTACATCAACTCCCTGAAAAAGGCCTTTGTTTAGGCTGCTGCTTGCTAAAAATTAGTTTAATGGCAAACCATCACTGGTTTCTCACATCATTTCTCATTCCCTTTCTATCTTCCCTTGTTTGATAGTAACTGAGGAAGGCTTTTATGTTTTTGATGGTGTGGAGCTGCAAAATAATTGTTTCAATATACTTTATGACATTTGAGCCTTAATAAGCAATAGTCAACTTGCTCTTTGAAAAATCAGTAGAGAATCCTTTGATGGCACTCCAAGATGTACAGCTTGCAATAATCCTGTATTGAGATAGGGCAACCATTTTTTCCCCAAATATCTTTTTCTTCCCTGTTTCATCCTGTAGTCATTTGCTGGTTTTTATCCTAATTCCACCTAATTTATTCCTTCCTCCTTGTCTGCTCAGCAATGTGCATGCTCCCTGTGAAACTATTTCATTCTGATTTCAGTGACAGGTTGAGGACTGTTTTTACTTAATTGATCTATATTTATTCAAAATAAAACCCATTATGCAAGTACTGAACACGCAATGAGAGACAAGCTGTGTCTGAAGTTCTGACATCTTCATTTGTTTATCCAGTGTAAAGTAGAATTCTAATATTTCAGTGTTACTATAGCTGTGATCGAATCAGACAGTGTTAAAATACAAAGTGATTGTGTATGTGAGTTTTTTAACCAGTCTGTCATTTGCATGGGGCTGTGTGTTGTTGATTTTAGCATTAGTGAAAATGGCTGTGGTAAGTCTGAGATAAGGCTTTTATTCTTTATTTCTCTGGAAGTGATAGAGCTGCACTGTGTCTTTCATCTCAGAGCATGTGAAGTTAACAAGTCAGGAAATGCTGGGGAGTATTTGCTTATGTGTGCAAAGTATGTGCTGCTGGTCACAGCCAAGAACTGTGACCTGGTATGTGAAGTGGGACAAGTTCTGTAGCCTGTGGTTTGTGCAGACCTGTGTCTGTAGTACCTGCCTACTAGAGCTGTTTTGATCAAAACCTGTCTTGACTTACAAAATAGCGTTACAATAGTTGTCAAACACAATGTAAGACTTAATGAGAAATTGTACACGTGAAGGAAAATAGCAAGAGTCAATATATAGATCAAATATGAAAAATTATTTATGACTTTGGAGATCTATACAGATTGCATTAGGAGTTCTGGATGTTTTTCCAATTAAATGACCAGTCTTCAGCTGTTTGGTTAAAATTCTGTGCTTTGAAATGATACTAAGGCTATTCTAATATGATTAGGGGTTTCTCTACTTCCACTTATTAATGTTTATAACTTCATGAGATAAGGTGAATTTTGTGAAAAGGGTTTTGGTTTGGTTTCTTGCTACCTTCTTTTTAGCCTAAAAAAGTGTTATCGGTATCTTTAATTTAACAATTTATACATCACACAGGTGATTGAAAACTGGACTAGTACTCCCGGAAGTAATGGAAAAGATTGAAAATGAACAAATAAATATTTACATACAGTAATATTTCCATAGTGATACACTTTCAGGAAGGCATGAATGGAAATGATGCTAAGATCCCACAACTGTTACGCTGTAGTGTTTAAGTTCTTATGAATTTAAGCAACCTGGAAGGGAAGGAGAAAAGTATTCCAGGAGGATGATACAGCCTACTGAGTCCAGACTGGCATGGTTCTGCTTACATGTCCTCCTCCTGCCACCAAAACTGAGCCGAGGAGATGATTTGGCTAAAATGAACCTCATTGTTTTTAGGGTTGTTTTCCAGCAGAATCAGCGTGTTGTGTTGCTGACTGGGTGCTAATGCTAGTGTGAGCCAGGAGGCAAGTCCAGAGCTGGGAGCAAAAGGGGAGAATGGTGCTGTAGAAATCAGGATGTAGATCAGTCCTAGTTGTCATGGAACTATTGTCTTATGTGTCCATTTCTGTTGTTGGGTGTCTCTATTGTTTTCTTGTGCATTTCTTTTTTTAGATGAGGCAGTAGTAAAACTGTCACAGATGTCCTGATTCTAAAGATGTTTTCTGTCACCAGAAACCTTTACGATGCAGGATTTTTTACTGACCTTTTGAATGTTTGTTGCTGTGAAGCTTGTGTTGAAGATAAATGTTGTCATTGCATGGTTGCAGAATTAGAAGCTGGTTTTGGGGATGTGCTGCTGTTGACAATATGCTTATGAATAGCTAATTTTTACTGCTTATGAAAGTAGGTAAGAAATTCTTTGACTTAGTTGCATTTTGTTCCTAATTATTCATAAAATGTGTTTTATGCTCAGGTGCAAAGTGTCTCACCACAATGATAGTGTAATTCAAGATTTTTAATGTCTTATTGTGTGAAGCAAACTCGAGCCATTTGTCTTCCTGCATTTGAGGTCATCATCTGTATGGACAGCTTGACTTGTCCTTCATTTGGAAGGAGCTGGTAGTGGCTGAAAAGGGGAGTTATACGGTAGTTATGGTTTTCCTTTTGTGTTTTTTCAGTAGTTTGAAGGGATTTGCATTGTGGATGTAGGTTTTGGGTCTTTTAAATAGCACACATGGGATATTGATGAGTACTATTGCTCTTCCCAGTGACTTTTTCTGTTAATGATGGTGAGGTTCCTACCTGATGAAGTCAATCTCTGACTCTTGTTTTTAAAAGAACTTCTTGGGGGAGAGATGTTTAAGTGTACTGTTTAGAAGCTAATTTGCTTTTGGCATTATTTTGTTTGTTAGGACTTGTGGTCTAGAAGCAGTCTGACAGTTTGTTCTGTGGACTGAAACAATCAATTGAATCTTACAGAACAAGATCAGATGCTGTCCTTTGAGCTTGGATACTGTTTGTACTTGAAGAAAGAGCAACTTTATCTCATCAACTCTGAATACATATTGTATTCAAAGTAATTGTGTGGGTATGTAAAGATACATTATCTTATGACAGCAAACTTGGACTTCTGTATGCTCTTGCTGTGTGCAATACAATATTTCAAGTTGGACCTGCTTTCATATGTGCTATTTTTCTCAATTCATGAAATAAAGCTTCAATCTTTATTTGAAAAACAAAAAGAACAGCCTACTGAAGTGCCTTCCATAATATGCTGATAGATCTGGTAATCATGCTTTAAGTGTCTAGAAATACCAGTATTTTTTGACTTTTGGTATGGGGGAAAGATCTAGGAGAATCTGTATTTTAAC
This sequence comes from Luscinia megarhynchos, assembly GCA_034336665.1. NCBI lineage: Eukaryota > Metazoa > Chordata > Aves > Passeriformes > Muscicapidae > Luscinia > Luscinia megarhynchos. The sequence continues at coordinate 32,117,265 of CM067566.1, read as the reverse complement.
TAAACCCTGTGAGGACACACTTTTTATATTAGCAACTTTCTCCTGCTGCTAATGAAGGAATACAACTTTACACACCTACTGTTTCTTTTAAAAGTATTTTCAAGTGCTAAACTGTAGTCTTGTCCAGATAAGCTTATTTTAAGGTTTACAGATCTGACCAGTGAAGAATTCTTGCTCTTATTCAATGCTTGGCTCTTTGCTTGTAAGAGCTTACCTTCCTCATAGAGCTAGGAATGTCTGCCTGGGAATGGGGCTGTTTTTAATCATATGGCAGATGAACTTTTGATAGTCTGCAAATTGTGTACAAGCACATCGTGCCATATGGCAGAAAATATGCCCAATGCATGATGAATGTCGCCTGCCTTTTAGCTAAGTGGCAGGCGTATGTCTTAGCAGCATCTTGTCAGGATGGCTTTGACCAAAGCACAGGTGTCCCCTGTCGTGTAGCTGCATGGCAGTGTTTTTATTGGGATCACACTATGGAGGAGTAATTCTGGTCTCTTCTGCCTGTCGCTCACTAGGACACTTCTGGGCAGGGTATTTGCTATGTTGTTCTCTTAATGCTTCCAAAATGGGAGGTATGACCCACTTTGGCTAAAAATGTGGGCATTTTAACTTTGCTCCCTGTCCGTGATGGACTGCAGAAAATTGTCAGGGAAAGACATTTGTTTATTCTTGATGGAGAAACAATGGGATGGGGTTTTCTCCTTTGTCTAGTGCTGTCAATGGTTAAAATGCAGTGTAGCCCAGAAATTATTACTCTTATTCAATGCCTAGTCCCTTCATTCTTTAATGCACATTTTCTTGATTATGCCAAAAATGTCTATGTAAATTTAAACATTTTGCTGTTCACCAATGTTAACAAATGTCTCTGTGAAAACTCTTAATTCCTCTTAGAAGTAACCCTGTACAAACCAGTTAAAAACCAGTTTGCGTCAGAGATGTGATTCAGATTTATGTGGTAGATTTTTGAAATGCTGTTATTAGCCAGATAACTGTATTTTTAAAATGCTGTTATTTAGCACATGATTACAGTGTCATCATGTGGTTTGATTCATGTTCCTGATCCATTCTGACTGTAGCCTAACTCTTGCAGAGCCTAACTGAGGGGTTGCCGGTTTTGGCTTCTGTTCTGCAAAGTACACAGTGTCAGTGGAGAAAGATTTATAATACAGGAAGGCTGGAACAGCTGGGAGATGAACTGGAGAGGGAATATTTGGATGTTCTTCTTAGTTTTGGGAAGGCAATGGGAAAAGTAGGACATGAAGTGATATCTGATGGACTTTGCTTTTATGAAATAGTCTGTGGTTACTACTGCTTACGAAGCTTCTTTGGCTTAGATTTAGTCTTTGGTGTGTTCGTAAGAGATGCCAGTGATACCAAGTTTCCTTAGGAGCTAAGTGGCATTTTTGTCTCATAGATTATTCACCAGGCAAGTGTACTTCTGTTGTCATATGTGTGTTGTTACTTGGGATGTGATTTAAATTTTAAGACATTTTGTCTGTTCTGGTTTGCACTGTGAATACCCAGCTTGAGGATCTCCGTATGCATTGTTTCTTGTAGAGTGTGAAATAATCTCCTTTTATTTTTAAATTATTTTTGAAGAGAGAGAGCAAAAATACTCTTTCCTGAGAAACTCAGAAGACTTCAGAAGTATAGGAGCTCAAATAGGAAGCATTTTCTCAGTAGAAATGTATTAACACATTACTTGTGTTCTTAATTTATTGTTAAAACTGTGACAGAAGTAAGGGTCTGCCTAAGGGCTCTATGAGTGGCTCTAAGCCCACTGTCCATGCAAATCTGTTGCCCCTATTCCCAAGACCTATACAGTGTATACTCAGTGCAGTCACATGTTACAGAAAAGAAAAATCAGGTCTTTTTCAGTTCATTCTGTTAGTGCTGTCTTAATGTGTCCTTATCTTGTACAGCAATTCGTAATAAATTCTAAGTTATGACCTTGAAAATGTTCTTTGTGGCTGTATTTTTTCTGAAGTTTTTTTTACTTACATTCCCAGTAATGGAAAATTTTATTGTGTGCACGATCTGACCCAAATGATATTTTGGGTCTTTTGTTGCTTGAGACTTTTAGTATGAAGTGCAAAGACTTGCACGTAGCTTCCCTTTTTAGTTTGGATGGATGTGTACAGTGGAAATGAGTTCTAGTTTGGAATACTATGGACTTCTCTCAGAAAGATCTACAAAATAAGTTATGGTATGAGTTTAAGGCACAAAACTATTTAGCATTACATTCCAGAATGAACAGTGACAAACTGAACAAAACTGGCATTAGAATGTCCATAGGGTTGGAGTAAGATTAAGAAAATCAGAGGACCTGATCTGTGAGGGTCTGACTTAAATTTCACAAATTTCACCCTTCTGAAGTAAGTTACAGTGTTCCCTTTAATTTATGGATTACTTAATTAATTGATTGATTTGAAATATAGACATGTGGAGAAACTCCAGAAATCAATGTCTTTTTTTCTGCATTTTCAAGTCTTAATGTTGCTGGTCAGTAAGAGTTTGTCAAAGTTTTTCATATTTCTCACGTTCTTTTGCAGTTTGCAGCTCTGTTTTGTGCAGAAGTAGCAGGCTTTAGTGAGCTATAGCATGAGGAAGGATCATTTGAAATGGAAGTATAAAATATTTAAAATATATTTGGCTCAAGCATTGAGGAGTAAATGGGCATATGTAAGAGAATGCAATTCAAGGCAGCAATCTGACAAGGAATAGAGACATGACCTCTTTCTGTCGTGTTGTGAGTATTGCAATGTTTAAAATGAACTGCTAACACATTTACGGCCATTCTAATGAGCAGGAGCATGCTATGGATGTGAATAATCATCTGAAACATCTACAGGACATTCCTGAAATAGTGTTTAAATGACTGGAGATATTATGGGATGCAGGAAAGTTTACAAATACCATAAGCCTTTTAGTCAGGCTGGCCTAGTCAGTAGTTTATTACTGCAGCAAGTAAGGCTGACTATGCAGGATTATTTAGTACACAGTAAACAGATGTTCTGTTCAAGTTTCTGAACTCTGCATATTCTTTTCTGGGTGACTTTTTGTTTGGTTTGGGGTCTTTGGTTGGTTTTTTTTTGTTTATCTCTGTTATTGATAATCTCTAGGTTTACATTTTATATCTACTCTTGGAGAGAAAGTGAACTGAGATTTGAAGTTGCTAAGGGGTTGTTAGTTAAGCAGCTGTTAATTAATGATGTTATGATCGAGAAGGTGAATGAATTGCTGATGGTAAAAGAAATTATTAGGGTGTTATGGATTCTGTTTTTTCATTCTTGTTTTTGTTCTTGTTTGCTTATGTGGTTGTTGTTCTGGCTCACTTGCTAGCATGACTTACAATGATGTAAAATGAGCCACAGGCTTCTGTGCTGTAGCAGGTTGCTGATTTGCATTCAGGACCTGGCTGGCCTGTTGGCTCATACACGAAAGACATCAAAATTCTATTTTTCCAGGCAAAATTTTGGCAAGAAAACGAGCTTGGAAGACAAATGTAGAACACTTAGAGATTTTTAATGCAATCTATTGAGAATAAAGTCTCATAAATAGCTATTTTGTAATACTGTATTTGAAATTTTTTAAAATGGCCAGTAATTAGAACTTTGAATGCCCTCTTTTTACTTAGGTGCCATAAGTACCCATCTCTTTAAGACTTGCAGAAATATTGGTGCTGCTCTGATGATGAACACAGTAACATTCAGATACTTTGAAAGGTTTCATGTGGCTTTTATAGTGATGATGTCCTGATGGGGATTTTGATTATGTAATAACTTAGTAATTAACTTAAAATATGGATGATTGGATACTTGTAAAAAATTTTGATGGGCAAGAAGCTTAAAGGGTCCTGACTTAAGAATGGTTGTATCTAAACAGAAATATGAACACATGCCCTGGAAATCTAGTCCCATGGTCACCTGAACTGTAGTCCTGCCCATAATAGGTCATAGGTCTCTTTTGAACCAGCTGACCCAGAAGTCAACATTAAGAGATGGGAGCAGTACTTCAGCAAGTTTCTCTTCATTATAGTTGGAAATACTCTGAAACCACACTTTTCCCAGTTGAGATGTACCCAAAGAGCATTACTCCATTTCTCCTTGGAATATCTCCTTTGGCTGTGAATCAGCCTGACATCACTTGATGATGAAGGGAAAAAGGAATATTGGGAAGGTAAAATCTTTCAAAGTGCTCATCTCTATACTGTGTGATGTTTAGTCTTTTCAAGAATGTTTACACTGAAGTCATAGAATTCTGAGCTAATCAAGGAACATAAATTAGCTTCCTGCTGCTGTGTACAAACTCATCAAGGCCCAGGTGAGGCCATTTAGGGACAGATTTTTTCCTCTAGTGTTCCTCTAGAGCAGATCCTCTAGATCTTTGGATCTGCTGTAGAAATATCCTAAGAATATACCTGGTAATAGAAATCAGATATTAAGTTGGAAGGCAGGAGAGTGGGCAGAGAGTCTATATGATGAATAAGTCTTTATTTTCAATTTTTTTTTAAATAAAAAGAAGCAAGCACAAAATTTTACAAAATCCATGTTTACTTTTCTATTTCAGAGAAACAGTGCATTACTTGTATTTCAGTTCTACCTCTTTGCTTGAGATACTTGATTTTCATTTCTTTCAGACAGTAAAATGGTTCATAGGGCAGTATTTGGCTGACACTTGTCAGTTTGTGTGGTCTGATGAATTTGTGTGAGAGAGAACTGAAACTAGCAGGCTCTGAAGCTTTGAGTTTGTGAATAAAATTTTGTGCTAGTAGAGGCTGAAGGTATTTCCCTTTCCTGTGTTGCATCTATTTGACATCCCCCTTCAGTCATACTGCAGATCTGTGCAAATTTGTTGTGCATCAGAGTAAAAGGGTTTAAAAGTGGTAAGAACAAAGATGAAAAGGATCCCATTAAAAATCAAAGCACAACAAAAAAAAAGCTTATAGTACTTCTGCATCAGCGAAAAGTCAATCCAACTTTTTTTATAGAAGTTGTTATTATTTTGAAAAAAATTCGAAAAAGTTTGAAAAGTTTGATTACCTGAACACAATCCCTGCAGGTTGTGGAGACTAAGGATAAATTAGGTATTGAATGTGTACCACATGAGTACTGACTTTGGTCTTCCATACAAAAGTAATAGCAGGGAACTGATGATTTTTTTTTTTTCAATAGAAACCACAGCTTTAACATGTAAATAGACTTAATACTGTTTATTGAAACTGATGGGCCAATATACAATTTGAATCCCAGAAGAGCTTTAAATTTTTTTGCAAATGGAATTGCAATTATTTACTGCATCAGAAAAAAAAGTTGGCAGTGTAGCCTGGGATTTGTGGGCAAACACTGGAATAGGTTACCCTGAATGCTTGTGGGCGTGACTCAGAGCACCCTGGTCTGAGTTCAGAATTGTCCTGCATTGAGCAGTATGTTGGACTACATGACCTCCAGATGTTCCTTTCCTTCATTTTTTACTAGGCGTGTGTGGGTAAATGCAGCTTTATTAGTGTTAGATCATCTAATTAACTAGACATCATATTTTCGGACAAAGATACTGGTTTTGGCAAGGTGAAGTGTTGTAATCTGTTTAAATGCAAGCAAAGTACTTTTTACTCTACCCAACATGAAGTCTTTAATCCCAAACATCAGTGCCTTTAAAGGACAAATTACATGATCAAATAGCTGTGGGACAAGGAGACTAAAATGTGCTGTATTGGAATGGGAATTATGGGGGTGGTTGGAGGTTTTAAGTGCTGTTTAGCAGCATAATGGAAGTAACTCAACCACTGTTCACTTCAGTAGTGTCTAAAGAGATTTAAAGCTTCGATTTGCTGTAGCTATTGATTCTACAAGCAAAAATGTAGAAATTAAATTTCTTTGTCACTTTAAAAACCAACTCTGCTCTGTTCAGTATCAATGTAGACCTCTAATACCCTGGACTTACCATGTACTTATAATAATTTGAATTTTGGAATTTGGTGAAGAAAATATGTGTTACATCTAATGATACCTCACAGATACCTCTGTATAGGGTACATAATTTACAGCCTAATGTTAAAGTTACTACTAAATGTACTAGAAACATCTTGTTACAATTTTTTTTCCTCCTTACTTAAATTTGACTTTGGAAGAGACAGCATTTTAAAGTTTGTTCCAGAAGGCACTTTGAGGGATGGATGATTGAAAACAACTCTCCTGAATGGCACCTTGCTGTACTTCATAGATCATAACAGCTTTTATTCACCACTGTGATGGTTTTTTGAATTACTACCTGTGGATGAATACTTGAAAGAATTGGTCTGCTGGCTACATATTTGGTTTGATTGAGGGCTATCTTGAAGTTGCCTTTAAATTACCTGGGGTTCTTGATGATCCTAGCATTTTCTAATCTTTTTTATACTACAGGGTTTGTTTTGTTTCTGAAATTCTTGTAATTTTAGGAAGAATAGTAATTCTGTCTTTAATTTACTTTTTGGTTTTAAAAAAATGTCATTTCAAGATAAGATGTACAGAAATGCTTCTTTAGCAAGTGGTGGTTGCTGCTTATTTTGCATTGTTCTTTCAATGGAAATCATAAATTATATAATGAATAATTATTATACTAATAGCTGCTGATGGACTGGAAACTGTTTAATTTATAGGAGATACATTTGTTATAGGGATAGCTCCAAGTGATATCCATAACAGTGTGTACAAAAGAAAAACTGCTTTAATAGTTTATTGAAACTATTAGTAAGGCAGTAGTGTGCTATAGCGACATTTAATTGAACTGTCACTAATAAGCCAGGCAGAAGAAAAAGGAAAAAAATGAGTGTCTAAAGACCAACTGACAGTTGAAGTTGGTTAAAATATTTAAATAAACATACCATTTTTTAAAAGAAGTTACAGTGTTGATAAGTCTGTATAGAACATTCCATTCTTTTGGTGTGATGAAAAATTTGTGTCATAGGCTGTTTTGGGAGTGTAAAAACAGGGAGTATTTTATTGCTTGTTAGCCAGTGTAGTGGTCAGGAATGTGAAAAAGTCAGATTCCAATCCCTTTCCTGACTTGGAATGGCTTGGTGCTATTGAAAAGCCACATTCCCTGAATAAATGAAATGGAAGAGGCACCTGAGCATCACAGTTCTGTTTCCTGAGCTGCCATAACCCAAGGAAACAGGAAAATCCAGTTCTCAATTTTGAAAACGGATCAGTTTGAAAAACTTGAGAGGGGAAAAGCAGACAAATAAATAAAAAGAAACTATGCTGTCGAAATTCCTGTGGAATGTAATCATTGTCCCCTAGATAGCACTGGGAGGTGTGTCTCTCACTAGAAACATTTAACCAATCAAGGACTGTCCGTGATCTGTGTAAATTCCTCTCAGATTTTTATCAACCGCAGTTCCCAGCTTCAGCTGCCACATCCTGAGTGCCCTCTGTTCCTGGTACTTGATCTTTCCTCTTTACATTCAGAAAACAGCTTGAGCGAATAAGCAGAAGATAGTGTGATGAAGAGAGTGGGTCTTAGCCTGTTTGAATATCCACTCCTCTGTGTGAATAGTATGGAATAAATGAAAGGTAGGTGAGGGTGATGGCAGCGGGAGGATGGAGCATTTTTCAATGCTCTGAAATCCACAGTACATTTTAGCTTTGTTGGCAGCTTAACAGCACTACTAAGGTTGGTAGTGACTGGCAGAAGGAGCATGATTTGCATTGTATGGTTCTTGTTTAGTTCTGCTTTTTGGGCTACAACAGCAAAACAGAAGGAAACAAAGACATGAAGGTCGGGGCTGAAGTGTTTAAGTCTTTGTATTGTCTTAGTGGGGAGCTTGCAGGCTACAAACATCTCCCCTAACCTCAGCTGAGGGATTTCCCTGACCCCTCTCTACCTCATTCTGCACCTAGTGACTGCAAATCATGCTGTCCAAAAAGTACTCTGTCCCACTTTGCTCCTCTGACAGATGGACTCTGCAGCCTTTCTGCCTAGTGTGTGTATCTCAGGAGCAACACACCGCATGAATCTTCTTGCCTGTCCCTCCTGTCCCTGTGGTTACCCGTTCTGCAGCACACTCTCAGTTACAGCCATTCATAAGGATTTGGGCCATTTATAAAGGACTTTGGTTATAACTTAAGCATAGGAAATGTCAGTACAGTAAAGGCTCTTTGGACATCATTTAAGCTTCCTAGTCAGGTTTGTGAAAGGAAGAGATTTTTTTTCTTCCCAAACCCCAGTGAAAGAATCAAAAAATGCCATAGCCTGCCTTTTTTTAGCTGGCACAGTGGATTGCCATGCTCCATCAGCCAGACTAATTCTTTGGCTGCCAGTGAGGGTCACCAAGCACCACTGCTTCCTTGTGTATCTCCCAGCAGCTGGCTTTAGAGGGGCAGAGGAAGAATAATCCAGGCATGGAAAAACAAGGAGATAAGGCTATTTACTTTGCAAACTCTGTATCTATTGCACAAGGAATTGCTTCTGCACATTCTTGTCCAAGAATATTGCTTTCATTATCAGAAGTTACATATGATGGTGTTTGGATTTGGGTGGGCTTTTGTTGTATTTATGAGGATTCCAAATAAAAGATGTCTGCTGGTATGAATGGATTATTGAAAGCAGTATTCACTGCGAGACAATGTCTTGTATGTGTAGATGCCAAAATGCTAATAATTACTGAAATACTGTAATGTTAACAAATGATCAGTTCTGTTTCTCCCATGGTACCTGGAGACTGCTCTGGTAGCATTTGGTAGAGGTATCTAGTTCTTGTTGCTATTTATGTAAGTTTATGTAAACCAGACCAGAGACCTTGTTGCAATCTGTTTATTGCAGATGCAAATGATAGAAGTACAAGGACTTTAATATAGAGAAAGCAGTATGGTGAAGGAGAGAAAATGTCATGGGCAAAATGAAATCCTTTATGGATCTATGGTATAAAGCAGTGAAGTCAGCAAAAAAGATGGGGCTTGGACTCTTTTACCTTATTTCTTCAGGGGGAAAAAGCTGATGAAACACCAAAATTAGGCTGGGAGAGAATGAATTACTATGTACTGAAAAATTCAGTGAAGATCTATGCAGATCGTGTTTAAGAAGGAATGCAAATGCTTTATTTTATTACAAACCCTGCCTTGCTTTCCTTATTGTTTTTACCTACAAAAGTTCTGCTCTTCATAGCATGGCACAGAGAGAGATGCTTGTTATACTGACAACTCAAAGCCTGATTTGATCAGCTCATAAGTGTGTTAAAAATATTTTGAACCAAATTTAAAAGAGCGGGGTTTTCTTTAAGCAAGCATGTAGTGCTGATAATTAACTCCTACCTTTTCAAGAACTTGACAGAAGATCAAACCTCTCTTTTTATGGCTGATTTAAATCCATCGTTATTCTGTCCAGCAAAATTCCAAGCCCACTTTTGAAAGCTCTTTTGGGAATTATACATCCCTACCCTAGGTAATATCTGCCAGATCAGGAAATTCCAACTTCTTCTCTTAAATTTACTAGGGAATTCCTGGAGTCTAAAACTCAGAAAACAGATATTTTGCTGGACTGTGAATAATCACATTCCTCTCTTTCTCCCCTAACCTTCCCTAACCACATACTTTCTAAATTAGAACTTTAGCCATGCTGAGTGCCTGCAGATAAGCTAAAAAAGAATTGGCTGGACTGTCACAAGCTTGGAAATCTGTCATCCTGTTAGTCAAACTCCATGCTCATACACATTCTGACTGAATGTTAATTTTCTTGTATTTGTTTTCTGTACATAGCATATTGAAAAGCATTGACATGTATGCAGACACCCAATGGTATATTCAACAGATTAGAAGTTTGACTCCTATTTAATTACAGTGTGCCAACTTTTAAACTTTCCAGTACTCTGGAAATTGTTTTAGATGACTGATGTTTGTAGGATGAGAGTCAGAAGCCTAGCCTCCAAGAAGATACATTTTATTTTAAAAGCTTGAATGATACATGAAGTAATTTTCTAAAGGAACCTAAGGATATTATGTAGAATTGCAGGAAAAATAGTAGCTCAAAGCATTAATATTTATGTTAAAGATTTTTCACAAAAGCAACGGATGTAGATTGATTTATGATAGATAGTAAGAGCCTTCCATTGAGAAATTGAAAGAGAGTACATAAGTAATTGGATAGTAGAGATTTGTATCTGGACTATCTCTTAAGAGCAATCTTCTCTATTCAGTTTGGAAGAATAATAAATGGCAAATGGAGATGTAATGGTTATCTTGGCAAGGAGTGACTGTATTTCCACTGTATGTGTTAATGCTGAGGTTTTTTCATTACTCAAACTGTATAAAAACTTTACATCTAACGAAATACTGGAAGTGATTTTTATGAAGTATTCATTTAAAAATACTGTGTCTAAGAAATTCCAGAAGTCTGTAAAATTGCAGCTTCCTAGTTCAGCTGAATTTATTGAAGCATTGCTTATATGGCAGCTTGCCTCTTACAGTACAAAAGATGTGTATAGTGTGGGAGATTACCGTTAAATCAATTGTTTATGCTTAGGTGTTGTTTTTCTATGAAAGTGCCTCTGCTCAGTATTTGAGACAGCATTGTAGTTTTTTTGTGTCATTAGCAATTATTTTTAAACTCTCTCCTTATGAGTGCCTCATTAAGGAACTAGTTTGGGCTAAAAAAAATAAGTCAAAATGCCTAAGGTAAAGGCTCTCAGAGAAGGATGATTTTTTTTTTTTTTTTTTAAATTTTGATTTGGCAAACATGACAAAAGTATTAATCACATAAAAAGTTTGCTTCTAACCTTGTCCAGGGCAAGGCTGCCTTTGACTTCGGTGCAGATGTTTCCTTGGTTTGTTCTGTGAAGTTTTGTATCCTTTGCAGGATTGGGCAATTGACTGATTTAAATTATTCTGATTTGAAATTCAAGTAGACTAAGGTATTGGAATAAATAGAAATTTTCCTAACTGCCCAAGCATTTGCATTTCATAATCCATCAGCAACCAGTGAAGATTCATCATTAGTCCAAAAAACCCTCAACTTACCAAAATCAGCCTCCCAACTTCTACCACATGAAAACTTCACAAGTGCACAACTATTTATATATGTGCATATGGTTTGGAAGTGTGGCAATAACAAAGATTTAAAAATTATATGCAAAACACGTGGTCAGCTGTGAGATCAATTACTCTCATACAACTACTCCATTTAGTTTGTCCCACCACTTGCCTATCCTCATGATGATTTTTTTTTTCATTATATTCAACTTAAATTTGTTTCAGCTCATGTCTGTTTTCTCTCATCTTTCCACCACAATTACCCTTGTAAAAGTGCTTCATCTCCCAAGCATCCCAGTGGCTTTCCCTTGGACTTGCACCAGTTAGGATTGTTGATGTTTTTCTTGCCATAGAAGACCAGAACTGGGTGCAGTAATTAAGATACAGTCTAGTGAGTGCAGAATAGAGGAGGAAATCACCTTCCTTGATCTATTGGCCACACTCTTGCTGATGGAGTAGGCTGTTGGTCTTCTCTGCAGCCAGGGCACTGGTTCACTGACAGCTCACTGCCCACCAGGGCCCCAGAGCTGCTCCCTAGTCAGTCCCAGCCTCTATTGCTGTAAGGGGCATTTGCTTCCTGAATGCAGGACTTTGTATTTGTTGATGCTGAGTCTCTGAAGGTTCCTGTTGGGCCGTTCCTGTATCCCAAGTCCGTCTGAATGATGTTCATGTCTTGGCTATATTGATTTTTCCCACCTAGCATAGTGTCATATGCAAGTCAGATGCCTTTTCCAAATCATTAATACAGATGTTAAACGGGACAGATCCCTCCAATAGTCCACATTTACTGGCTTCCAGGTAGAATACAATCTGTTGACCACCAGTCTGAAGAAAATCAATCATGATGTGCAAGCTGCTCTTGCAAAACTAAGACAGATGAAGAGAATTGGGACTGTGTTTTTAATCAAAAGTTGAGACCAGCTATGACTTCTTTCTTATTCAAGATGGAACTCAAACTTGTTAGTCTCTCAACTAAGTTAGCTTTCAATTTTTAGTAAAATTCAATTTTGACCATATGTTATTTGCCAGAAATGGGGTCCCTGTAAGTCTGAGAAATGCCAACTTAAAGAAATACTTCTATTAAAAAAAATCCTTTGTGACTATAATTGAACACAAACAAAAAAAAAGTTAGGCATAACCCTAGTGATTCATTATAGAAGGATTCAATAACTAAATGGTTATTAAATAAGAATACACTGAAAGGACTTCAAGGATATTTTTGATTATGAGTTACGATGTTCACAATAAAGAATAATTTCTAATAATGTCCAGTTTGAAGTATGTGCACAAGACTAAACTCCAATAGAAAAATGGTTGTATCTGGAATGTCATATTTACTGTCACTGTGAATCTGTTCTTTGTCATTTTTGTAGTTTTTGAAAGCGGTTATGATTTTGACCTTAACAAACTCCAGTGGCAGTGATGTCCAGCTATGATTGTGCATTATGCAGAACTCTGTATTGAGCTTGTTCCTCTCTACTTTCTGCATGTGTTTCTTGTAGCATGAGAAACAGAGTAAATGCTGCCTGTGCCTTTCATGTGTTTGGTATTTGCACTCTGTAAGCAACTCCAAGATGAATGACATTAACCTTCAGTTATGTTACATTCTATACCCTGATTGCCACTGCCCACTTTCCTCTGTATGTTGATCTGTAGTTTTATTTTCAACATGTTGTGGTGCAGAAGTGCACAGGCTACCAGAATTGAATCCAGTATTTAAAGGTAATCACACAACAGTTTTATATAAATTGTGTGGTGGTGTTTTCTGGTTTTATATTTGTTTCCTCATAACTTGTAAGTAAGCTGTTTGGTATTTTGACTTCTGCTAAATATTCAGCTGATTCAAAGAGTCATTCATGAGGAGTTGAATGACTTCTTCAGTGGTCTTGGCAAAAATAATAGATGTCTCTTAGCCTAGTACAGTGGTGCAAAATCTCCTCACAGATTTCTGTAAAAAACCTACCTCCTTTTTTAATTTTAAGTATTAGCTTAAGAAATTGAGTTTAAAATGTGTAGAATAGCCTCACTATGGTATTCTCATCTTCTTTCCCCTTCTCCCCTCCTCTTTCACCTTGGAAGAGAGGACTTGGAAAACATGGCTGTTACCTACTCATAGACATTTTGGATGTTGTTTTGATTTTTGTATGCTTATTTGAAGAAATGGTGATTTGCTTTGTGCTATTAGCAACCACAAATAGGGATGAGATTTTAATATGTACTGTATTCTCTGAAGTAATTATTTAACCTGGTTTAGAGTAATCTTTTTAAATCAGTGATGAAAACTGCTAGTAGCTCTGAAGGGAGTGCAATTTCATTTATTGGAAGGGTAGGCAGCTCTGTTCAAGTCAGTAAGTAGAGTATTAACTCATCTGGGAACTCCAGATTCCTTTTTACAGTGTCTCAGATAATTCCTCAGCAATCTTTGCAAATTACTGCCTTGGAAGTATTTCCCATGCTCTAAACAACTTTGTGCCAACCACACTTGGTAAAGAGGGATATGTGACAAGCAATTATATGAGAGGTAGAGGAAAGGCTTGTATGGGTTCAGGGAGAGGGAACCAAAAAGGATAGCTGACCTGAAAGGGGTTTAGTCAGTTTGATATGAGAAGCAGAAGCTGTTTTTTGGTTTTTTTTTTCCTTTCCTTCCAATAGAAGACCATGCTTCAGTAAACTGTGTTTGTGCTGTACTTCTGCTAGAAACTGCTAGCAAATTTGCTGCCTCCATTACAGGTTGTGGGGTGGTTTTTTTCAGGCAGTTTCTGGGAGTGGGTGTGTGTAAGGAAGTCACAGCAAACTTAGGCGTTTCCTGTTGGATAATTGTCACATATTTCCCATTCCTTAAACCTTGCTGCCACTGGGAATAAATTTGATCTAAAACTTGAAGTCAATTAATATTGTGAACAAAGAAATGTAATAGAAGCAGAAAAGCTGGAAGAACTCTGCATTGATTTTGTTTAATATGACACTATTTTCTCAGTATCTTGGAGTATACAAGGAAAGGCAGTTTAGAAAAAGCATTACAAACTAGAGTTCTTCATATTAAAATTATTGGTAGGAGGGATTAATTGTAGGCCAGAACATATATCTGAAATCTTATAATTACAATTTTACATTGCTATAATCTTACCAGTACCCTGACTTCATTATCTTGCACTTTTAAGTTCAACGTTAGATTTGTATGAAGCAAATGTTTGCTACAGCCCTTTCTCGTTAGTCGAGTTTTGTGCAATTTTACTAATTTATGTTAGCCCCTGACTTCCATCACTCTGCTCTCAAGAATGATTTTTCTAGAGTCTCTTATCTGTGAAAACAGCTGAGATTGAGATCTTTTTGAACCATTTGTACCAAGGCTTGGCAGACTTCTTTATGATTGCTTACTAATATTAACGTACAAATATATTGTACTTTTTCTCACCAGTATTACATTGCTTGCAGTTTTATAAAATCAGTGTTGTGTTTGTTCATTTTCCATGTAAAAAACTGTTGACACATTTTTAAAGATTTCTCCTATAGCATCTTGAAAGAGTTTACCAGAGATCGGCCAAGTGATTGTGTGCCATTTGAGCTCTGATCTAGCTCAGTCTTTTTGCAACAGGAGCTGCATTGTACTGCAAAACAGAGAATGTTTCATGAAGGATGCATTGAAAATTGTTAAAAGTGGTTGGATGAGAAGATGGAATCGAGACATGAAGAACTCAGTATTGAGGATAACAGAGGGGCTGCTCCCTCCTATTGGGTGCAGTTTCTAGTTCTGTAACCAAATTGCAGAGACCTTGGACATATTAACTCAAGTTCCCTTTTCCCTGCTTCTGGAATAATTGGTATACTTGGCTGAAGGGCTTCATGTTGAATGTTTGTGAGGTAATCTGAGATGTTCAGATGGATAATACTTTTTGAAAGTGCTTGTTACAGATTTAGGTTTCCTGCTACTGAAATTGGTAACACTCCTGCTGACTTCAGTGGGAGCAGAATTAGATGAGGAGAGTCCTTAGATATCCTCTCTATAAATCCAAAGGTCACTTACAATGCAAGGGTGTGTTTGCAAGAGAAGGGGAGTTTACAGAACAAAATTTTCAAAATCATTTTCTGTAGCTGATGAGGTGACTAGTGGGGTGATTTGGACTAGTGTGTTTATGAAATTACAGAAAGGAGGAAGGGGCAAAGTTAGAGATCAGGAAGATCTTTTAATGCTGATGTTAAATATGACAATTTTCTGGGGTTTGACTTGTTTTTTCTTTGAAATACATTTCTCTTTCTCATATTTAATTATCATAATACAAAAATGTCCTAAATTTCACCCTAACAATATGCCATAAAAATGCTTTTGGTACTTTGTGCATCATAGCAAGGATGACAAATCATTGAAATTAACAGAATAAAAGCTTTAATCCTCTATCATAAGTGTATCTGTTTTGATTAATTCCTAATAAAGTATTTCAGTTTATAGACATTTTCTACCTGTAGTTTTTTGTATCATACTTCTATCAAACTCTAAGCTTTTGGGTATGGATTGGTTGCTTCTATTTGCATGTGGAAATTACTGCAGAGTTCATGCCATTCTTTTAATTTCATGAACTAATGCTTGACTGGATTTGTTATGGTTTGTTCGTTTCTGGTTTGGCTTCTTTTTTTCTTTTCTTACCTTGAGTATTCTTAAGAGTACATCTTCCTATTGTAGAAGAATATTTGCTAGTAAATATATAAAATGAAGAGCAGAGTGGTACATTTCAAAGTCGAGTTTACACCCAGAGGTTAGAGGATCGGGAACACTTAAAATTGCTGGGAAAACAGCATGGTGTTTATGTAATTAAAGTAAAACTAATAGCTAAGTTTCTTAACAGTGCTGTCAATTGATGATAACATTTTCCCTCTAACAACAGTGTACAGTCATGTATATATAAATAACCTGTAGCAACACTGCACATAATAGCCTTTTCATAATGTCACTGCATTTGAGCTTTCCGGGGGAAGGCGCAAAGGTCGTATCATTGGTTTATGGCTGTGGAATTATCCCTGTGCTAGGCTATGGTTATCAGACATTCCTCACATTCCAGGTGTCTAATATTATAGTGCTTACATGCCAGTGCAGGGCCAACTGCTGTGTCAAAGAAAAACACTGGAGAAAACATTCATGGTATTACCCATTTCCACTTTTCAGTGGTCCCCTTCCTTCCTAACCTTTCAAAATGTCATCTTTGCATTGAACTTGGCAATGTTAAGCAGATAAATGAATTACAAATAGTGATTTGGTTGGAGGCTTTGACCTACAGAAACAAATAGCTAGTATGCTGAGCTGGAAAATATTGGTTCTCCTTTTCATTTCTATTACCTTCAATGATGTGGCAAAATGTATAGCTGAGTTCAGCGTGGGGTTTTTTCCTTCATTGATGGCAATTGTGAAGTGGAAAACCAAAACAGTTTATCATAATCAAAAGAAAAAGGAAACAAAAAACCAAGCCAGCAGGAAGTTTGACCTGGTCCCGCAACCAGTGGGTGTGGGTCCCTTCCTTCCCAAATGCATTCATCCCTTTCTGGGTCTCAGCTATTCAGTTCATGTGCCTTTTCACAGAAGCACCTGTGAGGGCACAGAGTGAGCTGACACTGAGCTAATGTCACCACTTTGGAACTGGGAGGAGGCAGTTATGCTCGGCTTCCTTGCTGGTAGCACATTTTTATGGCAGTCATTAGCATGCACACAGCATCTCATGGTGAGCTGGGAGGCAGCACACTCCCTCTGAACTCACCTCCCCCTGTCTGCTGCCTGCTGAACTGAAATGTTAACTTGTGTGTTCTCTGCTGCCTCCCTTTTGAGTGTGTGTGTGTGTGTGAGAAGGACATCAGTTCCCATTTTGTGTGGGTTTTTTCCTGTGGAAGAAGCAGGCAAGGTCTTTGGATGACCTGAAGATTTTCATCTTTAGCTTTTCTGTATTGCATAAAGCCTAGGGAGTTTGGGGACGTGTAGAATTTTTGAGCTCTGAGAACAAGTCTTTTAAAATAAAGAAATAAAAAGGGTATTAATTTTTGTTAATGTATTGCAAGCACTTAATTTCTGATGTTTTTACTTGCAAAACTGCTAAATGAAGTAGGAAGGTGTTTTTGGAAAACAGGGACCTTAAAGATCATCCAGTTCCAACTCCTCTGCCATGGAGTGGGACATCTTTCACTAAATCAGATTGCTCAGATGTCTGTTCTGCCTGGCCTTGAGCACTTCTAGGCACAAGGCATCCACTATTTCCCTGAGCAACCTGTTCAATGCCTCACTACCCTCACAGTGAAGAATTTTTTCCTAATATCTAACCAAAAGCTACTTTCTTTCACTTTGAATATGTCCTTTAATGTCTATAAAAGCAATAGCATTCATTCTATAGGGGTTTTGTTGTTCAGCTATTTTTGCTATCAGGTTTTTCTTTTGAATATTTATGCTGATGTTAAAATAAGTGGACTCAAAAACTTTGTAGTTATATTTTTGTTTCAAAGAACTTGCTCTCTGTACAATGCAACTTCTGTAGGAAAAATTCATAGCTCTAGTGGCTTAAACTGGTTATGTTGATATTGGAGACCAAGAACTTTTGTCAAGATTCCTGGGTTTTCCAAGTTTAGTAAGTTTTGTATAAATATAGTAAATTTAAAATTTTTTTATTGTAGTGTGGTGGCAGTAAGGTTTGTTGGTTTGTTTTCATCCTCACCTTGGCGGTTTAATGATTAACTAAATCAAGAAGAGCTGGAAAACATCTGAGGAATGGAGTACAGTTTGCTACTGTAGTTAGTGCTTGTCTCCAAACCCCATCATTGGTGAGGTGCTGACTTGTTATTTTTAAGCAGGACTTGCTGAATATGTTGAACAGTTTGTGCTGTGCTGCAGTGTAGGAGACTGAGTTGGTCTGCAGGAAGGCAGCAACAGAACTGATGATGGGCTGATATTGCCACTTCACATGGTAGTAGCAGTGCAGCTGTCTCTCTGGAAGGCTGACTGGAAACTGAGACACTGCTCAGCACACTGCCCTTTTCAGCAAACCATTTCAAAAACAGCTTAAGTACTTTGCCTAAATAACAGAGAAGAAACCACTTATTCAGTACTCTAAAAAGGTTTTCTAAAATCCCAAACCCTACAAGGACAGAAAAAGTTCAGATTTTAGTGTCTACTTGATCCTTGTGTGCTTCCTGAATACAATATTGTGTTTACCTGCATTGCTGGCTAGCTAGACAAGTCTTTTAATGGCAAGTGCAGTTTTCAAAGTCTTAGATATTCTCTGAAACATCTTTGAATGTGGTATATCTGCGTGAACCTACAGCTCACTTATAGATGGCAGTTATAGTAAATCACTGTCACTATGAGTTCAGTATTGGAAAGTTTTTGTGCTTGTTAAATAGCTGAGAGAGCCTGTTATCCCAGTAGTACGTACTCAAGTAATGTCCCTCCTGTGTTGTTGTGAGGTAGAGAAATAATGTATGTCTCTTAGTATAATTCTCCATCTGCATGTTTGTACATTTTTCTTGACCAAGGAAATTCTGTAAAATCAATAAATATATTTCTTTAAGGCCTGCTGTCTGTTGTAAGTATTCAAGGACTTGAAAGAATCACAGGATAGAAATTGCAAGCTATTAAAAGAGGTACCTGTACATGTTTTCAGAAAACTAGACTCAGTGGTTATTTCAAGTTTCCATTCTTATATAAATTAGAGTGTCTTACCTGTCTATGTATTACCAGGAGCAAGATTATCTGAAATCCAGAAAACAAATGAAAAATTCATTATATGTATCCAGGAAATACTTGCTGCTGGAGTTAATAAATCTTTGTCTCCAGAAAACTTGCTGTGAGTTTAGTCTCTGCAATTAGTTTTTGAGTATCTAGTGGTGCAAAAAAGGTGAAGATGCAGTACTGTTGACTGCTACATATCCATTCTATCCAGGAGTGTGGCTGTGAGCCTATAAACCTATATATACTCTGTATTGTGTGCACGTGTGTGCAATACAAAGCAAACACATTCATGGTGCACATGTTAGTGTCTACAGGCATACATTTAGTGCTACTAAGAAGTTTAATGTTATTGATAACATTTCATCATTAGGGAATGGGGTACATTTAGTTTGAGCTATTAGTGATTCTGTTTTGGCATAGAAAAGGTAACATGCATGTTTGCTGTCTTGAGCACAGGCATTTGTTGACATTTGGTTGCACACATCTTGTGAGCAAGGTAAACATGCATGACCTTACCATATTTGTTTATTTTACACCACTATTTCAAGCTGGGATTGCGACCATGCTGCTCCTTGTTTGATCTGTTCTGCTCTGGTATTGATGTCCACTTAGCTACTCTTTCAAAATAATACCTGCAATAAAGTGGCAGTATATCTTAATAATACCCTTATTAAAAAAGAATGTACCTAAACAATTCAAAGTTTGTACATGATGTCTTGGCCTGATACCTGAATGGGAGGCACTGCTGTGTTAAGAACATGGTGTTTAGCAGCAGAAATCCTGTCAACAGACTCATGAATGAGCTTTTTCAAGAAAGAGATTTTGTATGGGATTTGCTAGTTCATAATTTATAGAATTGAATGAACAAAGAATATGGCTAAAGGGTGTTTTGTGGGCCAATTCTGCCCTTTTGACAGGTAAACAGCCTGGTTACCACTTCTTAAAGTTAGGAAAGAGGCAGCAATATAATTAATACAAAGTAAATGCATTTTCTTGCAGCTTCATCCATTGTAATTTGTAGAAGAGAAAATTGTGTTCCCTATGCAATATAATTTTCATGCTTTTAGTGACCTTGGCCATAGGGAGCAGCAATGCCTCTCTACCTCTGACCTGCATTGTGGAGCAACAGCTGGGTCTCTCTGCCATTCTGTGTGCACTCTGCTGCCTGCTACAGAATTCATCCCTCTTAAATTTACTTGCCTTTGCACATGCTAAGGATTCTTGCATACAGAATCCTGTACTCACTAGGGAAAGAGGGGAACCTTCAGGTTGGCAATAAGTGTGCTGAATCTGCCTCTCCAGGGAACCTAAAGGAGTAATTCAGGTTAGATAACTGACTTTTTGAAGTTAATTGCACCCCTGAGTTTTAGATAAGAAATACATCTTGAGTGACTGAAGTAAAATCCACATTTGTAAGCATATTTAGTATGGGATTAGAATGCATTTTGTACACCCTTCAAACTAATAATGCCTATAGCATTAGAAACTTGGGTAAGAATTGAATTGATTTTGAGATCCAACTTAAGCATTAAATTCAGGAGGTTTGGTGAGGAATTGAGAACATTTTTCTTCTTCTGTGTTTGTACATTCCTTGCATTGATTAAATTTTTACATTTGCTTCTCTCAAGTTAAGGATCAAAATAAGAATTAAATGTTTTCACTCATCCTTATGCAAATAAAAAATTAGGTGATGCAGATTTTATGTTACTATTCTGTGTAATTGTGCTAACTGAAAGTCCTTGAAGTAAACTTTTTGTAAACTGTTGTATTGGTGGGTATTACTGTGGGTAAACCACCTGTATACCCTTCTGTAATGGTATTTCCCTTCTGTATGGATTCCAGATAAATGTGCATGCAATTCTTCCATCACTGGATTTCTTCTCTTACGTTTTAATAGATGCTCATCCCTGCACATTTGAATAGCAGCTTATGTTTTATCTTCTCGTTTCTTTGGAGTTTGGAGAAGAGGTGTATTTTTCAGATCAGTTTCTGTCAATAAAAAGTGCTAGCAAGTACTGCATTGTAAAAGAAAATAATTAATGTGTAATATACATCATTATATGTGAGAAATGTATGGGTGAGAAATGTATGGGTGTGAAATTTAATCTGTACAACATCTCACAGGATATTGTACACAACACAGGATCTTGCTGCACAACAAAGCACATGAGTTCATTTTGGATGTTTGGAGAAAGTTCTCAAATGCACATTGAAGTTGCTATAGAAGTTGAACATTGACCCTAGTTACAACTGGATTCCAAACTACAAATCTTGACTGTAGGTCAAGTACCAGACAGCAAAGGAGATGTTCTTGGAAATAATTTTGAAAGGCATTAAGATGAACCTGTTAGTAATTCTCAGGTATTAGTGTACCTCTTACCTGTGTTTTCTTCCTTTCTAACTGAGGAAAAGTATTTTCAGGTTTGTGTAGGGTGGGGCTATTTTTCATGTCTATGTCTCTTTCCTCCCTGCCCCCTGTTGCCATTTTCTGAGATCTGCCTACTGTAACCTTCTTTTTTCTATTGATAGAGTACTAATCATGATATGTATGACTTATGTTTCAATATTACAGTTTATTTAATTCTGAATGGATTTTGGGGGAAAAAAAGAGTCAGAAAAGGAATGCATCAGAATCCAGCATTTCTCATGCACAGAACAGTTTGTACAAAGTAGTGTGCGTGTGTGTGTATACATATATGTGCATACACATTTTTAAGAACATGCCTCTTTATATTCTCAGATCACAGAAATGGACAATATTATGGGCTGTCTGTGTCTTGACAGAAAGATAGTTTCACGGGTATATGTAATAAATGTCTGATTATTTGTGGACCGCAGTCTTGGAAAGAAGCTTGTCTTCTATGTATTTCTGTGATCTGGGAACCTCAAAATGGGATTTTAAATAAGAAAGTTGTCCAAATGAACCAGTATTTCTGCATTGACAATCCATCAGTCTGTAGTTATGGTTCCATTTTCCAGTATCTTTAGCCCCATTTTTTTTAAACATGGTGCTCATAAGGTTGTGGATTCCATCCCCATGTGGGCCCTTCCCTTAAGACTGGAATCGATGATTCTTTGTTGGGTCCCTTCCAAATCAGAATGTGCTATGGTTCTGTGATTCATTATTAACTTTAGCTGCATATACAGACTTACTCTTACAGATAGGGCTGTAAATGAAAGAACAACTGTTAAAGATAACACATACATCATTGCAGAATCTGCATTTTAAGAGCTTAGCTACCTAACTCTGTATTTTGTAAACTTTAAAGAAAAATATGTGTTTGATATGATAATAGAGCTTTTCAATTTGTGAACTGTATTTGTCTCCTAAGTCTCCCCAAGCATCTGTGATTGACATAATCATGCATTGTTTACATAATGGAATTGCAAAATGCTTCCTGGTTTTCCTTAAAATTGCCACTTCTCCTTACACACACCTTCCTCTTGTTCAATAAGGTTAAAAAAAAAAGATGAGAATAGTTGAGCTTAATGATATGCATTAAAGAAATCCAAGCCTTTTTTTAACTAATTGGACTTCATAGGATACTAGATGTGGACTTTGAAGACATCTTTTTTAAAGTATTTGCATTCTTTTAGGACCATGTAAATGTATGGCTACAAACTGAAACAGTATTATGAACTACCTCAGAATATCAGTTTCCAAGACATGCAGCATTTAATCCTCTATTAAGGTGCAATAAACCTCATTTTTCTTAGTTCACATTTAATGAATGTAGTGGCAGTCCATCTATCATAGGTTACTATGTCACAGATAATGATCTTCACACAGAC
Source organism: Luscinia megarhynchos (assembly GCA_034336665.1). Lineage (NCBI taxonomy): Eukaryota > Metazoa > Chordata > Aves > Passeriformes > Muscicapidae > Luscinia > Luscinia megarhynchos. Next base: position 32,094,762 of record CM067566.1, on the reverse strand, counting down.
ATGATTCCTTCAAGTCCTTGTTCCTAGATATTATTTCCTGTCCAATTACATCTTGTAACTCTCTGCTTCCAACTTCTGTCTTGCAAATTTTCTCTTGCTTCATGTTGTGTTAATTGCATCCATTTGTCATACTGATTTTGAAAGTAAATAGTGGTTATATGGAGGCAGTTCTGAGGGCCATAAGCAATCAGGTATCAATCACCTTGTGTTGATTGCTGTTCAGTTGTAAAATGACACATCAGGCTTTGCTATTGTGTGCTGTTAAAAGACTCTGGAACAAAGAAGAGGGTCATGGGAATGTTACCCTCTTAAGTAATTGTGATCTTATTATATACAAACCTTCTCATGTTTTAAAAATCTGCTCTGGAACAGTTCTGACATATTTCAGATCTTAAGGATGTGATGTCCAAGCATGATCCAGCAGAGCAGGATTCATAAAACAAATTGTCCTGTACTGCCTGTCTTTTTGGACCTTTGTCTCCCTCTTCTTCTCATTTTGTTTAAGGTCCAGTGTGGATCACTCAAGTACTTTTCCACAGCTTTTTAGTGTCTCTTTAATTTATGGATTATCTGGGATGAGAGAATGGCTATTATTCATTCCTGTGGTATCTGGTTTTGGACAGGTGAGAACACCTAGATAGAACATTTGCATGGTCAGAATCAACTGCAGTCAAACCTAGAGAATGTGCTATTTATAAGTAAGAAGTGAATATTTTATTAAAAATAAAATTGGTGTAGAGGGCAGATGGAAAGTCAGGGTTGTACTGGACTTATATCTCTCCTGTAGAGGTGATCTAAAAATATGTCATGACTGTTGCTAGCTCTGGTGTGTAACTTTGGTGAAAGTACTGAAAGTTTATTAAAAACCATCTGGCTGTGTTTATATGCGTTTGAGTTCATATTATGATTTCTCTGTTGCTATATGGCATTTCAGATATTTTTTCTACTTGAACGACATGAATTGAGTTTTGAGTTAATATTAAATGTTAAAGCCAAGGATGACACTGAACTTTAATTTTTATTCAGTTTGTTTCACAAACATCTACACTTGTAATCAAAATTGAGACAGGACTTTCTTCACAGGTGGGTGTGCCCTTGTAGTTGGCACATCTTGTTCACATGACTAACCAGACTCACCAGACTCACTGTTGCTTTTACATGATTGATGCTTCCTCTGAGCATCAGTGGCCTGGGAACTCTTTGACATAGGTGCCCTGTGTTCAGTCTGCTGTATGTTGCCTGCCTGAAATTGTGCTTATGTTTATCCTGGATTTGAAAGGCTTCTCCTGCTTCCCTAAGAGCCATCCCTTTCTCTCTAGCAATCACTATTTACAGCAAAACAGTAATCTCTGAAGTGGTGCTGGTAATTACAAGGCAGCATTTGGGCAGGTGTGCTGGTGTGGCAGCACTAGGCAGCTGTGGCCGGCGGGCCAGCTGTTGCCTGCTGAGCTGTGCGGCTGGATCCTGGCCATGGCTGCACTGTTTCTGCTGCCCAGAGAGGAGGAGCAAGGTGACAGGTCAGAGCTGGGGTTCCTGGAGTGTCCTTGGAGCAGCCACACTCAGAGCTGTGCCAGTGTCTGGATTTGAAAATGCAGGTCAGCAGTGTGAGAGGGTACAATACATAGATTTGGCTTGCTATGGACCTCCTCTGTCCCTGGAAATCACTGATGAGTTGACAGCCTAATTGTGCTGCTTATAATCCATGGTTTTGTATCCTAGCGAGCCAAATATAATTCCACATTGGTAATTTCATGTATTTTATAATAGTTTTGGTGTATTTAGTGTTGTAACATAGCCGTTTGTAAGAATTAGCAAATTTGTGTTATACTTGCAAATTTGTTCAAAACCTCAAATAAAGTGTTAGTAACCTTCACAGGATTATGATGTAAACTTTGGAGAAGTATGAGGAAGTGAATTCATGCTTGCAATTTAAAAAACATAAATTGAAAAAGAATCAATATTCAAAATGTTTTATCATAAGAGCCTTATTCTTTGTGATTTCTGCAACCTTAGCTTGGAGGAATACTGTTCAGTTTAAATAATTGGTGGATCATATTCATTGATTTTGATGATAATAAAAAAGATAATAGTGGGGCAATGATTTCTAAATCAAATTTGTGCTTAAATTTGTTTTTTTTCCAGCTGCATAAAGAGTTCAGTTTTTTGTAAAGTACTTTCTGTCTGGTGTTTTGTACACAAAATCCAATTCAGTTTGTAAAAGGTAAAATGTACTATTCTTTTTTCTTTCTTTTCTCACAAAAATGTGAATTAATAAAGGAATCAATAAAGAAAAAATCCTGAAACATGTGAATTAGCTTTTTATTTGTATTGAATTTTAATGGTGAGATGAAAAAACAGGTGTTACAACTTAGTCAGCAGAGAGCAAAGGAGTGCTGCTTGTGTCCCACAAACTGCTCTTCATCATGTCACTGAGTTTTTTTTAAAAACTCTAAATATCAACTCAATCCAATTGTCACTATGGTGACAATACAACCTTAAATATCTTGTTCTTCCTATTAAATATATCACTATGTTAGAGATGGCATTTATCTGTGGATTTATCAACAGGAAACTCAATACTAATTTATTTTTTAAAAAAGGACCAAAAGATGATCATGCAAAGCTCTGCTCAGACTCAGTTGGAAAAGAGCCCATGTATTATATTTGTCACTCTAGTTCTTATAACAAATGCTCTATTATTAAAGTGAAAAACTTTAATAGTCTGTCTTCCTACAAAAGCACCATGTGAACATCTAAGGCCCATTAAATGTTGCTTGTAAAATGTCTGTTCTGTGTACACTGCTGCTTGTTTTATTCAAGTGCAGGGATTGATAAGTGCTGCTAACTGCATCTTAGGTGGCTGTATTCTCTTTTCTCACTTTCCTGTTTGTGGTCATTAGAAACAGTGATCTTGAAACCTTGTGGTCTCATCACTGACTTGAGGTTGAAGGGTCCAGTTTTCCTGGGGACAAATAGCAATATAGATAACTTTTTTTTAAGCTGTTGGTTTTTGTTTAATTTTAGACTGTCAAATGTGAAGGACGTTGCAGTGGATTTCTCACTTGAGTTACTGAACTGAAAAATGTTTGCAATAATATGTTCTACTTAAACAGTCAAAAAGCAACTTCTTCTTTCTCCCTGCTATGTTTCTTTAGCTTCCGTCATAACAGGAATTAATACAAATAACAAACACGTATGGAAGAGAGAAAAGCTATATCATTGGGTTGTTTCCTTGCTGTAGGTTAACAAAGCCCTTGTCGTTTGCGGATTGTGTTGGGGATGAGTTGCCGTGGGGATGGGAAGCCGCGTACGACCCTCAGATTGGTGTTTACTATATCGACCACATCAACCGTAAGTATGTTTTGGCTTGCCATGCTGGTTATAAAAGATGGCTCTTCTTGATTAGACTCAGAATTCTTGATTAGAATCAAAATGCTGGGGGAAATTTGCCCTTTGGTATAACGTTATTGGCTTTAAAGTGCTTACAAGAAAATCTGCTGGTACAAAATGGCTACATCTGTTCCTAGTATATTTCTAATTGCATGGTAATTATGTCTAAACCATGTAAAACTAGCACTATGTGAAATACAATGCTATTTAGACCTACTGAAATGAATATATTCCTGAAAGCATTTCTATTTTCTCTTTATACATTTATTATTCCATATTGATATGTTTTTCTATTTTCCCAGAAATAGTCTTTAACAGCACAATAGCAAAGATTCTGTTTGAATCAACACCTGAATCTAGGTATCTGCATCTGTGCTAGCACTACCTATACTGACCTAAAAATTAGAAGGTATCTACAGCCATTTCAGATGCTTAAAGTTAGCAACTGCACAAGGTCAGTAGATGTGGCATGGATAGTAACAGACCAGTGGCCTTCTGAATGGCATCTCAAATATATGGGCAGGTGAATCCACCCTGCCTTGTCTAAGCACTTCTGCAGTCAATAGCTCTCTAGTCAGTACAGTCAGTGTAATGTAAAATGTGATGTAGCTGACTGGCTGGGTGTCTGCTTTGCAGATGAGATGATTTAACCTCCTTTGGTTGGGTTGGGCTACAAGTCTGATAATTAGAATGGGACATTAGATATCAGCTGTACTTGTTGAGCACCTGCAAATAGACACCTAATATTGAACTATATTGAATCCCACCCAGTAACCCCATTTTGCTCTTACAGCCTTGCTTTGCAATAAGTGTCTTCTAATCTTACATAGAGTTTTAGAGACTCATGAACTTTTAAACATACAAGCATCCTTGACTGAATGAAAAGGTGAAGAAAGTAAGGGGTTTTCTTCTGAATCTAAATGTGGTTATTAGCTTAAACTTGTCTCTAACTTCTGCTTTGACCAAAATTATAGGGCATACACCTGTAAAGTTTTGAGAGGCCAATTGTATTTCTGGGTGTTTTGAGAGTGCTTTCAGATCAGTCTGCTCTGATAATTGTGCTCTTTTTATTTCATGTGTGTTCAAAATTTTTAATCAGTTCTAAAAAGCACTTGTAGCTTTGTTGCCTGTTTTCTTTTAGAGCTAATTTAAATGCTTTCTTTACTCTTAAATGTTATTCTGTGCATTGAAGGTGAATTCCTGAATATTAGGAGCTATTCATGGTTTGAAATTATGGTATACTTAAAGGTAGTTTCCATCCCTTTCTTTTTCAGTAGTGCACTTGATTTGTCTTATATTAATATATGTATTCCTTTGTAGCAATTTCAGTGAAACTTATTTTGTAAAGTGATGTATTTTAGTTTTGTGCATTGTGTTTTGGTGAGAGTACTCTTCAGTTGCTGGGTGGTAAACTGCCTAAGAATCTTACAAGTGGGTAATTTGTTTGATGTGCCAGATATGGAGATTATAACATTTACTTCCATCTGACTAGGATGCATGCAATATTTTGATGCTATTGAAATCTCTGGTATGGAGTTCACTTGAAATTAGTGGAGAAAAGCCTTTCTAGAAAACAGTTTTTGTGTCTGCTTAGTGCTTTACTAGTTTTGTAGTAAGTCAGATGTGCTGAGTATGCTTTTTGGATTTGAACTGTTAAAATTCCCTGTCAGGACAGAGGCTATGTTAGGACAAGGAAGACTCTCTTACTCTTTTGAAAGTAGTTCTGTTAATTCTCTCTGCTACTGATCAAAGAAGCCAAAGGAGGGAGAAAAACTGTACCTATTGCTAGGAGGAAGAACAAATAGATGCCTGAAAAACAGGTTGGATAAAGCAGAATTTCAGGACTCATAAATAGCAGCTTGAGGGATAGCACCTTGGGAAGAAATCTGCTCCCATGTGTTAGGTAGGGAGAGCTGACTAACAATGCTTCATGTTCACTGCTGTCTGGCTGTATTTATTTCAGCAAAATGTTTGAAGGAAGGCCCACTGATTCTCTCCTTTTCCATCCCATAATTAATTATTCTGAACAGCTTCTCTCTTATCTGTCCTTTTTCTCATTTGTTTTTCTAGTGTTGTTCCTGCTATGTGCCTCTCTACAAAGCTACATTGGATCCAACTGAAGTTTCAGGTTGTTCACAGGACTTGGACTAGTTTTGCTATGATGGCTCCAATTTTGTTACATTTCTCAAACCAGCCCAGTGAGCTATGAGAAGCAGGTTGTTACTCATGGTTGTTTCCTCATTTTCTATAAAAATCTGAGGCTGAAAATGTTAAGGGTTGGGTTTCCATTAATGATCAGATAGGTATTTACTGCCATGGATATTGACAAAACTCCCAATAATTTAGAGAAAGCAATATTGGACTTCACCTTGCAAAGTTCTAAAGCTTCTACTGAATTTCTAGAAAGTAATTTTTTTTCAAAATATTTTCCTCATCTGCAATTATTTGTTGTGATCTTTTTCCTTCTCTCACATAAATCTGAGAAAAGGCTACTCTTCTCTTCTGCAGAGGGTTAAGAATTGTCTGTGAGCAGTCTGCAAATGTAGAACAATCCCTCAGATTATTTTGGTGACAATATGTTTAAGGATAATTAATTTTATTATCATCTCACATTTTCTGTATTTTCTATATTTAATTTTTTTTCACCCCCCAAATACAGTTTGGGTTTTTCAACAGCCTTAGAACTTTCTCGTGATGCTTTTGGATGATGTAAGCCACTTTGAGAAGCACTGACTGAGGTCATTACTTTATGAATATATTACCCCAATTAGGAGTTTTAATGTGATGCTTTCAGCTTCAAGGGAGACCAGATTACAGGCCATCTGGCAAGGCAGAATATGCATATGATGTGGGTAGCTAATACTGTAAGAACTTAAATGCATACTCTGTTCTTCAGTAGCACCCTTTGTTAGAGAATGACTGAAAGGATATTATTTGATGGGCAGGGCCTGAGGAATTTGTTTTGTACAGGATCCTTACTACTGTGGTTTAGGAGAGTCCAAAGATTTTATAACTTAATGTTGACTCCTATAATCATTATTGCTTACCTGTTCTTATGTGTTCTTCTACTTCAGCTAATTTGCTAATATTTACTAATTTTGCTAAAGCACGTGGTTAGGAACTCAAGGCAATACTGAAAATAACATATAGCTATTACTCCACTTTATTTCATATATCTACAGGTATATATAACTTTCAAATTTTTTTCAATTCTTCTGTAGGGTTTTCTACATTAAGTGTCTGAGATGCAAACATTTATGTTCTTAGAGCTTGTATTTGCAAACACATTTAAGCTGATATAATGTTTGAAAGTATTGTTCCTGCTCTATTCCTACCTCTGGCCTTTTGTTCTGTCCCTGCAGTGTTTTTGCTTATACTGCCATGAACATTTGCATGGCCAGACAGTGAATCAGATCAGGGAGCTGATTCAAGTTGAAACTAATCTGGTATGGGGAAAAAAAATTGCTATTTGTTCTCCTTTCCACACCTCTATTTATGCAAGCAAGAAAAGGAAGGTGACCTGGGGATATGAATGAACAGTGAGGTGGAAGAGATGGAGGGATAGCTACTTTTCATAGTAGCAGTGGTTAAAGGCATTTTGAAATTACACCCTTGAATTTTCATCTGTTCTGTGTGCAGGCTTGCCAGGAAACAGTTTTCACTCCGAGTCTAATTTCCAGGTAAATTTCTCAGGTGGTGGTGGCAGCTGAAGTAGCAGTCATTGCTTGCTCTGGTAGTTGTGTCCACATGAGGATATGCAGTAAACATGGACAACAGGGAAGCACTCTGCTTCCTGAGTTGTGAGATGTTTTCCACCTCCTCTCCCTTCCCCCAGCTGCTCAGGTTTCCTGATCTGGATCAATCCATGGTGTGTTTAGATGAATAGTTGTGGAGGAAATGGCAGAAAGCAAAGGAAACTTCTGGTTGACATACATCCTCTTAGGGAATCCCATACTGCAACAAGTTCTGCCTTGACTTCAGCACTCTATCTCTTCCTAAATAACTTTCCCCCATTACTTTCAATTTTTATCTTCTCAGATAAGTCTCAGGAATAACAAGGCAAATGGTTGTTTGCTTCATTGCATTGATCAAGTTAACTCATAAAACAAATATTCTGCTCTCAGTAATATTTAGTGGCAAAGGTAGCAGAATGGAAATGAGTAACAATGTTTAAAAGATAATGATAGGAAAGAATAGCTTTTCCAAGCCCAGTACAATTTCAGACCATCACATCACTTTCCTTTTGCCATTCTGCACTTTGCATTCTATACGATGATTGTTCTCCCTGCACTCTACCTGGCACTTTTCTTCAAAATGGAGTTGGACAACTATCTTCTCTGCTCCTGTAGTTTCTCCCTGCTTAGTTTTAACTCTCCCTTTTGGAAGCATGAATGTGTCTTTCACAGAAACTTTCTCTCTACCACTATTCTGTCCACAAAGAATAGAAAAATTGAGTCAGTGATGCTAAACAAAAAAAAAAAAGTGAAGAGAGAAGTCTATAACTCTTTACATACACTGTTTCACACTTACAGGATCATGTTTTAACTACACAAGTTCTATTTCTTGTTGTAATCTTAAAGGCTTTCATGCTAGTTTATGCTTGTGCAACTGGTTTATCTAACACAGGGCCTTTTGTGGATAGACTGCTCCAGCCTGGGATCTAATACATCTGCATCTATGAAAGTAGGCCAGATTGATTTTCAGAAAAGGAAGAATTTGAAAATCCCACCACTAGTCTGCAATTACCAATAGCTTGAGGGAATTAAATGGTGTATCATCATGAATGTGCCCTGTTTGTTCCCATGACCTACCACCATCTTCTAAGCAAGTGGTGGCTTGCAATCAATTGTGAAGACTCTTTACTGTCAGCAAATGCACATGGCAAAAACCCAAGTGTGATATGTCTTACCTTGAATTTTTTTTTAGGTATTTTCTCTGCATTCTGGCTGTAGGAAGGGGTTAGAGTAATCTGGTGCATGCTGGCTACAGAAGGAGGGCTCAAGTAGTGAAGGCTTTGGATTAAAGATGGTTTTACCTGCTGGTATTTATGTAAAGACCATACTTGCATCTTTTTCTTATATCTTTGTTCTGCTAGGCTTAGCAGTAGAACATTAACTACTTGCTTTATAATGTAGAACAAAATCCTCAGAGTTTTTACTGCATTTCACTCTGAAATATATAAGCATATGCTGCCTCGTATTTAGAGGAAACAAATAGTAAAAATCTTTGAATTAATCTTTTTTGGAAACCTGCACATGCTTGGAGAGTATAGCTGGAAAAGGTTCTCATCTTCTCTCATTGCTCAAATTCAAGCACAAAATTATTTTATGGAAGAGTGAAGAAAGTGTCTGGAAGGGAGGGGGCACTTTTTGTGTGAAAGTTTGATGTCAGGAAACAAACTGTAGAGAGGTCAGTTTTGAACATACTCTAAATAACCTAGATTTTATCCATGTCTCTCTTTAAAACCCATATTCCATTTAATTATGTGATAGGATGTGATTTTCTTTGAGTATCCAGCAATGTGTTAGATCATTTTTAATATGTCATCTTTTTGGCTTGCATGGTCTTACTGAAACTGCTGTCTCTGCAATGTGCAATTCTTTATTTTTATGTACCTATTGAACAAAAATGTCACTGTGAAATGATGCAATATTTACTTGTGAAACCATCCACAAATTTTTGAGTACAAATTGCTTTTATTGTTGTTTGATTTTGAATTGCAAGTATTTTAAAAAAGCAGGGGGGAAAAAAGGAATAAGGAAAAAAAATTTCAGAAAGCATTTGCTAGGTAAATATAGCAAATGTACAATAAAGTCCATTCCTTAAGACAGTCTAGTAACGCTTGGTTATTCTCCCTGAAACTAGCACTAGTGCATTTGCTCCTTTGCTAAACATTTAGGCTTGAATCTCAGCTGCCTGCAAGATTTGTTATGCCCGTTGAAGTACAATGAAGTAATATTTGCACTTTCTTCTCCTAAGTGTATTTTTGTTTGATATCAGGTAAAAGTACTGGAGGATTGAAAGCCAGTTTGTTTATCAAGTAACGTGGGATATACTTGTAGAATAAACATATCCATAGTGATTGCGTAATGTTGCTGATAAAATTGCTTTCATCAACCACCACTTAGCTAACTTGTACTATCCTGTGGTAGCTGGTATCCAGCAATATTTTTCCTCTTCTGATATTATATGTCAAAGGGCTGTACTTGGTTTTCTTTGTGCCATCTTGAGACATTTTTGTACAAGTTACCACTAAAATCTTCATTCTCCTTTGCTGCGCCTGGCCCTAGTTTGGTTTGCCTGCAGCCCTTAATCAGGAGCTTGCCCTCAGCATGCAGTAGGATGCTTTCAAGGTATCTCCTCCTTCTCAAACCACCTCCATAGAACAGGATGTAATCCTGCCAAAGCAAAGGTATTGAGGACTGTTGAAAAACCAATCTGTATTTACCTTGCACACTTTCTTCAGCAGCTAGGTTCAGAAGTTCCAGTGATGAGGGATCCTGAATGTAGTCAGCTGTTGGGTTTAGGGGTTTGAAGTCTGCACAACTCTCTCAAAGGTAGGGTTTGTTTGGCTGGAAGGGGTAGTTCTGCAATTAGTATGTGAGATAACCAGACGTGTCAGGTGTAGTGGACTTACCTCTTCATCACTTACTGTTTCAGGCAGAGAAATTGCCACCTTGACACAGAGCATCAAGCTCAACCATGACATGGTGCAGTAGTTCCACACCAGTCACGACTACCCTTTTCAGGGCTCAGCCACTGCAGTTTTGTTGCCTCCTGTCTGGTAGTCCAGGTTTCCAGGTTTGGGAATATTCCTGTAAGTTACTATATGATGGAGAAGGTGCACAGTATTGATGAGCAGATCTATATTTAAGAATGTAATGGATTATTAGATCTGTAAGCAGGCTTACTGTTGCCAGAAAAAAGATCTTTCCCCAGCTGGCTTGTTCTTCCTACTTTGTACTGGCTCATTGGACCTTTGATAATGTCACAGCTCACCTGCTGGAGCATGATGTGTCTGCCTTCATATCATCTTCTAGAGACAGGTAGTGTTTGGATGGGCTTAGTACATCAGATAGACTGTGCTGGATTAAGTACCAGACTGTGTAAAGAGAACAAGTGAACGTCTAATGGTGGCAACTGTGGGTTTGAGGTGATATGGTAGAAACCATCACTAGCAAAAAAGAGAGCTATTACACAGCTCCAGCTGTGGCATGCAACTCTTCCCTGTTCTCTTTGCTACACATCTTAGGTCTCTGGTCCTCATTTCTTGCCAGATCAGCTAGTTTCCCTTGGTATAGCCTCTCCTCTGAGATAGTGATTCTGCAGCAGTTGCAAATTGAAATAACGTATATAAACCTATGGAGAGTTCTCTCTTCAGAGCAATCTAGCATATCTGGCTTGTTTTTTTAGAGGGACCTCTTGAGAGTATTTGTTCTCTAACTGTGTTGCCTGAATGCAACTCTGACTGAACACAATTTACATGTGGGTTGTTCTAGAGCCAGTTGACACTATTATTTTGTTTGGCAAGGGGAGATGTTGGAAAACTATTGCTTCCACATATTGTTAAGCCTGTAGTAAAATGTCCAATTCTCTTATGTCTAGCAGTGGGGCGTCGGGGAGCCGTTCCCTTCCCAGTGGGATTTTCTAGTGTGATTGTAATTCCATGTATTTTAGGGAAATAAGATCTACTGCTGATAAAGTAATTGTTTCCTTCTGTATAAGTAGACTGTAAAAATTTGGCAGAACTTCTTGATAGCAGACAAGAATGTAACATGTGAAAATACGTAATTTTAAAAAAATTGGCACGCCTGACTATCACCTGTATCCCATGTACAATATATATCCTATCTATCATTACAAAGGCATGCATAACATTGCTGCCCTTGAAGCACATTCTTGCCAAAAGAACAAGCAAAACTTCCAAGGCATAATGTCAGTCCTGACATTTTGATTTTGAATTATTGTTCTGGCCAGATTTTTTTTTTTTTTTGCTGAGTTTAAGTGCATCAAACCTGGCTGGCAGTGAGCCAGGAAGAGTGCATTTCATGAATAGCAGTGTGATTAAAGCCAGCACAGCTTCCTCTTCTATGTTACAGGGCTGTGATCATTTCAGTGACAGGAACGTCCTTGGGTGGAGCGTGCCATCCTGCCATTTGTGCGGTTCCGCTGAGTGAGACCACAGAGTTTGCCCCCAGTGTGGGTAGTCACTCAGATCTTTAAAATTGGAGGAAATAAACTGCTTGTTTATTGGGTTCTTAAAATAAATTTATTAACTATGCACTTGCAGTAATTTGTTTCAAGTTTAATTAATTGGTTTTAAATTAAGCTATTTTAATAGAACTGAGTAATTTTGCTTTGCAAGAATCTTTGCTCACATGCTAAATCCAAGTCAAATTAGGAATAAGTAACCTGAGTATTAAGCACACTAGCCTCTTAATTCTGTTACTATGGATCATTATTTTTGCATTGTGATTGGACAAAGGACATTGATATACACAATTTTTTTAAAAACTAAGTTGTGGTCTTCATAGAGCCTGATGTACAACTCCTTGCCTAAAGATCCATTTGAAGTGGATTCCTTTAGTTCATACCTAAGTTTATGCAGAAAATGTTGGAGCAGCCCTGCCAAGACGAGATGGTTTGTTCAATTTTCCACTGTTGCAGTCCAGTTTGCATTTTCTAGAACAGATGCAGCTCTACAGCTCTGTCTAGTGTTCATTACCAGTGCTTACTCCTCACCTGAGGAGCAGAAATAACATCTCTCCATCTGGCTAGCTGGCAATCTGCTGCATTATTTGTATCTGCTGCACACAGAGTTATAAGGCATCCTGTTGCAGTCACCAGTGGGAACATTTATCTGCCTTAAAAAAGAAACGAGATATCCCTACTTTATTTTACATTAGCTGCTGAATAATAAGGGGAAGAAAAAATTTGAATGTTCTTTGTGGTTTAAATCTCACTCTGGTTTAAGCATGAAAGGCTTCACAACTAATTTTCAAATACTTAGTAAACTTTTCACTCAATTACTTGCATGTAACTATCCAAACAATATTCTTGTGTGTAAAATTTGACCTTAACAGCAGGTGCTTGAAACATTCTTGTCCAAGGAAAAAATCCTTATCTTTCCTGAGGCTTTACTCTGAGAAGTATAAATATTTGTTTTTGAAAGAACGCTGCTTTAAAAAAAGTTATCGGCTCTTGGAAAGTGTATGTGCTCAAATGAACATACTTTTCAGTGCTGCATTTCAAAATGTAGTGCCACAGAACCAGAAATATCCACAGTTCTGTCTTTGGGGCTTTTTTCTCTATGGAGTAAACCTACTGATGAAAACAGAGATATGAAAAGTATAAATGAACAAACATATGGTGCTGCTATACAGGCACATGTTTTTAGAAATATATTTACAGACATATATATATATATGAACAACTTGCCAGACAAGAGATATGCTTTTCTATGTTTTTTAATTCATAATCTATAAGAAGAGTACAGAGTAAAATTCTTCAGAGTCTGTTTGGTAAAAGTTGAGTAACAATTCTAGGATAATGATTCCATACTGCTTTGCCTTTTCCCTGGTGATGTATTTTCATAGCTGAGCATTTGTTCCAGAATAAATACATGCAGATAGAACTGACTGAGTGTAATTTGACCAGCCATTGTACCTACACATGCAAATACCCAAACGTTGGTATGCTGAAGCTAGTGTGCAGTCATTTTAAATACAGGGTCACCTTTAACTCATTTATGACTATCAGTATAAAAGATTCTAGCTCATATAATCATGGTATTGTTTTGTACTTGCAGCTTGGAGAGGCAAAAAGGAAATGTTTGATTGTATTTGTCAGCAATACAAAATAATCTGCTGTTGATCAGCTTTGTCCTTCTCTTGCAGTCACAAGGACAGGGCATCTGTAGGCCACATTTTAGAACTCTGCAGGCTACATTTGGTCTTTGGGCTGCATGTTGAGCAATCCTCACTTAAAACCTACAAAGCAATTACCTACAACATGCTCGAAGATGAGACCTTCCAATCTTGTAAGATTATTTGGTGTCTGCTGGTTGCACTCTTAAAACACAATCACGTCATTACATTCATCTAAAAAACCACCATAACTGCATTTATCGTATTTGATCATTGACCCATGAGAATTCTGCTTCATGCTCTTCAACCTGCTTCACAAAAAAGGACAACTCTGGAAACCAGCACTTCTTATCTTGTGTAAATAACTGTGAATGTGCAGTGTGTTAAAGCACAACAACAATAAGTGGGCACAGATAGGAACATGTGTTGACCATTTAGGAGAGAAAAGGTATTGATTTGCTTCTTTGTGTGCCCAATATCTTTGTGTAAAAGAGCAGGTGGCTATAAGCACGGATATATATGTGTGTGTGTCTGTAGCTATAGTTAGTTTTTTTGAGAGAGTGTTCCTGTAGGGGTTATTGGAAAACCAACTGTGTATAAAGCTTTTCTGCTTTAATCTTTTATGCACCACGCTTGGGTTTATGTCGGTTATATTCTCTCTGCATTCATTGTGCACATCCAAGAAATGCCTTTCCCAGGTAGAAATGTCACATTTCTACACAAATGGTGGAGGGAGGGTGTTTATGTATTTATTTTTTTTAAATGCATCAGTAATTCCATAGAGATTGTCAGTTTAGGATTCTATAGGTTTGTTTTATGGGATGCTCCTTTTTCTTTGTAATCTTTTTGTTATTGTGATATTAACAAGAGAAAATGCTTTTGAAAAACTGGTAGCTAGTCACTATTAGAAATTGTTTGTAACCAGATCCTGTCCTTATCATCTTTTGTGTTAGAAAATCTGTTTTCTTACATGGAGTTGAAAGAGTGCTTTCTCCCAAGAGTGCACTTCAGCTACAGTTCAGAGCAATCACATTGGTTCAGCTGCAGTCCTATTTTCTCTCCTCATCTTCAGCCACTTTTCCCCCTGCATTGGTTCCTACAGTAAAGCAATTCAGAAGACTAAAGTGGCAGAAATCTAACCCAGTGAATAAACGTGCCTCCTACTTTTGCAGAAAAATTCTGAAGTGAATACTTTGCACTTAAATATTTTGGTACTGAATGTTACTTTTTATCTCTGTAGATCTATGCAGATTTACAGTGTGTAACTTAGGAAGAGTGGTGCACATTTGCATTTAGATTTCAGACTTTTCATGGCTATGTCTTATGAGAATATTTTTGTACTTAGTACTGCTTTAAAGGAAGAATATTCATTGTACAGTGTCAAAAATGCTGAACTAAGTCAGGAAGTATTGATAACCATATATAGTCCTCTTCGTATGTTTGCATTACAAACAAAATCTTAAAATCTTCAGTTAGATTGGTCTTATATGCCACTTATGTTATGTCTGAACCTCTTGTCTCTGTATACTATGCAAGTCTGTGTTGTGTGTGGCTGCTGGACTTAGAACGTTACCTGAAGCCCTTTGTAAATCAAAGGCCTGTTTCAGCCTACTCACTTTTATTACCTGAGTGAAAAGGAGACACCTCAGAAAAGCAGTTTGGTCCCACATATCCTGAACACCTGTCTTCAACAGATGGAAGTGCCCTCTGAGGGCAGCCCTCTCTGTCTATTGGCCATAAAAGACAGTAGTGTGTTCGACTAGAGGTCTAGCAGGCATAGGGATAGAGTTAGGGGAGGTGAGCTGGAGAGTTAATGATCTATTAGTTCAGTTACAGGGGGAAAGATAAAGTTGTTTTTATAGAGTAAAAGGAGAGAGATAACCACTAAAAACATGAATAACATATGGCTGTAAAAAATAATGAAGTGGGGAGGAAGGGAGTTGAAAAATTGTAATAGCTAAGATTGCTTTTAGTTTTTGTTCAGAAATGAATCTTTTAACGACATCTTAAAACACTCTGTTGATCCTATTATTTCCAAATACCCTGATGCAAAAAATATTTTCTTTTTGAGTTTTAGGATGTTGCTAATTCAAGGTTGACAATGGGAATGATCTTCATAAGCATTTGCCTATTTTACTCTAGTTTCTTATTTTGCAATCAATCTCTTGAATTCTGTTTCTTACACACATCGTGGTGGCAGAGGAAGTGAAGCATCTGCTTCGTAACCAAAGGCAAACTATGGTTTACACCACTCTAACTGTGAATTACAGGCAAAGAAGCAATTTTAGTTGGCAATGGATTTCAGCAGAGGTCTTTTTAAATAATTTCTTTTTCTCCTATAAAGAAACAACACAAATAGAAGATCCCAGGAAACAATGGCGGCAAGAACAAGAGAGAATGTTGAAAGATTATCTTACAATAGCCCAGGATGCTCTCAGTACCCAGAAGGAACTGTACCAGGTGAAAGAACAGAGACTAGCACTTGCACTGGATGAGTATGTACGGTTGAATGGTGCCTACAAAGAAAAATCAAGCTCTCGTACAAGCTGTAAGTACAGTAGAGAATACAATGTAACTTCTTTGATCTCTGCCTTGCAGGGGATCCTGTTTCTCTTTAGGAAAAAATTTCAAGGTTTGCTAGGAACACCTTGTACTCTGTCTTTTTAGAGTTAACATCCCTATATTATTTATTTATTTAAGATAAGGATATTCTGCTGGAGAGAATCCTCTTCTCTGTGGTACAACTGAACTCCTTTGAGCCATGATTTAGAGCAGTTGGCTCTGAAATCTATTTTGTCATGAAGTTTGTTGAGACAAAATTATGCCAAATCTTCGTCTAAAGTGAATAGGATCTCTTCCCTTCCTGGCTGCCTGCTGAAATGACCCTTCAGTGTTGACAGGTGTCTGCAATAGAGCAGAAAGGAAATGTGTTGCTGATTTATAGGAAGAGCACACAGTAATTTTGTAGCCTGTGTGCTGTGAGGTTGTTGTCCTGGGCAGGGAATCAGCATCGGGAAAAGCACTGCCAGAGGCCTGTTAATGGCCAAACACCTCCCTTAGGAGTAGATAGTGTATGAAAAGAGCATGTACATCTCTGGGAGAACTGACTGCCAGATCTCTGAGACTTCTGAATAAATCTTCTGCTTTCCTTTTTCTTAGAAATGACAACTTTCAGGAGGAAAAAGATTGCAAGATGGCTCAGCTAGAAAAAAGTAGGAACAGAAAGCAAGGAATAGAAAGTTAGGGAGAATGAGGTTCTGCTTAAGGATTCTGGGATAAGTAAATGAGGAGAGATGTATACCACATATAATGGTAGGGGGGAAAGGGGAAAATTTTGATTATTCAGTAATTATTGCCATGCTGCAATGATGACTACTCTGTAAAAGGCTAGCTTTTAAAGTACTATATGTTTTTTAAACCTTCTAGGGTTTTGATCAATGTAGATTCATCAAGGAAGGGACTAATGAGTGATTTTAAAGTACTTAAATATTTGTAATTTTTATCTTTTTTTAAAAGTGTTTTCAGGCTCTTCATCAAGCACAAAGTATGATCCTGACATTCTGAAGGCTGAAATCTCCACTACAAGATTAAGGGTGAGAGTCCTTAACTCATGTTCATTTGGATTCTGTCTACCAAGGTTATGATTATAGAATTATGGTTATAGAATAAGCATAGCTTTAACTAGCAGATGTATCTTGTACCCTGGTACTGAAACCTCCTAATATGCTCATTAGATACCATTCAGATGTTTAAAATTAATTTTTAAAGCTGTTTCTGGTGCTTTCAGATAACACTTTTTTGGGGAAACTTTGACAGATATTCCAATTAGATGTAGGTTTAATAAATTTGATAATTCTTTTCAGTTGTATGCGTTTGTTTTCTAAATGAAGAGTGAAAATAGAAATGTAGTAGGCTAAGGTGAGCTGCAGCTAGATGTGTTCTTTTACCTTTGTTCTGTGAGAAATGCATCATTAGCTGCTTAAACTGTCTCAGAAGTTTCTGTTGGTTTGAAAAATACTTTTCAATAATGGTGCCAAAACCCTCTGTTATGTCAAAATAAAACAGTTCAGATCAAAGATGAATGCTTGTGTTTGGATTTTGAAATTGCAAATGAACACAAATCCATGTTTTGTAGCTGTGTTCAGTACAGTCACTAACTTTCATTCACAGGTTAGTCCCTAGTGAATTTATCTTGAATAAGGAAGAAATGGTACGGAAGACATTTAAAATATTTATAGGGATTTAATTTATTTCAGCTGTGGCATATAATGCTTTATGAATAGCCTACACATTCTATAGTTAGTAATGAAAAAAATTGCATCAAAGCCTGCAGGTTAAAAAGACAGCACCTCCCAGCATAGTTCTTCTATGAGGGCTGAAATACATACTCCAGGAGAGCAGAAGCAGCACAAGTGACAGCATTTACTCAGCTCTTCCATTGCCCTCTCCTGGTTTGTGCACAGAGCAGCATTCATAGAAGCCTCAGAGAGAAATATCCTCCTTCACCTGAAGTAAGAGTTGTGATTAGGAATCTAAACAATTTATGTCTGAAAGGAACTGTGGATCAGCTCATTAAACTTTTAAAACCCAGTATAAATCAGAGATGGAATGCACTCTAAAACTTGTGTCTGGATGTTTCCCTCCTGACTATTTGTACTCCTGTTCATCCTCACCAATCTCAATTTGTAGTGCCTTATCCATTAAGCCAAAGGGATGGTGAATATTGAGGGAACTTATTCAAAAGCTGGAGGTGGGAAAAAATTTTTTGTAATCTTAGTAGGAGGAGTCAAAGGCAGTAAGGACCCTATCAGGAACAAGAAAGAATAAACCAGGCAAAAGCTTCCTTCTAAAATGAGTGGAGCAGCAACAGATGTTTCCTTTGGCAAGGCAGTATATTTAGGAAATTTGACAGTGTTGTTGAAGAACAAAGCACGTGATGAAATTTAAATATAGTCATCTACTTGTCAAGAGGGGAAAATTCAGGCAAGGCCTCGTGCTCACTTTTCCCCATTACAATTGACTGCGGATCTACAGATTGCTCACTAAGGTGAGATTTAGATTTGTTTATCACAATAATTCACCTTTTGGAGGTGCCTTCCTCTCTTCATTGTTTCTTGGAGTCAAGGAGCCTAATATCCTGCTGGTTCCCAACATCTGATTTATTGGCATTGCAAAGTTCTGCATGTGGGCCTAAAATAGGTGACCTGAATCTTGTCTGCAGAGTTTAGAAGGGTGCAGTCCAAGAGTATCTGTATCAGCATAAAGTGTGTGGTCATCCAAAGCCACTGGATATGAAAACTGAGATAAGAAAAAGTGGAACCCTGTGATGCTAGGGCTGGAAAGTGGTTGTCATGGAAGATGGTAAGAGAGGTATGGCTGTTATCACAGTTTACCCTTATCTGAATGTTTGAAGATGCTTGCTAATATGCCAGCTTTGGGCATTTTGCAGTATATGCATGCATGGACTTAATGAGAAACAAAGTCATTAGTTAGCTGCTAGCCAGCTACTTAGATTTTGCACTTTGTTAGACCAATTGTACTAAACCTGTTTCTCTGTCTCACAGTATCTGAGTATCTGGTATCATCAGGTTAACGGTGGCTGGAGGGGGGAAACAGCATTTGAGGAAGTTCTGAATTGGCTTTTGGCCTTTTCCTTGTTAGCTGTGTGTAATATATGTGTGTGGAGCCTTCTGGACACATGAACTGTCTTTTGTGCAATAGGTCACAGAGAAAATATGACAGAAATCAGACACCTGTTAAATGAAATAAGAAGGAAAAGAAATATTTTTCTCACCAGACTAAAATTGAGGGATCACATCCTGCAGTAGACTTTGAGTGGGGCCATTTGGGGTCTTAATTAGCAATCAGCAAGATAACTCAAACAGCACAAAGCCTATGTGATCACAGTAAGTTTTATGCACGTGCAGCAAGTGAGTAGGAAATGCACCTTTATAAAATAACAAGGGGTGGCCCTGTTCTTCCATTAGGACTGGAGTGCTGGGAATAGAAAGGGGTTAGCACAGGAGTCTGCTTGAAGATGTGATTAGGAGTAGGAAAGAGTTCTGTCAGGTGACAGAAGGTGATGTGCAGAAGCAGTAAGGAAGAGGGTGAGTGTTAGAACAAGTGAAGAGTTGTGAAAAAGCAGGAATTATATGAAAGTTTTGAAGGAGAAGACAAGGAGCCTAAGAATAGTTTAATGCAGGTATGATGCAGTAAACAGAGGCTATATTACGATGTAGGTCACATCCTTCTAGGATAATGCACCCAACTCACATTTCTTGATAATGAAATGATGATGAAGTACAGCAGACAACACTCAGAAGATGATCTTGAGGAAAAATGTAAGAGTTTCTGAGAGATCCAATCGTCTAAGTTGAAATCAAGTGTGGCTTCTGCTATTAATATAAATACATGTTTCTGATTTTGAAAGGGAAAGGTTTAGCCATTCTGTATTTTTCAGAAAAATTCAGACTTGTTTCATATTTTACACATCACTTCAGCTGGAACACAGAGGTGATATCTGTTCATTTTCCTTAACCTTGATCAGAACACTTGAGAAATTATTCTTGGAGTTTTCATACTAGTCAAGGAGAAAATAGCTGAGGAGCACTGAATATATGCTTAGAGGAATTTGTCATGCTAACTATTCAGTATGGTGAAAATAAAAAGTTTTCTGTCAAGTAAAGCAACTAGTGATGATAGTATGATAGTTTCCAAAAGCCTGAACATAACCCCTCATCCAGAGAACAGATTTTGCTTTGAAGAAAATGGAGATTAAAAGCATTTTATTTCTCTCACAGAAAATATATTAGCCAGAAACTGCAAGCTGGAATGTCTAAGTATCATTTCCAACCCCCTACAAAGACTGTATAAATCACTAGTTATTTTAGAAATGTAAAGCATTTTAAGTCTCTTGGAGAGCTGCAGCAGCTGCTGATGCTGAGTGCTTTTAGTTGCCTGGCATGCTGGGAATCATACTTCTTTGTTTTTATTCTTTTAAATTATTTTTATTTGAAGAACATCAGCAAGTAGGAAGTCTAAAGGGATTTGGATGCAAAATATCCCGGAGACATATTTTGAAATTAATTTCAGTGAAAGTGGTCTAAGATCGTGATATTAGTATAATAAAATTTTCCAGTGTTTGAATATCTGAGGAGCTTATAAAAACAAGCAAGAATTTTAGAGGTAGGTGACAGCAGTGGACTTTTTGCTTTTCCTCTTTTCACCTTAATAATTGGAAAATTAGAAAGCCTAACAATATCTGCCTAGTATGTGGAGTGCAAATGAGCTAGCTGTAGATGAATAAAATCTTGGACTCCACACTTCAGGGAGGCATTTGTCTCTATGGCTGATGATGAGTTTGTGCTTCAGTACTTTAATTTTTAAGTGGTTTGTAAAACTTTGTTTTATACATTTGGGAAATAATTAAAAATTAAATGGAAGATTTTTAAATTTAATCTTGATTCATAAATATTTTGTAGTGTACTCATCTCTAATAGCAATATTAAGGTTAAGAAGCAATTGACCATGCAAATTTAGGGAGAGTAGGGAATATATTTCCAAAGACATTTTTATTAAATGGACACACATATTTGTGATTCACATGTCTTTAGTGGTTGTTGTCTTTGGATTAAATAAGTGTGAATTATATATTTAGGGATCTAGTGTTTGTAAAGCTTTATAAGAATGGATAGTTCCTAGGAAAAAAAAATAGTCTATTTTGTCTTTTACAGTGCAAATGACTGAACAGCTTCCAGGAATTAAAAATGTGAAAATATAATAAAACTAAAAGTAAACAGCCATGTCCCTGTAGGACAGTTGGAATGCATGCTTAACAAGTGAGAAGTAAATTACTTGTTAAAGTTCTCTCAGGTTTAATAACACAGTGTGGTATCAATACAAATAAGGAATGTGATTTAATCTGTTTGTGTCCCTTTAATACTAAAGCATGTTGCCCATAGACATCAGGAAGAGATAAGATCCTTTTTTTTTAATGTGTGTCAGTAGAGCAATTTACTCTTTTTCTCTCATCTGATGTAGTGCATACTTTAATTGTTCAAAGCCATGTGTTACAGCGTTTAACAAGAGGAATTTTCTAACTCTTGCTTTGATTTAACACACAAGGTTAAGAAGCTGAAGAGAGAACTCTCTCAGATGAAGCAAGAGCTGCTGTACAAGGAGCAGGGCTTTGAAACACTGCAACAGTGAGTAAATGAAAATAGTAGAAACTGACTTAATTCAGTCACCTGATTTCTTTTCTTTGGCATGGACTTGAATCTGTTTTATCTGAGAGAATTATTGTGGAGGAAAAGGAGAATCTTATATCTCTGTTGTAGTTAGGAAATGGGAAATCTGTGGAAATGGCAACCCTTTTATGCAAGTGTTAACATAAGAAATTTGTCTCTCCTCTTATTTTTTTTTTTTTTTATGGGGTAGCTTGTGTTGCCAAGAGGCAGAAAGAAGGGCAGTGGTCAGGGGTCCCAAGAACAAAATTAGCTGCTTTGTGTGTCCAGTTTCATTTTTCTTTTTAATTTTTGAAAAGGTATTTAGGTCTTTCTTTCCTCTTTCCCCACCTATGAGCTCAAAAGAAAGAGAAAGGTGCTGTTCTTGGAGGTGTGAATGGTACACAACTCTGCAGGGTTGGAAATTAGTCACAATTTGAGGATTAGACACCGGCCTTTCTTTGTTCCAGTTGCTGGGATGTCTGGTGTC
The DNA here is from genome assembly GCA_034336665.1 of Luscinia megarhynchos. NCBI lineage: Eukaryota > Metazoa > Chordata > Aves > Passeriformes > Muscicapidae > Luscinia > Luscinia megarhynchos. The sequence continues at coordinate 32,072,794 of CM067566.1, read as the reverse complement.
CAAAGGGCTGTTGCTGAACCGGGTGAGCCTTCTGGGTATTTAGCCAGTTAGATTACTAGTGAATGAACTTTTTTTCAGTCTAAGAACTCCCTGCTGCTCCTGCCTTACAAAATTAGGCCCTAAAATATTAAACATTACTGGAACTGTCATCGTAAAGAACTTGCTGCACAGGAAACCTTGCAAACCAGTGTGTTTTCTTGACTAATGTGAAGAGAAATTTATTAATGCTAGCTGTTTTCTACATCGTGGCATGTACTCATACATTCCACAGTAAAATGCTGAGCTGTTTGCTCTCAGGACGCTAGTTCCAGTAGCAGAAGCAATCCTCAGCACATTAGGAAGATGCTGGTTATGTCTCTATCCTCCTTCATTTTGACTAAAAGAGAAATGTAAGATTTGTCTGTTATTTAAATATATAAAGACCAGCAAGGATAGTTGATTGAATTTAGCCATGAATCAGATCTCATTGGTAGTAAAATTTAGAAGAGAGATATTGATTCTAAAGCTTAAGGTAATAAAAACTCATGCTGCTGTCCCAGGATTAAAGGTTAGCCAATCATGCTGGTTTTATTATATTAATTCAACAATGAAGTATTGTTTTAAAGCAGCTTGCTCACAAGCCATTTTGATAGGAATCCAAAGCATGTTTCAGAAACTGTCAACAGCATTCCACAGAAACACAATGGACGTTTGTTTTTAAAATTCAGTCAGCCACTTTCAAACAGTACTAATCCCATTAATTTAAAACAGGATGATGGAATATCTTATATATCAGAGATCCTTCTTGTCTATCTTAATTATATACAGAATAAAGCAGTTGCAGTTTGAATGTGGCATGTCATATTGCTAGACAGCATGTGGTGTATTACCCAACCGTTCATTCATGATCCCAATTGTTGGTGTATCCTCTATCTATTTGACCTTAGCAGCCTGGTAAATTACCAAAAATTGAGAGTTGTCAGACAGTAAGTGCCTGCCTATGAAAAAATTTGATGAACTTTCAAGCTGAAATAAATATATCCTTGAATAGGAACGATTCCAAGATTTCCTTAGACAAATGCAGTTTAGCTTGTACAAAAACTGGAATGTAGAGAAAGGAGAACAGACGTGCTTACAGCTTTACAGACTACTTTAGAACTTTGATATTTTTGTGTCCAAAACTTGAAGAAAATAGAATACAGTTATAGGTGTTTTGTGCAAGTTGCTGCTCTTGCTGGGGATGCTTGTGATGGCTTCTGATTTGTTCATTCCTCACTCACAAGGCTGCTGACTTCCAGCAAAGATGATTGTTGATGATAAACAACAGAAAACCGTTTGTATTATAAAAGAATGTATTTTCTACCAAATGCTTGATTTTTATCAAGATGGCTGTTGGTTGGGTTTAATTTTTGAAGCACAACTGCAGTCATTTCCATGATTCTATGAAATACTCTGTTGAACTAGAGACCAGAGAAATGTGTTTATAAACTGTAGTTCTTAAAAGAAATATGGAAAAAGGAAAATAAATCATCATTTTATCTCTAAGTTTAGGGTAGCCTTGTTTTATTATTTTCAGGTTACGGTTTCTAAAATCATTGGTAGTTCAGGAATTTAATGAATTGTCCAATCTGTGACATATGGCATTAATTATCCAGAGATTTTGTGAATAAAGAGAGCCTGGTGACTGGCTGAGCAGAACAGCTGTTCCAGACGGTTAATGCCCAGGATTAGGGTGAACTAGAGGGAACTGAGACAAGAATGGTGCTGGTTATGTTTCTGCTCAGAAAGGCTGATTAGTACCAAGAAGCCTGCCTGTCTGCCCATGTCCCAGTGTGGGTTTGGGTAGAAGGACACTACTTAATAAATTCTGCTTCTGTAAGGAGCACAAATAGTTATTAGTATGAAAGGTGTATCCAAAAGCTGCTTTATGCTGCAGAGAATGGTGGGAATGGGAATTATGACAGTATTGTGAGCAATAACTCTGTGCTCCTTGACATTTTTGCCAGGAATTAAATTGTATTTGAATGGAGATTTCAATGTCATTTTTCATTTCCATGTCTGTTGAAAGAAATGGTATCTCACCTCCTTCCCTTCTGTTCTCTAAGTCTGCTTCTGACTGGAGTAGAGCAGCAGAGATACGATTTTCTCTTTCTGCTATTAATATATTCTCTTTTTCCACAGAATTGACCAAAAAATGTCTGGAGGCCAGAGCGGGTATGAGCTGTGTGAGGCCAAAGCCATCCTGAAAGAACTGAAGTCCATCCGAAAGGCGATCAGTTCAGGCGAGAGAGAAAAACAAGATTTAATGAAGGTATTTTGATTGGTTAATGGAAGTTTTGTGTGGATTTGTTTTAACATCACTTCCCTGATGATAAATAATTAGCATTTTATACTTTAAAGGGATTCTCAAAAGCGCATTGAGCCAAACTAGAATTAAGATTAACTTTCGGATGCAGAAACTGAAGCCTGTGACATTCCTAATTCAAAAAGCTGCTCTGTGTCAGAAAATATAGATTTCTTTTTTTGGAAATGGAATGTAATGTACAATGCATATGTTACCTCTAAAGTACAATTTAGAATATTAAGTGGACAAAATTGATATATTCTGAGATGCCTGACCATTTTGCAAATCAATGAAAGTTTTTCTAATCCAAATTGCTCTATTTCCATTTTTAAAAGCAGATTCCCTCCGCTTTTTTTTTTTCCTCAGCAATATTCATAATTTATTGACAAATTAAAAATCACAAACTCCCAAAACAGACACAAACCCAAATGAGTAGCTTTTACATTTTCACAGGCATTGGTTACCCTTAGTGTCACCTACCAATGGCTTGATTAAAAGGATGGGTTGCTTAATATGAAATAAACCCAGAATTTTTATCGTGGAGTCTTTTATGTAAATATCTTTTGGAGATAAATTAGCATAAATATGGGTAAATTGCAAAGGAACTTTAACTTTTTAACTTCCTTCTCTAATTCCTGGACAGAGTCTTGCAAAGCTGAGGGAAAAATTCAATGTTGACCAAACCTCTGAAACATCTGAACCAGATTTGAGTTCCAGCTCTGTAAACTCCCAGCTGTCTTTGCCTAGACAAACTCTGGATACAGGGTCTCAGACTGACATTTCTGGTGAGGTGAGCTTTTTTCCATTTTGTCCAGTGTAAAGAGAAATTGAAGAAGAATGCTGCTGTTAATGAAATTGGAATCAAATGGCAGATCACCATTGCAGATGGTATATATATGCATACTTATTTCACAGAATTACTTAGAATCACTCACACTAGAATTACTCTTCTGACTTTTTTTGCCCTTGAAGTTTAAGTCAAGATTCAGATGAAGTTTATACATTTGTCATGAAGCATTTATGATAATCTGATTTAGTCAAATGGCTCCAATACAGTGAAGATCGGGAGAAGTGGATGGTATTTTGTTTTTTATCTGTCTGTCGTACATGTTTTACCTTACAGACCTAATTAAATATAAATATGGATTTTTTTTTTAATTTTTAGGAAAAGAGATCTCAGAATTTAAATGCACAATGTCATTTCACACAGCTGAAAAACTGTGGAACTACTTGTTCAGTGATTTAGTAAAACTTTGTTTCACTGATGTTATATTTTACATACACAGGAGGCTGTTTAATTTTCATAACTTCTTTGAAGTTCTACAATCTAAGTTTGTAAGAAAAAGAGTGTGCAAGGTTTTCCAGACAAACAGCTTATCTATGTTTTGTAACAAATTTTATAAAGTCTAACTTTGAAATGCACTGACGTAGTTCTAAATTCTGCGTTCAACAGAAATCATAGTAGGAGATCAGAATTTTCAGTGCAGTTGCAGTTACATTTTGTGTCTTTGGTTATTTTCCCCTCAACAGATTGGAGCAAGAAGTAGATCGAATTTAGCAGAGAAGGTCAGGCTCAGTCTGCAGTACGAAGAGGCCAAGCGAAGGTGAGGGGTCGGCAAGAGCGCGGGCCGGGAGGCGCCCAGTGCCCGCGGGGCTAGGGGAACCGCCGGTGCCCGGGGAGCTCCCGGTGCCGTCAGGGTTGGGGAGCCGCCGGTGCCCGGGGAGCTCCCGGTGCCGTCAGGGTTGGGGAGCCGCCGGTGCCCGGGGAGCTCCCGGTGCCGTCAGGGTTGGGGAGCCGCCGGTGCCCGGGGAGCTCCCGGTGCCGGCAGGGTTGGGGAGCCGCCGGTGCCCGGGGAGCTCCCGGTGCCCGCGGGGCTGGGGAGCCGCCGGTGCCCGGGGAGCTCCCGGTGCCCGCGGGGCTGGGGAGCCGCCGGTGCCCGGGGAGCTCCCGGTGCCCGCGGGGCTGGAGAGCCGCCGGTGCCCGCGGAGCTCCCGGTGCCCGCGGGGCTGGAGAGCCGCCTGATGCCCGCGGAGCTCCCGGTGCCCGCGGGGCTGGGGAGCCGCCGGTGCCCGCGCAGCTCCCGGTGCCCGCGGGGCTGGGGAGCCGCCGGTGCCCGCGGAGCTCCCGGTGCCCGCGGCTCCAAGGCCGGGCTCGCAGCGACATCCAGCGGGCGGCAGCGCAGCGCGCCCTTCCGGGGCTGTTCCTTAGCGCTGAGCTGGATGTGTTGTGAAACAAAATTAAAACACTGACAAATTACCGGCAGTTCCAGGATTCAGGGAATAGAGTGAGCTGGCTTTCTGAGGAAAACAGTCACCAGGTTATTTATGTCTATTACATCCTTCTTCGGGATCGTAATTTCACTTTACTATACCACTGAAGGCTTGTCAGTTTTAGAATTGCTTCCGACTTGCAGTGCAGATTTAGTAGGCTTAATTATTTCTTTTTTCCCTTGGGACTCTAGATAATTTAAAAACTTGTTATCACTATGGGTTGGCTTTTTTTTCATTAGTTTAATGTGAGGAGAAAAGAACTCAGGACCTGCTCTGCTGATGAATGTGGAATGCCTTTCAAATAAAGTTCTGTGGTGCTTGCCCATGAAAGTGGTGCCATCTTGATGAATTACCACAGCCCTGAAAAATGGGCACAAGGAAGCAGAACATTCAGGGTTTAAATGACATCTTCTGGTGCACCAGAAGTGCTGCATAATACTGGGGAAAGATTTACTATTTGGATAGTACTCTTGTGTGGTATTATTTTCTTGGCAAATTATTTGTCAGCTATTCAGAAGCCTTATTGTTTTTGTTGTGGAGGTTCTTTGTCATTTTAGGGAAATAGAAATCTAAGCACTATTCCACACCAAAAGTTTTAGGTTTGTTTTTTTTTTACTATGAAGAACTAAACAAGGCAACAACAACAACAACAAAAAAGGCTTTTTTCCCCAGATGAAAACTGTGCCTAGAATGCCATTTAATCTGAGATTTAAATATTATTTCAGTTAGAAAACTGTGACATGATCATTTGAAAAACTACAAAAATAAATTTGCATCTTAGAAGTACCAAGTAATGTCTTAGCTGGTTTTAGGTTTTAAAGGCAGGAGTCTGCATGATTGGGTTTTTTGCCTAGTTTCAAATATTTGCTTCCTCTTACAGAGTAGTAGCTGCCATCCTTACCAGTAACAACAGTAATCCTTTATATGCTCACCATGGATCATAAAACCTCATTGTATAATCAATGCATTCATCAAAGAACACCAAAGTTATTGTGTTTGTTCTATACTGAACATGTATGATTTTGGCTCAGAGAATCATCACATACATAATGTTAATTGTCAGGTGGTCACTTAGATGCAGGTAGGTGGCATTGTTTCTCAGGCATAATTGATCCAAAATCTGATCACCCTCTATTTTGGCTATATCTTGATACCAAGTAGCCCCAGCATTGCATTTTATCTTTCTTTTGTAGGAACAAAAAACTTCCTTGAAGTAAGTCAGTTTGCCACTTCTATCTTGGCATGGAGGGAAAAGAGAAAACATGAGAAACTGTACCGTGCTCAGAGTATGGAGTACTGCAGCACAGAATCTTTATTTCTCATTAATTACTTAGCCAAGAACATGGGTCAAAATTTCAATGTATGTAACTTGGAATAATGAAGATACATATCAGTTTGCAAATGAAGTTCACTACCTAGTTATACCCATCCCCCAAGTATTGTGGCCACTGTAGCCATCATGTAATTTACTAAGTGTTGACCATATTCTCTGAAATACTAACGGGCAAATTCTCAATTATTTTGTGGTAAAATAGCAAAGATTAAGAGAGGATCTTGTAAGTGAATATCTCTACTTGAAAATTACCAGATAATTTTGTACATTGCTTAGCCAGCAGAATGTCTTGAAGAGGTGGAGTGTTCATAACTATGCTGAATTCAGTTGCAATTGTTATTCAAAAGGATATGATACAGCATGCTGACAATCTTATCCTGATGTGATGAATATCTGGCTAATATTCCTTTTTGGCCTGTTGTGGCATCCCACTCTTAAGGGGAAAGGAGCACCCAAGATTCATAGATGCCTATGGTCAAAAAGGAATGACAAAAGTCAAAAAGTCAACAAAAACTTACAAGCTTGTATTAGTAAATTATACACACAGCATGGAAATTGGGATGTCAGTCCCAATTATATAGTCCCAAGTATAAACAAGTGGTGATGGATTTTGAACAGGGAGTAGGACAGGATTGGAAAGGGAGAGAAAAGAAGAGAACAAGGAAACAAACATCAGCAGTCCTGGCTCCAGCATGGATCTGTCTGATGGGGTGTCCAGGGTCCTGGGCACCTGTGTATGTACCTGTTTATAGAAAAGCTTTCCTTGCCCTGGAGTTACATTTCTCACTTTCTATGCAAATTAGCTATCATGAGCAGTTTGTTCTTCCAGACCTTTCTGGAAATGAGTTGAGGGCTTCAGGATCTTTGGTGGTTTTGATCCCCCCATACTGCAATGGGAACAGCAGTTGCACAAACTCAAACTGTTGAGTTAATCTCTTTTCTCTTTAGGTTCCTGCTGTTGTACTGCCTTTTTATTTAATTGCATAGAAGAGCAATGCTTTTGTCTTAAGATTTGCTGAAGTGAACACCTTGCTGTGGTGCACATTCTTTCACCATGGCCATGTCTGTTTCTGAGGAGCTGTCAGCCTCCCACAGTGCAGGAGAAATCCATCATACTCATGAATGAGTAAAGCATGGTGCCACTGCTATGTTACCAGACAGATTGCTCTCAATAAAGCTTTTAATAACATTGTGACTTCTACTTGAACTGGAATAGGAGTAACTAATTTTTAATGCATATGCATATTGCTGCAGCCTCGATATGTGGTCTGATTCTCTGGCATAGTCTGTGTTCTTGTGAAACAAAACTAATGGTAGGGCCTTGAGTATAAAATTTTATTATATCCTGATATGTTTCAAAATATTGTATCACTTCTCTCCTTCCTGGGCATTGTATGCTGTGCTGTACTCAGGTAAATCTGCTTTGTTTTATTTTAGCATGGCTAATTTGAAGATTGAACTCTCTAAGCTAGATAGTGAAGCCTGGCCTGGAGCACTGGATGTGGAAAAGGAAAAATTGATGTTAATCAATGAAAAAGAAGAGCTTTTAAAGGAGCTTCAGTTTATTACACCACGCAAACGTACTCAAGATGAGCTAGAGCAGCTAGAAGCAGAAAGGAAGAGGCTTGAGGAAGAGCTGGTGTCTGTGAAAAGCACACCCAGTCAAGCACTTGCTGAAAGGTAAGGGGTTGCCTTCTGCTAATATAAATGCTGCAATCTAACCTTTGTACTCATTGCAGACACTGAACTATGCTTTGATGGGCTGTTTTTCTTCCGTGACTGTTCTATGTAGATCTCAACTAAATTTGTTATTAGCCCAATGGGCAGAAAAACAAAGAAGTCTTCAGTACTTGAGAGAGAATGTGAACACCCTGTATCTGCTCTGCAGTATCAGTTCTCTGCATTTGTTACCAGCATGAAAATGCTTGTGACAGATGTTAAATAACTCAGGAATGTCAACACACCAGCAGGAAGGCAATACATCATTCACTCTTTTCTGAAAATAGCTGTAAACTGTTTGAACTTAGGTTACAAAGATTATCTTGATTGTTGCAACATCTGAAGCCTTTCATTGTGAGTTTTATTACACACAAAAATGCAACCAAAAGGGGGAAAATCCCAAAAAGTTCAGATGAGAAGGATAATTGCTGCAAAACTTACCTATCTTGCTGCTACCTAACTAGTAAGTGAAGCTACTCTCACAATAAATTGTTTTAAGCCATATTCAGACTTCGACAAAATCAAAGCTGACTGTCACAGATGGACTTTTCATCAGCTCTAAGTGTAAATAAATTTAGGGGCATCTCTAGCCCCCATAAAATGCAATAAACACAAAATATCATTGTGTGTATCAGTGTAGTATGCCTTACAGAAGTAATACAATCAGCACTGTGTGGCTTTCTTACTTCCCTCTACTAGGAAACACCTGCTGTTGGTCCAGTGTGCTGTATGGCCAAATTCCTGTTAGAGGATTAGAAGCTGAGTCCTAAATTGTAGCTGAGTAAAAAGGAAGTTATTTTGTTTGCAAAGTGCAAATGTGTATTGCACAAGATTATTTTTAATATTTGTACACTTTATAATAGTTTAAATTGCATTATATTAATAATCCAAATATGCTTTAGAAGAAGGGAACGATATTTTTTCAGGAGATGCTACCTGTCTGTGCTAGTAGTACCTGAAGTACCATGCATCTATTGCTCTTTGACTGCCATTAATAAATGGAGAAAATGGGATCAATAATAAAATCACATTCACAAACAAGTAATTTGAATCTGAGATTTTGATAATATGCTGTTGTACAGCTAATTCTTGGCTCAAGATACAAATAGGTAGCTGGTGTCTGAATCCTGTGGTTTGGATTTGCTTTAGTGCCAGAATGAGTTCTGCACCTGACTGTTTTCCCATACATGTCAGATGCCAAACTAGAAATATTAAGGGCAAGTAAAATCGTTCCCCATTGTCATGAGTAAATGAATTTTCCATGTGAAGTGATAGAATGAGTTGTTAGAGCTTCCTTTTGCCCCCCTCTCTTATCCTCAGACTTTTTTCCTTCGATTTTTATTCCTGAAAATATGGAATGTTTTTCCTGAGGTTAATGTAAGGTATGTTGTGCACTACTGGTTGAAGTAGCACTAACAGTGGATTCTGGGTTGCTTCTTTGTTATTCCAGTGAATCTCCAGTGTATTTCTAGCTTCAACTAGTTTATATTAAAGCTGTCTCCTTTAGTGACTTCAGAGTAGACACAAGGCCATTCTAAAGACTACTTCTGGTTACTATAAACATAAAGTAAATCTTCTTTTTCAGAAGGATTCAGATGATGAAACTTTTTCTGAAATGTCAATTTTAAAAGTACACTTAATTGTATCAGATCAATCAGCAAGATTTTGTTTCTTGGAGATGAGAGAGATTCTCCTCTCCATTATCAGTGGAGGAGCCATGCCATCTTCAAAATACTGTACTATTGTTGCATTACCATTTCCTTCTATAGGGTTTCATGAATGCCTTCAGTTTACAAGGTTTTCACAGATACTGATAATGAAGCAGCAGCATAAGAAGCTGGATTGTGCCAGAGCTTAATGCAATGAGGGTTCTTTCATTTGGTTTAGTGGTTTGGGTTTTTTTATTTCTAAAGGGAAAAGAAACAGGAGACGTGCTCTGACTTAAAACAAAAACATTATAGCATAGCCCTGGGTTATTTTGGAGCAGGATGCTGAAATTGCCACTAGTAGATGTATGTGGATTCAATTTACAGAAGGAGGGTGTAGATCATAACATATCAACTTCAAAAAGGCAGAGACAGGGCATACTCTGACTGCTTTAGGAAGCCTTAAAGCAACTGTGTAAAAATAACTGGATTGTGGAACTGTTGAGAACTACTTGCTACTTTCTTGCCTCTGAGTTCCATTATTGTTTTAATCCTTGGCAGTATCTCCCAAGTAAACACAGCCATTTGAAGGTCCATGATTTAAAGTACTTGTGATTTAAAGTGACTGTGCTGTTGCCAGCAAAACTGGCACCTGCTCTTGTGCCTGTCACAAACATGTCCACCTAAGTTTGCATTGGAAAGGTTAGTATGTGCACTTTAACTTTTTAATGTATTTTTTTGAAAAATTTAAGATCAAAATAGAAAGATGACTCACTAACACTGAAGTCCCTCCTGCAAGGAGTAATAGGTTAATTTAAATAGAGGTGGTGCAAACAGGAGAGACCAAGAGAGGCCTGTGTCAGAATAGATAACACAATGGTTGTTCAGTGTTAACACAGGATTTTTTGGATATTAGAGTTCCTGCTTGTGCTATAGAGGGAAGGTTCATTGCCTGAAAATTTTGGAGGTAGGGTTGTCAGGTTTTTTTCTCATTTGGCCTGATGTAGAATGAAAAAAATTTCCCTGAATCTCAATTTGTTCTGAGATAATAAAATAATTTCCTGCATTTCCTCAAACTTCCACAAGTGATTCATCACTCAGCTTGTGTTTGTGATTTGTGACTAGCATTTTTCTGACATTAGCCTGTAGGTATTAACAATTGTATTTAATTACTAGTAGATCAAATTACTTCCAGGAAAGAAATTTTTTTTCAGGTGCTAAATTATAAGGGATAAATTATGTTTATCAACCTCAAGACAGTAAAAGAAAACAAACTGTTAATTCTGCTTTTGAGACAAAAACCAAGGAAACCTTTTAGTTCAGTAGTACAAATTCAGTTGCTATAGTGTCTCTCTTGAGGTGGCTGTAGGTGTGGCTTTTGAGGACTACAGTCAGAGAAATTCCTAAGCTTTTATTTTCTTTCTTGCTTTCTACCATTAGTAGTTGAACACAGAGCAATTTCTATGCCTCTTGCTTGAGAAAAAAAGTCATAGTTCACTACTGAAAAGGCACAAAAAGCTAGTTGAAGAGCACTCTTGCTTGGGAAAAGCAGGATAGATTAAGCTTTAAAATAAGAGAGAAGGCATTGAAAAATAGTTAAATGATAAGAAAGAGTGTCTGATACTATAGATGCACATAATTCTTGGTGTGGAAACCTGTGTATGTCTTCCTGAGTGAAGAATGAAATACTGTATATGCTTTTAACAGCCTTAGCAGGTACTGGCAGATGAACACATCACTGCAGTGTGAGAGCACATGTGGTGTGGGCAGTGGAGTGGAAGTCACACCCTGCCTCACCTCGGGGTACTTATTCACCTTTGCTTAACCCAGATTTGCTTGCTGAATAAGCATGGGTGTAAGCAAGTGCTTTTCATGCTTTGCTGAATCAAGGACTTAATGTCTTTTTGCTGGTATCTGACATTCAAAGGGAGTGAATTCTGGGCACTCTTGAGTATCTAATTCAGTTCATTCACTTTGTGTAAGAAAGCAATGGTTGATGTTTCTTGTTTCTCAGATTAGTTGCTTGAGAACTTGTGACATGTATCAGTTGACTGAGCAAGGCCTAGAGGAGAATATAGTAATCCACAACTACAGGAGGATTTTAGCTGAATCCACTGAGAGAGAAAAATTTATTTAGTGTAAATGGAGTGATAAAAGGGAATTAAAAGAGGGGAAAAAAAGTCATTCTAAAGATTAGTGAATCATTTCTCCTAGCTAAGAGGAATAGGAGAGTTCCCCATTTTTTAGCTTTAGAGATGTTCTAGATAACAAAGCAAACAAAGCAGGAGGCAATAAATCTTACTTTCTCATAAAGGTGAACTTGATGATGAGCATTACAATGCTGTGTGGCTCTGAGGTGCTGACAAAGCTGTTGGGAATGTAGAAATCTACCAAGGACTCCTAAAGATGGTCTATAATCTCAGAACCTTTCACTGAATGCTGCTTTGATTTGCTGAGCTTTATCTCCATATAAAGATTCTGAAACTAAAGGGAGTGCTTTGATTTTAAACTTTAAAATATCAAAACTAATACTGGTATTACTGGTATTAGTGTTCTTTTGGTTTGTTTGTTTTGGTGATTTTTTCCTGGAACTATATTAAGTGAGGAGGGAGCTGCAGCACGGCTTTTAAAGACTCTTACGAGTACAGATCTTACAATCCTGAAGTTGCACTATTTTCCCAGTGCTCATTTGTTACTCTTTTATTGGGTGCATGTTCTCCTTGGTACAGTGTGAATGTCCCAACCCTGTGCTTGCTTGTACACTCAGCAGGTTTGTTACAGTGCTTGGTATTCTGCAGGTAAAGTCACTCTGCTAAGCAGTTGGGGTTTTACGATCATGCCGAGAGCTAACACAGTATTTTGGATTTTAGTCACTGGCAACCTGATAAAAAAAGAGGGATCTTCACTTTGTTTTTTTTTTATCTATAAAATGTTTTAGCCTATTCTGCAATGCTTTCCTGAGCTAATATGTACATATTTTTTTGCAGATTAAAATTGGAGGAGAGAAGAAAAGAATTGGTACAGAAACTTGAAGAAACTACAAAGTTAACTACCTATTTGCATTCACAACTTAGGAGGTGAGTCTGTGCTGCATGATGTAAAACCTGTTTTGTAGTGGACCTGGATGTCTCAACTTCATTCTTAGGTTTTTCTCTTAGCTGGGAGCTCAGCAAAATTTATTTAAATAAGAAAATACAAGTGTAATAGCTTCAAGTATTTTGTCACCATGCAAACCTGGTATACTTTGATAATTTCAGCAAAAGTTTTCTAAGTTGACAGTTCTGTTATTGTTCAGTAAATATATTTCAAGTGTTTAGAAGGGCCTGCTTGAATTATTTTTCCTAACATTTTTTTCCCAGCAGTCCTCCAGAACTGAAGCAGTGACACTCAGTTTCTCTGGCCTGGCAGGACTTCCTATCTCCTGTTATTAACAGGACAAGATTGCATGTTACAGCCTTTGCCATAATTTATGTACTTGGATTTACTGTGCATGTGGAGTGCGTGTTGTCACGCAGATGGGAAGCAGTTCTGCTATCAGTTGTCCATCTGGCATCTTTCCCAGGTGCTTGGGCATAGGGTAGGCTGCATGAATTGCTCTAGAGGTGGCAACACTCCTCTGCTGTCATAGGTTCCATCCTGGGGATCCCTGTGCTGTCACATTGACCACACGAGTATCCACATCAGAGTGGAGCAGGTTTCTGAAGGGCTATAACAGCTGAGAAGGCTGCTGTTACTGCCAGACCAGTTTGTCAAATCTGCAGCCTTTCCAGGAGAAAAGGGGTTTAGGCAGGTGGCCATAAGTTGGATAAATTGCTCTGGTTGTGTGCAGGTTGGGCACACTGAGCTAAGCCAGGTATGGGTGCTTAAAAAACATAATGCCCCAAGCAGGTTTTGGTTGTAATCTATTACAAGGCAGTTTCAGTCAAACTTCCTTCTTTTTGTTCTGTTTTGTGCTGGTTTAGTTTGGTAACACCAGTATGTTTGCACTTTCTTTGCAGCCTCTCAGCTAGTACGTTATCTGTGTCTTCAGGGAGCAGCTTGGGATCTCTGGCATCCAGTCGGGGGTCTCTGAACACATCAAGCAGAGGGTCACTAAACTCACTCAGCTCCACGGATCTCTACTATAACCAAGGCGATCAAATCACAGATTTGGACTATCAGTACAAACTTGACTTCATACTGCAAGAAAAAACTGGTTACATTCCTTCGGGGCCTATCACTACTATTCATGAAAATGAAGTGATCAGTTCCCATGGGAGACTTGGTTACAATGACTCTCCTTCAGCTGCAGACCATCCCAAATTGACTGAACCTCCCAAATCTGTGACATCACTGTCTTCCAGATCCTCACTCTCCTCTTTGTCCCCCCCAGGCTCCCCTTTGGTTTTAGAAGCTGCATTTTCAGTGTCAGCTCAAAATTCTCCTCTGCATCACCTCACTACAGACTTTGAAGACTCTGACATTTCAGGGGATTTTGCAGGCATTAGCTTCTGCGAGAACCAAATATTATTGGACTCTGAAGCCAGAGCAGGATCTCAGATCCCTACAGATGATAAAGATCTAAACATTAGGCAGCCTCTTCCTTCTCTACATGAAGGAAGTTCAGGTAATTATAAAAAAATCTAATGGTAAATGTATATGTAACATGAAAATTAACAGCTGGCTCTTGAAATGAGGAGGTACCTTGTGTAACTGAAGAGTATCTTGATCAGTATGCACTTGCATGTTCTGAGGGATGTTACATAACTTTGGCTGCAGAGAGCTGCAATCATCCTGATTCTGTCCATGTTTCAATAGCTATTTTAGAAAGTAAGTCCATGTATTGCAATCTGTTGCAAAAACAATAACACAAAAACCTGAAGCTGGATTTTGAAAGCATGAAGGATGCATGGTGTTCTTAAATTTTATCAGGTTGTGTGGGTACAGAGCAAATACCCTCTGCTGTTTTTTTGCTAACTTGAAATCAGATACTTTGTTTCTCATTGAAGAGTAAGTAAACTGACATCCTCAGTAAAAACGACTTCTGGACTGAGAATTATGTGTATCTAATTATTTGAGCCTGCTGTCATTGAAAGAGCTGCAGTTCATTTTGAATTGAGGACAGGTGACTACATGCCATGTAAGTTACAGTGAGAGTTTCCCCATTTTTAACATGGATTTCACAGCTTTTAGCTTTCTATCCAAGTTAGAACTCCTAAGTGAGTCTAGGCTCGCTTGCAGCCTGTGGGTAATTCCAAAAGAATGAGACATTTTGTCCTAAAGCACACTTCCCCTTAAGGAAGAAGGGATGAATGACTGTGAGCTATCAAGGTATCCTTAGTTACTAGTTAACTTCGAGGTGGCTGAATTTGGTGTGATGAATTCCACTTCGGGTCTGTAGCAAAACCATGCAACATAGTTGTCATCTTATATTGTCAAAACCTTTGGCAGAGCCAGAATTTCAAAAATCCCAGCTGTCAAGAATTGATGGCTTGTGCTCAGTCTTGGAGTGCTCGCTTTGCTGCCTTTTGTTAGGGCTGACAGTATGTTGTGCTCTCTCTGCACATTTATTCTTTTCTAGTGTCATTCTGTGTCATTGTCTTCAAGTATGTTGCAAACCATTCATGTTTATGCTACACTCTGTTTTCTCAAGGAAGAACTGAGTGAGACAGATTTCCAGTAGTGCTGAGCACTGGCAGCCCTATTTGAAACCTGGTCAGTACCTGGCATTTCCAACTGTATTTCTGAGCTGGTAGGGAAGTAGCTAACTAAGGAGTTTGGTTTTTTAGAATAAATATGGCCTAGGTCTTGAGCATTGTCCAGATTTGTTACCAAGTTTGAACTCTTGTGCTTGGAGTTTTGCAATTTTTAATGAAAGTACCTTGTCATATTCATAGTTATATATTTTAATGAGAAATTTGCTTTTTTAAATTTTTAATTCTCTCAAGGACTTGTAACATCTGTTGTCTAATTAGATTAGCTTACTTCAGTACTGTGGTAATTTCAATGTTGGCCAGAGCAATGTGGCACCAGAAGAGAAAGGTATGGTGTGCTTAGTACAAGCTGGGAGGCCCCACTCTATTTCACTGTGCAGAAAGAAAACAAGAAATTGACTGATGTCCTAATGATCTGAACCTGTGAAATGAGAAGTTGAAAAAACGTGGAAAGGGAATTTGGAGGTAGAGAGTCTTTTTGTCCTTTCTCTTTTCAGGATAGTGTAGCACAGTAGTTGTTTTACTTTAGAGCCATATTATAAAAGACTGAAACAATAATTAATTTTCCTGCCTGTATTTCAGCAGCATATCCTTTCCAAATTAACAACAATTTTCAGTCTGCCTTTGCAATCTGGCTGCAGCTCACATAGTCAGAGAACTGAATTCAAAATGGCTTGGAATTTGGGAACACTTCGGGCTATGTGGAATCAAAAATTTTTTTAAAAAATTATCTCTATAGATCATTATTTTCAAAGACATTGTGTGGTTCTCTAACATCTTTTAACTTTTTGAGGACCTTTTATTCTGGATATTGTCAGGTTGCATTTTAAGTCTATATAAGTAATTATGGTTTTAAAATGTAAATTCATTCTGTGATTCTTCATACTGATACTTCCTCATGTAGCACCATATGCATAATACAATTTGTCTTTAAATTCGTATTAAGGCTGCCAAAACAAGTATTTGAATTTTGAATAGCTAGGTATTAACTAATTTCACTTCCATACCTCTGGTTTCCACAGTAAAATGGGCCTCATGGTGAGACTTCAGTAATTAACAGTGAGACACACCTGGGGTTTGTTCAGTGTTTCTACTCCAGTTTCATTCTTGAAACTGCTGTGACACTGAATGGGAAGGTTTGAACAAACTCAGCCAGAGGCACTAAACCTGCATAGAAAATTTCAGCCTACACACTTAGGTTTTTACAGGACTTCAGATCTGGATACTGCTGAATCTTAGCTTGTGCATAGACAAAGACTCAAAGGTACTACAGCTCCTGTCATCATATAATCTGCACTGGCTCTCTAGATGCAGTGTTCACCTGATTCTCTGGCTGTCTCTGACTTTTCTGTACAGGTGAACCATGGAGATATTTGCTCCTCTGCACATGTTCCTGCTGTCAGAAACTAAGTTGGAATGTCTTGTAGTTCTTCCACAGTCAGTCTGTGTCATTGTCAAAGTCAATTCAGGCTGCCGTGGTAATTCCTAAGGGTAATCAATAAATCATGTCATCACCTTCACCCCTCACATGGTGAGGGGGAAGGGAAAGAGCACTTCATCATCAAGGAAAAAGCATTCCTACTGCCATAAATAAAAGCACAAATGCAGCAATCAATCATCTAATCTAGAGCCTCAAATTTTAACATCTTAACAGGATGTAAAGTCATGATTCAGATGGGGCTGATAATGCATACCAATATCCTCACCCTTGGCAGATAAAAGACTGCATAGGCCCTCAGCTTAGTGTGCTGCAGAATGTGGCTTCACGGCATGACACTCGCATATGAATGCAAGCTGAAGATTAAAGCTAAGTAGTCCTTGAAATCCTGTAGCATAGAAAGTTTTTGATGATAGTAAACCAGAGAGGATTTTATTTCTAGCAGTTATATCACTGGGGAGAGGGTGTCTGTCTGACTTCTGAATATTTAATAAACAGTAGGCAAGCACTTGGCATGTAGCTACAGTGTTACCACAGTGCTGAATGTGAACATGGCAAATACTGGTTTAAAGATCAGGAAAATGAGGGCTGATAATGAAGGATAATAACTAGCTCAGTGCATAAGGGTAATCATAGGAGTCTGTGTCTCTGGGAAGGTATAATAGTACATTTTCAAGTTCATCAGTCTGGTTATATCTGTAGCCAGAATACGTGGTAACAGCAGTACAATCTCAGAATGTTTAATGATATGGAACAAAACTATTCTGTGATACTCAGCTAAGGGTCACCGCTTTCAACTTGACAACTTTCTAAGCTATGCTCATCCCTCTTTCTGACTATTAATCTCTTGGACTAATTGTCATTCCTTTTCTTTTTTGTAGGTGGTGATTTACCAAGAAGAACAGCTGGTCATGTACTTGAGGAGAAAACAGCTTGTGTATCTGCTGCTGTGTCTGATGAGTCTGTAGCTGGAGATAGTGGTGTATATGAAGCTTCTGTGAAACAGTAGGTTTGAGAAATCATGCAAATCTTTCCACCAGAAATTAAAATATATCTATGATCAGTTACACAGTACCAGCAGAAGTTGTTAATCAGCCCTGCCTTTTTTAGGAATAATTTGTACTTTCAGATAGAAAGGAAGGCATATTTGCCAAACAATGAAGTTTGATTTGGGTTATTTTTTGTGCTTGTATAACTTGGCTGAATAGCATTAATATAGTTCTTTACAATCTCGGGGTTTTTTTCTTGCTAGAAATATTCCTAAGAGAAAAAGCTTGATTTAAATTATGCAGGTTTGCCATGCAACTCTATTGACAATACTCAGAGTTACTGGTTTTACTTCTTGTTTTGTTAAGGATTTTTAAGATTGCATAGCAATTTTTGGAATGTTTTTATTTTTAAAAAGAGGTTATAGAAAAGACAAGAAAAAAACTCTGTTGTAATGTTGGTATTAAAATAATACAGGTTGAGGCTTAAAGTTCACTGTAGTGATCAGGATATAAGAAACATATTTTCTGTTAGTTTTTGACCAGGCAACTTCTATAGGATTCTTCATACTAGTTTATATAGTATTGGCTGTAATCTTCAGTAATCAGCTCAGGCCTTTCTGAATCATTGCTGCAGTTGTCAAACTATTCCAGCAACAACTGTCCCTTAAACAAGCACTGCTGTTGTGTAGGCTCTGAAATTCTTATTTGGAGTGCATGCTGTAATTAAATCATCATGTTTAGGAGAATGGATATATGTTCTGTGTATGCATATCTTAATAATTGCTGGAAGCTAACTATAATTTTACAAAATTTGAGTATTTGCCTGGTTTTTCTAGACCAAATGAAACTGAGGACATTGTATATAGTGAAGATGATGCAACAACTCTAGAGGCTGCTCAGGTACAAATAGGACTCAGGTGAGTGACCAGCAAAGGGAATATTTCTATTAATCCATAAATGTGAATAGTAAACTTCCCTTGTGTTGTCCTTTCTTTAACAGATATGACCACTGCAATTCAAGTTTCGTGATAATCATAGTACGGCTTAGAAACCTTCCAGCATTTTCTGTCCCCCTTGGCTCTAAAGTGTAAGTCAAACAATCACTGAGAAGTAGTGTTGAAATATAAGAGCATAATAATAAATTCTAAACATTTATTTTGATTGATTTATGACTTAAGAGCACTGAAATATGTACACAACTTTTCAAACTGTTGTAGTACTAGCTTTTGCATATTCCAGCAATGCTGCAAGAATAAGATGTTATCAGGAAATTTGCACATTCCACTAAACTGGAATAAAAAGGATTTTAAAATGGTGTTTTATCTATTGCTTCTAAACATTATAGCTTTGTAAGTGCAAAACAGCTATGCCATGGTTACTAAAAACATTCTTTTCAAACTTTGGCATCCTTTCAGCTCAGGATCTTGTCTTTTTACATTTATGTATCTTTTTGACATAAAACAGTATTTAAAGCAGTATTTGTCTTTTGGAGTAGGATATAATCAATCCTTGAAAAATTTGGTTTTCTTGCTGGTTCTTTTCCCTCTGTATCCCATTGCCTTAAATTTGATTGGCAGATAAATAGGAAGCCACTGGGTACGGAAAGGATAGAGGCCTGGGTGCTTGCTGGATTTTTCTGTTTGTTTTTGTTAATAACAAATGGCTGTTCTACTATTATCCTTCCTTCTCTTAACTAGTCTTTCCTCTGCTGACCTTCCAAGTCCACTAACATTTAGCACAAGAAAACAGAAAAACTGTAGAAGACTAAATTGGCACAGGTGAGAGGAAAAGTAGATAATGTAGAATGGCAAAAAGGTGTTTAATAACATAAAGCTAAGTTAGAGCAGGCATCTGTTTAGGAATTAAAGTGTGAAGCTGTAATTAATAGTCAAGAAGTCTAGACCTGCTGCCTAAAAGAGATTTTATGAAATTAAAGTTTCACAAAACAAGGAGGAAGAAGGGGCAGGGTAAAGGCAGGACCTTGCAAATACCATTTTTTTATGTCACTTGCACTTGTGTGCATATATGTATAATCTGTACAGATACATACAATAATAAAAATTTGGTCTGGAAAAAGATGCTATGCTACAGCTGCATTTCTTAGAACATCAGTTGGATAAATTAGTACTTTACTGAGTGAGATGTTACTGATACTGTAAAAACTGCTCACTTTTAGCCTAGGTGGAGCATAGTTGAACAGTTACTGTGTCAGAGTCACTGCTTCATCAGTTGAGAAGATTTGTCACAGTAAAATCTGATTCATTGATTGACTCTTAAAGTTTATAAATAAAAATGAAAGTAACCACTCCTGTACAACAAAGTGAGTGAATAATTTCTTACACTTTTGTTTACCCTTCATTTGGCCTGAAGCTAGCAAATTAGCAGTTACTAAAAGAAAGTTCCAATGAACCACCTTTTAAAAATACTTTTGATACACTTTATCTTCTATTCCTACATCTTTATAAATGTTTTTAATTGCTTAGTCTATTATAATGGCTGTTTTCAGTAGACTATGCCAATTGCTCACCTACAGTTACATGAATACAGCAGCAGCATTTACCAGAGTTACAATATGCTACCACTTCACTTCACCTAGGATTGGCATGTCAAAATGCTGGATACCTGCTATCCAGGCTATACATGTGAAACAATCAACTTAAATTTTGCTCTTTATTTCAAGAAGTTTGGCATATCTGGGAAATAAAGACTATGCCCAAATTTAAGCAAAAAAATCATATTTCTCACAGACCTAATTTCTTTTGATTTAAATAATTTAAAATCAGTTTTCAATAAAATCAATAAAACTATGCACAAATTCAGAAAATATAGTAATAGTACTATAAATTTTGAGAGAAAAAGTATTTTCCAGAATTATTGAATTATTGGCTCACTCTTTCTACTTGCCTTAGCCAGCTTCATTGCATTCTATTCTCTAGTGAATGCCATTTATATTTAAAACCAGTACCAGAAACAGACTAAGAGATAGGCAGAGAAAAGATGAAAAACTATTACTATGCTCATTCATGTGTATGAGAAACTGTGCAATAGGTAAATAGCACATACAAATTGCATTAAAAATGTTTTTACTCTGTCAAACTGCTGCTAAAGTGAGACCTGCAAGTTAGTTAGTACAGCTTTTATCCACAGAATATCCACTCCTACTGGTCGTATAAAAGGAATGCAGCCTTTTAACAACTTCAATTACTCTCTGTGCTTCAATTTAGGCTTGCAAGATGCATTCTTCCAAGTTTCACTTAATATGTTATGAATTGATCTTAAGCAGCTAAGCCCTAGCTATTGTCTTCCTTGCTTTCCTTAGTCTTCTGCTTTCTTTGGAAATTTTGTTTGATTTGTTTCATTGAAAGACATCACTGCTTTTCAGTGCTGCTTGCATTATTCTAAGAATTTAACTTTTACATTCACTCCAGTTTTTCTCATTTTTTTAAAATTAATGTTAAGGGCATGTTTCCTCTCACCTGTGACATGATCTTCATTGTTTAAAGTTCTAAACTTGGGTAAAGTCAGAAACTGCTGCCTCTCTTGCTACTACTAGCTTACAAGGAACAAAAATTCCTTTTTGGGAAATGTTTCTGCAAGGGACAAGAGGAGTTCCTCACTCATCTTTGCCACCTGTTTTCCATTCCACTGATAAGTTACTGTTCCATTTTTGTTGCTATGCTGTCATTAAGTTGATGGGGTGAACTTCTCTCATGCATCACCAGCAAGCACCAGTTTAAACAGCAATAAAGATTTTGTTTTGTTTCTGGCAGGTATGTTAGAGTAGCAGTCCTTCCATCCTCCACTGATATCAGCTGTCTGTTCCGCACTAAAGTTCATCCTGCCATGGAAACCATTCTGTTCAACGAGATTTTCAGAGCAACCATTTCTCAAGTAACCCTGCTACAGAAGACCCTGAGAGTAGATGTTTGTGCTGTCAGTAGAAATCGTCGGGAAGAATGCTTGGTATGCAGTTTTATTTCTGGGGCTTTTTTGCATGCAAAAATAGTGATCCCTCTTATTTTGATGGTCAAGGCTAGTAAAATTCTCCAGCACTTGGAAACAAAGTCTGAAGCATAACTTAGCTGTTGCTATAGTACCTAGAATACTGCCTTTCTCTGAAATTCCTGGTACAGAATCTAATCCTGGATGGAAGATGTTTTGTTAATTCCAACACTGCATTAACCCTTTAATTACAGATAGATATTCCATCTTTGCCATTTTTTACATAAAACCCCTATTAACTTCAATGCAACATTACTTTAAATTTTAAAGTAAAAACTGAAGAAGAGCCACAGTAAAAAAAAAAAAAAAAAAAAAAAAAGAGAGAGAGAGCGAACCCTCATTATCACCACTTGTCACAAAGAACAAACTAAATTACATTTTGGATATTATATTAGATTATATGATGGACATCTTTTTGGTCTTTATGATCTGTTGGAATAAAAAAGCATGACATTTATAGATCAGCCCATTGGAAGGTGTCACTTTAAATTTTGTTGTTAATCATAGTCATCACCGAATCAGTGATGCTTCATTTACTTTCAAATTGCTTTTGCATGGTCTGGTACAACTCGAGTCTAGTTTTTCACCATGAGAGAGATATTAGTAGCACAGTGAGATTTTTTTTCAGTTATAACACACTGAAGAGATTCTGGAATCTGCTGGGATTCATCAGCTCCGACTACTGTGAAACAGCCTCACTTTCAGAATGTAGAAATTAACTCCTGGGGAATGTGTTGGCCTTCTTCAATATGTTAGAGTTTTCCCTTAGGAAAGGGAAGGGCAACAGAATAAAAATGCAACCTCAGGGAAGATACAAAGGTGAAGAAAGGACTTAACAATAACAAAAAATCCCCACAAAGACAAGGGTTAATCACAAGATCAAATGAAAGAGTTGGGAGTACCATCCCAGCAGAAAGCCCTGGACAACACGACCAGAGTCTTGGCAAGAGCTATGTGTGCAGCCCAGTAGCTGTGGAGATAGTACGCTTTGCCAAAGAACAGAGGATTTTAATCTCCAAGGCACTGCCCAAATCTAAGTACTTCAGAAGTTTTCCCAGAGTACCAACTCATTGGATGTCAGCACTTGTCCGAATGAAAGGGTTTCTTAATCGCTTTTACTGGCTTTTCATCTCCTTCTTCCCTGGTTAGAACAAGGAAGGTTATCCATTATTTGTCATATGCAATAATTTTTGTGGTGGGACAGCTGAAAAGTCTGGTGAAAAGCTGAAAGCTGAAAAGAACTGGTGCTGCACAGATTTTCATTACTGAATGCACTAGAGCAGGTGTGTGCAATACCATGGTATGGGGTGGGGTGTACATGTGGGGAAACATTTCTGCAGACTGAAGTAAGAGATGGCAGAATGGACAATATGAAGAACATTTCCATGAACTTCCATTTTTTATTTTAACTGGAAGTGGAGGGAAATAGAAAACTGTACAGTTAAAAAGGGAATTAAGGTTCATGTCAAATTTGTGCTGGCTGTTTTGCATGATGAGTACAGTTGAATGTTTTGTAGGAAACAGAACATATTTAAATAATTTTTCCCATTTTCCTATTTTGTGCAGACTGGGACTCAGATCAGCCTGGCAGATTTATCACTTTCTGATGAGCCCTGTACTCTGTGGTACAACCTGTTACCTTGCAAGCAGAGTCCTGGCAAAAAACCCAAGGAACAAAATGATGAATACATGTTTCTGTTAAGCAAGCAATCACAGTCACTGGACTCACTGGACTTGGTGAGTGACGTGTTGGCTGCTACTGTGATAGCAAGAAAAATGCCAGAGACTCCAATTGTGCCATTGCATTGTAGTTATTTGAGTTTGTGAACTGCCCTCCCCTGAAGGTTCAGGGCCCTGTTTTGCAGGCACTTTTGTCTAGAGTGACTTTATGTCAGGGCCTATATGGGGTCTCAGATGGAAGTGGGATATGACAGATGCTTTTTACTGGACACAAGATTGCACTTCCAATTTAAAACCCTTCAGCTATGTTTCTTTCAAGAAAGAATGTTATTGAAGAGCTTCCTTAAGTGTGTCATTTATTTTCATATGCACACATTAAAAATTGCTATTTATTAACTATTTGAATCTGCATACTCAAAGCCATTGCATTGAACATGCTGCTTATGCAAAACATACTAACTCCTCTGGTTAAATAAGCTTTTCTGCTTTAATCCCTTCTTAAGAGAACTGCATAGAAAATGTAACTTTGAATAGTGCCCTTTTTTCACCTTAAGAGTATTACAAGTATGAAAGGGAAGATGAGAAAATACATTGAAGGATGACAGGACCATATTTGATTGCATTGTCATTTTAAAACCAATTGTTTTTCCTTGAGATTTACTCTGTATAAAAGTAATTATTCAATGTGCAATTCAAACCCCTTATCCTTGTTATCTGAGGGTCATTGTTTCTGCTGACATCAGGGAACAGTAGGGTAATGCAGCTCTTGCAAGAGTTGTCATTTTCCTATCTGTTATGTATCATTCAACTCTTGTTTAATTTTTTTCCTTGTGAGCAGGATGCTGTGTCAGCTCTGCTGGAGAGGACATCTGCTGAGCTGGAAGCAGTAGAACAAGAGCTAGTTGAAGATGAAGAGAAGGAACAAGAGCAAAGGGCCTCTGAGGAAGACTGGTAAAGACACTTTTCCTTCACTCACTGTTCATGCCTGCATGATTTAGGTCATTCTTCCTTTTCTTAGACAATAGAATGGTATGGGTTGGAAGGGATCTTTAAAGATCATCCAGTCTAATACTGCTGAGGGACACCTTCCACTAGACCAGGTTGCTCAACAGCCTACCCAACCTGGCCTTGAACATTTCAAAGGACAGGACATCTATAGCTACTCTGGACAACCTATTCCAGTGCCTACTCTGGACAACCTATTCCAGTGCCTCACCACCACTGGAATTGGAGTAAAGTCTCATTCTTGTGTGGTCAACTCATTAATTTCTTTTAGGTTTACAGTGTCCTGGCTACTCTATGAACTCCTATTCCCAATGCTTCTCCATTCCATGTACATCATCCTGTGAAACCACCTGGGCTGTGAAGCCACTGGAAATGTAGTAAAATACCAATATTATAGTTGCATTAACTATAACAGGCAAACAGTAGGATTTGAAAAGAGAGCTGCACTCTGACAAAGCCAGTGGGGGGGTGTGTCCATTGATGGTCTTGTTTTGGAGGAAATTGTGAACTTTCCCAAGAAACAGATTTCTTGCTAAATTGCTATTTGAGTTCTGTTATTGTGCAATTCCTTAGCTGCAGTGTAGAAGAAAATACATGCTTTATTGGGGGGAAGGGGAGAGTGGCTTTTTGTTTTATGAACTTTTGCTTCAACATTATCAACATTAGAGCTATTGAATATAGTGCAGTGCTGTCATAGTGACCTTGAAGATGAACTCTAGTAGTGCTTGCTGAGTTTTGCTGGAGTCAGCAATGAAATGGGCCTTCACATGAACTTAATGGAAACATTTGGATGATAGCTGTTTTCCCTGTCAGGAGAATGCATGCCTTACACACGAGTGCAGGTCTGAGCTTTCTGGTATCTTTCTCTGGTGAGCTTTATCAGTTTCAGAATAAGCCTGGGCTACTTCTGTTCATACAGGCTAGAGATGCTTGCAGAGGCCTCTGATGAAATTGTGGATGAAGAGGAAGATGGCATTAAGCTGGAAGTAGAAGGTGACTGTAGTGATGATATGGGGCTTCTCATGGATGCACCAGAAATGAATGAAGACAAGAACAGAGAGAACAGTGATGAGGCCCAGGAAAGCCAGCAAGCTGCTGTAATTCTAACACTGGTGAATATCTTGTGTGTAAAAATCTATTTCTGAGAATTAATATAGAAGTCTGCTGCATCTATGCATTTAGAATTTGATGTGGCCTTTGCTGTAGCACTTCTCAGATCTTTAAACCAATGCAGGGATTTCCTTATTTTTCCCCTTCTTTTTGGGCATGACATACAAGAACTGTCTTAACAGAAAAAAAGGACAAAAGATTAATGAACAGAATATTCCAAACTGTGTATTAAAACTGTGCATATTTTTGAACTACTGAGGGTACTATTATACCCACACACTGCAAAAAGCAAATTCTAATTCCATGTTCTTGGTTACTGTTGTTTTTAAAATGATATTCTACTTTCTTGAAAACACTTTTAGTAAATGTTTAGTAAACATATCCCTGATGTGGTAGCATAAAGGAAATAAATTTTCCCGAAATAAAATTTTTAGAATCTTTCTGCATCTTAGTAAAAGCACTGTTGCATGTTTTAAACCTACACGTTCTATAAAATAGTAGAGGTAAAAAGACAAAGAGTGACATCTCGTTCCTTCAACTTTGTGACAATACAAAAGTTTAACATCTCAGTGGACTTGCTGGAAACTGTAATTAACTTCCAATTAATGTGGCAAGATGCCAAATGAGCTAAGGCTGTGGTATTAAAAAGACTGACAGTCTGCTGGGTAGCAAGTGAATATAGATCAAAGCCCTAACATGGCAAGGGGAGATGGCAAGGACGACATATGAAGGTTAGACACACACACAAGTGCTTTGCTAAGCCTGGTCTGGGTGGACCCAGACAATGAGTGAAAGACAGCAGAGTCCACTGCAGAGCCAGCCACAGCATAGATCTCTGTATGCCACATCCTCTCGGGGTTGCTGTTGTGCTATTTAGGTCACTGTATTTATCACCTGCACTGTGCAAACCATGAACCTCATTAAATTACCCAAGCTGAAGAAAAAGCCCCAGTGCACATCAGTAACATTGGATGTTCCAACTGCTGCAAAGCTTGGTCTAGCCTAGCAGCCAGGATGATTGCAGCATGGAAATAAGCACAGGCTATGCCACCTACAGGGATGAGGGCACTTGAGGCTCCCTCTGGCACACGTGGGACAGCTCTAGTAGGCAGCAGGCTGTGCTGAGGGTCAGCAGCCAGCAGTGTCTTTTCCCTGGGTTCACAAGGCTGGTGAAGCTCTAGAGATTGCCATAAAGCAGCCATGCTGCTGGGGATTGTGTGGCAATATGTCTGGAAGGACCTGGGCAGTGTAACTTTCCCAGCTGCCCCCTTTCACTGTGCACAGGCACCATTTCTGGCATGGCAGAACCTTGCTCTTCTGCAAATACCAAACAAAGTAAATACAAATGTGCAGTAATCGTCATGTCTGCAAATGGCAAAGTAAAACATTTCTTGCACTGTGTTCACATCAAACCATCTACTGAACAGCAAAGATCTTTCTGCTCTTAGCAAAGCTAAAAGATGTGGCTTTACTGGCTACAAAGAGTACCTTCAAAGTATCTCCACACACTCTTAAGCCTCTTGGGAATTTTGTATTTCTTTACTTAAAACAGCTTCTCTGTAAATGTATGGTGCTTTTTGCCGCTGGTCTTTTTCCATCCACCACAAAGCAATGAGAATGCATGTAAAATCTGAAGGCACAAAAGCTATGTGGGGGCATGTATCTGGTTACAGGAAGTCTTATACATTAAATTCCTTTTCATAGGTAGATAAAGAGACTAACACTGAGGAAGCAGTTAACGAGAGCACAGCAGTCCGACCCAAGGACAGAGGCAGCTGGAGCTCCAGACAGCGTCCCTTTGTCAGGAACAGCATGATCGTGCGCTCCCAAACCTTCTCTCCAGGCGAGCGGAACCAATACATCTGCAGGGTAAGAGCAAAAACACTTGGCATGAAGAGCTATTAACCAGAGAGTCATTTAACTTCTTGGGAATGAAGCATTAATGACACTGAATCATGTACCAATTTTCCCTGCGAGAGGCAGAGCCTCTGCTTTCTCTAGAGTCTTTCTCTATCTGAGCTGATGCACAGTAGAATTGACTTTCAGCAGAGTTGCATACTCTTGCAAAACACCACTACTAGGGCAAAAATACTATTGGAGAGAAAGAACACAGATGCCTGTGCTGGCTGTCTGCAAAAAGTGTTTCCCTGCACATCAGCAACTCCAGCACTCTCGCAGCAAAACAATTTGTTACAACATGAAATAGAATTCACTGTAAAATGCCATTGCATTACCATATTTTAATAATGCAACCATTTAAGGGTAACAGTGTGGAAAGAGCTCAGTCATCAATTTTAAATCTCACTTTGTATCTCAACTGGTTTTAAACCTAGGCAGCCCAAATCCTGCTGTAATTGCTTCTTTGAAAGATGTGCAAGTGCTGCCTCAGGGCTGGGTTTTAAACATGGCTTTGGCAGCTAAGTTCTCCAGTCTCTCTAGAGCTGTGGTAGCATGGAAAAAGGAAAAAAAAAAGATTTAGATTCTGAGTCTTACAGCTGTTAAACTAAGTATGAAAATCATGTGTTTAAAGATTTAAGTGTGGACTACCATCTCTATAGATCTTAATCACAGATACCCTAGAAAAGGCAGTTTATTTTGATCTTTAGTTACTACAGGTTTCTCATACAAGTATGTCCTTTTTTAAAAAAAGGTAATATTTATGCTTTAATTCCCCAGTTCAGTTGGAAGCATTTGCCTTAATCATTTGGGAACATTAAAGTTCATAATTTCTCTGTGACTCTCATTGGCCTGAAAAAAAAATAAATCTTTAGTCAAAACCTATGTACTTAAATAACTATTCCATATACCTCCCAGAATGAAATATAGCAGATGATTTTCTAACAATCTCTACATAATTTGGATAGATTATTGGCTGAATTCAGAAGCTAGCCTTCATCTTAATTCCTGTGCTGTAACTTAATTCCTAAATGGGAATTAGTAGTATTGGCAAAAAGATATCACCTTAGCCTGCTGCCTATGTAGGTCTTCAACAGGAAGTAAAACTACTTGTTTTAGTAGTTCAGTTAGTGGAAACTTCTGAGATTTTTGCATCTGGAAAAGTATTGGGCTTTTGTAGCTTTGAACATTGCTACATACTGCTCTGCCAAGAGCCAGAATCAAAAACAACCCTTACTTTGAATAAACCATTCTGTTTCTCATTGTGTATGGTATTGCCTGGAAGCAAAGTACCCAGTGAAAAGAACGTGTTTGCAGATATATCTTTTGCAGTGTCAGAAACACTTTTTGCCCACTGCTGAGGGCTCCAGAGTGGGCACTGTGGCTGCATCCAAGTTCAAAAAGAGGGCTGAAGAGCTGGGATCTCCCCAATCCCTTCTTGCACCGGAGGCATATCCAGCCTTCCTTGCATTGTGGTGCTGTATGAGAGGAAAGCACCTGTTGGATACACTCTGGTGAAGTGTCAGCTGCTCTCTAATCAGAAGAGATGGCCTGGCTTTAGGAGAGCACCTGTGATGTTACAGGAAACAGAGATCTTTGAGGCCTAATGGACAGAAACAAAGTCTGGTGGTGCTTTGGAAAATGTCCCTTGAAAAGTGCCTAAAGAACATTAGTGACAATAGCTGCCCCTCTGTATCAGGGAGTGAGCTCATAGTAGTGGCTCATGGTGAAAAGACAGATTTGCCTCTCAAGAGGAGTACTTTGTATTGCAAGTAGTTGTATTTCCGACCCCTAGCTCCCAGTCAGCCCTGTGTAAGCACACTTTAGGGCCCTGACTTTACTTACTGAAATGTTAGCAGAATGATTCCTTTTTTTGTCCTTTCCTGAAGAGGTGAAATACATATTCTGCAAAGAGATGCTTCTGACCACCTGTTGATGCTGATGCACCTAACAATCATTCTGCACTGATGTGTATGAAATAACACTAAAATTACAAAGAAACTACTGCTGAGCTGTGGCACATAATTTTAAGAAGCAGGAAGTGCTTCTGAAGGAAGCTGTTGGCACACCTTTGGTTGTTACATTTAATAACAATACAAAATACTGCTTGTTGGACAGATGTGTGTCTACAGTAATTTACCTTCCCTGTAATAAATCTGTTAAAAGCCTGCCTCAGGTAAGTGAAATCCATAGTTTGTATCTGCAGTCAGACAATGATTTATCAGTACTTAATAACCATAGTTACCTTCCTTGCATTCCTAAAGAGCCTTACCATTCATTCAGTAAGATCAATGGTCGTCTTGGTGTAGGATTATAATTTTAGAGTAGATGCTTATTCTAGTTGCAAACTTGTTAAGGTTATACTAAGAACATGACCTGCATGTACATAAACACTGAGGCTCCCTGACTGGTTCTACCAGTGCAGGTGTATTTGCATATGGAGGTGCTTTATGTCTGTTGTTGTGTACATTTTGGCAGTTGAATCGCAGCGACAGCGACAGCTCCACGCTGGCCAAGAAGTCTCTGTTTGTGAGGAACGCCACAGAACGACGGAGCCTGAGAGTTAAACGGGTAGGTGCTGTCACCTGGGCGTGGTTTAAAATGAAGGATGGGGACACTGGGAATACCAAATGACATAAAGGATATGCTTTATTTCAAGTATTTCAGCAAAAGCAACACAAAGTTCTGTCCTGTAGTTTCATGTTGAAATATCCACATAGTGGTCTCAGTCCAATGTCATCTCCCCTCCAACAAAGCTTGTGTTGTTTTAGTCATGGCTGAAGCCAGCAGCAAGACACTGATGGCTCAGCATCATGGCATTTCTCATTGAACTTGAGCTTATTGTTGAACTTGAATTACTGTCAAAGTAATCTGGGTTAAAAAAGTGAATATTATAAAGTGGCACAAGGTGGCCTATGCTGCTCAAAAGTCAACACCAGCCATATTACATCTTGAGCAAATTTTTGTGAGGATTTCAAGGACTCAGATGTCCCTTCAAAGTGACTCTCCACCAAAAGTATTCAAGTAGCAAAAGGATTGAAGGACAAGAGAGTAGGATTCTCTTGCATGAAATTCAGTCTTATATGAATTTAGAGAGTTTTATTTTAATCTTAATTGTAACTAGAAAAAAAGTCCTTTGGAAGCCTTGTTACCAGGTAGCAGGATACATTTTGTAAAAGAAAGAAAAGTCTGGGATACTGAATAGTCTGAGATGGCTTCTTTGCCTCATTTACTCATGCAAAAAATCACTGTGAAAGGATAGTATATAATATGAAATATTCTGAAGAAGAGCATGTTTACAGAGTTTGTAACATTATGTGTTTGGTTAGGCCTTTAAAAAGCAAATATTTACAGAAATAAATAATGTAGTTGAAATCTGTAGGGAATTCTGTGTAGTGTTGTGTCTCCTGGCAGTGTCATCCCAGGGATCAGAATGGGATTTTTGTTCTTAACCTGTAAATATATCATTGTGCACTTGGTTGGAGCATTTATTTTTAGCTAGTGACTAAAGAAAAATTCCAGGATAGGTGAATATATTGACTTCACAAAAAAATGACTGCTAAACCCTCCCCGCCTCCCCCCAGATATTTTAGCTTTTCTGATTGCAGAATGTCAAACTCTCACCAGCCTCTAGGCATTAATTTTTACTGTTGTGTGTCCCAAACGACTCAGCCTGTTTGCCAGCCGATCATGCGAAGAGCTGAGTGCCCCGCGCGCACTTCCCTGGACTTGGAGCTGGACCTGCAGGCGTCACGCACCAGACAGAGCCGTCTGAACGACGAGCTCCAGGCCTTGCGGGACCTCAAACAAAAGCTTGAGGAAGTGAAAGGCAGGGGAGAGGCAGACCTTCCTCTGTGTGTGCTAGAGGATGAACGATTCCAGAAACTCTTGAAACAGGTATGTGCAGCATTCACCTAAGTGCGAGTATATATGCCCCTATCTTTGCTATAAATTTGTTAAAGAATTTGGTCAGTGACATTGAAAGATTTTTACAGATCTGTTTCTGTATAGATTAATACTGCATTAAACATAAAATTTGAGGTAACATTTTCCTCTAAATACTTCAGTAAGTCACATTAGAAACTCTATTATTTGGAGAAATAGTTATGGTTGGTGTAGTAAAATAGCATTTACTTAAAAGTAAATTTAGAATTCTCACATCCCAGCCATGCTTTTACAGACTTGCACATGCTTTCTGTCCCTCAGCATTGGTTGCTTTGCAGTCTGCACAGAACTTGCAGCCAAATGGCAGTTGTAACAGGTAGAAGGAACAATTACCACTATTTAAAGTGGTAGGGGCATGGGGAAAAGGCAGTGGCTTGTTTCTTCATGCAGGACATACTTGTTCTAGTGTTGTAAAGGAAAGCCAAATTCTGTTCTCTATGTGATGGCCTCTCAAACACTACAAGTGTATCTGCACTGCCATAATGTAGTGGGATGTCCCCACATGATTAAAATACAAGAAACAGAATTGAAGAATGAAATGCAACAGCGAGAAGTCAGAATATGGAAAATTCTAACAAGATACGTTAGATGTTGTGGGAGAGTTATTATGTTTTTTCAGAGGTTGTTTTGTTTTTTAAATCGTTAGGGAGATCATTGATCTGGAGAGGTTGTTGGAGGGAGTAGTTAAAAACCCAGCCAAGTAAAAAAAAAAAGCAAAACAAACCCACCCAACCTGCACAGTTGGAGGTATTCTAAACCTAATTGGTCAAGACCCTGACTATTCATCTCTGGCATCATTTACTGTGAGCAGAAGCTTGGAGTAAACACCTTCTGGAGCCCCCCTCCCATCCAAGCCAGTCAATGTACATCAGTTTTCAATGAGGGAAGGTTGTGAGTGACAGCCAGGAGCAATCTGCGCTCCTTAGCTCTTTATGGTTGACAGAGATTCATGTTTTGATACACCAGGTTATTCAGAGTAGTAAAAATGGAAAGTTCTAACAAGGTACAGAGACCCTTCTCATATGTAAGCAATAGCTGTTGGTTTTGCTGTTTTGGTTTTTTTAAAGCTAAATGTCAGTAAATAGTCTTGTGTGGAAGAGGAAAGGATGATCCTAATATTTACATTTGCAAAGCTGAGCTCTGAATTAAATGCTAGGAATGAGATACTCCACATACAAGAGACAAAAACATAAACAAGAACATCACAGAATCAGCAGATGTCAAAAAGCAAATAAGACAGGAATTGCTAAGAAAACTACTTGGAACAAAACATATCATTGCTTTAAGATCTAAATATTATTATGCCTGTACCATAAACATAGTTAATTTTTGATTTCCCTTTTCAAAGTGAATGATAAAACTACAGAGGGTCAACAAGAATTGTCAAGGGAGGAAACAACTTCATGTTAGGAACAGCTAAGTAGCTACAACTGAAGTCCATACAACCATGAGTGAGGTGGCATAGAGCAATTAATCATGGTGTTGTACTTGCCAAGAAGTAGAAAATCGAACAGATGGCAGGTTAAATGCAAGCAAACATAGCATGACATTGAGAAACTGTAAAAATGTTTTCAATAAAACATTGAGTGCTGCAAGTTCACGTAGTTTAAGAAATTATGAATTTATTGATTTGCTAAATTTATGCTAGAAAAATGCATATAATGACACCACATATTTCAATAAGTCCTTGACTGATACCTTAGGAAATAAAACTTTCCCCAGCATGTTCTCCCAATTCTACATTTATGTCCTGTTGTGTCTTCTGGTCCCTCTTTCGGGTATCTGTCGTTGGTTATAGTTACTGGAGAACTGAAATGGCTATAAAACAATAGCAGAGTTTAGGGTGAATATTAATGAGTGTTCTGAAATACCTTGGGCAAAATGGGGGAAGATAGTGCAGTGTTTAAACTTAGTGTAACTGTATTGGTTTTTACCATGTGAATTCATTATATGAATAATCTAAGTTTTAACCCATAAAAATAGTAACTTCTAGAAAAGAAGCATAGCTAAATTTATGTAGAATTTCTTAGTTTATATCTAATACTGGATGCAGGATAGCAATTATATTTTCTGAGTGTTTAATTTAAAAATACTTCCATTCTAAAGCTATTCCCCTGTAGAACAGAATATGCTTCTGCAACATTTCATATCATGAATCCTTTGGATTTGTGCTTCATTTCAGCTGGCTGCTCCAAGGCAGGAGGTAGGCTTGTCACATTTTGTATGGCTGGTGTCAGTGATCAACACCATTACACACACTGGTGAGGAATAAGGGTAATAATACACATTCCTAAAATATATGCAGGCAGTAGCACATCATTTAAGTCCTCTTTCCTAAGTTAAAAGTCAGAACAATGATCAGAGTCACTCCACCTCTTTGAAGAGTGCTTACAAAGTTTCTAGAAATATTTCTACCCTTAAAATCATTGCAGCCTTCCCCTGTGGAGCAAAATAACCGAGAGCGCTGTACTGTGTTGTCAGTGTTTCCCCTTGGGTTAGCAAAACACAGCAGCCTAGAGAACATTGTCATAGATTATTTCTTAGATCCTGCAGGCATTATAATGGCACAGACTAATGCAGCAGCTGGAAACACCAGAGAAACTGAGAGAGTCTCAAGTGAAAAATGAAACTGCAGATGTGAGGGATGTTGAAAATCAGTGGCTGCTTGCTAGCACACAGTTACTCTGCTTGAAGCCAAATCCACAGACTACATACCTTCCCTCCCATTCCTTCCACACCTTCCTAAGTGCAGCAAGTATGTAATGCCCTCTAATACCTGCAGATCAGAAAACAGAGATAATTCTGTGCACCAAAAGCATTTTCTCTTGTTTAGATTGGATGTTTGTGAGAAATCATGCAGTATTTCAAAGTCTGAGTCTTAAATCCTCATACAAGTAAGTTTTCAGACACCTAAGTATCCTCAGAAGTATCACTGTTGTTTATATCCAAAAAAGATTCCTGTAAATATCTTCTTTATGTCTTTTTAGTACATCATTTATGTTGAGGTAATATGTAATTATGTCATTAATACCAATAAGTATGTCCTTGTCCCAATGATTTGGTTTAGCACAAAATTGTTAGTTTTTCTTTGGAGTCAGTTTTTTCTATACAAAACCCAAAGAAGAACAAGACAGGAAATAGTGTTTCAGCTCTAATTTAGTGTCTCTTCTTTGTCATCTTAAACTTAAGCTAAGCCCAGATAGAGAGATTCCTATCTGACAGTTATATTTGGTAGACAAGTATCATGAATGAATGTTTTAAGATCCCTTAAAGAATCTGAGATCATAGTATAGCCAGGGTGGGGGGGTACATCACCACAAAATGTGCCAGATTTTTGGGACTTATTGAATGTCTGGCCATTGTATTAGTGTGATTTTCTGTATTTTATATAAAACACTCAATAAACATGATGTAAATGTAAACCTGGTAATGTACATACCTTGTCATACGCATATTCCTAGAGAAATTGGGCTGAAATCCAAGTTTCTCTTAGAGTGCCCTGAAAAAATAAATGGATTCAAAAATTAAAAAGGGATACAGGGTAATAGAGAGTATGAAAACAAGTCATCTATGCTTTTAAACCTGAAATTCAGTAATCACAAGAATCTCATGCATATTTAGGGAAAGGATAAAATTAGAAAATTTTGAAATATTGAATGTTTAGTACTTTGATGATAAATATTAATTAGGGGAGCTGAAAAAACATATGGCCAGTGACATACATAAAATTAATTAAGACATTACCAGTTGTAGATTGCAAATTTATGTTCACTAACTAATAAAGAAAACAATATTTATATATGAATTTAATTTTAAAATCCCAGCTATTTTGGAGTTGGGGACTGAAGAAGTTAGAGCAGTACAAGCTGACTGGATTTTGAGTGAGTTTTTGAAAGGGTGGTGCTCTTTCATGTAAAACACTTTCATGTAGAAACCAGAGTGCTTTTCAACAGACAGAGGGTACCACTATCCTGCTGTGAGCAGCTTTCTTATAACTACCCAGTATGAAACTGATAGTATGGACTAGCTCTTTTGAATTAGTTGGTTTTGTTGTTTAAGAGTCTATTGGGTTGAATTCAGAACTGGGATGTGAACAACTTCTAAGTCACAAAATTAGCTTTGAAGATTGCTGTTTCAGGCTTGCAAATGTTATTTAATTTGAGCTAATGAACAGCATTTTCAAGTCTCTAAAGAATCAAAAATTAAACTCTCTAACAACTTTATAGTTGTTTAAGAATGTGAACTGCTTCTATTGAATTTTGATTGCTGGCAAAATTCAAAATACAATAAATAACATTTGTCTGACAGCCTCTGCAATCTAGAAATAAAAGCACTGCCCACACCATGCACCCCACATGTGACGTGGGCAACAATGCATTTGTTACAGAACTCACCTGTGTATGAGCAGGGGTCATTTATCTGAGAATTTCAGGTGACTGCCCACCTAAAAGGAGTTACTGTTCGAATTACTGGATATTCAGAAACCCTTGGTAAAGTTTTTTAAGCCAAAGCACAGCTATTAATAGCAGTCTTGTTGCTGAAATGGTGGCTGGCATAGCTGCAGCTGTCCTATTGATGCTTAGTAAAGACATAAGTAATAGAGCCAGCAATACTAAGGTACAGAAATTCAGTAACTTACTGTGGGGTAGCTGTTCAGCACTGTTCAGGAAGGACCTTTGATCTCTTGTTACCACTGGTGTTCTGTTCACTTGCCTTGTCTTTTATACGTCTACAATGCAAATGAAAGAAGTGAGTTTCATGTGCAAAATAAGATGTCATGGATTAAGGCACAAAAGTTCATGTTCCTTGCTAACATGGCCAACAAAACCTGAAAGTGTATTTTGAGAGGAGCACGTTCCCTGTTTTTTTTCTCTCAGTCACTTTAGAGTAGGTATAGGTAACTTTCCTGAGAGGTTTTGCCAGGAAATAAAAGTATTTTATATGGGAAGAGAATCAGTGGCTCATAGTTCTAAAAAGATACTTGGATAGACAATATATGTTCACATAAATTTAGGTATTGTCTAACTAGAGCCCTAAAAAATATCAGAATTTACAAAACTTAGCAGCCACCTGTGATGGCATGGAATTTGCTCTATTTATTTTCTTAGGAAAAGCCCCATTAGCTTATTTTGCAGCCATGGCTTAGGCTTGTGATGTCAGTCTTTTATCTTGCTGACCTTTTATAGAGATTATCATAGATCCATTGAGGCTGAAAAAGACCTTTAATTCATTAAGATCAACAGTAAACATGACACTGCCAAATGTTTTACTTGACAAAGAAGCATCTCTCACTTCTTTAAAACAAGTAGTTGTCCATTATCAGCAAAATACAGTTCTTTTTCTTGATACAGGCTGAACAGTCAAAAGAAGAGCAGAAACAAGGTTTAAGTGCTGAGAAATTGATGAGGAAAGCTTCTAAGGATGTGTGCCGGCTACGGGAGCAGAGCCAGAAAGTGCCACTGCAGGTGCAGTCATTCAGGTATGGCCTGTTCTGCTTTTCATGTTCTTTTTAATGCAGTGAAGTAGCATGAACTGTTTCTAGGTATAATCAGACATGCTCTGTAGTGTTAGTAAAAAGTCCAAATGCGTTTGACTTGCCAGAAACATCACTGATTTCTAACGTGGCTCTAAGTTGGAGTTTGAGGGCCAGGCTCCCTGTGGCTGTTCAGAGGGTAGTGAGGAAGCAGAGTGGAGTGTCAGACCCCTGTGTGACCCCTGCTGTAAGCAGGCACGTGTGTGACTCTTGCTGTAGCTCACCTCACCCACAGCAGGTTGACTGTGGGCTGTAAGTCATGGGAGCTCTTCCAGTGGTGGCAAGTGCCTGAATCACCTCTCAAGGAGAAGCAGGACAGGATACAGCTCATCAGGAAACTCATTAACTGCTACTTGTGCCTTGCTCAAAACTTAGTATTAAAGAAAGACTTTGAATCCCTCCCCTGTTTTGTTTCCCTTTCTCCTTTTGGTTGTGAAGCAACTGATTACTTGAAGCAGTTAATGAAGTGTCCTTGCTTAGCATAAGCCAGAATGAACACTATTTATCTTAAACCTTAATTCTGACTGATCTGAATTCCTAAAAGACTGGCCAGTAAGTGGCAGGGCTTGCAGCCTGAAGGCCACACTTCTATATAAAAATAAATATACAAATATTGATTGAAAAATACAGAGCTTGCTCTTGCACACAGAAACAGTACTGCAGCTAATTTGGTTTGTTTGTCAGTCAATACACATTTTTAAAGTTTGAGTTTTGGATTCTTTTATAAGAAATTTAAGTCAGCTACTAATAAATGTGAGACTTACTTCTTTTTTAACCATCTTTTGTGAGCAGTTGGAGAAATCCATAAGCAAGTAGAGGCCTGTGAGGCAGCATGTATTGCAAACCATAGCTGTAAGCAATGCAGTATCAAAGCAAGAGAGAAAGGAAAGGGGTTTCTCAGCTAAGACATGTTACAGCTGAGTTATTTATCTTCAGTTTGAAATTCAGAGCATCCTGAAGATTTCACTTTTTGTGCATGTCTTGAGAAAGGGTTTTGGCCAGTGCTGGTCATTTAACAGTCATCACAGAGAGACTGCTGCCTAAATCTGCAGGAATGTGTAATAGTGCCTAAAACCCCATTCCCCTGCAAGAAGAGTATCAAAAGGTTCCATTTTCCTTTATTTTCTAGTCACCACACAACTAGGAAGAGAAAGCCAGTTTAGGTTGATTGTGCTCTGAGCTACTGTTTTTCATGGGAACTCAAGCTTCAGCAGTGGAACACATGGTTTAGTCTTCTGGATAAATACCTCTGGAGGCTGAATTGTACATGCCCTGCTAGTTGGACTTGTTACACTTGCTGCCCTGCTAGTTGGACTTGTTACACTTGCTGTGGCCTCAGACTAATCACAGAGAGAGATTTTTAAAGCTCTCAAGAAGTATGACTCTTCTGAGCTTTAATTTTTAAGCCCCCAATACTTCTCTTCTGCTTTCTAGCCTGCTGCTAGGCAAGCCTGTGTAAACTTGTTATGCTTCAGTAATGTCTCAGTTCATAGGTGACAGAAATGGTAACAGCACAGGGGAAGCTGGAGAATGGGTTGACAATTCTGCTTCTCTGAGGCTTGCCCAGGCACGACTATTCTGCCCTTGCCCTTTTCCCATGTCAGGATAAAATTATTTATTGTGCCTTCTCATCCCCCTACTGAAAATATCATCATTGGAAATTCAGTAACTGGAACAATATTTCAGTCTTATCATTGCAGTTATTAATGAAATACTGGTATTTTTTATCTTTCAAATTGGAACTGCTTTTGACATAAATGTGCATAAGAAGGTAATTGTGTCAGAATGCCATATTTGTTGTAAATAAATTTTCTGTGTATTTTCCAAACCTGTGTTTTAAAGAACTATGCTCTAATATTAGCAACTCTACAGCAGATGACATTGGAGTCATGCCACAAATGGTAAAAAAAATCTCTTGTTTTCTTTTCTAATTTCAGGGAGAAGATAGCATACTTCACAAGAGCAAAGATCAGTATACCAGCCCTTCCAGCTGATGATGTATAATTATGCATTTTTGTTGAAGTGTTTTTCCACTTGTTCATCTCTTTTCAGATGAGCTTTGTAGTTCCAGTGATGTGCTTTCGAAGATCTTCTATTTTACATTCACTATTGATATGTTTATTTGTAAAATATAGTGAACTGAACTGTTGTAAGCTTAAAAAATGGCAAAAAACCCAACAAACAGAAAACCAAAGTAGATTAATTTTGGTATACTGATGCTGATTTTGTACAGTTTGTGTGTATTGCATCTGTGTTTTTATTTTGTAAAGATGGAACAAAGGAACAAAGGCAGTACTAAGCATGTATCCTGTTGAACTGCACTGTGTTGAGAAAAATTATGTTCAACAGACAATTGCTTATCTTTTCACTATTTTCATGTGAGCAGACTGTGAAAATGGCTGTTTTGCCATGCAATACTTTTGTACAAGAGTGTAACTTGTATAGTTTAAAGTTAACCACAAGCGTAAGCTCCTTTCCAAAACATCCAGGCTGCCTCACAACAGCTGCTGATTAGATTCATCACCCACGGTGTAATTTTGTTTCTGAAAATAAATTTCTTCTGGTTTTGTTTTTTAATACTTTCGTAGGAAGACACAGAGTTCAGAGTTTAGTTTTGTGAATGTACAGTACTTTAACCTGCACTAAAAGGTTTCTTGTGTCTGCAGGAGAGTGAGAAAGGCAAGGCAGACAAGTAACCCTAAAAAACTTACTTTGAGACTACCAAAAGGGGCAGCTGCTTTCTGAACAGGATGAATCAAATTCATAATACCAACATTTAAATAGCTATACCCACTGTGCTCTTAAAACAGTTTTTCTCTGTTAATCATTTGTTCTAGGGGGCTGTCTGATTGCCAGCTAGGAATACATGAAGGATGTGCTAGGTTTATAGATCTGAAGATGCTTCATTTAAGTATTTATACCAGAAAAAAATCTCTTACAAGTTAATTTAGATACCAGAAGTCCTGTTGATAAAGAAAAACTCCATATTAGCATCTGCACAAACTTCAGTACAATAAATAACAATATCTAAAATATACAATTGGCCATATATGCAGTTGGGGGTACACAGGTTTAATGAATAGATGTGAACACCTTGTTTCAAATACGTGCTTCTTCCTAGCAGCCTGCTTCATCAGAAGGCAACTTGGTTGCCTTCTGTTAGAAGTTCAGAACATTGGATGTAGGTATTCGAGCAGTCCTGTCTTGGTAAAGCACTTGGGGTCATCTGTGGGTACTGTTAAGCAGGTGGAAATTGCAGTGAACAGAAATGTTTCATTTTCTACTTAGTATGTTGCACTCAGATGTATTCACTCACTGGCTACAGTTTTCTTCCCCAAGCAACAAACAGCATTGCATGGACTTAATCTTTCAGAAATGCTATAATTACTTGGGAGCAAATGGAAACAATATAACCACAATATGGTAGCAGCTGTCTTAGATTCAAAGTGACAATTCTGTAATGACAGGTCTGTGTAACACCCAAGGGTTTTCTTATGCAAAAATACATCAGTTCACTGAAATATAGAGCCAAACATGCTATTTTGAGCAGGATGACTGATTGAACATCCTTTATGAATGCCCCATTTGT
This sequence comes from Luscinia megarhynchos, assembly GCA_034336665.1. Lineage (NCBI taxonomy): Eukaryota > Metazoa > Chordata > Aves > Passeriformes > Muscicapidae > Luscinia > Luscinia megarhynchos. The sequence goes on along the minus strand of CM067566.1, from coordinate 32,032,622 downwards.
TTTTTGTGTCTTGGGTTTTGAGATAACATTCATGTTTGAAAGGTCAATTTAAAAAAAATCTGGAATTATTTAATGTAGAGGTGAAATGAAGGTTGACAGTTTCAACTTCTCAATTTGATTATATAAGGTGTTTGTTTAGAGGTCTACTTTATGATTTTTCTTTTATTTATTTACAGTCTTATTTATATTCTGTTTAATATAGTTCAGTTCTGGCCATAAAAATATTTGTCGCTATTGTGTAAAATACTTAGAGATATCTAAATTCTTGCCCGGTTAGCTGGGTTTTCTCAAATGTTGAATAATTTAAAAAAAAAAAAAAAAAGTAAAAAAGTATTATTGTCTGTTTTGTAAATATAAGGTGAAGTCAAAACTTAAGTATTGCTGGCTTCAGCTTACAAAATTCCTTTTAAAATGAGAGACTTAGATATATTCATGCTCTTCATTTTCCAGATTGGTAAAGTTGAACATATTTATAGGCAGCTTTTAACAATTCTGGGTTTGGAGTTTGGGGGTTTTTTTACTAATTCAGCGTGTCACACTTGAAACACTCAATGGAATAAGCTAAAATAATACCTACAAATAAACTCCCATCAGTTTAAAGTGATAAATATTACTCTTGAAGTGAAATTTACCCTGCACAGCAGGGTATAACGAATGTAATTGGTTCTATTGCCAGGTACCAATGTCACTGCAGTTGCATATATCAAAATGTAGATATAACTGGTACAAGAATATTTAGCCAAATGAGCAAAGTTTAGCAGAAATTGTAATAGAACACAAATCAAATAATCTTAAGATTATTTTTCTTTTTTCTATTGCTATGTTTATACTGTATTAAATATCAAATGCTCAGGACTGAACTAAATATTTAATCAGGTTATATTCTGAATGTGTTTCTGTTCTAATTTTGTCTGTAAGAGTATGCAAGCACATTACATAGATTAACTTGTCTCTGCACTTTTCATGTGTTTCAGTGATTGGAAAATACATTTTTTTTTAACAAAGCTGTTTTCCAGACCAGTGTTTTATTTAATTCTTTTATTGCTCTTCTGTCTCTTTATATGGTCTTTGCAGAAACAGATGGCTGCTACAGCTTTGCCAATGTAAAATCATGGCAATTTATAGAAAGTTCACATCAATCACTGACAGCTCTAAGGATAAGTTATATGGAAACTAATTCATATACTTGAAGTTAGTTCTTTACATTCATTATGTGAAAGCTGCATCAGCAATGAACACAGCTGAGTCTCCTCCAGACAACAGCTCATTATTGCCCACAAATGCTGGTTTTCCTTAGAAAGAGATTGGGCAGGGACAGAGGTGGTCATATTCTCTCTCTCTCTCGATGGACAATCTTGCATTACGTCACATAATGTCTGAGAACATTTAGTTTACTGTAAATGATACAGGCCCAGCAAACTTCATTCAAGGTTGAACTGCATTAGGTTTTTGTAATTCATGGTGAACTGTTCCTATAAACTCTCTTAGACTTCAACTAATATTCTTTTGTAAAAAATACATTGTCTAAAGCAGCCCCAGGGGGAGTTCTGCCATTTAAAATATGATCAAGTCTGCATGAAGACCTAGAGATTAAAAATTTTATACTCACTCCCCCAAGTCATACCACAAAAACAAAATCTGCCATTGATCAGACTTGGGAGAAATATAGTGATGGCTAAGATTACCATAGCTCATCAATTCATGCAATTAAAAGTGGAAGTAAGCAGTGATTAAAGAAACTATTAGGTAAGAAAGAATCCCACCCCCCCCCACTCTTGTAAACAGCAGCCTGTCTGTTCAGCAGTTTCTTTCTCTCTTACTATAATGCAAGCAAGAAGTTGGAAAACCTGATACCTGCCCATTTCCAATTTCCAGATGTTGATCTGCCATTGCATACTGCTCTTGTAAGTGACGGTCAGATGATAAACAGATTGTGGAGAGGAGTAGAGATCCCCCTAGAATTCGAAAAAAATCCACCAAACCAAGCACTGAACAGTGCATCCCCTATTTCTCTGGGATGCTGTCTTTATGAATCTCCTGGATTACAGTGTAAGCAAGAGACAAGGTCTCCAGACATCACCTGGAGTATTTCTCCAAGTAGCAGCAGCTTTTTTTATCTTCTGCACTATATCCTCCATCTTTAGGCAGTCCAAACCATGACCAGAGATCACAAGGCTTAGAAGTCCTAGTCCAATTATGTAGTTACTAAAATCATGGATATATTGAAAGAATAAAAATCTTTACACTGTCTTCCTACATCATTTGCCAGAGTCCAGTATTTCAAAGCCCTAGTGCATTTATGTCTAAGTTGAGATTTTTCAGCCTGGTAAATAGTTACAGGTACCAGTTAAATTCCATCCTAACACAGACAACAGAAATCCAGCTAACAGTAGCCTGTGTCTGTTTGCTAAATTCATTTTTTTCAGTCACAGAAGCACCAAACCATTGGCTTTTGCAGGCATTGTTCGGCTCAGTTCTTTGACATACTCTGTCATACATAGCACAAGTTAAAACAATGCTCCATGAAGCATGAAATACTTCTCTCCTCCCTCCTGATTTGTGTTGGCTGGTTCCATGTGCAGTGTTTGGAGCACTGGGAGGTGGTGTGGTAAAGCAGTAGCAGAATGGTGTGGCCACAGTTGGGCTCACTTTTCATTAGTTTTTGGTTTGTTTTCTTAAGAAAAGCATATATTTGGTTTTCCATTAATCAGCTAAAGCATTACAGAAGTTTTGCTGATTTTGGCATCTCAGAGTTTAAGTTCTAATATCACATTGATGCACTTCCACTTAGAGCAAATGATACTTCTGCTTTGTGGCCAGTTAAATGTCATATGTTTAATGTCAAATATACATGTTCCAAACATGAGTGAATGGAACTTAGGGGACCTTGGATAGGATGCATAATGACTCAAGATCTGTGTCAAAGGAAGATTGCTACACTGGTTTTTAAAGCAGCATTTCTCAGCCTATTTTTGGTGCATAAAGTATGCAGGTGCCAGAAACACTTAGAATAACTTGTATGGGCAGTTTAATGTGGCAGACTGGAAAAACACAGCTTGTTGGGTCTAAGCACCCACACCATCACACCCCATGCACAAAAAGACAGTTGCAAAGCTTGCTACAATTTCAGAAACCTACCATTTCCAAATGCACAGAAAAAAACATTTCAATGCAATGCAGGTATTCAGACTGTTTAGGGAAATCTCCTCTAAGTTCATACATCACTGCATCAGTCAAGTGGAAAATTGCAACAGGGAGTCAAACTTTGGGGCTTATATTATTAGTTACATAAAAAAAGGAAGCACATTGTGGTTAAAATCCAAGCTGTAAGAGAATATGCATATTCATTTTCAGGATTTTACAGTGCAGTTAAGAAAGCAAAAGCACCTTTTCTGTGCAGTCTGTGAACACTTCAGCATTTTGCTGCGAAACAGTTTTAAGCGGTTCCACAGGTGAGAAAACACACCACCTTCCAACACCAGTTTATGGAGAGAACAGACATAAATTTTGGAAATCAGTTGGGTAACAAAGAGTCCTTTGAATTACTACCGGAACAAGCTTCTGGCTTGCACTAGGGTTTGGAAAAGATAGGGCAATATTGCTGTACTGCTTAAAACCTCTCATTTTAAGGCCTTGTTTCAGTTTCCAAGCATTGACATTGATCCTGCTGTTCTGCTACTGCATAATGAACCGAAGATGGATGGACTTCAGCAGAACAGATTGTGCAATTAAGTAGGGATCCTCCTAATATAAGACAAAATCCAGCAAGCCAGCCAACAAACAATGCTTCCCCAAAATCCCACCTGGGAACAATATCTGGTATATTCTCATCCCAAAATTCCTGGACTGTGGAATGGGCAACCCAGGAAACTGGGACAATAGCTGTAATCCCCGATATCCAGAAGAGCATTCCTCCAAACAGCAACAACCGTTTCTTTTGTTCCTGTTGTCTTTCACCAATTTTCAAACAGTCCAACCCAAATCCTGAGAGCAAAAGGCCCAGAAGCCCTGATCCATTGGAAAAAAACATCAAAATCCTAGAAATCCTGAGTTCTGGAGGCAAAGCCAGGAAAGAATCAAAGTCCTTGCATTGCATTCCACCTTCTTCCTGGACAACACAAGCTTGCCAGAGTCCCATGGTCCAGATCTCCAGTTCATTTAGTTCCAAGTTAAGGTTTTTCCACTGGGGTAGATAGGTGGTGAGACAGGACAGGACCCATCCCAACAGAGAGACCAATATGCCACTTAATTGCATCACTGGTTGATAGACTAAGGCCATTGTAAGAGCAGAGTCCTGAAAGCTTGAGGAGAAAGGTCTCCCCAGCAATTCTGTACCAACTGCTACCTTGAGTGATGGTGGAAGCTGTGATGATTTTAGGTCTCTGCTGCCCCAAATATAAGCCCTTGCTATTAACCCTTTGCAAGCTCTGAAACACTTTTTTGTTCTTCATGAATATAAAGTTTCACATAAAGGACGAAGGACTTCACTAAACCATGAGTTAGGCTTTCCGATAAGGATTTGATCTGTTACCTTCCAATTTGCTTGGTAAAATTATATCCCAATGCCTGATGATTACAAGCCTGAGGATGAACAAAGAGGGCTCTATGACCCCTCACCCTAAAACACAACAGAAATCTTTGTGCTTCAATACGGATTAATTAGATTTTAAGTGGTGATAAAAAGGCAGCTCTGTGTGCAACAGGACTTCATTGTAATAGCTAAATTTGAGATTTCAGGGATGTAAATCAAGGCCTTGTAAAGAAAGGTAGACTGTTTGCCTATAATCTTTATTCTTAGGCTTCCTCAACATACATAATGGCTTATCTTCCACTGCCCTGTTTTATGTCCCCAGCACTGTAAAAGACGCTTTATAAAAGACCCTTATGTTTCACATTTTCTACATTCATTTCTTTTAAAATGGGCTTTGTTTTGACTGACTCTTAAGGGGAAAAGGAGACGGATATAGTGAAAGTACCATAGAAAATGAAATCCTAGACATCCTCTCCACCATAATGAACACGGGCAGTTCATCAGCCAGCGTAAACTCTACCTGCCCCAGGGCTTCAGCAACACCATGGTAGCAGCTTACACCAGCTCAGTGTCCCCTTTCCTAAAGCCCATGTCCCAGATGGCACACAGTGTATTCACTTAGTATCTAACATTTGGCACAATGCTCCCAGGGCCAGGAATGCCTCGTACACTTTCCTGATCAAAGCAAGATACCATTATGCCGTTACCCCATTAGGAAAACCTGCTTTTTCCTGCTCTCATGTCAGCTAACCTTGTGCTTGTCTACAGGGTCAGAAGGAGAACATCTGTTTGCTGTTTCCCTTCCCCCATGTAACAGCACAGCCTGTCTGGGAAGGAGCTGAGCAGGATAAACACATCCACATGAGCATGACACAGAGATGTTTTCCAGTCTTTCTTGATTTAATTCCTTAGACGTGATAATGTATTTATCTCTATATTTCAATTCTCAGTTGCTCAAAATGAGTTATGTGATGGGAAAACATAATACTGCTTTTGAAGGTTTCCAAAATGCAGAATCATTATCATGGGTATCTTTAAGGGTATCACTAAGAACTGTCACCATGAGATGACCTCTTCTTCCTCATTTTTATACAGAGTCTTAATTTCAAACCCTTGTTTTTTTTCTGTCACGAGCTGTGAAGAACCAATTAAAAAAAACCCAGAAAGATGATCTATCTCCCTTTTTCTTGTGTACCAACCCATTAGTTCAACAGCTTATACTTGATCGAAACATTACTATGCACAAGACCAGAAATCACCAAGGATATAACCGACAACACTGGGAACAAGGTGTTGCAAGCTAGCCTGTAACTTTGGCTGTCCACAGGGTAAAAGAAAAATAAGACAAATCAATCCTGTATTCACTCATTCATTCATTCTCCAGACTGTATTTTCATATTTGGCAGTGTTGTTTTTCTCCCCTTTCTCTGTTCAGAGGAGGAATGATAGTTCTGGAAATCCTTGTGACTTTCAATGAGAATCTCTATAACACCATTTTGAATAATTTTTAAGAAAAATCCACGATTTAGGAGTGATTCTGCTCCTTCAGGGGCTACATCCTTATCTGACTTTAAAATCACAGTTACTGAAATAACATTATGGAAGCTTGTTGCACTTCTCTTGGCCGTGAACATCTTATATTTCTCTGCTTTTAATTCCAACAGTCAATATAGTCTGAGAACATAGCATCAGATATTTGAAGTCCATCCATTTTGCAAATGCTGACTACAATGGGCATGGTATACCAGCCTTTAAATTATAGCCATCAGAAGCAGTGGGACTTGCTGCATTAGTAAGATCTGCCAATGAAGTTCTGCAACTTACTATTTACAATGCATTAACTTAGAGCAAGAAAAGCTTCCTTATATTATTCTGGATAAGATTATATGCAATCCTTGTTCTTTTGGACGGGAGGAGAAGGTAATACTTGCCTTGACACTAGGTCTGAAATGCCTTTACTTATGAAAAAATCTTATGAAAAATCACAGCTGAACTATGTACGTTCTTAGGTCAGTCACTGCCTTAGTCTTATCTCCCTTGTCCTTCTTTCACACTTTTCCTCCCCACTGTTACTTCTTTTCTCTACATCTAAAAATGTCTCATTTTCAGAATAATTGTATTTGGTGGACTTGTTCCTACACAGAAGGTGACATGTCAGAGTTACCACAAAGCCTAAAAGGCTAGAATTGGGCTCCCATCGGTTTCTGTCCTACTGCTCCGGGCAATTGGAAACAAGCCCAGGATTTACTATTGTTACACTGCCATGACAACAAACACCTGCTAGCACCTGCACAGCCTGAAACAACAGATCATCTCAGGGGGTTTCAGTGGAGATGGCCACTGAGAGATGGCTCCCAGGCCAGCAGGGCAGGGAAGGTGCCCGCCAGGAACCTCTGCAGCCAGTGGCAGGGGGCCCATGCACAGGAGAGCTGCTCCAGGACGCTGTCCCTTCTCTTTGCCCCTGCTCCCCATGTCAGCATCTGCAGCAAGGACTGTGCTTGTCAAGAAGAAAAGGAAGAGCAGACACAGCCATCAATGACCAGTGTGCTTTCAGGTGAGGAAGGATGTAGAGGGAGTTTTGACTGAGTTTAAAGCATTTTTTTTCCCCACTCATTTTTCATATAGACTTTAAAGTCTGAGGAATGTAGCATACAGGGATACCACCCTACTGAGGCCTATGCAGGTAAAATACTGTGAAGAAAATAACATAGGTCATGATCAAGTTCATACAGTTCAGTAATATTTTTCAAGTACTGGAGATCACATCATTCATTCAAACTAGCTCAAAGCATCATTTTGCAAATTGATTTTGACTAGACTAAAGCAGAATCGGGATGGTCAGTGTGCATATCATTTTATGCAGTTAGGTGCATTAGATTTTTACTCCCCATAAAACCATCTCAGGCTGAACACAAGGATTCTGAATCTCACTGCAAGTGATACATATTCTCTTTAAAAGCTGCCCTAATCCTTCTGGGAACCTCCATGGCCAGGGATAGATATACTATACTTTACCCTCTGCAAAGACCAGTAGAGAATTATTGTCTTTACACAGCTCTGCAGCCCACACAGTTATCCCAATGTTTAATGGTCAGCACAAGTGAAAGAAATACCAGGTTTAACACTTTGTAATCTGATTAGGCAATTTAATCCCTCAAAAGCAGAATTATGAGACTGGCTCTTTCCTACACTTTCATATCCTTTATAAAGCATGTTCATGTTGTGGGCTTGTTTATTCTCCTCTAGTGGTCCAAAAAGTGTGTTCATCTTTGAAGTATGATTGTATCCAGTAGCATTGCCCAGACACTGCTGATTTGCTAATTTGATTTGAATAGTCCTGGTGCTCCTTAAATTTTTGTTGTTGTTCCTGCTCATTTAAATATAAAGTATTTTCATGAATTGTTCACAGGTCTCTCCATTTCAGATTTCTATCTTATAGACATATATGGAAAAGATGGAAATAAGAGCTAGTGTATAGATTTTCTATGGTAGAATCTTAGTTACAGCCAGTAAAACAGCTGCTGCCAGAAGTTGGCAAGGTAGTGACTTCAGTATCTTACTATGAGCAACTTAATTCATTCAACTTGGCAGTCTTTTGCTCTCTACCTTATTGCTTGAACTGGAAGTCACGAGAGTTAGCATTTCCTTACCCAGCTAAGAATTCATTTCTTTGTGAAGCTGGAGCATCTTTTGCGTTTGCATAGCCAATGTGCTGTTCAGTGAAACCACAGAAAGACCAAGCAAGGAACACAATCCATACTACTATCCATATTGACTTACTCTAGTCTGCATTTAAGTGAGATTTGGCAAAAATTATTATTGATATTGGCAGAGCTTAAGGTTTCAGGGTGCTTCAGAGAGCATCACTGTGCAGAAGTCAACTTCTCCCTGAGCATACATCTGTGTGTCTCCAAATCTTGAGAGTCATAAACTTCACAAGAGTGTGACAGCAGGGATCTTTTGACCTCCTAATGATGTGGACTAATCTAAATTTTATTTATCTTTTCCTAAAGTCACTATGGTGACTCTTCTGAGTTCCTCTTTGTTTCCCTCGTTGGAATTACAGTACCAAGTACAGAGAGCTGGAAGGGTAAATGTAGTGCTCATGTGAGAAGTTCAGTGAATCAAAGCAACACAATGTCCACTAGCACTTCCCACTCCAATGTATGAGTGACACTTGTTATACTTCTTGAACCCTAGTGCAATCCACAACAGCAACCTTTAATTAATGGCATTTAAAAGCAATTGTGAAAACACATAAGGGACAATATGGAGAGGGGTATGCCACTTATGAATTGACAATTTCCAGCTTGAAAAGGGAAAACAGAGTAACTTTAAGCACACTCAGTTAGCTCACGGTGTCATTACACTTTCACTAAAAACCAAACTCAATACTTAGAGGTGATGATTTATAGGACCACACTATTTGTTTCTGTATTACATCTGAAGACACTGCCCCTCAGTGAACGCTAGGACACTGCTTGAGCAAAGTCACAAACCCAAACAACTGAATATTTTGTGGAGAAGTTCGAGCAGAATAGGACAGTCCAGCAGAGACAAAGAAAATCATCACAAAGGCCACAACACCTCTTCTGATCCCCTTCCCCAGTGCAGGCAGCGAGGACACCCCAGCAGTGCAGCCCCTGCAGACAATTCCACACTGCTGGTGTCCAGGGCTGGCACAGATGTCTGGCTGAGCGGGGCTGAGCACAGCACGAGAAGGTGAGCACTCAGCACCTTCAGGAGAGCCAGGAAGGGACTGCAGAACCTTCTCAAGTGGGAAAAGGGTTCAGCCATCACTGTCCTCTGCTTTCAAACAGACAAATTCCCTGCTTTTCAGTATTGCAGGGACTGCCCAAACCTGCATACCTTCCCTTTACAAACACTGGTCTGTAATTCATTAAGCAACTTGAGTAAGAGCCTGTTACACATGCAAAAGAAATCTACTTCTGTGATTGAAAGACCTTGCTAACAGTTTCACTTCTGCAAGATCAATCAAAAGCTTGAAATAGGATGTCATGCAGAACTAATGGTAGTTGCACAAAATCTAGAAGGGAAAGGCACTGAAAGAGTCAAGCACAGCAACGTGAAACTGCTGATTTCTGCTTTAGGGACTTATTCAAAACATTGAAATGAGAGAGGGTAGATTTGCCATCATTATACTGGAAGAATAAAGAATGCTTTAAGGCTCAGTACTTCAACCTTTGCGAAACTTTTCCATCATCATCCCAATCCAGACTTCAAAGTGAGGGTTGACTGGGTTAGAAAATTAGCCTTATTCTTCAGGGAACTATTTTTGATATACTGTCAATACAGGAGATTACTGTAAGTATGAAAACTCATGTCGCTTGAGCAGTGATTGGAATGTGATTTCCTTGAATGATGGAAGTCTAAGAAACTAGTTTCTGAGCTGTGAAATATATGGGCTTCTTTATCACTATGCATCCCTCATTGGGAGATTCTGGTTTAATAGAGTGCTACAGATATATATTTCTATAATGCTTTTCATTTCACATCTGCAGACAATTATTATAATAAGTTTTCTCTCATTCCTTAAGATATGTTTCTTATTATCAGTAAACTTATGAGAAATTATTTGTAGTTCCCAGTTGAACCTACATAGGAAATGTTATTGCACAGCAGTTGGGATTACAAAGGTGATACAGCCTTGCTAACCATAAATTAGAAGACTGCACACACCTTTTAACAGCAATCTAGCCTGAATGTAACATAAACTGTAAGTGAAGGAAGTGTGGGGCACCTATGGCATTTTGCTCACCTGCCATATTGAGATTTGAGGGGAAGGAAGGAAAGAAACTGAATGAAATTAATTTATGGTTGTTAGAAAATTGATTGTTCTTTAGATTCTAGTGGATTAAATTGGTTTTGCTCTTTACCTTTTATGGTTTAGAGAGCTAGGAAATGCAAAAGGGGAAGATCTTTCCTAGCAAGCAATTGTTTTCTCTTGCATTGCAATATCTTTTCAGTGAAAAAAAAAATACAACAACCCAAAAACCAAGTAACATCAACACCCCCCAAAAAACAGCTTTTTTTCCCTTTCTTCCCTCAGAGGATTTCATTAGAATTTAAGTATCCCCTCAGTAATGAAATCTAAGCAAACCTATTGTTTAGGTTCATGAGATCCTGTCATTAACAAATTAAAGCACTAACATTTTCAGTATTAGTTAAAGCTTAAATATACACTTTACTGCCACATTCATCCTCATTCCTTCTCTCTACTCGCCCTCACCTTCCCTAGGTTACATCAAGAAAAGCTGAAAGGCCATTATCTCTTCAGGTTCCTTCAGCAGGGCAGTGAGGATGGAGTCAAGATGAGGTGCCCATGGCTACTCTGGTGGAAAGAATGGATACAGGAGGGGAGGGAAGGTGGGACAGCGGTTTCCTGCCTTCACCAATTGCAGCATCCAGCAGCACCCTCAGATGTCAAACACTGCCCACAGAGGTGAAAAGGGTGATGCACAGAATCCACCAGCACGTGTAATGCCCCATGTACTGCAAAACTTGGCATAGCTGAGACAAGCAAGAGTGCAGGAGCTGCAATGAATGCTGCAAGGGTAGATTGAGACAATGTCTGCCAATGCTTCAGATCAACCCAGAGAGAGAGAAATTCTAGAGACTTCTAACATCATGCCTCTGCAATGGTTATGTGATAGTTGTTTCTACCTTTACTAATTGATGATGAATCTATCTTGGAAAGGTACTAAGCATCTGCTGCAAAGTATCACACATTTTCCAAACATGTTTGCGTAGAGGTGAGGACTACTTCCATCCCCTGACTCAAACAGTTAAACAGAGAATCCTTCATCCTAAATGAAAGTCAGTGAAGAAGCTTAGGTTCTGACTGCAGGAAAACAATTGTGAAGATGATTAAAATTGGTATTCCCCAATATGAAGATAACCTGTGTTCACTTGAGCAAGCCTTGCTTTTGATTCTTCGGCCTATTACAAGAGTCTACTTTTAATTTACATCATACCCAGGAAGAGATACTGACTAAAAGCAACTATTTTGAAATACACTCAAGTCTTTGTATTATTTGTACAAAATTCCATGTAGAAAGAGGAAATAGCTGCATGAGTTAAAGGACTGTACAAAGACATGTTACTGAGCTTGGTATACACCTTCAAAGCTACATTCACTCACACGAGAACAGCAGTACTATGCTAGGACAAGCCAAAACTTTATCTATCTCAGCAGGAACATAACATAAAAACATGTAAGGATAGATTGCTGTTATGTCCATCCTACAGTGTAAAATCTCTGAGTCAGGAATTTAAATCTAACTTCAGGACAGACGTTTTGTTAAAATCTTCCCTGAAGTTGAAAATATAATTAACAACATCATCTTGTTGGTATATTGGCATTTTGGTGTCTGCATTTTGGCATCTACATTTTTGGCAACAAGAACTCTAGCCCTAGAAATAAAATGAAAAAAAAATTAATCATCTCAACAGTGGTCTGCTTGAAATCTAGTATATTTCACTGTAAGATATGATCTAAAAAGGACTTGGGTTTTTTTCTAATGGGAAGGATACACTCCCAAGTGAATGTACAAATGAGTTTCCTGTAATATTCTGCCAGATGCACAGATGGCATAAGATGAGGAAAGTGCTCCTTGCATCAATTGTATGATGATTTTCATAAAGTACAGGTTCAGTGGTTAGGAGCAATACATCTGTACTCATTTAAATCCCCTTTATACTACACCATATTATCATGGTTCTCTTTATCTAATTATCACTTCTCCACAGGACAATGATCAGTGAATTTTCTGCTATTGTGGTAAATGGAACAATGGGGCATTACATCCCTCCAAGAGTGCAAGTGAATTTCACTATCTGACCCATATGTCCACTTATAAGGGCTGTAACCCACAGGAAGACCACTGACAGCAGGGTGCTGAAATGCTTTTAATCAGGGAGTTTCCCTGAAAAGGTAAATTAAATCACACCTAGCTTCCATAAAAATTCAAAGAATCAGTAGAAGTCACTTTTGTCCATCTATGTCTTACAAGACAAAATGAAGTAACTGACAACTAATAGACAGTTACTTAGCTTTCCTTAAAAAAAATATATATATATAAAATCTCTGCTGACAGAATAAACATAGCCTTCCTAAGAAGAAACCTGTTCTAATGAAGCACTGGATTATGGCCATGTTCATGTTCTCACACTGGGTCTTTCCTTTCCTAAATAACAGTACGTAGTAAATATCTTAGAGCGGCCTGTGTTGGAAAGAATCCATAAGGATCATTGTGTCCAGGTCCTGGCCCTGCACAGGACAACACCAAGAATCACACCATGTTTCAGAGAGATGAGCACTGTCTGCTCTCCTACAAACTATTTTCCTCTTCTTGCAATCCCTTAAAGGAAGTAGGATTTTTTTGGTCATCATTAAATCATATTCAGTTTATGATTTGCTGTAATTTTTAATTCTAGTGTAATAGTCACATTTCTTGCAGCACACATGCATCCTCTGATGATGTTGGTAAGACAAAGCTCGCAGATGTATGGAAGATGGGGACTGACAATTATTACCATTCCTCTACTCTCTGCTAGTATCCCTCCATGCACCAAAGACAGAAAAGCCTTTGTCTCTCACATCTGCAAGTGGTCCTGCTTTTACAAATGCTTGATCCCTTAGCTCCCTGTTGAACTCTTATTTCATCTCCACAAATGCCAGCCTTTTTGAGATTTCTGAATCAGAATCAAACTATGTCCAAATTGTGAAAAGCTATAAATGAGGTGACTTGAGGAAAGGGACGGGAAAAGATTTAGCCTGGGAACATCTGATTAAAGATCTGGAGCCGATTCCTAAATACTGTGCCCATGTGAGGCATAGTGCATATGAGAAGAAAAGATGTGTCAATATGTAGCTGTGGCATTTTTCCCTCTTAGTGACAGAGCAGTCACATCTCTGATTATTTTCTAGAGCACAGAAAACCTTAATGTGCTCAAATGATCTCACCACACAGGACATTTACCTTTCTTGTTGTCACATAGTGTTCCACAAAATACAGCAAATAAACACCTCAGGCTTGTACAGGAAAATATGGTTTTACCTCCAGCCTATCTGGGGTAGCCCAAGGTGCAAAGCCAGCAATCCTCATGGGATTGCTCAAGGGGCTGAGGAGGGCAGCTGCAATGAAACTAGTCAGAGGATGGAAGAGCTCTTATCAGAGTACAGCAATCATGCTGCACCACAGCCCTGAACTCCCAATGCAACAGGCAACAGGATCTTCTGACACACTGCTGACTACAGAGCTACATCTTTTGTGCAAGACCAGAAGTGAGCCAGGGAAAAGTGTTCATGTTTGCATGGCAAAAACCCTGTTTCCTTTGTCTTTTGTATGATTTAGCTTTTTATCAGAGAACAGCAGGACTGAAAACACTGATAGAGCCCGGTAAGTGACCTAAACAACCAGTAACAGAAAAAGATCTTTGAGTGTGATTGAAGATACTCAAGTTTCAGTAGATGGATCTACAATGTCAGGTGCTTCAGCACAGCCTGGGACTGGCACAATCCCCACTGCCAGTTGGAACAGGAATTAAAGGCAGAAATGAATGACTCTTGCAAATGAAACACAAGCGACAAATGCATAATTTGGGAGCTCCCAAAAGCTCAGGGAAGAAGCAATAACTGATAGAAAGCTAAGAGCTGCTGAGAGCAGCCTACTAACATTTCATCAGTAAAGGAAGATTTACAGTCAGCTGGGCAAACTGGGACAAGAAACTGTCTTTAGGAACGTGCCTCACAGAAATGCTGCAAATTACAGCATAAAAACACCATTGAAATGCTATGTAAATGAAGCATTAGACAATTAATATAGAAAATTTGAGACTCTGCAATGCCACAAACATCTGAAACAGATAAAAACCTAATTTATAGAGACATATTTAGAGCCCGGAGGCAAAAAATAAAATAATTTAGATCATTAAGCAAAGAAACACTGGTGTTAAAATTTGGTATGAGAAGCAGTTAAGGAAGGGGGCTGCCACAGGATTCATAATGCAGTTTGTATCTACATACATCTTGAACTGCCTTTGACTACCTTGCTTTACTTTAGTGGGGGCCAAGGGTTGGAGAATCAAGAGCTCAAAGAGTTTCAACTGAAAACATACCGATAGCCCCAAGCAGTAAGAAAAGTGTTCTGTTACCCAGACACACACAAGTGGGCCAAATCCAAGAAGGTGCATTAACAGCACATATTAAGAGCCATACACCAAAGCACTGCTCAGCCAGTATCCTATTTCTGTCAGGGACTGGCAGAACAACAGGGTAAGGAGATAATGCTATACCATACCCTCAGTACCTTTTTCAGCTTCCACATAAAAGCAGATCAGTGGCTTCCTAAGTCTAGAGGTTGTCTCTTTGCATTCAATGGCTTGGTCATCAATTGTCCATGCACTTATTGAAATTATGTATTACTACAAAAAAACTTATCTCAGGTCAACACTACAAAAAGCTCTTGCCTGTAGAAGGGTTAGCTGATGGTGAAAGATGGTCCCTTCCCCCTCTTTTAAAATCAGTGCCTAAATAAGTTTTTCTGCTTATTTCCATTTGAGGGACTAAAATATGTTAGACAAGACACAATTGAAGGGCTTTCTAGTTCAGATATCCTAGCAAGACTATTATAGCTTTCATGAAAATACCAAGATGGAAGAAACAAATATTTAAATAATGCCCACAGAAATTAAACATTTAAATATAAACATGCATATTCCTTCTGATATTTCATTTATTAAAAAAAAAGCCAAGCTGTTCCAAATTTTTTTTTTTTTTTTTTTTTTTTTTTTTTTTTTTGTGAATCTAGGCATCTGCTTTACTTTCAGAAACTCAATGTTGTTTCCACTAGCCTAAGAATCCTTGAAGCATATAACTTACACCACAAACTATTTCTTGGCATTCTGAACAGTGCTTTGTGCCTTCTCTTTTTTTGTTATGTGCAAAGTAAACACTAATTCCCCTCCAGGCAAAAAGACAGACTTACTGCTTCTATAGAAGTGACAAGAAGCTCAAAGGTAGCACAAAGCTAAAGTATAATAGAAATCAGAACCATTCAGTTAAGTCAGTCAATGCATGGGAAAAACGTATTTTAAAAATATAGACAAATATATAAATAAGTAAATAAATAAAAGCAGCACAAACAAATAGAGTTTACACAATTGGCAATGAGAAGACCTGAGCTTAAGTTTGGACCTCCACACAAACTGGACCACTGAGAAATCATCACAATTCACAGTCTGGATTCAGTGGCTCTATAGACCAAGGAAAGCAGTATGTAATACAGAGGACATGGAGGATGACCAATGGCTGAAAGACAAATTCCAGTCTTTTTCTTAACTCTGATAATGGACGTACTTTTAAAAAGCAATTTAACTACATTTTCTGCAAGGGCTTTGTTTTCCTTCACCTACAAAAATATTTAAGGCGGCCAGAAAGAACAAAACAGTTACTGTGGAAAATACTTGTACAAGAAGGAGACTAATTCTGCATATTTATAAGGCAAATAATTTCACTCTCAAAAGAAAAAAAGGCTATATTGGATGAACATTTTAGTGCACAGTACATTTAGCAATAAGTCTAGCAGTGTCAGTATTCTGATGAGGAAAGTGGTCCTAAGGGTAGATACATCTAATGACTATAGGAGAATTGATAGCAGAAGAGAATTCTTTGATGTTTTATTTAAAAGTTTTGCTCAATAATTCAATAAAGAGATCCATTATAAATCAGGAGAGAGTAAGAACATGCCACAAGTACAATCCAGTAATGAATAAAAATCAAGGAGACAAGGATAGCAAGTATCTGTAATTTAGGCAGCATATAATTCTCTACTTAACCCTACCAAATTAAGTTATCTGGGGTATAAACCAAGATGGATCTAAGCAGTGACCCTGTGAGAGTGAACAGATGAAAAGTACACAGCAGCTCCAATATGTTCCTTAAAAGATATACAATGGTCTAGTTTTTTGATCACCTATTGATGCCAGTTTTTTTTTCAGGATTCCAAGTGAGGCAAACATAAAAAGGGAAAACAAGGGGTATGGGTTTTGTTTCTTATTATTTCCCAGTCATCTCTGACCAAGCACTGGCAGCTCAGATACGTATCCAATGCTTATTAATAAATCAAAACTATGTTGTGCATGAATTTCAAGAACAGGACTCATGCCAAAAATGGAATATCACCTTTACTTTGTGGAAAAATATGTTGCTTTATTGCTCCTAAGTCTCAAAAAGAACATGCAGCATAATAGTATTGGATTTCTAGAATCTCTGATGGACACACCTTTACAGACAACTCATTTTCCCCTTATGTTGCCTATATTTAGTCTCACATACTGAAGATTAAAAATACTAATTTATTACATTCCAACATATCTAGCCATTCTGCACTTTCTAGCAGGAACTACAAAATTATTTTGCATAATCTCACAAGGAATCTGCTAGAATCAAAGTACCCAAACCAAATAAGGAAATTAATTTCCACAGAGTCTTCCATCAAAACACTGCAAATATGAACATTTCCAACAACTCAGCATGTTGTTATATTGCCATTTGCCCATAAATTCCAATAATACATAGCTCTGGGATCCCACTAGAATCCTAGAGAGTAAATAACAAGTGAGCTATCAATCTCAAGCCCCATAATCACAGTCATTGTTACCTTTCCCCTATCTTTGAATCCTAAAGATTTTTTAAAATTGCATTATCTATTTTTATCTTATTTTTGTGCCAAAATAAGCAATTCTGAATGAAATTACACCTTTTTGTGTCAACTTCAACTGTAACCCTGTCATCAAACATCACTCTCTGTAAACAAGACATTCAGGTAGGGAAAAGGGAAAAAAAAGCCACAAAACTCCCCTCAATTTCAGGATCTCCTATTACAGCAGAAGTATCTCAACTAGATATAGAGGGCTAAGCACTCTGTGCTTCCTGCCTTCCCACAAAGTAATATGGCCAATATTTATTCTATTCCAGATAATCCTGATTGTCCCTTCAGAATACATCATAATTGGTCCCAGATGCTCCTCTGTAGGTATTGATTAATAGCAATAATAGCCATCTTTCTTTCTCACTCAGGTACCACTGAAGCACCCGAGGTCAATATCAACACAAACCGGAACTTAGAAGGACATGACAGTGGTAATATTTGCAAGGATACAAGATTTGCTTTAATCAATCTCCTACTACTTTATATTCCTTAACTGAAGGCAAATGCCACTAGGTTGGCATGTCGTCAGGTAAAGAATAGCTGCCTCCATTTTATTATTCTAACAGAATTGTGAAAAAAAATCAATTAAGAAAATCCATCCTCTAAAAGATTATTTAGGAACAAACTCTGAGAACTGTATAAACCTTCCCTATGCTACAATGTCAGGCATAACTCAGAAGTCAGATAAAATGAGAAACATAAGCCTGAAGAACTAAATTCAAGTGAAGCAAAACTAAACCCCTCCTGCTAAGTCTCTATTTCTTCTTTCTCACTTCTGTAAAGCTGTAGTAGAACCTTGTTTTTCTTACATATATGGCAATAGAAGTTAGAATTTTTTATACTTGCCATTACCTAAATTCCTAAAAGTCAGATCTGACACTCACCTAGATTATGTTAGAAATTCAAAAATAAAAAGGTTTCTGTTGTAAAGGGTTGTGTGAGCTTATTACCACTGTAGAGTTGGGAGTTTATGCTAATGTTGTTATCAACTCCCAATATTCATTTTCAGGAAGACTGGAATAATTTACTGCATCATGAACTAGCCCTGACTTGCCAGATTTACTTCTTCTCCAACAGGGCAAATCACACAAAAACATCATTCACATACACAATGTTTTCTGTTTGCTTTGAGTAAGCAAAGTGTAAAGTCATATTTCTGCAGAACTATGACTGTCTACTAGTAAAGTGATGAACAACCATTCCAGGTAGTTTGTCCACAAATAAATTTCTTTTCCACTTAAATAAGAGACAGTTAGGGGGTTATTTCCAGATACAGTTTATGTGTATTCATAAACAAAACCAAATGGTTACATACCTCAGAGAAAGTTACAACTGGTATTAGCATTATACTTACCTCTCCTACTTTACCATTTCTTTTATGTCCTGACCTGAGTGTTTTCAAAGATTTTCAATTAAATGCAGCTTCTTCTTCAGCATCTGAGAGACCAATATCTAAACACCTTTATTGTGTAGCTTGCAAACATTTTATTGCTAGTGCAATAATGTGCCATGATGGTTATAGCTCTAACCTGAGAAGGGGCATATGGCTCCTGTCAAACCTATCTGTTTATTTCATCCTTACAGCTGTTATGGAAGCAAGCAGAAATTTTAGGTATAACTCTCAAAACTTGAATTGGTTTCTGTATACATAGCTATTTATGCTAAAAGCTTTCATTTAAACAAATACCTTAGTGCAGTTGGCACAACCAAAAGCAATCAAGAGTCATTCACCATTTGTTTTCCCTTTCATGATGCAACTGCTCAGTGATCCTTCACACAAATGCAGCAGAGCTTTGAGGCATGCTATGACAACATACAAAGTGTTAGTGCCTGATGCTCAGGACTTTCAAAAAGAAAAGATTAAAATTTTCTGTTACAGTTTCCCCGAGGGCCTGATGGAAAGGCCACATTTAATATTTTCACCAAAATTCATTGGGGCTCCAACCAGCGCACAATAAAACTATATGTTGTGCTAAGTAACAACACTTGCCTCAGCTTTCTCTGCTTTTAAGCTGGGTCCCCATTCCTACCAGGAACACAGCCCACGATCAGATGGGAAGCCTGGGGCTACTTAAAAATAACATTCATTCTTGTCAACTTTCTGACAGCTTTTAAACAAGCAGATTAAAACTTTTGAACATTAGAAATGGTCTCAGCAAAAACAGATCTGTAAGGCACAGAAGGCTGCTGGCAGCAAGAAACAAGTTGACTCAATGAAATTTACTGCCTCGCCATCTGATGGAAGAAAACACATCTCTTCAGACTGCAGGAAATACACGCAAATATGTTTTATTCTAGCAAAATATTTGTTTCATCACATCTGGAAAGATTGCAGCATTGTTCCTTTCCTTACCAGCAAATAGAAGCAGCAGCCTGGTAGGACAGGCAGAGTTGTTTCATGCCTGGAGTACCAGCTTATGGAATTTCATCCAAACTGTGCTTCCAGTTTTTGATCACCAAACACAGGAATGCATGCCCGAATGTGCAGAAAGCCTAATTCAATTGCTTTGACAAACACATATCTCTTCTTCTCTGTGCCAGGGTTGTAACCTTGGCCCACTGCTGGGACAGTCATGTCTCCCAAAACTGAGCTGTACACATCCCATGGGCTCAACTAACACTGTTGCTCTTTAATCCATACAATGTGTTTATCTACAGTAAAACCTGCTTGCTATTGTTCCCAACACCACTTTACAGGGGCTTTTTTAAACATAGAAGGGCTTCACAGTTTGGTGTACAACCAAATTTTAGGGCAGAATGCTCTTACAAATCGAGTGTGCCCAGCAAGATTCTGGGTGCACTTGGAATCAGTGAATATCTAGCAACAAAACATATCCCATGAAAACACATCTGTGCCCAGACAGGAGTATGAACAAGAAGGAATAAGTGTGCTTCACATTTCTATTAGCAATGTATTAACTTGCTGTAAATATTAACTTTGCTGTAGTTTAGACAGCTAAATGCAAATTAATGGAAAGCTTATGGGAACATAAAGAGACTATGCTCTTAATGATCTTCTTAATACTATCTTTCAGCATACCAGTGGGAATTACAGAGATATGCATTGTGAGATTTTTCTAGTCCCATTAGAGTCTTAAGACACACAGTTAAAAGTAGAATATGACATAAGTATGCATAAGGAAGATTTTAGTAACTCTTAATAACTTCTTAATCATAAAAAAATTGTCACAAATACAGTTGTTTCCAGCATGTAATTTAAATTTAATGCTTAACAGGAATAGAAGTTATGAACCAGTTTTGTCAGGATTCCTTATTAGAATTCATCAGTTCTGCACATTAGCAGAAGCTAATATTTCAGTATCATACTCACATGGTAGAAGACAAATGGTTAAACAGCAATAATTCTTTGTTTAGCTATGTTCTGTGAAAGAAATCAAGCTCCTTTTCTAATATATTCCACTTAAAACCATTGAGATGGAAGAAAGAAGAAAATTCCCATTTATAAATTAGTAGAGAAAACGCAGCTGAGTAGCTTTATATGATAAGACAAAATATGTATCCTAGCTTTAAGGAAGACCATTTTGTTTTTGCAGAAGAGACAATTATTCTAGACAAAAGTAGGATAGATCTTTTCTAAGTAAATCAAATGCTTCCTTTTAAAGTTACTTCTACATTGAACCAGAGTAATCTGGCAAAGTTTCACCTGGTAATGTCCGAGCTCAAAACAGTCGCTGCTGCAATTGCCTAGATTTCCTAAATTTAGACCTGTCTCATGCAAGAGTTTTGTGACAAGGTTCAGCCCTTACACCACAAAAGTATGATGAAAGACTCTGTGTCATCTGCAGTAAATTCTACAGCTACAAAAAGACTCAGGTAACCAACAGACTTCCTCACAATACCATTATAGACATAATTCATTAGTTTAGAAGAGAAAACCTTACATCATTTTTATCTCTTTTTGGGAGTTGAAGCTAGCTAGAAGTATGCAAACAAAAAAACCCAAGCTCCCTTGCTTGCACTGACTGGTGGGGTATATGGGGCATATATCAATAGAACTTTTAAGTCACAAATTCCAGGTTCACTTCAGCCTATGAAGCAAAAAAGTTCCCAGTGCTAATGACCAGTCTGTCAGCTATGCTTCTTGTAGCACTTCTGGAAAGCAGAGTTTCAAAAGCCTCCATCTCAGGCATTAGAAAGAAATCCTTAAGCACTCATTCCACATGGGTGGGGACAGAAAGGACACTATTTATGAATGCCAAAAAACAACCAAAAAAGAAGTGTCTCAGAAACATGAATAATACCAAAGCTATGTAGCATGCACTGCCCTGCCATAGGCATGCATGAACCTTGCTACATCTTTTTTTTTTCAGGAAGCAAAAAAGCTTAGCCCTATTTGTGGGGCAAGTGATCAAAGATATCAACGTCTTTCCAAGAAACCACTCAACTTTTCCCTTAGTTCAATCTAATCTATATGTGTGAATAACTTTTCACGCCAGTGCTGCCATAAAACCCTGCTGGACTGTGCAAACCGAAGCCTCAGTCAGGATTTAAGTGGAAGCATCACAAAAAAAAAAAAAAAAAAGTGAATCTTCTTCTGGGTGCCCACTAAGGCCTTGCTGCAACACTTCTCACAGGCTAACACATACTCCTCAGCTCTCACATCCCTTGGCAAATATCAAGTAGGCCTGTCCCTCTCATGGCACAATTCTCTGCAGACTTTCCATCTGAGCCCAGCCTTTCCTTACTCAAAGCACAAACCATAACATTCCTGTCTCAGTTTGGTTCCTCCAGCTTCCTGCTTCCTCTCAGCTCACATGGACTGTGATTTTCTTGCAGCCAATCACTAACTCCACTACATGAGCTTTCTTCTATACTAGATCTTTTCTGCCCACCTCCTCAGCTAGCTCCTCACACCCTCAGGCACAGCCGAGAACTAGGTCCAAACTAGGTCCTCAGGCTCCATTAAGCTTTCTTCCTGCTAATTAAGGGTTATACTTCTGCAGTGACCCAATTCCACAACAACTTCCCATCCCTATTGTGAAAAGAGGGCAGACTTCAATCCTTAATGTGTGCAGAAGACATTAAGGAATTTTTAGGTTGCATTTTAGGTGGAAGAAGGCAGGAAATAAACTACTTTCTGACATTGCAGAGATTTTCAGTGGTTTCAGAAAAACAGGGTTTTTTTGCTTTGAGATGGACCCTTACACTTTAAAAACCTATAGGAATAAAATCAGATAGACCTGTTTGTTCCAGAAGAATAAATAGTTTTTGTTGTTCAGCTGAGATCAAAGAGACTCTATTCAAACTGATTTTGACCTTGGTCCCTTTGATTTCAAACGAGTGTCTCTGTTGTTTGTGTATGCTTACACACATGACATGTACTCACTTTTGACTAGGAATGCCACTTACACTGGAGATGTTTCTAGTGAATAGGTATGTTCTTGTGGAAACTGCTCGGTTACCAAACTAGCCCTCCAAATAACAAACAAAACCACTTCTCTGCCCAACAAAACGTAAGATTTTTGTCTTAAATGCTGCAAAACTGA
Source organism: Luscinia megarhynchos (assembly GCA_034336665.1). Taxonomy (NCBI): domain Eukaryota; kingdom Metazoa; phylum Chordata; class Aves; order Passeriformes; family Muscicapidae; genus Luscinia; species Luscinia megarhynchos. The sequence continues at coordinate 32,009,850 of CM067566.1, read as the reverse complement.
ACACAAAGCACTCTTGCCACCAGGTATCACCAAGTTCAAGAACAGCAATGTGGAGCTGGTCCTTAACCCAGCATAGAAGTATAAAATTGAATGGCCCAGTTCTTAATTTTTGTGTGTCAAGAGAGTAACCTCTACAGCCTGGTGGTTAGATCTGCACAAAAGGGATTTCAGTTCTTCTTTTGGCAACTATCCTATGTCAACTATTCATAAGAACCAAGCTCCCTCACCTTCCCTTTTCTTTGTGAGTCCTCTCACCAGCTAGTGACACACTCACTCTTCCTAATCCAAAGCATCCTTAATCATTCCAGGCAAAACTTTAGTAAAGGGAATTCAGTAAGGAGAATACTTGAACATTTTATAGCCTCTCAATTAAGGCACTGCATTTGGAATTCCTGCAGGCAGTAAATTTAATGGACTTTGTGCACCTACTGCCTGCATTAATGCTCTAATCATTAAGCCCATGGATAAACAAGGAGAGGGTACAGGCCACTCTTTCCTTTTTGCTAGTCCAATAAATAAAACTTTTCTATGTCAACTTCATTTTAAACACAAGCAAAAAATACGTGAAGCAAGTCAACCCAGCAAGCAGCAAAACATTTTTTCTACCCTTTCTCTACCTGACCCTTCAGACCACTGCGTAGGAATGCACCTGTGTCACATAGGGTCACCTGGATACCCACACCCTCTGAACATCCATCCCTTCCAGAGACACTTGTCTTTAGACCACCCACTTCTCCTTCTAGACAGGTTTCTAGACTGGTAATCAAAATTACACAGTTAAGTGTGAATCAGACATCCACTGATTGATTTATTAAGTGTTATGGCTGTTCTCCCAGGCCTGTAGAATACCCCTTGCTCCATTTTTCCTCTCCTAGAAAGTACCACTGCTCCTGAGCTACTGTGTTTTACAGGGACCCTGAGCTCGTTAAGTCCAGAATGGTGACAGGGTTAATTTCCAGTTAGGAAGGGGTTACCTCGTCGTTGACCATCATTGGGACCTATATAGATGAGAGAGCTCTCCAGCACCACCAAGTCTGAGACACCCTCGGGCATGGCACATGGTCTGTGGGAACTTTATTATCAGAGAAGCAGAACCTGTGACTTACTGATTTTCAGTACAAAATTTCATTCGAGTGCAAATTTGAACAACACATACATAAATATCACTTAAATTCATTGGTAGATCTAACCTTTGGGCCTCTAACAAAAAACCCCAAACTTTACCTCAGCATGTATATTTCTCTTTTTGCTATGTTTCTTTTTCCCATTTCACCTGGGAATTAAAAGAGTCATCCAATTTACAACAGGGCTGCAAACCACAGTTTGTAAATCAAAAAGACAGAAGACCAATTTGCTTAATATCACCCCACTGGAATGAACCCCAAATCTGTTTAGCATGTATCCTTAAAGCAAGCTTGACAATGGGGCAACACAGGCTGAAATGCTCAAAGGCAAAATTGTTCTGAGATAATCGGTTTATGCTCATTCCCAGAGTGTGCCAATCATTGTGCCCAGTACAAACTCCCTTCCTGTGCAAAATGACAGGACTCTGAGGTTTACTGGTCATGACTGGAAGTCTCACTCTATAGCATGACATAAGCTAGCAAATCTATAATGAATCCATGTGAGTGCATTGCAGTGCAGGACAAAATAAAAAACAATGCAGACTATAAATTCATAGGATAGCTGCTTCCCAGATACTGAAAATATCTAACTAAATGCTAGGTTCAAATCTGTGCAGCAGGCTCCTTGACTAAAATTTGGCTCTCAGTAAAGAGATTACTGTAGGATTAAGCCTTACCTTGGGAGGTAGAAAAGAAACAAGTCTCTAATTATCTCTACACTTGTACTCTGGCCATGATTTCTCTTTCTCTGGGAGAAACATAAGCTCTATACTGTCTAAAGTTTAATGTGTGTATTCTTTCAGTCTATTTTCATATATTTTGAAGTTTTAATACGGTAACTTGTAACTTTTATCTTACAGATTTACATGTACTTTCTAACAGGAATATTTTGTGTGATTGTTCTTGCAGCATACACACATATTCGTGCTAAAAAGCCCTTTTATAAATATTTTACTCTATAACCTGAAATTCCCTTTTATGTACGGCCTAAATCACTTGAACCACTGCAGGAGAAGGAATTTTTTATTTGCAATCACACAGTTTACTTTTTATTACTATTTAACTAAATTATTGACAAATATTTGCAAGGCAAACTGTCTGTTAATGACTAAACACCATCAAGAACAGAAATAACCTTACTCATTTAGAGAGGAATATCACCCAAGAGGCAAAACTACTATCTTGTTCTTCCTCCTAGGGGCAAAGTTGAAGCTGGAAGAAAAATAACTGAGAAAGAAAAAAAACCACAGAAGTCTTGATCTAGAAAAATAAAATCATGGCTATGCTGAGTGAAGAGGGAAGGAAACTGAAGGACCTGCTTTCTGATAATGTGAGAGAAAACTCAGTATATGATTCTGAGAGAGAAAATGAGAAGCTAATGTCAGGCTGGAATTGCAGTTTAAAATAACATTAGAAAAACAAATGAGAGAGTGCTTTTGGCCAATTTGATGAAGAGGAAAGAGAAATGCAGAGAAATTAAGAGGAAAAAATATAGAGAAATGAGGAAAACAAACAAGGCATCACAGGGAAGTGATAGGAAAATAGCAAGGAAAAAGCATCAAGAAGGTGTCAGAAATAATGGATTGTTGCACTAGACAGATAAACAGATGCTGCACGTGCAGAAGAAGTTAGAATCACCAGGAAAATTCACTAAGCTACACTCTAAAGAAACAGAAGCTAGAAAAGGAAAAAAACCCCATGAAAATAAAGAAAACCCCAAGTTATCTGTCATTTTCTCATTTGTATGAAACCTAATCTAAATTACACAGAATATTGTTTGATTTAGAGGAAGTTGGGAAGGTTCTACAAAATGTTTTGCTTTTTTTCCCTGGAAAACTAAGTGTCCAAATCACAATTTCCCTGAACTATTTCTATTCTGGTAGGAAAAGTAGAACATAATCTACTATGCTGAGTTAAACTGAATTGATGTTTAGTTAGGAAAACTAAATTAATCCCCTTATCTGGGGTTAATCTATAACTAAACTTCTCCTAGGTGAATTGCTGTAGAGTTTCTGGGGAGTTATTGTTCAACTACCATGTTCTATTCAATGGATTAGCTTTCCCATGGAGAATTGCAGCTTTCCATCTGCCCAAACTGTTACATTATACAGTACTTGGAGGAAAATCCATATTACATGGGAGAGATCACCTAAACAGACAGTCTAGAGATGAAAATGGGAATAGGTCACAGAACAGTTTCTTTCATAGATGTCCCCATTCCCACTGGTAGTCATTATTTGCTTCCAGTCCACAGCCTTATTACAGTTTTCTTTTTCCTACCCACCTCCTTTCATATTCAAAGATATTTTTCTAGGCTCCATGCTCTTACCTCTGCTACACCTCTTCCCACATTTCTGCCACCTTCTCTCTGTTCCTTCCTTTATTTACTAGACACTGCCTGCTAGGCAGCCTAGTATGCCTGCAATGAAAAGTAATATGCTCTCCTTGGCACTTTGGGCACATCAGCCTGTCCAGGAATCTTCCTACTCAAATGGCTGTCACTCAGACCCTTTTCATGAGCCCACCAAACAGGTCTCTTGGCTTGATGCTAGTTAAAGGGTCAATAGAATATGTGAGTAAAACATTAAATCCTTGGTGTATGCTGGCACAGAGCACACATTTTCATAGGGCTAAAAAAAAAACCGTAATTTTTTTCAGTGATGTGTTGTTATGTATATGCTCAGGAGTGTAACATGTATGTATATCTGACAGGTAGGTTGATGATAAGAAATGCTTTCAGTTTCCACTGATTTTTTCCCTTGTCCCTAGGACTTGCTACAGAAGTAAATAGGTTTCCAAAACTCTATTACAAAAAATATAGGAAAAGAAATTAAGTATAAGCTCACAGATCAATTGTAACTTGATTTCTACTGTTTTGTTTTGTTTTCTTTTAGACTTTGTGTATTTTACAAACTAAAGAAGCTTGCATGTAAAATTAACTTCTATGCATTGCAAATGTACAAGTCATTTCAGCCCTCATGTCTGGATTCAACTAACCTCACAGGAAAAATCTTTTCAAAGCTTCCCTCTGAAGAACATTTGTGTCTGAATTATGAGAGACCTAAAGGATGAACTAGTCAAATGTTATCCAAATCCTGAGGAAATCAGCTTTGTGTTGGGGAGGAGTTGTCTTCCACCCCCACAAAGGAATTTCAAAGGTGTGAGTAACTCAGTGTACTTGTATTTTCCAACAGAAATAACAGATGTTCTCAAGTTTCTCCAAGCTGTGACTCCAACTGTTGTGCTGAAAAAAGTCATGACCTAGCTCGTACAAACATATTAAAACTGATTTTTTTCACTTCAAATTTTATTAGCCAGTTGCTTTGCCTATTTATACCTTTAAACATGATGATTTCAACGACAAAGGGACTGATCACACACTAATTGAAACCGATGTCAGCACTCCAACTGAGTGCCAGAGTCCTTTACAAACACTTACAAGCATACTCAATGAACACATGTTTTAAAAAACTCCAATTTTTGCATCAATTCTAGTGTCTCATGGTATTCAGAATGCCAAACGAACACATATAGGAACTACAGAATTTAATCAAGGATCTGTCCCTTTCTAATTCTACCTCAAAACTGCAAGATTAGACCTCCCTTCTCCTTATCTTATAAAAGAGTTATTATTAGATGACATTGTTTGAATAAAGCACATAGGAACCAGTGATGCAGCCATGGTATAAATCTTGTGAACTGCTAATTTAGGACTGGACTAAATCAAGTTCACAGTGGATAAAAGCACTTTTAAAAACACACAGCTATAATTTCATGTACATTTTAGTCCACCATGTCTCCTACCTGTGAGCATGCCTAGACATAGCACATGATGTGCTATTTCTGAATTAGGCCTATACCAGCTGGTCACCTAGTGTATCTAGGGAAAATGGCAATAGTGGAGCCCTTTCCAAAATGTTTTGCACCATGGGAACCCTCATGTGAGCTTCTCTCTACCCACCTCTCCATATTTACAAAACTTGCAGGATTCCAACTGGTTTTGATATTTAAAAAAACAAGTTTATTCTCAGACTTGACGTATAAAACTGGTAACAACAGATGAGAAAAGGACTGCTACTCAACAACAATTTTTTTCCCCCGGTCTTTAATGGAAACTTCTTTTCCTACACCTCCTGAGTAGCTGGACAGCCAGATGAGGACTGGGGGAGGAAAGTCCCTCTGATTGTAAAGATCAAGTTCCTTACGAGGAACTGGAATGTATATAAGCCTGTGGGTCCCAATGAGGAACATCCCAGAACCCTGAGGGAATTGGCTGATGTAGTTGCCAAGGCACACTCCATGATATTTAAAAATTCATGGCAGTGAGGTGAAGTCCCAGGTGACTGGAAAAAGGGAAACAATAGTGCCCATCTTTAGAAAGAGTAGAAAGAAGGACCCTGGGAATTACCAACCTGTCAGCCTCACCTCTGTGTCTGGGAAGGTCATGGAAGAGATCACCCTAGAAGCTGTGCTAAAGGCACATGGAAGACAGGAAGGTGATTTGAGACATCTAGCATGGACTGACCAAAGGGAAAGTCTTGCCTGACCAGTCTAGTGGCCTTGTCTGATGGGGTGACTACATCAGCGGATAAGGGAAGCTCTATAAATGTCATTTATCTGGAGTTTTGTAAAGTCTTTTACAGGGTCCCAAACAACATCAATGCCTCTAAATTGGAGAAAGAGGGATTTGATGGATGGATTAGGAATTAGTTGGATGGCCACAGGAGTCCCTCAGGAGTCCATACTGCGCCATTTATGATTCTCATTAATGACATAAATGAAGGGATCAAGTGCACTCTCAGCAAATTTGCAGATGACACCAAGTTGAGAGGTGCTGTTGACACACCATCCAGAGGGGCCTGGACAAGCTCCAGAAGCCAAGCCATGGGAATCTCATAAGGTTTAGAAGACCAAGGTGCTACGCCTGGACTGGGGCAATCTCTGATATTAAAACAGGCTTCAGGGGTGAATGGATGAAGAGCAGCCCTGCCAAGAAGGACTTGGGGATGTTGGTGGATGAGAAGCTGGATATGAGCTGGCAATGTGCACTCAGAGCCCAGAAAGCCAAACGTGTCCTGGGCTGCATCCAAAGCAGCAAGGGCAGCAGCAGAGCAAGGGAGGTGATTCTGCCCCTCTTCTCTGCTCTGGAGAGATGTCAAGACCCCACCTGGAATGCTGCATCCACCTCTGGGGTCCCCAGCATAGGAAGGACATCAACTTGTTGGAGTGAGTCCAGAAGAGAGACACCAAGATGATCAGAGGAATGGAGCACATCTCCTACAAGGAAAGGCTGAGAGAACTGAGATTGTTCAGCCTGGAGAAAAGAAGGCTGTGGGGACACCTACTTACTGCCTTCCAATACCTGAAGGGGGTCTGCAAGAAAGCCAGAGACCTTTTATATGGGCATTTAGTGATAGGACAAGAGGGAATGGCTTTAAACTGAGAGAGAGTACGTTTTGATTAGGTATTAGGAAAAAAATCTTTACTGTGAGGGTGGTGAGACACTGGAACAAGTTGCCCTGAGCTATTGTAGATGTCCCATTCCTGGAAGTGTTTAAGGTCAGGTTGGATGAGATTTGGAGCAACCTGGTCTAGTGGAAGGTGTCCCTGTGCATGGCAGGGGGGTTGGAATTAAATGATCTTTAAGGTCCCTTGCAACCCAAACCATTCTAGGATTCTATGATTCTATGATGCTGATTCTATGATAACTTGGTCCATATACTCAGAAATTGTTATGGACAGGTTGATAGACAAGGAGCATGAAACCAAGTAAAATAGTAATGTTGCACAAAATTGATGTAGCCCATTCTGCACACATTAAAATTGCCTGACTGACAGACCCTAGAAAGTAATTACTATGGTGAAATCATTAACTAGTACTGTGTTAACACTGGGGAGCTCTGCAAACAAAGATTCTCATTTAGTTTGTCAGAGACACAAGATAATAGTATCTTTCTGTTCAGGATTTAGGGGCTGAAATACTAAAAGAGTTTGTTATCCAAGTCTGACAAGCCTGTAACAGTAAAGCCTTCACTTAAAAGCTTTGTTGATAACACTAGTCGCTTGTTACAGACATATTCATAATCCCAAGAAACTTTCTTAAACAAAATTCAGGTTGCACTTTGTTACTTTAGGAGATCCTAGATGATTACAAGCCACTAAAAAAGTATATTTAATTTTGTCTCTCTCATAGCAAATTGCACCATTTTTACTTTAATAAAATGTCTTCTTGCAGTATTGTCTCAATCAAAATACACTTTTGAAGAAAATGAAAGGTTTTGACTACTGTCAATTGAGCAGATCTTATAAAAAGTAATTTCTCTACTGCCTTGTTTCCTACACTCACCAACCAAATATTCAAGGCCCCAGCTCTCTACACATTCATTATTAAAAAGACAATAATGTATAGCCTTTGAGACTTTTTCAGATAAAGGAGAGAGCCTTCCTCACCTGTAGTCAGAGATTTTGTCTGTGTGATTTACTCTTAGCATGTGTATGCTATTTGAATTACTTTAGTCAAAGGCCTTTTCACCATGTACCTGGAAAAATCAACACTTAATACCCAGATGAATAATAGGGTTTGCAGCTTGGGAATCAAGTCTTCTTGAATACCATAATCAGTTATCTATAGGTGATTACTGGGTGTATACTCCACCTTTTAAAAGCATAAATACTCTGTAACTTCACAGCCCGTCACCTTAACTAGTCAAACTACTAGACAAGTAAAGATACATTTTATTATCAATGCTATTTGTTCCTGAGTGCAGGGAAAACATTGTTTTGCATTTCAGTGCCTGCATGGAGAAATTACTAAAACATATGCTGAGAATTGTGCTGAGAATTGTACTGACATCATTGAGATTAAACTCTGTATAACTTAGTATCAGTGAATGGCGTCAGGGACTCATCAAGACCACAGAGGAACTGAGGCTCTCTCTTCTCATCTGGCATATGTGTTCACACTACTGAGGGCTCACTCTTACTGGGGGCTTTGAGAATAGTTTTCACCCTTTCACTATTCAGTCCACAAATTTTTTTGTGATTAGTCCAACAGCATGAAAATGATAGCTGGATACTTTTTAAAGGTATATTTATATTTATCCACAGTGCACTGGATGGAGTCATGCCCTGCACTGGGCTCAGCAGTTCACGAGCTTTATTGCATGGTTGCATCACTGATTCATTCAATTAGGAACCTGATAATACTTATTTTATAAAACAGAGATGTGACTACCTTAGAGTTTTGAGGTGTAACTAGAAAAGGAGAGATCCTGGACGAACTGCTTTAGTTCCTGTGCCCATTGTCTGAATACTTCAAAATGTTAGACATTATGCAAAGACTGGACATTTTTAAACTAGAGGCATTATAAAGCAATAAAGTAAAAACACAGAGAGGAGGCAAGCATATTGCAGGGAGCTGTGACATGGCAAACAACCATATAGAAAAACAGTTTTTAATTTTTTTGCTTCCCATACATCTCTTTTATGTAGGCTGCCATGAAGAATAAAACAAATGCCCTACTTAAACTAGTGTATTATGTCAATAGAGTCATCTTTATCAAATGTACTTGTAATCTTGCCAGAGAATGATATCAAAGCTATTTGACAAGACTCATTTTTCCTGCATAAAACAGAAACTTTGTGGTCATGAATAAAAATGTGATCTTCTAGCTGCTAAATATTGAAAACATGTAGATCTCATTTCTCTAGCTTTTTGCCCACCTCTCAGTGATATCTTAAGTCTCTAAGAATTTTAAATTGCATATCCTGAGTATTATTCTAAATTCTGATCCAGTCTTAACCTTTTAATTGGCTTTTGAAAGACATAACTTACAACAGAATATTCCCCTTACTATACGTGAGATGATAAAATAACAGAATTTCTAAAAGGGACAGAAACAGGAGGGAAATTGCATTTTATATTAGCTCTCCATAAAACAGAATTTTGCAGAACCACTCATAGCTTCATGCTAAAAGAAAGGTGGCCAGGTGTTTGTCCAGTCAGCACTGTGGGTGAATTTGACTATGATCCTGGTAAGGGACCTGTAAAACACATCACCATGTCCCCATCGCACCGTGCTGAGCATATCTCTCACTGAGTGAATCAAACAGAGTGACTACAGCCCCTCAGGGTGCATTCTGGTAATTCTACTAAGCCAGTAACAGTCATCTGTCAGAAAAGGCACAGTTCCAGTCCCCCTCTTTCTCCCTTAGTCCCTGCGGCAAATTTATTCCTGGAACTCACAGACTTAAGCAACTTTGGTATGGCAAATTAAACAGCCTGTGTTGGAACTACTTCATGGAAGTATCTTACAGACTTCGAAACATGACAAATAATTTGGTTTACAGTATTTTTATTGTTAATATTACTCTTAAAATTACACCTAAACCCACCCTCACTATAGCTGGCACTGTAAAGGCATAAAAACAACAAACTGTTTTGCATCTGAAGTACCTTATAGAGAGATAAGAAGGAAGAGGTTATAACTGGTTCATATGAAAAAGCATCTCTAGCAAAGAGAGTTATGTAGCTATGCTCAGACTCTGACAAAGCTCAAGGCAAAGACCTGATGCTTGCAAAAGCAGAGAAAGAAGGGTTTAGGGGTATTACACATTTTGTGCTACGCATAATCAGCAGCATGTAAGTGAACGTATGAGAATGGTATCATTTGTATAATGGCAGTGAGGGATATTTCTTGGTGATGTAGATTAGACATGGCTTGAAAAGTAAAGAGAAGTCATTTGTATTTCATGCAGTGAAGAAAATGAGCCAATGGCATTGTGCAAAAAAAGAGTGACAGGACTGGGACAATGAGCTGAGAAAACGACCTTTGCAATTGGATTGAAAGACAATGAAAGCATTGTTAAGTGCATATATGTTATGCATATAGCTCCCAGCAGCTGGTTTTCTGGGGGGGTAGAGAGACCATGAGAGCTGAGAAGGTAAGCCAAACATGCCTGAAAAAGATAAAATACTGTAATAGGACAGACATCAACTGTTGAAAACAGCGTAGCCCATAGGTTAAAAACTTGAACAGCTGTTTTGGATGAGAAAAGAGAGAGCATAAGCACATCTACCATTCAGTGAACTGCAATTAAAGGTTAGAAATACCTGTAAGAAATTTATACAAATCTGAGACTGCAGTTTGGAAAGCAGCAGTAATGAAGACCATCTAAAAAACAGTATCAGTCCTAAAACACTTAAGCACATACTGAATTTAAGGTAACACAGACAGTTCTTGGTGTTTGCTTTCTCCCGCCGTCCCTACAGTTTTCCCACTGGGACTTAAAAACTGTGCAAGCAGAGATGAAGGGCAAGACTTAAGAAAAGGCCTGTTCTTCTGCCAGAACTCTTGAGCACTGATTTGGGGATACAAAGATGTGGATTTGGATTAGCAGGCTACCCATTGATTCTCCCAGCACAGTGAATCATCCCCCTGGATTGTAAGGGCCTGGATACAGTATAAAGAGTAAAGGAGTTCCTGCTTTGTCCAAGAAAATAACTTTTATTTTCTCATTCTGTCCAGGTGGTGTTCTGCCATGGAAAAGGGATTTGCTGTAAGCCTTTAAGTGTTGTACACTGACCAAATTTTCTATTAAAAAGTTCTGTGTGGACAAATCAGACTACAGCACACATTTAGGAAGACTCAGGAGAACTACAGGAGTACTTTCATGCAGTGATAGCAACAAATACTGTGACAGCTAGCAAAATTCAGCTGTGAGCTGCTAATTATTGTGTGCTCCAAACATCTTTCACAGACTAAAACCCTCTGCAGTTGGAGCTCTGAAAGGCTTATCTGGAGTTTATCCTCTGGAGGCTGCAGGGAGAAAGGGAGTGATCCTTCCCTGACTAATTATGTGGCTTTATCTGCCTTCTCAGATAGAAGATGAAATGTCAGTTTTGCGAGCTTTTATATTTTTTGGGGTTTTTTCTTTTTGCTATTAAAAAATAGTTACTTGGTTTTGCACTTACCTAAAAAAAAAGAAAAGAAAAAAAAAAAAGCTTTTTGACATAGGGCTCTAAGAAATGATCCACCATTATTTTCCCAGGAGGAGGAAAAGTTGCCTGTGGGATAATGAATACCTCTTTCTGTGCTTGCATACAGCTTGGTGGTGTGAGCCCACACTGTATCTAACCTGAGAAGAAATGATACCACTCCAAGGCTGCCTTATAGTGGGGAGAGGTGCCATCTTTCTAGCATGGCCTGTAAGGAATCAAAGACAGGATTACCCTGTGATACTAGTTCACAGCACTAGCAAGATGAAGTAGTCTGTACATCTTTAATATTCTACATACTGTAACTTTTTTAGGGTTTTTCTCCTTTCCTTTTCTAGGACTAGAACCAATTTCTGTTTCAATCTGATCTGCAAGTCTGTGAACTTCTAAATACACAGCCATCAGGTCTTGAAATCAGACAGTTCTTCATGGCACTCTGTCTGGGTTGTCTGGCAGGCTTTCACATGACACTGTCTTCTCAGCACAGTAATGCTTCATGTGGTCTTTGGTGGAACACAGTTACTTGTAATACCTTTGTATTCTACCTGCTAAATGCATTTACTGACCAGCATTTCTTACCTAGATAATAGCATAGCTCTACATTTGGCTTTCATTTCTTGCCAACAGATTCCCTTTCACTGAGTTATGGAATTATTACATTATTTTGATTCTCTCTATACTGTTTTCAAATGTGATATTTTTCTTTAGGAAAGGGGGTTTGCTTCCACAATCTCGTCCAGGTTAAATCTCATCATTTTTAAGCCACAGTTCTGCATTTAAATATAAGTACAAGAAAAAAAAAGTATCTTTCTACAAACTCATCAGGAGTTTTTCTTTTGGACGTGTTTTATTGTTTTACTGTATTCAGCAAACAAGCTTGGGTAACAGCAGTCAAGTCTCTAGCTTATAAATGGAATTAATAACATCATAGCCATAAGTTTAATATTTTGCTTGTGTTGTTGCCAGCTCCCTGATCTCTGCATACTCACTGTAGAAACAAACCTCTGGTGCTGGCCCAAAATAAGAATGTATTTGATTTTTGCCCCAGTGTTAGGTTTTGAGTTCCTGTCTGCAGTAATTAATTATAAACCACTGCTCCCAGGCCTTCCTTTCTATTACTGTCTTCTAAAGAGCAGCACCTGATTTCATATATAGGATGATTATTATTTCTTCCCAGGTGTATTACCTTACATTTATCTATATTAAATCTCATTTCTCTTTCCTCTGTCCATCTCTCAAAAGTTGTCCCTAACCTTATTCTTCAGTGAGGAGAGATCCTTTCTCAGAGCTGCTTTGTTTATAAGATGCATTTCTAGAAGTGCATAATAGGTAAAGTAATTGTGTATCTCTTCTAGACTTCTCATTTCCTCTTTTCTGCATTCCAGTTCTGCTCCCTCCGATGTAGTCATTGACTTCAATTCCATCAAGAACAAGCATTTAAAGAGCTGAGCCATTGTTTCAATAATGGCAGTAGTCCAGTTATTGAAATTTCTTAATCCTTTGTTTGGATTAAATTTCTTGTTCTCTACTGAAACAAGCATGGGGGATTAGAGAAGAGATTAAACTATATTACACTGCATCCCAAGCCTACAAAAAGTATTTCATAAAAGTGATTTGTAAATAATCTCAGTGTCTGCTGGTTTTCTGCACCTGAAAGAAGTTGTGTAATTTCATGCCAGCACTTTCATTTTGGCATATTTGGATAAATTTGTGTCTCCGCTGGATCCAAGTTTGACTTTTAGCTGACAGATACTTGGTTCTGGGCTAGCTTTTGGCACAGCAACCCCAGTACTGTACATCACCATTGATTTGTACCCTGATGTCTCTCAAGTCTTCTATAATTCTCTCCACATATCAGCAAAATTAAGATGAATTAGCTGAGAGCAACCCCTTGGGTTTTAGATAGCCTTTGACAAAATCTTGCCCAGGAAGTAGATTTGCCTGGTCTCAGCCAGCAGTCTAACTGAATCTGAGCAAGGTCCTCATACAGATGAGAAAGTGAATATTTTCTACCAGTGTCACTTGAAATGTTCTTGAAATGCTCTATAGATGACAAGAGTTGCTGCAGTAGTTTCTCAGGGGTTTGGGAGTTCATGCTCCCTTCCTGGTTTTGGCACTAATGATCACGCAGTCCCGCAGGGAGTCGGCTCAGCAATGAAGCTAATTAATTACTGCAGACAGGAGCTCAAAATCTAACATTGTTGAAAAATCAACTGCCTGTGCTATTTTGTCTGCAGCTGGTCTCTAATGACTGCATTTGGGGAAAATCTTTAGCACAACTAAGAGCAAAATGCTCTTTCTCTCTCACTCTGCTGCTAAAATAATACAGCAGTGAAGGATGGAATAGTACCAAATACAACAAATTAAAAAGTGGCTAACTAATGTCAAATTAAGAAAAATTAGTTCTCCACAGTTTTAACACCAGGGTACTCTTAGCAAGGGTACAGCTAAAAATGTAAGACTGGAAGAGACCATCTGGGTCACTGAGTCAGTCCCTGCAAACACAAGCTGTTATTCAATAATGAGTCCAGAATGATTCACAGAATATTGAACCTGAATGTTTCCATACAAGACAGGTCTCTTTCATCATCTTACAATAATCTTAAGACCTACTGTGAAAACAAAGTCACATCAACAATATGCTTCAGGAAATGAACAAATTAAATAATGGACATTATCCATATCGGAGGACACAGATTCCCAATGCAGCTTTTTTCCCTTCCCCTTCTCACCATATGTACCAGCACACCAGCATCAGGTCAGGTCACAAGTTTAAAACTCATGTATAAAAGAGTGATTCATTTTCAGGTACATCAACTCCCTGAAATCAGTGGAGAACAAGCACAGTTTTTTGGGGTTTAGTTCAAGCTTAGTTCTTGGCTGCAAAGCTCCCTGGACCAGCCTCCTGCTCAGCTGCAAAAATACCAGGACAGATCATGATAGTTCTGACTTAGATAAGGATAAACTGCTATGGAACTGTACTTCAGAGATTAAATTTCTCATTGCAGCAAAGCCAACTAAATGGCTAGCTGCCACTGAAAAGAGCAGCTCCATATAAGTCTGTCCCAACTGGCACTGCTATTCAATAAACTATTCAGTAATTACTTACTTTTTATGGTGAGGTTTGTTGTCTTCTAGTTCAGCTTGTCATGGCCACCAGAAAAATGGAAATGCATGGCCAAGGAGGAGGGGGAGAAGCAGAATGATCTTACTTTTTTTTTTTTTTTTTTGCAATGGCAAACTGCAAGCATTGTGGTTACATTACAAAGCTGTGCCACATAAGCAGTTCCCCTTGATGCTCCTGTCTGCTCTCGTACCATTTGTGTGCCAGCATCCACAGTCATACAGACTACATTAGACAGGATCAATGCCTAATTAAACTCAAGAAATCTGGAAAAGTAAAAGAACAGGTTTTTTCCCCCTGACAGTGGTGTTCTCTACTGAGTTCATGTTAGAGCTGAATAAGATTTGCCTGTCTGATAGCAGAATAAGAAAAAGGTGCGGTAGATCAGGAGTTGGAGGAACAGTGGACAAAATTTTCAGATTTTCCAAGGAGGTCCATTCCAAAGTGAATGTTGGCAACAGCTTGCATCAAGCACAGAGCTGGACTAGATGATTTGCACATATCCTTCCCAAGCAACATTTCTGTGATTTTATAATTCTCTACCACAGGAATTAGTCATACACCTGTACTCAGAGTAGTTGTTGTGCATGCACCAAATGAGATAAACAAATTAAAGCATTTCAAGCTTGCACAAGCTATTAATGATAATGTTTTTCTTACCAGTTTTGTATGTGTCCAGGCATAAGCCAGCCAGCTCTATTAAATTTCAGTGTTTCCTGGGTAAAACTCCTAACTGGGTGCTATTTCTAGTTCCCTGCTGTCCAGAAAAACCGTCACTCAGAGCTTTCACAGAAGTCTGTTCTCTCAGTACTTCTCTACCCTTATTCCTCCCTTGTTTCTTCTACTCTGAGCACAGCAATATAATAGTACTCTTCTTAATGTAGACTTCTCCTACAGGAAGAAAATTAACTCTTCACAATGTAGCCTTTCCCTCTTTATTTAGCAAAGGGGAATTATAATTTCTCTATATTAGTGGGATTTATGGATCATCTAAGAAGCTAAAAGGGACATTGTATGCAGAAGATCTGACGGGTATTGCTCCCTTAATTCAGAGCATGCATTAGTGCAAAGACACATTGAGAATGCAAGTATCAGACCTCCACAGTTCTAGGAACCTTATCTACCAATCTATTGACACATGCAATGTATCAGCAAATGTCAGCTGCAATACATAATAACTGATTATCCTCTGTATAAAAAAGGGAGCAACTATTAGGATGTGACCTTGCTCTACACACAGCATTAGAAAAAGCCGTGCCCATGATTCAAGAAGGATATATAAGCACTAGGAAAAAAAACATCAGAGGACAGAAAAAATGATGCAGAGGTTGAAAAATAACACCTAAGGTATCAGGTTTAAGACATGGATTTAAATCTGTCAGAGTGGTGACTGGATCACTGTACCCAGACATACACACATGGAAAATGTACTTGATTTTAGGGTGAGCTTTTCAGTCTTGCAAACAGAAACATAAAAATATATAATGAATGGAAACTGGAGTCAGACAAATTCAGGATTGAAATTATGCAATTTCTTAGCAGTGGGGGTAACTAGACATTGGAACAACTTACCTGAGGAGGTAGTAAATCATCATTGCTTGGAGTCTATTTTCCCAGGAGCCATATTCCAGTCCAGCCTCTAGGAAATCTCCTGAAAAGAGATTAGGCAAAATGATCGCTTGTTTACAGCCTACCAGACAGGAAGCTTTTTCATACAAGTCTATAAATGTACCCCAACAAAGTGCCTGCTATGCTGCTTGAGATGGGGAACTGAGGCTGGGCCTACAGTATCAAATTTATAATGTCCCTTCTGGAAGAAATAGTACCCTTGTATCTCAGACACAAATTTGATTTAAATATTTATCATCTGGCAGCAGCAGATGGATTTTTGAAATAAATAAATAATTTTTAAGAGAGCAGAAATCAAACATATAATGCTTATAAATATTTACATAGTTTTCATGGATAATGTTGGCTTTTGTGTTTCTCTCTTTAAATGCATTTTGCCAAGTGCCATGACTTTAAAAGTGAGAGATAACTCTGCATGCATATATTTTTCTGGCAGGCACAGTGAAAAAAAACCTAATTGAAGATAATATCAAAAATAATTTTAAAAAAAATTAAATACCCAACTTTTGATGATTTATCTGTGTGTTCCTTTTTCTAAGCAATATTATTTCTAAAAATCTATGTTCCTGCTATGAAGTGGTCACTGTCACTGCCATACCTTGAATAAGAAAAAATTGGTTGATGACACTATAAACTTTACAATGATTGCCCAAAACTGGATCCCTCTGTGACATTAAACAATTTACAAAGTGTTAGGAGCAACCATATCAATATCAAAAAGCTATAAATTCTCATCATTTTCTTAATTTCATAGGTGTCATATCTTAATCCATTATGTACAAGTATATTATGCAGCATAATTTCTTGCTGACTTGCCACGGGTCAATTATCATAGATTATAGTACTATAGTTTGATTTGGAAGGGACTTTGAAGATCAGCTGGTTCCAGCCCACATGCCATGCACAGGGAGAGCTTTCACCAGACCAGATTTCCCAGAGCCTCATCCAACCTGATCTGGATCACTTCCAGGAACAGGGCATCCACAACTGCTCAAAGCAGCCTGTTCCAGGGCCTCACCACCCACCCAGTAAAGGAACTTTTTCCTAATATTCAATCTAAACCTAACTCCTTTCAGTTCAAAGCCATTCCCTCTTGTCCTGTTGCTACATGCCCTTGTGAGAAGTCTCTCTCCAGCTCTCTTGCAGTCACCTTCTAAGTGGTAAAGGCCACAATTGGGTCTCCCCAGAGCCCTCTCTTCTCCAGGCTGAACAACCCCAACTCCCTCAGTCTTTCCTCACAGGAGAGGTGCTCCAGTCCCCTGATCATCCTGCTCTCATCTGGACTCAATGCAACAGGTCCAGTCCTTCTTGAGTAGGGGACCCCAGAGAGCTGGATGCAGCATTCCAAGTGGTGCCTCATGAGAGCAGAGCAGAGGGGCAGAATCCCCTCCCTCGCTCTGCTGCCCATGCTGCTTTGGATGCAGCCCAGGACACGTTTGCCTTTCTGGGCTGCAAGTGCACATTTGTCCAGTCACATCAGTCTTCTCATCCACCCACACCCCCAAGTCCTTCTCCCCAGGGCTGCTCTCAATCCGTTCCCTGCCCAGCCTGCATTCGTGCCTGGGATTGCCCACACCCACACATTTGGCTCTGCTGAACTCTATGAACAATTCTAGTCCCACGTCTAGAGCCTGTTCAGGTCCCCCTAGTGCATCCCTTCCCTGCAGTGTGTCGACTGCACCACAGAGTTTGGTGCTGTCAGCAAACTTGCTGAGGGTGCCCTCAACATCCCTCTCTATGTCACCTTGCAAAGGTCTTAAACAGTGCCTGTCCCAATACCGATCTCTGAGGAACACCACTTGTCACTCCCCCATCTGGACATTGGGTACTGATCACAACTCTTGAGTGGGATTATCCAGCCATATCCTCATCTGCCAACTGGTCCATCCATCAAATCTGTATCCCTCCACTTTACAAACAGGGCTATTGTACAGGACAGTGTCAAATGCTTTGCACAAGACCAGGTAGATTATGTCAGTTGCTCTTCTCTTATCCACCAATGTTGTTACTCCACTGTAGAAGGCCAATAAATTTGTCAGGCAAGATTTGCTCTTAGTGAAGTCATGCTGGCTGTCACCAATCACTTTCTTATTTTTCCATGTGCCATAGAATAGTTTCCGGGTGGATCTGCACCGTGATCTTGCAAGATACCTCACAAGGTTAGACTGACTGACCTCTAGTTGCCTCCATCTTCCTTTTCCCCATTTTTAAAAATGAGGACTACATTTTCCCTTTTCCAGTCAGAGGGAACTTCACCAAACTGTCACAGCTTCTCAAATACAACAGACGGTGGCTTAGTCACTTTCTCTGCCATTTCTCTCAGGACCTGTGGGTGTATCTTACCTGGTCCCATGAACTTGGGCACCTTCAGGTTCTCAAAACCTCATCTCCTAGAGCAGAACGTGATCTTCTTCCTTATCCCAGTCCCTGCCTTTGCCTTTTGTAACTTGGGCACTGTGGCTGGAGCACCTGTCAGTGAAGACTGAGGCAAAAGAAGTTATTGTGTACCTCAGTTTTCTCCATATACTGGATAACCACATGTCCCATTTCCTTACAGACAGGGCCCACATTTTCACTAGTCTTTTCTAGTTATTACTGATGGCTCACAACATTCTAATCAGACCTCTGTCTCATCTGTCTGTCAAATGGGAATGAAACAACAGAGAGAAGCTGCCAGAATGACTACTTGAGATGCTTTTAAAAATACGAAAAAAGGGAGAAAGATCTTGTAATACCCTTTATCCCACAGGCCATTCTGAACACTGCCTCTTGAACAATGCTTCTTCAGCTTTACCTTGTTCTTACTAATAAGCACTTGTCTTTCTACAAACAACAACTTGAATATCCAAATTTTGAAAGAATGTTATGTTTATAAATATATTAAACAGTTATTTTAAAATACAGCAGTTCTGCAGTCAGTGCTTTGGGGATATATTTGCCATCCAGTTGCATAGACACAGAATTTATGTTGTAGTCATGATTGTATCTACAATCTGAAACATTGCTTTGTCTCACTGAAGGGGGAAGGCAGCTCTCCTAATAAATGTACTGAAGGAGAATGTGCTTTGCTCTTTGTCATACTGCTGTCTACCTCCATGACCTTGCAGCAGATATTCACAATTTCTATAAACTTCTGGTGACTGAAAAAAATTACCATCCCCTTCTTTCCTGATCCTCTCAGTACTTACAGGCTGAATTAAGAAGTAAAACAGAATGGTTTTAAGAAGCAGCTATGTTGGATGCCCATTATTCCACAGCAACAACTCAGAGCCTGAAAAACACACTTAAAAGTCCATCTTCTGTTTTTACCAAGAGGAATGCAAACCCTGGAACACAGCCACATCTGACACCTGTATGTGGCAAATGCATCTGTTACTGAAGCTAAACCCTACAAGGGTAATGAACAAGAGGCCACGAGCAAACAATTTCTCTCTCTGGATGCACACATATGGCCTCATGCAGTTCGTGCAGAATCCTCCAGCCAGGTCTGAGCCACAAACACTGTGTATTTGCATGACCACTGCATTGTATTTAACCTAATTAGCACCATGTCAAACCTAATTAGCACCACCTACCACAGGGTTAAGTACTTCGAGTGCAACAGCACTCATACACAAGTTTACAGCTGCTGTCTCCTATTCTACAAGTAACTCAATGAATATATGCTAAGTCCTGTGCACTGTTGCATGGTGTAGAGGTGCCCCCTGTCATGTTTGTGTTGCTTGTTTTTTAAAACAGCAAACACAGATAATTTGATTTTATTGCTTCCAAGGCAATATGCTGCTTTGCTCACTGCTGATTTTCTATACAGTTTATATTTAACTGAATAGGAAAAAAGAATGCTTAGCACACCAAGATACTAGGATGAAATATGTTTAGGATATGCTTCTACATGTGTCTAAAAAGAACCCAAACAGTAAAAACAGCCAGGTGAAAAGAAATCCCTAAATCTCTATGCTCAGCTGCCCATGTAAGTGCTGACTCTCTGCTATCATGTCTCTGGGGCACTAATTTACAATTCTGTAAGATGTTACTGTAAACTGCTTAGTAGCAATGCTATGTCCATTTGCACAAGCATGAATGATGATCCACGGTGTGAAAGTAACAGAAAATTATCCTCTGATACTTATATGTGACCTTAGGGAAGTACATCTCCTCCAGGGCATAGCTTTGGGAATTGTTGCTCTAAAAAAGAAATTTAAAATTCTGTTTAATCCCTTTTAGCTTCTCAAATAAATTGATAGTCTCTGCCTGTTTCAAGTTAACACATAGATATATTAAGTGCAGTAATGAAATCCAAAATTCCTACAAGCAACTCAACTGGGCATTATCTTCTGGCAGTTTACAGTATGTGTTACGGTAAGAGAAAATCTTGAGAGATTTGAAAGATGCAGCAATTGCTCCAGAAAGTGCATTCCATATGTTGAGGGTGACTAAAAGGACATCATTAATGCAGCTAGGAGAAAAGCAGATGGAGTAGATATGGAGACTGAGAGAGAAGAGGACAGGCAATGACGGGGAAGACAAGGTTGTAAAGTGCTGTGGTGCAACTGAGGCCAAAGTTGAACTGACAGAGCACCCAGCTGCTGCTGAGTGGGTAGGCTCCATGGGCTCTTGAAAGCCCTTGGAAGAAGTGTGTGCTTCTGTGCTGGGTTAGCTCCCACAGCTGGCTCACCTGGGTGAGACAAGCACCTGTGCTGCCACGAGGGAACCAACAGGAACCAACCCATGCTGGGGGGTGAGGGAAAGAGATGCAGCACTACCCTGCCAGCAGCAGGCAGCTACTAGCTTGGCTTATGATCAGAACCAGGTCACAGCCTAACAGCTGGCAACAGCCCTACATAAACCAGCACAAGCCATGGCTGCTCTGCAACCCTGCGTCTCTCACCGCTTTTGTCCCTGCTGCAGACCCAAGTGCCTCATAGCTTTGACTGGAGAAATAAGCTGGTTGTAAAAGGCTCCTCTCCTCCCTCCCCTGTGCTATTTTTCAGCCAAATCAGGTTCCTAATCTGGTTTATCACACAGCTGAACAAAACAACTGTGCCAGCAAACCAGCGGGCATATCAAAGAGACAGGCACGGATGGCTGGGAGCAAAAACTGTCTTAGGCCAGCACAGCTGCCAAAATAATTGTCAAACTGCACTCTCAGAGGGCTACAGGGTTTGCAGAGACAGGGAAATCTATGGAGATACACTAAAGAGGTAAGAACAAAAAAGAACCACAGAAATAGGCTGGGGAGATAAGTGCAAGAATAGTGTTTCAAGGGACCTTTTTGACAGGTCAGGTCAGGCCTGGGAAAAAAAAAAGCTGTCATAAGCAGGATAAGAGATAGCAAAAGCCTAAAAAAGCATATCTGTGGTGTGAACAAAGATAAGAAGATATTTTAGAGAACAAAAGGAAATAAAATTCATTTACATCAAGATAAACAGGTCAAAAAAAGAGTGAAGTCAAAGATGACTCGCATGACTCCTACGGGTCTGACTGACAGACTGTAGTTGTGTGCCTTCCAGACAGGATTGCAAACTCCTTATCCAGGAAAAAACAGGGGTCCTTGTGTAGGCACTGCAGATGGAGTTTCAATTCAGGAGGTTCTCTGAAACAGTATACGACATTTCCTCAACAGGTGGAAGATTTTAATCCTGAATGCCTTCCTATGTAGTTTTTCCAAATTAGCTTGAAAACTAAAATACTTGCACTTGTTCATAAGGATAGAAGTGGACAGTATCAACAACATTGCCACGGAGGACAGAGGACAACATATTTCAGATCCTTTGTGAACCTTTACATAAGAATCCAGAATGGGTCAAAGCTACTTCTCTCTGCCTTTACCTTCATTGAGGAGGAATGTGTATTCACATTCAGAAGCCTTGACTCTGCTTTCACTGTAATTTTGCTACTGTCAAAACGTAGAACTGCAGCTAGGAATGTTTAAGAGCTGATTTTGATGAAAAATTATTACATCAGGATGGAAAATGAGCCCACATTTGTCTATTTCAGTAATGGAATGAAAAAGTAAGCCACTCTCAATTTTTGGAATTATACCCAACTTCTAGAGGTATTTCCAGGCAATCTTGTCTCCTTCAGTGCCATCCAGTGGAATGAACGTGAAATATCATTCTTATGCACAAGGAAGATATACAAAAATACAACAGCACGCAGCACACAAAACAGCCCTATATTTTCAGGAGGTGCTGTTCATACCAGGTAAATTGCAGGTTGTCAGGGATATAGGTATAATCGTAATGAAAAACAGAATCAGGATTTCCAATAGCTATAATTCAAATTAGATCTGATATTGTTGCCAGTATTCTCAGGAAAGCTCCTTATATAATTTCTAAAATATTTATTTGTGTCTGCAAAATATGTAGGACATACAAAAGTCATACTGGTACAGCATGGTATAGTGATTTAACAGCATCCATTTGTGTAATGCACCCATCCACAACTCAAGCCAGCAAAATATTATTTGTAATTTTGCTTCTCCTTTGAGGTATGAATAACTTGACTGAAGGAGCAGGGATATCTGGATCTGTGCTCACATTATCAGTAATACAGTACTTTTAACACATTTTCACACACATCTTTCTTGTATTACATATGTGTGTGTGTGTAGACATGCATACATGCTGTATACATATACACACACAAATAAAAGGTAGTAGCCTCACAATAGATTCCCTTTTATATAAAATCTCCTTGCCCTTTTAGTACTCTCCTGAATCCTCTCAAATTACAATGAACTCATGCCAATATTTGCATTAACATTCCTAAGGCCATTTTCTTGCTTTTTCCAACTCCAGGTAACAGCTGTCTGCCAAAGGCCTAAGGTTTCCTACCTGAAAACTCTTTAAAGGTGGGTTTCTGCAACCAAATGGAGTTCTCTTTTGTTCCTTTATAAGACACAGAAAAGACAAGAAAATCTCTTTAACTAAATTAAAAAGTCAGAATATTTTCTTGGTTTTACTTACCCTAGAACATAACTATTGGAAATGGAAAAAAAAAAATCACTGAAATGCTAATGTCTCTGTGCTTGTGAGTTTTAACTTTCTCTAAGCCTCTGTTCAAATCCCAGTGGTTCCTCTGTCAGTGCTCCCCTTCCCATCATTGCTTGTCCCTTTTCTCAGAATCAAGATTTGATTCTGTTTGATTTTGTCTGCTCTACCAATGTGCTCTCATTCTTCTGGTTTCCTCACTGGCCTCCATGTCTATTTTCTCACACAGATTGCTTGTCTATATGTACTTGTTCCATTGCCTTGAACTCATTCTCCTTCATTTCTCTTTGAGAATTTAATTTCCTTCCTCATCTAATTCCAGTATCCAATCCCTACTGCTCTCATGTTAAGGTTTTCTACTTCCAACAGTTTCAGTCTTGCCTCCATACTTACTGTTTCCTTCCCTTCCATCAGGCCCTTGCTCCCTCACCATTCCAATAAGACACACTCAAACACCCGTGAAAAAGAGAAAACAGCAGCTTTTGGGGGGCACAGGGGATTATTTCCATAGTCTTGCTCAGTCCACAGACCCATCCCAGCCTATAGTGGCAAACAGAATTCTCTTCTGGGCCCACAACAGGGAATCATTCGACTGCAATAGTAGTAAGGATGGTAGTGACACATGCTAATTCAGGAATGTGGGAAATTAATTACTTCAAGGCTTATAGATTATGGTCCATGTAGTCACAAGACCAGATATTCCAATTCAATTTTTTCTGACAAATTCCAAGTTTGCTCTGGATCTAAAGGCACTTAAGAACCAAGAACTTCAAATATAAGATCTCCACAATAATTTACCCTAGAAAAAGCCCATTTTCCTAGATCGTATTTGGTAATATAAACTCCCTCAACTTCCATCCTCAACATGGAAAATTTCATGCCAAGCAGTGGACTTTTAGCAAGTTGCATGCTACCTAAAGCATAGTTTAGCAAGAAAAAATTAGCAATTGATATGCTACCTTTAGCTGTAGTTAAACAAACTTATTTAAAGAACAACAACTGACAACCCTATTGTAGGCACTCATACATTCAAAGTATAATGTATTACTAAATGCAAAATAGTATTTAAGTTAGTAAGGAGAGCATATATGTGTAAAGGAAAATTATTATGAATTTACTTTCATTTTCACCCTTAGTTTTTATACTCTGTAGTTACTCAGCTCAGGAATTTTCCTCCTTTTCCTGAGCTGAGGAATCTCAGAAGAGAAGATGATTTTGCAATCCAGAGCTGGTTACAGTAGCATAAGAACAGTTGCATGACGGTAGTGAAACAAAACCATAGATTTACTCTAGCTTCCATTGACAAGCCTAGAAATTAATAGAAATAGAAATTAATGCTTTTCTAGCAAATAATTTATTTTATTCCCAGGATTAGTTTACTGACCAGTAATGACTGGGAATTTTGGCATATGCAGACACATCTCCCTGGAAGTGCTGTGCCTTGCCTGGGTAGGAGAACTTCAACGATGTGCTCTAGCAGAACACATGATATCAGGAAACAGCAAAACATCTCCTCACCATCCTTCTTCAAGCTGCATTTCTAATGAACTTAAGCAGAGCTCTCCAGTAGTTTGCTTATAACTTATAGCAGGGACCAACCTAAGATGGTGTTCAGGGGATTTATTGTGCCAGGCCAGTAAGATTCTACTGTTATTGCCTTTCTGTGTCAATAACTCTGAGCTCTGTCTATATTGCATGGTGTTAAGGCCACAGTTCTTATATTACTCTGAATAGGGAATGTCACTATATATTAACCTTAACTGCACAGAATATAATTGAACTCAATGGGAGATACTGCCCTTTGTGTTTTAGTGGAACTTGACTTTGAAGAAATAATAATTCACTGCTTTATAAAGGCACAAATAAACTTATTATACAAAAAGTGCAGGTGCAATACTGTGATTTATAGACACTGGTATGATTCACCTTGAGATTTTTGTTGTATCTTGCCAAAAGCAGCTATTACCAAACCCCAAATGACTCTTAACAACACTACTATTGACATGGAACTTAGAAGTTCCTCCCTAGTGGGAACAATACCATCTCTGTCCAATGATGAAAATTAAATGCACAGCATTAACATCATCAGTGAGGTGTTTAAATTCAAAATTGTCTTTCCTGGTGAGAATGAAAATAGTACTTGTTTTGTTTTTCAAAATTAACAGCCATGTTTTTCTCTTTTCTAATGCAAACAATCATCAACCTGAGACACAGTATGTCTCTTAGTGCTCAGAGAGTACTGCAAGTATACACCTATGCTTGTCTGTGCATACCATCCCATACTCCAAGAATAGGATTTGTCCTGTTTCCAATGTGATCCAAGCACACATTAATACTGTAGAAAGAATATGACTGGATAAAAACAGGTAGGGAAGACAAAAGGCTCATTTTTTAAAGTCATCTTTGTACAAACAATGATATCTTGATGTAGCAGTAGCACCAGAGAAAATTAACCCAAAATTAAAGCACAAGGTTCCAGAAAAGTATCAGACCAGAGAAGCTGCTCACTACAACCAAAAACTGTTGTGAGCCATTCTACATGTGTGCAAACCTGTTCCTGATTTTTCTCCAGCTGTCACCAATATTTGTGTTCAGAAATACAGTCAGCGGGTAAAGAGGTGAAATGGCTCTCAGTTCATCTGTCCTCTAAAATAGGGCAAAAATAAGATTTTAATCTGTCCTTTAGCCACTCTAGGACCAGATAATATATTAAACTTTGTAGCCATGCTGAGTCTCCAACACTTCCTAGAACAATTCTTTTGTAGGAGCCCAGGACTCACAGGTGAGTCCATATAATCTTATGCACACGGGGTGACTGGGAAGCACTTGCAAAGCCCTAAGGTGTGGAGTCCTACGTCTGTGGTTTGGCTGTCATTAACCCAGCAAACACCAGAATATGACTTCTGGAGATTCCTCTGAGTGCATGAAATGTTCCTATCACCATCCTGTAGAGTCTAACTCCCCAGCTCCCACTCTCAACTGGTATATGAGCAGCTCAACATGGACTCTTAGTCCACCTGGCAACTTAAATGCTTGTGGAGAAGCATTCTTGTCTGTACTGTTTGCTCCTCTTCTTCCTCAAAAGTACAGACAATTCTGCTGCAGTTACTCAGGCTTAGTCTGTCTCTGAGGCTCTGCTGTCTCTGAGGGGCAGATCTCAAGCCTGGGTCAAGTCCCAACCACCTTCATCAGAAAACAAACTGGTTCATTGAAGAGTTTGAACAAACAGGCTGGCAGAATGGACGATCTTGGCTGAGGTGCAAACTCAAACCTATGTTTGCCAGAGATTCCATTCACCCTTCCCTTCTAAGGACCATGAAGTCAAGAACTGTGGTATCACAGACTCAGAGGTCTAGGAGGCAAGCTCACCTCACCTCTGACCAGAAGCCCTAATGTGACAAATCATGCCCTTCCTGTATTTGACCCTACATTATCAGATAAACTCACGTGGGATTGATACAACTAATGCCTGGAAACAGATGTGGTGACTACAGTTTCTAAACTTTCTGACACTGTTTTGTAACAAACCCATTGCAAAAAGACACCCACAGCAGAGAGAGTACAAACTTTTTGCCCTTTTCCTCCTCTACCGCGTAAACACAAAACAACAGGGAGCCTGTCAGTCCCATCCCATTAATTATCGTTCCATAGCTCTCTGTCACTGAATTATTCTTGCCAACTCACAAGATAACATTGTGTGGCCTAACCAGGAAAGCAAGGAAAAGCACTTCCATTCTAACAATGGATGAAGAGCAAAAGTGCATTGGAGTTCATTTTTCTGACTTCATTTCCTTAATCACTTAAGTTTTTGCTCTATAGAGGTATTTTTAGTTAAACCACTACATAACCATTTCCACAAAATAAGACATCTAAGTCAATTAAGGAGAAACACGTCTTCCTTAAATGCAACCTATCCTGTAGCTCAGTTCATGATGACATGTAGGCATTAAAAATTGAAAACTTTAAAGCAAAACCAGACTTTCAATTCAGGAGGAAAAGTCAATACAGCTCTCCAGGTACAGCCCTTCAGAATTCAAAATTCTTTCCTCTTTTGCACTGATTCAGCAAGCCCTATCTTGGCAGACTGAAGCTTGTGATATTTTCACAGTATGTTTATTTACTTTTTCATAGAGAACTGTTTTGAATAAAATTTTGGAGTAATATTGCAAACTAAATACAGCCTACAGAGCTGCAAGAGCAATTAGCTGAGCCCTTTGTAGCCAGCAGTTCTCATTTAATGCTTCCTCCAAAATGCTACAACAACCCAACAACCCCACTACCTTCCTGTCATCCTTCCTGTCAAATGCCAATGTTGTAAAACATGGAATATAACAAGATAATTTTAAGTCAAGATAAGTCTTTGGGTTCAAAGCCATCAGGAAAGGAGACATAACCAGAGGAACAGGCAGCAGCAAGCATCCTTTAGTCAAGGACATCCAGGAACTAAAAGGCTTTAAGAATGTAACAAGTGAAGATGTTGACGTACATCTATGTAAACACTGCTAACTTGGCAAGTACTCGAGGTCCATGTATCCTATACCTGAACTATCCTCATTATAATATTAAAATTCGTGCCTATAGGTCAAAAATATACAGAAGGAGAAGACCCCTCCCTGGAACATTGGATAGAAGTTATCTTGGGTTACATAACTTGTAGGGAAATTACTAATCAATCATAATAGAGGGGCTATTGGAAAGTAACTAACTCCAAACTTGTATGTAGCAATAATGGCACAGAAAGACCAGAGGGGCATACTTGATTTGTGGAACACCACCCAGGCTTGTGCAACTCTGAAATAAATGATCATTGTCTCTCTCTTGAGTGTGCAATTATTGTCCTGTTGCATACCAGGCAACAAATCCAATTGTGTGGACAACACTGAGGAGGAAAGGGGAAAGGGACCCTCAGGTCCTTTTCCTTTCACCAGTTGAAAATGATCTGGGGATGCTGGTTGAACATGAGCCAGCAACACATGAGCCAACAGTTTGCCCAGGTGGCCCAGAAGACCAGCGGCATCCTGGCCTGGATCAGAAATAGTGTAGCCAGCAGGAATAGGGAAAGGATTGTGCCATTGTACTCAGCACTGGTGAAGCCACACCTCAACTGCTCTGTCCAGTTATGTATGGGCCACTCAGTTGAGGAAGGACATTGAAGTGGTGGGCAAGGCCACAGAAGTGAAATGAAGCAGGTGAAGGGTCTGCAGTACAAGTGTAACCAGGAGTAGCTGAGGGAGCAGGGGTTGTTTAGCCTGAAGAACAGAAGACTCAGGGGAAACCTTATCGCTCTCTACAGCTGCCTGAAAGGAGGCTGTAGCCAGGCGGGGATCGGCCTCTTCTCCCACACAACCAGTGACAGGGTTAAAGGACACAGTCTTAAGGTGCACCGGGGGACGTTTAGGTTGGACAGTAGGAGGAATTTTTTCACAGAAAGGGTGATCAGATATTGGAAAGGCTGGTGGAGTGATCACCCTGGAGGTGTCTGAGGGAAGACTGGACGTGGCACTTAGTGCCAAAGTGGTGCTCGGTCAGAGGTTGGAGTCCGTGATTTCAGAGGACTTTTCCAACCTAAGTGATTCTGTGATTCTGAGGTAAAACACCAACTGATCCCCCACGAACTCCGACCTCAGCGAGCCTGGAGGAACCAACCGGTACAGCAGAAGTTTTGTTCACGCTTTCACCAGTCACAGTGCACGGCAGTTGCCGCCTCTTTCCCCGGCACCCCGAAACGTGCGTGTGGGACGGGCCACGGGCGGCTCCGCGACAGCGCCGAGGGCGGAGGCGCTCGCTCCGCCTCGCTCCCCGTCCCTCCCCGTCCCGTCCCTTCCCGCCCGGCGGATGTGAGCTCACAGCGCGCCGGGCGGAAGCGGCGGGGCGGGTGTTTCCGCGGCGGCGGCGGCGATGGCGGGGAAGGCGGCGGCGGGCGAGCCCCTGGGGCGGACGGCGGAGGAGGCGGCCTGGGCGGAGACGCTGCGCGGGGCCTGCGAGCCTGAGCACCACTGGCGGTACCGCCGGGAGTTCCTGCTGCGCAACGTGGGGGAGCTGCCGGCGGCGGGCAGCGCCCAGCTGCAGCGCCTGGTGTCCCTCTCCATGGTGTGGGCCAACCACGTCTTCCTGGGATGCCGGTGAGTTCAGCGGGAGCGCCGGGGGACGGCGGGGACAGCGCGGCTCGGCGTCTGACGAGGCCCCTTCCCTCCTCTGCTCTTGTCGCCCCTCCAGGTACCCGCCGCAGGTCATGGAGAGGGCGCTGGAAATGGCCGAAGGCATCCAAGTGACCAACGCGCCTGTCCACACCACGAGAGACGAACTGGTTGCCAAGGTGAAGA
Organism: Luscinia megarhynchos; assembly: GCA_034336665.1. Lineage (NCBI taxonomy): Eukaryota > Metazoa > Chordata > Aves > Passeriformes > Muscicapidae > Luscinia > Luscinia megarhynchos. Next base: position 31,980,661 of record CM067566.1, on the reverse strand, counting down.
AAAGAGGCATATCAAGTAGCAATGGTTAGCAGATCATAGCTGTGACAATACATAGGAGTCTAGAATATGCTTGTTTCTGAATGTTCTCGGTTTGCCTCGGGCTTAGAAAGTAGTCGAAATAATTTACTTTTAAAACCCCCGTTAATAGTTTCTTCTCTCTGTGCTATTCTTTTTCGAATATAATGTCTCTAAAATTGACATAATGTGTACATAGTCCTTTGCTGATGTAGAGCTGTTGTTTTGAATTTCTACAACTGGTGCCCTTTAATCTGATAACTTGTGTGTTGCAATATGGGTTGCTGTGCTCCAGTTTAAATACGTTCTTGTTACTTTGTTGCTAGTCAGCCATGTTTGCTGGGCAAAAAAAATTAGTTTCTTGAAGTAATTCACAGACTAATGTTTTAAAGATGCTTTGTGATATTAGTAGACAAAATTAACTTCTTTTATGTTTAGATCAGGTAGCCCATTTAATGTATGTTGGCCAGTTTTGGTTTGGACTTCAAGAATAAAAATACATACTTTCCTATGGGTCAAAACCAATATCTGAATTCTTGCATGAGTATTTTCCAGATCTTGTCCAACAAACCCAAAATTCTGAAATAGTAGGTTAATACTTGACATGACAGTTCAAGGTGTATTGCTAATATATACCCTTTAAGTTCACAAAGAATATTGCTAGAAAATTTTAGATTATTTCTTTCTATATGGATATTTCATAGTGCAGAAATCAAAGAGGATCACATATTTTACCTGTTTTGCAGAAGGGGTAGAAGAGCCCTGCAAGAGACAAGCTGTTGAGAAAAGAAGAGACTCTAAAGATGCTGGAAAGGATGTGAAAACCAAGGCAGAAGGAGTGAAGGAAACAGAGAGTACTTTGCCCAAAAAGCAGGAAAAAGGTACTAGCAAAGATCCAGAAACTTCCCAGTCAACTTGCAGTACAGATAAAGAAATGGTCGTAGTCTCAGACATAGAAACAGAAGGAAAACCTGCTAATGCTGAAAGTACTGCTGAGCAAAAGCCACCTTCATCTGAAAAAGAGCCAGGAAAGAAGCCTTGCTCAAGCCCACATAAGGAAAGCAAGTGTGAAAATGTGCCATCTCCTGAAAAGAAAACTGTAGTACGTGTAGCACCACTGGCTGTCGAGAGCACCCCTCAGGCAGCAGCGGTGGTGGCAGCAGTGCCACCAGCTGCCAAGAGCACCCCACAGGCAGCAGCAGTAGCAGCAGCAGTGCCATCAGCCTCCAAGAGCACCTCACAGGCAGCAGTGGTGGCAGCAGCAGCGCCACCAGCTGCCAAGAGTAGCCCACAGGCAGCAGCGGCGGCAGCAGCAGTGCCAGTGACTGCCAAGAGCACCCCACAGGCAGCAGTGGCAGCAGCAGTGCCACCAACCACCAAGAGCACCCCACAGGCAGCAGTGGCAGCAGCAGCAGTGCCACCAACCACCAAGAGCACCCCCCAAACAAGTTCTGCTTTGCTGTCTTCCAAAACTCAAGTGAGTGCCCCAGCATCGGCGTCCAAGAACGGTGCTCAGGTGAGCAGCTCACTGCTTCTGGGCCCCAAGAGTGGTGCTCAGGTGGGCACCTCGCTGCTGCTGGCCTCCAAGGGCCCGGCCAAGGTGGGCTCCCCGCTGCTGGCCTCCAAGAGCAGTGCGGAGGTGGCCGCCTCGCTGCTGGCCGCTCGCAGCGGTGCGCAGCCGGGCTCCTCGCTGCTGGCTTCCAAGAGCAGCGCTCAGGTGGCTGCTTCGCTGCTGGCTGCTCGGAGCGGGGCTCAGCAAGGGCCCTCCCGGGCCGGAGCTCAGGCAGGCGCTTCCCTGCTGGCCTCCAAGAGCGGCTCGCAGGCAGGCGAAAGCCCCGCCAAGGCTTTGTGCAAACCGCTGACCAGCGAGGATGCAAAGGAAAGACAGCCTTTTTTCAACAGACTTTACAAAGCTGTAGCCTGGAAACTGGTTGCTGTTGGAGGCTTCAGTCCTAATGTAAATCATGCAGAACTTCTAAATTCATCTATTCAGTCTGTAAAAGCTACGTTAGATGTTGCTTTTGTTCCCCTGAAGGAACTTGCAGACTTGCCTCAAAATAAAAGCTCTCTAGAAAATATAGTTTGTGAACTGAGGTGCAAGTCTGTCTACCTGGGTACTGGCTGTGGTAAAAGTATGGAAAATGCCAAAGCAGTGGCTTCAAGAGAAGCTTTGAAATTATTCCTCAAGAAGAAAGTTATTGTGAAGATATGTAAAAGAAAATACAAAGGTAGCGAAATTGAAGATTTGGTGCTTCTGGATGAAGAGTCAAAACCTTCAAATTTGCCTCCAGCTTTAAGAAATCCTCGTGAGATCTTGTAGGGGAGAATCACTGTTTGTACTGTGTATAGTATTTCAATACAAGGACTGAAGGTTAATTTTGTACTTTGAAAATGTAGGCTTCCAGATATTTTGTATTTCTTTCTCAGTTTTGCAAGACAATGATAGTCCTTTCACTTGGTAGCAATTGTATAAAACTTGTTAGAGATGACAAGTGAGCATTTAAAGGTATTGCCTTAATATACAGCACACTAGTGTGCTGTTGTATTTGCAAAATAGTCTACCTAACTCTTCTATTTTTAATTAAACTATTAAGGTACAATTTGCTGTTTAAAACCTGACGTTTTTGTAATTCTTACAATTTGATGGTAGTGTGCTCAATTGTCTACCATATCTTTTCTAGGCTTGTAGAAGTGTGTACATAGGGACCATAATACTTGAATAATTGAAAGTTGTTTAAAAATTTCAATCAAAAAGTTGAATTATCCGTTCCAGGCTTGTTGCTCATAATGTTCACTGTTGCTCATACTAGGAGAGAAGGTAGTTGATTGACTATTTTTATGGGATGTTTTCATAGCACTTGCAATATAAGTGATATCCTGATCCCATTTAACATTATACTATCAGGTTAGAGCCCATTTAATATCACATTGGCAAACTAGCAATTAGCAGTCGAGTCACAGCTATTTCTGCCACCAAAACTGTAAGCAGATTTAATTTATATGGTGAAGTATCATTTACAGTTTTGTTTGTTTGTTTGTTTTCCAAATGAACGTGAATTTCTACACTAAATATATTTTGACTGCTACTAAAACAATAAAACCTCTGTGATAAGCTTTTATAGTATTTTGGTTTTGGCTAGTAAACTTTCCAGCCATTTCAATAACATTGCAACACCTTCAGTAAAGCTTTGAGTGGCTTCAAGGTGTAATCCCACAAGGATGAGTTGGTTTCTTTAGATGTGTAGCTGAAATACTGTAAAACTGATAGAGGGGACCTGTAAGATATTAATTTCTACTTTTGTGACACCAAGGTAAGCAAAATGAAAATTCTGCTGGAGACAGCAAGTGTATTGTAAAGCATTCATTCTAATCAAGCCCTTCCTTTGCTACATTTTTACTCCCTGTACAGAATAGTTTGAGGCAAAGAAAGTGGGGAATTACCTTTTATTTTCAATGTTGCTGAAATACCTGCACAAACTGCATGTTTTGGTATATTGGATAATGACATGTAATTGTAAAAACATAATGTCTGCAGTGCTTTTTTGAATTAATCTTGTCCTATTAGAGTAGTTAGCATCATTTAGTGGTGTCCTTACACTTGACTGACAGATCCATTGATCAAGTGCTGAAGGAACAAATAGGGATTTCTGGGGTCTCGGTAGTAGATACGTCCACTTCCAGTTATTTTGTAATTTTTGGGACTAAACCACTGTGGTGTTTACACTGTAGCCTGTGTGCTTTTGAACAGCAGTGGCTGTCCAGTCCATAGCACCTGCAAGGCACTCACACTTCCCGATGGCTGGTTGAGATTCCTCCACCTCACCCATGCTTCTGTGCCCTCAGTGGCCCTGCACCTTAGTTAGATTTCTCAGGAGTTCCCCTTGGCATTCCTGGAGCACCACCCAGTGTTGGGAATGCTGTGTGCTAAATTGCATCTTAGCACAGGAATTGGTTTCTGCTTCTAGCGCAGGGCAAGCTTCGTGCTGTGCTTAGGAGCTGTGATATTCATGGTGGGAAGTGTGAGGTCTGGTTTCAAGTCCTTACCCTGTTCAGGTAGACACATGTAAGGACTATGCTTGTGGGGCAGGAGTTGCATCCTGTGCCCTCTGTAGTACAGCTATCTCTGCTGTTAATTTGGCCATCTCCAGATCTTCTGGTCCAGAATCGCAGCACGTGTTGTAATGTGAAAACCTGTGTTTCTCCTCTGTAAAGCAAAGCTCTCAGTATTCACTGACCTCAAGGGGCTGTTAGGGCAACTGTGTTAAAAGGCTGAGGTGCTAGATGCCTTTTTTAAATGACCTGGCTTAGGATTACTTTTTTAAAAATCTTGGATGTTATTCCTCTTTGATGTTTGGTTGTGAATCATTAAAGAACAAGTCTGTAGCTACTCTTAATAGAAACTGAAAGCTGAAGTGTGTTATTTTTATTTCACATCCTGCATGGAAAGCAGCTCAACACACGGATTCAGGAACAAGCGAATAAGCACTATACAGCTGTTTGAATGAGAACTGACATTTCACTAGCCCTAGAGGAAGAAAGAAAGAAATTGAAAGAACTGGCTGTGGCAAGCAGTGTTTGTGCAGTCCTGTCAGTTCTAAAATCACTGTCTCTCCTCCAGGTACTGTCCTGGTCTCTAGTGATTGGGATGCTGGTCTTTACTGTCAGACCCGCTGACGAGGGCCGGGGAGAACATCTGCACTTACACTGTACGTGTGCAGAGTTGTCTCCAGGGGACAGACAAAGCCGACCAACCAACCGAAAGGAAAACTGACCCCGTTTTTTGTACGGAAGTACAGGGAATCGCGGCATCAGGAAGTGACTCCCGCTTCCTCTGGGGACTCTAGCACAGCCTACAGCCGCAGGGCAGGTCCGTGCTGCTGCCAGCCGCTGCTGTGCGCGCCCGTGCGGGTTTGTCGCCCGCCGCTCCCCGCGGCTGGGGCGGCCCCGGCGGCGGCCGCAGGGCGGGGCCGAGCGCTCTATTTGCATAGCGTGTTCCCGGCGCCGCTCCGTCCCGCCGTGGTCGGCTTCTGCGGCCACCCAGGGCCCTGGCGCCCCTCGGGGACGGCCAGATCGCCCACCCGCTGTGCATTGCCTGCGGAGACCAGCGGAGAGGCAAACGCGATGGAAACAAACACTCACCCTGCGCTAGAAGTTATCCTATCTGCTGTGGCTTATATAGCCCCATTGGTAGTAAGACATGCCGGGATGTTCTGAAGACCTGCTCGCTAGGCTACGCACGGAGGACTTGTGTTCCTCATGGGCACCACGCCCGCCTAGGGGAAAGTCCCCGGACCGCCGGCAGAGAGTGCCGGGCGCTGCCGCGCCCCCGCCCGCCGCCGCCTCACGCCACCCTCCGCCGAGACGCCCGCGGGCCGAGCGGGTGAGTGCGGGGCGGGCTCTCGTCACGGCCACAGACACGCAGGTAGCGCGGCCCCGCGCCAACAGAACGGGGCTCACTCTCAGGTCATCCTCTTTTGCCGGCGGGGCAGCTCAGAGTGGCACCGACCATCCGACATCCCGCAGCCTTGCGCGGGCACAGCAAAGCCTGAGGGCCGCACGCTGCCCCCCCGCAGTGGCGTGCAGGACAGGCGGCCCGCGCCGCCCTGCTGCTCACACCCGCTAGCGTTCAGGTGCCTCCTGGCAGCGTCATTGAGGTTAGAAAACACCTTTGAGATCATCGAGTCCAGCTTTTGACCAAGCACCATCTTCTCAACCGCACCATGGCACTAAGTACCTTGTCGTCTTTCTTTAAACTCCTTCAGGGACCGTGACACCGCCTCCGTGGGCAGTCTGTTTCAATGCTTTCAGTCCTTTCTGTGAAGAAATTCCTCCTAATGTCCAACCCGAGCACACTGAAGTGGGAAGGCACTTCAGGCGGAGCACTTAGCTGCCTGAGAAGGCTTTCTTTCCCTCCTTCCCTGCTGCAGGAGATAGCAAGAGGCCAGATGGAAGCACTCTGCCGCGGGCAGCAGCACAGGAGGGCTCGGTGGGTATCTGAGCACCGGCACAGGCGCTGGCACAGCACCGAGTACAAACCACCGCCTCCCTGCACAGCGGGCACTTACCCAGGCTGTGCTGTGCTGCGTGTACCTACCCCCGACCCCCTGCTCCACCCTCCCTGCACAGAATGCGGGTGCATGCCAGCGGTGTTATTTGCCCACTTTAATCAGATTCTCATGCTTAACTCCCAGGTACTAACTCTGCAAGATGCTGCTGCCCTGCTGATAAACTGAATGAATTTTGTAGGCAGTGCCACTCTTGCCTCTAGTATGTCAAGCAAATAGCACATCATCATGCTCAACTGTGGAATAAAAACCCTCTGCTGTGCTACAGTCATGTCTGGATATAAAACATGACAGAAATACCCAAAATGACATAAAATTCGGGCATCACTCACCCAAAATAAATGGTTTATTACCTTACCCAAATTATTGTTGTTGCTTTACCCTAAAATCTCCCAAGCTGCCCAGAGACAATGCTTCCTTCTGGTTCATTCTGTCTTGGTATTTTTGAAGTTCCTGTGGCGAGCCTAGGTGTGCTAAACAGTGTTTTTCTCTTTGGTTGAGCCTCAGACATGTGGCCTATATGCAGGCACAGCACAGTTTTTAAACTCTGTTAGTTTCCAACACCTGCTGCTCCTCTTCCAGCAACATCTTCATGGTGACCTCTTTCCAGCCATGTCAGAGCTCGCACTAGGCAGAGGAGACAGGTGTGCAGAGCAGAGAGCACCCCTGCAGAACATGAGAGTCCTGAAAGGGTGCACCAGGGGCTCAAAAACCACCTGGCTTGAGCTGTTATTTTGCTTGGTGTCTTAGCCACTTGAACTACTTGAGTGTCTTTCTTTTCTCATGTGATCCTGCATGTGATCACCTATATGTATGTGGGGAAAAGAGAAATTTCAAATTAAAACACTATCAAAGAACCCATCCCCAAAGAAACAACTAAACTGGGACAGAGCTCTATGAAGTCTTGTTTTTTTGGCTGAGAAACTGTGGCAAAGTCTCAGTGTCCCAGTTTCATCTACTAAAAGGATATATCTAAAGCTCTATGAAGCACCTGTTATGCAGGCTGAAGACCACAGTCAAGCTTGTGGGGACAAGCTGAAGCTTGTGTAGTGACTAATGTGCGCTTGCTTTTCTTTTTTGCCCCTAAAATTGCACTATAGTTCCTTAATGATTTGAACTGGTTCCATGCATGTGTGAACAAAATGGTCTCATTTTTAGTTTATAGTAAATGTTGTTCTTCAAATGTGATAGCAGGAGAGAATGCATCAAACATCAAACTTCTTTTGCCTATAGGTTAAACTAAGCTGACACAACATGGTCTAGTGGTCCAGAGACTGAAAAAATCTTGATGCTGTCTCTCTCTTTCACTGGGCAAATCTGTTCCCCAGCTTGTAAGTTGCAAAATACAGAGGAAATAAAAGCAGCATCTGTATTTTTAAAGTTTTTCTTTAAGCTAGATATTTTTTTGCATAACATATAATATGTCGTGCTCTTCGTTAGGTAACAACAACTAGCCTGTGTTTGTGTTTATGCCTTCTAGATGCTTCTGTAAGTTGCCACTGCCACAGCAAAGGTACTGCCATCAGGTAGGTTAAGCATTTTTAAGAAAATGCTGTCATTAAATCTGCTGTGAGGAAGCATCAATTTTTAGTCTGTCATTAATTAACACTCACTCACAGACAAGCATTTTGGAAAATAGGTTTTATGATGATACCCTGTAACAGTTTCAAATATGTTACTGGCTAATTATGAAAATGATGCATGATAATTTCTGAGCACTACTGCCTGTTCCTAAGGTAATGGAAGAATGAGTTACAGTGGTTAGCAGCTATGTATTTTCCTTCCCTAGCAACATTCCTGCAACTAGAAAAACGTTATTTAGCTCCATCATCTGAGCCTGCAGCCCTTTAAAGTTTTCATTGCCACTGGTGGTCAAGTAACTTTCACTGTTAAGCCCAAGTGGGCTGCAAAAGGACTTCTTCTCAATATGAGAGATTAATCACATTGGGCAAAATATATTTTGTCAGTAGTAAGAAAACTGATCTAACCAATGGGTTTACTAAGTCCTCTGTTGTTTTACATTTTACATTTCAAATCCTCCAGTGTCTAGCGTGGAGAAGAGACAGCTGAGAGAGGATCTTATCAATGTCTATAAGTATCCAAAGGAAGGGTGTCAAGAGGATGGAGCCAGGCTCTTCTAGGTGGTACCAAGAAATAGGACAAGGGCCTATTTCATGCAGAAATTGATATATATAGGAACTTCCACCTGAATACAAGGAAGATCTTAACTGTGCAGGTAACCAAACACTGGGACAGATTGTCCAGAGAAGTTGTGGAGTCGCCATCTCTAGAGAGGTTCAAAAGCTGTCTGGACACAATATGCAATGTGCGCTAGGGGACCCAGCCTGAGCAGAGAAATTGGATGACTCACTATGGTCCCTTCCAGCCTCACCTACTCTGTTATTCTGTGATTTTAACTGCAGCTAAGTTCTATGTTCAGTCAGATGATGCCTATATTTTGACAGCAGTCTTCCAGTCTAAAGCCTCCTTTAGTTTGGAGTAAATGCCACATTTCTCATTATTTTAGGGAAGAGGATGTTTGAGAGGTAGAAATTTTTCTCACAATTACAACTGAATAATAAAGGAAATGTAATCTCTGTCTGTTTTTTGGGAAAAAAACCAACCCTGTACATTGGTCATATCCTAGTAGGAAAGGATAACACTACTTTTTGGTAACTTCAGTGATGGCACTGAAAAATTTGCTTAGCAGAAGCATCACTGGAAAACCCCTAATGTGGGTGATTTGGTGCTACAGGATTATTTTGAAGATATGAAATTACTCTCTAGTGCTATTTGTGGTGACTTTTTGGTTGCACTAGAAATTAATAATTTTTACTAGGTTAGAATAAGCAGATTCCAAAGGAGAAAAAAAAAAAACCACACTAGAAGTGAAATAAAATGAGGCTTCCTCCTGTTTGTTACAGTTTTAATGATGTATGCCAAAACTCTGTCCAAGTTTTCAGGGGAATTCTGAAATTCATAAATGGTAATCATAGGCATGTAATGACCCCATTTTTGAATACAGAGTGGAACTCATCTCACTGACATCTGTGACAAGAGACCTGGGCTCCCCTTACAGTCAATGGAGACATTTTTAGAGCAAGATCTATTTATACTAAGATTCTCTCTAATTCCACATATTTAGCTGGATGACTCCCACCTTTATTTCCTGAGCTAGAAAGAAAAATTAACATCTACATATGGGAGATTATTACAAATGTCTTGAGCTATCATCTACTGAAACTTTCTGCAGGTGCACTGCCTGCCCTCATTTCATAATCCTGATTACAAAGATGCACTTGTGTATATTTGTTCCTCACAAAAGGAAGAAGTAAGAATGTGTTTTTCACATGACTGAGAAGCAAAATCACAGAAATGGAGCATCCATGCCAGTAGGCACCTCAGGTAAGAACGCAGAAAAAAATCCTTTATTATGTGCAAAAGGGTCTTGGTTCTTTTCCCTTAAATTCATGTGGATCCTTCCATTCACCAGAATGAAAGAGGATCAGGTTTCAGGGCTGACCTAAGGCAAGAAAGATGGTTGTTTGGTTTGCAGTAAGATTACCTTGTTACCATTTCTAATTTGGCTTCCCAAAAGATCATCTGCACACCTCCTGAGGTTTTTCACGTGGTAACTAGTTCTAGAGCTGGAAACCAAATCCACAGATCATTTCTGCTTTATAACAGTAGCTGAGGAAGAAGAGTTACTGTCTGAAAGCAGTTTCCTGGAGAGAAAGACAGGGAAGTGTTACTTCAGACACAGATCCATGCTGTCAATGTCAGGAAATGAGCCATGTGGTGCTATCACTGCAGTGGCCAGATGCCCCTCAGCTGATCAGCAGTGTCCCCCTCCTCTAAGAAGATGCAGTTCCTGTGCCAGCCAAGCGTGCTCTATAGCCCCTGTGCTCCTGCTGATTTCCAGAGGGTATTCCAGACACAGCTGATAGCCTCAAAAAGAAGCAGTGTGGTTCTACTCAAAACAAAGTGACCATGCATCAGTATGCTCTGATGGAAGCAATGAAGTCACATATAAGTGAATTTCTTAACATGTCCTGCTTGGGGCCTACCAATTTCTCAAAACACTTTTTGCTGTGGCATTAGAGTATGGAAATTGAATGTAAAGAACTGTAAAAATAAATAAATAAATGAATAAATAAATACTGCAAAACAAAGCATGGAGTGAACTTAGTCTGCACTTTTAATTCCCTTTTTCAGTCTGCTCGTGGTGAAATAAGCAGAACCTATCTGCTAAAAGAGAAAAAATTAGCAGGATATTGTGGCTTCCCGCTTTCCCATGTTAATACAAGTCAACTGGTTACTAAGTCAGGTTCAGGAAGAGATTTTCTTTTATGGCATAAAGGCAGAAAACAGAGTAGATGTGGATGAGGAAGAACATACATCTCCTGGTAAGTGCAGGATATTTGTTACTTGGTATTAGAAAGCTCTTCAGTATCATTGAAGATGAAGCTAACAGGGAAAAAAGCACATACCAATATTTTCAAGAAATCTACTGTTTAGTTTATCATCTTATTGAAATGATCTGATGCCAGCCCACGTCTTAAGTATTCTACACTTGTATAAATGAAAGAGAAGAGTAGTAATAGTTGAATTCATAGTTGATTTGTGTTCCACCAGACAAATCAAGCCTAATATTTAAGGAAAACAAAAAGTAATGTCTGGCATGACAGGGAAGTATCTTTTTTTGATGACCTGATGTTAGAGAAGCTTTTGAGAATAGCTGACCTGGTCAAGCACAGTAGTATCTCTGGCAAGGATAGCCTCTTCCCAGAATATTGCCTGTGCAGAATTCTGCTATGGCCTATAGCTTCCTTCAGCTGACTCTTACATCTGGCTTCTACTCATTCCTTTTAAAATATGTTTATTTTTGTGGTATGTTGGATAATTCTTCATTCATTTCATCGCATGGAAGTTAGAGAAGGATTTCTGACAGGAAATATGTATCATCAAAAATCGCTTCTTTTGCTCATTCTTTGAGCATTTCGACTAAATGCTAAGGAGGTCTTTCACAATTACAGCCCCCTATGGACTTGTCCTCATCAATAATGCTGAAACACAGCCTGAAACACTTCCTGGCTTATCAATAGAAAGCAAGGGAAAAAACAAAAAAACCCCAAATAAAACCAACCAAACCAAACAAAAAACCCAAACCAAACTGAATCAAACAAAAACATCCAAACCAAACTGAATCAAACAAAAAACCTCCCAAAACAAAGCAAAACAAACAAACAAACAAACAAACAAACCAACCAACCAACCCCCAACACAAAAACCCAAACCAAACAAAAAAAACCCAACCTCTAACCAACTTTTGTATTATTATGTGAAATGGGACAGGAATCATCTGCGTTTTGAGGATGCAAAATCAGGATTATGAAAGATGAGAGGCAAAACTTCAATTGGGAAAAATTAAAGTTGGATTAAATCTCTGGAAATATTTTTATCATAGTAAAATCCATAATATAATGAAGTAATCTTTCACAAAATGAAGGGGAATACTCTGGTTGGGACTTTAAAAACCTAGACTGGTAAATTATAAAGAAACAAAACTGTTGGAATCTAGTCTCCCTGAAAACTGGGGTTAGTTTAGAGATATATAAATTAATCTAAATAAACTGGATATAGGACACCTCTGTATTTCTTACCCTTGGTAGACAACTACTGAGATACAATTGATGCAGCACACCCTAATAGCACATCCCTGTGTATGTCAACCTCAAGCTGACAGTTTCCCACTTAGCAGAGAGGGTTGGTGGAAACGTGTGATCCTTCTGCCTGTACCTCTGTACAATTAGCAAGGTTTTGCTCTTCCTATCTTCAGAATATTCTCACGTACAGACAGTGAAAGAAGGGACATAGTTGGGTCTCAGAGCTGTCTATCAACCTGCAAACTTGAGCCAAATACATAAAAATTCTCCTATGCTTGCTCCTAGCCATTTTGAGGCATGAGCAAAGCAGAGAATTCAATCGGCTCTTCTTGATTTCCTTTTCCCTGAGGCTTCAAACATGCAGCAAGCTAAGGCTTCTTTTTCTAAGGGAAATCTGGTCCAGTGCCGCTGCTGTGTTCCTAAGGTTCCTCAAAATTTAAATTTTTATTTTAGTGTTCGAAAGCAGAAGACAGCACGTAAATTCAGAAATCATTAGCTCTTCTCTGCTGTACCTTAGATACTGTTTCCTCCATAGTGACAAATAGCAAGCTTTTAGCACAAAAAACACCTGCAACAAATGTTATGAATTATTTTCTTGGCTATTTTTTTACTGACAGTGCATGCACAGTTTCTTTCGAGGAAAAAAAGTTATGACAAAATGTGGGGTTTGAATTCATACTTAATAGTAATTAACATTTAATTTTAAATAACATGTTAATTTTGAACGGACATTTTTGCTTTATTTTTTCTGCTCTGTAGAGGAATCTCCTATTTTTAGCTTTATTTCTTCATGAGATGGCAGAATTATATACCCATTGTAACTTCCTATAAGCAGAAACACAACTACCCAAACGAGCCAACAACTTTCTCAACAATACTGTATTAATTATATTAATCCAGGTCATTTTCAGTGGCATACAGGTAGTGCTTTTTGCCTGTACACTAAAGGTTAGTTGTTAATATTATATAAAAAAATTCAATCTTCAATTACTTCAGTTACTTAGAAGTGACATGAATGCTGCACAGTAAAGCTTCAGTAAGTTAGTGCTGATGGAAGCCAAGGTAACCATGTCACTGCCATTTTCCAAATCTATTTGTGCAAAAATGAGACAAGTAGTGAAAAATGATCTGAGGATTTATTAACCTGAGCTGTAACAGTGTACACACACACACAAAAAAAAAACCCAAAAAACCAAAAAACCAAAAAAAAAAAACCAGCTGGTTTTACAGGTATTACACTGTAAATTAAAATTGTTCATTTTGAGATAAAGGTGCCCTCTTAAGAACATGAAGACACAGAATTACAGACTTCCTGTTTTTTTGGCCAGAGTGACATCAGTGTAGTGAAGGATGTTTTGAAAGAACTGTCTACAACTTTGTTTTCTTTCATTTTTATGACCTTGCTAACACATTGCTGACTTGGCCAAAGCTGACTGACTGCAGCTACAGTTACTCAACAGCTTGGACACAGACATATGAAAATCCCTGCCATGTAGAACACCTGCTTAGCGCTTGTGTGACTTGGAAGTTAGGAATGTTTAAACAGCTCTGTGAACGAGGGTCTTAAGAAAATCACACTTGCAGACTGCCATCATGTGAGACACTAATTTTCCTGTAGGACTAGCCATGGGTCTATTTGGCATAGACCACATAGAGACAGAATCACAGGAAAAAAAGGAGTCTGGATGGGATCCTTGGGAGGCCAGATCAGGTTGTGTCAGGCCTCATTCAGGGAGGCTCGAAAAATCTTATAAATTTTATTCCTGAATCAAATCGTCTCTGACTGGCTTTTGTTTGTGTTTGTGCTACATTTATAATATGCATTTTCCCTGGATTTTTTTTTCTGGATGCCTAAAATATAAATGAAGCAATGCAAAATATACAAGTCTCCTCAGCGTGTTTCAAGACTAGACAAAATAAATTTTCTTCTCCTAATGCTTACCAATTATTATTCATATAGTTAAGACCTGAAAAATGTCTCAAAGAAAAGTGGAGATGAAATCTCCCTATATTTTAGTATATAGCCAAAAAGTATAATTTAACTTTTGTTCCCTACTATAATTGTTGTGGCCAACATTTGACACAAATTCTGCAATGGGCATGGGAAAGACAGGACACTGTCCAATTTTGGAGATTTGCTGTTCGGCGAGTGGCTTTTAAAAGGCCAAAAGTTCGTTGATACTTTATTTAAAATACTCTTGAAGTGGTTTCTCAGGATGAAAATGCCACTCAGCTTCCCTAAAGAACAGCCCATCACAAATCACCATTGCTGTTTTTTGAAGATAAATCAGGAACACCCCGCGCTGCCTCCATCCGCCGTGGGGATCCCCGCGCGGGTCCCGGCCCCGCCGGGGCGCGGAAGCGGCGGCGGCGCCTTTAAGGGAGGCTCCGCCCCCCGCGCGCTCCCGCCCCTCGCCGCGCGCCGGGCCAACGGGAGCGCGCGCCTGGGGAAGGCGGGAGAATGTGAACCCCTGGCAGCGCCGCCGGCCGCGCCTTATAAGGGCAGGGCCTCGCGCATGCGCGCTCCGAGCAGGGGCGGGGGCGCCGAGCAGGGGTTTCGCTCCGGCGGCGGCGCCGCGGGAAGGGGTGCGCGACCCGCGGGACCCCGCGCAGGGGCGCCCGCACCTGCCCGGCCCGGCCCGGCCCGGCACAGCCCGGCGAGCGCGCACCGTCCCCCGGGCGCGGCCGCCCGAGGGCAACGGGGCGGCGGCAGGAGGAGAAGGAGGAGGAGAAGACGGGGAAGGGAGCGGGGCCGCCGCAAGGACCCCGCGCCCGGTGCGGGCGGCGCGGCGGCGGCGGATGTGCTGCTGGCGCGGGGGGATGATGCTGGCGGGGCCACAGCTGGTGGCGGGGCCGGCGGCGCCGGGCGGGGAGCGGGCCCGGCTGCTCTCGCTCTACGTGCAGGACTACCTGGAGTGCGTGGAATCGCTGCCGCTGGACATCCAGCGCAACGCCTCGCTGCTGCGGGAGATGGACACGCAGTGCCAAGGTGGGCGCCGCCGCGGGGCACCGGGCGGCGGGGAAGGAGGGGAAGGGGGCCGGCCTCCAACCCGCCGCACATGCGCCCGGCGCGGCGGAGCCCGGGCCGGGGCGAATCCCTGCTGGGGCTCCGGGGCGTGAGCCTGCGGGGGCGCGGGGCTCCCGGGTCCGGTCGGTCCCGGCCAAGGCCGCGCTGCCCGGCGCTAGGCCCCGGCTCCGCCGTGCGAGGCCGCTCCCGCCCCGCTCCGCCCTGCCGGGCAGCCGCGCTGCCGAACCGGCGGCGGTGCCGCTGGAGGTGGGGTGCGGAACTCGGCCTCCTGCAGCTCCTCGTGCCGAGCCGGGGGGCGGCGTCCCGGCGGAGCCCAGCGCCCGTCCCACGGCACGCCGCACGGTGGGGGCGGGGATACGGGCAGCGCCAGCTGCGTTCCCGTGGGTCGTGAGGGAGGCTGCGGAGCGGGAAGTTGCCCTAAACCTCATGCAAAGGAATGCCCTAAATCTGCCTTCGGAAGGCAAGTTCAGTGCCGATTAAAGACCTTGCGCCCCGCGGAGTTTGCGGGGCACGTCGGTGCCCGGCAGCTGCCAGCCGGCCCCTGCCATGAGACAGGAATTCGATCCCGTGCCGTCGGCGCTGGAGCCGCATCTCCCTCCTTCGCCGTGGGCAGGAGGGACCATGGGGACCGTGAAAGCCTCTTAGATGTTGAAGGGCCACCTCAGGAGGCAGCTGTTGTG
Organism: Luscinia megarhynchos; assembly: GCA_034336665.1. Lineage (NCBI taxonomy): Eukaryota > Metazoa > Chordata > Aves > Passeriformes > Muscicapidae > Luscinia > Luscinia megarhynchos. The sequence continues at coordinate 31,965,207 of CM067566.1, read as the reverse complement.
AAGGGATTCTTTCAATTATCTTTCTAATTACCCGAGAAGACACATAAGAACAGGCTTTTGTGAGTTGCCTGGGATTTTAAAGTTTAAATGGCATAGACTTGCCTGCAGCATTTTAAATTCCTAGCCAAGGCTGGCTCTTTACCTCCTGATCCATGGTGACTAGCCAGCACTCCTCAGCCTTTAACAGATTAATGTTTCCTTTAGACTGTATCTCATCTATGTACTTATCCATCCACTAATAAAATACTGGACCATATAAGAAGTTTGTTGCTAGTTTTAACCAAAGCCTTCAACTTAAAACAACAACGACCAAAAAAACCAACAACGACAAAAAACCTTCAAAACCCTAAAAATGAAATAAAAATATTTTAGACCCAAGTCTGAAAATGTAAAAGCAATGCCATATTATTTCAGCTAATTTAAAAGGTAGTGATGGTCTGTGGAGTACGGAAAAAGTCACTCTTGTGCTTAGAAAACAAATCGTTTTAGCTTTTATTAGCTCCACCAAACTTAATCAGATTATCAGTAATGAACACTTGGCCCTGGTTTGGGTTGAAGTTTTTTGTTTGTGTTTTTTTGGGTGTTTTTTGTTTTGTTTTGTTTTTTTTTAATGGAGGTTTCAGAGCTGCTTATTAGGGTGTATGAATGCCTTGTCTAATCTTTGGAGATTCACAAGGAGTTTGGTAAACTTCCACATTTGTCAATCCAAAACTTCATTGCTCTCTTTAGTGGATATTGATCCATGTAAAGTTCAGCATATCATCACAGGCTGCATCCAGGAAACAGCCTATGCAGGATGAATGTTGTTCTCTGTCACAGTATGAATGAGCAAACAGCTCCTGTTTGTGAATGGCTCTGGGTAGGGCATTCCCAATATAGGAAATGGATGTAACTGTACCTACACTCCTGCCTCCAAAAAAAGAAGTCTGGGTGGGCTGCACTATATTGTACTCTTGTTGTGCCTTTCTTGCTCAGCAGCATGCAAAGTACCCTACTCCATGCTTTTCAGGAGCTGAGAGTAAGATTTTTAAACATTTTCTTTCTCTTGCCAGGGGAACAGGCAAGTGATGCAGCTGAGGGTACAGGGAAACAAAGCCTTTGGTTTAAATGATAGCTGGAATGCTGATACTGAGAGAATACAGGTTGAGTTATTGGATAGGCAGAGTAGGGATTTTTATCTTACCTTAGTGAAAGTCTGGAACAGAACAAAATGCAGTTGGCTCCTGTTGTCATACAGGTTTCAGAATTTATAGTAAAAGCAGCTGTTCATGCTTAAGCTACTGTTCAAGATATCAGCAGGAAGAAATCACTAGGAATGATGTTCAGATAACAAACTTGAATAATTTCACAACAGTGCAGAGAAATTATTTTAAATGGAAAGCAAATTATTTAAAGGCAGGTCTCTAGGAAGAGGTAGATTGTACTACAGACTTTTGCTGTAGAATAGTTTAGTACCGTTTATAAATTCCCTTACCTGTTCAAGTAAAATCCTAAATTCTGACTGAACCAATACTATACCTAACACTGTCCATCAAGTTTCACTGTCAGTTTTTCTAATTATTTCCTTCCCTGTTTGGAGTTTCTCTGTCCTTTGTGTAGATCTATTGTAACATTTGGCTTGGAAAATATTATTTCAAAATCTAGTAATATAGTACAGCGAAGTATAGACTAAGACTGATTTATAAGACATTTATTATATATAGCTCGTGTTCAGGTTCATTAAACTTGCTTCTTAGAACTAAATTTAATGAAAGATTCACAGCAACTCATGCAGTTATTTTGCGTGACTTGGAAGAGGGAAAGCTTGGAAATCAAACTGTGAGCCACTCACTTACTAGTTGCTTAAAAATATCCTATGATGCACTAAAGAAAGGTCACCTATTCTGAAAAGTTCAGCTCTGATTTAAAATGCAGCTTGCTGAAATTTGTTTTAGTAATAGGGAAAGTATTTTGAGGGGTGTGAGTTGATTTTCAATCTGATTGTAAATTTGCTATTATGTAACTTCCGTTGTCATATTCCTTTTATAACTATGTCTACTTGAAAATGTAATGCCAAACCTTGTGATGAATAAGAGGGAAAGGCAGAGGACCTGAATGAACTAATTCTGAAGTGTTATATACCATGATACATGACAATTCCATGAATCTCAGGATTCTTTGTGTGATAAAATTAGCTGTTTCTTTGCTTTTGTTGGCCAGGGTTTTGGAATTACTGTGGTAAAGACTCTTAAGAGAAATTCCTCCTGTTTCGGATGGAAGGAGGATCTGGATTATCCCTGCCTCATCAACTATAATGTCCCCTCTCTTGTGTTATCCTTTCTTTTTCCTATGGCTAAAATAAGCTTGCTCCTTCTTAGAACCTGAGAATTTTTTCTTGAAACCTTAAACACTGATTTGATGACCACATGCGCTTGAATGATATATTCAGTCCAACCTACTAGGGTATACTCTAATTAAGATTTGTACTATTTCTCATCAGTTAGAAATATATTTCTGTTTTCTAGAGTATGTTTAATCTTGTGTAATTATTCCTATGTTTATCATTATTTTATAGAAGCGTTAAAAGAAATAGATGATGTCTATGAAAAATACAAGTCAGAAAACGATCCTGTTCAGAAGAAACGCTTGCAGCAACATCTTCAGCGTGCATTAATCAACAGTCAAGAACTTGGAGATGAAAAAATTCAAATAGTTACTCAGATGCTAGAACTGGTAGAGAATCGAGCCCGTCAAATGGAAACACACTCTCAGTGTTTCCAAGATATGTCTGAGAACGAAAAGCCTCTAGAAAAGGCAAAGATGGAGTCCTGCCAGCCAGAGAGATCCTCCCGTCGACCTCGGCGCCAGCGAACCAGCGAGAGCCGTGACCTGTGCCACATAGCAAATGGTATTGATGACTGCGATGATCAGCCGCCTAAAGAGAAAAGATCGAAATCTTCCAAGAAGAAAAAACGCTCCAAAGCCAAACAGGAGAGAGAGGTTTCACCTGTAGAGTTTGCAATTGATCCCAATGAACCAACGTACTGCTTATGCAACCAAGTGTCTTACGGCGAAATGATAGGATGTGACAATGAACAGTGCCCTATTGAGTGGTTCCACTTTTCCTGTGTTGGACTCACGTACAAACCAAAGGGGAAATGGTATTGCCCCAAGTGCAGAGGAGACAATGAGAAAACAATGGACAAATGTACTGACAAATCAAAAAAGGATAGGAGATCGAGGTAGTGAAAACAATTTATGTTTTAAAGAGTTGCTCCTTTTATATTAAAATGTTTCATTTCCAGAGAACATTGTTTTAGGAAATGCATAAGACTATGCAATAATTTTTAATCTATAATATTAATGGAGTATTAAATCTGTTATACCTTCTGTGATCTTTAACTTTCTGCACTGAATAACCAAATAATTGAAACAGGGTGGCTTCAGACCTTTCACAGAAGACATTACAAGCAGATGGCGCTTGGTTTCAATTTAACCCCATTAGTATTTTAAAGAACCTTGTGAAGCCTGAAATAATGGTGGTGGGAAAGATACTGAAGAACTTTTCATGTTATGGTAAAGGGATTGAAAGGCCTCACATCTCTGCTAGTATCTTAACAACTGAGTTTTTCTTTATCCCAGGTTTTACATTTTCAGTTTTTGTGTTAACATCATGCATATGGAGTTAGGGATTTTGAATTCAGCTGTAACTGTAAAAGTCTTCCGAGCTATAAGCAGACCTCTCCAGTGACTTTCATATGACCGTTATGTTACTGCAAGGAAGAAAATACCACTAACTTAATCCTTTCCTTTTTGCCAACATTAAACTCTTGTCTTTGTGACTATACTTGGGATTCAGTTTTTGGGTATGATATAATTATGGTTTATACTCAATTTTTAGTAATAGGTTTTGTCAAGCATCCTGATACAGTCTTTATGGTCATTTAACATGGTCTCTCTGTAAGCCTTGAAGTGGTAGAAGGATCCCTTGAGAGGAGGGGATTTTAACATTTCAGGGAACAGAACTGGAAATGTGATGGAATCTCAATTATAGTCGATCTGCCACATGAGAGCTGACACATGAATGGTGTTCCCTGGGGTGTAAACTTTGCCCTTCCTTAAGTAGTATTAGTGTATGCATGTGGACAAGCCTGTATTTAGGCATAGCACTAAAGTTCTTGGACTTGGGCAACTACCTAAAAAACCTGAAGGCAAAAGCTTTCATTAAAAAGTTGATAGATAATTAAAAAACAAAGCATAAGCATGCATGGTGCAGAGCCAATAGACAAATCCCAGCAGGTTTCTGACAGGCAATGTAAGAGCATTGTCCTTAAGTATGCTGGTAGTATCTAAACCCTATTTGGGTGGTAGTTAAAAGTGAACTTCCTCACCCCCATGTCTTAAAGGAGGTGAAGAAAAGATGAAAACATGTTGCTGCTCCTTTGCAATGGGAGATGCTGATGGAGAAGTGAGTGGGGTACCAAAGCTCAGTCCTAGGGTTCCTGCTCAGCAGTGCTCTTGAGACTGGAATTGGGGTGGGCTTGGCAAGGCAGGCAGCAGCTCTGCAGGGCTGGCAGTGGGTGGGCTGCAAGTGCTCAGAAGTCCCTGTAGGTCTCTGTCCCTTGCTGCTAAGGTTTCCCTTGGGAGTACAGAGGGAAAAGTGACACCAGCTCTGGCTAAGACCGATTAGAAAGCGGTTGTGCTGAGTTGAGAGCAGCCCAGAAGGCAGGCAGATGAGCAAAAGCAAGCTGGGATGGATGAATGCCATCAGAAGTCCTTCCTGCATCTCCACTAGAGGGCTGTGCCAGCTGGGGCCTGAGGGTGGAATGCACCGTGCCCTGCACGAAGCCTCGGTGCTGTCAGGCAGATGGCATAGATCAATGCACAGCATACTCAGTATTGCAAGGTAAGTAACATACCAAGCCTGTTTCCTCAGGTATGATCTGATTCCTTAGCAGGATTGAGCATTTGCAAGTAGTTGACATATAGCAGGGGAGTGTAAAGGCAGAGAATTTTTGCTCTGAAATTGCAGGTTTATGCAGTGGACTAGCATTCCAATAGGGAGACCTGTATCACAGTAAGTAAACAGCTTCTGCAGGAAACTCCTGTAAGAGCTCTGACCATCAGTAGGGTAAGATAGAGGGTCAAACTTACCCCTACCTTGCTTTCCAGGCCTACTGGCTGATCTCAGGTTGCAAAAATAGTCTTGAAGGGCTGGATCATGGTTATTGTTCATGGAGAATGATTAGACCAGCTGTTGGAGATAAGTGGCAGTAAGTTTTTCTCTGAACGTTTGAGTCCTTTTTGTATTTGATATGGCTTAAGGATTCTTGAGAAGATTGACTGGAAGCTTTGGGCTGAGGATTATATGAACATCTAATGTTTACCGAAAATGGATGTGTTCCCTTAGTATTAAAAAACAAACATTGCTTAACTAAGAACTGAAGTTGCAGAACAAAGTACAACTGAAATTGTAACTATTAATGTTACTGATTTATCTGGAAAATTATTGCTTGAATTTGTACTGGATAAATCAAGAATACTTATTTCCAATGCAGAGAGGAAATCTGGGAGCCTTATATAATTGTTCATCTGAAATAATTGCTGAAGTAGGAAGTGTATGCTGGGGTGTTAGAAAGGAAATTTTAGATTTTGAAAGTGGTCCAGATAAATATCTTTACTGCAGGGATGCTTTTTTTTATGCTAATGACTCTTCTAGTAGTGAATAGGAATTCTCAAGGCTTCCAGTGAAGATAGTGCTGGAGAAATGGCACTTGCTTAATACATGAAGTTGCTCAAATGTAGCAATAGTTTAGTCTATATTGCAAATTAGCAGCATGCCTGAAATATGCTGGGTGCTTCTGCAATTATTCATTTTGTAACTAATTTGTTAAGAAACATGAGAAAAGATCTGATGTATTTAGCCTTTCACTACTTTTTTTTTAAACCAAACCTAAATTCTGTGGGTTTCTATCTATTCCCATGGAAGATCAATGGTAATTGCTGAAGATGCACATAAAATGCTAGTATGAAATCAGAAAGGTAAGTAGAGAATTCTTGTGTTGCTTCTTAATGTTGAGTTACTTTTCTTAAAGGGATGAACCTTGCTAGTGAAGTCAAAATGTAAAGTAAATACTGTTAAACCAGTTAATCTTCAAGATACATGTTGAGTCTCATGAATTAAGTCTATCTTTTTGCAAAAAAAAAAAAAAAAATTAATCTGGGCAGCGCATACTTTGGAAGTTGATAGAAGTATATGTGACTACACAGTTAGCTGCTTTCTCTTTTGAAAATTAATGCTTCATCCTAGTTCAGCCCAGTTACATCTTGCTTTCTTGTAGCTTTTGAAAAAATGGTGCACTTCCAAGTTCTTTCTTCTTGCCTTTTGGTTTTGAAGTAATGCAAGTTCATCAGCAGCAAAAGGTCCCCACAGGCTATTTAAAAGAAACTATATTGGAGCAAGAATATTTCTTGATCGCTGTCCTGTGGACTGGTTTAATTAATTTTGACGAAATAAACTTTAAAGCAAAATACAAATACACATAAGAGAAAACATACTCTTTTGAAAGCAAAACAAGCAATTTAATACTTGCCATCTATATTGTAAGGCCATCTTGATATCTGCAGCACTATGATAATATTTCTTTATTTAAACTAGTTTTAACTGTATTTCCTTGCCAAGCTTTAACTAATCTACGCATCCAGAAATGGTGCTGGATACTCATAGGTGTTGAAACTGCTTCAGAATAGAGGTAAGGGAAATGCCCCTTTCTTCCCTGAATTTATGTAAGGACTTTGTTTCTGATATCCTTTTAGAGCTGAGGATAAAGAAGATGGCATTTCAAAGTTTGAAGACTCTTCATTTAAAAGTCTCTAACTTCAGCTTTAAGGAAACTACTATGGTTTGTCTGAATTCATACTTAACATGAGCTATTTGGCCACACCAGCAAGTTATGGGCTTGGAGTTCTTTCTCCCTCTTATCTGCATATATATTTCTTTTATTAAGAGGTCTTATCTCCATAAGCTCTGCAAGTTTTTGATACTGACATCTCAGGCTGAAAAATATACCACAGGTCTTTGCATTTGATCCTCTGAAGCTGATGAGCAGGGATTTCACTCAAACCCACAATTGTTTCTCTGTCCAGTACTAGTTAGATAAAACATTTTGTGTCAGTGTTAGAAACAGATATTAATGTGCAAGTGTTCAAGTCCCACACTTACATACTATAGAAGGGAAAATATGTATTTTTTTTTCTTGTTATCTTGCCTCTTTTGTAATACATCCCATGAAAGAGTTGAAAGGAGTTTGAAATTCTCTCCTGAATTTTCTGATTGCTCTGCAGTCTTTGGAACAGCTTGAGAATTATGCAGTGCCACTACAGCTGGGCAGTAAACAGTTGTATTCAGTGAAAATTCTGGGAAATTTCTCATTAAGCAAAGCTGTCATTTGCTTTTGAATCCAAGTCTCAAGGTCAAGATTTCATTTGAATCCTTTCTAATTTTTTTGGTGGGTAAGAGTTCTAAAAGCTCATTTTAACAAATTCTGCATTTTTTCCCACCTAGATCTGCATTCTTTTCATTTACTTGGTATAGGCGAGTTCAGTTTTAAGTGCATGTTTTAACTGCAAATATTAAACTGGATTGCATTTCTGTTCTGCTGCAGCTATGTTCCAGCAGAGCATTACTGGCCAATTTTGTACTTCTCAGAGACCCACTTCATGCATTGTATACTTTTGGGTGTTTTTCTTAAATACACATCAAGGGAGTTATAAGTAGCACAGACATAGATTCAGACTTTAATTTCTGTTTCAAAGGCGTGTTTTCCAGTATAGAGATTAGTGTGTGCATAGAAAAATAAAATCCTCCCTAAAGCTTCGCTTTCATGTACTTACAGAATGCCTCCACTGAAAATGGAAGAACTGGTTGAATGAATTTCACCACAGTGATTAGCTGTGCACATTAAGATTAGAAGAAAATTGCAGTTTATAGTTAAAGGAATAGAGGGGAAGAAACCTGGGTATTTTTTTGGCTTGAATGTAGTGTGATTTAAGAATCTGGACAGGAAACTTTCATCTCCTGATGAAGAGAAGAAAGTAGAATGAATTCTAGAACCTTTGATACTAAGATTCAGCAGAAAAATTAGGATTAAATCCTGCTCCAATTTGAATAAAATTCTATTGAGCAGGGTTCTACCCAGCATACTGATTTCCAGCTTTCTTTGACTAAAGCCTAAAAAAAGATTAAAGCTCCATGGCAACTACTATCTTAACTCCTGACAGCCATAGTATAAATTACATCTTGGAAAAACCTAATACTGAAAAGTTTTATTTAGGTCACCAGTCAGGCTAGGAAATGGAAAGCTAGTAGAAACCACCCCAAACTTCGTTTTGTCCCTCTCTGGTATCAGTGAGGCAGAGATTTTTGTGGGTGGCAAACTGGATGTATATGCAGTATGAATTAAAATCTGACATGTTTTAGGTGTATAAACTTGTTTCATACTTCTGGGGGAAAGACTGCAACTTACTTGTGACTGTAACCTTCCAGTAAGGAATACAGCAAGGTTCAGCTGGGAGACAACAGCCCAGACAGGGACAACATGAGGTTGTCACAATAGTTGCACTTGCTGGTAGTGGAGGAATAGTACTGGATTGGGATTTTTTGGTTTTTGATTTTTTTTGTTTTGTTTTGTTTGTTTGCTCTTGGATTTTTGTTTGGTTTTTTGTTTTGTTTTTGGTTCGGTTTTTTTCAGTTGGTTTGGGAGTTTTGTGTGCATTTTTTGGTTGGTTTTGTTTGTTTTTTTCTTTTTGTTTTTAAATGGAGAGGGGAGGGAAATGGATGGAGGTTGTGAATTCATTTGCCCACAGGTGTTTGGGATATGCTGCAGAGGCAGAGTCTCAGACTTGTGTGGAGGTACTGCTTTCTTGTTGTTTGTGGCTGACAATGCTTAGGTTATCAGCAATGGGAATGAATATAAATAGATAATAGAACCTGTGGTAAACAGCAAGAATGCAAGCCCCCAAATTTCTATTTGCATGAAGATTATCTGGTACTGTTATTTACTTAATTCAATTTTCTTGTTCTTTGACTATTTTTCACCCTATCCTCTCTGGACTATGTGGTTTTTAGGCCTTGAAGAATGCCTTTAATTGTCTGAAGAGTGCTTTATTGGATCCATCAAAATAGCCTGGTGGCTGACACGGGGAGGGATTGGTAACCAGGATCATCAATCCTGCCCTGCAGTGCAGGGACAAAGCAGGGCAGAGGGGGTGGTTTGCATACTCCCTAGCCTGTCAACTGCTGCTGGGCAGACAAAATTATTCCAAGGCTCTTTTAGACCTCGTCAGATGGCAAAGTTCAAGTCCTCACTATTCTATTTAAAAGGAAAAAAACACCCATGATTTCTCAAATAAAACTTAAGATAATATCAAAATTAGATATGCACTAGATATCCACTACTTTCATTCAAAAATGTACTAGAGTTGCAGCCTACTGCATTCCTACATTATTGCCTATGCAGAAATTTTGCATTGAAAATATTTAATGCCATCTATTACTAGAGAAAGATGAGAAAGAAGCAGTGCCAGTATAATGTTTTACATGCCTGCAAGTGGGATTGCTTTTGCCTTTTCCTCCAGCAGCTGGAGTTTGATGATCCCAGTATAATGTACTTCTTCATGAACTGGAGAAATTGTTTGCTTATGTTCAAATGGATCCCAAGCTTTTATCCTGTGACAGATAGTAAGAACATACTCAAATACAGATAAATAGGTAGTAAAGTCTATTACAAAAACACCTAAATGTGTTTTTTTCCCCCAAGGGTGTAATATTGAGAAAACAAACAATTGTCAGTTGAACACAGTGAGTTGTATAAGTTAACCAGTAGAGCTGGGACACAGGAGATAATGTCACAACCACATTGCTTTTGAGAGAGTTTTAAAGTATGGTAAATGATTCTGTATGTTTGAGTACCAGATCATCAGAATTTCTGCATCAGTGAAGAAATATTTTTATTAATTTCATAAAACTTGCAAATGTTGAATAATAGATGAATTGATATGAAAACAGACAATTGAGATTTTCTAAATAAAAATACATAGTTTGGCTATGATTTTCAGTCCAGTAATCTACAATCTAATGATAGTATGCACTGGCATGGCAAATTCATCTACAGTATGATTACATTTTATGTAGCAATAGAAGGTAAGAATAATTTTGAATCTTTCCCCTCTTACACACTTAAAGTATTTGTAGTAAACTGTAAAGGTACTTCTGGATGATTTTATGTAAAGAACATGCAATAGATTTAGTGATTATCACACCAGAGCTATTGTAGACTCAACATCCCCCTTCCCAAGGCACTGCCAGACCAGGTAAGTTCAGAGAATGTGTCCACTCTTTATGCTGCGCAACTTTTGGCCATGCTTACTGTGGGGAGGCTCTTTAATGCTTTATCTGATCAAGCTTTACAGCCACAAGACTTTTTTCCTGTAAACATGTTCCGCACTTTTGAAACCTGCTTAAGAATAAAATATGATGTTTTCTTGAAAGCTGGTATTTTAAGTATGCAAACTTTAGAAAAATCCCAAATGTTTTATCACACCCTTGTGACTTTTGCCACGGAGACAAAATTGGTTTGTGGGAAAGCAGGTCAAGACATTAGTCTCATATTTAATATTTTTTGCTCACAACCCTGTCTTGTGTTTAACTACTTTTCATCTGTACTTGCTGGCATGACGTGCAATAGCAGGGAAGAAAGTATCCATAGATTTCAAAGGCTTGACTTTGTGAAGTGTACCAGAGTAGATGAACTGCAGCTTCAGTTACTTCAGTTTAATTCACAGAATTAAATTAACTGAAAATAAATTTAAAACTTACTCATAATAATTCAAATCTTGCAGATTCATCAGAAGAGGAATGGCCTGACAGTACCCAGAAACATTCCTGCATTAATTCTGTTACTGGACAAAGGATTAAAATAAAAAATCTCCTGCTATTTTTAGAATACAGCTGCAAGACAAGTTTATTCAAAAAATTCAGTAGGAAAAAGTTGTTTGCTAAGGCTCCTTCTTAAGTTTTATGGCCAAAGTAAATCTGCATATAAAGATACATTAAATATTTTCCAAATATAGTTGTAGTTTTCCTTTTTACAAAATTAGGCACAGATTTTAAATTGAATTACCTGATGAATATAAAAATTGCATTCTTCCATTAAATTTTTTATAGCTGAAACTAAGTTCCTTAGGCTGACTGTGCTTTTGAACACCTTTTACTTTCCCACTTAGGTAAACTGATATTACTTGCTAAGAGCTTATGCCTTTTCACTCTTTCCCTTTCTCCAAAGGTGGTGTGTAGACATGCTTTTCATCAGATGCTTTATCTCCTATTCAATAGCTTGTAACAGATAAGATTGAGGGGAAATTTTAAATTGTGGCCTTGGCAAAATATGGAATCTGCAGCTAGCAGCAGCTCTGTTGAAAGACTGGCTCTATTCAAAAAACCTTAAAAGCCATGAATGCATAATGATGTTGAAACTGTGGGTTTTTTGCCTTGAATAGCAAAAACCAAGGAGAGACACTAGATGCAAGTTCCTGAACTAAAGCCAGGTATGCAAATATTGAGTAATGAGAAGGCAGTAAGTTCGTTCCTGTAAGAAATTGCTTGTGTTTTCAGCAAAACAGCCAAGTTTCTACTGAAGGCTTGGTTGCATCCTAACTAAGGTATTCTAATTGAAGTTATCTAACTTAAGGCTCTAAAACATGGCTGACAGAATCCATTAGATGTCATGGAAGTATCTAAAATAGAAACTGTAGTATTGCTATTTGTGCCATGTTTTTGAATGGTATAGGCAGATATTTAATGAAATATTATGAGTTTCAGTTGAAGGTGGTGCTGATATAAACAACTCCATTAAAATAGACTATCAAACAGGTTTTGTCATAGTTTTATTTCAGTGTATCATTTCAAGCAGTCCTCTCTTTAAACCTTAAATAAAGCCCATCAGAGATCACCATGTGTGCTGTTAGGCTTGGCAAGATCATGAGATGGTTGATTGGTCTTTCCAATAGCTCTAAATAAATGGCATGTGTTACTTCTTTCAGCTGCCCCTCTTTAGAACTGTTCATGAATTAAAAATACTAGATTTCTTCTAAGTCTTATTGTAATATGAATATAGGCACTGGAATCATGTTACCTTCTACTGGAATCTCACTGGATAGCTGGGGATGGCTGGCTGCATTTATCACTAAATTTCACTAGATCTCTTTATTTTATGTTTGTACTTTCTTCAGTCCAGGGTTTCCCTGGTATGGTTTGTGTCACAGTGATTAGATTTTTCATCCAGAGTGGAATGATCATCATCTACTTCAGCTGGGAAAAGAGAGGATCATTCACAAATAGTCATACCTAAAACCAGAGTGCCATGCATTGCTTACTAAAGATGACACAAAACAAAGCCTAATTTCAAATAAATCATGGAACTTCTTACCAATGAAAGCCCAACAGTCCTGCTCATTTCCAGTTTAGAAGATGAGAACATAGAAGTAGAATATAATATATTTGTGTCATTATTTAAAGTAGCAAAAACCTGACAAGACCACTGCCCATGGTTTTAGTACGGTGAAAGGATGCAAATGAGTGCGTGAAAATGACAGGGGAGTTTTTTTTTGTTTAAAACATAAGTTGAAGTAATTTTTACAAACATTATAAACCCTTGACTTATCAGCAGAAGCACAAAATCTATTAACTTATTCTTTGCATTTCATGAAGTTACCTTATCAGCATTAGCCAGCTTCCTCATTTTTCCATCTTGACCAGGTGTCATGGTAGAAGAATTTGATGGTTCCAGAGTGTACCATTCACATAAGGAAAAAAGAGGAACATATTCAGGAGTTTATCCATTTTCCACCAAGACTCCAAACCCAGTTCTCCTGGTGTCATATGTAATTGTCAAGCAGTAAATTTCTGGCTCATTTTCCAGTAATTTTTAAACTTAAAATTTAGAAAAAATAGTAATTTAAAATGTCTATCAGATAAACATATCTAATATTACATTTTATACTAGTCTTGAGGAACAGCACTTTAATGATTATTTAATATAGTATAATAATTAGTGATAAAACCCCTAGGATGTGAAGAGATTAAGATCAACATGTTGCTAATTTTCTGCAACAGCAAAAAAAAATATCTGCAATAACCCACCAAATCTTGTGAGATTAATAAATAGGAATTCTGTTTTCAGATGTTGAATAATTATATGCTATTTAGTTTTGGAAACTACACTTAAAGGTGAAGGGAATTCAAACAAACAAGATAGAGAACAGATATAGAAGACAATGACTTCTACTGATACAACAGACCTGAGAAATGAGAGGACTGAAGTCAGGAATCCTCAGTAATGTGAAAGTTTGCTTTCAAGAGGAAAAGGACAATCTGTCTAAGTGAAAAGGACAATAATTAATGTCCCTTGGATGGAGCACTGGAAGTTTAAATAAGACACGAGGGAGAAAACAAAACAAAAAAAATGAGCTGTCCAACCATAGTGACAGTGAAGCACTGGAATATATTGTTTTGGAAAGTAAAGATCTCCAGTGACAAACATGGTACAAGGCAGGCTCGACAATTATGGTGGCATCAGTTTAATTTAACTGATCCTGCTCTTGAGCAAGGGAAATGGATTGGATCAGGAGTTCTTGAGCTGTGGGAAGACAGTGACATAGCCTTGGAGGCCCACATAAAGCTCCAGAAGGATTTAATTTGGTACTTCTCTTTTCTTCCAGCTTTTTCCCTTAGAAGTTCTCTCTGAAAGTCATTTGAAGAATGTTGTACTTGCTGTCAGTCAGCAGGACAGGAAGGGAGCAGAGCCTTCATATTCTCCCTACCTAGGGACACATTTTGAGCACTGCCAGTGGCCAGCTGGGGGGACACTTGTTCCGTGTTCATTGCATTCCCTCAGCAAAAGTGAAATGAACTGTGGTGAAGGTTGTGCTACCCCAGCAGCACAAAGTCCATGGAGGCTGACCCCTCCCTTTCTAGTGAAATTCAGATCCACTACTGAGGAGCATTTAGAGGCATGGGATGTGAGGAATGGTGTAACTTCTCTGGGCCATCAAAACTTGGGTCACGGAGAGGAAGTTTCTATTGATACCTGGCAATTCAGGCAGTGATGCAGAACACAACTACCCAGGGACAAGATCTAGCTACTGAACAAAAGTAACACCTACTTGTTGGATTGAAATAGGAATGCTTGTATACATAAAGGACCGATCCCATTACAGTAGAAAGGTAGGCCCAATACTAATAAATTTCAGTACCATTGAAATAAATGACCTCCTAAAAATTATTTTCAGCTCTGCATTCTACTTGCTCCACCTAATTAATAGATTAATAACAAAGTAATTATATTCTCTGCAGTCATAGAAAATCTGATGTTCAGGTATCTTAAACAGCAATCCTGGATATTTTGCTTTGGTTTCAACCTATTCAAGAAAGACTGGAATAACATTTCACAGTATTTTCTTCAGTGTTAATGTTTGGTAGAGGGAACTGGCAAAATGAGAGTATGAATTTTTAGCAGCTCATGCAGATAATGTAATCCTTACTGTGCTAATAACTTCTGAGTAGTGTCATGCAAATATTCACCATCTAAAGGATTTTTATAAATATAGCAGTCACTTTTCAACATGAAAAGTGTATTTAAACTTAGAAAAAGTATTGCATTCCAGTTTCTATATTTCATGGTATTATACAATTGATTTTCTCTTCTTCAGTGTATCAGGAAAGCACCAGATAGGGGCCATTGTAAGTCAAGACAGTAAAGTTAGAAAGAGAATAGATGGGCTGCTTTCAAGAAGGCAGAGTTGGCACAAGGCTTGCACACTGAACTCAGAGACACGGTACACATGGTATGAACCCACGGACCTAAGGAGAGGCAGACCATGTGGCAAGTCAGACATAAGCGCCAAAACTTTTCTACAGATTTGTCTGCACTTTTCTATCTCATTTATATCTAATAAAAAATATGTACCCTTTTCTCAGTCTTAGCATATTTACTTATGTAATTAGCTAAATAGCATTAGAGGTGGTCAATGAACCTTAACACCAAATAAACCTCTAGTATAAGTCCTTTCACATGGCCATATAATTTTTTTGTATATGTACACATATGCACTTGTAATAACTTCTTCAGCTGATCTATCTGTTGACCAAATGCAGTGATGGCTGAGAAAAATCAAAGTGAAAACTCATGTCAAATGAACACAGGGCTGAGAATACCTACAGCAGGTCAGATAAAATGCTCATGGTAAAGCCAACACAGCCCACCAGTGAGTGATATAAGCAGGTGACAGAAAGTAGCAAAGATTATTAATAAAATTTGCAAAGTTGTGAAAAAAGAGATTCTGCTTACAAAAAAAAAAGAAAATTATAAGATTCTTATTACAATATAAACCTGATCTTTAGGAAGAAAACCAAGATTTCCTGATTTGAAATTTAATCATCAGTGTAAATTAAACAATTAAAAAGTGGCCTTAATTACGGGTATGACTCCAAAACCTTACCTATTTTAGACCTTCCTGACACCAGATCATAATGGAAACTATGGAGTGAAATCAATACAGAAATAAGGAGCGTATTAATTAAAAATGGAAAGCAAAGTTGGACCAAATAGCTTCTCAGATTTCTGACAGTTGTTACATAACCATCAGTAAGCAGAACAATATTTTGTGAGCTGAAAGAAACTGTATAAACTTGATCCATTAGGTTATTGTTTTACACCTTTTTCATTTTCATTAAGGAAAGATGCAGATTTACCTAATAGGTCATCACTACAAATGTAAGGCTTCTGGAAAACCTGCTTCCTTCTCATCTTTTGTGTATTGTAAGCATGTGGTGGCAAACTGCACCTAAAGCAAGTACTATGCACAGTAGTGGGAGATTAAGTCAAATCATGCTGTGTGTAACTCCAGACTTCAAGAGGTGAATGGAAGTAGTGCAGAAAATTGTCCATATATTTACCTCCCATTAATCCAGGATTGCCTTGTCAGTGAAGAAAACTTATGTGGATGACAGATAGAAAAAAAAAGTTTGGAAACAACCAGTTTAGGCTGATGTTTAAAGAGACAGTAATGCTACTGAAATAGCATATAAGTGAGGTCAGTCAAAATCACTCCTTTTCACTTCTTGGGCAGCTTGAGTCACTAATTCTTGCAGGTGAAGGAATATAATTGCACATCAGTCTGGTCTTCATCTCTTTGATCTCCCTGCTTCAAGACAAGGACAGTCTGGCTTTAAGAAAAGTTATAATGACCTAATTTAGTTATTCCAGTAATTCGTATTTCAGTGTAAATCCATGGCCTGGACAAATGATGTTTCAGTTTCAGCTCTGCAGTGTTAACAGAAGTTAAAATGGTCACTTGCCTCTCTTCTGCTCACTGTTCTTTTGGGTGGAGCCTGCTGGTACAGCTCTCTGGTGGCCTTTGACTGAAGATGGCCTGCCAGAGTAGGTTGCTCAGGAGGTTTTTTTTTGTATTGCAGTTCAGCCAACTCTTTGCAAACCCAGCCTCTAAATTCCCAATGACAAAAAGGTCCCTGGCAAAACATCAGGATTCTTTGATATCACATGAACCATGTTCTGGGAACAGCACCAAAAGATCTTATCCAAACATTTCTCACAGACCTCACAAACACTAGGGAAAACCAACTCAGTCCACAGGCACAGGGAAGAATGAGTTGCATCTTTCTGCTCCAGTGAGGTCTTTATTACTATTAGAGAGTTTTATCTCCAGAAAGCAACTTCCTTTGTCTCCCTCTATTTCTGGAAAACAGGGCCTTAGCTCCCATTTCAGATCCCACAGTAGCTTTGAAACTAAGAAGTAAAGCTGACCTTAACCAGACTTAAAGTTTCTACTCAGTTTCACAATACACCATAAAGAATTGCGTATTTTCAGATTTTAACTGTTTAGAGACTTCCATGAGTATCAGATGGATTTTTAACCCTTTATGCTAATAACTACTGTGCCTCAAGAAAATCAAATTAAGATGGTTGACTGAACAAACATTCTAATTAAAAGTATTTAGCAGTTAGTTTGTATGGAGAGGGAACATATGGTTTGTTCTATATATAAAACTTTGTGGATGCTGCAGTCAGTGCCAAACTCCTACCTATTCTCAGAGAGGCCAAGCAAGTAGCCCTCCCTCAAGAATCCTGTACTCGTTACTTTGGCAAGGAACCATGTAATGACCCGATTGTTTCTTCACATACCTTTTCAAAAGGTCATAAGTTAATGGAGTCTAGTAAAAGCATATTTAAAAAATGCCTTGCCTGCTCTGTTCAATTAATTAATTATGTAAAGACAGTATTGTTTAGTTAGGTTTTATATAAATGTAAAAATTATCCATAAGCAATCACATTCCCTAAACGTAATTTCTGAGTAAATTTGTGTTTAGTACCTGAAAAATAAGTGTTAGAGAATCTGGAAGGGAGGCAAATCCCTTGTTTGTAAAGACAAAGACTTTTGTATCCCTCATCAGCACAATTTCAAAGCTTTCTACCTTTTCCATTCTAACAGCATGGCATTCTGATTTCCCTGTGTTTAACACTATAACCACTCCAGCAATGAGATTCCTGCATACATCTCCGAGATAAAAAGTCCCCAAAACATTAATAACTTATGACTAGTAATTATTCTGCCTACAGAGTTGTCACCAGGGTGTTTTAAAGTTTGAAGTGTCTTGGTTTATGAATCTTCTAAACAATTCTGTGACAGTGATTTCAAATTCCCCAGCATAGATGCATATGTATCCAGTTGCAACACAGGACCAAAATCCTGGCCTCACCTGAAAACCAGTGGGAATCAGTTGTTCACTTTTGGAGTTCTGAGCTTTCCTAATTATGAAAAAGAAAAATCCTTTTTTTTGGGGCTATAATTTGGCTGAGACAGGGCCTAAAAAAGTCACCACATCAAAGTGTTGCAAGGACACAAATTGCAGAAAGTAGTACCTTTTGTGTGTCCTTTTTGGCAAAACCATCCTTTAAAAGTTTCAGTCATGTTTTCAAAGGCAACACCATGCTTTTCATGTTGTCTTGTCAGCTACCTGTCCTCATCTGAAAGGAAGGCAATCTTTAAATATCAAATACATATGTATTTTGAACTTGTCTGGAACAATTTGGTACAGTCACAATTTCTCAAATTCCATTTGTGTTTTTTGCCTCGTTATTGATCTCTGCAGCCAAGTTCCACTTGAAGGTAGTCTCTCCTTCACAAAAAGCTAAACAAAGAAGCTCAAGAAAACACCTACATACTTGAGGTTAAACTGAGGAAAAAAAAAAAAGCATTTGTAGCACAGGAATAGAATATTCTGCATTTAACATGTGTCTGTGGTTGTTTTACTGGGACTACCTTGGGAATTTTCTTAACAGTTTACCTGAATTTTGTCTTACCACAACAGATACACTCAGAGGGAATGTTTCCAGGTATCTTTTTCTGAGCCAAGCTGCACAGAACATTTTAAAAAACATGCCATCATTTTATGATTTTAATGCCATCAAATACATGTATTAATCTCTTACTGTTTATAAGAAGATCTAAAATATATATTCAATTATAGATCTTTGATATCACTATTCAGTTTACTTGTAAACTATTGAGATAGAAACAGAAGCTTGAAGTCAGCACTGAAAATCATACTTTGGTTTCCAGAATGTGAAGACTTTCAGGATTAGAATACATTTCATTGATACGGAGCATTTATAACATTTGAAACTTAATTTGAATTATCTTAAAATTCTACCAAAAAATCCACATTAAATTTGTTTCATATCTCTTGTGTTCTCACAAGCACGAATACACTTATTCAAAACTTAAGCCCATCTCCTTTGTCACATGATTTATTCCAGAGCATTCAGATCACTTGGTATTAATTTCATTAACCAAATGGCACACTGGTTTTCATTGCAACTTTGTTAAAGGTGTTCATGTGAAACAGTAGGAAATTAAATAATGTACATGGTAAAGTAGAAGAGGTTATTGAAATAGAATAGAAATAGAATATGGAACAACAATAGCGAAAGTTTGAAATTTCCATTTGCATGATCCTTCAGAAATTAATCAAACCCAAAGAAACAATTCTTTATTAAGAAATGGCAACAGAAATCAAACCACTCACCTCCAGGGTGAGCTGAAAGTAATTGGGCCATATGCCTGTGGTCTTCACATTCCAGAGTATTATCTCAGTAGTGTCTGCAACATGGATTAATGCCATGAGATGATAGCCCAGATGAGTAATGAAGCAGGTGCAAATAAAGTCATTACAGCAACCCTGAGGAGTGTGAGAGTAGGCAAAGGTGCTAACACTGAAAGGTTCTGCTTGCTGCTCTGTAAGGAACAGCAGAGCTGTTCATAGCAGGAGGGAGGCACTTTATAACAGCAATTGTTTTAAACTCTCTAAAGAGTATTTGAAAAGAAAATATGCTCTATCAAGAATATTTAAGGATCAAACTTATGTCAGTGTAAAGTGAAGGCAGCCCTGCTGACCCTTCTCAAAGTAATGGAGTAATACAGGATTTGCTCTTGAAGCAACTGCTGGGCATGATAGGATGCAGGTACTAGAATCTGGCAGGTTTAATGGAGGTGTAAAAGAGCTGAAGCCTCCTGCCTTTAGACAAAACACAGCTGGATGAAAAAATTGGGTAGGAATTTTAGGAAGAATTAGACTCCTAAAGTTGTTGAAAGGCTTCCAGTGTGATTTTCAAAAACTCCAGAAGAATTTAGAAAAGATGCCCTTGAAGACCTCGTGGGCCACCACCAAAATATTTTTTAAAATTGGGCACGACATCCTATTCTGATGAAGCAAGAATAAAGTTTCTAAACATTTATTAACTAAAGATCACAGGGAAGTAGTCATTAGTTACAGCTTCTCCCTGAACAGCAGCCACAGAATCCCAACATATCCATTTAACAACCACATCTCCTCTGCTAGCACTGAATACCTTGGCTTCTTTTCTATTTCTGTAGAAAAGTAGAGTTAATTAAAACAGAAAAAACCCCATACCTGTAGCCTTAATGTATCATACTACTAAATAAAACCTGAAGAATTAAGTCTATATACAAGGAAGACTGAACTGTTTCCGGATGTGTATGCTCCACCTAGTGCAAGAGGTATGTGACAATGTCACGTCTATACTATCATAATCAACTAGATCAGCAAGGTACAGAATAATCCCCACGTGCTCTGATGCAGCCAGATTTGAACTTTTCATACCAACTATGACATGACTGGGAAAGGGAGGACTGCTCTGGAAGTGATAGTTCAGGAATAAATACTATCACATTGATAAATATTCTAGTTAACTGCACATTTTAATGCTATAAAAAGATTGTCATGTATGGTAGTTGGGATTTTTAATGTGGTTTGATTTTGCTATTTTCAAAATATTTTGCCCCATCTCCTGTCTCTGCCTGCACTGAATCTAGATGCAGTGTTCATTTTGCTTTGCTGTCCTCTCGGTGCCATCACCATCTGCAAACCTAGTTTGATATACTTCAGATGTTCCAATGATAGAAAGCAGGACTGAATAAGGACACCAGCAGGCACTTTGGATGATTCCCTATACAATCTCTTGTATGTATGGTCTATTGCTTCCTTCCATTTTCATCCATTTTCTTTCTAACACTTTAACTCCTAACAATTAACTCCTGGATTTACCTTTGTAAATTAGTTTGTCTTTGATATAGAGTGTTGCCAGTGACATTTGAAAAATCAATATAATGTGAGTAGCAGACACTTGACCTCATCATTCAAGTCCTGTCAAACATACTGCATAAGTAATTATGACTATCCTTTCCCAGCATTATATGCTAAAGAAGTAGTCACCCTTAGGAAACCCATAATTTTTTACATGACTACAATATTTACACAGCAACAATTTATAACGAACCCTCAGCTGACACTGGGAATGTGATACCAACTAGGAGAACACTCCTGCACTGCATTAGCACAAATCTAGTTTTCAGAAAATTCAATTTGATAATCTCAACAAACATGAAGCTGCATGCCAGATTGGTGTATTAAACCAGAAAAGAATGCCCTTCAAATTATGTTTGGAAGAAGTACTTGAGCAGTTTGTTAGTGGAAGATAGAAAGTTCCTGAAGAGATGAAAGAATGCAAACCTAAAAAATTTATCCTTGGAATCCCTTATAAATTTGAATTTGGTTTATATAATGACAATATATCAATTACACAGCAACGGAATAAATATAAAGAAATTATTAACAGACCTGACTTTTCAAAAAGATAATGATGGAAGGCTGATATTCAGTTGAGTTATGAAGAGGAACTTTTTAATCCTGAGTTCTCAATGGTGAAAATACTTTCTGCCAGTCTATAAACACATAGAATATAATATTTCACTGAATTTCCTTACATAAGTATGGAGCAATTCCTGTGTATAGTAGTATCTGCTGATAAAATGAATATTTCATGCAGCAACTGGCGTAAGTCCATCAGATAAAACCCTTGAAATAATAATAAAAAAAAAAGATACAGAGCTAAGTATATTTCCTGAGTTCATAGCTGGCATATATTCCTTTCCCTTTCCTGACCTCAGAATGAAGTACGAGGCAATAAAATTCTAAGGGGAAGGGAAGTCAAATAAGAAAACAGAGAATGTGAAAGTATAACCCACACACTAAGCATAAGAGAAAAAGAACTCCAAACAAGAGAGAGAATTGAAACAGAGATTGAAATGACAGCAGGAATGAAGTGCAGAGAGAGAAGTAAAAAGCTGTCAGAAATAATTAGAAGGAGCATAAAAAGTAATAAAACCCCTAAAAACAAAGTGAAGGGTCATTTTATAGCTAGTTGACATCTGAGAGAAATTATAACATATCTTGTCTTCCAAAAGAGTTTTGGAATTTTCTCCCATTCTATTTTCTTTAATTAAGAAAATCCTTAAGTGGACATACAAAGTGTGTGTAATTTATCCAGCAGCCACTTCTGAGAGACACAAACTGCATAATTTAAGGATTGTTTTGGTTTTAAAATTAATGAGTATCCTGCGAATATTTTTAAAATTTTTATCTTTCTGTTTTTATTTTCTACATTTGACATATTCATTCCCATTGAAATGTTGGAAAATACCAATTATAAGTCCTGACAACTTATCCTATTATCAACTAAACTCATAAGCAAAATAAATACAGTAATAAGTCCTCTCTGAAATGCTAAAAAAATGGATAGAGCCCTTCATAAATTAGACATTTTAATCAAAAGGTATTAAAACCTCATGCTCCAGTATACAAGGCAACCTCTAACTGAGGAAGCCATTAAGCTAAATCCATAATCCAGCTGTTTGATATAAACTGTCTTGTACCTTCCTTTGAAGGACATGACAAAATACTGTCAAGGAACAGAAACCTGAGCTGAAACTGAGGTTACTTCATGAGACTGTTACCATTTTTCCAAGACAAGATTTTGAAACTGTACAAGAAAAAGCCATAGGAAGTCTAAGAGGCTGTTAAGTCATAATTGGTGGAGTAGAAAGCAAATTTAATTACTACCTAGGGAAGTTTCTGTCTCCTGTCAGTCACAATTCTCATGACCAATAGATTAACCATTTTGCAGAAGTCAAAGAATGCTATTGCACTGAAAATTACAAATTACTTGAGCAAGTAGCAGAGGCAGTAGGGAGCAGCTTTGTGTATAATTGATCAGCTATAATTAGCTGTGTGAGCTTTCCTGCCTTTCATAGTATAAAGTAGTCAACTCCACCTCTTTCTAAAGACTGTTTTTGTTTGTGTGGTCAGCTACAACTCAGAAATGGTATAAGAAGCTGTTCTTGACCACCTCGCAGCTGTTAATCTCTATGTCTCAACATCTACTTATTTTTCTGTGGATGACTTATTCCAAGTGCAGAAGGAAATGTGTAGAAATAAGCTCATTTGTCCACAAGGACCAGCACTCCTCCCATACTCTAAGTCAAAGGAAGACTTTTTTTAAAATGAAATACATATTTATCTTATGATTTAACAAACTAAAACTAGAACAATAAATCCCCTTTCACCTTGACCAATTGTTTACCAAAAATAAACACCCCAGGGAGCTCCTGCTTCATTGTCCATGTCAGTACTGGCATAGTGCTTGTAGTCAAGAATTTTGAGACATTTCCTTTTTAAAGACTCAGAGAACCTATTCACACTAGCTTCTACATGGCCTAATTTTCTTAGGGATGACTACTTTATTCTCAGTTATTCCTATTTTGTACAATTCTGGTGTCTTTGTTCATGTTACAAGAACAGCACACATAAAAATCAAAGAATGATGACATGTACATCACAAGGTTTTGCTTTGCCTGCTTTGACACTGAAGTTAGGGCTCCCAAAAGAGGTAATAACTTAGCATAGGGAGGCAAACCTATTTCCTACCTGGTCACCATCTGCTCCCAAGCTAACTTGAGGACAAATACCCAAATCCAGAGCTCTATGAAGTGTAAGAGATTACTTTCACCTGGCAACCTCCTGGGTATTGAAAGTTGCTCCAGAGGATGGCAGATTAGATTTCAGGAAAAATTTCTTCACTAAAGGGTTGCCAAGAATTGGAACAGGATGCCCAGGGAAGAGGGTGAATCACCATCCCTGGAGTTATTTAAGACATGTATCTGTGGCACTTAGGGATGTGGCTTAATGATGGACTTGGGTTAATGGTAGGACTCTGCGACCTTACAGGTCTTTTCCAACCTGAATGATCGTATGATTCTATGAAAATCAGACTGCTCTTGGCTTCAGCTCCTTCTGGTGGGTAATGCACGCTCCAGAGACCAGCAATTACTGCTAAAGGTAACCACCAAAAATGAAAAAACCTGCAGGTTGCTACATTTTTCTTAAAATATACATAAATACATTGGATGAGTAATGATTACAACAGAGATCAGAGTTAAAGCTGCAATTTCACACATTTATTCACACTTGAAATAGAAGATACAAAGTTCCTGTCAGAACAGAACTCCCTCTGAATTCAGAGAAGAGATGGGTGTTCCAGTCCACACAGAAACTGATTTTCAGCATCTAACACTGATTAAAATGAAGAACTAGTTAAACACGATTTTTATGAAAACATTCACTTGGATTTCTGTTCTTGACTGATACTTTGAGCTGTCCTGGTTTCAGCTGGGATGGAGTTAATTTGTTTCTTGGTGCAGTACTGTGTTTTGGGTTCAGTATGAGAATGATGTTGGTAACACCCTGATGTTTGGCTGTGGCCAAGCAGTGCTTACCCCAAGTCAAGGACTTTTCAGTGTCCCAGGCTCTGCCAGTGAGGAATGCACGAAGACGCTGTGATGGAGTATGGCCAGGGCAGCAGACCTGAACTGGCCAAAAGGATATTCCACAGCATGGAATGTCATGCTCAGGACATAAACTTGGGGAAAATTGGTCAAGGGCCACTGATGGCTGGTCAGGGACAGGCTGGGCATTGGTCAGCAGCTGGTGAGCAACTAACTGTGCACCTCTTGTCCTTCCTGGGGTTTATTACTCTCTCTCCTTTTCATTACAATTATTTTTATTATTACTATTAGTAGTAGTATATTTCATTCTTTTTCAATTCATCAACTGTTCTTATCTCCATCTATGAGTTCTGGGGATTTTTTGTGATTCTTTTCCCCACCATGGGGAATGGGCTGAGTGATCAAGCATCGGGATGATACTGAGTTGCTGGCTGGGATTGAAGCACAGCAAAGGCATAAAGTTTGATGCCCTTTCTAAAAAGTATTTTGTTGGCAGGAATCAGAAAATATTCATTATTTGGCAAATCTCACACCCCAGAGATTCTTCATCAGTGAAAAAAACCCCTATGCTCTTAAATCTGCGATATCTTACAAAACATGTATGCCCACATATTTATCTTCTGAAATAACTGAAACTTAAAGCATATTTTATAAATTATATACTTGGGCACAAATCTAAGTCCTTCCACAAGAAAAATGTGCAGACTATATGACAGTATCCTAAATACATCGGTTATGATAATGGAAACTTGTGATAATTCTTATGTTAAAATAAAATCAGTAATCTCTCCTCTATAAAATAGTAATTAAATTTTGATTACTTCATAAAAATGCATGGAAACATTGCAAACATCAGCAATCTGATAGAAGAGGCTTAGAGTGATACTTTTCTGCTCTCACAAGTGGCACCAATAAATCAAACTTTAATTCTTGCATCCCTGTGTTTGTTTTTCTTTCATTCAGAAGCTTGCTTGTTGGTCTGAATCACATACTGACAATTGTTTTGGAAAAAACCCCCCAAGTGTTCCCATCAGAAAACTGCAATTGAGTAGGAGCAACATTTGAGATAAGAATGGTCATGTAAATTCATGTTTTTCAATGGACCACGACCATACTGTTCAGGCTAAGGAGCAACTTAAGCAACTATACAGCCTATTCATTAAATTGCTTATGGAATTACATTACATTTAAAGACAACTCAGTGGATGAGAGGCTGGACATGACCTGGCAGTCTGTGCTGGAAGCCCAGAAAGCCAAACGTGTCCTGGGCTGCACCCAAAGCAACATGGGCAGCAGGGCAAGGAAGGAGATTCTGCCCCTCTGTTCTGCTCTCATGAGACCCCACCTGGAATGCTGCACCCAGCTCTGAGGGACCCAGCAAAAGAAAGACATGGACCTGTTGGAGCAGGTCTAGGGGAAGGCCACAAAAATGCTCAAAAAGCTGGAGCACATCTCCTGTGAAGAAAGACTAAGGGTTGGGGTTGTTCAGCCTAGAGAAGAGAAAATTCTGTGGAGACCAGATTTTGGCCTGTCCCTACTTAGAGGGGCTTCTAATAAAGATGGGGACAAAAATTATTTAGCAAGGCCCATTGTCCTAAGACAAAACAATGGTTTTAAACTTAAGAACATGGATTCAGACTGAATATAAGGAAAAAGATTTTTATGATGGAGGTGGTGAAACACAGGAACAGATTGCCCAGAGAGGTGGTGGATGTCCAGTCCCTGGAAACATTCAAGGTAAGACTGGATGGGGCTCTGCTGAAGATATCATTGTAGAGGAGTTGGACTATATGACCATTAAAATTTTATGATTCCTTGATAATTAAGCTGCAGGCATGAGATTTACATCACAACTTTCATTCTGAAAGAAACTGTAGAACTTAAAAAAGACATTTTTCTTATGAATATTTTTTCCTTTTAAAAAAAGAAACCATCCAACTTTCAGGTACAAATAAGAACCCTGGTATCAGAAGCTCTTCAAAAGATATGTAATTTTAATTGGAATTCTAAGCAATGGGTAAAATACCCTAGAAACCTCTTCCAGAATTATTTTAATTAGCTCCTCTCCCCTTACATTAAGTAACATAAGGTTTCTATAAGGTGAGGGGCTTACATGCAAGTCACATGCAGCAGAGAGAGACATATTTGTAGACATGTAGGACTGAATCCTCCATGTGGTCTCTGCTTGCTAATTAATCTGGAAATTTCTAAAACCTCCTGCTCATGTATCGTGGATGGGGGGACAGAGCACATTTGTATGAACCTGCTTACAATACTCATAGTTCTGTGCTAAGAAAGAAGTACTAAGTGACTTCATTAGGTCTCATGTGTAACTGCTTTGAACAGCAGAGAAAACATCTGATTTTCCTTTGCTCTTAATATAAAGCCCAGAAAAGATCTGTTCGTAGAAGCTCATGAAATCTGTGGCTTTGCTGTTAAATTATTGTGTTATTAAGACTACTCTGCAGTAGTAATTTTATTCTCTGCAGTTAAATAGCATTTCACAGCATGTGTTTTATTTTGTTTGGCCAAACTCCAGGCTTTCTGGTCCTCTAGTAGTACCTAAAGAGTTGCCTGCAGACTGTAAAAAGAGTTACATATGTTTAAGCAGATTAAAAAGCACATTGAACAGGAAAAGGCATTGAGGGTTATTGATAAGTACTGTCTATTTTACATATTTATTACAGTGGTAACACTCTCACCAAAGTATTGCTCGTCCTACCACAAGATTCTGAGGAGTGCCAAAACCGATGATGTCTTCTAACTTATTACCAAAACGAATCTGTCCCCTCTTTTAGGAAATAATGCATTGCTGATCATTGTGGCTGAATGCCCTTCTCCTAATTTTGCGTTTCTAGTATCACCTGCCTCCAGAAGCTCAGTGGATGTTTCCTCTCTGAGAGCAAGTGGAGCATACTCTTGAAATATGTTCCGCAGTTTCTGGAAAGTGCTCAGCCATTTGCTCTTAGCTTGCTGCCTGTGTGCAGATCTCTGCTGAAAATATCCCTGAAAAATGTGTTACGAACATGACTAAAAGACAAGCTGTGAGAACATACTGGAAAGTTAAGAAGCTGCTCTAATCATAAAACATGATCAAAGAACACCATTACTTCAGATAGCCTACCAAACTGCTGCACAGTTTGGCAGATGGACAGATAAGGGTTTGAGACTTGTTACCTCTGTTTTAACAAGTATATATCTCAGCTGGGAAAGTTACATCATCTCTAAGATGAGAATCAAATCTCAAATGCCTATTTGATGGCAGTGTAACCAGCATCATCAATAAAGGCTCAGGGAATATTTTCCTTCATATTATATCTTCCAGTGCTGTACTTCATGCTATAATGAGAAAAGCACTGCTGTTCACTTAAATAATTATACATTTGCATGATAAAATGTTGAAGGAAACTCTTCAGACTCAGTATTTTTTTCATGTAAACACTTAGCAATTAGATTTCCATTGATTAAAGAAGTGAATTGCCTTCAGATTAATGAAGAATAAATTAATCTCCTTAACAGATTGGAAAGAAATGCACATTTATTCCTTTACCAAACAACTTCTGAACAGAAGGAATTCAGCATTCACCTGACAGGCTGTAGTTTTCAAGTACTTGAAACAAAATGGACATGAGGGGAGCAGATTTCAGGTTACCCAGGGAACTAGTAAGTGAAGTCTCCTGCGAAAACATTTTTGCAGGTGCTGGGGTTCATCAATGCCCTCCTAAACATCACCTCCTAAGAGCACAGGAGCAACAACTCCCAAATGTTGGCAGTCAGACAAGGCAGAAGGCTAGTTTGGCTGAACAGGGCCCTTCTCTCAGAGATAAGATGAAAAAGGGAAGGTGTATGCCCAGTGAAAGCAAGGTCAGGGGACATGCGGAGAATATAGAGATGCTTCTTGCCACTGTAGGGAGAAAATTTGTGCAGCCAAAGCTCAGTTGGAGATGAGGCTGGCCAGAACTGTGGGGAACAATAAAAGCTTTTTGTCAAATATGTTAATGGCAATAGGCAGTGAAAAATAGCGTTGGCCTGTTACAGGTTGAGGATGGTCACCTCACAAACAGGGACAGGGACCAGGCAGAGGTGTTTAACACATTCTTTGCCTCTGTCTTCAACACAGATAATGGATCAAGGGGGTTTCAGTGCCATGAGATGGAAGACCAGGACTCATCTCGAGAATGTTCAACTCCCAGTTGACCCTGAAATTGTGCATGATCTTCTGCTTCATCTGAATCCCTAAAAATCTATGGAGCCTGATGGGATTCATCTGAGAATCCTCAAGGAGCTTGCTGATGTCATCACAAAACCTCTCCTGATTTTTGAGTGGTTTTGGGAATCCAGAGAGATCCCAGTAGACTGGAAGCTGGATGACACTGTCCTGATTTTTAAGAATGGCAAGAGGGAGGACCCTGGAAGCTACAGGCTATCAGTCTCACTTCAGTGCCCAGTAAAATCAAGGAAAAGACTGTTCTGGGAGATACTGAAAAACACCTGGAGGACAATGCAGCCATCAGTCCCAGCTAGCACAGCTTCATAAAAAGAAGTCCTGCTTGTCCAATCTGATTTCCTTCTATTTCAGCTTCCTTCTATTACGTTCTGTTGAGGGATGAAGATGACACATTAAATAGATCCTTCTCATCTGAAATGTTTGAGCCCAATTCTCTGTTAGAATGAACTCCATTTATACTTTTGATGATTTGCCAGTTCCTAAAAAGTGTTGAGTAACACCTTCCTGATTACCATCTGCCTGCACTGCTTTTTTGGTCAGAACTATGTCTTTTGATACCCCATGAGATGCAACACATCAGTGTCTGCTTTTGCATTATATCAGTTAGGTTAATTCATCCAATTATACCTTTAAGTAATGACAAGATTTTCTTTCACTATATTCCTGAGATGATGGAATTATCAGGCTTTTGCCTCATAAAACCTGAAAACAATGAAAAAAACCCACATACTCAAGGACACAAATTCAAACCTAATCTACAGATAGCACAAACCTACCAGATTTCTTATGGTGTGCATCAGTCAAGACTTTGTATTGCTGTTCCTTCCTCTTTTGCATTCTAGATTTACAATATGCCTTTTCTTTAAAAACCAAAACCACTAATGTACTTAATGTACCCTAAGACTTATAAATTCAATAGAATTCAAAATTTAAAAACAAATATCTGGAATACCTTACAACAAATCTTTTATATCTCATCTCTGATACTTCCTCAAAATTTCCAGATGTAGTAAAACATGATGGTGATAATTTCTGACACCACCTGGAAGCCCCCACCCATCCATCAGCTAGTTACAACCTTTCTTTATAGTAGTTGCACAATTGAGGATAGCATTCTTCCATTAATGCATTTCTTTCTGCCTCTGATTCTAGCACAAATAAACACAGTGAGATCAGGTTGTTGCAATTTAAAAAAAAACTGAAGTTTTGATTATTTTGCTGTGTTTGATGGCAGAAGCTTTGAACGAGTCAGAGGATGTTTCTCAAATAAAACAGATATTCTTAATCTTTGTACATTGATACTTGAAGTGATTTGATGTAATGATGTACCTCACCAAGACTGTGTTTATATACACAAGCATGGCAAATCACATTTTAACTATTCTGCTTTAAAGACACACATTCAACTGGAGATTTAAATAATAACGAGCTGGATTTAAATTTTCAAAATGTACATCTAAATCCAAATTTTGTGCACTCCCAGCAGATAAAACTCTGAGCTTGCAACACTGAAAATACTAAACTACTCAGAATCTTGAGGAAAAGATGAAGTGAGGCTTTAGAGTTGTCTCCACTTCTTCACATAACAGAAATTGCATTTGCTTGATATACAAAAATCCCACAGCTTTAAAATCAAAATTTCGAAATTTGTTCCTGCATGTAACTTTTTTCTGGTGCCACTCTTTCTTCCCCTCAAGAGTTTACTATTAATATGTAAAAAAAAAAAAAAAAAAAGTTTTATCATCTTTTAAAATACCTTAAGAGATATTTTAACATACAGAGAAGCAACATGTTTATCAAATGTAATTTTCAGAAGACTAACCAACCATGTTCTTAAGGCTCCAGACTCAAGCTGTTCCTTCCTCCTTCTTTCACTCTTCACTTCTGCTGTCATCTTTTCTCCTTAAACAGATATCCAAAGAAGTTGAGTACATGCTTTTCATATTTAGCATGTCTCCTCATAGAATATCTCTCCTATTTCCTGATCCTGTAAGACAGTGACCTGCCCTGCTTCCTCTGTGTTCATCAATACAGCATCTAACAGAGTTGAGACTGTGTCCATGAAACAAAGATTATTGTGATGATCAAAAACAGTTTCTGCCCAATTTTTACCAGAGATTACAGTAGAGGTCTCAAGTACATACCTTTAAAACAGGAGAAATTAAAACAGGAGTGACACATTGTACCTTGTACATTATATTATATGCAACATGACACAATTATCTTAACTCATTCCAGGCATGAGGCATAAATACCAGTTAGGAGTTTATATTTTCTTCCTTCCCCACCCAGTACACCTTTCTGTATAAAAGCCATGAAGGAAACACTGAGTACCCTTTTTTCATCCATGCTAGGAAGAAAACAAGGGAGGGATATTACCTGTAGGAGTGCACCATGAATAGTGTTACAGAACCATCATCATGCCATGAAACACAAGGTAACTGCTCTGGCATTTTAAACATCACAGTAAGCAAAAAAAAAAAAAAAAAAAAAAAAAAAAAAAATCTATAAATAACAGAAATAGTGGATCCATCTTAAGATAGGGTGCTACAATTATCTTGTAGAACTTCACCATTTTAACTCTTTCAGACTGATTGTAAACTAAGTCCAGACAACCTTTGTTGACTGCATTTGACATTGAATTTCTTTCATTCAGAGCAGTAATGTTGTATCTCCTCTCCTTCCCTCAAATGAAAAAGGTTAGAATGGAGCTCATTAATGTATTAGAATCTGCACTGACTTCTGTAACAAAAATTTATTGAAAGCAATGGTTAAATCACATGGAGTATAGCTGTACAGTCAAGCTAAAATTATCCATAAGGATTTGTAAGTCACAAATCCACCACATGAAGACAGACTCAGAAACAGGTTAAGCTGCTCAGATCTAGTCAGTTTTATTAAAGCAAATTAATTTGCCTCAACACCTGGCCATCCAGGTATCAAAGGTCCACTTTGTTCCAGGGACAGTTGTGTAACTTTATTTGCTTTCACTAAGTGAAAACATTTTTGTCTTTTCAGCCTTAGGAGAATATAAAACTCAGTTTCTGTATTGCTTTCCCACAAACAGGGACACTAGGAAGAAAAGCACTAACCACCATCTGCTTGGCCTCCACTGGGGAAAAAAACCAACCCACAAACAAACCCAAAAAACCATGCAGTCACAGAAAGAAAATCTTCCTATGAACTCTTTTTCATATAAACATCACATAGGCAGCTTTAATTTTGGCACATCCATACTTCTGAGTAGGATTATTTCCTTTCCTTTAGCACTATTTTAATTTTGGAAATAAATTTCTATATGACACCCTGTACTTTTATCATCTAAAGACATATGGGATGAGAAGCGGAAAGGAAAATAATAATTATGCAATATGCCAGTTAACTAAAACCTGGTAATACTCTAATGCTGATCTTCACAGAAAAATATAAAACTGATAATGCTGGGCAAAATTTGTTAACCGTCTACAGAAGCTCTGTACTTTTTATCAACGGGCTGCTACCTTTTCCCTGAGCTATTATAAAATCTATGTCTTCAAGGTCAATCAAAGCATCATTTTCACTATAGGTAGAGATCAAATGATTGTCTACAATGGAACAGCAGCTCTTCACATAACAACGCTTTCTTCACATTTGTTTTACCTCCAGGAAATTATAAAATGCATTACTGATAGAGATACTTGATTTAAAGCAAGATTCTGCTCTGAAGAGCAAATTCATGCAAGGCTGTGTTTATTATCTTTCAATGATATTGTAGCAGATGATTTTTGAGAAAAAGATTTCTTTCTTCCTTCTATATTGCTTCTTGAATAATATCTTCCAAACTCAGATTAGGTTAATTTTGCCTTTCTGATCATTAGCAGTAATACAGATACTGCAGAAGAAACAGTGGCCTCAGAGACACCCACACAACCTCACTCCTCTCTCTGTAGTTACAGCCTGGCTTTCCCTCTCATTGCTATGACCTTATCCCATCTCACAACACAAACAACCTGTAGTAGCAACCACAATAGGAGTCTTCAAATTTCTGCCCTAATTTTAACATGAATACTTTAAACACAACATCTGTAGGAACCACAGGCATGAATGCTCAGACACAGTAGAGAAGGACAGCTATATCACATTTTCAGTCTGACACAGGACACCAGTGCCTGGATGTAGATTTTCATATGTCTTGTGTAATTTAGCCACTGGAGTCACTCCTCATTTTGCTCTGAATGAAGGAGAGGACAAACAATTAATGATTTTCCAGTGCCTAGCCAATATGTTTTGTCTTATTTCTGAGAGTACACTGGCTTTCAGTGGGTGCTTTCATGGGCTCAGAAAGAGAATAATGAGAAACATGACAGTCAGGCAAATTCTTCTCACAACTACAAAACAGACCCATTCTGAGATGAAGTTAAACCCAAGTTGGTGAAAGAAACCAGAGCAACAGAAAGAAAATCTACAACCCTTTTGTCCTTTACCATAGCCCAAACTCATGCCAGACTTAAGCTTTTGTTTTGTTGTATTGCCCTGCAGCAATGAAAATTTATCCCCTATGCTCTTCTAGTTTTGTATACAAGAATGTTTTCCCCCATCCACTTCCTTGTCCAATACACTCAGAATTCTCACACTTCTGGTATTTTCTCTGTTGAATGAACATCTCTTCCCCACTTCATTCTGCTGTTAACTGCAAGAGCTTAGGGTGCCATACTGTTGAAGGAAACAATTTCCAAAGTGAAATTATTTCTGGTTCAAACCAGTTCAAGAATTTTCACAGCACAAATTTTACAGTATAACCCAAAATAATTTGTATTGCCTCAGATGAGAGGAGGATAGCATCCTTACATTTGCACTCTTACCATAGGTCCTCCATGGAGAAATGCTGGCTTTTTTTCTACTGGTCTTTTACTCACCAAAATGTAATTGTTCATCAGTTGGGCACTCTTTATCTATTTACCCCACATAAAACCAGTCAGAGCAGGCCTGCAGAAATTATCAGCCTCAATTTCCATATATCTGTGTCAAGCTGAGCAAAGGGGTGAGCAGGATATGGCAGGCACACACTGCTGACTAATCACAGCTGTCTGTTCAACATACTTAAAGGCAGTCTGCATTACTCCCTGAATTTGAAATATTAGAGTGCAATGGGGCATCTTTGGTCTTGGTACTGAGAGCATTCTGGACATTTGCTACCTTTAATTTACTGTTACTAGTATTGACACATGTCTTCTCAGGTCGAACAAAGCTCTACTGCAAAACTCATTAATTTAAATAGGTGATGTGGCCCTACAATCAAGAGACTGAGCAATCCACTGCCAGTAGGCCTTTGCTAAAAAAAAAAAAAAAAAGAAAGAAAAAAAAAGAAAAAAAAATCAGCAGTGGATTTTTCAACAGTGTTAGTCATGATCTCTTATTTACAATTGTGCTTTGTTTGATAAGAATCAATACATTTTTCCTTCCCCTCATTTATTACTGCTCAGGCCTCTGTAATATCAAGTACCTAGATTCTTTAAATGATCCTGTTTCAGCCACCACAGCGTATCAGAAAATGGTTCAAACAACACAAATTACCTTACAATTTACACAAAAGCAAAAAACTGGTATAAAAATTTCCAACGCAAAATATTTCCTGCAAAAGTAGACTTCAAAGTAAATACATTTACCAACAGAACCAGAGGTGACTCTCAGATAACTTCATGAGCATGTGATTTACAGGCAGACTAGGACATGAAAAATCATGCATTTCACAAGATTAGCAAATTACACAGAGTAACACTATAAAAAGCAAGAGATCTGGTTCTTATTTGTCCTTCCCCCACCCTCCCTAACTAATCCATTCAGATAAATTGTCATAGCAACTTGATTTATGTACCAAGGATACCAGCAAAGACATGTCAATTCCCCTTGGAGAACTTGTGAATAGAGTCCTGCCTGTGCTGCAGAGACTAAAGCTAAATGCCCTTCCTTGCTACAGGTTCACATGGACTGCCAGAGCAACTTCTCCTGGCACTGGCACTCTGTGCCAGGTGCTCTTGCTCCTGGCTGCAGCCATGAGCCTCCAGTTCATGTCAAAGGCAAGGCTGCATCATTCAGAAAAAGTCCCTTTTATACTTTACAATGTTTTACTATATGAGAGTAGAGTTCCAAAAGAAACCAGACTTTCTGAAATGATGGATGCTGCACAGAGTGGAGCACACTCTCCCAAAGAGACACCAGACTTGCTCTGTGTGTTCTGAATGCAATGGGTATTTGGCAAAGTCACTGACCCTCCTATGAACAACAAACACAGCCAGCCTGAAGATCATGTCAACATATACAAGAGGGAAGGTAGAAGTCTTCCAGCAATTTTTAAGAATGCTTTCTTTGGGACAGAGTCCTTCCAATTCTAAATTTGCAAAGTGAAAAGTGCAGTAGGCAATGCAGAATTTCAAACAATAAACACATACCACAGCAGATAAATAGACATTTATTAAAATTCATCTCAAAACAAAAATAATAAAGGACATTAAGGCATCTTGTATTCAATAACAGTTCATACAGTGAGGATGACTTTCTTATACAAGAGAGCACATTAGGAAACAAAAAGTAAAGAGCTCTCATGAAGAAGTTCTCCCAATACATTTGATGGATTACTGACTTCCACTATCCACCACTTAGTCAGGAAATCCCTCCAAAGAATGCCTATTTCTCCAATGAAGCAGCTACAGAATCCCAACACCCATTGAGACATGGGGCAAAAGTGCTTTCTTGCACCCCTCAGACATCCCACTGTCTGTAAAGATGCACACTGGAGAAAGACCAATGGATGGGATATTGTGGAGAATAAAGAAGCTGCACTCCTGCTATAACCATTTGGTTTTGAGCTGACTAGGATATTTGGCCTTGCTTTCACTAGTGTTTACTGTTTCAGCCAGTAACTAGTGAAAACAAGACCACAAGCTCTAGCCTGTTTTGCAACAATTTGTATGTTCTCCTTCTAGTCCATACTAGATAAACAAATGACAAAGGTCTTATTTCCATGGAATAATTTATTTTGACTAATTAAGCTGTCAAACGACCAACCACTGTTATAGTGCTTTTTTCTTCAATTGGAATAAGAACATCAGGAAATGTTTACAGTATCATTGGGTTCACTATAACAGGATTTTACTACAGACTAAATATAAATTAATAAACACTTCAGCACTATTCACTTCACCACACTGGCTCTCTATATCCTTTGTCACATTCTAACCTTCATTTAAGGCAAGTTTGTTGGTTGATTTTTCTGAAGATGACCACATGGTCTCTAGATAAACTTTTGTGACTAGATTTACAAGTTAGGAAATCGAGCTTTATAAAATGCTTACTTCAACAAATATGAAAGTTATTAATAGAGAGATGGTGACCCAGAATTGCACTGTATTAAAAGGTGGAGTTTCCTTGTACCAAAGTCCTTTATTCATCATCTTTAGAACCAGTTTTGCTTAACTATAAAGAGACACAAAAAGAAAGTATTCAAAGTTTAGAATGCCATTCCATTTATTAGGAAACAAGAACATTATTTCCATCTCAAACTGAACACGTGTATACTTAATTAACAATACAGACTGGTTGTGCTACTGTACCAAGAGACTGAAAAGCATCAAACTTAATTCTTAAGCTTAAACACTAAATGAGCTTATTTCCTGACCACGAAAGTTGAATTAAGAAAAAAAAACAACCAACAACAAACCCCAGAAAAACATCAGGGCATTGTTTCTATTTAATCTGAAGGCTCTATCACCAGCTCTCAAAAAAAAAAAAAGATGAAGTAACAGAACTTTATCTTCACATATCTCTGAGAGAATTCCCATATAGAAATTTAGACAATATAAAAATAGATATTAATATAAACTTAGTATTTCTCACCTTCTAAAGCTAGGCTTATAATTATTAAAAGTAGCATGACTGTCTTGAAATCTATCAGAAAATCAAGACATTCACTATAAATAAACACTTTTTACTCAGAAGGACTCTATCCAAAACAACCTTCAACATTTAGTTGCTCTTATTTAACAACTGGAACTGGTGTTAGGTCTTACAATGAAAATTACTTCAATTGTGTAAAATAAAATAGTTTGCTTTCAAAATTGTCAAGCAGTAATTTTCACTGAATCAGCAAAAACAAGCAGGTGGAAGAAATCAATATTGAGGGAGCAAGTAGAAAAGAATTATTCACAGGAGGAGTTGCAGCAAAGAATGAGGCTTGTAGGAGACAGCAAGGTGCCCCTACTTGGGATAGCTCCCTTTTGTTTCTTACTCATCCACTGCCCTCCAGAACCTGGCAGCACTACCAACTTTGTTTTAAATCTTCATGTCATATAAGGACATGAATATTTGCCTTTGATTAGCAAAGCTCTCTCATTATAAAATTAAAGTTTAATACTTAGTATTTAAAGTTTAATATTTCCTTTAATAAAGTAAATAAAAAGAAACTAATGAAGTTCAAAGAGTGAAGTCCTTCAGACTAATATTCAGAAAAACTAGCATTTTAAAATTTTTAAGAAACTTGTATATTAGAAACCAAAATAAGCTGCAGTTCTTACTCTTTCATAAAAGTCTTTCTAACAGTAAATAAAGAGAACTTGAAAATACTTACATGCTGGACACATATAGAAATTAATCAGACATCATAGTCAAATCCAAACATAATTAGGAAGAAAAGCAAGAAAAAAAATTATCAGATCAGTTTTCTTCATATATTAATACAAATAATTTTTAATTTACATACACAGCATATTCACAATACTGTATATAATACATTCACTTTACCTTAATTACATCAACCCAGTTCCATCCTCGTGGAAGCTCCCCTTTGTTATCTGCAGAAAAAGGTTTTAATGTCAACACACAAGCTAAGGGGAATATTTATTTTTCTTCAAAATCAACCCACAAAATTCTAAATATCCAAACCCCTCAACTTCTGCACTCCAAAGCCATGAGGACAGAAACAGATTTTAATGCCTTAAATATAGTGTGTTTAGAACTAGAAGTGTGCTCTTCAACCAAACTCTAAGTGAAAGGAAGAGATGAAATGGCCTTAAGCTGTGCCAAGGGAGGTTCAGATTAGATTTCAAAAACGCATTTTTCACTAGGAGTAGTTAGATATTGGAATAAGTGGCCTAGGGAGGTGGTGGAGTCACCGTCTCTGGAAGTGTTCCAAAGGTGTCTGGATGTGGCACTTGGGGACAGTTTTAGGAGTGATTATAGTGGTGATGGGTTGCCAGTTGGATAGATGAACTTGATTTCTTCCAACCTGGGTGATTTTTTGATTATGTGATTCAGAGTAATTCAATTCAAATAAAAACACCTCAGTCCGCCTGAAATTTAGTTTAGAAAGTAGCTCCAATACGAGCTCGGCTGACCAGGAATGATTAATTCAGTCAAATAACTAATTTTATGCAGCTGTTCCTTTATACAGCTAACATTAAGTTTGCCAATTATATATTAGGTTAGGTAGATTATATGCAGAAATCGCTATCACAGGGTACAACTTACTGTTACAATAGCATAGTATTATCCAGATCATTATTGAAAACTGAAGGTGAACACCAAAGAGTCATCAGCAAAATTAACTGAGGTAATCAACATTTGCAATCAAAATCCGTCTATATCATTGAAAGTTTTAAATAACTGCAAAGGCACTTCTATTTCTAGAATGCAAACTTAATTAGATGTTTTATTTTGGGTTCCAGAAGAAATACTTTTGTTTAGAAATTACACTTTTAATTATCTGAATTATTTATGAGGACCCATCAACAAACTGCATTTTTTGCTGAAAGTGAATTTTTAGAGGTCCCAAATCCTCTCCTTCCGTAAGTGTTTTTTGAAAATTTCATTTTTGTTACCAACTGAAACAAAAGCAAAACAAAGCAAAACAAAACAATTATGTCATTAAATCATAACTCTACAAAAAGTTGCTGTGACCAGAACTAACATCTCAGGTAAGAATAATTGATCTAAAACAAATAAAATGGAAGCTACAGACTTAAAGTAGTTAATCTTATTAACAAATTACTAGTTCCTCTTTCTCTAGCAAGGTGTCCTTGCTATAAAATTTGGATTTTCATACTATCAAAGCAAAGACTACTATAGCGAACAAACCTGTTTTATCAGCTAGTTTTCGTTTCTGGGTTTTGGATAACTGCTCCTTTTTCTCTTTTTTCTTACTTGGTGGCACATCAGGAGTTCCAATTGAAATACTATTGCTTACTGAAGTCTGAAAAGGATAAAAGTGGTTGTAAACATTTTGCATATTAGTTCCATTGATATCTCTGTGTGATGTGATTACTGAACCTGACATACTGAAATACCTTGACTATCAGAAAGAAGCAATGCTGTCAGCAGCCTGCAGCTTTTAATCAACATATAATCAGGGCTGTACTTTTAAAAAACACGTGTTAGGGACTGGAATTATTCTCTTCTAGTTGCAAAGGGCACTTTTTTCACTTTTAAAATTTAATCATGGAGTGTGATTTAGTATGCATGGATTCAGACTTTCCCAAACATAGAAATCATTCCTTTCTCCTCAAAGCAGATCTGCTGCACCATCATGGCAAACAACATGCTTACACAACTCCCCAAAACCCCAGACTGACCCAGCCTGACTACTTTAAGACCCTGGAGGTGCACTTATGCAATCCCAGGAAGGCTGCAGTAAACTGCCACCCCTCCACTCCTCAGCAGACACATCTCTGTTTCAACTTCCTTTAGTTTTGCTTCTGCTCCAAGTCTCCATTTTAATGTTATCCTGTGGGATGTAACAGCAGGCTGCAAACCTTTTGGTGTAACAGCAAAATAACTATCAAATAGAACAATTATGACCACAGAGCACTGTGGCACCATGCTTTGTGTGTCACTTTCAGCCACTAACATGTGTAACTAATAAACTGATTTACAACTTAGAGACAACTCTGAAGTATTCAGGTTATAATAACCTATCTTTTTTTTTCAGTTTTAAAAGCATGAAATCAAAATCAGAATTCATATACTTACCACAGTGTTAACAGGTTGATTTTCCATGAACACCTCCTTATTGTCTTTGGCATATTCAAAAAGTGTGTATGTCATTGCAGTTCCAAGATTTGCTTCAACTTCTACCATTAACTTGTCCAATATACTTTGCTTAATAGCTGAAGATCTAAAAGAAATCATTAAACTCAACTGTAAACTAGACAGATGACAAAAAGCTCTTCAAACAAAGAGTCACCACCACAAGGCCAGGGAGTGAAGCTGTCACAAATACTTACATTGTGTTGTTGAAGAAAGCATCCATCGATATGACTGGTGCTGTTTGTGGATATGTTTCTGGCCAGGAGACTTCTATTAGAAAGGCTTTGGGATCTCCACTTTCACCTATCTGAAGAGAAAATAATCCAACTCTAGAAATCAACAGTTTCCAGTCACTTTCTGAGGATTACAAAGCCAGTACAGAAGTCTATTACTTCCTTCAGACCATCAAAATTCCTTGAGACAACTATTTTGATAGTTCATCAGTTAGAAAATAAAGCTGGTATCTAGAAAGAGCATTAAATTTTGGACATCAATATCAACATTCACCCTGCAGTTTTCATTCCAGAAGAAGCAGCAGAAACTGTTAAATCTCTTTTTATGGTTGGGGGTTTTTAATTCCTTTGTTTTAAAAGCTACTTTGTAGCATCTTCAAGCCAAATATTATAGTGTTACATACAAAGAACAGAAAATATGACCCTTCCCCTACACACACATCTAAGCACAGAGCAATATGAAAATAAGCCACAAAGACAGGATTAAAATAAGGATGATAATAAATTAGTAACTTAAAACAGCAAAAAAATGGGTAAGAATGTCAATATTTACATGGCATACCTAGAGATATTTTATTTCCCTGTACAAAAGATTGAGTAGTAAAAGATTTAAGAAGTCATTAGAATGAGTTTGGTTTAAAAAAAATAATAAATTACAGCACACTACAGACAATCAGAAATAACTGTTTCACACAAGAATTTGGAAAACCAGCACAGTAAGGTTTCTAAAACCACCAAAAATTTCTCCCTTATTTGCCTCATTATAAAAATCAGCCTTCATCCAAGTATGTGTGAATAAAATGTCGTCCACAAGAGAAGTTCTAATCAATGTAAGGCTTTGGTACTTCAAAATTAAAAAAAAAAATTAAAACAAAAAATTGCTGCTTTCTTATTTACAGTATCTGTTTCAGCAGACTGACATTCAAAACCACTTGTTTAGTAGTGAAATAAATAAGACTTTAAATCAAGAATCTGCAATATTTTTGAAGGCAGCACTTACAGTTCATTTCTCACTGCTACCAAGAGCAGAAGTGGCTGCAAGGTTCACAGGATTCTCTCAGGAAAGCACTATCTATATGTGTGCAGAGCAAATCCTGCAAAGCCATATGAATTCTATCTTCTCATGCAGTTACTTGCATTATAACTTCTCATAATACAGGTTTTCTTCATGGGAAAGATTTTTTGCCTTTGTATGACACTAAGTTTTATTGTATTTGAGTTATCCTAACTTTTGATCATTATTTTTTGTCTAATAAAAATTAGCAACAACCAAAGCTCGTGAAACGTAAAACGACACACTTTAGGCTTGTAGGCATGTCATATTTCCCCTTTCAAAGAAATTAAATTTATTAAGAAGGATCTAATCAATGAAAAAAGACTGCTCTTACATGGCTGGGATTCCAAGCACTATTAATTAATTGAGCTGTATCTCATTACAATTAGTGACATCATTCTTAAATTATTTGAGAAGTCACAGAAAGGGGATTTTAGATGGTTTCTCCCCTGAAACAGGCATATGGCATTTTCAGAAGCCTCCTTTCTGTCCCATGGGTGCCTAGGATTTCATCAGTAAAGTTTGTTGGCCATCAAAGATCTGCCTCAGATCTCTTCTATGCCCAGAAGAACTTCAAGGTTTCTAAATTTGAGAAAGCTGGTGAGAATTTCATGCCAGAATCTTACTTGTGAGTCCTTGAGCTCAGCACACCCTGTATGTCTCTTCTGACCAGACTGTGTCAGTGCACATGCCCAAAGCATTTTCTGGATTTTCTCTTTAGCAAGTAAACAAGACATGATCAAGATGTCTCTTTGGAAAAGAGACTGGAACCTTGTAACTGAGCAGTTAACAAAGATTCCAAATTTTACATGGAAATATCTCTAAAAATCTCTCAATTTCTGACCTGTTAAGGGTAAATATTACACTGCAGGCTGGCTCCTTCAGAGGGCTTGACAGTTCTGGCTGTGCAGGGCACAGACGTGCAAGTGGGATGCCTGGCTCAGGGATAACTGGCTTGTGGTGCCAAGCAACAGGACAAGAGGCAACGGGCAGAAACGACGGACAGGAAGTTCCACCAGAGTTTAAGGAAACACTTCTTTGCTGTGCAGGGACCGAGCACTGGAACAGACTGTCCTGAAAGGCTGTGGAGTCTCCCTCACTGTAGATTTTCAAGAACCGAGTGGACACGATCTTGTGCCACGTGCTCTAAGATGATCCTGTTTGAGCAGTGCGATGGGATCAGATGACTCACTGCGGCCCCTTCCAACCTCACCCGTGCTGTGATTCGGTAATACACCCATGCTGGATGCAGGTTCCTCAATACACGTGACACCCTGCGCTATGAAGCATCGTTATACCAAACATCCTGAAACAATTCCCTGTGCATCTATCCTTTACTGCACACCAGACACCTCTTTGGCTCAGAACGCCCCAGTACGGCAACTACGAGGCATGAAATAACTCCAAGGTGCAGCTTGGCCTTACCCTGTACTGGAAGGACACCGGGCTGAGCTCCCTGAAGCACACGTCTCCCTCGTAGATGGAGCGCAGCGCTTCCAGCTCCATCTGCAGCCGGGGCCAGAGCAGAGGTTACGGACCGCAGCCCGGGCACCGCGCTCGCACTGCCGCGCTCCCCGCCCAGCTCCCCTCCCGCCCCGCGGCGCGCTTCCCTGCCGCCCCCTCTCCCCTCACGGCTCTATCCCGAGCTCCCAGCCCCGGTTCCGCTCTCCCTGAGGCAGCGGGGCCCGGAACCCACCTCCTGGTCCTCGTTGGCCGCCATGGCCGGAGCTGCCCGCTCCCACCCCGCTCGCTCCGGCCCGGCCCGGCCCCGCTGCCGCCGGGGCTGGGCGGGCCTGCCTGACGCGGCCCCGCCGGACTCGCACGGACGCGCCTTCCCCGAGGGCAGCGCGGGGCACCCGCGGCACCGCCCCCTGCGCTGCCATTGGCCGGCGGCGCGTCCCCCGCGCTTCCTCCTTCTGCTCACTGGCTGCCTCGCCGTGGCGTCACCGCGCGGGCGCTTCTGATTGGTCCGAGGGGCGCAGCGAAGGCGCCGATTGGTCGCCGCCGCTGCCCTTCTGACGCTGCCCGGCGCTCGCTTCCTGAGGCGGCGGCCCGCCCGCGCCGCCTCCCGTGACCCGCGGCCGCTCCCAGCTGGCGCTTCCCGGCGCTTCCCGGCTCCATCCCGCCGCGGTGAGCGGCGCTTCGGGGAACGCGGGCCCGGGACAGCGGGGCGCTCTTGTGGCCGGCCTGGGCCGCCCTCCCGCCGCCTCGCAGGCCGCCGTCCCGGGCGCAGGATGACCCCTCCGACTCACTGGGACTTCCCGGTGGAGCTGTGCTGCCGGCCCATGGCGTTCGTCACGCTCACCGGCCTGGACGTGGTGTACAACGCCGTGCACCGCGCCGTGTGGGACGCCTTCTGCGCCAACCGCAGAGCCGACCGCGTCCCCATCTCCTTCAAAGTGCTGCCCGGCGACCACGAGTACCCCAAGTGCCGGACGAAGGTAGCGTCCCGTCCTGCGGGGTCCCGGCGCGCTGCCCGGCTGCGGAGCCGCCGGCGGCCCCGGGAGCGGTGCGGGTCGGGGGCTCCTGCGGGAAGGGCTCGGCTCCGGGCTGGCGCCGCGCTCTGCCGCTCCTCGCTTCCCCCGATGCCGGAGGGGAAGGGTGGGAGCTTCGGGTCAGGGAAATCGTGAGGGCGAAGGGGAAGCCGAGGGCGTTGAGAGAGCGCTGTGGGTGCATAGGAAACGTAGGGGTGCCTTGGCTCATGAGCCAGAAGCAGAGAAAGCCCGTATGGTTTACTAAAAAGTTGCTACTCTTCTACATAGCATTAAGGTACCTTGCAAAATCTGAGGTTTAATGAAACCCAGCATTTAACTTTGGAGAAACTAGATACTTAATACGCATTCGTTAAAAACCCCAGCCTAACCTGTAAAGCTATTTTTACAGAACTTTTCAGCTATAACTGGGTGAAACACAGCAGAAGGAATATCTCAGCTTTGCAATGGCAAGTTAAGAAGCGATGCCAATGAGTTTAAACTATTAGAAAACTTCATAATTCCATGATGCTGGTAAAGACAAGGAGTCTAAACTGGTATGTCCTTGCACTGTTTTGAGACCACTGTTTTTAATTGAGCCTAGTATGTCATGGCAGTGT
Source organism: Luscinia megarhynchos (assembly GCA_034336665.1). Classification (NCBI taxonomy): domain Eukaryota; kingdom Metazoa; phylum Chordata; class Aves; order Passeriformes; family Muscicapidae; genus Luscinia; species Luscinia megarhynchos. Next base: position 31,921,291 of record CM067566.1, on the reverse strand, counting down.
ATGAGACATGCTCCTGAGCTTGACCCTCTTCTCCAGTATTCCTGGAATCTGTTGTTTCTTGCTGCTAATATCTCAGACATCAGGCCCTGGTGCCTGAGCTGTTGAGGGGTATGCCTTAATAGGGAGTAAAGGCTTGAGGGAACAATGTTAAAGGAAAGATGACAAACTTATTAAGTGACAAGAATATAGAGGTTATGCCCTTTCTCCTGCTAGAAATGTTTGTAAATGGTTTTTGTGGCTTGTTTGCAATATCCTCAATATTTTCAGAGGACGTCCTATGAATGGTATATTCCAAAAGGAATCCTGAAGACTGGTTGGATGAACAAACACCTGAATTTGGTTCCAGCACTTGTGGTGGTATTCTACGAACTAGACTGGGATGAGCCACAGTGGAAGGAAAAACAGTTGGAGTGTGCTACTCGAGTTGAAATTGTCAGGTAGATTTTTTTTTCACTTGGATCATAATGTACTGCAAACTAATATAAGTGTGAATTGCAGAATCTCTTTGCCTTCTAGAACATATGATTTATTTTCTTAAATATAAATTAAGGGGAACTTGAACTTTGCTTTATAATATACAACTCACAGTAAAGAACTTTTTAAATTATTCATTTGCAAAAGTTACTTAAGTGAAAACAGCCCCTGAAATTTTACTTGCTAAACTCAGCACAATTGTTCTGTCCCAATAGAGGGAAGACAGCATTCTCTGAGTGATAGAGCATATTGTGCTGTTTGGCTTTTTCACCTTTGGAGCATTCTTCTAGTGCTTCCATCTAGACAGAAATCTTATTTTGTCCTGGTTATTGAGAAATAAGAAGTGAAATCTTGACACTGTGCTGTGTTGTCTTTATTTTAGGCAAAGTTTGCAGGGAAGAAATACCAAAGTTGCTGTGGTTTTGATTCAGAAAAAAACACCATTGCCTCCAGGTACTTGAAAACTCTATGCAGAGTTATGGAGTTCTCATTTTTCAGAAGGCCCAGAAGGCTGAGCTGGTTTTGGTTTGTCACATTATCTGTGGTTCTTCATCTGGTGTCATCTACATTCATTAAATGCACTGTGACTGTAGGAACGTGTGAGGATAAACAGAGCACTCAGGACAGTTGACCCTAAACACTTGATCCTTTTTTCCCTGACTTCTCACTCCTTCTTAAGTGCAAGTGCAAATTTTGATACACACTGTCAGAGATGGTTTATATGATAATACATCTGACCTGCCTTCTTGTAAGCAAGTTGCATTCTTAACATTGCCTGAGATCAGGAAAACCAGTAAAAGCACTGAGAACTTAGAGAAAAGGTATTTGGTACCTACAGAGGTGTTTTGTCTTAACTTGATTTTAATCAATCAGATTTTGGAGCCACGTGGAAGTGTGAAATGTGATACAGTTTACATTTCTGTAGAGCTGCTGCTTGCTTTCTAGTGTCTGGCAAACCATTTTTTGTTTTTGCTCTACCTACTGTATCTGTTTGTCTTTCCTGGATGCTATTGTATTTCTTAAGACACAGGATATTTAGTTCTGTGAGAGATGAAAAACTTATATCATACTTGTAATTTTTTGCCAAAAACTGCTAGAAAGTTTCTGCAATGTGTTCTGCTGGATGAAGCACATAGTACTCTAAAGAAGGAAGAAAGAATGTGATCTTGGTTTTATCTTTATTGTGTTTTTCAATACTGTTTAGACCTTTTGGTCTACCTAAGGTTCATAACCTGACCTTTAAGCTTTTAGAACTAGTTTGACATTGCAGCACCACATAGCACTTACTTGTGCTTTCCTTGACTTCACTAGGGGAAGATGTTATTGCATCAGAGAGGGCTGCAGCTCTATGTAATGCTTGTGACCTTTCTGGAAAATCACTCTTTGTACTTCCACACACTGATCATCTTGTTGGCTATATTATAAGGTAAGTGACTGTAAACTCCCTGTCTTGCTCTGTTTGCTGACCATGGGTTGGCTTACATGGCACCTGGCCTGCTGGCAGCAGATGGTGTACACTTGTCTCAAAGGGGAAGAAGGGTCTGCACACAAGAGTTAGCAGAGCTTACTGAAGAGGCCTTAAACTAGACTTAAAGTGGGAAAGGGATAAAACCAGTTTCACTAAAAATGAGCCTGGGGTGAGCATGCCAGTGTTGGACTATTGGTGTGCTAGGGAGGGCCTTCATTCTGCTGGCTCAGTGGAGGTAGTGGATGGAGATCCGTGCAGTGCTGTGTCCAGAGTCTGTGAAGGGCTTGGAGCAAAAGCCTTATGAGGAGCAGCTGAGGGAGCTGGGGGTCTTTGTCTGGAGAAAGGGAAGCTTGGGGAAGACCTTACTACTCTCTACAGCTCCCTGAGAGGAGGCTGTAGTGGAGTGCAGGTTGGTCTCTTCCCCAGGGCTTCCCCTCAAGCCATAGGATGAGAAGAAATGGCTTAAATTGCATCAGGGGAGATTTAGACTGGATATTAGGAAAAATTTCTTCAGCAAAGGGGTTATCAAGCATTGGGACAGGCTGCCTAGGGAAGAGGTTGGGTCATAATTTAAAGCTTATTTAAAAGACATGTAGATACTGTGCTTAGGGACAGTAGGATGGGCTTAGTGGTGGGTTTGGGTAGCAGGTTGACAGTTGAGTTTGATGATCTGAAAGGTCTTTTCTGATCTAAACAACCCCATTATTCTAATGGAGAATTTGAGAGGTCATAGGTTAACATGAGTACTCTGTGGCGCATTCATTGTAGACCAGCAGTGAATGTTTTACCTGTTTGCTGGAATTCTTCAGGTTATTCTGATGAATTCCATGCAATTTCACCTCTCTGTGAGGTTGAGTAATGAGAGTCAGAGATGTTGCTTTTAAAGGAATATTATCAGATATCCCAAGATGTTCCCCAGGTAGAGGTTAAGTGGGTTTTTCTACTTCTGCAGTGGTCTTGGCCCTGCTGGTTCTAAATGATTTTCCATCCAAATATATTTTGTTAGGTTTAACTCTTGGCAGGGTTTTGGTTTTTTCCCCCCTTCCACTTCCTGGCCATGTAGTTCTCTCTATTTATGCTAAGTGGCATCTGAGTTGCAAATATTATGTCTTTGCCATTTTATACATTTCTCGTGCCTTCTGTTTTGGTATTTACATGTACTACAACTTCTAATAAATTAGGAAGGCCTTTCAAAAGAGGATTGAGGAATGTTAGACACTTATGTGTAGATCTAAAAGAAGGGCTCAAACTAAGGCAAATTATGTTTTACTATAATTAGTTTTAATTTTTCCATATATTCTCAGGGAGAGGAGGGGTCACAGTCTAAGGCTAATTTTTCACCCTCATATTTATATATAAACAGTATCATTCTCAACATAAATGAATGCTGTTATTGTATCCATGCTGCTCACAAACTGCCACTGGAAATGATCAAAATAAAATAACTATTATTTCTAGCTTTTCATATTTTTTGATGCTAAATTGAGATTATAAGAACAGAACTGATACTTCTGCCTATATTTCCTGCATGTGTCAGTGCTGTTGCATGTATTCTTCTCCTGGGTTCTGGTCTTGTTCTATTTGATTTTACTCCTTACAGCTTGATCGTACATCACACGCTCCTTAGATCCTCCTCAGTCTCATATTGCATTTGGTGTTCTTGTCCTCTTTGTCCTCTCCCCCTGTGAGTTGTCTTGGGCTGTTTCTCTTGCAGACAAGTTCCACTGTGACCTCTGCAGCCGAGGTAGCTGTTGATGTTTGGACAGAATGATGAAACCTAGTCTGTACCCTCATCATTTTATTTACTGCTATTTTTTCCTTCCCACTCCTTCCCCCACAGTCCAGCAAATAAGATGCTGTTCAGATGTATTTTCAAGCCTCAGCAGGGTTTTCTTGTTTTGACTGAGGGGCATCTCTCAACTTTCTATTACCTTCCAAAATCAGAAGAGCTTATCCTGAGACTATCTTAAATTAAATACTAGAGTTTGTTGTATTAGAAGTTAGTATATAAAGCTCTCAAACTTATGTATTCTATTCATTGCTACCCCTTTTGTGAAAGTTTTTGTCTGCAGACTCTTACCCTGTGTGGTAATTTAAAGAGGAGTTTAGTATTACCACAAAGTCCTTTGCCAACACTAAAATAAACACAATTAAAAGTAACTTATTTTAAAGAACTTTAGAATTTCTTTGTATGTGGGAGAAACTTTGTGACACTTATGAGCAACTTTGTTGCAGGTTGGAAAATGCTTTCTATGAGCATGCACAGACTTACTATTATACAGAAATAAGAAGAGTTAAATCTCATAAGGAGTTCTTGAACAAAACCACTCATCAGGTAACATTACCCTATTTTTAAAATATTGTGCATTTTATATTGTATGTTAAAACATGAAAATAAGGGTTTGTTGCTTAAATGTTTTTATTCCCCCTTCCAATTTGAGATGTCCTCTCAGTATAGGAAGTAAATCTGGTTCTATTTTCTGCAATTTAAACTTTTATTTTGATTGGTTTTGGCCTTACATTTGTTTTTCTCACACCTTTCTTAGCGGAGCTGCAGGGCAAAATTAAGTTCTCAGATTAAAAAATTAAAAACTTATCATTTATTTACATGATTTAGTCGATTTGAGTGTAGTATCTTAAGTTGTGGGATGTGCTTCCCTTAGATATTTTGTACTCAGAGTTGCACTTGATTTCAGTTTTTAACTTTTGCTTTTCAAATCCACTCAGACACATTATGTTCTGTTACAATTGCCAGCTTGCTCTCTTGGAACTGGAATCCAAGTGGTGAGCTCCAAACCACAATCAGCTCTGTTGGCATAGAGATTTTTGGGGTGTTACAAAGCCTCTCCCTTGTGCCAGGGTAACAGGCTCTGAATAGATTAAATCTATTGAGAGATAACTGCTGGGTCATGGTGGCAGACAGAACTATTAGGAAACAGTTGCACTGTCAGTTTTTCCAGTCAAGTGCTGTATTATGTACCTCTTTGTAGGTAACAGGGTGTGTTTGGATGTTTGTGAATGATGTACACTGCTTGTGTTTTGCAGCTTTTGTTTGTTAGACACCAGTTCAAAATAGCCTTCTTCAGTGAGCTGAAACAGGATACACAGAATGCTCTCAAGTAAGACTCATGTTATCTTCCCCCACCCTCTCTACCCCAAATTACTGCTAGGCCATAAACTGTGACAAATATTTTCCTGAATGCAGAATTATTTAAACATTTATGTAAGGGGCAAGTTCTTCACTGGGAAGAATGCTCTGATTGAAAGGCTGTTTTTCACTGTTGGCAGTCCTGTTCTGGTACTTTATTATCATGTGTGATTTAACTCTAAATATTCCTGCTTAGGAATTACAGAACTGCCTATAATCTTGTGCATGAATTGAGGGCTCATGAAACAAACATGCTGGAAATCAAGACCATGGCAGGATTTATAAATTACAAGGTAACAACTGTACTTCTAGTCTTTGACAATGATTACTTAGAAGAAAAAAGTTGATGCAATTGATTAATGGGGAAATATTGTAAAGTTCAGTTTTATATTGCTTTTACAGAGATGAATTAGAGTTATCATTAGAACACCAACTATGCTCAGACTAGCAGAGACTTCTGAATTCCACACAAAAGATCCTTAGCTGAGATTTGGGATTATCTTGAAGGGTTTGAGTTCATTTGAGATGCAGTCTTCTGATAGACTAGACTCTAACTCTTACTCTGTGCAGGGAAGATGGACACCAGGGCTGCTTGTTCCATTAATGTTTTTGTCTTCTTGCAGGGCTTAGGCCTATATAGTTCAGTTACTGCTTGCTATGGGAAAGAAAGTAACTCTAAGAATCAGTCCCTTCTTTTGTGGTATTTTGAGAGCTTTTAAGTAAAGCAAAACTATCCCACCCCTTACAAGAATTTTGGAGTTGTATTCCATCAAATTCCATTTGCAGACTGCAGGCTTCAATATAATGATCTCTCTAGAGGTTCTGAAGTTCCCTGTTATATTTGGTAGTGAGTTGTGCACTCTTCCATTGATGTCTTGGGCAAGAACAGGATGATAAATAGTACTAGATGAAATAGAGAACCATATGGTTTCAGGTGTAATACATTTTGGTTTAGATCTACTTTTCCTCCTTGGTTTTTAAGCAATTTTTGTCCTTCAGAAATACATAAAATTAGTTGGGGGAGTGGTGGGGTTGAGTGCTAATCCTTAGCAGCCTAACAGTGGTTTTTCATCTTATTTTTAACTTTTCCTAGATCTGTCGCCTCTGTTTTCAACATAATACTCCACTGGATGCTATTGCACAGTTCAGGAAACATATTGACCTATGCAAGAAGAAAATAGGAAGTGCAGAACTGGCTTTTGAGCATGCTGCGTGGATGTCTAAACAGTATGTTTTTGCTTACTAGTGTTTTAGATAAACTGAACTTCAAAAGGTTTATTTGTCTAGACAAGATACAAAGTCTTAGTTCTCTACCTAAGAGATACACAAGAACATAATATAAACTGTTGTTCTGTTCTGCATTGATCATTGACTACTTTTCTCTTTGAATGAACAGAGTATGAACAAATGCAGCCATAGGATTTAGATGCAAAAGTACAGAGAATTGTCATGTTTTGAGTAACCAGAACTTTCATTTGTAGGATATCTTTCAGCTCATATTGCTGTTCTGTACATAATCTTCATTATAAATGTTTTTTTTTAACAGGTTTCAGGCTTTTGGTGACTTGTTTGATGAAGCAATTAAGCTGGGATTGACAGCAATTCAAACTCAGAATCCAGGTTTCTATTACCAGCAGGCAGCCTACTATGCACAGGAACGGAAACAGCTAGCAAGTATGCTTTGTAACCATGATGTAAGTTGGGAGGGGAAAATGCTCTGTAATTAACCAGATAGTGAATTTGCTAATGTAGTCTTAAATGGAAGTGGAACAATCTGTAATATGTGTAAATGAAGTCCAGGGAAAGGATATGTGTCTTTGTGATGCTTGTTAACATTACATGTGTTCCTTATGTATGGAAAAGGTTGTCCCAGAACAAAAATGCACTAGTATTTATTTATTTACAAATAATTCTGACATGTTTTAAATTTTTTTTTTTTACAAATATATACTTTTTCATCTATGGATATTTGAAAACTCACTTTGTTTTTCCAGTATATTTATATGTGCACTTTATCTGGTAACTTACAGGAAACAGAGTAAAAAGAACATTAGTACTAGGATATGGGGGGGGTGGTATTTTTTAGTATTTTTCTAACACTTGCCTGGCAGAAAATGAAATAGGAGCCCTTTTAATTACTGCATTTGAATTTACAGTCCTCTGTGACATATCCCAATCCGGATCCCCTGGAAACACAAACTGGAGTGCTTGACTTCTATGGGCAAAGACCATGGCGGCAAGGAATATTAAGTATGTTTCTCTACTGTTACAGAAATATAATCTTGAATCCTTGTTTCAGATCAGATTAGAAAAGGGCTAATTTCTCCTAACATGCACACTTTAAGTGTTAAAAGATATAAGGACTAGATGGTTTTAATGTAATTTGCTGATTTTCGATAAATTCTTGAAAACAAGGGGAAAGATAATTGTGTTCTAGAATTTCCCTTCTAGGGAGATATATTTGTCTGTGAGGTAAAAGAATGGGTGAGTATGTTTGAGTTGAAGCTGATATTGCATATTGTTCACAGTATAAATTATTCCCTTTGGGTCTGGACAGAATTCCAGTTTCATGGATTTTTTTTCTTTGCCTTATGCAGGCTTTGATCTTTCTGATCCTGAAAAGGAGAAGATGGGGATTTTATCCCTACAGTTAAAAGAGAAAAATGTTCTTCACTCGGTAAGTTTTATTCTTAAAAAAAAAAATCTGTTTTTTTAACATGATACTAATGTTTGCATATATAATGATATCAGTAATGGTTTTATCTGCTAGGAGCTAATAATCACTTTGTTGAGTAATGCTGTCGCACAGTTCAAGAAATACAAATGTCCAAGAATGAAAAGTCACTTGAGTGAGTATAGATAATCAGATGCATTTCTTAAATTTAATTTTGCAAAGGCTTTCAGTAGTGATCTGGATTGTTTTTTTTCCAGTGGTTCAAATGGGAGAAGAATATTACTATGCTAAAGATTATGCCAAAGCTTTGAAGTGAGTATCATTCATTATTGCTTTTTTTTCATGCTATCTTCTCACTAAGACCCCATGTCCTGTTGCTGTGGAATAATGTTGGAAGCTTTTGTGAGATGCTCCTTGTGATCTGGCTGATTGATGCACAAGCTATTGAGACTACGAACTCCACTTACATTAAAGAAAGTAAAACAGATGAGTCAGTTATTAGAGCACAAAAACTTCCTGCTCTGAGCTGTTGTGGGAATTTGCCATATTGGGCAAATATTATCTACTTCTAGCTCACTGACTGAGTGCTGTCTGTCTCTCTTGTTTGAAGTAGGAGAGATGCATTTACTTGTTAGTAGCTGACTGGACTTTACATGAAAGAGAAGATAGGCTAGGATAAGCAGATCAGTTTGTGCCAAGCCTGATTGCTCTTTGAACAAGCATTTTTTGTGTATGTTAAGTAGATTTCTCTGAAGTAGGCAGAAATGCTTGTCTTAAATAGTTAAGAGTTTAAAAAAATCACTTATCTGGTTTGCTGCTAAAAGCAAACCGTGGTCAGTATTAGGAACATATTAAGGTGTGTTGTTTTGCCTGATTGATGCGTATGTTGTGGACCTTTAAAACCCTTGGATAGAGATAGGAAGGGAATAGGAAGTAGGAGAGAAAAGAAACATCTTGGCTTAAGAAACACTAAACTTCTTTAGTTTGGAAGGGGACTTTATTGTGGAGATTTGGTTTGTTTTTCTAAATACTTACAGCATATTCAATAGTAAGGCATGTTTTTAATGCAATATTGGACTAAGGCACTTCTGTCCAGTTGTTGTTTTACTAGTTCTTTATGTGAAGACAGATGAGTTTTCTTGTGAAAATTTTTCTAGCTCAAAATAGAAAATTCAGGAATAAAGGCTTCTTTATCATAGTTTCCTGCTGTTTTTGATAAATCATCGCCTTGTATAAACAGTAGACTTTAATCTAGCATTTGTATTAGAGGAGATGAATTTTGTTTTAATGATACCAAATAAATGCCAGCTTCTAAAAAATATTGGTGAGGGTAACTTGTTTCCTCTGAACTTTGCTGTGTTGCAGGCTCTTGGATTATGTTATGTGTGAATATCGAAGCGAAGGATGGTGGACCCTCCTCACTTCCATATTGACAACAGCACTCAAGTGTTCATATCTGATGGCCCAGCTGAAAAACTACATAACATACTCTTTAGAGCTACTTGGCAGAGGTATTCTTTTATTAATATTTTGAAATGTGATAAATCATTGTCAGACACAGTGCTTACAGTACTTCAGATTATTTGATTGCAAAGTAACTGTGTAGTTGTGCTGGATTTTTACTACCTTATATGCTACACTGGGAGTTGAGTTGTCTTTCTCTTCTATTATAAAATTCATTGCATTCAAATAGGCTGTGTCAGGATGTCTGAGAGAGCTTTATTTGAGACTGTTCAAATAATGTAACAGGAACTTCCTGAGCTTTGGGATAGGAAAGAACTACAATATAGCTAAAAGAGAAACATTTTTCCTAGTAACAAAGCTAACACGATTTTTCTGGATTTTAGCATCCCAAATATGCTTCTCCCAGAGTCTTTATAGAACTCTGCTGATAAAATATGTATGCAGGATGTTCTAGGGAAGTAATGTGGCATACAGTGGCTCCATAGTAACAATACAAGCACTCTGGTCTGTGTAATGCCTGCTCCTTGACATTGCAGAAATAATCCTTTTGGGCCCTAAATTGCTGATACCACTATTAGTGCAGGTGTGATAAGAATGGGTTTGCATCTTCTTAGAGCTAGCCAGGCTACTCTGCTTTGTAGAAGAGAATGATGCAAAACCACTTTTCTTCAAGAAAAGAATGCTTATTTTAAGTAGTCCTTGTTTCTTCCTGTCACCTTCTGTAGTTGTTTTTTTTTTTTAGTATTGTCTGAGCTGGCCTCTTTGCATGTTCCAGACTTGTATATGCTTTCTTCTGTTTTTAAACATAAACATAAAGGGGGTATAAGTGTTATTCTTCTGAGGCTTTGCTCTAATAAATTACAAAATCCTTGTCTAATAAAAAAATATTTTACTTTGTTCCAGTGAAAGCAAGAGGAAACATTTTAAATGGAAATATTGTTACTGATAGATGGATGTTAGAAATTTTTTTTCCTCTGGAATGTGTTATTTGAAAGATGCAATCTGAGGGAGAGATTTACTATTAAGTTAAAAAGGAGTAGAGACCCTTGCTTCTGTCTTGTAATGTTTTTGTTCTCTTTATTAGCATCTACTCTTAAAGAAGATCAGAAATCTCGAATAGAAAAAAATCTCATAAAAGTTCTGATGGTAAGTGGCAGAACTCCAATTACCCTTTTAAATAATCATGAGTGGTCAGTGTCTAGTAACCTTCTTTTATTGCTCTTTGTAATCCTTTGCTGTATACAGAATGAAAGTCCTGATCCTGAACCTGATTGTGACACTGCTGCTGTGAAAGCATCACAGAAATTGTGGGCTGACCGTGTTTCTTTGGCAGGCAGTAATATTTTTACAATAGAAGTCCAAGATTTTATACCGTTTGGTAAGTAAAAAAGCAAACTTACACCACATCATAAATTTGGATGTAGTTATACCTTGAAAATAGCTAATTAGGATGAAAATATGAAGGGTGTATTAAAACTAACAAGAGTATTCCAGCCTTGCTCTGTTCTTTGTCTAAACCAACAAGATAAGAAATAATGAGAGAAGTCAGTGATCTCTTATCCCTGATATGAATTACTAAAGAATTCCTTGCTTTGTGAAAGACTTCTGACATTCTGGTGTGCTTTGAAGTAGGACTCTGAGGAAAGAGGGCAGAATGTATGCTAAGTAATACTTGCCATTGAAAAGGGGACATGAGTGGCATCCAAATGTACAGGACTATCTGTTTTCTGCTGGATATCTGCATCTCCTCTCCTCTGCAAAGGTTTTGGCCAAGTGCTGAAAAGTGGCTTTCTGTGACAGTGTTAGTAGCCAAATTTGTCCACTTGCAAAACAGAGTTCAAACAGTATACACAGGACAATTCTTGCCACAATCATTTCAGGAGTGTGCTTCTGGAATTTAATGTTATAGTTTATGTTTAACGTCTATTTCTTGTTTCTTTTCTCTTTTCTTTTTTAATTCCAGTACAGTGCAAAGCAAAATTTCTTGCTCCTAGTTTTCATGTTGATGTTCCTGTGCAGTTTGATGTATACTTGAGAGCTGACTGTCCTCATCCTATAAGGTTTTCTAAGCTCTGCATCAGTTTCAGTAATCAGGTACCTCTGTTCTAACTATCTTTGACCCAGTGATAGAAACTAAAAATAAGAATAGAGTAGCATTTTATTGGTTTTAAACATTTTTAAAAAATTCAAGTTTTTCCCAAAAATGGTTTATACTTAAGCTGAAATATATATATATATTTTTTATTTAATGCATTAGCTATTGCTTTTGACAAGTATATTGATACTGGAATAAGACTCTGAAATGCAGTTTGATTCGTTCATCTGTCATATCTGGGGTTTTTTTATGAAGCTTGCTAAAGTTTCAGAAGAGTCATTTTGATGTCTTATTTCTTCAGATTGATGAAGTTATATTAATATAATGGGTATCTTGTGTTAGAGAATTGGAGTGTAATTACTTGCTTGTCTAACTTTGATATTATGTAAAGTGGGGAAAACCCATACAGTTTGATCCAGTAACACAAAGCCTTAATATTTGCTGTATTGCCATTACTCTCTAAAGATGTCATCCATCTGAATGTATCAACTTTTTTCCTCACTTCTCCATTGTAGGATTACAACCAATACTGTGTTGTAGAAGAAGCCTATCAGAAAAGTGATATTCTAGAACAGTCATCACAAGGAACAATGTGCTTAGTGCCTGGCAAAACAAGAAAATTCTCTTTCAAATTTGTTGCAAAAACTGAAGATGTAGGGAAGAAGATTGAGGTTTGTCCATTTTTCCCTTCTTACTGTTGCATACAATGAACTCAAACTACCATGTGCCCCTAATCTGGCACCAGTGAAAAAGTCACTTGCAGTTCTGAATGTCTGAGTATTAGATACTCAATGAAACTGAGTATCAAAAGTGAGTGAAACTATTGACAATGACAAAACACAAAGAAAACCACAAAAATTGAACAATTGTTTAATTTTTTTTTTTTAAATATATACAATACTTAAAAAGTGAGGGTGGTATAATCCTTTGGGAGGGTAGGAAGTTGCAACCTATTACACTGCTTGCACCTGTTTCCACTGTCATTTCATTAAATGAAGCCTTGGGATGATGAGGTCCTCAGTCTCCAAGCTGTCAGAAGCTTTTTGGTGGTACATGTGTTTATTATGTTTGTGTATGTTGGAAAACTATATTCCTACAATAGGTGGTAGGAAGACTCACCAGGAGGTGTTTTAAATTTGTGTCTATCAGATCACTTCTGTGGATTTGATCCTGGGCAGTGAATCTGGCCGCTGTGTCATTCTGAACTGGCGAGGAGGAGGGGGAGATGCTTCCTCATCTCAAGAAGCATTGCAGGCAGCACGGTCCTTCAAGAGAAGACCTAAGCTTCCAGACAATGAAGTGCACTGGGACACTTTGACTATTCAAGCAAGCACCATGTGAGTAACTGGGGTTCCAAACTGCTCTTTTTTTATTGAGTTGTTCCCATCATGTTGCTTTTCAGGAGTCTCACATCTCTTAGTTTAATAGGCCACCAGTTGTGGGAACTTTCTTAAACTACAGGGTGCTTTAGCCTCCTTTAAACTAGGCTTAAAAGCAAATTATTTAAGAAAGATACAATAACTGAATCTTTTCTCTTAAAGGATTATTTCTAGAGTGCCGAACATCTCTGTTCAGCTCCGTCATGAACCTCCTGCCCTGACTAATGAAATGTATTGTTTGATTGTGACAGTCCAGTCACATGAGGAGACAGTGGCCAAAGATGTCAAGCTTACAGCAGGTTTAAAGCCAGGTATTTGGGGTTATTTTCTTTTGATTCAGCGGTCTCATATTTGACTCCTTTTTGTGGATGCAGTGCAGAGAAGTATAGTAAACTGTTTTCTCGCAGTAATTAAAGGCCAAACCAAAGTGAAAGTTGGGAATTATGAAATACCAGTGGTAAGAACAACAGCTAAAAGACTCATTCAGTTATGATTATTTTAACCACTGCTTGTCTGTGGTGCTTACATAGCTATTTTCAGAATATAAATCTTTGCAAATTGGAAAGAAAATGTGAAAGCTTTTATATTCCTTTCCAACTTCTTATTCAGTATGCTTGTAACTACATTTTTTCTTTTCCCCCAGCAGAGATCTTTTTCTTTCTGAGCTGAAAGCACTAGACAGTGCTAGATAAATGTTTTCTAAGTATAGACTTTGTGGGTTTTCTCTGGCACCCACCCTGCTTTTTTTGTTTTCCCTGCCCTAGACAACATGGTTTGGTTTTTAAACCACTTGAAATTTGGGGAACAATGGAGCACTGAAGCAGTATTTCTTAGAAAGCAAAAGAAAAAATACAAATATTGTATGTGTAAGTCCTAGCTATCTGTATGTAGATAATTGCTGACAGTTTTCAGAGTGTGAAGCACAAATGTTATACTCAGTATGCCTCTTTGTAGCAATTATCCTGGAAGGCAAAAATATTTTTAAGTCATTAACATATAGGATGCCATATGCTCTGTGTATTCTGAAATAGAACCTTGTTTTCTATAGAGTTGTATGGTTCATTAAAGTCAGTGGAGTATTCTTGAAACTTGTTTAATTGGATGTTTGGGCTTGGCTCCTGAAGCAGCGTTTAATACATGGTCTTTGTTTTTCTTAATTTTTTTTCCTTGCTTGATCTAATCTCTTTAACATGGAATATGCAAGGTCAGTGTGGGTTTGCTGATTGCATTAAAAGAACAATTGAAATCTGACATTTCATTTATAGAGAAGGTGATGTATTTTCCACACTTGTGGCTTTTTGGCAGGATGTGGCTTGTTTTGCTTTGAAAATTATCCCATGTACTTGCAGTAATGCCATTATTCTAGTTAAGCTCAGACTGAAGAATGGTGTCATTTAACATCTATACATTTCTTTTTATGTATTTTCAACACTGACTTGAAAGAAGAGTTTCAAAAATATGTGAAATCATTAAACCATGTTCTTGAAGACAAAAGAATCACAGAACAGTGAAACTTCCTTTCTACTTCATTATAGAGTGTCAAGAAAAAACTTGGATCACGTAATCCTGTTGTGTGAAATAGATGGTAGGGAACATCTAGATATGATTTCTGATTTTTGAGATTTTTTTTTTTTTTTCCTGACCCAAAGAGGTGAAAACAATAAACTTGCAAGGGTACAAATTCTTCAATTTGGAGAATTTTGAGATGTTGTCAAATCTATCTTCTGCTGGTACTTTTGAAAGATTCTCTCGAGGAAATGAACTGTGTTAATTCCCCATGCATTGCTTTTTGAGATTTTTTTGTTTTTTATTTTTACTTTTAGTTATTGTTTTCATGCTTTAGTGATGTAAACCTGTGTGGATGCAAACACTGTTTTTAATTGTAGGGCAAGATGCCAACCTGACTCAGAAAACTCAAGTGACTCTTCATGGAACAGATGCATGTGATGACTCTTTTCCTGCACTGCTTCCTGATATCCCTGTAGGAGACTTGCAACCAGGAGAAAAGGTCAAGGCTTTAAACCTTACTTCCATATCCCACTCAAGAAAATAGGGACCAACTAATAAAAGACTCTCATAGAGAGACTTCAGTTTACTTTCTGATATCTGAACCAATAAATTAAATACTTATGGTATATTTTGCCTACTGTTTATATGTAATTTAGTATTCCTTTAATGAGATCACCTTTTGGACTAAATTGGAGAATAAGGTATGTTCTAGGTTTGATGGTACAGCTGGGAGATATGAAATAAGGAGACTAATTTCAACTGCTAATGAAATGCACTGCTTAATGGACAGTAGATAATAGTCAGCAAGTGTGATTCAAGATGGTAGAGGATCAAATATGCACTAAACTGAAGTTGTGACTAGCAAGTTAGAAGTTGGTTGTGTCACATATTACCCAGTTATGGTTCTTTTTTTGTATTGTTAAGTAACAGACAGGCATCTGGAACAAACGAATCGAGTGAAGCAGTTGGAGTTGTGCTGCTCTGGTTAGAATCATTCACTGCATGATCCAGATTGTGCATTGTAGGGGATAAATTATGGTCAAAATAATTCTACTGCTGCCCTGTTGGACCAAGTCAGATGATCAACTTTTGGACAGCTCTAGGCCTAATTAATGTAGCTTACATATAGCTCATAGATTCTCCTTTATTTTGCAGCTGGAAAAACCAATATACATCCGTTGTGGAACAGTTGGTGCAAGAATGTTTCTGTTTTACATTTCTTACTTAATCAACACTGTTGTTGAGGGGAAAGAAATCCTCTGCAGATGTCACCGGGTAGGTTTAAAGATGCACCGTTTGCATTTTATACAGATAAATTTGTGAAATGCAAGAAATATTCTAAAAGCTGTAATTTCGAGTATCTTAGAATCCCTTTCAAGGAATAGAATAAATGCTAAATCAGCAGTATGATAGCCCTTTTTAGCATGAGCAATTCCATAATTATTAGCAGAAGAAAAATTTTATATATTTATTCATAAATATCTTTAAAGATACATTCTTCTCTGGGGAGGATTTAAAATAATGATTAAAAGTAACTTTACGTTAATAATCTTTTGCATCAACAGCCAGACCTTAAGCTGACTACAACTTCTTTTTCCTCTCTTCTTCCCATCCCTTTTGTTGCCTCTGAAGGATGAAACTGTAACCATAGACACCGTATTTCCTTTTGATGTAGCTGTCAAATTTGTCTCCACAAAGGTAAGTCTTTGAAAAGTTGTTCATGTTTTGGAATCACAGGGCTTTGGAGTCACACCCTGTTTAGTTAGAAATAGTCAGAGCTTGTGTGTGTCTTGACAGCTGGAGCACTTGGACAGAGTATTTGCAGATATACCATTTTTACTGATGACGGACATCCTGAGTGCCTCTCCTTGGCCTCTCACTATTGTAACAAGCCAGTTACAGCTGTCGGCTTCCATGACCCCAGTAGATCAACTGGAATCTTATGTGGAGAATGGTAAGTTTTCTTAGAGTATGTTCTCTATCAGGAGGACTCTTTTTGCATAAATTGGGAGTAATAAAGAGGGAACTTCAAATAGGTTTTGCTTATTGAACGGTAGGTAGAGGAAAGCTGCTTAGTACTCTAGTTGCTTGCCAGAATACAACTTGGACAGCAGCATGCTTTAAAATGTAGTTCTGCTTCACTAGGTCAACTAAATAGACTTGGATGATGGATGGTAAACAAAAGTAAATATAAAAGACATGACAGAAAGCCCCTGAAGTGCAACTTCTTGTATATCCATATTGAAAGATACTCAATATTTCCAGTGTTTCTGAGCCATATATATTTTCTGGAATGTAAACACTTTACCACGGGATAGATAGGATCCAAAGGCCAGTGATCCATGTCCATGATTGCAGTCACAAAATTGAAAAATGTGAAGCTAGAAAGGATAGGCTATAAAGAACAACCACTAGTAACAATCTTTTTTTTTTTTTTTAATATTAGCACAGTTTAGTAACTTATTACTTACATTTTTAAAAGTTATCCTGAACATCTCAGCCATTAAAACTGCAGTGTGTTAGAGATATATAAGTGGAGTACTTAAAAGTAGAGCTGATCCAAAGTCTTCCAACAAAACATTGTCTTTGCATGTGTGGCATCAGAGATGTGAATTATGTGTTCTGTCAAAACTTTGGATCCAATGAGGTATTCTGGGTGGCTGCCTGACTGTGGGGCAGCTGTCCACTCATGCAATCAAGAACTTGCAAGGCTCTACTTGCTCTGTTGATTCAAGGGTTGCTTGGAAAAAGCAATTATTTTCCAAGTTATTTCACCTTTAAAGTATGAAATATCATCTTCAGCTCTGGCATCTTGTGCTTCATGGCTTCTGGTTGAAGCTCCTAAAGAGTTAAGTGCCAGGACTTATGAGCCCTGAAGATATCAACTGTTCAGTTGTTCATCTTTTGTTTGAAGAGGTTTATTAAAATATTATTGATAAATTTTGAACGACTGAAACCTCTTTTCTTAGTATTTTTTTAAATCACTCTCTACATGGAAAGGCTCTGTTTTTTAAAGTTTTTTTGAGTGGGGAAAAAAGAAAAGAAGAAAAATAACTCAGTTTCATTGAAAAGCCAGTAGATTTTTCTTGTATTCCTTCTCTTCCCCAGTTCTCACCCATTTGAGAGGGAGAGGGGATGTGTCCATGTTCATTTTAATTTTCAAGCATCAGAGGCATCTTATGCTGATGTCTTGGAATCTGCTGTAGAAGTGTGAATTTTGAATTGGTGTTGTTTTGCTCTTTGTGAGTGTTTATGAACTCTAAATTTGCAGTGACTCATTCTATGTGTACATTAAAGATAATATACTGCTGTTCAGAAAGTAAAGTGACATATATTTGCATATGCTACCTTTTTATGTATTGGAATACTTCCCAATCTATTGGATTTATACATTTTGTAATCATACTTTGCAAAGCACTTCAAAGCCTTTCTGGCTGAATGCTTGTGTTTGTGTCATATGGCATTTCTAGACGTGGTGGCTTAGGCTGTTATTATGCTTTGATTTTTAAACAAAATCTTGCTGATAGTTGTTTTACAGACAGGTGAGAGTGCCAGTGAGTGCTTTTGCCTTCGATGTCCTCCAGTTACTAATGCTAGTGGAGTGGCAACTGGATGTTATATAATCACCTGGAGGAGGTAAGTATCTCTTGGCCTTTGATAAGAAGAGGAAGTAAACTGATTTGTTTTTAGGATTGATAGTGAGTTGTTTGGTTTGGGGTTTTTTTGGGAGTGGGGAGGAGTGCAAAAAACAAAAGTTTTGTATTTTCCTGTAACAAGCACTGTCTAGACTTTTGGCCTGCTTAGTTTGTATACTTACCTGATACTTTGTGTAGTATAGTATTCAACATGGTCTGCATTTGGTTTTTTTCCTGCAGAAGTTCGCCTGTGGAAAGTGTACCCGTTGTTAACACAGTCATCACTCTTCCACATGTGATTGTAGAGAGCATTCCCCCTCCATGTTAATGCAGGTAATATTAATTTGGCAACATGCATGTCCCAATTAGAATTTTTAAGACTGCCAAAATTTTTTACATCACCCAGAGCTTCAATTTACTGTAGCAAAATCTAGAAAAGCGATGCTGAATATTATGGAGCTAGAGAAAGAACTGCCTCAAGGCTTGCTCTTCTTTCCCCACTTGAAGAGAAGAGGAGGTAGGTAGTTACACAAATGTGTTCTCCTAAAAGCTGTCAGCAGAGTTGACATCATACTTGACCTGTGTTATGTGGCAGCACATAGACTGGAGTTACCTCTGCTGATGCTGCCTCCCCAGTAGGTTTCTCTTAGATGCCTATGGCAGCAGTTGTTCCACCCACCCACATTCTGGGTGCATCCCAGGAAGAAACAGACTAGGAGATCTGGAGGTGCTTTTTGGCAGGTGAAATGTTTCTCTTCTAGCTCTTCACCTGCACAAGAACAGAGGGGGATTGAAATGCCCACCAAACACACATAATTTCAATGCTTTCCTCAGCTTGGTTTCATTTGTACTGAGATTCTTCCATTATCCTGGTATCCTTTTACACTTCTAAGGAGCTTCCTGACAGTATCTGATTAGATTTTGGTAAGCTGAAAATAGTCAGCAGCAATGGAAGTGACTTCCCAGTTAGTGTTCTTGAGCAGTGTTAGCAGCTGGGAGGTTTGTAACTAGATGTTGAAATATGGTACCGAAACACTGTAATGAAGCTGTGTTCTGTTGTTTAATCTGTTTCGTAAAAAAACTTGTCAGAAGTGCTTTAGATACCTAGTTGTTTTATCTTTTTTTGTTAACTTTTCACTGCTTTTTGCAATAGACTTTTTTTGAGTGGAATTTGAAGATGTGTTTTGTATTTGAAATTACTTGCTTTCTTTCCAAAGATCTGCCATCATTTGGTCGAGTCCGAGAGTCCTTACCTGTCAGGTATCACCTGCAAAATAAGACCAATTTAGTCCAGGATGTGGAGGTGTCTGTGGAACCCAGTGATGCCTTCATGTTCTCTGGCCTTAAACAGGTACAGAATGATCACATCCACTGATCCTGCTGGTTTATCTGGTAGTGAAGAATACATTGATTAGAGTTACACTGATATACAGAGAGGACAAACTCATTTCTTTTAAGATGTTTAAAGTATGGTAAATTCTGTCTGGAAGAATATATGAATGAAGACTTCATTTTACAAAGGGCCTGTCTAGGAGCTGTTTGTTGTGTTGTTTATGGGTAACATGGTGTTTCAGTATAGAAGCAATAGTTTAACTAGAATTGGAAATTAGTTGTATTTTTTCCAGCTTCAGAAAGTAACCAGTGCATAAATAGAAAGTAAGAACTTACCTGTGGTTGTGGTTTTCTTTTCTTCCTTTTTTAAGATCCGACTAAGAATCCTTCCTGGCACGCAGCAGGAAATGTTATATAACTTCTATCCTCTGATGGCTGGGTATCAGCAGTTACCTTCTCTTCACGTTAACCTGATGCGGTTCCCAAACTTCACCAATCAGTTGCTCAGACGTTTCATACCGACACACATTTTTGTAAAGGTGAGGCTGTGAGGAGTGATTTGTGTTTAAAGGTTCCCCTTGGTTCTGCTCAGATTTTGGGGACAACCATCCCAGCTGTGTCCAAAGCTGAGAGTCTATAAGCAGACAAAAATGCCCAACCTGTAGAAGGGTTACTTGATTTGAAAATCTTGTGTTGTGCGTTGGTGATGTGAGCCAAAATCTTTAGGAAATCTGTTTCAGTGCAGTATGTATTTGGTTACCACTATATGAACAAACTAAATGTGCTTGTTGTGTCCCTGTTGTTCTGTTCTATGTCTCACTCTGTAAAATAAGTTTTAAAATAGCCTCTATTTTGAGCATAGTAGAGGGAGCTAAATAATCAAATGCTTTTAATACGATAATTCATAACACTTCTGAAAAAAAGTGTGAGCAACCCATATGACTAGATTCAGAGACACTGTAGCATCCTACACCTCCTTAAATAACTTCTAAAAACATATTCTGTCAGTGAATCAGTCTAGATTTTTTTCATAAGTGGTATAAATCTCAAGACAGTTCAATCATGCCGTAAAAAACAGATCTTTTGATTTCTTAAGAATCATTTAAATCCATTTTTCCAAAACAGTGCTTTCTCATTCCACTACTGCTGTCTCCAGAATATTTTGTTCACTTTTTATTCAGACTCTTAACAAGCAAGGAGCCCAAAGACTTGTTTATATGATTTGAGATGGACTTGTTCAGACATCTGTAATCATGTTTCTAGGAAACAGGCCTGGCGTTATTTCAATTTTGTTTTAATCAAAAGAGATAGGCAGAACTTACTTTTTGAGTATGCTGGCAGTCACTGGCTCTCCAAGATTGGTTGTCAGGGTCTCCTTCTAAGTAAATAGAAGAGGCATTTTATTCTCAAAAGCGTGGTGTTCATAAAACTCCTGTGGACTCTCAAGCTTCAGAGTTTTTTGCTTTGGAGTTGTCAGAACCTCAGAAAACCTTGTTGTAAGGATGCCTTTTCTTCTTTAAAACTTCCTCCTTGCTCTCTTCTATCTCTAGTGATGCTGCTGAAAATTCCTTCAAGAAACTGTCAGTCTAATTCCTGATTTGCACACTGATAATTATCAGCTTTCTATACTGTAGTAATGCTCAGAGCTCAGCCAGGCCTTGTGCTAAGCTGTGTTTGGAGAAGGCATTTAACAGGGTAGTTGGGGAGCTAAGGTCTCTACCAAGTTCTCAAGGGTGCAAACTGAAATTTCAGTTGGTTATCCTCTGTGTTTGTGCCACTGTTGGAAACCTTTAGAAGTAGGATAAGCTTAATGCTACGCTTGGGTACCAGAGCTATGTTGACAGCACAGTGTATTGCAGAGTTGGTTTCCTAGTAGTCTGTCTTTTCTGTCTGGGTGTGGGTTTTTTGGCTGGGTTTGGGTTTTTTGAGGGGAGTTTGTTTGGTGGCTTGTTTAGTTTCTTTTTTTTGTTCTCTTTTAAAAAAATTCTCTGTCTTTATTTTCTTAAAGCCTCAGGGTCGTCAAGCAGATGACAACTCGATTGCAGCTGCATGACTTTGAGACCTGTACCTCTGCACTTAAGGAAATGGGATGTTGCACAGAATATGTAAAGCTCACTTTGAAAACATGGCTTTGATCAAACCATAAGAATTAAATTTTATTTTGAAATTACAACTCTTAGCAGAACTAATGTTTTTAAAAAAAAGCTAGTGTTTAATAGACTTTCTTTAAGGAATAAACACATGGGGAAATCTTGGTGCTTTATTTAACAGGAGCATTCTTTTGAAGTTAATTTTGAATGTCAAACTCTTAAAAGTGTTATTGAGGCCTATTAAATGTCTTGAGTATTTAAGTGAAGAAATGCTAATTCATTTGACCAAACCTGAAAGATGTTTTCACAGTTAACAGTTTAAGTGCAAAGTTTGTATTTACTATTAGAGATTTACGACATTGAAAATTATCATTTTTTACAGAAGTTTGTCCTGTGCCACTTGTGTTGAAGACAGCAGATTGTACAGTAGCACTGTAAATTACAAATGGTTACATTGTACTGTTCCAATTGAGCAGCTTACTAGTCGTTTAAAATTATAACTCTCAAAAGGCTCTATTTCTTCTGGGTAAGCCATACATCTGATTTTAAATTCAGCAGCTAGTCTAAAGAACAGAGATTCAGTCATACCAGTTGGACTATCCAACCTGGAGCTGATGTGGTTTGAGGTTACTTTTACACACACAGTTTCCAGATTAAATTCATGTCTTTGATAGTCTCCTGCTGTGTGAATTTAGAAAAAAAGACAAAAGATATCCTAGTGTTGTACAGCTCTGGATGAACTGGTGTGTAAAGTACAGTCAAATATGTATATATAAAAAATTGCATTGTGAAAATTTGCATTGTTTAACTTTCTAAATAATTACATTTTGATTGCTTGGGAAATACCTTATTTATTGTCAAAGTGAAGTTCTAATAAACTGCTTGTGACAGAGTACTTCTGAAACTGTCCCTTACTGCATTGCTTTCACAGTTTTTTTGTAACTCTGATCTCACTTGCGGACTGATGCATCCACCTCTGACACTGAAGTCCAAAATAACAGCTGTGATACTTGAAGAAAAGTATGAGTGAAGTCCTGAAAAAATGTGCAAGGATATACTGTTTTTCCATGGAGTGCAGAGGTAGTTGTATTATGAGGGTTTTTCCAATGTATAGATGGGGATAAGAAGATGACTGATAAACTGGGAAGAACAATTTAATCTTCCTTGTTCTTTGCTGAACTAAGTGGCAGTCATGGAATAGGTATCTTATCTTTTTTTTTTTTTTTTTTTTTTTTTTTTAAGGAGTGGAAAATGTATTTCTTTTCCAGATTTTTTTTTTCTCATAAGTAGCCACTCAGGTTGCAGCAATGCTGGCACCTCTCTTACTGCTTCTTAAAGACATGTTGATGCAGGTAGTGTAAATATTTGGTGGAGAATTGGGTGCCTTCCCCCACAAAACCGTCTAACAGTGGTTTTATCCATTTGAGAATGGGGTGGCATAAAATATTCATGGTTACAATAGTGTTGAAGTCTTAAGGGAATTGTGTAAATACATTCCGTACTTAAAATTGTGAGTAGTAAGAATTAATACAGAAATGCAGGCATATCCCACACCGTGGAAAAAGCTTCCTACTTTGCCATAGTTGCAATTCCTGTTCTTTCATTCGCAAAGGGAATCTTTTCTTGTTTCGTGTGATCTTACTATAGCTGTAAACACAACAAAGCAAATATTTTTGTGTTGTCTCTAAAATGCTAGGCACACCTTTTATGCTATGTAAATGACTGATGTGAATAAAAACATGCAGCAAGCAGGAACCACCTTGTTAAAAATGCTCGAGAAGTGATTAATGATGACTATCTTTCTGACTCATAAGATTCTAATGCTGAGGGGAATGTTTGTGATTCATAACCCAAATCCCTTTGGAAGTCTTAAGGAGATATATTCACATATATTTCAGTGTAAGTGTAGTTTTTTATATTATTTACTGTATTTTGATGAGCACCATTCACACTTCAATATATACTACATAACTGTAGTCTATTTTAATTGGAACTAATTAAGTATCAAAGAAAAGAGAAGTTACTTATAGACCAGTTTAAAAATAGCTTTCAGGGAAAAAAGATTGAGATGAACATGTTCAAACTACTACTGAGCTGGAGACCTAACCCTAGACCTGTTGTTTCCTCCCTTTTATGCTGCTTGGTGCATAAGAGGGGGAGAACTTTACCCATTGCAGTGCTTGGAAGGGGAAGAACATTTCCCATCATCTCTGATCTGGCCTACAGCAGTCTGGAGTGGAGAAAGTACTCTGTTCCTTCCTCATTGCTTCCAACCACTAAAGTTATAGGAAGTTAAGGAAAAGTGGAGGTTTAAAAGGACGATTTTAATCTTAGATTCATTTTTAGGGTCTTGCATGAGGTATTCTCAGATTGTTTATTTAGAGAGCAGTTTGAGGTTGTACCAGCTTCCTTTGTGCATGTCCTAATGTACAAGTTATTTCTATTCATGCTTTCTCTGTCTTCACCTGTGAGATTGGAAGCTCCTTGGGGGTAATACTTCTGCTAGGACCTTCCTTCAGGTTTGAGGTTACTGTGTCCTAAAGTAGGAAGAGGAAAAAAAAAAAGTCTTAAAAGTACCTCCTTCCTTAAACCTCCTCTGCTGCTTCATTTTATAAAACCGATGAGCTCCTGCTCCTTCATGTCTTTTCAGGGAAGCAGTTAGGCTAAAGGAGAGCAACATGGGTACCAAGGTACCTTCTCAATCCTCCAGGGATGGTTTTGACAAGAGACTTCTTGGACTAAGAGAAGCAGTCTCTGCTGTATTCCAAGGATTAGGCATGCTACTTGGTTAACTGAAGTGGAGGATAGGGAACTGTGCAGGACTTGTGACTGTGTTTAGCTTTCTCAGATTCAGCATGCCCATGCAGAGGGCTTTGCATCTCTCAGCTTTCAGTGTATCAGATGTGCCCTGACAGACACTTGGCTTAATGGGCACCTGAGGCAGCTCCTGCTCACCAAGTAGCTTTGTCCCATTACCCTGCCACACTGGGTTGTAAATAGTTCATGATTATAACACTTCTTACCTCACCAGGAACATGGTTGATGAGTAGCTGCAAAGTGAGTTGTGTTGTCAATTAAAAAAAAAGTGTATATTGCAATTAATCAGTGTGTTTAAAGAAAGTTCAGAAAATAAGTATATAATGTGTGAAATAATTTCAGAGAGTAGTTTCTTTAGAGCTCTGCAGGGATGGCTCTGGGTACTGTAGTCTGATAGAACTAGATAAGGGGAAGAGTAGGTTCATCTGATTTGAGGTTTCTGCTGGAGTAAACCCAAGAGATGAAGAAACCTGGTAGAAGTGTTAAATGCCACCTAGAACCTGTTTAATCCTGTTAAGTTTAAGGGCTAGCATGTAGCTGGGCTACATCTGTCTGCTTGTAAAAATCTACAGAGCTGACTTCAGGTAGCACAGATACAGACTCATCCCGACTTACTGCAAGGTGGTCAAAACTTATACCAGCTATTCTCTACTTTTGGATGTCAGCAATCTTCTCTACTGGCAAGAATGTCATCCATGCAGAATGTGACTCACTGCCTTTCCCCTTGCTGCCAGAGAGGGCTCAACAGCAGTGAGCTCACTGCTTTTCAAGAAAATTATTTGAAGGTTCCCTTTGCATTCAGGCAGAGGCCTTCCTGCTTCCTTGCTTACCCATGCAAATAGGTGCTGGCTTCCAGAGGGCACTGGGGCCTTCTGTTTGATGTCTGTATGTTATTGTATTTCTTGACACATTTTTCTCAAGTTCTGCAAATTTCCTCTGGAATGAAAGCTGATTCCTGCATTCAGTCAGGGAACTAACTGGTCTCTGCCTTTCCAGGGCCCCAGACCACTATGGCTGGAATGCCCTTGGCACCTTGGATGCCAGACATGCCTCAGCTTTCTGCTTGTTCAGGGCAAAAGTACTCCTGTGAAAACCCTTACTTTGTTCTACAGCAGATTGTGTTGGAACCTCCTGTGAGATTGTGCCCATGTGTATTTCCATGATGAAAGCCTTCCATGAAATAGTTCCCTCAGCCTTGGGCTAGGAGGGAATACTGCTTGGAATTGTGCCATGTGGGACATGCATATGCACCCTTTTGCTGTAGAAACACCTAGGCATGGTGCAGGACTCAGGGAAGTTTCCAGTCTTCATACAGCTCTGAGGCTTGTCTTTGTTTACCCCACAGAGAGTGGTGGATGCTGTGGCTGTGCAGTGCAGCAGGATGAGGTGTGGAGGCAGCAGCCTTTGTGAAGCTCAGTTTTAATTTGGGGTAGGTAAGGAATAAATGTTGCAAATAATAATAGGAATGAATAAGATTTTAGGAAACTAGAACTCCATGTGTCTCAGTGTTTTTCTGCCAAAGAGAAGTGAACCTCGGCATTTTTGTATTTGAATAAAAGTTTAAAATACCCCAAAGATTTATTCAAGGCAATATTAATTGTTCAGGTGAGGGAAAATGTAAATGTTTTATTCTAATTATTTTCAGAGTTATTCTAATTATGTCAAAATTTTCCATGGCAGATCTCTGTATAATTTGCTGAGGAACACGTTACTGTGCAAAGGGCAATCAAGTTGGTATGGCCATTCTTGTAGGATGTGTTCTATCAGTGCAAAACTGTGTTAACTATATGCATGTTTGTTGCCATCATCTCAATTTGCCAGTGGGATGGGAAGATCTGAGAGTCAGAAATTTATCCCTGGAAAGTAAGTTAAAACTTCTAGGTGACATTTGCGTGCCTACTTTCAGAAGTTGCTAAGAAGGATCTGATTCCATTGGGATGTTCAAAGCTGACCTTAAGGCTGAAGTTTCATTTAATCTTTCTAGAGGTCTAACTGTTCCTCCTCCAACTGTATTTTTACTTTAGAACATGCACATACTTTCCCCATGTAAATAACTTTGCGTACAAAAGTTTAACTTTTCTGTCTTATCTGTACTCTAGCAATTATTGTAGGGCTTTTTAATACATTAAAGTAGGTATGGGTAAATCTTAAACTTGTAATATTTTTTTACATGTTTTTTTTCCTATCCAGTATTTAAAATAGTTTGGGAAATGAGTAGTTTAATAAGTAATTAGCTGAAATATGTTGAATCCAGTTGGTTCTCATTATGTAGCTTTTTTATATGCATACATGTGTATGTACTCATACCTATGTATGCCATTGAAACAAATTCCAGTAAAACAATGAATACCCAAATGAGGATAAAACCCCTTAAATTTCAGTTCCCTGTCCCACACAAAAGACATTCCAATAGCCTACAGCTTAGGCTGAACTTAGCCTGATTTTTTTTCAGCATTTGATTTCATGATGCTGTAACAGAAATCTTCTTGGCACCTGTTTTCATGAGCAGTAGAGGTGAGGGTGGCTGTCTTGCACCCTCAGCCAGGGGTATTCCAAGTGTCTGCTCCAGCCCTAAAGTGTAAACAGAACCATGGAGCTGCTTTACAGCAGCCAGTACTTCATCCCTCCAGTCACCAGCTGTAAGCTTGGCATAGGCATATATGTACACATACAGATATATAGATATATACATCCTCTGTTTTGTACTTGACATCAAGGAATGCCACCTCAGCATCTCCTGCAAGCTTGTTACTGGGATGTATGTGCTTAGTAATGGCCTGCTTTCTCAAAATAGTCTACAAGTGACTGTGCAAACACTTGTTATAATAAATATCAAAATGTGCATGATAATTACAGAGGCGAGAAAAATAGAAATGTACTCAAAGATAGCGGAGTGCTCCCTGTTTGGTTTTCTATACAATGGTTTCCCTGTGTGCCAGCATTAGGAAGTTATAAAGCAAAATAATGTGATTTTAGTCCAGTTTTCAAGCACCAGCTTCTTTCTAACAGGAAAAATGCAAATTCCTCTCTACTACACAATCACTTTATAAGATAAGATGTTTATAAGATATTTACCTGGCTAGGAGGTTGCAGAGAGGTTAGACAAAAGTTATCTTCAGTAAAATCTCTCTCTTTTGGGGTCACTGCTCTTCCACTGAAGACTTTCATCTGGCTAACATAACAAATGCTTGCATTAATTTATGACCTCAAAGATACTCACCACTTAGAGTGGATTTGGACTTGATATCAGCTTTTAGTTCAAGTACTCTTACAGCCGAGAAAAAAAGGGATGCTGATAAGAATAATGAATTCAGTGAAGGAATTTTTAGGTAGTGAGAGAGGAATGCTCTTATCCCCTTAGTTATGTACTACTGTGTACACCAGCTAATTTTAACAGAAATGTTTTCCTAAGTCCTGGCTTGGTTATTTTTTCCTAAGAGCTCATGCTTTATTCAGGAACAATCTGATATTGCTGCACTGCCTGGAAAAGAGGTGTGCCCATTTGCACCTGGGGGGACTGGCACGATGTTCTTTGTGCCACAGTTACTCCATGAGATGAAGCATGCACTGCTTAGCAGAGCACGTGGGATTTACCTGGGATTTCTAGAGGAAAACCAGCATTAATTATATGCACAATCAGTCATGAGCTACCCATGATGAGCAGAGGGCACAGTATTTTCTGAAGGGAAATAGAGATGTACAGTTATGATTAAGCTTTGTGTTTGTTACTGTAATGCAAATCATTGTGGTGAACTTTGGCTTGTGATTGCTGTCCTATTTCTAGGTAAATTAATTTGATATTTTATTACTTTATCTATGTGAGATCTGTTTGAACTCTGCTGCATGACTTTATTGGAAGTAACCTGCCTTCTTAGGCTGTAAAATCAATGACTGTCTCCTGAAAACTACCATCAGGATCTCTTGGAGTTTACCCCATCCAAATAGGCTGGAAGGAAGACTGGTTTGCTTGAAAGATTAATACAGGGAAAAACTCAATGCTGGGGTCTGTAATGGTTAAACAGCATGAAAAACCCCATAGGCCATAGAAAGAGGACTAGGCAAGGAATCCTGAGAACTGTAGACCAGGAGTAGGGATGACCCCCCGACTGTGAAGTACTTTTGCCTGCTTTGGAGCCTGAAGAAGCCTTGCTTGGGGCTGTGATCCTCAAGAAGAGAGCTGATCCAGCCATCCCCTCTTTACCCTAGCCTGGATGCCACTTCCCTCCTCCACTTCTTATCCTTTGGTGATGGGGAATAGGAAGTTAATGAATGGAAGCCAAACACCTAGGGCTACCTAAACCAGCACTGGTGGAGCAGTGGGTCTGCCAGGACATTCTCAAATGAACTTCTTTCATCCTTGGTTTTTGTGCCTGCTGGGTGCTCCTGTTGATTTCCTGCTGTCAGCTGTACCCTTTTGTGCTTTCAGGTTTCCCCCAAGGCTGCCACGGCTAAGGATGAGGGACAAGACACAGTGCTCTCTGCCTGAGCCCTAGAGATGGCCATGGACTTCATCCACATTGCTCTGTGTGTCAAAAAGATCAAATTTGGAAACAAAGGCTGCTGAGGCTCAGATCAGCAGCAAACAACTGTTCCTGCTCCCCTCAGAACAGCACCATCCAGTGGTACCTGCTGAAGCAGGATTGCCACAGCCTCCTGCTGGTCAGAGCAGGGTTACCTCCAGCTCTGTTCTCCACAGGGGTCTTTCAAGGTACACTGCCTCAAGTGTTTTGTACAATGAGTTAGTGTGAGCTAAAAAGGAAGTAAAGAAGCCCTAAGATTTCTTCTCTCCTTCCCCCCATTCCAATGCCTGGGTTGGTGTGATCCTCCTGGAAACCATCCAGCCTTTGAAAGCAGCAGTAGGTTGGCCTCAGAGAGGGTCAAAAAGTCAAGTATGGGTTGACCACAGCTGTTTGCTGCAGCATCTCTGAATGTGCCCTTTCAGTGTGTGGAAGCAGTTAGTACAAAAGGTGGCTGTTGGGGTCTGTAACTTGCAGCATTTCCTATGGCAAAGAGAAGGAAAGGCTTAAGGAGTATTTTTCTAAATTTAATGCATTCCCTGGCAAAGCTCTCCCCATAAAACCCGTGGTAAAAACTACTCATTCCTACCTCTTCCTTGCAAAGAAATGATCTGATTCTTGGCTAATAACGTGTAACTCACTTCTGCACAAATATGAAGCAGTGATATGTCCATTTTTATACAAACAGGGAACCTCATTTCAAAACCAAGACAAAATTCATTTATAGACTTCATCTTTATTACCTTAGCAGGAAACTGTATTTTCCCCTGGGTCAGACATTTGCCAATAGAGTGGGCTCAGATTTAGTTGCTGAAATGTGCATTGCCAAAGAAATAACCCAGGAGAGCTTACCTGATATGTCTTATGGTCCCACTATTGAGCTCTTGAGCTTTTAATGAACTTTCCTTTCTGAACTCAACCTCCTTATCCTGGTGGGACTGGGATCTCTCCCCAGAACCACAGCAGTGATTGAGGTCAGCCCCTGCTCTCTTTTCCACAGTGGGTCTCAGCTGCATTCTGGGAATGGCAGGGAAATGCATGGTGGTATTGCACAGAGGTCCCTAGGGAAAGCATGAAAATGGAGGGAGGGGAGAGGAAAGACTGCCCACCCTGCCTGAGATATTTAAAACAGTAAGCTGATAATGGCTAATAGAAGAACGAAACCTAAGCTTTCTGGTTTAGCCTGGTATTGGGTCTATGGATAATCTTCAAAGAGGAGCTACAAAATTTAAAAGGAATTAAGCTCTGGGAAATGTTAAATCTGGCACATCTGGTTTACAAAAGGGTTTGTTGTTATTTTTTTCTGGATTCTGCTGTGTTTTCATTTTCTGTTGGAATGCCAAAGGCAATTCTCTGTCAAACATAGACTCTTGACCTTCTAGTCAGGATGACAAGAAAGTCATCCCAGGGTGTGTCCACACCTGTCAGACAATATTAGACACAAAATAGAGCTGTCTGTCTTCTTTAGCTAAAATGGTTTCACAAATAGTTCTTAAATGCCTGTCTTCATAGAGAAGTGCCTGTATTATCTTGGTACACTCAGTATTGAGATTGATGACAACTGGGGTCATTGGTTAAACTGTCTAATCCTGACAAGCCAAGGCAAAGAGAAGAGGCAGGAGAGTAGCACAGTGGCTGCTTAAAATTACCTGCAAGAGAGATCAGTCCTGAGAGCAGGCAGGGCTGGTGAAGAAGCTGACAGCTCTTTGCTGTGACTCACCCATTAGATCCCGCTGCATGGAGACACTGCCTCACAGACAAGGCTGTACTTGAGAATCAGCACTTGGGACATTGGGCAGGTTTACCTCGGCTCCCATAAAATAAAAGCAGAGCTTGCAACTGTAATTACAGCTATTATAGAAGGCCAAATACAGGGGAGCAATGTTCAGGAGATGGGAGCCAAATTGCTGTTTATGCAAAAGGCTTAGCTATTAATGAAGGGCTATTAAACCAGAAACAAATTCTCTTACATCCACCCCACCACCCCTTTCACCCATTCCTTGTTGCCAAAGGGGACCTGAAGGTGAACATCTAGCCCATCAGCCTTCATATTTGTCTCTTTGCTCTGAGTGAAATGAAAATGATGGAGGAGTGAAGAAGCTAGCTGATGGCTGGCCAACACACTAACCTGAATGTGTTCCAGTTCTTGGCACTCACCCGATGGGCACAAAACCAGTGCTGGAAGAGCTGTGGCAGGTCCTGTTGGAGAAGGGCTCTGTTACCTCCCTCCCTGCACACATGAGTATTTGCTGGGCTGTTCTGCCACCCTTCACCAGTTAAAAGGGCAAAAGGGTATGCTTCACAGCACAGTGTAACAGGTATTGGTCTGTTTTTAAAAGTAGTAGTTGTTTATTGTAGGCAGTTGTAGGCAGCTATTTACTCTCATTTGTAAACCAAGCATGGCTTAGACTGATCTAGTTCAACATAGCAAGCAACTTAAGGCCTGAAGTGAAAAGAGAGAAGATTGTAAAATTGAGAAAACTTCCATGAAGGAAAAAGAGGAAAAGGAAAAAAACAAACAAACAAAAACCATTATGGTGATTCGTTTCTCTGGGATACTTTGTTGTTTCCCAGAGGCATCTGTATCAAGTGAGGAAACACCAAAAATTGGTATCCTGATCAAGAAAAGGCTTAGATAAGTTAAAAGCATGCTGGTGGGTTGGTAGTGTCTGGAAAAGCAGCAAGAAGAGCAGAGAATCATAACCCCAGGTGGGCATATTATCCAACATTATTCACTGCCTCCAGCCCTTCCCTACCTGCAAAGACTGTGGTAGGGATAAGTTCTGCTTCCCACAGGCATTTTCCTGTGCTTGGTTGCAGAAATCCTATTCCTACAAAGCTCTTTGGGTGGGAAAGACAAGCCCTTGGTTTAGGGGGCCCAGAGGGAGGCTGTAAGCCTGGGTGACATTTTCTGAACTTGGTCATGGTTGATGGATCAGTGGACAGAAAGTGGAAAGATTTCACAGGCTGGGTACAGAGAGCAAGCCCATCATTCAGCCTGCACTTCTTAGGAGGAACAGCAAGAATGCTGTGGCACAGGTGGAGCCTCTTGTATCTTGATATATTGCATCCCTGTGCTGTGTATCACTGTGGGAGTCTGTCTGAAGAGCAGGGCAAAATCTCAAAGGGCTTTTACCCTAAACCAGCAACACCAGTTGCTTTCCTTTTGCCCAGTCAGAAAGGAGAAGCTGCCATCCAAAAACTGGCAAGACAAATCTGGGAAAGCCTCCCCAGATCTGTGCCACCAAGGGATTCTCAGAGAAGCCAACATGCACCAACTTGTCCTTCAAGCACCTCATGCCAGCTCCCCCCTTGCCAGTGGGCACCAGTGAAAGTCTCTCACCTCTGCCTGCAGGGATGGACTACATGGTTCCCACAAATGCAGCTCTTTATAGATGCAGTTTGATTTAGAGACATGGTATTCCTACCTTTTTCAAGCTCACATCAGAGCTGTTCAGCTCAGACCAATATCTACTTGTCACCACAGCTCTGCCAGCAGGGCAGAGCAAAGGCTGCTTACAAAGCTATGCCCAGCTCTGGCTCTGTGTGCTGGTCAGCCTGCCTGCAGAGTGCCTTGTGTCACAGGAAGAGTTCTTTTAATTGTTCATTAAGAAGTGGTCAGCTCTGCTTTCTTGCTTAGGCATCATATGTACTTCCCAAATGAAAGTGTGGAGTCACAGGTCATCATTCTCTCATTTTGGCCCACAGTCTAATGGGGTCCCTACAGGAAAACTGAGCCAGTATGGGTTGGAGCTCTTGGCTGTGCATGTTACATGAACAAGGATTTCCCTTTATCTCACTTTGCCTACGTATGCCATTTACATTTGCATACTCTCAGGGGTATAGGTATCTCACTGGAATTTTGTTCTCCTGAGTGCAGTTTTGCACTACCCCCAGCACCTACAGGACTTGTCTTGTACTACATGAGTAGGGACTGTAGGAGGAAAGCATTATATTCAAAGCAGAGAAATTTCAGATTAAAATGCCAAGGTTGGGAAAGAACGTCTGATCTCCTTGGTCTGACTTTGGCATAATTAATTTGGCAGTACAAGATCTGCCAGGGATCAACCACATGCCTTTGCTAGGCTGGCTCAGGCCACAAGCTGTAAAAGGAAATAAGAAAAATGGTGGTGAAATAGATTTTATTGCTCTTTCTTCCATGCTCTTTCTCATGAAAATTAATGACCATTTCATTCACAAGCTCTTTCCCTTACTGGTAGGGGAATCATAAAAACAGACCCTAGTTCTTTTTGCATGACAGTGCCTGAGCTGCCTCAATGTGTTTTTCAGTAGTCCTTGCAAGGTAACGTGACAAGCAGATATTTTTGGAGGCAAACTGGTATGCCATTTCCATAATTAAAATCATATGTTTCCTCCAAGTATTGAGTCCTCTATGGCTTCAGTAAAGTACAATTGCAGTCCTTGAAATAAATTCTGTCTTGGTCAAATACATCATCTAAGCCCCCACCTTAGTGTCTGATTGTAATCTGGCAAAAAGCAATCATCAATACCATAGCAGGTAAAAGAGAAATATAGGTTTAAGAGCAGATAAAAAACATCTCTAGAAAAAGAAAAAGTCAAGATATAAACATACCCTTCTCTTGCCTCTATTATTTTACAGTCAAGAATTTCCCATGCAGAAAATCTATTCTGGCCCCTTTAATCCACACTGCTGTTTCCAAGTGTATACCTTTTTTTTTTTTTTCTTCAAAAACATCTGCAACCGTGTTTCCCTCTTTGCAAATTCATACATAAATAAAATTAAAGGGCTTTCCTATCCAGGTGTTTTAGTGCTGTGCTATATACATGTCTAAACATAGGCACCCGAGTTTCAATGTGAGAAACCTGTACCCTGTATTGCACATGTTCTGTGAGTAAATTGGCAACTTGTTTTCAGTGTCTGCTAGGAGGTGATTTTCCTCCTAGTCAGTTGTAACTTCCCCAGTATGTGTAGGCTATTGTTAAGCAGACAATACATAATAGTCTACCTACCAGCTCACCTATCCAAGCAGCACTCACCTAGCTGCAAAGGCTTAACATCCTTGCCAAAGATTTTCCTCAAGAGGAAGATAGACACGCCTGCCCCTAACCTGGGATCTCCTCTCCTCCCTTGGGTCGCATCCTGCCCCCAGGATCCTTCTTGATGCCAGGGTGTCTGAGTCAGGTAAAAGCACAGAGCTTAAAAATGATGCAGTCAGCTATTTCCTGCTCTGTTTATTAGTTGGGTGTTTAGTTTGGATCCAGCTCATCACTCTTCACACAGGAAACTCCCATTGACTTCACTGGGAACACTGTCTGAGCAAGGATTTCTGAGCAGGGCTTCTTGATGGAGGATGGCAGGACAGGACTGAGCACAGAAGTACTTGGCTCCTACCAGAGCAGAGACAGTGAAACAGCCATTCCTGATTTTTACTAGCAGGCCTCAGGGGACTTCACAAATGTGGGGAATATTATTATTCCTGTATTCCAAAAACTGGTTACCAAAACAAAAGGGTGAAGCTAAACAAGGTAGTGTTTTAGGAGTTCCTGGTGGCAAATAAGTGTCATCATATGATGCAAACTAGGTGAATGTAGAGCTATATTTACCTACAAAACGGATGCCACGTTTCTGGGAAGGGTTTTAAGGAACAGCTACTAGTATGCCCCTAACACCATTTTTCTTTCCTTAGGTGCAAGTCCCCACCACTGTTCATGACCTGCTGTTTTAGAACATTCACTTTTCTAAGATTACTTCTGGTTTTTCCCACAGTGACAAGAATAGTAACATCCAGCCCATGTGCTACCAACACACCTGCTGCTGGCCCTTCTCCTGCACACCTGCAGCAGCAAACCAGGCCCAGCTTGCATTGACTCCACGTCCAGGAAAGTCTAGCCAGGATCACATAAGTCTCGAATGGGGCAGGAGGAGGGTGTAACTCTTCTCAAAATTTGTTAGTGAGGTCTGCATGCTCTGGTCTCATTAGGGCTGCAGTCAGTGCCATTTCTTACAGCAGCAGTTGCACTGAGCTGTGTGAGTGCACCACCAGTGTGAGTCTCAAGCTTCAGTCAGCCTTCCACATGGGAATACATGCAGGTACCTTCAAAAAAATATCTTCTCAGAAATATTTTAAAAGACCATCCTGTAGCTGGCAGTTTTGTGCCAAACATGCTTCAACCACCTGAGGTCCACATTAGAGAAGCTTCTTCCCAGGAGTGAGACAACTGGGCTGGGAAGACTCAAGGACTGTCTTGACAGGGGGCAACACTGGATGGACAGTGGGAGGGAAGGTACGATTTCTGCTTATATAAAACGACTAGAGAGATTTAAAAATAATTTTCTGATAGGAAATAGTCTGTCAAAGCCTCTCCTGGAAGGCACTTGCTGATGTACTGCCTGTGTACTGCATCTGAAGCAGATCACTTGCTGACATCCATGTAGGCTGTGAGATTCTGTAACCTGCCTTATTATGTACAATTCAGGGATGCACAATCACTATCCATTCCACTTCAGCCTTGCTTTTCCATTCTGTGGCCTTGGATTAATTCTGAGAGAATACCCTCTTCCCAGCAGGTTTTTAATGAGGCAATGTTTGCAGCAGACAGAGGTGCCACTCCTGAGCTATGGGTCAGTACAGACAGCCAGAGAACATAGCTCTGTCAGGTTTGTTTGGCTTTCTGCTCCCACCCAGAATGAACAACACCATTTGCTGCAGACCTCCTGCACCACTGACGCATTTCAAAGAAACGTGTCTAAATCTTCAGGGGTTTTGTCCTGCTAGCAACGTAAATTTCTGCCTTTCCAAACACTTCAGAGGCACTTAGGAGTTCCACTTCACCCACTTTAATAATTTAGCCATACAAAGATTGTAGGCTGTCTTCTCACTTATATTTCTACTGGGAAATACCAGATGGGCTTTTGTCTGGCTATAGATGTTATTATTTTGGAACAAGTCCCTTGAAGTGAGTGAATGAAAAGGAAAGAGATGCTACTCAACAGCAAACCCACAAGCAAAAAAATGTAAATAAACAAAAACTAAAGCAAACATCCCAAATTCTGAGGATAAAAATGTTTGACTCCATCAGGAGATGGGGAAAAAGGGAAGTAATGAATGATGAACAGTTTACTCAGTTAGATATTTGTTGTTCACAGCCTATCCCCTAGTCCTGGGCGTTTCTTAACCAGGCCCTCAAGATCTTGCTTAGGCAATCCTGGCACTGGCTTCTGTGGGGACAGCACCTAACCCCTAGCACACAGTGTATTTTGGTTTGTGCCACAGCTTCGTCTGACAAGTGTTGGACAAATTATTGCATGCCCTCTTTCGTTGCTTTGTCATCACACTTGTGTGTGACACTACATGTGTGCAAGCTGCAGAGAGGGGCAGGATGCTGAAAAGGAAAGGAAGGGGAGGGAGGGAGGAGGTCCAGCCTGTGAGCACAGAGGCCTGGAGTGCTGTGAGGGAAAAGGTGCTGAAAGCAGGATGGGAGAGGACAAGCAGGCTGGGGACTCGCCTTTACAGGAGAGCAAGCCAGGAGTAGGGAACAGGTTGACAGCCCTAAAACCTTACTGCAAGGAGGAGGAAAATGACTGTGTGGCATGTTTTGCCACACCAATTGCTTCAGAAATCAGTGTTGAAGGGAAAAAGAGCTCAGCTAATGGAGTGAGCTACACTTCTGCTGTGATCAAAGGCTGACACACTGAACTTGTGTCTGTCAGTGGCAGCAGAAGGATCACAGATTTGGCTAGCACTTAGGATTTGAGGGCTGTAGGCAAAGTGTGGGGCTCCACATCCAGGTGTTCAGGATGTATCTGGTGCAAAAGCCTAAAAACAGTTAAAGAGCTTAATTTGGCCTCTTTTGTCCTGCAGGTAGGAATAAAAATGAAAATTCTTCCAAGCCCTAAAGTTACCTGGTGACTCTGCTCAGCAGTTGAGATGTCAATGTGATGTGCTCCACATAAAAGCAACACAAAGGTGAGCCCTGCCCAGAGAACTGAAATGCAAGTATGATGGGCAAGATAAAAGGCTGATATAATGCAGAGAAGGAAGGCACAAGGTAAGAATAACATGAATATGACAAGATCATGACAGTAGTTTCAACACACTAAGACTAGGTTTTTCAACAGAACCAGTGGCTCAGCTGAACTTTGGGAAGGGTTTTGGAGGATAATGAGCATGCCAGTGGGGTCCTCTTGCAAAGCTTAATAAAATAGCTCCCTTGAAATCCTGATTTCCAGCAGCAAAATTAAAAATATTCCTGGCTGCAGTGAGGAGCCTCTTGAGATCTTGCTGTGCTGGAGACTTGGGAAAGGATAGAGACTTGCAAAGTCTCTGCTCCTGGCTCAAAATGATTCACAGTGTTTCTGGGTAACTTCTTTAACCTCTGATTTCCCCTTTGAAAACATGGGTTTCATACTGCTTGTTTTCTTGGAAAAACTCTTTGGGATACTGGTAAATTTGACCTTCCACAGTACAGTGACAGCACTGAATGAAACCCAGAGAAGGAATTGGATGAAGCCAGCTGGAAAGTGCCACAGGATTTGAATGAGATTAGAA
Organism: Luscinia megarhynchos; assembly: GCA_034336665.1. Classification (NCBI taxonomy): domain Eukaryota; kingdom Metazoa; phylum Chordata; class Aves; order Passeriformes; family Muscicapidae; genus Luscinia; species Luscinia megarhynchos. Next base: position 31,884,158 of record CM067566.1, on the reverse strand, counting down.
CCCCATGGATCATAGTTTAAGGGGGCCAAATATGTCAAGTGGTGTTGATCTGAGTCAACTCAGAAGCAACAGGTAAAACATTGTCATTTGTGCCCAGCACGGAGTGTTGAGGCTGTAGCAGCTCTCTGCCGCCTGGCAGAGCTGCTGCCACCTGTTCCCACCTCTCACCTCTTTTCTGCCTCTGCTCTCGCCTGTGCTTCTCTACAGTAGTTTTCTTCTCTGGGTCATTTGTCTTTCTGCTGCAATCTCAAACTTCACTGCCCTTGGCCCAAGTACCATGGTGCCCTGCTCCCCAGGCAAGGTGAGAGCTGCTGCTGAGGCCATCCACAGTTCACACACCACCAAGGCGTCCAACAGCTACAGACCAGTCAGAAACTCAAGCCCTGATTTAAGAATTGAGATTCAGTTTTGATGTGGGTTTGAGGGTTCCTATAGAACATAAGAGTGAAGTTCCTAAATCTGCCTTCTCACAAGTGTGACCAGCACTTTGCTGCCAGCATCTGTGGCTCAGCAGCCACCCACAACCTTGATGCATGACCAGCCTTGCACTGCCTGCAAGGACCCCTCCAGCTCTGCTTGCACCTTGCTCAGTTTTGCTGAGCCCTCCCTTGAGCCTCACAGACAGCTGGTGGTCCAGAACACAGAGGAGGAAAAATATTAAATTATTAGAAAAAAGATACAGCAGTTAGGAATGAAGCTTACATTTGCTCCACATTTTGTACCACTGAGACACTCAGGATTAGAGCGAGTGAAGAGAGAGGCATTTGGACACCGCAGGGTCAATGCCGCTCACTGTGTATGTTACTTAGAGATGTGTAGCCGCTGGAAGAAACAAAACCATAAGGAATTATAAGACTTGCTGGGATAATCTGGATATGGTTGGGGAATGCTCCACTCGTGGAAGAGAAGGGGGAGGGGAGACGGTGCCGGGCAGCCTAAACCACCGGCTGGGACAGTGACGGGGCGCGTTTTCTTTCTAGGGATGGTGCTCCCGTGCTGGGACAGGGAAGCGGGAGCGGGGGGCTGCAGGGCGTGCGGACTCCCCGGCCGGGACTCAGCGGGCGGCCCCGGCGGGATCCCGGACCGCCGGGGGTGTGCCGGGGGCGGAGCGGGCCGGGCCGGGCCGGGCCGGGCGGGGGCGGAGCGGCGCGGAGCGGGGACAGCCGGCCCGGGAGGCGGCGCGGCCCGGGCAGGTATGGCTGTGGCCGTGTCCCTGCCCCTGTCCGTGTCTGTGCCCGGCGGCGGGCGGTGAGCGGCCATGCCCCGCAGGCCGGAGCGGTGCCTGCAGATCGCCCCGCACTCCCTGGCCATCGTCCTGGACGCCGCGGCCGGGGGGCGGCCGGGGGCCGACGGTGCCGGGGCCGGGGCCGGGGTCGGTGCGGGGCCGGCGGCGGAGCTGGGCCGTCACCGCATCGGCTACGAGATCTTCGCCGACTTCAAGCGGGAGAACATGCAGCACTTCTGGGACCGGCGCGCCACGGCGGCGGTGGCCGAGACCTTCTTCCTGGGCTGGATCGACGAGCAGGTGCTGCTGGTGCAGGGCAAGGAGGAGCACCTGGAGGTGCTGCGGCAGGGCTGGGCGCGCCGCTCGCTCAAGCCGCCCAGCGGCTTCCACATCAAGTGCCTGGGTACGTGCTGGGGCCGGGCGCGCCGAGCTGCCCGGGGCACCGCGGGGCTCGGGGCGCGGGGTCCAGCCCCAGAAGGGCTGAGCCGGCTGGCAGCCGTGGCATGACGGGGATGCGGATAAAGTGGTGTTCTCCGGGAGAGCTGCCGGCCACGGCTGTGCGCTCGTTAGAGGCGCGTTCCCCCGTTCCTTCAGCGGGCGAGGGTAAAAACACAATCTGGAAGAGTTGGAATATACCCCCTGCAGGATGAAATGCCCGCTGGCCTCGCATGGTTCGGCTCCGCCCGCAGCGTGCTGCCGGGGCTGCTTGGCTCGGGAGTTAAAAGTTCTATTTAGTACTTCCAGGCGTGCTAAAACAATATTTTACTTTATGTTCGGGTCTACGCGCTCGATCAAACTTGCATCCCGGCGCTGCTGTGAAGGTGTCCTTCACGGCGAGTGAGAGAGGAGTAACGTGCGGGTTTCTGCGATGTAGGCAGGTGGCTTTTGGGGCTGTAAAGGGCAAGCCTCTCGTGCCGTGGTGGGCTGAGGTTTCGAGTTACAGTGTGATTCCCTACGGGAATCCCATCAGTGTGCAGTGGCCTAGGGCAAAGCACACCGCATCCTGAAATTTCTCTAGGAAATGAAGAAATCCTAGCATGGAGAGCAAAACTGTTTCGGCACATTTTTTGACATGAGAAAAACCAACAGACATGACCAAGAAACCAACCCAACCCCTCCACCACCACCCCCAAACCCCAAGATGTAAAGCTGTGGCTATTTGGTGGGTACACTGGAGGGCTGTGAAAAGCAACAGAGCAGAGGTTTTCCTTAGGATGTAAGGCAACTCAGCATTCATCACAGCTTGAAACGTGCAGCTTCTCTTGTAGAGAGAAGGAAAGCTGTGAGAATTTGCTTTATAGCTGGCTTAATTTCTTGCCATGGCTGCTGCAGTGATGCTGAGGCAATCTGTCCTTTCCTCATGTACAATTTATGTCATCTGTGTCCTATGCAGCAGGTACCATGAACAGGTCACAAAGCTAGAGATGCTCTCTCTGTGCTGGGAGTTTCAGACGCTTAAAACAGGATGCTTCCTTGCATTTATTTTTTAAAAATCAGCTGAGTAAGGTTCCTGAAAAGAATAGAACATGAATATTCGATGTTTCCCAGTTTCCTGTGTTTAATCTGGCTTTTGAATGTTTTTAGCTGCCTTTGTCCTTTTGAACAAGCAGACTCTTATAATTTCTAGTTATTAGCAGTATTGTCTCTTGCAGAGTTGTCAGACACTTGTCTGCCACTATTTCCCCATCGGACTTACTTGAATATTACGATTTTTTTGTCTGTGCTGAGAGGGGAGGTCAAGACAAATTGCCCTGTTAACAATGAACTGATGGACCTTTTTTCCTCATAATAGCAAATTTTCCTTTGAACCTCAAATGACTAGACAGTGTTGCCCAGGTGGTTAATGCTGTTCTTGTGATAGAGAAGTTTTGTGTGGTCCACCACTATTTGGAGAAGGGAAGAAGTTGGGCAGTGGTCAATGCTTGCTGCTCAGCCCAGCTCATCTGGGTTTTTTGGCTGCTGTTGGGTGGAGGATGAAGAGCTTTTGAATTGGTCCTGGCACCTGATGGAGTATCAGGGTCAGTGTTTGATTTTTGGGGTGTTCCTGGACCCTGCTCATTGGGTGACATTCCTCAGCCTGCACTCCAGGAGGGCTGTGGAGAGGTGCATCTGACCTTGACTTTAGTAAAGCCACCCAAGGAATGTAAACAGGTCTTTGTGGCTTAAAATATGGAAACAAAACTTTTGCTAGAAGTTCATGTTAATAAGTAAGCTCACTGGTGTGCAAATAATATGCATTCCTTTGGGGGGTTATCTTTGCTGCAAATTTACAAAAGACTGGAGCCAGAGTTTTTCATTTGGCTTTAAAAATAGCAAATGCCTCTCAGCATTTGATTAAAGGCTTTGAAAGAAGAGCAAGGACCTGTTGGAGTCTTGCCTGTTGTGTAGTGCCTTAGCTGTGCTAAATATGATGGGAGGAACTGATTGACTTTTACTTTTTTCCACTGTTTTTTTTTCCACTCCCAGAATGATAATTCAGGTCTGGTATCTAAATAGATTCAACTTGCACTTACTGTAAAGTTAAAGAATTGTCAAAATAATGGGGTTGGCCTGTGGGCATGAACATCTGCTTAAATGCATGTAATTGTATTTTCAACATAATTAGGTACCTAATGTGAGAATGGCTGTGACTTACTGAAGAACTCTTTCACACTTTATTATCTACTTTGTTTCATTAAAGCAGCAAACAATACATAGACAAAAAGAAAAAGTCCTAATGCTTTTCAGCTTTAAAAAATGTGGTTGGTATCTTAGGCTGATAGGAAAACCTGCCTGCTGGGAATTGCAGAATAGTAGTATTTTCCTCCTGTTAATAAATAACTGGTAGGGTCAAGGGAGAAAAATGCCACAGTGTTTTGATGAAGGTGACATTGTTGTTTTCTCTTGCTCTGGTCCAGCTGGTAGTCCCCATGCTGTGGTGGGAATAGGGATTGCCATGCCTGGGCAGTGGCAGGGGGACTGACCAGGGAGTCTTTCTCGGCACCCCAGGGTCGTTGGAATACCTGGGCAGTGCTGTGATAAGTTATTCAGTTGGTTCTTGTCTCATTTGCCCCTTTGCAGACAGGTGGGGGTAGATTTCTGCCTCACCTGCCCCTGGAGTCCAGCTGGGATGGAGTTGCTGGATGACCAGCTGCCTGCCCCAGGGTGGTGTGGGGGGAGCATCCCAACCTCCTGCTGCTGTAGCATGGGACAAGGGACAAGAAAGCTGTCCTCAGCTGCACAATCTCCATGCACAGGTAGTAGAGGGCCTTGGACAACATTTCCCTTCCCCTACATTAAGTGCTAACATGACCCAGAAATCACAACTGCAGCCTTTCAAACCTCTGCGGATGTTGCTGGTATTTCTTTTTCACTGTGGTCCAGAGCCTTGGCTCTGGTGGGTTGTGGTGGCTGTGGAGATAATAACTGGAGGGAAAAGTAGCTGGTGAGGAGGATGGAATACTAAACCTCTAGTGTGCATAGCATGTTTTCTGCTGCTGGAGTTGTAAAATGTAAACTAGGAGAGACTCACTGCTAAATAGTCTTCTCACCTTTAAGTCACCCTGGCTTGATAATGAAAAGTTCATAAAAGTATAGTCTGTAGTTAACAGGGACTGGACAGTCCTATTGTCCTCAGTGCAGGTGTACCTGAGCCACAAAGTGGCTGGACTAAAATCCACATGAGATTCCAGTGTCTGAAGATTTGAATTATAAAATTAGACATTAGAATTAAATGCAGCAGGAATATGAAACACATGAGAAATTTGCTTATAGCATTGACATCTTAGGGCTGGAGGGTAAAGGGGATGAAGTGATTCATGTGTGACTTTTAAACTTACTCCTCTGGCAGTTTTCTTTCACTAAATGGTTACAACATAAAAGCTTGCTCTGTGACCAGTTTTGCAGTGATCAAAGTTATTTGGGTATTAGGAAATTGTTGGGTGTATCGAGGTTTTTAAGTTGGCAGATGGGAAACTTTGGGAAACATAAGTAGTCTTTGAATAAACAGAATCCCCAAACCAGCACTTGCTTAATATGTTGATTTAGGGGGTCAAGGAAGTCTTATGCAAATCTATAGGTCCAGTGATGAAATTCATTGTCTTCGGAAGCTCTCTTGGAACTTTGCACAACTTTTGCAACTTAAGTCTTTAATGAGCGTTAGTATTTTAATAAGATTTCTTTTTCTGACACACCTTCTCTTTGCACTCACTAATATTTGTCATCCTGGAAGCTGATTTTTTTTTTTTAAACCTTTCAGCTCTTCTGTGGTAGGTGCTGTCAGTGTAGCAGGATGTTCCACCTCATTTTCATGTCTTCATCTCCTTTTGTGTTCCCAGATGAGGCTTCCTTCTGTATCTCTTGCTCTTGATTTCTGTGTCATGGACAATGGGCATCTTTGAGAGGTTTTCATATGCTTCACAGAAGGGCCATGCCCTTTAGTAAAGCTTGCTTGAAAAGAAGTGACCAAACTTTATAATAACCCTTTGGCCATGCCCACAGCAATTTCTCCAATTAGAAGCTGATGTTCAGATGGAGTTTTTAAGAAATGTATGTGCAATAATTAAACTAACTAGCAAGAGTTATAATTCAGCACAGTTGGCAGGGCTGGGCTGTTGTGCATTGTTCCTGCTTGGCCAAGCATAGGGGGGGAACTTTTTTTGCCACGCTGGGAGTTGGAGCTAAGTGCTCCCTTTCTTTTCTCTCCCTGCCGTATCCTCTCATGCCACCAAAAAATTAAATTAACACCCCACCAGTTAAAGTTCAGTAATTTTCACAATAAGTTTTGCAGTCCTTAGTGGATGATTATGGTGAAGTGTACACTGTTGGACATTAAATGTTATTCATCTATAGATATTTTTAAATCATGAATTCCTTTTTTTCCTCCCAATTATCTCCTGACTTTACCACACACTCAACTACACCTTTTGTATGCCTTGTGGTATTACCATGGAAAATTCAGTGGATTTAAACTACAATTGTTCTTTTTCCTCTTTTTCTACCACTCCAACTTAGAGCCAGCTAGAGATTCACTAAGCACTTTTTATATCTGTGAGGTGGTTATTGCAGCCTAAAAAAAATAAAGAGGGTAAACTTAAGCTTATGGCCAGGCTGAATGCTTATGAATTTACTTCCCAGCTCTGAGTAAGGAACTTCACTGCTCTCAAGTGTTGGGTTGGGCCTTTAATGTAATCTGTAAAAGCAGCTTTCTGAGGCTGGGGAGACAGAGACAAGAGCTAAATGAGTATGGACTGCATATAAAGTGCCTGATTTCTCTGTGTGTGGTTTGTGCTTGTGTTGTGGGAATGAACTCTTAGTCAGAATTGCTTTCTGCTCTTTAAAGAAAACTGTGGATGGCCTGCAAGGCTAATGCTAGTCATCAAAAATGTATTGTGAAAGTAAAAAAAAGCACAAGGGAAGGAAAGATACAGCTTATTTAATTTCATTTTTTTCACTCAAAGCAGCTTCTCTTGAACAAGCAAAGTCAAATACACAGATCTGTGGTAGTCACTGTGCAACTCAAGGGAAGGATTTATAAGGTTAATAGCCAGCTAGTACTGTCTCCCCACCTCCTTCCTCCCCACAAAGAGCACCATTGTATGGGAAAGCATCTTTTCCGGTGGCAGATAAGTCATGCAGCCTTGCAAGTTAAGTGCATGCTCTGTGTGAAAAGCAGTGCTGCAAGGGAACCAGCCCTTGGCCGTGGGGCTTTGACAAAGCAAGACATCTCTCACTCTCTCCATCTCTTTGTTTGTGCATGAGGGTCTGGTCTTTAATTAAATGCTCCTCGTTCCCTTCCTCAAAGGGCCCTTGTCTTTGCTGGGGAGCAGCACAGTGGGTGTGCACTGAATGAAGCCCTTGTCAGGTGTTATTCACAGCACTTACATGGGCTCCTGGGCTGCTAGCATCATGTGCCACCAGACCAGTCACTAAATCAACTTTCCATCTGTTCCACTGTTCTTTTTTATGTAGTCATTTTTGGATTGGAGAAGACTGAGGTGGATGAGGTGTCCAGGGGCCATGCAGTGGATAGCCATGGAGCTGCTAGTCACAGGCACCTCCATTCTGCCTGCTCATTTTTGCCATTTTGTGGCATAAAAACTCTGTTGTGTTTCCCCTCTGTCCATCTTTGAAATTTGCTAGTAAGAGGCATGTTGTTAAATGTTTACTTACCAAACTGTAATGATTTTAATTGACAGAGTACAGACCTTCTATGCATATTGCCACGGTTTAAAATTGTAGTTTAAATGAGTTTTGATTCACAGAATGGCTTGGGTTGGAAGGCACCTTATCAATAATCTCATTCTAACCCCTGTGCCATGGTCAGGGAACCTTCCACTAGACCAGGTTGTTCAGAGCTCCATTCAACCTGGCTTAAATGCTTCCAGGGATGGGATATCCAGTAGCTTCTTTTGACAACCTGTTCCAGCACCTCACCACTCTCACAGTAAAGAATTTTGTCCTAGTATCTATGCTAAACCTACTCTCTTTCAGTTTAAGGCTATTTCCCTTGTCCTGTCACTACATGCCCTTGTGAAAAGTCTCTTTTCCAGCTCTCTTGCAGGCCTTCTTTGGGTACTGAAAGGAACTAGAAAGCCTCCCCAGAGTCTTCTCAGTCTGTCCCTATGAGAGAGGTGCTCCAGCCCCTGATTCTGGAGAAATGTGCATTTAGTGCACAGAGAAGGGGTCTAGGAAGGGTCAGCTGTGTCTGAAAGCACTGCTGTCCTTGGGCTTGACTGGCAGGTTTTTGTTTCAGCTCTTCTATAAAAGCAGTGATAACAAAGGTGGTGCTCTCTCCCAGCAATTCTGGTGCTGTTTCCTCAGGCCATGATTTTGGATGGTAAATCTCTCCTCATTTTTGCAGGCCAGGAGAATCACAGCTTGTCCCCCAACAGGCTATGCCAAAGCATTACCACATTCTTGTCTGCAGTTTAGACACTCTTTTGGAGAGTGTAGCAGAAAAGGTGCAACCCAGGTGGATTGGGCGTCCTCCAAAACTCCTGGCATCAAAGACTGCCTCCCAAGCAACATCACTCCTTCCCTTGGCGACAGCAAACATGATAGGCAGGCTTCTCTTTTCTTTTAGTAGTCAAGGAAAGCCTGAAGTGTTCAGGGAGAATCAAAACTGCAACCAGATGGTGGTTTCCTCTGCAGAAACTGAGGCTGTGAAATGTGAGGATGGAAGGAACTCCTCAATGGTTTTCTGCAATAACAGAAATTTAACAGGATTCTAAAAACTGAAGCTGTCTCCAAACTTTTTCTTCTTTGTTTTCAATACAAAAACATAAATGTTTTGATTATTTTCTAATGATGTTGACTGCTGGGAATGTTATTGCAGTCTCTGGTTTCCAGTATTGAAGCTGTTCCCTGGGTGGGCCAGATCTGGAAAGATTTTTAAGGATATTACATTCTTGGAATAAAATCCCTTCACCTAATATAAACATGCTTTCTTCTGTCCACTGTACTTGATCCCTCTGTTTATGACCTGGGATTTCACCTGAGACCTGTGATGAGAAGTATCTGAATGCAAAGAATGTAGAAACACATATATTTTGATGAAACAAAGTGTTTTCATGTTGTTATTTGAGCAGGTCTTCCCACCTTCTTTTTAAATTGGGGTCCTGTTCTGAGCCACAGTAGCAATTGAGCATGCATTCAAAGGTCAGTAACTACCCAGGGAATCTGAATAGTGGTTCTTCTAGTTGCATTTTTTCCCTGTAACAGAAAAGCAATGGTGTAATATTACCATCAGCACTTATTAAGCCATATTTGGCTTTCCTTATAAAGCAAGTTACTATTCTGTGCACTAAATTAATGCACAGAGTAATGACTTCTGTAGTGTATTTTCTGGAGCTGGATATAATTCTCATCCATGCAATATGAGACTTTGTTGTTGTTTTTTAACATGGGGACAGGATGGGGGTACCAAAATAGCAGAAGCTGGAGTAAAACACAGCAGCCTTTTAGCTTAACCTTGAATTCCACCATCAGATTATTAAGAAAGAGACATGCAAGCGTATCAAAGAGTTCTCTTTTAGAAGTGCAAACCAATTCACTTAAGCTCTGGGTAACAACTCCCAATCTGCTTCTTTACAGAATCTTTATACTGTGACTGTGTAAAATGCTTCTACCTAAAGAGCTTGGTTTGGGTGTATTCCAGAAGCTTTAGCTTTAAAGCAATTTTTGGTAACTGTTAGTGCTTCAGAGGGTACATACACTGGCTCATGCATGTCTTTAGAGGAGGATGAGGATGCTGAAGGACTATACATCACTGGCCCCATTATGGGGAATCCCTCTGAGAGAGCAGAATGGCCTCTTGGATGATGACCTAATGGCTTTCACAATTACATGGCCTAAACCACAGTGGTTGTAGGACTGGGCTGGCCACGAGGCAGGCTGATTCCTTCTTCTGGTGCCAGCAGAAGGGGAGTAAAGGTATGTGCTGGGGCTGGTCTGTGGCTCAGCGAGTGTCTCAGTTCCCACGTTGGTAGCAGGGCAGTTGTGTTGCTGTGTCCATCCTCATCAGTGACTGCAGCTCCAGTAACTCCTGCTTATCTGCTGCCCTGCAGTTGCATGTGCTGCAATGCCTTCTCTCACAGGGTATTCAGAGGCTCCTGGGAAGGAGTGAAACTGCAAGGACTGTGTTTTCACTGGAGCTGTAAAACTTGCAATGTATTATTAGCATCAGAAAAAGCTGGGTGCTGCCTGTGTATTTGAGATTTGGCAGCAGAGTCTTAGGTATTATTGAGGGGCTATAAAATGAGTCTTTCTTTTTTAAAAATGGAAACTTTTTTTTGTTCTTTAAAAAAGCCCTATTGCAAGTATAGCAAAACCTTTAGCTAAAGAAGTAAAATTAATATTCACTTTTTAAAAGGTTATAATTGTATTTTCCACTTTGGTCATAATACCCATGGATATCTTTCTACATACAAGGAATATGGAAGAAACAGATTTCTGGATGCAGCAGCCTTTCTCCAGGTCGTTGGGAGAAAGGCTTAATGGCCTAATAAATATATCATGTCTACTTATCCTGTGTTAACAGTATCCTTGGGTGCATGAGGTTACAGAGTCCTGCTACTGTGCCAATAGCAGTGCATACAGTTTATTATTTATGTCCCTTTACAAAGTGATCAACTTCACATAAATAAGGTTTATAATTGCCTGTTAATTTATTGTGTTTGAATTCTGAAGAAGTAACTGAAGTCCTGTAACCTCCATGTGATGCTGCAGTGAAGTTCTCTATGTTTGGTGGGACTTTTTTGTAGTTTTGGGGGTGGGGGTTGGGGTTTTTGGAAGGGCTGTTTTTTTTTGTTTCTGTTTTTAAAATTGCTTTACTTATAGAGGAGGTGTTTTACTCAAAGGATTCATGATGTGGTTTTTGGATGCCAGGAGTCCTTAGCCTGCCCTTGAGCCTTCCAGCCACGCTCCAGGATGGAACTGGACCATGTCCTTGGCTCCCACTCTGGCAGACAGGCATTAAATGTTTGCTCTCCTGCTTGTGCATACTGCAGTGCCCAAACAAGTTTCCTTTTCACTGACAGATGAAATAACAATAGCTGGCATTAAGAGAAAGCCGAGTGTTTTCTTTGGGTTTCCCTGAAGGGCCTCCTTTGTCTCCACTGTCTCTGCTCAGGGAAACCTGTAAACATTGCTAAATCTGAGGGTGCTGTTGAGATGCTCTGGATTGTGAAGTCAGGAGCAGGTCAGCACCCCCGTGAAGATTTCCATCCACTTGGTGTGCCTGCTACTCGTGGCAAGGCTTTGCAAGTAGTCCCTGTCCAGTGGGGTGGTCCAGGGCAATCTTAGAGCACAAAGCAGAGGGTGAAACATCCACAGCACCAGGAAGGAGAGTAGAGGAAGGGGGTCCTGGTGGATTGCCCCTTACTCAGTGTTTATATGGCTTAAAGGAGGAGAAAATGGACAGCTGGATGAATCTGAACAGATTTTGCAGGTGCCTGATATCACCTGGTCTGGCTGTGGGAAGTCAGCTACTCACCTGGGCTATAGGGATGTCCTAATTAGTCACATGCTCACAAGGTGCTTTAACCAGTTGAAAACCAGGATTTTAAGATCTATTCTAAAGCAAATACAGTATTTAACACAGTAGTCATTATTAGCATAAGGGGTTATTGAAAATAAAAGGGGGAAGGAATTTTGTCCCAAGTTTAGTTATAGAAAAGAGAATTTAAAGGGGGCACATTCACCCATCGTCCCTGAAGTGGGGAGGGAAAAAGCTTTATGAACACTAAACTTTGCTGCCATCATTGCTGGTTTATCACAGTGATTCTATTGGATAAAAAGAAATATCTTATTGTGTTACTGATTGAAAAATCAGTAAAATTACAGTTTTGCAAGATGCTGCAGAGAAGAAAAGTCACAAAGGGCTAAACAGTGGATAAAAACAGGAAGGAGAAAAATAACTTAAAATCTCTGCAATCTTTGATGTTCTAGAGGAAAGTTTGTTCTTTAAACAGTTATCTTCAGACCAGATATCAGCCTGTAGGGAATCCTCCTTTATGAATATGAAAGTCTGGAAAGAGTGGGAAACCAAAAGAGAAGGGAAGCCAGCCACCCTTTTAGTGAAATGAACAGATAATCTTGGACACAGTGCTTCATGTGGTCAGGAGGCAAGGTTGATATGTGTCAGGTCTGCTCTGTTTCTATGAAAAGTGGAGACTTTAATTGTACTTAATGGATTTTCTTAGGAGATCAAGCTATAGGATATCTTCATCTTTTAGGGGATTGGAACATGTCTGCAACATGGGGATGGAAGAACATAGGACTCATAGAGCCATGAAGCTTTGCAGTGTTTCTTGAAAGAAATTTTGTGCGCTTAAGTATTCCCTGCTGGAAGCTTAGGGCAATTTTCAGCTGGACTTGCTTCATATAGACATAAGTGTAAGGGTGTATAAAGTGTTTTAAGTGCTGTAAGAACAGAGGTTTTCTGTTTCTTTGAGTGGTCTTGATTCAGCAAGGTACAGATACTCACATGTGCTTATAGTAAGTTGAGTCTGGTGGGAGGACTCACGTTTTTGAATATAAACATGTCATGTATTCTTGTATTTGCCTGACTGTTGTTAAGAGATTTGCCAGAGGAAAATCTCTGGTTGATCCTAGAGTGGGTCATCCATGTCTAAACCAGGAGCCCTTTGAGAATTAAGCTTGGGAATTCAAGACTAGTATTCTTTACATTTTTATTTTTATGTATACAGTTCTCTGAGAAATAAATAGCAGAAGAGCTTACCCATCTTTTGTAGCTGACTTCAGGAAAATGAAGAGAAAGTATTAATTAATACTCCAATAAAAGTATGAAGAGGAAGTCTTAATTAATACTCTGTTAATCGAGATAAAGTCATAAAAAGTAGGCAACTTGACCTACAATCATTCTGATGTATTTCCTTTGGTAGGAATTAGTGGCTATCATCCTGTCATTTTTTATTTATGGCAGTAGCTTGTAGCCTTTAGCTTATAGATTTCTTATTAATTCAAGGTCTTTGGTTTTGTTTCCAAAGTATTTTTTTGTTGTTAGTTTGTCTTTGCTAGAGGTGTACAGATAGAGCTCCTCAGTGAAGCTGATGCCAAGAAGCTGCTGGAAGGTCTGTAGGGACTTGCTTCTTGGCTGCCTTTCAAGTGCAGTATGGCTGTAAAATGTTTTAGTGTCAGAATCACTACATCTATCATTGTTCTGCTTTTCTCTGTCAATAACTAGTCTCATTCAGTGACATATTTGTTCTTAAAGGGGGAAAGCAGATTCATCTGTGTGCCAGCACATGAGTCTTTTCAATTTTTCTGCTCAGATAATCATTGGGCTTCAGGTTTCAGTGGCTGCTTAAATTAATCCCAGTGATGTCTTTCCAGTCTCTTCAATGTTAGTGTTGAAAGAAAGGCCAAAACATATCCTGTCTGTTTGGAACCACTGGACACCAATCATCTGGTGAGAGGGAAGAAAAGTGAGCTACAGTCTTCAGTGTTGAATTTTGTGATGAGTGACTGGGGTAAAAAGGAAAGAATTTTGACAGAACTTTACTTAGGACAATATTTAACAACTGGAATGTGTTATTTCACTTTTTCCTTTCTTTTTGTGCTGGGAACACTTTTACTTGTTGGCTTGCACACCCATTTGCAAGGTCCCTTTGGGTCATTTATGCTGTCTCCTGTCCTGGTGAGCAACAATCCACTAGTGTGATGACCCTCACCTTTCTTTAGTTTGCAGATTGCTGAGTTTCCAGTGAAAATACAGCAAGTATAAGTGGTGCTTTTTATTTTATGTGGACCATTTGGAAAAGAGCACATATCACTGCAGACCTCAATTTGAAAACTCCTGACCTCACCACCCCCAGCATTTTACACCTGAATGTGCAGGTACCTACACAGCTGAAGCTTCTGCTCCCCTACCAGTATGCTGCAGATTTACCAAACTTTCCATTAAAATAATTCACAATTTATCATCTGTGACAGCTATCCCTGAGCCTCAGTGTTTCCTCTGCACCTTTTCCTCATAGTCTTTTCTTGAAGGACATTTGTGGTGGTAATTTTTGGAGCAGCAGGGACGACAGGGAGTTTGGCCACTGCAGGCTGGAAAGCTTGGTCCAAACATTGCTCCTTGCCTTATGTTTGAGAGCACAAGTCTTTTGGGGCAGAGAACTTGGTGGCTCTGTCACATTGGTGTGCTGGGCACTGCAGTGCTGAGCTGGGGCTAAAGTCCTTAGGTGCTCTCACAGTGCAAAATCTTATATAATAACACACACATGTGAGGTTACTCGTGAATGAGAGGTAATCTGTAAATAGGCAGCCAGGCAAAGAATTTGTGCTCAAAACCTGCCTGGATTTGTTTTGCCTGGTTTCTCACCACTTGGGCAATAGTAATTACTTTCTGTGGCAGTCCTCAGCCTGCTCCATGAATGAGTTGCATGCATAAGTCTTGAAGCTTTAGTAGAGCTGTGGTGAGTTTGCAATCACAGACACTTAGATATGTGTTTGGCTTGAATCTGAAGCCATAAAGGTGTAACAGTTCATAAATGGCTATCCTTGTTTTATTTGCTCCAGTTGTTAATGAAGAAAATGAGAGCAGGGCCCAGTGGTGTACAGGCCCAATAGGTCTAAGAGGAGACATGTCCTCTGTCCCAGTCTGTGGTCTTGTCCTCTTGGTATCTGACATGCACACACTAGCTGTGATTGCACAGAAGGGAACTGAGTCTCTCATGGTTTGTATGGTGTTTCTTTTAATAAACTGCAATATAGTGATCCTTGTGTGACGTTACCTGTAGCTTTTAGTACTGTATATGGCTTCTCACAGGCTTGGTCTTTCCTAAATGTGGTAAGGAAAGAGGAAATTTGTCCCTCAAGGCATCTCTGCATCTTCTACTGAAGCATATTTGTCAGGGAAGTAATTTTAAAGTTTGTCAGTAGGGTCTCTTCTCTCTGTGGCAGTGCCCAGAAGTACATCTGTGGAAGTGACCTACTCTTGTCCTGGAAAAGCAGAAGTGGAAAGAGAAGTGGTATCTTGTGGGGTATCTTTCTTTTCCTCTCCTGAAACCACAGGTCTCAGTGCTTCTGCAAGATGACTAAGGTTTCTTTCAGCCTTGGGCTCCTTGATTTTTCCTGCATGTGTTTCAGCTGAACATAAATATATCTGAGTTAGTTTTGAAGTAGCCAGCTCAGGTGTGGTTTGCATTCTTCAACTCCAGCAATAATTATGGCATTCAGCAGTGTCTAACTCCCCTTGCTGCTTAGGGAGTCTGTGATGAGCTGCTGCAGTAAGAGACTTGAGTTCCTAGATTAAAGCTAGCTCAGGCTTATCCAGACTGCAGTGCTGGAATCCAGTAACTCTCCTTTACAAACTGAGCTATTGCAGTGAATTCCTCAGGGCTTTTTGCTTCCTGCCTTTTGAATTTCTTTTCCTGTGAACTTAGTAAGTGTGGCTTTTACCTTTATCCATGACTGACCTTTTCTCAATGCTATCTCTCTGCTTAAAAGCTCACACCAGCATGTAAGCTCTTGTCATCTTCTCCAGCAATGGCTTTGTGCCAGGATCACACCAGTCTGATAAAGTGCCCCGAACAACCTGTCCCTTCTCAGCCTACCTGCCTCACTGCTTGCAGCATCAATATTCTTCTATTGGCTCTGCTCCACCTGCTTCTCCAAAATCCACCTTATTCTGAGACATTTCATCTCTCCTGATGGCTCCAGAAATTTCCCTGGCTGCATTTGGTACTCGCTGGGGCTGAGCCTTCAGAAGTTGGCTCTTGGAATGGATATGGTGATACTATGCTTTGAAGTCAGACCATGTGTTTTGTAAAGTGCATGTTTTTGATCCTTAAAAACATGAGATGGTTAAGGCAAGGCATGATGCCAAATGGTGTGGGAAAAATGGGGTTGAGAAACCAACTGCTGGGATGTACCAGGGTAGATGTGGGAAGTGCTTGAGTCAATCTGTGCCAGTGCTGTCCTGAACTTGCCTTTTTTATTTCTGTTTACACTTCATTGAGGAAGGCACAAGTCCATTTCCAGATGTTTGACTGCAGTACTATAGCCCTTCTTATGCTTACCAGGAACTGAACTTCCCTCTGTACCTGCTCTGCCACAGTGATTTGAGCTGGTGTGGTCAGCACCAAGGAGGTCACACAGCCTTTGCTCTGACATGGGAGCCCACAGTGAGCCATCTCAAAAGCAAAAACCTAACCTGGAGTGAGGAGAGAGGAAAAGAGAGTTCAGGATACATTACTGTGGACCTCTGCTGCCTTCTCTGCATTATAGTCTTCAAACAAATATGTGTGGAATCATAAAGTAATTTTTGTAGGAAGAGACCTCTGGTCTGACCTCCTGCTTTATCCAGGATATTGGGTAAATTGTTCCCATCATCTGACTTGTAATGCCCTGCTGAAGACAGCAGCAGCTAACAGCAGCTCTGGTGGATCTTGTGGATGTTTTCCCCAATTCCCACATGTTTTGCTGTGGACAGGTCCTTTTGGAGCCTGGCTCCTGCCAAACAGGTTCCCCTGGTCCTCCTGCCCCCAGTTGCCCTGTGTAACAGGGGACCCAGGAGCACCCAGAGCTGCCTGGCTGTCTCTTCACCCACGCTGTTTGGACACTGGCTTTCTCGAGGCAAAGGGATACCTTTCTGAATGCACAGCTCTGAACAAGATTAGGCAGCTGTTGCCTTTAGTTGAAATGTGTTTGTCTGAATAAAAAGAAGTGTAACTCCTTCCCCAGCCCTGCCTCAGATATATTTCTGTGTTTTGACAGATCCTTAAGGTGATTGACAGACCTATAGTTGCCAGCAGCTTTTTATAGGAGCTTTTCTTACCATGCTTGTCTTGGGAAAGACTTTTTTTTTTAACCACTTAATCCATGGTTTGAACTTTCTTTTTTTTTTTAAGTCTCAGCAATAGCTGATTTAGGTAATCTCAATAGATCCTTTGAAATGTCCAGTAACTAGTTTCTTTAAATTTAAATGCTGAGAAGTTAGGTTGTAATGACTTGGTCACTGGAAGTCATGGAAAACAAATCATCAAGTAGTTTTTTTCCTCTCATAACCTCATTTTTCCACTTCTTTTGTGACTTTTCTGCCTGCAGTTTACCTGCTCCTTGTGCAGCCACAGTCTTTTTACTCAGCTCATTAAATCGTTTTTCATCAGAGTTTAGACTCTCAAACTACTCTTAGAGAACATTTCCCTCTTATCTCCTTTCTTTATTCTTGCCTCAGCTGTGGCAGAAACCACTTAATGGAGGCTGCAGGTCTTGAAGTTGGTCTCAGAATAGAGGGGAGGAGGAGATGTTAACCATTCATACGTTTTTCAGTGTTTCTGAAGTCTGACAGATTTGTGCTGTGAAAATATGTGGTTCATTGACTTGCAGAGAATTCATTGTCTGAATAAACAACTTACCAAAAAAAGAAAAGAAAAAAGACCCCAGATATATATTTTTGCATGGTAACATCAATAAAACCACAGAAAACATATGAAGTTTGTTAGTGTTTTGGCTCATCTGCTACAATTTCTAATACAACAGATTGATTTATCTGCTCTTGGTAAGATTAGCTGTATTCAGTAGATTTGGGCATCTGCACCACAGCAGATCTGAAAAGGGTCTTGCTGAAGGAAGAAGCAAAGTAGATGGATGATGCTTGTGCTTTTAGAAGGTATTACTTAAACCCTGGAGGGTTATTGGAAGAGGCAGGTTTGGGAATTATAGACCTTCCCATCCTGTCTTACATGTAAGATCAAACTTTATTTCCATCATTGGGAATTTCCTACTGATAGTAGGAGCTAGAAGGTATTTTCAGTGAAATGAGAAATAGAGATGCTTCAAGCTAAGAGGAACACAGAAGAAAAAGAGTATATGAAACACAGACTTTGCACTTTGTCTCATTCTTTCTTTAATATCCATTTCCTCACTTTTCTATTATCTCTTGCACAAACTGTAGCTTTCTTTGTGGTGCTGTAAGTGGCTGTCTTCAGTGAATTGTAGAAGGGATGATGGAATAAAATCAAGCAATTCTCTGCTTATGTGTCATAGTTTCATTTAAACAATTGAGTTTATATGTGCAAGCAGAGTTTGCTGCCAACTGATCAAGATTATAAACCTTTTCTGATGGTGTAACAAAATACACTGCCCAAAGCATTGCTAGAAATGTGATATAGTGGCATTTGCAAGCCCAGGCTAATATCCACAAGATTTTCTACATTTCTAAATGTAGAATCTAGAGATGCCTGTCTGACTAATGCATTGGTAAGGACATGCCTGACTTTATTAGATAGGATTCTGTGTTTTGCCTTTATTAGATAGCACTTTTTTTTGTTTGTTTTTTTTTCCTGACTAGCTAGCAGTGTCTGGGCAAGATACTTTGCACTGTTAGCTCCTGGCTTCTTGAAAGTAAAAGCATCACTCTGTTTCTTTGGAAATTTGCAAAATTTATTCCTGTGCATTGTAAACAAGGAGGAGAAAATACAGATGTTATGTTAAAAGGATTATTGCTGATGCAGTTTGTATTTCCTTCTTTCAGTTTACTTCTCACTCATTTAAATAACTTCCTTCCCCATCCATGTTTGTGTTGGATGTCAGGTTGTCTGTTGTTGTTTGTGGTGGTGGCCTGGGCACCCACACTCCTGGCACTCATGACCAGGAGTTCATGCAGATGACTGGACAATGCTAAGAATGCAGATGCACAACAAATGCAATTAAAATGGCTTTTTTCCTTTTAAGAACATGTTTGTTAGGTATATTTAAAGGCAAGGGTGTGAATTACCTTCGTAACTTCTGTTAGGTTTATTCTTTTCTTTGAAGGTCACAGCTTTTCCATTGCAGGAATTCTAGTATTTATTCTGGCTGACCAGACAACTGGACCAAAGGTTTTTGTTCAGCCTTTTTTAGGCAGCAAAGTACTTGTACATTTTCTGTTTAAAGAATAGGAAAATATTTGAGAATATACTCAAGTTGATAACAAAAAAGATAAACAGAATAGAAATAAATAGAACAAAGGCAGGAACTTAAGCTTCCTCTTTGATTTTTTGAAACTTGCAGTGTTTTGCCACTGAAACAAACTTTTTGATATGAACTTATATATATTGTTAGGAGTTTTTTTCCAATAAACTGGAGGCTTAAGAAATAGATAATAAAATGGAAGGTGTGGAAGGTGGTGGAATACCAATTTTAAAAAAGCCAGAAAACTAGAAAAAATACAAAGCCGGGTATTTTTGAGATTTGGAGAATCAGTTTTGCACGTAATAGCTATATGGTGGAAGCTGACTGAATTATGAGTCCTGGGAGAAAATTAGTTGAGCAATTATGTTTTTCTGTTTGGGTTTTTTCCTGATGTAAGGATTTGAGACCATCAAATTCAATTATTAGGAGGTTAGTCTGAAACAAACAAAAGAGCTGTATTTTCAAAAAACATAATAAAACAATGAATAAATAATGTCTTAGACTTTTTGTATCCTCCATATCTTACATGAAAGATTTCTCATTAAAAGCCAGAACAAGAGAACAGCCTTTCCCCCTGCAAACTTGAAACTTTTCTCTTCAAAAGTAAATGGATGCATTCACAGAAGAAAAATTTGGCATACACAAGAACTTCTTTGTGCGCTGCCAGACCATTCCTGGCTCCCCCTGTGACTGACTTGGAGCTGGCTCTTGCAGCCACAGGTGGCTCCCAGCAGAGCTCACAGGAGCTGTGGGTGGAGATGCTCCTTCCTCTGCTCTGTGTTGTGCCAGTGCCACCGAGTCCCAGGGGCAGGGTGAGTACCTGGTACCAGAGCCGTGAGTTTGGCTTGGCTGAGAGGTGGGTGCTGGGCACAGGAGACAGGGGCCGCTCCTGGAGGAAAACCAAAGCACAGGTGCACGGAGCAGAGGATCCCAGCCTGGAAATGCTGGCTCGAATTCCCACCGTGGGTTGAAGGGGGTCAGTGCACTGGTATGCCGCCTATTATACGATCTTCCTTCTGCTCTTACTGGCGCATCATTTTCTTCGTCTGACAATTTGCTTCAAGGACCAGAAAAGTGAGTTTAAGGAATTTGCCCCCATTGCTGAAAGAAAAACCTGGGGACCTCCCAGGAGCTCATTATAGAGTTGTAAGGACCTACACGAAGCCAGAGGGTTCTTGGTGTCAGGGCCTCCTTACAAAAGGAGATATTTGCTACAGTATTGATTTCAAAACGAGCTGTTTTATTTAAAAGTGCTGAGCTTGGAGCAAACTGAGTTCAGCACATTAGTGGTTTTTGGGTCCTGATCTCTTCAAATGCCAGAAGAGAAAATGAAGTGCCTCTTCACAGGGATACTTATAATGACTGTCATGTTTACTCATGTGAATATTTTCCATAGTGTGACCATGAAGTACAAACATTTGGGATAACATGCAATCTAGAGAAGTGTAGAGAATTATTTTGTCACATCTGTTAAATAGCATGAGCAAGTCAAGGATAACAGTTCATTAACACCTCAAATAAAAGAAAAAAATACTTTACTGCTACCTATATGATGTGAAACTATTTGACAATTAAAAATATACTTGCTGAACTTCTGTGGAATACAGGATCTCACACAGGGTCTCATGTAAGAATTTTGCTCATTCCTGATTGTTGCTTAGGAATTTTTTTTTTTGTTTGTTTGGGATGTTTTTTGTTTGGTTTTGGTTTTTGATGTTGTTTTTAAATTTTTCCTGCTGAAACAATTGAGCATGGCATACGACATAGCGTGAAACAGTCATAGTGGGCTTTTTTTCCTATTGGTGTCACTCCTTCAGATTGGATCAACCAAGTAAGAATGACTTTCCAATTTTTGGCTTGTTGTATAGTGCTGTGTGTAACAGGTAGTAGAAAGGACAGAAGTAGCTGGGTCCTCTATAAGTAATGTATTTCCAAGCAGCATATTTTTCTAAAAATCTTTACTAGTACCTGCTAGTGTGGCCCACCCAGACCAAATCCTACAGTGGCAAGGCACCTTGTGAAATGCTAGATCCTAGGAGAAATCTTTAAATCCCATGAGTGCTTTGGGATTACCACTCCCTTATGCTTCAATCTGCTGGGCAGTGCACCAAACAGATTGCTGACAGAACATTTATTGCACTGATACCTGCAAACATGAAGTAAGGAGGATTTATGCTGCAACTGCATGCAATGGAATCTGGTCTTCAAGCTCAAGAAAACTAGAACTTTGAGAAGCAAATCCTAATATCAGAGCTTAGTCCTTTGCATGATCTGGATGGCCCAGCCAACCAGATTGGTGGCAGAGAGACATCATCACTGTATGGGTTATGTCTGGTGTTAGTGTTATAGTGAACAGAGGGAAGAGAGAATGGAAAGAAAGAAATGGAACAGAAATAGTAAAAGTGAAGAGAACATCTGGTTTATAGATACATTTGGAGAGAAAATCCAATGTAAGTCATCCTGTGGGTCTTGTACATGTGTATCTTGTGCTGTGGTGGTGGCAGTATGTCCTTATTGTGGCTGGGGTTTCAGGGCTTTGGCCTTGGTCTAATCAGGTTGTCAAAAAGATTCACTGTCTAGAAGATTTAAAAGTAATCTGTAAGCATAATGTGATATTGGATATAGAGAATTTATTGATCAAAATGTGAACAGAATAGGCAGGAGTGTCTTCTTGAGGATGTGAGTTTTATCACTGCATTTTGGATTCCCATTCTTCTCTTCTTCCAAACTATTCTTCCCCTTTGAAAAGCCCAGATGAGGTAAGATGTCTGAGTGTAGAATCCAGTGGATTTCCTTGCCATTGTATGCTTTGCTGCATATTTTGGATGATTTATCCCTGTGGTGTTCTGTTGGCATTATGGTACTTGCTCTCTGCTTCTAAAATAGTGGCAGAATGTTGTAAAATCAGGCCTTTATCTTTGCTGTGAGTAAATTTTATTACAGAGCAGCACTCCAGCCTGCATCTTCCCTTGCATTGAACTACATAAATGTACTGGTTTCACCCTCTCTCTTGCTTCTCTCATAAGTTGGACTTGATCTTGGGGGTTTTTCCAACATAATTGATTCTGTGATTCTGTAACAGCTTTGTCCAGCTTATTAGTTGCCTTGTGGAAGTGAAGGTAGGTGTGTCTTTCTGGATGAGTGGTAAAGCCTAAGTCATTTTGCTCTAAGCCATTTCTTGGGTTTATGTTACAAAAGGTAAACCCCTTTGACGCAGTGCAGAACAGAGGGTCAGCTATTAGGGGTATAATTATCCCAGTGAAGAATGCAGGGTGGTTACGTGCTGCTGTCAAGCTGGGCTGTGCTTTAGACCTATCTAACAGGAAAAGAAGGCTAAGAAATAGCTGTATTTTTCTCCCATGACCTTGTTTAAAGGTGATACAGGACCTTACTCCTCCTGGTTTTCCTCTCCTACAAAATACACATATTTTGTTTAAATGCTGATCCCACAGTTCTGTGAGCAGTTTCAGCTCGACAAGGAATGCTTGATGTAATCTTCTGAAATTAGGTATGTAGGTGTGTTGTGCTTATTAGCCTGCTAGTGGCCGTTTAGCTATTTTATCTCAGTTATAATTAAAAGTGTTACCAGGAAAGGAGGAAGAGGAGGTGGGTCAGGGAAGCTGAAGCTGGATCCAAGGCAGGATGTGTTTGGGCCTGTGGATGGGCAGTGTCTTGCAAAGATGTGCCTGTAAGTGTCTTCTAGCTATCAGACTACATTTATACTGAAAAAGGAGATTTTTGCTTCCAAAACATTCATTTTGCACTGTTATTTGAAGAGGTTTCTTGCCCCTTGGTGCAAACTTCAAATCACTCCCATTAATGCACAGGGTGTTTTGGTCAAACTGAGATAAAGCATTTTCCTCCTATAAAATGATTTATTTTCCCATACAGAGAGATGACAAGGTGCATGGAATTTAAATGTGACCTGCAAAGTGTATCTATTTGATTTAAAGTATCTTGTTTCAGGATCTTACACAGACCATATTTTTCCTTGTGAGTTTTGACTGACTCTTCAGGCCTCAGGAAAACAAACTGTGTTTTTGATTCAATCTTCATCTATAAAATGAAAATAAAGTTGAAGACTGTGCTGCATGTCCTTCTACTGTTTTGGCATTCCCTTGGAGTGAATTTGACAGGGATGTTGATGGAGAGCTCTTGAGAATGGCTGGTGCTCTCTGGCTCACTGTTTATACAGCCCTGGAGGATCTGCAACTAAGCCAATTCAGAACTGCACCAAGAGATTGGGAAATCCCTTCTGTCTAAATTAGTGCATTTGCAGTGATTGAAGTTTGTTCATAGGGGTAAAACAGCCACCCCTTTAAAAGTTATTTGGTAGTGTCATCAAGGGAATGGTGTTGTAGTACCTGGTGGTGATGAGGAAGATAAACCAAAGCAGTCCTTGCAGAGAACATGCAGAGCAGTCCTCTTTGCTGTGCAGAAAAACAGACAGCCTTGTGTTACTTGTGATGGGCCAGATAGGGCCTTGTGCCAGAAATTAGTGACGGTTTAAAGAACCAAATTTTGCTTCTGAATGGGGCAATAATTGTGTAAATGAGATTTTTAAATTGTTTTAAAAATTATTTTAACAAGTGCCAAGTGAATTCTTTTCTTCTGATGAAATTGAGGACTGAGTTGTTTTTGGTAGAAAATAAAACCTTATTTCTTTATGGAGGGGGAGGGGGCAGAGTGAAAAACCCATGAAGATGGGACAGAGTGAAAAACCCATCAGCAGGTCTCTGGTGAGGAAGGAAACTCCCTGTAGGTGTTGTCAAGGAAGGGGTGCTGCTTCTCATAACCCAGAGGAAAGGGTGTGAAATGTGGAAATAATTGTCATCGTTGTTCTGGCTGGACTGTGCCCTACACAGCAAAGGGAAATAAACACAAATCTCTCTGAATGTTGTTACTGTGCTAGTTTAGTTTCATGGTGCAGTAAAGGAAATTCTGAAGTAAAAAGGATCTTGGCAGGCTTTGGTTTTCCTCTGCAGAGGGGTGGGAAGGAGAGCAGAGTTTAATCGTACCCTGTAAAATGTGTGTGCTTGGTCTGAAGTATTTCAGGCTCAGGCAGAAGGTGAAACACCTGTATAAACTCCAGACCTGTGTCTGTGGGTTATGTCTTTTTAGGGTACTGATATCAATGATATATAAAAGTTCTGGGTTTTTTCCTCTGTCTTCCCTACAGTCTTTCTGCTAGGCATGAGGAAACTTTTCTCCTTGAACTTTGATTTATCTTCAGATGTTTTCTGTCTCCACACCCTTTCTTGGCCAGGCCACTGTGACCTTTTGCCATCTGTGTTTGACTGCTTTGTTTTCAACTTTCCTCCTTCCTTATCCTCTGATCCTCACTGAGCTCTCTGGATGTCCTGCTGGCCCTTGGTTCAGTTCTCCCTGCCCCTTTTCTGGGCTGTCCTGCAGATTCCTGTTGGCTCTCATCAGTCCAGTCCCTTGCCTGCTGTACCCCGGCCTGCTCCATGGTCTTGGCTACCCTTTCCATATTGCTCACCTGCTCTCTCTTGTTCATTGCTTCCCACTTAGCCTTTCATTGCCTTTCTCCTGATGCTCCTCTCAGTAGCTTACTGGTGGTATGAGCCATTTCCTTACCTTCCATCCCAAACACCTTTTCTTAATCCTTTCACAATTTTTGCCTGCTCTATCCCATTTGGACACACAGTGAGTAGTTATTCAGTCCCTTGCTCATCCCTTGTGCCCAGACTACGTGCAAAATCTGCAGCTCCACACTTTCGAGGAAATCTAATTCCATTTTTACGAGCTCCAACCTTTGCAGGCTATAATTACCTCTTGCCATCATCGCTGAGACCTCTTTCCTGCCGGCTCAGCTGACGCAGGCACACACACACATGGGTACATATACCACGTCCCTGTCTCCCCCAGGTCTTTAGCCTGTGCAGCCATCAGCTCACCTGCACTGGATATTTGCTGTGGCTGCCCCTTGGCACAACTCTTTCAGCTGCTCCAGGCTCTACCTCATTTTCCTCCTGTCTGCCAGGTATTGTTCCCTGAATTACCCTTGCCCATCATGCTGGTGAGGAAGGGCTCGCTTCTGTGTGTCTGCAGTGTCTTTCTGGGTTGGTTGGGCCTTACTTTTGCTATATTGAAATACCCCCAGTGGTTGCCTCTACTGGATACCTTCATCCCTTTGTGTGGAGGTGCCATTTCTGTAGCACGTCCAGCCCCCTGTCAATGCCCAGCCTCGACACAACTGCTCTGATTTTGTTGTTCCCCTTAGTCCTCCTTGTCTTGCCCTCCTGGTCTAAGGCAGGTGGGCTCCTTTCTACATAAGGGTGCTTCCACATTTTAGTCTAGCCTAGGAAATAAGCATCATTCTAACCTGGTACTGAAATATTTTTTAATAGCTCTGGTGAACCTATCCATAGTGTGACATGGCCTGTTAGTGAGGTTAAATTCTTATGCTGACCATTGTAAGAAATGAAAAAAAACCAACCCAACCACTTCAGAAATTACTTGCAGGGTGTCTGCAAGTTTATGGAGGACTTAAAAAGTAAGCTTTCATGGAGAAATGGACTTTTGTCAATATACCTGCTTTTTCTACCCCTGGATGCATGGTGAACATTGTCACCACTTGGGTAAAATGCCCCAAATCCTTAAAATACAGAGAAGAAGCCCCTGGGTGTGAGACATGAAGTAATGTTGCTGCATTCACTCTGGTTTGGGCATGCTTGTCTGATTTCAGAGTCAGTGGAGCAATCATGGTACATCCTTTTGTCTTCTCCCTGCTTCTCCTTGGAGGCCCTCTGGCAGGTCTTCAAGGGTAGAACTTGTAATCCAGGATTGCTTGATCCAAGATTTAAGAGCAGAAGTCCAAGAAAATGTAATTTTAAACATACAAAAAATCTCTGCATATCCAGCCCATCAGCACAGGGCACCCATTAAAGGCTTTCCTCTCCTGCCCTTCATCCCTTGGTTAATTTTCGTCATTTCTTGGTGTACATGAGTTCATCTACTTCAAGCAGTGGGGCAGCAGAACAAAGCAGTTTTCAAAGGAAACAAAGGCCATTTATATCTGGTTTTCATTTCCCTTTTCTTCTATTTGGTAAACTACAATATTTAATAACAGAAGACTTGCTCATTCTTGTGTCTCAGACTCTGAATTATTAAATCTCAGAATCTCTGATTCAGATAAAGAGTAATTAGTGTGTGCAGTATCTTCCTGACACGTGCTGGAGATGTAATCAGGAACCAAGGTGCTCTTAGCAAATGCTTTGTTAAAGTATATTGTAAAGTACCATCTTAACAGGAATGGAAAGAGCCTGTAGTCAAAGGAAAAAAAAACCCTCTTGGAAGCTGAGAGCCTTGGGAAGATGGGATCAGGTATATATAGTGTTAGAGACAGTGCTCATCTGCTGGGTTTACCCTTCATTAAATTTTCAGCAGAAATCCTAATAATATAGTGTCAGCAGAAATGCAGGCAAAGCTTGAGGGATTACACCGATTAATATGTGGATGTAAGTTTTGGGTTTTGTTTGTTGCATTAGAGCTGAAGGAGTCATTTGGGTGCTTTGCTTGGATTCATGCCCACATCTAACCATATGGTACAGCAGTTGATGGAATGTAGATAATAACTTCGTTTTCTTTGCTATTTAGGTTCAAACTTGTGCTAACAGGTCCCCTCCCAAGCTTTGTTTCAACCCACTGGGTGAACCTAATAGGCAAATTCCTCTCTGCATGCCTCAGTTTCCCCATACAGCAAAAAGCAATAATCCTAATAATACACTGCTTCTCTACTAATGTGTTTGGAGTGTATAGATGAAAAGCTCCAAATACGAGCTTGCTGTTTAATTATTTGGCCTACTACTTGTACTCGGTTTGTCTGACCATGCAGTAGGAACACCCATGTTTGGGAAACCTGGACCTCCCACATCTACCTGGGCAGTGCTGCCAGCCTGCCCAGTTGGGCTGTGGCCTCCAGCATGGCAAACACAACTGGCATTAGTCAGCTGGCCACTTCAAAAGGTGAGGGGGAGAAGGGAATGAAAACTTCAGGGGAAAATCATGCTTCAAACCTGAATAGAGCAACCTTTTCCTCTTCTGACCAGAGAGCCTGGATACACAGGCAGTGCCACTTCCTAGGTAATTTCGAGATGTGTTCATATTTCAAAAGAGAAGTGAGTCAAACCAGCTAGTCCATGTAAACTGTTGTCATAGGTATGTGGTGAAACCCACACCTGTCAGCCCTGAGCAGTTGCTGCATGGGTCTGGGTCAAGGCATATTGGTGCCCCTGTTTCCCTGGGTGGAATGGGAGGCAAGGTAAAGGCTGTGGGAATGGCACTTTCTCTTTCCCTAGCAAATTACTGGTGAATGACTTTTCAGATCCGGGGTCCTAAGGCACACTGTGAGCGTGTATAGCATGTTGTTACTACTTTTTACAGGATTAAATTTATCCCAGGAGGAATCTGCTTTGGAGCAGACTTTAAAATTTGGAGGAAGGCTAAACCAGCCCCAGAGGGTTGATAGCAATGTGTGTGCTGTCCAGAGGCGTCCTGACCTTCTGAGAACAGGTATAGATAGATAGATAGACATGTAATAGCTAATATATCTACAATATCTATACCTATTTTAAATCTTCCAGTTGAAAAGGAAAATGTTCACACCTTGAAAATAAACCAGTAGTTTAGAAAAAAGCGTAATATGGAATAATTGTACTAAGAATTGTATTGTGCCGTAGCATTACACTAATTCTAGCAAGCCTATAGGCAAAGGCTTATGCCTTGGATTTAAAGAGTATCGAGTGTGTCCTGGTCTCACTGTAGAAACCACATGTAGGAGGAGACAGTTTCAAAATGCAAGACTTGCTGTCATTAGTTGCTCCTCAGTCTCCTGACTCTAAAGCTACTCCACCTGAAACCGACAGGCAATCGCTATAAGGGGTGTTAGAGCTGATCTTCAAAGTCATGTGATTTTTATAATGTTTTTAAGGAACAACCTGACTGCACACCCACATGTTACTCCATGAAAATTTTGGGGAGATAATAGTGGTCCAAAAGTTTTGTACAGATACAAATATAAGCACAAAGGTAAAATGAATATTTAAGTGTAAGTGGTTCTTAGTGCCCCTGAACTTACAAGCAAATAAATATTTGATTTGATAGCTCTTACCCAGTTTCTGCCAATAGCAGTATCTTCCAGTAACAAAGTTATGACCTCCAGGTAGAATGGAGAGCACAGATTTTTCTTTTAAACAGCTGAAATATGAAATGGTTGATGTGACCTGAAAAAAGTCTGACTATTGGAGCATTCCAGCCGTCTGCGAGCTAGTTTCAGCCTAGCCATTTTCCTGTGTAGTGTGATCTACATGACATATTATTTACTTTTCTCCTTCTGCTTTTTCTTCCTTTTCCAGTTTCATTGCTGTTTCTCCTCTTTGTGGAGATGATGCTAATGAAATCTTTTCTGTGTGTGTACCATCTTCCCTCCTTCTGCTCCATAGAACTGTTGTCTCTTCCATTGACTGCTGCAGCTTTTATGTGAAATGAAAATTATTAAATGTAGATGATATCTCAACACCAATTAAAAGTTTAAGTACATATAATGAAATTGTTTAGCTGTAAACAAGATGGAAGTGACCCTGTATTTGGTTTTATGCCATAAGCAATTGCTTTTTTTATCTGAATGGCCTGAATAACTTAGGTCTAAATTCTGCATATGGTCTGCAGGTGCCTAGGTTTTAAGAATTATTTGTGCACTGAGTAGTTCATGATGATCCCAAAGTTTTTGCAGGAATGGTGTTAGAACATCTTGCACTAACTTTTTCAAGCACCTAGCCTACATACTGTGATTTTGTTTTTCACAGTTATTCCTAAACCTGAAATCCAGAACTTGTTTTTAAATGCTGCCTAAATATTTTCTTGGTGTGCAAGCTGTCTTACTAATTCTGACTGAAGTCACTGTAACATTAAATCACAGTGAAAAAAGCCAGAAATATGCAGGATCCAGGCCACTAGTTGTACATGATGAGGGAGGAAAGCCCTGCACCATCCCACGCTGAAAATTTCCCATTCAGCAAGCCCTCAGTTTAATACCTGATGTCCTCATTTGTGTTATGTGGGAGACAGTTTACGTGCCAGGAACTGGAGAAACTTGCTCTGGTCTATGATTTTGACATTGAAAAGAAAACATCATTTCTGGTTCCTCTGCATAAGTTTCTCCCAGTGAAGCGAGTCTGGTGGCAGCTCCATGCCTTGCTGTGGTCTAGATTATTCCTGGCAAATGCTTCCCACTGGTGTTAGCAATGATGAAGGCAAGCATGTAAGCAAGGTTTACTGATTCCTGTTCTCATTAGTCATGTCACTTAGGTTATTACTGCTGACCTCAGGAGCTCTCCTTTCTTATCCCTGCCAGCCACCTCCACCTCATGGGAGAGGTATGCTGGGGAAGTTGTAAAACACTAGGGTAGAGGCAGTCTAGGCATGTACTAATTTTTAATTTTTCCCCCCTGCTTAATACCTTTTCCAGTATTTTCCAAAGGTCGGGAATTGCAGAATGCTTGCTGTCAAGCTTGCACTTGCTTTGCTGCTTTTGAAATCTGATCTAATTTTGCCTTTTTCCAGACTTTCTGAATGACTGCAGGTCTTGGAGGTTTGAGCTTCGCATTACTGAATAACTTACTGCTATTTGTGCTGTATTAATCCTGACTTTTAGTCATGATTCTGCAGGCTTGTTTCAATGTCTGCTCTGTTTCTGGGGTTCAGTCACTCAGGAGGCAGCTCTGGTCCTCCTCTGGTAAGAAATGTCTCACATGGCTCTTGGTAATGCTGTTGGGGGTTTGGTGTGGCCATCTTGGTTTTCCTCTGCCGGGAGAGTGAGTGAGGAGGTAAGAATTTGCCTTTTAGCATTTTTAATGGTTTGGAGCTGAGTGAACACACCCCAAGCTCTATGCCTTTTCAAGTCCTGAGATCCTGGGGATGCTGTGTGGCTGTGCACTGGGAGTCCTATGGCATCATGGCAAATACCATAGTCTCTGTGAAATGCATGCAATAATGTTTGCAGCCTCTGCATGCTCTGATCATGACAACCCTGGCAAGCTCTATGATAGCTGCTGGCTGCAAGTAGGTCTTGTAAATAGTGGGAAGAAAATCAAATGCCACTGTGAAAATGTTTTGTAAACCTTCCTGTGTGTCCTTAGCTTGGTTGTGCCTGGCCTACTGTGAAATTCCAGAGCAGAAAAAAGCATTGAGCTGTTGAGGATGCTAGAAAGAGAGTGTCATGTTAACCCAGGGGTTTCTGTGTTTGGGGCTGCCTTTCTGTAGACCACCACATGGAGGGGCCACCTCTGAGCAGGTTCAGCAAGCTGATGTTGCCAAAGTGTCATTTTTCTGATTTCCATGTGGGCCCTCCTTGGTGGCAGCAGCAGGAAGGCCATCCCTGGTAGACTGCTTGTGGTGAGAATGGGGTTTTTTGAGGTCTCCAGATATCCAGACTGCGAGTGTGATGGGGTAAAAGCATCTGCTATGGGAATGGATCTGAAGGATAGATCCATTGTGGGTAGTGCTATGACCATGACCCTTAAACACCGCTGTTTCCCTGCTCTTGGGTGTCGTTACCTACCAGGAAACAGGTGGAAATATTGTCCAGGAAAAATGGACCAGGCTTTTGCAATAGGCAATTTGGGTTTTGGCAGCTGGGGTGAGAAGGCCAGTTTCCATTGAGCATCTGTTTCAATGTGAAAAATGGCAGGAAATCTGTTTTTTCAATTCTTTGGTCATTTGTCTATGCATTGACTCAAATGTCCCAAGTATTTCACAGCTGAGATAATAACAGTAACAAAATAATGCTTAATTAATAATGCAAATATCTGAAGCAACACTTTTTTTTAAAAAAATTGCCTCCATCCAGAACAAGCATTGCAAAACCTGCACTATGTGTAGGTCTGCAACATGTGAAGTGGTAGTTAGAGAAAGTCTTATCCCCTCTCCATTTGTCTTTGTCACCTGCTCCCCTGTTTGGATTTGGGCATCCCTCATCTTTCCCCATAACAAATCTTTCCAGTTCCCTTAATCACAAGAGTGATGCAAGGGAGTTAAAGGCAGTCCTGTCCCACTCCCTTTCTCTCCCTGAAACTTGTGCCTGCTAAAATGTGCTTTGCCTAACTGGCAGACAGACAAGACTGTGTGTTCCTGTGGAGCCAGGAATAAGAGGAGCATCGGGAAACTCCTGTGCCATGAAGACTAGTGGAACTTCTCAGGTTCTGCTCTCTTCTTGTAGACCAGGACAATTTCAGAGCCCTAGTGCTGCTGTTCATTGATTAAAATGAAAACTAGGTATGTGCAGCTTTGAGCCCTGTGCCATTTTATGTATGGAAGAATAAAGTGGGCCCCTGGAGAGCAGGAAGCAGAACACTGGGCACAGGCTGCTTTGCTTCCATCCCTAGAAATACCTCGTCTTTTTTACCTCTACTACCATGGGAGGGTCCCTAGCTGCAAGCGTGTGCACATGTGAGCTGAGCAGAGTGGTGGATGTCACCCCCTGGCTCTGTCCCCAGGTAGCACCAGCTTCCCTCTACCTTCAGGATCTCCTGTGTGAAAGTCCTGGGCCCAGCTAGGCCCTCTGCAAACCAATCAGTTTGGTTTTTCTTCACAAATCACTACAAAATCCTGATACAATACAGTACAAATGGCCACACAGCCTTTTTTTTCTTCAAGACCAAACCTGGACAGAGTTTCGTTTCTTGAGTGTTGAAAACCTGCAAATGTAACTTTAATTAATTAATTAAAAGCAATTTTAGCTATTTAAAAATCTATGAAACTTTCACATTTTCAAAGTGTAAAACACAGGTGCACTTCCAATGTCAAACCTTTTTTATAGTGAGGAGGTCAGAGCTCTCCTGCAGTTTCCAGCAGGGCTGCACCTTTCAGTACGTATTTTTCCACCCCATTTTTTTAGCTGTTTGAACTGCCCTGGAGCAGAGATGAAAACCACTAAAAATGACAGCATGACAGAAATGCTCCACAAGTGAACAATCTAGGATTTTTTTATTAATTATATTTTCCCTTCCTTGACTGACTGCAAAAACGGCTTGAACAAAAAGAATCCGGCTTCATGTTTGAAGAAGTCTTTGGGTATTTCATCATATAATTGCAGCAGCAAATTTTTAGCTGGCTGTAGAGCCCTTTGCTGTTCCTGTGTTCCTGCTAGTCAGTCTGGATTGACTTCAGTATTTATGGCATGAACTGAAAGAAGAGGCTGATGGCAGAGCCCTCTTGCAGAGGCTGTGGGTGCTTGCTGGGACTTCCAGTGCCACAACCTCCTCTTCATCCTCCATCACGGGGTGCTAAGCCACCAAGGCACCTGGCAGTGTGATGATCTGTGTGGTTTGCAAAATAGAGGCCACTCCTCTCCAAAGAATGAGCTCCGGAACACTGGCCCTATTAATTTATTTTCATTGGCATTATTAGGAAAAAGACCCAACACCAAACCTCTGTTGTCAGGATTTTCTTTAAATAGCCAGTTCTGGAATCAGGAAATTCCTTTACCTCTGGAAACAGGAAACAGATCTGACTATTACATATTAGTTTTAAATCTTTCAATTATCCCCTGCTTCCCATCACCTCTGACTTTCTGCTGATCAGCAAAATTCTCTATTTAGTTTTGACAAGCTAGTGTCTGGGGGTTTTGTGGAAGACTCAAGGGTATGCTACCATGGAGTAAATCAATGTATTTTGTTTTAAAGCTGGTAAGGCTGGTGTTTTCTGTGTCCATCATGTCCATTATATATATGAGCACAAGAAGTTTTTGATTCATAGGTGTATGATCTGTTGACTAAATAAAATAAGAAGGAAGAAAATGAGAATTGGCATTACAGAAGTCAATGAAGGACAAGTTTTATTTTTTTTTAAGTTAATAATCAAAGCCTAATGACATGAAAGGGCATAACAGTGGAACTGGAATGCTCTTAGAAATTCAGGGTCAGAAGTGACTTAAAGATATCTTCTAATCCACGTTCTTGCCCTTGAGAAGGCTAGACATTTATCTTCAAAACTCTGATGAGGGTGACTTCACAACCAGTCAACAAATCCTATGTTAGACGTTCACTCCCCATATTGTCAAAAAATATTTTCATGATACCCTCAAAAATTATTAGGTGTATAGTAAGGTTTTGTTCTTTGTGCAATAGAACAATTGCTGACCATCCTTTTCAAGCAGTTATCTGACCTCAGATCTCTATATTCTCAGGATCTATTTGCCACCTCTGTAATCTCTTAAGCATCTGAGTTTTTCCCTATAGATCATGATTCCAAATGTCTTTTGGCTCTTGTTGCTTGCTTCTCAGACTCTATGCCAAATGTGCCTGCCTTTTGTTTGAAAGGGTTGTTTCCCAGAGTGGGTGAAGTCTCCATCTGAAGCCTCACAGCTGATGAGCAGAAATAGCTGCCTTTTGAACTGTGTCTATGATACCTTCTGAGTCTTGCTTTGGGGTCCTTGTAGAAACTGTGTCATTCATGCCTGAACCATTTCCAAACCTGTTGGTAACTTTGGTGTTTTGGTGCCACTGCTGCCTCTCTCTTTATTCCACTTTTGTTTTTGTGGAGTACTTCTTTCTGAGCAGAGCACAGAGCTATTAACTGTTCTGGGAATGTGTTGGCTCTTAAATAATCACAAGTGGAGGCACTGTGCCAAGTTTTGGTTTGGAGTAACTGTTTTTTCTGCTTCCAGACCTTGATGTAGCTCCAGAGAAATAAAGGTGTTTACGGATGCATTATGAATTAGCACTCTGGTTGCCAGCCCTTTGTAGCCAGGTCCCAGCTCTGGCTGGGTGCTGTGACACCTCTCATGCTGTGAACACGCTTGTGCAGGTGGGAGTTTCTCCATGGATCTGTCGTGTTTGTGGTCAGATTGTCTCCCTGTCATGGTGCACTGGGTCATTCTCAAAGCATTTTGTAAGCCTCTCGCACACAGGGTGAGATTCATCTTTGCTCACTCCAGCCCTGCTGCTGCCCTTGACACTGAATTCATTACCTCCTGGCTGTTCCCTCCAAGGCTGGCAGGACATTAGTGCCTCACAGCCTCTTCCCAAAGCATTCCAAGAAGTGCAGAGCTGCAGGGGTGATTGGGATCAGCAAGCTGTATCTGCTGTCCAGCCTATGTGATGTTGGGCTCG
Organism: Luscinia megarhynchos; assembly: GCA_034336665.1. NCBI lineage: Eukaryota > Metazoa > Chordata > Aves > Passeriformes > Muscicapidae > Luscinia > Luscinia megarhynchos. The sequence goes on along the minus strand of CM067566.1, from coordinate 31,850,402 downwards.
AGAGATCTCTGGAATCAGAGGGAGGAGGGCTCCCTGCTGCTCTCCAGTACTGCAGCTCAACCTTGCAGACCCAGGACACAACATTCATATCTATACCACACACTCACTGTTTGTAACCATACTTGATGCTTAGCTGACTTCTCTTGCAAGTGTCTCAAACAGAGACAGAGAGGTAGTGGTTAACACCAGTTTAGAACTGACCTGCTGCTGATAGATGCAGTTATTGATCTCTATACACCCTCCTGGGCAGCCAAGCAGGAAGTAACTAACCTGGGAAAGTTGATCTTGTACAGTAAGCAACCATCCTAAACTTTAATTCACTTCTGCTCCATGCTTTAAACGTGACATCTCTGCCAAGCACCATGCACTGCACAACTAAGCTCTGAAGTTCCACCTGATCCCTGACATTGGTCTGGTCCAGGATAGAGTGCTTTTGATCTTAACTTCATTAGCTCTCAGCAAAGAGTAGCTGCTCTTGGCAAAGGATTCTAAAACAGTCGACACATTAGTAATGAATTAAAACAAACCTGAAATAACTCTTTGTTTTAATTCCAGCGTAGCGTGTTGAAGCAGTTCAAGTATGCTTTGGCATGCTGAGTAGTAATGGAGATTTTTTTTTTTCTTATGTTGGTTAGTTTGAAAAATAATGGCTGATTGCAGCTGAAACAATAAAGACGTGTCTTCCAGATCAACTGTAGTTCTCAAAGAGTCTGCACTGTTCACTGACTGTTCTGATACCTTCTTGGTCTAAATAAGTGTGAGGGTTTTACCTTTGAAGTATAACCAATGGGGAAGAAAGTGATTAGCTGTTAGTTGAAGAGAAGCTTCCAAGTGATGTCCCCAGAAATATATGGGAAAAGAAAAATAAATAGCTTTTATTTCTCATCCAAAAGAGTAGTCATATTAATTTTTGTTTTTGCCGAGATTCCCTGGAGCCTGTCGCTGGTGTGTTTCAGAGTTTACCTGAGGTCAGTGGGAGCCTTGCTGGTGATTTCATCATATCCCCATGCAGCTCTGTCATGGTGACAGCTCATCTGTCCAGCTCACTTGGGGAGGAGGCTGGAAATCCTGATTCTGATGCAGAGGAGTGGACTAGCCAGCTAACCAGTCTGGCTGGGTGGTATTGGTGTCAGCTTCCTGGATTTTAAAAAGGCAGCTGAATCTGTTTTATTTGGTGTCCCTGAGCTGGGGTGCTGTGTTTGTGCCAGAATTTGGGTGGCAGCTCTTGAGTATCAACTCAAATGTGTGTACAAATGTATTTTGAATAGAGGCTATTTCCTACTTATGCAGCTGTGACTTGCCAGGGCCCCTGAACATTCATAAGAGCTGGACTTGGGCTCAGTATCTGCTCTGATTGGCACTTCCTAGCAGCTCTGCCCAAGGATGTGGCTTGTGGCTGTAGCAGAGGAGGAGGGCTGCTGTCAGAGTAATCTCCCAGGCTGACCAGATATGCCCCCTGTACCCTCCTTCACCTGGGAGTTGTATTCAGAGCTCATAACAGTTAGCTATTGCTGTGCCCATCAACATACACAAAGGTCCTAATGATTCTTGTAGTGTTCCCCATGTGCTGGGCACTGAGCACAGTCTCTGGGACTGCAGCATGTTATTTTCTAATATGACCTTCCTGCAAATAATTTACCTGCAACAAATGATCATCATACTCCTGTTGGTATGTGAATCAGAAGATTTTTTTGGTATAAAGCATGCTAGCTTTTTGAAGCATGACTTCTCTTGAAGGCATTAAGTTTTCAAGGAGTTAAGTATGTTCATGTGCATTTCACAGCCAAGTGAAAAATGGTAAGTAGGTTCCCTCTGCTGCCTTGAAGGAGGGTTGCTTTTCTTTTTTTTAAACATAGATGGCCTCTGCTGTGTGCCTTTCCTTTAAATAAATGCATAGCTTGTAGGTTTGTTGCCTTTTTGTTGGTGAACTATTGAAATTGGGACCTCTGGTTTCACACATGTATTTTAAGCATTTTTGTTACTTTCTATAAAATATGAGTGGCACATTGTGTGAAACAGTCAAATGGCTGGATTTCTAATGGCCAGGGGCTTGGAGCATGTGCTCTGGAAGAGGAGACTGAGGGACAGGGGTTTGTTCAGCCCTGAGGAGATGGCTTTGGAGGAGACCTTACTGCAGCCTGTCTATAGGAAAGTTGGTGAAAAGATGTAGCCAGCTCCAAGGGACAAGGGTTGCAAACTGGAGCGGGATCTTCTGAGAAAATATGAAGATTAGAATATCTCCATGAGGAAAATTGGTGCATTGGTAACTTGCCTGAAGAGATTCTAGAGCTTTGTTCTCAGAGGTTTTCAAAGCCTAGGTGAACCAAGCCCTGTGCAACATCACATGATGTCATGGTTGGCCCTACTTTGAGCAGGAAGCTGCAGACTTCCCAAGGTCCTTTCCCACCTTAGTATTTATGCATAAATACATGGCTTAGAAGTGAGTGCAATACAGTGGGGCCTGGACTTGCATTCCTTTGGTATTCCACTTCTAAATGAGGTTAAAAACATGACTCTAACGTGATTGTGGTGAACTCAGTGTTAGTGGGAAATTCTGTCACAGCAAATATTCCATGAGCAATTGACTGCTGCCTGCACAATTGCATCCCCATGTGGGAACACTGGCAGGGTGAGTGGGGTGTTTATCTGTGATGCAGCAAATACAGCCCTGAAGTCATCCGAGCCTTCAGCCTCGCTGTTGTCTCCTTTTTCCAAACTGATGGGTGAATGTTGACAAACTGTATGATTTGACCCAGATCACGCTGCAAATCCAGGTTTCATTGCAGGAAACCGAAAGCAAAATCAGATTAAAGTTTTCTGGGCTTTCTGGAGCTTGCTCAGCCCAAGCATGCTGGCCCTCCAATTGTTGGGGTGCCTGTCGCAGCGGTGAGGGGCTGAGCCGTCCATAGCTGGGGATGGCAAACCCTCGGCCAGCCCCAGAGCTGGTGCCCGGCGGGCGCGGGGCTGAGGGGCTGAGGGCAGCAGCGGGGGTGGAGCCGCCAGCTCCGACTGCTTTCGCTGCTGCGTTTTCAGCAGCCGCGGGAGGTGCCCGGTGCCCGGTGGGTGCGTGTGGACGCGGTGCGCTCGGGAATGGGCGGCGGGAGCCGCTAGAGGCCCCTCCAGGCGCGGCCATGGCGCCGGGCCCCGCTGAGGCCGCGGCGGGCGGGGCGGGCCCGCGCTCGCATCCCGCCGCTGTAAGATCAAGATTAAGAGCCCCAGCTGGAGTGCTGCATGCAGCTCTGGGGTCCGCAGCACTGTAAAGCCGTGGGCATGTTGGAGCGGGTCCAGAGGACGGCCATAAAAATGATTGGAGAGCTAGAGCACTTCTCTGGTGACAGGCTGAGAGACTTGGGATTGTTCAGCCTGGAGAAAAGAAGGCTCTAGGGAAACCTTGAGCAGCCTTCCAGTGCCTGAAAGGGGCTTATAAGAATTACAGAATTGTCAAGTCCATCTCCTGGCCCTGCACAGGACCATCCCCAAGAGTCACACCAGGTGCTGGAGAACATTGTTCAAAGGTTTCTTGAACTCTGTCAGGCTTGGTGTTGTAACCACTTCCCAATACCCTATGGGTGAAAAACCTTTTTTCTAATATCTAACCTAAGAAAGATGGGGATAGACGTTTTAGCAGGGCATTTATTGACAGCACAAGTGGTTATGGCTTTAAACTAAAAGAGGGTTTTAGACTGGATACAAGGAAATTTTTATAAGGCTGGTGAGGCACTGGAACAGGTTGCCCAGAGGAAGTAGATGTCCCGTTTCTGGGAACATTCAAGGTCAGGCTGGATGGTGCTCTAAGCAACATGATCCAGTTGGAGATGTCACTGCTCATGGCAGGGTTTTGGACCTTTAAAGGTCCCTTCCAACCCAAAGCAGCCTGTGATTTTGTGGAAAGGGAGGCAACACATTTTGGCCCTGTATTTTTGTGGGATCTTTGGCACCAGTCCCCTTAGTGGATCCCCAGACAAACCCCACAGGAGGTGAGGTGAGCTGAGCTGAAAAAGTGTCCATGGGTGCATGTCTGCCCCGGCAGTGGACCAAGGCAGATTCTTTTCCAAGTTTTATCTGTGGCTCAGCCTCCACAGAGCCCATGTTTTGCACCAATTTCTGCAAGCACTCATCTTTCTGCTGACGCACAATGTGAGATGGCAGACATGCGAAGCTGAAAGCATTACCTCTGCCTTTTCAGCTCTGGATTATTTTATTCTGCCTCTGCTTGTCATATTCTCAGGGAAATCTGTGCTACTTCAGGTCGCTGGTACTTACTTATTCCCTATTTTCCTTTTTGTCCTGCCTCTCTTCTTAGTCATGAGGGTTTTAAGGCAGAAATTACTGGTGGTCTGAAGACTTCAGCTGCATATATTTATCATATGGACTATGTTTGGCCTTTGCAAAGTATGTTTGACAGTGCTAAGGTAAGTGGCTAAATGCCTTGGTGATTTATAGTCCACTTAGGGCACAAACATAATTACTCATTTACCTCATCAAAACAGAAGTTCAGCATTAATGAGGGTAGTTCATCACAACTCAGCTGCCCTGAAATACTTTGAAACTCAGGGATCTCAGATGGGCTCTGGGAAGGGTGCAGAGAGCAGACCCTGCATGCTTGGTGTGTTCTCAAGCAAGGTGTTGCTGGGTGCTTGCCCTGTCCTTGTAGCCTGATCCATTTGGCCTTGCAGTAATTGCAAGCGAAAGGGAAGGGAAGAGAATAATTCTAATGTGAATACTTCTGGATATATTTTTGAAGTTTTTTGGGTACTGTTCTGCTGAGTATATATAGTCTATATAATAGCAAGCATTATGCATTTAAAATATATCCAAAGCTGTTTTGCAGATGTTGGGTAGCCAAACAGTATTGAGGTACTCCTTCACATTCAGAAGCTTTATTGAATTTTTGGCAAACACTTCTGTGAAAGTGATATATATATGTAGTCACTTAAAAACAAGTGATACGTGATCAACTGATGAAAAGCATGTTTTCCTTTTCTACATCTCCAAATGATATCAGTTTTTATTTCTTTATTTTTAGTTTTAGAGGCATGCCAAATCAGCCTTTTCAGTATGGATGTATTATTTTTATAACCTTAAGTACAACAGAACTTGGGAATGAAGTTCTGAGCTGAAACTTGAACTCCCAACTTTCTGCCTTGCAGTCAGATTTTGTATTTGCATTTTTAAGCTTGTAAAAACTAGGGAGTTAAAAGTTGTGCAAATGGTGCTTCAGCAAGTTTCAGTAACACTCGGGCTGCAATGCCTGTCTACACAGCTCACCCCATCTGCCTGTCTCTTCCCCTCTGCTTTTTTTTTTTCCTCTTTATATTGTTTAGGTTTGAGTGTGTCTGAACAAGAGGCTGGCTTACCTATACACAGTATAGGTAAAATGTAGATTTACAGTGCAAAAAGACTGGGGAAATGCTTCAGAGGTGAGAAGAATGGTGAAAGGGAGGAAAACATGTCGTCATCCATGACTTTTAAGGGATAATTAAAGATATATTTCTCTTACCTCTACCTCATGAAGATTTTAACAAACTATTTCCCATCTTCTTGTGATGGGAGGTCTAGGAGAGAAATTGAACTTCTCATTCATCAATCTATCAGTAGTAACCTGGTTGTTTCTTTCACAATCCAAGCTGCTCAGTCTACAGCAGATGGGTTGCCCTTCCACACCCTTCTTTGTTCTTTTTTAGGGGTCAGCCTCTGTTTCCACCAAATCCCTTTCTTCGAAGCTGCTTTTCACAGAGCTGTCCTCATTCTCCATCTCGTCCTGCTTTGCAGCTCTCTTGGATGTGCAGTGCTCTATGGCTTGTTCCTGCTTGTACCCCATGGTTGTGCATCTTGCTCCTGGGAGGGGGAATGGTCACCAGGATCCAGCAAGCAACCTGAAGGAGTCCAACAAGTATGCAGCCTTTTACCAACCAGCAGGTGAGCGTGCAGTGTCAAGCCAAGACAGCAGGAATGAAGGGCAGGAGGTGTGATGGAGACAGCCAGGTCAGGGGTAAGGACTGCCAGATTCCTGCAGAGGAGCTGCCACCTTGCCCTCAGCTGCACTTCCATCCTGAGATGTGGCAGTTATGCTTGTCTGACCCTCTGGAGGTTTGTCTTAGCTTCAGTGTAGCAGGCTGAGACACAAGTGTGCAAAGGGGAAGAAAGAAGACATCCTGAAAAGTTTGTCATTGGTTACATGGCAGCAAGTCAGAGCAGACTTTGCCTGGGGCTCAGCCCTGATACCCCAGTGATCTTTACTTTTTAAAGCACCAGAATAACAAACATAGCAAAGTGTGCAAGAGAGAACATAACACTCTCCTCTCCCTTTCCATCTCTGCCTCTATCTCTGCTTTTCTTTGGTCCTGGGAATGTTCCTCTTTGACAAAGAGAGTATAAATTATGGGATTTACTTCTGAGCAGCCCATGGAGTAGCCTGGGGCAAGTCATTCCTAGAAGGTGCTTTCCTCTTCTTAAATGGGTCATTAACGTTTACAGCTAAATACCAAAACAGGGAGAGGAGAGAAACAAATGGGGAAATGAGGAAGAAAGAGCTGTTATTCATATTCACTCACCAGAATATTCTTAGATGTGCGTGGGAACAGCCTAACAAAAGCAGGGAGGCACAGGCAAGCCAGGTGACAGTGATGTGCCTGGGACAGTCCTGAGGGAGTTTGAGCCGCGTCATCCGTAAACAGGGAGGTGGGAGTTCTTCCTTAAGGAGGTTTCTTCTTTATTTCCCATCTCTGCCCCCTTCTTCCAGTACAGGGAACTGTAGGAAGGGGAGATGTTTATGAAGAAACTCATCAGTTTTGGTTGCTGCTGTTTGGTTGTTGCTGAGTTGTGTTGTTGTTCTTACTCGGGTGCAAGGAGCCCAAGGGAGGCATTGCAATGCAAAGCTGATCTCAGGCTGCTCTCCTGGAGATCCCAAAGTGTTCATCTGCTCCAGTGTGCTCTTCTAGGATGGCAGAACCGTGCCACTGGAGCAGGGGCAGTTCTTGTCAAAGTGATGGGAAAAATATGGCTCTCAGAGACTTGGAGAAGCACTCTACACAAGAAGTTTGTGTAGCCTGTGGGGAGAAGAACAAACTCCTGAGGGATCTGGTTTAAGGTTTGAGGCAGGTCAGGAGAAAAGCAAAGGAGTAGAACTTGCTGCCTCTCTCTGTTCCCTACTGTTAGATGACTTTTGACCCTAGTCAGATTTCTTTACTTTGGCTAGGTAATTAATAGCCACTCTTACTCAGTAATTAGGGGAGTGTGTGGTTATATTGCTGAGGTGGGGGGAAAGTTCTGCCTGCAAAATCCGGCTGGCAGTTCTGCTTTCATCTGTGTGCAGTACCCAGTGGTACAAGGTCCTACTATCCCTGTAGATCTTCATTCCTGTGGCAGCAGCTGTAGGAGGTATTTCTATGGACTACTTGGATGTTGGTTTGGCTTTTTTTTCTCCACTGGCCATCTGAAAAGAGTGATAAAATAGATCTTTAAAGATGATATGCAAAACAAGCAGTTTGTGGAAACTGGAAATGCTAGCATTGCCTAGCAAGGTTGGCAAGGCTAAGGGAGTTGGGAAGGGTTGTGCTGAACTCCTGTGGCAAGAGAATGTGAGCAGTTTGGTGGTCATCTCTCCAAGCTGTCATAAAATACTAGATCTTGGATTACAGTGGCAGCATCAGAATTTAAATGCTGTGTCTATCATATTATAGCTAAAAGAAGACAAAGTGTATTAATAGGTAGCAAGGTTTTTTGCTTAATCAAATTATCCTTCTTCGCCATATTTCACTCCTGCAGATGCTTCTAATAGGTGCTGATGGATCTACTGTGGCATAAGAAAATAACATTTATGTTGCCTGTTACATTAATTTCCCTGATAAAATGAGGCTACCAGGATGACCCATCCGACTCCTGTGGTACTTCTATAAAGAGCAAAATTGAGTACTGTTGTTATGATTAGTGTATTAAAAGTATTAGGTTTGCTGTCTTAGCTGAGCTGTGTTTTCTCATGTTCTCTCTCATGCTGATTGCTAATGACAGGCTTTGGCAGGAGCTAGCCTAGGCAGTCCTTCCTGTGATGGGAACCAGATGGATGGTTTTGCTCTGGCTGCCCCTCCCACCGAGCACCAGGAACAGGAGGAGGGGGAGTCCTTTTGGGGGAGAGGGGGGACATTTGTAGAAGACTCAGTGAATGGCAGAGAACCAGTTCTTGTCTATTCACCACTTCCCTTGAGGCTCCCAGTTTTGCAACTTCTAACCTCACCCTTGGCTTCAACTTCTTGGCTTTCAAGCGATTGTGCTGTATGTTACATTTTCATTACTGGTAAAATTGATGGAAAATCACATTTTATTATGTGAAAAATGCAGTGTTCTTGACTGTCAAAGCTCCATTCAACTGGAAAAAATCTATGTGAGGCACTCTTTTATATTTCATGTATTTTGTGCATTGGTTGGAATGAAAAAATAATGAAAGGCTGTATTTTGTCAACTTTTGCATCTGTCTGACTGGCAGCACTGACTGATTTGTTTTTTAAATGTATTTATTTCTTGCAGTAAGCATTATTATTCTCCACCCTTTCACGATAAATGCAAATAATATGTGGAATGTGCAAATAATATGGGAAAAAGAGAGATGCAAATTATTCAGTCCCTCCAGGTAGGTCTGAGAAGAAACTGGAAATGTGACTGCAGCGTTAAAACGTGCTGTCTTTATACCAGCTGCAGCAATGATAACAGGGCTACTGTCTGTCTGTATTTCAGGTTTCTGTGAACACATCTATTGCATCTTTTTAAATTTGGTTTTTTTTCTTTTTTTTTCCCCCCTTTCCTCTCCTGCTGTGAAACTTTAAACAGAATCTGGGTACTCTGAATGTCTGAAGTACATCACTCCATCCATAAACCCTTCTGCCCCTCGTGAGGCCACTGCTGCTCAGGTGTGATGAGCCCAAACTGCTGAGACTTTCGGGCTGAGCACACAGAATGAGCTAAAAAACCTTGGAGTCAGGGAGGACAGGTGGATACTGCTCTTGAGATCCAGACTGGAATACCTTTTGGCATAAATCAAGCTTCCCCTCAGGGGAGCAACGTGGCTTCCCTTCCTGCACATGTGCCAGCTGTGTTGGTACGTGGGCATGAGTCAGATGGAAGGGAGCCAGATTGATTGGCATTGTGAGATGCTGAAGCTCTTGGGATGTCTTTGCAGCAGGAATAGGTTTTGTTCTGCCTTGCCATTGCTCATAACCATGCTCCTGCCCTGGAGAAGTTGTCATGCCACTGTGCACTGCTGAGCAGTGGGGATGTGACCCCTGGGTGTCTCAGCCATGCTCTTGAGCACTGTCTGAGGCAGTAACTGGGGGAGGATGGTGAGGTGCAGCTGACAGACCCATCCTGGCAGCAGCTGGGGTGTGCTCTGTGGATCAGGCACACATGTGATTCCAGATCTCCCTGCAAACTGAAAACAGTGTTTTGTTTTATTACATTTTTTTTTTTAGAATTGTTTTCCTACTTAGATCACTGTAATTGCAATTTCAAGTGAAGAGCCTGTGAAAAGAGGTGTCAGGGTGTTCCTTCTCAGCATTGTTTCATTCTTGCAATGTGTAAAATTCACTCCCAATTCCAGTAAAGATTTTAATATGACAACAAATTTTCAGTTATTCTAAATATTAGAAAAGTGATATCTTTATTATTGCTAGTTCCATATAGATTTTTCTATCAGAAAAAAAAAGTAAACTCTACAGTAAAAGCTTACCAACAAAGTGGTAGAAGTTAAAGCTTACAGAAAGATCTAGAAGATCTTTCTTTATAACAGAGACACTGTTTAGTTCTGCACTTTTTGGCTCTCAACCCTGTATGTGTTAAAAGCTCTTCAGTGTGAGCTATTAGTCCTTAGGAGAACCCTGGTCTGGAGACCATCCTGGCTGGAGGAGGGTACCTTGCTGTGCTTTTGCAGTCAATTTGCTCCAAAATCCTTGTGAGGTTGCTGAACTTATGAGGACTTGCTGGCACAACGATCAGCAGCACATTTCCTTGAGTGCTTCTGCTCAGAGTAGTGCCAGCTGTGAGATTAGACAAGGTTGTTCAAGGCTTGATCCAGTCAGGTCAGACTGGAAAGTCTCCAGAGATGTGGATAGCACATCCCTGCTGGGCAGCTTGTTCCAGGAAACACTTGATATTTTGATGTTTGTTACCATGTGGCACTTAGACTGGTCAGAGGTAAGTATATGGCACTGTGCTCTCTGTAGATGATATTGCTGAAACTCTCTGTTTAGGAGGCAAAGTAATGACCTCACAAGCCTAGGACACCTGTCCTACATGGTATTCCCTGCAACGAAGAGGGGGGTGCAAGAGATGAGGACCTGCTTTATCCTTTTTTGGGGGTAGATACGGGGCATGCAAAGCCATCCTGCCAATCCAGCTGGTGAAAACCAGTCCAACCCCTTCTATGCTTGGTTTTCCTTGACCTTTTTGCCACAGCCACATCTAAGTGATGCAGTAGCAATGGTGGTGCTCCTGGGCTGTCCTCCTTTCTCCCCAGTAAGTGATACATTTTTCCTGGCTGAAATAGTCTGTCCTGGATTGGCAAGCTGGTAGCTGTCACTGCAGTTAATAGCAGGACCGAACCTTGCTGTCTGCTGCTGGCAGAAATAATTCTCAGTATTTATGTTCAGATATAGGGCTGGGACATGGGGACATTGTAGCACCTCACTCATGGCCTGGGATCACCAGTGTAAGCCTTCAGAGAGATGGGCACCTCCTGCAGCTTCAGCTGGGGATAGAAGACCAAGTCTCACTGGCAGGATGCAACCCAGGAGGTGCCTATAGGACTCCCTGCTCTTTTGCATTTTCTAATCTGCTGCCTAAAGCATTATCTTGCTTGCTCAGACAAGTCATTCACCACATCAGGAACGTGTGGGAAAATAACTCAGTAGGATAACCAGAGGAAAATAAATGGTTGTGTAGTTGGCCATTTGGAGCTGAGCTAGCTTGGGAATTTTTTTTTCTTTCAGCAACACCCTGAAAAAAATGTAGTGCAAATGGGTGTGAAATATAAAAAGAGTTTGCTTCCTTCTTGCATAGGCATATATCCAAAAAAAGACTACAGTAAATATAGAATCATCTACTGCTAAATGCTTTGGTAGGGCTTTTAAGGAACTCAAGGCTCAGTGTGTTTGGCTGATAGAACATCGGATCTTCCCCACTGAAATGAGCTTTGAATACAAGTGAAGTCTCTGGCACAGCAGAGAGGAGAAGCCACAGTGATCACCTGGGGTGTTTCAGTGCACTGCTCAGTCACCCAGGCTCTACTTCGCCCCTTGATTCTCCATTTGTGCTTGGAGAGAAGATTCCAGACATAATGTAAGTACAGAGGGGGAAACCATGTCCTATGTTAAGGGCAGCAAAACGAGACTGCAGTGGGTCAAATCCCAAAAGGCACTGATGTTTGTTACTGGGGTGGAGAAAGAACGTGTTCGGGCTATGGCGCTTCTGAAACATGCAGAATTACTTTGATTCTGCGAGATGTGAAGTGGATTTCACAGCTACTGTTTCGGTTGCTATTTAGGAGACATCAGTGAAAAAGAACAGGATAATGTCTTCTGCTACCATAGGAATACCAGTGTAAATTATTTTTTCCTAATTAGTAGACATTGCTCTAATGATAGAGGTATTTAACAACAAGTTATTTGTATCATATCAAACCCTCTATTCTAGAGGTGGCTTTTCCCCTCTGTTGGGCGTTAAAGCAGTTGCATGGATTAATCACACTATAATGCAGCCAAACAGCTCATCTCTGCTTGACTCAGGGAGAAGAGGCTTTTTGGCTTGATACACACATGAGGAAAATCACATTCTAGTTCTACAGAGTATATTTTGAAAATAAAAGCTGAAGTTTAATTTAAAAAAACTAAACAAAACACCTTGTTTTTCCCAGCAAATGAGGTCATGCAGACTGATTGCCTGGCCCATCTGTTGCTGTTCATAAGTATGTTATATTTTTAAAGGCCAATATTAAATGGTATTATGTAGTTATCTACTTTTTTTAAAATTCCTCTTGGCTTGTCAAGCACTGTCATTATATCAACCGCTGTTCTTAAAACAGGATTTTGGTTAAAATAGTATATACCTGCCATCTGGTTGAAAAATGTAAGCTTCCTACACAACTAAGTGGAGTTGAACTATGGTATTAGGAATAGCTCATGTTCTCTTGAAAATAGCAGCTGATGGCAGATTGCAGAAATCAGCCAGTTATCAGTTGTCATTAAGCTATTCAATATCTGACACACATGGAAAGCATGCTATTTATAAGTATGTAATTATGTTATAGAAGAATTATTTTTTTCTCCTTCCCTTTACCCATTTAAATACGTTGGTTTGACTGGACTGGAAAGTAAAGTCTCCCTTAATATTCACAGAATAGATGTGCTGCAGACTGAAGGTGTGCTAGACTGTTTATAACATTTCTGTCATCAAAAAGTGATCTGAGAGAGGAATAGAAATAAATTTGGTGTTCCTGTGCTATAGAGCTGTAGGTGTCTAAAGAGAAATGTCAGCGACAAAGAGGCCAAGAAACAGAAATATGTGGAACTAACCGGTAGAAGATTGCAAAACTAGAAATCACAATGGAAAAGAGGAACGTTACTTCAATATGTATTTGCATTTTAGCTAGCAGGAGAAAATAACTCAAGTTTTAGCATAAACTAAAGCAGAAACACTAAAGGTATAATTATTTGCTAAACCTGGGCAAGGCACCAAGGACTCAGAAGTATAGGTTAGTCACTAAGATGAAAGCTTAATGCTAACCACTAAGCAAAGACTCATACAACACAGGGCAGAGGGTGCTGCTGGAGAGGGCAGTGAGGCACAGTGATGCTATGACCTGTTCCCTTGTCATACCTTATGAGGTAATTGATGATTACAGAAAACAAAGAGGGTTTAAGAATTATTTTGAGAGTGGAAAAGTGAACAAAAAGCAGTCAAAATAGGGTTGGGTGCTTTAAGGTTAATAATTTTATTTGGAGTGGGTGTGAGGAGTTGTTTTCATGTGAGCTGAGAGTTATTCCTTGATTAATCTGCAGCAGTGACATTGAAACCTTGTGAGCACATCCTACAAGATTTTGTAAAAAATAAATATATATCACCTATAAACAAATTATAATAAGAAATAAAATAAGTTATAATAATATATCAATAATATCTGATTATTCTTACATTTTTTTGTTATATTAGACCAGAAATGTTTTGAGTACAATGAGGAGTTTGTTGACCCCACTGAAAAACCCCCAATCTCTAATCCTACATAAGTCTGGAAAATTAAGGTCCATGGTGTTTTGGCTTCAGCATAATCTTGATCAGGTTTAAAACTGTTGGGTTTGAATCTGAATCCTCTTGCTTTTCAAATGACATCTGAGATTCTGGTTGTGAAAGATCTCTAGTCATTTTGCTCTTAAAAGTTACTTCACCCATAACCATCCAACCATAATAAAATTGTGTTCTGCTTCATAATTATAAGTTTTAGGTTTTACAGTCAGCAGAGGTATGCTCTAACAGAAAATTAGGTAGCAAAGGTGTAAGTCAGAGGCTGTGGTTTGCTTTTTATTCGTTGACTTTTCCTCATCAGAGTATTTGAAAATTTTATTGCGAAGACTAATCATGTCTGCCTTGCTTGAGGCTTTTGCAGACCTTCTTAAGCCATCAAAGCAGCTTCAGCAATCTCAGCGTTATGGCAACATTGCAGCTATCTTGACCATAAAAAGACTTGTAACTGGTGCAGAGAGCACCTCCCACAATGGAGGGTTTGCAGGAATGAGGGATGCCGAGGAGCCATTGCGGCTCTCCAGCGCTCCTTCCCAGGTGTGTTTACCACATGCCAGCTCTCCGTGCTTTCCTGCTAACCAAGCTGGTATTCCCAATGAAAATTGAGGTCTGCAGCTGCTGGGGAGTAGCCTCCTGCTGGCACCCAGGGAAGGCTGGCAGAGGATGCAGGGGCAGACCCCCTACGGAGTGAAAAATGCAGCTGTCTGTCAGTTCAGGGCAGTTTGACAGAAAGTGTCTCTTCTTCTTCACTTCCCAGACTGCATACAGTTATTTGCAATTCCAAGCTGCTTATTCTCTAATTTAGTAGCTAATGACTCATCTGCCCTGGTGTGCTCCTCCTTCCCTCCCAAGCCACCAGCTCTCCCTGCTTGCTCACTTGCTCACCAGCCGACTAGAGCAAACTTGCTGCCTGGTTTAGTTCCCTTTGGCTCGGCCTTCACAGGTCATTTCAGCTTCCCCATCCTGGCAAAAGGTTAGTGAAAGCCCATTTATCTGCCTCTCTGTTTTTATTTGTAATTTTTTCTGTGTTTATGTGCACAACAGATGGCTAATATAAAAAACCAATCAATCTGAGTGTGTCTTGTGGGGGGTGGTTGGCAGAGAAAATTGGGAGGGAGAACAAGCACTCATGGATCAAAAGTAGCTGTGTAGGCAATTTTATTTAAGGACAGAACGCAGTATTTTATTTTACTTCTACATTTGAAGAAAAAAAAAACATTAAAAATGCTGACTATAGTTGAAGAAAACATTTTAAAGTGTATCAGACTTGTAAAGGTGTTCAGGAGTGGTCCTTGGTGATTAGGTTTCAGTATGAGAAGTATCCTGGAAGCCAAGGAGGTTTCTCAAAGAAGCTTGATGGTTTTGCAACTGTATAACAATTTTTTTCTTTATTCTGTAGGTAGATGCCAAAAGTATGGGGTGGTATGTTACACCTAGCATTTCTATGAGGAGGTTAGGAAATGATGTAGCAAAAGGCAGTTGTTTTTTCACATGGGTTCTAAGAGTATTGCATGTCCAAATGAATTTATTGTGTCAGGTGTAAATGTGAGAACTTGCTCTCAGCAGTCCTGAAGTACTAAACTTTTCTCAGCAGAAACTTCTCTTGGAAATGAGCTTTCTGGGACATTGTTCTGGTGTTGTTCTCAGGTTAATTTTTCCAGGTCAGGTTTTCTTGTGGAAGCTTAAGTCATTTTCTCAGCTTCTCAAATTCCGACCTCTTTATGTCAGTGGGGAATCTGGTAACACCCATATTTAGGCCACCAGATGCACTGCATTATGAGCATTTGGGGCTTTTCCTTTTTTTAGGGGAAGCAGGAGGCTAGAGAGAGGAACTCTAAAACTGGTTTTATTTGCAGCAGCATATAACTTGCCTTTAGCTTAAGGGAGTATCTTTTCTTTGACTTGAGAAGTTCTGCTTTTACTAAGAGAGAGCTAGAAAATGAAAATTTTCTTACCATGGCCTACATTCCTTGAGAAACTTTAGTTGTGTCAGAAAATATGTGCTTTGTCTGACCACACAGCCTTTAAAGTAGTAGCAGCAGCCAGAAAGGTTCTGGGATTGCCTAAGAAATTGCAAAACTAAGGAGAACTTCCCAGCACCCAGTGTGTAACTCAGGTACCTTGCTGAAGGGCACCAGTTGATGAAGCAGTCAGTTCCAGTTGGGAGCTGCCCAGGAGCACCCTCCAGGCTTTTAGTGCTGGGGATGCAGCTCTCTCTTGTTCCTGCTTCCTCACAAAGTAACCACAGCCTTTCCCTATCATCTCATGTTGCTCAAGATGAGAACATGTGCTGAAGTTCAGGATCAAGTTCCATGGGCAACATCCAATGTAATCTGTCTAATCTGAACTTTTAAAAAAATTTAGTCCAAGTTTTATGTCAGGTAGTGGTTGCTAGTGCCAATAGATATTTTGCATATATATTACTGAGTATGTTGCACAGAAAATTAGTGTTTTGGGTTAAGATCAAGAAAGAAGAAAGAATAATGTGAATGTCTGTAAACTTGGCACAAAGCACTCTTGGGGGTAAAACTGATAGAAGCAACATGAGGCCCATCAGAGCAGTATATTCTGGGATAATGGCTTTCCACAATGTAAGAAAGCAGATATTTAGGGTTGTATGCATGTAGTGTAGGATGTGCATGTAATTAACAGTTTTTCTGTTTTTCTTAAAATACCTTGGAAATTTATGTGCTGAAACTTAAAATTAAAATATCTGAAGGCGACTGCTTCAGCTTAAGAAATGGCAGGTATTTAATTTCTAGTACAACCTAAAGTTTTGATGCTCTCATGCCTGTAGATTATGGTGGACAAAACCTCTTTTAGGGTATATACATGGACTTTGCTATCTCTGTACCAGAATGTATGTGACATTTTTCTGTCTCTCTTATCACCAAAGCCCTTTAGGGAAGGATATGTTTCTGTTGCCATTTTATAGCTGAGAGCATGACAAAATACATGACCACATACTATGTTTTTCCCCAGGGCTTCTGCTTCATAATAGTAACATAGGTATATGAGGGGAAATACCTAGGGATTCAGGTGAGGGACACTTGAATCTGGGCTGTTGTGCTAGGAAGGGTGTCCTTGTCCACAAGGCAATGCACTTGTGGCATTATTGCATCACCTCAGGGGTTCATACATCTTCTCACCGATTGGATATTTTCATAAGAAGGTACAGGGAGAACTGGAAACTAACATGCTTTACCTGAAATTATGCAAGGATCCTTATTAAATACTTTATTTTTGCTGTAGGGGAGACTTGCTTCGTGACTGTGGTTATTATGTGCAAAAATAATGGTTGTGAAGTACTCATTAAACCCTGCTGCAGAGGATGGTTTTGGTGGGGGGGTTCCCATGGGCTCAGGAGACGTTGTGCCCATGTCTTTGTGATTCTGTACTGTTCAGTGCGAAAAAGAAGAATTTCTGCTCTAGATAATATAAAGAATTATCAAGAGGCTTTAGAAGAACAATGTCCTTTGGACTTTTTAGAAATGAAAACATAATAGAAATGTTTCCTTGACTACAGGAAAGATGCAGGCATTCATGTACAAGTGGTGCATTATATTACCTTCTCAGGTAGCAAGCAGAAGCCCACGCTTTGTTCTACTTGAGAACTGATTTGAGTTGCCCTTGGATCAAGGTCCTGTCTAGATTAAAGGCTCAAATTGAGTCATGTGAGGTGCTGCAACTGCATGCATAGTTTTTGCTCATGACAAATGTAAAGTTATTTGAATTATTTGGCATCTCAAGTAAAGGCCCTGGGGTTAATAGTGTAGAGATAATATTCAGCTGATGCCTGGTAGCTTCATTATGAGTTGACTATTGAGACAAAAGCAGGAGTGTCAGTTTGTATGCTACTGGCTTGGTTTCATGGTGCTGACCACTCCCAGGTAAAGCTTTACTTAGCAATGAAATGCAGGTTAGCTTGTTTTAAACAGGAACAGGCTGAATTCAACCAGCCAACACAGATCTAAAGCAGCCTTGCCAAATTCGTGAGGGTTGCCTGATGTGTGATGCTTCTCAGCCCTAATTTAAATAGATGTTTGACATCGCCATCGCTCTACACCTATCACCCAACAGAGATGCCATACATTCAGCAGGGCTGCAGGATGAGCTGGATGGAGTGGCTTGTGACCATGGAGCAGGTCCCCAAGCATCTTGTCTCACTTTGGATTGTCAGGGGGACTTATAGAAGGCAGGAGTGATGGCAGTGATCTTTCCTTTCTTCCACTGTAGTGCCTGCCATGCTCTTCTTGCTTCAGACAGGCTCTGCTGGACCCCCTGGATTTCTAGGAAAAAACATACCAAAAGCTTAGGACTGGACTAACTGGCACAATGCTGGCTTAGCTTATGGGCAGGAATGAGAGAAATGGGAAGCATGACTCCCTTGCTTTCCTCCAGGGGTAAGGAAGCTGGACAAAGGAAGCCAGCTGGCTGTATTTCCCTTTTCTTGTCAGTTTATTTAAAGGGCAAATGAAGGAGAAGCCTGAAACTTGGCCAGCTACATAGATTCCTCAGACAGAGCCAAGCACAGCAATGATATTAATTGTCTGCCTGTACTCAGTGTGTGTAAGAAAAAAAGGACATATGAGTTAATTCTTCCTCCTTCCATGAAATCTCCCTTAACCAGGCTAGAACAAGGATTGTCAGTTTGGAAAAAGGTTTTTAGAACAACTTACTGCCATAACATCTTCATGCCAGTTTTGGTTCAAGTACAGTGTGGAGACCTTGAATGCTTCACGACTCGTGCAAAATTAGATTCACATCTTACCTTTTCATATCTGTACACGTGTGACATGCCTGCTTAGTGCAATGTGAATGCATGCAAATGACATTTTTTTATGACCTAACTTTCTTGAACAGGTTTTCATCATGATCAACTTTGTTGAACTTGATTTTGAATAGAATGCTAATAAATTATTTAAAATGCACAAACTTTGCTTCTAGAAAATATTCTTAGTTCATGAAATGGATTAGAAATAGTAGTCTGCTGCAAAAGAATTTCTGTTAATCTTCTTAAAGGCAGGAGATAGGATTTCAGAATCAGATTAAATGTTTGTATTCCACATTCAGAGACCTCCTCGGTTCTGTCTGACAATCAATTAATCCTCTTCAGGGTCGCAGCGGCTCCGGTCTGCATTTACCTCTTTCATGTTGTGCATGAAGGACCTTTTATAGACTCCTAATGCACATTTATTTGGAAGTTGAAAGTTGCATTGGAGGCTTGACCTTCCCTTATGTTTGTTTGTCTTTCTTTTGTTTCTTTTAGCTGAGAGTAGGGAGAGATGGGCTCTTCCCACTCCCTGGAGTTTAGTAGGAGTGGCAGGGGCGGTGTGTGGACCACATCCCACTGAGCTGTTTGGCTGTCATGAGCGTCTCATGATTAAACCTCATGCTGAGGGTGCTGTATGCTCCCCCCACCCAGCATCTTAACTCACTCAGCATGAATTTCCCACTATGTAAGATGTGGGAGACGAGGTGACAGCTTGCTTGCAGGCAGAACACAGGATGCTACATGGGAAGAGAGAATGTAAAAAACACCTGCTCTAAGCTGGTACTGAAGATATTTGTATAATTTGTTATTATTTTTAGAAAACAAGGGCAATTAAGGAAATAAATATTTGTCATAGATGCAACATGTCGTGTTGTTTAATAGCAGATGATGTCATTGTTCAGTGGTGCTTTGCATATTACCTCTGTATGCAGCAGAGGGCACTAAGTGGTGCTTTGCTTTTAAAGTACAGGAAAAATCTGCATTTTTTTCTTCATTACCAGATTGCTGCCTTAAGAGTATTCTTCATGTGTCTCAGTTACTGACTACTACTTTTTTGGTGTCTTTGTCACATTTGCTACATTTTTTCCTTTTAAAATTTAGAGAGGTGGCCCATCCAAGGGCAGTATGTCAGCAGGTTTTATGTTAAAAAAAATTAAAAATCAGATGTTATGTTAACTCATTTTCTGAGTTGATTTGCAGTCATCACTGTCCTTATGATTCCTCATAAGTTTCCAGGGACAATCCTGGTGAAACTGGGAAAGACCTAGACAGATTTCTCATCCTACAATGATGATGTAGGTAAACTTCTAGAAAATCAGGGCTAAAGTCTGAAGAATTTGCCAACCACCACAAGACTGGAGACAGAAGTGTTTTGATGATTTCAACAGCAAAGATATTTTGCACAATGTCATAAGCACTTCTCTCAATATCAAATAATCTAAACTTTTCTGGAAGCTGTATGATATAAAAAGTGTGTGTGATGGTTCATTACAAGTTTCATAGCCCTACACTAAAAAGTAGTTTGTGTCACTACCATCTCTTGAGTACATTCCATTGCCTTTACATACAACATGTCAGGGATGAAAATATTTTTGTTGATAAGAGATGAGGAGGTGAACTGCTTCTTCAGTTAAAATAATTTAGGGGAAATAAAAGTAGAGGGAGATGGATTTAAAAGGAAAAGGAGGTGATTCTTCATGCCAGAGGGAGGACTCCCAGGACTTCCAATGGTGCTGTGAGTGCAAGAAGTTTACATGGAAAGCCTGGGTAAGCCTTTGGCAGAGAGGCCTCACAGAGACTACTCAATAGAGGAACCAGAGCAGGCACAGCAAATCCTTCAAGCTGAAAATGGAGGGAGACAGACACTCATGAGAAGGTGTAGGTGCCACCTTATTCTTCCCTGGCTGTATACTGCTGGCCTCTTTAGTAGACTAAATATTGGATTAGATTTTACCAGGGATTGTTGGGGAGTTTCCTCTATTTCAATGGACTTACAATTAATTAATTTTTTTTTAAATCAGGCTGTTGAAAGCAGTTCTTGTGTAAATGAATCACAAGTGTAAAACAATTTCAGGTGCATGACAGACTACATTCATTAGACTATATTGTATTTATATAGACTATATTTATCAGACTATTGACTATAAATCATATGTATAAACCCCCGCCTCTGGAAGAGTCCTACTGTATTTATTTCAGATGGATTTCAAGCTTCACTTAAGAATGTGTTTCTCCAAATGTTTCCAAATACTACCTTCTTGTACTTTTTTTGCTGTTGAATAACTTCCTAAAATGGTTTGAACCAAATAATTGTGCTATTTAATGTTTCATTCCTGATCTCTCCTATTCAGTTGGTTCACTAATATATCTCCAGTGTGCAGAATGTTAGATTACCAAGGTGAAGAGCTGCTTTCTTTAATGTCTTATCCTGACAATCATGGTATTTGAGCTGGTTACAAATTCCATCTGCTATTCAAATGACCAAAAGTAGAATTCTGCGCTAAATGAATGTGCATTCGTTGCACAAGTCCTGTGGCTGCAGTAGTAAGTCCAGTCTTGTCTTCTAGCAGAAAGGCAGCCAGTCCTGGCAGGGAATTACAGCTGCACGTCCCACTCTCACTGCATCTCTGTCCAGCAGAGTGGTGCTGGTGTCAAAGGCACGGCCCGACACCTTTGAAGGGAGCCTTTGTGTCCCAGGTGTTACTGGGGGGGTTACCCTGTACTGCAGCTGCTGTCCTGCTGCAGGGCTTTGTGCAGCAGGACCAGGGAGCCAGCCTGGCAGTGGGCTGCTCCCTTGCCCCAGCAGCGCTTATCTTCTCACAAGTGCCCGTGCAGGGCAGGGTGTGCAAATGCCAGGGGGTACCGTGATGCTGTGGATGCTTGGAGCAAGCAGGCACTAGAGGCTGATGGGTGGTGGATGCCATATTTTTGCCAGCCTCCGGAGGAACATCTTTTCCCTTGTCTGGGTTTTTCCATGGCTGGTTGGCCTGCCCGGGCTTGGAGGACACTCAGAAGTATATCCTCGAGGTTTGATCTGCATTGCTTTAATCATCTCGAACAAGCCAGTCCTGTCCACATGCAAATACTCAAACTGTGTCATCCATTTGCGCTTCATGTAACAATTTTGTATTTTTCTTAGTTTTGCAGCTTCTGTATCTTATGAGAATCAGAAACTCCTTTGCTTGGAGTTGGCCCTTTTGCTTATTTGCATATATAATTTCAGATCAGCATCAGTGTCGTATTCTGCTTTCTTCTTCTTTCCAGCCCTGAGCAGAAAGTGCCCATGGTGGGCCTTCTGAGATGGTCTAGAGACATGCAAAGCATGCCCACTGGGAAGGGGGCTGAGGTGGGGTGAGATTTCAGATGTAAGCTGATGGCAGCTTGAGCATGGGGCTGGTGGGGCTTCCTGTGACAGGTGGAAGGTTTTTGTGTGGTATGAGCTCAGTGAGCAGTCTTCATTCTTCTTCCTGTGTTAAATGACTGCTGTGTTAAAAATATGTTCCCTTTTTTCCTATGCCGTTCTTTCCTGTGTCAAACAAAACAATTTTATCATTAAGTTGATAAAAAATTTAAATCCTTTCAATTTTTTTTTGAAGGCTTTGTATGGGTATTTTAGCATTAAAGATAAATGAAAGATTGGGATCATTTGTATCTGTGTGTGTCAAAAGCTCCCTTGTCCTTCTATCTGTGCTTGCATTTTTAGGGAAAGCTGATATATAGCCCACATACAATATATGCATGAGGAACATGTTTTCAATCCCTTGTTAAAGTGCCTGGCACTAGAAGATGTGAGGACTTTTTAAGCTCTGCTCCCAGAGTGGTGCTGGGTGAGTTTCCTGGGACACTCTGGAGAGCAAGCAGAGTGCCAGGGTGTTTCTCCTTTAGGACTCTCAGTTGGAGCCTGCTGGGAATTGATTTTCTCCTTGTTTTTTCCCCTGGGATTCTGAAGCCTAGTGAGAACCACATGGTCGCTTTTGCAATTGTGGGACTTCAGGCTTATTTTAAAATATCATCCTTTTCACTATGAAAGACACTGAACAGCTTTTAAAAAGAGAGTGTACCATGTTGTGTGCCTCTGTCTAACTAGCTGTCATATCTCCAAGAGCATTGGGGGGGCTATTTCAGTTACTTGCATTCCAAGCTAGAGAAATGCTGAAAGTAATGTATATCTTTTCTATAATTAATAGACCATACAGCTGTGTGTGATTAATAAACCCCAGTGACATGACAACCCAAGTACTTGGAAATATTTTTTTTCTTTTCATTTTAAAATGCAGATGTGAATAGGATAATTATGGTTAGTGTTTTCAGGTATTTAGGAAGAATGTTTTTTCCCTGATCTGGATGGAGGTTTTTCGTGTGTTTACATTAATGTATGAAATATAGTGTTCTTTCTTTGTAGTAGAATGAATAAAACTGCCATGGGAAAAAAAATTGTTTCCTCTGTAGACTTTACATTACTTTGCAGATGTAAGTATTACATGTGTTTATGCCTATTAATTTTTATTGAAATAAGAGTTTCATGCTCCCCCAGAGTTTTATTATTTTTTTTTTCTTTTTAAGAAACACTGAATGCAAATCCAATTAGAAAACTAAAAGCAATGTTGTGGGAGATGAAAAGTATATTTTCACTTTGTTTTTTGATTCACGACATGCTATAGACATGTAAAATGTAGGATTATATTTGTGTGCTTAGACCATCTCAGAATATTACATGCTGGAGGAAGGAAGTCAAATGCCACAGTTTAAGCAGATGGTGTTCATGAGTCTGTCTGTGCAGCACTTCCTACACCACGGAGTGGGTGGAACGATGGGAGTAGAATTCTCTGCACTGTCACAAAGGCTCAGATGCTGCACCAGATACAGCACCAGGCTGTCTTGCACCAGATGTTGGTGGGTCAGAAGGGAACATCCTGCTTGGAGTTCAGCTTTCTTTCACTGTATCTGACTCCTTCTTTCGGGTTTCAGTCTCCAGACTGCTACTGTGGGATCTGCTGTATCTGTGGTCCCACTCAAGTCCTCAGAAATGCAGGGGTATTGTTGCAGGAGTTGTTTGGAGCCCAGTATTTATTCAAAGACAAGCCCCTGTCTATCCCTATGGTAATATACCTATGAAGGGGACCTGATCCTTAACCAGCTGATCAATGCAACCATCCTACATCAATCTTACCAGCACATACTGTTCTGTGAGAGTGCCTAACACATTCACATCACATTTACATCCTGGCAATTTGAAGAATCTACTGAAAAATGTCTTTCTCTACTTTCAGGACTCTTCCAGTATATAAAATTACACTGACTACTTTGAATCCTTTACTTACTTTAGTCGCACCACAAGAACACAGTGAAACTTTGTTAGTGGGAAAATAATACAGAGGCTCTGTCCATTGCCTGCTCTTTGCAGGCTAGGAGGTGGTTATCAGTTGCCTTTACAATTGTAAGGCTGGTGGTTAACCATAGCTGAGGGCAGTAGCATTACTTTAATTGCAGCTAGAAAATACTTTCTGGTAATTTTCAAGGGGGTTAAATGGTCACACACTGATATTTCTTGATTTTTAGAAATTTGTTAGGTAAAATATTTTATCTTTCCCCAACACTGTGTTTTTACATAATTGGCTTTAATATCTTTAGAAAGGCTGCATTATTTTTCTATGCCCAGAAGATAATGAGAACAATTAAAGTGAAGATAATGAGTTCAGTTCTAAAGAGGGGGTGAGATGATCTAAGAAGAATCCATATTTTTAAGGATGGTTCATTTGACAGGACTCTGACACACAAATGGTGCCTATTGCTTCAGAACCATATGACAGTATTTTTGTCATGCATCATGCAAGGTTAGCATGGGAGTTGTATCAACAGGGAGTAGTGAACAGAGAGAGGTAGCAGTTTGTGAACAGTGTAAAGGATATAGCCACTAATTACAGACTGGATGGTGTAAAGGGTATAGCCAATAATTACACACTCACTTCCCTGCCCCTGAGGACCTGAACGCTTCTATCCTGTCTCCAAGCCACTGAGCAGGGCAGCTGTAACACTAATCCTCTTTTAACCCTTTCCTGAGCTGTTAGACATCAGTCATTTAGCTCCCTTGCCCTTGGAAGGGTCAAGTGTGACCTTTATGGTTGTGGGAGAGCCCATAATTAGAGTGTAAATACCTGGTGCCCTTGTATTGTGCTAGGTAGAAGTATGTACTGTGTATATAATATGTACATAATACACAATATTGCTGCTGCTAACATAAGGAAAGTTACTTTTTTGCAAATATGTGAGTAAATAAACAAGTTGAGCCCACATAAGTCATCAGATCAGGAGTGATAACTCACTGGCCATCTGTTTCTCTCTGTGACTGTTTTTGTTGCTTGCTCTTTGGATACAAAAATGTATCCAAATGAAGGAGCTTCAGCTTGCCATCTTCACATAATTCTTTTGTTGCAGACATCCTTGGGAATGTTGAGTGTCTATGTTTTGTTTCTGACTCTGAAAATCATGATATCCAAAAAAAAGTTGACTTCAAAATGCCAAGCAAAACATGAACTTACACATGAATTATGGACATGATTTATCCAGTTTGTCTGAATAACTATTTTGTTGCTGGAGTTACTTAATTTTCATCCGGAATGAGTAACTCCCTTTTCAGTAAATGTGAAACCCTACCTTGTGCAGGAAGATCTTGGAACTTGTGTAGACGTAATTAATAGGAGCGTTAAAGTACCTGATAACTTGCCTCCACTACTTAAGAGGTGTTGCTGCTTGTAGTTCTTGTTGTAACTTACATTCACATTGCTGTATACATCTCTATAACTGACTCTAAAGCTATGCCTCTGCTTTGAAAAAGGAGTGGGCACTTTTTGCCATTAAAAGTGCATAGGATCATATTATTTCTTCAAGAAGGCAGAGATAGAATGTTTTCTGAATATTTTTATTTTTTTGGTTTTGACCACTGAATTTACTCTCAGTTGGTATATTTAAATATCTTATACATTTATAAGGTTTCAATTTCTTACCTGATTTTTCCAGGGTGATGGAATACTGTTATCAGAAGTTGGATATGGTGAAAATTGTGTTTCTAGCTGTCTTCTTTTGGACTGAAATGTATTGGTTCTGAAATCATCAAGCTTTGCACTGATTTTCAAGGTGTAGCAATCAGGGAGAATGCAGTTTTCTGAAGTGGTAAAGATAAACAGGTATATGTTCAGACATCCTCTGAACCAAGATCTTGCCACTTATGAAATGGCCTGCTCAACACCACAGTTCACTAAAAGAGAAATCTGTGTTATTGTAGCCACATGTCAGAGATCAGTGTTCTTGTTTGGTTTTTGTTTTTTGTTTTTTTCCTTAATAGGGACAAAATAAAATAATGGAAATTTCTTTGACTGGTAACATGGAAACAAGAATACAGTTTCCTACAGTTATGAAAAAAATCTTACTTTTATAATGTTAGTGGTATAGGTCTCATTAAAATGGACAAGTCAAGAAAGATGTGATTTCAATAAAATTAAAAAAAACGATTACTATTGAGTTATCAACATTCTTTTGCAACTAATATGTGGTTGGTTACTTTAGTTGAGCACAAAGAACCAGGAGTTTCATTTCATACTGAAATACTATGTTTTTCTCTTCAGTAAACTAGGCAGTTGATACTATGTGCAATGTGAGGCAAGGCAAGACTGAACTCTGTTGAATCATTGTTTCTCATTCCTAGGAAGTTCTATGGACCTGATCTCCTCCAACAATAAATTACTTTCCTGCTAGGATTTCTTTAGGGATGCTTTTTTAGCTGTATGCTTTGCTAAAGCCTAGCTTCGGGTTACAACTGCCTGGAGTTTGTTCTTACTTGTTTTATAGGGGTAAGGAGTCCAACAAGACAGACAGAGATCACTATGTATCTTCAGCTGATTCCTGCCATGAAGAGTGAAGATTGAATGCAAGGAGCAGTTTTGGCTGCCAGGGCTCTATCCAGCAGTGCCTGTTCTCCAGATACTTCAAAGCCTTCGTGCCACTTCACTGGCCTAAAGCAGGGAGTCAGGGCAGAGTCTCTTGTTTCTCTTGAAGACCCTCATCTTTTTTCAAACTGTGGAGAGCCAATACTGCCTGTATGACTGAATTACTGAGGCATGTTTCTCTGTGTGCTAGTTTGGCATGTTATGAAAGATGTCTGTGATCTGTAATCATAGTTTCTGTGCTTGTTTAATCATCGAGGAACAATGATTCTGCTCACCCTCCTTTGCCTTTCATCCTCCTCTATCTCACCTTGCCGAAAGCATATGATGTTCCTGAGCTTGCTATAACCTTTCAGTCTTTTTTTTTTCTTGTAGTTGGAACATTTCTGTGGACAGGCTTTCCCACCTGTCAAGGTACCCCAATATTATACTGATGTCTAGAAGCAGGGGACAGCAGCCTGTCAGACATGCATGTAAGTCACTGCAGTGGCAATTTCTATGAGCTGGGCTACACTAATTTGCAAATAACCCAACATTAAGCATAAATAATATATTAAATAATTTCAAAGTGCAGCAGCCTTGTTCTTCAGAATCATCAGTGATTTAAGCATGCATTTGCTGCTGGCTGGAGTACTTGCTTCCATTAACCACTTTGTCTAGTTGGAGGTTTTAAACTCCTGGTACCTTTCATGACACTGAAGTCCAAAGGCTTCTCAGATGTGAACATCACTATGACAACCAGTTACTTTTCTCCTTAAGTACACAGTTTGTAAATTTGGGCAGGGATGTTTTTATGGTTGTCTGGTGGAATATCTTGTCAGAAGCTACTATGGATAGGGCTCAGAAGACCTTATGAGACAAGCAAGCCAAACACAAATTCTTCAAAATGAATGTAAAAAATTAATGCAAAACTTATTTTTTCATTTTATGGATGAGTTTATGATACCAAAGTGAGAAAGGAGAGACACTGAGTTTTCAGGGTGAGACAGGGAACAGAAATAAGGCTTCTACCATCCTGTTTATCTCCAGGAGAATGGAAGTGGGCAGGAAAATGTCCACCTACCAACAGTTTTGAACCACGGAGCTCATTGCTTACAGCTGGGCCCTATGTCAGTGGCAGGGCATCATTATGTTTGCCTGCTCCCCCGACACTGCAAGCAAGTCTCTCAGAGTTTGAGGTGACAGTACTTTGCAAAGCTGGTATGCTAAACTGACTGCTTTTTTTCCTTTTACCTACCTTGAAAATCCCATCCTGCATAATTACCTGGTTTTGTTGAGAAAAGCTGCAGTGGAAAAAAAGGCTTGTTAGTTTATGGGATAAGAGGGGATAAAACAGGTTTCTCAATCCCTGTTCCTTTTGTACACACTAGAAGGCTCTTGGCAGAAAGATAGCTGGATTTCCAGTGCAGCAGGGAACCACACTGGCTTCTCTTGCAGTAATTGGGCAGATGCTACAGAAGATGATGCAATAAAACCTGTATGTTACTTCTACAAAGCTGGGCTTTTGGTAATTGCTATAGGACCATTTATTAGGTAAATAGCTAGTTTCTCCAGAGAAGAAGTAGGATACAATATATATATAGGAGAGGCTTATCAAAGATAATAAATTCATGTATTGGCAGCTGTTCATAACACTAATTTGTGTGCTTTATTTAATTCCTGAATTTTATTTCAAAAGCTTCAGACAATGCAGGATTGAGAAAATGGTGGCTGGAAGCAAAGCAACTGAGAAATGTATTTGAAAAGCCTGCATATGATATCCATTCCTTTTGTAAAGAATATTTCCTTTATGACCTCCTCCTGCTTTGTATTTAACATTTCAAAGAACTTTGGGGGACTCTCTGTAGGCTGTGTCTTCATGAAGCCAGTAGCCAAGGATTTAAACTATTGTCAGTGCTGGCCTGAAGCTGAAAACTGCAGGCGGTTTTAATCTCAGGGTGGGGGGTGGGTGTTTAAACCCAACCTTTTGTGTTCAGATTAGGGAGTGCAGGAGGATAGACTTAAGAGGGTGTTAGTGAGAATTTTTTCACTGGCAGTTCAGTAATAGCATCAGGCTTTGGAAATACTTTTTTCCAATTCTTTGTTATTTCAGTAATTACTATGCGGTGGGTAGAAATCCATAGGGTTTGTGGTTTTTTTAAGTACCTCAGCAATGACATGGGGATATGGGCAATAAAAAGAAGTACTTGTTTTTATAACTTTTTACTCCTTGGATGACCTGAGGCACTTAAATGCCTTTTCAGGTAGTTTATCATTGTTTCAGTCCTGAGGTCTGTGTTTATTTTTGTCTTGGTTCCGTCAGCTGGATAATAGTAAGATCCATCTTCAGAAAGGAAGGAAGACAAAAACAATTTGACACTAGCATAGTGCTCTGACAAATCTGAATCCTGCCAGTTGTGAAGGCAGATTGCCTGATCTACTTTACACTGTCTGAGAGATGGAAAGGTTACTAAACGTCTCCCCCATTAAGACAAAGATCAAAGGCAAGTCACTGAGCACCTTGCATTTTACTTTATACAACAATCTATGAAACATTTGTCCTGAGTATTTGTTGGTTCCTGGAATAGCTGGGGGTACAAAGCATTTGAAATTTTTGTGTATGGGAACATGGTGACTCCTTGCTAACATTTCTGAGATGATCGCCATAACTAATAAGATTTACCACAGTTGGGTTGTGTAGGTATTGAGTTCAGCTCAATAGTGATCAGTTTTAATGAAGGCTAAAGAGTTTCTAGCTCTTAATTTTGCACACGATTCTTTCAAATAGGATTCTATTGCCAGGAAATTTTACTTTCATGTAAATGGTCTCACCTAAGATGTTTGTTTCTTTTGAGAAAGATATTTTTAGGTTTCTGGAAATTTGAAATGTCAGTGGTTTTCTGTGCCTTACAAAAGTTCATTGTAATACATAAAGCATTTTGAAAGAAATTTTATCCTATGCTACTGCCATTCATGAGCTTTAAAGGATTTAAGTATGGTTTTTTAGTAGATTGTGGTAGAAGTGAGGACTGCACTTTTCAGAATTAGAAAGTAATTTTCTTCCTAAATTTTCTGATTTGATATTCATTTACTTTTCATAATTTCACATTTTTATTTTGATTATCACAATCATATCCCTTTGTCATTAGGGAATTTTTTTCTTCATAACATCTACATCTTTCACTTATTCTTCGTGTTTCACTCTGGTCAGAAAGTTATAGGTTGAAAAATACACACCAGATATTGTTCATGTATCTGGTGTTCAGTGTTGTGTTAGAAACATTTTGCTAAGGTGAGGCTTTGGATGCAGCTCCCTTCTGCCTAGCTCCACAGAGGAGTTAAAAATATTGCACCGACCTGCAGAAATCTGGGAAGTAACAATGCTCTCCTGGATTTAAGCCTCCCTTTGTGTTTAAAACCAAATTAATTAACAACAAAGCAACTGACAGCCACACAGTAATAGAGAAGGATATATAAGAAGAGAAAGTAGCAGAGCTCCCCGTGGTTGATACATTTGCTTTAGCAGATTGCTACTGTTGTGTAGTTTGTCACTTAGGAAGACAAATACTATTTTGTTGCACCAGACCCCTGAGGAAGAATTTAACTTTCTTACAAGGTAGGGGAAGAAGTTTGAGATCCAGTGCTATAAAATGTCTTTTTCTTGTTCCTCTACTAGAATACAAAAATCTCTGCATTCAGGAGAAGTGCTAAGAACAGCTTCTACAGAGAGGCAACTGCAAGTAGTGCCTGCATAAACCTTCATCTGAACAGGGAAATGGGAAATTGTCTCTGGTTGCACACAGGTGGGTAATATCACAGCTTCAAAAGCTAAGTGGAGGATAGCAACAAGCTGTGGTAACAAGTGATAGTCAGGGTAGGTGTCCCAGGAATGGAATTTTCCTTTGGATGGGTGCTGCTGTGGAATAAGAAGGGACAAACTCCAAGGTCCCACTGAAAACCAATGACTAAAGAGAACCACCTTGACAGGAACAAATTGACTCTGCAATGCTTCAGTCTGGCCCAAAGAACAAGCAGACTGACAATTTTGCATTGATTTTGCAGTAGCCTTTGAGTCAGGCATGTGTATAGTCATCTAATTTCTGTTTTTATGATTCCTCTCTAGAGTTTTTTTCATGCTCAAATATATGTGGCAATGAGACAGCCTCTGAATCTGAGACTATAATAAAATATCCAAGAAGTGATTGAATTATTTTTCTGTGAGGTGAGAAATTGGTGCTTTTAAGTTTATCTCTTGATTACATTTTTTTCCAAACTTATAGGGTATGGGTAGAAACCATACATTTTCAGTAGTAAACCACTATTTCAAAAGCCTATTTAATTTAGGCAGAGTTTCATGCACATATGGAAGTAACTGAATGACAAGAGATTGTTTACAAAGGGTGGAGTAGCCTATTTTCAGACCTCCCAATTATTCTAAGGTTTTAAAGATCTCTGCCTCTTGTGCATGCTATATATACGCAGCTATAAAATATACTCACTATATTGCACAGCTGTATAAGCAAGAATTTTGAGAGAGCCCTTACAGCAAATGTTCTGCAGTGTTATAGCAGCTGCTGGGATTTAGTTCTCTTGGTATGCTGCTTTTAGGACTGCCCATCCAATACGTTCATTGTATCTTTGCAGGACAGTGCAAGCCAAGCCAGATGCAAAATACTGCCCACTTCTTACTGCCAAGGTCCATCTTTTTTTAACGGATTTTTTCTTTAAAAAGTTCCTACCTGACACACAGAATCTCCTTGTTGTGTTGATATAGCACCCAGAAGTTTCACAAGAGTCCAAAGCCTGCACATGCACGTGCATGGTGCCATCTTTGTAACACAGGCTCTGCAGAGGAATGGGAA
Organism: Luscinia megarhynchos; assembly: GCA_034336665.1. Lineage (NCBI taxonomy): Eukaryota > Metazoa > Chordata > Aves > Passeriformes > Muscicapidae > Luscinia > Luscinia megarhynchos. The sequence continues at coordinate 31,819,566 of CM067566.1, read as the reverse complement.
TAGATAGACACAGAGATGTGGGAATTAGTCTCTAGGAAGATAATATGTGATGGCTTTTACTGCTGGTGGGATCTACACTGGCTGTTCACTTCTTGCTCTCCATTGTTTCAATTCCCAAAGCAGAAGGTTAGGCTGTTATTCTGACTTACAGTACAGCTGGCCCCCATATATCAGTATGTTACTTAAATACCAGGGTAGTAATGATATGTGACACCAGTGGAAAACAAGAAAGTTGAGGCCAACATTTTTGGCATATTTTTTGCTACTATATCCTTTGGAAGAACAGCTGGTGAATGAATTGACTTGTGATTTGAATTGCTGTAAGTCCACATCTCCAAGCTTTAGAATTCTGTTATATGTGAAAGGAAGTTTGTGTAGGATTCACGACTTGTCTTCCTCTCTCATTGGTTTTATACACTGAGGGGTTACAAGCCCAGTTTCCACCCATTTTAACTAACTCACTTTGAGTCATTGATAATAGGAGAGGCAAAGCATACATCAAAACAAAAGCTGCATCCTGCAAGTGCTCCTGCTTGTACACTGGCTTTTAGGTGGACTTGGGTATCCAGATTGAAAAACCTTCTGCATCAATTGTCTTCTGTGCAGAGGAAGCACAAATGCAATCAAAAGATCTGGCATGGAAAAAAAGACCAAAACAGAGGAGTCTTTCTTCTCATTGCACAGACAGGTTTTTCTTACAAGTCATGCAAGTTAAAATAAATACCACAGTGCATAAGGCAGCACACAGAAAAATGAATCGGTGAACTACAGCACGTGTGCAGCAGCAGCGCTGCATTCCTGTCATCACACATTCCCAAAGCATAACACTGAAAGAAATATGATCTGAAACTAGTTTAAGAGGTGCTGTAAGTAAGCCAGCACTACTACCATGGTATAACACAACCTGATAGCAAGACTGAAGACTTGCTTGTGATAGGCTTTGAAACATTTTTCTTTTTTTATATTTGGAAATTTTTTTCACTTATACCTTTGCCCTTGGGATTTCTTTTTCTTTCCCTTTTTGGTGGAGTTTCTCAAATGCTCTCTTCAAGAAGAGGGTTGTCTGGGCAAGCCCAACTTTTTCCTTGCCAATAAATCCATCAAGAAAGGCTGCCTCATTTTGTGACCTGGACCACAAGCATGGATTACAAGTACTTGGCTTCTCTTGCATATTTGAGTAACAACAAGTACTAGTGAGAGGTGACAAATTAATAGTGTTAGTGTCAGAAGTCTAAGGACTGATGTGAAAGGGTATGAGTGAGTTTTCTGGTTTGTTCTTTGCTAGTATATCTGATTACAAATATCTGGAAGGGAAAAGTAGTGCTTCCTACAGACAAAGACCATTACAGTATATTGCCAGATCTCCTTAACCTGTAAAGGATTGCTTAAAAGCATGTACTTTATAGTCTGAGTTCTGCACCTTTGTTAATACAGAGATAGAAGTATCCACACATGAAAATGGTGAGTTTATGAGGTGGACAACTTTCTCCTTCATGGATTTATAATGTTAGAAATGCTGGCAATGTGTTTTCTCAGGAACACTATTATGCGCAGCTGTAAATCTAATAAACCATAGATTACCAAGGCCTGTGGTGTTATACATGAGCTTGGGGTTTTTCACAAGTTCATAATTACGTTTTTCCCACCTCTTCTCACACTCCATTTTTCCTCCTTCTCCTCTGCTTTACAACTGCTTGTACTACAGGCTTTTTTCCCCACTTTATTTTTTGTTTATTCTTTTCTGCTCTCCCTTTCCTTCTTTAAAAGACTCTGCAATTCCTTCCCAGAATCTCACAGCATCCTATCCCCCTCTTTTAAAATGTTTCAGAATGTGATAGGTTTGTTTTCATAGGTGACAGAATGACCTTCTGCTCCCTGTTTTACCTGGTTGCCTGTGACTATGGCCTTCCTTAGTGCAAAGTCTCCCATGTGTCCCAGTATGACCAATTGTAGTGTTTGTTTCTGAAGCTGGGCATGGGGAAAGGACCCCTATTGTAGCCCTGCAGAGTGTGATGTCACAAAACACAGTGTGACACTTGGCATCTTGTGAGTGTTTGCTCCCCCTGTGGTGTTGGGTGCTTATCAGCTCAGCTGACAGTAATAATTCTAATTTCCCCTCTGAGGGCAACCGGCTCAGGCTGTGTGCAACAGGTCAGGTAGTGACAGGCTAAGGGAGAACTCAGGCGTTGAATGCATAGTTTGAGAGAAAATTATTTTAGAAGTGTAGCTTGTCTTAATGAAGAGCGGGATTGCTTTACTCTTTGCATGTCCTATTATTTTGCCTTTTTTATTTTAATATTTGGCTTGTGTGCTTATTTAATTTGAAAAACCTCATGCAGTCAGTCCCCAAGCCAAGGAAGTAGCTAAGGCAGTAACACCAGCCCACCTTCTTACTGAAGCCTGCTTCTGTCCCTATGGAAACTTGTTTGTCATAGGGAGGAAAAAAAAAGTAGTCCCAGCTGAAACTTGAAATACCACATTGCATGAGAGCAATTATCGTATATGGACAACACGCATGCACATACACATGCAGAAAAATGTATATACTGCTCACCACACTGTACTCTGATAGATAATTATTTTTCAGATAAGGAAAAATAAACCTGTGGAATGGGAGCTGAGATCCCAAAGTTTTGACAGTGCATTTGCCACTGATTTTCTACAGTCTTCTGGGCCAGTTATGTCCTTTTCTTTTATATGTTTTCCGTCTACAGACCTGGTTAGCAACTAATAAGTGTTTATGAAGAACACATGAAATAGATATTCTTAATAATATTTGTTTTCTCACTTTTTAAAAAGATAAAACAGATTTTCAGAAGCAAAGATTTTGAATTGTTTCTCCAAAAGACTTCAGGTTCCTTATGAACTTGGACTGAAGGAAGGTTGTGATTGACCATATAAGAATCCTTTGTAGTGTCTGATATAGGCCTTCTTTTTTGAAATTCATAATGTTTAATCTGTCTCTCTGAAATGGCTACTATTATATTGCCAATTCCTGATAAGGAATTGTTAGGTTATAAGGGAGGCAGGATGCCTAATTTTTGTTTAGTTCAGACCTTTTCCCCAAGATCTCTATGGTCTATTTATCCAAGCATCACCTCTCCCTCTAGTAATCCAATAGAGATAGTTCATGTTGGACTTTAAATACCTTTTAATAAAAATGAATGCTTTATCTAATTCTCAATAAAAAGCTTTTGAGTTTAATCTTTCCCTTATTAAACAAGAAATCTCTCCTCAAAAAACCAACAAAAAAAAACCAAAAAAAAACAAACAACCAAACCCCAAAACAAAGCCCCCTCCAAACAATTAGGGATGAATTAAAAAACCAGAAAGCACAGGCAAAAAGCTTTGACACCATTTCTATTTTTCTCCTTGCTAGCAAGTGTTCAGATTCCCATTAGTACAATTCATGCCTGGAAGAAGAATTTTTCCTTACTTCTAGCAAGCTGTATTAGATGATTTCCATAGCAGAGAATCTTTTCCTTACTCTGCTCTGATGTAGCCATATGAATACAGAAATTTATTTTCCTTTATTAAAAAAACAAAGGAACTTAAATGTCTCAGAATAAAATGTTGTGGATTTGTTTGTTCATTTTTTGTTTGTTAGTTTGTTTTTTTAAGCTCTCAAATTTTAGCTTTCAGATCACATGAAGAAAATAGTTTTATTTCAGTTTGGCCACTGAAGCAAAAAAAATCAATTACACTCACAGTTCTAGCTCTTATTCCAAAGAAAACAGCCAAAGCTTAAACTTAGTCTTTAATTATATATTTGATTCATCCCAGTAACAACACTTGACTTCAAACAATTCAAGAGCAGGAGGAAACTTGCTCTGAATTCCTCTCTTCAAAGAGGAGTGCTCTTTCAGATACCATGTCAGAAGACTTTAAGCTGAAACCAAACAAGATAACTGTGAGAAGACTTAATAAAAGGAACTTTAGCTGACCGCAGGAAGAACATCTCAATGCTGAAAGAAGGCCTCCAAAATTGTTTTTAAACAGATGTCCCCACATTTGGGAAGGGAAAATTGACCTTGCTGGATGGTAAAACCACTACAGTTCCTTATTTCTCTCATTCTCTCCTCCTTTCATAGTTGTAGGAGCAAATTATTATTCATTTAAAATTACCACACAATGAAAATGCGTCATTATCTGTACCCAAAACTATGAACCAGTCTAATTCCTACAACTGATAAGTAGAAGATACCACGTGTTAATTGTATGTACTGTATTACTCTTGTGACGATTCATGGAAGTGTACAAATTAAGTCAATTAAAGCCACCTGAAAGACTTCTGTGTGCTGTCACCAGTTCATTAGTGCACAGCAAACTGCTGGAAAAGAATTGGGATGTGTGCTTTATCTGACAGTTGCAGAGCCATCCCATCTTTTTTTATTTGATATTTGTTGCAATATTTTAGTTGGGAATAATTATACAGAAAGCCAATGATCATGGTGACCTTGTTTGTTGTCATTTGTGTATGTGTCCTGCTTTGTTCTTTCTACTTGACCTCGTTTTTCGTTCATTGCTGATTCCTATTTGTCTCTTCTCTCATGTCTTCTTTTAATGGAACAGATTGATATCTAGGGCTGTGTCTAGACTAGGAGAAAAGTTGAGGTTAGTTCAGGAATAAGTTGAAGTTAGCTGGCCAGCTATATTCAACCACTTCTTGACTTCTGGAAAGGCAAAGCCATCATTCATTCAACGTTCAGATGGTGCAATGTGAATTTATGTTCCTAGATATAATTTAATTTGCTTCTACATCTGGTAAAATAGGTCCATTTTTTAGATTTGACTTAGCTAGGTGGTGCTAACCAATTTACCTCAAGCTCAGCCTTCAAGGAGAAAAATGGAATGATTCTAAAAGTTCTTATGGTTTTTCTGGTCTGAGGGTGAAAACATGCTCTATTATAAGCTTTGCGTAGGTTGATGAGTAAATTGCTAGATGAGTAAGTTTCATGATGGAAAATCTTGTTTTTATTAGAGGAAGCTCTAGGCCATCTTTTTTCTCAACTTTTTCCTCTGTTCCTACCAGTATACAAGGCATCAGTGGAAACATGTCTTTCCTGATAGCTTTTCACAGTTGGAAAAAGGCTGAATGAGAAAGAACCCCATAGCATTTAGCTTTCAACTTTCTTGCTGAGTTTCATTAATGTATATTCTATTTGTTGGAAAAGGTCTCCCTTATACAAACCCCTGAATAATTCTGTGGTGTGTGTGCTGTCTGTGGTAGCACAGCCACACAGGCTGAGATGGCTACTGAAGTGACTAACCCATGGCCATACAGCAAGGCAGCTAAGGGATAATATCTCATGGTCCACTGGCTTTGATGTTCAGTTTGTTCACTGATGGTCATCCTTTTACTGGTTCACCACTATGGAAAATTTCCAGTTACAAAATTACAGTCCTCTGTTTTTCAATGCTCTTAGAAATGTGACACAAACCACTGTAAGAAGGATTAATTATATAAAATAGATATGTAAGTAATTCAACAAATCTGCAAAAGCAACATTTTCACATCCCTGCATTGCAGTTGTCCCCATTGGTAACGGCGGCAGCACCTGACACACCAGGCGTGCTCAGAGCTGTCTTGCAGAGGAGGAACCGAGTCCCTTTGCACTGTTCTGGTTGACTGGAGCTCATAAAATGCCCAGGTGGCCAGACCCCACTCAGGAGTGTGCCCTGGGCGCAGATGTGTGAGAGGGTGGGCAACCCCCTTCCCGCCAGTGAGGGGGGCAGCCCGGTGTCCCGGATACCCTTGTGGAGGGTGGTGGGCTCTGTGTGGCAGTGCCTGACTAGGCCCTCCTGGGGAGAGCCGCTCCTCGGGGCGCCGACGGGGAAAGGCGGCGGAGGATGCGTGTGTGAGCCCCGCGGGCTCGGCGCAGGGGTGCCCCGGGGGACAGACCTGTCCCTTGGCCCCGCGGCTGCCCGAAGGGACCCATCGCCAGGGCCCGGCCCGCAAGGCCGCCCTGCCCGCCGCTCTCCTGCCCGCAGCCCGGCCCCGGCGCTCCGCTGTCCTTCCACCGCCAGGAAGGAAGGAGGGAAGGAAGGACGGACGGACGGAAAGGAGGCGGAGCGGGAGGGGGCCGGGTCCCTGCCGTGCACGGGGCTTTGTACGCGGGCGCCTGCGAGCCGGTGCCGCGCGGGGGAGCGCGGGGCCCGGCGGGACTAGCGCGGCTGCGGCGGGAGTAGCATGAGCCCGGGCGGCGGCGCGGCGCCCGGCGCTCCGGCAGCGGCTGCTCGCGGCACGGCGGGGCGGAGGGCGGGCGGCGGGCGGGCCGGGCAGGCGGGCGGAGCGGCCGGCGGCCTCCCCGGTGGCCTCGCCCCCCGCGCCGGCCGCCCCTAGCGCGGAGCCGGCGGCGATCCAGCCCCGGGGACGGGCGGGCGGGAGTGGGCGCCGAGCATGGCGAGGCGCGGCGCTGCCGGGGGCCGTGGGCCGCTGCCGGCCGCCCGGGCGCCGCGGGCCTGAGGAGGAAGGAGGCGGCGGTGGGGCGGGTGGGGGGTCGCGGCTGCATCCGCTCGTCCCGCGGCCGAGAGAGGCGTCTGTGGGCCCTCCCTCCTCTCCTCTCCCTCCTCCCTCTCCTCCCGCCGCTCCTCCCGCCGCGCCGGGAGCTCCCTCCTCCTCCCCAGCGCCGGGCGCGCCGCGGTCGGGGTCGCAGCCGGCGGCCGCGGGATTTTCCTCGTTTGTTTGGGCCTTTTGTGTCGGGGCTCACAGTTGGCTAAGCACGGCCGGGCTGAATCGGACCATTGTTCGGGACCCCCGAGCTCCCACGCTGCACATCTCTCGTCCCCAGCCCCCCTTCAGCTCCCCCCCTCCCCCCCATTCCTTTTTTTGCCTGAGAAGCCACATAACGTGCCTTTCCTCCACGCAAATCTGGGAGCTATAAGCCGGACCGATTGCAAATGAAGTGTAATGCATTGTGGGACGTGTGTAAAATTGGATCATTCGAGGGGGAAAAAAAAAAAAAAGGAAGGGACCTGCGGCTGGCGCCCTAGAAGAGGGAGCGGCGAGATGCGCGCAGGTTGCGCCCCGGCGGCGGCCGCGCTAGGCTGATGCCCGGCTGCGCGCAGCCCTGACCCATGCTGCGGCGGCAGGAGTAGGCGCGGGCATCCTCAGCATGAAGAAGACGCGGAGTACGACCTTGCGGCGGGCCTGGCCTAGCTCCGACTTCTCCGACCGGGCCTCAGACCGCATGAGGTCCCGCAGCGAGAAGGACTACCGACTGCACAAGCACTTCCCCCCAGCTTTTATTTCCCAGGCATCACGGGGCTACATGACATCAGGTTTGTAACATAATTTGTGTATGCGAGAGAGCTTTATTGCGAGGCTGCTTCGGGATGTGTGTCTGGCCGGGAAGGCTGTGTTGGTGGGTACAGTGGGGAGCCTGCGATCGGGAGGCTGAGTTGTTATGAATAATGCAAAAAAAAATAGCATACATCCACCATTTTGTACCTCTGCAAGATTCACAGCGGGGTCCTCTCAATATGGTGTTTAAAATCTATTAGTCGAGTGAAATAAAATGTGAGAGAAACGGTTGCATCTATGTTGTGGAAGAGCAGACAAAAATGACTGGATGTGCAGAGCATGGAGCCCTTTGCGCCTTTTGTGCGTAAAAGCATGTGCTGGATATTTACTGCTCCCCCCACACAGTCCTCTTTAAATGCAGTTAACTCTAGTTAACTCATCAGGCTTTCGTGTTTTTCCATTTTGGAAAGGAAAAGGGTTACTTGTGGTTGCAAACGCCGTCGCCTTATTGCAGACTCTCTGGCTTTCAGCTGCATGTTTCTGCAATGGCAAGGCATGTGTTGGTGAAAATGACTGTAAACACATTTGCATTTGTTTTTTGAGGTGTAGAAGGAGACCAGACCTGTGTATGTGGTGGAACACACACGTGCATGTATATTCATTTGTCAGTGGCTTTCAAGGAAGGCCGTAGGGAAATAATGGACACTGCACCAACATGTTTGTGCATGGGAAAGAGAAAGCACAAACAAAACAAAAAACAGCGCAGGGAAAGGCAGGCATCAGGGAGAGGCTTGGCCTCCGATGGAGTGCTGGTGAGATTTTGGAAAGCCTCAGTACTGTTAGTAGAATCTGCTCCATCCAGAAATGCATCTTAATGGCTTGGAATTAAGGCATTTCATAAACACCCAAAAGAAGACTTGGGAAAATGCTGATGGGGAGGGGGCCGGGGGCAGAAAATCCTGGAAACCTCCTTTGTTGTTCTGCTGCCTGTTTATTGTGATGATAGGACATAACGTTTCATTATTATGATGGCAAATTCGAATTTATCACAAAGGCACATTTCTCCCTCTGAGGCACAATTTAGGTTGAGTAGGCAGATTCCTTTAAAGGAGAAAACTAAGGTATTTATAATGCATTACTGAAAACGTTTCCAGCCCTGTATTGCTGTCCCCTTCCGCCCCATTTCTGCTGCAAAGGTTGAGCCAAAGATTGTGGTTTTCAGTTATATGCTCACTTTCCTGTCTCTGGCCCTAATAAACATATCTCTTTAGTCAGGATTGGTTTCTCATGTTTTAAAAATGTCTCCTGATTGTTTTTTCTTTGATGCTCAAGTACAAGAGAAAGAATATGCATTTCACTGAAAAATCTGCCTGTGTAAGAATATTGTGCCATTTTGGCATTGGGTGCTCTGGTTCTTGGGAAGTTATATAGTGAGTGGCAACAGCAAGGATAATTTATGCTTGAACAGCTGAAGAAGAGGAGAATGGTTGTGGTGGTGGAGTGCTTAATTTCTCCATTGGTGCTGCAGGACCTGAAAGTGTCTGGAAAGCTGAATCTGACAATATTGCAAAGATTTTTGTTGTTCTGGACGAATGTCCTGATATTCCCAGAGTACGACACCCTGTGTCAGTTCTGTTGAAGTCAGTACTTTTTAGGCCTTTCTTTCAATGGAAAAACCCATATTTAAAAGAGAAGGAGCTCACGTGAGCGTTTTGTACCAAGTGGTGTGGTTCTTGCTTGTTTTTAATTCTTCAGCGAAGTGGTCTGGCTGTGTCAAAGCTTTATGTTGGCAAGATTGGTACAATCCAACCAGACAGTCGAGCTCCAGCAATCTGCAGAATCAGATGTGTCACCCTGCATTTGTTGGCAGATACCTGTGTCCTTGAGGGGTAGGAGGCACAGAATTTTAATCTGCTACAGATGTTTTAAAGTAATCTCCAGACCAAGAATCTTGTTTATGAATATAGAGGGCATTGATTTCGATTGCAACAACTGAAGATGAAGGACAAATGTCATGTTAAGTTTTACTAATTTGCTTAAGTTGTTGGAGGGAGAACACGTTGACAATTAAAATCAGCAAATATTTGTTGGTTTTATTGGTTTTGTTGGCTTTTTTGTTGTTGTTGGCTTTTTAACCCTAGCAACAACTTATTAGGCTTTTATGTGGAAATGCAATTGTTCTCTCATAATGGATAGTTGCCACGTTCATTTATATTGAAAGGATTCTTGTCCACTGCCTTTCCAAATATTAGTTTTGGGAGGAATAGCTACTGTGTCTAAACACTTCTCACTATTTGAAGGAAACTCTCTTCCTTGCAGGAAATTTGTAGGATGTCCAATGGCGTAAAAATTGTGGGGATCAGGAATACAAATACTTTCTTTGTCACCCAGAATGTTGTAGGAGAGAAAGTGTCCTGAAACACATGGGCTTTTCAGAGGGCTGCATTCTGTTTATCCAACCATTTAACCTCATCACAATTAGCACTGTTGTGGTTATCTTTTAATTAAATGCCTCATTGTTTGGAATGGGGGTGGAGGGTGGGAAAGAAACGTTGGGGTTTTGCCTCAATTACTATGCTTGGGGAAAGATGGAAATGCATATAATCAAACAACCTTCAGTAAGATGCTAAAAAGCTTCAAATGTTAATATGCAAGTATGCCTGAATTGAGCTTGGAGAAGCTATATATATTTCTTTCAGCACAGAGAAATACTGAGTAATGGTGCTGCAGTCAATGCCATGGTGTTTTGTATGAGGAAAATACAGACTCTAAGCAGAACCACGTTTATAATGGAAGTGCAAACCTCATGTTACAGTGGTGAAGCACATCTGATTTTGAACAGCCTTTTCAGTAAAACTGAGCAAGGAGCAGTTTGATATTTGCTTGATTTGAAGCAGCATTGGTGGCTGGCCAGTCACATTTTCAATACTCGGGGAACAAACTGCCCATAATTATAGAAAATTGATGCAGATGCAATTCATATGAAATCTAAAGATTGTTTGACAGATGAATGGAGATGGAAGTAAGGAGGGAAAAAAGCAGACAATTTAGAAAATCACACATTTTTGCTTCTGAATAATCTCTTGATACGTGCTATTAAATAGGCTGTACTCCAGGGTTTCTTTAGGCCTCCTAGCAACCACTAGGTTCAAAGGCCACGCAAGGAGTTCATTGTTCATGCAGAATATTAATTTCCCAGTGGAGGACTGTCTTGGAGAAAAAACACTGAAAAAGAAAATTACGACAACGTAAAACTTTGACCTTGTGTGACAAGAGACGCTGAAAGTTGGAATCCAATACAATTCATGTACATGTATACAATTCCTGTTCCTGAAAAGGGGAAAATATACTTGAAGTTTTTGATATATTGCTGCTTAATTCAAGGGAAAAGAAAGAAATTTTATGCAACTGCCAAGCAGGACAAAACTTAATGCAACTTAGGAGGTCTCCAAACAGTTAAATGAAATTTTATATATATATATATATAGCTTTCAAATATTGGAAGCTTCTTGGGTTTTTTCTCTTTTTTAATTCTAAATACAAAAGCAAATCCTGGATTTTGTTTTAGCAGAGAGAGGAGCTGCAGCCTGTGATTGACCCAGCCATTAAATATTACCGGAACTGAGTAACGCTCTTGAAAGAAATAACTTTTCCTACAGCCTTCTTCGGTTACTTTAATTGACACTTTTGGTGTTGGAGGTAACATTTGAGAGGGAGGTGGTGTAGGGTGACAGTCTAACACACAGCATGAAGCAATGTCTGAAGAGCTTTCTACAATGGTAAAAACTAATTCCAGAGCATGGTCATTTGGAGGTTACCTTCTGAAAAGTATGCAGTTACTTTTCTGCTCTTTGCTTTACATTTTCCTTGCAGAAGTTTCAGTCCTTCAAAGTTGAAGAGTAAAATTCAGTCTCAGTATTGCCTGCTGGAGTTCAATTACCAAGTTCAAGCAGAAAGGAAAGGAGAGAAGTATGTAACCCTGCTATCCAATTGATGGTATCTGTATGCAAATTAAAATTTGTAGGAGGAAAAGATAACCTCATTCTCTCTTTCCAGGAATGTTTGATGAAAGGTCTAAACCAAACTCTTCAAGTTTGAACAGTAAGGAGGATCTTGAGAGTCATCTAAGCAAATTTGAGAGTCCTAAATTTTTTTTTTTTTTTTTTTAACTTGAACCTCTAAGTCTAAAGATTAGTGTTTGGAGATAATTAACATGAACTGAAGAACTAAGTTTAATGTAATTGAGAAGTGCCGGATATGCTAAAAGCGCATTCAGTTCTCCTGTCCCTTAAGTCACCTGTCTAAAGGAATATGTTGTAGTTTGAAAGCAGCTGTATTGTGGTTAATATTTAATGGAATAATCAGTATTGCATTACCTTCTTTTTAAAAAATTTTGGTTTTAAGAAGCGCCTTCCCATATATCTTCTTAACGGTAATGTGATCTCTTTGCCTCCCTGAATTCAGAGTTGTTTTGTGTTGTTTTAACCAGACCCATTACTGGGACAATAAAAACTGAGTGTGTGTGTGTGTGTGTGTGTGTGTGTGTGTGTGTGTGTGTGTGTGTCAGTGGCTAGTAGGACCAGCTTTACCTCCTGCATCCTGCTCTGTCTCCTTTGCTTCAGTCTGTGGTGAACTGGTGAGCTCTGAGAGGGTCACTCTGTTCATTTAGTTCAGGGGCTGTGCCTGCTTTGTTGCTTGGGAGGTTACTACTGGGCTCACTTTGTCTTTCCAGTCCCTTTTGGTCTCTGTGGCATCCACTTACCTTGACAGAGAATTAGGAACTTTCACTGCATTCTGATACAGGAGAAGGATCTAAGTGTGCTGTGTCTTCAGCCCACAAACTTGATTCAAGCTCATGGGCCAGTCCTTTTTGCACAATATCTACTTAACTTTTGTTTTCTCCCCAGAATACAAAAAACAAGCTTTTCTTTCCCTCTGTAGAGCCCTGTTTTTCATTCCTGCAGTTGTATGTGCACTATTAACTCACATACAGTGCTGTGCCCATGCCTGTGTGTTATATCACATGTATGCCTGGTCCTTGCCCACCAGATACCAAGACATTTTCTGCATACCCATGAGTTCACTTGTAGACTGAGCTGTGGTCAGTGTCCTGAGCAGTGCTTGTGCATTCAGCAGACAAAACTGCAGTTGAGTACTTGTTGCTCTTGCTGGCTGTTGTGACCTATGAGTGTGGGAATCCAGAGTGTCTCTTTTCTTAGAAATAAAATCACAGAGGAATGAATATAACAAAGAAAGAGAAGACTGTCTGTGTGCCTATCTTACCTAGACCTGTTTGTGCTTCTATCTCATTTCAAAGCACTCATCTCTGCAGGGCTAAGTTCCAGGTTATTTTTCCTTCCTAGCCCCTTGTTCCTGCTTGCATTCAAAGTCTCCGTGTTCTCTCTGCTGGTTTGCTTGGACCTTTGGCCAGTTTAGGGGACACAGAGGTGCTCAAGGATCAAGTCACCTAAGACTGTCATTGACATTTGTATTGGAGTGTCAGTCTGCATCTTATTACATTTCTAGTTATGTTTTCTGGTAGTCCTGTGATTGAAGTAATTTTTTCTATATGGTCACTAGGTATCATGATAGACTACTGAAGATACAGGAAGCTCATCTTTCAAGAGTAGACAAGGGTTCAGAACAAACACAATACTGATTCATCACGAATAGTCTTTCACAGTAGAAGTTATACCCTGTTGGCAACACTTGATAAACCCAAAGGGTGTTGAATATCTTGCCATTTTGGAATTGAATAGCAGCCACATCTTTGCAAAATGCATTATTTGTTGGAGGGGGCTGAAATGTGAGGATTCTGTAGATCACCTTGAGTTAGCTCGATGACCTGCTCAGTTGTGACCAACAATAGGCCTTCATTTGTATGCTGGAGAGTTCACCCCAGAGTAAACTACCATCTTTGTAACATTCTTTGCACAGTTTAAAGACATATAAGTACAATCAGAAGACCAGAAATATTATATTTTGCTAAGCATGTTGTAGAAATCCTTCCAAAATTGGGGGTTTCTTTTCAGTTTTCTGGGAAGGTTCTTTAGCATGACTTTGCTTTACATCCCATAGCAGGTTGCAGTATATCTCTGTGAACAGCATTAAAGCAGGATCAACATCCAAATTCTGGGCCATGACTCAAGTAAAGCAGTGCTGAAAAAAATTTTAGAGAGTTATTCTTGGATCCTCCTGAGCATGCTTTTATATAGTTGAAAGTGGCCAGGCAGTATAAGAGTTATGACCAAAATTTGTCAGCTAAGTTAGAGCTTGTGTAAGAATTGCTAAATAACACCATATTAATGATATTTGGTTTTTTCCTTTAAAAAACATTATTCTTTCCATTAGTTTAAATGACTATACTACCCTTGAATTATCAAAATTGGATATCTTCTGGGTTTGGTGGTCTAGATGCAGATCTTAGCTTAAAAATATAGATTGTTCCTTGTAAGAAGTAACTAATTAATACTTCATGCAATTCTGTCTAACCATTTGGTTTAATTTTTATCAGAAGAGGGAAAAAGGATAGTGACCATTAAAACTGAGACCTGAGTGCCTGAATTCAAACTGAATACTTTCATTTATAGGTTTGTTGTTTGGTTTTTTTCCTAGCTGAATTAAATAGGACAGGAAGCAGAAACAAGGGTTAAAAGCTTTTCTAAGAGTCTCAGGAAACTGTGCTTCTGTACTTGTTCTTGCAGAGTTTTTGGTATCAAGGCCAGGAGCAACCAGAGTAGTCCTAGGGAAACTGCTTGAATATTGAAGTTGCAAAAATTTCCCAAAGCAGAATTTGTTGCTCCCAAGTGACTGCCTATGGGTATGAAAGTTGTTTATAGCTACTGGCTTCCTTTTTTCAGCATATTTTATTGAGTTGGCTGCTCTGCTGATGCTGTTTTGTATCTCACTCTTGGATGACATATAGGTGCTGGAATTATCTTCCTCAAATTGCCTGTGGAGGGGGCGGGGAAAAAGGAAGACCTGGCTTTACAGCAAGTATATTTGGGTGTGTAGCATGATGGAGTGGGTAGAGCAGTCTAGTTTAGACAGAATCCTGATCTGTATTGGCAGCTTTTAAACAGGCTGCAAAAGGTAACTGAAACAAGAAAACTTGATTTTCAACAGGCTTGAATTCATTATAAAGAGGATAGCAACTTTCCCATTTCCTTCCCTCAAAGAGAGATTAAAATCACTGGGTTTGAAAGTTAGTAGGTGAGAGAGGTATTCCCAGTTGTATCAGTCACTGGCTTTGTTTTCCTGGGTACTTTTAACTGTTTCTGCAATTCTCTGTACTTCTGTTGTAATAATCGGTTCAGTAGGAGAATCTTCTCCTTTGTTTTATACAATAATATTGCCCATCTCAAAAAAGGATCCTTTCTCAACCCAGGCTTTGGTTTGGTAATGGTGGGCAAGAGCAGACGTCCAATAATAGGTGTGTTCAGTGTGAACACAGCAGTCCTCATTCTGCAAGTGAAATCCTGTGATCAGATCAACACTGTGTTCTTAGAATTTTCCATCTCACTTCCCACAAGCCAAAAAAGAGAGCCTGTTTATCATACCAGCAGTAAATGATATGGAATGAGTGTTATTCAGTACTGTTATCACTTCTACCTTGTCAACCAACTCCTCACAATCCAAAAGTAGTTCTGTTTTTCATCAAATTGTAGATTATGTGATTCCTATAATTTTTAAAGTGTACGAGTGTTTCTTGTTGATGCAGTGGGAAATACTATCTGCAGATGATAGCTACTAATGCACAATTCACTAGAAATCTCAAATTGTGATATTGAAAAAATGGATCTCAGTGTTTTTATTGAATTTGATAGGATATGAAAGCACCAGAGGAAGAATGAACTTGAACTGCTTTTATTTTGTGGACCTATGTGAGTATTTCGGGTATTGTGAAAAAGAATGAAGGAAAAGTTGATCACGTTTATACTAGATTTTTTTTTAATTAAACTACAGGATCAAGAAGAGAGATAGCTGAGGCATCTTGCCAGTCTTTCATTTTGTACCTGTCTTGCAAAGTTTCTCCTAACTTTTGTTTCTGTGAGATACATTAAAGGTATAGGTAGTGCAGTGAATTCAGCTTTCAGCTCTAAACAGTTAAGCAGTAACTGCTTCTGTCTGGCAGTTTTTCTTTTCAGAAGTTGTCCAGATAACCTAGATGAACTGCAGCTCTCTCTCTCCCTGTGCCTTACTGACCAGGGGTTTTATTTTGAAAAGCATGTCTAATGTGAGAGTAGAACAGGCTCCCAGATAGTACTTGTCATCTTCTCAAACAAGATCTAGAGTGCAGGTGCAGTTTGGCTGGTATGCTGGAACTGAAGGAATATGATAATGTTTTCTTGTGTTTGGGTGGTATCTGTCCTCACTGTGGTATTTGTGTCAATGAAGGATCTTGTACACCCATTGTTGAGGTGCCAATAGTGATGAATCTATATTTAATGATCTCAAAACACCTTTTCTGTTACTGTTTCCTTTCCCAGCTATATTGTTTAAAGAAGAAAACCTGAATGGCTCTTTTTAGTGACTCTGACCTTCACATTTTGAGGCTTGGAGAGTATAAGAGACAGTTCAGAAATATTTAATGTGGCCTGGAAAAGGCAAAGTTCAGTATGAAAGCTGAGTTCATCATAACACAGGAAGCTGTGCTGGGAGAACCTAGATTGTATAAATTAGTTTGCTTGCCCATTTGTGTTCTTTTAATTTCCTCCATAATTTCCTATGAATTTCCTGTTGATGACCTGTGACCTATTTTGTAGATGAACTTCTGACCATATGTGATAATGTTGTAAATGCTATAAATTGGACTGTTTATCCTATAAGCCAGTAATGATTTCATTGTGGTACTTAACTTTGCCTCTTAAACTTTCACAGCATTTTAGAGTGAAGTACCATTCTTCATTTTCATAGGACATTCTAAATTCTGCTTTCATGAGAGTTTGCATTCTTGGACCAGACTGTGGCCAGAACATGTAAGCCTTAAACTAAATATTTTTTTAAACGGAAATATTTTTTACAAGGTTTTCTTCAGATTTGTGTGCTTTTAGGTGTAATTACTGCATTGCTGGCTGGGTGAGTAGAGTGGCGAGGAACTTCAGAGGGGAAGTTTATTGGCTTTAGTGTGAAGTTTGGAACAGCTGCAACCTCCACTTGTAAATTTGGCATGTCTGCAGTACATCTCTTTTGAGAGATGGATGACAAATATCAGTGACCATGGAAAGTTCACCCAGGGCCCAAGCAATCCCTCAGCCTCTGGTTTCAGGGCAGTTTCATAGATGAGGAGATGGGATCATGGGTGGGAGCAGATTGACTGGCTGTTTGGCCATGCACTGACCTCCTCCTCTTGTGCTAGTCCAGTCAAAATTATGATTAAAGTAAGTCCATCTTCAGGGAATATTTAGGGGTTTGTAATATGTTACAAATGGGTCTTTAGTCTCTGCTTTTG
Organism: Luscinia megarhynchos; assembly: GCA_034336665.1. Lineage (NCBI taxonomy): Eukaryota > Metazoa > Chordata > Aves > Passeriformes > Muscicapidae > Luscinia > Luscinia megarhynchos. Next base: position 31,802,872 of record CM067566.1, on the reverse strand, counting down.
TAATGGATGGATGTAGTTACTTTTTTTTCCTCTTTAGATACAAACTGAAATTCCACTGAATTTCTAGAGTGAAATCTTAAAATTGTATTTTCATGGGATGTCTGCATAGGACTGGATCTGACTGAGATGTTTTCACAGAACAGGGAAGTAAAAAATGGTTTTCTGCATTTTTTTCCTTCTGACTTTAAGGAAATCTCAGTTTCTGAAAAACTTCTTCCAGCTTTGTTGGAAAAATATATAGCCATCTCTAAATGAAACTTTTTGCAGTTTTTACTTTTTGCTAAAACCATGAGGCATTTTCTTCTGAGTCAATCTTAAGTTCAGTCTGTGTAATTATTTTAATCGCAGAAATATTCTTCAGTAACCATAGGTGTAAAATTCAGGCATGTTTTAAAAACCTCTCTTTAAAAATCACATTCTTAGCTACCTCTTTTCACAAGAGGCTGAAGTAGCTATGTGAGGTATTGTTTGTCTTAGAGCCACACACAATAACTTTCCACCAGATGTGGTCAGCCATATTGCCTGTTGTGCAGCACAGTGAAATATGATTTATGTAAGTTTATTTAATTGGATACATAGTGAGCCCGTGCTCTGTGTGTGTGCTAATGGTTCTACATGAGAATGTACCTTAAGGCCCTGAGGATCTGACTCTGTCCTTCAGTGGGAAAAATGCACAAAGTTTTGGTTGACTGTTTAGATAGGAAACTTTAACACACAGCAATGCTCCTTCCGTGAACAATGTATGTACCCATTGCTCTGGCACATATTCTTTGCCTACACAGGAGAACTGGAAAGGCTGAGAAGGATGTTGCTGTAACTGCTGAGTAATGCTCCCTTTTAAGTGAGTTCTGCCTTTGAATTAGGGCCACAGATTGGACAGCTAGAGAAACTGGGGCAGGTTTACCAGAAACAAGGGTGGGTATGATGGCAAAGCACAAAAAAGGAGTCATGGGTAGAGTTGCTGTTCTGTCAGAGAAGGCTGATGTTGTGTTCTGGTCATGAGAACTATGCTTCACTTTTACCAGCTCACTCTGAGATTTCAATTTAAGCCATTAAATTGGCTGTATTTAAATCAGGACCATTGCTCCTTCATTTGCATGTCTCTGAGCTTTTTCAGAATTGATACAATTTTTCTACCTACCAGATGATAATCTCATTCGTTTTTTATCACAGTGCTGATTGTTCCAAACAGACCAACAGGACTACAATACAGTACACTTGGCTTTTAATGGTTATTCTGTTTTCTCCTAACTTGATCCCTTTTTCACACCCATAGCAGTGTACTTAAGTACAGTGAAGTGTTTCACTATAGGTTGCATTTAGCGTTAAATCATGAAAAGGTAAGTTAAAAGAGTTGAGGTAAAAAGCTCAACATGCCTATGTCATCATAATTTATTCACTAATTAATGTTGCAGTTGAACAGGATGGTGTGGATCAAGTGATGAGAAAGCATACAAAAAGGTGTTGATACTGAATTTTACTAGTGGGTATGTGTCAAACCAGGTTTTGTCAGTACTAGGTGTGTCAAAATTGTCTGACAGCACAGCTACCCATGGAAAGTGTAATTTTATCTCTAACAGGAAATTAGCTTCAAACCTATCTTTTCACATCAGAGCATTTGATCTCTTATGTACTCCTGAATGGATGGATGCATGTATGTGATTGCTGTGCATAGTTTTTGGGAGGGCTATTTTGCTATTGGGGACCAGCAAGGAGAAAAAAAAAAATATCTAAAATCTGCTCTGGTATATGTTTCCATTCAATAGCAGTTTTGGATTATGTTTTTCCAGCAAGTAAGAGTGTCTGTGCCAATTAAGACCCAGATCTGTCTTGTCCACTCTGCTGTGTCCAACCATAACCACAAACAAGTATCTAAGTATGTGGAAGGGGAAAGCAAGTGCATGTGGTGCTCTCTCCCTGGTGTGCTTCCCATCCTTTGCCAGTTGGTTCAGGCAATACAGTTTGTTTAGCAGTCCTCATCATGTTTCACTTGCAGTGCATTCTGTGATACCAGGCAGTGTTAGGGAGAGTGACAGCTGCTCACCTTGCATGAGGGAGAGCTGCCCTGTGGCAGCCCCGAGTTGTGTGCATTGGCAAGAGTGAACTAGCATTAGGTTTCATGCTGTCCTCTTTTGCTATTTTTCCTAATAATGAGAAATATACCCACATATGAAAGACATTTTGAGGTTCTTGGTATCTTTAGTGGTAGAAAGCCAGCAGATCAGCTGTTAGGTCAAGAGGTGACATTAATCCCATCTCTCCAAACAACATACACATTGCAGATTCCTGTAACTAGGATATTAATAGGATTCATGTCATCGCACAGTCTCTTCTGAAGTCATGAAAGAAGAATTTGTTAATTATTTCTGTAATTCCATTTACTTCTTTCACATAATTTTCTTCTCTTTCCCCTTTCCCCTTTCCAAATTCCCCTTTCCCCTTCTCATTCCCCTCCCATTCCCTTCCCTTCCAAATTCTGGGCTCATGAGCCATCTCATCTTGAAGGTGTCACATGCCTAGATGAAAGACTTGCATTAATCAGGAATTTCTTGTTATATCAACTCCTTGATATTCCAAAAATGTCAATTTCTGATTCAAATTGCAAGCAGGACCTCGTGTCAAGGCACTAGTTGTTTCCAAGTCTTCTGCTTACTGGTAAAGCAGAAGTGCTGTTTCAAGACAGCTTTGACCTGAGAAAAGGGTGCAAAAATGGGCATAATGTTTCATGTCTCCAAGGTATCCCTTTTTCCTTATTTTGGAGGCATTGCCTGGCTCACAAGATTAATTTTGGTTCAGCTAATAGCTAAAGGCCATGACTTTCCAGCATGGCTTCTTGAGCTTGAGACACATTGGGTGTCTCCATAAAAGAGCTGTTTTTTGCAGGAAGGGAAATGTTCAACATCTCTGAAGGCTGATAAATTGAACTGTGTGGATTTCAAAATCCACATACCTGGATTTTCATATGGACCTGAACTAACCCTATCCATGTGCTCAGTGGGTTGCCTTTGAAAACACAGGTGGAGTGTGGAGCTGAATACAGTCACCATTGTGTCTCTGCAGAGCTGCCTAAGTATCCATCAAAATTATCTTGCCAAGCCCTGTCAATTCATAGACCAGCATAACAGAAACATGGTTTCTGGAATAAATTTCAGGTGTGTTGTGTAGAAGTGGATGGTGACAACTGTGTGTGGTGATTCTTCCAGAGTTTGTCTGTGTATGCACTGCACATGGTCCAGCCCTCCCAAGAGATCCTCCATGCACATTCAGTGATGCTCACAGGAATCATCTTTTTGCTGTGTATGTACAAAATAACTTTGCTGCATGTGCTGAGTGCTATAATATATTCATACATGTTATATATAATTTTACTTTATACTTACATATTTATATGTATGCTCTTTTTAATCTTCACCCTTCTTCTGAAGGTTTCTATATATTACTTGTTAATGTAACATCAGAGCACATCCATTTAATATGTTTTACTTGAGGAGGCTGGGTTTTATACCAATGTGAGTGTATTTTGTTTATACTTTGTGTACATCTGCAGGTGTTTATTTAGATGTGCATGCTGTAATTGTAATTGATGTTGGATGTGTTTCCTAGGAAGAGTAAAATATAAACATTGAAAAAACAATGCAAGTGGTAGAAAATATGGGATAAAAGGCAGTAGATATGATAAAAAGTGGTGAGGATTTCATAATAGACTTCAATTTAAAAGAAATTGAAGAATTTCATCTGAGAAGTCTTTGAATTTGTCACTTCTTGTTTTATTTTCAGAAGTGTTCTTAAACACCAGTGTAGCACCGAGATTCTCACAGGACTTTGACTTTTGTCTGCTCCAGTCCATGATCCAATCTGTCTGTGGGTGCTTAATCAGAGTACTTCCAAAGTCCATGATTTTAGACTCTGAAGCTACTATTCCACATTTTAAAAATAGCATTTTAAACTCTAGTGTACAATGAAAACATAACAAATGTCCTTGGCAGGATTTGGAGCCTTTTTTTGTGAATACTTGAAAAAAGTATGTAATTTTAATCTGTATTAGCTAATTTAGAAGCAGCAGCAAAGGTCAAATGTTAAATGTTTAATTTGGTTTCTCTAATTGTAGGATCGTTAAAAATCACCTAATAGACCATGGGCTCGAGATTCTTCTTTGTATAGCAGTACAATTCTATTGATCTTTAACTGAGTTATTGCTAGTTTATTGTAGTGTGAGCACTAAAGCAAGGCCCTGAGTCCATTGCTGGCAACAGTAGAATGGTTTCTGTAAAACAGAGTCAGGCAACAAAATTGGACTTCACTTGATGATGCTCAGGGAAGACCAAGAATCATTTGCAGTATGAAAATCAGTAGGCTTTGGTTAGTTAGCCATTTATTAGTGGTGTTGGTTTATTCCTAATTATCTGATTTAAAGGAAGATAGTCATGGTGACATGGAGTAACAGCATCCCTGTCTTTGCAGTAGCTATCCCTGAAGTGAGTGCTGGTGACACTGTGGCAGTGGTGCCCTCAGCATGATCACCCTTGTGCATGTAGGCTGGCAATCCCCTGTTTGCACAATGGTGAAAGGGAGGATCTACAGCTCTTGGTGCTCAGGTGGAGGGGAAGAACTTGAGACACTTATGTCAAGAGCATATAGGTGACAGAAGGGGAAGACATGGAGACAGAAGTGGTTATTGTTGAGTATTATTTGTAGACTGTCCTAAAATCAGGGCAAGATGCCAGGTTTTGTGGTGAGATGTCATGCCTTGCTGGTGTGGCATCATGAGTTTACCTTTCCCTCCCATGGTTCTGAGCTGTGCCTTGCTGTCATTGCAATATGGCAGTCCCTCCGCTTGACTTCACAGCAGAAAAGCAGACAGAAAATTGAAGTATTCAAAGGGAGATTTCCTTGAGTGGGGGCTGCAGGACTTTTCCCTGGTAGTTACAACCAGCTATTAAAAGTGAAAAAAAAAAACCAAAACAGGAAGTCTTTGTGAACTGTGTTTTCCATCCCTTTCTCCCATCTATCCCTTCTAGGTAGTTTGATGTCTCTGTATGTCTGGGCTTTGGCTTCAGTCTTTCCTCAGTACACCTAGTGGTGGGTCACCAAGACTTGTGGGAACATAAGACCTTTGAGGCTGCTCCCCTCTCTGCCAGGTTTGCTTGAGGCTGTCCAAGAGCTGTGATGTGGAAGAACTGACGGTGCAGTGCTAGGAGAGACAGCTGTATCACACCACACATTCCATTATGAAACCAAACTGTCCAAGAGGTCTACAAACATGTCTCCTCTGTGGGGACCCTAATTTCAGATGTTTTAATTTACTTAAGAGTTAGGTTATAGAAAAATTATACTTAAAGCCAAAGTATTTTACTAAATTCAAAAGCTATCTTTAATCCAAAATTTCATGTTCTCTTCACAAATTAACACATTCTTTTCCAATTTTCGCCTTTCCTCTTTCAGTGGAGAGGAATAAGCTAGGTAACTGCTAGAAGCCTATAGGCTATGCCCTCTGTTGTAAAGCATAAGTGCTCTTTTCTACTTTGAAGCTAGGATAGTATACTTAATTTGGCATCAAGGGGAACATTGGATGTGTAAATATTACAGGAGCAGGCCATAAATAAAGTTGGAACATTCAGCAGCACTTCACAACACTGAAATGAAATATATGAAGTGCAGTGTTAGCAAATGTTTATATAAAACATGCTACAGTATTACACTGAACAATTATACCTCTCTTATCTCAGGCATTTATCTCTAGCTAAAGCCAAGTGGCTTGCAGGTTTAAGTTGCTCAGTATTTTTGAAGTCAGTGTGGTAATGACATATGCTAAGCAGCTGCATTTTATGTGTGAGCATTTGGGGTATTTTTCTTGGCCTGACTACTTTTATCTTTGAGAACACAAACGTAGTCAGAAGGAAAAGGCCAAAGTCTAATGAGTTTAATTGCAAGAGCTGATGTTGGTAATTGCACTTAAACCTTCTCTTTAGTACTTGCATCTCGACCTTGCCATTTTTGGAAGTCTTTTGTATGGGAGTACTTACATGAGTGTATATCGCTCTGCCTGCCCTCGTCACCTCTTTCACAGCCAAAAAGGGTTTGGATGACATAGGGCTAGGGTGGTGGGACTCCGAGCCCTCTTGCACAAGGAGCTGATGGCCTGCCACCATCATGCTGTCTGACCAAGCATTTGTGAGAGGATGGGTGTAGTGCAGGCTAATTTGTTGAATATATCATGATTGCTGCTGTGTTGAAAAATTGTAAAAGCTGCCTGGAACCAGTTCAGAACAGCAGTGAGAGTATATAAGAGTATATATATCTGGCATGTTTAAAGTATTCTTAAATCATAATTATGCTCAGATATTTCTTGGTATGGAGGGGTTTGTTATATTGGTTTTTGTTCTTCAAAAAGGAAAATGCATAACCTGCTTTTGTAGATAGGAAATTCATGTTTGCTGCATAGTCTGTGAGTTGCGAAAGTTGGAATCTTATATGTTGCTTGTCATGTGTTCATGATTATAGAAGATGTCCTCATTGTGTTTGCAGCTATAGTTTACTTGGAAGAATAGCATTAAGGATCAAATTAATATTGAATTGATACCTTTTCTTAGGGTAGTTCATCCAACAAGACCAGCCAGCTAATCTTGACGTTAGCAAATCTCTGTTCCTTGCCACTAGTGCAAAACTTGGAAATGCTGTGGTCTGGCTTTGGAGATCAAGGGTGGGATATGCTTTCTGGTGATTCTCAGAGCATCAGCAGTACAGAACAAGTGAAGCCAAAAGTACTGATGTGTGAAGGGTTTATAAGCTGTTTTTGGCAGGATTTATTGCCATTTTTTCTCAAAAGGTCACTGACAAATCTTCTTCGCACCAAGGAAACAAGTTATACTTCAAAAACTGTGTCACCAAGAGAAAGAGACCATTTTTATTTGTTTCTTTTACTGATATCTTGTGGTGTCTGCTCAAACACCTTCATACATCTCGGGATTTTTGGTGATCTATGTCGCTATTCTGAATAATTTTCAAAATAGCATAAAAGTATTGCCTCTTCATATGTACTTTACCAGCAACTTTCAGATAGTTTTCTGTGGCACTTGTAGGCAATTTGACCTGTAAAATGTCAGCAAGTATGAGGAGAATTTCAGAAAACCATATCAAACCACTGATTTTGAGCTACTATATTATGTTTGCTTAAATTCTGGTTCTCAGAGATGAGAGTCCATCTGTGCAACAGCAAAACTTTCTGCTGTTGTAAAACACAGAGCTAGAATTACAAAGCAAGACCAAGTTTACTTTTACAGGGGAATCAAAACAGAACTCTGACTAATCAACATAAGCAGGGTATCAAGATAGACTGGATTTGGGAGTGCAATCAATTTGACTTCAAGCTACTGTGAATATTAAAATACTGTATTTGAAGAGAGAAAATTTATGATATTTTTCATTACTGGGTGGTGTGCATTTATATGTTGTCTTTATATGGATTTGTTTACTTATGCTCAAAAGCAGTGATGCTTTCCTCACACATAAGATGTTTTATTGGGATGCAATGCAATGAAAATCAATGTCTTCTCAGTAGATATCAACAAGAAGTCATAGCAAGATCAATATATTTTGAGCTTTTCTTGCTATCTTTTTATTAAAAACCAGCTTAATTTAAAAATCAAAAATAAATATTGTGCACCGATCATCAGCATGACTCCTTTTGTGATTTGTAGGTAAGTTGTTTTGTTGATTTTGCTGATTTGAAGCTTTATGGTTTGGGGGGGAGATAAGGTGGTTATATTTATTGTTTGCACAAGCAATGTGATATTTTATCTGGAGATGACAGTGGTATGTTCAAGTAACAGTTTAAAACTATTTAAGTAACAGTTTAAAACTACTAAATATCTGTTTGTTAGGGAAAAGTCATTAGCCAAAAGCTATAGCAAAATGGTCTTGAATTTTTTAAACTAACTTTATGTAGCAGATAGCAAAGAAACTTAATCCCAGAAATATAAATTCAGGTGTAGCATCTGGGATGCTATTGTTCCTCCATTTTTAGGCCATTCATTAAAGAAAATAAAAAAGAAACCAGGAGTGAAAGTCAAAATATTTTGACTTTCAATCTAATCATTCTTCTGTGCAAAAATATTTTTTTTAGATCACATGGCTCACTTATGTTGCACTTATGTTCTAGTGACAAGAGTACTTGTTCCTATTTAGTGCATTCAGGATTTTAAAGTAGTTGACCCAGGCTTTTATATTTGAACTAAAATAAATAGGCATATGGCAAGTGGAAGAACATACAACCACTCCGCTGCCTCAAAATTCTTTTGAGGTCAAGAATTTGAAAACAGGAACCTATGGTGTGGTTTGTGAACACAATAGGAACAGCTGGTGCTCAGCACTTTTGAAAATGAGGTCACTTTATTCTTGGTTGAAATGTGCAAAATGGGTCATCTGGGCATAGGCTTAAGACAAAGGCTGAACACGTGGCCATTTTTAACCAAGTTGTCCACGTTTCCAGAACTAGTTTGTTAAAAGGATTTAGTGAAACAAGGAAACACCGGGATAGGTCTGCTCTTTCCCAACTTTTGGAAAAGTAGCTCCTTATCTTCTACCAGGAAAATAAATCACTGCCATGTTTTTTCAAAGATCTGCTCATGCTGAGGATGACATCATCCATGTTTTCCACAGTCACCCCTCCCTCTGATGCCTTTCTGCTCGTCCTTCACATAACCTACTTTAGGAAACACTGCTCTATTGTACGGTCCTTGGGAACACCGCCTCTCCACCAGTCTCAGCCCCGGGACTTCCCTGGTCCTGCCAGCAAAACAAAAGAGAAAATCCCAAACATGCACAAACTCTGTCGCATCACTAGCAAAATCTAACAGTGCATTAGGAAAGATAACAAGAACACAGCTTAGATCTGACTTTTGATTTTTCATTACAAATATTCTATTCAAAATATACATAAGTTAATGGCATTAAGGCCATATTTTACACTTTTGTTACTTGAATAGCCATTACTAACTCATCCAATAGCATGAGTCATAGGATACAGGTATGTCCGAATTGGCAAATTTGAGACTGATACTGATTGCTGCTAGTGTTGTATGACATGCATGAGAACTTGTATTACATTCAATAGGAGCATGCAGGCTCTTCCATTCCCTGTCTCCAGTCATCCCAATAGCTTGTACAGACTGGCATCTGACTATACACCTTGACTATCAAGATCATAGGAAAAATTCATATTGGAAGGGATCCCAGGTAATTGTAGTCCACCCTCTTCCTTGAGAGCCCATACCATTCCTCTCAAGAGGAGTTGAATCTTTGAGCTTAAACAATGCTTTTTAAACCAAAGCAAATTCTATTAATTTACTTGGGGAGTACTTGGGAATGCAAATCACACTAGCTTCAAGCAAAAGCTTGAAGCCCGTGCTAAAATAAATAGCACTCCTAATTCAAGGACTACTCATTTTGTCAATGATCTTAGCTAGAAGAGTATTTTGTTAAATCTGGCCATTTATTGCTTTAGTTGCAAAAAATAATGATTGTATTGATTGCATAACACTTCTGTGTCTTTGTTTGCATTTTTCATGCAGTTTTGTGACTTGTTGATGGAATACCCCAAGAAAATATGTAGTGACATTGGCCAGAATAAACAAAGCAGAAGGGGAAAACACCACCCTGTTCTCAAATCCTGTGTATTTTGTCTCCCAAGGTGGGCTTCTGCTGGAATTATTCAGGGCTGCATCTCATAGCTAGCACTGCGTTTCACATGAGCCCATGGGAATGCTCCTTATTATTTTCTTATAACTGTAAGTTTAATTTGCTGAGGCAGGCTTGAAGACTGCCTTTGTATGAGTGAGGTGATTTGCCTGTTTAAACCAGACTTACATTTTGGCTAGTCTTTAACAAGAGCTGTTGAAACGAGCATGGAGGAACACAACAAAGTGGTGAGAGCTGCAGTGCAAGGAGTTCTGGTCTGGAAAAGCAGAATGCAATTAGACATTTCCATGGTTGGCAAAGTGCAGCAAGGACTAAGTTGGGATATCAGTACACATTGCTGAAGAACAGTGTTGCTTATATCATGTGTGTTAGGTTTGGATTTAAAAACCTAAAGGGGATGTTTCCCTTCCATCAAAGAAACTTCTATTGAACATAGATGTGGTAAGTGATAGCTAAGTACTTAATATGAAGATTACTTACCATATCATACCCTACCAGTTTGGATTTTTTTCTCTGTACCAAGGCAGTCAGAAATACTACCTTTTGATACCATGTGGCTGTATTACTTTTAGTTTTACTAACAGAGGTAAACGCTTAAAAAGCAAAGCATAAGATTGCTACAGTGTCTTTCTGTTTCAAAGGTCTGACTTGGATGAATTGCTGCACTGAAGTGTAATTAATCACTAGCTGTGAGATGGAACAAGGGTGGCTGGAATAGCAGATAGAAGAAAAATTGTCTGCAGGATGCACAGATGAATGGGCCATGTCTGGAGGAGCACTAGTGTCGTCTGTCTTGTTTTCATGACACGAATTGTGTCTCCCTTTTGACTTCATCCCAAGTTCTAGTAGTTTTCAGGTAATGAGGGAGGCTGTTCCTGCTTTTGCAGTCACTGTAATTGGTTCTGGCTTTGCAGAAGAGATAATGAGTAATGGTAGTATTTACTAGTCATTTGTCTTTCATTTCAACCTCAGTTGAAGCTGTTGTTGAACTAATTAATATAACACTATGCAAGTTAGTTCTCTAGGATATCAGGTGTAGTCTTTTCAATCCTTGCAGAAGTTGCATGCTAAAGAAGTCACGTTTAATGTGGATTCCCTTAGAAAAGAACCACTTCTGGCATCTCCGCAGTATCTTTAATGTGACCATATTTTCTTTCTTAATCAGAGCTGAAAGGTTTGTGCATGTGTTATGTGATAAAACTGTGTCCTGTAATAATATAGCAGTGATTTGGGAACTCTGTGTTTCCCTTGAGGTGGGATGTTTTCTTTTAAACTTTCTGTGCAGCCAAAACTTGAAAGCAGCCCTTCAGCAAAGTGTAAATATCAATACAGGTAGGTTGCAAGCCAATTCTAGTTCTGCTGTAAATATAGTCATTGAAAACATTTGGACTTCATGTGTCCACTTAATGTGGAACAAAAGGAATAGAGCTGCATCTCAAAGCCTGTGATCTGCTTGAAAATAAACTGCCCTCAGTGCAGAGACCACAAAGCAGTTTTAGGGATGCCTTTAGAGGACAGTGCACAATCTCTGAGTTGTGTGACTATTAGGGAAAAAAGAAGGTATATTCTGGGAAAGACTTCTGCATGCTGTAGCTTCAGGGAGACAGCTGTAATCAAACCTTTCTGAGACCACAGGGCAGGGCAAGGGGAGTGGCCCAGAGGCAATCCAAAATTGCCTCTACCAGTCTTGACATTCTCTGGTAAGCAGCAACAAAAGGAGACTAGAGCATAACCTAGAGTGCAGGTGTCTGTGCTACAAGAAGAAAGACTGTAAAATCCATTGCCTTGGATTGTAACTTAGGCATTTTAAGCATTAACAACTCAATGCCTACCTGCTGCCTAGGTCAAACCTGGGGGAAGCTTTGCTTCCTTAAGGTAATGACTACATAACAGCGCTGTCTTCCCCTGTTAAATGCAGTGTTGCTGCTTGCCATACTTAGTGTTGGATGATGTGTCAAACCCCTTGATTCAGACAATATTGAGGGTGTAATTAGCATTGTCTGCAATGTTCTAGTATTAACTTTTATAAGAAATATTATTGAGCATCTTACCTGTGCTAAAATCTTAATCACATATTTTGGACCTCCCCTCCCCAACACTTATGTTGACTGTAGAAGAAAAGTTTACTTAACAATTAATGCATGTTTGCATGTATGTGTGTATATCACAAATACACAGGCATGTTTGATGCTGCACTTTTTAACTTCTCTGTGCATTTTTGTACATTCTGTATTATTTAGTTTGTTTCAATGCAATGCACTGGGATACTGGACACTGCATCTCTTTTGTTAGGTTTTTGTAGTATTTTCACATTTTTAATTGAAAGCTGTGGGGGCCTATGTAGATTCTTTGTGATGTATATGAGCACATTATGCAGTCTCCATGAGTTTTGTTTTAAGTGTTTTCTGTCTTCTGCTTTTTGTGCTAAGTGCTAAATCACATGCATGATGCTTTTGTTTTGGTTTTATGGACAGATGACTCTCAAATTCTTGAGACCCTTCATGATTCTCCTTGTCATTATGAGTACTTATATCAATGTATAATTTTAGGAGCATTTACTATGCTGTGTGTATTGACACAAAATTTGCTTGAAATGCTCTTGGAGAGCATGCACAATATTTTATGTTGCTACAGTGGATTTTCATTCTTCTTTCATTTAATTAATGCATTTTTGCCCAACAATGATACTGAGTTCTTCAAATGTTTGGTATCAGATACTTTTGTCTTAGTCTTTTTCAAGGGTATTTTGTCCAACAAACTTAAATCTTTTCTGTTTTAAATTGGTTTTCGGAGTAATTCTTAGGTACCTGTCACATTGTAAAAATACTTGTTTGATTCTGAGGGGAAACAGTGGGAAGGACCTAAGAGACTATTTCTTAGGACCCATAATGACACTGAAGTTTTAGTTTAGCCTGACCTCTGCTGGGTAAGTCTTGGACTTGGCTCTTCCTCACTATCCTGACACAATGATGCTCTCCTTCTGTATTGCCAGTGACCTGTCCATGACCAGCAATTCAAGTCTTGACTCTACAAGCACAGAGACTTGACCTAAATTCAGGTGCCTGATGTGTAGCTGAGGAGAAAATGCCCTTCTATTCTTATTGCAATTATTTAATTTTTATTGCAGCTGGGTTCTTGTTGTGTTGGGCACATAAAATATAGGAATGTAAATACTATGAAGCCTTAAACTCTATGTACTGAAAGAGAAATAAGATGCAAAAGAGAGGTGCGAAATATATGCAGAATAAAATGTTCTACATTTTATATTGCCAGTAAATTCTGTCAGGGAAATAATAGTGTGGCAAAGAAGAATCCAGATTATTAACTATTGTGTGCAAGAGAAATCTCACTTTTGAATTTGGGGAGTGTGGAATAAATCATCCTTTGGGAGACTGGGAGCTTTTATTCCCTCTTTTTGCAGAGCCATTACCTTCCCAATCCCTGTGTGGTACAGCTGAGTTAAAAACAATTTCTATAAATTATGCATAAATTGAATTGATTTTTGTATTTGAAATATCAACAAGGCAAAAAGAGATAGAAGTGATTCTTAACCTTTAATCATTCAACTATTGTCTGATAATGAGAACCTGTGTGTGTGTGTGTCTTAGGGAGTGTGTGTATGTAAAGAGAGAGAACTGTTGGTAAGGTAGAGGCTGTCCACTGCGGAATGAATAGTCCTGTCAGCAGTGAGGATGTAGGATGTTGTTTAGCATTTAGGTCACTTCTTTCTAGTGATTTGATGTCAAACCCTGTTTTCCCAAGACATTGAGGGAGCAGTGGGCATTGCCTCTGTGCTCCCAATCACCAGAATGGCCACCATGGTCCTACCACAGTGGCAGGTGAAGCCCCTCATGGTGTCTGCAAGGCGAGACTTGGTAATGTTTGCCTGAGGGTTGTTCAAGACAAAGCTGGGTTACAGACCTGATACCTGTCATCACTAAAGATGGGAAAAGGGAAAAAAATGGAAATGTGGGGTACCATATTCTCACATGTCAGTTTAACTTGACTGAACAGTGCTGTGAGGGAAATGGTATGCATTTGCTGTTGTGGCACATGTTCAATATAGATCACTCTGCTGGGTGGTGGGGATGCAAGTGATATTTGTTTTATGAGGTATTATGGAACTTTGAGAACTTGTTAGAAGCTGTGACTATAACTTGCTGATCTTTTTTTTTCCTGAGAACTGACACCTAGAGACTGTGAAACTAGCTTGATTTGTTAACAAGGAAAAACACTGAAAGGAAAAAAAACTCCCAGAACATTTTGAGGTTATTCTAGCTGCTTGTACTCAGTTGTATTTTTCTTTAAATACGTAAAGTAAAGGATGTCCTAGTGCATGGGGAAATAGGGCTTCTCATTTCTAACTTATATTCCTTGTGTGGAGGCACAAGCTTTACTATGAAGAGAATGGGGTTCATGGAGGTGAAGTAATACCTGGTTGTGTATTCTCAGGAGACATTATGCCTGTGCAACTAAATGTATAACAAGCAATTGAGATTGGTAGCCCATGGAGGCAACCACTGGAAAATTAATTTACCTCTCAGGTAGATTACATGCCTAGACTGGGAGAGATTATGGGTAGATATTAGCAGGATGTTGAGCTGATTGTTGACACAGAGCTGGTTCCCTTTCTTTCTTGACTTTGAACCTTAATTGTACCCTGAAAGTGGAAGGTAGACCAAGAAAGAAAAATAAAATATAAAAACAACCCTCAAAACAATCCTAAGTCCCTAAACCTCACCCACCCCCTCCTAACCTAAAAACAAAAACTTAAAAATGACCAAACCTCCAACCCCCAAAACAGTTTTTGAGAATCAGCTTTGGGTAGTGGGAATGAAGTGAAGGTTCTGCTGCCAGGGTAGAAATTCTTCCTCTCCACACCACCAGGTTATCCTGTGATTGGAAGTGCTGGGCAGCATTTGGAGGCTGTGGTTTCCACCCTGCTTCCAGTCCTGCCATCTTCCAGGCCAGCAGCAGAGGCCTGTATCCAAACAAATGCTTGAAAAATGTGTTCAGGATGCTCAGCCTATTTAGCAGTGGTTTACATGTGCCATCCACAAATGGCCATCTCTTCATTCCCATAGCCAGGTGAAGAGCTTGTTAGTTCTATTCTCTTTGCTCTGGGTAGCCAAGTGTGCTGATGCTTATTTGCTTATAGGTCTGCTCTGGTCCTAGACTTGGTTTGCTTTGAAGGAAAATATTTCCCAGACACCTTCCCCTTTAAAATCCAGGGCTTCATAATGCATGGTGTCAGCATCTACTGGAAACCTGCTCAGGATAGGTCTTTCTCTTACTTTTTACTTTAAATCTTTTGTTTATTTGCCTTCTGGCTTACATTTTTAAAAGTTGCATTCATTTCCATAAAGCTGTAGATGATTTTTCTCTCATGAGTTCAAAAATGGTCTCTATTTTTTCTTCATGACTGTTTAGATCCCTTCCTGTTCCACATCCACTCCTGCTTCCTTCATTTTCCATCTTATTATGGAAGAGCCTTTCCCCCTTTTTATTGTATCATGTGTGTGTTCTTGTGTGCTCTTTTACTCTCCCCCATCACTATCAGCCCTGCCCCCATCCTTTCTGGCAGGATAGAGCACACTTCTAATCACCTGTACTTTTTATCTTCTTTCTGAATCTTACACACAGCTTTTCTGATCTCTCTGTGTGTTCTGGAGCAGAACATGCCAGGATTGGGACAGGGTGAGGCTGAAAGTAAAATCACAGAAGCAGTGATTGAGAGTCATCTTGAAAGTAAAAAGTTAACTTTGTGATTCATTATCTTCTTTACAAGAGCTGGAAGGTTCTTTCCATGTTTGTACATTTAAAGTGCTTGCATTTTGAATGAGCTCAGGAGATTATTTGAAGATGCAAGGTGCTGGGATGAGAGTTTCAAATGCATTGTTCGAGCACATTTATGAGCTTTGGAGTCTGGCATTTGTCACATCAAAACATTTAATTGTTCTCTGGGTTTTTTGGGTTTTTTTTTGTTTTGTTGGGTTTTGCTTTGGTTCCTCCCCCCTCCGCCTTTTTTTAGAGGGTGCAAGGGGGTTAGTCAGAGAATAGGGATAATGGCTTTAACAAATGGAAATAGTTTGTGTGAATAATTCCAGAACCAGGTTCTCATTCAACCACTATTAGAAACACATTTTAAATCACTTTCACCCATATATTGTTGTGTGCATCCTTTGGGTTTATAACAGAAGGTGGCACAAAATTAACTCCCAGCATAAGGAATTCTTTCTGAAGAGGTTGCATGGCAGCATCTGGGATATTCCTGAAAGATCATAATTTTCTTTTTCTTTTTTTCCTCTTTTTCTTTTTTTTTTTTTTTCTTTTCACATGCTTACAATTTACCTGGATTATTCATGCAGCTTTCTACAAAAATCCCTGTTAGATAAAACAGAGGTTCAGGATGAAGATTCTAGCTAAAATACTTTTCTGCTTCTGAAAGTTTACCTGTGTCTCAGTTTATTACACTTTCAGAAAGTTGGTGCTACTTTTTAATGGACATTTTATTTTTTTCAGCTAATAGCTGGTTAATGAATAGCCCTGACTGTTGCAAGGTTACAAGAATGATGCATCCAATACAAGAGAGGCATGGGGACATTTCCAGTGGTATGTCTACCTTGTTTTGTGAGACACTATTTATCATTAAATTGACATTTAAAACAGCTGGTGTTAGGTGCTTCACTTTGTGAAAGGCAGGAATTATGTCACAAGACTTGTCTCTTTTACATCTTGGTAATAGATAATGAATATTAAATGATGCTATTAAGGATCTGGTCTCCAATAAGAGGCAGTAGAAAGATTTGCAGATAATCTACTCTTGACAACAGAGCTCAGGCCTGAGATCACAGAAATGACAGACAATGCCTGAATGTTGTGTCCAGGTTTCAAGAACCTGTCCACCAGCTGGATCCTCTTTTCACAAAGCTTGTTTATTATTGCTATTTGGTATGTTCATGAGCAGTGAGAAAATGACAACTTTTCATGGGCTTTGAGCATTGCTGAGCTTTAAGACAAAACCACAGCAGATCTTTATAAAGTTTGGGAGCTTTTTCCATGCAGCAACCAAAACTCGTTTTTCCACAGTATTTTTGTATACTTTAGAAATGGGTGATACAGAATGCTTTGTTTAGTATGATTTGTTCACTTCCAGGAAGGTTACCTTTTCAGATCCCTTGAACATCAAAGGAGGAGCAAACTGAGAGCTGGCAGTCCCTTCTTATCTAAATGCTTGGTTAGGTGCTCTGAATCTTATTCCCAGGAGCAAATTATCTGCTCCCAAGACTCCCACCTCATTCACTGAAATTGCTTAATCTGCAGCATTGTACCAGCCTGACCTGAAAAACCCTGCTAGCTCCACATTCTTCCAGCAGCAAGCCTGTGCTGCTAAGCTTGACAGTGCCCTCCTGAGCTGATAAGCAACTTGCAAGGCGGGGAGGATGAAATCATGCTCTAGACAACATTGCCATTCTGGTTCCTTTGCTTCTGGCATGATGTAATCACTTCAGAATCAAGATTGAAATGAAAAATAAACATTTTCAAAGCAGTCCTGCTGCCCTGAAGGGGTTCGTCTTAATGCTTGCTCCTTTGTAGCCTGTCTTCCAGGTATTCAGATGGTTTTCCAGCTAACATCCTTCCCACAGCTGCCTTCTGGTAGGGGCCTGATTCTGAAGATAGATGCACTTGGGGTTTTTGAGTCCCATCTCTTGCAACTGCTGCAGGTGACCATTAAACCCATAAGTTCACTTTCCATAAGTGATCAATTTTTAAACCAAATTTTGTCCCCACTGTCCCTCTTAGAGGACTGTGCCATTACTAACATCTGTCTTGGCTAGCAGTCCTGGTCTCAGTTCCAGTCTGGATTTCCTGGTTTGCTGAAACTCTGTTTTCTGGGCTGATGTATGGTGAGTGTCTCCCTGAGTGCTGGCTGATTTGAATCCTTATTGTTTGTTCTCCCTAAATGCATAGCTTAGCTTGAAGAGTGGTAAACTTCTGTGGTGCAAAATAAGGTATTTTTTCAGGTTTATATTTTAGCTTAGAAGAAGAATTGTTGCGACAGTCACATTAGATGCTGACTAAGTTTTTGGAGAGAATCTGTTGTATAGTATCTCAGCTGTTTCCTTTTGGTTTCTTTTCAGTTTGTTTGCTCTGTGTGTGTGATGAACAAGATCTCTGTCTCAGACTTAAAATATCCCTGCTTTTCTTCTTGAAACATTTCTTCAAGCTTTTTTTTCTTCTTGCATGCATGAAGTACTTAATGCCCTACATCTGCATGAAAATGTTTTATATATAATTCTGAAAGCTCCCTTAGGACTGTAGACTTTTTAAAATGAAGCAATTTAAACATTTTCTATACAAATGGGCACTTGGGGCAAATGTCATTATAAAAATTGTAAGAATATTTGTTAGATATTTTCACTGTTTTTGACTGGGTTTTTGTTTGATTTTTTTCTTATAAGACCTGCCTCTCCAGTCACAGTGGAAATTGCAAGTCAAAAAGAGTCAGCATGATTTATGTTACTGGCAGAGCAGTAGGGTGTTTGTAAGGCTGGGAAGGCAGACATTAGTAAGAGAGAGAAACAATAGGCAGTCTTCTCTGCTTCAGTCAACATGGTGCAGGTGTTGAGGCTGATGTAATGCTGTTGCTGCTTTCCTACTCTGAGTTGTACATACATATTTATAAACACATGCAAGTCAATCAAGACTTGTGTTCACAAGATAAATTAATAAAACACAGATTGAGATGCAGAACAAGGCAAAAATGCTTCAACCCTGCTCAGACTAAATGTAAGTTTTCATTTTAAACTAATGTATTAAGATTCTCAAGTTTCACATGAGGAAATACATGATACTGGATATTCTTGTAAGGACATATGTTGAAACTTGTTTTATAAAATTTGAGGCTTGTGTGCAGCTGACTACTAGATAGAGGCTCTATTTTGTGGAGGTTTTGGGATTCTAAGGAAATTGTTTTCTGATTTGAAACAGAGCTCCAAAGTAGACAGATTTCATGTGGAAGAAAATCCAAAGGCCAGTATTTTTAGATCACATAGAACACTTAATTCCAGCAGGATCAGACTGGTTTGTTTCAAATTTGACTGTTTATATGTTTTAAATATTGCTCTACCTAATGTAGTCTTTTAGAACAAACTAATTTGAAAGGAGAGAAAGAAACACTTCTTCCAGGAATGCCATAACAGGAAGTTCTGACATTTGTCAAAATATTTCTCCCTCTTGCTAAAAGGAATACATAAAAAAGTATGGTTTTCTGATACATTTAAATATCAGTGGAATTTTATTCTACATGATAGGATGTCTGCCATTCATTGTGACTATGTCATCTGTGTTTTGGGGAGATATTCCAGCAGTGGATGGAGAAATGCAGGATTCTTCTTGTCTTCTGCATGTTATTTTCCACTAGAATGGTCAATATCTGATGTCTAATAGACCATATTCCTTGAGAAGCTCAGTTATTGCAAGTGATGGTTTTTACCAGATCTTTGGAACTACTGATAGAAATGGGTACATGCTGTCTCTGTAAGAACAGCACTATTTTTAAACATATTCTTGGCATGTGTGCTTACTACTTATATCCTTGTTTATTCCAGCTGCAAGTCCTTACTTTGTTCAAGTCTTGTTGGTCGGATATGACAAATCAGGCTTGCTTTTGCAAAACTTGCCCTAAAACCAGTGCTGATAGACCATGAGCCCAGATGTCATGAAAATGAATGGAATTTAGTAAACCTTTTTAAAGTCCTTTGAAAATTCCAGCTATCAGATGGACCTGCTGTCAGGATGGTGTCACTCATTTTAGTGGTGACTGCCATATCACCATGCAGTTTTGTGATAACTGAGCAGTTCTTACCTATAACTGCTGGCTCCCAGAGCAGGAGGTCCTGCTTCTCCACTGCCTGGATGAGGAGAGCAATGGATAGCCTTTTGGCTGGGTAGTTCTATTGTGCAGTTAGGCTTCTATGATGAATGCTTTGACAAATGATGACTAGTCTGTGCAAGGACTTTCATTTTCCTGTGAACAAAGGAGAAATACCACAGTATACCACCAGTGTGGTGATGGATTCCTCGGGCCATCTAAAGTAGCAATTATGATATACAATAGTATTTTCCAGATTTTCTTGTCAGGTTTTAGCACAGATGAGTACATAATTTCCATCATACATCTGACATGAGTGTTTCAAGGATGGATATGTTTGGTCTTTTTATTTCCTGTTTAACCCTATTGCCCTCTTATAAATGAAAGATTTCTGGCATGGGAGATACCATTTTGCATAAACAATTCAGTAAGATTTTCAAGGTACTTAAATTTCAAAATAAATGAAGTCTAAGGGGTCCAAACATATATCTAGGTTATGACATATACTAGGGGATTTCTGACCTGGTCAGCTCTGTTAATGTGAACCGAGTAACTGCTGAACCACAGTGTTCAACACAGGCCACAAAAACTATGTGAATGGTCAGTGAGCTCTCCCACGTGGGCAGAATGAATCTGATCCAGATACATTTATGTTAGTTCTAGTCACAGCACTGAATGCAGCGCAGATGTCTTGAGTAGCTTTCCAACATCTTAATCATTCCTTGCTTTTGAATCAAAGCTGTTTTCCTGTTGCTGTTTAGGAACTAAACTAGCCTGCAGGAGTTAGTAGTGTAGAGTGTGCTAGATCTGCCCTGGAGCTTTTCCTGGTGGTTGGAAGAATCCAGGTGTGCTGTTTGAGAAACTCCTGGATTTCTACTGGTAAGTGTGGAGTCTCAAATTTAGTTCTTCCTGTAACTAATTTGCTTGATAATCATTGGCTCAGTTCTGGTTGACATTTTTAAACCAGCATCTGAAAGAGGTAAGAAGTTGGAACAAATTGAGTGCCTAGTCTAGTTAATCTTTGCCATAATCTTTCCTATTTAGCAGTGAAGGAGAAAAGAGCGAAAAACATCTGTAAGCTTGCAGCTTCAGAATTTTAGTATCTGGGCAAATCCTATATGTGGAGATAGTAATTAGATGATTCCAGGGTTTCAGTTAGCAGAAACTATGTGGAGAAAGCTAAGGCATCCTTTGCTTTCAAATGCTGCAGAAATATGTGAGCATCAGATTATTTTATTATTTTCTTGAAATGCAAGCAATATATGCCAATACAAATCATGGCCATTGATTATAGGTTTATCATCCTCAAGCTAATAGTTATGGCACATCTTCTGTGGATGGTACAATTTGGTTGAGCAGTTGCTAGTTTAGCTGTAAGCTGTTGTCAGTCAGTTTGTCCTCCCTGGTTGATTGCCAAATTCTTCCTCCTGTATTTGAGGGAAAAGGGAATCATAAATGTTTAATAACTGAAGGTAGGTGGTTGGTCACAAAATCAAACACCAAAACTGATAAAATCATTATGAGGCTTTTTTTTCTTTTTCCAAAGGAACTTTAAAAATAGCAGTAATTGATGAGTATGTTAAGCTGAAGATTGCGTGGAGGAAGTAATCTTCTTTCTTCCATGGCCTCACAGATAACGAATGTATCTGAAACATGTTGGCTTTGTCTGAGCTCGGCTGTGAAGTCCTTCAGGCAGTGCCAGTCTTCCAAATCTTGTAAAATGTCAGACAAAACAGTTGTCATCCACTAAAGAACCATTTCCTCATATATGACTTGTAGAGAAAGCAATGGATGTCAGT
The DNA here is from genome assembly GCA_034336665.1 of Luscinia megarhynchos. Lineage (NCBI taxonomy): Eukaryota > Metazoa > Chordata > Aves > Passeriformes > Muscicapidae > Luscinia > Luscinia megarhynchos. Next base: position 31,781,503 of record CM067566.1, on the reverse strand, counting down.
GGCATTAGTGAAGGAAATCAATTGCCAGCATGTAAGGAGTCAGAGATTATTGGCAAACAGAGAAGCCAAAGCAATACTATGTGAAATTGATGTATAGGCTAAAAAATGTTTCAGACACATTATGGTCGTATGGCTTTTTCTTTGCACTGTCTTGGCTTGTAGCTTCTTTGCTGAGTCTTGGCTTGGGATTTCCTGTATGCCAGAGGTTGCATGATCATAAGAATCATCTACTCTTGCTATTTTTATAGTGCCTGGCATAGAGCAATTGGATTAATAGAGGAGTTTTTTGGTTGGTTGGTTGGTTGGTTGGTAGGTTGGTTGTTTTTTCCCACTCATTATTATGAAAGGGCAGTGCCAGTGGTCTTGTGGATGTTGTGTGTGCATGTCCAGTGTGTAGTTGCAGGGCGAGGGAGATCCTAGCACTTGTGCTGCCATCAAGTAATTCTGTCTTGCTTGGAGGGGTTGACAATTGCCTTTCAAATTTGATGTTATTCTGCTGAGTTATCTTCTTGATCTTTTAAATCAATTGTTCAAGTGGAAAGTTTCTGTTTAGTTCACCTTATCTCCAGTAATGGTTTGTATGTCAAAGTTTGGAATTAAAGCATTTGCACATCTTCCTTAAGTAATTAAAACAGTGAGTGAGCTTATAAAGAGAGGAATATTGAAATTCAGGCTGAATGAGTGCTTAATTGGCTGCTAGTCTGATCTCAGGTCCCTCTGTGCCTGAGAGCTGGAGGAGGATGAGGTCATGGTGCTGATTCTTGACCATAGCACGCTGCAAACACCTCCTGTGTCTTACCAGTATTTGCCCAGCTCTGTCCCAAGCACCGAATTACTGTGTCTGTGATACTGCTTTAGCTTTCTTTTAAATATCTATCAGCTAGGTGTGGTTAGGCTGTGCATGTTGCTGATGCCTGAGGTCATGAGATACAGCGGCCTGAAAAAACAAGATGCACATTTACACTTGTGAAGAAAGGTTCAGCCCAGGTTCAGAGCAAGGTTCAAATTCATCCTCAGGATCCGCAGTAAACACCTATTGTTACCCTGTGATTTGCTGTCATAAACTAATTCTCCTGCTTGCTTTTGATGAAACCAAGTGAGATGCAGAAGGTGGTTTGATTCAGCTTTCTGATTTGCTCTTTAGCTGTGGTTTTCAGCACGTGTGCTGATCACTGTTTTGACAAACCATGTTTTGGTCATAGAACCTTCTGCATCCATTTAAAATAGACAATGGGTCTTTCTACACTTCTTGTGCAAAAACGTTTCTATTATGGTTGCCCTTTTTGGCAATTACTTCCTTCTAAATATAGGTGGCAAATCAGCTGAAGCTTTTGTACAAGTTCAGTTTCTACTCAATAGCAACCAGAGAGGAGTGTTTTGCTGTTGGTCCTTTGACCCCCTTAAACTCTAAAAACAAAACAACAAAAACCTTGGATCAATCATGAAGCCACATTGTATTGAAAAGTTGCATAAAATACTTGATTGGTATTTTGTAATATTTATGAAGCAGGAAGTGGATTTAGTTTCAGTGTCTGTTCAGATTTATTTCTGGCATCAACAGCACATGTCCCATCACACCACTGCCCTCGGGGAGGCAAAGGGTTTTTCATGCCTGTACTGATTTTTTGGAGTACCAACCCCAGAGTTTCTTGTGGTGACAGAGTGCTTGTAGATGAATGGGATGGAAATCTGCTTTACCATCAAGTAAAATCAACCACCTCAAACAAAACCACAAAGCCCCATGACCCTCAGGCCAAATAAACCAATCAACAAAACCCCCCTTCTTTTATTTTTGTTACTGAGCTCTCCCTCTCTGGGATTTTGGCCGTTCCTGAGGCAGCAGCAGCAGCTCACAGGGTTGCATGTCCTGTGAGAGTTGCTCATGCATCCAAAATGGCTGGGACGTGGGTGGCCTTTGCTGGAGGAGAACACCGCGCTGGGTTTTGGTTGAAAATGTCGTGCAAAGGTGGGAGTAACGTCCCATCTTCCGGCTAGGCGCGTATTTTTTCTCTCTGTTTCAGGCGCCCCGGAGCGTTGTCAGCTTTCCGCGAGGGGTTCGGGATGGGAGATGCAGGGAGCGGGCCCCGCGTTGCCATGGCGGCGGGCGGAGGTGCCGCTCGTAGGTACCGCGCCCCCGGGGACCGCCAGGCTGGGGATGCGATGGGATGGGCGCTCCTTCCCCGTTTGGCTCGGTTGCCCGCCTTGCAGCGCGATAAAAGCTCCGTCAGCAGCGCGGGGCGGCGGGAGCCTGCGCTGCTCTCCGGCTCGCCGGCGGGCGGCTTCTCCCGGCGGGGCAGCGCTGCCCGGGGGAGGGAGGCGCGGATGGGGCCGTGCCCTGGGCTCGGCATTAGCGCGGGCGGTGCAGGGGCCGCTAGCGAGCGGCGGTGCTGGTACAGGCTGAGCGGCGGTGCTGGTACAGGCTGAGCGGCTCTGCCTCGTCTCGGGTGCGCGGAGCCCGGCTGAGCGCGGCGGTTCGTGTCTCACGGCGCTGCTCAGCCCCGCCGCTTTTGACAGCCCTGGAAAGCTGCAGAGCTTAGTGGCAAAGCGAGTAAGTCTAGTCTAGCTAAGCACTTCCTTTGAGGTTCTTTATTACTAGTGCTGGAGGGCAAAAGAAACAACGTTTTTAAATAGGTTGCAAAATTTCAAAGCGTATTTAAAACGCTGTGAAACATCTTGTCACTCCGTCTGTGTTGTTTCTTCTCAACGTTTTTAATAGTTGTCCTGCTGCAAAATAGAAATACAAATTTTCCAGACTGGTGGGTGAGACTCCAGGTGAAGCCTTGATCAGCTACTGCAAATGTGTTCTACGTTTTCTCCAATTTCTAGAATGGAAATTGGTATTAGTGCCTACACTCATAATGCTGGAAGTATCTCTGTCCAGCTGCCATAAGCTGAAAGTAAGACCTTAGTGAAAAATCTTCCTGAAGTTGCAAGATATTCTCACACTATACAATTGCTTGTACTGGTTGTATCACAGGTCAGACTGAAAATTACAAGTCAAGGGTGTTTCAGGATTTTTAGATGTTAATCTTAAAATCTGGGACAGTCCCTCAGGGATAAATTATGCATACATAGTATACCTGATGTGTTGGATCTGCTGCTCACTTGTGAGATAAGAGTATATGCATATAGTAGCCAACTTCCTGACACCGGGCAGCCTGAGTTTCCAGGCATCTAGAAAAGTGGGTAATTACTTCAAAAATATGGGAAAAGTCTGCATGTGCAAGCATGCATGGGTCATAGGACCTCTGTGAATGATGTAGTAAGTCTTTTGTCACCCGGTATCATTCTTCCTTTCATGCCTCCTTCCACCAGCAGATATTTCCAGACTTCCTTTTGTATTTTTTTTTCTAGTCACTTTTTGAAACTTATTACTAGCTTTGCACACTTGTGAATAAACTAACCAGCAGACCCTTGAGCAGAGTGGTCTGACTGATGTCTACACTTGCAAAATCATCAAATAACTGAGGAGTCCAAAGATATGAAAGTTATTTCAGTTTTCATCTCCCATGTAATAGCTCAAGAGGTACCCTGCAGTTCATTCTATTACTTAGGAGCTGTTAATGAAAGCAATACCTTATTTTAAAGTATTAATGAAAAAAGGGTGCATGCCAGACAAAGACAATTTACAACCCATTTATTTTCAGCATTTTCCTAATGCCCATTATTTGGAGTAAAACCCGTCTCCTGACAGACCAGCTTCTTAGTTCCCTTAATCCTGCAACAAAGTGATAATCCTTTATTTGTGACCTCATAGGCTGTTGCTACAGAGAATGCTGTGATATCAGAAAGGCAACACTGTGACTTCACTGTTGGTGGAAGCTGTAGGTGAAGATGACCCACTCTGGAGGCCTGGGGGGCAGTTTATATCCCTTTGGTATTCTGCAAATGCTTCCTGAGGAGCTGTGTGTGGCGAACAGAATTGCATAATGTCTGTCTACCTAGGTGATGAATGAGACAATCAGAGGCTGTGTGTGAGGGGAAAATATGTGGTGATTATGTTTACAAGGTAATTTCTGCCCTTGAAAGAATTATGTTGTCAGGAAGAAAACTGTCACTGGGAAGCTACACTGAGGATACTTTTGTATCCTCAGTCTCCAAAGATACCATGAAGAATATCGGAATTATATTCTCTAACAGCAAGAACTTCTTATTCTGTTTACCTCTTAAGAATATAATTTTGCAACCCCCAAACTTTTCTTGGAAACACTAATTCCATCAAAACTTCCATCAAAAAATGTTCGTCATGAGCCAGGCAAAACACATGTAAATCACATTCAAACTTCTCTGCCCTAAAGCAGACTTTTAGGCTCTTGTTTGCAAACTGAAGTATGAAGGAGATGTGTCGAAGACTTTCAGGTATTTCCAAATATCTTACATGTCTGGATTCTTTTTACATTTGAGTGTGAGCTTTTTTGCCATGTTCGAGAAACAAGTTCCTAAAATTAAGCTTCTTGTTAAGTCTTGATTTTAAGAAGTACTGATAGTACAGCAGCACTCAATGGAGATAAAGGGAAATTAAAATCTACATCAGTTTTGAAACTCAAGCTGTGACTATTAGAAACAACATATGGCAATAGAAGCCACATTTGGCTCCTTTACTATCTCTGCCTTTTTCCATAACAGGGAGATTTTACAGAAATAGTACTTGCAACCCAAAATGTCAGTGGTTATATACTCTTGAAGAATGAAGCTATCAGAACCCAGAAAAAAAATACTAGTAGAAAGTTAAATCCTTTGTTTAAACATTTAGTTTTTGAATGCGTTTGAGATCATATGATTGAACAACAGGAAGACATATGCTTGCTTGTAACAAAATTAGTATTTCATTTTTACTATTGATTATTCCATTTTTAACTTTCACCTTTTTATGCATGATACAAAAGGCCATGCAGATGAATTTAGCAGGATTATGCATATACTACCAAACCCATTGATAAAACTTCTGGAATTTGTATAAGCTAAAGCAGGTTAAACAAAACACTCTTACTGCAGAATAAATGGCTATTTACATAGGTGCAGTTACACCAAGTAAATTAATCTTTTAGACAAAACCCTGAGGTCAGTTTCTATCTTATCCTGCTACACAGATGTTTTCCAAATTACGTTCTGAGCATGTGGATGAGCAAACTGGATACTGCATAACAAATCTATGTTGGAATAACTCAGTTAAATGTAGCACCAGAAATGAAATACCACAGTTTAAAGAAAAAAATCACATGAATTATGCATAGGCTTTGCAGACGATGCAGGACACCCTTTGGGTAGGCTCACATTTTCAAGTTCTTGTGGATTACCCTATCTTTGTATGAAACTACATGTGCATGTGTGTTTTGAAGAGCTGCTCATAAAGCAGCAGAACACTTCTAAAGACAGCATTGGTGATGACATGCCTAACTGCTTTCACATGTTTCCATTCAAACTGCCCAAACCATTAATATGCTCCCTTAGTGATGTTGTATGTGTGTCTTATTAGCATGCACACTACTAATTTACTCTCAACTTTACTGTCCTGTAAGCTCCCACCCTTCCCCTAGCTTTGATCTTTTATCATAAAAGCTTAAAAGCAGCCTTTTGGATATGAAGCTAAATGTTTCTTTTTAGCTTTTCTGCCTGTTCAAGGCACAGGGAGGGGAGGAGGGCTCTTTCCAGGGCGGTGCAGTGATGTGCAGGTACCCTTGGCAGGGGCCTGGTGCTCTGCTGCCTTTGCTGGGTCATTGGCACCTGGGCTCAGGCAAGGCACATTTGTTCTTTTGGGCTTTTGATTGAAACTTTGAGTGGAGGCTTTCACTGAATCTTTTGTGTGGCAGGGGGTGAAGGTCAGCCCAGAAAACAAAACAAAGGCAAGCACCAAGTGGATGCAGAGCACATGCAGATCAGCTGTCACAGAACAACTATCCTTTGTTCACTTATTTCTTCTCTAATACATACAACCATTACCACTTTGCTTATTCCAGAAATTCTGTAGATCCTTTTTTTTTCCTCAGACTTCCTACAGCTGGAGGTACTGATTTTATTTCTTACCATTTAGTTATTATTTCTGCTTCCATTTAGCCCTGCTAAGCATTTGGATTCTTTTAACAAGTCTTCTTTCAGAAGTAACATCTCAGATGCTGCATTGCCTGCTTTAAGAATCAAACAAAAATCAGCTCTTTCCTCACATTTCCTTTTAACCCTTCCTGTATTCTTTCTTTCTTACATTGTTTCTTGTTTTTCTCTCCTGTCTTCTTCTGCTGCTAATTCAGTCTTTATAGCCTAGTTTTTTCTTGACATAGCCTCTATATCAACTCTTTAAAACTTGTAGCCTGTCAGGAAGAGCAGCAGGGGTTTCAAAAAGTGCATTAGAATTACTTGCATCCCCTGCAGATGTTTCTGAGGGCTGGTCTGTGCAGCAGTTCCAGTCTCACAAATGGGGTGGCCAGTGAGAGAGGGGCATGTACCATCCTCTTCACCATGTGCAGTGCCATGTTTACTAATAATCAGAAATGCTTTTGAAGCAGAGAGCCTTTTCAAGCTCTGGTTCTGACTGAGACATTTTTTACCTGTCTAAGTCAGAGGTGCCCTCAGGCCCACAAGATCTGGGTGAGTTGAAGTACTGCCTGTGGAGGTTGCTTGTTGAAAGAATATGATGGTACTATAAGGTCTTTTTTCTTATGGCTAAGAGTAAGGAATTACAGCATGGTGACAAGATATAAGGAATGACTTATTTTGTTGTTTTAAATTGTGTTAGGAAATAACTATCTTGCTATGACATAAAATGTAGTAATTCAAAGCTTGGATTTATATATCCCCTATGCTTTGACCTCAACATTTTTTGATACATGATTTTCTCTCACTGTGTCCTGTTTTACATGTGAAATCTGTTAAAGAAATTATCTTGATTCTTCTTTTGCTTGCCTTTTGGTTTTGTTCAGTTAAAGGTGAGATCATCAGCTCCTGAGATCATATCAGGGATCTAGCCTTGATATCCTAGTTTAGGTCTCTTATACTGAATAAGAGGGCAAAGAGACAACTATTTTTATGTGCTCTCATCTTTCAGAAAACTGGGTCATAGCGACACTCAGGGAGCACAAGAACTCCACGCTCTAGTGCTTTATAAATGCTTGGTGAAAGTCCAAAAGAAAAGTCTTGTCAAGCTCAGTTTAGTATACAGAGGAGAAAAAAGGATGGCCACTCCTGGGCCCTGTAAATGGTTAATGGTGCTTTGTGCAGCAGGGATCAATACCAAATGTTTGGTGTTTCATAGCTATATTAAAAATCTGAAGGATGGAATGGATAATGAAGTGGTAACCCTGTCTGTCAGATCACAGTTGTTCAGGTTCATTAAGACTGCTGAGGAGGATTTCAGAAGGGACTAGCGACAGCTGAGTGAAACAGCTGAGCAATTTTGTAGACTAGTGACATCAGCACTGTAGTATAAAGCAGTGCAGTGAGCACTGACAAAATAGAACTTAAATTTGTTAAGTTTTGTGCTTTTTTAGGAGCATGATCACTGCATACTACTGGAGTCAATGGTGAATGCATTAGATGAGTCAGGAGTGGTAACTAAAAGTCTAAACTTACGACTATAAATGAGGTACGTAAGAAGTCATGCAAGAGAGGTTGCTCTGTGAAATTGTTAATTTTATCCTTTTGGATACTGTGTTTGGTTTTATGGCTCATGGACAGGGCAATTTTCAGATTCCTGAAATTTCATTTTAAAATTATAGAGAAGTAGGTAGAGAGGTATTACTGTTTTAAAAGTAGTAAAACATCTGTTGTAGGTTTTAGTTTACTGCTTCCTGTAAATAAGTGCTCAGTAAAATTTAAAAGTAAAAAATCTGTAAAATGGTCAGTGAGTTGTTTAATTGTGGGAACCCCTGGTTCCAGGTACTGTCATATATTTGGGGATATAGGTTTTGGTTGCTGAATTTGCTGATAGTCATACTCATTGGGATAAAAAGTCAAAATATGGCAGTCCCTGAGGATCTGCAAAGAACTGTTTCTGTCTGGAACAAGGGCACTTTCCTTTAAGATGCAGTATACACTAGTGGTAATGTGTGCAGTTGGATTTCTAATGCTTCCTCTAAAATGATTGAGCATAAGGGAGGCAGCAATTTGGTGAGTTGCAGGATTGTTGTGCCATGGCATTTCCTTTATTCCCATCTTCACAGCTAATCTCCACACAGGTGAGACCGAAGGACAGAATTTGAAAGAATTTTGAACCTCTGTGGGAAACAGGGGTCATTGCATCTACCTCATGCCGGTAGATCATAGGGGCAGAATATACTAGTATAGCTTCTTCATGTATTGAGGTGTAAAATATTTCAATTTCACTTTAAAGTACATCTTCTTAAATGTACTCCAGCCATATTGAAAACTGCTTTCGACCACAGGGAAAAAAATGACCCAGTAAACTCTCAACTGCTAAGTCTTTGGAGCATCTAACCTTTTCTTTTTAAAAGCACTTTGGCACTAATTTAATTGATTCCATGCCTGGCCTTTTCATCAGTTCTCTCCTAGCCAGGAAAAAGTGGGCTGTTAAAGGCTGCTGCAGTACCATGGGACTTGTGTTCAGTGTTGCAGGTTCTTATTTTAACCTGATGTTATCTGCCAGTCATCACTATTGGTTTGAAAAGCTGTAACCACTGCAGTACTGTCTTTGGGCTGAAAATCTTTTAATGGTTACAGCAGTCAATATAAATGAGAGAGAGTGCACTATGTCTTTGGGTTGTGTTGCTAATTATCACTTCACCTTTCAAGAATTTTTTCTGCTGACTAGATTCTTGCTGAATGTTTGCTGCAGCATCTCTAGTCGCACTGCAAATGTGTTCTGGCTAAACTGAAGAGGATAGAGAAGAACATGTGGTTAAGACCTTCAATAGCCATGTTTTGTACTTTCAGCAGTGGAAAGGAGCTGGAAAGGAGTATTTTTATCTGTGTTTCTAAAATTTCCATCTTACAAGAAAACATCTAGGTTTATCTTTGTTGGGTTTGTTTCTTTTGTTTCTCATTTGCTTACTCTCTCTTGCCAAACCTCCTCTAGTGTCAGATTTTTAAAATGCTTCTATCTTTCCTTGCTTTTGCTGTTTGCTTCCAGAGAACAGGCAGGCTTTGTTTTTGAGGGGGTGGGGTGTTGGTGTGGTTGATTACAATATAGCATTAACATTAGTCAAATTAATTTGATAGTAGCAGATTTCTATGAAAAAGCCCCAAAGCCCCCTCCCTTCTCGTTTTGTGGTCTTAGCAACAAAATATGTTGGAGAATTCTTTCTGTGTGGTTTAAAATATCACATACTTTCCAGGGAGCTATAATTTAAAGAAGCCTCATTTAGTAGTTGAATTCTAAAAAGACACAATTGTTTTACCTAGCAGGCTTTTTGAGGGAGTGAGTTGCCTTGGTTTCCTTGGTTCTCCTGTTAAGACTTGATGTTTTCATTCAAATGCTTTTTCCTGGGTGGTTGTATTAGCAAGTGTCACACTGGGTAATGATTCTGTCCTGCATTAGGTGACATTTAGAGCATTGTTTGTTTTTCATCTTGGGTTTTGAGGTTCTTTTTTAGAATGCGGTAAGCAGAGATGCTTAAAAATGAATAACAGCTGAGAAGAATGGATGATCAAAGATCCTTAATCATATCCACAGAGTGAGCTGTTAAAGATTGTGGTCTTGGCAGTCAAACCTAGGAATATTTGCTTCAAACTCACTTGCAGTCAGCATAAAAAGGTTAACTGGAACTGCTTGCTCAGTTGTAGAGTGACAGTGAGCCACCAATAAAATACAGCTGTGGGGAAAAAAGCAGGGTATTTCCACTAACAATAAGGAAATTCTGATGTCCTGGTACCTGATGCAGGTGGGAGGTTAGCTGGAGCACTAGAATATGGTGCAGAATTCTGGTTGTTGCTTTTAACAGAAAGTTACATAAGTTTGAGTAAATGAAGAGGCGTTCTCTAACAGGATTAAAGGGACAGAAAGGACAGAAATGCAAAAGAACACTAGAAGAGTGTGATTTTTTTAAAAGCCACTAGAATGAGCTCTGAAGGAGGGAGAGGTGTGTTCTCTGCTAATAAATTGGGGTGTAAGCAGCAGGAGTCAAAAAAAAAGTAAGGGTATTTAGCTCCTAGACAACATTAGCCCAAAAACAGATGCACATTACTTGTTGAGATTTTAGTGAACTTAGTACCCTGATCATGTTTCCTCTTGTGATTTCTTAAAGAACCAGGAGATTTGTTCAGGTAAGTCAAGCGGAACACATTAGCATACTGCAAGTAAGTTATTGTCAGTGGAACACTAATAGGTCAAAATTTCTAGTATTAAGAGATTTTTCTGAAGAAATGGAAATGTAAGTTGGTGTCTTTCAGATGTTCCTTAATCTGGTTTCTTCTGAGGCCAAAGGGTTTGTGGGCTGTGTTCCTAGTGTAGTGTCTGGGTGGTTCCTGCTTTGTGAAGTTGGTTCTTTTAGAGGTGATCATGATGACCAGCACTGAAATTAGCTCAGTTGGTTGGAACATGGTTCTAGTAACACCAAGGTTGTAGGTTTGGTCTCTTTATGAGCTATTTACTAGTGTTGGACTTGATGATTCTTGTGGGTCCCTTCCAACTCAGAATATTTTATGATCCTGTGGTAGACAGCTATGGTCTCTGTAGCTACAACTGCTGAGCACTGATGGCTGATTTTAGCCTCTGAAATGTGTGCAACTGGTACAGGCGAGATGGAATTGCACTCTTGATAACCTTCTTGGCTTTTTTTGACCATGTTCTTTTTTAAGCTTTTTTGTTTTCTGTCATATGTTATCATGTGTGTGGGTTTGGGGGTATGTGTGTCCCCATTTTAGCATATTCCTTTCCTTCTCTTGAGTTTCCCTCTAGTGACTGGAAAAGGGATGTGGCAAAGGCCCTGACTTGGGAGGACTGAAGGATATATGCAAGCTAATGTAGAGTTTGACAAACTTGAGTGTGTGCAAAGAAAGAAATTGGGATTTCTAGATCATCTGCTTCCTCAGTGTGTGATGGAGATTGATGTTAGGCTATACTGTATTTTATAATGATCTATTTGGATGCACGTGCATGCATGGAGTTATACAGAGGGAAGTATGTGGTGTGTTTGTACTGTACACTGTCCATAAGGCAGCTTTTGTTTTAGTACCAACCTCTGTCATGCTGGGGGAGAGATGTGAGATGGAGGAACAGAGTATCTGCCCTGGCTGGGGAGTGCATGCAGAATTTTGGCTAGGCCTTGCTTCTGTGAGGCCATGCTGCTGTAACATCTCTGGTGATGGCAGCACTGGTTTTTCCATCAACTTCAGCCCTTCTAAACATTCTCATTTATATTTTCTCCACTGCTGGTCTCTCACTTTTGCTCTCCACTATGCTGGAGGTATCAGGTAATTCTTGCTGTTGTTAACACTGATTAAAGGGCTGTGTAATGGTGCTGTAAACTGGTGAATTTGAGTAAAGGCATGCCTAGACACATGTGCATGCTTGGTGCATTCCAGATATGCATAGGCAACACGCATGCAAGAGGAATTGTCTCACTGAAAGAGCTTGCAGTTGTATTAGTCTGTTCAAAATAGTTGAGTTGGTCCTGAACATATAATATGGGTTCAAGTGCTAGAATAATTTGTTAGAGAGAAAAGATATTCAGGCTGCAGTGTTACCTTTAGCTTTTTTCTGCCAGTGTTTTAACTTTGGTGTTAGTTGCAAGACTACTGCAAGTTCTTACTTGTACCTGTCTGTGAAAACAGTGTTGCATGCATGAGCCCAGTTAGTTTTCCATGAAGGTTGTCTGGTGCAAAGGGGAAGAAGATTGAAGCTTTGTTTTTACTTTCAGTAGGTGCTTCTTCTAATTCACATTTAATTTTTTCTTCATGGGATGGGTTTTGTTGCTGTGAAGTGGGTGTGTACTTAGTAGACAAACCAGAGTTTCCTAAGGACCATCCTAGGGGACTCAAACTTTGTAAATGCCAAGTTGGATTCATTAGAGGTGTTGTGGCTGATGCTGCAGCTCCAGGGAAGGCAAAAGTTTTGTAAAGCTGAAGGCAGATTTCCTGGAAGGAGGCCTTTCAGGGAACACAAAAATTATTTGCTGTGTGTATAGCAAGCCCCCAGTTTTTAATGCCAAGTTTATGGCTACTTGTGTAACTACAGGTGTGGCACGGGATCCCCTTGACCTTACACTTGTAAATTAATCTGCTATATGGCTTTGCTGCATAACAGCCACCACAGACCTGTAACCAAAAGTGATGTTTGTTAGTTGTATAACCCAGCTATTTACTTGTCCTCTTGAAACACAGCCCTGTTTTAGGCTTGGTTGGACTCTTTCACTGCCAGAGTTATTGTAGGGCCAGGGAGGTGGCGACTTTTGTACTTCATTCAGTTCTAAGCACCTGATGTGTTCATCCGGTGAAATACATTGGAGAACTGCCTGTTCCAGCATAGCACAGTGAGTCCTACAGTGCTGTGTTTCAAAATTTTATGGATTATGTGCCTTCTATGCTTCAAACTATTTCAGAACCCTTGGAATGTAGGAACCTTTAAAGAAGCACTTTGTGGCAAAGCTTCCTTTTTTTTTGGCACCTCCATTTTGACATGTTGGTCTGATTTTGATGATTAGGCCATGACTGGAAATTGTTCTTTTTCAATAAAGGCAATTTTAAATGTTTCCTTCTTTTAAAAAAAAATCTCAGAAGAACTAAAAATGTTCCACTGAAACAGCAGCATCTGTCTCTCATCTCATAAACTATTCCTTTTTCTTCTGTGTCTTCCTGATCCTTTACCTTAGCATATCCTCACCAAGCAAAGGAAAACCTAGCACTGGCAGCGAGATCCTGACACAGTGACCTCTTTCTGAGCATTACCTTCTTTGTCAGTGGTAGCAGAAGCTGAAACAGCTCCGCTGGCCCTTGGCACTTGGAGCAGTTTGACATTTTCTGTCTGGCATGGTTTCAGGGCTCACTTTGTTTCAAACCCAAATGATGAATGGGATAATGAAAAATAAGCTTACAAGAACTTGTCCACTGCTTCTAATTTTTTGATTAACAGTTTGCAGCAGCAGAACTTTGATATAGCATACAGCAGAGCTGCTTGTTACATTTAGATCTGCAGCATTCTTCAGAACTGACAAAACAGAGTAAATCTTTATTTTTAATTAATAGACCTAAAACTGGTAAGTGTCATGATAAATAGTGAATAGTTAAAGAAAATACTGTTTTGTGTAAGTATCTGTATGCCCACATATGCCTGTGCATTTATGTTTCTGTGTATAGGGGGAGTTGTGCATTACATCAAGAAGATGTGTTAGGAGTGATTTTTTTATCTTGTAGAGGGTTAAAGCTTTAACTTGCCTTTGCTAATGCATGTAAATAGCTTTCTTGTCCACTTAATGAGAAGGCTGGCTTGTTATCCTGTACAATGCAGCTGGGCACTGTTCCAGAAGCATAGGCACTTCATTTCAAAGACAAAGAAGCCAGTGCAGACACGGGGAGAAACCTGGAACATTGCGCTGTGGATTTTTTCAGAGCGATGACTCATTTCAGTTCACAAAGGATTCTGGGCAGGGTAGTGAGAAGTCAGGTTGGCTGATCCATTCCTATGACTTCACTTTGCAGAGAGCCAGGGAGAAGAGGAGTGACACTGCAGAATCCTGAGGCACTGCAGTGGAGAGGTGCTTTGCAAAGACTGTGAGTGCCTTCGGAACAGGGGGTGGTATCAGAACGTGATTTCAGCCATTCCGTGGAGACAGGGCAAAGAGAGAGAGATGTTTTCAAAACACTGTGTGGGAGTTATATTTGTAGTCCCTTTTAGATTCTTCCCCACCTCCTCTGTAATTTCTTAACCATTTATTTCTCATGCTTATGTGAGAGTTGCATGAAATAGTGTTCCTTTCAGTGGACCTGCATAGATAACTGCATTTTTTTCTTCAGTGTGCCCCTATTTCCTGCTTTTAGAGGTGGGTGTTCAGCATATTAATGCCTAAAAGCATGCTTTGTTTTTCTTCTTTCAGGTCCTGTGGCACTGACCTATGCTGCAATCAGCCAGCTTCCACAGTGATATAAAGCCCCAATATGCACATTGTTGTTACATCACAGCTTCTCTGGATACTGTACTGGAGCATGGAACCAGACCATAGGGGTTCAGGTAAGTCCCCCTTTTTTAACATATTGTGTGCCAGGAATATAGACATGGATATTTATTTAAAAATGCATTTGAAAAATACTGTTTGGGGAAATACATCCTGAAGCACACAATATATTAAAAAAACACAGTCCCTCCCAACTCCTTCCCAGGATAAGCAATGCTACAGAAGTCTCCTCGACTGAATCCTCTGGGAAAGTTCCATGCTCCAGCAGAGACTTTTCATGGTCATGGTTGTAAAATGTGCTGGGATATCACTTTGGATCAGGAGGCAGCTGGCCACAGGACATGAACAAAGGAAAGGAAAACTAAATCACAGGAAGTACACAGGATCAATGCATGTAAGACAAGTCTGCTGACTGTGGGTAATTTAGCACCTGTTTCTGAAAGTTAGTGCCACTTGGTGAACCTGGAGAACATGATTATAGCTGGGTCTGAATGATTAAAAAGATCAATTTACAACAGTTGAAGTTAATAACTAGTAAGGAACTAGAACTCTGTTTTGGTTTGTTATATTGGTTATACTAAGTTTGATGTGTTTTCTTCAGGCTGTGTAGATTTGGAGTGGTCACACTCTTGGAAGTGTTCATTATTTATTTTGGTGGGTATGCATTTCAGAGTTGCAGAAGGAACTTGCTGGTTAGTGAATGAATGTGTTAATGCATTTGTTGAGCCTTTGGTTAAGCTGCTCTTAAACAGGAATAAATGGAAAAACCTTTAATGTATTTTTATTTTTGTTATCAGTCCTTTAATATGTCTAGCTGTCCAGCAAACACAACCTGCAGCTTTTTTCATAAAATACTCCAGGAAATGTAGCCTAAAAGGAGGATATAGGCTACATCCTGGAACAGCACAAGCAACATTTCTTCTAATTTTCTTTGTTTCTGATTTTTCCAGTGAAATGTGATATTTTCTGTGTTAGCATGCTGGTGCAGATTCAAGGTATTTCATAATTATCTGGTTAATACCAAAGAAATCTGCATGTTCTTCCTTTTCCATCTCTTTGTTCAATCAAATGGGAATGTCTAACATAAAATGACAATTATATATCCTTGTTGTGAATTCACATCAGAATAGGTTTGCTACATCTATGTAAGTATTCTTTAATTAGCATAATTCAGTCAAGTTGGGGTTTGAAGCAAAAGGAGGTAATTGTGCAGTCCAGGCCAGACATATAACTTCTTCAGCATCTGTCCCTTCATTAAGTAAATCTGAAAGTGCACTTTTTCTATAAGAGACTTTTTGCTTTCAATATTGTTGGGAAAAAACAATAATATTCTAGGCTGCTCTTTGCCCATTAGAAGTAGTTTTGTTTGAAAATGACCTTTCTGTAGTTCTTCCCAGGGTGAAATCGTAGGCAAGTGGATCAGAACATGCTGTTGGCAAGAAATTTTTGTAAGGGATTTCTGTTGCAACCACCATTATAACCATGAGATGCCATGGAGTTACTGTGCTCTAGCTCAGTGTTTTCTGATCAATAATGTAATTCTGTAAGCAGCAAAAGTAGTGAAGTCAGATTTCCCTTGACAAATGTTTTTTGACTGGATTCTGTCCTATCTAGTGGGAGGTGGCTATGCCTGAAGCTCTGTATAGATGTAATGTGTAGCAAACACTTGTTTTAGAATCACTGCTCTTGTCTAGTATGGTTCAATCTCCCTGACACATGCAGACACACAGATTGTGATTGTGCAAGCCCTCATTTTCTGTGGAAACTAGGCTAAAAATTATGTTTAAAGGTTGTCTTGAGCCATAAGAAGCAAAAGGTTAAAAAGGTATTGAGAGTCTGAAGAAGTGAAACTGGGCTTTGACTTCCTGTACTTTCAGGATGCAGAATGTAAATCAGAGGTTCTCCCCCCTTTTTCAGAGAAATAGAGTGTATAAATTCCAATATAGTATGATTTCTTTAATTTGCTCACAATGGTTGTATTGAATTGGTTCAATTTGTAAGTCAAGAGGTGATTTTTCTAGTAATCTTTATGCAAAGTTCATGAGACAAAGAGTTTGACTTCCAGGTCACTTCTTTCCAGCAGTAGAATCACTAATAAAAATTCTGTCATCGGTATGTAGTTGATATTTTAATTGCTGATACATGGTACAGAATGTAGTCTGCCTCATTTTCTCACAAAATGGTGTTACCCAGACTTGCAGAAGAACAGACACACTAGATGCACTGTCACAGGGAAAGTTCTGGCTGGTATGGGTTCAGGATATGGGAATTTTTATTCCCAGCTATGTTAGACCATCAATTTCTCATCTGTTTGTTAAGGATAGTTATGGTTCCCAGTTTTTTGGAGTGTTTAAAAACCACTGAAGGAAAAGTGCTATGTAAGACCTAAGTGTTTATTTTATGTGCTACATAATCTTTTGTTCTAAGTAATAAAAATAATTTTCCCCCCAGGCTAATGATAGAGATCCCCAAGGCATAAATGAGTACAATTCCTGTTCACTGTTTCTTATGTGCTTAGACAATCTTTGAAATTGAATGTCACTTAATACAAGAAGTCTAGAAAGCTTTTTTTTTTTTTAAATTATTTAGAAAATGGTTTGGAAAGACATTGCAGAAACAGAGCTGAAGCTATATATATACATGTATATATCTCATATTTAAGCAAAACATGCAGTCAGCTGGTGGAAACTGCTCTCTGAGCTCTAGTTTTCATTTAATTGGGAACACAAACATATGAAAGTTGAGGCTAGTAATTTGATTTCAAAAGAAAGCTGCTTGAGACAAGCATCAGTCAGAGCTAACAGGAGCCATATGCTAGATGTTTTATGTAAGTGATGTGGTCTTCAAAAAAATTAGAAAAAGCATATTTGCTTTTTTTTTTTAGCAGATCTTTCCTAAAGAAGTTGTAGTAAACCTTCTGTTCAACAGCCCAACAGTATTTATGTGTGTAATTGATGTTAATATATTATATCATATTGTCGATGGAAGATATTTGCTGTTACTGTGCATCAAAGAAGTTTGTTGACTTAACTATAACCACAGAGTGTGTGTGATTTCTCAGAGCCACGGGACAGTCAAGATAAAATCTGGCAAATTAGAGCTTCCCTGACTGAGGAGAGTTTGGCTTTCTATTACTAGGTCTGCTCAAAATACGTGCTAGCCTTTTTAAACAAGAGCTAGTAACTATCTCCAGCAGACAGTTATGCAAAAGGAGCTATGGAGATCATTCTATCACAACAGAGGAGAAACTACAGTTTCCTTGTCATAATGAAAAAGGTTGAAGAACACTCAGTGGAAAAGAATAAGGCTTAACTCATGATATTCCCTTACAAACCAGAAAGGGCCTCACATAAACCAGTATTTTTTAAACATTTCTATATAATTTAAAGCCATTTAAATGATGATTTTATGGGCAATTATAGTCATCTTTGTAGTTGGTTAAATGGTTGTCAAGCTCCAAAATATTTGCAAACAGGATGTGTGTTACCCTGGTATACTAACTATAGCATGCTGTTCTAGAAATTGTGTTAAGGAACCAATACTGAATGTTCGTATTGAGGAGTTATGTGAAGTATAGTTAGTATTTTGGTGGAAATTCCTGGCTTGTTCTTGGTGACAAGAGTCCTGCTGCCAGGGGGTCAAATTCAGCACAGACTGAGTGTTTTCTACTCACTAGCCTAGAAAGCAATTCCATGCTGAAGGCCTACTTTAAAAGGAAGAATAGTGCAAAGTTACTAAAATCAGACAAATTTTATTATTTCTTAGCTTGTACTTAGCCAGTTTAAAGTTAACAAGTCCCCACTGGAAGTGATCTCAGAGGTGGCTCTCTGCAGGCTCTTGGCAGTCAGGGGAGAAGGATGGGCTGCTCCTGGGCCTGAGCAGAGCAATAGGTTTCTGAGTTCTGAGTTCTTGTTCAAACATCACTCTTGGGGGCAGCTACAAGGCTCTGGAGCAAAGCTTCAGGTATAAAACTCCTTGAGTCCCTTTCCCACTTCAGGGAGCTAGTTACAGTATTAAGGCCCATTCTTTGCATCCTAAGGATCATTCTGGTTAGCTGTGAATGGATCATTCCCATGTAAGGGAAATAAAAAGTTCTTCCTCCTATATTCCTGTCCTGGCACCTGTGTAGGTGGCAGTGAGAGTGCACGGCTGGGAACTGACACAGGGATACTCCTGCCAGGCTGCTTATGTTCAAGAAATTGCCAGGTCCTTGGTGATGCACATAAAACAATTAAAGAGTTGCTGCCCTTTTCCTGGATACCCTTAAAGCTACTCTATCCCAGGCAAAACCAGGACACCAGAGAGCCCATTTCAGTGCCCAGTGAACCTGATGAGATTAAACCTCAGCTGTGGTCAATATATGCCAATCTGTCTGACATTGCAATGAACTCAGTTTAGTAGTTCTCACAAGGATACCTGTGCCACATAAGCTTTGTGTTAAAGGCAGTAATTTCTTAGCTAAATCTGCATAATTCTTACCTTGATTCTGATGCCTCTTAGACATGAAATTAATTGTTAAAGAAACTGATCCCCTATAGAAAGTGTATGGTGAGTAGTGATCAAAGTTCATAAACTTATGTGTCTGGCTGATTACAAAGACTTGTCTATGGGCAAATTGAAACTGACAGCAGATATAATTATTAGTAAATAGTGATATAGTAACTGTGACATTTTTTATCCATACTCAAATGATGAGGGAACAATGGTGTTGCTCCGAAGTCATATGGAAGCATATCTCTCATGTTTCCCTGTAAGCTGTGTGTCATCTTCTTTTCCATTGTCTGTAATGCATGTGGCAGGAACTTGTAGGTGTATTTGAATAAAAAATGTCCAGAGAATGTTGTATTTTAAGGTCGTAATTCTGTGGTGAGATAAGAATGAGGAGGATCTTGGGCTTCACTGTGCTGAAGCTGGAGGAATGCTGCCATACTGGGAAGGGAATGCAGCATTGATCTAGTCAGGTTTGATTAAGCAAAAGCAATCAGGAGATAGCATAGCACAAATGTCTAGTTTTAAATCATTCTTGTGTCTTGGGTAATGTGCATCACTTCTGTAGAGCAGATTGAAGAGCTTGTGATTGAAAAATATTGCTCATAAGTCTTGCTGAGACAGCTATGCAGTTTACTACTCTCACCAATGTTTCCTCCCAAAGTGCTGAGTATAATGCCAGAGTAAATGCATTTTGATAATCAGTTTTAGAAGCTGCTGCTCTTGTTTAGCAGACATAATAGGAATATAGAATTAAGGGAAAAAATAATAGGTCTTCTGAATTGAGAATGAAAACTTGAATTGGAATTAATTTCTAGTAATTTGATTCATGAATTGATCACAAGGTGTTGCTCTGTTACAGCAGAAATAGAATGATTTCTCTGACATTTCAAAGACATTTTGGTAGAATTTAATCCCTGGCTATTGATTGACCTGTGGCCAAAATAAGATTCCTACTTAAGCACCCTTTGTTCTGTCTATTACTCTTGATTACTCCTTTTCCACTGGCAAGGAAAATATTTTAGCCTGTTGCTTTCCTCTCTTTGAGATCACTAGGGAGCTGTTACTACTTCAAGAAGAGTAACAGAGAAGAATCAAAGATTTTTGTACTTGGATAAAGTATGTTAAAATGCACTTGTATATATGTAGTCATGCTAATATTATCAAATAGTAATTTCTCCCATAACTTTAAGATCTTTTAATGATTTTTTTTTAACTATAGGTTAATTAATAGCTTGTAAGACAACATGAGAAAAGTTACAACAAACTTAATTTTCAGGCCATCCTGAAACCATCAAAACTTCTAAATAATACGTAGTTTGTACAAAGACATTTGACACAGAGAATTAGACAAGGTTTATTCAGGCTATCAGTCTTAAGGTGTTTTGATGCTTTTGGGCCTCTAAAAAGTGTTCTGTGCTTTATCAGATAAGTTAAAATGTTATTCATTAACTTAGCAACATTTTTTTTGATCTTTGTTACTATTAATAAAAAATACTATATCAAATGGAGACAGTGGTCATCTATACTTTGAAAGGGGAATGAAATTTCCCCTTTTGCATCCAGGGAAATATATGTGACTGTTTTGTTTGTGCAGTTACCTAGGAGGATGTTAAACAGGAGGTTTTGCAACCATGAGTGCTAATTTATTGGCATTTTTCTGAGTCTGTCTATTCTACCTTTTGAGAAACTATGTCTGCATAGTGTACATCTCCCATTTTCCAAAGTTCTCTGTGTCTTAGGTTTTGAAATAAGCTGATGGATGGTTCTCCATTGTAAGAGTTTTTTCCCCAGCTCAGTACAAAACTAGAGATCTCTGAATTTTCACCAGCTGTATCTCTATCTCTTTGTCCTATGAGCAGATTTTTAAACAAAACGCTTCATTGCACATCTTTTGCCTTTTTACAGGTGATGTATCACCCATCAGCATGTCTCCCATCACTCAGTCACAGTTTATTCCACTTGGGGAAATCCTTTGCTTGGCCATCTCAGCAATGAACTCTGCCCGAAAACAAGTCACACAAGAAGCACTAATGGAGCACCTAACCACCTGCTTCCCAGGTAACCAGTCATTAATAAATCATCAGTCAGATGAGCACATGTCTGTAAAAGGGCAGTTAAAGAAGCCTCAGTACTTTCTAGATGGGAATTTTGACTAATCCTGACATTCTAACCAAAAAGTAAAGGAGACATTAGGAATCTTGGAACTTTTTCTTTATTCTTAAACATATAGAGAATTGAGTTATCTTTGATAAGACCATTCATGTGAAATACATTTTGCAGGGCGAATTCATGACTATATGTAAGTAATAAAAATTACTTGTGGTACTAAACAACAGAATATTGGCTTGTTTTTTTCAGACAATAGCAGTTGTTTGTGATTTTTCTCACAAAATAACCTTTTTTTATCATCATAGCCAAAAGAGTGCAGGCCTTCTTTAGTAGTTATGGAGAGCAAAGCATGATGTGTCATAGCTGGAGTAAACTCATTTCGCCTTGTGGCTTTCAGGCTGGTTGTAGCTAACTCATAAGAGTTCCATTGACATCATTCAACCAGTTCAAGTGTGATTGTCCAGTCTCTAAAGAGGTGACCTCCCTCCTAACTACTAGGTTTCCCACACAGCTGCATGGGTTCCTTCACCTAGAAGAGGCTCTGCAACCTGGTGCAAGTTATAGAGTCCAGTAATAATGATCTGCCTGCTTCAGGGGGAGGTTATATTTGAAGTGAAAGGACTGTGTCAGCCTGCTTTCCTGGAGTTCTCAGATCCTCCTTGGACACAATTCTGGCTTTTGCTTCTGTACTGCCCTTGATTGAAATACAACAAAAAACCAGACATCTCTCTCCATGACTAAACTAAAAGTTTTGGAGAGACTTACATACACTTGCTGGTGAACTGTTCAGAAGGTATTCTTGTCAGTATTTGATATTTATCAAATGGTAAATGGAAATTGTCTTGGATTAAAGATGTAGTAACATCACAAAAAGGGGATCCTATAACAAGAATGTACTCTTGAACATGCTGCTTCTCTACTGGCCATCTGTATCTGGAGTGGGTGAATCATGTAAAATGCATCTTGTGGAGACATTTTACATTGAGGCGCTAAAGCGCTGGGCAGAGGTTTACTGCTCCAAGAGAGCAGAACTTTTTCAGTTGTGCTTTGCATGATCCTGGGCAAGGTGTCTACCTATTCAGTGTCTGAGTTTACAGCTCTCCAAAATAGTTGAGAAACTTCTCCATTGTACCTATTTTATAGCTGCAAAAAGTAGCTAATTAAAAATGCCTCAGTAGGAAAGCTACTGATGCATCTGTCTCTGCTAGGCAGCCTTATCATAGCCATGTTTTGATGTTTGGAATTTTTTTTGCTTACATTTTAGAGCAAGAGTTACTTAAAGCCTTGAAATTTATGTCTTTTTCTATAACTGATACTGAGTTCTGAGAATTTAAAATATAATTCTTAGTTGAGAGCTGTGTTTGGAATAAACAATTCTGTCTGACATTTAATAATTGCACTTTGAAAAAATTACTCAACCATATTTTGTAAATACTGGCTTTCTCTCCCTATTTGTAGTTTTGTTTATCAGGCTGATTTTGAAAATAAAATCAGTGGTAAAAATTGCAAGGGTTAGAATGCAAAGAAGGAAGAGTTCTCAGTTGTAATTCTTTTAATTCATTTTGATTATTTTTTCCCCAAATTATCTTTTCCATGTATGCTACGTACTAGAAGAATTTCTTAGATTGCAAGTATTTTTTCAATTATTCTATCAATATTTTTATATAAACACTGTTGCATGGTGGAAATGATAATATATTGGTGACATCTCTTGAGTTTCCTGGGAACATGATTATCAGTTCACTTGGTGTGTTGTGCTATTGTTGTTAGACAGAACCAAACATAAAAAATAATTCAGCTGGCTGGATTATTTTGTAGACGCTGCTCAGACAAAGCCTGAGGCAAGTTAGCACATAGTGTCTTGCTGCCTTTTTTTTCCCCCACTAGCCATTAACATATGAATTTGTCATCTGAGATTTAAAAAAAAAGGAGAACCTCACTTCTCAAAATGTAGAGAAAGTTATTTGAAGAAAAAAAATCCACCCTTTGTTCACCAATTTTCCCCGTTCTCTAGAGAAATGCCTTTCTGTCCCAGCCATGACATATTTAACATAACAAGTGAACATATCCTCTCAGTGTACGAGGATTATCTAAAAATTTTCTCCTTTCCAAGAAACTCTTCTTGTGCTGACACTTTTCACTTTTCTGCCCAAACCCCTCAAATAAATCAGCTGTAGCTTTTTGAGCCCTTATATTCTATGTGGCTCTTTAAAAATATCTGATGTCCTTTCATATTCTGATAGTTTATTTTTCCTAACCAGGTGCTGATGCTCTGAGGGAGAAAGGAGCATTACCACTGTAGATGTGTCTGTTGCTGTCACATAACCTCTCTGTATCTCCTCCTGTAGCAGCACTTGCCTGCCTCTGTTGTTTGTGCTTTAATGAACAGATCCGTCACTGCGTTTCATGGTGAAGATAAATTTCCTAAGACCCCAGATGCTATTCTCGAAGGTGCCTAAGAATAATAAACCTTTTTCCTCAGTGCAAGGTCTTACAGTTGCTGTCTAGCCCTCTAGTTTGCTGAGCCATTGTGCAGGCATAAATCTGGGCCATGGCTCTAGCTGAAATAAGGTATGCTAATTATTTATAACATCACATAGCAACCACTCCACATCTTTAACTAGTATTTCATGAGCCAATCAGAGTATTTCTTTTATCCCTTGTTAAGCCTTAGCATCAGCTCAGGAGAAAATCATTTTAGCAGATTTAACACCATTTAAGTACTACTTCAGATGTATTTTTCATGAATTTATTTTATTCAAAAAAGTTTGTATTGATGATGCACATTTTATTTGTGGTTTTTGTTATTTGTTGGATTTTTTAAAAAGCGAGAGGGCTGCTCCTGCACGTGCTTCCATTATTCTAACTTAGAATTAAACAATGAGATGTTTGTACAGCCCTACTTTGTAATTTATTGACCATGGTTTAAATCCCATACATTAAATGTAAATCTTTGAAATCCAGTGTAAGGAGCTAAGAATGTAACCCCTGTTCTGTGTTTGGCAACCAGACACTCTTATCTGTATGAACCTGGATGAAGACAACATCAAGCCTTAGTCTATGCTGCCTTTAATAAGGATATGTCTTTTTTTTTTCCTCCCCAATTTTGTCTATGTACACATTTAAATAATTCTATGGCATTCAAAATTTCAGTGTAGAAAATACTTGTATTGGCCTAGGTTGCTTTTGAAGCAAGCAGTTTTCTGAAAGCTGGCGAATTCCTCTGACAATCACCTTTATAACGTCATTCTTTAAATGTATGAATTATATGTGTAGCACTTAAAAGAAGTGTCTTACATTAAGTGAGTTCACTCTAGGTCAGTGTTCTTTGTGAGCAGCAAACAAGACATAATCTTCTGTCTGGAAGCTCAGTGGATGGCACAGTAGACTCTCTTGAGATACAGAAAATGTACATGTCTGATGATTCAGTGTCCAGACAGTTTCTGCTTTTGAATTATTAAACCACTACATAATCTTAAGTAACACCACTGCTGTCATGCAATATTTTATGGGCTAGAATCTGTAAGCCACTGGGTTTTTTTCCCTTGTTCCTATTTAATGGAGGAAGGGAGACCATAGAGACCTTTGAATGCAGGGGGTTGGGTAGGTTGTGTTATATAGGTGTTATATGGGAAGACTGCTTTAAAGAGGAAAGTCTTGAGAAAGCCAAGAAATCTGTATTCACTCTGGATTCCATTGTTCCTTTTTTAAAGTCATTGCTCCCATCTGCCATTCAGGAAAGCCTAACCTGAGTTTGGGTCTGTTTCTGCTTTTGTAAGTACTTAAAAGAGCTTGGAATAAAACCCATAGCAACCCTTAGCTGACAGTGCTGAGCTTCCAAGATCTGCATCTGCTGTCATCACTGCTGGCTTAGTGAACCACAGCAGGGACTGTATGCTGGGAGTGATAAAAGTGATAGGCTTCAGCTCCAGAGAGGAGGCTGACACAATTAACTTTACAGCATCATTGACTGCCAAGCATGCTGATTTTTTTCCCCTTGGTGTTTATCTGCACATTCTCCATTCACAGGAGTTAGTGGATTAATGTAACTACTGTGCATCCAGTGTTTAGAGACTCACCCAACACATAATAGCCCTTATCATTTACTGGGTGAAAAATACATATTATTATTTTTACCATGTGTTTGCAGTCAGTTTTTGCCTAAATTGCTGTAAAACAACAGTACATCCATTTCTGTCTCTTTCTCTAACTTTTTTGTAAGCTCCCAGGAGAAATACTTTCAAACCTTTTATTTGTGTTGTGATGTTTTTGAAACAGTATGTTAAGAAAAATCTTTTTAGTAAAATAAGGATGAAGAACCAGGTTCTCACAAAGGTAAGTACATGTTGTTGAAGTCTTCACTTGTAAGCTTTTGAAAAGTGCAATGGATCAGGCAGGTTGTTCATGTAGAGGAAGGAAAAAAGATTGGCTGCTGCAAAGCAGGTGCACCTGAGTTGGACCATAGTTGGACCCTGCAGTGCATATTTAGCACGGGATGGAGAAACAAATGAGCCTGAGTTTTGTAGTCTTGTCATGATGCAAGTCATATGTCAAAGGGGTGGTGTTGCCCAAGCAGACACAGCAGCTCCACTGCAGGAGTGAAGAGTTAGATGACTACTGGTTGTTACAGGGATTGAAATCACTCTTTGTGTTCCTGTGTGCTATCAAAAGCTATGCAGAGGACAGCCTGCTTTGCCTCATAATCCAGAGGAAGCTCACATATTGCTTATTTCAGTCCAGAGAGATTCAGAATTCTGGGCTAGGGACAAATAGTCCTTTTTTCCCCCAGCTCTCTGGATTTCAGCTTTTCCCACCTGTTGCTGTTTCTGGCATGTTAACTCAGCTAGGGGTTCTGGGCGTCTTTGTTTACTCTCGCTCGGATTATTACAGAAATTGTGGACACCTGCATGAAAAGGGGAGAAAATGCAAGCTTCTGATTCTCTGTATTTTTTTCTAATTTTCATTCTCATTTATGCTCTCGAATTATATCCTGTCTTGGCCTCTCACTTCCTGTGTCCAAAGTGGCCCAAATATTTCAGCTCTATGGACTGTGTATGAACCATGTTAACTCTACCCTAGTCAAAACCAGCACATGTCCCTGTGTACTTCTCCCTGTTGCCTTCTGTGTTGTACCTGGTCTTGCTCATATCAATGTTGTTCCTAACCCTTTCCTGTTTCCATTTTAAGGTTTTAATTAGGGATATGAGTAGTATGGTCATGTCACCAAGTTGAAATAACACTCCAAGTTAGACATAAGAATATCTTGCCTCCAACCCAGCTGCAAGAAAGATGATGAGTTAAGGAATTAGTACAAATTCTCTTTTTCTTGTTTCTTTTAATGAATTTTGCTGTCACAAGAGGATCAGTGAGCTTGCAGGTTCCAACCTTTGGTGCGTTGGAGAAGAGTTGGTGACCAGACACTGTGTGCTCCTGGAGATACTGTATTTGTGGCAGGTACCCCTGCTGAGATTTCTCCATGAAGTGTTTTTGTAAAAAGCATATGCTTCACTGAAGTGTTTTTGCATGCATTGAAATTCTATTCTTCAAGACAGAGTTTGACTTGACAAGGTCCTGACCAACCTCATCTAAATTGGCCAGGATTTGAGTAGAGGTGCTGACCAGATGAACTCATGAGTTCTCTTCCAACCTAAGTTGCTCTCTGATTACTTTTTTTTCTAAATTACTTTTGTTTAAAGCTAAGACACAGAATAAATAATAATAACTTTTTCTGTTTAAAATATACCATCCAAAGCATTGGAAAACAATGTCTCTAGTTCTAGAAATGTAAATCAGACTAGTACTCAGAATTAAAGCACATTTTAGTTAAACAAAATTTATTGATTTAAGATAGCTTTTATCACTGATAATATGGAAGTATTTTAGTTTTTTATTCAGCATCAACAGACTTTCTAAAACTAGTTTGTGAACTGAAGTTCTTTTTTCCGTAGCTCTAGATGGAACTTACTCCTATACACAACATGCAACTTAGTGTTTTATCTAATAAAGCATTGAAGACTTGGTCAAGCACCACTGAATCCAGCAGGTGCTGGTAATGGGATGGATCTGGCTCACAATACCAATGCCATTGATGCAGGGTAGTCATATTTGTCCCTCTCTCTCATATTCAATACGTGCGCTTAGATAGTGTCCCTCCCATCTCACCTGGAAGACAAGGAACTCTGAGAAGCAAATTTTTGGGAGCTAAATCTGTAACTTCCAGCCTAATGGAAAAGACTTTCTGGGTAAGATGAACTGTATTATTCAGGATTTCTCTGTTTTGGAGTAGCTGATGTAGTCGAAAAATATTTTAATGAGAGAGCAAATCAGTTAAATCAGGTTTGTGATAAAGGGACAGTTTGAGGAAATGCTTTTTTTTAAGTGTAGTATTCTGTGGGAAAAGCAGCTTAGACATCCAAAGTAACAAATAACTACTGCTTTATATGTGACAGGGCATTATAAGAATAGTTCTGGTGGCATTTGATATAAATATGTTGTTGGAAGAAGAATAAAAGTAGAATTACTTCCATTGACACTCTGATTTTCAGTGATTCAATCTCGTAGCTTAAGGTCACCTGCACATTGGAAGTGACTAGAAGTTCTCTTGGGGCTTCTTTTTTAGTACTTTATTAATGGATACTATTTAATTAATAATTGATATGTCTGAAGTGTAGGAGATAAGTGGAGAAATAAACAGAGAAGAGAGTGCCTAATGAAACACTTTACTGGAGTTGTTTGTTCAGCATATTCCAGCTTGCACATTGGAAAAACTAGGGCTTTTTGGGGAGGGGGAAACCAGAGTCCTACACAGTTTTATGCACTTCCTGATATGTGTTTACTGTTATTTCTAGGAGTTCCAACACCCAGTCCAGAAATCCTTCGACATACTTTGAATATGCTTGTACGGGAGAGGAAAATATACCCAACTCCGGATGGTTATTTCATTGTAACCCCACAGACTTACTTTATAACACCATCTCTCATAAGAACTAACAGTAAATGGTACCATTTGGATGAGAGGATACCTGACAGGTCTCAATGTACTTCTCCACAACAAGGAACTATAACTCCCTCCACCTCGGGATGTGTCAGGGACCGAACACTACCCAAAAACCACTGCGACTCCTGCCATTGTTGCAGAGAAGACATGCACAGCATGCATGCATCTACCCTACAGAGGAAATCAGCAAAAGACTGTAAAGACTCATACTGTCCTCCTTCATTATGTCAGGTCCCACCTACTGAGAAAAGTAAAAGTACTGTCAATTTTTCATATAAATCAGAGACACTCACAAAGCCTAAGGATGTAGAAAAGCAGTCTAAGAAATTTGGACTCAAATTATTCCGATTAAGTTTTAAGAAGGATAAGACCAAACAGTTGGCAAATTTCTCTGCCCAGTTTCCTCCAGAGGAGTGGCCGCTAAGGGACGAGGACACTCCTACCACTATACCTAGAGAGGTAGAAATGGAGATTATTAGGCGCATTAACCCAGACTTGACTGTGGAAAATGTCATGAGACACACTGCACTAATGAAGAAACTTGAAGAAGAAAAAGCTCAACGAAGCAAAGCGGGGTCTTCAGCTCACCACAGTGGACGAAGTAAAAAGAGCAGGAATCACAGAAAGTCTCATGGGAAATCGAGGTCGCACAGCAAGACCCGGGTGTCCAAAGGAGACCCATCCGATGGCTCTCATTTGGATATACCTGCTGAAAGGGAGTATGAGTTCTATGATCCCTTGACTCGATCCCCGCGGGAAGGCTGTTTTATAATAGAACACAAGGGAGATAATTATATAATGCACAGCAATCCTAACATGATTGAATCTCACTTTCCCATGACACCAGAGTGGGATGTGTCTGGTGAACTGGCCAAAAGAAGAACTGAAATGCCTTTCCCTGAACCTTCCAGGGGAAGCTCCCACTCCAAGGTCCATCGGAGCCACAGCCATACACAGGATAGAAGATCAAGGAATGAGCGGTCCAGTAAGGCTAAAGAAAGGTCTAGATCCATGGATAACTCCAAGGGACCTCTGGGCTCAGCAACTTTAGGCACACCTGAAGATATAGGTGAAGGCTGTAGCCCAGATGACCAAACAACTAGCCAAACCTACATTGATGATAGTACCTTAAGGCCATCTCAGTCACTCAGTCATCAAAGGGCTCTGATTTCATCTGCAAGCTACAAAGAGACTTGCATCCCTGAAATGGCCGGGGGCAGTGTAGAAACCCCCAGTTCTTGTAGCCTATTGGAACAAGGCAAGCCTACAGAGAATTTGCCATCATATAGTGAGCTCAACTCCTGCACAACAAAATCTGCAGTTGATGACTATTTTCAGTGCAACACATCCAGTGAGACTGTGCTTACTGCTCCATCACCACTGGGAAAGAATAAAGAGGATCATGATACACTAACAGGGACAGATGGGCTAAAAAAAATTACTCCCACAGAAAGACAGTCTCAACATATTGCTAGGGAGCCTGGGGTGCACAAGGAGGAGTCCCCAAAGGGCCCAAGCAGTGGTTCAGTGACTGCTGGCCAGACTCCAGAGGTGATTGCTAATGGGCGGCTGGTTCAACACCATAGCACTGAATCAAGCAGCCTTGATAAAAGGAAAGAAATATTTAGCAAGGATACACTCTTTAAGCCTCTGCACAATACTCTTTCTGTGAATAGTTATCATAAGTCTAACACACCTCTGCTAAAGCCCCATCAAAAGACCCCCTCTGACACATTGCCCATCAGATGTGAGAAACTTGAACAAGCGATGGTAACCTCAGTCACACAAGTCATGCCTGTTTCTCAGAGACAGCAAGAGACAACCGGTAACCAGGAGGCCTCCTTTGACTACTACAACGTATCTGATGATGATGACTCAGAGGAAGGAAACAACAAAAATGCTGAGGAAGAAAAGAACAGGGATGATGTTGGTACAATGCAATGGCTCCTAGAGAGAGAAAAGGAAAGGGATCTACAGCGAAAGTTTGAGAAGAATCTTACTCTTCTCACCCCAAAGGAAACAGAAAATAGCAACAACCAGAGAGCCACCCACTCAGCCCGCCTGGACAGCATGGACAGCAGCAGCATTACTGTGGACAGCGGGTTCAACTCTCCACGGTAGGACTGTCACATTCATTGCAGCTTTACAGACTAGGAAGTTCCATTTATACTTTTATGGGTGTGTGATATTGGTGACAAAATGTAGGGCTGTTCTAAAAAATTTCACACGTTTTCAGACAGTGTTTTTTTCTACAGCTCTCACAGCCTCCATTCAGATGTGTGGGTTTCCCACCATACAGTAAGAAACCAATGACCATTTGCGGCATTGACTCTGTATTAGTTCATTTTCTGTTTGCTGAAAACCTCCCTGTATCCTTTTTTTTTCTGTATTAAACTTGTGTTTGCTTTTAGAATAAAAGGGACGAGCTCCTGCATACTCTTCCCTTTCCCTCTAAGATACCATCAACAAGTCTAATGGAAAGGCTAGGCATGACCAGGTGGCATAATGTTTGGCTCAGACAAAAAGAAAAACAAATTATATTGTTTTGTGTATGGGCTTCCTTGTTAGTTTTCTTCAAAAATTTTGGCAGTGTATCTAGTCATCATTTCAAACTGGTAAGACTGGAATAGCCACTCCCCCTACAAGTGAAAAGTGCTCAGGATATTTGAACTTCAGGTGTGACAACACTGCTGAGGTGCCTTGTCTAAGATATTTGGGAAAAGAGTCTAGATGTTTGCGTGTGGTGGTGCTGGTTAGTAATTACTATTCCAGGGGTTTCAGGCATCGTGGAAGTCTCAGTGTGCTAGAAATCTTACAAATGTAGGGAGTAGAGAGATGCTGGTGCATTCCCTGGCCTGGAGATTTCATAAGTTCATTTCCAGGTTAAGAATCCTTTACGCCAGCCTTCTTCCTTGTCTGTCTGACCTTTGGCACTCCTAGGTCCTTGATGGAATGGAGCATGACCAGTTTTGTTTGACCTGCATAGCAACTCATCAGAGTTCAGAACAATGACTCTAAGAACGCAGAAATAATTTACAGTAGGAGTTCTCTTAGAGTGGCTTACTCAACCTTAAATTATTTATTGCCTGTGTTTAAAAATAAAACCTCCAAGACTGATTTAGTATTGCGTGGAAAAAATGGGGGGTTTTTGTTTGGTTTTTTCTCACTTTTTAAATTTTCCCCTGTAAATGGTGTTCTTTTTCCTCAGAAATATATATATTTTTTACATCAATAGCAAAGGCTCTCAGAAAGGCACGTGAAGGATTTACTGTTTCTACACAGGACTAAATTTCATTTTCAGTTGAAGTCCTGTCAGTCTGGAAGAAATTCTTTGGATTTGGTGGTTACTCCCACTTATGTTAATGACAAGACAGAAATGAGTGAGGCTGATGCAGCTTGCAGTGATATATCGAACTACAGCAGGCTTCTATTGAATGTATATTTTTTCTGAGTAAAAAATCTGAAACATAATTTGAGTAAATTGTACCACAACACTGAGTCCATTCTAAAAGAGAGGCTTGAGAAGGCTTTGAATTTATGTTATTCATTGTTCTGCACATGCCTGACATCTTTGTCACATAGAACTGTTGCATGAAATTGTTTGCACTTTTCCTTTTAAAATGTGATCTCTTCCAGTAATTGAAGTGCTATAGGTACAGTTAGTTTTTGTGGGGGAGTATGTTGAGGTATTTGCCTGTCTCACTCTGCAGAGTACGAGAGTCACCTCCAGGATAGGATATCAACTGGATTAAAAATCAGTTCTTGGACTACTGTTTTGTATGCTAGATGAATATCAAACTTGTGTTTCTGATTAATGCAATGGTAGACATTTTCTTCCCTAATTATTTTCACAAAAGCTAAAATTTCTGTTTATGTTAAACTTAGCTAGCAAGAGAACAGGATGTGGTGAGCATACGGGATTTAGTGCTGCTATGTCACTTTGTTTAAATCAAAAGGGAAACAGATGAGCAACTTTTAATTACATTTGTGTTCCACAAATCCTTTTTTCTTTTTTTTTTTTTTTAATTTTACTGTTTACTTATTAACAAATGTCATTTTTTGGCAGGCCAGCTAAAGTAAGGCAAAAAAACCCAAACCAAAACATTCTGTAGGGTATTTTGTTTTGTCAGACTGGCATATATTCTGGATATTTCAAAGCTTTTTCATGAGCTTTGAATCAAAATTATTAAAATTTATGATTTTGCTGAGTTTGGGTCACTTCTTGGTATAAGTCTCCAAAAATAAATTGAGCTGAGGGTGAATTCAGCCCTTTGATTAAAAGTACCATGTTGTTATTATTATCTTACCTTATAATAAAACATGTATTCCACAGCCCTTTCCCAGGAAATACAAAATAGCAGTCCAGCATCCACCTGGTAAGATTCAGCTAGGTGTGACAGTGTCCTTTAGCAGATGCCATGGGAAGAATATAAGAGCAGGTAGTGCATGTAGTGATGTTCCTTCAGGTATATTCTTCTAGCCTCCACTGATGATGTAACTCTGCTTCCTGAGGTGAGGTGCTATCTTTTCATTTGAACTGAAGTGTGCAACATTGTTTGGGGAATCAAAATTACTAATTTCACACTATAAAAGAAAAAAAATATTTTTAAAGTCTGATAAATTGAAAAAAGGACAGTAAAAGAAATTTAGAAACAAATGGCTGCCGTTAAAGAGATTTGCAATGGTTATTTGACTTCTAAAGTATTTGGGTGCAAAATGTGTGAACATATTAATCACCTTTGGGAAAAAAAGCCTCATAATATTTTGTGCATTGCTTTTATGCAAGTTATATATAGTAAATGTTAATTGTCAAAATTAATTTTATTCCTTTATTTTCAGAGCTTAAATAATACTGTTGTTCCTTTGTCACCTAAAGAAAGCTAATTTTGGCATTACTCTGCATGCAAAATTTTCAGTGCAGTTTTTGTGTATTTATGTTGTAATGGTCAATTTGTAACATCGGGGTTGAGCATGTCTGAAGATCTGGAATTGGTGGTCCCGTAAATAATGATACAATGCTAAATCATCTCTGAAAACTAAGATTTGCATCTATTTTCATTAAAAAGCAGGTGAGAGGAATAAAAAAAATGAGCAAGAGAAGTGTGCCATACATCATTGTAGCTCACAGGAATCATTTACTATGTGTGTCACCCATTATAGCTCTTTGGAACTATGGACAATAAAACAGTCATTGGAAGAAGGATATCAGTACCATCCATTTTGACCAGTTTGAAAGATCTATGAGAGTTTTCCTAAAAGCCTCATTGATTTTCCACACTCAGTTTAAGATTATTTAAATGTGCCCTATGAGTAGGAAAAGTAGTTTTTCCTTCCTCTATGCCATGCACTGACACATTTCTCCCCTGCCACATCTAAAGCTGTGCATTCCTACTCTTATCTTCATGCTAGCACTAATATTGTTTTTTCTTAGGGCTAGTATTTAACTGAGAGTGGTCCCTGATGTGGCTGGCTGCCTGCAAGGCTTAGTCAGGGAAACAGCAGAAACATGTGGCAGGGTCAGGTCCACACAAGGCAGGCAAGAACTATCCCTTTCAGTAGCAGGTAAATTTAGGTTGACTTTAAACTGACTGTGAAACTTTGGTCATTAGTATCCTTGTTTCTAGTGCTTATTTAATAACTCATTCAGTCCTCTAAATGTATTCCGTAAGCATCTCCATAGCAAGCGGTGATGTCATTTTATAAAGAAGTAGGGTACAGGTGAAGGATACATGACCAGGGGGCCACATGGATGTTTGAAAGCAGATCTGTTCCTGAGCAGGCACACATTATTTAGAGACCAAAAATTATTTAATAGTGTAAAGACAACAAAAACAGTAGTACTGGTAAAAGTAGCCTTAGCATGTCATGGCTGAGCTTTTTAAAAGCTGTAGACTAAAATACAAGTTTCTCTGCATTCATAATTAGATGTATCATTAAAAGGCTTAATCTTTTAAAAAAGTGCTAATTGTGGTTAAATGATATGCTAGAACTAAAGGAAGATTGTCCATTTTCTGAATGAAATAGCAGCACTAGTTGTTGTCCAGGGCAAGATCACAGACCAGGCAGTTAAGATTTCTCATTGTCTTGGTAAGTTGCAATCATCGCAGCTGCAAAGCAAAATCGAAGTGTTGCATTTAAAAACATTGTGGGTTTAATGTAAGGTAAGACTTCTATTTAATATTTTGTGTACAAAAACATAGGCAGAAGACAACAGAGAATGCTGTGTTATATGATTGCTGTCCTAGCTCTGCCTAGTCACAGAGCTGATATGATGAAGCTACTTTGTGCAAAGCTGCACCAGTCAGGAAAGAAAACTAGCACATTTCAAGAGCAAGATGGAAGCTATTTCCTTGAGTGAAAAATCCAGATGTTTGATACTGGTTCAGCTTACAGTTTGTGTGACAGTTTCAGCTGTGCTTAGTTCTATACCTGTGTTGTGGTATGATGACTGCTGAGCACCTCTGGGACGCGTTTTGGAGGAACATATGTGTACTGTCAAAATGAGATGATTCATTGATGTGACATTACATACAAACACAGGAAACCTATTATAAAACACTCTGTTCTCCTTTCCTGTCTGGTGGGTAGATATATAGGCGTGCCATATATGAGTGTGTATATATATTTCTTTTCCGTTCCAGTACTCGTGAGAGCCTGGCATCCAACACTTCGAGTATTGTTGAAAGCAACAGACGTCAGAACCCCGCTCTGAGCCCCGCGCACGGTGGCGCAGGCCCGACATTCAACTTCCGAGCCACTGCAGACCCACCCACGAGTGAAACTGAGAAACTGCAGAAACCTGGTAACTGCCTGCAAGCTTCTGTCACTAGTGTCTGATAGTCAGCCTGCCTCAGATCGTCTGTCTCATCCGATACAGCAAAGTTTACGACACTGGGACTGATGTTTACATCTTTGGGGAAAAATAAAACAAGCATCTCAACCACAGTTTTAGTGTTCATTTAAACTGTGCTGCTATGTAGACTAGGGGCAACAAAGAAGTCTTTATTTCAAGGTATTGCTTTTCACATTTGCGGCTCTGTAGCAACAGAATAGCAGTAGGGATAATATGTACACTTTTTGCTTCACTTAATTGTAACTGAGCACATATATGAAAGTCTAGACACTGTAAGTGTAATCTGCATTTTCAATGTCCATGCAGTTGCCAACTTCATTTTAAAAAATGCCACAGATGTGTGATGCCCCTGGTCAGAGGCTAAACTCTGCTGCAGAGTTCATCATTTTTTCTTCAAAAACTGAGCCACTGCTGAAAGTAACCAGCCAGGATCACCGTGAGGAAAAACAATGCCAAACGTGACAAGTCATGACCTCAGCTCTATATGTGAATTATTAATACTAATCAGTCATTTTCACTGTGCATTTTTGTGACACAATTTTACAAATGCCTGGTTAAGCAAGTAAAAGGAGGTTTGGGATTTGTTTTGATTTGCTTTTTTCCTAGGTATGGAGGGTGGGAAGAGAGGCAGCTCCTCCTTTTATTTCAAAAATATGAGAGATGTTTACTTAATGAGACTTGCTACTTGACCTTCCCTAGTCACCAGTGAGGAGGTGGGCCTTTGCATAGAGGGGGGAGTGGGGAGGGAAGGGAAAGATGTAACTGTCGTGGAGCCACAATGTGGAGTGACACAAAATATATGAAATGTCTTCAGTATAATTCACTTATTTTAGAAAGATAAACTTATTCTTGTGTCACTTCTGGTATTGCAACTTGCCATTAATATAGGAATCAGGATAACTAATTTCTTGAGAAAAAAATATCCTTTATGATATAAATGACAAGTATGGCCTGAAGAATTGATTTCTTTCTAGTGGAAGGAACATAAATCTATTTTATGTAGCTTATTAAATAGAGTGCCTAAATTAGGCTATTAAAAATAGCATACAGTGTAATGATTATCAGAGAACAAAATTTAGAGAATTATAAACTTCTGGCCTTTTTATTCAGTGGATGTTATTTGCAATTTAGCATTTTATGGACATGTCTGGTTTCTAGAAATTCCATATGTCCACTTGGTTTGCAGTAGAAATCTGAGTCCTGCAGGCACGGTACATCCTAATTGCTCTCCCTAAACTGTTACTCTGATGTAATTGGTACTATGCTAATTACTGCAGAGTAAATTCTACATATAGTTAAACTCCAAGAGTAATTTTAGGTATAGGGTCACATTCTGCTCTGTTACTCATGCAAACCTGGTAGTGCAACAAACTGACTTTTTTTATCAGAACAGACAAATTGGTGGAAGAGTAACAAAGACACTAAAACGTGCAACAGCCCAAATTGTTTCATAGAAAAGGGAGATTTACCCTGTCTAGCTCTTGTAGTACACTAGTATGAAACCCAACTGTACATATTAAAACCCTGTATTTTCATCAAGTTCTGGTGACATTTATTACTCTGCACACAAAGTCATTTGAGCTTCACTTATGTTCTCTATTGTCATCAGAAGTGTTTACTGGCAATTCAGCATTATGTTATACCATTGGATATAGTTCATTTACTTATAAAAAACAGCTTTCTAACTCTGGACACAATCAGTTTCCAGTTCTGTCAAGAATAGCCAGTTAATGCACAGGTCTGTTTTCATTGATTTCAGTGTATAAATTCCATTTCATAGGAGCAATAAGATCTTTCAGTGCACATAAAGGAAATTATTGTGCTTTTGGTTGGTTATCAAAGTCACTTGGCCTTTAGCCTTCTGCCTTATCATACCTTCCAAGATGTGCTCTAATTACCATATAATGCTTTGCATGATGCATCTTATTATTCAATATATAACTCCAGCCGTACTTATTCCATGCAAACTGTTGAGTCAGAGCTTTTGTGGGGAATTGTCATATACTATGCAGTGGCTGACTGTGATTTGGTTTCTGAGATGAGCTCTGACATCAGTAGTATGTATCAATTCAGTAAATAAAAATTTTTTTTTAATCAAAATGGTAAAAAAAATTTACAGCGATGATCTGAAGTACTAATGGCAGTATTTAAAATGTGAAGAGCAGAAACAGGTTTCACCTTTGGAGAAATAATTGTTTGTCATAAGCTAATCAGAATTTGCGCAGGCAGCTGGTTGTACAGAAGACATAATTCCAACAAAATGTGATAGTGCATACC
Source organism: Luscinia megarhynchos (assembly GCA_034336665.1). Taxonomy (NCBI): domain Eukaryota; kingdom Metazoa; phylum Chordata; class Aves; order Passeriformes; family Muscicapidae; genus Luscinia; species Luscinia megarhynchos. Next base: position 31,744,719 of record CM067566.1, on the reverse strand, counting down.
TATAAACTGTATAGTATGTTGTTTCCTAAAGTTCCCAGAGACCAGCAGACAACATAAATGTCATATTAATGTTGACATGGCATTGTACCAATATTAATGTGACTCTTGGAATATGGAATGTAAACAGAAGTTTCAAATAGAAACGTTCTAATCTTGATTTTTTTTTCCTTTTAAAATCAAATGGAAAATAAGAAAATTCCATCTTGAGGTTCTGGTAACAAAACCACGAGAGTGGAGCTTGAGTGCTTTATGTCACCCTAATCCTTTGATGAAATCATAGCCTTGTATTATGTGGTTGCTTATCTATCATTCTTCTAATGTATCAATTTAAAGGTTTACAGAGTTAGATTAGGTTGAATCTGTGTTGTGTTCAACTGTAAAGGGTCAACACAAATCTGTCGGCATTTTGCACACTTAATATGTATTATTATAATACAACATGTTACTTTTATGGTAATTTTTTTTACACATATAACTACCTCCATGAATTTGATGAAATGCAGCAACATGAAAAGTGTATTGTACAAAGCAAGGTTAGAAACTTTGAAGCATTAGGTCATGGCGTTCTCTTGTGTGTCAAAGCTTGCATATGAAGTCATCATGTTTCCATTGCCACAATTTCCTTCTACAATGTTAAAAAGATGGCTTTCAGATGAGTCACTTAAAGACTTTGACAAGGCTGCCTAATTGGGATAAAAGTGAAAGGGAGGCTGAAACCTTCCATCCTCTCCCCAGTTACTGCTAAAATTTCTGCCTGGCAGAACTTGAAAATGTATTTGTAATTTAGCAAATTAGAAACATCTACAGTCTATGAAATATGATTGACACTTTGGGGTTTAACAGAAGACACTCTGGGTATTTTCTTGGCAGCCTTCAGATACTTGGGGCCCTATTCTGCCTCCATCTTTGTCAACATTAGTACGTCATGGTTTCTGTGAACTGGCAAAGGTGTTAAAACAGCTCTTCCTTTAATGATATGCACTCTGGTCTCTAGATTGTGTGCATCTGAAACATTTGCTCCTATAGAAATTACCAACAGCCTTTAATTGACGTTGCTGGGAGCAGTATTAGGGTCCCTACTCAAGGTATGTGCCTATTGTTCAAAGAATATGGGCAAGTTTCCAAGAAAAATTAAGCTGGCTTTTGAAAAGTAGCCAGCTGCAACAAGCCACCTTTCAAGAGGGAATAAAGAAAGATTTTTCCAAGAACCAAAGGAAGAAAGTGGCAGTTGAATCTAAGCAGATTGCATTATATACAAATCCCGATTTATGAACACCTTTCAGCAAACCTAGTACCATTATCTTGATGCAAATTAATATACAATCATCAGTTGAGCTAATTTTGCCATTTTAACTATTTCAGTTAAAATTTAGAAGAAACCATTTAGCCATTTGACTCCCAGCACCACTGTAAAATGACTGTTATATGCGAAACAATGTTCACTCAACTTTAAAAAATAAAAATGTATTGGAAAACAAATATTTTAATGAAAACTGTGGCCTAAGTGCTTGCCAGCAGTAGTCATTGTTAGGAAAGAGAACAAGCAAACCAGTATTCCGAGGCTATCATGAACACAAATAATATTTTGCACTTAAATCACACCTCTTTTCCTGAGGGTCTCGAAGCACTTGCCTGTGAGGTAGGCAGAGTTCACTGACCCTACTTTTTGTCCGGGCCCATTGGAAAAAGCAAAGGCTAGGAGTCTGCAGACTAACTTATTAACTAGTTGCTTTTTTAAAGTTACTGGAGTAAGTTTAACAGTTAACCAAAGTGTTTAATGTTTATAATCTGAAATTATTCTTTTGGCACATTTAGTTTGTTTAGGTAAGAAACTACTTTACGGCTCTGCAGACATTCTTTGATTAGCAGTTCCAAAACCAAGTTTGCAGTCATACAAGTACTGGCAGCAGTGGTTTTATAAACAGTCATGTTAATTAAAAATTTGTTTTTCAAATACATTTTGTAGTGCTTTTCCCAACACAATTGTTCAAATTGTTGTGCTGAGAAAGCAAATAGCACTCCTAATCTGGTGTCATACCCACGGTTTACAATTCTCTTTGCTCTTCTGAAGAAAACTGTACAGTATTAGAGAGAAAAGTTCTATTTTTTACGAAATTCTTTAAAAAAAAAGGCTATATATCTAAAATGTTCCCCCCAGCATAAGTAAAGTGCTCATTACTGCATGAGACACATGCAGTGGACCCACCAAAAGCCAAGCTGGTGCTAGAAGAAAACAGGACTATCACACTTCTTTTATAGTGGCGCTCTAAACGTTGGTTTCAGTTATGCCAGTGTAAATCTGGCTTAACTCCCCTGATCTCTGAGGATCTGAGAGAGATGGGAATGGGTCGTTAACTCCATTGAAGCTCAGTTCTGAGCTGAGGGTTTCCGTGTTCCTCCCCCCGCCCCGAGACACTAAAGGCAGAGAAGGAGCAGAAGGCCACGCAGCTGGCTCTGGAAGGGCAGCTGGGGCTGGATCCCTGCTGAAATGCACAGCCACCCAGCCGGGATCCGCGACAGCCGCCAGCCTGCCCCACCTCGGAAGGGTGATTTTCCACGGGGTGCACTGCCCTCGTGTTGTATATCGGTTAGAGCCACCCAAAGGATACCCACCCAGATGTATGAAAGGGCCCTTGGAGTAATTGGCACAGATGTTACTTTTATGTGTGGAGGAGATTTTAAGTTTAAAGGGATCATAATTCTGCAGGTAATTTTCTGTGAGTGACTGAATGTGGCTGTTGCATTAGGTTTAAATGAGTTAATAAATGCAAGTGGGACTTACTGTATGTTAGAAGGGAGTTTTGCAGCCAAGACTGCCTTGTATAAATGTGTTTGCACTGAAAAAAAATTTAAAAATTACTTGGTCTCTGGTTGCTGTAAAGGTCATCCAAGATGGATGTTCTGTTTATATTGTATAGTATTTCATATGAAATAATTGCAGTTCATGAAATGTCTTCCCTAACGTTACTGATTTATAACAGCACATTTGTAACATGGTTTTTATTGTGTCAGTGTACCATATTGTAAATGATGATTACTTGTCATGCTTAGTATAATAATTTAAAGGAAAAAAAAGGACAGGGATTTTTGTAAGTCTATATTTGAAAGTCCCTCCATATGGTAATATTGTGTTCATGTTGTTTATGTAGTGTTGTGTGAAATATCCATTTTGGATTGTGTTACTTTTTAAGATATTAAATAACATTTGGTTATATGTTCTAAGTGGATTCTTTGCACTCATCGGTGGTTTTTAGAGAGTATACTTATATTTCCATTTAACATGCTGTTTCTTTCCCTCACATAGGAAACCTTGCTCAACAAACCAGAAATCTCAGATAAACAAACACTGTAACAACTCACAGTGTTCCTTTATGCTTTATAAAAGCTCTTTGGGCCATTAAGATTGCAAGGGAGAAAATACACCTTTTTTTCTGGCATGGACTGGGCGTGAAGTTGACAGCTGCAGGGAAAGTGTGATCTCCACTAAATGTGAGTGCCCAGCTGAGATGCACTCAAGCTCCAGGAAATGAGAAGTCCATTACGACCTCCTGGTGCCAGGGGCAACAGGTATCAGGCCTGTGTTTTCCTCTCCTCTCCATCCTTATGAGCTAAAGGAGGACCTGGTGCACACCCAAGAGAGAGGGTTCTCGCAAGGAATATTTTTCACATTCTTCAAGAAAACGGATAGCTGCTGATTAGAAAGGCCCAAGTGGACAATGTAACATGCGAGTGCCATTTTCCAACCTTCTATCACTACCTGGAAGGTTTGGAGGAAGTTTAGGGTCCGGGAGATTTTCCAGAGCTGTGCCATGCGAACTGCTGTTTGCCAAGGTCAGCTATGAGAATTTACAACATTCATAAGATAAAAAACAAAGCAGCAACTCTTGGAAGTAGGTGTTGTCTTAAGCACCTTGGTTTGTCACTGCTAGTGGCACATACTACACTAGTCTTAGCTCATTCCCCTTCATCCATCTGCTTCCACTGTAATCCATCTTCATGAAATTAAACATTTTGAATTACAGGGGCGAAAAATCCCAAAACCAGACGGGATTTGGCTAGGGCTTTATGCCAGCACTGACCTAGTGCTTTGTACACGTGAAGTCTATTTTGGGTTTTGGTAGACTCAAGACTTTCAAGGCCTTTTCAGTGTTACTGGAGAAGTTTGCAAAAACTATTTCCCCCCTCACAGAGCACTTTGTCTTTGTTTCTCTCCTTATGGTGTGCTTGTATTTTAGGTGCTAAATTAGGCTGATCATTAATTACCTAGAAAGAAACTACTATTGTCCAAAGTTACCACATCTTGCACTTTAAAACTTGCTAGCAAGCCTGGCTTGAATTCTTTATACTTACTCTGCTGACAGGTAAGCTGAAGATCTTGATCAAGTGACATCTTTTTGGTCAAACATGGCCTGTCACATACTGAAAATGTGGATGAAATCTTCAGGTACTGCTTGGCTGAAGTACTCTATTGCTGCTAGGTCGTGCCTTTCTGCTGAGAGCACTGAGTAGATTTACATCCATCTGTATCTATGGATGTCTTAAATCTGTAATATAACTTTTTGGAAAAATCTTGTCTCCAGATTTTTTCTCCATCAGCCTCTCAACTGTTTCTTTAGTCTGTTGTTTTCCTCACAACTTACTTTCTATGAAATCCTTCTTCTATTGAATCCCCTCATCTTCTGCTTTTTTTTGACATTCTCCAGGCAGGGGTTTTTCCCCTACATGTTACTTGACACAAGAGTTTTTCTGGCCCATTTCTCATCCTCACCTCTCAAAATGCCATTCTAATCTTAGAGTATATTTCTCCCGCTTTTCCATTACTTTCCCTTTTTCACTTTACCTGCTCATCAGAAAGACCTTAGAGAAGAAAAGGTGGTCAACTGCTTCAGGATACATGCTCCTGTCAGCACTTCCCTTCAAGCCATGCTGTTGCAGTTTTTAATTTGAAAAATATTTAGGAATGTAAATACACCTCCATATTTTTGTCCTTTCTGTTCTCTTCTTCCTTTTGGCTGTTAGGTCATGCTTCTGATTCTTTTAAAGACTATGTGCCATTCTCTCCAGCATCTCTGTGATCTGAGGGCTCAAAGAGAAGACACAAAACCCCAAACTGTACTGGAACAGCAAGTCACATCTGTATTTCTCAGGACATCAAGTAAGGCCTCAGGTAAATGTTTAAAAAAGCAATTTATTCAGCTGTGCTTTGCGGAATGGATATGAAGAAAATGGCATCTACTTACTAGGCTTTCCTGAACTGCAGGAAGGAGCCTATGGCTCTGACACTCCTGTTCACTGTAGCTGGTACTTGAAGAGAGAAGGGTTTTGAGCAGTCAGTGATGCTGGGGCTTTGATAACTGCCTGTGGTTTTGTGTGGAGGTGGCTGAGCTTGCATTTATAAGCAACTTCCTTCTATGCCCTTAGGTCCTCATATTTAGCAAAGTATTTTTAGCCCAGCTGTCACAGAAGTGATGAATGGGGACAAGGAATAGGAAATCCCAAGTACTTTTATTTAAAATATTTTTTCTTCTCTCTCATCCTAATAAGCACATAAAAACTAACCCTGTTCTGCCAGCTATGTAAAAGAAAGCAAAGACAGTAAATAAATTTACCAACATGGCTGTGCATACACTTGAATAGTTATATACTTTGGTTGCTTGCTTGCTTAGGGAAACCTGAAGCCTTTTCTTTTGAGTTCTCTCAATCTCTTTCCTCTTGTCCTGTTGCTTGTTGCTGGTAAAATTAGGCCAGTTGCCTTGTAAGTGCCAAAGAGGGTCACTCAGTCAGGAAGCTGCAAATTAGCAGCTTCCAGTGTGTTCAGTAGGGTGCCAGTAGTGAGAGGACAAGCAAGAGCCAGAGGCCTCTCCCATGGATATAGACTTTCCTCATGCAAAAGTCAAAAGGTACACCAGCACTGGCACTTCAGCTGCAAGCAGGGCTGTGCTCCAGCAAGGGCTGTCCTGGGTGCCCACATGCACTCTGCTGTGGTTCCTGTTGCAGTCTCAGCACCGATGGGCTGCACCACTTGCTGACGAAACTTGTGTACCACGAGGATGCACATCAGGAGCAGAGCCACGGCACAACAGCCTTTTTGGGTTGTATTAGCCGGGTTCTTGGAAAATGAGGACCTAAGTAATTAACTTCACAGGGCAGCTTGTGCACTGGAAGGGTTTGAATGCAAGCCCCAGCCATGATCTGTGTACCTGGATCCTGCTGTTGCTGTGTCTCCACCATGGACACACTGCTCACGTACCACCGGGCAGTGACTGCCAGGAGCAGCCATCAAGACTGCAAACTTAAGGACTCTGAGTGCAAACCTTTGGGCTAGGTGTGCCTTAGGAATATGGGCAACGGCAGGGATAAGGACAGCAGAGAGGGACATTTGACTTTCTGATTATGGCAGATGGTAGATGTCCCTGCCTCCACAGTGAGGTCTCCCTCTTCCCTCCGCACAGCTATTCCTTGCTCAGTAACCTTGAACCAAATCCCCAGTCTCAGCTTCCTCCCTGAAGACCTAAGGCAGGCAATGTATTTACTGCTCCTCCTTTAAGGTAGACCCCTTTGCCTTTATGGTTTTATTGTTACCTATAACCCAATATCAAGACACAATTATCTCTCATGCTGTTAGGCAGCAGACAAGATTCACCAAATCACAGTTTGTACAGGAAAAAAAACAAAGTGGGAAACCCACTTATTTTTGCAGACAGAAGTAAAAAAAAAAATTCCAGAAGACTAAAGCTTTACACAATGACAAACAGCTTTGAAAAACTCTTTTGCTGCATTTAAAACATTGGCCTGGAGATGGGTGGACCTTTCTTGATCCGGAAACTAATGAAAGACTATTGCCTTAAAATATTTAGACCATTGCAGATTTCAGAACTGTTTGTTTTTCTAAAAGCAGGTTATCAGGTCCAGTCAGTTGAGACCAGTTCAGTCTCAAGACAGAGAAGACCAAGAGAATTAGTCTCACCTGCTGGCTTTTTTTTTTTTTTTTTTTTTTTTTTAAGAAAAAGATTTATATAATGTCTAGACTATATTGGCATTACTATGTGAATTCTGTGTCTCATGACTGCTGCCTTGTGCTATGGATATTTCTTCTAGATTAGGATCTCTGCAACTCAAGGAGAAGGAGAAGGGATACCATTCTCCATAAGGAAAATGAGGGAGTTTGAATATCAAGGCTTAAAATCCTGAGAGAGTTCACCAAAATAAAAAAAAAAACCTCAAGGACAGAGGAATGTGAGGATGTACTTCAGTAGAAGGAGAGTCACAGTTAGGACAAGCAGCTGGAGAAGGAATATAATTTCAAGACAGAAGAAAAAATTCTTTGCATTATTGGAAGGCTGGAGGATCCTGAACTCCCAAAAGCCAGCTGAGGTGGAGAATTACGTGTGCTTGCCTTCATGGCTTATCCAGAATTAAAAATAAATAGCAACTGATACTGGAGTGTTCTGACATGTCTGTGGTTGTACTGTAAGCATGTGGTGTCCCTGAGCAATGCCCATCAGGGGCCAGGAGACGGTGCAGCCAGGGGTTAGCTTTCCTGGAAGTGCCCCTTTCATAGGCAGAGTGGGGTCCTGGAAAAAGCCCTGTGGGAAGGGATGGAGAGAGATCCTGGTAGGGGCCATCTGGCAGTCCTGTCATGTGGACTCCTCCTCTCTGCTGGCCAAGTGCAATGGCCCTCCTTACTCCTGGTTAACTCCTGGTCTGAAGAACAACTTGCCCCCCTTCACCCACTAGATAGGAACTAGGCACACCTTGTAAACCCGGAGAGGTATTCCCCTCTGCTCAGGCAGCCTCCTAAAACACAAGTTCTAATTGCTTGTCTCACTTCTGTGGTGTGCAGGAGGTTTCTGCTCCTGAAAGTTTTGGTCATCCCTCAAGGTGCCCACATTTGTCTTAGAATAAAATCTTCTCATTTTCCCCCTCCCCATTCTTGTCATACATGCAATAGCTTGCTGTTCATTCCCTTGAAAGGCCTGCAAAGTGCCTCCAAATTTATTTTGTGTCCAAAAAACCATCTCCTCTCTCCAGCAGAAGGTCTGTGATGCATCCCAGATGTTTGCATGTGGCTGCAGTGGCCAGACATAACAGATTACAGGAGGGAGATGGATGAGCACCAAGCAATTTCTTCTCCTCTTGTCCCTTCTTGGAGGCAGGGAAGTTTTGCTGTTGGCCGTGTTTGCCATGCTGGTACATGAAACCTTTTAAACATCGCTTGAAGGCTTCTCCATTTCTAGCTGTGATTGTCAGGGGAACTGGGAGGGGGATGCAGAACAGGTTCAGATCATTCTATAAGATTCATCTTGTATCTTCTGTTTACCTATTTCCTGTTCTAAATTAGTCTATAACCATCCCTTCAAACAGAGGAAAAGTGCTGGCAGAGATCATCTCCACCCTGTGGCTGCTGTGTGTGTACTCAGTACAGCCTCAGGCTGTGTTTGTGGCCCTCTCTGGTTGCATTCAAAATTTCTCCCACCCTTGCAGGATTTTTGGCAAAAGAATTCTGCTTTTTGAGGCTGGGCTTGTCCCTGGCCCACTGGGGCCCTTGTTCCTGGCTGAGATCCTGGATGCTGAGCTTGTTATAAAATAATTTATGCAGTCTTAGGATGCATTTATCATATGAAAGCTGTAAGACCAGAGAGCATTTCTGTGCTGCAATGACTACCTATGCTCAGGTACAAAGGTACTGTAGATGGTACTTGCTCACAGTGAAGTTGCCCACCTGCCTTATTATTTGGTATTCTGGCTAGGACTGTCATGACCCACAGTGGTGACAAGCAGCAAGTGGTGGAGTGAAACACAGAAAGAGAGCTCCTTTTACACAAAAAATTTCCTATGTTTCAACACTATGCTGGAAATAGGGCTAACAAAACAAGCTTTTTTTTCAAGAGAGAAGAGAATACTCAGCTTCACCAAGTTAGGCAAGTGGCCAAGCAGCTCTTCACTAGAGAGATCTTTTTTTGAAACTGGTAAAGACCCTGTTCACTCTGCCCTTTTATCAGCAGTCTCAAACGAAATGCTGTTTTGCCCAGCTTCCTGGAAGGATGCCAAAGCTTAACGTTAACAGGAGTACACCTTTCCTATGGACAAGAGGGAAAAAAACCAACAAAAAGAGTAATCTATAGTGATCTGAGAAATAGTCCGTATAATTCACAACAAGAAAGAGATTGTTATCAACAAACTACTTTAGAAGAACAGGCTGATGGGAACAGCCCCCCAGCCTGCAGTTTGGTAGAAGGTAAATTCTGTCCCAGTGATGCCTCACACACACTGGATGTGTGGAGAAAGGCAGGGTGGGAGTAGATGTGTGAGGAAGAACACTGAGAAATTGTGATGACAATCATGGGAACATCCTATTCCAAATGGGATGAGGAGCTCTGGCTTGTACTGATAAATAGTTTGTTTGCATGGCACTATTTATAATTTTGCTCACACTTCCTAAATGGAAATTACAAATTCCTTATAATCATGTCATATATCTGAATTATTGCCTGTATTTTCCATGGGACAAGCTACCATTTTCTTGACTGATTCAGAACAGTTAACACTGGAGACAATGAACTGACCAGGAAAAATGAAGCACTGTATGTGAAACCTGGCTGGATATTACCTTTTGGATTGGAGCGCATTGAAGCTGATTTGGGAAAATTCCACCCTTGAGCTCGTCCCTTGCCTTTTCCATCACAGGGTACCACAGACAATTTCAGACGTGCCCAGACCATCTGCTTCAGGCATCTTTGAATGCAGCCATCCCCTGGGCAGCAGGGGAAACTGTGTGACACACAAAGCAGCAGCTCCTCTGGTTTTTGGGGTCCTTCAGTGAGGGATTCATTTGTGTGGCAGCTCTCCAGGGCAATGGGGATATGTGACTGTCACCACTTTGCCCGTCCCACATGATGAGACACTCCACCTGCCACGGAGCAACCCCCTGTAGAGAGCAGGTCCTGTTTCTATTGCCTCAGCTCCTACACCATTTATTCCTCCATCCTCCTCTGTATTAATTTCCTGAGCAGCCCTAGCTGTCACATCTGCAGTTACCAGCTGGTTTCCCATTTTTAATTGCCCTCAGAGGGCTTCTTCAAGAGCCACACCTGCTTTTGTGGGGGCCTTAATTTGTCACTGTCCAAACTGGAGCAGCAAGCATTTAAAATTCAGCTTCTATGAGCGTGTTGTATTTCTTCAAGTGCGTGATTAATTGCTAGGCCTTTTCAGGCTGCACTCAACTATTTCTGCATAAAACAGAGTCTGTCTTCTGCTGGAAGGCTCCCCACATTATGGATATTAAATATCTTCTTGTCCATAGGACCTGAGTTTGTTCATCCCATTTGTTCTTGACAAAATAAGTTGTATGAAACACAAAGAAAACTCGGTGCCCTCACAAGTTTATTCTGTTTAGAGGGGGAAAACTAGGTATTTTTCTTTGTCAGAAGTGTTTTTGTAAGGAATCACTTGAGATTAAGGCAAGAGGGGATGTTTCAGGATGCTTCACTTGGCCCCTGCAGAAGTGTAAACAAGCAGTTTGTATAATCCAGCTCATAAACTGCTTGAATTCCACCTTAAAAAAGTTCAGCTCTTTTTATTTTTCCCCTTTTTTTTTTTTTGTCCTCTTTCACAGTTGCTATTTGAAGTCTATTTTAGAATCTTAGTTTGTACATCCAAAATTACATCCTTGTTATAGCTGTGCTTGGAGAATCCCTCCATGGATGGGCAAGGGCTGCTTTCCCTCTCTCTTACAGAATCTACTCAGCTGGGATGTTGTCAGCAGGGTTACCCCTCTCTCAGCCCTTGCATTCTAATGGACAATGAATAAGCTCTAAGATGAAAACCACTTCATTGCTGCCTACTCTGGCAAGCAAGGAAACAAAGTCTTGCACCCCAAAGCTCCATCAGTATGGAGTACATGGAAAAGCTATCAAGGGAGAGTGCAATTTACAGATAGATGGATGGATGGATACATTGGGGGCAAATAGGTCCTTCCAAAAAAATAATTTTTAACTTGTCAGAGCCTCCTCCTACCCAGGGATCCCAGAGGGTGTGAGGCACCACTCAGAAATCAGAAGCAGGCTCCTGCTGAGTCACTTGGTATGGCTATGTCCTTGCAGGGGTAACACTAACCTCAACAGGGGGTACAGTGAATGCCAGTGCACTGGTTGTTTTAGTGATGTAGGATGAACAGCATGTGGGACCACTGAAGAAAGGTTAAAACTGCCTCTAATGGATACATAGCCCAGGTATATACATTTATGTGGCCAGGAGCCTTTGCATGGAGGCAGCCCAGTGAGAGCAGCAGGCTGAGTGAGTGTTGAGTAGGGATTGTGGATGATCCCTGCAAGCTTGACCTGCATTCCAAAGCCTTTGCAGCAGCTGATGCCACCTCAGCCTCCCTTTTTCTATCTGGCAAGGAAGCAATGACAGTGTCTCCAGCCAATTTTGAGGCTTAATTAATATTCACCAAACAATATATCTAAGTGATGAGTAATGTTTTAGTGTATTATTAATTTCTTGGGAAAAACAGAAGGCTGCTCAAGAGCTGTCAATGCCCACTCTGGCAGCCACAGGAAATTGGTTGCTCATGTGTTCCCATTTTGGGGCTGGCCGCCTGCAATCCCTTGGTGAAGGACAGAGGAGCATCTTCCATGCATGCACTGGTGCCCCTTGCTCCTGAAGACTGGTACGACCCTGATACTAAAATGCCCCATTTACTGCGTCCAAGGGAAGATCAAAACCAGCTCCCGGAGCTCAGCTAAGCCCTGGTCTGCGCTGGTGTGGGACGCGGGCACTGAATTTCCCCCACCTCAGCCCACTTCCATCTCCCTCCTCGCCATTTCTTTGCTGCCTGTGACTCTTCTGGTCGGAGTTCCCCTGTGTGGCTCTGAGTTCTCAGTGTGGCGCTGCTGGGGCATCAGACCCAAGGATTCTGTGCTCAAGCTCGAGCCGAGCTGCAAGGAGACACAAGTAACAGAGCAGCAGGTACGTCCCTCCTCCTGCTCCCCTCCCCTTCCTGCTTTTATCCTGTTTCCCACCAGCAGGATCAGGCTGTAATGACAGCAAAGGCAGCTTGAGATGCAGCCTAAGTCCTGAGAGTGGGGAGCACACCCAGCTGGTTCCTCTCTTGGGTCATTTAGGGCCGCGTGCCCACGAAGGTCTTGTTCTGCCTGGAAGCAGGAGCAGGAGCAGGTGGGAAGCTTGCTCAGAGCGCTACATGGGGGCAGGTTTGGGGCGAGGAGGAATCGAGAGAGTCCAAGGGGAGAAAGAGGCGAAGCTGCGACGGGAGACAGAGGGAAGGAGAAGCGCCCGTCGCTCCCCGCGCTGAGGGCGGGCTCGCCTGTGCCGCAGGCGGCCGGCAGGGGGCGCGGCCGGGCCGGCTCTGCTCCCGCCCGCCGTGAGGGCCGCGGCCGGGCCGCCCCCGCCGGGAGGGCCGGGGCGCGGAGCGGGCAGCGGGGGGACGCCGGTGTGGGGGGTCTGTGTCCCCTTCTGGGCTCCTCAGTACAAGAGAGACATGGGGCTCCTGGAGCGGGCCAGCGGGGGGCAGCGGACAGGCCTCCGCTCTGGTGCGCGGTGTGGCTGCGCAAGGCGCTAGGGACAGACCAGGGCAGGCTGCTGGCGGCTCAGGGGGGTTTGCTGATGAAACTGGGCTGGCAGAGCTGAACTGGTGGAATTGATACGGATTTGGGATAACGTCATAATGGTCTTTAAGTCCATAGCAATTTCCATGTATTTGAAAAACCAGAATAATCCATACAGTCCTTAAAATCCTGTACAATCCATCTCTATGAAGCTTGAGAATTACTGTGTCCAGTCAACTGTAATTCTGAAATGTTCTTATTTTTTAACCTTCCCTTAACTTAGATGTGTTCCGATACTTACACAACAAATGTTTGTCTGTGTATGTAAAAGTTGTGTGTTAAAACAGCTGTTAAAGACTTATGCTAAAATGCAGGGTTTCAAACCTTCCTCTTCATTCGGCCATGTTTTCTTTAAAAATTCCCTGTTGGATTTGCTGCGACCTGCCCCTCTCTGCTACACCCTTCACCTATAAGAAGGTGAGGAAATGTTACACGGAGCTTTTCCAATGCCTTTCACTTCCCAGTGGCCAGAGCTGGTGTGGTCTGCACTCCCCCTGAGGTGTATGGGTTAACATCTGACAGGTGCCACAAGCCTGGCAAGAGTTCCAGAAGCATTTGGACAATACAGGGACATGGTGTGACTCTTGGGGATGGTCCTGTCCAGGGCCAGGACTTGGACTGGATGATCCTTGTGGGTTCAGAATACTCTGTGATTTTGTGATATATTGTGATGTATTAGTTAGGAGACAAGGAAGATGCCCTTCTCATTCACCCATTATTTGTGAAGTCTCTGTACTTGTGAAGGGTGCGGGCTGGTGTCCCCACGAGGCTGCAGTCTGTGCAGGCTGCATCCAGAGGGATGCTGGAGGGCTCACCCACTGAGCCTCAGCCAGCCATGCCATTTGCATGGCCACCAAGGTCATTGGTAAAAGGGCTCAGCTTATTTAGCTGTGAAATCGCCATTCTTGGCACTGCTATGGGGAGCTGACTGAGACTTATTCCTGTGCAGGCAGTCCTTCAGCACCTTTCTTTTCTGAGGACCCATGTTCATGGAATGTGAGGGGAGCATCTCTGGCAGACCTTGGCAGTGTTTCTGGTTCAGAGGGAATTCTTCTGTGAATTAAAGGACTCCCTGGTATACCTGCATTGGTCCTCCTCCGTCATCCACTCTCTGCTCTGTGGTCAGTTAATATAAGGAAAAGGAGATAAATTCTACTCAGTAGCTTTGGAGACTTATTGCTGTTAAATTAGTCTCTTCCATGGACATTGTTGGTTTGTGAAGCTTAGAGTGGAGTGGGGCTCCCTTATCCTCGAGGCCTGTAGCATTGATTTTCAAGGTCTTGTTGACATTTACAATATCTCCCACTGGGAAAGGTTGCTCTGGAGAGCCTGAGCTTAGTGCACCCTCATACCTGTGACAGTGCTCTTAATTTCTGTGCAAGCAGCTGATGTGATGGTGACACAGTGGGCTTAGAGAAGTGGGTCTGAAGAGAGCATCCACTTCTCTTCTTAGAAATGCAAAATGTTTTGTCACATCCATCGCCTAGTGGGAATGACATGTTCCTGAATGGATGTTCAAAAGGTTAAACAATTAAATACATCTGGAAAAAAGGGCTGCATATACAAGCTACATCATCTCGTGTGATGCATTTAATGTCCTTCATTTACATGCTGACAACTTTGCCATTTCTAAACAATGTTATCATTAGTCTTTCTGATAATTAATCAGCACAAGCTTCAAACACTGTTTATCACACTTTGATGCAGCAATTAGACAAGAAAGGCAAAGTGTTGAAGGGAAGGTTTTGGGCTGGTTTTTTTCTTCAAAAATCTTACAGTATTTACAAAGAAGTGCTTTTTCTAACCATTTTTAGAATTATTCACTCATTCACAATCAGTCATTGTATAAAAACATCATTCAGAAATAGGTTTTAAAACACACCCACCTCCATTGCATAGTATACAGAAAAATAGGCGAGAGTTAAGACACTTGATTTTTGAATGAGAACGTGAACTGATTCAGAGGTATGACATTTCTGAGGAAGAAAGATGCACTTTTCAAAAAATAACGAGCTGTTGTTCTCCTGAAGCTAGTGAGCTTCTTGAAGGTCTGCCATCAAATTTTCCTTTTACCATACTCACAATGCTTGCATTAAGGTCAATCAAATCAGACTGCAATTGGATTTACTCTTCGGTATTTGCACATGAACACTGACAAAAATTAGTTACACAAAGTTCTCACAAGGATCAGTGTTGTCATGGCCCATCCATGGAACAATTCAAGGGACCAAATTTGTTAATTTCAATTTCTGTTTGTATACCTGAGGAGCCAAATATATCCTTATACCTTTAGAAACATTTCTTCTGTACGAAGACCTTGGCTTCTGCTCGCTGGTAAGACTTAAAATGGCACGTTGTGGAGGGGTTAGCAGGCACTGATGGTGTCTATCTCGATGATTTTCAGACAAAACTTGGTAATTTGGTTATCTTGTATGCTGTTGGTTTTTTTTTTCCTTTTTTCTTCTTTTTTTTTTTTTTTTTTCCTTTAAAAATGTGCTCCAGTGATTTCATTGAGCCTGGTCCATTAAAGAGCAACAGGGAACTCTGAACAATAGGTGCTTGTTTTACAGCTACTGCAAATGCTTCGAAAGCACTAAATTGCCTTTTATACTCAACAGTCTAATAACAAAGCCTGATTTTTTCCATTTTTCTCCCAATTGATTTGATGGTTCACTTGAGCTTTAAAAACACATTACATAAATCTTTACAGCTATTACAGAAGTCTTTTGTCAAGTTTAATTTGGTGTTTGTTTTTTTTCCCCCCACAGTGTAATTATTCACCCTTAAACGCACTGTACCACACATACCCGCATCGTGCTTGTCTCTGGATCCAGTAGAGTAGTAAGTCCTAGAGGTTTCTTTTACGTGGGGAGGGACCTCAATCCTTCCAAAGGCAGTTTGTTGCTGAAAGCTCCTGGTTCAGAGGTATATCAGATAAAGTGCTGTGCACTCCCAAAGGCACCTCTGGCAACAGCTCTATCCTCTCCTGCTGTTTAATTTAACTTTGCTGTTACAACTTTGCTTGTGTTTGATAGCACATGGTGGAAATAATCACCAGGATTAGCTGGGAGGGTGGGAGGTCTATCTGTGTAGACCTGTCTCCCTGATGCAGAATAAAGAGATGTGTGCTGATCACCAGGCAGAGGTGTAGAGAGCAAAAGCTGGTAGAAGAGCAGTAAGTGTTGAAAAACCTTCAGAAATGCAGTTGGATATAAAACATCAAAACATGATCAGATGATGTCTTCACCAGGAAAAGCAGAGAGGCTGTTAAATGCCAGGCTTCCTCATCCTATGTCTTCCTGACCCTCGTGTGTCCAGATGTCTATTCATTTTCCCACTGGCTTTGAAGTGGAGGGTTTCTGTCACTTTTCTCATTCCCAGCCCTCCCCTCTGCTGTGGTCCATGAGGAAATCCTGGCCCTGGAAATGGGCAGAGCCAGTACTCATGTTGGTGAAAATAAAGAAGGAAAGCCTGAGAGAAGTAGGATGTTCTCACTGCTCTCCTGCTGACCCACCTCTCTCAGCATTATGATCCCTCAGCAAAGCTCTTGGATCTTTGAATACTGTGTCTGTATAGGCAGGGCTTGGCTGATGCTGTAAGGAGAAGATGGGGCTCTGCTGCTGGTGGAGCTGGAACTGAAGGGATGAACCAGGATGAACCCAGCTAAATGCAAAGAGGTTGGTCTCCACTCCTGAACTTCTCAGTGTGGCAAGCCATGAGGGTGAGCTCCTCAGTGAAAGATGCTGGGCTGAGATGTGTTTGTTGCTGAGGGATCCCCATGTGCACCCACCAGAAAATTTTGTGGATAGCCAGCCAGATTCTGTTCTTACTGCCAGTGCTGTAAATATAGGTGAGTCACACCATTGTCCCTGGCTGTGTTTGGAGCAGCACAAAACCTGGCTTCATGTTAAAACCATTGTAAATGCAGAATGGGTCAGATTCATGCCTGGTGGAGCACAATGGGGGAGTGGGGGACAGCACTCTATTAATGAAACTATTATTCAAATGAAGAACTTTAAAAAAATGAACAGAGAAGGATGGAGTTGCTGGTGACACTGACTGACATTGTTCAGGGATCACAGTAAGGAGATCTGCCTGGCGAACAGGGAGAGCAGAGCTAGTGCCAGGACACAGCTGCTGCATGGGGGGAGCGGTGCCAAGAGGGCTGTGTTTCGGAGCATGCACTCCACCCTGGACCAGGAGCCATTGTTGGGCAGTGGCTGTACTCCTGCCAGGCTGCACATGATGTTGTAAACATCCACGGATCTGATGGGAGGCGCTCGATAGTTGGATCGGAAATCTGCAGCAAAAAAAAGAGGAGTTGGCATCATGCAACGTGGGGCTCAGCCCCTGGAATGTGGATACTGTGGAGCAAGGGCTCCTTTGCCTTTCTTGGAACCTACCCACCAGGCTGGGATATGGCATGCTGTACAATTTACAACATAGCTCAGCAAAAACATTTTAAACAACTTAATTCATTATTTTTACTTTTAGACCAATTTTATTCTAAAAACGAAAAAAAAACCCTGAATTTTTAAGTACAGGAGCTATTTTACTGTATGTACTTGATAAATGCAATAGCCTGACATAATTGTATTGCACATTCTGCTTTCACTCCTCTCTGTAGTTGCAGCCTGGTGCTCTGCCCTGTTTAAAAGGCCAGATGAAGTGGAAAGCAGGAGTTTTGTGTCTGCCAATCAGACAGGGCGGTGAGGTAAGCTGCTACCTTCCCAAAGAAAATGCCCCTCTGTAGAGAGTCTGAATCCCCTGAAAACAAAAGCAGGATTCATGTCTTTCAAAAAGAATTGGAAAGTTTAGGCCAAAATTTAGGAAAACAGGGCAAAGAGATAGTAACTGTGTTGGGACATCAGAGAGAGGCTGACCAAGTTCCTTCACACCTCTCTGCCTTGTTTCTTCAGCTATAAAATAGATGCAGTGCACCAAACCCTCCATAGTGAGGAAATCCTGCCATCTATATGCAATTTTTGGGTGTCACAGAGTGCTACATAGGGGTCCTGATGTTCCAGGGGCTGCAGGGGAAATGGAACACCAGGGATGGTGGCACTGTACCTGGTCCATATGCGAGGAAGAAGCCTCTCATGTCCATGAGCTCATTGTCGTAGCCATGCCAGCCATTCTGCCAGGCCTCCTTCTTCCCTGTCCCATTTTCCCAGTAGGGCAGCTTGTCCCTGCTCTAGGGGACAACAGCAGAGTGTGGTTAGTGTGTGCTTGCTGGGCTGTGCTGGGGCACTGTGTGCCATGTTGTGTCTCCATGTGCTGCACCACCCCATCAGGCTCCCACACTGTGCTGTGACCTGCACAGGAGCTCATTCCCAGGAGAGAAAATTTTTTAAAAAAAGTAATTTTTTGCTCCATTTTACTAGTCAGCCTAACAATACAAATATCACCCCTACTAGTATTTTCTAATTATGATTTCTTCTCCCTATGTGTTTTCGTATTTAAAGCAATGAGGTTTGTTCCAGGGAAAACTGGCTCTGACCTGAGACAGTCCCACTCTTGGTGGCCTAGACTCTGTTTTGTTTCCTTGCTCAGTGGATCTATGATTTATTAATTTGTCATTATAAATTTTGTTCTTCTTAGCCCATATTGCACTTAAGATGTACTTTTAAATTCCTTCCTTACTTTCTCCTGCTTTGTCTTAACAGCTCTTACTTACAACAGTACCATATCTGTCAGAGCAGCAGTCCCTAGAGACTGATCAAAATGCTGGACCAACCTGTCCATGAGTTTTTCCTGTCCCATGCTCCTTAGGGATACCAGCAGACAGATGTGGCACTCCACATTAACCCAAAACTATGGCAGGAATTTCACTTAAACAAAGAACATCAACTGACAGTTCATCAGACCCATGACATTAATTTCTCTGATAATTACAGAGAAGGAGCTGCACAGTCCTCTAGAGCATCCAGGTTTGGCCTACACACTTGGGCATAGAAGGACCCAAAAGAGTTTCCCACATTCCCACTTCGGGCAAGTGGTGCTGCAACTCCTGCAGATGGTAAAGCAGATTAACTGAGGATCCATTTCCTTTTATAAACATTTATTTTTGTCTGATTTTTGTCTTCTTCCTTAAGAAAGACTTGACTGTGCACTGAGGACAGCAGTAGTTATGACTGAGAGGTATAGCTCTTCCAGCTATTTTCCAGGGGAACCTCCTGTTTCTTCACATGTAATATTCAGCAGATGTACCAGATAATTCCAGAATACTACAGAATAGGTCAGGTTGGAAGAGATCACAGTGGATCATCTGGTCCAACCTTCCTGCTCAAGCAGGGGTGTCCTAGATCACGTTGCACAGGATTTCATCCAGACAGTTCTTGAACATCTCCAGTAAGAGCAACTCCACAGCTTCTCTGGGTAATCTGTTCCAGATGAAATGAAACTATTTAAGCTAACAAATTTCTTTTCCTGTCCCCATCTATTTCCCTGCTCAGAGCAAGCCAAGGAGAAAACAGACTCCTTCTCCTCTTCCTACTATAGTACCTCCTTATGCTGTAGCTTCCTGTGATTCCTGGGGATTAAGTGTGCTGCTCACCATCAAGCAGCCTGCACAGCATTTGCCAGCATCAACTTCAGACAAGTGAAGTCACATTAAATTTGCAGTGGTTCTTTGGCAGCATCATGACATTGCCATACCTACGCCCCTCCATGATCCTGGCAGATGTCCTGGACACAGTTCTTTCCTCAAAAATACCAAATGCAGGAGGAGGTAGTGTGCTTTTCACAACCCACCCAGACATCAGGAGACACCTACTCACAACTGAATGTGCCATCAAAGGCACAGCCATTTGCATCATTTTTGGTGCAAGCTGAGTCAGACAACATACTACTAACTTTCATAACTGCAGCTGAAGTGAGAGCTCATGGAATGGAGCCACTAATAGCAGTAGCTTGAGGACAGGGCTGTGCAAGCATCTCCACTGCCCTTCTGGAGCATCAGGCTCTGCCTTACAGCAAACCCCACAAACTCCTGGGGCTTCTTTGGGGCAAGGACACTGGCAGCACACTAATGTGCCTGCCTGGCATGTCCAAATGGGATGGAGAACTTGTCCAAGACTTAATTTTTCATACTCAGACTACGGCTAGGCTAGCAATCCTTGTCAAAGATGAAATAGGCGTATCTGAGACTGTGGACAATGGACTTTACCCTGCATGTGCATGCTTAGAAAATGTGCTGCAGTTGATTTCTAAACGTTGGGAAAGTACACTGAATGAGCATGCAGCCCTGAGGGCTAACACCATTGTTGCACACAGGAGAGTAGCTGGGGGATCTTGGGCTCAAAAGATGGGGACCACTCACTCGTGTGAAGGGAACAAGGTGATATGAGAAGATCAGCTTTGATATAGTGTGAAATCCCTTCCTCATTCTGCTGTAACCAAAATGTAGATGCGCTTTTGTTCCTATGCTCCGTGATAAGGAAAACAACTTTCCAGATACACCTCCTTTGTCTCTTTCAAAAACCACCACCACTAACAAAATCCCCCTTTCAAACAGCTTTTAGCTATCCACTAGCCAACAGTGAGTTAAAAAAACCTGGGACCGTGGCAGGGAAGAGCTGCACATTCTCTCTTCAGTGGTTTGGGCAGGAAGTATAATACAAGGCTCAATAATTTCTTTAAAAATATGACAGGAAACTTTCATTTTCATATCCTATTCACAGATAATGAAAGTGTACTGAAGAGAAGGAAAATCTGACAGCATTAATGAGAGGACATTCTTGAAAATCAGAAACAATGGGAAGGAATGGGCAGAGAGACAGAAATAATTATCATAGCAGCAGTGTTTGCTGCACTGTTATTAAGGTTTGTCAGAGTTTCAATGATTTTTAAGTGCTTTTTTATTTTCTACAGAATATGTAAAAATGTTCTGTTTTGAACTTTTGTGCAAAAGAGTTCAGTTGTAATTTTTAAAAATAATTTTGGAAAAAATGTTTCAGATTCCTACTTTACCTGTCTAAATTGTAACTGGCTTTTTATACTTCCTTTTTTTTTAATCAGAAATGTGGTACTCACCCAACTGTATTCAAAAGCCATCAGGTTTTTTTAGAGGTGCATTTTTATTCAGCTGTAGAAACGATTATGCTAAATTGGCTGCTGAGAAATGTGGTAGTGTGGACTGAGCAAAGCTTGGTGAGCATTAGCTCTGAAGGCCATGAAAGAAGGTGCTCAGCTAAGCTACAATAACCTGCAAGGCAATGATGTGCATTGACTATGCTGGGACATGAAAGAAACCCAGGACTCCTTGGTTCTGTTGCCAACTTACTGACTTCATGTATGGCCTTGGGAAAATCACTTAATATCACTGCTCAGTTTACCTCCTTAGAAGATACACAGTTGTCTCACCCTCTCAGCTGTGCTGAGCTGCAATTAGTATTAGTAATTAGTATCTGTAATGTAGAGGTGCCCCATAGTGACACAAGCACAAAGTAACAACAATTTATAGTAAGAAAATAAGTTAGTATGAAAAATCTCTTCATGTCTGGGTTCTCTGCTTAATAAGTTCCCTGATTTTCAGTGTGTGCACTGGGCATCTCTGGGGAACAAATCTCCAGTCTGATGTTTTTGAGACTGGTGAGCTTGGGAGAAATGGGGCATTTTAGGACAGTCTGGTGGGAGGAAAGCCAGGCAGAAGGAAAAGTTGCCACAAGGTACTCTGAATGAAGGGATAATAAACACTTGAAATGGAAATACTCTTTTTGTGCCTGGAATGAAGGTAGATGGCAAGGGGAAGAAGAGGAAGGCAATAAAACTGGAATGTGAAATACAAGAATTACTGCTTTATGACAACAGAGAAGAAAAAGAGGCATCTTGACTATTTAACTGTCTGCATTTAGGATAGCTGTAATACCTTTAAGTTCTTTTAAGCACACAGAAGAATTTGACATTAGATTTTAGTCAGCCCATTGACACTGACTCAATGATCAGCAATATATTGCACCTTTCCACACTCCTGTCTAAATATTTATATTTAATTTATATTTAATTTACCTCTACTATGAACCATCCTTCTTCAGCCACAAGAGTCAGTGGAGACACAAATTTTCCTTTTTTGTAGAAAAACCTGTTTGGAATATCCTGTATATTGTAAACATCCATGTGTTCCACAGCTTTCAATTTTTGATATATCTGCAAAACAAATGAATGTTAGGACACCATATGGCTGTAAAGATCATAAGTACACTCATGGGTGCATGGAAACACCTGAATTTGCAAAATGGGTAATCCCCTGTAATGGCTAATCATCTGCACATTCAAACCAGGACTTTGCCTGTCCAAAGATCATTGCTGGACAAAACCTGCCTGTGTGGTTTAGGAGATTCTGAAAACTCGGATCATAAACACACAGGAATACATGAATTCATGTACTCTGTATTTATAACTCACACATTCACAAACGTATACATGTGAGTGTACCGGCCTACAGAAACAAACCACACCTTCACAGGAGGCAGTGAGTGAAAGGGTGAGACACTCAAAGGCACCACGTGCACTGTGTACAGATGGGGAAAAGCAATAAATTAGTGTCTGCCACTCATTCCCTCTTTGTGCTCCTGGGTGGAGAATGAATGTCACCTCATCTCTGTTTCTTGCATTAACCCAGTCAATCACTATCAAGGGATTGATACTGCCCAGTTATCTGCTTCGTTAGTTATCTGATGTGAGATTAATTAGCCAAAGCCTGCAGCTTTGAATCTGCACAATGCCATGTAAGTAGTTTATTAATATTAATCATACTGTCTGGAATATAATCACACAAAAGTCATTACACCTCAAATTATTCAGAAGACAGATTTTAAATGCCTGAAAATATGAACATATGAACATATGCCAAAGAGAAGGCAGCTATTGGAGTCCCCAGACTCTATATGGTTCTTTAACAAGTTAAATATAAATAATCTTCAGGAATAAATAGCTCGATTCTTCAAAGAATGAAAGGTTCTTCACTAGCCTTTCATCTAAGTCACCCTTATGTGTACCAGATATACAGATATATGTGTGCAGTGACCATAAGGACAGCACCAGAGTGTGATGGCACAATTCCTCCCACCATGACTAGGACTAGAGAGTGGTCTGCAGTACTTCTGGTGCTTTGAAATGGGGTAATTCTTAGAGATAATAACCACTCTGTTAAAGTACACTCCAACTCATAAGCATTGCTCTTTAAAATTCATTAGAAATAGAGAATCTAGCTATTGGGAAACTGAGAATCAGCTTTATTTTGCTTTAAAAGCAGCCCTCCAGTAAGAAATTCTAAAAAGAAATGAAGGAAGGAAACAAAACCATAGTATAAGGCATTGTACTTTATTCTCCGTAGGAATATCAGGCTGTTTAACGAGAGAGAAGCATGTGCTAAAGAGGTTTGTTGGATGAAACCCCATGACTGAGTGAAGTTGCAGCTTGCCCTTGTTTGAAAGTCTGGCCTACAAAAACAGGGAGCTCTGGATTAAGCATATCAATGCTATGATCCCCTGTGATGCATTTGTGAGTGAATTGCTTATGCATGCCTCTAAGACAACTTTCAGTTCTGGCACTAATTTGAAATATTCACAATATCTAAGACACACAATTCCTGAAGAGACCATTTGGGTGCAAAGATCAGCAAATATTCTCTTTAAAAAAATATCACAGGCTACAATGCACTGTAAGTGGATACAATATAATGTAGAAACCAAAACTATTTGCCTGGGGAACAGCTTGCCCATTTTGTACATCCACTCATTTATATTCTGAGGAGAGCAGTAATGACTTCTCATTAATTGGTTTTTGGTTAGACTATAACATACTAGTCTACTAGTCAGAGAAACTACATTTTCATTCTTTTCAAGTGATATTCAAATATTTTCTCTATTGTTTTAATTTATCCCTCAAAACCCTGAAGTTCTAACATTGAGCTTTTATGGTTGACTCAATCCAACATGCTTCATCAAAAGTTACTCCAAGGAAAATATTGTAAAAAATATTTTTTGCAATTCTGATCTAATGGAGTTGCTTCTTCAGTGGGAGTTTACTGGAATATGAATGCCTGAACCTGATCCAGATAATTTGAAAATCCTAGCTAGAGTGTTAATAAATTGATTAATATATATAAAATCTTTAAAGTGCATTTTGAGCTAAAATCTTTTAGCTGTCTTTCAGAAACTAATAGGAGTAGGGTTAAAAGCATGTCCTTGCCATATAACAGTGAAAAGTCATGCTTTTTAATTTGCCTGGTGTAACTTTCCTTCAGAAACCAGCATCACAAGGGTGTCACAAGATTCAAGTCTGACTCCTGATAAGAGCTGATTTTTGCACACATCTCTGAGAGCAGTATTTGCATGTTGAGAGAAAACAGAACACACAATTGGCATAAAAACTGAGAAAACACAAAACTCAGAGGTACAACTAGGCTGTACTCACCTCTGCATGCTTCTCTGGAGTTGGCCAGAGGCTCACAACAGGCCCTCGGTCCTTCATTTGTATGGTGTCGCTCATATTGATATAGTTTTTCAGCTCAATCACTTTATCTGCCCAAGAGATGTCTGTCATCCCATGATCAGAGAAGAGGAGGACATTGATATCATTCTGAAGGCCTTTGTTCTGTGAAGAAAGTGCATGACAACTTTAAGGGCCATGTAAGAGCTTTGCACTGTCTGTGCCTGCTGGAAAATTTAAATCACCTTTTGACCTTGACTGATTCTGTGGAAATCAACCAGAAGGATCACATCCATGAATGTCCTGCAATGTGCTTTGCTACCACCCATAATGGTGGACATCCACTTTTACTTGCTGCTCTGGAAGAGTCTGGAAGAGGTTAGCGCCGGAGTTTTTCCAAAACAAGTCCACACAGCAATTTTGCCATGATACCACTGTGGATGGGGTGTTTCTCTCTTTCCCTCACAAACTTAGCACTTAGCATTACAGCTTTTAATACTTAGTGAAATTGAAGATACATATTCCTGTTCTCACTGAAACACATAAAACCTCCAACATACATTTATCACTGTCAGAAATATTCACAGAATTGCCATTTACCCAAAAGATTTTCTTGCTGCAAAATCGTTTCGATAATGCTTTTTTAAAACCAAGTTTAAAGTACAGAGTTCTGAATACTGTCATAAAAACTGCTATAAAAGTTAATCATCTGATTCCACAAACCTTAGGAAACACACAGTTTTGATTCCTTCACCTACAATAAAGTTCAGCTGGCAACACAAGTCATAAACAGAGCAACATGTATATGGGTTTGTGGCTTCCTGGGGCTACTGGTATAAATCCATCAGGAGGGTTATAATGCAATAAATGAAAATAATAATCAGGGTAATGGTGCCTTGACTTCCACATGAACTCAGTAGCCTGTTTCTCAGGAAATAAAAATTTACAGCCACTGCATGCAGCTACAGGTGTTAAATAGGCTCTTGGAGGTGCCACAGTTTTAAAAGCCTTTTCCAAAGGCACCTAGGAGCTGGCTTTATGGATGCCACTCACCTTGATGAGTGAGATCATGTTGCTCAAGGCTTTGTCCACTTCCTTCAAAGCGTTCTTGCGCTGCTGGGACGAAGGGCCGTAGTGGTGGCCTTCCACATCAATGCGCTCGTAGTACACCGCCGCCATCTCGGCGCTGTTGTTGCTGGGCGTGGGAGAGAGGGCAAGGACTGAAAGCCTGACACACATGGAGACCTGGCTGCTGGCACTGTTGTCTTCACCAGCATGCAGAGCCACAAACCCCTGTTTTCTGCTTCCAGCCTGTGCTGTCCTACCACCTATTGCACTGCTGGGCTCACTGTTCATACCCAGAGTCTCCTGAGTTTGCCTGAGACTCCCATCAGAGGCAGCGGGTGGAAACTGCCAGGTGCAAGCACAGGCTGGCCTGGCAGTCCTCTACTAACCTCTTTGAATTAGGAAGGCAGCTTTTCCTTTAATAACAAAGAAATTCTGATTTCTGTGCTGAATGCCCCTTTTAAAAGGATTATGGGAATTAACAGTCAAATGTGCTTTAATTAAAGTTTGGCATTTCTGGCTTTCTCCTGTGTGAGGTCTTTCAAACCACAGAGGTCAACTCAGGATGTGCTGTGCCTTACAAAATACTGAGCAGTATGAACTGGGATAAAGTTTTAGAAGGGTTTTTTTTTTTAATTCAGAAACACGAGCAAGGGAAACTAAGGTAATCTCAGAATTGCACAAGTTTAGCTGACCACACTTTTCTGCATTGATTGTTCTCAGCCTAATTAGTGGAGACAGTGCACACATCAGTGCTTACTTTCATTTTCATGACCATTTTACTGTTCATTGTAAATCTCCCTGACAGAAGTTGTGTGGATAAAATCACAAACCTATACTCATGAGGTTCAAACACCATCTTTTTGTACTTAATATATGGCAGAGCATGCCATCCATATTACATGCTCTCATTTAGTCCAGCATCTCTGATTAAAGACACCTGTGTAGTCTGGCATAATGACTGGGACAGAAGAGACAAAATCAGAGGAGAGAGACTGAGTGAATGAATTAGGATTTGTCATTTGCATTTCTCAGTGTGTAGAAGGCCTCAGAGGAGCAGTCCTGTGAGAAGCTGAAGATGTCTGCTGTGGTGGGAATTTCTCCAGTGCTGGCCCTGCAGAACAGTATTGTTCCTCACCCTTCAAGATTTTAAAATAATTTAAATGAAGAGGCCCTCCCCTCTCCCCAGTTTCATTTTACGCATTACTTTCCATCTGTATCAGGCATAAATTATTTTCTAAAATTTAACCCTGCAATTTATCTATTGCATTCCCAGTCATTGCACCTACTGAAATAGTTCTCTTCTGCTGCAGTGCCTGTATTATGAGCTAATTAAACTAATTTATGTCTTCTCACCTGTAAGTAAATTACCATATTGATCAAGATAGAAGCTAAGAAAGATTTATTGCCTAAAAAAAGTGATCTTATTTACACTGTGGTGAGATTTCTCAGTGAGGGCTCAGTGCTGTAAGGAAGAATATTTAATTACTTCAGTGGGACAAGCTCCAGCAATGCAGCATGCTTAGGAGTTTGCAGGATTTGGTACAGCATATCTGGAGTTTGGCTTTGTTTCCATTTTTGCCTGTTTTCTATGGAAAAAAGGGGTTTTCTAAGTTTTCTAAGAAAACCCTTATCATGGCTTGCATGAGAGAAGTATTCTGTCCTTGTAAATGTTAGTCCTGTCTTCTTCCATCACCAGTAACTTTCCAAATAAATGACTTAAAAAAGATTGCTGAATAAAGTTGGACTGCATTGATGGCAATATCAAAAAGTATTTTATATTCTACCAGCATACTTTGCCAGTATAATGCAGACTTCATGATACCTCTCCAGGAAAGTAGGTAGATTACAACAGCCCTTAAGCTAAAGTTGTTGAAAAGATGCAAGGGAGGTTTTAGTTTTACTTGTCAGAAACAGATGTTTGACTTTGTTTTGAATATTCTTGGTCCAAATAGTGGTCTTGAAGCACCTGTTTGAAGAGACTGGAGAATATTGCTGAAGGATTACTTCCTTTGATTGTAAGAAAAGCTCAGTAGATCCCTGATGAAATAGGTACTTCTCTACTCTGGAGTCCCTGCCAGGTTTGCTAATGGTGGGAGCCCAAGTGGAGTTCTTTAACTACTAATACCTGCCATTAGGGCTACTGAGCAAAGCATGCTCCAGACAACAGACTGCCCTTGCCACAGGCTGTTTTCTCACATGTAGCTAAGGACAGTCTCAGCCTAATGGGCTTTTTCAATTATCTGGGGTGTGGAAAGGAAACACTTCATTTGCCAGCCTTTGAACAGCTTCAAAAGTCAAAAGCACTTGCAAAAGATATAGATGACAAGCTCAAGACTCTTCTACTTGGAGATGCTAAATCCTGCTAAATGAATATGCTTACAATAAAAGCATTTCAGAGGCTTTACTTCTTATGGACTGGCTCAGCAGCATGGAACTTCCTCTTCTAAGTCTTAAAAAAAATAAACAAAGAGGATGGATGAGAGAAAGAAAAAGGAAAACCTGCCAGATTTTTAATCTGTTCATCCTCTACCTCCCTTAAGTCCCTGCAGTATTTATGCCCAAACCTGATTATTCATTTTATCTAAGATCATTCCTTTTTCCTGTTTCCTGCTTTGTTGGAGACAGGGTGCTTAGTTTAAAGAACTCAGGAAGAAATTCACCAGTGATGGTGTGTAAACAGACACCAGACACAGGACCTCCTGCAGTGCTGGGATGATCTGTAGGATTTGGGCACTTCAGAAGACTGTAGCTGTTATTTATGGCAGACATCTGGTGGCAGGGATTTGCACTTTTCTTGAAATCATCAGCTTTCATCTCTTTCAAGTCGTTCCACCAACACTCTTGTGTCCCTTTCCACTGCAGAGAGCAACAGGCAGCCTTGTGGCTTGGACTGAATTAGCTATTGAAACTCTCCAGCTACCCAAAATAACAGCTTGAAGGGCTGGTACTTTTAACATATAGTGCCTCATTTTTAACCATGTTCATGATTATAGAGCTGAAAAACATCACTGAGAAGCCTTATACACTGTGTTTCGCAGAAACCAGGCAAGAAGCTTCAAGTATGTCTTGACCCATCCCAAAATGATGCCAAAACAAAAAGCTTTCTGCAGCTATTCTGGGTTTCCACCAGAAGTCAGAGCCCATGTCTGTATTGTATCTTCCATTCCCTTTATTATTGACTGAATTAAAAGCATTGCAAAAGCTCCAGAAAACCCTCCAATGGCACATATGGCTTCCTCATGTCACATGCAGGTAACTTTCTTTAAATCTAATCTAAATAATTTCAGGATAAAATCTCTCACATGGCCTCAGACACCTTCTGTCTAAGCCCGTGCTGCAAACAACATTTGTTTGTGAGAACCTGTGCAGCAGGACCCAGTGTGCAATTGGGAGCAACACCTCCAACAGCACTCTCATCATTTTGGAGCCTTTACTTCAAGAACGATCAACACTCAGCATTGAATAGAAAACTTTTTGGATTCAAATTGCTATGGCAGTTTCAAGTACTAAAGTAGAAGGGCTTCCTAGGACTAATTATGGAACCAACAGGGCTTTAAAAGGAGCTCAGTTATAATCAAAGTAAGGCGTTGGTTCTGAATGTGGTGGTGCAATCTTCCCTGATTTTAGACTTTTGTGAAATTGTCTCTTGTAAATGTTTGCATGAGAGGTGGTGGAACTTGAAAGCTGGGTCTGGAGCTTACATTTTCCCTAGGAGCTGTCTGAGAGATATATTCCCATTGGATTATAAGGTTGTTGTAGATCCTTCCAACTGAACTCTTCTACTCTACTCTATTCTATACTCATATTGGCACAAAATGAATGCCCTCTCCAAAAATATTTTGCTTGAGATGTTCTAAAATGAAGAAAAAGCCAAAGCATCTGTCTCATAAACAAGTGACTGGAGCTGAATTTCAGAATTTCCAAATTGACTTTCTAAATACAAGCATTTCAAAGCCTTTTCTTGCAGGTCAGTGAACAGACATGCACAGGCTCATCCTGAAGTTGTTTGAAACAGCAAATTAAAAGCAGTAAGCCAGTATGTCTCCTCCTTGTTGCAGCCTACACAGAAACAGAGGATCACATCTTTCCCTCCACTCTTAATGTAAAGCCTATTTCTGTTACAGTGTTGTTTCTATGATGGTACTATAAAGCAGTGGTGGCCCTCATCTTCCTACCTGGAAGCCCATCCCGAAAATCTCTCTGATAGTAAATCCAAATACTTGTGCTAGAGAGAGGAAACCCCGCTCTGCAAAAGCCTAGTGACATACCACAGAGACTCGAGGGCATCGCTGATGGCGTCCGCGAAGTTTTTGTCTGTTGGGACACTGAAGTACTCGCGGCAGTAGCTTGGTCTGACTCCAAGGATTTCGACCTCGCAACCTAGAAGCAAAAAGTGTGGTAAGCTCTGCTATTTCACCTTGACCACAGACCCCACACCATGGTGTCCAAGTTCAGTAAATTCCCTGTGACATTACTTGCCTTACGCCTTCCCCGCAGGAAACCGTGGAGTTGGCAAGGGAAAAGGGGAGAGAGGTTGGTTTGACAAGTGCTTGTAGCAAACTGTGCACTGGATCCTTTTATGTCCCTCTCTAAAAGGAAGGTCTCTGTGTGACCTTCCCACAATAAAATGCTTGATTCCCTCGTGGCAGACCATTTCCACCTAAATCACCAGCTTGTTTATATTTTAACTTCTGTGGCCATATAGCCTCATTTCCAGGATTCCAACATAATGGATTTAGGTATTGTTCTCTGGAAGTTCAGCAAATACTTTCCAGTTAGACACACTGTACCTTACATTGCAATATCCTCTATAAACCGTTTTTTATTATGTGATACTGACTCTCCACTATTATATGTGTTTCCCAGGAGGTCTTATTAAAACAGTGTAAATCAATTAACTCTTGGTAACTTGCAGCCTTCCTTGCAAAATAAAGTCTGTTTTGTGGCCTAAAAATTTACAGCAACAAATCCTACAGGAGAACATGGCCCTGAACATAGAAAAACATGTTTTTGTGAGGTTTCTTTGCCCTTTTGCTCTCCAGTTACTATGCTGCTGAATAATATTAATATTTAAAAGAAGCATGCTTCCAGAAACACTGGATTAAGGCAAATTATCGTTCCAGAACCCCAGAGTCCTCCCATCACAGTTAGGTATTTTCTGATGTATTCATGGGGCACAAGGAGGAATCAAAACCAAAACCCCCCCACCTTGTGCAAAATGGCCTCTGTATACAGCAACACAGACTGGTCAAAAAGGCAACTCTAAGCCAAAGCCTGAATCTGGGTCCCTCTGCTTCTCCTTTGGAAGAAAAGTGGTAAGCATTAAGGACTCATAAATTGACTTGTTACTTGGGGCATGAGAAGAAGTGTAAGTACAGAGAGGGCCCTAGAGCAAGCAGAACTACTATCAGAGGTGATTTACAGTGGTTTGCTTACTGGGACTCAATAAAGAGAATTTGTCAGTCTTGCATCTCAGGTCCCACGAGCTCACATCACTGAGGTGCAGTACTGGGACACAGGGAAAAGCACACCCCTTGCAGGACAAGCTGGCTAGGAGTCTTCTGATGTGATGGTTTGGGAGTACCATAAAAAATTAGAAAAACTTCAATGTTTAAGCTTAGGAAATTTTTAAAATCCTCACTTATTTGCAGAAAGCCAGACAAGTCACAAGAAAATTATCCTTTCCAAAAGTTGAAAGGCTGTAGCACACAAGACAGATTCAGTCTCTTCACCTGTGATAGCAAACTCTCAGGTCTCCACATGCTTTATGGTTTTCAAGGGACCCATCTATTATGATTAATTAATTATTTGCAATAATAAGTATCAAATGTAGTCAACTTATTTACTTTCATGTAAAAACACATTTGCCAACTCTTGAACTTATATCTAATTTTTATTTCTATCAAAATTGTGGGATGGTGCCTACTTTTCATTCTTTCCCTGTTGCCCCAAACATATGATTTAATCTTCCACTTTCTGCATGAAGATACTTTAGTGTTCATCTCTCCACCATGATGCACCATGATCCACCATGGCAGTTGTTTGCAGCCTGGATAAACAGCCAACACATTACTTGACAAGAACTGACTGTCTAGATCATCCCACAATAAGACTTCTATACATTTGCTCACATCATCCCCAAGAAATTACACTGTGCAACAGAGATGGGTCCAAGCTGATACTTAACCAAATGTTAAATTTTTTACAGAAAAATGTGTTCCATGGATGGCCCAAAGTTATATCCAGGAAGTCTCCTTCCCTGAGGGCACAGAGCTCCAATCTTTTGTAGGATATCCTGGGTGCTACCAGTGGCAAAACAAGGAATTTCAGCTACCTCAGATGCTAGAGGTGATGCAGTAGTCCTCTGTGGGCTTTGCTAGTATTTCAGAATTGAATTGGAACTTTGGAGCCAATTTCTTCTTTCATACTTGAGTCTAGCTCAAGATTGTCTCCAAAACCAGGCAAGAAGTTAAGAATGCATTTGGAAAGTCGTTAGAAATGCCTTGTGTTTTGCTTCAGGTGGATGACTGCTCATAGCCAGTGACTAATATGATCATTTTGCCACTTTTTTCTTCAGATACTGACATCAGATTGTAATTTTCTCAAATAACTTTCTTCAGAATTACTCATGAGATAATTTTAACTGGGAGCATTAACCTCTTGGGGATCTGGGATATTTTAGTTGCTGAGATATCTTTGCTATTTCTAGGTTGTCAAATGGTAAGCATGACGTAAAAGACCTACAGGGTAGCGAAAATTAGAAATCATTTTGGCCATGAAATAGTGGTCTTCAGGTGTGCAGTTCATCGAAAGTACCATTGGAAAATTAAGATGCTTAGACCCAAGAGCTTTTTTTTTAGAACTTAAATTTGAGTTTTTAATGTTAAGGCTTGTTACAAGTCCAAAATACTGTCCATGAAGACCCTTTAATATTTAAATTTCATTTTGGTAGAAGACAGGACAGATGGTAAATATCCTCTTTTAGATATTATGGGAAAGAAAATTTAAACAGATTTGGAGCCAGCCAAAGGCCATGCTAAGTTTTTCTTGGTTAAACTACAAATAGTTAAGCTGTATTTACTAAGATGTAATGCTAGAGACCTTTGCATAGCTTTGTATTACGCTAAACCTTTATTTAAAAACCTGAACTACTGGAGCAGGAATAAGGACTTCTTTCAGAGTGATATATAGGCCCCTCTTTATCTATCTGACATGGAGACCTGAATCTCTGCCAGCTTTATATTACATTTCTAAACATTTATGTAACAGTTGGACACTTCATGTCATAACAGAAAATTTTGAAAACTTTCCAGACTAGCTGTATGGTCTGGTAAATATTGTGTTTAAATGGCAAAAGTTGAGTTTAGAGTCTTTTTTCTTTCCCCCTGTGCCTCTCATTTCAGTGTTTAGAGAAGTTGTCACTGCACTTCAGCTGAAGTAGTTGCATAGGCTGCTGGAAAATGAAGGAGCTGGAGCATCTGGGATGATGCCACTTACTGGGCTGAGGGTGAGGACCACTCCAAAGCTTTGACCTCAGTGGTAGTGCCAGGATGCTCTTGCAGTGCTCTGGGCATTCTCCACCTGCTGGACCAGCAGTGCTTCAGACAGGCAGCCTGGGTGTGAGGCTGCACCTTTCACCCCATGGAGAAAGGAGAAAAGTGCCCCTACAAGCCAAGGCCTTATGTTTTGGCAGAAGTGGTGTTTGGGACCCCCAGCATGGTGATAGTTTGGCTCCTCTGCTTCTAGAGTCAAGAGATGCCTTGTGCCCATGAGTTGTCTTTGCTGGGTTTATGTTAGGCTCACAGATAAAGCTGTGTGATTGTAGTTTGCATCTGAGAGCTCTCCTGTTCTGCATTCCTGTGTGCTGAGGTCTGGATTTTATTTCTTTAGGCAGCAACTACACATGAGAGAGGAACATAGGGAAGAAAATGAAGCAGCAGATTTTGGGTTCAGACTTTGCAAAGCTTGGAACCAACTCTGAGGAGGAAATGGCACTGGTGAAAGTTAATCCTGGGTATCCACACTTTGGCATTTCCAATGCATTCCTGCTATGGTTCATTGATCTTGTTTGTCTTTACTGCTGGCTAAAGAGAAAACTGCATCTTCCAGAACAAAGTGGGATGAATTTGGCTATATATTGTAATTACTTTTAAGAGTTTCCCAAACTTTTCCTGTTAGACTCTTTATCATAACTGCAAGGTTCATTACTAAGCAGCAGTGTATCCTTAGGTTGGAAAGCTAATCACTAATAGCAGATCATATGCAGTGCAAATGTCTGTAGGACCTCTACACACCTTGGTTACTAATTCTTGGGGTTTTATTTTAATTTTGTTTAGTATCACTCCCCATTCAAATGGCTTGTTACGAATTTAAGCTTTAAAATTATAGATCCAGAATTTTTAGATAGGATTTTGTCCTTACTATGAAACAAGAAAATGGTTTTTAAAAATCATATAGGGAAAATGTAAAAATGCTTGTTGTTTAATTTGAAGTGACTTCTGTTCACCTCAGTTATACCTGGAGTCCTACTGCAGCCCAACAGCCTTGTATTTTAGTTCAGTAGCTCCATATTTCACTCTGCCTCCTGTGTCTGACCCTGTATGACCAACGTGTCCTTTGAGACCATGAGTACCCTTAAAATAAACATGTGCTTCAGCTTTTGCTGAGCTGAAGCACTGATGGCTTTGCCAAAGGTTAGCCATCACAGTTAAATAATTAAAGACAGACAGAGGTACATGTCACAGTCCACACAGCTAAAATGCCAGATCCATGCAAGAATTTCCCCTCTGTGTTGTAAGAGGGTTCAGTGCTTACATTTGGGAGTGTAAGCACTGGGAAAAGGGGGTCTCTTTTGTTCCTTGCAATTCTCCACTAGCAATAGCAGGCAGAGTGAAGGATAAACATTTATGTACAGTGATACATATATATACACCTCACATGTTTTCTCCCTGGGAAGCACTGCTCCAAGGACAATATGAAGGAGCTAGGTAAAGTCCAAAGGCACTTGATGGAAAGTGATACTGGTTTTTTGGGTTTCAGGAGCTCTCTGTAGACTGTTACATCTATTCAGTACATAATTATACCTACTGAGAGCAATGACAATAGGAGTTAAAAATGAATAGTCTACAAAAAGAGATATTTTTGTAAATTTTTAGAAGAATTACTGTGTTCTTGTATAATTTCTATATCCTACTGATTTCCTTGCTATTAGATCACTTGAGACATCTTTAGTAGGAAGCAGCATTTTTTCAGGGCTCATGTAAACTCTTTGACTGCCTCTGAGTCCATAAGGCAATATTCTCACCCTCAGATGTTTTTGCTCTTCAGTACTGTAGGAACACTCTGGACGGCTTTTCAATGTTTCCCATCTTGGTTCACTCTTTCTTCCCATTCCTTAGAATCGTGGGCCTTTTGCCAGGACACCATTAGCCACATTGCATGGAAGACTGTGGCCAGGCACATGTGCATTGGGATGCAGAGATGAGCTGGCCAGGAGCCCATGGTGTGAGTCAGCTGCCACTGTCCTGCTGGCACTGGCTGTATTCAGTGCAGCTCTTCTAACAGCTCTCTGCACTTGCACATTGAGAATATCTGCAAACTGCTTAGGGTAGGTAGCAGTTAGAAGGTAAAAAAGTTGAGAATCTGTGTGCTTTGCAAAAAATTTGGTCTGGTTGCTCAGCTGGAACATCTATTTCAATGTGAGTCCCTAAAAGTGTAGCCTAAGGGGATACAATACTTCTGTTTGTTAAAAAGGACTCATTATTACACACTCCTAGTCATTCCAGTGGTCCAATATCTAACAAATGAGGAACAGAAAGGCCAAGTCCCTCCAAATGAATGGCTCAGACTCAGAGCAACTGGGACCACAGATGAATTAACAATGAAGGAGGACCAGAGGACAAGGATGCTTTGCTTTCAGCTGGATTTTCTTGTCCCCACAGAGCAGATCATCTTCAGCTCTCAGCTACTAATTTCCAGATTAAAACCAAAGAAACATTGGGGGAGGGTGGTTACTGTTTAACTTTGATTGGACCGTGAACCATTCATGGAGCAACCACTCAGCATAGCAGAGGTTACAGGTGGGCAAGAGGAACAAGCAGTTGATGGAGGAGAGGATGCTCTTCAAGCCAGAACCCTCCTGAAGCTAGCATTTAGTGGAAAGCTGACTCTAGTGACACTTCACTCTTCTCCTTTCTAAGCATATGCAAATTATCATGACTGAAGGAAAGCTAATTCATTTCTACATCGGGTTAGTAAAGCCCGTAAAATTCCTATCTGTATTTCAGAACAGTATTAGAGAACCATTCCTACAGTGTGTGGAGTGCTCAGATGTCAAGATGAATTGTAGCAATTTTTCACATACTGACCTGGCCAGTAGTACATGGAAACGTTCTTTTTAGCTTTCATCATTGTGACCCACAAGGGCTCTGATCCATTCCACCAGAGAGGCAGCAGGCTTTCTTTATTCACACCAATATCAAAAGATACATTTGCCTTCTGGTCCCACATGTAGTTTCCAGTCATCTGATGGACCTCGCAGTGGCGACCTTTGAGAGGGAAGAAAAAAGCAGTACAATCAGATGGGTGTTCTTCAGTAGATGGATGCTGGCAGCACCACCACTGCTACTACTGGATCATCCAACAAATCAGCTGAAAAGCCCTGCCTTGAATTCTAGGATCTCTTACCTTGCAACCACTCATAAAATCTCCCTGTGTTCCCTTCACAATTGATGGATAATAAGAGTCACATCTAAAAAGCAATTCATCCCACCTTAGGACAGGCATCTCAGGTATCTGGAGGTGCATACGCTCTCAATTATTGGTAGAGAAAGATCACAGCCTTTTCTCAGCTTCAGGCAGCTAAATTTTAGGCAGCTGAGGCCAGAACAAACAAACCTTGCACCCCATGTCCTGCTCAACATTTCTAACCCAGCCCCACACACAAACTATGTCAGCAGCAGCCCACGAGTGCCACATGTTTGGCTGAAACCTGGCTCTTTCTCCACACCCAACACCTGCCAAGCCATTCTAAGGTACCCATCAGCACTCACAACCAGAGGGCTGTGGGAAGCAAGCTGTGAGCAGAAGGTGATAAGAGCTTTGTTCTTGGTTGTGGGCACAGCAATAATTTCATTAGACATGTTCAGGCCTCTTAATGTATCTGAGGGACCCTCGGGCAACTTCATGTTGCAAGAAACTAGTATATAATAACTGAGAGATATCTTCTACTTCTTGTAATTGTCAGAAGAGAAGATGCTATATTTTAATAATTGTTCTGAAGATGAATTAAGAGAAATGGGAAAGGAGATGTTGAAGAATAAGTTGCACTGGAAGTTCCTTATTTACATATCTTAAAAAGCAATGACTGAAGCATGTGATAGACACTGTCCTCATTAGCTGGTGAGTCATGTTATTGCAGGGATCCAGATAACAAGGTTTGATGATTTTGAGCCTGAGCATGGTGATCAGAACTGAAATAACCTTGGTATTATTGTTCTGACAAGACATCATTTCAAGCAGAGGACTCTGTATACTTTGGGTGCATGTGATCTTGAAATGGATTTTGAACTCTCCTTCCCTACTAAAAAGTATTTCAGTTATGCAGAACCTTTCCTCCTTCCCAGAGGAAAAAAGTGGGTCCAGTTTGTGGCAGTCACTATTTATCATACTAACCCAAACAGGTTTAATATAGAACTGGTGGATTGAATGGGCAGTAGTCTGTTCTCTTCAGGCTGCCAAGTGCTCTCTTTTCTGTAAGTGTCAAAACAGATAAAAGGACATCTCCATAGAACATCAAAAATGCAGCTCTACAATTTGCAGGACAACCTCAGCTTCTTAAAGTACATGTTTTCCTAAGCATCTATCAACTGGATAAACTGCAGCAGGCCATTTGTGCCAGCCTGGGAAACCTACAGGTCAGTGCTGAAGCTCTATCAGTGTGAAATCTGCATATTAGGTATCTATATGATGTGTTGTGTAGTCTTCATACAGAATCAATGAGCTCTAGGTGCTACTGATCTTATAGGAGTTAAGGTCTGCTGTCTGTTTGTCCATATTTTTAAGAAAGAAATTGGAGATTGTTTTTTGTATTATTGTTGGGAAGTTTAATTAACTGTTTGAGCTAATACAGAGGACAGTGTTCTGTTCTCCACATTAGATTAGTTAGTTTTCTATGGACTCCAAATCTTTTTTAACTATTGAAAAAAGAGGCCTAGAAGACTATAAGGCATCAGTTTTTATTGCAGACATCCCTGGTTCACAGAGTCAGAAAAGAAGATCAGGTGAGCAACAGATCAAAAGACATGACCATTTAATGTCACTCATGTCTGCTTATCTGAGGCCTGTGTCTCAGAAGGACCCTAGATCTCCTTGGAAGACATCAGTAATCAGCCAAGTAATCTCTTCCTTGGGTTGCTCCTCCCAGTTTGAGTTGCTCCTACTGATTTGTCATCAATAAATGCTGCTCAAAAATATGCCTGATCTCTAATTTTATTTTTGATCTTTGTTAATCTTCAACCATGAGTATTCTTAGCCTTGCTCACTAGATTAAAAAGCCCTGGACTAACTGGCATTTCTGCCCCTGCCCCTTCCTCACAGGATATTCGTACACAAAATTAAGGGCATTTCTCAAGTTTCTTCTGGGTCACCTGTCCAACCATTTTCCCTTATACCCCATTTTCTCCAGCCTAAAAAAATTACCCTTGGTGCTTCTTTTGAATCGTTATCAAAACAGCAACATGGTGTTAGAGAGTAACCATAACATTCCAAATTTATTATTTCTTCCATTACTGCAGTTTTCCTCTGTAATCAAACATTATCTTAAGAGTTTAAAAAATAGAAACAGTGAAGAAAGCAATTTTAGCATACAGATGTCACTATTTAAACTCACTGTAATTGTAGTAAAAATCTCTCCTTCCTCAAGCAACAGAGGAAAACAAAGAGGGTATAGTTCCCAGGAATATGATAACTGCTGTATCCTTCTGGAGGAGAGCCAGCAAAAGCATTTGCAAGTCTGCATGCTACAGCTTACTTGGACACTATACTTCATACAGCATTTGTCTAAAGCATGTCTCCAGGCACTTTCGTCAGCATTCAAATGAATCTCTGCAAAACAAAGAGGAAATTTAAAAAACCAGCAAAACACACAGCCACTTGGCCACCCACAACAGCAGCAGCACAGTAATGCTGAGTGCTGTGCACCCTGCACTGGCTGTGTGTGAGATCCAGAAACCAGAGTGTGTGCTCCTGGGGCATTTGCCATCTCTGCACTGAGCAAATCCAATTTCTCAGAGAACCCACAGTGTGTTAGCCAATTTGGCAAAGGTACCATAGTCTGATGGTGAACATCAGTACATGCATTTACTAAATGCACTATGCAATATTATATATATTGCATTATATATATGCCTTGCCACTGTGGTGAGACCTTTCCTCTCATGTCCCACCATGATGTCCCCACTCTCTGGAAGGTGACAAGAGCTGGGGAGCAGATGCAAGCACAGGCTGCCACAGGACTATACAGTCTGGGGAAGAGTCAAGTTTCTCCATGCAAACAGCTGGATGACTTGCCTTGGGAAATGCTCTGCTCTGCTCATGCTGCCTCCTATAAGGATGAAGAAAGCAGGACTCAAAAGCCACCAGCACTATATTCCTGCTCTGGAGCAGATATAGCAGTTGCTGTCCCCAGGAACAGAGTTTTGATATATGCTCTGCTCTACTGTTCCCCTGATGGGTCTCACCTGCTCTGCTTTGATGGTAAAGATCACAGGGTAAAAACAAAGCCCATGTGCTAAATCCTAAGTAGCCTGGAGAAGGCCAGAGCTCATGAGAAGTCTGGGGGGAACGCTGTCCTGGGCAAAGTGGCTCTGCCATCTGCAGACCCCCAAGTAAAAACAGAACTTGCATGATGTGCATGGACAATTCATGTTCCAAAGGAATTTCCTGGCAAAATCTTTCCAAATTTTTATGACCTCTAATATCAGACAGATCAAAAGCATGAACACTTTAGCCTGCATCAGGCAAGACTTTACAATTCAAGTAGGATCACATCAAAAAGCAAAGAAAAAACCCCTGCTATACACAGCATTATTTTTTTTCCCTAAAGGGGATTCACTTAGTAAGAGCTTGAAACTCTTAATTCAATGCTTTCATCATGGGCCCAGGGCTGCGGTGCACAAAAATTGCTAATAAAGCATCCAGCTGAGGTTTTGCAGATGCTTTCTTGTGTGGGAAGTCGGGTCTTGTGTCCCTGGAGAGCCAGGACTCCGAGCTGTTGATTGTTCTCCTGCATTGTGGTGGGCTCAGGGACCACTCTGGGAGCCCTGAACCCCCAGAGCTGGGTGTGGCTCAAGGGCACTGAAGTTCCAAGCACCTGACAGAACAATGGACAAAGCTGCTGCCTGCACTATTAGACAGAGTATGAGCTTCTGGCAGTGACTTCAGCTCTGGGCTAAGAAATACCTGAATATGTGAATGTCTACTTAGCTAACAGCTGGTAGTTGTGAGCTGTGAGATTGTAGCTAGTAAGAAGAAAAAACTCTGTGCTTCAATTTGTAGCATTGTGAATTTGTGTTGGAAAAAAACTTTCTGTTCTACATTTTAGAAGTGTTTCCATTTTTTTAACTGGTAGAAAGCAAACAGACTTTTGCAATATTTTGTGTGTGAAGGAGAAAAATCTTGACGCTTGGCATTGCAGCCTTTCTGCAGGTGGTGAGTAAACAAAGTGAGAGGAAGAATGTGAAAATGAAAATCCTGCTGGTTCCCACTATGTTTTCCAGCCTGTTCTTGCTGGGATAGTACCCCTTCCAGTTAGCAGTATTACCACAGACTTATTCACTCTCTTTTGCTTCCCAACACAGAGTTTTAGAAATGGAAAGCTAATGAATCCAAGAAAAGGAAGAGACTTGATTTCAGAGTTGTATGTCACAAACAGAACCTTTTAAATCACTGCTGCTGCTGGCATCTGTAGCTGTTTGAGAGAGCCAAAAAGAAAAAATAATTTTCCCTTGTCACTCATCGTGCACTTTGTATCCTTACGGATTTTTTCTAAGCTTGGACAGTTAAGTAGAGATAGTTTTAGTTCATGTGTATGTAATAAACTTCCCTGTTGTACTCCCATCCTTCCAGTTTTTATGCTTCAGAAAATATGCAGGTATTGCTTACAAAGTTAAGAACTTGCTTAACTGCTGAGCAGATATTGTCAGCATGCTTTTCTGGGCCAGGCTGGAGTCAGGATGCCATTAACTGTGCAGCAGGAAAGAGGCATCCACTAGAACCATCACCAGGCTGGGCTTCCTTCAGGTACTGAGTGGAAGGAGCCTGGAGTTGCTGTGCTTTTAATAAGGAAACCTCTCACAGTGAACAGTAAATATACTTATATGTGTGCACATCAACCAGATCCAGGTTGGGAGCTCAAAGGGTGTTTTCTCCCAGAAAACATGGAATAAATGGGGTGCAGTGTATGTTTTTGATTTGCTGTGCTCAGGGGCGAACAGATGTAGACTTTGTTAGACTTTGGCATCATCCACCAAAGCCCCTCAGCAGTTAAATGTGCCAACATCAAGGGTGAGGAGTGAATGGAAGATTGTTGAAACATGGAAGATGGGTGAAATCTTCAGTCTAGCAGAGTGGACCTTGATGTCACCTATCCGTGGGAGCTCTGCCAGGTCACCCTGGTCCCTACTGCTACAGAGGAGGAGGTGATGCATATGTAGGGATGAGCTGCAGTGGCTGAGAAAACACCACACACCACCCCATATTTTAGACAAGCCCCAAGCACGTCATCACTGTGTTACAGTGAGTCTGGGACACCCCTGCAAAGGCCACAGCCCTCACTCTGGGTGCAGGAGTCTGAAATGTCCTCTGGTCTACCTTCTCCACCACCCCTCAAGCTTCAGGGGACCTCACAGTCCCTCTGCCACATATTTAAGATCAAGTCCTGTCCAAAGAGGCACATGGAGGCTCCTTGCTGGCTCCTCTGCAAGCAGTTCCCCACCCATCTCTGCAATCAGGGGCTCCCTTTGCTCCCATGGAGGCCAAGTGAAATATGTCTCTTGGATGTGGGGCTGCAACAACTGACCAGGCAGCTGGCACATCCACATGGAAGGCCTGCCAGAAGGACTTCATTTCTAGTGATGATCTTGGAAAAGAAATGCTTTCTGGATTTCTATCTCAGATGAAATACTGTCTGTTCATGTTTATGCTGGCTGGAAATGTGAGGTGCCCCCAAGGGCTCTCAGCTGCAGGGAGACTTCAGGAGAGCTGGGCTGCAGGGAGTTCTTCATCACCCCTCCAACACCCACAGGCTGCTGGGTAAGGGAGACCCAACCAGAGCACGAGCAGCTTTTCCTGACAGACATGGCACAGAATGCTCTAAAGCATGAATTCCTGCTTGCAGTGGTTACAAGGGACACCTCAGACTTTCCACTGGACTTGGCATGAGAGCTCCCTGCAGAGCCAGGCCACAGCAGGGAAAGGGAAAAAATTAAAAACTCCTCACAGGATAACAACCCGAGGTGGCTTGTGGTCTTAATTCCTTCCTTTCCAAAACAAACAGCAGATGGTAGGATTAAGGGAGCCTATTTGAATAGATGTATTTAGACTTGCTTCTTCCCTCCCTTGTCAAGCCCACAAAGAGTTCTGCAAAAGTTCTGTCACAGCTGCAACATCTCCTTTTATCTAATTCTCCATTTCATGTTTTTCAGGGCAACAATTGCAATATTATATATGCACCATGAGAGACAGGACACCAGGTAGGATTTAGTCTAGCAGCTCAGAAAGCAACCCAACCACCTAAAAACAAGTTTTTCTCCCACAGTAGAAGCCAATACTAAGAAATGTGGCATAAATGAAGTTGCTAGAGAAGACTGCTTCTCAAAGAGTTAGATTTTAAGCTAGCACATCCTTGAGCTACCTTGCACAGCACCAGGTTTTTGTAACAAAACAGCTTTCCAGTTGGTTTTCAGTGAGATCCCTTTGCACCAGGCCTGATTTGGCTTTTGTTTGATGCTTCTTCAAGCAAATAGCAGGTGAAGGCAGATGATGCCATGCTCTGGCTTGCAGAAAGACTGGAGCTTCATCCCAAACTCTGAATAACTTGATGATTTTATATTTTTCTGTGCTCTGGTTTTCTTTCTCATAATTCTGGTAGGTGTGTAGGAAAGGAAAAGACCTCTAAGCAGGCTCTGGGCTGAGGCTGTGTGACTTGGGAAATTTCCAGCAACTATCTTCTCACAGGTTAACAGCAACAGCACATATAAGCAGAAGGGGGACCCATGAAGAGCTCTGCCATAGCCCTGCAGCATTGCATGACCACAGGCAAGTCACCTCCCTCCCATGATTCCCTTCAAAAATTTATCCTTTTTGTTCACCAGACTGGGTCCTATTTGTCCTTTGTGTCAGTGCTTCACCCAGCACCTTGTTTCTGCAGAAAGGAGTGTGCTTCTCATTAGCATATGTTAATTAGTTGCTTTTTAGATACGTGGCACTTGGTCAACAGTTATGGTTGCATCTATTGGGTTATAGCTTTGAAAATCTCTGTACATTTGCCATTTCCCATGAATATTAAATTCAGTTGTGCTGTTGTCTTGAAATTATTGGTAAAGTAAAGTATTATGACTAGAAGATCCTACAGATAGGTGGGCAGCTGTGCTGTGTACCATTGCTTGTGAGCTGCCAGTGCAGAGGAGAGCTGTGCCCTGGCACGGCTGAAGGCTGCACTTTGGCATCTGCACTGATAAGCACTGGGGCAGATGCTGCTGATCTCCATAACCTCTGCCTGCAGGTCTGGGGAGGAGGAGGAAGTGAGTTGATGTTTGAGGAGACTGACCTGTCCCAATGGTGATGGTATCTGAGGGGCAGAGTCCACTGTCCTCCTCCAAAGCCACAGAAACGATGGAGAACTTCTCCCATTTAGTAACAACTCAACTGCTCTGGAGTCCCAAAGAATCATGGATGTGAGATGAAGGGCAGAAGGGAAAGGCCTTGATCACAAGAGTGAATAGAGGCAAGTCATATACATACAAACTACAACACTTTTATGCACATGTTGTCCAAGACCTGGCATCTGTGAATGCTCCTGAATGGATGTGGAGCCATAAGGCCATGTGAATGAGCAGAGAAAGAAGGAACAGGAATATTCATCAAAAAAACCAAGAAAAGACAACAAAAAAAACAAAACAAAGTAAGATATAATGAACAAGGCAGAGGTGAGAATGTGCAATTTCTTAAACTGATTTAGCTGAAAGATGCCAATATACTATGAAGACAAATTCAACATTTTGGAAGTTAAAATGTGGCTTAGCAGCTCATGAAACAGCAATGTAGGACAAAGCACGAAGAATGATTTGTTCCTGATTTCCCAGAAGGTACTGTGACAGCATTTAACTCCCAGACACCCCAGTCACAAACAGGAATAAAACCAGTTAACAGTTGTGTCTGCCTGCAGCAGAGGGATGGTGAGATGTGAGGAAAGCTCCCCCATGCCCACACAGCAGCACCAGGGAGACAGCAGCTTGCCAGTCCCAAAGGCAGGTCACTATGGCAGGATGCTTGTGTCACCCTGCCATGCTAAATTTTCTCCAAAACTTGTCCTAACTTTGCAAATTTAATGGATGCAGAGTGAACACAGCTTAAGACTACACCTCCCACATGCTCTATTCTCCTAACCCCACTGCCCCATAAAACCTGCTTTCAATGGAAATGGCACCAGGGGCCCAAAGGGTAAGAACAGTGCAGCTATGGGATTTACCCTGCTGTCATGCCACACACAGTCATGGGATTCACTAACACCCCAAGGGCTCAAGGGCAGTCTTGGATCTTCCTCTGGGCATCATGTTCATCACCTAAACTTAGTCCTCAGTTGGTTCCTGACCTACTTAATACTACTGTGACTCATGTGTTAGGAAGGTGAATTGCTATTTACAATTAAATTGTATTTGCATTGATATCCTTATCATAAAATCTGGGAGACTTGCAAGAAGAGTTAAGTTTGGTCTCACAGACTACCTTATTGCTTCAGGCTGAGGTGCAGCTCTACTGAAAATATGAAAAGTCCAGTAGTGGTGTTTCATCACTTGAAACTCCTTCTTTGTAACTACAAAGTAGGAGGCTTCAAAACTCTTCAAAAGACTGATTATAGACTTCACTTTACGTATACGCACTTAATAGGAGTGATGATTAAATGTCATTAGGAGTGAAATGTCACTCATTTTTCTTCTTCTCTTTAACAGCTCCATCCAAAGATTTTTTGCACTTATGAAATGTTAAGTCAGTTTGCCTGTGTACACCTACAGAACATGGCCTGGAGTGGAACACCTCTATTTTCAGTCATGGCATTTATTTTACATTCATATATTTGTATCAAATAATGAAAAAGAATCAAAAGCAACCCTGTGATGGTTTTAGACTCCTCTGACCAGTGATGAGCAAGAGGAAAATGTTCTTCTTGAGAGAGAGGGAAGAAGGGGTTAAGCAGTTTCAAAACAAGCTGGGCACAACTGATGTCAGATCTTTGTCTTACAATGGCATCTATTTGCTTTTCCAGCAAGCAGTATATGAATCACTGGGCACTGCATTGTTCCAAGAACAGCAGAAGATGCCACATATCTTAGGATAGATTTTTTTACTCCTCCTCATTAGGTAGAAACTCTTGTTT
This sequence comes from Luscinia megarhynchos, assembly GCA_034336665.1. Classification (NCBI taxonomy): domain Eukaryota; kingdom Metazoa; phylum Chordata; class Aves; order Passeriformes; family Muscicapidae; genus Luscinia; species Luscinia megarhynchos. The sequence continues at coordinate 31,699,938 of CM067566.1, read as the reverse complement.
ATTCAATAACTCCAGAGAAAAATCCAAGTAGAAATTCCAGAAAAAAAAATCTGTTTCGTTGGCTTTTTTACTTAATTTTGGTTTCCTTTGTGTCTGTTTCTGAAGGAATTGGCCCATCTCTACTCTCTGCACCTTCCTAATGTCACTGTAATCATGTTCCTCAACATAAGATTGAAAGCAAATCAGCACCGTGAAAACTATGACTTCCTCCCAATTTTCTGAAAGCCTCCCCTGGACATTCTGAAAAGCTGCAGGGGAGTAAAAGCAAAAAATCCTGACTGTTTTTCCATTTGGCAGTTTTGAGTTATCACAGATATGAGGACTTAGAACAAAGTTAAGAAAACAGAAAAATGGTTCAAAAAGAAATGCAATGCTGAACTTGCCAAAACAGACCTGCTGACTGAAAATAAGTCCTTAGTGTAGCCATGCTCAGTTCACACACATTTTTATTAAAGCCCCCGAGCAGTGTCGTCATCTTCTAAGTATTCATCTTCCATTCATTCCCAGTTGTTTCTATGTTCTATGTACATGCAATATCCCCTATTGGTGCTCTCACCAGGGAGCCCCAGTGGCAGTGATGCTGAGGTGGCAGCAGGTAGGGACCCAGGGACACCTTGGATAAGCAAAAGCAAACTTCTAAAAATTAATTCCAGGTGGCATTTCCAAGTTTAGAACATGTTTCAGAGAATCAATTCTGGGCTGTAATGCTACAGTGCTTTTAAACTCCCAGCTAAAAGCACGATTTGGGTTATTTTTATATCTTCTTTGGAAGAAAAAGGCAAAGGGAGCTGGCAGCTCTGAGGAGCATCACAGCGTAGAAATACAGGTACTCACCCGTCATTAGCGTGTAGTAATTGGGGTAAGAGAGGCTGGGGAAGTCCGGGGTCATGTAATCCACCTTCACCCCCATGTTCACAATGTGCCGAAAGCCCGGCAGCCCGTCCAGCTCGCTGTCATCGATATAGTCGAAGCGGAAGCCGTCGAGCAGGAACACCAGGAGCTTGCGGTGGCCCGAGGAGGCGGCGGGGGGCGGCAGGAGGGCGGCCAGGGCAGCGGCCAGGAGGGCGAGGAGGCTGCGGCTGTCCATGGCAGCGGCAGCGAGGGCTGTGCCACAGCCCCGGGCCGGAGCTGGCGCTGCTGTCCCCTCCCGAGGGCTGTGCCACAGCCCCGGGCCGGAGCTGGCGCTGCGGTCCCCTCCCGCCGCCAGCGCCCGCGTTAAAGCCGCAGCGCTGCCCCCGCCGGGCGTGGGAGGGCACAGGGTAATTGCGAGCAGATGATTAACCTCCAGCTGAGCGAAGAGCTTGGGGCTCGCAGCTGCAGGAAAAACGCTTAGCAGCGATGGGAGCACTCAGCATAGGAGCAGCTGGAGCTGTCGGGACACTCCGCCGGCGGTGCGGGCACGCTGCCCGCTGGCCCCGGCCGGGAGCAGCCCGGCCCCGGAGCGCTCCCACCGCAGCGGAGCGGAGCCCGCTCCCGCCCAGCCCAGCCCAGCTCCGAGCTGCGGCTCGCTGGGGTCTCGCAAAGAGGGGCTGCAGCCTTTGGAACGCAGCCTCACATCTCCAGCAGCGCCAACGCGGGCTTTCTTCGCTTCTCTCCGGCGGTGGCTTCTGATAGGACTCAGAGTTAGATTAGGACAAAGCATCTCCCCGGCTGGGAAGTGCAGTATGTGCGAGTTGAGGTCCAGTGTTTCGATGGCATGGCGCTACCGCAGAGCTCCAGCTGAGCAGGCTCCCCTCTCTACATGGATGCGAGTCCCTGCAAAGGTCCCTGTCCTCTCTGTTCCCTCTGTGCTGCCCGGCGACTAATCCAACTCCTGATGCACCAGCAGAAAAATCTAGCTTCAGCTAGATAATAATTGATACATTTATTTTCTAGCTGTTTATATTATTTAGATATTCGGTGCTGAATGGTGCCTAATTTTATATTAAAAATGAAAAAATGTTCACATTTTAGTCATGAGTCATCACCAGGTTCTTCTCCTCCACAGAAACATAACTATACCTCTAATGCAATGCCAGCACCTGTTGTACCCCACAACTGCACATTACTTGCTTCACTTTAATTTTAATTATTAACTTTTTTCCCAAATAAAAGAATTTTGCAGCATTCACAACATCATCTAACTGTGGGAAATGCCCTTTGCAGATGTTTCCACCTGGGGAAGGTTGCAATAGCTGGCCACCACTCCAGTGTGGGCATCTGAACTTCTCCTTGCTCTTTACAGAGCTCCCCATTGCACATCCAGCACATCCAGTTGCCTCTTTCCAAATACTGGGCTGATGCAAGCTCAGCAAGACAGCTTTCAGCCCCTTTTGCCCCAAACACTTATTTACGCCCTTGCAAACCTCTCTCATGTCCTGGCTTGCCTTTTGCACAATGTTGTACTGGGTGCTGGTGCCCATGAGCCAGAGCTGCTGCCTGCAGGTCACTGCTCCCAGGACAGGGCTGGAGATGTGCTGTCCATGCCCTCCTCCCACAGGGCTTCCAGCTCAAGAAAGCAGATGCCCTGTCAGGGAAGGGGTAGGAGTAGGAGTTAGCCATTCCAGGAAGGTGGAAGATGATGGAGTAGGATCCTGCAGCCAAGCAGAACTGCTCAAGCTACCTGTGCTTGTGCACACCTTCTCAGTAAGATTCCTCACGCTTCCTCCCTATCAGTGGACTAAATGCACTCTTCATGGACAGCTCTCTCTCTCTGTCGTGTGCCCAGCCACTTTTTCCCCCTTTTTTTCCCCATATACCCCTTTTTCCATTCCCTTCTTGGAGTCCAGCATTTGGGACATACTGTCACAGTTAAACTTGAGCCAAGGGCTTGGAGAATTTCTATGCTCCAACTCAGGGATCTTTAAAGCAACATAAGGAACTAGTCATTCAGGGCTTTATCCCTCTTCACATAACATTTACTTTCAAAGCCTTGCACTGCTAGCTATCATCATCCTGACAACTTTAATTCTATGTTTTGATTTTTCTTATCTTGCTTGGCTGTAGTTAATTTATTTTCTCACAGTGCAGCAGCAGTTTTCTCAGCAAAAACCAACCCAGAGTCACACAGCTGTGCTGCACCTCGTGTCAGAGACAGCTGAGCCCTGGGGCCATCCATAAAACTTCCTGCCCATGAGAGGGAAATCTGGACTGTGGTCCCCTGGCATGATGGAAGGTCCTGGTCCCCTGAGCAGACCTTGCCTGGGAGAACCAGCTGGTACAGGCATGCCCTAGCCTGAACTTTGCAGGAGAACACACAAATCCTGCCCTGCGAGGGGAAGCCTGCGTGACCCAGGCACTCGGTCAGTGCTCTGGGAGCGTCCCAGGCTGTGCAAGGCTGCCCTGCCCTGCCTGCAGGGACAAGGCTGCAGCTGCACCCAGGCTGCTGGCCGACGTGACAGCCTGGGCAGCGTGTGGGCACTGCCTGCCTGAGGGATGGCACGTGCTGCATGGCGCACCTATGGAGAGGCAGCACTCTTCCCAGCCTTCTCCAGACCCAACAGGGTCTCAGCCAAGGATCTGCCACTTCATCCACCTCCTGAAAGGAATACGTGCATCCTCCTGCTGCCCTTGGCTGGACTTGCAGGATGGGAGGTAGTCCTGCAGAACTTGTATTCAGAGACAGCACTTCTAGTAGTGCTTACTGAGGATTTTCACTATAGCAAAAACTGTGTTATGGGCTTGGAGCCACCTGTAGTGTCATGTCTTGGCCAAGCCACTGTGGTAATTTTTTATGTCCATACTTAGGTTGAATGAACTCAGAAATATGTCCACAAATGTTATTATGCACTTCTTGGCAGAGCCATGAGGTCATTCACATCGATGTCTTGGCTTGTCCTCTAATGTGCAGCCTCTGGGCTTAACAGCAGGGCTCAGCAGGAGCAGCAGCTGCTGCCCATGAAGGAGTGGGATAATAAAGTTGAGACAGTAAAATGTCTGAGATGGACTCTCACCTTGAGAGGATGACCAGGTTTTTGAAGTGGTTAGACCAAGAAGCCAAGCTTCCATTATGAAATGGTACAAATATATGTCTTCTTAATATTTTAAGACATTAAGAAATAATAATTCCTTTCAAAAGGGTTGCAAATCTTTTATTTTACAGCCCCTTATGAGAAAGCTCTATCTGAGCTGACAGAGTGGCATGAGCAACAATTGATGCAAGGTACCAGAGCTCAAAGACTGCCTTAAGAATTGGAGATTTACAGGTTTCCACTCAACAAATAAGAGTAAGGCCTGAGAGAGGTTAAAGGACTAGCACGCCCTGTAACAACGATGCTGTATAATACCAACTTGTGTTTTGACAGACAATCCCCCTGAAGAGTGGGACTGGAGCCAAACAGTCTCTGGCAGAGACAGATCCTAGCAATACATTTCATTCATGCCAAGCAATGTTGATTTGCTTTGGTTCACATTCATTTGTAAGCACCCTGTCTGCACAAAGCCCCAGATGGCCGTGGAGACTCCAGCACAACAATATTTTGATACAAATGCTCTTACAAAAGCTAACAGAGCCTGAGTTGGTGTCTAGGGACAACAGTCCTCACTACTTAGCTGTTGGACAGGGTTTAGGAAGAAGCATGCATAAAGGAAAGAAAATCCCTCAACTCAAGTTGAACATGAGGAGGCACCCCATTGATCCAAAATTGTTTGAGAAAAGATCCTCAACCACTTAGATTGTTCAAGAAATTCCTTTGAAAAACTGCCCCTAGTGTCCTTTAATCTAGCCTTCCTTTTTTGCCAGTCCTACAGAAATCACAAACATGACAATAGAAATGAAAGAAAATTCTCTGGGCTCACACCAATAGCTCAATCTGCCTTGTCAGATATACCAGCCTTCCTGGCAGTGCAACTCTATCTCTGTTCTTAGGTCCAGGAGCATATGCAAGAACAACAGCTGCTAAAATAAAACATTCTTTCTCTTTTCCCCAGTGAACTAGAAAATCTTAGAGGAAAACTTGTCCTTCTTTCTCTTCTGAAAGAAAGATAGGAAATCATAATATCACTCATTGACAGCTTGAAATTCCTTTTCAGTTCCTGTTCTCCTTCACACACAGTAGTAGTAGAACACTTTGGCCAATACAGCCTGGCTAGTTTGGCTCTTTCTTTTCTGTCACTAGAGAAGAAGGCAGGCCACATCCAGACATAAAAGCCTTGAGCTGCTTGCATTTATTTGAAGAAGAGGAAGAGGGCTTGTGCCAGTCTGAAGTTTTAATTCTGCTGGTCTAATTCTGCTGTTCTTCATCTTCTCCCCACCAAACCCAAGATAAAAAAGTCACAGATGGTACTAGCTCCTCTGCTGACTTCCAGAGAAGCCCTCTGGCAATATCAGCCCTCTGAGCTGACAGGTCTTACCTCGGTAGAAGTCATTGGCTGCAGGAGTTTAGCATCAGTTTCTTTGCTCCTGCTGTGTGCATTCTCACAAATGCTTCTGCATGGAGGTGTGCATTAGGCAAGGCATCTGCTGCTTCTTCAGATCTTCCTGGATGATACTTGATGTCAAGTCAGTTATTTCTGTGGTGTGCAGAAGTTCAGTCATGAGGAATTCAAGGCAGAAGAAGTGGATTGCTATTGCTGTCAGCCATGTACAGTTGTATATGATAAAGTCACACACTTGTTAGTTGCAGAGCTTTTCAAAACCAGAAGCTCCAGCTTTCCTGGAGAAAAGCAGTGATCTTTCACTGTTTCTTCTTCCCCTAACCTACCGATCTGGTATGAGACTTGCCTTACTGAAGGAACTTGATGAACTAGTGGAGACCCCTCAATGGCTCCCAGTTTCCTTGCAAGGAGCTGCATGGCCTTGGTGCATCATTGTCAGCAGTGCTCTGTAAATGCCCCCTGGCAATGGTCTCCTTGGGGAACAGGCTGTGCTTTCATTAAGTGTAAATAGAATGAGCAAAGAGGGTGGCTCTTCACACCATAGCATTATTCGGGTGTGCAAGTCTCCTTTTCCCTGGGGACCCTGATTGTTAAAAGCATAGGTGGGGCAAATTCACAGGAAGAAAGTGCACTCAGTGCTGGTAAACATGAACAGAACACACTTCAGTCATCCTAGAACTTTATGTTCTTACAAAGGGTGAACAGGAGTGTTTAATAGTGGGAGAACCTTTCAGGTGTTTTGCTTAGTATCTCTCTTAACCCAGTGTTATATGATCACTACCCAGACCTCCAAGAACATCCTCTCTTAATGGTTTCTCTTGGGCAGTAATTACAGCTCCTTCTTGCCCACTTTACACAGGTATTTGAACTGCTGCAGTGGAGAGGGAGAGGGAGAGGAGGGAGAGAGGAGAGGGAGAGGGAGAGGGAGAGGAGGAGGGAGAGGAGAGGAGAGGAGAGAGGGAGAGGGAGGGAGAGGAGAGGAGGAGGGAGAGGAGAGGAGAGGGAGGAGGAGAGGGAGAGGAGAGGAGGGAGAGGAGAGGAGAGGAGGAGGGAGAGGAGAGGAGGAGGGAGAGGAGAGGAGGAGAGGAGAGAGGAGAGAGGAGGAGGAGGGAGGGAGGAGGAGAGGAGAGGAGAGAGGAGAGGAGAGGAGAGAGAGGAGAGGAGAGGAGAGGAGAGGAGAGGAGAGGAGAGGAGAGGAGAGGAGAGGAGAGGAGAGGAGAGGAGAGGAGAGGAGAGGGAGCCAGCAGCAGGGGGGATGTGTCTCCAATGGGACTGAGCTCAGTCAGCACTGCCTGATGTCATATACATCAGCCAGCTGCTGCCCAGTGGAGAGGCTGCACATCTGCATGCCTGAGGTGGGAAGGAGAGGATGCAAATATCACTTCAAATAAGCTCCTGAAAGAGGCCCCTTAGGAAAAGCATGTTTTATATAGCTAGTGTGGCTTGGAATAACAATTTTAACCTGAACCCTGCAGAGTCATAGAGGGTTATGAATTACTTCCTAGCGGTCATGAAGGCAATTAAGAAAAATAAACAGTTCACCAGTGGGCTTAAACTCACTGCACAGGGAACTTCTGTCACTGAAAGATACATAGGAGCTCAGGTCAAGATGCACTGGGAAGCTTGCAGCAGCTGATGGCTGCATGTGATACAATGCCACCTCCTCCCTCACCCCACGGTGTGTCAGCCTGAGCACAGGGCTGTCCAGATCAAGGGGAGGGTGTCAGTGTCTTGGACTGAAACTCATCTTCAGGTTTTTCAAAGAATTTGAGTTTTGCTTGGATATCAGCCCATCTCCCCCACCACTATTTCCCCAATATTTATAAATCACATCTCTGCAGCATTACGACTTAATTAGCCCAAGACTGTGCTTGTCTGAACATCAGTGTTCTGTAACACAGGAGTTTTTATCTCATTGAGGAAACCTTGTGCAATGCATTTCTCTGTTGAAATCAGAGAAGTTAAATTTGCTAGATAGCAAAATCAGATAGTCAGTCCTAAACACCTGGACTTTTAATATAATATTCCACTTCATCTATGCTATGTGGTCATTTCTTGTATGGTGGGGAAATCTAGTGAAGGATTTTACTATTTTTCTAGAAACTGGGGTCAATATGTAATGGTGAGAGTGGGGATGAAAACTTGGCAAGCTAAGTAGGTTGATCAAGATTACTTAGTTTATTTAGTATAAAAATACAAAAGTCTAATCAGCCAAATAAAGAAGGTGTTACTAATCCTGCAGGGCTGTGACACTAACATTTTCCTCAGGACTTGAACTCAACACATCCATTCATATGCCAGTGGCTCCTCCAAGAAAACAACAGGGTATTCTGCACGTCCACCAGTGCCTTGCACAGCAGTTCCTGCCAGTTTATGATCTTACTTAAGCATCAGCCTTAAAAGATGAAAGTATGAGATTAAAGTCTAACAATCTTGCACAACCTTACAGCCATCTAGTGCTAGTCAAATGTAGACCTATTTAAGCAAAGTATTTGGGTTTCAGATTTTCCCATTAAATGAGGGGTAATTTGAGAGGTTAAAATATCTGGCAAATCAGTGTTCCAGTGCCTACTTTCCAAGAATAAAAAAAAAATTCTATGTTTGATCTTTCTGCTAGATTCGTTCATGGAGCACAAAGAGACTTAAAACATTAGCTTGAACTTAGTATACCTACAAAGTAAACTATCCAGGTCTAGCATAAAACGTCATTTTAAAATAAAAAAACATTTGGTGTTTGGCATCCTTTATAGCCCAGAGGTTATTGGGAGTTCAGCTTTCAGCTTTTGACATAAGTGCTTGAGAATTGAGGGAGTTGGGCTTGCATCATGATCTAACAAAGAAACAGGCCTTTATTCTGGCAGTTCATGTTTATTATATTTAAGCTAACCTGAGAATATTTATAATTAGGTGCCAAGGGCTGGCCTCTGACAGGCTGCCTGCAGCAAGCATGCCCTGTGCTGCAGAGAGTTTGCTGCCTACAGTTGCCCTTACTATTTTTGCTGTGCCACTGCAAATTGTTCATCTTGGCTTTCACATTTTTGGTCTCATCAGTCCTGGCTTTTCATTACTGTATCTTATTCATTAGTAAGGCCATGCTGGAGATTGATATCCCCACCTGGAGGCCACAGATTAAAGTCTCAATTTTGCCCATTGTTCAAAAACTATGAGTGTCTGGTTCTCATCTTGTTGACTGCTGAGTCACCTCTGGGGAATTCACTCCCATAGAGAAGAGACAGCTGTTTTACAACCCAACCACTGTTCAGGGGTAAAGAAACATTCACATGATATCTGTTTCCCAGCTTTGGGTGTTTCTCCATCAACAAGCTACAACTTCTCCAGCAAAGCCTTGTCTGCATCAGATTTTTTACAGGTAACGTCCCATCCCTGTCTAGGCACCATGGATGACGTCCTTCCCTACAGGAAGGCACAGCCATATCTTGACATCAGGATCAGCATTACTTTCTCTCACCAGCTGTGTGCTCAGGGGGAAATCCTAACATATTACTTATGGCTGGAGCTGGTCTCAGTGAGGGCAGGAGTCTTTCATCTGAGCTAGAACAGCCCTCAGTCCTGGGATATCTGGGTTTTTCCATCTGAGTACTCAGAGATCTCTGTCTGAGACAAATTCCCTTGATTTCTGTCCTCATTATCTCTCACTGCAAGTCAAAGCAGATTTCAGCAGCATTTCAGTGGGATCTGGATGTTGCAGATAGGATGTTGAGTCTGCTCTGAATTCACTATGCCACATCTGCATCTTATTTCTGTTACCTTGACTTTGTGGTTTTGCATTACTGCTCTTCTCCAAAGTACTTAGATTTATAATCACAATTTCCAATTCCACTAGTGAAGACCGTCTGTCATTTGACATTCTTGTGCTCTCTGTCAATACTCTTGTCACAGACTTGAGTGAAATCACACCTTTCTTTTCCCTGAAATATGCCCCCAGTGTGGAGGCTCCTATTTAGTGCTATGTAAAAATGTTTTTCTCTTCATATGGACATCCTGAAGTCAATATGTTTTCAATCAATCTCACCTTTTCTAGAAAGCAACAGTTCATGCTGCTAGGAGAAGCTGCAAACCTGAAGAGCCCCCACTTCCCTTTTCTCCTTCTTTTGTAAATGACTCTGGACTCCGGGGGCCATCTCCTGCCTGTGGAGAGACCTCCCTGCTTCCAGCCAAGGGATCCTGCATGTCTTGCTGTTTTACACATCCTCTGGTGGCACAGCTTTTCCTCTAGCCCAGATAAGCCCATGTGGACACTGGCCAACAAGCAAAGGGGGAGCGTGTGTGAAGCACATCTCTCATCCCTTTGTCTGAGTGACTGGACACTGCCTTGGGCTGCTCTTGAGTGCTCCCTTCGGCTGGAATGACTCAGGGAAGTTAAGGCTCTGGGTAATTTCATGGTTTTCTTGGAGAAGAAGCTAAACAAAGCTCTGATCACTTGAAATGAAGAGAAATAAACAGGAGTAAGGCTTACTCCTTCTTGGGCAACCATCATCCCAGGGGATCCCAGAAGTCACAGCACTTTGTATTCTTTCTGAGAGGTGCTTTTCTTCTGGCAGGCCTCCAACATCAGCTGCCTGATCTATGACCTGTTCAGGGGGCAAGGAAGATTGTCATGAAGCCAGATCACTCCAGGCTCTTGTTTCCCCATACTGTTCCCTGTACACCTGGGGCTGACATAAGGCAGGGAGGAGTGGGATGGGCTGGAAGGCACCGTGCTGATCACCAACAGACAAGCAGGTGAAAATGTGCCCTTTCCCCTGCTCAGGATAACCAGTAAAAACTTTTCTTTGTCATTCTTCCTCTTCCATCATCAAAACAAGCAGTGCAGAAAAATAGCACTTGCATCTTGACAAAATGACATGCTCTTACTGCTACTTTAAGGAGGCACCACAGAAAGGCATGACAAAGTAATTCATGTTCCCAAAGTTCATTTTCACCTTGTTTCCAGGGAACCCTGTGCTGTGCCTGTGAGTGCTGGAGGCCACAACTGTTTCCTTTGATATACTGTGTCAGAAGTATCCTGGGCTCCCCATCCCTACGTTTTTCTGAGTGAAAACCTATTTGAAAACATGGCTTCTTGTTTGCCACAGGTCAGGCTGACCAGGACTGTGGTATTGGGTTCTGGGCTGCATCCCAGCATGTCCCTGGCCACTCCCATGCAGAGGAGTGGAAAGAGTGGCTAAAGCCACATAGGCAGAGCAGAGCTGGTGGCCTGGAGTGGAAAGCACGGGAGGTTCCTCCACCCCAGTCCCCTGGGGCAGCCTGACACCAACCAAGCTCTTTGCTCAGTCTGTTTTAATAGCACGTGGCTCATATTTTCTGTGTTTCTCCTCCTGACATTATGCTGATGTGTTAATCCACAGCATGGCAGCAAAAAACATCTGAGATTTCCTGTGGTGCTGTCAGCTGCTGGAACTGGACACCCTGTAATAACCTCCAGGGCAAATGGCCCTCTGCTCCAGTTCCCAATAAGGACTTATTTTCCTTGGCATGACCAACATGTGCAGAACCTCATTCTGATGTTTTTTTGAAAGAGAAAATAGGTGGCAAAGCGCTTAGCTCTTTCAAGGAAGTTTGGAAACGATGGAGATCAACCATGTGAGCACTGAGTGTGGTTGTCCAGCTTCCAGCACAGGAGTTGTAAATCATCTCCTGAATGGCTGTCACAAGCACACCAGATCACAACAAAGAAGCTATTTTTCTTTCATCAGGACTGCTCTTTCAGGATACAACACCACTGCTAATGCATTTTGCAGGTGCAAGAAACATTTGAAATGGATATCTTTTTTCCAAGAAATAAGGTTAAGAGCTAGTTTGCTCTCCTTGTTTCGAGTTTGGCTTATTTTGTTATACTCCCCTACAGCTGCAGTTTCTTCCACAAGCTGGAAATGTTTGCGCCAGCTCAGAGGCAGCAGAGTCTCAGGAAAAACAGGAACATTTCCAGTACTGCAGGCAGGGATTTACAACATGGTTTAAGGGAGCATCTCAAACTGTGTCCACCCTGGCTGGACTGGAGAAGTATTGAGGTCCCCATACCTGGGTGTGAGGCACAAATCCAGGAGATGGTCCTGTGTGGAAGCACAGCCTGAGCCAACGTGCTCTCCATGCTCTATGCACAGTACTGGAGTTATCCACTCCCTTCCCTGGGGGAAAGAGTCAGTGTCACTGTGTCTGACACCAGCTGGAGTCTCTCTGGTGTGGTTTCCTCTCGCCTGAATGCTGGCAGGTCACACTGCCCCTTGCCAGTCACTGCATCATTCCCAGGCACTTTTTTGTGCCCAGCATCCTTCATGGCTCTGGCTTGGAAAGTGATTCCCAATTTCTGTTCTCCTTTGGGAACTAGTATTGCACAGGGGTGAGGCACATCCTTTGGGAGTGCTGTGGGGTACCATTCCCTGCTCATTCAGTCCTCATCAGCATAGCACTGCTGCCATGGTGGAATAAGCCACAGGAAGCACCTACAAGTGGTAGATTGGACCAATACTTTCTAAATATGAATTAAAAGTGTGTTATTTTAAAATGTGTGACATGAGCATCTGTCAGCAAGACACTGGATGAACAGTAACTAAAGATACATTGCATGAGCCATTAAATGTTTTCTTCTGCTGACACTTGAAGCACATCTGAAGCCAAAGAAACTGAAAGGTGAATGCTGCTCATACCCCAGTGTGAGACATTTTCCTTAGAAAACTGTCCGTGGGTGGCACAGCATGGCTGCCACCAGCCAAAAGGCAAGACTCAAAAGTGCCCTGGAAGTAAGTCAGCATTTCCAAGCAGCCAAAACATGGGACTGAGCAACTTCATCTGTGGGATATTGATCAGAGGAAAAACTCTTCTGAAGAAGAGAGAGAAGCATCATTCTCTGAACCAAGTTTCATTCTGGATAACCCATAGGCAGAAACTCATGATTACTCATCCAAAGTCGTTTTTTATGTGGCCCTTGTGCAGCTGCTAGTATGCTTTTCCTCAAAACAAAAGCATGACATGGTTTCATGCAATGTGAAACCACTAATGCTTTACAGGACTCACTCTAAAAGAATACATCGTAAAAGAGAAGTAGGTTTGTCTTCTTTTGAACCAACACATCAGATTTAATAATTGAGGTGTGGTCTCAAAGCAGCCCCTTCTGCTGTGGTTTGTGATGTGCTGTGGCAGAGGCAGTGCTTGCCCAAGTGGGTACCTCCAGCAGCAGCTGGCTCAGAAACAAGGCTTCTGGAAGAAAACTGATTCTTCAAATGCTATGATGGCCTTGGTATCATAGAAGATGGTTATGAAACCCCAAGCCCTTGCTACTTCCCTTGATGTATATTGTTTGTGCTATGTCAGACAATTTTCTCCCCAGAGGATCCACCATCCAAACTCTTTAGCATTGTGGCTGAGCCAGGAGGAAACCTGTCACTAAAGGATGCTTTCAGTAACTGCAGGGGTTGGTAATAGGCTTGTTCCTCTACAGAGATTTGTTTTCAGTGGCTGTTCTGCATGCCAAGATCAACTCTGCTATTTTGGTTTTATGCTGGGGAGGCAGATTGCATGTGGTGTGATGGAAGCAATGTGGCCATGAAGATAAAGAGAGCATCTGTATCAAACAGAAACAGTGGCCATAAACACATATATGCATATATTTGAATGCTTTATGAAGTAAAATATCCTATAACTAAAACAATATGAGGGACTATTTTGTCCTTAAATGGGTCAGAGTTTAATATAAAGTATCTCCGTGTACATTCTGAAGTTCAAGTGTGTGTATAGATCAAACAGTTTATGATTCCAAAAGATTCCCTGCACCATCTGAATTAAGGTATGAATTCCCTGGCTGTCTGAAATGAGATATCTGCTGGGAAATCTGACAAGAAAGGCCACATATTTAAAGGTTAAACAGCAACAGGAAACTTCCTGGGGAAACTTCAATGGCAGGATGCCTGCTCTGTCAGGAGATAAGATCTGCTCCCTGACTCCATCTGACCCTTTCAGCAAAGCCAACTCCTGCATAAACACTGTGGACTTTGACCAACAGGACCTAGGGACCCCTCTTGCACAAGAATCCCCCCCAGTTTTGTGGGGAAAATAGAGAGCAAACACTTTTTTTCTCCTCCTCCACATATTTATAAGCCTTCAGATAAAATGCCTGTTACAATTTTATTTTCTGACTGTGGACAGTCAGAACAGATCTAATTCAAAAACAGAAAGACACAGGTGAAAGATGACAACAGGGTGATAACTGTCCAGAACAACTGGATGACCCCAGACCTGTAGATAACCATTGGAACAGGTACAGGGACTGCTAGGATCCAGGGATTGCTTTGTTTGTGTCCCTCCCTGTAGCCAGCCAGGCTGAGCTGTTCCTATTGCTGTACCACTGCATTATCAACAGCTGACACTCTGCTGCAAGAAATCTAGGGCACAGAAATTTCCTTAACAGTATTTATTTCCACTTTTGGGCGTTCTGTGATTATTTTATAATCATAGGGAGCAAAGATATTCGCGGGCTTGTGGGTCAGGTCTATGACCAGATTAAAAGTGCTGATCAGAGAAATGTCCCCTTCATTCTTTTCAGCTCAGGGAGGAAGGCGCCGTCCATGCCGACACTAGATGTCAGCCCAAACACGCGAGTGCTTCGCTCCGAGCCCCAGCACCCTCCCGCAGATCCATGGGGATCCATGGAGGAGCCGCCTGCAGAGCCCCGGGCTGAGCCAGCGCCTCCACCCTGCAGGGAGGGATGCAGCGGCAGGGGAAGGGAGGGTGGGCTCTCGCATCTTTGCACAAAGTCCCTTTTTAAATAAGCACGCGTTTATACAAGGGGTGGAAACTTCCCCCCGAGGATCCTGCCCTCGTGCCAGGTGTGACAGAAGGCGGCTGCCATCTCCCGGAACCATTCCCTGCACCTTCCCCGCTCCCCTGGACAGGCTCGGTGTCCCGGGGGATGCTGCCAGGCAGCGGGGACAGCTGAGGTTTCACTGCCTTTGACGGGGAAAGCAGCTCTGGCTGCTGCCTTGGAGGAGCTGAGGGCTCTCCTGAGCTCACAGTGAGATGGGGCACTTGGGGTTCTGCAGTGGCAGGGAAACAGAACTCACCAGGGTACTTTTGCAAGTAGTTTAAAACTCCATTGTTTTTTTTTTACTCCTCGCAGTATTTTTGTCCCAGAGTGTTTAGCTCACAGACACCAGCTACCAAGGCTAGTATTGATTGAAAACCCTGAGAGAAAAACAGAAATTGCCCAGTGCAAACATAGCATTTCCTCAAATTTCCACTCTGTCTGGGGACAGAGGCAATTTCCCTTTCCCTTGTATAGAAAACAGCTTTCCTTCTCCATTGCCCTCTCCTTCTCCCAAAGCACACTCTCTGGCAGGCCAGCCTGGCAAGGGCTACAGGCTGCAGAGGTGAGATGCCCTTGTGGAATCCAGGGATTAAAGGCTGGCAGTCAATACCTGCTCCTTCACCTTTGTTCCTGCTTTTCCACCCTTTGTTTTTTAAAAAAAATGAGTGAGAGATTCCCTGTCCAGTGCCTGTCTTTCCTTCTGTCCTGTTATGCAATGGGAGGCAGTCAGAAATCACCCAAAACCCAGCAGCTCTGTAGGGTGCAGTGTGTTTCCCATATGCTTGTTTGGGACACCCTGGCCTGGCAAGGGCTCACCACAGCAGGGATGAGGCTCCTGCATCTGAACTGGCTGGCACAGAAAGGGCTCAGGCCTCCCTGCACCCAGGCCTCCTTCTTCCTTAGTGAATTTGCCCCTCATGGAGACAAACCTAAAGAGACCTTCAAGCTCTGGCAGTTTTAAAAACACCCCTTCTTTCAATGAAGGCATTTTCAGCAAAAAAACCTCTGGGTCAAAAGAACAAGTATTTAAGCTGCTCCATCCAGCCTGGTATCCTGAAGTAGGTAGCCTGTTCTTTTGGCTTAGCTGCTTGGTAAGATGTGTTTCATTGTCTGAACCACTTCCTTGAAGACCAGCCAGATGAGTGATAGGTACAATTTGTTCTTGATTGTCACTGGGAGAAAAAAAGAGCACAGTAGCAGAAACAACCACATGCAGTGGTTTGAGCAGTGACTCTTGAGCTGTGGTGCTTGGGTCAGCTGTGGCAAGGCTGGGTTGCAGGCAGCCAGTGTGGAAAAGTGCCTGTGACGCCAGCCAGAGGGGCTGCTTGGATTTCATTGGCTGGACATCATGCCTTTCCATGCTTTGATTTTAGTTTATTTTTCATTTCCTTTACAGAGCTCTGCTCCTGGCCTGGATCCTGGCAACTCTTCATTACACAGCAGCAGTTGCCATGGCCACTGAAGGGGAGGCAGCAAACAGCGCTGCTGCAGTGCTGGCAGGAGCTGTGGCTTCCCGGGCACAGGCACTCACGGCGCCTGGGAAGGTGGGTGCACGGCTGGGCAGCAGCATCCGTGCATGGGGCTGGAGTGCATGGGTGCATGGGTGCACCCCACTGGGGCACAGCACCCCTCTGGCCACTTGCAGGCACGAGCATCCCACCAAGGGCCACCAGCTGGGAGCAAGCCATGCCTCACAGAAAAGCTCTGATGTGAATGGGTTGAGATATTTTGCATGGGCTCAGTGTGGGCATTGCAGCTTCATGTCTGCTTTAGAAATAGGGATGAGGGCTGGAGAGGGAGGGGCTGGGGCTGCGAGGATGCTCGTAGCCAGCTCTCTGTGCATGTGCAAATCATGAAGGTGATAAAATAAAAGCTGGTGCTCAGGAGTTCAAGGAGTGGGCTTCTCTGAAGAGGCAGCTCACCCCTCCTGTCAGTCCTCTCTCCTTGTGTCGGAGTGGAGGAGGCCATCTGATATTGTTGGGGCTCACTGGTGTGTTGGTGCACTGCAGGTGATGCAGCCAAAGAGGAAAGCAGTGCCCAGCAGCTGCTGGCCAGGCAGCTGGGAGGAGCAAGTGAATCTGTGTACAGTGCACACTGGAGCTGGCAGGACTCAAAAGAGGAGTTCTGGTGTGGGGCACCAGACCAAGGTGTTTGCTTTTATTACCTCACTTCCATACATATTTATTGAAGACCCTCACAGACAAGCTGCTGCTGGGGGTTACTCACAGCAACAAGAAGCTTTTGCTGGGGTAGGTGGGGAAATTGCCAACCACTGTTTCCTCTTCATCTCTGCACTGCTGGAGATATTGGGGCAGGAACAAGGGCAGCAGACCTGCACTGGCCACCCAAGCTCACCCAAGCATGCACTTGTACCCTGGAAGAAGTGAGGATTTAAATCCATTATGCTGCCAGTGGAGGGGAGGCTGCACTACCCGTTTGCTGCCCTGGTTGTAGCTGAGATGCAAGAAAAAGGACTGGTAACTTAAATCAGTGTATGAGACCAGCTAGTGTTAATTTTGCAGAGCTCTTTGTTACTCATGGTGCATTCATTTTGTTTATATTCTGTTCTATAAAACTAAATAGCTCCTTTCTCAGTGGCTTTATACTCTCTAAAGAGCTCTAGCACATTTCTCATCCCATTTTACATTTGTTTGCTTGTTTCTCAAACCAGTTCTTCCAGTGTCTCCTAAATCATGTCTGCTGTTTTTTGAATCCCTTCCAGTTTCTGGCCATCTGCTCAGTGCCAAAAAGAACAAAATATTAATGGTTCATAGCAATATCCACTATGACACAGAAACAGGAGTCTTGTGCATCTGAATTCCTGGGCATCCCCAGTCAAGTTACATAAGGATTAATGCCTTTGTTCCTATAATGACTGTACATTTTTATGCTTTTAACTTACAAGTACATAGGATTTCCTTGGGTTAGATTTGAAATCCTCCCCTCCCCTTCCCCTCCTCCTTCCCCTCTCCCTTCCCTTCCCCTCCCCTTCCTTCCCACCCATTCTTTTCCCAGAATCCATGGCTTGCACTTGTTTTGAGTTAGGAACCCACAAAGGCAAAGCTTTAGACCTTAGCTCATTCCTGCCATTCCTGATCTCTGCAGGATGATCCCTTGGGCAGTGGTGTTGTGCTCTGCAGTCTCTTAAATGTAACACTTTTTTCATGGCTTCAGCCATGCAATGCCCTGAAATCTCTCTCTGACCTCTGTGGCTCAAAATTCCATGTGGACCTTTCAGTTGTTTTGGAATCAGATGGGGTCCTGGTTTGTTACATTTCATATTTACATTGTTTTCAGAGTCCCAAGAGGAGCTGTGCCCCTTACAAAATCCTGAGCAAGCCACTCTTTTGACACATCTTCAATCACATTTTGCTCTTCTCAGATGTTCTTAACATAATGTTCATGAAAATCAACCTAGCTGATCTTACCATTCACCATTAATTTCTGGAAACTGGGAAAATCACTTTTTCCTTTAACCCAAGAGTCAGAATTCTCCCCAGGATTTCTGCCTAATCACATGTCCCACTGTGTCATGAGAAATCTGCTTCAGAGCAAGACATCCTGTTGGCAGGCTCCTGATCACCAAAGCACCTTTTCTGGGAGGATGAAACACAAACCTTCAGATGTCACTGCTCTTACTTCAGCCAGCTATGTCATATTCTCAGCTGTGGATGAAGCTCCTCAGCCACACCAACCTTCACAATGCAGTGTCAGCTTTTGGCACATCTTGTGGCAGGAGAGGCTGACCCATCAGAGACAGCAGCTTGGAGCAGTCATTTCAACACACACTGAGCAAAAATCTCCAGATTTTGCTTTTCTGGTAGTTTTGTAGGACCAGGCAGAATTCTTTGTAAATGCTGCTTTTTGCTGTGTCTAATTTATTTCACAGCAAATTAAAGTGCATGTGATAGTTATCTCTTCCCTCAGAGAGTAATGTCAATTCTTAAACCTTTCCCTCACTTAGCCAAGACTTTTCCCCTCTGCTGCTTTAAATGTGACATTTTTCTCCGAGGTAGGTGACTTTATAGCTCTGTTGGCTAGCCTTGGTAAAAACCTCTCCCCAGAAGTTTGATGATGATTTGCTGGCATTATCCAGATCACAGATTCTCCTGTTTAAGCAACTCACACAATTTCTGTCAGCAGTGTGTCTGAACACCAAAAATTGCCAAGTGATGACAAGCTGGAGAAGGGGTGGTGTTGGCAGAGCAGTTTTTTTCCTGTCATGTTGAGGTTACAGATACTTTAGTGTGTCTGTTCTAGATGCACAGCTGTAGATCTCCTCAGGAAGCACCTTTTCTCCCCAGTAAGATCATATCAGGAAGAAGTATCAATCAGAATAACAGTGAAAATATGAAAGCTGTGTTGCAGAGCAGGGTGTTGAAAGAAGCCTCAAGTTGAATGCCTGTGATTATATTCAGGTCCTGCAGTCTTCTGCTCTTGTTTCCTCATGTCTTCAGCTCTGCAAGTGGAAGCGAGGTTCAGTGCAAACATTAGACTTTGCTCCACATATAGCTTCACGTGTAGGTGGGGAAGGTGCCAAGGCTGAATTTGTTCTCTTCTGTCTCTATAAACAACCTGAACATCTTGCAGCTGTGAGAACACAGACCATATCATCTCATAAACCATCTGCAAATCCTTATGTGATATAGAAGTAGAAAGAACAGGCGGTGTATGTGAGTTGTTCTCATTAAAACATCTAATTCGAGTCAGTCTGATGCAAAGTTCAGTTTTTTCCAAAGTGCTTATTGGTTTTGGTGTATGCCAGTGGGTCATGGAATAGTCTCACACTCACATGGCAAAACAAGTACTCTCTGATAACGTTCCCATGGGGACTTGCATTGCAAGAATTCTCTTAACACTCTCAGCCTGATAGAGAACAGTAAAACAACCCTGGACTATGGGGCAGTAACTTGGTTTCTGCAAAAGTTTGAGCAGCACAGCCTGAAAACAGAAATGGTAAAAATGCTTCGGTGGAGAGGGGGATGGAAATGCTCCCACCTCAGGGCAACCACACCTGATTCTTCCTTACACCTCTCTGACGACTCTTGGACAGTCCTCTCAGATGAGGGCACTCATCTGAGGACTCTTGTTGCTGCTGGGGCTGTCTCTGCTCATCAGTGTCACATCCATTTCTGTATACTCTGGTCCAGGCCATGGCACACCTACTTAACATCCAAATCCACTTTGTCAAAGAGCTTGCAGTAGTGCAGGTCCCAGTGTTTCCTCTTCCCTCTACCCTTTTGTTAGAAATAAATTTCAGCTGCAGAATACAGGTGAAACAAAATCCACAGCAGTGGCTTCACTGGCACCCTTCACAGTATCTGCAGAAACCAGCTAGGAAAAGTTGCTCAGTTCATGTTCTACTGAGCAAAAATTTTGCTTCCATGAGCATTACAGCCAGACTCAGATACACGTGAAGGGATGGGAAGCTTGGGCTTCCACCAAGAAACCTACTTTTAAATGTCTCTGCTGCATGACATAATACAAGATTAAACTGCATGGTGGTTACTCACCAGTTGCTTATGGTGAGGCCCCAGGAGGCAGAGGGGTGGGACTGGGTGTTCTGCCACCCCTGCACCCCCACTGCCTCCCCAAGGAGCTCCATTACCTCCGAGCTTTCAGAGCGTGCTGCTAACAGTCAGACTTTCAGACCCTGCCCAAGAGCAGGTTTTTCACTTTCTGAGGCATGCAGTGACTCTTCAGCAAGGTTTTCTGCATGGCTTGTACTTTCTAAGAAAGGAGCTGAAGCGAAGCCCGAGTCAAGAAGCAGCTCTGCTTACCTGCCCCAGGGACAGCAGGCGCTTTGTACGTGCCTGGAAAAAATCCCTGCAGATCAGACAGAGGTGTAAAACCCCATCAAACCACTTGAGAGAGGGAGTGAGAGGTTTTTTGCATGAACAACATGGATGAGATCTCTTTGAAACATCTGAAATGAAAGGAGGGTGGGGAGTTTTTTTATTGCTACTAGAAGCATTTTTCAGTCTGACCTGAAAATGACGTGAAACTCCAAACTCAAAGCAGTTTATTTACAGGCTTGGGTTTAAAGAAATCTCTGTGTGAGGGGGAAAGGCTATTCCTCAGCCAGCAGGCAGAACTGGAGCTGGGGGGATGGCTGGTGGATCTGGCTCCTTAGGTATGAATTAGGTGGAATTGCTCTTGGTAACTACAGCCAAGAGTAAATATTTGGGTGAGGGAGCCATAACTAGGCATGCCATCTAATAAATCTGTACGCTGGGTCTGGACATCAGAAAATAGATTTGGTATCTATCTTCCCGTGAATACCTGGGGGATATAACTGGTTTTATGAAGAGATGGTATAACTGCTTTAAAAAATTATAAAAATTCAATATGGCAGTGTGTTGGGTTGATGTGGCCAGAAATGTGTATTCTATCATGATGTGTTGAAGCTGGGTGGGGCAGGGATTCCTTATCTCCGTGGCACTATTGTCTGCTAATGGGCCATCTTTAAAACAAGATGGGGCAATCATCTTTACCTTTTCCACAACCCATCCTCCCTCTAGGAAGATATCATCTGCTGGTGGCCCATTAAGTCCCACTGCATGACTGATAAAATTGCATCATCCCACTGGGAGATGCTCCAGCCAGAGGAGAAGCCAAGCCTTTCCTACCTAGATAAAAAACTGAGATTTTGGACAGCAAGTTACCTTCTTTCATCTGGATTCCAGAGGGAGAAGCCAAACCTTTCTACAGCATCCCTGGACTTCTGGAGGAAGGCTGCACCCTTCTACAGGAGCACTGCTTCAGCTGAACCACATCTGCCACTGCAGGAGGACTGGAGCCACCATTTAATGGGACTGCTACCAGCACCCTGACTGACAGGGTGTCAGGCTGTATTCTGACTCTGCCAGGGTTGGAATTTTTTTTTTGGTAATACTCTATTTCTATTTTAATTCTTCCAGTAAAGAGCTGTTATTCCTAATTCCCATATCTTTGCCTGAGAGCCCCTTAATTTCAAATGTATAATAATTTGGAGGGACGGGGTTTACATTCTCAATTTTCAAAGGCAAGCTTCTGCCTTTATTGGCAGATAACTGTCCTTCAAACCAGGACAGGCAGCATGCTTGGAAATCTAAAGATGGGGTAATGCAGGGCATTATGGTGGTATTATCTTTTGCAGAACAATAATAAATTTTGGGTTTTGGATTGACATACTCTAATGTCCATACCAAGTAAGGAGAAAGAGTTCCAGGATAATACCTAGACCTGATGAAAACAAATCAGCACCATTTTTCACATATATTTTCATTTAAATGGAGATGAACTGTAAGAACAAGGCCCCAGGGCCCCCAGCTCGAATGCACAGCAGATGAAGCTGGTTATATCCCATGAAGTGCTGTCCCAAAATTGTGGGGCTGAACTGACACCATGCTGAAAGAGGCACCATCATCCCTGCCATGCTTGGCTGCCTATGTCTCTCTGTGATCATGTGTTTCCATTTCCATTTAAATTTACCTGCAAGTCTGATTTTTCTAGAGTTTTAACATACTTTGTTTCGCTAGATAATTGCTACGGTCCTGTAATATGTTTTACTTGGAGTTTATTAATCTGCTCCCAGATATAATTCCATCTTAGCCTAGTTTTTTCTAAGAAATATGAAATGCTTTCTTATTCACAGAGCAACAGATGTGAGTATCATCCTGAGGATGGGAAGCTTATCAAGTGCCCAGTACAGTACTTTTCATGATATTTCAAGAAACTCTTTATCCTGGGTCTATCTGAGAGGAGACACAGCTTTCTGAGCCCTGAACCACACTGAAGTTTTTTTACCTTACAGAAGCTATGGGGAAGCATACCATAATTTTCATTTATTTTTCCATGGAAATTGTAACTCTGTGCACCTTTCATGGATTAGTTTTACACATTATAGAACAATGCTTGTTGTTATTCCTTTTTTTCTCCTTTTGTAATCTGAAAAAAAAATAGGTCACCTCTTTTGATCAAAATTGGTTTTGACTACATCTGGGACATGCAATGATGAAACAAGAGAAAATATCAGCATCCTGGTGATACCTGTGAGGTCACTGGTACCTGCTAACATGTTGTTTTCCTGGAGTTTAATAGGATTTCAAGCTATATTTGCACTAGAGTTGATGCTAAAATTTTCTTGACTTGCCATTCAACCTTACCACCCACCTACTTTTGAAAGCCCTGCTGGGTGTGAGTTCCCACTATGCTGTTCTCAGCCATCACAAGTGAAAATTGTATGAACCATTCATCTGAAGATCAGGCCTGCAATTCTACTGTGCCAGAGTATTTTGAGACATGCAGGCACAGAAAAATAGTTAAGGTCCTATTTCTCTTTTTGGGCTAAAATAAGTATGTGATATGTCATACTAACCACAGTGGGTGTAGAAAGATGCACCTACTTCCATCTAATGCTTCCCTAGTAACTCAGAAACCGAGACTTTAATATTTTTTTGCTAAATTTCACTCTAGAGTTAGTTTGAGATTTCCCTCTGCATTAGAAGACACCCAAGAGAATGTTTCATATAATGCCAGCTGGTAATTAATACAAATTAGAGACAGGAAATATAGAGCTGAAACTGCTGCCCTGAGTCAATCCATGCCTCCACAGACTGTAGATGGGAACTGCTCACTGTGAGGTTAGGAAGTTCAACAGCCTTTGCTAAAAACAGTCCCTTTTATTTAACTTTCGCTTCTTCTCTCAGTTTTGGGATGATGTGATCCCAAAGAGAAGTTCCTGTTTCTTTCCTGCCCTCCCTTCCATTCAGCAGGGCTGTGCAAAGGGCTGCTGGGGGGAAGGAGGGGGAGCACGCTGTGCCTGCCCCGTGCTGTGCCCAGGCATGGGGTGTTGAGAGGGAGCTGAGCCCTGCTCCCCAGCCCTGGGCTGGCCTTGGATTCTGCCAGGTTTGTGGAGAAGCTGCTGGCATAGCAGTTCATAAGTCCTGCTCAAAACCTTCTCAATCCAGTAGCCACTTTCACTCAAGTAGGAGAGATAGGGTAGCCAAAGAGAAGGACAGAGAAACAGTCACTATTGCCTTCCTCTCCTCCCCCTTCCCATCCCTGTCAAGTCTAGGCTTTTGGCCAAAGCTTGCAAGACTCCCCAAGTACAGGGTGCCATGCAGAGCCCCTGACTGACAGTGGCACTTGTTTCCAGGATTGTTTTGTCACCATAGAAATGTCTCTTTCATCTCTGATTTTTGTCAAGCAGTAAAACATTGAGACAGCCTGGAGCCCTTCACACAGGGACAGCCTGTGTGCAGGCACAGGCATGAACAGTGTGTCCCTTGGGCTGCCAGGGGAAGGGGCTGCTGCTGCTGCCACCCTGCAGGATGGAGGGATGCTCAGCACACACAGGTCTGAGCATGGCACTTTCTCAATCAGGCAAAGGGGCCAAGCTATGGCCAAGTGTCCTGTAATTTCCCCTCACTGCAAAAACAAACCCTTTCTAAGCACCTGCTTCCTCTTTGAAGGAAAATAACACTCCTCAGTGAAAACCAGACAGTGGTCTGAAAGAAAAGCTTTTTTAAAAACCTCAAATATATGTTTGTTGATTGCACACAATGGGCTTTTCTTCTTTGCATGGTTGGAAATACAGATGTGCAAGACATTTGCACGTGCTGTCTCTGCAGAGTGCCATAGCCCCTGGTTGGGCAGGGAGCACAATGGCAGGCAGCTGCAGGCTGCTTCCAGAGGCAGCAGGGATGGGTTCCACAGTGGCTCATGCTCAGCTGCTCGAGTTTGGAAGCACTGCTCACACCAGCTCACTCTCCTGGCTGCCCTTCTCCTGGGAGCTCCGCCGAGCAATGGCAACCACTTGTGTCCTTTTGGTAACCCAGTTGTAGGTCTCATTTGGGCTCCTGCAGAGGTGGCACCAGTAATGTGTGCCCAGAGAGTGTCACTGAACACTGTCACTTTGTCTTTTGTCCAGGTAACTGAGATTTAACCTGTGCCCAAACCATGTGAACGCATGGCTCTGGGAAATGTGAACGTGTAGGGCATCACTTTCCTAGCCTGTGTATCTGACAAAATCAGAATGCTTGTTTTGTGGTTAAATTGTCAGGCAATGGCTCTGAAGCAGTTGAGGAGCAATACTTTTTTACACAGCATATATCTGGATGAAGAAACTCGTTGCCAGGGAATATCAGAGCAGCCATTTGTGCAAGGTGTTTCCATTGGGATTAAATAATCATTCAGATACAACCTCCAGCTCAGAAACCCTTCAAAGTGCTGATTAGCAAATGGCAGGGGGATTTACCACGGGCAAATCTACTCTGGCAAGGCAAATTCACGTGCCCTGGTTCCAATAATCTTGTCCAAATGCGTATCCAAAATCTTGGAGACAGGATACTGGTCCATTCGGGCCAGCAATGTGACGCACATCCCTGTCCTCCTGTTGTGAAAACTGCCTCATGGCTGTAATAATTAATCAGCTGGAAACAGCCCAAGTGCAAAGAACAATGTCATGGCACAGAGTACATATTTACTCAGTCAGGGAAAGCAATGAAAAAAGGAGTTTCCAAGCAGAGCAGAAACACCTATCAGAGATACACAAAAGCAGAATGAGAGTGCAGGCTCAGTGGAAGATGTAGTTGGGCTTTTGTAAAACTGGTGCCCAATTGTGACAAAAATGGAGTTGAGCCCAGTGATGTTGGGCAGTACTGCCCATCTGACAGTAACTGCACTCATATTTGTAGTAGACTGGCAGGATTTTAAATAGAAATGGGGTCAGAGAGGAATAATATTTCGGGTTTTTTAAGCTTCCAAAGTATTTATACTGGTTGTTTTGTAAGCATGAAGGTAGGCAGCTTGGGAACAAGGTGGTCAGGCTCTGGCCTGGATCCTGGAAAGCAGAGATGATAGACAGTGTGGGGCTCCCATTGGGAGAAACACCAACTGAGAGTTTTCAGGGCAGCACTGTGGCAAAGGCAGCTACTGGCATTTTCAGATTGTCAGCTGAAGTACATTACTGCCTGAATGAAGGACTCTCAACTTTGTGAAAGGTGCTGCTGCTACAATTAAGGAGCATATAAAAGATCTTAAAATGAAGCTGAAGGCCATGGACACTACTAAGAGTAAAGTCTTCATCAATTTGGCCTCTGCCAAAAATCCAGAACTGGCCTCAACCAATCCATATGAATTTTATTAAGCAGATAAAATTCTCAGCATAAATTTGGCACAAATTTTTGTTCAAGAGCATGATTTACCTTTCCAAAAGAGAGGGTCCCCATTCTTTTCAAACTGACACATCATTCACAAAGGTAACCTGAGCTTTGGCCAAACAGACCTGGTTTGCTGCAAGAGCAGGAAAAATGCAATTGGCTTGTGAGTTGCATCAGCTCCCACAGCCTGAGCCCTCTGGACACCAGGGTGTGGCCATCCAGGCCCTGCACCTCTGATGCAGAGGCACCCCAGCATCTGAGCTGATGTGGGGATATCCTGGGGGATATCCTTGCTATCTCTGTCCTAACAAGGAACTTGAGGACAGTATGAAGGGATGTACAACATGAGAGCTGTTGTAGCTCCAAGGGACAAACCATGTTCTTGTCTCCAGATCAACAGAAGCCATTGGAAAAAGCAGCAGAGGTGCTGGGCAGGACATCCTTCCCCAGATCCCATGGCAGCACTTTTCTAGAAATCCTCAAACACACACTTTTCCTCCATTCTTTGTCTCCAGCAGGGTGCAGATCCCTCTGGGGGCTTTGGAGCCATACCTGATACCTTCACCTCTTCCCCTGGGGGCAGCTGGCTTGGGACAGGCAGCTTGCTCTTCCTCACACTGCTCTTTGAAGCTGAAGCCTGTCTTTGGAACAACTTACTTCGAGTTAGCACAGGAAGAAACATCCAAAGGAGGACCAAAATAACCCAGGCAGCTTCATGCCTGCTGAGCCCTTTTGTAAGGCAATTGAATGGCTTGGCATTGTTGTCATGTAGCACAGGAGAAAAACAAGCACCTCTTGTCCAGAGGGTGCCAGCTGCTGTGGGACAGCACATCTGGTCACGGGCAGCGGCTCCTGGCATGCCCCCAGGGATGTTTGTGCTGCTGCCAAGGGGAGGGAAGCCAGTGCCCATCCTGTTGGCTTCACCTGAAGTGACCCAGCTGGGACATTGTTCCAGCTTGGCAGGACTGTGGTGATTCTGTGCACAGGCAGTGAGAGGGGTGACAATTCTGATGAAGTGGCCTCGGACACTGCTGCTCTGCACCTGAATGCTCTGAGTCCCACAGAGCAGAAAGAAGCCTCTTTACACAAGAAGATGGTGCTTGGTTAATTAAAGCATCTAAATAAAAATTGCATCATCCTTACTGGGATGGATGTTCCTTTAGCTAATCCCCTTTTTTTTTACTTCATCAAGGCTATGTTACCTCAAATTAGCATTTGCTGTAGACAGTCAGAGTGGATCAGTGGGATGGGATAACTTGTTCCTGCACCTAAGCCTGCAATGAACTTGATTTAGTATCATCTGTCTGCTTTTAAAGACCTTATTCAGATGGAAACTTAAGAGATTTAAGTAAAACTATTTAGAACCCAGTTAACCAGATTTCCATGAATAAATGTGGACTTTCCATAAATGTAATTCCCTACTATTTGTCACAGTGCTCTGGTTTTGCTTTTCTTCTCTCCCATCTGGAACCTGAAAGTATAAAACCAGAAAATGAACAAGCTCAGGTGAGGATAACTTCAGCAAAGGTGGCCACTTGTCTCTGTGTGAAGGAAGCCCTGCTGTCACAGTGCCCTGAGCTCCCCAGCTCACATTAACCAGCTTCTGTGCCAGTTAGGAGCACATTGACTTTCCAGCTGTGGCAGCAGCTGGCTGGGACATTTGGGTGCATTCCCCAAGGGAGGATGTATTCAGCCTGACACAGGGCTTGTGGGTGCCCAGGCAGACTCCCCAGAATAGGTGAGAGGCCAGGCATGGCAGAGTGGCTCTAGGTAACTGATTCTAAACTGATATTTCTTTTTTTTTCTTTCTTTCAGAAAGCTTGCACTTATATTTTAGTCATAGGTTCATTTACTCCTAGATCATCAAGTACAACCATTAACCATTAAACACTGCCAAGCCCACCACTAAACCATGTGCCCAAGTGCACATCTACACACAACTAATTTTAGAACTATTCATTCTGCCTAGAAAGGCCTTGAGGGGAAGCCTGTGAGGAGTGGCTGAGGTCACTTGGTCTGTTCAGCCTGGAGAAGAGGAGACTGAGGGGCATCCTTATCATGGTCTACAGCTTCCTTATGAGGGGAAGCAGTCAGGCAGAGATCTCCTCTCTGTGGTGACAGTGACAGAACCAGAGGAATGGCCTGGAGCTGTGTCAGGGAGGGTTTATGTTGGATATTAGGAAGAGGTTCCTCACCCAGAAGGAACAGTGGTTGGGCACTGGAACAGCTCCCCAGGGAAGTGATCACAGCACCAAACTTGACAGAGCTCAAGAAGTGTTTGGACAATGCTCTGAGGTACATGAGTGTGACTCTTGTCCTGTGCAGGGCCAGGAGCCGGATTTCAATGATTCTGGTGGGTCCCTTCAACCTCAGGAAATTCTATTATTCTATATAATTAATTTTATATAATTCATTTTAGAAGAAACCTTTGAAATGCTCATGAAGAGGTCTCGTATCAGCTTTGCTCATGCTCATAATTTGCACTTTTTCCTCTAAGTTTGTCTCTCCAATAAACATCAAATGCTCACAAAATCTCTCTGTGATACCAAAGAAACTTGTGTCTCCAAACAGCAGTTACCAGAGTAACAATACTCTCCCAAAATGCTCTGAGCCACAGCACGGTAAGGCCTTCCAGCAAAACAGGAATTACCTCATTTTCTCCAGCAAAGTGTGGCAAATGCCAAAGGAAGCTGCAAAAAGTGCAAATACAGGGATGAGTCACACGCAGCAGAAGCCTCCAGGGAAATGGCTTTTAGGGAAGGACGCCTTGGATGGCATCATCTGCAGGGTGCTCTGCCTCAGCCCAGCAGGGATGTGGCTGTGCTCAGAGGGGCACCACAGCACCCCAAAGGCAGCAGGGTGGGTGGCTGGGTGCACAACCCCCAGCATGTGCTCTGTGAGCCACGTTGGGAGGAGCAAGGCAGTGTTTTGGGGCAGGGCAAAGCCCCACTCTGGTCACTCTGGGCTGCCCCATGCCATGTTTTATGTCATCCCTGTGAATTGGTTTATCATATTCCACCATGTGGCTGTCCACTGGAGGCAAAAGGGCTTAGGCAACACAGTGGGCAATTCGGGTTCAAAATCCAAAACATAGCCTCCTCCTAGTGCTATGGAGAAAATCAACTCTACCCCAGGTGAAACCAGCACATTCTCCACTCCTTATCCCACACCATTTATGCCATGCTTAGGTCCTGCAGTATACAATGCATCCTAATTAACCACCACCCCCTTTCCATCCTTTGAAAAATACACAGATATCCTTTAGGACCACCCCTGCAAAATGTCCATAAAGTGGCCATTAAGTTCATTTGGTCCAAGACTTTGGCCCCAGCCTAAACCAGCACACTGCCCCAAGGGTGGTACAGAATCAAAGTATTCCCTCCAGATGCCCAGAGCACTGCTGGAGGTTACTTATGAGAGGATGAAAGCACCAAGTCATACAGCTGGGGAAAATTGGATGGTGGGGTGAGGGGGCTTGGCACGGCCCTACAGACTGATGGAGGAAGAGGGCAGAAGGCATCCAGGGAGGAGGGATAAAGGAGGACCAGGCTGGAAAGGATATGAGGCAGACTCCAGCTGCAGGAGTCACACAGTGCACATGTGAAACAGCTGAAACCTGGCTAAAGGAACCAAAGATGTGAAGGGAAGCCAAATGGAAAACAAAAATGTAGGCAGGGGGAGCTGGGCTGGGATGCAGCAGCCCCACAAAGACCCAGCTGGCTGAATGTGCATACAAATGCCATGACCACCTGGGAGCTTGATGCAGCCTCCTGGGGCACTGAGCCTGACCCCAGGCCAGGCACTAAAGCACCCTTTAACAGCCATCAGCTCTCGAGGGTTTGCACCAGAAACAAGCCCACACCCCTATTTATATATCTATATTTTATTTCCTCAAGAGAATTGTATTCAGAAAAGTATCCCAGCTGCTGGGTCTGACAGACCTGTGCCTTGTCATGGAACAAAAAATGGCCTTTAAAATGTTAGAGTGACTTCTGTGGCAGTAATTTTTTACTTTCTTTAAAAAAATACAAAAGGCAGGGAAAAAAATTGCCCGAGAGTAAAAATACTACCGAAAACTGAAACTTGACAACACTGACTGTGAGAGATAATATCTTTAAACAGGCACAGAGCACCCGCCCAACTTCCTGCTGCTCCCCCACCTCTCAGGGCAGAAACTGTGAGGGGTTAATAATGCAGCACCTTGGCAAATCCCCATCCTGCTACCTGGGTTTGGAGACCTTAAAAGTTCACCTTCTCCTAAGAAACAGCCTGGAGAAACATATACAAAGGCACTAAGTTGGAGGTGTATAAACCAGCTGAGAGGCCTCAAAGGAGCAGGGGGGTGAAGGCAGTAGCACAGCCCCCAGCCACAGGCACTATGCAGTGTTCTCCAGAGAACAGCTACAGCACAGAGGTCTGAGAGCTGCTCCTTACAAAATTAAAATAAAATCAGTGGCTCACATTCCTCTCCACTGTCTCTACACCAACATGAGCCTGTATAAAACAAGGAGCTATTTCCACTGACATTTCACCTTCTGACACAAGTCCAAAATTAGCTCTGAACACAAATTCACCAGGGAGGCTGGGCAGCGCTTGGAGTTGCAGCAGTGAGAAGTGTGGCAGCACACCTTGTAGCCTCTGCTGAATTATTTAGACCATGGGTGAGTAATTGAGAGCAGCACTAGCCTGAAGGAGCTATCTATCATCAGCTACTCATCAAAAAGTAATACACCAAATTTTGATAAGGATTTCTGTGCCTTTGCTGAGTTATTTAAAGCTGCCACACACAGAAAGGAAGCTCATTTGAAGAGCTGTAATGTACCATAGCTGACTTTTGTGCATCCCAAGACCTTTGTGCAACTGCCTTTGCCCCCTCAGAAAGTCCAGGGTCCTAGGCAGAGCATCATTTGTGGTCCCTGTGGTTTCCTTCCTCCCCACTACTATTTTCATTATTGTTGACAGAAACACTGTGCACCTGCTGCTGTTACTGCAGAGGTGGAAATCCCCCTCAAAGCACTCACCAGAAAGGTCATTGAGCTGTTTCTTCTGCTGTAGCATCAGCAGGGAGACAATACACCCAATGCACCCTCTCTGGCTTAAGAAACACCCACACATGTGCCAGCAATCCCCTCACTAACCCCTTGTAATAAATCCAGTTGGCAAAAGCAATTAACTGACAAACTGCAAAAGCAGCTAACCTAAGGCAGCAGGGAGGAAGCCAGCCTGGTCTGCCACCTGCACTAGCAAGTGGGAAGATGCCAAAAGGGACACAGGGGCAGGGATGTTTCTCTAAGGCATCTAAGGGTGTGAGATGGGTGTCCTGCCCCTGGCCCTCATCCACCTCCTTCCAAGGCCACCATCACACAGCCCCATGCCATGGCCACCTCCTGGCTCCCCTATCAGGTGCCTGACCCAAGCTAGTGACAGGAGAGGAGAGATTGGAGGAAAGGAGCAGTACCTGTTCTAAACCACTTGGGGAGAAAGGAGAAAGAAGTGCATCTTGGGTGAGAGAGAAACAGTTTAAACACCCAGCTGGTTTTTGCTGTCCAAGAAACCCTTTGCAGAAACCCTTTAGCAAGCCCTGGTGATTTCAATACCCAAGGAAAGCCAAAGCATGCACTGGCATGGACAATTTTCACATTTCCCACAGATCCCTCTTTCTCCCATTTATCCCAGTGCAGAGTGAATTTATTTCCTGAGGGGAAGAGATATTCAGGTTATGCATGGCTACTGCCTCCCAGGAACTCTGAACAAAGGTGCAAAGCATCAGGTGGTACCCCACACTTCCCTGCCTGCCCAGATGCTGACGTGTGGAGGCAGGGGAGGAAATGGGGTGGCCACTGGTGATGTGCAAACAGGAACTGAGGCCATCCCTACCTGCTGGAAAAAAGAAGAGTAAGGGCCTGGTCCCAGGGGATTTTGAGCTGACTCACCCAGAGTCATTTTGAATGGGATTTGAATATCTATGTGTGTGAGGATATTGCCAGGCTCCAGGAGGAGGAGCAGAAGCCTGGATTGTAATATTATGTAACTCATAAGCTCACCTGGATAAACTTATGCTTGGGAACATCTGGGTTTTGGGGGTTTTTTATGCTCTCCCTCATTTTTCCCCTTACTTCAGCTGAGTTATGGAAAGGGTGATCCTACCTTCACAGGAGCCCTTCAGTAGTAGCCTTAACCCCTTCCAAAACAAGACAAAAACAAATTTATAATAATTCATAAACTCTCCTGCAACAAAAAAAAAGACTGATGTTAGCTTTCCTGGCAAGGGAATAGATCCAACCCAGCTTCCCTTAACTGCTTTGTCTGTAAATTCATCTCCTACATACAGGTGTATATATTCCTCCTATAGAAATACCATTTACCTTGGGGCATCATCCACTTAGCAAACTGTATGTATGGGATGGGAGCAGAAGAGCATGTGAAATTAACCTCATGGCTTTCAGACTTGCATCTTTTAAAACCCCAAGACCTGTACATGACCTCTTTTTCTGCTCATGTGGTAGATAAATATTCATACTCCAACTCCTTCTCCAAGTGAGGGTAGGCTAACTTCAGGAGATTTTGGAAAAGGTGAGAAACAAGCTCAGGTGATGGATATTGTCAATAGCCGAGGGGCAAAGGCATCCAAAGTAAGAGGAGGGTGATTCCCCTTTGGTAAATCTGCAAAGACAGGAGGAGCCTGTGCTAAGATTTCATTTTTGCTGAATACTGCCATTCCTCACTTTTTCTCAGACTTCAAACCAGCTGTCTGTGGCTGCAGACCACCTCATGCAGCCAGATCCCCAGCTGATAACATGGGCAGACTTCCACTCTACAGACTAAACCTCTGATTTACAAAGGATATGAGACATCATCAGGCTGGACCCCTTTGGGCCCCTCCCTGCCTGACTCAAACTGTTCTACAACTAGACACGTCCTACTATTAAAAGTTCCTAAGAGTTTGAGAAAACAAGTGCCTGGATAGGAAAGGCAGCTCTCACTAGGGCCGCACTGAGGAAGAGGATGCTGAGTAGAGTAACCCCTCACTAGGAAGTTCATAAGGAGACTGGGTGGTGGGAGAGAGGGAGGCTGTGTAAGTGCCATAACCTAAACAGGGAAGCTTCAGAAATACCTTCATCCCAAGGAAGCACCTCCAAGTACAGCCCAGATCCCAAGCAAATCTATCTTCTCTAGTTCTGCTACTCCCCTGATGACTCCTCTCCTACCTTGTGCACATCCCTTTCAAGGGGATCAGACTTTCCCAGAGACCTTGGTATCCAGCTCCTTGCTAGCTGAACTCTCCAAAGGGGTCTGCTTGAACTGCTAGAACATGGGCAGTGCCTTGGCCACAAGCATTGTGGTAGCTGCTCAGAGAGAGCCTGGCCCTCACCTCCCTCCCAGCCTCCCATCAGAGATTCCTGCAGGCTGAGCACATCCCAGAATTGCACAAGATTAACTTGGTATTGCTGGTAGTGCTGATGGACAGGCACCAGTTATGCTATTAAAGGCTGGATGGTTTTTATGACTTTGTGCAAGCACAGGTAACAAACACAACTGAACCCTGGATTTCAGAATGAATGTCTGATGTCCCAGCCCAGAGAAATCCTCTGCTGCATTACATCATCCCACAGTGCATTCGGTCTGAGCATGTTGCAGAGGCGTCACTGTCTTTGCAAGGTGTATCCTCTCTTTGATGGATCATTGTTATGGATACACACTGTAACTCCCGTGCTTGGATACTTCTTGGAAATGTTTCAAACACACAAGCCCTGGGAAGAGGGGGTTTTGCCAAGCATACACACTGTTCCCAGAGAGGGGCTGTGTGTCTCCTACTGCTCAGCTACTGCTCCAGTGGCCAGCTGAGCTTACTGAGGGCAAGTCAGGCAGGACACACAGAAAAGACAGCTCACCTTCACTCTGCTCTGGCAGCCCTGTTGGGGGTCAGGCTCCATGGAGGCACCTGAATCAGCCTTGGAAACTAAGAAATTGGAACGGTAAATACACCACCAAATGAAAGGGACAGAAACTAGGAAGTTTACATACATGATTTTAACCCTTGCAAGTTTTTAGTCCCACTCCAAATACTGCTTGGGCATTCCTCTTACTCCCAACTCTAACCAAAGATCTAACCTAGTTTTCCCAGGCCACCGGGCAGTGGGTGACAAAATTACAAGTTTCACATGGACCTGTGATGAAACTTGGAACTGTAGGACCAGATTAAGAATGTAGCAAAATTCTTCTGTTTATTTTCCCTTTTCAATAGCCAGCTAGCATATCTCCCTGTAACACAGCCATGTTTGTGCATGTTATTGCTCATCAGCCCAACATACTCTGCTCTCAGCTCACACACTTGTCAGGCTGGGATGAGAATGGAAATCACATCTGAAGGGCACTCTGTCCACATATTTTACATACCTGAATCAATCTGTGTCACATCCAACAGCTAAAAAAACTGCAAAAGGGTGAGTGCTCTCAACTTCTGTCTGTGCCAGCCCAAAGTGCATAGCACTTTGCAATGGACACAGCCTGCCCACTGCCACAACCATGCAGGTCACTGTGCACCCTTACTCAGATATTCTACAGCTTTCCAGGAATCAGATCTTGCCATCATGTAGTAATGCTGAAAGCCCTGGACAATGCTAATTTGATTTCTGATTCATTCCTTTAATTGGTTGAAACTGCAAAATGAGATTTTTCCAGACAAGGAAACTACCATCAAGCCACATGGAGATGTATGAGGAATGAGGGAAGGACAGCTGAGTTTGCATGGGGTGGGGATGGATTTTGACAAGATCCCTTCCATGAGGAAACTTGTTCAAAGCACAGCCATGGAGAAACAGCTGAAGAGATACCCCAGCTCCCAACCTCTATATTTGAGGCCAAACTTGAATAAGTGACTTTTGGGTTCTATTAGCTCTTTCTACCTTGAGCTGCCTCAAGCACAGCACTTCCCATCCTGTTGGATGGGTGTTCCAGAAACTGTAAAGGCAGCTTACACTAATTGCTCACTCTGAGAGGTCACATTCACCTATCAAACCCATGCCATCTGGGGCTTCTGAAAGATTAAAAATGAGAGACAAACAAGAGGATTATTAAAAATTTAACTATATACCATATTTATTATCAATCCACAGGATAATCTGATTGCTACATGAGCTCATAAAAGCTATTTCACCTTTACAAAATTAAAAAAAATGTGCCACAAGGATGTCATAACTGCTGATAACCAAGGACTGAATCTTAAAATTATAAATTTTGCTGTAGAAAAGAT
Source organism: Luscinia megarhynchos (assembly GCA_034336665.1). Classification (NCBI taxonomy): domain Eukaryota; kingdom Metazoa; phylum Chordata; class Aves; order Passeriformes; family Muscicapidae; genus Luscinia; species Luscinia megarhynchos. The sequence continues at coordinate 31,665,365 of CM067566.1, read as the reverse complement.
TAAAAAAAATTATATTCACTTTAGAATTTTACTTTGAATAAAATATTCCCCTGTATAAAAAATAAAAAAGCTTGCTCTGGTTAGAATTAGAGTATTTTTCTTCTTTTTTAAATCTGGGAATTTGCATAATATCTCTGTAATAAGTTTCTTTTTTTTTTTCTATTGTACCACGCGGCATTCAAGCATAGCAGATTAGAAACAAACATGATGAAAGCAGTCTCAGAACGTATGAAATCCATATTGAAAGCTTCTGTTTCCTTTCCCTTCCTCTATCCTTTAAAGACACTTTAGCAAGAATAGCCTTGGAAAAGAATACAGGTGGAGAGGGACCTTCAATGTGCCATTAAGTAGAGCAAGGTAATAAAAGGCCTTTTGTAAGTGCTTTCTTAATAAGGTGCAGAAGCAGACTGCAACTTTGCTAGTACTGCACTATGTACAATATTCACAATAGATTTTTCTTTATTTAAAAATATTCCAGCTAGTTCACATTTTCTCTCCCATTCTGAGGCTTTCAGTTCCATCACAGCCTTGACAGCAAGAAGCGCAGCAGCACCACTTCCCTTGTGGTGGGTTGGTCCTCTTATGAAACACTGGAACCTGTGAGTGGGCCAAAGTTCTTGGGTTCTTTTCCTATGTAGCAACCTTGGAAATACGGGTTCAGGTATGTACACTGACTGCTGGAGTCCTGAGTTAAAAACACTGGAGTCAGACACTGCAATGTTTTATATTGCCAAGGCTTTACCTTAGGGTTTGTCTTGTGTGCGTCAAGGGATGAACCTCTCTTAGAGAAACATAAAATACAAAACCAAACAAAACAAAGCTAAAAAACCACACTGTCAAAGGCTTAGCAGCTCTTGACTCTTGACTGGGTGATGTCTGACGTTTTCTTGATGACGCTGGCCCGTGTCTCTCGGTCTGGCTGGCTGCTGCTTGTGGAGGCTGTGGACACGACTTGTGGCAGAGGGATGTCTGGGAAAGGAGGCCAGGAGCTATTGTAAGGCAGTGGGCAGCTTTCTTCTTTGACGGTGACTTGGAGGTCAGGCTTGTTGGCTACAAAAGTTGCCATGCTGGGAAGCATATGAGAAGTGTTCCTCATTCCTAGATTGCTGAGATACTGTTTGCCTTCAATGTTTTTTTTCTGCCAATGAAGCCGTCCCTAGAAATGGGGGAAGAAAGAAGGGAAGACTGTATAGCTGAATGCAACTTTGTGAAGTGCTCTCAGCCATTTCTCCTTTTCTGAAGTCATCTGCTTAAATTCAGTTGGCTCTCCAGTACTCAGGAGGAACTATGTGCTCTTCTGAATGGAAAATAAAGGCCTTATTCCCAGTATGCCAGAGACAAAAACAGATGCAGACATTTAGAATTCCAAATGGTAGTGTCTCCTCAGTTACTAGAGAGAACTTCTTCCTGCCAAGAGGCAGGCACAGAGACCCAACACTACCCAAATCAGCAATATAGGTTGCTGGAAACCACTGTCAATTGACAGTGCATCCCTCATCACAGGGAAGAAATTCATCAAAGGAAGATGAGCATCCAGTTGTTTGCCCACCACAGATGCTGCAATGGTTTGTTTTGTCAAAGGTCTGTGAAGTCACTACTGGCAGTCTCCTGGGGTACCACCCCAGCCAAAGCACCAGAGACTAAGTGGGTTAGCCATGTTACACAGATGCACAATTATGGTCCTCCAGGGAGAAGGATTCAGAGAGCTTTTGGTGGGGGACACAACAGGAGAGAGTTTTGCAAAAGGCCTTATGCAAAAATGCAGCTGGAGCACAGGGCATCCAAGAGCCCTCAATGAGCTTCACTTGGCCTTTAAGAACACATGGAGATTGGTGGGTTTGGTACCTTGATGGCAGCCCACAAAATAAAAGGCAAGTGGTGTTTTTGTATGTGCAGCTCAAGTTAGTTTCCCCATGGATTCCTTTCACCCAGCAATACCCAACTAACTGCTCAGGAAATCTTTCTGCCCCACCTACTTCAAACATTCTATCTTCATTTCAGTCACACGTGTAAGCATTTCCTCCAGTTATGAGTTCACATGCCATTTAAGGAAAACAAAGTGAACGAGCTTTCAACCAAGATAAAATACTCCCTCCCCAGCAACATCAATGCATCATGTTAACATATAGCTGGCACTGTTGATGGTTCTGCAGAACATCTTTTATACTAATTAATCTTGTAGTTTGGACAGATGAGGAGAAATTTATTTGAAGATATATTAATTCTGTGGCAATCATCCAAATGTCTGTATCCCCTGAACATTCCTGGTCTGCTTTTCTCCCTCAGCTATTACCAAAATGAATATTCCACTGGTAGACAGAAGTGCAATGGAGAAGAGGGGGAAAAATATCTCAGGGCATGGATCTTGATACCTTGGTCCAAACTGCTAAAAATCTAGAAAGCACTTACCTCTGCATTTTCTTCATCGCTTGGAACGCTGTCAGTTGTTTCACTTTCTGTCAAACAAAATAGAAACAAAAATGAAACTCACGCTATTCTATCTATAGTAACAAATTCCAGCTCAAGAGGCCTGATGTAGGTCCAACAAGTGGAAGCAAACAGAGTTATGGCAAACAACCAGAAAACAATGGAGAAGCATGGAGACCTTGTCACAGCAGGGCTAGACAGCACAGCTGACTTGAACAACTGGGGTAAATTCAAGTGGTTATGACAGTTAGCATGTCTATATTCTGGAAAAGACAGCAATAGAGAGGGAAGAAGTAGATTTGTGCTTTCTGGGAAGAACCTACAGCAAGCAGGTTCTCCCTTGCCTCTCTACAGCCGGTCCAGACCCTACAATGGATAAAGTTCTGTCCAAATTTTTATCTCCCAGCAAAATCAGTAACAACTCTACCCTAAAGGGGGTAAATGTGTTTTTGTTTCATGAACTGTTATCTCAGCCTGCCACCTCAAGGGCTTATTGTCACTTCTGGGGCTTTATTACTGTTGATATACTCTGGTACAGTTGGTATAGTTTTGCTTTTGCTACCACTCCCCAGCCCATTTCTCAACCCTTCACCCACCACTTGAGCAAGTGGCAATATTACAATCTCCAGCCCCATCATCTCTCCCCACTGCACATAGCCTCCCTCACCCTCATCACCTCAATCAGAGCACTAACACAGGTGCACAGTTCCAGTGGGACAGCCATCCTCCTGCAGCTGCCTCCCTCCCTTACAGAAGAGCCTGAAATCCAAGAATTTTTACTGTATTTTTAAGCCTACTGTGCCTGAAGACACGTCTCCTACTGTCTGGGGGTCAGGCTCCTGGCCCATGGGTGGCTGAGACTGCTGTGCCTCAGACACTCCAAGAAAGGGCAGAAACCCCTCTTTTCAGTCTGCAGTGATAGCTGCTGCCTTCAGCACAGCCACTGGCTCCCCAGACTAACCCAGTGGAGGCCTGGATTGCAGGCTCCCTTCAGCTAGTGTGGTTTTGAACCACTGTGTCCTGTTTCCTGGGAGGATAACCTTGGGCATCTATCAGGATACCAACACTCCACAGCAGGGCTGCACAGATAGGGCTCATCCACAAGGAATACAGAAATCACACAATTCAAGGAATGATGTGATGAGTTATCATCATAGCAGGCAAGAGAGCTCTGAAGCCCCAGTTTTCACTCTCAGCTCTGTATTATGCATTTTAATCCGTTCAAACTGCTTTGCACATCCCCTGCAAGTCTGCCTTCCCAGAGACCAGCCTCATGCTCTGCACTGGACATGAGTGTTAACCCTGCACATCTTCAGAGAGATTGGCAGTACCTTGCTATCCTCTCAAGGCTTGGCTAAGCATTAGATTTAGGCAGAAGATTGTAAACCAATGGGCTGAATCAGTGTTTCAGACCCTGGGATCTAAACTGTACCCAAAGTCCTTGACTCCAGCCCAGCTACTCCCAGACTGCTGCTTCCAAAGCAAGCACTTCTCCTGTGCCAGTCTCCTCCACAGTGTGCGGTAAGCCAAGGAACAGTCCAAACCATTAAATCTAACTGCAGTGCCCTGAGAAGTTAATGCACTGAAGGGCTTCTCCTTCACTGACCCAGGCAGAGAAAGATGTGCCAATGTGACTAAGCTGGCTAATTAAGCCATACTGGGGGGAGGAGAGGAATAATTAATTCACACAAAGGAGAATCAGCCCTGAAGAGAGAATCAATAGAAGGAATCCACATAGAGACAAGTAATAGATATTCCTTGACACAAAGAAGCATGTCACAACAAAAACAGAGTGATGCAGCTAGAAAGGAATCCATCCTTGGTGTTTATACATAACAAAATGCTGAGCAAGAGATAGCACTATAGTTAGCAAAGCCAGGGAAGCTGGCCACACAAGCATGGAAAGTTAGAGTGGCTATTTCTATCAAGAAGGGTATTTGAATCAGTGTCAAACACAACAGGCAGTTGACAACAGCTCCAGTAATAAAAACCAAAAGGATTTCATAGACATCAGTGGATATTTGAAAAACCTCACATGGGCGACTCACATCATTTGCCTGAGTAACCTCAGAAAGGAACCAGAGGTGTTTTGAAATAAACTAGATTTATGTAGGACAGCTGACATATCTGGCTACTTTTTTTGGTTGCTGTTTTAGAAGAGCTCAACTAACTGTTCCTGTACAGCTGTTATGGTCATACTCTTTCCTGCCATTCAGCCAGCAGCACCTGACAGAGCAAACCCACAAGCGCAGGGCCAAGGTTCCTGTGGTTTTATAGAGGCCTGTGTGGACCAAGACAAAGCAGAGATAGTCACAAAAGTGTCCTAGAAATCTCAGGGCTCTAACACACAGACTCCCTGTCCTTGCTCCGGCCTCAAAAGCAAATACATCCTTAAAAAAAAAAAAGTAGTTCATAGAACAATTCAGGCTGGAATGGACCTCAAGAGATTTACAGTCCAGCCTCTTGTTCAAAGCAGAGCCAGCTACAGAACTAGACTGGCTTCCTTGGGGCCTTATCCCTTCAAGTCTGGAAAACTTCTGAGGGTGGAGGCAGCACAATCTTTCTGGACATCCTGCTCCACTGCTTATCCTTGTGGTGAAACAAGTGATATTTTTTCTTATATCCAGCTAGACCGAATTTTTGGTTTCAATTTAGCCTGCTGTTTCTCACCCTCCTACTGTGCACTGCTGTGAAGAGCCTGGCTCTGCCTTCTTGGGAACATCCCTGCAGTAGAGGTAGCTGCTATGAAATCCTCAAAACCATCTCTTCTCCAGGATGAATAAGCCCCAGTCCCTCTATCTTCTCACAGAGAGGCCATACCCTGCATAGTCCTTCTCTGCACTTGCACCAGTTTGTTTGTAAGTTTCTTGGACTGGGGAGTCCAAGACTGGATGCAGTACTTTTAAAGTAGTGCAACTAGTGCCGAGTAGAGAAGGAAATCACTTCCCTAGATCTACTGGCCATCTTCTGAAAACTGGTGGCTTTCTCTGTGGCTGAGGTGCTCTGGTGTCTCACACTCAGCTCACTGCCTACCCACTTTCTGCAGAGCTCCTCTCCATACCATCAGCCCCAGCCAAAGGGCTGCTGCAAAGATTTCTTCCTTCATATGCACAGAACTTCATGTGTGCCCTTGCTGAATTTCATAAGGTTTCTGCTGACCCATTCCTGCAATCTCTCCAGGACTCTCTGGATGATGGCTCTGCCCTCAAACATATTGACTGGTGTGCCCTATTTGGTGTCACCTGCAAAGTTCCAAACACGTCTCCAGCATATCTTCTGCTCATCGATATATTAAATAAGGCTTGTCCCAGGACAGACCCTCGCAGTACTCCACGTCTTACTGGCCTCTAGCTACAGTAGCTAGGATCATCAAAAGCTGCCCTAAGACGCACTCAAATGCATGCCAGTGGCATGAAACTCTGTTATCTGAGTTTTGGGCTAGCAGGTCCTGGTATATGTTAGGACAAATGAAGATCACCAAGGTACTAAGACAGAATAAGGGAATAGCAGAAGTACTTCAATCATCCTTCATTTTCCTTATGCAGGCTGGTTGCAATGACCTTGCATGATTTGCTCATGCCAAGGTGGTCACCAGACCACCCTTCTCTATCATTCCAGTCCAAGAAACCATTATGACTTCCAGACAGAGAATTCTGTTTGCATTTCAAGAATTTACATCCTATAGCTGAAGTTAAAAGATTGCATCATTGTCATGTTCGCACGGGTGGAAAAGTTTTCCAAGACACATTTGTAAAGAGGAAAAATGTTTCAAAGGCCCTTGTCTCCCTGTTGCTAATAAACTTAAGCACTCTCATATCTCCCTGCCTTATGCTTTGCCAAGGCCTTCTGAATGCTTTGGTCATTGCAGACTAAACACGTTGGGAAGCATAATCGTTTATCAACATGTGTGAGAATAACAGTGGATACAACCCAAAAGAATATCATACTATTCACTTAGTCCCAAAGATAAAAATTACTAAATACATACTTTATAGAAATGTGTCTGGAAGAAATTTTAGCCTAATAAGTCAAAGGCAAAACCATGTGTAAAATAATAAAATGCATGGAGAACAATTTATACTTAAACTTGCCTTAAAAGGAGACATTTGTGTTTCTACCAGTCTCCTAAGGCTCTCAAGTTGCACCATGTTAGAACACAAAGGACAGGTTGGATCTGAAACTTTTTCTATCTTCAAATGTGGCTTTGTCCTGCTTCCTATGAAATAAGGCTTATATGATTGTGGGGACTCTATATAGCATGTCCACATGTACATTTGTGTCTGTTCTCCCCTAAAAACTTCTGAACACACTGTCAGACTTGGATAAGGGATAAATGAGTGCCAAAGACTCTTAACTTTCTAACAGTTACATGAAAATAAGGGGCTAGATGAAAAGAGAAACCATAACCACCCTCACTGGGAGTAGGGGGAAGCCTGTTATCTCATCCTCTTTTTAGGTATCAGAGAACCCAGATGGCAGGCAGACGTTGGAAGCCAGATGTCCATAGCCCTGCTGCCTGAAAGATCTCTTGTTATCAGTCCCTACATGGCTCTTCCAGCCTGCACCAAAACAGATCCCCACCCCCCCTCCTCGGCCCTCAGCTCCATATCTGCATATGTACCATTAGTGCAGCCCTTAGCACTGCATACTGTGCCAGACACTGAATAAACATAGAGCAAAAAAGACCTTTGATCTTTAGTAAGGAAGAGGGCATGTCATTTGTGCCACTGAAAGTCCCCCTCTAAAAGACCTCCACATTATATCTAAAAAAGTTCTTCTTCCAGGCCAAAACCTGCAGCTCACATTTCCAAACTCAGATCTGTCGTTTCCCAAGGAAATGAGCAGAAGACTGTGCATTTTTGAGTTTCATTAATAATTCAGAAGAGAGATGAGTATGCATTTCTGAATCTTTTGTTAGCTAGCCTGGAAGAGCCCTCTTTTCTCCAATGTCTTCCAAACAGAAAAGGGAATGTAAAAAAATGCCAAGTTGCTTACCTGCATAGGATGACACAGGGGAGATCTGTAGAGGGTACAGCTGGCTCATGCTGAGGGGCTGTTCATCACTTTCTGTTGTCACCTCTACCACCTGACAAACATCAGGGGGGTTGGCAACTATCACCTGCTCCTCACTGCTGCAATCAAGGTGTGGCTGTCCTACAACTTGGGATTAGAAACAAAAAAATTGATTACTTATAACATCTAGACTCTGTTGGATCTCTAAGAGCCTGCTTGGTATCTGACTGACTTTTCAATAGTCTCAGCACTTTTTTCCATGTCCATCAGCTGTTTTCAGGGGATATAAGTTTCAGTGAGAGTTCTAAAGGAAATCTGTGATTCTCAACAAGCAAGTTGCCAACATCCCATGGCCTCTGAATGCTCTCATGTAAACTATACAACAGAAGCCCAGAACAGGCATGCAGAAAACCTGGCCATGGGGTCAAGCAAAACACTGCGGGACTCTGATATACATGACATGAATCTATGAAAAATTTCTCTTCCAATTAGATGGCTATTCTCACTGATGCTTGCAATGCCATCAATGGTATGTAGAAAATAAGTTGTAGCTTCAATCCCCATGGTCTGTGACAGAAAGCTACAGTTCAGTTAGTTATTAACAGAGGGGTTTCCTATTCCCCCAGGCACATGATATTTAATATCAAAAGAGCACATGACATTTAATATCAAAGGAGCGTTACTTATTTCTACAAAGTGAAGCAACCATGGATGCTTTCCAAATGTCCTGAAATGCTTTGCAGATATTAGTTGTTCCACGTAACCTTTTGAAAAAGGTTGACAAACCAAGGTATGAAGAAGTTACTGAGCAAAGCAAAAGTATGGTGAAAGCCAGAATCTCATTTGTCTGAAGCTGCTTGACAGAATTTCCTCTGTCTTGTACAACTTGGACAACTCCTTTAATCTCAGCTGTATGAACACATGACAAATGCATTAATTCAGCATGGAACTGAAAGCCAACGAGTTAGAATCAGAACAGGGATGGAGCAATCTCAGAGGATGGCTAACTGGAATCATAGTTACCCAAGAGAAAAACTACAGATATTCTTTCACTGAACATAAAACTTCAAAAGGAACAAAAGACTAAATTTGTACAAACACAATGCTGTGTTGTTCAAACAGTCCACTTTTTTCTTGACCCATAAGGGGAAAAATATGTGGGCAATGAAATACAACAGATCTTGCAATTCTTCTGTAAAGCAACCTGAGTATACTAATTATTAAATTTGAAAAAGTCAAAAGATAACATCTATTCCTGCATGAACTAAAATAAATAAACATGAATGCACATGTCTATACACACAATCCACTCCTGCATTCTATCTTTTGACAGGGCTTTTTGAAAAATAAAAGTGACAGGTGTTTTTCCCAGGGAAAAGCTGCACATTACTTTGCTTGTGCAGAAGTGCCAGGTAACCACTGGAAAATCTTCAAAACTTAGATGTGTATTTTAAGCAACAATGCCAGCATAAAGAACATTACATACACACCAGATAGACTTTTAAAGTTGAATCACTCTAATTACTACAATTATGTTTCAGATATTTCGTTTCCCCATTATTTCACCTTTCCTGGCTCTGAAACAACCAGCTTTTTATTGAGTGTGGTGAGGGTGGTGCAAGAGCACACACAGTTAATTTTTTATCTGGGAGAGACCAGTATTGCACAACACACACAGGGTATAAGCAGGTCGTCTGCACTGTTTTATCTTTTTCCTCAATGCCTGACAAATTCTTACCCACCCTGAGAGATAAAATGCACAGCAAAAACTACTGCTCACTTGGGCAAGATGCCACAGCTTCCAGTGAGCTGCATGTATGTCAGAAACTCTGCAAGTGCTGTTAGTCTTGCATCTCCTCCAGCTGATTTCCTGCATTTCTGCAGAACAATTCTAATTTACTTTTCCTCCCTGTTTACATTAAAAGTCTTTCTGCAATCCTAAATAACAGCTTCTTTCTCCAGTCTGGATAAGCAGCACACCTCACATTGCAATAATTAAACAACACCGGATGGCAGTTCCTTGCCTGATCCTCAGTCAGTGAACAGGAAGCACTAAAAGCACTATGGTGCTACTCCTTCAAGTTATAACAGTAGGAGCAACAAGCATGTTCTAATACTCTTACAAAGCAACAGCTGATTAGATTAACTGCTACAAAGAGAGCAAAACTACTCACAAACTAGTCAGCCACACAAGTACTTCAGGGGAATGACTATGCAAAGCCCTGTGACCTAAGATATGGGGATCAAAAACAGTCACTGTACATGATTTCTGCCATCTCTTCAAGCAGAATACTAACATGTTTGTCATATTTAAAAGTGGAATTCTAGACAAAATGTTATGTGGGTCATATTACTACGACCTCTTGCTGCAATGACAACCTTAGCCAAAAAAGAGCTGTCAAAGCCCAGTCCAATTATTCTACCGAGGACCAATTACTCACATGCTGAGATGACAGCTAATTTTTAATGTACTAGTTTCAAAATGTAGTCTTTGATGATCCTTTTAGTTAGCTCAGTGATGTTAAAAACTGTCTCTGCTACTGAGGTGTCAGTAAAAAGAACCAAGTTTCTACATTTTGCCTGCTGGTTTGAATTCCCAAATAAAATAGTATTCTATACAAACCCCTGCTTTAAGCAATGGGAAACTGCCATCTGACTGCAGTTTAACTCCCATGTGACATTGGCTACAGTCTCTTCATGGCTGAGAACTACCCTCAGCAGAATAAATCCCCATCATGAGAAGCCAGCTAAGAGTGCCTGTAAGTGCTTTACTCTCAAGGGAACCACCCCACTGGCACAGTACTGCTCACTGTCTCTGCAAAGTGGTGGAGTTGACCTGCAACCACAATCTTGCATGACCTAGGCTACTGCAGGGTCTACCTGACTGCAACTGTGACATTCCCTGAAGTGCAAAATGCTGATGGAAAGAGAAGTCTGGCAGATCAAAGGGGTTTTTGAAGTCACCTGTGTGCTTAGTATGTAAAAAAAAGCATAGGAGTACTTACCTACAAAGTTCACTGTACTGTCAACTTCATTTTTTATGCTGGAGGACAGGAAATAGTCAGAAGTGACATCATTTAGCCCATTCATCCCAAAAGATGATTCAACTGGCTCTTGCTAGAATGAAAGCAGTACAGCTGGGTCAGGATTGCTTTATTTTAGGAGACAGTTCATCTCTTTGTTCTGAGATGGTAATAAATCCCATCACTTCTGCCTGCCATATACCCCCTGCTCTCTGCAAGACACTGTCTTGGAACAAATATTTCTCTGAGGAGAAGCCCGAGACCAATTCGTTTCCAAATCTTGTGCTTTGAAATGAAAGTTATTTGTAATTTTCAAATTTAGAGTAAGCCTTCTGAGAGCAAGGAAGTAGTAAGCTATTTACTACAAGAGATTAACATTTGAAACAAACAAGGAAGAAACACTGCTTTAAAACAGTACTCTATTTAATATTCATCCTCAGTCCTTTCCATATATGCCCTCTTTGCACTCTCTAAAAGAAAGCCTTAGTTTCTGTACAGCAATTACTAAATTCTAGTCTTAATTTTTCTCTACAGCAAGCCTGAAAGCAAACCAAAGTGTTTACACTAAATACAGCCTTTTAGATGACATCACAAACATTATCACAGGGCAACAGCATTTGGAAAACACCACCTGTTCTACATCTTGCTTTCCACAAGATGCCTATCTGTAAGCCCAATGTACACGAGTGGGAATCTAAAAAATCCCTTCAGACTAGACACCAAAAAATTCATTCCATTAATTCAGGATCTCTTTAAAAGGATTATTCTACATGTGCAGCTTCCTCCCTGGTATTGACTCTCTCACAGGTTTATTGGTTACAATGTCTGAAGTCTTCTGTTCTTACTCTACCAGTCCTGCAAGGCTGCAAGTTCTCCCCCTGCTTGCTGAGCCAGAGATACCCACACAGAAGTGCAGACCTGTCCACACTGTGCTCATTTTCACTGCTCATTTTCACTTCATCAAAGGCAGGGCAAAGGTGAACCTCAGGACCTGGGGTGCCAGCTCATCCCAGTACTAACTATATGAACTGTTATCTTTTGGCATAAAATACTGGGGGCACTGTGACTGGTTTTTTTCTGGATGCCACATGCTGTGATTCTGATCTACTCAAAAAGAATTGTCACTTCAACACAAGCATCTTCCCAGACACTAAAGCAAGGCAAACATGCACTCTGTCCCTGGCACATCAGAAGGGTGGAAAGTTAAGTGTTAATGGCAACTAGGTCTTTGATGAGATGCACCAGTTGTGCTGGCCCACATGTCAAAGACTTGGAGAGCTGGAAAAGATAAAATTAGCTGCTATTGATTCATTGAGGGTCACAACTGCAGAGACAGGTTAGGGCTGCACACTGGAGCCCTGAGTATCTGGTTTTGTGTAATACAGCAAACACAGCAGCCCCCATGGAAACACTGTATGCAGCACTTGCTCAACTTTACTGAGTCTTGATTACAGAGAACTTTGTTTAGTAGCCCCTTTCAAGCTTCAGCAAAAAATACACTTCTTAGAACTCAGGTGATGGAGCCAGATCCACAAAGAGACTTGGATACTGGCACAGTTGGTGTTAAATCACCTAAATTTTCAGTGTTTAGATGCCTAGCCTAAGCTAAATGCATGGGGAAAGCTGTCACTAAGATTTTTAAAATCTCTCAATATGGAGCTGCATGGTCAAAAATAACACATCTAGGGTAAGGTAGAAATTAAGCCTCAGTTCAGTCCTTTGTTTCAAAAGAAACAGACTGGTTTTATCTGGGCTGCTCTGATTTCCATTTCCTTCCCATTACTGAGAATTCATTTTTAAATTATTTTAATGAATTATAATTAAAAGCCCAGTAGACCTACCCGTGGGGTGGTAGACTTGCTTGCATCTTTGCTAATGTGGAGCACGGATTTGGTAAGGTCCATGACTCTTATGCACAGGGACAAGCAGTGACTGCCCTGAGCACCGTGCTCAAGCTCAGCCCACCAGTAATTGCTGTAGGTGCCCAGCAGTGGCAACAATGGGAAGCTCACTGCAAGGCTCTTGCTATGCTGAAGCCCCTTTGCAGATCTGTGCTCAGATTCTCAGCTTCTCACTCTGCTGTTATCATCCCATTGCAGCTACCAGGCACATCCTGGAGCAGCCTTCCACTAAAAGAGATGTTTCAGAGTAACTGGCGCTCAATTCAAGACATGCAACTCTGATGTCAGGAATTCACATCACCTAACAAAGCAATTATAAGCAGCTTTCATGCTCAGAAACATGCATTTCCTTTAATTCACCTACTACCCTTCTTCACTGCTACAGGCTTTAACACTCAAGAGTCAGCCTAAGAGTGGCTGAGAATGGAAAGAGTGCTTCTTTAAAAATCCAGGCTAGCCACCGCACACATCTTCCAGAATGGGGGACAGACAAGAATTCTACCTGGTTCCAGCCACAAGAACTAGCAGTAGGTATCACTGGTAGGTAGGTGTATGTGCTGGCACACTGCTCTGCTCTGACCCAAAGCAGTTTTACTGGCTCCCTCTGAGCATCAGCTACCATCAGAGTCACTTTATAACAGGCACATGTGGCTGAATAAGCCAAACAGGATAGTTAAAAAGTGGTTCTTTTAGGAAAATTTAAAAGTTACAGCATTCTGACATGTCACTCCACAAGCCACAACTCCTGCCTTCCAAACCCAGTTTCAGTGGAGGACTTTCTCCCAGATTTCTGGGTTCACCTGGCCCAGAGAACCTTCTGGCCAGGGGCTACAGAGCCTGAACCCAGGAATGCGTGGCACAGCCCTTCACAAGTGAGCATTAGGGGACCAAGCTGTCCTTGCACTGTAGACACAGCTGCTACACACAGCTCAAGGACAACAGTTTTACTGAAAACTGAGTCTGAAATCTCTGATATTTGCTTCTTTTTTAAAAGAAATTGAAGTAAACTAACTCCTGTTGGTGTGTAATACTGGCCACCTGGCAGAGGCCTTTGGCAGAGGTGTGAAAGCTAGGAAACAACATGCCTTGCAGGGACAGCAACATCAGTCTGGGCCCACACTCTGAACAGGCAGAAATTTCAGGCTGTGACTGAAGAGCTTTGCAGCTGAGGCCTTCTAACTGACAAAACACGAGCAAAAGATGTAACTGACCCTTGCCTAAATGAAAATGGATTTTCAGTGCTTAACACACAGAAATTAATTGCTCCAAAAGGTAGCTCTATTGTTCAGAAGCATTCTTTCCTTAATTACTGTATTTCTCCTTACAGAGACAAACAAATGGCAAATGTATTGCTGAGACTGCCAGTTTTCCAACCTCCAGGCATTGTAACACAAGGGCTGTGTCCATCGATGACGTAAGTCACAGCTTCAACAGCCTTCACATTTCAAAAAAAAGCCCCAAACATCCTGGGTAACTGTAGTTACTAAACCAAACCACAAGCATTCACAAGTACCCACCACAATATACTGTTGGGGCTATTAAGAATATTTGCAACAGATTGTATTCACAAGGTCTTGCACTGTTAAAAAGACACTTCTTACCTTAATTTGTTTGAATTTGTCATCCTTCTCAGATTTCGTCTTTTTTCCTGCAACAACAGAAGGAAGATTTCATAAAGTCCTGTGTGCCATGAGTTATCCAACAAATAGCCCCAAAATGAGCCTCAAAATGACAGGACTTCCTAGTAAAGGAAGAACACATTTTGTTTAATTTTACCCTTCCCTTAAAGCCTGGGCAGTAAAAAATTCATCTTCAATGCTCTGGCTTTGTGCTTCTTTTTTAAAAGGCTACAAAAGAGAACTGCTATGGGACCAAGGAATGCAACTGCAGTCAAAAATCAAAGTGCAAATTATGGAAGAATGGCAAATTAAAAAACAAAGGCCTGTTAAAAAAAAAGGAAGACAGAGAAAAATATTCTTAAAGGGAAGAAAAATCAAAATACATGTCTCATCACATTTCTGACATTTTCTCTGCAACTACAGGAAAAGGGAGATTGTTAATTTAATGTGAAAAAAGATCACAATAAACTTTGACCAATATTTTTGTAAATAGTTGCAACCTGGTAGAGAAACGTATATTAAAATTCATGCAAGTGTAGTTTATGCAATCATGCTGGACTTGGGAATCCCATAAACCACACTTCATGTGACCCTCACAAGTTGTCATGCATTTGGCAGACCCCAGTATTGCTGCCCCTGCTCTGACCTGATGTAGAATCTGGTGCAACCTCAGCTCTACTCCACTGTTAGCACAGACTTGTCCCAGAAGTTTCTCCCACCTCTACTACACGATACCACAGAAAATTAGAAACGTTTGCAGCCAGATTCTTTTGTTCCCACCCATGTTTAGCCACATGCCACAAAAAAAGGGAATGTGAAAATATACATGAGGCCCAAACTATGTCAGGGTTTTACAGTAACTGGACTTTCTGCAGAATTTTCTCCTGCTACAGCCTCCATTCCCAAAATCTCAGCTTTAAAGATCAACTTTTGTAGTTCCTACATGAATCTACTGCCAAGGGACATGTTAGGGTCCAGGGGAATGTGCCTAAATGTACAAAATACTCTACTGACAAAGGACTGGAAACAGTTTCAAAACAAATGTTCTACCTTTTGCACATTGATCTCCCTTTCACAGTATGATTCTGCCCCAAAAATGCCGTGGTTCATCAATTCGACTCACACTGACCTTAAACTGAAGATCTGCCTTTCACTTCTCAATCTAAGAAAATAGCAAACTGTATCTACAGGTGAACTGAACTGGATTTTAGAGAAACGTTGTGTTTGGTTTGCAAGTTATCTTTTCATCCAAAATTCTAGACAACACAGAATACCAGACGACTAAGGAAACCATTGTTCTACTGCATAAACCAGTAAGGAAGCCATATGAAAGCTAATGAGCCCTAAATAAACCAATGTTTCTACTTCAAAAAAAAAAATACTCATGATATTGACCTGGTGGTTAGGTCTTCTCCTGGCAGGCAGGACATTTAATCCATAAATTTGGGGATTCGGATACTTTCCCATTTCACCATTATCATGCTCTGTGGGTTGGCTTTTCATGATCTCTGTAACTAACAATGTGGTTTTGTGGTTTAATGCTCTGAGCAGAGTGTACTGTTCTCACTCAGCTCAAGACAGAGCCTGTTTAATTGTACCCTGGCTTGAAAAAAGATACCAAAATGTCTGCCACCATGTTCTGAATGACCCCACTGAGTTAAATGTGTTGAGCTCTAATATCCCCAAGTCATATTCCTTCACTGAAGGAGATCTGGGACTAGATTCTGAATACAACTCCATCAGCTTTAACAGACAAATATCAACATCTTGGGGGTATCAGATCTCACTGATCCTCTCTTCCGAATGTAGCCCATTTTTCAAACAGCCGTTCCTAAGTTCCAGTCACTTCCCAGACAGCCAGGGTGCCATGTGCAGTTTGCACCGGTGGCTTGTTGCATACTGAGCTACCTGCAGTAGGTGTTTTTCTCAACACAATGCCCTCAGCAGCATTTCATGTTGATAAAGCTCTCCCTTGTACCTTTTTTGGAAGGTCTTTCAGATAATGGCAGCATCCGGTACACCCTGAAGGCGTTGTTTCCTTTCTTTATACTTTTGTCCTTCACTTCTTCTATGTCAGGCAGGGAGTTCATAGCGCAACGGAAGTTTGCCTTCCATGTCTTTGGATCAGGTTTATCGACTCCTGACTGGTATTTCCCTAAGCAAGAAAAGAAAGTTAGGCCCATATGATGCGATTGAAGATCCAAGACAAAGTAATAACAGCATAGGTTAGCTTCAAGGTACCAGCCTTTGGTTCCCATGACAAGAATTCCAACAATAGCGGAGGTTGCAAGAGAGTGCTGTGAACTCATTCTCATGCACATTTCTAGAACAGATGATGAACAGTTTGTGCTCAAGAAAGAGCCAGGGCACTGCAGATCTGATGTGACTCCATAACAACATGGAAAAGCTTGCACAGCATTTGCCTTTATTGTGTCTGGCTCAAATCCATAGAAAGGCATAAAAAGCCTAAGGACCTATGTCTACAAAGTGCTGACTGTGCTCTGCTCCTGACAGTTTTGACCCAATGTTGTTAACATTTAAATCAATTAAATTTTACTGTGTTCCTCAATGCAAATGAGTTATGGCACTTCAATTAAGCTGGAGAGTATTGCAGACCTTGAAAAAACACTTAGCCTCCCACAAATCTGGAAACTTAAGTTCACTCTCTGTGTTAGCAAAAGCAAAGACAAGAAAAAAGGAAAATGTAACTTTAAAAGGGAAAACAATGTGAAAATCTGTTCTGAAAAAAGAGAGTTCCAATACCTGTGTGAATTGCCCAGTTTCTAAATAAGGGAGCATCTTTTTCAACATCCCACCCATGTCTTGCGGCATGCATCCAGGGAATCTGAAAAATCTTCTTCTCCTGAAAGGGAAAACAAACAGGAAATGCCAACACTGACAGGCTTGAGGAATCTTCTGATGATTTTAAGTCACTAATTTATCAGCATCTCCAAGTAGTTTTGTTCCCTTCTAGCCCAGTGTCACTGTCACTGAAATCAACAGGAAAATATCCACTGGCGTCACTAAAAGCAGAATACAGTCCAAGTGTATGAAATACTCAAAAGCCACTTCACAGAAGATGAGCCTGGCAGCTTCCCAAGCTGACACATGGAAAAAACACACAGTACTACACATTTCTAAGCTTTCATACAAAGGGTAGTCTTGTCAGCACAGACACTTTTATGATTAGGAAAAATATATCTGAAACTAAACCACCACAGGAACAGGGCAAAATCAAAAATTCAGCCAGTAAATTCCAGCATGGTAAAGAAGAGAGACCTTGCAAATTTGTATGCCAAGCAAACAGACATAAAGATATATCAATGGCAGACATCTTTCCAGTAAGGATAAATTAAACAGACACTCATGTGAGGAAGTGCATTGTAGATACCTGAACACATTTTAGTTCAGAAACTTTAGCCCAAAAAGAGAAGTGCACTTAAAGAAATGCAAAGGAAGGCTTTTTAAAATTTTTGGTTTTTAACACACAGCTAAATCAAGGCATGCCTTAAATGGTGTCAGCATAAACTGATTCCCCAAGAGATCATGGAAGATCCCTGGCAACTATTAAAGATAATAGTTTTAGGATGTAACTCCAGCTCTGGGGGCCCAACGGCTTTCAGAGCTTGATAGCATGTTTCCTACACTCCTTCCACAAGCACTTAGAACACAGCATACTGGGCCAGAAGGATGCTGGATCAGATGTGCTTTTATGTCATACAACATGGTAATGAATTCCTTTGTTCTGACCTAGAGGGCTGCCTCAGAATTCTTCATGCTGTTTTCTGCAAAGCCATACAAACTGAGCTTGTTCCACAACACTTGTTTTTTCTCACCAGCTGGGAAGAATACTTATCTGGCTTCACATGAAGACATCTTGCACTATAAACTCTGCCACTGCAGGTTTAGATCCAATTATCAGTCTGTGAAAAGAAAAGTACTTCCAGGGCAAAATGCACCCTTCTCCTGCAGCAGCCACCTGAGCTATGCTGCCTTTCACCCTAAAATTTCATGCCTATTTCTCTCTACTGACTACATACAGCTCTAGACAGGCAGCTCTCATTTAAACAACTGTATTGTAGATATCTGGTCGGGTGAGATGAATCCTTCACCCTTTCCCCTTCCCCCAACAATCACTTTTCTTCCCTGATTGTCTGGTTAATATTTCACTCTGCCAAGGCTAGGTTTATTTCTCTTCCTTTCCATGTGATCTTCTCTTCTTCTTAAGCCTGCTTTCTGTCCTTCAACTCTTGTCTTTAATCCTTTCTGTCACATTTGCTTGTTCAAAATTGCATTCTTCCCTTCTTGGCTTCATCTTTAATTTGGTGCAAGCACTGATTTAGCATGTTCCTCAGTCCCCTCAGTCCATACATTCTCAGTCTTCCTCTTAATGTAGTTCCACCATTTCTGTCACGTGTCTTTTGCCTCTTTACTCTTCCCACCACATATAAGTAAATTATCAACAGTATTACCTCTTTCCCCAACTCAAAGCAGTCAAAAGCAAGCCTCAAAGCCACTATTTGTTGTCCACAACATTACCATATTCATCAGACTTAGAATAAGCTCCCCTGCTTTTGTTCTTTCATAGACTATAATAAGCATGGGGAAAAAAAAAATCATACTTCAATAGAAAAAAGTTTCTATCAACAAGAACTTTAAGAATAGACCAGATTAAAATAGACCATATGATAATTCAAAACCTAGCAGACTGAACAAGACTCCAGACATAGATTCCTGTCATCATCAGCTGTACTCACTGCTTCAAAAGAAGCTGCAAGGACACTCAACAGCAGTCTAGGTGGTCATTACAGTGCTTCAGTTCATTACAGACAGTTCTTCCCAAACCCAGATGTCTTGAAGCACAGGAAATATATCAAGTTATAAAACAAATAACAAAATCACAGAAGCCATGTGTATTATAATTTTATAATACATATATAAGTTTACATTCCTATACAGAAACTACAGATTTTGTCATTAACTAAGAAATATCTAATCTTCCCTGAAATCATGCAAAGACAGTTGATTACATCAATACCATGTAGTTGAGTGTTCTGCTCTCGTTTACCTGGATACTTTCTATTTAAATACTACTTCTTTATTTCACACATTACCAAACAAAAAAATACAAACACACATTATTCTTCTTCAGTCAGTGCTGCCTAACAGTGACCTTAACAGAAAGGGCTCATCAGTGCTTTCTCTCAGACTTGGAAAACCATGTGCTGACTGGTCTAGCATTCCATCACTGGACTTTTGTGTAGGAATCTCATGTTTCTGTTAAAAATTAACCTCACCTAAAGTCAAAAACAAAACCCACAAAAATTTTGCACGGTAACAGAAAATTTTTACAAAACTCCAGTGGGAATACCAAAAGGGAAAAGCTGTGACATTCTTAGAAATAAGAATGAAAAGGAAAGCAGATCAAACCTCGGCTGGTTAGAGCAGCATGGTGCTACTAATGCCAAGGTTGTGGTTTCACTCCCTTCATGGGCACCATTCACTTAAGAGTTAGACCTGATGATCCTCCTGGGTCCCTTCCAACTCAGAATGTTCTGTGATCTATGATCACTTGGAACTCTGGCATTGCAAAATGCTGGAAGCAAGTACTTGAGTGTGAGACCACATACTAGCTACAAAGTCATAGGACAAATCTGAAACAGCAGCATTCATCTCCAAGATAATACTCCAAGCATCCATCCAAGCAGCAGGGTGCCTCTCTGTTACAGCCACTCAGAATGTTCCTTTTCCAGATCTATGAGAACCACTGACCTCTCATAATCCCTCTTCTGACATCCCCTCTGCCCTCTACTGAACTATGCTGTTGCATTAATACCTCCCAGTTTTGTCTCTCTGGGAAGGCAAAGTGATTCTCTTCCTCTTTTATCCCACTCAGAAGCTTAACATTTTCCCCAGAGAGGTACATAAGTATTTATGTTTTAAGGCCTATAGAGGGGTTTGTTCTGGAGGTATAATGATGAACTGACAGAAGGAGAAAGAATTATGTGTAAGCTGTACCTGATTTGTAATTTCTAACTGAGAGAAGTATAATTCTTTCTTCAGTTCAGAAAAAGTCCCCAAGAACAGACAGCCAATGACAACCCAGAATTATAATTATTTCTTTCATATTTAAATCTTATTTCCTTAAAAGCTGTGCACATACATGAGTTTCATCATCTTGATAATCTGATACACTTTCTTATCTAAACTGTGAATTGTCCTTTACCAAACTGTGGTTAAAATACTACAGCCTGTAAAGTTGATTCTGTGGGTATGGAATAGGCTGCGATACACATGACACTTTATTGATTCCGTGCATGGCTTTGTTTATGGTCAGGATTTACAGTAAAAATAGAAATATTTTTGGTTTAATGATCCATTTTTTGAATGAATGTGTAAACATTTTTAAACAAAAATGGTCAGGATCACAATTTTCTTGTTAAGCATAATGAAGGCAATCCAGCCTGATGCCAAATCAGAGGGTAGAAGTGGGGAATCAGAGTTTAATAAACCTCAGGGCAGAGAAATTATTTCAGGATTAGACAGGAATGCCCAGCAAAGGACAGCAGACATAGACTGTCAGTAGAAAACCTAACACCAAAATAGAGATATGCAAGAAACAGGACCCAAACATGGGACTCAAATTACAAAGACAGCAGTAAAAACTGGTCTCCTCTTCAGCTGTGACCCCATTATGCAAGAACAAAGACCTACTCAAATTCACAGTGCAGCTAACTAGGGAATGGATAAAGCAATATTTATTTATCCAGCCACAACATGAGAGTCACTGATTCAGGAAGTTACTGAGAAAAAAGTTTCATAGATGAAATTTAAAGCATTCCTGATAATTTCAAAGATATAAGCATTTCTAGCTTTGAAAGCTGAGAAAAAAAAAGAAGAAGTAGTAATTTCAATTGTCATTCTTCAACTCTAAAAACGAGCACTGAGTACCACAACTACTACTGCTGTAGGGAGGATACCAGACTACTTGTCTTAGTGACTTAACCAGACAGACAGTTCCTATGTTTCTGCACCTGCTTTTGTGCATTTCCACCCATTCTGATAATAAATTAGCCTCTGTAGCAAAAACAGCTTCATGCCTTTCAGCGTGGTGAATTGCTCTCCTGCATAGTGCAGAAAGCATGCAACACTTCCACAATTCATTACTATTCGGTCTCAAATACACTCCTAGATTTTAGTCAGCCAATCAAAATTAATCAGATTGGGCAGTGACATTTTTGAGCTCACGAATGCGCTCTCAAAGTGTCTTGAGCACTCAGTAAGAGCTCAGGATCAGGAATATTAGGTTTGATTCTGGCAGGGGAAAAGTTACCCTATTTTCTCTCAAGTTGAGAAGTATCAGAGAAGTCACACAAGTCTGAAACAGGAAAAGTTGCTTCAACTCAGAGTCTAACACAGAACATAGTCTTCCTTCTCAGAAGAGTATTTTGAACACATCCCTCTGATGCTACTTGTTGAACAATGTGTTCCCAGGTTAAAAATAAAGTCCAAGCAGAGTCTCCAGAAACACTCACTTCAACAACAAAGAGTTGGAAAATGCTTTTAAATGAGCCACAAATCCACCAGGCCAAAGCAGGACGCTTCAGTTCTGGCAGGCGAGACCGGAGGAACTGGTTCAGCAGGAAGCATTCAGCTTTGCCCTTCCTCCCCACGTCACCCCTTTGAAAACCAGGAATGAGCTGATTTACCCATGCAGACCTCAGCCACTGCTATCAAGCTGCCCTTCAGCATGTGCATGCACACCCCCCCTTACCTTATTTAGCCATTTCAGCCCTGGTATTCTGTTAGAGTTGATTTGTTCTTCCAGCCAGGGCCGCATCCGCATCCTTTCGACAGGCATTGTCACCCACCTGGGAAGGAGCTGCAGGGAACAAGGGACAAGGTTACTTGTTTGCCAGACAGAACTCCCAGGCAGCTCCTCCACCTCTGCACAGTACACTTATTAAAGCTTTGCAGGAACTGAACAATTATAAATATAATCATTATTTTAGATCTGTGTGTGAGACTCCCCTAAGAGCAACTGAGAGGATAAAGTCCTCTTTATGGCAGAAAATACTCTTCTGGTACACTTGTATTAGGAAAACCTTCATGTGAAGATGACACAGGGTATCATCAAAAGCTTTTCTGATGATACAGGTGGGATACCAAAAGTTACAAATGAAAACACACTCTTGGAGATACCTTTTTTTTGGTCCATGCACCTGCAAATGTAGGTATGTGGACCAAAAAGAGATATCTCCAAGAAAAAATATGTAATGAAAATAATCACATGCAGGAGGCATCATTGTACTAGCTAAAATATGCTTCTGCCAACTAAAGGGCTTTCAAATGGTTAGAATTAATAAAAGTACATTTTACATCACAGCAATTTAGCAGACCACTTTGGTTCTGGCTGAGTAGCTTGACCCCCTCCCTCCAGCTTTCTCTGATCAGTCCAGTCACTGATTTTTTTTAGCTCTTATTTTACATTTCGATGCTGTTCAGCTATGAAGTGAGTGCTTCACACACCCCTCAGCTGCACTATGCCATCTTATATTATCCAGCTAAGACTCAAATTAAATTCTTTTTCTGCCTCTCTCTCTCACACACAGATGCATACATGACCTTGCTGCCACTTCCCTGTTTAGAGCTGTAAATTATTGACATAGAGTCCAAAGTCTTGAACCTGAGACAGAAATTTTAAAAACATTAACCAGCTGGCACTAGATACAGATTAAAGCGCCACATTAAATGCCTGCTAAGCACTCTGGATCCCATCATTTCCACATTCAAGTACTTGCATTTAGGCTGCTGCTTCTCCTTGCCCCTCTGCACCGGGCTCAGCTCCTTCCTCTCTCTTTTGCTCTTCACATCTGTGTTCTCTCCATCATTCTTAGCTTCTCTGCTCCACTATTCTTGTCACCTTTGATCTTAAAAATAAAAAAGAGAAAAATTTGAAAGCACACAGCAATGGCACAAATGTAAATGGGTTTGTTCTTGCTTCCTATGGGACTACAGGCATGGGACAGACTAACAATCAGGCAATACCAAGCCCACACCCAGCACAAGAGGAAGAAAAACGTTCAAAGTTTCCTCTCATTGCTCTGAGGACATGTATTTCCTTGAAACTAATAAGGAATTAAAAACCTGAATGTAACAATAAGATTCTTTGAAGTGTTTAGAGAATTTACCAGCAGCCATGCTCACACTAATCTCTTAGCAAACATACTGGCATTTTGTTTACTACTGCACAGAGCTGGCCACTCATGTCTCAGCTGCAGCCTCTTGCACTAACTACGAATTTCTAAAATAGCTCAGAAAACGGCTGCAACTGCTCAGCTCCCTTTCAGGTTCACTTCAGATATGAAAAAACAGCTAACCCCAGGAATCCAAGAGAAGACAAGCCCTTGTGTATTTCCTCTCTCTGTGTAAGAAGGAAACTGTTTTCTGGGCAAGGGTGATGTGGGTTCAGCTTTTTTATCCCCCAGGTTGGTGGCCAACAGCCAGCCATGCCATTTCACCCCCCTCCCCTTGGCACCAACAATCCCCATCCAGGCTGCAGAATGTGTATAGGAGATCTCTACCACCTTCCCCTACTACAGTTTGAGTCAAAGCTGAAAAATGCAAATGGCAATGTACTAAAAACATGAGCAAATTTTTATTTGTCTGACAAGGAAGAAACAATTATGTGCAACAGATGCATTTCTTTGTAAGATATCTTTAAGTATGCATGCACTTTGAGACAATTCCTGGAAACACTCCATTAGATTCAACATTCAATATGAGTGTTCCCATTTAGCAGTCAGACTCCTCTTGTCTTCTGGGTAATGAGCCCCTAAGACAAATTTCAAGCCCATCTGAATGAACAACTTAGACAGAAGGCAGAAAAGTCATCTTGAAAGCTGCAGCAATGAATCCCACTTGGGACAGGCAACATGGATGAAACAGAAGCTGTCTTTGTACAAAAGCAATACATTTCAGGAAACAAGAAAGCTGCCAACAATTGCTACTACAAGGAAGCCAGTCTTGCCCAAAATGGAAGAGTTAAAGCAACCTGTCTTTTCCTTCCCACATCCCTGGGGGCTTCCCCAGCTGCTCCCCCTGCAGATGCTGCGGAGAGATGCTCATCTTCTTTTTGGCATCCTGGGATTCCTCTGGGATTAGCAACTGCAGCTGTCAGCACACACCTTCCCATCCATCACCCACACCAAGACAAATTAATCCAAGGTAATCAGGAGAAAAGCTTGGCTTGTGAGAAGAGGGGAGTGGCTCCCAAGACCTGTTCATCTGAAAGTAAATTCAAACCCAGGTAAAAATAATCTTACAGTGATGTTCACTGGAGGGAAGTGTGGGAATCTTCTGCATGTCCTTCACAGAGGAGTAAGCATAGCCGTGCTTCTGCTCATCAAAACACAACCCCCACTCCATGCTCCTTTAAGAGAACATGCTGCTGAAAATAAAGCTGAATGTCTTCAGAAGACATTCCCAGACCTGTCTCCTCAGGACAGCAGTGGCCACAATGGCGTTAAAATCTAGTAGGGTTTTTGTCAGTTGCATGTCAACAACATCCTTTTGATGAAAACACCAAGTCAACTCTACTGAGTAACTGCCTGTGGAAATGATGGTGCCATATTGCCACCCAGAACTGTCCAATGCATGATTTATTTGCACAGAAAGAAACATCAGCTTCTTCAGTGCCTTAAAAGTGGCTCCTATCTGTCCATAAATGGCATTACTGGGTGCACTTGAAGCCTTATTCTACTGGCTCCAGGTGGGAGACCCTGGAGTGCATTCATCAGTGAGTACAGATTCAATCACCTGACATTAAGAATCATTCTAGTTTGTCAAGACATTTGAAATGCTCCAAAATAGGCAGCAAAAGTATGTAAAGTTTCAGGGGCCACTGCCTAACACCACGCCAGCTTCATCATCCAACAGAATATATCAATTATAAAGTAAACCTACAAAGATAGAAACTAAGGTAAGCCCTACAAAACAGCAGGTATGCCAAGTTTCTTGCCAATCCCTCCCCAGTGTTTACCCAGCTGAACAAAAAAATGCAGAAACAGTCAATCCTTTTAAGAAGAACAAAACATCAACATTTATAATCCAGAGCTGGCTGTAAAACTAAAAGCACTTACTCATCTATCTGCCACTCCTGGTCAGCTTAAATGTTGCACTTCCCCTGCACATTCACACCTTGAAGAAGCTACATATAGCTATTGGTATTTTTTGTACTGAGGGCAAGTGCATGTCTAACAGTATTTTCAGAGCTGCCAAGACATCCAGTTCCCACTGGCTTCACACTACCATGATCTCCTGAGCTGTGGGTAAGCAAAATCCATCCAGCAAAAAATCCTCTGGACTAAGCAAACCTCTCCAGAAGCCTGGTTACTTTTGCCTACTGAACCTTCACACTCTGGTAAACCAGGAGAAAAATGGCTTAATTCCTGCCTTGGGTCACTTGACATCATCTTCCTTCACACAGCAGAGACCATGGATGGAGCCAGGAAGAGGAGCAGAGCCACCTGGGATAGCCAGTCTTCAAAAATCACTATTTTTAACCATGCCTCCTGCAAATGTATCAAGACTGGTAGCTCCAGTTATATAATTTCCCTTTTCTTGCTCTATTTTTACCACCTGTCTTAATATTAGAGGGGGCCACAGTCGGAGGCATTTGCTGTTTTGGGGGTGGGAGCTTAAATATATTGATAGACATAAAGACAGCAATAAAAATATTCCCAGACCAGCAGTGAGTGGGCAAGTCATCAGCCCTAACTCACTGGCATTTGCATGGAGGGGGAGGCCACTGGGAGCCTGTGAAGAGCTATTCCCACTCAAGAAGCATGGCCCATGGATGGGCTGCCACCACAGTTTATGAAGGGATTATTTTCATCCTCTTTGGAGCTTCAATTACTGCACTATTTGTGCTAGTCCTGTGGTCAGTACAGCCTTTTTTTTGCCATGAGAAACTTCAAGAACATGGTGAAGGTTACTCTCCAACAAGCTATAAACTGGTTGCAATCTGCATATGCACATATTCTTACTCCACAATGATTGATAAAGAGCTTGTAGTCCCTCCCTACTCCCGCACAAGGACATTCTAGTAAGTCTGACTTGGTTTTTTCCTTCACAGAGATAACACTCCTGCCCTACAGAAAGTGTAACCTTTGAGAATGAAGAGCTCTTCACTAGAATTACAGCAGCTGTAGACAGAAAGTGAAAGCAATGGCATGGCAAGCACCACATCTGAGCAGTACATGATGTTCTTTTTCCTTCAGTTTCACTCTGGCAGCATCTGGATAACTGAAAAGGCACAAAAGTTATCCCAAAAAACACAAGCTAGTCTCTGCCTGTGGGTACTTTCTTAAAAGTATAATCCTATGGAACAACAACAAAAATAATAACAAAACAAAACAAACAAACAAAAAACCAGAAAAGCAGTTCTTCTTTCCCTATCACAAAGTACCTAGTTAAAAGATTTGTCAGTATATGGAAATATTAATCATTGTGAAAAGTTAAGGTGGGATGAGATCTTAGAGGCACATTTGTGAAGTAGGTCACAGCCTTTGCTCAAAGCTGTGGAAAAACATCTGTTCCTCAGAGGACATGTGCAGAATATTGTGTGGTATCAATTTATCTTTTCCCTGCAAATACAGAATGGGCAATATTATTTTTTTGCAAAGTTGTCTTTACTTGTGCTTTGCTGATAAACTTTTAAACTATTCCCTTTGTTTGCTTAGGCTGATGCAGTTAAGAAAAGCATCAATCATCCCATGTGACCAAAGAGATATGCTGAAATGAGACCATATGCTAATTTTAGGATTCAGAGAAATGGGTTCTGTATTTGCATCTGTGCCAAGACTGTTCCAGTATACATGATCTTTTTTTAAAGAACAGTACTTGGAGCAGAATTCTGCTCTCTACTCACAGACTGAACTCTGCCTTCAAATAGGATTTTGCAATACGACCACCTTTTCCAGCTATTCTGCTGTGAATACCACTTTCAAAGATTTCACCATCTGTACTGTGAGCAAAGCAAGTCAAACTCATCAGAGGGATAGACCCTGCTCCTAGGTAAGAAAACCTGCTAGACTCACCTGCCCAGAAATACTTCAGAAATGTGAGATTGACACTGAAAGGACAACAGAAGTACACTTTACTCAGCTGCTTTGACTGTGGACACCTGAACTCCCCTGCCTGCAGTGTGTGGGGAGACAAGCCCTCTGCCTGGTACATTTCCTGTCTGCCATACGGTGGAGGAGAATCTTACCACAGGTGCTGCAGAACATGCCTTCATTCTGATAATCCCAAATAATGCAATTTTTTTTTAACCAAGAGCAAACTACTTCATTAAAGAGTAGTAAATGAGTAAAAGTGGGCATTACCATTCTTAGAGGTACAAGGGTTCCAGGTTCAAAGTGAAATCCTTACTTAAAAAACAGATACAAAGTCAGAAAACCCAGAAAAACCAGTATCAGACTTTCTGGACTCACAGCTAGTTAAAAAGTAAAACCTACCCTCTCTGGTCTTTTAATTGCATGTGCTGGTGCCTCTTTTTTCCTTGCCATTATTCTGACAGTGATGCCCTGTTGAACAGGGCAGGAAGGAGGAAACATCACCGGCAGATTTACTTCTCATTAAGCACCTCTTGTTGTGAGCTCCATTAAAGTATTCATGGCTGATCTGCTCCACGGACCCGGCTCCTGTCACTTGATCCACATTGTAGCAACAGCAATATTTTTCCTGCTCTTTCAAAATGTTTTGGTGGCAGCAGAAAAGACTATGTCCTTCCTGTCCATCACCAAGAAGGAGTTCACTGCAGCCAGGAAGGAGGCAATTTTGTCAAGACAGGCCAGAAGGACAAGAATTGGAGAGCAGGCAGGGTGGGAGAGCACAGGTCTGGGCAGACTGTGTAAGGAAGGCATGGCCTGGACATTAAGAAGAACACATACAGGCAACCACCAGGCAATACTTCCCCTGCTTCCCCAGGTACCCAAACGAAATGTGGCAGGGCTACAACAGAACTATGGCTGCTAAGGGGAAAGCTTAGTGGGCTGGTGAATAACCTGGGAAATCAGGCTGCTGCATGACAGATTCATGCTAGCAACAGCTACCCAACTTTTCAAGGCTCTGCAATGCAGTGTTCAGGTTGTGCCCACCTCATTGCAAGGCAGATGGAGGAGGAGGGAAACATTCAGCAGGCACTCCTCTCCTGCTGCTGTACCCAAGAACGATACACAAAGTGGAATGACGAAAAGCCCTTTTATCCTCAAGCAACAGAAGGCAAAAAACAACCAATCCAACTTTCCCTGAAAACAAAGCAAAACAAAAACCAAAGAAAATGAAGGCAAAACTCAAACCTGTACTGAAATCAGCATTGCAGCCTGCATGTTAAACACGCCCAGGAAAACGTACTGTGAGAACTCATACTGTATATGGAGTGTGTTTCATCAGCCCTATAGCATTTCTGTCCCACCCAAAGGGTGTTAACATGCCCTGGCTGGGATTCAGACGTTACACATCAAAACAGACTTTTTCCTTTGGTTGCCATGCAGAGCTTATTCTCCCTCAGCAGCAAAGACATGAGTTGTTATTTTGCAGTAATCTCAAGCCTCATTAAAGTTAGCCTTTGGATTTGCAGACTAGAAGTTCACCGAAGAAAATCCATCTTATTTTAATACAATAAACCCAGAAGGTTGCTCCTTTTTTGCTTCTGGACTTAGCCATAATGAAGAAAGGCTTCAGCCTCTCAATATCCACAATGAAATTTCCCTTGTGCTGGTTCTTGTGTTGAACACTATCACAATACTAGAAGAACATAATGTCTGAAGAACACAATGTCTGTGGCTGAGCACATCCACTTCTCTGGCATTGCAGCAACCTACATCAGCTGGGAATTCGGGCCAGGTTTTTAACATTTTGCTAAAGATCATCTCCACAGTACCCCTGCCACAAAGCTCATCTGCACTCACATCAATGTCTGCTAGTCTGGTGACAATACAAAACGATTGCTTCAGGTTCAGGTTTAAAAAAATACTTTGTTTCCTGGAGGTTTCTTTCATTTTTTACCTCAGGTCTTGCAGGGAGTGAAGACGGGAGATGCCAGATTCTGGTGGCATCAGGATGACAACACATCTGTACAAGAGACACTATCCCTTGCCACCTCCTCCAGGAGTCTCAAAAGTGGCTATAAACTGATTATTTATAATCAGTCCAATATCTGATTTGTCTTCTTCTTAAGCTTTGTGTTACATCTGATGACCGACCATGATTTGTCCTCAGTATCTGGGATTTCTAAATATTTTTGTCTCAAATGCTGCCTAAAAGAGAGGTGGTGACTTTCCTGTACTTCACTCACACAAATTTGGGAGGGGCTTGTTTACAAGAGATTTGTTGTCATGGTTGTCAGAGAGTAATTAATTCCTTGCACTAGGGAGCAGTTATTCTCAAAATAATCAATTTTATCCTGGAAATAAGCACTCATATGCGAATCCACTCCTGAATACCCACATGTATTTGCTGCCGCTGCTTAGCTGTGTCAGTTGGAATCCATGGAAGCCAAACTCTGTGCATTCTTTAAAGCTGTCAGGAAAACTCAGCATTTGACACTTGATTCATAAAGAATTTTCCAGCCTGGTGAAAACTAGGCTATTAAAGCTCAAATGATTATAAACAATCACTTCACTGATACAACTAAACCGTCATTCTGTTAGACCACTGTATTCTCATGAGCTCCATGACTAACTTTACAGGAGATATCCCTACAACTTTTAACAAGCACTTTTACTACATGGGTCCTTCTGAAAGCAGTGGGAAATTATGCATGCACATACCTGCAAGATTGGGATCTTAAACTATGAGAGTACCTTGTAAAGCCTGGGCAGCCTTTATCTCAGTGTTCTGCCTAACATTCCTCGGCCTAATTACGGGTTGAGTGCTTTATAGGGTGCTATACATTAGAAAATAGCTATTGTAAAAGTGCTTGATCTCATTGCTCCCACACTGATGGCTTGTGAAGTTCACACAAGATTGCAAGAAGTCAATGACATTTCAGAGGCACTCAAGGATGCAGAAAAAAAATTATTCCAGATAGCAAACACTGAGAAATGTGTTCAAGGAAGAGTTTTCACATTCACTGACCATGACCTGCACCTGATGTAATCCACCTTGCTTGGATTTGGCTTGTTTCTCACAACTACCTTTGTTTGTATAACATACTGTTCTGCAACACACAGCAAGAACTGTTTGCACACTACACTAAAGTGTGATTTAATATTTGCTTAAAGCTTTCATTTTATTGTCTGGGCAAGGGCAGTTTCTACCACTGAAGTTAATAGCTAACCCACAACTACATCTTTGCTACCCAAACTTCTAATTGTTAGCAAAGCACCCAGATCCAGCAGCAAAAGACATAAACTACCTCTGCCTAACCTTACCAAGAGAAGCAAGCCCAGCCCTTTCAGTAAAGCAATTTCTCCTTTACTTCTAAGAAAAGGTATTCAAGAAAAGTATACACTTTTTCAGATTTGTGAAAAACACTATCATGTTTATTTAGACACTTTCTTTACGGACAGATCATGGCAGGCGCAGACTTGGGGGCTGGGATCCTCTGAATCACCCACTGTGAGATGGAAACATGGCTGTCACATGAACTTATTTACAGTTACAAAAATAGCACCATGAAAGACAGATGTTGAATACAAAAAAAAAAAAGAATTAGTTATTACAGAGATATTGCTTGGCACTGGAGAATTTAAGAGAGAAATATCTTTCTCTTGCACACACAAATTTAAAGGCGTGCACCTAAAGTGCACTAAGTATTAAAGCTTGTACTTATGCCTGTTGAAATTATATGGTCTAATGCTCCTTTTTCTAAAAATGCTATTCTTTCCTCTGCCACAGGAGATACAGGATATGAATAGTTAATAGGATTGGTTACAAAATGTGCTTTTAATTTAAGGTTTTTGTGTTGACCACAGA
The DNA here is from genome assembly GCA_034336665.1 of Luscinia megarhynchos. Taxonomy (NCBI): domain Eukaryota; kingdom Metazoa; phylum Chordata; class Aves; order Passeriformes; family Muscicapidae; genus Luscinia; species Luscinia megarhynchos. The sequence goes on along the minus strand of CM067566.1, from coordinate 31,634,399 downwards.
CCAACAGCAATTAGCCTTACTTTGTGATCTGCAGCAGCTATTTCTATCTCAGAAGTTTCCTAAAACACTAGTGAGCTAGAGTGAGACAACTCAACTCATCTTCATTTCTCATCTAAGCCGCATAAATATTATTAAATCAAACAAAACTAGACTTCTTTGGATTCTCTCATCAATCTCAAATCTCAGAATTGTTCTGAAATCCAAAAAACTTCGTTTTTATATGTTTAAATGCAGTGTGTTGAAATGTGTGAGAATTGGACCTCTGGAATTAAAAGTTTTTCATTTCACCCCAGTACAGCTTGAGCAGAGATTGTCCAAGCTTCTCGTCAACATCCAACCTTTTTTTCAATACAGCCCAGGAGCATACATCTCTAAATAGGAGAAAGACATTCATTTGAGATTACACAGCCATCCATTCGTCCATATTTTGACTAACTCACCAGATAGTTCTCAAGGTCACAAAGTACATTTTAGATGTTGACTCATCTGTGGAAATTGAGTGAAACCATTCACAGTCATTCATGGCATCAGCAAAGCTGATACTGGCTTTTGCTTATGGTTGATCTGCCCCTGATCTAAGTGGATGACCCCAAAGGAGGAATGGAAAAAAAGAGAGAGAGAAAGAAAAAAATGAAGAAAAAAAAAGAAAAGAAAAGGAAAAAAAAAAGGCTGATCATGGATTTTATACCCAATTCTATCAGCAATTCAAATCTCAACATGACTAAAACTCAAGCACTCTGGCCAGCTGAATTACTGACTCCCTTTCATCATCCTGGATGTCATCACTTCCACTGTACTTTGTGTACGTGTTTGCCACAGCATTTCAAAACAACACTTCTGTGACTGAAGAAGACGCCACTTCCCATATTGCAGGGCTTTTGCCCAGACCTCTGGCTGTGAAAAGTGGCACCTGGATAAACCAGGAGTGCAGCCCTTACCCTCTATTGTGTAGTTTGCTAAGGGAGTGCTGTCATGCAGCAGTCTAATTTAGATGACAGATTAAATAAATGCCAAAATTGAATTAATTTTTCAAGCTCTCATGCTTCTTTCCTCTGTGTTTATTCTTTCATTTTTGCCAACTGGGAAATGAAAACCAACGGAGTTAGTTTCACTTTTGTTTATATTTGGTTTCAATTTTATCCTCAAGTGCTGCTTTCATCTTTTTCATGTAACACTGTTGGGATTTCAAATGCTGCAGGCAGGCTTCCAGTAATTTTAAAACATTACTCTCCTATCCTGCCTGTTTTCCTATTGCAGAATTATTTTTATTTTAGATAAAATTTTTAAGATGCTGTCACAATTTTGGAAAGTGTTTTGGGGTGGGGCTGTTTAGTTTTGATTCTACAGAATTATATGCCTCCACCAATTAAATTCAGAACTTCATTATTTTCAACTTAATTAATGTCTAAGTTGTATATTAAGACCATTTACAAGATTCAAGAAAACAGCTTAAAAGAGCAGCCAGTACACCAAATGCACAAAAGCCCACATCACACACCAAATGTGTTATGCATATATGCATGAAATGCATATAAAGAGCTAAATGTATTGTTATCTTAATTTTTTAACAACAAAGGCAGTATCTTGCTTAGATAAAGCTGTAAGAGCTTGCCTGGAATGCTGTCAAGCAATATGCAATATCAATAGAAATGTTACAGTGCAGGCTTTGTCTTCTGTGCACTTATCAGGCCCTTCAAGTCACATATACCCCTCCATACGTATCAAAAAGCAGAACTTAACCACAGGTCACACTTTTCAAAACCAAATGCGTAAGCAACCTTTCCTTCTTTTGTGCTGTACTGATGTTAAGTATCTAAGTCTTAAAAAAGTACTTAAAATAATTTTACAGCAAAAGGGAAATGGTTGGACAACATCCACTGTCACGTGCAGTTCAGAACAAAGGACAAATTTAACCAGTTTTGATGCACCTTAATGCCATTCCTAACACCAGAAGTATACTGGGAGGTACAAACCAAGCCTGTCAAGGTTAGCTGAAAAACCATCAAACAGCAATCTGCCCTACTCTTTAACAGACAGGAATATGAAAATTATGACTTCCAAGCTTACCTTGAAAGATAGCAACCTATATAGCAACAACCGAATGTTAAAATAACTTAAGAGTTAAAATTTCAATTCTGCACCTGGAGTGAAACAATATGCCATATGCAGGCAGATTTGCTCCTGGAAGTGTGTCCAAGCTGCAGCAAGATAAAATGCTTGCCCTGTCCTAAAGACTGCTGTGTTTGATTTAATGCAATCTGCTCCCAAGCAAACAAAGGGGTCAGAAGATTTCCAGCATACAGGAAGCTGGGCTTGCAATATATTACAAATTAAGAAAACAAACATTACAGTGGTACTGCTTACCATTTCTTTCTTTCTTCTCTAGGTCATTCAAAAAACAGAAAATTTTCATGAGCTCCCAAGAAATTAAAAACATATCCAGTACTAACTGTAAGAGCAAGTTTGAAAACCTTTTCAGTTTGTCAATATTATTTATGCTATATACAATTTAATTTTATGTATTTACATATGTGTAGATGCACAGATATGTATATATGCGCATATATATATTTACATACACATAGGCTGACATTAAACTGTAAACTGTTAATATGGATTCCCTTCCACTAACTGTTAATTGTTTATTTCAGGTTTTTTTTCAGTGGCTATTTTAATCTTAACACAAGAGTTTCCACATAGTCAATACAAAGAAGAACCTTCTTATATTTCCAATAAAACTTCTGAAATAAACTAAACCAAAACAAAACCAAAAAGCCCCAAGAGGAAATTATTTAATTACACCAAATGATATTTTACATAATGCTATTCCTACATGAGGAATATGCAACTTAACAAATCTGTTCCTCTAATTTACCCTATCCAGAATCTTTTCAGCTTACTTATTTGTTGTTTTGTTTTGCACTTGAGATCTCAAAGGACAAACCGGAAAATGTTTTGCACTAATCACAGTTTGTAGCAGCACAAGCTGCAATAAAACTTCTGTAAACACTGCCTCATGGTTTATGCCCTCAATATCACAATCATTGGAGGCCTTTGAAGAATCAGGTTTCAAAAGAGCAGTCTTTACAAATGAGACACAGAGATAAGCAAGAGCAACACGTGATTAGTTTTGTATCTTTACCTAGAAAGGAACCATGACTTTTAATACATGATGCATAAAATACAAGCTGAGGTTCTAATCCTGCAAATGTCAGAGGGCTTATGGAGGAGTACTGCCCTAATGCAATGTTGAATGCATACAGGATACACTTAACCTGACTGTAACTGGTGTCAGGTTAACAATGGCCAGGGTAGCAAGTCCAAATTAAACAGGATCATCATAGACTTTCTGTTTCCTGGGAGTTTGATAAAATCTTATGCTACAAGTTTCACATAACAAAGGGCAATACGCGGCCTTGCTTCTCTCTGTTATCTGCAAATGGACTGTGGCTTACACTCCTCAGTGGAAATTTCTATTAGCAGTTTTCAGCAATGATTCTTGATCAGCATCTGAAGTAATTCTCTGTCAGCAGTCAGTGCCCAAAATTTGATACTGAACTGTCCTGACTGCTAAGTTGCACAGCAAGTTTCTCTCCAAAAGACTGGCTAATCACTCGTGAACTCGAGTAAACTCCTGACATACATGCAGTGGCTGTGAGCACCACAATTTATGTATTGCAACTTCTGCTTGTTTGAAATTGCCTCCAATTGTTTTATTTGGGTCTCATTTATCTCACCTCTTCACTTTCTTCATGACACTAATGATTTTAAAGAATATCCCCACCATCCCTTCAGTCACTTCTTTTCCAAGCTTCTTACTCTTTCACAAAAGCTCCTTCCTACCCTTCATCATCTTTGACATACTCCTCTGTAGCTCAGCAACTTTCACTATTTCCTGAATCAGGAGAGAGGAGCAACATGGATTTATAGTGGCATGGTGGTGTTTTCTACTTTTTTTCACTCCTTCCTAATAATTCCTAACCTGTCCTGTCCTTTATTAGCAATATCTTGGCACAGAGTTTATTTTTTCATTATGTTATACAAGTTGTATGACTTCCTCCTGAGTAGAAAGCCAGTCCACTCTCCATTTTTGTGTACAGAAAATTAGGATTGCATGTGCATTACACTGAAATTGGTCTGTACTGAACTTCATCTGCAAACTTACATCCACACTTTCAAAATAAGATTCTTCTGCAGACTTTGTGGTTCAGCCTTTGGGATTTCCATGCTCCAAATGAGTTAATACAACCAGCAAACTTGTCACATTCTCACCTATCCCCTCCTCCATCCCTTGAACAGCACGGCCCTGGGCAGACTTGGGGTGAGGGGTACAACCTCTTTCCACTGAGCAAACTGGCCATGACTGCACAGCCCGAAGCAAACTGATCCCACCTTGAAATTGGCCCTGCTTTATAAAGACTGCATCACCCAGACAACACCCCAGCAATATCTTCAGAGAACCCTAGAAGAGTCATGGCACCCAAGTCCCTAGCAACAAAAGTCAGGCCTAGTCTTTGTCACTTTGTTTCACAGTTTTACCCATGTTCACTGGTCCCATTCACTAATCCTTGGCAACCAACCAACCAACCAAAAATGCCCATCCTCGAGTTCTGAGTCTCCACAGAAACCCTGAAAAACTGACAGCTCACTTGTTACGTCCTATTTCTGGAGCACCAAAGGCCTACCCAAGGAGGTACATACAAGAGGCAACATATCAGCAACTTTCCATTTAGGCTGTTTCAAAACTCTGCTACAAGTATCACCTCCTGCCTTCTACTTCATCCTTCCCCGTGGTTTGTTCTCACACCGTCTCTCACAGACACTTCACTTTGAAAAATTCCCAGACATGTTCACTCCTTAAAAAAATAGAAAGCCTCTGGCAAAAGAATCTCTTTAAACTCTTTCTCCGGTGAAGCCAGGCTCAGAGAATTTGTTTCACTCTTCCACTGACTTTATCTTCCTTGGGCACTCCTTCTACCCGTGGATAACTTATCATCAAGCTTCCTGGATTTGATGTGCTTCAAAGAGTATATTCTAATTGTTCTCATGCCTTTTAGCAGCATGACTCTTTGGCTTACCTTACTGTGTTTGACACAGATTTTATGTTCTTTTCCACCTTTCCCATTTGAAGACAAAACCTTAACATTTGAAAGTGGTCTTTTGTGTGTGACTGAGCTGCTTTACTTTGCTTGCTGGCCTGCTCAGCTTTTTTGGTATTTTTGACAGATACAATTGCTCTGAGCCTTTACTATTAGTGTCTTTGAAGAAGTACATGCCACTTGCAACTATTTTACACTTTTGGCTGCCCCTCACCATTTGATTAATTTCTTTCCTTGCTATATGAAGCTGTACTTCAGAAAAGTAAACACTGCCACAATAACTCTTGCTGCTCCTGAAACAACATTGAGTTTAAGGACATTATGACCAGTATCATGTCAGAATTGGCTGGGATTTTGAATGCAAAATCCTGAACTTAATTCTTGCTGGCCACTACCTTGTCCAGAGTTGTTACCCCCAGTGTCTGTACAAGCTACACCCAAAAAGTAGGGGTTTTGGCACTTGGGCAAATTTCATTTTGGGCCATAATCTACGTGGAGGCAACTGAGGCCTCTCATTAACAATCCCATTTCCTACTCTTGAAGCTTCTCTATGCTCCCTTAATATAGGACAGTTATTGCCAACATCTAGGTTGGGCAGTCAGTCATATAGCCCTAATCTCTCCACTCTTCCTACACAGGCCTAGAACATCACGCCATGGCACGCTGTGTTACTTCCCCAAACAGTTATTTCCTCTTTAACAAAATGTTTCCCACAACATGCACATGCAAGCAGCTCAGTACTCTCTATGCACCCACAAAGTTTCTGATATTCCAAGTATTCTATCATGGAGATGTTTTAACACCATGGAGGTGATGCATCACTTCGAGAGAGTGAGTATCATGGCAAACTTTACAATCCTTATCCACCAGCTTTTCCCCACTGTTTGGTTTTTAAACATAAATAAATATATGTGGTATATATAAGCACATTTTCATTGAAGGCATATATAGCCTGGCTGCAAATTTATTTACATAAATCCTATTCTTCCAATGTAGACTCTATTTATTCCAAAAAATATTTTTATTTTCTCTTGAATCTTAACACCCTTTTTTCTTCACCGTTTTCTCAACTCTGTATTAAAACTGCCTCTAACTTCACTTGGTCTCACACATCAAAGACCTTCTCTCAATGGAGAAAGGGCCTTTAATCCCCCTTCCTAATAGCCTGCATGTTACTTCTCATACCTCTTGGTTAGCCATTTTCACACAGCGTGGCCTGTGATGAACAGCTCTTCTCTAGAGACTGACTTGACATCTCCTAGAATCTGTCACTCCTGTCATCAGCAAGTAACTGGGTAGCAGTTCTAATATATGTGCCAAACAATAATAATGACTGACTGCTCTACCTGCATCTCCCAACCTGCTGGGACCTCCAGCGTCAGAGGATAGCACAGGGCTCAGCAGGATGACACCTTGCCATGCCTGTATCTCACTGAAGTGCTGCAGTGTGGCACATGACCACAATGAAACGATACTGCGCCTCACATCTTTCATCCTAGTTTACCAGCAACAAGAAAGGGGCACATGAATAATTCCCCGGCAGCATGTTACCAACAGGGGCCAAAGAAGGACACTGGTGCATCTGAAGGGGCTGGGGGTAAGGAAAGACTGCAATTCAGACTGAGACCATCTGCCTCCCAGATCAATTCTGTTACTTTCGTGTGACTGTCTCTATATTAGGGTGAATTTAAATGTTGCTGCTCCACTCAACTCTCTTTTTATGGTACTAGCACAGGCATTCTGCAAAGGTTGTTAAGACTCGCATAAAATAACCGAAAACTTAAACATGTTGTATTTAATCTCCAGAAACGGAGTTTCATTTACAACTGCTCGTACCTTCGAGAGAACGCGGTCTTGCAAGACCTTAGCACGGCATGATGGGCTATAAATTACAACTGTACGCTCACCGGAAGGAGAGCTCTGCCCTCCGGAATTCCTTTATCTGAGCTCTGTGTCTAAACAAGTAAGGTTAAGACACAGACTCTGCTGTTTAGCTCACACTAATCAAAACGGGAGTTAAAGGCCTAAGTACCTCTGGGAATCTGTGCCGAGGGGTCCTGCCCTTCAGGTACTTGCAACTTTCATCCCAGCCATGGCAAGACGCTTGAAACGTGACCCTGCGCGCTGCGCACAAAGAAATCCCTGGTTCCCAGCTTCCCTCTGGGGTCAGGCGTGCGGCGCTCGGCTCCCTGCTCGCTGGCGTGGGGCCGGACGGCGCCTGCGAAGGCGGCCGTGCCCGCCGGGAGGCCGCTCCTGCGGGAGCCCAGCGGCCGCGCCACTTCCTCCTTCCGCCGCTGCCGCAGAGCCCGCCCCCGGCCCCGCTCCATCTGCCGCGCCGCACGCCGCCGTGCCCTCACGGGGGCGGGATCCCGGGCTGCCCCGGCTCCCTCCCCGGCCCGGCGGGCGGCGGCCCCGCCCCGCCGCTTGTGTAACGGGCCCTCCGTGAGGCGGCGGCCCCGCCTCCTCCCGCCCCGGCCCCGGGGGCAGCGCCAGCGCCCCCCCGCCGCAGCGACCCCCACCCGCGGCCCCTCCGCCCGCGCCGCCGCCCTGCCCTGCCCTGATCGGAGCGGCCGCACCGCCAGCCCCGCAACAAGTGCGGGCCCCCGGCCCTGCCCTGCCCGGCCCGGCCCGGCCCGCGGCCCTCCCGACCCAACGCCCCCGCCTTTGTCTGCGCGCCCCAGCTCGCTCCCCACCCGGGGAGCGGCGGCGCCCCCCGTCCGCTCCATCCGCGCCGCGGCCGCGTCCTCCCTCCCCCCCAACCCCTTCTCAAACGGAGCGGCGGAATCGGGCTCGGCCCCGGCCGCTGCAGCCCGACCTTTTGTTTTTAAAACCGATGCGCATCTGCCCGGGAGCCCCCGCTCCCCTGCACACGGAACCGGCGGCAATGCGGGAAAATAAAATGAAAATTAGATAAGAAGAAAAGAATGAATAGAAAAAAAAAATAGAAAATGATTAAAAATTACCTTGCCGGCCCGTTTTCGTGGCCCTTATATAATTCCTCAAGGTTACCGCCGTTGCCAGGGGACACGAAATGGAAATGAAAACAGGCGCTGAATAATCGCGGGAGCAAAACTAAAAGTTCAGTGCCTCCGCCCGGGCTGAGAGAGGGCCAGATCGAAAGCAAAACAAGGAGAGGAAGCGGCGAGGCCGCCGGCGCTTGGAAATCCCCCCGCCTCTCCGCCGGGCCGGGCCGGCCGCGCAGGCGGCGGGGGCAGGGCTGCGGCGGCGGGCGCGGAAGCGCTGAGCCCGTCACCGCCGCGCCGGGGCACGGCACGGCACAGCAAGGCACAGCGCCAGGGCACGGCACGGCACAGCGCAGCAAGGCACAGCGCCGAGGCACGGCACGGCACGGCACGGCACAGCGCCGGGGCACGGCACGGCACGGCACGGCACAGCACAGCACAGCGCAGCACGGCACAGCGCCGAGGCACGGCACGGCACAGCACAGCACAGCACAGCGCCGAGGCACGGCACGGCACAGCACGGCACAGCGCCGAGGCACGGCACGGCACAGCACAGCACAGCACAGCGCCGGGGCACGGCACGGCACAGCACGGCACGGCACAGCGCAGCAAGGCACAGCGCCGAGGCACGACGCAGCGCAACACGGCACAGCACAGCAAGGCACAGCGCAGGGGCACGGCACGGCACAGTACGGCACAGCGCAGCAAAGCACAGCGCCGAGGCACGACACAGCGCAACACGGCACAGCACAGCGCAGGGGCACGGCACGGCACGGCACAGCACAGTTCCAGGAAAACAGTGCCGGGGCACGGCACGGCACAGCACAGCGCGGTTCCGGGGCACAGCGCAGAGCTCCGCCACCGACCCCCGCCCGGCACCGGCTCCCGCTGATCCCCGGCGTCCCCAACACGCAGAGAGCCGGACCCAGCCCCGGGGAGCGAGGGACCCAGGGCTCAAAGCAGGTTTTCGCGGGGACCAGAGAGAAATCCCTGCCGCTCAGCTCCACCAGCACCGACTGAATGGCTCCTTGCGTCTCTAGCCCCTCTGCTGAACTGGGAGTCTTGGTTTCGGTCTGGTACACGCGCATGCTAGGGCTGTCATTGCCTTTGGAAAAGGACAGTGTATTTCCACAAGGACAGTGACCGATCAGATCCTTTGAACACAGCGAGGCTCAAGCGGCGGGCTAACTTCAACAGAGAACTCTTGGATTTCAACAGATTTTACAAACAGTTATGGAGTCAATGTGGAGACCAAAGCTTTCTACAGGATTTTGATAATCCCGATTCAAACTACAGTAAATAAAATTGACTGAGGTTGCAATGCACCATTCCTAGCCCTAGCCAGAAATGATAAAGGAAAAGAGCACTTGGAGGCTGGAGGAGATATGAGATGTAGCCAAGCGGTGCAGCTCCCTGTGTGGATACATAATGCATGGGCAGCAGCGATGGGAGAAGTGCCAGGACACCGGGGTAGTGCAGGGGGTAGCACAGGGGTGTGGTTAAGGAGCTGTGTGCTCTCCAGCTGTACAGCAAATGGAGGGGGAGCTGTTCTCTAGGAGCCGTGTGCTCTGAGGATCCTTTGTGGCAGTATCCCTGGATGTGCAGAGGACACTGAACTAGCAAAGAAATAGAGTCCACCCTTGTGGGTGACAAGACCTCCTGTTGTGAAAAGGCTTTCCTTGCACTGAGAACATAATCACAAAACAATTTTGGTTGGCAGATACCATGAATGTGAGCCATCTACCACCTCCCAAAACCTACTGCGGCCTAAAAGGTGGTTGTGGTCCACATGTGCACCAGTGAAGTAGGAAAGGTCAAGGAAGGTTTGGGAAGCAAGGTAGGACAGTAAAATCAAGCAACTCCTTCTAAACTTCCCTAGAAACATTCCCAGCAGCAAGTAGAGGTCCACACTCATGCAGAGAGACACAGGTTCCCTGAGCAGCTGCACAAGAGAAGCAAGGAAGGTCCTACTCACTTGGCTGATACTCCCAGATACTTCCAGAAGAGACTAATTTCCATGAAGCCACAGCAGAATAAGAATGAGGGATATGGGACACCTGGCTTCAAATTGGCATGTTGACTGAAATGTGCAGAGAAAGGAAATAATCAGCAAGACATGGTAGTGACAGACCGCAGTTTATGTAGGAGGGTCAGACTATGCTGTGACTAAGGGAAAGGGGCTATGAATTCCATGACAAAAGAAGCAGCAAAATCAGCAAACTCCAATAGCTAAAGGCAAATTTTCACAGACTTAAGGCCTGACTCGGATAACAGCAGGGTATTAGTGCCCTCTGACCAGGTTGGAGACAGCTATTGTGGCCAGGTTGGATTAGAGAGGAGTAAACTGAAAGTGAGAAATTTCTAACCAACTTTGTTCCCACTCAGAAATAAGATCTAACAGTTGCAAAAACTCATGGTAGAATTGTTTCAGCACTCAAAAACTGTCCCAAAGCTGGTGGAAGATGGCAGGATTAAATGCAAGTAATAGAATGGGGAGGGCTGCAACATGCCTCCTGCCAGTCTGGCCCATGTGTAACAGAAACAGAAAAGATCCAGAGAAGAGAAACAAACATAAAGAAAAATATGGAGCCTGATGTTAGAGTGATTCAAGGATTTGAGTGACCAAGATTATAGAGGATGGGGAAGTGATAAACAACAGAAAACAGCCAGACCAGAGAGAATAATGAGTAGAGAGGAGTAGGGGTGGATTATTTGCGCTTTTTTTGGGTACAGGAACTAGAGAACATCGAGTGAAGCTAGCAGGTGGCCCAGCAATTTAAAGCAAATTGGAGGTGGATCTTCATGCAGCTGGTAATTAAACAGTAGGACATCCTCCTTTGAGGTGCCAGTAGTTCACAGGGGATCCTAAAAATACACCTATACACATTCACAGAAGGAAAAAACTCCATGAGGTCTATTAAATGTAAAGACAACAGTTCTGCCTCAAGCAGCCCTCAAAGCCATAAATTTCTAGGGGCTAGAAGCTCTTTGGTACTGTAAGGTTAAGACCTCCAGTGCTCTAGGCACCAACTTCGTCACGTTATCTTAAACAAGCAAAGCAGCTAATAGTTGCTAAAAGGTTATTTATTGCAGAAGCACATCAGTGTAAAAGGCACAGTCACAGACATCAAAGTCCATGCTAAGTTTTGGTATAAAGTCCCAAACAGAAGGAGAAGCTGCTCTTGTCAGAGGTCCTGTGAAGCTGATGTTGCTGTGGTATCTCCTATCTTATTTTTGGGTGTTGAATGATGACAGCAAGCAAAAGCAAAAAGAAAAGCAATGGCAGAAAAAGCAGAAAAAGCACTAACTCTCCCCAATACAAACTCTTATATAGAATCTTCCCAACAAGCTAAGACACAAACTCGGACCACCACTCCTTAACCTATTAGAATTCTAGTTTCTTAACATGCCAGATTACATATAGACTCTGCATACAACCTGTCTTGTTCTAAAATGAAAAATGTAAACAATATTCTTACTATAGCTCTATTATGTCTGAGCACTGTCTACAGCTACAGTCCTGGAGCTTCTATTGAAAACACTAGTATGTTTTCCAGCCTTCACTAGAACTTGCACTTCTATTTTGGTATCTAAACCTTTTACTTACTAAAAGCATTTAGTGCTCATCCTAAAACTTAAACTTACACCTCTACCTTATGTGTGAGTGGTTTCAATGCATCCAAAGGCTTTAATTCAATTCCTGCACTCTGATTTCTCTCTTAAGAATTCAGAGACCCTCAACTCACTGACTCCAACATGGTACCTTTCAAAAAGTCCTGAGTAGAAATGCCTGCAAATAGTTCAGGGCAAGAATGCTACTCCAGCATCTCCCTCCAAACAAAGAATAGAGTGACTCGGGCTGGCTTTTGCAATACTCATAGCTGTTATTTTTTCTAGTATGTGCTTTTCATTTGTTTGCAGAATGACCCAGCTTCGAAAAATATTGCAGTTTCTGTATCAGTAAATATTGTGTAGAAAAAATACCACCATTTAAATAATTTAATGTCTCATTCAGAGGACACTATTCACAAAGTGGTATTGCTATGAATTATGTTAGTTTGTTTTGGTCAAAGGAAACAGTCAGCTTCCCTGAGAAACAATAGCCAAGCCATCGGGCAGAATTTGCAGCTCACTCTTGTCATTTCCTGCTGCCACCTTCACCTGATCTGAGTGGAGCACATTCAAGGATCTTGATGCATTCTGTGCATTGACAAAGGCCTTTCCCTCCATGTCTCCTAGCACCACAAAGTCAGAAGTTATACCAGAAGTTAAATCTTCTGTTGTGATTCCTTTTTTTAACGCTGAAAGTTAATGGGAATGGGCAGCTTTTGTTTTCTAAACTTACCTTTCAGCAATGACTCATTCACTCCAAAAAGGTACTTTAAACTCTTGTGATTTGGCTGTTTCAGTAGGATGTGGCAGCTTTAAAATCAGATCATTTAACACAGTAGCATCACATATCCACTGCCTTTCCTCTGCAGAACTGCCAAAGTTTGCAACTTACTTTTAACCACCTTCTTTAGGAATCTGGCTACTGGAATCAATTGTTTCCATTAGCATCCTGCCTTTCCTTCACAAAGGAGTCTCTTTTCTAGCCTGGAGTTCATTTCTGTGAGAAAAAACTTCAAACTGGGAATCCCTTAAGTTTCAAAAAGTAAATAAATATGCAATATGCCAGCCATTTTTGTGGGTTTTTAGTTGCTTTTTGTGGGGGTCATTGGGGTTGGTTGTTTGTTTTGGGGGGTCGTTTTGGCGGTGGTTTTTTTTTGTGGTGGTTTTTTTTTTTGTTTTTTTTGTTTTTTTTGTTTTTTTGTGTATTCTAAGTTTAATAATATTTTTGAAAACTTAATTAACATTTATTATATCTTCCATTCTTGCTTCTTTTATTGAGGTTTTTACGCTGTCTTAATGTGGAGCTGACCATATCATCATTTTGGTTCTAAAATCACTGTCACAGGCATTGGGACTATTCATATGTAGAACTGGAGAAGGCGATTTCTCTCACGGGCCTGGGACTCAAGCTTCCCTACTCACCTACAGCTGACCTGTTCATTTTTCTGATACATTAAAATAGGAAAGCTAATTTATGTTACAGGCCAGTATCAAGAAAATAAATCAATAGCAGTAGTATTACCCACATCTTCCTGAGTGCCTACGCCCGTTTTTAAACATGACACATAGTTAAACTCATTTTCAGTTTTAATTTGTTCTGTGAAGAACATTCTGATGCTGATGTAATCTTTTCCACTGGTATTTTTAGATACTAGATCTAATGACACTTTTCTTGTTAAAAAAGGGAAAAGCAAAAACTCATGCGATTTTTAGGGCTAAGAATTTAAAGTATTTGCATATTACTGTAACACAAATAATTACCCAAAGTATAATGGAAAAGTGTTGACTAATCTTTTAAGAAGTTCTGATTAATTTGTCCTCTGAAATCAGTTCCATTCATTGGAGGGTCGGTTGTTTGGGGGATTTTTTCATTCATTTACTTTGTGTTTGTACTATTGTAAATAAAAGGAATGCTTGGGCTTTGGTGTTTCTGCAGTGTTCTAACAGTACTAATGCTCATGTTAAAATTCATAGAAAGTAAAGCTTGTTGCTAGAACCCTGGAGATACAGCTGGATCTCTTCTTCCTTACCCAGTCTCTGGAGGGAAAAAAATTCACTCAAGTCCCAGTTGAGCAAACAGGCCCTTAAATAAAAGGACATGAGCAGCTTCTCTTCCACACAGGGAGAGCCTCCATGCATCTGAAGTTAATGAGCACACAGCAGTGTGGATGGGGAGAGCCTCCCACCCCTCCTTCTTTGCCTTCATTTATTCCAAGTTCCTTAACTCAAACTTTCTGTGGTCTTTCCCCACTGTGTTTTTTCTCCACTCTAATGGCTGCAGGAAAGTGTGTGTTTGCTCCGGCTGCTCCTATGGGATGTGGGTCCCTGCCCGTTCCTGGCAGGGCACCGCTGAGTCACCTCCAGCGGCAGGAGCCCGGGCTGAGCCCTCCTGGGCAGCTGCAGCAGGAGCATGGACAGCAGCAGGAGCCACGGACAGCAGCAGGATTGAGCTGGCAGCACCACCCCACTGCTATTCACGCCGACAAAGAGGGAATTTCCTGAACGCATTCTGGAGCAAATCCATCCGTGGGACATTTCCTTTGGTTTTGGTTGGGCTGCACCAACAGGAACATCTAACTATGAGAGGCTTAACAGGGTGTCTAAATAAGTGAGTGCTTCTCAGCTCTCAAATTCCAGCTGTGCTGCTCTTCTGATTGCTAAGAAATGAGGTGGTGGGAGTGTGGCTTTGTTTTATTGGTGATAATTAAGGTAATAATTACAGAAGACTGTTCCAGATGGATAAATCTATTTGCTCAGACCAGATCTCTAAAGAGTAGCTTCTCTAAACTGCAAAATAAAACTTAAATGTTGCAATTCAAAGCCCCGTATACTCTCAGGAAAGCCAAGTATCTTCACAAAGGTGTTTTTTTTATCCAGCCCTTAGCAAATTGAGTCAGAAAGAGCCAAGAGATAAAACAATAACCTGTGACAGGCATTATCCTACTAAGAAATTGTTAAACCTTCCTAATCATATTGGTCTGGCTGGAGTCAGGTACTGCAGGAAGACAGGTAGGTGGGAAGAGCCCGTCTCCTGAGCCCAAACCAAATACATGACTGTAATGGTTTGAAAGCAAAACCAGTGAGAGATTCCAAGTCAGAAACACAATGTAATAGGAAAAAAGAGAAAAAATAAAAGATAAAATAGTACAAAAGAAAAACCACTGACAGTCAGAATACAACCTGACACCCCACTACTTAGGGTGGTGGTAGCAGTGCAGATTAAGTGGTCTTCTCAAAGCAGTGATTCTGTAGAAAGGTCTGGTAGCTCTTGTCCTCTGGAAACCAGAGGGTAAGGGCTGCTTTGTTGTTCCAAATCTCAGGTTCTATCTAGGTAGGAAAGGCTTGGCTCCTCCCTCTGGCTGGAGCATCTCCTAATGGGGTGATGTAATTTTATCAGTCATGCAGTGGGACTCAGCAGCCTATTAACAGAAGATATCTTCCTGGAGGAAGGATGGGTCGTGGAAAAGATAAAGAGCACTGTCCCACCTGGTTTTAACAGATGTTGATAGAATGCATAGTTTTGGGCACATCTATGCATTGTAACCTAGGACAATGACGTAGAAGAACATTATTGAGGGATGTAGTGCCTGCTCATGTTACTTGTCACTGTTTTATTTGGCTGCAGTATTTCAGCCCTTTGCTCTGCCACTCAACTGCTGTACACAATTCACTTTATTTAACAGGAGAGAAAAAAGGGAACCAGAAATTTGCTTAAGAGCATTGTGAGATGGTTTTGGTTACTCATATCTCTTGGCCCTTGCAGCAAAGTTTAGGGAGGAAAGAAGTCCTTTAAAAACACGTACAGCATCTTGACATTTCAGGGCTGGAGTGGAGTTTGGCAGAGAAAGCCTGGATGGGAGCCAGGCTACTTCAGCAGATCACACCTGAAAGTGATCCTGCTTAGCCCTGCTTCAATGGACCATTTCACTCAAGTGGAAGCTTTTATGGCAATTTTCCCAGTGAAACTGAGGTAGAATATAAAGATAAGTGATATGTTGCCTATTGATTTGACAAAGCAGAATGAATATGTTTCTTCAGGATAATAATCAGATATTAAGAGCTTTGCTACATATAATGTATAAACACATCCTTTGATTTATTAATTCAAAACTTATTTGTTAAAAATAGCTCAATTCTCTTTGTAGAAGGGAAAGACACTTTTCTCTTTCCACCTTCCTGTTTGTAGTGGATTTTTACATGAAAAGGAGACTTTCCAGGGATATCTGTTGGGGAGGAAAGTTCCACCTCATGATAGGGGTGTTTTCCTCCCCTCCAAAGCTGGAGAACAGGAGGACAGAGGCAGCCCACCAAGGCAAGAGGTGCTGGGGTGTGGCCACCTCACTGACCTCTTGATGGTGAAGGAGGCATAGGGGGGCCAATAAGGGGTCCTCCTCTGAGGTTTCCTGCTGACAAAACAGGAAATTCTCTGTGTCCCCCAGCTTGTGTGACCCCACAGCAACCTCTTATGCTACAACTCTGAAAGGCCATTAAATACAGCTCCAACCTTTCCTCCTTGGTGCACTCTCCAGCTCATACTGTGACAGCATCCAATGTGACCACAAAAAGAGAGAGAAAAAAAAGGGACTCAATTATAAACAGTTAATTTAAGACTTTTCCATCTGAAGTAAAAGTGGTCACTACAAGTTAAAAATCCATTTCCAACTCACCACTCTCTTTAAAGCTTTAGCTCTTTCACCTTTCCTAACCAGTGTTTAATTATTAACAAAAGAGTGATTTTTATAACAAGTCCTGTCTGCTGACTGCCTTCATGTATGTGGCCTGGCAACACTGATCTCCAGAGTGCTTCTCCATAACCTCTGCACAACCTCTGCACATCCTCTCAAAGCAAAAGCAGATGCAGCATCTTCTGGATGCACTGGACTAGCTGAAGCTGAGCTCCTCTGCTGCACCTTCAGTGCTAGCTTGTTGAGTCCAGCAAGTTAATTTTCTGAAAGGCAGCAGCTGGCCCTGCTGAGCTGTTTCTGGAGTGCAGCTCATCCATGACTCATCTCTCCTGCAGCCCATCTCACTGCATTTCTTTTTTGACAAGTCATTTCTGTCACTCTGGCTGTTGCCCTGCTCTCAGGTTTGCTAAGCCTGCATAACTGAGGCTTTCAGAAGCAAGTGGATAGTCAGTGTCAGGGTCTGAACAAGAAATTTTTCATGGCACAGTAAAAGCTGACATCAGTTTTAAGTCATCTATTCCCAGAATCTCCATTGCTACTGGTATCTTGATAGGGTTACAGGGGCTTTATGTGGCATATTTTTAAGGGAACTGCCTTGAGTTCTCCAGAGAACTGCTGTAATGCAGCTGGGAAAATGCTGAGCTGGTATCCGAGCACAAGTGATCTCAAAACCATGGACAGGGCTGCTTTATCACTTTAAAAGAACGAGGTTGTGGGAGGGTAGGTGGAGAAAAACTCCTGGCTATTAATAGAGAACACGAGTAGGAGCTTTATTTTGAATGGCTTCTATAATTAGTGACATGCAATGCAGAAGCAAGGCTCGTGATGCGCTCTACCTGCTGACTTCCCAAGCGCAGATCAGAGAGGCAGACTCAGATAAAAAGATAAAAGACCATTGCTGTGCAGGGAGTTTTGAATAGGCTGAGTTAATATGCCCAAATTAAAAAATAACCAGGAGATCAATCAACCTTGATCTTCAGAGTGACTGTCTCTTGGGGTAGGTGAGTGGAGTCAGTGGCAGCTCAAATTCAGAAAATTTAAGTTACCTTTCCAGTCTTACCTTCCTGCTCTGAGTTTTCCTCATTACTTTTATTTCTCTCAGACTATGTGGACAATAAGTTCCCAGAGACAACAGCTGTCTCCTCTTACTCAGTGTCACAGTGTCTGGTACAAAAGTGTCTCTCTGTCTCGGGAACCCTGCTCTTGTACAGTGCTACGATAGATAATATTACTTTGTGTGGTGGTTCTCCAGTGGCACAATTAATTTGTGCTTGTGTTTTTAGTATTTCAAGTAGCAACAACAATCAAAGGCAATAATTTAGGCAATTTAAAGCTAGGAGAAGGCTTGCTTCCATAGCTCTGTAAGTCATGGCATGACACCTGGACCCATAAACCCAATTGGATTTCAGTCTTATATTATGATACATAACAATAGTGGGACTATTTTGAAAAACATTACTCAGGTGCTTGTGGTATCTATTTGCACCTTGCTTTCAGTAATTACATGTGGGGTGGCAAATCCTTCTAATGAGAGGAGTACTCCACAGGTATGCATGTTATGATGCTTATAAGCAGTAACCAACCCTGCAGGAAGTTTTTAGTATGCAGATACCAAAAGCAGAGCCAAGAGTAAACAGCTACCAGGCTAAGGCAGAGTTCCTTCTTTCATAGTACAGTAGTCCCGTGGGAATGCTGACTCACATGCTCCCTGTATAATAGAGGTGGAGAAAAAGCAATTATGTTTAATTTCTTTTCCTCCCGCACTGCCATTTCACTTGTGAAGTGGATCTGGTTGAAGAGTCAAGAGTTCTCTGTATGGGAAAGCCTTGGGCTAGAGAAGTAAAAGTCTGATAAGCAGGTGTTAATAGTTCCAAATCAGCTTCAAAGAAAGGGTAATGTTTCACTGCTTGGCAAGCCAAATCTTAATGCACATAGACCTGTTGTAAATAGTTTGTGGAATAGGTGCACAGAACATTACACAAAAGCTGCTAGCAGATCTGCTGGTAGTGTTTGTGCAGGTTTCCCCACTCTTTTCCGACTGAATTGTGTATTTCAGGTTTTTATCACATTCTCTCCCCTTTCTTCCCAAACTAGGGAATCTTCTTCTTCTTCCAAGAACATTTCAGCTCATCTGTAAGTACTTGCTCATCCACTGGTGGGGGTCCATGACCATTGTCCAAAGCAGTGTGACTTCTTGCAGCATTTCACTTCACCAGCTGAGAAGACACAGCCTGTGCAGTCAATGACTTCTCTCCCTTGTCCAGAGCCAAATGCCCGTGCATTAAATGGTTTCATGCGCAAAAGGGAGCAGACATGGAAGATAGCTCTGAGAAGAGCTTCACTACATGGCCTGTCATCACATCTGATAATTCATGTCAAGAACTTCAGCTATACTGTTGCTTTTCTGTCCCTCCACTTGACAGCACAGCTAAACTATTATAGCAACCAGAACTGATCAAGATACATTATTGCTTTTATTCCTTAAGTCACAGGGTCTGGATTCATAGAATCGATAGAACGGCTTGAGTTGAAAGGGACCTTAAAGATCATCTAGTTCCAACACCCTTGCCATGGGCTGGGACAGCCTCTGCTAGATCAGATTGCTCAGAGCCCCATCCAATCTGGTCTTGAACACTTCCAGGGATGGAGCATCCACAGCTGCTTAGGGCAACCTCTTCCAGTGCCTCACCACCCTCACTGTACAGACTTCATACCATCTAATCTGAACCTGCCCTCTTTCAGTTTGAAGCCATTCCCTCTTGCCCTGTCAGGACATGTTCTTGTGAAAAGTCCCTCTCCATCCATCCTGTAGGTTTAGGTCACCCCAAAGCCTTCTCTTCTCAAGGCTGAATAACCCAAATTCTCTCAGCCTTTCCTAGTAGGAGAAGTGCTCCATCCCTCTAAACATCCTGGTGGCTCTCCTATAGATTCAGTCCAACAGTGCTCCTGTGCTGAGGACCCCAGAGCTGGACTCAATACTCCATGTGGGGTCTCACCAGAGTGGAATAGAAGGGCAGAGTGATCTCCCCTGACCTGCTGGCCGTGCTGCTTTTGATGCAGCAGTTGTGGTAAGCCTGATGAGCTGAGGAAATGAGGAAGGTGAAAAAAGGGAGGTTGCTCAAAATGCCCCTTTGTCCCACTTTGGTCATGGTCCTGTTGAAAACATGATCTCTCCCTAAAAGGCCAGTGCTCTTTAGAGCCTCATCTCCCACCTTGTGCCAGGAGTCCAATGCTGTTGCTTGCACACTAAGGCTGGGACAAACTCCCACAGGGCTTGGAGATCTCATTGAGTGTCCATTGTCACAGGACTGCTGTCCACCTGCCTTTGTTATTCCATCATTGTGGAAAACTGGCAATAGTGGATGCACAGCCCCCAGCCCACCTGACCCCACATGGTTTGGATTTTACCAGGCCAAAGCCAGCTAATCCCTGCTGGAAGTTAAACTTGTGTAAGACAGCAGAGCTTGATGCACTGCCAGGCACCACAGCAGCCAGTGGGGGCAGGCAGGTAAGATCTCAGGTAAGGCCTCTCCTCACTGTGCCAATGAGGCTGGCAGGGCTGCCTGTGCCTTAAAATGCCTTTTGTCCCATCCCCCCCTTCCCCTCTCAGCCCCCACTCAGGATCTCACTTTATCTCATTAGATCTGAGTTTCAGTTTTCCCATTTCCCAACCAAAATCCCTGTGAGACCTCAGTGACTGAGCTCTGGAGTTTGGCTGTGGCTGTCCCTCCCATGTATGCCTCTGAGACTGGAGCAAAATCAGCCTGGCAGTGGGCAGTGCCTGCAATGCTGGTGACATATGCCTGCAATCAGTGTTTGGAGTGTTTTGCAATCCTTTTCAAGATGGCAAAACAAGCGATCCTCTGTTTTAGAAAGGAGGAAAATGGTGAACTCCACTACAGATACCTTATCTCTTGCAGTTGTGGAGTGATCAGGACACAGTTGAAAAAGAAGCCTGAGGTAGAGGAAGCTTGCCTCTGTATTTTTATACTTTTTCAGCTCTTATCTTTGGGTTGCAGAGGTTCATGGCATTTTGCTCCAATCTTTTGCAGGGCCCTTGCCCAGAAATATCTTGTTGCTCAATGCCACATCTACATTTACATCCGTGCTGAAATCTCGTTTCCCAGCTTAAGTGTGATACCACCATGGGTTTTTTTTTCCCTTGCCATTGTGATTCAACTGCAGGTGTGATTCCAAGGGACATGGCTTAGAGCTTAAATCCAGAGTAAGGCAAATGAGTGGACTCCAGCAAATCTCTCCCAAAGCTTCATATTTGTAACCTAAATGCAAGGTAGTAACAAGTTTAGTGAGGTAATTATCAGTCCTGTGAAATGTGGATTTTTTAAAAATCACCTCCATCATTAAAATGAAGGAATTGTAGAAGGTCACAGTGTCTTTGCATTGCTTTCATTCTGCTCAGCTGCACACAGGTTTCAACACTCCCTTAGTCTCTGGGCTGCTGTAGCTGCCTGTGATGATCAATGCAAGAGCAAATCATCCTCGAGCAGCTGTCACTCACCTTCTTCCTGGTGAAGAAACGTGCACACGAGCCACTGGCACCCATAAAACCCTGATGAGACCTCACCCCTTCGTATGTGTGGCATGAAAGGAACATAAACAGGAAGCAAAAAGCCACAGGAAATTTGTCAACCGAAGTTTCTCTGTTCATAGAATTTGGGTTTTTTTTCTTGTTCTATTGCTGTTTTATGTCACTAAAGAGTGTTTGCTTCCTCACTCTGTTTGGACCTCGAGTAAGAAACATATCCAAGGTATTATGCCTTGAGATTATGGATTGCTTTTTGTTCTGCCTCTGGTAGTGTTACAACCTGATAATACCAAGCTCTAAAGATTTGCACCAGGGGGTGCTGAAATCCAGCCACAGGGACACAGCTTCAGAAGACTGTACCAATGGGAATATTGTATTGATTTAAATGGGTTTGTAGAGCTTGGCACCTGTGGAGGTTGCTGCTGTCACTTGTGCATGCACTCAGTGTCAGTAATATGACAGCCTTCAGTTGCAGTACGTGTTTCAGTCACTAGGACAAGGCTGATAACTACTATTTAATTTTGAAGCAAGGGGGAGAAAGGTATGTGCTTTGGTAGCATCTCTCTGAGCACTCTTTTTAATCCCTCACAACACTTTTTCTGCTTCTCTCAGCAAAATTGTCCAACCTATGATTTTCACAGATTTTACAGTTTTACTCCCAAATACTCCAAATTTCTGTACTTTTCTCCTCCTTTTTTTCTGGACTCACCTCTCCTCAGGGATTTCTTCATTCACAGACACAAACTCCATTCCATCCCGTGTGCTGCTGATCCATGATCCCGCCAAAGAGAAAACCAGGTTGTACTCAGGGGCAGGACAGAGTGAAATCTGAAGCTTCCAGGTCAGCTTCTATCCTGAATAATCTCTGTCAATCTGCCTGATCCGTGAGCTGGCAGGGAAACATCACGGGGAGACCTCAGCACCTTTCCAAAGCCTGTGGTGGACACGAGCAGAGCTCACCTTCCCTGCACACCTGCCTGCAGAGGGGTCTGTGACCCAGGGCTTGCAGGGCATCCTCACAGCTACAGCTCTTGCTCAAGAGCTGCATGTCTTGGCCACCACCAGTGCCTTGCTGGGCCTCCCACAGGTGGTTTTCCCATGGACAGCTGCCTTGGGGGTGGCTGTGCTGGTGGTTTTCCCAGCCCACCACTGGTCACTGCTCTATTCCTCTCTCATCTCTCTGCTGCTTCATTGTTCTCTTCCAAATAAGTTTTTTTTTACATAGCTTCCTTGTCTGTCTTCCAGACTCTTCCTGGACCCCATGCCCACCAAAGCCATCCTTACCCCACTGCCCAACAACTGCTCCTCCACTTTCTTCCCAGCTGCCACCCCATTTGGATGATCCTCTAGAGCAGAATCCTGTAAAGCTCGTGGCATCTCTCCAATTGCTTCTTAAAATTCTTCTGTACTAACTTCAAAAAAACCCACAGCAGGTTTCTTTCTACACTGCCCAGCATAATTTCCTTGCCTCTTTTCTGTCCCACTGGTCCTGCCTGCTGTTTCCTTTGCTTGTGAAGTCACAGAATCACATTTAGGGTAGAACTGACTTTTAAGATCATTAACTCTAATTCTTGACTGATTACTATCTTGTCAACTAGATCATAGATCATGTGCAACCTTTTCTTGAACATCTCCAGGGATGATGATCCAAAGCTGAGAAGTCTGAGTTGGATGACTACAAAGTTTGAGGTTGCAAAGTTTGTGGTTTCTGGGGAGCTTTCCTGGAGCTTTCCTCAGCTCTCTGAAACAGCACAGGTGTGGCAGCAGCTGCTGCTTAAATTGGTGGCTGACAGAATCAGCTGCTTCTGGGTACATTTTGTGCCCATCTCACAGGGCTGGGAGCAACTCAGTTAAAGCAGGTGCCTCAAGCTGCTGGGTCACTCACAGCTTGCACTTCTCCTTCCCTTCCTCCTTTTCCTTTTGCCTCTGCCAAGCTCCATTAAACACTGCCACATAAACACAATTAGTACTGATGGTTTACCTGAAGGTTTTTGCCTCCAATATTTAGGACATTCCCTTACTTTTGGGTTTTGCTGGTTGAATCTTTTTTATTGCAGGTTACTGTCGTGTTTTAACTTTAAGCCTGGTCCATGCCTGGACTGGGATCCCTCACAGTGACTGTCCTCCCTCCTTCTTAATTATCTCTGCTCCCTAGCCTGTTCCCCCTTGTCCCTCACCCCCAGTTTTGTAAGCCAGGCTGCTTCCTCTTTCTCCCTCTCCCTGGCACCCTTTTTTGAGTATTATTTTAGCACTTCCCTGTTTCAGACTTTGCTGAGCAGCCATAGATGACGGAGGTACAGCATCTTTAGCAGACACTGGAGTGGCCCTCTGCTTCCAACTGCCTGTTGCAGCAGATTTTAATCTCATCAACAACTGCACAAGCTATTTATAATCAGCTCTCTGATTACATTCCTTAGGTCCACATCCAAGTTAAAAGACTCAGAGTAGCTGATGCACTGCTGCCAAGCCTCCTCCCTCCCAGAGGTTTCCAGAGCTGCTGGTCAGTAGTCCAGGTTGCCACCTTCTGACCTCCTGCTCAGGTCTCCCACCTCACTGCTGCCCTTCTTGCTTCCCCTGCCTCCCACAGTGGTACCTTTGGGAGAAGCTAATCAAAATGTGCCTGTGTTGACATGGCCCAGTGGGTAAAGCCTGCATTCCATATTCCCCAGCAGGGTGTCCCCAGCTCACCCAGCCCATGTCTGGCCCTGAGGGGACACAGCCCTGCAGCCCCCAGCTGGTGACACAGATTCCATTGCCTCCCTGCTGCTGTCCCTCCCTGCAGCTCAGGCTGCTCTTCTGTCTCCATCACAGAGCCAGGTCACTTTGAGCAGCTCAGGCACCTGTCATTCTTGAACTGATTTCAGTGTGACCCAAACCCCCACTCTTCTTTTGTGACTTGCTTGGAGAGGTGAGTGCCACCCTTTGGGCTTCCCTACAGAAACCTGGAGTCCTGTGGGCCACCAATCCCTGCAGCACTGGCCCTTGGAGGTGGTCTACAAGAAAGCTCCACTAGAGCAGGGTACTGGCCAGGAATGCTTATACATCACACACAGGCATAAAATATGGCAGCTAGTGAAAGGGGTGGAAGAATCTGGTTTTCATTTTGTTTTTAGATGTGGGTTGGTCACCCTGGTGGAGGGAAGGCTCTGAGATGACCTTACTGCAGCCATTTAATAGCAGAAGGGTTCTAAAAAAGGCTAAGAGGGACTTTTTTCCAAGGGTATGTGGTGATAGGACAAGGGAAAATGGCTTCAAACTGAAAGAGGGTAAATTTAGATTAGATAAGAGGAAGAAATTCTGTAATGCCCAGAAGTTGTGGATGTGCCATCCCTGGAAGTGTTTGAGGCCAGGTTGGACAGGGCTTTGAGCAGTGCAGTCTGGTGGAAGCTGTCCAAGCCTGTGGCAGGGGGTGTTGAAACTAAATGATCTCTAAACTAAGGTCCTTTCCAGCTCAAAATATTCTGAGAGTCTGTGCTTTCACCCAGTAGCAAGCAGAAGCTACCAAACATAAGGCTGAGCTCCTGTTGTGCTGCTGGAACTCAGTAAAGCTGGATTCTTCTTCTGACACTTCTCCCATCTTCCACAGATCTCAGGACACAATTTTATCATAGCACTGCATGCATTCTAATATAGATCCCATCCAGGGAAAGAAAAGACTAACCAAGAATTATGGACTCTTGGCTTTAAATGTCAAGCCTGAAGGCAGAGAGATCAAAGCCCACTTGGGGTTATTTATTGGCTTTATGGGATTTAAAAAACAGGCAGGCTGAACAAAGAAAGCTACACCTGTGGAGTCACCAGTCTTACCAGCAGTCTGGACAATGGGGCCACATGTCAGCTGGGGAAGCCACAGTCTCCTGAGTGCATGTCCATGCTCAGGACCTCCTGCAGCCACAGCATCCCCATCATCTGAAGGTCATCCCTCACCAGAAAGCTCATAGCCTCAGCCAAGGCAAGGTGGGAGTGTGGTGAGCACAGGGAGCCAGCAGAGGATGAGGAGGCAAAGAAAAGAGAAGAGGCTCAGAAGGAGAAGCACTCTATGCAGAAAAAGTTACTCCTGCCTTCAGCCAGCCTTTTTGCATTGCAGGAGAGCTATGGGCTGTGCATTTGAGGAAGTGGCTTTTAGCTGAATGGAATAAAAGGGAACACAAAATGTTCTGTGTTCAGTATCAGAAGTAGACAGAAAGAGGAAATGCTTGTGTCTGTTAAGAAGGACCTTGCAAATTTAAATCACCCTGCTAGTGTTTACTATCAATCATGTTTTTATGCAGATGATGGTGCTCAGTGATGGCTGTTTTCACTACTCTTTGTAAAGGTCTTGTGGTTGAATAAATGGAACCAACATTTTTTAATGGTCATGGAGTGCTGTGGTTGGCTCATCTTTGCATCAGATACTCTCAAACGACTCAGATAATTTTACTGCTGCTTCATGCACATTCTGGAAAACCTGTTACTGGTGATCTTTCAGAGGTAAGAAGATGGATTTGCATGGCACATTTCTGCATACAATCTGAAACCAGGAAGACCTATTAGATCATCTAATTTGGTGTTGTATGTACCCCATCTTATGGAATTCATTTGGCAAGGACAGAAATATCCTGGTCTTGTGCTCAGCAGGCAAAGGCAGAGCACCATTGCCAGTCATTTGACATTGAGGACAGCAGGGGAGAGATATTTAACCTGATGCCAAATCTTGCCTGCAAACACTAAACAAAATTGCTTTTGGAAAATGACTACTGTGCATCTTGTTTTCTTTTGAGACACTTTAATTATGCAACTGTCTTCATGACAGAACATCTTGGTCTCTAGGAAGAAAGGAATATTGTCATTTGTTAGGAGAGGACAGGCCCTAATTTTTTGGTTGCTGATTATGCAGGAAAACCCGAACTTCAGGATTTGATTTGAAGACATAAAATTAAAATTAGGAGCTTACAAGGCTTTCTTCTTTCTGTTTCCACTAACTGACTGCCATGATGCAGGCAGAACAAGCTATTGCACCAGTCTTTTGTTTTGAAGACCATCACCAGAGATATGGCAGAAAGCTGTTTTGGAAGGTCCTGTGCTGTGACAGGGATCTGCAGGGGGGCATGCTCCATAGTTGGAAGTGCTCTCTTTGTAGGTCTAGGGCAGCAAAGACAACTCTTTTTTACTCAAAATCTGCTGATTCTTGTTTACTCTGATGTGCAGTAAGACAGTGTGGCTTTTTTGGGAAGCAGCAATACAATGTTCTCGTATACTTTGGGATGCAAATCCCAGGATGTAAAAAACACATGAGCTGACAGCAACCAACCAGTGACAGCTGTGAAAGCGTTGCTTCATTCAGCAGGCTTTTGGGTTTCATTTTGCATGACTCATCGATGTGAGCTTTGGAGATTATTGTGCTATCTGCAGTGACACCCGGTGGTGATGAAGCAGTAGTTTACTTCTGATCCTGATCCCTCAGAAATCCAGAGCTCTGCTGTGACTGTTCTGCTGTCTGCAATCAAGAACAGGAGGAAATACACAGCTGAAAGGTAGTTTTTCCTGGCAATGAGTACCTTCCTTAGAGAATATGAGGTAACCAGTCTTAATTTAGCCGTTATTATTCATACTGCTAATATTTCTAATCACTAGATGTGATTCCATATGCATACTGCCTGGTTTTAGTAAAAAATAACTGATATTATAGTTTAAAATATGAATTGCATGTGATTGTATAGTAATCCAGTATAATAATGCAGTTTAAAATTTAATGAGAAATCACATAAACTGCCAAGAGCAATGCATCACATATAAAAGAAGACCCAGTACTTGTTAAAAGTCATACCATCATAGAAGCAAAGAATGATTTGTGTTGGAAGGGACCTTTAAAGGTCATCTAGTCCACCCCTCCTGCAGCAAACAGGGATACCTTCCACCAGATCAGATCCTGTCCAACCTGACCTTCAGCTTTTCCAGGGATGGGCCATTTCCCGCTTCTCTGGGCGACCTGTTCCTGTGTTTCTTTCACCACTCTCATAACAAAACAACTCCTTCCTCAAATGTAGTCTGAATCCACGGTCTTCTAATTTAAAACCATAATCTCTTGTCCTATTGCAACAGGCCCTGCTAAAAATTCTGTCCCCAGCCCCCTTTAGATACTGACATGCTGCTCTAAAGTCTCCCTGGTGCCATCTCTTCCCCAGGCTGAGCAACCCAAATTTGCATTTTGAGTAAGTTCCATGGGTTTTCTTATGGAGCAGAGTACTAGAAGTGTGGATTTTGTTTCCATGGGGTTTACCAGCATTACTGTCTGACTTGCCTTGTTTTTTTTCTTTTAACAAACTCATATTTGAAGTGGCTACTCTCAAAGACTGTTATAGGAAGAAGGCAGACTGACTGACTTCCTTATTCAAAATGAGGATTTGCTTAGCCAGAAGGGAGTATTTGACCTGCTGTAAACCAGACAGCATTAGTTCCCTCCCCAGTTTCAGCCTGGATCTTTTACTTTATTCCTCCTTCCAACACTTAACATTAAATGTGTTTATTAAAAAAAAAAAATTGGTGTTGGTTTTACTGGTTTGGTGGGGTTGTTTTTTGTTGTTTTGTTTTACTAGAAAACAGTAAAATTGTTAGGTATCTCATACACCACCTTTTTTAACTTCCTAATTGATTTTTTAAAGTTTGTGGTTCTGTTAGCTTTTCAAGTCAGCAAAATACTAATGTCAGACCTCTTAAAAGTCCTTCTGGACACGACTTAACTGATGATCCAGGTAGTCATAGATCTTCAGGTGAAAACAGGTGTTTGCTTTCCAGCTCACCTTGGAAATTGCAGCCACGAAGGTTTCCCTCATGGAAGTGATGAACTGTTCCCACCAGGGTAGTGCATTCACTTTCATGAAAGTGTTTTCACCCAGTCTTTCACCTGACTTGGTTTGGAAAGGAAGTCTGGTGAGCTTGTGAGCTCGTGGATAACCAGGAAAATGTGATCCAGTAAAAAGGTTGAATTTGGGTAAGAGGCAGTAGGATGAAAGATTATTACAAATAGAGTGTTTAGGAAAGACATGAGAAAAATAGGAGATAAGACATGAGAAAAAGGATGTTATCACCTCTCCCTCTGCTTCCTCCAAAAGGCTGTGTCTCTACAAGCATGTCCTACAGACTGGAATACCATCTCTCAGAAGCATCTAGACACCTTCTTGGCATTGTGAAGGAATCTACTGAACTTGGAGTAAAATGTGGCTGAAAGGACATGATGGTAATACTTCATTTACCAAGCCCTACCTGTATTAAATGATTGGTGCTCAGAGTATAGAAACTCAACAGAAACAGTTGCTTTCCAACTAGTCCTCAGAGATCAGAGAGGCTAGGTGGGGCTGGGTATAATTTCTGATTATTACCAATTCAGCACTGTAAATATGGCTGTGTTCAGTAAAATCTGTGATGCACAGTGTGGGCTACACTCTAAGTCTGGCCTCATTCATGACTACACTTTAACAAATAGTGCAGTTTATTGAAGCAACAGGCAATCTAACAGATTCTTGTTAGATTGCCAGTGACAAATTCACTAAGCCTACGTAATCTCTGAGAGAGTACAGCACTATGTTTTAAGTGTTTCCAGGTATGCTCTGTGTAGGTGGAAATCTCACCAGAGATGTCTCTGCTTTAGGGAGGAGAGGAACAAGCCCATCAGCTTGTCTGCATGGTGGTCACACTCTCATCCTCTGCCATGGAGGACTTCAAATACTTTTGGGAGAAGTGAAGGTGAGACTGTAGTCAAGTATGCTGTTACTGTCACCATGAACAGTGGGGTGGTGCAGCCACTTTTTATATAAAAGAGGGATATGGAGAGTTAGAGAGACTAGGAAGGCTGTGGGTCATGCCCAGGGTGAAACATGTACCACTCCCACTTCCATCAGGCCAGTTGCAGAGCTAAGGTAAGATTAATGACAACTCCTCACCAGGCCATCATGCTCACTGAAATCCCTCCTGCAGGTATCTCATGGCACACCTCAGGAAATCCCTTCACCACAGTGTATCTCATGGCTGCAGGCCTCATTCCTCCAACTGGCTACCCATTGTAGCCTAGCTTTGGTTTTGTTTTGCTCTATTTTAAGGACCATTGGAAATGCTGTACAATAATTTTCCTTTAAAGGACCAAGATGAAGTAAGACCAGAACTTATTAAATCTAAGGGAAGAGCAAACTCTGTGACAGGAGTTTTTCATAGCTAAATAACTAAGAACTCAAGGAACATTCCTATGCCCCATTACTCTGAAGCAGATTAAGAGAAGTTCTGTCAGTAATCTACAGCATATAACCTTGCAAATGCTTGTTGTAATTCACAACCTACAAGAAGAGGCCTATTTAATTTTTCAACAGGAGCACGGGCAAGAATCTGCCCAGAACTGAAATTTCAATGGGTTAAAATAGACCAACCCCTCTCACAGAACATCTTTATAAGAGAGACAGGATTGCTCCTATCCAGCAGGCAGTCATCAGGGAACTCATCTACAATGTTTAAAACTGCCTCCTTTGCCTCCCTTTTGAACCTGCATTTCCCAGGTCTCAGTCACTACTACCTGGCTATACAATTGCATACAATGCTTTAAATTGGATTCTTTCCAATATCAGCTGGTAAATTCAATTGGAGAGAAAAAGAACAATAGTAATTTGAGGGATATAATAAAAAAGGATATAATTAAAGTTAAAGCTATCAGATCCTAAACAAATAACACACACAGAAAAACACGATACAATCTAGGAAACAGTATTTAATTAAAAAAAAAACAAGTACAAATGCCTTTGGAAGTAAACATCAAATTTGCCAACATTGTTTTTGCTACACAATTTTAAAAGTTTCAAGTCTTGTTTCGCAAGCACGTATAGTAATTTCATATTCTGTCTTCCACTGATCTTAAAAAGACTATTGCAAATTGAAATATCAGCAAAAATGTTTTGCAATTTTGTAGAAGTCTGTTTCACAAAACTCAGACTCAAGAGATATAAATTTACTATTTGTTAACATATTTTAGCCTAAAGTTTCTAATTAACTGAGTAGAATTAGCATTACAAAGTAAAAATTTCTCCAGTACCACAAATCTAGGTTTTCCCACAGATTACATGTGGTATGCCCAGAGCAAAGCCATTCTTATTTAAGGCTAAAAAGAGGAAAGCAGACTGTTCAGAATGCAGACTTCCTTTTGCACAGGTTCTTATAGCCCCAAATATGCCCCAACAGCTCCACCCCTAGGGACCTGCAGGAAAAGACATTTTGGAAGACTGGTCCCTTGGGCACTCAGCTTCAAGGTCAAAATACAAAATTTATTTTTAAACAGCTACCATGTTGATATAATTTTTTTTATCTACTATTCTATACACAAAGTTATTAAATTATCAGGAATTACCAGGAAAAACTGACTGTACTCAAAACATGCTTTGTAATTGTATGCAAAAATATGAAACGGCTGTTTTCCACAGTTCATGCCCAAAAGTGTAGAAATAGTTTAGGTTATAAACTAACCTAAACTTTAAGAACTTGAGTTAAGAAGAAATGTGTGAAGACACTACTATCATATTACCATCACTGACACTCTGAATCTTCTTTGTAAGATATGAAACCAAACTATTTATAAGAACCCTTTCTTTTCTCTGCCCCTTCAGCAAAGTGAAATGTAGCACCAAACAGCTCCAAATAAACAATCTGACTTTTCTTCAGGTCTCCTCTTCCTAATTTTTTGCAATATACTCAAAGCACTTTTGCATTTCTATGCCATACTATGTTTTACTTCTAACAACAGACATACATCTAACTTTGAGACACTTTATTGTGCCTCACACAGTAGTGAACAGTTATTCAGACTTAAAAGTTGTATTTTGTACTAATATTGCATATAAAACGCAGATAAAAAAACATGAACTGAAAAATTTTAGGAAGGGAAATAGAATTCTTTGGTGAGCATAGAGACAATACATGGAATCTGTTTCTTTGCATTAAAATCTTCTCGAGTTGAGCAGGACTCATACTCCGCCACTCTGCGATTGACACGAGTTAAAATCTGCATGAGTTCAAGATTCTTTGCATGTTCCTTCAGCATTTTACACAGTGACTGAATAAACCATGAGCCTTCAGCTGAATTCCTCCAGGAGTAATAGCCTGTGCAAGAGAGTAATGTCAAAGTGATCAGCCTTTGATACAGGACAGGTCAGCAACTAGGAGAACAACACATTGTTTCCAAATATAAATGTTTTAAAATAACTCCAAACCATCAATGAAAAACATTTAGCTTTATAATCTCCACAAATTCAAACTCAAAATTTTTTTCTAATCCTGTCATCTTTTATAATCTAAGAAAACCTTTAGTAGGAAGAAAAGCAAAAGGCAGGAAAATTATCTTCTGCTGCAGCAATCTTAGTTGTTAATCACTTACTACTTTTCATGGGGTACACGAATTCAAAGAGGAGGTGAGAGTACTTCTGCTAAGTGGAAATGTAAAGGAATATGAAGGTCTCTGCCACTACCAATTTTGCTTAAGGATACAATGCAAATACATTATTTCGTTGAAAGACAAATAATATGCTGGTACTTATCATCCACTTCTGCATATCTGATTGTTTTGTTCTTTCAGAATATTATCTTTTCCTCTTGCTGTAAATTATTTGCATAACTCCAATTAACTGAATTTCCAGCAGATGCACATTTGAGGGTTTGCTAGTGAGAAGGATATATTCAGGGTTTGGTAGGAGGTTTTGTAGGAACTGAGAATAGCAACTACCTCAAAACAAAATCAAGTCAAATTAAAAAAAAGTGATTGTGGGAAGTCATATATATTTCCATGAAAAAGTATATTGGGTCTGGCTGAGCAGGAGTTCATTTTCCTACAGCAGCCCTCACAGTGCTGTGCTCTGCACTGGTAGCTGGAAAGGTGTGGATAACACCCCAGTGCTTTGGTTACTGCCTCTCCTCACCAAGGGGCTGGGACTGAGCAAGATCCTGTGAGAGGACACAGCTAGCACAGCTGACCCAAACTGACCAAAGGGACATTCCATACAAGAGAAGTCACCCACTGACTGGGTCCAACTCCAAGTTCTAAGTTATAGCATGAGTACAGGCTGACATGGATACAGTTCCTCACCTGGAGCTGTAGAATAGGCATACAGGAAATCTGCCTCTACAGGTATTTTCTGACACATTGATTCTTCTGGTCCACTGTCTGTCTCAATACCAGAATCTAATTCTGTCCCTCTACAAGCCTATTTGGTAGAAAGAAGAATGGAAAATAATATTAAAATAGAAAAATAAAGGCAGTCATCATTATAAAAACATTGACATTTTGTGTTTTAAAAACTATAATATCATTTTTTAAAAACTGCAAAAATAACAAAAATTTATGTGTCACATTTCCATTAGACAAACTCAGAAGAAAAGTAGTAACATTTATTTAAATCAATGGCACAGTTTGGCTAAGATAGATATTAATTCAAATGTGCACTCAGAAACCCATTAAAATATTATCTAAGATTGCATTTCATACATAGAATTAATGCAATGTCAGCTGTTATAAATACAGCCTACCTAACAGGGAGTTGTGCCACTTCAGACCTAAAGAGAATCTTACTCTGAAAGTAGTTCCATTCAAATCGATTTTAGAAAGGATTAACTTCTTGCACTAATAATTAGTGGGAAATAGTATTTTTATTTAACTATCTGGTTGATTTGATGATCATTGTTCAGCTGTACATCACCTGAATGAAAAAGAGCTTGGGTTTTCCTGCTAAACTTCTGCACCTGTCACCTCTGAACAGGCTTGTTAGTGCTTTCAGTTCAAGAGGCCCATCTGTACCATAGATCAATCCTTCGTCGCCATGGCTTAGCAACACGCAAACAAAACTGCTTCGCTTGCTGTGATCCTCTTCAGAAACTGAAAGGAAAAACAGAATTATCTTAACCTTCTGTACTGTCTAAAAATTTGGAACATTTGATCCTTCCTAAGTCACAGAAGTCTTTAAGAACTGATTTGCATGTTGAGACACCTCCAAAGAGTTTTCACTTCTGAAGAGAAGAAGCCTGCCTACTTTACTTCAGGAGCTTGGGCACTGGAAACCCCAAATTCAGGGCCAACCCTACCCATTGCAAGACACAGTCACAGAGCTAGGCCAGGAATGCTGCAAGGAGACAAAAAGGGTATTCCCACAGTGCCTCAAAGTCTGAATGACACACCTCATTCATGCAATAATGATCAGTCTTGTGATCTGGGATTGTACTGATGGAATATCCTGAGTTTTAGGAAACAATAGAGAAGCCCTACCTCTCTTTACAATTGGGGTTGCTTCAGCTACTTGGATTACATGGGAACTAAATGTAGTATGACAGTTGTTGCTGCTCCTGCAGGGACTTAGGTACTAGCAGTACACTTCTCTCTCTCACTTTTTACTTGTAGTGAGGTCTAGAAAGATTTCTGAATCCTCTTAATTTTGTACTTACAGTTATTTAAGCTTGATATAAAGTGTTTGTAGTTTTACACTTTTTTTTTCACCTTGTGGTATACAAATAGCATAGAATTTATATTCTCCAACATCTTTTGTTTCCTGACATTGTGGGAAATGTACTTGAGGACCAAGATGATTTTTGCAAATTTATGAAAAGATACAAACAAGGTTAAAAAAAAGGATCCAAAAGAAATTATGAGTAGTAACTCAAAAAGATGCAAGAGTTTGTGCATGAAAAGTGAAAACAGTCCCTAAATCTGAAGTCTTACTGTTTAGTGCTTAACAAAACACTAAATTTCTGTTCTGGAAGAAATTAATCATTCAACTTTACTCAAGTGATGTACACTGAGGCATCTCTACAAATTACAGACAAGCACTGCATTTAGAAAAGTCACATTTTCAGCTACTGTTAACAGACCAGCTGCAACAATACTGATGAATTAACCATGCCTGGGAACATTTTCTGGCATAAACATCAACTGGCACTAAGGAACCTACAGTGTTAGCAAACATTTTCAGTAAAAAAAAAAAAAAAAAAAAACCAGAAAACAATAAACCCAAACAAACCAAACACAAAAACTAAGACCAAAATTGCTACAGGCTAACTGCTGTTGGGAATAATCACTGGAACACTTTCACTGTTTAAGTATGACTGGAATGGTCTGGGAGAGCACTGGTGGGCATGAGTCCCTCCGTGGCAGAGAACTTTCCCACAGCTGACTAGAATGGCCTGTGTTTCAGGACTACTGATACCTCCAGGCACCATTTAATGTACAGGTCTAGATATAGCCAAGTCTAAACATAGCAGGACTAACATAGTAGTATAAAGCTCTCACTTGAAAGAAGGGTGTTTTGTTTCACAAGTTAAACAAAACATGAGTTGTTTATCCAAAAGAAAATTCAATCCACACACCTGCAGTTCTGGTCCCTCAGTGAGAACCCCTCTTTGGGTCACACCACTAAGCATTAAGCACAGAACCCCTCTACCCAATCTAGCAGTTCTTTCCAACTCACAGAGCTTCAGTGATCCCAGGGTCAGAATATAAATCAGTCTGCATTTAAGTTTCAGCCTTTTTTCCATCCTTCTTTAGAAGATGAGAAAGGATACGGAGACAACAGTCATGGCACAAAAGATGGAGAGACAGCTAAGATGAATAAACATAGAAACTATGATGTACATGTCATCCTTAGCAATAAATCACCAGAAGGTGTGAAATACCATCTAAAAGAACCCAGAAAGAAGAGATGTGAGGGCCAGAGATGTATTTGGAAACAGTGGTTGACTTAATGCACAGACTAAACATATAATAACTTACCATTTTTCAATAGTTTAAAAATGTCCCCACATGAAAGATCATTGTTGATCTTTATTTTATATCCCAACTTCATAAAAACTTCTCTGACACTCATAGCATCTGCATCTGTACCTGAACGGGGTGACATCCCTATACACAAGAGAAATGTGTTATTTTTTTATATTATATAGATCACATGATCTGATTGAGCCAAATTATTTTCTGGCTCATAGCTGTATCAAGCTGAAATATTCCATTATTCCAAATCCACTCTAGCAGAAAAAACATTGCACTGTTACATGGGCACACCATCTCCAACGGTCTGTATTGTAGATTTATCTGCATCTTATTTTTATATCTACTTATCTATTTCAGGACATAAGAAGAATTTCATTTGCAAAACAGAAATCATGACTAAAAGGTAAGGCAGACTTTTACTGCTGATCTGTTTTCCTCCCCATTACTGCTATACCCTAATGTGTTCCCTCTATGCATATTTGGAAGAATTGACTGAAATGAATCACATCCATGACTTAATTTCAGAGTGCAATCAAAAATCAAAATATGGTCTGCATATTTAATTTTGAAGAATAACACACAGCACTAATTCATCTAAATTAAAGAAAAAAGTAAAAAACTTGTGAGTGTTACCAGTATGTCTGTGGAAGTTCTTATTGTTTATTATTACACATTCCCCCATCTCTGGATAATCCATTCTGTAACTGTGGTCTGGTAGAATTCCAGAGTCCATAGACTTGCTGGCAGGTAGGTTCTTTCTGTATAGAAACCAGACAAAATTTAGGTGTTAATTTCTGACCTTTCTTTTCAAAATAATGACAATAAAAGGCTACTTTAGCAAGCCAAATGAAACCGGTAAGGTTGCATTTGTAGCAACCCTCTGTGGAACGTGCAACAAGCTTGAAATTGGAAGTATCAAGGAAGAACTTTAAAAACTTTTAAACTTGTACTGCCTCTGCACAGGAGAATATGAAAACTATGAAAACTTAGTTTAAAAATGCCAATTGTTGGCGTTCTATCAACAAGAAATCAGTTTTTTACTATTATCTTTCGAAATCTGTGTACCTGGATGAAAGGTTAGTTCTGAGAAAGCAAATCTGTTCCGAATTTTAACCAGAAGTTATTATAGTTGAATTTTCACAAGAAAACATTCAAAACCTAAAAAGATGTGGCAGATGTGTGCGCCTTTTCTGCTTAAGTAATAGCCACCCTTGTGATGGCTACATCTGGAAGAACCTGAACTTTAAAGAGACAGCTAAAATAATAGCTAAGAGTCATAAGTCTTCTTCAACATCTAAGGGCTAGCTGAGCATGCACCCCCCCAAAATATGGTTCATATACAAATATGACTGTAAGTCACTTGTCTTACTCCACTTATAGTGGCCTGCACATCAGGACCTCCCCTCGAGCAGGGATGCCTCTCTCAGTTACTCCTCAAGGCTCAGAGATCCCTTGCCACAGCTTCTTGGTAATTGACAGCTTGCTAAACTTTAAAATCTTAGCTGAGTGATATTAAAGGTTGATTGTGCACATAGAATCCTTCAGACATAAACTGTTGACCAGACTTAAATTGAAGACTTAAACCAAAAGTACCTCACTTACCCTTTAAAACCTGGAATAGATTTTGCATCTGTCAGATCTTGCCCCAAATGTGGTCCATCTCCTATGTCAGTCATTATTGCTTTCAATCAGCTTGAAAATGCAAGAAAATAAAAGTATTATGACAGTTTACAGAATAACTTTAGTCTAGGACATTAGTAGGGGAAAAAAAGCATTTCTAAGTAATCCCTACATATATTATATTTGAAAGAAGAACATTAAATATTTTTCTAAATTATTGCTTTCTTTGGGAAAAAGTCTGCAGATCCCTGTGACCAAATCATTGAAAAGACCTACAAAAAGAGATGAGAAAAACAAATCGAAAACAATCATTAAAATTTTGCAATGTCCTAATATGCATTAGAAATTAAGAATCAAAATCAAGCAATACATGTTAGATATGTGCAAAGACTCATATAATTAGAAATTGGATCATAGTAGTTTGAGAAACAAGTTATTTCTCTGCATTCCATTCCAACTGGTGTATGTGAATGCAAATGCAATAATAATAAAATAAAACCACAACAATACAAATTTAAACAGCTGATGAAACAAATCCTTTGCTGTGGGCTTTTTACTTTTATGAGAACACAGGACAATAAATTTTAATGGATACCAAATCAGAAATCAATTCAAAAGCATTAAACCTTCCCCACAGTTACTTTGCGCATTCTCATGGAACATACTAACAAAAGTTACCTGTAACTCAAATTTCAGAAAACAATTATGCATCATAAATTTAAACCACCAGATCGGACAAAATAATAAATGCTTAGAAGTGCTGAGACCTCAAAAAAAGTAAAGAAATTTACAAAACCTTACTTTAGCAGGTGCATTTACGGTAAATAAGAAGGTATAAGTAACCAGACCAAGTAGCAAGATTTGCTGGTCAGATATGATGAATTCTATTTAAGATTCTATTTAAGGCTTAAGTTCTTTGAGGCGAACCATATTTGCTATCTTACATCACGATATTAGCAAGTCTCAACTTAGTATCTATACTCTTGTTAGTACAACACAAACACCCATTTTTGTGGCTACAATTACTGTTGCATCAGAAACACTAATTTCTGATAAAACCTTCTTTCTTAACTTCTCTAGGAAGACATTTACTTACATTTTTAGCGGCTTCAAAAGATCTTCACTATTACTCTGAATATTATTTTACAGCACTGATATAATTAAATCTTCTTCACCAAATTATTCCAGACTCGACAACTGTATTATGTAATGCAGCAAACAGGAAATTTCCTGAAAATCAAATTATCAAAGTATTAAATAAGCTTGGTATTTCAGAAATAAAATGTCTAAAATACATCTGATCATTATGTTTTAGAAATTTACTTTAATGATAGTATGATGGGGTAGGAACTAAATCTACAGTGCTGAACTTGACTGCCTAACATCTTGATCTGGATGCATTAATCCGAACTTCAAAGTCTAATTCATTAAGAGTACCCAGTGGGAAGAAAAAGAGAAGCAACTCCAAAGGGCAATTCAAATACCTATGACCTATGGCATGACAGTGATCCAACCCTGTGCCCTAAGGAGCAGGGAACATTGGCACTGCCAGCAGTCTAGTCTACAGTGACAACTGGTTTGAGCACCTAGCTCTAACTGAAGAGCAGAGCTTCTGATCCCCAGCATTTGGAAAGAAAGGCTTTCATTGGCAAGGATGCTGTAAGTTCTCCTGCTCCAGCACAGCCCAGCTTCAGGAGTTTCCACAATTTTTTTCAATCATCCCGACTACAATCATCCTTGGCTTTGGTTCTCAGCTTTCCTGAGCTCTCAGCCTGAGCAAAATTTGTAGGAAAACAGCCAAGCAGACCAACCCACCATTATGATTCATACTGTTCCCTCTCCTGGGGAAGAATTATGCACAAGAGCACAGCCCAAATCCTTCAGTGTGGCTGGGATTAATAAGAGAGACAGGGAAATGGTTAACTTCCTTCATCTGTTCTTTGTCTGACAACAGTAATAAACAGCCACACCATAAAAAAAAGAACAGCATCATGTGCTGACTCTATTATCAAAACCAGCTAGCAGGTGTACTGACAGCAGGGTAGCCATGTCAGCACAGAAATCAACTTCTGCTAAATCCCAGGTGTTTATCCCAGCTGTTTGGCACTGTGAAGTTCTGCAGTGCCAGTGCTGCAAGTCCACAGAGAGAGTATAAACTAGTAAATATGTGCCTGCATAAGCTGTGGCCTGCTCCTGTCTATCAGACAAGCACCTGAGAAAGACTCAGCCAAAGTGCAGGGAAAGCTAACACTCTCTGGCCAACAGATGAACCCTTGGAATCACGAGGGAAGGTAAGTGGCTCATTAGGCTGTCCTGGGTTCACATCAGCTGTGCTCCAACCAAACTGCTGAACAGCAGCAGGCTTAACTAAGCAAACTGCAAACCCATCTGGCTGTGAGCCCTGAATGCTTCTTACAGCTTAAACATCAAGGCAGGATGCAAACACTAAGAGAGATCGCCAACACTTAAGTGACCTAAAGTAAAACTTATCTCCTTGACTCTTTTGCAACCTTAAAATTTAAAGCTCTAAAACTGCTGTCCTTGATCGAGCAACAAAGAAACAACGAAACTGGAAGAAGTAGCTAGCAAAACCTACAATTACAACAAACTATATTAGCTTCTTTCTGAAAAACATAATACACAACTTGTAATACCGTATCATAAAAATAATTCCTACTAAGGCCTCTGCAAGCCTAGTTCACAGCCCATAGCTTCAATTGTTCAACGAAGTGTTAAAGCTTCCTCAACTCTACTTCATCACAATTGGAGCTTGTCTAAGAGACTTGACAGAAGCTACAGGGATCGTCTAGAAAAACTGGTTTTAACACGTTAAGTATTTGAAATTTGCATGGTTTACCTTCAGAAAACAATCTGTAATCACTTTTAATATCCATCAATTCCTGAGCACCCTCAGGCACCAAGTCACCTGCACTTCTTTAAAGAACAAAAGACTCCACAAACAGCTCTCTCTTTTGTTGCTAGGCACTCAAATGTGCATTTGAACCAGCATGGTATTTTGTGCTCTGAAGCACAGGGTAACAGCAATGCTCTCCGGAGGATGCTGCTGATTCTAACAAGCCACTCAGAATTGCCTCATCTTGCTTTAGGTCATGCATTTCCCTGTGGAGGATGATCTCATCCTGCTGGGGGGAGGTGTGAGGGGGAAAAAAATCATGGCAATGCTTTAAAAATTTATTAGACATTTTTATTCTGCTCTTTGATATTATTTTCTTTGAAAGCTTAGATAAAAGGAGGTTTCAACTGTAAGGAAATAAAAAAACAAGTTCCTGAAAAAGCAACATTTTTTTTTAAATCTAGCAAAATATATTCTGTAGATTTTAGAATGCTTATTTTATAACATTGCATCTGAAAAAATATAATTTAAAAAAAACATGAGACAAAGACAGCAAATACAAAAATGATGCTACAAAGATCTTTAAATATACTAAGTAGTAAGAAATAAAGTGGCTCAAAAAGGTTCAAAGCTATGCTCTGCAACCTACCAAAAAATGACCAATGTCACTCTGTACAGCAATAAAAGCAAAAATATTTGCCCCCTTCATAAATGCAGTTGTTCCAATGCTTTTCTTTTGACAGGAAAATAATAAATAAACCAACTTTTTACTCCTTTCCAGTCTGGATTTACTTATTCTACCTGTACCTAATAAAAATAAATTCACACCATCATGTGTCACCACTGCCATTTATTTGAAATGGGAACCAACAAAAGAAATGAATGGTATAGGGATAAAAATAATCCCAAAGCTTCTCAGACAGGAGAAAGCAAATAACTGAACTGTCTTTAGTTACCAACTGGATTCTGAAATATGCAAACCACAGGAGACAACACATGTCCAGTATGTATCTGCTGCTACAAAGCAATGAGTGTACTGCTGAAACACATGTTCAAAACAGACATCAGTATTGTAAAACTTCTTAAAGATTAGAAAAGGGAAGTTTTCCACCTCACAAGACAGCAAGAGAAAATGTCAAGCATTCAAAGAAGGTATTTTTTTATACATGAACATATATATGACATATCATGACACCAATAGAGACATGCAAATTAAAATTTTCCACTCTGCAACGTATAATGCTATACCTGACTAATAACATAAGGAAAATACAGAAGCTGACTACATAAAAAAACGAAAAATATTTGAAATATACCATCACATTTTCTCTGTGACACTATCCCCCTACTAAATCTACCACAGACGGGAGCAGGCATACTGAGACAGCTCTTCCCATTGCTTCTGATCTGGATGTAGCTGTTGGAAAGCCCTGACACTGGGTCAGCATTCTGATCTTGCAAAAGCAAACAGACTTTTTGGTACTCAGCACGAAGCAGTAAAATCAGCAGAAATTACTCCGAGTGTAGATGGGACCCTTGAGTTATTAATTCACCTGTAGCTATTAATCACATCACCACCGCTACAGGCAGCAGCCGTATCAGCTTCCTTAGCACTAAGGGCACGGTGCGCTGGTTTCGAAACCTGCCAGCTGACCGGCAGATAGCCGAGCGAGAACGATGGGTTACGGGGTAAAGGACCACAGATGGCCACGCTATCCACCAGCCCCGCAGGGAACAGGCGGGACCCAACACACCTCGGCAGGGCTTTTTTACACGCGACCAAAACTTAGCCCAGCGCCTGCCAGGATCCAAGCTCGCTTTTCGCCAGTACAGACGCGGTTTAACACTCTTTGTTTCGGGAGATCCACATACGGACCCTGACCCCGTGCTTCCGGTTCGCTACTGGTCTGCCGAGGGGTCACCACAGAGCAGCTCAGAATTAAAGCGCGTTTTGGTTTTTTTTCTTTGCCTCTGTTTCGGCAGCTTCTCCACAAAGACAGGCTGAAAGGGAACAAACTAGCTCCCACATAAGCTTCAGGAAAGCTGATACCGGAGGCCCCGCACTCTGCAAGGCCGGGGCTCATCCGCGCCCACCCCGGCCGCCCGCCGGGCCTGGGGCCGGGAGCCCCGCTCTCAGCCGGGGCAGCGCTGCTCTCGGCCGGGCCTGCCCCGGGCGAAACGCGGCTCCCCGCCCGCTCCCCGCAGCCGACTTCCTCCGGGAGAGATGCGGGCGGCCACGCGGACCTGGAGAGACACAGCCTGGCGCGGCCCACCCTTCCCCGCTTTGTTCGGCCCCGCCGCCGCCGCGCCCGCATCCCGGCACGGCCGCATCCCGGCACGGCCACCACCCACCGGCTCCGCCGCCCGCTCGCTCCGCCGGCGCTGCGCTCCGACCCGCGCTAACCGAGGCTGGCTCAGCTGAGCGCCGCTTACCGCAGGCAGAGCCGGGCCCGCCCGGCAGCCGCTCGCCCCTCCCCGCGCAGGGCGGGCGGCCCGCCCCAATGGCGGCGGGCGGTGGGCGGTGAGTCGGGGCCGGCGGGAGCGGCGCGGGGAAGGCCGGCCCGGCCGAGCGGGCCCTCCCGGCTCTGAGCGAGCCCTGCGAGCCCGGCTGAGGAGAATCGGAGTGGCCGCTCCGCGCTGCTCTGCTCTGCTCCGCTCTGCTCTGCTCTGCTCTCCCGGAGCTCGCCGGGCCGGGCCCTATGGCGGGACACTGAGCCACCGCGCCCTGCGGGCTCTGAGCGCTGAGCCGGGTATGGCTGTTCCTTGCTGCTCTTGGGTATGAATGGTGTAACCCAAACCTTGTCGGGTTTGCGCTGTTGCTTGAGCTCCTCTGCCTGCTGGAATATATGTGGCGTTCTGGTACATTTACACCGTGTTGGTGCGGCCTCACATTAAGTGCTGTGTGCACCACAATGTAGGAAGTTTATAAAGCTGTTAGACTTTGTCCAAAGAAGGGCCGTGAGGATGATGAACTCAGGGCCTTGAGCAGAAGCCATGTGAGGAGCAGCTGAGGTCACTTGGTCTGTTCAGCCTGGGGGAGACTGAGGGAGAGCTCTCTGTGGTCTCAGCTTCCTCCTGAGGGGAAGAGGAGGGGCAGGCACTGATCCCTTCTCTGTGTGACAGGGACAGGGCCCGAGGGAATGGCCTGGAGCTCGTGTCAGGAGAGGTTTAGCTTGGGTATCAGGAAAAGGTTCCTCACCCAGAGGGTGGCTGGGCACTGGAACAGCTCCCCAGGGAAGTGGTCACAGCACCAAACCTGACAGTTTTAGAAGCGTTTGGACAACATTTTCAGGTACATAGCATGACTCTTGGAGATGGTGCAGGGCCAGGAGTTGGATTACATGATCCTTCCAACTCAGAATATTCTGTGATTCTGACAGAATGGTGGTTTGTAAAGGAAATGGCCAGCTAGAGTAATCTGTGGGGACAATTACTGAATGAGCAGCCCCCTCCTGACCTCAGCGAGTGATTTCCCCCTGGGTGAGCTGGCCTGGTACCACAGCAGGGACCTTCCCTTGGGCAGGGCTTTTGCCCACCTGCATGGTGACTGTCCCTGGCTGCACACAGACCTGCCTTGCACAGCAGTGCTCTGATGCTGAGGGCTGATTTTGGCTTCATCATCAACTTTAAGGTCAGTTACTTTATATTTGTTCATTGACCTTCAGTAGCAGAAGTCAGATAACATTGGAAATTACGTATTCCAGCTTCTCATAACAGGTGCTGACCTACTTTTTGAGGTCTTATCATCAGGTGTGATGTACTGAGTTTTGCAGTTGCAATCTTAATTTGAGGAACAGACTTCATCCTGGAATAGGTTGTCCAGAGGGCTTGTGGAGTTTCCCCCTCTGGAGATACTCAGGAACTGACTGGACACAATCCCGTGCCAAGTGCTCTGGGATGACCCTGCTTCAGCAGGGAGGTTGGACCAGGTGACCCACTGTGGTCCCTTCCGACCTGAGCCACTCTGTGATCCTGTAATTGTTGAGGCCACTTCCTCTACTAGGAGGGCAAGAAGAAAATTTGTTGTGGTTGAGGGAAGATGAGGAGTGTTTGTTATGTTGCTC
Organism: Luscinia megarhynchos; assembly: GCA_034336665.1. Classification (NCBI taxonomy): domain Eukaryota; kingdom Metazoa; phylum Chordata; class Aves; order Passeriformes; family Muscicapidae; genus Luscinia; species Luscinia megarhynchos. The sequence goes on along the minus strand of CM067566.1, from coordinate 31,591,197 downwards.
ATCAGCTCAAGGTGAGGATAGCTAAGCTAATTTTCACTAACTTTAAGGAATTTGATGTGTTCTTCTAAGGCTGAATTGGTAGCTGGGAGAAAATCTCATGGATTTATTTGTGCTAAGAACCATGAAATCTGCCATGGTACTATGTTGCAGATACACACTGGCCAGGAAACAAGTGTAATGTTATTTTGAGTAGCAGTTGATTTGCATGTCTCAGCTTCAGTTGACAGCAGGTGTGGGTAATATGTTTTGTCATTATCATGAGAAGTAAATGGAGAAGTCTTCCATAAAATAGAGAAAATGAAATAGCAAGTTTTTAAAGTCATTGCTCAGGAGACATTTTTCCAGGCTCTCCATGCAGTCATCCTGCTGAGTCAATAACACTGAGGTCCAAACATATTGGTGACAAAATTTCTTTCAGTCAAGTCAAACAAAAATAAGTACTGCCCTTACTTCTGGTGGGCCATAAAAGAGGAAGATAAAGTGAGAATTTCCCAGTGAACTCAGAAGGCTGATCTGTAAGTGTTAATTGTTCTAAATAGATGTGTTGTGTTATAGTTCACAGGAATTGAAGTTGCCTTGAATAAACTTGACATGTTGGACTCCTGAGAGACTGAGTGTTTGGACTGCAAGAACCACGATAGCTTTCAGTTTAAAAGTAAGGGTCATCAACCTTCTCCCAAGTTCAGGTATCCTTCCAGCTGTGTTTCTGCAAAAATACAGTCTGATAATAACTAGAAAGTTTAAAACCAGTGGAGAATTATAGGGCTTCTCTTTTGCTTTCATTTTTAATGGTCACCTTGTGGAAAAGTGCTGATGTAGGGATGTTTTTTGCACCCAGTTAATTTGCAGCCAACACCACCAAAATAAAACTGAAAGTTTTGTTAGCACTTCTGAGAAATGCTGATTGCTATCTAACTTTTCATTCCCAGAGAAGAAACTAAGAGAATAAAAAGGGAGTGAAGAAAATGCACGTCAGAAGATGGACAAGGAGGATAGATGTAAAATGTTTGACCCCTGTTAAAGAAAAAACATTCTGTTACTTAGACTCCACACAAGACATTGGCAGGCTTAGAACAGTGGGCAGAAATGCAAGTGTCCAAGAATTTTTGCTGTGGAAAACTTGGAAGGGAAAATGTGAGGATTTAAAATTTGGGCTTCAGGGCCCCACACGAATATTTAAATACTTAAATTTTCTTTGTGGATCCAGCTTGTTAAAAGTTTGAATACTTTTGAGTACTCTCAGTTTCATTTTTATCTTTCATTGCAACCCAGGGGTTGTTAGGAGAACCAAGTGGTTATGCTGAGCTGAACAAGAAGGTTCCCCTTCATGTTTGTTACTTCTTGCCTCTCTTCCTCTGTTTCACAGTTTCCTGGCATTGCTTTTTACTGATTTGCAGGTGTTCCACTTACAGATCATTGTACATATGTGTGTTTATGCTTTATTACATTACTCTACAGCATTTGGATTACTTTATGGAACTAGACGCTTAAAGGTTGCAAGATAGCAAGAGTTACTGCGTGGTTCTAGTTCTTGAGAAGAGATAAGGTTGTTGCTTTTAAGGTTGTGAAAAGTACACGAGCTTTTAAAGCAGGTGAAAGTATTAGTGGTCAGTAGCAAAGGTTGGCAACAGAGGACAGAGCTCTCATTTTGGATTTCAATTCTTTTACTTCCAGATACTCACAGCTAAAGTCGCTGAAGTCTTAACTGCTCCTATGAATTTAGGTGTTGTACTACCCATACAAATTAATTATCTCATTTGTCTCCCCAACCATAAAGCAAAAACTATTTTTTACTTTTACTCTTAGTATTTTTTTGCTCCTTGCTAATGTCATGTGCCTAGTCAACAGTTTGTATACTTTCTGAGGGGTGTAATACCATTCTGTAGACAAAAATGAAAATTCCTAGGCCTTCTTTAATTGTATTTATTCTGTTGTGTTTATCTTTGATAGTGTTAATATGAAGCTCTTGTACTTTCAAAACAGTGTCAAGACGTTTCATATTAAAATGAGTATCATAACAAGATTGGGTGTTGATTTGGAATTTTGGCTACTCCCAGTTAATTAATAAATTACATTCAACAAAACCAGAATCAAAGCAGTGAGGAGTAGAGGATATATTAAAATTAAAATTGCCTTGCAAACAGATTGATACTGATTTGACTACTTAAATTGCTTTAGGAGAAATGAAGAGAAAATGGCAAGAAAGAATAAAGAGAGTGGAAGAACGAGCATCTCACTATGAAAGAAATCCTCTTCCTTCAGTTTATAGACCAAGACTGTCCAAACCCTCTATGCCATCCTCTGTTTGGAAAATATTTTCTCGACAGGCTGAAGCTTTTAATTATGTAAAAACCTGCCAAGAGGTATATTATGTGTTTTGTCTCTGCTCTTTATATACTTTCAAGATTGAACATCATTTAAAATTGCTGTTGGCAGTGAAGTCTTTATCAGTTTGCAAGATATTTTTCTTCCCAGTCCTGAAACAGCAAGATTTTGTTTGGTTTGTTTTTTGGTTTTTTTCTGTCTTTTTAGGCCATGTTGCACTGGAGGTATTTCTAAGAAGTACTAGTTCTGTTCTAACATACAAATTGATATGTGTTGTTAACTTTGAACAGTAGAAGTGCTTTTTGGGAACATTGTAGTGATAAATTTGTTCCTTCTCAAGATGGACAAGCTGTCAGGGTGGGTAGGAGAATGGGAAGGTAGTGAGAATTGAGTAGGAAGAAGGAGGAGGAAAAAAATGAGGAAGAAAAAGAGATAAAAGAAGAGGCAGAGACTAAATAAAAACAATACAATTCTCCAATAGCATCTGAGTAGCAAGTTCTGATGATTAGAAGTGATTAGCCAAATAAATATTGTGTGAAAGGTATCTTCTGTTTTCAGTTTAATACTTCTCAATTGATTGCTATTTTTTCTCCATGCTGTTTCAGGTATTTAAATAACCCTGACAGCCTGTCTTCCAAAATGGGTTCTCATTGACTTGGCAGTAGTTTTTTTTCTATTTTATTCTGATTTCCATTTTTGGATCTGAACAACATAATGTCTGAAGAGTATTTGCCCATAAAACTGCCATCATGTCCATGAGGTTGCTCCTTTCAGGACATTGGTCCTCTTCCCTTTAGATGCACTTGATACTGATCAGTAAAAACTAAGTTTACAGAGAAAACAGTTTACATTACTGCACAGTAAAAAGAGCTTCAAAGTTTTATCTACATAACTGAAATCAGAATGATGTTCTAAATTAAAACTAGGTGCTACTCAGCGTGAAAAAGCATAAGTGATCTGTTTATAGTTCTCTAGTATTTACTAGCCTTTAACTGATGCCAAGTAGGAACTTAGGATGATTTAAGCTGTTTTTTTGAATAAAACTATTGAAAAAAATTCATTTTTTTGTTTAAAAAGGATGTTCATGTGTTTGCTTTGGAAAAGAACACACAGAGTGGACAGAGGTTTTACCTTGTGACAACATATAAAGAGCTTTGGTTTTACTACACGTGAGTATTTGAGAAGGTGCCCTATATGTTATTAAAAGTTAGTGGCATACTGGATATCCTACCTAGTAAGAGGTACCACTGGATAAGGATTCCCAGGAGCCATCTGCTGCTTCATGAGGACAAAACAATATATTCTATAGCGGGTTTCAACTTTCTTTTGAGTAGCAGGTTGCCATTATTTCCTGTGAATTAAGTACTCTGTCTGTTGAACTGAAATTTATTAACAATACATTTGCTTTGGCTGTCAGCTTTCCTCAGAGGATCATACCAACACATGACAAAAACATACTTATCTGACTAGTCGTACAGCAGTTTCAGTGGGCGTTAATGCAGATGTCTGGAAGCTGATTGATGGGTTTGCATTTGCATGATGTAGTTCCAAGTACTGACAATTTGATCATGTGCTGAACTTTTCCCCCCATTTGTTTATGTTACAATAAAACATTTGGCTATGAGGTAAAAGAAATCTGGGTCAATTTTTATACTTAAAGCCTGAGTTTTTCTCAAACTGACAATGGGATTATTTTTTAACTTAGTTGGAAAAAACTATATAATCTCTTTGTTTGTGCTAAGGACTAATGAGTGATAAGATTTTACTGTAGTTTTCATAGTTCCTTGAATTATCATAATTTCTGTACATACTGTAAGACTGGGGGGAGGCATGGAGAGGAGAATACTTTACAAAATTAAATTCTAGGCCAGACAAATAATCTTTGTTGATATTTGATGCTGATATTAGTTACAAATTTTTCAAAGTCTTATAGGGCTACAACTTTTTTTAATATGGGTGGTTGATTGCAGAATAAAATATGTGGCATCCTTGTTTGCAGCTGATAAGCATATTTATTATGCTCAAAATGTTTATCATGAGAGGTTGTGATTTGTTTTTGTTTTTCCTTAGCCAGGGTTGCAAAACAAGTCTTATGCATTGCTATGAAGTAATTCCTGAAAAAGATGCTTGCAAACTTTATTTTGATTTGGAGTTTTACAAACCAGCGAATCCTGACGCAGATGGCAAGAGTATGGTCATGAAGTTAATTGAGGTAAACTGAAGCAAAGTCATGTAGCAGATGAATATGAATTTGTTGTTAATTTAATATGAAACCAAAGTATTTACCACTTTATCTTGATTATGCTGTAGTAAAATTAAAAGAATTGCCGAGCCAGTGATTATTTTCAATCAAGTAAAAATACTACTCTGGTTAAAGCAAGGGTTTAATCAAAGTGACAGACAAAAAGTTTAATTGAGAGACAAAAATAAAGGATGATGGCTGTTGGACTGTTTGTATTCATGGTAGGTTTACTGACATGGTAACTTTACTTTTGAAGATTGTTTTATGTGCTGTGCCACTTCAAAGCTGTAAAACTGAAGGAATGTTTAGGTACTGTTTAAAGTAGCATCAATAAAAGTTCCATTCATATATTCCTCAGTTCATTTCCTTTGCCTTATGGTGTAGTTGTATACCAAGGTGTAGATGAATCTCTCCTGAAAGCTTCTTTAGATGACAGACGGTTCATTATAATTTAGTTCAATGATGATGTAGAGAGCATCATGTGACTGAATTTACCAATTTGGTACCTAAAATTAAATACCTTTACCAATTGTCAATTTTATTAAATAGTGCAGTTTCCATTTTATTGTAACCTTTTTTGTGAATGAGCTCTCTGCAAGTTCAGTATGGCATTCCTATGTTTTTAGAAGAATATCTTCTGTTTTAATAAAATCTCATTATGAGTGGATGTCTTTTTGTGAAACTTCTGTCATCTACAAGTCTCTAACTAGAAGTGAACAAAAGTAAAAGATTGTTGAGGTAATTCCTTCATAAAGAACCCTTCATTGACACAGAATCTGGAGGGGTTTATCCATTGTGGATCAAAAATGTAGAGATTCCTCAGGCTAAGAAAAGGATTTAAAATTTGCTGAGTGGGGGATCTGAGCTGCTAAACCCAAAGCTTCCAGATCTGTAGGATCTGAGTACTGTCCTTAAGAAGAGCAATCACCAGCTTGGTTTATAAAAGTTTTTTTTCAGAGCTAATTTAGAATGAAATATGTTTTCTGCATAGTTATTGTTGTTCATTGGGTCATACCCATGAATAAGCTAAATCATAGCAGTGAATTAGCTCACCAGTCCTTTGTATCGTGACAGACTCCTGCTGAGCCTGCATTGCAAACATTGCCACTGTGGGTGTGAACTGCTTTGTGGCAGAAAACAACCTGCAGGGTAAAGCCTCCCAACTAGACTTTGACCTGAGAAACTGCAAGTCTTCTCAGCTTATCACTGTTAGTTAAGTGTCAGGTGACTTGCATATTTAAGGAAATGCAGTCTGTGTCAAAGTTGATTAAAACTTGATATGGGTTAGTTTGAATTAAATTAATTTTGTGCTCAAAATGAGGGGGAAAAAAGACCTTTGCAAAAATGTATAATCTGAATTCGTGTTAGGTTTTATAGATACAACTACTAAAGTAAAACAACATAAATAATGTTTGTAATTTCAGCTTGTCAACCAAAAATTAAAAGAACTTTATGACATAAATTGTTCATCAGAAGATGTCTTGAACTTGGATTCCAGTACTGATGAAAAATTTAGTCGACACTTAATATTTCTACCCCAGAAGACTGTATTTAAGGACAATACTCATATTGGTAAGTGTGTTCTTTTCTCCTACACCTAGAAATAAAAGGTGAGGTTTTGACTTTATACAGTGCCATCACCCACGAGTATTTTTTTTAATGGAATTACATTGGAAACAAATATGTATTCTCAGCATAGTTGTAATTACTCTCTATTTTATTAAGCCTCGTTTTTTCTCATCTTCTACTTTCTTTTCCTATAATTAGCTGTGTGTTTGCAAAAATGTAACTTTTTTTTGTGCCTGTGTATTTTATTTTAAAAATACTGATTTCTATGAAACTGGCAAGTCTACAACTCCTTAATTTTCAGAGTAATATTAGTCTTAGCAATTAAAGCTACTGGGTTTTGCTCTAAATGCAGTTAATTTCTGCTCAGCACATTGTCAAAAAGGCAGAACAAAGATGATTTCAAGCCTCCTTTGCATAAACATGGTTAAGAGAAAGCGGAAAGCAATTTTAATTGTTTATGTAAGTTGGGATTTTTCAGATATGGCAGCTCCAACACAGAGAATTGCCAGTTTAGGATTGTCTTGACTCATTTGTGTGCCCCAGTAGTCCTGTACTGAATTATGAGGATGATGATGATTTTGATGTTTGATATGCTGAGTCATTCTGCTGATATGTAGCATGGGAGGAACAGTATTTCATATTCATTCATGTTCCCCATGGAAGCTTCATCCAACAAGTGCAGAATGGTCCTTGCCAGTATTCCTCCCACGTCATAGTTTTTTCCCCACATCTGTATTTATTCTATTCCCTTGCTTTCTCCCTGGAACTAATTTGGGCATGGTTTTTATTTGTCTGTCTTTGGTTACCATCTAGCAGAGCCTGGAGGTACAATGGGACTTGAATTACAATACTGGGAGTTTGAAAAGTCACAAGTACTCTTGTAAAAGTAATTTGTTGTTTGAATAAGCTTTGGTCAAGGTCCACTTCCATCTTGGCTGTTATGAAAAATGTTTGCACAGAAACTCTCTAAGTTCTTTCTGGACTTATAAATGACGTCACCTGCTTCTGGCCTTTCTTGGTTGTTTTTAAGGTAACTTCGTGAGAACCATTTTGCAGCCTGCCATAAGATTAATGGAGAGTAGGGCTGCTGTGATCCCAGCAGAAGAAGCAGGGCATGTTTTCCAGTGTTCTGCAGGAGCTGGATTAGATAGTTCTCTTACAAATCTCACAGCTGGTGAAGATGGTTCTAAAGACTGGTCAGCCATTGCTCATGAAACAAAGGATATAGAAATGCCACACCAAGGAGAAAATTCGGATTTTTCCTTCCTAATAGTAAACAATGAAGAAGGAAACAAGCAGCTTTTTGTGGATCTAGGTAAGTGTAAAAACTCACTTTCTGAATCAATTATTGGATAGATAAGACATGTTAAGACACTCGATCGTTGTTGTTTGTTTTTGAGATTGGAATTAAGCTTTTCTGATACATGCCTCAGAAAAATTATGAAGCAGTCCACAGAAAACAGAAAGTTTGATGAACTTCTTTCTGGTTAAAATAATTGTGCAGATTTTTGGACTCAGTTGTATTTCATAAAGTTATTGTGAAAGAACCAATTTCTTGTACTGAAGGGAACTTTTAGCAATTACAATGTCAGAATAATTAAAATGCCTACTTAAAGGTGTTGAGCATTTGTCTTAATTATTCTGTAACATCAAAGTGCAAATGTGTGCATGATCTTGCTTTGTTGCATTTCTTCTATAGGATGTGAGCCAGTCAGAAACGGTTTTTGTCCATTCATTAAACTCTTAGCTGGGCCTAAGGAAAATTGTTTAATTTATCTTAAATCCTAGCCAGCACTGCCATGTTTAGAAATATCTGTTTTCCTGTAGGAGTTTATACAAAGAATAGAAATTTCCGGATGTATAAGTCATCAAAAGCAGGAAAAAATGTTATTCTGAAGATAGCAGAGGATAATAAGTTTATTCCCAACTGTGAAAAGGATGTTTCCTTGGAAGAAGCATATTTTCTTTCCTCTTTAATCTGCAACGTTCGGTAATTACTTAATTCCAGTCAAATTACTTAATTCCAAAGTTTTTTTAAAATATGTATTTTAATGGTAATTCTCCTGTAGCATTTACAAATAACTATTAGGAATAAACAATTATACAATTAACATTGTTACAGTGTAATTTAGGAGTTCCTAGTAGAATTTCTTGGTTTTGAAGAAAAAAATTTATTGAGAGTCTTGTTCTTTTGTTAAACCTGCCTTCAAATGTGGTACAGCTTCTGAATTGTGCCTCATTTCTCTATACACACTCAAAATACCAAAACACAACCATTCTTAAGTTTGGTCAGATTCTGCGTAGTTCTGGAAGCAAAACTTACAGATTTCTAGTCAGTTAAATATGAGAAGTCTGAGTATTTTTCAAAGTAGGATAAGAAATACAAAAGGGTTTTGCCCATGGTTTTTTTGAATACCAGATTTCCCATTTGGTACAGACAATAATCAAGTTTTCTATATCTAATCTAAACCTCAGATATGTCATACCTTATCTTAAGAAGATCCTAATCATTGCTGTAGCAGAAAGGTTAAAATAGTATTAATATTTTTAATGAAAACATGTATTTGTTCTGACTTCAGGTTTTATATCCTGAAATGTTCATTATCCTGAACTGATGCCAATAAACCACTCAGTGTATTGAGATCATAGGCATCAGCTGAATCCACCATGAATATGGATGAGAAATTCTGCTGTGTTGAATTTAGACTTGTGTGATCATCTGGCTTCCAGTTAGCAATATGGCAAGGAAAAGCAGTTCATTTTAGAGAGAAAAAGAATAAACTGAAACCTTTCAAAGGGTATATTTGCATAAATACTACATCTAGAGCACATCCTGCTGTAGGAGTGTGGACCAGCAGTCGTTAAATGGGTGGGTCCTGGGACTTTAGCCTGGAACCAAATACTGCTGTTGGGGAGGAGGAACCCTTGTCCTGTGGTGGGAGTCAGGGAAACTGCCAAGGCCAGAAGGGAAAATGCTCCCGGGACAAGGAAAGGTGCACAGCAATCCATGGGATGGTCAAGGTTGGCAGGGACCCTGTGGCATGTTACAGTGAATTATATTGTACTACACTGTCCTGTAAGAATCATACTCTTTGTCTTCTTTCTTCAGAGGAGGTGATGACATAAAAGTTCTGTCATCTGGCTTTTCAGAGGAGGAGAGGAAAATGTCTGCTTTTTTAAACAGTAAAACTACCAGAAGCAACAGAGGTACCTCAAGCTTTTTCTACTGCATTGACAAAAAAAATACTCAACTTAAATGCTCTGTGACTTGTACACCTGCTAACTTCTAGGAGGGCTCTTCTTCAGCTGCCTTTCTGCAGGAGGCAGAGTACATCTGCACTGCAGGATGAATGCCACTGACCCTCCCCTCCTGTACCCACAGCTGTCTTGCCTTGTCCCAGTCCCTCTGCACCTTGGGGGTGGCACTTTAAAGATCTACAAGAAAGTAACAGTGCCTTTATCCCTGGTTTTGTTTAAGGGTGTGATGTGATTCATGTACATTTTCTGCCTGTGATCTATATAAAGGGTGTAACAATGGCATTTTGCAGTGGCAAGCCCTCTAACAGTGTGTGTTTGTGGCCTTTGGTTTAACAGATCCCATGGAAGGTTACCAGGGTTCGCCATATCCAGAAATTGATAATTTTGTTCGTTCTCTGGTTAATAAAGATGGGCTACAAGGAGGTAAAGAGACCACCTTACTATTTACAAATTAGTCTTCTGCAGCACTATTTTTAAAGAATCTTTTTTTTTTTCCTCAGGGATACGACAATGGAGTTACTTCTCTCTCAAGGAACTACTTATTTATGATATTTTTGGTTACCGTTGGTGTGAAAATATTGGAAGAGCTCATAAAAGTAACAATATAATGTATGTTCTTTAACTATTTCCATTTAAACAAGCTTTATTTATTTTGCTGTTCAACCATTGTTCTCTAGAAAATGCTGAATGGATAGAATCAGCAACTGTTAAACTACTGCTGTTTTGCTCTGTGGGGATACAATGTTTTAATTACAAAAGAGTCCCCACAAAACCAAATAAATAAAGTATTTACTTCACCCCCCAAGTTTACGTTGTGGTAACTGGACTTTTATTTCTAATAATTCTATGAAGTAATCTTCATGGTATTTAAAATGTGGGCCCAAAGATGCTAACATAAAAGTCAGAGTATGTTACAGCTGTTAAACAGTACTATGTTTTGATACTTCTGAGCTAGGAAGCTGAAAAATAAGAAAGCAAGCAGACTGCTTTTGAATTAATTTACAGTGCATCTTAAATTACATTCTTATCTACATTGAGAATTGCCATTTTAGAATGGTCATTCCTGCCACATGAATCAAGATCAGTTTTGCTAGTGACTCTACAAGGACTCAGACTTTCTATAGTTTTAGCAAAATAAATGATAGAAAGTCAGTTTTTTAGATTATATTAGAATTACAGTATATAATCTGTATAAATACTTAAAAATAATTTTATGTAACATTTAAAAAAATCACTGAAACATAACGAATATGTTTCTGAGAAAACAAGGGTATTCAAAAAACCCCACAGCTGGATGAACTTGCTGTTTTTCTAGTGAGTTGCTTGAAGTTTGGTGTTTCTAAAGCACAGTTGAAAAAGCTGGGTGGCCTAACCAGTTGACAGAAAATAGTGATTTTATGTGGCTTTTATAATGAAATAACCTGTAACAGCAGCAGCAACAAAATCTTATCTTACAGTTAAGTCCTATATGTTAGTCTTAATTTGATGACTTTTTCTTCCAAGCTTAATGTATTGAAGTTGACTAAATTTCACTTTCAGGTGTTAGTCTTAAAAATCTATTTCTGAAATTTAAGAAACCTTAAGTTTACTAAAAATCATACAAAACAAGTATGTAGTAACTATGCCAAGAGTATGAAAGCAATGGCCATAGCTGAGGATAAACACAACCTGTTCACTTAGTGTTAGAACTTCCTACTGTATGAATTCACTTCATTTATGTACTGTTATTAAAAAACTCAATAATTTCATTCTTAGGATTCTGGTAGATCTAAAGAATGAAGTCTGGTATCAAAAGTGTCACGATCCTGTCTGCAGAGAACAAAACTTCAAATCACAAAGTATGTAGCCTGTGATTCAACTATACTTGATCCTTTTTGGAATGTTAACTTTAATTAATATCTTATATTTGATTTAGGTTTTCCATTACCGCCTGGGATCTGCCTCCTATCCCTTTTCAAAGAGGTATGTTTCTGTCCTATTGAGATGCTCAAGGTCTTGTGAGGAAGTCCTTGGATATTCCTACTAACACCCCAGTCTGCTGGGAGAGCTCCACACACTGTTACAGTGGTGTAGAAGAGGTCCCCAGAGCAGCTGTGCTTGTGTGGTAGCTCCGTATATTCAGTTTTAAGTTCTCCAGCAATGCTAAGTTACTGGAATTGTCTAACTTCACCTGGGACTAGTGTCTTTTTCTGTTCTGATGTGAACAGCAGTTCCCAATGTCTAAGCCACAAGGTCACTCCAGGTGCAGAACAGAAAAACTGCCCGAGTTTAGCTCTGCTGTGCATGTCTGGCTTCATGCAAGATAGAACTGGTCTGGAACACTTGAGTCAGTCAGAGTCAAATGTAAGTCAGTGACCCTCATTTCTGAAATTCATTTATCTCCATTTTAGTGTATTAAAGCAGCACATTTCCCCAAATACTTGAACTGACCTGATACTGCACCTAGACTCTATGTCCTGAACATTCAAGTTTTTCCAGTGCTTAGGCAATAAAAATTGGCTTTTCTTCAACTTTTAAATTTAACTAACAGCTCTAAATGTCATACAGCAGAATGGCACATTAAGCTCTACTCAAGCAGCTCATCAATAGCTATTAGTGTTATTTCACAGAAAGTGCCATTAAACTGTATTTTCAGGTCCTGACAGTATCTTTGAACAGACACTTAAGCTAGTCTTAACCTTGTGTTACTTTATGAAGCTGTATTCAACTGACTATTTGCAGGTTGCTAGGAAAACAGCAAATTTCTACTCCTATTAAAACAGGCTTCCAGGTTAATGTGGCTATAAATGAGCATGCTGGAAAATCTTGTCCTGTTGGCCAGCTTTCTGCAGTGTGACAGCACAAACTCCAACCTTGCAGAGCAGTTAAAGGTATGAAGAGTATTTGCATATAGAGTAAGTAGTGTTCTTGTTTCTCAAAGGAAGAAGAGTCCACCCTAATGGATGACAGGGGGCACACAGAAGGAAAAGTAAATTCACATTCTAATGTGTCAGGCTTGTCAAAAAGCTCAGTATCTCCAGAGAACAGCTGGTCTCAAGACTTCCTGTTGTCAGACAGTGAGTGGGAAAACACAAGTGACGACGCCTGTTTCCTAGAAGCTGCTGAAGATGTGGAACTAGCTGAAGCTGCAGATGATAGTGTGAATTATGCCATGGAAGAAATCCCAGATGAAGTTCTTTTGGCAGCTTTAAGGAAAGAAGACCTCTACACTAAAGAAGGCAGCTAAGCACAGGCCTGGCCAGCAGTGAATGACACTTGAGTGTGGCATGGTGGAGTGAAAGGTCCTGCGGGTACTTCACAAGCATCACTCCAGAGCTGTGAGACAAAGAATGGAGTGCCTGGGTGAACTTCAGCTGGCATGAGGAGATCATGGAAGGTTACATGGGGGCAGAAGAGAACTGGACTAAATTGTGAATGCTGCTCCAAGCTTAGCATTTTAATGCCCTTTGCTGTAGAGTTTCTATTTTGTTAGTTGGATGTCCAAGTTTTACTGAGAAGCCAACAGAACAGACTTATTTCCATAAATGAGATTAAATAATTTATTTCAAATGCAAATTTAATAAAGAGATTTGTTTATTCATCTTTATCTGTGTTCTCTTTATGAATATATTCCTCTCTAATAGCACAAGATTAACACCCAACCTTGTTCAGAGTACAGGAAAGTTTAAATATCACTATTTCCTTTCATTGATATTCTGAGACTATTTGACAATAAAAAGATACAATCTCGAAGTTGTTGACTTCTTTTAAACACTGAAACAAAATAGAGTAACGATGATTAAACAAGCTTCAAGCCCTGACAATTCTAATAACTGTTCCAACTGAATGTATGAAAATCTTAGACGCTTAATTTTTCTCTGCTCTCTGCTCTTTTTGTACATCCAGAGCCTCTTCCAGCTTCATATTGATACTCTTAAAGTGCTTTTCCGCTCCTAGAATTCTCCGAGACTCCATCAGAAGAGCAGGGAGGCTGGAAGTTCCATACTGTTGATAAGGAAATAAAATTACGAAAGGCAACATTTTAACTCCTGGAAAGATCACTTACATATCAGTATTTATTTTTACTCTGTCTAAAATGGTGCAACATGACTTTTAAAAGCAAACAACAGCCAAAATCAGAGCGTCTTCTGAAATGTGAGGATTTCCCTTACACATGGCAGGTGTGTAAGCCTTGTCCACCACGGAAAATACCACACCAGGTCCTGGGTACAACAGGAATGGGTTCTAAGGCTACATGAAAAGTTATTCTGGTCATGAAATGCGAGCACTGCTCTCAGCATTAAATATCTCACATGGAAGTGCCGGAGGTTTCCCTACTTTTGAGCAGTAACAACACAAAAATTACTTCTGTCTCACTTCTGTTAATCTTCACTTTCTATAAAAAAGGTATAACTAAGGACAGCTGTTTAATTTCTGTGTTCTTTGCATTCCTGGCTACTGAGAGCAAGGCAGCAGAATCTTCTCTGAAATACTTTAGCTTCTAACATGAGACGAAAAAAACCAAATTAGATACCATACTAAAGTTCAGCAGTGATTCTCAAGTTGCTTCTGCAAAGACCATTAACAAAATATTGCTACTTAAGAGATGGTAATAAATGAATTCCATAAATTAAAAACACACGCAGAATATGTACTTACTACCACTTTTCCTCTTGGGTTTTCTTCTCTGTAATCCAAACAGTCTTGCTGTAACTCCTTTAAATCAGTAATTAATTCAACTGTTTGCCTCAAGGAAGATTTCCTTTCCTGTATCTCAGCATATTCTTTCTGTAGTTGTGTCAGTTGCAGTTCAGCTCTGAAAAAAGATCAAGACTTTTATGCTTACATCTGCATATTTATTGAATGAATAACTATGACCCTGTTTCCTCTGAAGGAATTCTTAAAAACACTGGTCAGAATATACGAAACATAGGTCACTATGAAATGGTGCTTGGGTAGAACAAGCATATTACTTAAACAGGGGCATGAGTCCAAATCCATCAAAAAGACCCAAACTTTTCTTTTCGAGTCTGACACTGTAGCCATTCTTTCTTAAGCTTTTATGTTTTTTAAGTGTAGTTTCTTAAATACAAAGTGTTCTGCTTCTGCACACCCCTGTCTGCAAGCTCAGTTGTTCAGTGCTTATGCTGAAGCATATTCAGGATCTAAAAACTACCTACACCTCTGCTAAGTAAACTGGAATGCTTGATCCATTAAATGAGCACTCCAAAAACTGAGCACCAACAGTGATTTTCATCCAACAGGGCTGCAGAAAAAAAGGTTTCTTAAGATGATCAAAGGATTAAAACACAACATATAAAAATGTGAAGACAGCTTTCAGGGGCTTCGAATAGTTCTCTGAGCAGTTTGTCCACAGTACTCCAAAGAAAAATGCGTCCTGTGGCCATACAGAAAAGGCTTTTACCCTGTTTTTGTGGCCATGGTTTCTACATTTACCTTACAGGGTGCATGTTAAATGCAACTTCAGTATGAAGCTTGTCACTAGCAGCCCCAGGGATTTGGGGAAGTCTAATGGTTCTTCCAACCATTCTTCCAACCACATAATTCCTGTGTTGTGTATCTTAATTACACTTAAGATTAATGTCACGTTAGAGAAGGGGAATTGTGTGGCCACATAAGAAGGAAACAAACCATGTGCTAACAGCAACCCCAGCCAACCTGTAGAGGTGAAATACAATCTCCCACCTCAAAACCAAAGAAATCTTCTGTATTACCTTTGTAATTTATGATCCAGCACCTTTGCAATTCAAATCATAACACTGGTGTTCTTCCTATGAATGTATGGAATGAAACACCCTCCCAGCAACTAGCTAGCTAAGAGAACTTGCAAGAATGACTGTCTAGGCAAATTAAGTATGTAAAGGAAAGGTTATCATGAACTTTTGTAAAAACAAAGTGCAAGACAGTAATAGTTTCATCAAAATAAAATGAGAGAAAAAAAGTTACTTTCCCTTCTGAGTTACAAAATACCAAACTCCTTAAGTTCTTTGGGCTATTACTGTGCATCATTAGAAACACACCCAGTTAGCTCTTCTCTGACTTGCATCAGTTGCTGCCTTTTCTTTTTGATGTTCGTTACTGCCTGAAACAAAGAGTGAGCAAAGTCTGTGAAACAGTTTCTAAAACTTCAAAGGCAAACAACTCAAATTTAATTGCCTTTTTTTCTCTAAGGTTTTATGCTGATTGTCACTGTAGAAAATTCTAAGATACCAGACCTGATAAACTACCATATTTTGCATCTGTATTTGAAATAATTTAAAGCTGTTTAAAATGTCAAACTCGAATCTCTATGCAAAATTTTTCTTAAGAAACATCGGATTTACAAGCATACAGAGGGAGTTTGTGACATTTTGATTTCAAACATTATGAACTCTAGGAATTCTTAAGATTAAAAATGCATATGAATGTATGTTCAGGATGATTGCCATAACTAAGCACGCTTTCTTTAATATAACATACAAATAAAAAAAAGTAACACCCAAAACCCATCATAAAATTAAATTTAGCAACTAAAAATTTAATTTTAAACAAATATCTAAGAAGCAAACTAAGGATAAATCTTTGTGGCTGTGAATACTAGGTGTGTATTAAGATTTTCATTTTGTGTGCAGACCAGTTTACCATCTCACCTCCAGTCAACAAGACTTTAGCATGTAAATTGCTGCTTCCCAGGATAACCTTTGTGTTGCCTTTATTAGTTAAAGCTATTTTGCCACTGAAAATTTTGCAGAATATGTTAATTTGGGCAGAAATCTAGACAGTGCCTAAGCTGCTCTTAAATCTCCCTTCTGTAGGGTATTCACCTCTCCCTGATGAAACCACTGCAATGTTTTTCTGCCCTTACACTAGTGCCTCCTTCTGTCAACATTCCCATTGCATTTTCAGCGAATTACTACTTCCTCTAAATGAGGAGAGGAACTGTCTTTCTCTGAACAAAAACTCTGCATCTATTTAGGAAATGCAGCTGCCTGACACTTCCCTTCTTTAAATTAAGCAATTCAGTTATATCCTAACAGGCTGCTATCTTTGCTGCTCTCCTAGATTTTATATTCATTTATGTTTCTTTAAGGCTAGCTCTCAGTATTTAGCTTGCTCTCCAGGGGCCTCACCATTACTCATTAAAAAAAAAAACAAATCAAAAAGCCAAGAGTAATTGACATGCATAAATCTTACCCACCCAAATGTGCCGTCATTCTTTTTACTCCAGATACAACTGGAGTTTGCAATCCACCACATTTACTCAGATCTTTTCCAAAAAACCTCTGGTGATTCCCTAACCTCTGTTTGTGCAGTTGATTCTGAGTACAGTACACCCTTTTGTCAATTACTTTATCTCTTTCAGACAAGTTCTTGACGTTCCAGAGCCCACAACTGTATTCTATACAATCTAGAGATATGCATGCATTTACCTTAGCATTTTTTTTCTTCATATTCCTTAATTCCTGGACTCCTGCTATCTACAGAGAAGAAGAATTACAGGTTGACAGGTTGAGTTCATCACTATCCTCCTAAAAACACGGTTGCAAGGATTACTTTGGAATAACATAAAAAGTTGGTTTTTATTTTAAAAAAACCAACCCTGTTTCAAAGGGACATCACCGGCTGTGTATTGATTCTTTCCTCTCTCCTCATGCCAGAGGAAAATTGTTGCACAAAAGGAGTGGTGCAAATAATAATCCTGTAATACTACCTACCTTAATTTTTCTGTATCTTTATAGAGATATATAGATCTGGTAATTCCAACACTTCTTACTTCTAATGAACCACCCAGAACTATAGCTTTAGTACTTAGCACAACTCCTGCAAAGTTCTGTGTTCAGTTTATTCATCATACTCACCTTAATCTTTCCAGCCAATAAATTACAGAATGGCTCAGGCTGGAAGGGACCACAATGACTTTTCTGGTCCAACCTCCCTGCTGAAGCAGGGCCATCCTAGAGCACACGGCACAGGATTGTGTCCAGACGGTTCTTGACTATCTTACACTTACAGTTATGTTTAAAATGTTAACTAAAAAAGGATGATTTTCCCTGGACTATGTTAGAGGCCCTACTGAGAAGTCACTGACACAGCACAAAAATTAAATCAACCTTTTAAAACTCTAGTCAATGAGCTTTTAAAACAGTGTTTGACATAGCTGTATATACTTGTTTAAATTAGGCAGCTCACCAGTTTTGCTATATAATGATTTAGATACAACAAACACTTCAGGGTTATTGGATGCTTCCCTATACTCAAAAGGTGACGATTTGGCAAAGTACTTGCACAACAGCAGTGTTGTGTCTAGAGGCAATTCTTGTGAAAGCCTGCACAGAGGCAGCCAGCCATAACCTGCACACTGTGTTTCATATTACTTATATTGACAAGAGATTGGAAACTTTCACAGCTTGTAAAATTAATGTGTAAAGGGCAATATAAAACCATAGGTATTTTGACCACAAAATTTATTTTATTTCTAGTGTACTTACAAGATCAGTGATTTGGTCCTTGAAAGCAGAAGTCAAGTCATCGATAGCCCTTCTGCAAATGGTTGATTCTATGCTTTGTCTGGAGAAGTCAGAGAGACAAAATACATTTGGTTTAGTAGAGGGGAAATCTCATCCAAAACCCCTCCTCTGAGTAACAAATAAAACCCAAAGTTAAGCAGCTAGACAACTACAGATCTTTCATACACTAGCAATAGCTTCATTTCTACATTTAAGTATATCAGCTGAGATGTGCTGTTCATGTTTGGAAAATATCAAATCCCTGGAGACCATGTCAAGATGACATATGTAGAAACATTTGCACCATAGATAATTAACAATCATTAAAATCAGAATGTAACCATGCAATACTGACTCCCTAAAGAACAACCCATTACCAAAAAAAAAGGTATTTATTTTTAAAACTTTGAATACCCAGTCATGGGAAAGCAGAATGTTTACCTGTAATTTGCTGCTATGTTCTCAACTTTGGCCAGAACAACATCCAGCTCTGTAATATCTCTAGGAGATCTCTTCAGCTCTTTGGGACACCACATCTGCACAAAATGTGGGCCATCGACTGGAACAACAGAATGAACATAAGCATTGCACAATTCAGGTACACGTTGTAAAACAACAGAAAAACTCTTGTGCCCACCATCAAAATAACCATCTAAAAGTTATGAGTATTTTACATGAAATTTGAGAAGAAGAATATTCAAATTATTTCATCTGTCTTTGCCTGAGCAACTGTGATAGATTTATCTGGAAATGGGATGGTAAATGATATGCAAATTAATTTTTATTCTTTATTGATTCAAACAAGCCCAGGAACACATCAGTAAACTAAGTAATAAACTACATAGTATACTGCAGACATGGTTTTTTGTGTTAAAAAACTATTGGCCTGAATTTGCAACTTGCATTACTCAAAGAATCATGAGCTTTTGTATTTGCATACACTCTTTTATTAATACCATATATGCTTCAAAACCCCACTATACACAAATTTCTTTAAACTCTGCAGTAGTATTATAAACCAGCTCCACAAAAAGTTAAGCCATCTTTCTTCACACGCTCCCCAGTATAAATCTAGTACTAAATAAAGTGATGGGGTTCTGTTCAAAGGAAGCAAGATGACACAAGAGACTGAAAAATGCCACTATCTGAAAGCCCCCTGTCTCAAGGGTCTTTACACCGACAGCTGTGCCTGCGCTGCAGACAGGGGCACTCCAAGTTCCCCACAGCTGCTGCTCCAGGCTTCCAGACCAAGGAATGTACTGACCCCTCCTACAGATTCATAGCCATGGCTCCAGGCTTCCCTCCAAATGAAGCCAGGCTGACTTAGGTATAATGCACACCTATGCTCTACTCCTTCAGAGGAGGAATAGACAAGTCCAGGAATGCAAACCATGGGGATCAAACGGGGGTCTATAGCAAAACTGAAACAAAAACTTCCCATTTCTAGAAGCACAGCTACATTCCAGAAATTAAAACCATTAAAAACCTTTGATCTTGAATGAAGAAAAGCTATATGGGAGTTCTGAAAAGTGTACTTTACCAGAAGGATCTGATGTATTCTCTTCTGAAGGCTTCTTCTTTTTTGCCTGAAATTGAATAGTATTTACAGTCTTCTGTGACATGAAAAACAAATTACCTTCCAGAATGAACTTTAGGTTTACTCATCTAAACTCCTGAGAGATGACAATTAGGCAAAATGCAGAAAGCATTTCCTGACTGAAGCATCAGTAACATTTCCTTTGGCCTGTTCCACCCAGTCCCAATGGTCACTCTGCTGTGGAACAGTGGCTGCTGCCTGACTGCACTGCACTGGCCACGGCCCCGTCAGCCACTGGTCACGCAGCAGGGCTGAAAACATCCTAAGGAGCTTAAGGACCCTTGGTTCAGCACAGTCATTGCCCAGGATTAACATTTCTCTAATCAAGAGTGCCTGCTCAGCTTCCTTTTCACTCCTTTCTCTACTTTGACTACTTTGTGACACCACACCAGCACTTGTACAAGAGTGCTGCATGCATCCAGCTACTGATGAAAGACTAACATTCTGTACAATTCTAATAAATCTCAACACGTCAAAAACTCTTGTTCCAACTACTGCACAGCTTCTTTTACCATAGGTTACTTTCTTGAGTCTGCAGACACTTGACTCCTGCTGTATGTCTGGCAGCTAAGTGGGCCAAAAGCATTTTACACTAATTGTGGAGTAAGTGTTCAAAAACACTCATTCAAAACTGAATGGCTTTTAATTCTAATGCATATTCAAAATTAATTTTATCAATATTCTTTTTCTCATAAATCTGTTTTGCTTCAATATCAAACAAGTACAAAGGATTCATATTCCATCTAGTATGCCATTTCTCAAGAACATACATTCTAGACACAAAGAAGATAATTGAAAAAAGGAAAGAATATACTCCCAAATGAGCAGGAGAAGAGGCTACAGGATCCAGGAACACCTGGCTATTATATTCCTTGTTGTTGTGGTGTCTTGTAGCTTTAAGC
Source organism: Luscinia megarhynchos (assembly GCA_034336665.1). Classification (NCBI taxonomy): domain Eukaryota; kingdom Metazoa; phylum Chordata; class Aves; order Passeriformes; family Muscicapidae; genus Luscinia; species Luscinia megarhynchos. Next base: position 31,570,818 of record CM067566.1, on the reverse strand, counting down.
ATTTCACTTGGCCGCCTCACAGGAATACTCTGAGGACATGATTATTTTGGGTAAAATTAAGTACTAAGACAGTACTAAGAAACAAATGGAAGGTCTTCCTCTCCGCCCACCCTCTAATGCAGGCATGGCATGAAGTAAACTAAAATTAAACTGATTGATAATACTCATGAAACTTTTTCAGTACCACAGTCTCCTTAAGGGGTTCCTCTCCAGCATCAGCCGTGTTGAATTTCTGAACATCACCACCGGGGGGCTTTGAGTGACGTAGCTTTTTACTGGGGAAAGAAAAACACACACTACTGCCCTCTGAGGAAGGCTGACCTTCAACCATATACACAAAACATTGTGTTTTGGGGAAAGACTTGTACAGCTGTATCTCATAAGGGTACTATTAAAGTTCTTGCTTGAATTAAATAGCAAGACAATTTCAAATTTAAACTAAATGTGATTTAACATATGAGAAATATACTAAAATTTGAATTATGTAAAAAATAATTTTCTTTGTTACATATAATTTAGCTATAACACTTTCTCCTTTAAATCTAAAAATCCAAAGATTAAATTAAATGCTGACAATTTTATCTGTTTTCCACTGGACTGTGTGTCTGTATTTTGCCTCTGTGGTTCCGAAAAACGACCGAGTGCCTCGTTCTGTGAGTGTTCCTCTCCATAAGCATCCACAGCAGTACTGTGCAAAGGGTGATCTACAAAAACAAAAGATAAACTGCATGAACACTGCTCCCATTTTTTAAGGCAAAGAGCACTGCCAGCCATTAAGCATTTAGTTAGAATTTTTGTGGTTTGCTTACTAATAAAAAGGAAGTTCTTGTTACAAGTATTGTTTGAGGATTATGAAAAAAGTATATAGTGAAAGGTTTCATAGTTTCTGTACCTTCCTACCTGCTATTTCTTTATGAACCCAAATCTAAGGTAGCTCAGCATGTACACAAGGCATAGAGCAAGCAAAATACTTGCCACAATTTGTATCGAGTCTCTCTTTGCTATGGCAATGGTAAACCTTTTACACATTTAAACAACTACTTTCTTTTTTTTTTTAATATAGATTTTAAGCTGCTTTAGTGGATGCTATGAGAAGGCAATTACTGCTGCTACAGAATATTTGTATATGTAGAATTCGTGAAGGTAGCTATCAAAATAGATTAGAACTCTTGAGAAATTTAGGTTTTAGCATGCCTTCCACAGCATAAATTCCTTTTTTCAAGTACACTGCCACAAAACTTTTGTGTTAGTTTACATTAGTGTCACTGGGCATTCTTTTTACAGTCTAAATACATACCACAGAAATAAGGAAAAGAGCTTGTCATTTTACAGCCTTGCCTTACAAACGCTTTAGCTAAATTTTATTTTATAGTTCATTGTCAATGCTGTTCCTAAATCACATTTATATTTCCGTAATTTTCTCAGAGTAATAACTATTACAGTTGAGAAATAGCTCTTAACATTTTATCTACAGCTTCTAATTACACAGATTAAAAAAATATATATACAGATGGATATAACAGAGGACTCCACACAGTATTGAGGCCTCATTAATATAAAGCATGGAAGTGGTTTTAATCCTTCATCCAAAACTGTATGGTGTTATTTTGTTTTAGTAACATCTGAAAGTGGCAAAACAACAGCTCCGCAAATGCCCAGGTTTGCTGCCATGAATACTCTTACAATGATAAAAATTAACTTCATAATTTGTGTAATTTAATAAAGAATAAGTTAAGATATTGAACTTTGGTTTTTAACTCTACTTACACAACTGCAATATTATGATGTGTGAAATTCTACCACTCAGATTATAAAGGTGGAACAGCCAGTATTTTTCCATTGATTTTCATTTGCACATACTACAGCATTATTCCTGTTACTTCCTAAATTATAGAAAATAACACAAAATTCCATCTGTCTCTCCTCTCCATTACTTTCTCTTGCAAAGAACCAAAACCTTTTCCCAGGTAAGCTGAAGTATTTTTCCCATGTGGTTGGTTTGTGAAAATCATACGCTAAATGACATTCAAGATAATACTAACCAAAGGAATCATCAAGCTCCTCAAGTTGATTTGTTTCTGCTACCTTCGATATCCTTGAGACATCTGGTTCCTCAAGTGGAAGCGATTTCCAATAAAGACTGGAGTTGGCTTTGTGCCTCTGGATGGGTATGAAATTAAAAGCCAGTTTAAACAACTTTTTGAGTGTACAACAGATTGAATATGACAATGAATTTCAAGAACATTTGGCTAGAAATACACTTAACCAGAAACATATTGACTCCTAATCTATTCCTTAAGAATTTGAAGAATATTTTTATCTCAAGCCACAAGGCTTTTCCCCAGAACAAGAGATGTTACAAAATGTGTATGTTATTTGATACTGCAAGCTTTGTTTTATTTTATAAAAGAGTACAGGCTTAGAAATCTTGTAACACTAATACCTGGTTTATATGATCTGTAGCCTTTTTCTCTTCAGGCATTAAAATATTTCTTCTCTCATCTCTATATCACAAATTTCTACCCTTGTCCAATTTAATTACTTTCATCTTAAGAAACTGAAGAGCTATAGAGTAACTTCTTACAAAAAAAAGTGGAATTTATCAATCAAGGATTACACAGACACTTCTGTAAAGCAGAAGAGTAAGGGAGAATGACATTAGTTTGTGAAACAGTTGTGTGCCATTCACAAAATGCACAAGTGGCTTTCCTCACTAATTTCTGTACGTACCTGTAGGGTGAATTATAACCAGAAAAGACAGACCTCTGGAGCTTTATGATTTTACCAGTGCTTAGCAGTGCCTCAGCATTTCAATTATAAGATCACATATACACATCAACTAATTTCTCTCCAGACCTTCTTTTATGGGACTGTTTTTAAACTTTTGCCTATTTGACAGTCAGCAGTCCATTTTGAGCTACTTCTAGAAGGAAAAACCCCACACCAGCCCCCCGAGCCCACCCCAGCAGGGACTGCACAGCAGTTCCCAGTGCAAAGCAAGCCCTGAATTAAGCCCTGTGCATCCACCTCCAGAGACAATGCCCTGACTGCACAGTAACACAACACAGAGTCACAGAATATCCTGCACCAGAAGGAACCCACAAGGTCCCATACAAGAGTCACACCATGAGCCTAAGAGTGCTGTCCAAATACTCCTTGAGCTCTGCCAGGCTGGAGCTGTGACGACGTCCCTGGGGAGCCTGGTGCAGTGCCCAACCACCCTCTGGGTGAAAAATTTCTAACATCCAACCTCAACCACTCACTGGTCACCAGAGAGGAGAGATCAATCAGTGTCTGCCCCTGAAAGCCCCTCGGTGAGGAAGCCGAGCCCACCATGAGGTGTCACTCAGCTGCACAGACCAAGTGACCTCAGCCACTCCTCACACGGCTCCCCCCAAAGGCCCTCACCGTGCCCTCCTCTGAACGCTCTACAAAACCAAAACATTGACTTGAACTCTGCCCAACCTAGCGAAACTTACCCCTCGCTTGGAGCTGGTATGATTTTTCTTTATTTTCTTCTTTGAGGACATTTCGCTGTTCAGTATATGCTGCTGAATACAAAACCGGGGATGAAGTTAGTGAAAAACTGTCCCCGATACAAACCAGCTTTCTCTGTGTCTGCACTTGGGTCAGAATGGGAAACCTTTGTTACTTCAAACTATTCTTTGTAACTTCAAGCTATTATGCTCAGCTCACTTAAAAGCGGTAAAACCCACTTCCTTTAGCGCAGACCGACGTAGAGGTTATATATTTATGATGGATGTATATAGCACGGATAGGTGAGCCGGGCATACAAAGATAAAGGGGGACGCTGCAGTTCACGCCGATACCTTGGCTCTGCTGCCGCAGCTCCTCTCCCGCAGGACGCCGCTCCCGCCGGCGCAGCCCCTCAGGGCGGCCTCTGCTCTCCCTCTCCCTCAGGGCAGCCTCCCGCTGTCCCTCAGGGCGGCCTCCGCTCTCCCTCTCCCTCAGGGCAGCCTCCCGCTGTCCCTCACGGCGGCCGCCGCTGCCGCTGTCCCTCAGGGCGGCCTCTGCTCCCCCTCAGGGCGGCCTCTGCTCTCACTCTCCCTCAGGGCAGCCGCCGCTGCCGCTCCCCCTCAGGGCGGCCTCGGCTCTCCCTCAGGGCAGCCGCTGCTGCCGCCGTCCCTCAGGGCGGCCTCGGCTCTCCCTCAGGGCAGCCGCCGCCGCCGCTCCCGCTCCCGCCGCCTTTGGAAGCGCGCGCGCTCCGGCGGGAAGGAAGAGGCGGTGCGGAGGAGCCGCCGGGCCGGAAGGGAGCGGGACAGCTCCGCCTCCACCCCGGCCTCGCCTGGGGCAATGCAATGATTCGAAAAATTCACCTAGCCAGCGCTCTGCTCCGTACTTTTCTGTTAATGACTGATTAAACACAAAAAACAAACCACAAGAACTTCCCGTTTTCTTCTCCCCTCCCTCCCCCTGAACTGACGCTGGTGCGAAAGAGTTCGCATTGCAAAGATAAAGCCAGGGCCAGGAACGGTTAAGGAATTAATTCAAACAGCTTTAACAGCATGCCAAGGAAGAAAAAAAAAAAACAACAAAAAACAAAAACAAAAAACAAACAAACAAACAACAAAAAAAAAAAAAAAACAAAAAAAGGCTGTGGCTTGAAAACTTTAAGTTCCAGCTCTGAAAATTTAATTGTTAAGAGGTGATGTAGCAATTTGTCAAGTCCGGTCGGAGGCCGTGTCTCCTTGTCCACCTCCACACACCTCTTTGGCTTTTTAGCCACTAAAACAGTGAAAACACTTTACGCTTAGGAGGTGGCAAGTGACTTCTGTTTTGCTGGCTATAGCACCCAGCCCCACAAGCCACAAAGAAGACAGTACAAATTTGTTTCTGTAGTGATAAGACAGCATTTCCAGAAGGGTTTCTTGAATAGAATGCTGTTAAGAACGTAAACCTTAGGTGAGAGATGGATGAGAACTAGATCTATCTCCTGTAGGTGACATTTCCCTGCCTTTCCAAGCAGCATAACTCAGATTTAAGTACGTTATCGAAGAAGTGACAAATTTGGTTTAGGTTTCCTTCAGCATGGAAGAAATGTATAAAGGAACATAGACAATTACTTCAGAGCAGAAACTAGCTTGCTTAGTATCTGTATTCACATGGGGCTTTAAAGTGTCCAGGTGGTGGTGCTTCCTCTACCCTGGTCGGTAACTTTGCCCCTGAAATCTCTCAAACCATTCCTAACCAAATGCATGCTGTAAGGGCAGGAATAAGGAAACCCACAACCACCCAGGCAGAGTTTCAGAAAGCTCCACCTTTCAGTTAAGTCAGCTGAGGTGACTGTAAGAACAGAACTGTCACGAAAAAGACAAAAAAAAAAAATTAAAGATTTACTTATTTAGTAATGTACTGAAAGAGCAAGTTACATACAACAGCATCCTTTTCTTACAAACACTGGCCAATACCTTAAACATAAAAAGTCCCTTTCCAAAAGGAAAAGTGTAAACAACCAGCCTTTATACTGTATTTAGTACGGCTGTAGCAGTGGAGTTTTACAGCTTGTCAGTTAGAATAACACCTGGGCTTGTTAGTCAGCAGTATTTTTCCTTGATAAACAAACACATCACAGCATTGAAATGCAGAAATATTTATTTTGGTTTCCTTCATTGGTTTTGAAAATTGTTTTGGTTTTATAAAACATAGAAATAGCCAACACTAAGCAAACATTTGAATTTCAATGTAACAAACTACTGCTCTAACAGTTGACTTGGATTTGTGTACCTGAATTGCATACACATGAAATTATGCTACAGAGTAGTGCATTACAATCACACACAAATCTTAGTGCAAACCTTGTTGTGCTTGTATTTTACATATATCCATGTTTTCAAAAAACAGCGATGAATGTTAATGCAAAACCAACTCTGTTAAGGATAGCTGTAATAAGGCTTATTTCTGCTGATTTTTCAAACAAAAGATAACTAGTTATTATTTTGCAATTTATCTGGGAATTAGGTTTTTATCCCTGAACAAATACCTACCCTGGGCCAACGCACAGTTCTGTTGGCATGTATAAATAATTCCAATTGCTGCAAAGCATCAGGCAAAAACATTCTACCTGACCTATTTTGCTATTCAGTGAAGAGTACTCAGTGGCTCATACATAAAGCACAGAAAACAGAGGTTATGTCAGAAGTTCTTCCACTTACAGAGGGCCTGGCACATTTTTATAAAATGCATTTTAAATACAAGTTCATGACAGGAAAATTAGTGTCTGGTACAGGTGAAATGTTTACCCTGACTGTTAGCATAGCCCAGCCTCCTGATTTGGTTTTTGGGTCTCTAGTGTTCTCACCAGAGTTGGGACCTGCTCATTTGCAGGGCTGGCACCACTCCAGAATCACACTAATGTAGCAGAGGCTACACTTGCTGAACAAACTGTATCCACACAGTGCAGAACCACCATATGCAGACCTTGAGGAACTTCTTCAGTCTTCTTTGTGTGGAGTGCTGACTTCTACCTTACAGAAGTACATCCCATAACTGGCTGCAGATGTAGAAGGGAGATGCAGCTCAGATGCTTTGCCCCAATTAATATTGGGACTAACAAAAGATGTGATACCAGCTATGCAAACGGTAAGGGTTTGGGGTTTTTGGTAGTTGGGTGGTGGGGTATTTTTGAACAGCTTAAGTAATTTTTCTGAGGATGCAAGATACTTAGAGGCATTTTCAAAGCTGCCAAATCCTTTGTGGAATTGACAACTGCAAAACACACTGCAGACAGCAAACATGCTGGCAATAAAACCTTAGCTCCTTGGTGAAGGTGAGTCCCATTTTTGACCAAGGAAATATTAAATAACTTACATATAGTTATCATTTATAGTTAAGGCTCTTTTTGGAAATTGTAGGTCACCATAAAAACAGTATGCAACACAACTTGACAGTAAGGCAGTGTTCCATTTCTTCAATGTTCCTATGGCAAGTACCCATTTTTGTACAAGTTAATGATTGCACAGTTTCCTTCCCTATTTTTGCTGTAGTCAAAATACAGATATGAAGGCCAACAGTAGACAGACGTGTGCCACTTCCCCATTCCATTCACAGTTACATTTTGGCATTAGCATAGAGTTCATCTATCTGTGACTGGAAGTATTTTCGCAGTTCTGGTCTCTTTGCCTTCAGTGTTGGTGTCAACAGACCGTTTTCAATAGAAAACATTTCAGTGTGCAGGACAATGTCTTTAACCTGGAAAATATAAAGTTACTAGTCAAGATGTATTCCTTAAAATAGGTAAGACCGTTAAAAACTTGCTCAGACATCATAACAAAGCCCATCACTTGAGAAGTTTTCCAGACACAAATTAAAAGCAGTTTCTGAAGAATCAGATCATATTGGTGTTGAGAAGTTTAAAGAGTTAGGTATTTGGTTCTCATAAGCATCATACCTGTTCAAATGACTTCAAACCAGACTCTTTCCCAATTCTCACCATGTCCTCTAGAATGCATTTTTTTACATCCTGTGGATACAGAGATACATTGTATAGCTTCATGCTTCCATAAGCATTGAAAAAGTTGATGCTATTCAGTTAGATATGTCTTACCTTGTTTCTGCATAGCTCTTGATAGGAGCCTTCAAATCCCTTTTTCTTGGCCCAGTTGTGCAGAGTATCAGGATCAGGTACCACAACACCTACTAAGAAGGCCTACAAAAAAGGAAAAAAAGCTTGACAAAAATTCCTAAGCAAACACTTTAGTTCCTACACATTTCTTTGGGGAGCATTTCTAATCCTGCTATACAGTCAGCAGATTTCTGCTACCTGAACATAGGAAATTCAGTTCAGAAGCTGAACTGAAAGAATTAAGACCCACATTTCTCTACAATTGAAAACCCCCAAGATATCCAGATTTTTTCTTGGTGTGTATGGGTTTTTCTGTTTTGGTTTTTTGGGTTTTTCCCACTGCACACTGTTAGCAATTTATATAGTCATTAATATGCAAATTAGTTCAGCTCCACTACTTGGTGTGAAACTAAATCCAGAAATATGCTATGTAACTGCTGGAATCCAGTCAGAATCCAAAATGCATAATGATAGAAGTTTGATAAAAATTTAAATTACAGTCCCAAAGTTTGGGGTGGGGTGAAGGAAGAAAGGAAGACTTGTGCAGTCTCCTTTCACAATAATTTTTTTAATTACCTGAAAAATGCTTACCTGCAAGCTCTCTCCATGGACAAATGCCTGTGCAACAGCTTCACATCTCAGATACACATTCTCTATTTTCTCTGGTGCTATGTACTCTCCCTGGGCTAGTTTAAATATGTGTTTTTTCCGGTCAATGATCTTCAATGTACCATTCTGTTGACAGAAATAACTTTACTCAGAGGATGCACTTCAAGTGAAAAAAAAAAAAAAAAAAAAAAAAAATATCAATCTACACACCTTAGGCATGGCACACTGGCACAGTAAAACTGTGCTAGAGCCATAGAACTGTCAAACTAAGAATGTTAGAAGAAAATAAGTAATGTATCCATCTAATCTAAACTGAGGAAAACCTCAGGACTGGCACTGTCAATACTCTTCTAGGCCCAGGCACATAGATTCAGCTAAAACAGTGATTATCCACAAATTCCTGTCTTTCACCTAACTAATTCTGCTCAATAACAAATGTTTTCTAATATATTTATTAAATTTCTGCTAATAACTATAAAAGTATCATTCCAGCTATGCAAGTTTACTTACTGGTAGCCATTTCCCAATATCTCCTGTGTGAAGCCAGCCATCTTTGTCCAGAGCCTCCGCTGTTTTCTCTGGATCTTTCAAATAGCCACGAAATACATTCACCCCTTTAATACACACCTGAAAAAAGCAATTTGTTAATATATGCTACAAGGAAAGTTAGCAATCATTCCTATCAACAAATGCTTTCTCTAATGGTTCTTAACCCCCATTAAAAAGCCAAAAAGAAGTTTGTGTTTGTACAGGAACTTCTACTCATGATTTTTGGAGACTTAACATTTTCCACGGGTATGAAATAAAAAAACAATTGGAAGGATCTCTTCTCTTCCGGTCTAGCAGCAGTGTTCCTACCCACTATTGGAATAATTGGAACCTATCAGAAGAAATTTGGTTTTACTTATTTATGTGAAAAAATTCTGCTAGATCCAGAAATACTCTCAGCCTGGCAACATGTTCATTTCAGCTTTAGTAAGCAGCAGGGGCATCATCCTAAAACTTGTGGAGGAAAAAAAAAAGTTGTGCATCAAGCAAATGGCATATTTGTTGTCCAAAAATTTGGCTAGAAGGAATTACTAATGTAGTTCAGCAATTGATTCTTGAAAAACTTTCAGTGCCTACCCAGCATGCTGGTGAACTACAATACAATGAACATGAGGTGTTGTTAATAAGAGGGAGATCAGGATATTAGTGAGGGTTCTGATGACCTTATGGAGACAGTACCAAATTTGGGTTGAAACCAAAGCCATATTTCACAAAGCAAATAATTTCTGTTCTAAAACAAACTTCATCTGGAAGGATACGAATAAAAGAGAACGCTATGTCCCAGTCAAGTCAAAGACTGGCTAATCAAACGTTAATTTCTCACAGCTCCTAACATCACAGGAAGGCAGTAGGTGACAGCTTTTCCCAGTAGAGACAGCCAACCATTTATCTGTATCCTGATAGCTGGCACTGAGACCTCATCTGCATATGCTCATATATAATTCAAGTCACAGATTTATTCTTCTTGACTGGCAAAATTGAAAAGCAAGGCTGACAGATGCAGAGAATATTGCAAGCTTACTCTTAGAGAAGGGAATAGAAATATTTAACCCAGATGAAGAGCAGAAAATAAGGAAGAATATTTACTTTAAGCAAATGGATAAAGACAGCCAATTCCATAGCTATGGGCTGTGAGTTCTGTGAAGCAAGTAACAATACTTTTTTGTTATATTTAGAATAGTTTATACTGAGGAAGCTAGGCCTGAAAGACTAAGATGGCACCAGATATGTTAAGGGGCTACCATTTTTATTGAAGTCCAAAGTAATTCCTAATACAGCAATTTTTCACATTTAGCACAAGCAAAACACTTTCAGCAGGTTTTTTTTAAAACTATTAACTATTTTTTGTTTTAAGAATTTACACTCAGTTCCTCTAGCAGACCAAGCTTTAAGAACATACTGAAAGTTAAGCAGAAATTGCTGATGAAGACTAAATACGGAGTCATATGCAAGACAGAATTTTGACATTGTTCTTCACCTGCAAGTAGTTTTCCACCACCAAGACCAAGTAAATCCTTGAACATTTCTGGGAGTTAAAGCCCAATGATTTGTCTCTAGTCTCATACAAATAACCAAAACAAATAAAGATTATAAATCCTTTGTAGCCACAAATTAATTACTTGCTTAAGCTACTTTTAATTTCTCAGTCCCTCAGCTGACCCCACAGCCTCTTGAAAGCACATGAAAGACACCACAGTTAATCTGCTTTCAAGGCCTGGGGAAAATAAATTACTACATGAACATCTTTTCAAAGTATATACAAAGTTAATTCTATACATTTTACTTCAAAAAATATTTTAAAAACAGCATACAGCATCACATATAAAGCTGAGTCCTCAAAATGCAATTTGTAAAACATACATGTTCAATTTGTGCAGACTGCATAAAAACAGGTCAGAAAAACGTGCAGGCAGGTATCACAAATCATCAGCAACCTTCATGGCACTTGATCTCCATTTCTCTTAGAAGTCTCCAGCCACTTTAAATTACCTCAGCTCACACATCACAAGCTGGGTAACTGGCTATATGCACCAGCTGTTCTCTGGCCCTTGGAAGTGGAGTGGGAGGGAAGCCCACTTCCCAGCTATTCCACAGCTGGAAGATGTTGCCTTGGTCATACAACCTTATGTATGGTGATATAGCCATCTATTAACCTGTGGGATAACAGATTACTATGTAACCTTTTTCTTCTCCCCTCCCATATACTATTTCCTGATTTGCTTCTGTGAATCATTAACTGGTATTGCCTGCAGGCATCTTAGATTTTAAGTAGCAGGTGATGCTTAGCACTTTTACTAAACTCTAGGGGTTTTTTTTTGTTCCTGAAATAACTTTTTCCAAGATTTCCCAAGAGGCTCAGATTGACTCTCTGAAATTACTTACCTCACCCTCTCCTTTGGCAGCCAAGTAATTCATTTCTTGTACATCAACAAGTTTGATGATATTGCATGGCATTGGTGCTCCAACATGACCTATTAAATAGAGTAACACTTCAATAGCCTGATGCTTTTTAGTCAGATTCTGAAAAAAAAAGCTGCTAACACACTAAAGAAAGATGGAAACCTGATTTCTGGTAGCTTAAATTTGCCAGGACTGAAACTTTAAACTCTCAGATATCCCTAAGAATGTTACAAGCTGAGCCATGTACTCAGGCTTACTTTTTCTTATAATCAGGATCCTCACTCTACGGACATATATAAGTAGCAGTAGTCCCACTATAATTTCCATTAGCAATATTATTTCAGTTAGGGAGCTAGAGATGTTACAGCAGGGGGAAGTGCAAACTCTTGATTCCGACACCAAAAAACACTATTTGTATTTCCAGCACTGCCTTTATGCACAGAAGATTTGTGTTTGATAGAAACTACAAGGGTTAGTACTACAACCTCCCTTCTCCTAAAGCTACTTCAATTTACAAGAAGAAATCCTATTAGAAGTTTGAATTACTGAACATTCATAGATATTTAGGGATAAAAATGTCAAGGGATCCCTTAACTTTTATTTCACTTGAAGAAAACCAGTCTCATTCTTCATGAGAAGTGTTACTGAAGATTAAATAAAGTCAAAAATGTCTAAAAAATGTCAGCAATCCTAAAATTTAGGAGACAGGTAGACAGCTGAACATCATACCTGCTGTCCAATCACCAGGCAATGACAGGGAACATCCAGCTGTGCATTCAGTCTGTCCATAACCTTCATAGAACTAGAAGGTGAAATCAAAATATAATCTAAGACCATTGCTTTTCAACACAAAGTTTCTTCATTAAAATGCAATTAATTTTTTTTCTTTTCTTCTAATTATTTAAATTTGAGTTTACCAAAACCCTTGGCACCTTCTAAAAGAACCCTGAAGTATTAGTTTTATCACAATAAACAATTTTAAGTGCTAATATTCCACCTTCAGTTCCAATATTTACTCAAAAGTTTCACACAGCATGTGACACCTGTTTAGATTAAAACAAAAAACAGCAGAGGAAGCAAGAAAGAAATGAAGAACCACAGCACTAGCAGTGACTTCATCCACATAATTTAAAAATAGCTTTGTCCGAGACAACCAGAAATGGAATCCCTATGTTCCATCACAGCTCTGTGACTGCTATACACAAGACAGGCTTCCCTTCTTTGTGCAAAATGCATTGTTACACCAGAGCACCACTGCAAAACTTCAAGAAATTATGGAAGCCTGATATTTTAAAGTATTTTTGTCTTCTATCCTTGAAATTTATTTAATTTTAGCACATTTGTTCTATTCTATGCCAATGCTGTTCAAATTTTACCTCCAAAAGCATATACTTTGAAGAGGCTCTGAAGATAAATGCAATGTGTGCAATTTGATTCACCCCAGCATCATCTTCAAAATAGCAACACTACAGTATTACCACATTGTTTATTAGATTTTCTACAGTAGTTACAAGTACTTCTGTAAGCAAGGCAAACTCCAGAAACTTAAAGTAGGCAACTTATTGCTTACTACAGCCCATGGAAAAAAATTTTCCTCTAAGACAGGTCAGCTTGTTACTTCAGTTAAGACTTTGGGATGAATATAGAAATTTCAGGGGACTGAGAGAAACTCAGGAAAAGAGCATGCACTTGTATAGTCTCCAAGAATACTAGAAAGAGTTATCAATATAATCAGAGCTCTAGAAAAGCTCTAACAAAGCTGGAGCCAGGTGTTAAAATATTTAGGGTTTAGGACTAAGGCCAAGGAACTCACCTGACAGCCAAGAGCTGTTCTAAGGAAGGTCAGTACACTTGCAGACACAGGTGCTGCTCCTGTAACCATCAGCTTTACTCTTCCTCCCAAACTTGCCTACAACAGACACAAGATACTGTGGACACCAAAAGAAATTCCCAGCTCTCCTAGAGTCATCTTCTATGACACCCTTAGCCACTGTCCACCTACAGTGCCACCCACAAATGTTAGAGAGTAAAAGTTTAGTCTGCTATGGCAAGCTGTGTTTCTTGCAGTGTTTTTAGTCTCATTAATGGCTGGAAGATACGGAATCTCAAACATACAGTATCTGTACATGGTGTCACTGCAATGCAGACTCTACAAAAGAGAGCTTAAGCCATGGCCTTACAGCGATGGCTTTAACTGCCTTGTATCAGTTTCTCATACATCCTGAATGCTATAAAAAGCAGCCACATGGGCATGTTGTACAGCCAAGGCTAAGGCCATAGCAAATGAGTGTCAGATATAATAGCAGGCATGACTTACTAGTGACCAACAGGGAGAAGACAGTGGGGGCTACAGGTGGCACTGTGTCATAGTTAGCATTCTTCCTTCAGAAGGACAATGTTTACTTTCAAAGTGGTAAGAGAAGCACTAGACTGTTTCAGAGTGACTTCCTTAATACAGTTAGCTGATACTATGAGAACTAAGGGAATTGAAAAAATGAGGTTGAGAATAAAAAGACAGCTCTGATTTTTGCGCTGAGTAGCCAGGTAGTCTTAACTCAGTGAAAAAGCCATACCAGATTATAACTGTTCTTATGCAATTCAACAATTGCAAAGTTTAACTTAGAAGCTTTCAAGCATACCTGTATTTTACGGAAGATGACTTTATCCCAGAAACTGTTATTTCTAACTATACCACTTCTGAGTTCTGCTTCTTTCCTCTTGGAAGCAAACTCCAGCAGCCACCTCTTTAGTGAAGTATCTGCCTGCCCAAAAATCTATTAAGAAAGATGAACTATGGTTAGAATCCTCAAAAAATACCATTCGCTTTTTCTTACATATGCATGCATAAAGACTCTCAACAGTGAAAACCAAATAAATCAAAACAATCTTTATTGATAGGCATCTTAGTTCTAGTAAGAAATATTTGTGCATTTTTATTTTGAAGTCTGTTCAAGAGTTGAAATCAGCACTTAACCAGTTCATGCTATCCATCAAACTGTGTGATGTTGTTTCAATGCATAATTTCTTTACTAAAACGTATGAAGGAAAATGGATGGTTTACTTCTCTATTCTAATATCATCAAAATTCCAACTGAGCATAATCCTCAGCATTTTCTGAAAAGAACCTATCATAATACATAATGTAACAGTGTTGTGAGGAGATGCAGGTCACTTCAGAAATACCAAATGAAGATCTGTCTTGCACATAGAAATTTGCACTTTAGATAATTTTTCAAAGGCTCCTTCTAGTTGTTCTCAGGAAGCCAGAAAGCAGACTCAACAGCAACCCACACATCAGTATACATCAATATATTCATTTGTAAAGAAGACTCAGCATCACAACTGAAAGCATGAAGACTGCAGTATTATGCCCCCCTGCCACACCAATTCCCCAACCTGCTGATTTCACGTGCTAGGTTATTGCTAGGGTGGGTGAGGTTGAAATGGTGGAAGCCTCAGGGCACCAGACTAAACAAGCAAGAGGAAATCAAGAGAACCAAGTCCCAAGCTTTGACTTTGCTTCTCAAATTCCAGTAGAGAACATGTGAGCAGAATAAGGAGCTACATGTTAAGTACTAAAAGCTGGTCTCAGGATTTACTCCCCTCCAAATGGATTCCGTTGCACTATTTGTTCCTGAGCCAAACAGAACCTTGTGTTACTTGGTGTTCCTCTAGCCTCATGATCAGAGAAATGTCCTGGCTAAGACAGCATAGCACAGTTCTGCCATTTCTTTAGCAGTCACAGGATTTATTACATCTTTTAGCTCCTCTGGCTGTATGCTAAAAAAAGTCAGTCACCCATCTGCAAAAGGCCAATTAAAATCTTGAACTTGAAGAAAGAATCTACTTTCAAATTCCTATCTCAGATGACCCTGAGCAGGCAAGAAGCACACACAGGAGAGTGGGGCTACAGACACACCTTCTCCCCAGCACTCCCAGCTGGCTAATTTACAGTTCTCCCTGCTAGGACACACTGGCTGCCATGTAGGAAATTTGTTATGTGTCCATACAAACATAGGCAAACACCTGACCTTGCTTTGCAAATTCCACTCCATGAGTCAGATGCTAAAAGTGTGGCATGCAGATGCCAAGCCTCATTTTCATGTTGTAGACTAGACTTAAATAACTTGCTCAGGGCAAAACACTAAGTCATTAATCAAGACAGAGAGAATCAAGTCCCCTAGTCAGACTTTTCAACACTAGTATTTACTGCCTGAAAGTGTTCTAATGCAGTCAGTACTATTTCCTGCATTTTCAGCTCTCTTTTAGAGATACACATATTTGTTAGCATGCCAATTTAATATCCCAGGGCACAGCAGTTACTTCTACTCTTGCAGCACAAACTTTACAGAGATTCTTAAAAACCTGCACTCGTGCCTACAGACTTACCTTGTCAAACATTCTGTTCAACAGTCTTGGTACTACAGGAAATACAGTTGGCTGCAGTGTTTTTAAGTCATCCATGAGTAGTCTGATATCCCCTTGAAAGAATCCTATCCGGGCTCCATGGCACAGAACCACACACTGTTAGAAAAAAGTACACACTCTGAAAACATAGGAGGTACAATCTGTTCCAGCTCTGTATGTTTGACAGTCCTTTGCAGCGTAGATAGACCTTAAATCCTCTCAACTTCTGGACTAGTTTTGCAGCATTCTAACACTCTAAGATGGCACTAGAAAGACCAAATAGCAAGACATCTGGTGTACACAAACCAGACTTTCAAGCTTAGCACAAAAGCCTCTATTCAAAAAAGGGCAGTTGGACAAATAAGGTAATGCCTTATCAAGAGGTAGCAAAAGACTGAAAAGAACTTCTCCGTTTGAAATATTTAGCAAGCTTATTTTAAAATTTTAGCCTTGTTTGTCCCCTGCTTTATACCAGGAAATTCTCTATTTTTAGTCAGCACATGCTATTTACAAGGCCAGTGAGGATTTCTGCCTTATGGTACTTCATTTCCACTCCTTGCACTCTGGTTTTCTTTGTCATTTCACAGGACTGATGTAAGCAGAGGACTTGTTCTGAGGTGATCAAGATGTTCTTTAGAAGACTGTAGTAGAGCCAGAGCTTATTTCTGCATCACTTCAGTCCTACACAAAGGTAGGCAGACTTAATCCTATTGTGTTCTGTATTTCCTGGCTAGAAACTAGAAGTCAAGAAGCTTCACCACCTACCTTACACTCCTCCCTTTATTTTCCTCTTTTCTTTACTTGTTAACATCTCTCCTCTCCTTGTGTTTATACCTACCTCCTTTTATTTCTTCTGCTTCCTCTAACACCTACTCCTTCATTCCCTACTATTCATCCTCTTATTTGCTGCATGAGACATGCTAAAGTGTTGCTTTCCCCCTCCACCTATATTTTGCTACCATCTGCTAAAAGCAGCAAATATATCAGTCCATATGGACTGAGCAGCAACTGCCTTTACTAGGTGGGAACATATTTGTCAAGTCAAGTTCATTGATCCTCTAACTTCCATATGGATGTCAAAAACCAAGGAAGCATCAACTTTAAGACAGAACTGTAAAGACTGGTTCTCACAGAGTCTGTGTTCATATCTACCCCAACCAGCAAGGAGTCTTTCCTCCTTTCTACCAATAATGTCTTAGTTAATTTCCTTATGCAGCTATACCACCTATTTTGTACAGGCCTCAACCAGCAGAGGAATACTGCAATCCAAACACACTTTTCATTTTTTTCTTTTAAAATGCAAGTTCCTATCCTGTTTCTAACTGCATAATCAAGAGCAGAGCTGTTAGCTACAGAGCTTTTATGTTCTGGTGCAAGACAGGAGTAAAACAGACACTGAGGCATAATCCAAAATGACCAGGAAGTAAAAGTGCTGAATGCCCAGAGGCACCTGTAGAACTCAGTTGTGTACTATTCCAAATCTTTATAACATGTATGTACAAACACACACATATGAATATGTACATTTCTGCATATATATATACATACACATAGACTTCCAGTAGAAAACTTAGGATTCCTAATGGAAGTCATACAATTTCTGGCTTCATATGCTTTTTAATGCTTGCATGGATGTTCCCTCTAAAAATCTTCAATATATGTATTTGCAATGTCACCCGAGGAAGAGGTGTTAATTCAACTTCAGTAAGTGCAGTTATTAATAGCTGAACTTCTTAACATACTATAGAGGCACAAGGGAATTGCATCCATTCAAAAATGCATAGCACCCAAAATAGGCCCAGAGGTCTTGGAGACTGCCAGCATTAAGACAACCGCAGCCTTTTCATTCTCAGAAATTAAGTCTCAGATTTTGCTATATGGTAAAACAAGTGATCCAAGAGAACTTCAAAGTCTGTCACTGAAATGGCTTTAAAAGCCACTTTCATTTCCTGGAAGAAAATTCCACTGAAACAAAATCCCTTATTTATTGAAATGTCTTGGAAGCGATGGTAAGTTTAACTTAAAATTAGTTTTGTGTAAGCAAACAGGATGTCTCCTTATAAAATAAATTTTTGAAGTTTGCAGACTAAAGAATGGCATGGATTTTTAATAATGCACTAGTTGTACTGGAGGGAACTTCTAGGCAGCATACATGTGCTAAGGGATTGCCTCATGTTCTAGTAAACCAGTTTCTTATTAACCCTAGCTCTAAGGCTAATGTTTCTATTTTGGCATAAAAACCAATTGTCTAGTGCTCACTATGTACTGTTTGTGGGACACTGCTTTCCTGAACCTTATTTCAGGCTTTCACACACATTTACAAGAGTCAAGAAGAAAGAGCATATTTCACCCAGACTCATTCTGTAAGAAAAGTAAGCTTCTCAATAATTTAGTGAAACAGATGCTTACCTCAACAACTCTCTCAAACATATGAGCCAGGGGCAGGAATGATATCAGAACATCATCAGTGGAAGGCATAAATGATTTCTGGAAGTGTTAGCAAAAGTTTAATTCTCATTGAGTCTCTATTTTGCCTAAATTGAACACAACAGTAAAATCTAGCATCTAAACTCTAGAGCACAGCCCCTGCTTTAGCTTTGTTTGTAATGAAGCTGCATTGTCTATCTTTCATTAAAAAAATTACAGCAATGACTTTCTAGCATGAGCAAAGACACAGCAGAAACAATCTTTTAGAGTTGAGTATAGTGACCAGATTATTACAACTTATCATTCATATCATTCTGAAGAGAAATAAATTCCGATAGAAATCACAGAGTCCCATTACATATATTGGGAGTCTAGGGGGACAGTAGAGGTTAAAATACTATTGATTTGAAAAAAATACACTTTTATCTTAGATTAGTTTACCCAACTTACCCTAAGGTTAATATCAAAAGTACCTTACATAAGCCAATTGTGAGACCAGTTGCTTAATTTAAAAACAGTACTCCTTACACTAATGAGAAACACTTTAAGCCCATGGCAGAATGTAATGTACATTCACACCAGGATCAGTATATCACTTTGCTTACATCAGAACAGATTGGAAATCTGTCAGGTTCTTGACCCTGACTGAATAACCAGTAAACACTGACTTCTGACAAGTCACAGAATGCTGTCAAGTTATATTTTCACTTGGATCTTACTAAAGCTTAAGACCAAAGCTAGAGATTTCAATGTTTGTTTTACTCATTCGATTATTTCCCTTCAACAAGTCCACAATGTTTATTTTTTCAGTTACCTCTGTAGTTTTCACAAAAGCTGAAGCATTGCTGACTATGTTTTGATGAGTGATCATAGCTCCTTTAGGGTTTCCTAAGGAAGAAGGACATCAAGATTCAACAAATCAAATTAGTCAAATTTAGACCCTTAAAGTAGCAGTGGCAAAAATACTGTGATAGCATTCTTTGATATTAATACATTTCTTTGTGTATCAAATAAAGAAAACACTGTCAAGAAAAGCTGGCAACAGTTAAGTAATCAATTTGTGATGAAGTTGTTATAACTTTTTAAGGAGCCCAAAGCCTTGAGAAATTGCCATGTTTTTGGATATGTTTCTCATTCAAAACTCAGCTCTGTGAAGATGCAGCTACCAAATTCAGATTAATTTCTGTTCTCATATCTGTTTTAAAAATGTAGCTTGCTGCTGTATTCTTTCCTTATGCTCCATGCCAGTGGGTATGAACTTTAAAAATGTCAAGTGAGTGACACCTAGACAGTCTGTTTTGGTTTTACAGCAAGATTGCTTAAGCCTATGGAACAATTTTGCTGATAAAGTACAAAAAAAGACTATGGAAGAACTGGTAGTCTGAAGTAGTGCCTTTATTATTATGCAAACACAAATTAATTATTTCCAAGCCCAAAACCACAACATCTCCACCTCCACCACTGCCACTCAGTATTAATAAATGGGAAGATAAAATTAAGATCCAAGGGAGGTTTACTGTAACACCACCCCAGCTACTACTTGCCAAAAAAGGTGCAGCATACCCAGGGGAAATCTTGGGGGGGGGGGGGGGAAGAAAAAAAAAGGAGAGCTTCTGAATTAATTTTGCACAAACAGAATAATAAATTGTACATAATGTAATGAGGTGTACCTGTTGTTCCACTGGTGAAGCAGATGACTGCTAGATCTTCTGGCTTTGGAGGCTATGAGAGTTAAGAAAGTATTAGTATGGTTAAGATAGCAAGGAAAAATATTTTCGTGGACAATACTAGTGTTATTTCTGAGCTATGGGACATAGGGAGATTTGCTAGTTTGATCTAAAAAAATGCTAACCAGCTTCACAATGTCACTTGAACCAATTTGACACTTACCATAGGTTTTTGCCTGTGTGCTCTTCCTAGCTCCTACAGAAAGGAGAAAAGAGAAAAAATGCAGACATAAGCATGTAGCTTCCTTGCTTTAAATTTATCAAGCATTACTAAACACCATAACACTTCATTATTTAGACTCTCTGTTAAGGCATTTTAACTTGTTTAGCAACCCAGTGCAGCAATCCCTGCCCATGGCTGGAGGGTGGATGGGAACCAGATGATCTTTAATTTTCCTTCCAACCCAAACCATTCTGTGATTCTCTGGGTAATGTAAGAGTAACAAAAGCCTTAAAACACATTTCAAAAATACATAGAATAACTACAGCATTCTACAAACACAGAAGTAATAAATTATCGAAAATTCACAGGGCTTTTCTCCAGCTAATAAACTAGAAGTCACTCCCTAGGGAAGCTCAAAGTTATGATAAGACAACAATCAGTCAATCCTATACCTTATGCAGAAGATGTGCCACCAATTGTTGAATAAATGAAGAAAGATTCACCTCAGCAAGCACCTCCAAGGAAGACTGAGTTTCACTGCTGGTTTGAACTCCTTTTACACTGGAGAAACTCATCCAGAACCCTTCTTCCTCCTTAGTTACTCAGACCTGACCACTAATGTTAGGGTTCTTTAGGCAGAAGGGAAATGATACCAAAACAATCCTTATACCACCAATGATTTAGTAAGAGAAAATATTTGCAAGCCGATGGTCAGTATCTATGAGCTTTAAAGTTTCAAACCAAGACTTACTACTGTCATGCCTATTTCAAACTAGAAACAATACTAGCTTAAGGGCTTATGCAAGTTAAAGAGGACCTTCTGTCAAACATATCTTTGAAAGCACCCTTTGAAGGCAGACATCAACTTCACCACTGCCTTTACATTCCATGTATACAGTAATAGCATATACAATTCCTCTGAGCCCTAAATTTCTTTAGCATCATGTACCTCTTAGATTTACCCAAGGAGATTTAAGACAAAGGGAATGTCTGGAAACAGTTAACATTCCCATACATGTAGGCTTGCCTTTTTGAAAGGGGGCATTATGCAAAGATTTACCACTATGTCAACACAGCACCTCCATTTCAAGTACCACCACAAACTCAGTACCACCCTACAACCTGCTTTGAGTAAAATCCAGGATTTACTGAATATACAGCTAATATCTCCAGACACTTGTTTTGATCTCTTAGAACAAAAGTCTACTATCTCTTCCTGTTAAAGAGCCATTTATTCAGTTACTCAGCTACAAGTAACCACATGACACATATAAATGTTGGGAATCAGAAACTAAGCTGATGGCTCCTAGGGGATACACAGAGGAACAGTTCACATAACCCGTGCAAAGCTGAACAACAAACTCAAGCCAGAAACCCAGAAAACTACTCAAAGCTAGAAACAGTCATTCTAGTCTAATCCAAGCTCCTAAATAGCTCATAATTACTTTTCAGGGGACACTATAAGTCTCTATCCCCTTAAAAAAAAAAACCAAGAGACAAAACTTCTCTGTTCACTGAAGGAGTATTAAAATTATTTAAGTTTGCCTCTAACTTCTCTTCACGGTTTTAAACAAAAATGCTCTTGGAACACCTACTACTTAACACTTGATGTTTGCATTAAAGAAATAAGAGCTATATAGTACTACTGAACATCACTACTTAAGCATACAAACATCTTATGCAAAGAACATTTACCCTCAGTTTTGTTTTTCCATAGCTAGAGTATCTAGTGGAAAGCATCTTCCTCTGTCAAAAACTGCAGTTCAATTCTGGAAAGAATCTCATTTTACACTTGGGTCACACTTTCTCTGAGTTTAAACTTAAAGTTCCTTTTGGCCAGTGAACTGTAAGTCACTTAACTCTAGCCCTGTTTCATGTTTTTAGCCCCATTTTAACCTGGCACTCTTACTGAGGCCGGTTTGCCAGGCAACCTTCATTTGGAAGAAGGTGTGCTGACATTTTTGTATCTTTACCAGAAGGTGGCCCTATTAACATAGCTGTCTTAACTGCTATGAGAACAAGTTCAGTGAAATGAAGCATTTCACACCAGTTACTGACACCTGCACAAGACAAGCACATTTATCTGGAGATACTCAAAGTCTGGTGAGACAAGCCTTCATCAGAACTACAGCTCAAACCAAGCTAAACTTGGTTTCATAATCTCACAATGAGTATGTACTTCATGCAATTTGATCCTGGGAGACAGTTCTCCAAGTAAGTGAAGTAATGAAATAAACTTGCTTAAGAGATCTGTGCAGACAAAAGCTACAAGCAAAACCAAGACTTGACATCAAGTGGTTAATTAAAATTATTTCTACTTCCAAAACCTGGAAGCTCATTCCCCTGTATCACCATAACCTTATATTCTGTAAGAACCTGACTGACATTTGTCCCTCTCCCCCAGAAAACACCTTGTAAATTCAGTACACAGGGAAAAGTGCCACTTTTCACAAGACCAAAACCTGCACAGGCTCTTCTTGAAATAAGAATTTCTGAAATATTAGTCACAGCATATTATTATCATATTATGCTTCACATGGGAAAGCCTTAACACCCAGATCTAGTATTCAGTCTTGGACTGTTAATAAGCTTTCATTCTGTCATCTTGGCATTTCCACTTTTATACTTTGAGCATCATGAAATACCATTAGCAAGTTGTTTTCCTCCTATTATTTTTCATATTTTTACATAAACTTCAATCCAAGAGATAGTTAAGTATTTTGAAACTAATCCATGGCAAGTAAATGGGATGAAAGCAGTTAAGCAGGTTAAGCATTCTTACCTCTATTTCTCTCATGCTGAAGACTTCCACACCACACTTTTGCCACGTTCCACAAGATCCACACCAAAAGAATCCATGATAACAATGGTGTTGAGTATTGGAGTTTCTCCCTTTTCCACACTGGTTAGCAGAAGTTTGGCCTTGTCAGGTTTGTCACAGAAAACCAATGACAAGTCAGCTGATGAAAAAGAACTATATTATCAACATGACACACTCAGTTTAGACTAGATCCACACATACTTCAGTATGCCACAATGGAAAGCTTTTCTGAAGAAGGCTACAGTTCTGCCCTCACTTAGCTCTGCCATCATATATTCAGCTGCTGAGCTATTGATAAGTGTCCTACCTTTGTTCACAATGTAAGTAATAGCTTCAGCTCCCAGTGTATCATAGAGTGGCACCACCACCATGGAGAATGCATAGCATGCCTGTTCAATGATGACCCACTGCACAAAGAGAAGAGATGAAAGTCACTATGTTTTGCTTATTGTACCAGACCTCCAAGAAAGATTCATACTTTAAATCTAACAAGGAAGCTAATAGGACACAGCTCACATAGACAAGTGTTTCCAAAAAGTAAGTGGCAGTCTGTATTCTTTTTTCACTTTGAAGACCTGCTCAATTTTTATCTGTGAAAGGAGGGAAAAAAAATCCCCACATAGTAAGGAGCTATAGGAAAGACTCCAATCCAATAAAATTCAATCTTATTCCTAAAAGTAATATTAAGTACTTTTGAAAAAAACAGTTAACATTAACTGCCTCCTTAGTTTACCTACTAACAGAAAGAGTAAGAGAGCAAGAGTACAGTATTTTTTATTGGTTTTATGTTATTGAGGTAGACAAAACTTTCAGTATTCCATATTACTGTGCATGATTCAGTGAAGGACTCACTGAAGTCTTGACCACACATTAAATTTAAATACACACAGTATTCTCACTCCTACATTATATGCATCTCATTTGATGGTCAGACATGCAACACATGCAATTAAAGTAAAAGTTCTTTGGGGAGTGAACCCCAGAAAATTTCTCAGCATTTCTGAACACTAACCATTCTTTATAGGAATCTAATATGAAGGCTTCCATTAAAAAAAATGCAATTACATCCCTGCAAGCTGCAATAAGAAGGACTTACCTGCTAACAAGTATAGTACTCAAACATAATGAATACTGCAGCCTTATGATGTGTTATGTGAGTTATGCTTCACAGCCAGACTATTTTCATCCAAAGTACCAAAGGCATTTTTTTTTTCTGATAGTAACTCTTGGGTGTTGTTTGTAACCAACTAGCTACACCAAAATATAGAATGTGTAACTCCTCAAATAGGAGCCTCCAGGCACATGAAGAGGCCAGTGGAACTAGAACATTTCTGATTTTCCCATCCAAGAGTGAAAAAATTCTCAGTACCTTTAGTCAATCCCAATGACAGGAACAAAACAGCATGCATCTTTAAAACTTACCAGAACTTCCATTCAATGAGACTTGCAATAACAGGGGTGTTTCCTTTCCCCTCCCCCAAACTGTTACACTTCTCAGTGTTTTCGCAGGACTAGCCAGTTACCTCACCCCCACATGATGAAAAGTTTAAACATGATTCAGCTGATTATTCCATAAAATATCTAATAGAGACTACATTAAAGTTGCCAAATCTCAGTCTTACAAACTGTTAATTAGGGGCCAGCTTCTCAAAATACTCTATTGATTCAGACAGCCTTAAACACAGGAAATTTTTCTGACAGCGTTCATGCAATTGGCAAGTTGTACACGTCTTGTCCAAAAAGACTTCTTCTAAAACTAATACAAAGCCAGCTAACGGGTAACTAGACTTTCAATAAGATACTACACGTACTGGTAAGCAGGCACATTTGTAATAGTCATGAAAAGGTACACTGAACACTTCTTGTAAAATGGCATCCTCCAGGACATGTAACAAGGGGGCAGCTGTGCTGCTATTCAGCTGCCAGAAGTTCAGAAGTTATTTTAATAGGGTAGGGGTCTACTACAAAAAGACTTCAGAAGCTGCACACAGCAATAAAAGCTTCCTGTTGATGTGCAAGAGTTATTGAAGGCTGCATTCTCAATAATATAACCATCATCTTTATTTTCTGGGCTACCAAGACACTTTTTTCCATTTTGCTTCTAAAATTATGAGTAAATATAAATATCAAACCCTGACACTCAAGTTCTCTCAAAGCCCAAGCAAACAACTAGTACTAAATATAGACAGTCAGACTTCCAGTTTCTTTTCTGACATGGCTCTGATATTCTGACAGGGAAAAGCCATACTTCATTGTTGTGTTTTCTCTCAGTACAAAACCAAACCTCCCCACTTCCAGAAGAGACGACTATTTTCCAGGAACTCAAACAGAAAGTAATACTTTTATTTAAGAATCCAAGTTTTGGTTTTTCTAGAATTTTCCCCATTAGGGGATTTCCCCAGCAGAGTTCCCAGAAGTAACAAATGTGAATCATTTCACACAAAAAAACCCCTCTCCTGTCTGGATTAGTGATTATGACTGGGATGTCACAACACCCATCCAGTAGTTTTCAGCAGGGAAAATCCCAGATTTAAAATTGCTGGTTTAAACAAATCTTTTCAGCTCATTCCTGACCCAACTCAAAGCAATGCAACTTAAGCATTTTTCCTCTGTGATCCTAGAGCAAAATTCCATGCTCTCCTCCAGAAACTCACTAACCTAGCAGAGAGCTTGCACACAAAGATCTATAGAGAAACAATTCAAATTGGCACAACAAAAACATCTGTGTCCCTTTTTTACTTCCAGTTCATCATGTCATATGTCAGGAAATTGAACTGTAGAGTCTATAGCTCCATGTTATTTAACAGCTTCCTAACTGAACATATTCCAGCCTTCTTTATTACAGAAATACATCTACAGCTGTTAGAAATAGAATTCCATCAGGAAAACCCAAGAGTTCAGGAGCTTCTTGGGGTGTAGGTTGAAAGAGAAAGAAGGAACCCCAAGTCACTGGTCATATAGCTTGCATTTTAGTGACAAAAAGAGCATGACACTGATAGATCTTCTAACCCTGTCAGAACTGTGGCAATGGCAAACACAAATGAGACCATTTAATCAAAAGGGACAGCATCCTTTTGATAAAAGGTAAGAAGCAGTCCCATCTTAATAGAGGTTTACACTGAACTAGCTTAATGCACCAAATACTAGCTGAAGCTACTAAACACAAACCTAGGTTAGAGAAATTCAGTCCTATTAAACAGACTTAGTAAACAAGTCTAGAGAATATATACTTACTGAATAGTTCATAATGTTTTTAGAAAGGGTAATCTAGAACCACTTCTGGGTTAAAATGGATAGGCACTATCAACCTGAATATCCCCATGGTTGTCTCAGGTGATTTTTAATTGTGCTATTTTCAGTCTTTCTACCCACTTTTATTAGTTTCCAATTTTTCTACCAACTACTTCAACTTTTCAAACTACTTCAGCAGTAGTTTTCCCCTCCCAGAATCTTTGTGCCCAGGGCCTCAGACAGAAACAGAATTATCACCTTAACACATTTGTGTCCAAATATTTAATCACTAAGGGTTCCCTTGTGTTTTAGAAGTTTAAACAACCTCCTTGTGACTTCCTGTCACTTCCAACTACCTAGGTTCTCCAAGGTAACTTTTTAAGAGAAACCCAGCAGTGTTTACATTTATTAAGAATTGCATTCGCTTCCTATTAAACAAGCCACCTCTGTAACCCGGAAACAAGGTAATTAGTTAACTACTTCTGAATTCCCTTTTTTTTTCTACTCTCAAGCTGGCTGCATTTAGCTTTGGGGGCAAAAAAAAAAACCAAACAAAAAAACCCCAAAAAAACCCCAAAAAAAAAAACCCACAAAGAAAAAAAAAACCACAACAACAAAACAAAACCAAAACACCCAGCCAAAGCACAACAATATAAGACATTAACCATTGTGTCAACTACCAGTTTTGGTTCTTAGCTAAAAGGTGCCATGTCTATAGTTCATGGATCTGCAGTCACTCTTTACGCTTTTCCTGACACCAAATGTCAGGCTCTCAGTAGGGACGTACACTGCCAAGAGACAAAAGAGTAGGCCATTTTAGTAATGGCCCGACCACAAATACACCAAATGTTAAATTACCTCAGGTCTGTTTTGTGAAAAGATTCCTATATACTGAACATGAGATGGCTTGAAGCCTCGGTGGAGTAATGCAGAGCCCAGACATTCAGCTCTGTCTGAAACCTGGAGAGGCAAAAAAAAGAGGGAGGACGAAAAAAATAAGAGCAAGCTCATAATTGCAAACTCTTCTCAACAATTATTAATTGGTATGAAAGACTTTTTTAGGCTATTTTGGATGCCCTCAGTGACTTTGATAACCTAAACATTACAATGCTATTACATTGCACTGGTAGCAATTATTACACTTGCACTCAATATGCAGCAGAAGAAACATTTGATCCAGTCAGACTTGAAAGTGTTAAGTATAAGTGTAGAAGCTCAGCACACATACACAGAAAAGGCTGTTTTGTTGTATATATGTTAAACCCAAGAAGTGATCCTGGAATGATTAAACATAGTATTTCAGTTTAATCACAAGCATTCAGTGCCTATGTGGAAAAGCATTCCTCCCTTCAAAACACAGAACAAGGAGGCAAAACCGACTTAGTTCTATTAACAAAACTTGGGAAGGCAATTTTCTAAATTCTTTCTATATAGCACATGACTTGAAACCATGTTAGTTACATGACCCCAAAGCTTTAATAAAAGAGGTTGTGTCTAACAAACTCCCAGCAAAGTCACCTTGGGAAAAAAGTGAGGCCTGTTACACACAGAAGGTGTTTAATGACCTTAACAGTATGCAATAGGCAAGGTTTATGCAAATTTGAAGACCAACTGATTAAATCAGGAACAACCTAAGTGTGCACAGTTGTTAATGGAGATTTGCATACAGATATTTTCAGGGACCAAGAAGCAACATGCTGCTAGTTAGAAGCAGATCTGCTAGCACTCTGTACAACCATCATTCATGGAGACAAGGCATCAGGAAGCCCAAACAACACCTGTAGATAGATCTTCTCCTACTGTAAAGTGAGCCTCTTGGAAGCAAGCAGTCTGAGCCCCTGAACACTACTTCAAAGCTGCTGTGCCCAAGTTCTAAACAAAACAGCACTGAGATGCCAAGATAACTTTTGTTTTAGAATTTTTGGGGTTCACAAACCAAGTGTAGGAGATGCTCTTTTTCCTGTCCCTTGCACATATTTAAGGCTGTTCCTTTAAGATACTGTAATAGGAACTAGAACCTTTCTGCAATATTCTGCTACTACTTTAAAACATATAAATAATTCAAATTTGTTATATCACATTACTGGGTGTTGTAGCAATGATCTCAGCAAGCAAAAGCAAGTCTAGCAGTAAGAGAGACTACTTACCTCTTTATAGGAGATCCATTCATACGGCTGGTTTGGTTTCCTAAACCCTAGACATGGACCATTATCTAAAAAGAGATAAAAGTTACTCAAAATTTAACCCCAACTCCTCTGTCCTGACACCACTTTGTGTGTTAACCCCCTAGATTCTTGGCAGACACTTTTAGATGACAAATAGGGTTTTTTCCAGGGGTGGAGGGAAGGAAGATGAGAAAGGACAGAGCAACAAAGTTTGTTTAGGCAAAGGAATATAGCACTGACTTTATTCACAGAACTCTATTTACAAAGTATCAGTTTAATTTGTCCTCAAGAAAATTCACATCTAATACATTCATCATATTGTTAGACACAGATGCCCTATGCCCAGTTGCATTTCAAAAGAGTTCAAATGTGTAGTTCTTGATGTATTTAAAATATTATCTTTGACTTTAGACTTACTTGATACTTGTAAACCCCTTTGGAAAATATCATAAACTGTTCTCACATCATCATAGTAGTACATCAACAGTTCATCACTTTTGAGAAGAGAGGACCTTCGAGCATGCTCACCACCCTAAGAAAAACAATTAGAAAGGTTAGACACCTGTGTTAGCTATAAATTAATGGAAATTGCTTGAAGGAATATTCTTCATGAGAGAACTTTGAGAACTGTGCAAGGTTTTCCAGGACATTTTTTCAAGAGTCAAACTGCAAACTACCAAAGATCTGCCTGGCAAAAATCTCACTCCTCTGCTACCTATGATAGCACAGAACAAATGAGAATAGTAAATACTAACAAAGGGCATTTTGTCAAAAACACTTTTTCTTAGGAAATATATTGCTCTATTAGTGCAGTATAGACCATAAATAATTTCATTAAGCTTTTTAAATCCAGTCTCAGAGCTGTCTAGACAGAATATTAATGGTGCAATCCTGATCTATTTTTCTAAGTAAGGTTACAGAACATAATCACACTTCAATACGTGGTCTCAAACACTAAATGATTTTAAGCATGGTCACTAACACCCTAAACAAGTGTTCTCATAAGCAAAAATATTCTGTTCCAGATAGTGTCCTTTAATCCAATTAAAAGTTACATCTTACAAAAAAGGGTTTCCTCCTAATTTATTTAAATGCAGTCAAGACAATAGTTATCTTGACAATTAACATCACCATTTTTCAGCTGTTGAGCACTTAGATAAGCTAAAGCTGGAATTCAATACAAGAATTTAATAGTTCCGTTTTAACGCTGCCTTTTTTAGAATGACTGATTAAATAATCTCATTTTATAGAGAGCAATCAAGTTTCACAAACTACAGTTATGCAATTACTATTAGGCCACAGTTGTTAATTAGTCCTGTTATGATGACAGACACCTACAAGCAAGTTCTTATCAGGAACAGTCCATCTGGTTAAAAAGAGGGTCTTGAGTAAACACTGCATGTGATTTTCTCTATCAGCATAATCAATTTCTGGCTCTTTCAGAAAATCAAACCCTAGACAATTCAGGCACAGATTTAGTTAGTCTATCATCCACAACTAAAATCTGTTCATATGTAGTCATAGGTTCTTCTATTTTGAAAGTATCCTGGAGGACCAGACATCATCACCTGCTTCATGTACAAGCTACATAAATACAGGTTTCTGTGCAGATGTCATATTACCTATGTCTATAGAAATCAGCTAGCACATTAAAGGCACAGAGAGGAAAAAAATATTTTTACACTAAAACAAGCCTAACTTGTTTTAGTCAAAACAGCATGAGTAATGCAGTGCTTGCCACTCCTCTGACAGTAAGCAGAAACGTACACTGTGAACATGACCCAGAACAAGTTAATGAGTGGCTTACCTCTAAAAATTCGTAACATTAGAAATTCAAGAGTATACTTGCTCTCAGACCAACATCTACTCTACAGGACATTAACAGATCACTAGGTACATGTCTCTGCCTGGAAAGAACAGCAAGACTGCTTTATTTCACTGGTTTCTCAGATCTTGGATAACCAAGGTCATCTTACAGATTTTCCCAGAGTTGCCACTCTGGAGATAATCTAAGAAAGAGCATACAATGTAGTCTGTTACCATGGCCACGGGTAACATCAACAAGTGCAATGTATCACATGTGCCATGTCTGATGTGCTATAATTCCTACGTTAGGTGAAATATAATATCCTCAGCAAAAAGTCAAGAAATATTTTTTTCTCCTCATGTGGGCTACTACTGTTTTGTTTACATGCCCTATTACAAAGCACCACAAAAGCAATTTTTTCAGGGCCTTAGGCACTATCCAAATTTGAAGATGAGTTATCACACAGTACACTGCTTAGATGTAAGACTGATAGCACTGTTCTGAAAAAAAGAGAAACTCTAACAGATTACTGTTGAAAAGTTCCCATCAGTTCTTACGGGTTTTCAGTAAGGAGAAACAAACAACTTTCAGTTTTGCATACTTTGTTCTTTGTCTCAGAATAAAGAAGAATTAACTGGATTCTTAATAGTCTGAGAATAAAAGTTTTTTCAAAAAACACCCAGGTCCTTGTGTGAAGGCCAAAAGGAGTTCAATGTTATTGATGCAGTAAAATACTCCCAGATATGGAGGTCAAACCAGGAGCATAAGACAAGGTCTAAACTAACTCATCTACTAAGCAATAGAACTCATCTACATTTTGTTTGAAAGCTGCAAGAACAACTATTTTAAGACCTAGTCCAAATGATCTTTATTCAGAATGTTTGTGCAATATCAGGGAAAGTTCTGTTTGCAGCAAACTTCTTTAAAAATCACTGTCATTACCACCAGATATCTGAATCCCACGACTCAAATGTTTGGCTGACTTCACACAGGTTAGTTGAATGGCATCTAATAAATCTGCCCAGCAAAAGGATAAGCAGTCAAAAGGGTTGTCAGTTATAGTAAGTGTTCTTGAAGTAGCCAGGCAATAAAATCTGATTAATTCAAGAACAGATTCTAGTTACTTGTGTAGACCAGCTCTTGCAACAGCTCAGGGACTTGCAAGAAATTAACCTAGTGCACATCAAGTGCTAGTCATTAACTAAAACCTTGGCATTGGCTAAAAATGGAAGGAACCAGATTTATTCTATAACAGAGCATATATTACTCTATCAGGGCCTATTCAGGTCATATAAAGTAACTGCTTTTGTTCAAGCCATGGGTTTGCTTCTTGTTGACACAGGCTTCTTAGGATTAGCAGTAATGTCAAAACACACTGTAGGCTCCACCATGCCTCAGAGACAAGAGAAATTTCCCTTCACCTGAGAGGGAAAGTATACTAGCAAGTGGCACTTAAGTGACCAACATACTTGTTCTGAGCAGCAAGTAGTACAAACTGGAGTTTTTAAACCAGCCATATAATTTTAAGCGTGCTACTCCCTAAGTAAGCATACAGCTTACTCCCTTGGTAAGCATACAGCACCTAAAACTGATCATTCATAGAGAGATAAGCACATGTGTAATCAAGTGATTCTTGAAAGACAAGGCATGCTAGAATTCTGGTAATGTGTCAGAAGAACTTAAGAAGACTTAAAAAGTTTTCATGGGTTGAATACTTCTCTCCATGTATCTTTTCTTAAGGGAACAAAAAAGCCAGTCAAATCCAATCTTACTCCCAGAAAATACTGACATCCTAATATTTATCTCTACCCTATTCTTCTAATAGCTTAAGCTGGGACAAATAAAATATTTTAAAGCAAGATTTAATATATTTGACAGCCATACACCTGCACACAAAATCAACAGCCAAAGTTATTCAGCTGTTAGTTAGCAGTGGAAAGAAAGAGCAGTCTGCAGGCAGACAGATCCAGATGTGGATGACACGTCCCTGGAAGTGTTCAAGGTCATGATAGGGGCTCTGGGCACCCTGGTCTAGTGCAATGTATCTCTGCCACTTCAGTAACTCTTTGCACTCATTTTCAACTACATGTGAAATCTCTGTGCTCATCCAGGAATGGTTAAAATGGGTCACTGGGTGCTGGCCTACCAAATCAAAACTTTTGAGAGATGGGAAGTGACCTGAAACAACAGTAAATAGGAGTGTCTTTCTCCCATATGAAGTTATGAAAATACGTTACCAGAACATGTAGAAACCCTACTCCAGTCAATGACCTCACTTATTTCCCTGGCATTTAACAAAGTTAAGTCACAAGTAAGAATTATGTAGAAGCTTATTTCTAGTTCAAATTTCTGACTGCAAATGAACAAGTAGATTAGATAGTAAAATGGTAGCAAAGATGTATTGCCTTCTGCCACATCTTTTTTGAGCAACTGCTCAGTGGTTTTAATATATTGTTTAGGCAGAAAAAAAAGACAATTTTAGAGCAGTATTTGATTTTTTTCCCCCCTGTGGAACTGACAGCCATCTTAATATACACATAAGAAAATGGAGCATATGAAGGTAAATTTTAAGCAAAATGTAGTGAAAAGCTGAATCCTGAGCACTGTATTAAAGTCTTGTCACAGTTATAGGAGTAGCAGTTCCAACAGACACCTGAAGTTTGATTCAAAACATACATTCTCATTTGATTGTCTTTTAAAATTTATTAATAGTTCAGATACTGCCCTTAATAAAAACAAAATTGAATAGATCTTACTCATTTCAAGATGGTTTCTGAGTCTGAGCTCTTATCATTGCAACATGCTAACACTCAGGTGTTTTTCATTTAAGTCTTACTACTATTCAGCCTTCCCATTAAGACATTTTCTAAAGAGGCATTGAAAAATAATGCTGTTATACCTATCTTGCTCTGATCAGAGAGCCAATTAGTGTAATTGGATCAATGATGCATTAAGTCGCTTAGTGAATTCTCATACCACCAAACAACAATTTCAATCTCGGAATCCAGCAGTGACAAGTAATTTAACTTGAAGAAGACACTGAACTGAGACTGCTGTCAGGAATGTCAAGCAAATAAGCATTTGTCATGGGATTTATGGACAGCTAGAAGCTACTATCTTACCATCTTATAACGCAGTGTCCCCCAAAAAATCTGCTGAAGTCTACACCGCCTAATGAGGCACTCCACAGCTGGAAAACTGCTAGCTCATTCCAGCAACCAAGATGTGCTGGTTTACAAAACTATTCTACCCATTGTCTGCATGTCTGCTATCAGAATTGGAAAAGCTCACCAAGAGAAGTGATATTTAACTTCTAGATCCTTACTCTACATATGTTGCTTGAACATAGGTGGTTTTTTGGCAATTATCACATCACAAGTGCATATTTTTGTTTCCCTTTTGTGTACTTCTAGGAGCAGGCTATTATTCCCTACAGTAACATGAAGTATCATTAAGCTTGCTGTATGCCCCACTGAGAAGATTAGGAAATAAACTGTGAATGGAGGGGCCAACTAATGTGTCATTCTTCAATCTCAATGGTATGAAACATTGAAAAAAGGGCCCAAATTTGAAGTAATGGCAAGAGTTTGATAAAGTTCATGAAGTTGACCTATTGTAAATTTCAAACCCTGCCACATTTGTTTACTTTAGTTTGTAATCACATCTGGTCTTAAGCACAAGAATCATATTAATTCATTTGACATAGGACAACTAGATGAAGTCTATCTATGCAATAGACTTTAATGTAAAGGAAGACCTCATTTCCAAGAGTGTATACATATATATATGTATAAAATCTATAGTCGTAGTTTCTGACTATCATGAATAAGGCAAGCAGCTGTCAGCTTTCCAATTCTACATTTTCAAGTACCTCCCTTAAAGATCACAACCTTCAAAAACTCTCCTTCCTCCAAGGGGAGAAAAAACCTTGTCTATCCTGAAGAAAGAGAACACTCTTTCAAAGAGTATTTGACTCTGTAGTGAGCAGGAGAATCAATATAATCACAAGTCCCAGAAACACCAGCCTTGCAATCAATAGTTGTCTATATCTGCTCACAAAGCAACAGTTTCTCCCAGTCAGATTCCTTTTGTATTTGACTTCACTTCTAAAAAAACCACCACCTAAAAGCATCTCTGCTTCTAAAAACCATAACACAAAAGCTAAGCTAATATATCCAGAGTTTAGCAGGTGGCTGGTTTAATTTCAACTTAGTCTATGGCTGGGATCTCTTGGCAGACTAATATTTCTTTCCACAGATCATCTGAGGACAATTAGTATCCCTCTTCATGCTTGTAACACAATATAAAGTCTCATGTGTCAGCTATTATACACTAAAAATAACAAAAGAGTTATTAGCCTAATCAGTATATACCAGCATAAACACTCTGACCCCAAGACATAATTTAATAGGTCATCATGTGGCCAGGAATTAAAACCTACACTGTGCAGCTCTAACACGAACAAGTTTTGTCACTAGTGAGATCAGAAGCTCAGTTGTCTCAGCAGTCTTTTTCTCCTGTGACAGTTATTTCCTCAGCCCTCAAGTTGATTTTCAAACTCAGAAAGCCAAAATAATGAGTCCAAGCCACATTTCAGAAATGTATTCTCCCCACACTACAAGTTTAGAAACGCCCTAAGGTAAGTCAAGTGTTTAGTCTCCCTCAATGCTGCATTTAGGGTTCAAATTTCAGTGAGCTACAGTATCCATCAAGTGGCACTTACCTCTACTTCCACAGACTGCATTGCTAAGTCGCATGGTGGTTTTAGTGCTTTTGGTCTTGTTGCATACCAGTAGGTTGTGAGAGCTGCAAAAGCACCGAAGCCCATCAGCGTATTTGTCGGAAGGGTGCGCACATACTGTCTGACATCCCCAAGTTCTGGCATTCGTAGGTATCTAAACAACTCATGTGCTTGCATTGCAGTTCAGTGCAGTTGTTCCAATGCTGGAATCTGTTGGTATGAAAAGAGTTGCACAAAAAAAATCTGAAATCCGCTTTTGATTCACTGTTGCTATAGGGCAGCAATGTATACTTTGTCCTACTGCTTTCCCACTATCAAAATAACTTGATCTGCCACTAGGCAGGCAATATCTTTAGATATCTATGCTGCAATCAAGTAAGCAAGCAATTATTAGTTCGTTCTCTAGAAAAAAGTGGGGCTGAGAAGAGGGAATTTCTTCAGGGCTTTAGTACTCCTTTCAACAGGCTGCACTCAAATTTTAAAAAAAGAAAGACCCTGTGTTAAAGGAGAGAATTTCACAAATGTAAAATAGTTATTTGTAAAGTAGATGTACTGTAAGATTATTTAAACAGTTAATCACCAAGCAGGGAAGTCTGGCAAATGAACGGCAGAGACATTATCTTGCCTGCATGTAACAGAGAGCATCCCAATCCTATAGCAGCATAGCAGGAGCACGATTTTTCCTTTCCTAAGTCCAGTAAAATAAACTCTTTTCTACTCTCCATTCAGACATGCACAGAAAGGTCAGTACAGCAAGCTGCTTTCAAAGCCAATATCCTCCCATAGCTCCTCCATGGTACTTAGCAAGTTTCCTATTTCTCCCAGCGCCACGCCAGTAATTTATCTTTGGTCATGAGGCAGACTAAAGCGGTGGCAAATGAGGCTCAAGGCAGCAGCACGCAGCAATATAATGAAGCACAGGAAGCACATTTGATTTGTCACGTTCACACAGAAGAGGCTGCTCCCTGCCAGCACTCACTGACACGGATATTCCACAGCAAGAACCAGCTGCAGGAAAAAAAAAAAAAAAGGGATTGCAGTCAGCTCAGCTGGTGCTCTCCTCTAGAGCCAAGGTCTCCCGGGACGTGTGTCACATGGCAGCCCCCCGGCGATGCCCAGTGGGTGAGAGGTGAGCGGGAGCAGCCGGCCCGGCGGGGCCAATGGCAGCGGCAGCGCTCGGCCCGCAGCGCTCACCCCACCGCGCTCAAGGGCGCCCGGCCCGGACACCGGCACGGACACCCGGGCACGGCTGGCAACGCC
Source organism: Luscinia megarhynchos (assembly GCA_034336665.1). NCBI lineage: Eukaryota > Metazoa > Chordata > Aves > Passeriformes > Muscicapidae > Luscinia > Luscinia megarhynchos. The sequence goes on along the minus strand of CM067566.1, from coordinate 31,534,929 downwards.
GCCCCGCCTGCCCGAGAACAAAGAGTGTATTTACTTAGGTAATTTAGGTCCCAGCCATTTCCTACGGACAACAGAATTAAACAAAGGTCCTAGAGAATGTCAAAAGAGGTAGCTAATAGCTAAAACATACTGTGTAAGGAGCCAGCGCTGCAGGATGGTCTCATGAGACACTAAAACCCAAGCGGGCAGAATCAAGTTTATAAGTTTTAAGACCAACTATTCCCGGTTAACATTTCATATTCCTACAGCCAAGTCCCTAGTTTACAGTCTGACCTTGAAATCTTTACTGCTGCAATCAGTTATTCAGCCAGACAACAGAAACATGGTCTAGTTCACAGAAGTCTAACCAGCATTTGGACAAGATTTGCTAGAGACAGCAAAACAGTAGTAAAATTAGTTCAAAGGCCCATGCTTTCACAATGTTAACAGGACAGGCTAAAGCAAGGTCATGGATGGGGGCAGTGTCAGGATGGAATCAAGTTCCATCTCTGGAACAGTCCTGGACCCATGGAGTAATCCCCAACCAGCAGGCACTGCTCTCTCTCCCCCACACTCTTATTTTCTGGCATAGCCATAGGGCACAGTGCTGCATCACCTCGACAGGCAGTGCAGGGCCACTACAGAAATACCCTTTTGTTATCTGCACAGTGATATGCAGCAGACTATAATCAAAATCCACAACACATCAGGCTGTAGTAATAGAAGGCAGAGATGAACTGAATATATAAACAAGCTCCTAATCTTCTTTTTTTTAAAAAGGAATCAGTTACTGACTTAACAGTTAGGATCACCATGCCATTGCTTTTTATGCACCTAATCATGTTCCTTAGCACTGCAGGTGTGAAAACTACTTCTTAAGTTTTACTGCACACAGTTGAACAGTAAGAATAAAAAAATCTCATATACCAACAAGACAGTCTGGACTTACAAGTTAATTCCACATTTATCATAAACACCATGTTATGAAACTAGACAAGGGGGTCTGTGATGTGTGTAATGGCTAAGGGCAAGCTTAGCTCTTTCCTCAAGCTCCACAATGAGCACCTTTGATTTTTAAAGCTGCTCTCCTCTCTGCATTAGTCATGAAGTGTCCTGCACAAACACTATGATTTAGGAATGCAATGTAATTTGAATTACTCAAAAGGCTGTGATGCCTTTACAGGTAACAAGAACTGAGGTAAACATCATTTAATTCACACAACAGTCCCATTATAGTAAAAGATCGGCTATGATTTCACAGCCTGGGTGAAAAAAAAGAGATACACACCTCTGCTTTTCATTTCCTTGACCAGTTGTTTCCAGAGAAGCCTGCAACATAAAACTTAACTTGTGATATAACTGCTCATGATATCAAGTACACAATGACACACTTTGCTGCTTATGTTTGTATTGAGATGATATCTTATTATACCTTCTGCCTCATCCACACAAGCAACAAGATGAAGAGAGCGTTCTGCAAGACCAAGCAATTCCAACCTTTAACACTATTTGTTAAGTTATATGAGCTCTTGTCTTCTGCATTTAGAGCAAAGCCAGATGTAACCAAGACAAATTCGCATCCTTAATGTGCGAATGCATCCAAATATAATCCAGCAAGAAAAAAGGTTTCAATGCCTATCAACCTTCAAGTCATCTCAGTATTTACTTGGCTTATGCTCCAACATCAGACATCCAGGGTTTTTACCATGACCAAGGAGAATGGTTTAGAGCCTCCATACTGAGATACAAAGATCACAGTGGAGCTTGCATCTGGCTTTCAGTTTTCCTCAAGGAAGTGCCCAGCTAAGTTTGCTCAAGCAAGACAAGTAAAAAAAGCCATGCTCTCTTCACAAATTCTAGTCCTGCAATTCCTTCTACCAAGCAGGATCTGAAACACAAGGAGCAGCCTCAAACTAAGCCCCAGTGTGAGACACAGCTGAAGATCAAAAGGAAGGAGATGCCAAATGAGAAGTACGAGTCTGTAATACTCAGATTGCTACATGTAGGGGGGGAAAGAGCAGATTTGACATTTGAGGTCAAAAGCACTTTTTTCACTATGCAATCAGTAGATCTTGGCCTTTTTCCTAAAAGACCACAGGGAAAGCAGTTTGGGTAACAAGGCAGAACTGCTTCAGAGACAACTGTCTGCCTTGACTACCTCCAGAGAAACAGTTCCCCCCAGTGCAGCCCAAAAAGGCACCCCTCTGAACTCACCATATCAATTTGGCTAAGGAATTCTCCAAGTTTCACACAAAGCCAGCTCTCTACTCACACACACACACACACACCCTGCAGCACCCAAGACTCATTCTTTACAGCACAGCCAGTATCTCAAGGCAATGACCCAAGCTGGCAGGGCTCTGCCGTTCTTTGCTGCTCCTACTCTCAGCGTACAATGGTCTATTTACAGTGGGCAGCAGCCTGCCTATTGTCTATCCATATCCAGACATCGTTCGAGTGCAACGGAAGAGAACAGGAGAGCAGCCGTCAGCTTCTGTATGGCAAAGAAAACAGCCCCAAGAACCAATGGCCTTTCTTTCTCTCTATTCTAATATTTAGATAAATGACACAGTAGCACTGCCATAAAGTGTAAAAGAACAGGCTGTGTTATTCCTATAGCATCTTGCAGGGAGGACAAATCTACAAGACAAGTTGCCTCTCTCTTATTATGAGCAATACACCACTAAGATGTTTTCATTATGATATGCTGAAACAGGGAACCAGCCACCCACATACCTTTGAGCTGTCCTGACAGCTACCTGTTGCACTCTAGCTGCACTATACTGCAGTCTGTTTTTTTCTTACTCTTACACTGCACGCTCCCATGGATCTCTTTTTCCTTAAGCCTTTCTCCATTCAGCCTTTGAAAGAACAAGTGCAGAATCACGTTCTAGCTCCTTTATTACGTATAAAAAAGGTAGAACAAATAGCTTTGGCTATTAACCTGAGAAATCCTTTTGTCTGAATAGAATACATAATCCTAATCTCAGAGTGCATTTACAATCACCTTAAATTTGAGTCAGCCCAACCTGTCCTAGATACATGCTCCCACAACCCTCTCTACACTGGCCAAGCAGTCCAAGGGAGGTGATCTGGCAAACACCATCATTTCTGTATTATTTATGATGCTAGTTCCCAACTAGATCAACTGTCATCTCAATGACCAGAGAGCCATTAGCTGTCAGAAGGAAACAACAGCACAGCTGGGGAAGAGGGTGGGCTACTGTAATACTACACATTAAGCACAAAACTATAAACACTGCATGCAAGTCCTCCCAGGATTTTCTGCCTGTCCTACAGTCAGAGGGGAATCTGACTGAGCTCTTGCAAACACCTGCAACACAGCCAAACTAACCAGCAAGCAAACCACAACCACCTTCAAGATATAGCAAAGGAGTTTTGGTATTTGAGACCTGAAGGAGAAATCCCAGTTTAAGTCCAGTATAACAAACAGGACAGCAAGATCTGGTGCAGCCTATTGTGTCATATACAAGGAGTTGCATATGACTCCTCAGCCAGAGAAGATGTGTCTGAACAAACCAAATACACTGAACTGTCTAATCCACTACTATGACCTCCTTTTCTGCCTCACCCCTGGCCCCTCCCCAACTTAAAAAAATAAATCCTCCTACTCAGAACTCACCTAATCCACCCAGCCAAGCCTGAGAACTATAAATGCCTCTTTTAAAGCAGTAACTGATACATTTACCTTCCTGCAAGAGTAAACAGGAAAGAACTAGAGAACTGTTAAAAAGAAACACATCCCAGGCAGGAGGAACCCCCAGGTCCTGAATATTCACACCTCCAATCCAACTCCTCTTCAGCTCCCTCAGACAGGCTCTCAGCAACCATAGGGCATCATGCACTAGGGTGTAGGTTGCCTCTACTGGTTCGGTCTCTGTTCCTGCATTTGTGACAAGGCAGAACTGGAGGAAAACAGCCTACAAGCTGGATTCAGACCCGTAAGTTAGGCCAAAGTGACTTCATAAACTGCAATCAAAGTTAAGACTTCTTCTGCCACCTTTAAGGAGCACTAAATCTGAAACTGGTGTGTCAAGGTTCTCTTCACATCAAGAAAGAAAGTCACAGGCTTGTCCTCAGACATTTGGCCTCAGTACCCTTCCAATCAAGTGGAACTCCACCTGGATTCTTGCCTCTCAGTGATGTCCAGTAGGTAATTTGAGTGCACACTGGTGAGGTCACTGGAGTTTATTCAAGTTCAGGAGTTGAAACATGTGACAAGAATCTGCTCAATGCCTTTTGTGCAATTACAGTCCTCCCAACAACATTTGGTAACCCTATGTATAAAGGAAAACCAACACTTACCACTAAAACCTTTCAGAGAATGATTGATTTAAGTTACCTTTAATCCATGCCTATACATACACAACAGACACGAAGCAGTGTTACCAGTTTTTCATCTCCAAAAACTAGGTAAGATGCCTACAAATATTTACTTTTCAGCCTACACTGCTATTAGAACGACATCCCTGCAACTCTGATTTGCAAGTACATCATGGCACTACTCTGTCAATCTAGTGTAATTCCAAGCACCAAGATGAAAACCACCCTACAGAACTCAACAGTTCTCTTGTGGTATGATCTACTCAGCTTGAGTAGGTCATGTCAATTTATTCATTGCACTCCTCCATGGAAAAGGTTACTATTCAGAAAGCCCAGTATGCAGTATCAGGCTAACACATGGTTTAGGTGCTCACTTGGGACTCTGTGAGGGGGAGCTTCTCACTCGTACTTCTGATATCTGAACTCTCGCAGAAGACAACGGGTCAGGCACACTAAGCCCCACTGCATCACACTAGACAGTGTTTACACCCAGCAGATTGCTACAAAAAACATAAGTCTTAACACTCTGAGACTGGAAGATCAGGGAGTACTTATGAGAAGCAATTGTTTCACTGAATGACCTCCCCACACCAGCAGCACAAAAATAGTACGACAAACAGAGCAACATTTTGACCTCAGGTGTTAAAGTACGCCTGCATCTACTCCAAGTCAGTGATAGTAAGCATTTTCTTCTAGGAAACTAGTTCAACCTTACCAGGCTATTATTGCAAGCCAACTGCAAAAGCCAAGTTTCCAAAACATGCAGTATCAAACTAGTCAAACTAAAAAGCTTAAGAGTTCTGGGTTCAAGAACACTAATTCATAAAAAAAGGGAGAATCCTCTTCTGGAAATATGACTTCTATCATGCACTTATGCTATAGCACTTAAATGGTTCAACTACAAAAGCAAAATCAATTTCTCCTCTATATCTCTATAAAATCACGCAAGCTGTTTTCAATCAGTTTTGAGCAAACTACCAGTACTAGTAACATTCAAATCCTAGGAAAGGAAAGCAAGAATGTAGAAGCCTTACGCTATCAAGTGTTCTTGTTTCAGGAGTCAGGTGGGATCTGCAGAAATGCAAGCCCCACATCTGCAGACAGGGTTCAGCCTACAGCCTGAAAGGTCAACACTGTACAGCAAAGCTTCCCTGAGCCAGACAGCATTGTAAACTCCCCCACAAAACCATTCACCAATGAACAAACCATCACCCCTCTTACTTCTGAGGATTTCTAGGGAGTTACCACTGGTTATATTTACCATAGTGAAATATTTAACGTATCTGCACTTGTAATTTAGCAGAGCAGGGAAGCAGGATATGGCAGACAGTCTGTTCATAAGACCACTAGAAGCCCAATTTACTCAAGCAATGTATCCCTTGGGCCAGAACATGTCTCTTGTCTCTGCTGCACATTAAAAAATTTTCATGCCGTTAGTTTTCTTCAGTCTACACAATTCCATCAGTCATATTATCGAGAAAAAACAAAACACAAAAACTTATTACCTTCTGCTTTTCACGTTAGTAAAAAGTGTTTCCTTGGAGGGATAAGAAAGATAAAAGAAACCTTTTATTCTGTCCCATTGGAGAGCAACTAAACAGGGAAGGTACAACCCACTCCTGTCTCCTCCCAAAAATCCCATGAAGTATTTCTTCCTAGTGAAGCAATGAGATAGAAACAGCTACACAGACTTTGCTCAAGAAATAGGCAAGACATCTACCCAAAAAAGTATTTCAAAGTTGTCTTTCCTTCCATTTTAAATTGCTGGTTTTGTTTTTCTACCAATACCGACTGTGTACTTGTCCTTGAAGTAAAATGCTACTTGGAAGTTTCCTTCTCAAAAACTGAAGACTTACTTCCAACCTCATGGTGGCCAAGTTGTAACCGTAGAACAACACCTAGCAAATTTAGAAGCTACCTCTGTAAATTCATTGTAATCATGCAGTCCTCAGACTAGGCTCAAGCTGTTTGCTCAAGACCTTGAATTGATAACACTACACACAGCAGCTACTTGTAATGACAAGCTTTAGATTTGTCCTATTAGGTATCTTTCAAACATTTCCCTCATTCCAATACAAGCAAGCTACATAGCCTTAAAATTTAAGAAGGGTCCACACAGAACTCTATGTATCAGCTTTTGCATTATTAAGACTGCTGTTGTTGAAAAGAAAGACAAAGGTATTTTTCTGTAAACTCGATTTCTTGATCCAAGAAATCTGATCCAAATCCTGGGGCTCAAAAATCTCAGCTTGTGAGTTTGAGAGCACGTTCCAAAGCAAAAAGGTAATAGCAAACTCCTCTGATCAGGCTCAGGAGAGTGCGTGATTCCCTGTAAAGCAACGCAGATGAAAAAGGAAATCTATTTATCCACATGGACCATGTTCTTTCCTATCACAGGACCTGACCATCATATCTCAGATGCTAAACCAAGTGAGGCATATGTTTAGATTACATAGTCCAAGAGGGTGTCCGTAATACTCCAGACGGCTCACAGACATGCCCTTTAGAAATTAAGAAGGCTTCCAGTGTTGCAATTCCTGTTCAACAGGAACAAGAAATGTATGCATCCTAGAACAAAAGCGTCGTGTAACCAGGCTAAATCTCTGTGCTGTAGCACTGCAAGTCCTACCTAGCAGCAGAGGAGGCCTGCAAAGTCAAAGCAGCTCAACCTTCCATTTTAGGCCAGTTTGGCTCACGCTGCATTTCCATACGCACTCTAAACTGCTTTAAATGAAGAAGAAATAAAAGCTGCACCAAGTACACGCTGCATTCACGCCCGAAAGAACAACCTACTGGAAGGCAATGTCCGGCAGCCAAAGGAACGCGAAGCCCCGGGATCAGCCGGCAGCACGGCGCTGCCCAGCCCGCTACCTGCTGCTCGGCCCGAGCGAGCCGCTCACCCCGCGCCAGGCCGAGCCGAGCCGGGCTGGAGGGCAGCGCGGCGCCGAACAATGCCCGGCCAGCCCGAGTGCCGCAGCGCCGGGGGGAGGCCGGAGACACACAGCTACGCTTTCCTGAGGGCTTTTGTGCGAGGGGAAGCCGAGCCGGCTCCGGGGGACGCAGATCCCACTGCGGGGCGGGAAGGAAAGCCCCGCGGCCCCGCAAAGACAGCCCACAGGGATCGGCGGCAGGACGGGTCGGGAGCGCCCGGCCTGGCGGTGACAGCGGCCGCGCAGAGCCGAGCAGCGCGGCCCCGCGGCGGCCGCTCCGGCAGGCCCGGCCGCCCCCCTCGGCGGCGCGTCCTGCCGGCCCCCGGCCCCGACGGCAGCCGTGCCCCCAGCCCCGCTCACCTCCCGGCAGCAGCAGCGACCACGGCTGTGCGCGCCTCCCCGGCGCCGCCCTATTTAAGCCGAGCACGGCGGGAGCGGCGTGTGCGTGTGCCGAGCCCGCCTCCTCCTCCTCCTCCGTCTCCTCCCCCGCCTGTGCCCGTCCGCGCCGCCCGGCGGGCGCTGGGACTCGGCCTTCTCCGCGCCTGCCTCCGTCCCTCCCCTTGCCTTGCCCCTGTCCCTGCCCCTGCCCGCAGTAACTCGCACAAACCCGCGGGGAGGGCGGTGGAAATCCTGTACGGTGCGGGCACAAGAGATGCACCGAGCGCTGAGGGCAGCACTGGCACTACTGCCACATAACACCCTACAGGTCTGAGGTGACAGCTTGCAAAGAAAGGGCTTTCTTACGGCTTCTGAAAGGACACCTGCATCCGGTATAAATATGCTTAAAGGACGTGTGTTGCAGTATGAAAGTTCTGGAAGAGGACAACGACCTTGTTCCAATTTGTTGCTTACCTCTGCCAAACTTTTTTTTGTGAGGTGCTGTGAATTTGAGGGGCACGTTGAGGCGGCTGGGGCTTTATCAGGACCTCGATAGTTATCACAGAGTCATAGAATGGTTTGGGTCAGAAGGAACCTTAATGATCGTCTAGTTCTAATGCTTCTGCCATGGGCAGGGACACTTCTCACTACACCAGGTTGCTCAAAGCCTCATCTAACCTGGCCTTGAACATTTCCAGGGACATGGAATCCACAGCTTCGCCAGGCAACCTGTTCTGGTATCTCACAACTCTCACAGCAAACAATTTCTTGATCAGATCTAATCTAAACCCACCCGTTCATTTTAGAAGCCATAACCTCTTCTCCTATCACTCAATGCCCTTGTAAAATGTTCTTCTCCAATTGTCCTGCAGACTCCACACCCTCCCTTCAGATACTGGAAGGCTGCTGTACTGTTTCTCCAGAGTCTTCTCTAGGCTAAGCAACCCCAGCTCCTTCAGCCTGTCTTCACAGGAGAGGTGCTTCTGATCATCTTCATGACCCTCCTCTGGATCTGCTTGAGGAGGTCCATGTCCTTCTTGTGATGAGGACCCCAGAGCTGGATTTAGTATTCCAGATGGTGTCTCACGAGAGCAGTGCAGGAGCAGAATCCTGTCCCATGCCCTGCTGGCCACGCAGCCCAGGACACCTTTGGCTTTCTAGGCTGCAAATGCACATTTGCCAGCTCATGTCCAGCCTCTTCATCCACCAACACAACCAATTTCTCACCAGGGCTACACCTCAATCTGTTCTCTTCCCAGCCTGTATTCATGCTTGGGATTGCCCCAACCCAGGTGCAGGACCTTGCACTTGGCCTTGTCGAGCTCTACGAGGTTCATGGCTCCTCCTCTCAAGTCTGTCCAGGCCCCTCTGTCCAGGCAGTTAAGTTACTTCAACTGGTTTTGGTTTGGCTCTATGCTGTGTCAGTCCATTAGACATGTAAATCATCAACTCACATATCAAAGTCCCACTGTGTTGCACATTCTGCATTGCCATAATTTCCCTGTGTTTCGTGAGTATTATTTATTTTAAGTGTGTGTAGGGGTGTTAAGGCTATATATATGCATGTATAGTATTCTATAAATTACTGGAGGTGTTTTTATTTTACATAAAGGCAGCTACTGTCTCCTAATGCTTCAGTTTATATTGGAGTATACCAAGCAAAGGACTTCCTGCAGAACGGTGTTTTAAGAAAGGAAGGAGCCTAAATCCAGGTTTTTTTTTCAGGAGAAGGGCAATTTGAAGCTGCTGATAGTCCCCATGTAGCTACACTTGGTTCACACTACGGAATGGTTTAGAAATGCAAAATAAGTTCCTTTCTCAGGAAAGGAAGTGGAAGCAGATAATCCAGGAGTGCATCTCACTGACTGCTGCTAATGGGCACAGAGTCTCTGGCACCACACTACAGCTACTTGAGTAAAGCCCCAGAGGAAAAGCAGCACGGACATCAGCTGCTCTGCCATGGGTGAGCTGTTCTGCTTTGCTCCTATTGCACGGCCCTTCATGCTCATGTAGACACAGCCAGGCTCTGCCAAATGATTTTTGCATTTTGTCCAGGATTTGGGATGAAAGAAACAAGTAAGGTAGAACTGCATACACCATCTCAGGCACTGGTGATTTCATGCTTTGTCCTGAATGTATTTATGTTCCATCTGCCAAACACGAAAGCTTATTACTATTTTATAATAATACTATGCTAATTAATCCTTTATTAGCACATGTTTCTCCACATCTGGGTTTCTAAAGGCCATAAACCACATTTTAGTGCTTCCTCCAAGAAACTTTAGTGAACTGGTTTTCTCTAGTCTTTCACTGGAGAGTTTCTAAAAAATATCTCTCTCTCTCTCTGTGTGTCTCGTACTTTTTCATTAATTCTGTCAGCAACATTAAATTGCAAAAGCTACACAATATTTAAATAAGTATCTCAGAAGTGCCAGGTATCACTCCTCTGATGCTTCCTGGCACTCACCACATTATACATCCAGGGATTACCTTACTCTCTGAAATCAGCTTTTGGCCAGATGATCAGAAATGATGATCAGGGACCCAGTCTCAACTAAACTCTGTGGGGAAACATACACAGGAATCACAGAAGTAGGAGCATAAACAAAATCTACAATGAAAGTATTGGACTGTCTTACACGGGGGAACAAAGCAACCTGGTGTTCCTTTGGATCAGGAAGGGTCTAGGACCCTTTACCAACTACATAAACGTTTTAACTATATTTGAAGTTTCACCAACACTTTTTATTGATGGACGGGGCATACTGGCTCTAAACCCATTCCATTAAGGAAACCTGCTCATTAAGTACATCAAATAAACCAAATAAGCAAATAAAGACATCCAAAAGGAGATTCTAGCTTTCTTGTTAAAGGGAGTTCCCTGTATTCTAGTCTGTGTCCACAGTCTCTTGTCCTTTCATCAAGAAGGGCTTGCCTCCATCTCTCCTTGCAAAATAAGTATTTGCACACTAGCAAGATCCTCCCCTAGCCCCAAGTTTTCCCTTTTTGAAGCTTAGCCTCACCTCATATGACAAGATCTCCAGTGCCTTTACCATATTCATGGCCTTTCACTGGACTCTTTCCAGTATCTTTTGTATGGAGGAGACCAGAGCAGACACAGTGCTCTAGCTGTGGCCTCCCCCAGTCATCTCTGCTTGACTGCATGTGAGGATAGACCACTCTTGAGCTTGGAGAAGGTGATCCTTAAAAAATTAATCCATTTTCTTGGACCCCTCCTCTCTCCAGGACCATGATGTTAACAGGGCAATTACCCCACAAAGAGATTACCCAAAACAAAGGATTTCCATTTCAGCATATGAACATTATAGAATTTTCAGCTTGGTATTTTCTTTTCCCTGTAATATGGATATCAGAGTACTGCTCCTATACATATGTAATGGTTGTCATTGCTGTTTCCTTTTTATTTAATTGTGCTCTTTTTATTTTTCTTTACAGGGTATGCACATCACTTTACTGAATTGGGTAATCCTAAGTGTATCATCTCAGAACGATCCCAAGTGTATCATTTTTACACAAAACAGACTGTTTAGCCTTCTACCATGCTGTATCTGCATCTGCTAACACTTCTGTGCAATCTCAAGAGAAGAAAAACAAAGAAATGTTATATAAATAAGCACTTCAAAATGTCTAACCTATATAGCAATTAAAACCCATGAGCTACTGGGTTCATGGAGCAGGAATAGTTACTTATGTTTTGACGACCCTCTTCCTATGGAATACTGTTCATTTTGCATTTGTAAATTTCATACACTTGAGAAATGGAATGTCAGTACTGACAGGAAATGCCAGGAAGCAGGAAAGGGAGGTGGGGTCCCTCCAGAGTCGGGAACCAGCAAGACCTGAGGGCAACCCCAGCAGAAGTGATGCTTTTCCTCAGGTACTCTGCTGTCCCCCAGGGCACCCAGACAGGTGACACCAAGCAGTTTAACCAACAGCCTTGGGCAATTTGAGGTGACAAGTCAGGTCTGGGGTCCATGTGGAGGCCCAGTGGGGGACAGCAGGAGCCAGCACTAGGACCGAGGACAAGGCTAGGAAATACATCACCTCCCTTGCTGGCCACTCTTCTTTTGATGCAGCCTTGGATGTGGCCAGCTTTCTGAACTGCAAGTGCACATATTCCTGCCACATATTGAAAGACAATGGTGACACGGGGACCTACGTTTGAGGTTATATGACAGTTACATAATGGTAGGATTTAACCTCAGAGGGCTTTTCCAAACTAAATGATTCTATGAAAATTAGATCTGGAATAAAAAAGTAGTGTGTGAAGAAGATACTGTAGGCTTGCAACAAATGAACTGGTTTGTTGAGGACAACTGAATTTGGTTATCTCTAAGCCTTTCTTTTCCCCTGATCTATGTCATCATCATACAGGTGCATTTTCATCTAAAAAACAACACATCATATTGGGCACTGCAGCAAATGTCACAAAGGTAAGAGAGGTCCAGAAGTAAGAAACTCTGTCCAAGATCAAGGATGAAAAATATATGAAGAGGAATTCCTGCAGACAACTCCATGAAAACAAACTCAGACAAACTGAGTTAATGAATGAGCTGTATGGTAGGGTTCTAGATAAAGGCCTGCACAGAACCAGCCTAAAGCTTGCTTCAGTCACCCTCAGTATGTTGCCTTAAATAGTTCTTCAACTTAGAAAGACAGAAGTATGGAAGTCATGAGTGTACTGAGTTCCATGAAATACAGGTCTTCTGAACATTGAGATTCCTAACCAGGAAAAGAAAATGTTTACAAAATCCTCTGTGTAAGGGTACAGATATGAAAATTGTGTCATTTCTATGGCACACCAGAAGGGATTATATATCCAGATACCTTTTTATATGTATGTATCTAGAGAGATTAAAAAAAAAAAAAAAAGAAAAAGAAAAAAAGATAAAGCAAATTTAAATAGCAATTCCATGCTTTTAAGCATGCAACGACTTTGTTGGGTTTTGAGGATTTTGTGGGATTTTTTTTTTAAATACAGGAAGAATTTTTCAGCTATGTTTATTACTCCTTCCACTTTCTATTACTGTCTCTGTTTATCAAATATTTCTCCTTCTCTTACTCCCTACCCCCTATAAGATAAATGTGTATCTTATAGTTTGGGATCTTCTGAGAACTTCTGCATGAACTGGAAAATGTCTCTGTTTAGTTCACACTCAGCACACAGGAACTGCCTTTTGCACAGCATTAAGGTGTCAGATGCAATCCAGAAGATATGAAGGAGACAGAGGAGTCCTATGGAAACAGTATTCTGTCCAGTAAAAACATGACAATCTGGTCATAGCTGATTCAGCTTGCTTATGTCAGGCTAACAAAAATGTTGTTTCCTCAAATGACAAGGTGCCTATGTAATGACACAGGACTGGAAAAGTCAGCCTAAAAGAGTAACAGACTAAATTTTAACAGTTCATTTACAGCCAGTTCTTTTTTCTCTGAACTTTAGTTCACAGGCTACATTTGCACCTCTTTCTTCCTCTAAGCTGTAAACATGTGCAAGTTTACTACTTACTTCATCAAAATGACCAACATAAAGCTTTTCAAATTCAAAAGTTATTTAAGTGAAACAACAAACATAACGAGAATGTTCTGCTGGTTGTTTATGCCACTGTAATATGAACAAGCCAGCTTGTTCACTTTTTCTATTTTAAAAATTTTCCCCAATCGCTATTCCTCTGTATATCAATCTTTTTGAGGGTTAAAGGCATCAGACAAAAGAGATAAAGTTTATGTTCTTTACTTTTAACCACTGCTTGAGAACAGACACTGAAATGTATAAAGCTATATTGCTAAAATAGATGAACCAACAATAATGTTCCATCTGCTTAACTGAATATCAAGTAAAATATTACACAGAAATAATCAGAGCAAGAAAGCTCAGAAGTTAAAAATTCATTATGTTTAGACTCCAACTAAGAAACAAAGTGAAGAAGAAATGAAAAAATAAAATGTCATCTCTTCTGCTGAAACATATCCCAATCAGTCTTTTCTGGCGGACAAAAGTAGTAAGTTGTTCTATTCAGTAGAACTTACAGTTCACTGGCACATGTTTAAACCAAACCAAACAGGAGAACCCATATAGTGCCAGACTACAGTATACTGAATATGCCTCACCAGCAATGACCTCTACATACACAGCACGTTCTCACATTCTTCACATACCCACCTCTCCTGCAACTGTTTCTAATGGGAATTGATGCACAAGCCAAGTTCAGACCCAGGAGCAGGCCAGATGTTGTGGCAAGAAACATCTCCTTTTCAAGGATATCTCAGTCTGAGTGTGCTCACCTGCCCAAAGCTGTCAGCTAATAGGCATGCTGCACCATTGCAAGGATTCATTTGGGCTCCTCCAACTCAATGCTGGTGCCTACAGGAGTCCAAAAGGGAAAACAGAAGGAATTAACCAGCACCAAGCTTTCTCCCAAAGCCAAAGAGCTTGTATACAGTGATTTTGAGGCTCTGATTTTAAATTAGTGCCTAGCATTCCAAAAAGCCTCTTATTTCTTACAAAACACATCTGCAGACTGGAACATGTACATTAATCCTGTCAATTGCATTTTCATATTACACTTATGTCACAACACTTAAACCATGTGAGTAAACAGAGCTCTGCTTTTGAAAGGTTGCCACCACATCTCATCTGCCCCAGGCCACCAAATGCCAAACAAATCAAGCTTGCAGATGCCAGACCAAAACAATGGACGAGCAGGCGTTGGAAGTTATCAGCTGCCTACCTTGAACAAATGGAGAGGATCCACAGGAGCCACCCCTGTAAGCACAAACAGATGCCAAAGCTTCTGGAAAAATCTTACAGCTCCCATGTGTGGCAAGCCCCATTCCAGTGCTTAGCTACTGTGGGAACAAGGGACTAAGTGCAGGGAGCTCAGGTTGGCAGCTGCAGTAGCTCAGGTATTAGTTAATGCTCCTTCTTACCTACAAAACTGAGGTTGCATGCTCCTTCCTGCTTGGGTGCAAAGCAGTATTTAGGCAGGGAGAGAGATAGAGCCAAGTCACAAGTTAATGTTGTGGTGAAGAAGAGTCCTGAGAATACTTTTAATAAAAGGCTTGAAGGATATGGATAAGATCATCATACAGCCCATGAAAGTATTCCACAGCAAGGTATGTCAGTAAACTACATCTTCATTTGGGATAAAAGCCAATTCAGGGATTAACTGAACAACCTGTCAAGGGCCTTCATCATCAATCACCTGCATTGTCTCTGAAAATGTGTGGAAACAATTCCACCCTCCTTCCTCCACTGCAATGGGGTGATTCACAGAGTTGCTGCACAGAAAAAAAATAGGTCTGGCTTGTGAATAGCAAACCTGCCTACACAAACTTGAATTTATGGGAAATAGACATAAAAAACAGGTTAAATATGCCTCTCCATGGTAAAACATGGATTATAAGAGGAAAATAAGCATTTTTGGCCATGTCTATGTTATAAGGAACCACCATTAATCAAGTTATCCATAGCACATGTATCCAGTTTTCTACACAAAATAGGTGCCAGGTATTGGCATTGCTTCCCTGCAGGTGAGTGCCTGGCTAGCAGGAACTCTGATGTCATGCATGGACCGTCAAGAAACTTTTAGAGCTGGGACACTAAGTAGTTCTTGGAAATGAAGCTTCCCTATCCCATTCCTGAGGACCATGAACTGTTCAGGCCATCACTTCTGTTTCCCCAGCACATCCCACTTACAACTCCTACCACTCAAATTGCCTACTGGAGAGCTCTCACTTTATCATATCCCTGATCTTTCCTTGCTCCAGCCATGGCCTGCCATCCATGCTACCCTCCACTACCTCATGAAACACCACAGCCCAGCTGGAGCAGAGTTCGTTCTCTATTTTGTTTTCTTATATTTTAAGATGCAAAACGCCTTGCGTGATGAGAAGGCATTTATTTATCTTTGGAAAGATATCTTTTATTATGCATCCTGGCAAGGAAATTCCCATTTCTTTATATAGAGATGGGCCTGTAGGAATATTTAGCTCCTACTTCTTGTAACAAACCACCTGATGGTACTAAAAATTATTATTTGAAGTGCTTTGCTTTATTTTTATGTAACATCCATGGACACCTACATATTGATATTTTAGAAAACTGATTTTTCAAAATCTCTGTCTAGAAGTATCTAGAAGCAACAAAAATTTACTAGACAGAAAATCCTCAAACTTTATCTGTCTCAAAAATTATTACATCAAGCTTCTTCCTTATATTTCCTTCTATGAAGAAAGAGAGATCCTACTTCAAGGTTGTTAACCTGTTTGATAATGTGAATTTTATTTGACTAGATCTCGTATGTATTTCTGAGCCTTGAATCACTACCAGCCTGAATGCTGATATATAGACAGAAAACCCAGCAGTTGGGTCACTATTTAGATAATGGCTCTTTTTTTCCACAAGGCAAAGACAGCATATATATATATATATATATCTTGCATATATGCAAGAGAGCTATAAACAGAGTTAGAAGCTAAGAAATTATTAGGAGAATATGATGGATGAAGAGAGCAAAGGTTTTAAGTTCAGACTTAAAGTCTAATTTTAAATAAAAATTATTTAAGTTGATCTAGCCAAACTTTAGATTAGCTAAACTAAATGCAATTATTTTACTTCAAGTTATATAAACATTTTATGGTTTCTTTTCATATTTGATCCTCCATTCATTATTTGTTTTTTGAAGTTAATTAATATCACAAAGATGCTTAAAGAGAAATCATACACTCAGTCATTTTGAAAGAGCAGTTTTATCCTGGGCTCCCTGCAGCAGCAGCCAGAGTGCCTGGTGTATCTGGCCAGGGTAATGGCAGTATCAGGTGCAGGTGCTGGCAGTGCCAGCAGGCAGGAGCAGTGCTGGCAGCGTGTGAGGCCTGGGGCTCTTGTCCCACTCACAAGCATTTCACGTGCTCCAAACCAGAGTGTTCTGCCAAGCTGCTTCACTGCCCTCCCTGAGCTCTGCTTGCTTCTCCCCAAAGAGGTCAGTGCTTGCTCTTGCTGGCTGGCACAGGCTACTTTTGCATAAAAAGGGCAACAGGTGGCAAGGCTCACCCCAAGGTCATGGAGAAGCCTGTGCCTTCCAGCTGCCCAGGAAGGAAACTGCCTTCATATTGCCAGTTCACCTGCATGGCAGCAAGTACTGCTGTAGTTACACATGCAGTTTCCATTGCATAAGCATTTGCTGACAGAAGTTTAAAAACCTCACACATTTAGGGCAGTTCTTTTTTTTTTTTTAATTTCCTGATGTGACTATGGAGTATGATGACCCAGGGATATTAGTTTCGAGCACTGAGTACATTTAGGAAAAAACCCAACAAAAAGTTACCCAAAGTAAAACAGACTCCTAGATGAAATTATTAAGAGTTGAAACATGTGATGTGGCACAAATTATTGAAGATTGCAACAGATACCAGTTTGGCTTGACAGAGTTAATGACAAGCTGAAAATTATTTCATAAGCCCATACAAGGAATCCTTTGCTTACCTATTTTGGTTCTTAGGTTGTTAACTGCATGCCTACAAGGTTAAATACAGCCCAGAGTGTCCTAGAGTGAAAACACAAACTCCAGAATTCCTCAGCAAATCTCAAATGTAGTAAAAAGTTCCATATCCCATAATTTCCCTTCAGGCTTTGACATTAAAAGAATTGCAAACATGCAGCTTGCATAGGCTCTTTCCCATTTCAAGAGGGCAAGTGCAAACTTCCCTCTGCTCTCTTTGGCTAACACACTCGAACTGGCAAAGCATAAAGCAGAGGTAACTTTTCAAGAACCATGTAGAGATTAGCTGACAAAAATTAGAGAAATTAGAAATTCAAAATTAACTGCTAAAAAAAAAAGCAAAAAATTATTTCCAATAGCTAATAAACTTTCCAGAAAATGGGATATTTTCACCTCCGTGGTGAGTGCTTTATCGTCCATAATGGCACTAGTCTGGCCTGTGACCTCCTCAGACAAGGCTGCAGGGTGCATGATCCCTACATTCTGTCCTTTTGGAAAGAAAGCACCATTAGACCAGGTGTGTCCAGTAGCATGTCCTTATTAGTAAGCACAAACTAATCTTGGATCATTGATGGTAAGTGATGAAGCTGAAAGTAGCTTTTAGCCTTGTAATAATATGGGTTCGTTTAGTTTCCTTCAATACACTCAATATTCTCTTTTTGCCTTCAAACACTTTTTGAATGCAGCTTCCTCTCAACTGTTATCTACCCCACTAAGCACAGAAAAAGAACTTTCAAAGCTCACACCATAAGCCCTAGAGTAGCCACAGTTCTGAACTATGCTGAGTTATCAGAGATCTTGCTTTCTCAGGGACGAAAGGACCTTCATCATAGTCCCAGAAAGCAGAGGAGGGCATGGCTTTGCCCCATGCAGAAGGAGTTTTCCCTCCCATGAGAAGGTGGTCTGAGCTTGCCTGGAATGCCATGATGGTATGTTGGTGTCCAGCTGGGTGGTGCAATCCTTCAGAACACAGAGTGAAAGCTATATAATTCTAACTTCAGAAAAAGTTGCTCAACTGAAGCACATCAACAGATGTTCCCTGACATATGTTATCACCTAAGGTAGCATGGGGTGGTGAACCACAGGGACATTTCTGACAGGTTAACTAAATAAGAATTGTGAAATAGAAATACAAAGGGAGCAGAAGGAATGCAGAGATCATTTTCAACATTGGCCATATATAGTAATGGTCTCTTCCTTATCACTATAGTAACTAATAAGGCAGCACTGAATTTTTTAAAGTCCTTTAGCAAGATTACAGGCGCACATGAATACTGTGGTCAGCTAATAACCTTATTTAACTTCTTCTGGAGTTGATGAAAATCTTTTCCCTAGCTTCAGGAGAATATAGATTAGGATATTAATTTTACACAGTTTACTGTCTAGAAGACCCCTTGCTTAGCAAGCTTTTATCCATAGTAAAATGGCACTGGTTTTCTATCGTTTTATTTACCCTTGGTACAGTCAGATTTTAAATGCACATATAATTTAAGAATTTGTTTGTCTTACAGTGCAAGTTCTCCAGCAAGTAGAAAATTCCCTTGAGCACCCACAAAGGATTCCCAAAGAGTATTACAGTCCCAATGCAAATGGCTTTGACAAAGTGTCTCTGAAAATTTAAATACTTTAAGTATCTAAACTCTTCATGGTATCAAAAGTATTTCTGAAGAAAGAACCTTTACTGAGCTTTTCCACTGATAGGGAATGTGGCATGTTGACAGAGCAGGAACACCCTCCCACCAAGCAGGGCCTTTCCTCAGGACATGAAAATATGGATAGGCCTCCTCACCAAACTGCAGTTCTGTAGATGCACAACCACAGATTCTGGTTTGAAAAAGAGCAGTCTAAATTTGCAGAAGCAGAACTCAAGGTATCTTTTTTTGGAGGCAATGACTTTTTTTTTTAGTGGTTTAAGACAACAACAGTAAAAGTAATTAATTCATTATCCTTAAGAAATAAAAACATGAAACAAATTCAAATGGAAGGTCAAAAATACTATTTTCCTTAATAAGAAGCTACTAGTGTCTTTCAGATAATGCTACAGTTTAAAGGTTTATGTGATTATTTTTGAGCATCAAAATTCTTGCAAATAACTCCTAGTCCAAGAGAAACAAGTTACTGTTGATGCTGAGGGACTCTCTCAGCCCTACTTCCACTGAAATCTAGGACAAGATTCCCCTGGCTTTTCACATGGTATGATCTGGAAAAAGAAGGTCATCACCAATTTGCCCAATGCTTCCTCTTAAAATCAGCAACTCCAAATCCACACCTAAATCCCTAATAAAATATATGTAAAAAGAGTTTACTCTTCCTCAGAAATTCTTGCTCAGCTCAATGTACACTTACTTGCTTTTTCAACCTTCTGGGATAAAAGTGTTTCAGCTTCTCAGTTAGGGAAACTGTGAGGGCTCTTTTAAAAAAACTTGTATTATGGCCTGGGGTTTTTTTGCTTACTAAGCAGGAAGAGGATCAAGAGTGGGGATATGTGATCAGTGGTAAGAACCAAAGGGATTTCACCTCTGCATAAATTCCCCTTTCTTCCCCAGGAGCCACATTTCTGTCCTGCTTCCTTCCATGCAGAACAATTGATTCTTTTACAAAGTAAGAAAAGAAATTGATTTTATTTAAGTTCTTTAGGTCATAGAAAAGCACTTGCCTGGGGACATTAAGTTAAGATTAGTTATTCTCTTTCCTGTTTGCAAGTACTTCTGAAACCAACACTACTGGGTTACATAGAACCATCTATACAACCTCTCTGCAGAAAGTTACTATCACATCTGGACTGGGAATCAGCCCCAATTTGGCTTTCAGGAGCATGACTGTGAGACAAATAAATCAGGAATTTAAACCTTCACGAGCAGCTGATGGGTTAAGCATGGTTACAAGGAAAGAAAACCAAGAAGCTTTTCTCAAGCTAGAGGAAAATCAACATTCTCATGATGAGGCCTCCACCCCAACACCTTGGCTACAAAATCCCAGTGCAGTGAAGGCTTCCAGAGCCTTTCCCTTCAGTTCACCCAGCTCATGTGCATCTTCACACAGGTCAGCAAAATAATGGAAGCATAGGTATGAACGGAATAAACACCACCCAAATGATTAAGTGCTCCAGAGACATCTCCACACATGTGCACTCAGGGGTACAAGATGATTAAATAATTCACAAGATTAGCCTGGAGCTGACACTCTACTTAGACAAATGAGTCCAAATTACTTTGAATAGCTCATTATCTGTCATGGTTGCATAGAGCAAGCAGAACCTGAGAAGTGCAACAAAAGCAGCTCCCTTTCTGCAGTCACTAGGAGTTAGAGAGCCTTCAGTGGATACTCATCTCACTGTTACAGCAGAAAACAGGGCAGTACAGCTCTTCATACAGTCCCTGTCCCTCAGTCTGTGCTTTAGCTTTATTCTCCTCCATTACAGAAAATCCAAGACTACTCATAGCAGGCTGCACAAAACTCAGTGTGGATCATTTTCAAGGAACAGTGGCAGCAACAAAAGGAACACTTTGAGTTCCAAGCCAGTGCCACAGCACAGCCATAGAGGGCTGTTCATTATCTTCTGTGGCCATTTGAAGATGAGAGGTTGGTTACCCTACTGTCCTGCAGGAAGGGAAAAGTGTTTCTAATTCCAGGAAATTCTTCCAATTCTGTGTGCCCTCTGCAGCATCCCTGCACCTTGCAGTGACTTCAGGAGTAATCACATGTCAAATACTGTGTGTCAATGTATTTGACTCCACCACAATTCCTGCAAGAACACACACTGTTTTCTCCTTTAAAAGCTTCATTTTTGTGAAGACAGACTAAAGACTTCTCCTTTAATCTTTAGTAAGTTCTATAAGAAATTAAGATCAATAATTGTTCTTTCTAGCAATCCTCGTCTGTGTAATGAGCTGCACCCAAAGCAAAGCTTAATCACCTCCGGGCTTCCAAAGACTTATGAAATCACACTGAGCCTTTGCTGTAACAGGCTACTCTTCTCCAGTCCCCCTACCCAGCTTCACTTACACAGCAACTTAATTTTGAAACCTCATACATGCCCAAGTGCACTGTGCTGCTTGCACACATCACCTGTTGAAAGACCAAATCTCTGAGTATTATTTCAGTGGAAGTACTGTAATAGTAGCTTACCTGAATATTTTTATTTTGCTACCTTGTGTTTCTTACATCTCCAGTGAAATATCATGTTCATTTGCACATCCAAAACCAGCATCAACTTATATTATACAGTGCAAGACTCAACAATCCTGGACTCACAAGGATTGCTGGCAATCTCCCTCACTTCTTTTCAAGTTCCCTATCATTTTCCAGGAGTTGCACTTCATTTTCATTAGGAGTACAAAGTATCTACAGATAGGTTGACTGATGAATTCTGAGTAAAATATTTATATCCATATCTCAAACATCTACAGTCTTTTACCATCCAAGCTATTTACAAGCATCAGTAGTAAGCCCTCAATGAGACAGGAGTGAGTAATACAGTGCTTGGCTGGACCTGAACACAGAGGGTCCCAGAAACTTCTGACTGATAAGGAGGGCTGATCTGGTAGTGTTATATTTAAGCAAACCATTAACAATCTTAACAGTTTTTTAGGATCTCCTTTCCATGGTAGGTCAAATGCAAGCCTGGATTTTGTTATGAAGGCTTTAACACTTAAAACAAAACAAGCAAAAAATCTCCAGTGCACAGGAAGAAGGGCATTTGAGGCTTGGGTGAGATAGCTAAAATAAAAAGCAAGACTGGTTTTTCAGCCAGTTGTGGCACTTTAACAGCAGAGGAGTTCTTGATCATTACCCCTTGAGGGACACAGCATGGCAAATGTGTAAAAACAGAGAGAATACCCACAAAGAGATGGAAATAAATGTTTTAAGATCTGTGACATAGCCCACCACACACAATTGGTCAGACCACAACAGGAGAGAAGCACAACAGTGAAGGCAGTCATAATTACATCTCTAAGCAAGCCATGGGTCTCCACAGGTAGTAATCACAACTCTCACTTACCTTCTCACATAGTACATGGTAGTCTGTCTCTTACCTTCTGACTAGCTTAGCTAGGAGCAAAGTCTCCCTGACCACCCAAACAAAATGTTAGCTACAGTAATATCTTGAAAGAAGGTATTCAAATAGCTCCTGCTCCCCTGGATTAACTTTATCCTCTTATTCATGTGGATTGTTAATTCTTCATTAGTATGGTTACCCATTCACATCCACACTGCACAGGTGTGGTGTCCACAGACAGCAGAGTTGGGAACTCACAAAGCTTACAAAGTAATTTAAAGATGATGGATGGGCTGAAAATTATTTTCTGTTTCTAACTGCAGACTCTCTGATAAGTACACATACTTCTTGCTTCCTTTCTCTTTAACACAGGTGCACATGGTGATAGGAACTCCATCAGCCCATGACTCTACACCACTATATGCAAAAGCAGCTCTCTCCCATTTCGGTACTACTGATCACTGCCATCAAACCTCAATCATTTTTCACATAAATCCAACAACAGTGATAAAAATGCACTAATCCCTTGGTACCTGCCCTAACTTCTGGGTTAAAATCTACCCTAGGGTCAGTTCAAGGATTTTATATGTTAATAAGCTGGAAAGGGAAAGGTTTTTATGGTTAATTTGTTTTCAGGTGGGCTATTCCCTGCTTTTTCCTGTCTGGAGAGAGGAAATTAGCACTGAAAGGCTCACTTATAGAGCTGACACCTCTTCAGAAAGGATGGAGCAGCTGAGTTATGAATTCACCACCTCTCTCTGCAGTGCTTTTATTGCTTTGCTGCTTTACAGCCATGCTGCTGGGAAGCACTTTATGCCAGAATAGTCTGATACAGCGAGTGTTTGAGCCACACATTCATCCATGCTCCCTATGAAAGTCCAAGAAAAATAGTATTTATTCAAGTTTATACATGCACTGGCATATTTGTTCAAGGATGTGTTAAAGAAACAAGAAGTCCTGAGCTGTCCTCTGTGACACACATATATCCTAATGCTGCAGCTGCCTTTAAGGAGGAACTCATTTTGTTTCAGAGAGCTCTGGTGGTGCAAGGTGGGGGGAATCAGAGGTCTGAGTGCATTAAGTGGAACTACTGCAATCCTGACCCCAAACCACTGTGCCTATGCTTCAAGCACTCTGATAAGCACAGCTAATTTACATGAATGGGACAGAAAGGGAGGAAGCTTCCAACATCATCAGGGAAGGACAAACAGAATAAGAAGCAACAGACACCTATACGCTACAGTAAGATCAGAAAAGTTTGGACACATCTGAAAAACAATTGCACAGACTCTCTTTCTTAAAGTATTGATCATAGTTTTGAAACAGGAAGAGAAATAACACCCAATGCAGAAGTCAGGAATCTGGGAGATAGAGTATTATTTGACCCTTGCAATAATCTAGGCTATAAAACTTGGTGCTGACTTAAATATTATTTGTTCTAAATATTTAGTTTGGCCAACAGTCAGATAGCAGCAGAGAAATAGTCTGGCCTTCCCCTGAACCCCACCATGCCTGTGAGCACAAACCAACTGACTGTGGAGCCTGCACACATTTTTCCAATCCAGCTCATTGCCAACAGAGAGCTTTTTGCTCCCTTACTCCAAAGTGCTAAGAGTGATCAGTGATCTTTGTTTCTACACCAAGGGCTCCCTGCTCCAATCTCCTCTCTTGGTAAGTATGCCCTCTTCCTTGTAATTTATCCCAAGGCATACACTTCCTCTCTCCTGGCAGTAGTTTCTTGCTTGCTCTTCCTCAGAAATGGCAGTCAGCTCACCCCAGCACATACCCCAGCCTTCCTTCCCACACTCAGCTCTTCTAACAGGCACAGCATCAGCATGGTCAACACTCTCCAGCTTCAAGAGGACAACCCACAAACTTGGCATCACATTTTTTCTCCTGCTCTAAGCAGAAGTCCAAACACAGAGAGGGGAGTAGTAACACCCAATAAAAAGACTCCTAGTTCTCTTCCCACTCCAGATTAGCAAAGAGGTGCAACACATGAGTATCTCTGGGACTAACTTCCAGAGACAGATCTGCAACAGCCACTTCCAGGAAAGACACTTGTTTCCACTGCATGGTGCAATGGATCATCAGCCTCTTACGCATGTGATGCAGTCAGAGAGAAGAGGAAGCCCTGACCCACTTTGTGTCAGCACAAGTTTCTGGTATGTTAGGAAACTTCCTTGGGGGTGAGCAGCCAGACAACTGTGATTAATGTGATCCTGCAAATTCTAATGGTGTAAAATTGAAAGGTGACCATTTTCCACTATGATTTTATTTTTGCATGCATCAGTTCTGTGATGACTCCTTGCTACCCCAAATACCACTCAGAGAGAAATAAGAGTATTCCAGCTGCAGCAGCCAGCAGCAATGCAGCAAAAGCTCTGGCACAGAGCCATTGCAGGGCCTGCATGAGGAATGGAGAGCCAGAAACAAAGACTTGTGAGGACAACACTCCAGTCAGAGTTTGCTGGGAATTTACTTTTTAGGTAACATGCCAAATTAGAGCCCCACAGTACATTAAATCTCTGTAGAGATTTTGGGTGATCTCTTTTTGCCACTAGGGTAGTTTTGAAAAAAAACCAACAAAACAACAAAATACAATCAGCATTATAACCTGAAATGGAGTCAGTCATTCTGTTCCCTTCAAAGCAGAGAGGAATAAGAGCAATAGTACAAGGGCTCAAGAGCCTCCAACATGGCAGAAAGACAATTTCCCACAGTGCAGGTACTGCCTGCCATTTTTCCTCTGAGCATATCCTCCAAGCCTATTTAAGGAGGTGGTGGGACTCTAAATAAACCATGGACACTTTACAGGGCTGCCCAGAGGGCAAGCTGGAGTGTGACTGAGGATAGGTTGCTCTAACTGAGCCAGCCTTCCAAGAAGCCTCTTTAGAATAGAATATACTTTATTTCCAATCATAAAAGAAAACAGTCAATTCCTGTTATCCTACAGGAGAGAGGGTAATTATCTCCTAGCGCTCTGGTCAACATATTTTTTTCTTTCACAACTACATTTCTTAATTTCCTTCCAGACCTACAGTTACCACAGAAGCAACCACAAGACACATCTTTGATTGTACCAAAAGCACGTCTCCTTCAACAGATCTTTCCTTGCATTTCACAGCATTATCATCACTAGTAGAAAAGTCACAGTTTCAGTCTTAACCCTCCTGAGGTCAATTTTTCTGCTGACACATACCTAGACTAAACCAGGACTGTTCCCAACTAAGTCACAGTGATGCTGATTCCTTCAGGTTTCTGAAACTGCTCTGGGATTTAGACCACAATGGCACTGCCCAGCCATCTCAAATCTCAGAGCAGAAGTATCTCCATTTCACAGATTGAGAAAGAAGGGCAAAGAGAAGCACACTGATTTGCCCACACAGCAAAATAAATATCAAGAATAAGAGCTAACCCCCAAAATGTTTCTCCCTCTATGCTTACTACTAAGACTTCAATGAAAAGTGGCAAGATAAAAGTATATTTTTTCAGTGTTACTTTACTGTGTACTCATTAGAGAATAAACCTGAAAAAACAAAGATCTCTACTTCTACTTTGAATTAAACAGGTCAGATATAAGTTGCAAAACTACTCTGATGTAATTCAGGGAAAGGTGGCAAAAGATAAAATCCCATATCAACACAGTTTGGTAAGGGCCCCTAGTGACAACACAATGTCTCGAAAGAGCTGGCATGGTTTATTTCACCCAGAAAAATAGGGAGTCTTGCCATGTCTGCCCTGATTATTAAGTGCCCTGGCAACACACTCCACCAGATTTGGCTGTGCTGCTCCTCTCAGGATGGGACTGCTGCAGCTGAAGTTTTCGTAACTCCCTTTAGTGCTAAAGTCACTTATTGAGTAGTAACTAAAAAAAAAAGAAAGAAAAAAAAGAAAATCCCACCCATTCTATGTATGTTCTTTTACACATTTCTCAATAGCAAGTATTTTTCTTAAAGAACTTAAAAAGTGATAAGACATTTTTCAAAGCAGAATTTCAGTACTCTGGTTTACTTAGTAATTGTCAAGTTTGAGCTTTTAAATTGTATAGAATGTATTCAGTATCTAAGATGACTGCAATAGGAGTCAATAAAAACTAGTTCTTCCTGTTCCAACCATAGCACTCCCTTTTTTTTAGGCTCTTCTTGCTCATAGCTTGGCAAATTCCTGAATTTCTCTTCTTGCAGACATCCTCAGAAATTATGCAGGAACACTACAACTTGAATCATACTGTTGACAGCATCAAAGCTGGCAGAAGTCACATTCAAGTGCACAGCAATATCGTGAACTTAACCCTTGGGTTTTCTCTACTTTAGTAAGTAGGGAAATAAATCAGCACTGAGACTGAGTTATTTCCATCTTATTTCTAAAATTATTTTTGGTGCTTTGTGCCCTCTGTAACCTTCCAGGATTCCCACAGTATATCTGGAGTCAGAGCACAAAACATTCTCATTCACCTCTGTATGATGATCATAACAAAAGGAAACAAAAAGATTCATTCTTCTAACTGCCAAGTAAAGGCTCTACAACATCCCTGCTCAGACAAAAGCTATGGTATGACAGATATTTTATTCTCCGGGTATTTTTGGTTACTTTAAGTTGAAGTTGATGTTTTAGCATATCTTTCTCCATTAAAAAACCTTACATAACAATAAAACATCTGAAGAAATGAGGCTAAGGCTGAATGTAGAGTGGCCAATGTCATCAGTGCTGACCTAATAAGTGACTAAGCTTTGACTTACATTGTACTGTCATGAAAAGTTCTTCCATGTCCCTCTTCCTCTTGAAGCTCCCCAACAGCTTTGGGCAGCACTTGCCCTTCCCAAGATTAGCCCAAACTAGGTCAGAGTTTATCTGAGGAAGGGTGAACCTCTCTTTTCTGCTTTTCTACTGCTGGGGAAGAGAAGATCAGGAATTCCTTCAAGTTGTAAAAAATTAGAGCTAGTGTTAGGATCTGTCAGATGCACTGGCAGAAATACAGAAAAACTCTCCAGAAGTAATGAAAATTGAGTGATGAGATGCACATTTTGAGGTTCATACTGAAGGTCATTTTGAAGTTCAGATTATCCCTTGTGACTACAAACCTCCTTGGATAATAGCACTAAGAAATATTATTTCTTCAAACTGATTAACAGAAATCTGGATGAATTGGCATGCATTTTTGTCCTTCCATAAACTACTTTTATGGTAAATGCAGGGATGTCACTTGTGCAGATTTGTTTTTTAAGGAATTTAAAGTGCTTTGAATATCTTCAGATATATTAGAAACTTATTCAAATTAGTCTCTTTCCAGGCTAAAGCCTCCATCCTACACTGATGCACTATGGACAAACCTCTCGGTCAGCATGAAGACTTTCTGGAGTTTAGGGGAGAGTAAATTACAGAAGGAGTCAGAGTCAAATAAGCAGTGTGATTTTCCTTCAGTGATCCACTAAAAGCAACAGAGTGCTGCAAGAAGATGCAGTGGAGTCCATATAAAGCCAAGATGAAAACAGTAGTAAAAGGACTCACAGATGCAAGGTAAGAACTCAGGTACCACTGGAATGGTAAGAGGCTCTCCAGATCTCACATGGCATTCCCTGAACATTTGTTCAACTACTTTGTTGAGGATTCCTTAACAGCAGGAACAGGCCTGAGACTTTATTGAGCTGTACACTATAGGAACAGCAGAGATTATCCGTGGAACAACAGGATCCTGGGAAAAATGTGTTTTGGGATTTGAGATTTACCTGAAAAACACAGGGGGAGGGTGGGCAAGAAATGAGAAGGAAGCCAAACACAGCCCACAGGATGTGAAGCAAAAGTAAACTTAGTTTATACACACAGTGATGCTTCCTGAGCCAGTTTTCTCGCTAGCAGAATAGGAATCATGTTCAGTTAAAACAGAAGTATTATTTTTCTAAAAACATAGAAACTTTCTGATGAATAAAAAGATCATAAACTGTAAATCTTTATTCTTTAGAGGTGGTAAAAATTTCCCCAAGTTACTACAATGCTCCTGTCAACATTTCCTCACATACTTGATATTCACTGTTTACAAAAATCTGGAAAGTAACTACAGTGCTAAAAAGTAAGCACTGAAATGTCACCCTGTTAAGTGTGTGCAGTGGGAACCTTGCTGGTTTTGGAAAGCCAGCAGTCCTCTTTTGAATGTGACACAGTTGTGGCCAGATGAGGGGAAAAAAGCCCGAAACAACCAAAACCAAACTTTACCTTCCAAATGTCCAAATACCATTTATAAGGGCCATTTTGATACAATCTATCAGGAAGCATTAGTGCTTATCCTAGGACTGTAAAAAATATAGCCCAAAGGAACTTTTGACATGAACATAATTCAGTTTTACTGCTTTGCAAAAATTATAGCCACCCTATTGAAGGCAATGTCATCTCCCAACAGCCAGTTATTGAAAAAGGACAGAAACTATGCAGGGATTTATACAATAAGCTAGTTGTCAAAATGTAGATGCCTGTAATAAAGATCACTGCAACTGCTCAATTATTGTTCCTTCTGCAACATGCATTGACAACCAAAGCCCAAGGCCTTCCAAAATAACCAGTGAGCAAAACAGACACAAAAGCTCACAGAGATTCTGAGCAGTGTAGTTAGAGGAGGGGATAAAATCCACACCCAGAATAAGGCATGCATCAAGTGATTCCAAATCCTTTTATGCTATTGTTTGTTTTAGTGACATGAGCTTCCCTCCTCCCATCAACCATCCAAAAAAAAAAAAAAAAGTGGAGATTTTCTGTTTTCTCTGCAAGCATCTACCATTTCCCAGTGCTGTCACGCTGCCAGGGTGGTCCAAGCTCATACAGTTCATAGCCACAGCCCCCAGCACCCACCCTGCCAGGCTGTGCCCACTATGCTGCCTCCTCCCTGGCTTTTAATGATGAAGAACAAGGCAACAGAGCTTAATGAATCCACAAAACAAATTAAGAAGACCTGCATAACTTCAAAATTTACTCTCCAATACATTACCATCCAACTAATCTGCTGTAATTTCAGGATATGTGCATCATGCCCTTGCAGGTAATACAGTTTATGAGGAGCAATTCTGTTGCCTGCAATCAGGTTACTTTTTATGAATAAAGGCTTCAGGATCTTGCCCTTAAACAGATACCAATTCAAGACTCATTCAGTCTGAATTAAAGTTAAGTAGTGACAGTACAACTTGCAACTTCCTTTCACATAGTTTGTCATCAGATGACTTTTCTTTCCACAAACCCACATTTACATTGCCTACAATGAAGGTACATAATAATCAATTATTTAATTAAGAACACTTTTTAAAAATACAAGGAAGAGTCTCCCTATCCAATTCCTACAGAAATTTACGTATCACTCACCCACTATTTTTAGGCAGAACTTATTATCATTTTTTTAAACTCATATTAAGAGTCATACATAAATATAGTTGAAATATATATAAAAATCAGAATTGTGTTTCTGTAATATCCCAGATTCACTAAGGCCAAACACTACTTTTTCTACAACAGTGCTTCCTAATTAGTAAGTAATTTCAGATGGTAAAGCTGAACTGGGGATTATCTTTATATAGCAAGATCTTGGCAGCATGACAGAAAAAATTAAAGGAGCCTGCTGATCAGTTAAAATACTACAGCTCCAACTATGTTTGGATGACAGCCAAAGTCTTGGAATTGTTTTGCCATGAAATCTGCTTTAAGGCAGGAAGAACAGGAAAGTTTTCAGTCTGGAAGAGGCTTCATGATGAAAAGCCTGGAAATCAAGCCCATTATTCACATCCAATCAAGCCTACCCCTCCCTGCTCCTTGCTGTCCTCTCCATCCCCAGCACAGGAATGTCCATACATACAAGTGTACTCCACACACCACATACACACCTCTTACATGCTCTTGGACTTTATTTTTTATAAAACTGCTCAACATTTAATTTAAAATTATACTTTGCCATTTGAGCGAGCTATGATTCTTTCACATACTACAGGTCACAGAGATTACTGCCATTTAAAATAAGTTATTTGCCAGTATTAGATGTAATTTAAACCTCCTGGCTCCTAAAGACAGAGTAAGTTCAGGTATAACAAAGAGGCTCTGCTTGCTTTTTCCTCTGCCTGCCTGCACTGCAGCCTTTCAAACATAACATACTCTTATCTGTCACAAACAGTCAGTGCAGCACAGATACTTATTTAAAATCCAGGTGACGTGTAGAACTCTACTGCTCTTGTGGCTGTAGCACAGGGAGATCTCCAGGACTGCTACTCTTGGTGAATTACTGTGGTCATGCTCTCACCGAAGTCAGCAAGAACACAGTCCAGAGTCTAATCCTGGAAATCACAGGCAATTAAAAGCAGAACCTGCATGGCTGTAAAACACTCTGAAGAATATTTAGCCATCTTGGCTCCTGGGACACACAAGGAGAGCCCTCCATTCCTACCCAGCCTGCAAGTAGCTGGGCATCTGCCCTTTGTGCCCAGCAAGACTGGAGAAGCAGCCCCAGCAGTTGCAAGAACACCTGCTCTGGACTGATCCCATATTTGTTTCCATAGAGTATTCAAAAGGTTTTCAAAAGACCAGCTTGTCACCACTCTAGATATTAGACTGTATAGATATTGTATGGTTTCACAATAATAAACTGAGTTTCACAACTCCTGCTAGTCAATTAAAAATTATCTCATATCAGATGGTAGAAGCTTCAAGTTTGCTAACTCAAATTTCTCTGAGAAATTGTGAGAATTTAACATTGTGCTGGCAGTTTTTGGACTACCTCAGGTTACCTCTGTCACACTGGCATCAGAGCATGGATTTCATGGACTCCATGTCAACTGCTCCAGTGCACTGGATGAAAATGCAGCTGTCTGTCCTCAGCTGATCCATGCTCTGCTGTTCCTGGCACAGCAGCTTTAGTCTGCCTGAAGCACACTGAACCGGTGTGCATGCATTCCCCATAGCCTGTGGAAAGCA
This sequence comes from Luscinia megarhynchos, assembly GCA_034336665.1. Classification (NCBI taxonomy): domain Eukaryota; kingdom Metazoa; phylum Chordata; class Aves; order Passeriformes; family Muscicapidae; genus Luscinia; species Luscinia megarhynchos. The sequence continues at coordinate 31,503,835 of CM067566.1, read as the reverse complement.
TGGTCACTGACAGGGTGCCACCAGGGCTGTTATCTGATTTGAAAACAAATCTAATCAAGCCTGTCTCACACACACCCTTTCCCTTTCTCCCTCCCACAGAATCACCAACAATTTGAACTGAATCTTAAGTCTGAATTTCAAATAAGCCACTCTTTCCTCACAAGTACTGTAATACCCATTTGTTCTAGAAAATTTACTTAATTGAAAGATTTTTTAGTGTAACTTACATGACCAAAATACAGCTTTTAGACCAACAGGTATAAAGCAAGTAATTTAAAGCATTTAAATTAACATGGAGAGACTGTTTGCCTTCACGTTATTCTTCTAAGCTTGGAGGCTCTGAAAATTGGTAGGGAACATGGCAGTTTTACTCACCAATGACTGAGAGATATTTATGCATTGCATTGAAGCCTTTTGTCTGTGTCAGTCTGTACGTAGCAACTCATGGGCAATTTCATAATTACAGTTTTACCCAGCCATCTCTTGGATCACTAGCAGCTACTATAGAAATACTGAAGAGATGGCTTTTGAGTACTGAAGAGAGTCCATTACAACCCCAAATGTAGTTACTTCACAGCAACTAGGCATCTGCTTCTCAAGCCATAGTAGTCGAAGTCTGACAACCTTGGCTCACAGAAGCTGTTTACAGCTGTCAGCTATAGGATCTCACCTTGCCCCCTCAGCCATCAGGAAGAAGAGAGTCTACAGAAAGAACAAGAGCTGGATGAGGAACAAGTTATGCCTCCGAGACCTGAAGCCCCTCAGTGATCCTTCTGCTACCCAGGCAGGGTACTCTTACTTACCTAGATCAGCTAGTCCTGATCTCAGAGAGTCATCTTACAGGCTTTGAGGAGACTTCCTGATGAAACTCCTCCAGCACATTTCTTACTTGGCTATGTGTTTTATCTATAAGCATTTTCTCTTGTTACAGAATCATCAGAATCCATGGATCTTATGTATAAATATCCTATCCTCCATACAGGTTATGAAATCCATTGTGTAGATTTTCCAAATTCTTCTGCCCTCAGCTCCAGGAAAGGAGTGAAAAGGGTGGGGTGGCCACACCACTCTGTAGTCTAGCAGAGCTCAGCTACCATGGGCTACTCCTGATCCACCCTGCATTAGGGTGGCACAGGTTTATCAATGGATGGCAGTGATCAACTAATGGTAGATAAAATGAAGCATGGACCACTTCCAAAGACATGAACTTTGTCATCCTGGGCACACTGTTATAATATTCTCAGAGGAATAGATGAAATTGTCTCTATTCCTAATCTATTGCTGTCATGAAATCTGTTTACATTGTCCTGAAATCTGTTTGTGTTGAGAGGTATTATTTTTGTTGAAAAATAATGCTACATTTCTGAAGATGGTCAACTATTGAAAACCCATATGTTACACAGGGTGATATGTTTTAATATTATGTTGTAGAACTCCTAGAAATATTTTGTTTATGAAGATATTTTACTGTTTCATGACTTCTTTTTGATCCTGAATATCTTCAGAAAACAAATATTTAATTTAAATGCTTTGACTGTCTTTAGAAATTTGCAGAATAAGGCATTGCAAATATTCTCAAATACAATGCCTCTCAAAGCATAATTTATTTCCTCTAAGCTCTGCTAACTAAGTTTCGTAATGGATTTTCTGCCAGCTTAGGTTTGTAGTCCATTACACCAAAGTAACAGTGCTGAAGTCCACTGTTGCAAGTCCAAAGGTTTCTCTTTCCTTCTGTGTAGCCACAGATTTGACTTTGCTCTGGCAGCCAGGTTGTACCAATTGCAGGGGCTCAGATCTGCATGCTCAGCACTTCCCAACAGTCTAGGCAAAGTTGACCCATGCTTGCTCTGAGGATGAAGCAGAATGGCAAACTTCGCTCTTGCCTTTGGAAAAGTCAAAATTCAACTGAGCAGTGGTGGCAAAAGGGCTCTGACAGACATGACTGCCTCAGAGAAGCTCCTGGTGCTAGAGCTAAGTGAGCTCCCTGATGGCAGAACAGGAGGCCACAGTCTAGCTCAGCCCTTTGCATACATAAATGCCTGCAGTGTTCAGCTCTGATTTTTGTTCCACTCCCATCACCTTCAAAATACATATATAGGGTAGTGCTGACCTGGGGAGAAGAGGGAAGTAGAAAACTACTGGCATGTGTTACTTCCACTCCAACTCCTTTGTGAGGACATCTTATATCTGTCTACTCTTGCACAACTGTCAACTTTGCTTGCATCTAATGTCAGATTTAGATGATACGAAGTACTTTAACTTACTATAGAGACAGAGAAATTTGGGTATGACCTCAAGACCCAGGGTCAACTCAGAACTCCTGACCAAGACAGTGAGGTTTCCCCTACTCTAAACAAGTAACAAGCAAGTTCTCCTTTGCAGGCTACTGTGCTCATAATACCTAACAGTGATGAGGTAGTCCCTTAAACTGGAATCAGAGTCCACAGAAGTACCCTGTATTTTGTCTGACCTTCAAAAGGGATCATGTTCCCTGATTCATTGATTGGCTTTGTAGTTGATTTGGTGTGACATTAATTTTATGCTCACCATTCTGAGCATTTTGACAGTATGGTGAAGACATGTCACTGCATGAAAACAGAGTTTGTCTGCACTAAGAATTCAAATTAATTAGACTACAATAGTTTTCTAATTGGTTTCATTTGAAAAATCTGTACAACCTTCCTGTGAGGATATTACTAAAAGTTTAAGAACACTTAGGGTGGCATCACATACACCAACAGCAGAGCATTTGCTCAGAGGAAGAGCTGTTGTTGAGCTATCTATTTGCAGACACTATTTTATTAAATCAGATTTCATCTCAAGAGAAATTGGGTAAGAGAACAAAAAGGGAGCGCTGTCTATTATCATTCTCTGCATCTTTTTTGCATTATTAAGTTGTTTATGGAATGGTTATATGGGTTTTCTTGCAAAACTAATTCTAATTCACGGTATGATCCTGTTTGTTTACTTCAGTTCCAAAGGAAGCTGAGTGTAACATACCAGTGTATGTGTTCTCAACACTAGGGCTCTCTTACATGTCACCACAGATACACTTTATCTCACAGCTAGCATCTAGATTTTTATTTTATTCCCCAATCACACGAGAATGGTTTCAGAGAGACAAAGAGAAAATGTCTGTTCTGTTTATGATTCAAAAGTGCACAGGAAAAACTTAAGAGTAAGTAAAACTATCCTATGAATTGTGAAGTCAATGGAAACTGGACATTGTTTTGTTTGCAGTTAAAGTTCAAAGTGATCCCAAATTATGCCAAAACCCCACCCACTTTGGCTGAAAGACAATCACTGTATTTGAAAGTAAGTCAAGAAAGGGATGCTTAATCAAACTCAAGATTTCTGCCTTCAAGCACTGCAGATAGACTTACAAAGGCAAATATGCCTTGACCTGACAATCCAGTACAGTACCTAATTTTTCTCATATTTCTCATCTTTGATCAAACCTAAGAAAGAGAGGAGAACAGATTTAAGGAGGTGTGTAGTCCCTGCTGTATTGCTGCTGCTTGCAATTTCCACTATCTCTATCATTTTCATGCAACCCTGTACAGTCTCTTCTCTGCCATGTTTTTACCTGAACTTCATCTAGATATTTTCCATCAGTCTTCTGATTCAAGACTTTTCTTCCTCTGCTTTCTCAATTTGTCACATTCATCCACAGTAATTCCATTTTCTGCTCAAGGAACCATTGTATCCCTCAGTTGTATGCTTTATCATTATCACAACTTCATGCAATCCACAGCCCTTTTTACTTTCATTCCAAAGAAGGGTCTTGAATTAAAATGTTTTAACCTCCAATTCCTTATTTAATGTATAGCTGTTCTTTGGTCACCAGCTCCCTAAGCTTTTCCCCAAGACACTACATCCTGTGAGATGTGGTTTGTAAGGAATTGTTATACTTTGGTCCTTCCTTCTTGGCTTCACCTTCTCTTATCCATTATCACAGTACTATTTCTCACCATTCCATATCCTCTTCTATGTTTTATTCCCATTTCCCCGATTTCTCCTACTAGTTCATCAACACCTGTCACCTGGATTGATACTAGAGCTCTTCTCTGAGAGAAATCCTGTAGGAAGCATGGTCTTCCTTATCACAACAGTGTTCCATCCTCTTCCAGAAACACCATCCCCTCATCACAGTTTGGCACCTGCCTCTTAACATTACACCCTTCCACCAGCTCTCTTTGCACAGGTTGTTGCTGATTTAATCTGTGGAAAAATGGACCATATTCATTTTCCCACAACTCCTTTTATCCTTCCATATCCTCAGATTAGAATTTTTTCATGTTCACAGGGGCTGATCTTGCTTCCAGCCTAGGACAACAAATGCCACTGCTACTACAACAGAACAAAATAAACAGGAAAAACTTCAACATTCCCTCTCATAAGTGAGAGATTATAAAGAGCATTCAATTACTGAACAAAATACCTCAGCATCCTTTCTGAGCAAGCATCAGTGTTTCCCTCAAAATAATCCAGAGGTGAACCATTAGTTACAAATACACTTCTCCAGAGTTCTTCCTTGGGCAAGCAAGCAGTTCAAAGAAGAACCTCAAACCCTACCTGCTCCTCTTGTACAATATATCTGCTGGGGATCATATTCCTGGGCTTACTTCCAACACCTGTTTGGCACAGGACCAGCTGCTCCCCTACATCCTTAAAAGCATTTTCCTCCCTATTAAACTGCTCTTTAACTCTTCAGTGCACTGGTGACCCCATCTGAGAGGTGGATGTAGCTCACACCTGCACCCATTTTCCTCCCTGGACCTAACCTGCCATTTTTCCCTCCAATGCAAAGCTAAAAGCCTCTTCCAGCTACTGACATCCACCCTTAGTCACTGCCTTCCCCAGGTGCTTTCCATGCTTTCCTTCCAACTTAATTATTTTCTAAAGCCCTGCTTCACTAAGGCAGCCTTCAGGAAGACCATTAGAAGAGGTCTGCTGGCATCATTGTCTATCAGGCAGCTTCTCAGTTTCCTCCTATCCTGCCAAAATGCCTTTAGCCTTTGACCCAGACTAAGCTCCTTAGGGTGGGCTTTGACCCAGACCAAGCTCCTCATGGTGCAAATATTTGTTTGCTCAGAATCTATTAGCACTCAGTCCTAAAAGCAATCTTCTGTGCTCTAGTAATTAATAACAACAATCCAGACACCTATGGCAAAACATTTCCATTCTTGACAACTTTATTTAAGGAGATATTTCCCTCCTATTTTGTTTTCAAGTATCTGTTTTAATCCACTGTCCTACTGGTCCTCAGGCAAAGTGGGGGAAAAGGAAGATACTGCACAGAAGTCTCAAGATGAATAAGCAGAACGACAGTATTCCTTGAAGACAACAGCCTTCATGCTGAAAATAATTGTGTCTGAACAATTATTGTTTTAATCTCTGGCCCAGTACACAGACATTTCAAACCCATGATCTGTAGGTCACTGTGTTTTTCCCTGCAGCTCAAAACTAGTCATAAATTTATATCAATATCAACAGTTTCAGGCTTCCACCTCACCATTTACTCACCAATACATTTTATTTTTTTCCTTTTGACATTTTCAGTACAAAAGTTCAGCCTGTCATTTCAAATTGTTCTTTCAACCCAAATTTAATTTTAAAATAAACAGAAATCAAAAAGGAATGTTTGAGGTTTTTTCTGAGCCAGTGGAGATTTGTGGGATATTTCAGGGGAGTGAAAAAAGAAAGAAGAGGGGGAAAAAAAGCCAAAATTACTTCTGTGTCTCCACTTTTTTCCCATTCTTACCAACCTGAATACTGTTATTAGTAAAACTGGAGTTTGCAAGCAACTGCCTTAGTCTGGATAGTACATTATCATCTCCTAGTTTCCAGTGTTGGAAAAAAAGGTCAGATTTTAGTGTTATTTTCCATGAACATTCCTGATGCCATTGCCACAAGAACGCCACTGCAGACAACTGAATGGCCCTCTACCTCTTCAGGTCCTCCACCCACCCAAGCACACCTTGGTGGCAGGGCACTCCATCAAAGCACAGCTTTGGGCTATTTGCCCAAGAACTCTTTCTGCACACAGCTGTGCAGGCAGATTTCTTTGGGAACATCCCTGCAAACCCTGTGGCCACATCCCTATGATCTATGTGTGCTGCAGCCAAGATATTCCAGGTGCCCTTCCCATGACCATCCATCAACCCCTGCAGAGTTTCTGTTAGCCAACAAGGTCAGGTCCACGGATGCAAGCTGTATTTTAAACACACCAAGCAGCAAAAGACATCTAAGGTGCATCCTGACCTTGTAGATCACATTACATCTGCACAGCAGGCTGAGCTGGGCTCCTTCCTGAGGGTCATCAGCACCATGGTGACCCTTGGGCAAGAGGCAGCTTCCTTGGAAGCTGGCTCTATGACCTCTGCACCTTCTGAGCCTTCAGCAGATTGGGTTTCCTGGAGTCTGGACTCTGCACACTCCCTGCCCCTGTGCCTGTTGCTCACCTCTGCCTGACTTGCAACACTGCTTTTTCCACAGCATTTCATCAGCCTGTTTTAGTAATTTGGGCCCATGCTCGCTTTCACGCTCTTTGCCAACCCTGTTGTGACACTGTCTGTTGGAGAAACATGCACTATTCCCCCTGCAAAACTATTTAAATAGTCATCTCTGCACTTCCTTCAGCAGCAAAGACTGGACAATACCATGGAGGAGAATGAGAGTATTTTGCAAATTAGAAGTGTATGTCCTTTGCATGTGTTATGTATTTGCTATGAGTACCTGAGCCTTTTGGTGGGTGTGCAAGGTAGGTAGAGCAGAGGGAACTGTAGCTGTTAGGGAAAATGTTAAGTAGGTAAAAGGTTAAAATAATGTCACTGACTTGGGCTTCCCAAAAGAATGCAACCAGTTATCTGAGATCAGAGTTAACCATTCACACAGCTGAGGTGCCCTGAGGGGACAAAATAGGATCGAACCGCTCTCATTGGTACAGAGAATTAGAATTCATTAGGGAGAGGATCACTGAGGCAAGAGATAACCTAATAAAGAAGGGAGGAGGTTACAAAAGGTGATTCTCATTTTCACAATAATTGTATAACCTGCACAGTGTGCCCATCAAGTGATTCTACATTAAAAAAAAACAAGCAACAAACAAAAAACCCTTCAGTCTCCCACAGCACAGTGAGAGCAGTTTTTAATTAAATAAACTCAAACAAAAACATTAATGATCTTTATATTAATATTCACGTCTGTGAATTTCAACATACTAAATCACCCATGCTTCTCACTGTTGGCCCAGAGCCCACATAAACATGATTATATATGCTGTATTTTATAGGTGGACCTGTATATCTGAAGACTAACCAGATTAGACTGGATTTGCACAACCTGGCCAAAGATTGAAGGAGCGCCTGCACAACTGTCTGGCAGCCAAAGTGACTCTTTGGTCCCACTCAAATTCTTCTAATAGCCTTTTTCCCAAGCCACAAAATGTTCTCAATGCATTGCTCGTGAAAGCTGTGCAAGCTGTGCTACTTTATACAATTTTAACTCAATTATCCTTTTGAAATATGTCATACATGTTTACTGCTTGTAAAGATTGTCTTCTGTTATTTGTAAAAACTCTGCAAACAATGCTGCTATTCCATATAAAACAGAGATTCACACTACTGCAGGAGAGTATGCATGCAGAGGTGCCCCAAAGCTGTTTCAGCACCATACCATGATTGCATTTTAAAATAACTTTTCCTTACATACATTTAAGTTTATAAATACCCATTTCTTTTCAAAATACTTTATTACAGTTAAAGACTTATTAGTAAAAATTTCACCTTAAGATGTTTCTGTTTTATCTAAAATACAAAGTGCAGACAGATTCAATCATAGCAATAATTCAGCTGAAACTCAGGTCTCAGTGATAGTTTCTTGAGTAACAGGAGAGGATTAAGTACCTAGGTTAAAAGCTACTTTCAAATCAAGTAAACAAACCGGTCTGAGGTTCACCACACCTTTCTTATGAAGGAGTCTCTAGCTGAAAGGCATAATGCCAGAGAAACACCTGTCAGAAAATTCAGTGGCAATACTTCTAGGTATCCCACCTCAAGTAGTTCCTAAGATGTTACACTTGCACTACATTTTAGTTTAGTACTCTTTCCTATCACACCCACAAAAGGGAAAAAAAACTATCTGATGCATGAGAGAAACAGAATAAGGAGGTATGATTGGTAGATGGATCAATATTATTTTTCAATGCTGACTTGTCAAAATAATCCAGCTTTGCTCCTTGGAGTCCTCCTAAACAAAAAATGCTGTCCAACTAAAAACATCTACCAGTTCCATCAACATAGAACGGTCCGCTCACCTTGTTAACAAAGTACATCAGTCCAGCCACACCTCCTCCATAGCTCAATTCCTCTTAAACCAGCACAGCTCTTGTCTTTTCTCCAGTCCTCACCGAGCTGCTCATCATATCCATGTGCAGAGTGGGAGGGTAACAGCAAGTCATGCTTGCAGGGAAACAGACCTTTATAAAACTGCTGTGAAATTAGTCCTAGTGCTGCACAGGTAGAGCTCAGACACCAAAAGATACAGATCTCCATCAAGTCTCACAACTCTTACTGTATACTGAACCCAGGAAAAGAAACCAGGACAATCACCTCTGGAGAAGACTACCTATGTTTTACCCACAAGCCCTGAGTCTCAGCAAAAAGGAAAACAATCAGAAATCAGCCTAATTTCAAGTAACAGGCAGCTCAAAACTACTTTTTAGGAGCTTCCAGCTGACCAAAGAAAATGGAGTCAGCTGTGAAACATTGTAAAAAAGAATTAAGAGTAAGGTGCCTCATAACGTTGAGACATGTAAGCAGTATAGTTTAAAGTACAAAAAGAAAGGGGAAACAGCAAACACATCTGTGGCTAAGAAGTTTGGTGAACCTCTAACAAGAGTCATAATTCATATTTGGGACAAGAAGTGTTTAACAAAATAGTACAGGGAGATTCAAAATTAACTTGGGACAAAGCAAAGAGAATGTGCTGGCCAAAGAAAGGTGCAGCATCAGACTGACCTATGGCAGTACTCTGGTACTGAGAGCACAGATGACAATCTGAAGCAGCAGACGAAAGCACATGTTAATCAGAGTCATAAAGGACAGCAGTGCCAAAGTCCACGTGAAATCAGAGAATACTCTGGAAAGACATCCAGTGCCAAAGTTTTTTCTATACTTCATCATAGAATCAGACAATGGTTGTGATTAGGAGGGATCTCTGAAGAACATTTAGCCCAACCCCTTTGAAAATTCAGGTTCACTCAGAGCAGGCTGCACAGGATCATATCCATGTGGACTTCAAATATGTCCAGAAGAGAGATATGTCAGCATTGCTCTGCTCTTATCATGCCAAACTGTTGCTGAAAGAATCTCCCTCTTCCCCTGCTCCTTTGAACAACATTGACTTTTTTAATCTCCAGATGGATGATTTGTGATTTAGACTGCAAAATTGTACTACATGCAGAATGAAAGACCAGTGAAGGGCAAAATTCAGAGCTGAGCTGACATGTCAGTCCAAGTCAAATATACACTGTTTGGTTTCTCATGGACTGTGAACTGCAGCTGTATCATGGACCAAATCCTGAAGAAAACAGTCAGATGTCCTAGTATGGGATACCAGATCTGTATTTTTGTGACCTTATTACAGATCTAAAGAATTTAGATTTAACCCAGGTTCATTTTGAAGGCATCAGGAAAATAATTCCTTGCATTGGAAAAAGATGAATGACAACTGTGCAGAACTTACAAAACCTCAATTAAATGTCTCTTCTGGAAAATGGCATTGATGGTGCTGTGGCAGACATACCCAACAGAGAAAACAAAACAAAAACGTGGGAAAAGCCTCCCAAGGTGAAAGCAGGCATGTGGGTGCATTGGTGGCAGAAGGAAGGTAACCACCAGGCTACAGTACAGAAGTACCTCAACTCTGGGTGCTCTTTGAGGGATGTATGTTACCTCAAACACTGCACAGGACATCCCTGTGATTAACTGAAGGGTCAGGTCCTCATTTCTCCAGTGGGATACCTGGGGTGAGGCTCAAGGCTCATTCCCAAATGCAGCTCATAAATGCCAGAAAGGTAAGATAGAGAAAACACTACTTTCTACCAAAAAGACGATAAAAATTAGGTAGTAAAAATAGTAGTAGAGTTAGAAATAGTAGAAATATAAATCAGAATTAGAATTTAGTAGAATTAGAAATAGTAGGAGAATTGGAAATAGTAGGAAATATCAAATCTACTGTTTAATCTAAACCTAGTATTGCTGCAACAAAACTTTATCTGTTGGAAAAGCTTTCCTCAGTCTGTGGGAGATGCCCTGGATAGTTTACCAATCTCCACAGGATGTGTAGAGGTCAAATTGTATCACCTTTCATGTATGTTGTTTTCCAAGAACCACAGGAAAACAACACCCCTCTTAGCAAGAGCTTATTCAGGTATTTGATTATTTGCTTATCAGGTTAAGCCCTCCATTGACAAACCTTTCACACTGATTGAAGAGTAGAAATTCCACTGGAAAAGAGCCAGTCTTAAACACAATCTTATTTAGCAAAATGCTTGAAGTACCTGAGTTTATCCGGCCCTTTAAATTTCTAAAAATCTTAAACTTCTTGACAAAGCATCTCATTGATACTGAATACCAGCAATTTGCATTCAGCAAGTTTATTACAAAATCTGCTTCTGGCAACTAAAATTTACACTGCTAAATAAAGGTCCTCAGAATCCCAAAATAGTACTGGAAAATTAAGTTCTCAGAAAAAGAGGGAAAACTGTCTGATATGAAAAAATGTACAACTTCTGCTATCACAGCAGCTGCTGTTAATGCTCAGTGATTAGGGTGAAATGTAATAAGGATTACAAATGGAGAATAGCTTATTAAGCAATTTATTTCTCCCTTTTACCAGGGTTGGAAAATTCCCTACAGTACTCCCTTGAGCTTTCTGCCCAAGACATTTAACGATTACTGCTAATGCAACTTTGAAAGATTATGCCTTAGTATAACAGATCAAATCAAGAAAATTAGTCTGGTGTTCTTCCTAAATTTTCTTTTAATGCCGTCCTCCTTCTCCCTTTAAGTGTTTTGCCTGAGGCCACAATTTATCACTTTGATAACACAACAGTGGCACATAAAAAAGTGCTTTGAATGAAAAAGAAGGTGTGTCCCAACTTCCAGTAAAGAGGAGAGTCTGTATAAAATACTATGAATGAAAGCTGATTTTTATTTTCTTTCCTTGGTTTTATTTTTTTTTTCCCTGGACTCCCATAGGTTTTGCTAGTGCTAATTGTGGGCTCTCTGCACCATGTCCTGCTGCATGGGATATGTTCTGGGGCTTTTCATTGCCTTACAGATCTTTCCTCTCCTGGCACCCATCTGGTGATTGCTTGTGCTTGAACACCAGCACTACAAGACATTTTTGCAGATCAAGTGCTCTTTTATGTATTGAGTATTTGTGAATAAAGAAGAAATCTCTCTCCCTCTTAACCAAACAGATCTCCAAAACCTATTTTAGAGTTTTTTTAACAGTGAGGTTAAAGACTAGAGCAGATTGACAGCTGCCTGGAAAGGTTTACTCAAATTTAACACTAATGTAAATTCACTGAGTTCAGAAGCAATACAGCAGAGGTGAATTAAATCTTTTGATTCCACACATCTCTGAAAAATCACATACTTCTTCAGACATTACCTGCCTTAAAAAGAAAGTTGTATTTTTCATGGAAATAAATATTCAATATGCAAATATTAGTAGTATCATTACCATAGAAGTATGTACTGACACTTCAGTGTTTAAACTCCATGTTTAGAAAATTAACAAGATGAACATGCAAATTTAAAGAAAAATATTAAGTAGACTGAAACTGCTAACAAGTGAAAATAGAAGTTTCCAGTGCCATCAGAGACATAATTTAATACCCTCTGGTGTTAATATAATTACTTCAATAGTTTCACATGGACTGTTTTGGAGTTAAAAGGCCAAATAGCTGTGAAATAAAATTAGTTTTGGTCTGAAAGAGAAGACCCAAGACCAAGAATGACAGTAGCTATAGCCCCTTTCCTCCTTTTGCTTATTGCCCTGCACTGGGAAGTCAGTGCCTGCAGTATCAGCTGCCAAGGCCCTGCACTCCTCTGCAGACAGCTGAGAGGCACCCAGGCAACACCACCAAATGGAGAAAGTCTAAAATAAAAATATAACAATAGCACAAACACATTGACATGGCTAGGGTGATTTCCAAGACCTCCTCTGCAATAGAATGGGAATGGCTTGAGATGCAAGGAGTAGCAAGGCCAGCTCATGTAGAAAGAGGAACAAAGACCATAAATAAAGACCAGAGACTGTGCCTAAAGGCACCAGTGCTGACTTCAAGAGCAGAATTACTTGGTCAGTGTAAGTAGTCTACACATATAGTAAAGGCATAATGAAAAGCTATAATTTGTGTTTATCCTATAAAAAGGGAAATATCTATAGGCCAAGGTTAGATGAGGATCCAAGTAACAGAACTTGTAATGTAGGGACTTAAAAAACTGTGGATGAAAATAATTGCTTAATAAAAATAGCATACTTGTAATTTAGAATTAAAAAACCCTGTTCCAGGTGCCATCAGGCACATTTGTGTCCATCCAGCCTCTCATACATATTTTTGACCAACTTCTCCTGTCCCCCATTCCTGTCATGATGGTCAAGAGGACAGCTCAGACTTTTTACCTTGGTGGTAGTCTAAAATTAATATTAGCCCCTTAGTGTTCAAACAGCACCTTAGTGTTCATCAGTCTATTAGTTAATCAGCTAATTATCACTTTTTGACAGTCTCCTTCCCATCCTGCAGAGCAATCTCATCTGGCTAATACGACATTTTAAATAAAGATACTTTTTTAAAAGACTGAGGTACAAAAAAAAAAAAAAAAGATCCCTGCACTCTCCTAATTTCACTTTCAGATTCATTAGTGCTTTTAGCTTTCAAGCCAGTTTGAAGTATTATGAGAACAGTTCACTGATGCATGCCACAGAAATATCTCAAAAAGGTAGAACATATCAACATCATCTGATTTGATGTAAATCTGTTTAGCTTAGCAGTATTAAGAACAGGATTAAAGCCACAACTGGTGCTCGTGTTTTATACAACAAATGCATGAAATGCATCTCTCGCAGTGCTGTGTGTGCTGCTTGCCAGTGTTCTTCAGTGCACACTTTCTCTTGAGTACCACCATAGCAAGACAGTCACTTTTTTTCCTGTAATTATCCAAACTAAATTCTTTCAGACAAATATAGCGAAACATACTCTAAGTAAAAGCAACCGACGTAGGTGCTGAACTAATAACTTGTTTCTATGAGATTATCTTTGCACAATTTTCATCCAAAATTGTCAAGTAAATACATGTTTCCTACAGGTTTGTGATCACAGCTCCAACATGAGCAGGGGATGCTGTGGCTTCCACCTCCACAAAAACACTAGCAAGAGGAAATAATAAAATGCAGAAGACTGTGTATCTCCTGGCCATGCATAAATAGATGGATAGTGGAGGAAGCACAAAAGAGAGAACAACAAAGGAATGGAAGATGACAGAAAAATTCTGTGAAAATAATCTTAATGAGGAACTTGATGATCTCTCCTCTCAGTCTACCTCTTATCCTTAGCCTACTGCCTATCCTACTGAGTATCCTATGTATATGTCAGTGGTGCTAAACATCATTTACTCCATCAATACAAAATGGCTGTCAAAATTCTCCTGGGTGCCTCATTAATAAAATCCTGTATTTCCTTCCTGCTGATCTGCAGTGTTTTGGTAGTTTCCTCAGACTGGGGCTTTGTGCTAAGAGAACCTGGGCAGCAGTTAGCACGGGCAAATTCACCATTTTCATACAAACAGCTTTATGCACGCCTGAGCAGCAGACACCAGATAAAAACTTTCAATATTTAAACACCAGTTACTCCTCCAGCTTTAATTTTTATCTTTCATCATCCTCCTCCCTTGTTATTCAGTTAGCTGAGCAGAGCAGTGGGGTAGGCTGCTGGCAGCTTCCCTGAGCCTCCCTTGTGCAACCCAGCCCAGCCCCATAAGTCAGATCTGCTGTGACAGGACTCTGTCCCCACATGTGTTTTTTCACATAGGATTGCCAGATATCAAACTAGACAGATAGAATAACTTGTGACCATGCAGGTGCAGGGATTAAAGTAAATTTGTATCACTTGCTAATATGTATAGGGTTCTCTCTTCCCAGGAGGTGCATGCTGGCAACCAGGAGCAGGGCAGAGGGAAGACCATCTGAGGACAGCCTGAAGGAAGATGGGGCTCTGCAGACCACCATCTCCAAAGGGAGGAGGCCAGGTATAACACTGGAGAAAGCGACTAAGATGCTGTTCCCTGGGATGAGTCTGCACCTGGGACAGGGAAACCCTGAACATACAGACTGGGGAATGAGAACGCTGGAAAGCAGTGCCATGGAAAGGGACCTGGGGGTGCTGGTCAATGGCAAGTTGAACATGAGTCAGCAGTGCCCTGGCAGCCAGGAGGGCCACCTGTGTCCTGGGGGACCGGGCACAGCATCACAGCCAGGCGAGGGAGGGGATTGTCCCTCTCTGCTCTGTATTTCAGCTATCTCACCCCAAGTCCTGGGGGCAGTTTTGAGTGCCCCAATGTAAAAAGGATATTAAACTGTTAGAGAGTGTCCAAGGGAAGGCAAGAAAGTGGTGAAGGGCTTTGAGCAGAAGCCATGTGAGGAGTGGCTTGGTCTGTTCAGCCTGGAGGAGACTGAGGGAGAGCTCTCTGTGGTCTCAACTTCCTCCTGAGGGGAAGAGGAGGGGCAGGCACTGATCCCTTCTCTGTGGTGACAGTGACAGAGCCCAAGGGAATGGCCTGGAGCTGTGTCAGGAGAGGTTTAGGTTGGATATTAGGAAAAGGTTCTTCACCCAAAGGGCAGCTGGGCACTGGAACAGCTCCCCAGGGACATGGACACAGCACCAAACCTGACAGAGTTTAAGAAGTATTTGGAGCAGCACTCTCAGTATCTTGATGAACTTTGTGGGTTCCTTCCAACTCGGGATATTCTGTGCTCCTATGCTCTAGTATGTTAGTCATGTAAGTTTGACTTGTATGCCAAATATCTGCAGGTGCCTCCACAGAAACAAGACTGTGGTATGAGCTCAAGCAGCTGCAGAGCCTATTGCTTAATTGAGCTGCTGTTTATTAGGTGTTCAAAGATTTGGGGCCATCCTCCTATAGACTTTCTGGTTGTTTTCAGAGCACTCTTACTGCAGGCTGACTGATGCACCTGGAGCAACAAACCGTACAAGATGATCAGGATTTTCACATTTCAAATGCTGCACTCCCAATAATACTTAAGAGATTCCTCTGTGTCTAGTATCAAAAGATATTGCTGTGGGCTGATTTTAGTGAAAAGCAAGCCTTTCCAGATTCCTGGCTTTTACTGGAATCAGAATGCTCTGATAAGAGTGAGAAAAACTCCTAGCAGGTTTCTTTTGCACAGCTGTGTGCAGCAGCAGGTGAAAGGTTTTCAAGAAACCAAGGGGAAAAAAATCAGCCTGACAGTTTAGCCAGTTTTTAGAGAACTTGAAGGTATCCTAAAAAGTTTCTGGTTTACCTCACTACCTGGAAAAATCTGCTCTGTTAGCAAAGCACCTGGCAAGATCCCTGTTCACCTTTTCAAATGGCCCAGCTACCAGCTATGGGGACATGAGACTTTCCTATCTCTGCAGTTGTCAGCCATAAATGGGGTTATCTTCAAAGGTATCTAGGACACATTGAAAACCATAGGAATTGGGAGGATGCTGTTTTGGAAAGTACTGTATTGCAGCACACAAACATCATCTTCCCATAGGGATGAAGATATAACATTGTTTCTCATAGCAAATAATTCTGCTGACATTTTACAGTAATTACTGGAAAATTTGGCATCTCCAGTGTCAAGCTATTTTTAGGACCATTCAGGATCATTTCAAGACAACTGATTGCTGAATTTGGAACAATCATCAAGAAACAGAGTAGCTATCAACATGGTTTATGCAGAAGTGATTCAGAATCTAAAACACGTTCTCCTCTAGCTCATAATTCTTTCCACACATTTTTTAACCTTCCCCTGCCCTCAGCTGATGGATGAATCATTATCCTCTGACAATCCGATGTTAATTAAAGATAATTTGCTTTCTATTTGCTCCAGAACCTTTCCTTTTAAGTAATATAAATCTGGGCTTTGTAAATTATTCTCATGCCTTTGTAAGGTTTCATTTTATAAACCTGCCTTAAAGACATTTCTCTACAACACACAATTTTTACTGTACAGGAGGTAGTCTGATCAGCAGACAAAGTGAACATTTTATTACCCAAACATATCTCCAAAAATATCAGTAGATTACACAAGAGACTCTCTGCTGATGCTGCTTTCCTCCTACATGATATGGCAGATGCCAAGAACTTTTGTAACCTTTGCTCTACATAAGTCTGAAGGATAAGTGATGAAATGAGAAGACATGGTACCTACAGATGATGGTAAGCAGTGTTCATGGGCCTAGAAGCAAGACCACAAAAGGCATGGCAGAACAAATAAGCTGCACTGTACATACATGTAAAGACTCAAATCCTGGAGCAGTCTGTGTGACTCTGGAGAGAACTTAAGCACAGTCATTTCACTAAGTTGTGTTGCTGAAAACAAGTCAGAGCTGTGAACCACTCAATTACTCTTGCAGGATAAAAGTAAAGGTGACTCCCTTGCCTGGTGTGTTGTATACACAGGCCAATTAGATCAACACACTTGTTGCTCTGAGGATCTCTTAATTGCAGCTGTTCTACCTGCAGAGCAATCTAGCTGTCCCTAATGCCGGCTGTTGATGTTCATCAGTGAGCAACACAGCTGGGTGCTGGACTTAATGAGACAGGGGGGTTTAAATCACTGTACTGTGTTTAGAGCAAAAATAGCCTCAAGCTGCTTTAAATTAGATCCTACCCAGGCTGATATGGAAAGAAAAAATCTAATAAACCCTCAAGGCTGCCCTCTAATGCCAGCAGCAGAATTCTGCTCAAACAGCCCTTCCATCAGGTAACATTTGATGAGAACTTAATCGGGAAGCTGAGCACTTTGCATCAATAACTATAACAAATACCACACATCCTACTTCTTTACTGGCAGATATTTGATCATTTTAGCACAGAGGGGGGAAAAAAAGGAAAAGGGAGAGAGGTGTCTAGTGCTACTCACAAATTCAGCTAAATCATGACTTGAACCAAATATTCTGAATCTCAATAATTTATATTCTGTAAAGCTTCCCATAGTAATTTTTTGTTATGTTGAGGGGCTTTTTGAAAGAAGGGTGACTTGCTTATTATTGAAAGACTGTATTTAAAATGCAGCAATTTTTTATTTAAACTTAGTCAAACCAAGGTATATTAGTTTCTTAAAAATTGGGAAATACTAACTTAGGTGATAATATAAATGCCTAATAGCATGCTTGGATGGCATTAACTGTATTTTTAGAGCTGTTTCAGCTGCTGTCTGTGCTAGGACCATTTCATCATCTGCTGCAAATACTGAGATCTGATGAATCAGGCACTGTTTCATAACCCTGAATTTCATGCATCTGATCACATACGAAGTTTATTTTTAGGAATTTGATTAGAGAATAAAAGGCGAGCTAGAAACCTCGGGCGCTGGTGACGATCACTAGAGGGCAGTAGCCAACGCCTAATGTTCCCACAGTTTTCCACAAAGCTTTGCAGGTTTCCACACGGGAAGAGGGAGCTGAGCAGCCTCCCCGGTGACGATGCTCATGTGCTGGAAGAAAAGCCTGCCTGCTTGGCACGAGTGTTAACACTGTTTGACATTAAGCTATTTTTTCTAAAAGTTCGTGGTGACAAGTAAGACAGATTGTTTCTTAATCTAATGGTGCCTGTCTTCAGCACCACAGATGGGCTCTGGAAGAAGAATTTGGATGTTTCCACCTTGCAAATGCCAGGACCAAACTATGGGACTTATTCTTCACTCCCTCCTAGCTTGTCAGCCACATGTGCCGTGGGGCACAGTGACATTCCAATCTGCATTTTATGTGAATCTTCACATAAGCATACAAAATCACAGTGCAGAAGTTAGTGCTTTTTATACCACTGCCATTTATACACTATTTTCATGTACATACATATATTGGGTGAAACAATGTCAGATCAGTAGAATGGAGTAAGTGATTCCAATGCTTGTCTCTGAGAAACTCTTCCCAGTTCTCATTTCTAGCACTGATAATTTCATGTTCTATTTTCCCTATCCCATTACCAAACCAAATCTACTAGAGAAAGAAGTAACTAATATTCAAAGCACTACAACAGGCTGGGTGCCCAGACACACTCCTACCTGTGCCATCAAGAGGGTAGGATATGAATGTGAAGGAAGAATTGGACCTCAGGCCATGCACAAGGTGGTTATACATGCTCATGACATATAAAGTAGCTTTCCATCAAAATGAACATGGCATTAAAGCCAGAGGGGACATGAGTACTTCTTCCTTGTCTGTTATACTTTGTTTAAAAAATGAGCCAGATGAAATGAAAAATGGGTGGCACCATATCTAGCACTGATACACTTTCTAGTGTTCCTAAACCATTATGTTTTCATTTATAAAATATAATTTTGTTTGGTGGATTGCATTTCTACTTCAGGATCTAAGGATTTCATGAAAATTACTTTTCTATTCTAATGGTTATGCAGAATGCTTGAGAACCTGAGCCATAAAAACTGAGGAAGGAAAAAACACAAATGGAAAACCACTGAATAACCAACTGTCTGATGGCTTGTTATAACTGCTGACAATTTTAAGTTCCTGACTTTTCACTTATCCTAAGAGTTTGGGGGGTTTTCACTTATCTTAAGAGTTTAGGGGATCATGACTTATGGATGCTGGGATTTCAATATGCTCTTAATTTTACTCAGAAAGGGAGAGTTGCTGCAGAAATATTTGGTCACCCTCTGCTATCCCAGTGTCAGACATACACAGTTTTGGCAGAAGAATATCCCTACAAGGTATGTTATTCTCTCTCTGGCATTAGATAGACGTGCACTAAGAAAGAGTCAAAGAACAGGATAAGCAGGGGATGGTGCTTACCCAGAATACTTTTACAGCTTTTAAAGAAAGTGTTTGCATTTAATGGTCATGTCTTGTCTAGCAGAAGAGACCTCCCTTTGCTATCACCAAAAGTGTATTTATGCAAGAAGTGATTATTTATATGCAAGCAAATTTCATACTTATTTTTGAGGAATTTGTGGGATTTTCATGTGTTATCATAATCTTTTGGATTGCCTTTGGGTTACGAGTTCAGAAACAGGTGAGAGCTATTGGGCAGTGTGCAAGATGAAGAACTTGACCTGAAGAACAAGCTAAACTTTCCAGAAGCAGAACACTTTTCAGTGCTCAGCCAGAAGGGTAAGACTTTCGCAGAACAAAAAGTCAGCCAGCAATGGGAAGCCTTTAACTCTTGAAACATACCTTTTCCCAGTAGCAGACAGAACAGCGCCTCCCAGCTGCCTGTTCCTCCCTTCCTGATTGTATCCATCTCTCTTTGTGTAAAGGAGACAAGCAAAGAACTAGATAACTCAAAGCTACTATGGGATACAGAGAAACGAGTGGTGACTCAGCCTTCAGCAACAGAGACCATTCGGTATCCACGCTATAGAGGCAGCAGGAGGGCCGGCCACCCCACCTGCACAGCAATAATGAAGCTGCAAAAGGCTGGGGCTGAAGTCCTTGCCTAGAAGGCAGAAAGACTCTGCAGGAACCCTGAGCTATCAGTCCCTCTCTCTTTTTTGGTTTCACAGTATAAACTTTATATTATCTGCCTTCAGAAAGTCTCAGAGATTTTAGGCTTATGCTTCTTGCCATATGCTAACACTGAGTTAACCTCACAAAAGCCTGCCACCAGCATAGCATGTAGGACCATTGATATGACCTCATTGTTCTACAGGGGAACCTTAAACCTCAAAAGCTTGGCACAGCCTGTGCATTGCACAGCATCCTAGCTGAGTTAGCAACATGGACACATTTCAGAAATAATTCTCTGGGAGCCAGTGTAGCAGGGACTAGTGTTTGGTCCACTCAGTCTCTGGGAAATAAAAGCAAAGCTTGACTAAATCAAGGAATATTGCTTTGATGAAAAGAAGTCCTATAAGTCCCCAGTTCACTCAATGAACTCAATACTGGGGGTTCATAATAATAAGATGCTTGAACTATGGCATTACTAAATTAATAGGCTTTGCAGAGTCCATAAATCTCTTACAGGGGTCTCTTTTTCCACTTCAGCTAGAAAGTCATGGCTAGGAGTTACAAAGGACTCTAGAGGGAATTAAGCTCTGAAGTCCTATTGAATTAGTATTGTTTACAAAGCAGTCATAAGTATAATGGATGTTAATGAGTCTTTAATGGGCTGAGTTGCAATGCAACACGTGGTGAAGTACAATTAACAGAAAGACTGTGCTTCCCTCCCATTTATTCTGCTTGACACAGATGTAGAAACCCTGAACTAAATGAACTGTCCTGTTGAGAACAGAGTAAAAGAGCTCAATCTGCTATGTAGAGTAAGGAAAAATTAAAATATGTTTCTTCTATGTCAAACCGAAGTGAGGCTGAATTACCCCAAAACTAAATGTTCACACAGAAGTGCACAGAACTGTCATATGGTTGAGGTTAGCAGACATCTCTGGAGGCCATCTGGTTCAAACCTCCCTGCTCAAGCATGGCCACCTAGAGTTAGTTACTCAGGACTACCTCCACACCCCATAACCTCTGTGGGCAACTTGTTTCAGTGATTAGCCATCCTCACAACAGAAGAATTGTTTTCTGTTTTAGACAGAAACTCCTGTGTTTCTGTTTGTGCACATTGCCTCTGTTCCCATGACTGAGGACCAGCTGGAAACAGTCCTCCTCCAACTTCTTTACACCCTTCCTTCAGGCATTTGAACACAGTGGCAAGCTTATCCTGAACATTTTCTTCTTCATGCTGAGCAGTGTCAGCTCCTTCAGCCTCTCCTCCAATCCCCTAATCGTCCTCATGGCCCATTGCTGAAGTCTCTTCAGTGTGGCCATCTCTGTCTTATACAAAGGAGCTCAGAACTGGACACAGAACTCCAGATGTGGACTCTCTCAGTGCTGAGTAGAGGGGCAGGGTCACCTCCCACAGCTTGCTGGCAATAATCCTCTTAATGCATCCCAGTATATATACCATTGGCCTTCTTGGCCACCAGGGCACCTCCTGGTTCATGTTCAACTTGATGTCCATAAGGACCCCCGGGACTCTCTCCACAGAGCAGCTTTCCAGTCAATCAGTCCCTCAGCATGTACAGGTGCAGTGGGTTGTTTCTTCTCTGGTGCAGGACTTTGCATCTCCCTTTGCTGAATTTAATGTCATCCCTGACAGTCTGTTTCATTAGCCTGTTGAGATCCTTCTGGATGGCAGAATGATTCTCTGGTATATCAGCTGCTCCTCACAGTTTTGTGCCATCTGTGAACTTGTTGAGGGTATGTTCCAGATCATTAATGAGGACATCAAACATGACTAGACCAAACACTGAACCCCAGGGTACACCAGTAGTTACTAGACATAAGATTTTGTGCCACAAATCATTCCTTTCGGAACTGGGCAATTCAGCAGTTTTAAGTTATGCTCATCCAGCCTGCATGTCATTGGCTTCTCTACATGGATGTTACAGGAGACAATATCAAAAGCCAAGTAGATGGTATTAAGAACCATGGAATAGCTTGGGTTGGAAGGGATCTTAAAGATCATCTCATTCCAACCCTCTTATATGGGCAGGGACACCTCCCACTAGACCAGGTTGCTCAGAGCCTCATCCAACCCAGCCTTGAACACTTCAAGCAATGAGGCATCCACAAATTCTCTGAGCAGCCTGTTCCAGTGCCATTGTCACAGTAAATAATTTCTTTCAAATAACCAACTTCTTTCAAACCTATTTTATTTCAGTTTAAAGCCACTACCTCTTGTACTGTCACTACATGCCTTTGTAAAAAGTCCCTCTCCAGTTTCCTGGTAGGTTCTTTTCAGGTACTGAAAACCTGTGATACGTCACCCTGAAGCCTTCTCTTCTTCAGAGCATCCACTGCTCTTTCCTTATCCACAAGCCAGTTACATCATCATAGAAGATTATTGGGTGTATTAAGCATATTTTCTCCTCTGTGAAGTCAAGCTGAGCAAGTTTACTTATAGGTTTTACTAAGACTTGAGAGGAGGAGCTAGACATTTTTCAGCATTAGACATGTCCTTGCAGAAAAAGTCCTTGTACTTTCCGAGCCTTTCAGCCTTTATTCGTGCCAGACAGTCACTAATCTAGCAATTTAGCTATTTAGAACACCTCAGTCACAAGCAATCTGATGTACACCTCCCCAGTGAGTCATGATTACCTAAACTCCACTGAAATAAATTTTAGCACTCTGTTCTCATTTTGACAAGCTGTCATTTAAAGAACAACATATTCTGTCTCAATAGTGATATGGCTGAGAAGATAGCTGTCATTGGGAAAACTGCAAACATCTATCAACTCTCTTGGGGGACTCATCTTGTACAAACACACAGTGGACAGTTTTAAGTTTTGCCATGTATACACATTTGATGGACAAAAGCTGTATCAGGTCTTCTTCTGTCAATGTAAATTAGCCCCTGTAAATGGCTATAACACACATAACCACACCTGATTCAATCAGTGAAACATTTTACCCTATGTAATTCTGAATACATTAGCTATACTCCATAAAAATCTAAACATAATCTTAAAATCTTATATCTGGGCATAAAAGGCAACAAAGGAGATATTACAAATTACAGAAATGTGTGAGAATGACTTTTAAGCAATCCATACTCAAAAAAGTTAATACAAAGAGTAATATAAGAGTAATCCATATCGGAGTTTACATTCCTGAAAACCTTTTAATCATGGAGAACAGAGTATGTTATGTTGAAAAAACACCACAAAACATACTTACAGTGAACTGTACCGCCTCAGACATGGAATTTCACAAGCACATAGCAGCACTCAGGAGCAATACTGACCTAGAAGTCCTGTCTTCCATCACAGAGGTACTTGACAACTTCCTACGATAAAGATCAAAGTTTTAGGATTTTTAAGATCAAGGTTTAGCTTGTGGGCATTCCCATATCTCACAGAATGAGAAGAATAATATTCTGAAGCACAAACAGCACTTTCTCGAGCACTCTAGGATTTTGAGGAGGGCGCTCTGAATCTACCCAACAATACGAGACTCACAGTTACAAGCATGGCTTCTTCCTGAAGGACCATACTGGCATGGAGTCCCAAGACCTATCATGTTATCACCTCCCCCCGCTGATGCCGCTATTCGTGGCAGGTGAGGAAGCAGAGGAGTGTGGTCCTTCCACTAGGAAGAAGACACAGAAGTGGACTATAGCTGGAACAAACAGTAGCATTGAGGTAAGGAATACCTCTACATCTGAGGAACAAGACATGGACCAAGCAGCCTCAAACACAGAGGCAGAGTGCGTTAGGAGCTGTGAAAAGACTGGAAACTTGCTAACCTAGCCTAGCCTCACTGAGAGTGCAAAAGTAAAGTAACTCACAGCAAAAGCTAGCACCACGTGATGAACTGCTGTATGTACCTCTGAGGGTTAAGCTCCTGAATAAAATGTCTTCCCTTGAGTGAAGAGATCAGCACTTCTTTGCAGATCCAGGATTGCCAAGTAATAAATCACTTCTACAAGTAGGACCTTTTGCACCTTGTGAATTCTGCCATTCCCTGGCAGTCATGAGAGCATCCAGAAGTGTGAATATCTCTTCACGTTACACAGCAGGACCTCCAGTATGGGACTGAATCATGCTGGCAGGGCCAACCCCAGCCCTAGCCACACTGGGACACTTCTGCACTTGATAGGCCAGTTGCATGGACAGCTCTTTCCGTGGGAGACTGGTTAGCTGATTTCTTGCTTGCACATAGTGACAATTATTTTCAAGCCTAATATCCACAGTTTCAATTACTCGGTGAAGTAATTGCTCGTAACCCCAACATTATACAGGAATCAAAAAAGAAAAGAGGGCGTGAAGAAACAGAGGGAAGACGATCTGTATTCACAAAAAGGCAAACCTAGATGCCAATTCAAAGCAGCTTGACACCTTCCAGAGGATCTCCACCTCCCTGCCAGAGCCCGTGTCTGGCAGATGTGGGCAGCACCAGCACCCAGAGTTCAGGGGCCACACGCCGCTGAGACGCGGCACCCGTTCGCACCCGGCAGCGCACAGGGGCCGAGCCGGGCCGCTCCCTCGGGGAGCAGCCCCGCCAGGCAGGGATCCCGGGCCGGCCGCGGGGAGAGGGCGAGGGGCGGCCGGGGCGGTGCTGCTGCCCTCGCCCTGCAGCCGTCGGGGCAGGGCGGGCTCATCCCGCTCCGCGCGTAGCGGACAGGGCTCTGCGCCCCGGCCAGCCCCGTGCTGGGGACACGGCTGCGGCCCGTGGGGCTCCTGGGTGAGAGGCGAAAAGCGGTGGAGGGTGATGGCGTGTCCGTCGTGGGTTGCCAAAGAGCCATGCACGCGTGTCCCGCAAGGAGAGCCAAAAATGTCTCCATGGGTATTAAAAACTAAAAAATACCCAAACCCGCCTTCTCCTGGCTTCCCTTCAAGGGTGACAGTCCGACCGCGGCAGTGTTGGGTGATCTCCCTCTGGCTTCAGCCCCGCCGAAGCCCTCCGAGGTCGAGGCGGCGGTACACGCGGGGATGCCACGGCCACCCCGCGCCCCCGCCGCTGACCCGGCCAGCCCGGCCCGCGGGGAACCAACGAGGGAACAGGCAGCGAGCAAATAAACAACTTCCCTCGTGTAAAAAGTTGCCTCGCAGGTGCCTGCAGCTGGCGGTTAACACAGACAGTAAGAGGATCAACTCCATCTCCGCCAGTGGAGCAAAAAGAGGAGGAAAAAAATAAAAGCCCCCTCATTTTCTATTCAGAATTTAGTTAATTTGGATGATAACGGTTAGTGTTTAATCCCATTGTACGAGAATGAATATGCCGAAACCTACAAGGCTCCTGGAAGAATAGTACGGCCGGCGGCACGGCACGCAGGGGTGCCCAGGCGGGCAGCCTGCCTTGCCCGCTCCGTCCCGCCGGCCGGGGTAGACGCGCCCCGGGGGCAGCGCCGCCTCCTCCCGCGGAATCGTTCGGCGCTCCCGGCCTGCCCGGAGAGGTGGGGACCAGCCCGGGGCGGCGGGGTAAGGGCCGGCACCGCGCCTGTCCTGCGGCCGCTTCTGGGGAAACGAACGGGAGAGAGCGCCGGTGCCACCCGCCGTGCTCACCCGGGAACATGTGGTGGGGATGGTTTCCTCATTTTACACCGTAAAGGGAAAAGGGTGGAAAAACTCGGAACAGGGGAGAGGACGTGGGATTTCCGAAAGAACAGCTGCCCGAGCTGACACGGCGGGGATATCGCCGTTTCCGCAGCCCTGCCCGGGGCTCGGTGGCGTGGCCCGGGAGGGCAGAGCCAGGCGCCGGGGGGCCCCGCCGCCGGCCCGGTCGCTCTCGGGCTTTCCCTGCCCCTCGGGGGTGGCGGCGCCCCGCGGCAGCGCCAGGGCCGGGGGCGGTGGCGGGCCGGGGGGTAAGAGGGGAGGGTGGCCCCGCGGGCCGTGCCGGGCTCGGAGGCGCACCGCCGGCCGTGGAGAGGCCCGGGGGGGCCGCGCCCGCCGCCGCGCTGCCGGGGGGGCGGAGGGCGGCGGGGGCGGGCGGCCCCCCCGGCGCGGCGGGGCGGCCCCGGCGGGGGCGGTGCGGGGCTGTGCGGGGCCGAGCGGGGCGGGCCGGGGGCTCGGTGCGCTCGCCAGGCGAGGAGCGCGGCTGCCCGGGCGGAGGGCCGCGGAGAGGAAAGCTAACAATGCTGTGAAAATATGTTTGCAGAAAATAGACAATTGTTGGATTAAACGTATTCAAGTATGAAATAATGCCTTTTTGTGTAAAAAACCTCAGCAATGTGAGCGTACAAAAGTTCCCCTGTGGCAGTTACTTGCTCCCTTTGTGAGCTTTGCGCTCCGGCGTCTCCACTTGGCGCGTTTAACTCGGAGCCCCCCTTTAAACGCGATTGTTTCTTTCTTTTTAATGACATTTACCGGATCAAAACATGCTGTTAATTCGATCAGAAAGCTTTACCCTCCTTAACAATGCCACAATAATTTCTCCTGAAGTTTGTTAAATTGACCAAAATTAGGCAAATGAATAGAGGGTCTGTCGGCGATCCCGCTCGCAGGTGACACCGAATAATGCACTCTCGGACCAGCTGCGATCCCCTCTTTATTTGCCCCTCTTTTCTTTGACCCGCATTATTAAAATTTAGGCCCAATGAAACTATTCATACTTTTCAATGGGACATTTTCCTATAGGATAATAGGCTACAAATTGAGCCTCTCCAAAGGAGTGGGGGAGAGCAAGGGGGGTAAAACAACAACGCACAGACGCGCACACCACACAAAAAAGGAGCGTCGTGTGCCAAAGGCTGGCGAGAGCCTCCCCGGGCCGACGGAAAAAAAAAAAGGGGGGGTAATGGGGGGATATCGTGTGCCAGCCCCCCGGTCCCACACCTGCCGGGGTGTCCCCGGCGCATAAAGCGGTGTAAACAAAAAAATCCTCGCTGCCATCTCTTATAAAGATGGACGTGTCACCAAGTCGTGTGAGAAAAGCCTGAGAACAAACGGGGCCACTCCGTCTCCAAGGGTTCTCCCTTGAACTGGGCGGAACAGCCTATTAAGGGCTTACTTAATTACTTTAATGACTCTGGACAGGCTTTAAAATGCAGTCAGCGCCGGGGCTAAGGGGAGGGGTAGGGGGTGCCGGGGATTTGAAGGCTGGCGGCGGGGACGGAGCCGGGGATGCGGCGAGCGGGACGCAGGGCGCGATACCGCGATACCGCGCCCTGCGCCCCGCTCGCCGCATCCCCGGCCCCGTCCCCGCCGCTATTGTGGGACAGTCACGTGTGTCCCCGAGGTCCACGTGGGGCGACACAGCTGGGCCGCCCCCGGCTGCGTGGACGGGGGCGAGGAGGGGGAGAAAGGAAGAAGAGAGAAGAAAAAAAAGCCCCTCATCCCCTCGCCCCCTTCCACCCTGATCT
The DNA here is from genome assembly GCA_034336665.1 of Luscinia megarhynchos. NCBI lineage: Eukaryota > Metazoa > Chordata > Aves > Passeriformes > Muscicapidae > Luscinia > Luscinia megarhynchos. The sequence goes on along the minus strand of CM067566.1, from coordinate 31,476,731 downwards.
TTAATGCATACATTCCCTCGGCGCCGCTCGCCCCTAATCCTATGGGATCAGCGGGCCCGTGGAGGCCCCCCGGGGTCCCCCCCAAGAAGTGATGGCTTTATAAGGGGGCCGAAGAGAGAGGGGATGCAGAGCCCACCATGGCCTCCAAGCTCAAGGAGCGGAGGGTGAGTTGCCGCCTGCCTTGCGCGCACGGGTCTGTGGGGCCGCCAAGCCGGCCTGGCCCCGAGCCCTTCGCCGCCTTTCCCTTCGAAAAGCCCCCCGATATAAAACAACCACACGTCCCTCACAAAAACAAGCCTGCCCTGCCGGGGCCGTCCGAGCAGTCGGAGAGCCACCAGGGCCGCGCAGAGAGGACTGGCCACCGGAGCATCATCCTTCCCGAGGCCGCGTCGCGCCCGGCACCGCTGCTCGGAGCGGGGTGGGGGACTGCCTTCCCTGGAGGGGTCGAGACCGGGGCTGGGGGTGACTGTCACGGCAAGACTGGATCCATCTGTTTTCTTCTCCCCCGCTAACGCGCCCCATATGTTTTGCAGAGGACGCCAGTTTCCCACAAAGTGATTGAGAAGCGGAGGAGGGACCGCATCAACCGCTGCCTCACCGAGCTGGGGAAGACGGTGCCCATGGCTCTGGCCAAGCAGGTAGGCGGGAGGAGCAGCCCCTACGCCCTTTTCTCCCCGGTGCGCCGCGATATCCCCCCTGATACGGCGGGGTTAAGGGGCGGCCCAGTGGAACGCCGAGCAGTCTCAGGGGAGAGGTGATGCCCACCTGCCCGCCCATTGCAGAGCTCGGGGAAGCTGGAAAAAGCGGAGATCCTGGAGATGACGGTGCAGTACCTGCGGGCCCTGCACTCGGCGGACTTTCCCCGCGGCCGGGAGAAGGGTAGGTGGGCGGGAGCGATCTCCCGCGGCCCCCGCCGGGTAACTCGCGGCGTGGGGGCGGATTTCCCCGCTCCTCTCCCAGCCAGACCCTGAGGAGCTCGATTCCCTTCCCTTTCCTTTCCAGCAGAGCTGCTCTCCGAGTTCGCCAACTACTTCCACTACGGCTACCACGAGTGCATGAAGAACCTGGTCCACTACCTGACGACGGTGGAGAGGATGGAGACCAAAGACACCAAGTACGCCCGCATCCTGGCTTTCCTCCAGTCCAAAGCACGCTTCGTTACTGAGCCTCTCTTCACCTCCCTGGGCTCCCTCCCGGAGCCGGACTTTTCCTACCAGCTGCATCCTGGGCCCGAGTGCCCCGGGCACGTCCACAGTCCCGCCGAGGGCGTACTCCAGCCGCCCTCGGGGGGGCCATTCCCCTGGCACGGCGCCGCCCGCAGCCCCTCCCTGCCCTACCACTTGCCCAGCACCGCCGTACCCCTCGCCAGCCCCGGCCAGCAGCGCAGCACCTTCCTCTCCTCCGTGCAGGGGCTGGACCGCCACTACCTCAACCTCCTCGGCCATTCCCACCCCAACGCCTTCGGGCTGCCCCCGGGCCAGCACCCCTCCATGCTATAGAGACTCATCCCGCCTGAAAAACCACCTATTTATGACCGCGGACACTGCGGGTTCCACCTGGGCGCACCGGGAGGCTGCCGGGGGCAGGGAGATGCGCAGGGGCCCCGGATGGCGAGGAGCCCCCGGGGGCCCAGATCTGCCCCGCCCGCCCTCTCCGAGGGCCTGAAGCTGTGCCCCCACCCGCTCGTCTTCCCACCTCCCGGTTCAGTGCCTGTACAAGTGATGCCTTGGAATAAACGTTTATCCCCGCCCCTGTTTTTTGTTTCCGTGAAGGAGCTTCCGCGGGTGGCCGTGGGAGTCTCCGCACGCATCCACCCAGGGCAAAAAACCCCGAGCGAGACGTGGGCAGCGAGGGCAGGGAGCCTGCTGCACGCATCCACCCAGGGCAAAAAAAACCCCGAGCGAGACGTGGGCAGCGAGGGCAGGAAGCCTGCTGCACGCACCGGCCGCGGCTGGCGCTTCGGGCAGGCGGGGCAGGGCGTGACGGGCAGGGGGTCGCTGCCTCCCGGCTCCTGCTCCCGGGCTGTCACCGGAGGTTGGGAAGGAGTCGCGGGGTGGCCCGGAGGTGGCGGATGCCCCACTCCCCGCAAACCCCGCGGGTGATGCCCTCCCACGCACTCCTGGAGAGGTGCTCCAGAGGCATGCGTTCGAACGGCATCTCCCGTGTGTTTTGCCAGCGAATTGGTCTCCAGCGCAGCTTGTTCGGAGGTAGATGAATAATGGTGAAGGCGCAGGACGGGGCGGGGAGGGCAGACGGCCGCTGCGGGGCTGTGGAGCGTCGAGAATAAAACCAATGGAAGCTCCGGGGGAGAGTCCTACAAGTCCAACCGCGGCACGGCTCCCTCCCGACGGGGCCACTCCAGCCCCGCCTGAACCAAGCGCCCCGGGTGTCTCCATAGCCTCTGGAAGCACGGCAGCCCGGGCATGGCCGGCTGGGCCGGAGCCGTCGAGGGCTAAATTAACTTATTCCAGTTGGGTGGGGAGGCTTTGAGGAGATTTGACCTGGGCTGTTTGCCCAGGTCGCGGAATGGGCTGACCCGCAATTTGTAAACCAACCCGACCCTTTATTCGGAGACAGACAAAAAGATCTTCATTACGATGAGTAAAAAGTGGAATGTGTATTTTCCATTTAACCTGTAAATACAGGAAAAGCTCCTATCCCAGATTAGTGGGGAAAAGGTCAACGGCAGAATGATGGTGAGTCAGCTAGGAAGGGGAGAAAAACACCCCCATTTTCTCGGGACACCTTCAGGAGGGTAAATCCAGAGGGAACGTCTATTTTGGTCAGTGTATACAGAACAATATGCACTCAGCCAAACACATTCAGCAGCAGGAATGGCTGGTGCCTATTATGAAAACACATGTCTAATGCTCATTTTTACCAGGACTGGGTGCAGAATATAGACAAAATGCTACATGACTTTTATTCTGTGTGCTTTAAGCTCGTGATCCCACTCTGTCACTGAAGCATTAAAGATACGGCATTTTCCTGAAAATATAAAGATATTCAACATTTTGGTCCCTGTTAACCAAATTAAACAAAACTTTCCTTTGCTAAGTAGATTTTCTCTCTGGGATTAGCAGAGGGCCACCATGGTCAAAACTGGGGTCATTTACATATAATTTTGCAAACTCGCACTGGTCCATGACAGTCTTTGTCTCTCCAATGTTGCTATCCTGGATTTTTTTTTCCTTTTTCTTTTCATTTTCATTTAGCTGTGGAGGATAAACCCCTCTTTGGCTTTACAATGACTTTAGGATAAAAGTCTCCCCTCCCTCCACTCTTTCAGGCCTCTGAGCTCACCCTCCCGCTTTTGGCCCCGATATTATTTTGGAATTTGCTGAAGTCAGCTGTACCAGGCATGGGAGCTGAGCTGCCTTCCCAGCTCGGATCCACACCTGTGCACCCTGCTCTGTGCACACAGGTGAGTCAGCAGAGGCAGTGGGGTACAGAGCTCCCTTGGGACATTTATCCCCTGTCCTTTGACAGAGGTTCAGCTCATTTGTCTCGATTTTATTTTACATTTCTGTGCCTATAGGACAGAGACTTTTGGCCTTTCCTCCCATTGGATTTATTTTAACTCTGCCATGAGCATCCTCTTCCAGCTTTGCTGTGAGCAGGTAGGAACTGGATGACCCCTGTGCTGGGCCTGTTAAAGGCTGTACCTAGTCCCAGGTGGAGTGCCTGTCCGAGCTGGCAGTGCTCATGCTTTGGCATAGGAGTGCCATTTACTGGTGTCTGGCAGCACCTACCAACAGGGAATTAATAGAGAGGGATTGTTCCTGAAAATAAACTATTTTAATTCCCAAAGCCCCCAAAATACTAGATTCTGTGTTATGCACCTGCTTGGATAAAAACCTTAGTAGTGAATGATTTGCTCTATCATGTCCTGTTCCTTTCCTTCAGCTAGCATCTTTTTCCTTCTTAGACTTTCACATCTTTTTTGCCACAGTTTGCCTTGCCTTCCTTTCATGCCCTCTTTTCCACCTCTTTTCCCTCCTATCAGAATTCTTCTCTTTTCCTCACACTTTCCATGTCCTGCATGTACTGCAATTCTTCTCACCCCAGAAAACAGTTGTACAGCATGGTCACACATCAGTAATTTCTTTATGTTGAGAGCAAATAATCATGTTGGGATCAAAAGACAGCAAAATGTGAGTTCACAGTTCTGCATCTGATACTGACTCTCTCTTGCTATTTACTCAGACAGTAGACGAGTTTATGTTGATCGTTGTAATATCGCATTATTGAAAAATCCCTCATTTATCCCAAGGATTTATTATTATTATTTAAAGCATCATCAATTAGATTAAAGAGACATAAGTAGCCTGTGCAAAAACTCTCCATCTAAAAGCTTTATGTTTTCAATAGGTAACAGGCAAAGCCTGGAAGGAAATTCTAGTCTCACTTTAACTATTCAAATAAGTAAAGAAGGTTTGTGGACTTTGAGCATATATAACACAGATCAGAACTCTTCTTTCTTCCCATGGTTTTGTACCAGTCTGAAGGCATTATTCAAAGACCTAGAGTTCCAGCCTCAGAAACAGAGCTGATGCCACTGAACAAAGTCCCCAAATTCAGGTCAACACAGTCATTTTTGGGGCATCTCATCAATCAGGTCAGTAGCTAACTAGAAAAGAGTATTTTTATTGTACTCTGGGTCAGCACTCTTCTTGCAGCACTGGACCACAGAGAGCTGCATCAGGACACCTACAGGGACTGAGCCATGATTTTGAAAGAAGCAACTGAATGAAAGAGGTGGAACTGCACCAATGAAGGCTCTTAATTACAGATCTATTCCAGTAGAGACAATAATTGGCTTCCTAGTGGTACGGATATGACCCCTTTCCCATGGTGAAAATCCCACCACTTTTTAAGTCTTGTGGTCCCACTGCTCTGTGGAATGCTGCTGCTATTCCTTAGGCTCAAAGGAACTCCAGGGCAGCCTGCATGATTTGACCAGGATTGTGCCAGAAGTGCTTAGGAGAGCAGCAGGTCTTAGATGCCAGAGTACAATGATCACCTCAATCAGATTATTGCCCTTCTGCTACATTCTTGGAGAGAACTAAATAGTGTCTAGAAACTCAGAAGGATTGTTTTTCCATTATATGTTGAATCAACTACAAGGAGGAAACCTTCTGTTTGCCTGTGGAACAGTCTGCATATTACACACATGCTGCTGAAGCAGCTGCAGGCTTGTCCAGCAACACTTTTGCAAAGACAAACTTTTGGAAAGAAACCCTCCAGACAACAGTTCCTATTTGCTGAGATGTAGCATCTGATCTCACAGATTTGCCTCCTGCCTTGAGTGAGTCTCACATCATCATGTCTATTTCTAGCAAACTTCCCACATAGTGCATAAAGGCTGTTTCAGGAAAAGAACACTGAATTCTCTCGAATAAAAAAGTGATTATAGAAAGAAGTATAAGAAAAGTCATTTTAATATGTACGTAACATTAAAACTCAGATACCTACCCATGCAACAAACTGCGTTTAGAGTGGCATATTAAAACTCATTTTTAAAGATGAGGAAAAGCAACATTGAAGACTACTGGATGAAACATCAAATGGGAAGAAAGAGGAGTAGTTTGTAAGATTCAAACTCAGAACATAAAATAAGGAAATTCATTAAATAAAAAAATATTAAACTTAGGTAAGAGATTGTTTAACATTCATCTTCAAGCTACAGCAACTGAAATGTGCATTACGCTTCATCAGAAGTAACACAATTAATTAACCTGAAAACTCCACTTTTGCTATGAAGGAAATCTAGACTTTAGCATGTATGCTCTGAGAAGTTAAAGGCAATTTAATTTTTAATTACTATAAGAGTACAACACCTCCAAATGTAGTTGTAGTACGTAATGATTGTGTAATTAAAAAAATGAGGCCCTTCAAACAAGGGAGTCCTTCAAGGCAACAAGGAACCCTTCATTACAGGGTCTTAACTCAGTTTCTTGATTCAGTTCTTTTGCTTTTGGTGAACATCATGAAGTTATCTTTATCCCTGCTGAGGGCTTAACCCAGAGCATGTAGAAGGATTTACACCAGCTCACCCTGTAGTACTTTGTTTAGAGAATATTGGTCTCCTACTAGCTTTGTGGAAGTGCCTGAACTCTCATCTCTATCTCTTGTGAATTCCAGCACCAAAATTATGTTTTCAGTCCCATAAAGGGTGTAGGTATTTAGAGCAGGGCACAGTCCAACCAGAACCCTTAAGACCAGGATCATGGCAGAAAGTGCCTTCATTGAGATTCAACAGCCTGTACCTCCATCTCCCTTGCCCTTGGTTCCTAGCCTGAGGCTTAGACATTCTTCTAGGAAGTTGAAGTCTTAAGGATGAATGCTAAAAACTGTGGTCCTCTTTGGGGGCACCTTCTCATAACCACCTCTCCCCACAAAGCAATTTCTGTGTTCTTTGAAGGAACCACTGTGCGCTGGCTCAACCTTTCAAAGGAGAGATCAGATGGCTGCCTGCAGGGGAGGGTTTGCTCTCAAGATACCAGCTTGAAGGAGATGTTCAGTTTAGAATCACTAGCAGGAAGTTGTGACATGGTTTCAGTGCTTTCTCACTGCTAGGGAGGAGGGGAGACCATGGCTTTTGCACTTCTCTCCATTCTCCTCCTCTGCAGATATATGTGACTATGTGTATACAATTGTGTACCACATACATAGGAAACTTATACAGGCTCTCTTCCATACTACACCTGGATTCAGTTTAGTTTTTCTCAGTAATTCCTAGTCTGTTTTGGCTGCTGTTTGTTTAAATGTGTCTTTATTTCATCCTCATAACTTCCCATTCATGCTACATTAATGCCATTCCAGGGGAAGAATTCACAGAGATTAGCCTTTAAATGTCAGTCTTTTACAACTAAGATACAGGCTTGATCTTTTTTTACTTTTCCCCCCAAACTAAAATGCCCTTTAATGTATCCTAGGGCAATCTCAAGGTTTGGTACACCTGACAGGTTTTTGATACACCTGTACAATGTTACTCATTACAAGAGGTGACACCACTACAGCCATGAGTAAAGGTTAGGGTATAGAGTTTTCTCCTAAATGGTTTCTCCTGATAGTATGGAAATAATTTACCCTCACTATCAAATTGCTGCTGGGGTTTCATGACTCGTATCTCTAGAAGGAACAATAATAACAAAACCTATTGAACAATCCCCACATAGCTTCAAACTGAGAAAAGTGTAACAGGAATCACTGACATTCACTGAGAACAGATTACCAAACTTCAAGAACCTCAGGAAACCCTGAGACAATATATGTATGAGTATGTATCCCATCCAATACAATTATACATTGGAATGATCTAAGGGAATCAATAAAACCTGAGTCTGTCATATTCCATTACAAAATGCCTCTTAATCATAGGATGTAGTAGTAATTTTTCTATGCCACAAACCTTTTTTCATACAGTACCTTCTTCTCTCTTAAAGAAAAGAGAAAAAAAAACTACTACTGGAATTTTATTACGGAAATAATTGTATTTGTAATTATTATTGTAAATTCTCTTTGATATCTGGAAAAGGCAATAAAGTAACTGGAAAAAAAGTATGAGCAAGAGCACATAATTTACTGCATAATGTCACAACCTGCTAGACAGCAAAGATCTAGGAAAACTAGTACAATTACGATAAAGGTACCATGTCTACAAGGTACCACCTGCAGAAAAGAGAGTATGTTAAAGCAAACAAGAGACTCCTACATGCTTGTTACCCATATGCATATACTGTACATATATCCTTCGCTAGTGCAGATGGCAGTTTCCTGGACATCCATGAAGCTATAGTTGCTTCCACAAGAAGAAGGCATGGTGGAGTTGCATCATCAGAGAGCTTGCCAAATAAGTAAGTGATACATATTTCAGTGGCTCCTATGCTCATTTTATTAGTTCAACTCTGCAGTCACATATTTATAAAGATAGATGGGAACAAAATAACATAATCTTGGCTTAAATACACAATTACACTGATCATGAAAGTGAAGTCATGTACAGAACAGGTCCTTCAGTCTCTGGTACTCAGTGCATAAATATTCCTCTGAGAAAAAATGCTGCAACTAGGCACAACAATCTACATTTAAAGAAAAGGCCAGCCTCCATCTGTGTGCATCTGGGGGAGTTAATCCAACTCTGTGAGGTCAAATGATCTCTCCATGGTGAGGAGATTCCAAGCAGCAACATGGCATGCTGTCCTTCACCAAATATTACATCTTCTGTAAAGCTATCTGCAGCTCTCCATGCTGTAGCATTACACCTTCTTTCCAGGAAATTAATACAAAATCATGGAATGATTTGGGTTGGAAGGGACCTTAAAGATCATCGAGTTCCAACCTCCCTGTAATGGGCAGGGACACCTTCCACTAGAAGACCAGGCTGCTCAGACCTCCAGCCAGCCTGGCATTGAAGACCTCCAGGGATGGGGCATCCACAACTTCTCTGAGCAGCCTGTTTCGGTGCCTCACCACCCTCTCAGTACAGAGTTTCTTCCAAATATCCAATCTAAACCTACACTCAGTTTGAAGCCATCCCCCCTCGTCCTGTCACAGCAAGCTCTTGTAAATAGCTTCTCTCCATCTTTTTTGTAGGCTCCCTTCAGGTATTGAAAGGCCACAATTCGGTCATCCCAAAGCCTTCTCTTTCCCAGGCTGAAAAATCCCAATTCTCAGCCTTTCCCCATAGGAAAGGAGCTCCATTTCTCTACCTTGCTCTGTACTTAACTGCCACAGGTTCATCTCCTTCCTGTGCTAAGGATCCCAGAACTGGATGTAGGATTCCAGGTGTTGTCTCACCAGAGCAGAGGGGCAGAATTTTCCTTGATTTTCTTAGTCTGTTGTATATTACACACAGTTAGCAACTGTGTTACAGTCAGCTTTGCTTTATACTCCCAGAAAGAGCTTCTACCACCTCTTCACAAAGCAACTTACACTATTGGATATGGCAAGCAACAAGTAGGTGAAAGATATGCATGCCTAGGAGAAGTGTATGAAGTAGCTAGAAGGACAGACAACTGGGAGAACACAAGTGCTGTCCTGCTAGTGATGGGAATATCCTGTGTTAATTTATAGCAGTTTTGCAAAGGGGTCTTGGGACTGTATTTGGCCAGCTTTTTATGAAGCTCTTCCAAAAGAAGATTTATAATCAATTTGCCTTTTCAGATTAAGATCAAATAAAGACAGAAAACGATAACTCATTGCTAATGCATCATGGAGAGTTGCTGTCTCAGCAGGAATTTACAGGGATTTTGAGACTAGAGTTCTGGAACAGAGAGGCAACATCTCCTGCCAGCATCCAGCTTCCTAAAGGCCTTTCAAAAAGTTTTTCAGGCATTGTAACTGCAAGCAGAAAAACCCCAAAATTTCTTTATTTCAGGGAAATGACAACAATTTGGTAGGGCACAGAATGCCTTTGAGCATCCAATCATAGCTGGCCACGACATAAGGACATAGGTCCACAAATACACTGGTGAAGTGCTGGCAGGTTTCATTCCTTACCAGACTAAAATAGAAGGATGAGATGGGATCAACTGGATTTTTTCGCTCATGTACTAGGAAAAATTACTTTGTTAGAAAATAAGACCATACTAGGACAGCATCTCCCCTGACTGCAACACCATACCACAAAAGAAAAATCTTTTGAGCGGTGTGATAATAGAAGAACATACTGAAATTTATGACCATCTGACATGAACTGTTAGCTGTCTCAAAATAAAAGGTCTGAGAATGAATCAATCATTGTAAGCAATCTTTCTAGTCAAGAGGGATAAACAGGCAGCTCCCAAGGATAATTTATCGGACTGATTTTATTTTGTCCCTTAAAAAATAAGTACATTTTCCTTGGAATATATATCTTTCCCCTTTGAATTTTGAGGCAAGGTGGGATCAATAGGTCAGATTCAGATATACAAGTGGGGGAAAAAATCAGGGCAGCTGAATCCCACCCTCATTGTTGCCTGGCAAGTAGCCTAATTTATCTGCTCAGATATTTCAAAGGGGCTAGACATCTCCATGTTAAAATATTGCATTTAATAAAGAAAAAAATCCTGGTTTTTGTGTGCCTGTTACACAGTCAGCAGGTGTAACAAGTCCAGCCACTGAACTGAACAAGCTGTGCAGATGACAAATACTTTTAATATACTAGTTGCATGTACTACAGACCAGGTGGAAAGAATTTTATGTGGGGAAGAATGGGTTATTTACCATTTCCCTCCAGCAAGCTCTGTTTCAGACAAAATTGTTAGCCATCTACTGAAGGCCAGTGTCCTTTCTCCATAATCTGGTTGTCAAAATGTCAAGTTCAGAAGCTTGAACCCCTCCACAGCACTGGTTTAACTCCAAAAGTTCAGTCTGCATAATTACAGCCATGTTATTCCCTTGTCACCTTTGCCACCATGAAGTAGAGGGCTTCAAGGACTCTATGTATAAAATATCTAAATTTAAAAAGAGAAAATTGATATTATTAAGCACATGCATACTAGGAGAGAATTTTGCTTTACACTGCTTTAAATGGAAAGCAATTATTTTCTCTCTCTTTTCCTTTCCTTCATTACAGTCACTGAAATTTTACCAGCTCTGGCTGCTAACGTGAGTGAAGTGAATAATGCTGTGTTCTCATAAGTGTACTTAAGAACTGGCATTTCATTACAAATAGATACATCATAGCATAGCCAATCTTTAAAACTATTTTTAGAAAAAGAATTTATTATTATTTAGAATTCTTCAGCAACCAGTTTTGATGCTGAAGCTTTGTGCATTTTAAAAAGAAAGATTTTGCTTAGACAAGGTGCTGTTTTGGTGCCGAACCCCTTACTTGTCCAGATTCTTTCCATTTTTGGAACAGTGCACCATGTTAAAACAGTCTCACAACCACCATTTTTTCTTTGTGGGCAATGAATTGATATTTGCCTACATCTGACTACTAGCATGTCAGAATCACAGCTGAGCTTGTTCATAATCTTAAATTACTGGCTCCTTTTCAGAGTGGATAATGCCTGGCATAGGGAAAACATGCTGAGCTCAAGGAGTAGCCAAATGTCTCACAAACTCCAGAAAGCCCAATGTGTTGTCCCTATAACTAGATCTCCAGGGCTGCTTCGGACTGGTTTTCAAACCTTCCCTCCATACCTTAAAAGAATGTGTCATGATTGTAATCAGACTTTAAACAGAATGTAAGGACACTAAATTACAGAATCATACAATATCTGGATCAGAAGGGACATACAAGGACCATCAAAGTCCAACTCCTGGCCCTGCACAGGACAGCCCCAATATTAGATAATGACCATTTTGAAGAAGTCAAATAGCTGTGTACTTATCCAGCAAACTCCCAGCAAAGTCATTGATAACTTCAGAAATTTTTCTAAGGATCATAGTTAACATTCTAACAGACACCAGACTGCTGAATGATGCTTGCTCAGATTCTATGAATGAAGGATAATAATGGATCTCCAGGGATGTCACTACTCATCATGGTTCAGCCTTATTGTCACCATGATTTCCAAGGCTGTATTGTCTTACTACTTCAGCATAAGATACATGGTCTCCTGAGGGAGACACTGAGAGTTAACTTTATCTCAATCTCCAAACTCCTTCTTTATCACAGCAAATGTTTTTTCTGTAAGCTTAAAATGCTCCTGCATAGTTTGAGGCAAAAAAAAGAAATCAATGCAAAAAAACTATTAAAAAGACTCTTCCTGTTACCATGCTAATACAATTTCTCCTTGTGGGTTGTCTTCTGGTGCTTCAGCAGCCTCTACATATTCAATATATCACAGTTTCTATGTGGTCCCAATGATGTATTCCAGGACCCACAATCATCCTGAAGTTCTCTAGGAGATGAGACTAACCAGTTGACAGATTAGAAAGAGCAAGCAGGACCCTACTGACAGAGGACCCCAAGTCGAAATTAACTAGATGATCTTTAATGTCCCTTTCAAACTGAAACCATTTCAGGATTCCATGATTACTGCCAGGTTGCAGTCCCAGATTCTTCTCTAATTTCTCATTTCTCCTTTTTTCCTGCCATTCTTCAGACCATAATGCAACTATTACTTTGTACCATGGAGTAGATCTCGTAGTTTCCATGTTATTTTACACTATATCCAACTAATCACTGCTCAAAATTTATGCCAGTAGAAAAAAAAAGCTTAATATGCATTGTTGATAATGCAGTGTTGACCCTGCAAGGATTTGCTGATTTGCTTATAAGCTCAGCCTTATGCATGTGACTTCCTTTACTTTACTGAGTGCTGCCTCATTCAGATTTCAGAGGAACCAGATTGGAGAGGAAAACTAGATTGAGGCATAGTGCTGATCAGCAGAGATATCACAGGAGCTGGCAGGTCTGGAAAAAAATAATAGTCATAATGGTACATTCTTCCAACCTAACAAGGACTCTGTCCCTGAAAATGGCCAGAACAAAGATTAATGGCTACAAAACTGCTACCCTTCGTGCTTGGAAGTAGGATCTCAGCTGCAGCCCTGAGCTTTTCTAATGAATTTTAATCCAGAAGGATCAGTCAGTTTTAACCCAGTGGAAGACAAGTTGTTCAAAGGAAATAGCATTGCAGGAGCAATGCTGTTTTTCTATACCCACCCTGGCTTATCTTCCTGGCTTCTACATTTTTTGGATCTCCTTATTTTCCTTCTATTTCTGTAAACCATTCTCCTCTTTAGACTCAGATCCCAGCCTGAACTGAGGTCTCTCACCAAAGACACTAGGCAGCCCATTTATGAAAGGGAAACAATCAGTTTGCTCCTAATTCTCTCTTCAGTCATGAAGTCTCTCTTTAACAGAATACCAGAGCCTAGGCGAGTGAGCAACATCTGTCACTGTAATACCTGCCAGTACAATTTCCAGTGATTTTAATTCTTAAAAGATAACCACAGGTGTGGTGTTGTTGGGCAGCACTGTTTAGGCACAGCAGATCAGATGCTGCTCTGATTTATAACCTCTGGCAGCCCAAGTGAATGCAGGAGCTGCCAGCTTTGCACATGCCCTCTGCAGGGCAAGATGCCCAGATATAAGGGTGTTGGCAGGCGTGCCTGCCTTTCCACCAGCCCTGCAGGAGCGTGCCTTCCCAGTGCTGCAGCACCACAAAGCGGGTGCAAAGCAGCTTTCAGAAAGACCAAGCACCTCCAGGTGGTTAAGGGCACAGAGCTGAGGCAAATGTCTGTGGTGGACATAAGCACAGTCCAGCAGGGTTAAAAGCGAGGCCATCCAAATTCATCCGAGACCTGCAAGTCCTGAAACACGTAAACCCTACATGCGTCAGATAAAGCAGCCAGAAAGAAAGGTGCCCCCTAATGAGTTTTTTTTGCGCTTGGGTGAGCGAAAGGGCTGCTTCAGGAGGCTAATAACTGAAAACCTTCCAGGCTTTTGTCCGGAGAAATGGCAGGCACTTTCCATCCCTTTGAAAAAAAGAAGGCCTTTCGGAGTCTTCACGAGAGATGTGGATTTTAAGGGCGACCTTAGGTCATACAGAACTAATCAAGCGAAAACAATAAGAAAATTAGACTGACAGTGAGCAAGTATCTGAGGACTTTATCAAAAAGAATTAGGAATGGACAAATTCACTGGGAGCAAAGGATCAGATCTGCAAGGTGGCATTGTGTGGTGGGATTAAATTATTTATTCATTGTTAATTTATTTATTTATGTATGTGCAAATGACCTAGCTGCTGCAGGTGCTGAGGAGTTTCTGAAAAGGCCCAGTTTTAGAGCCAAGGCTAGAATATTGGTCCATTTAACTCATTCTTTTCCTTAAGGCGATCAAACAGTGACTTTTATCTAGGAGATAGAGGAGGAAAACCATATGTGTACTGGGAATGATGCGGGGTCTGAGCAGCACTAAGTACCCAAGTATTCCAGTCTCATTCAAGAATGCTGTGCAGTTTAATGTCCAGCAAATTAGCAAATGAATGCTTATGTCAATATGTGAAAAATCCCTAGTTGGTTTAAACAGATAAAAAGCCTCTTGGGAAATGGCAGAAAATGCAGGCTTTCTCACCCTGTCTTTTTTAAAGAAAGAAAGAGAAACAGTACTTACTAAGTTTTCCCCAAACTTACAAAAAGTTGCAGAAAACACCAACAACCTACATTGACGCTGGATCTTATATGTACACAAAATTTTTCCAGTGCTGCAACTGGAAAAATACAAAAATGTTTTGCACTCTTTGAATCACATATTTGCTATTCAGAAAAAAACAGTTAAAATCTGGGACAGTTACAGAGCCTGTAAGATGCCACCCTGCTACTCCTCTCTTAAAGGTACAGACCATCAAAAGCCCTGGAGAGGGTCCATCTTTGCATTTTTCTCTGATTTATAAATTCTGCCTTGAAGATGAAATCCACAAACACCTCTCATTTTTTTCTTCTCTGCATTTAACCATTTATAGGAAAGGGTAAATTGTCATCTCATGTTTGCCTTGACCCAGCAGAGCAAAGCCACAGTGGGGACTCTGTGTACGACATGACCCTGGGGAAAAAAGGAACACGAGATCTCAGCATGGGGGGTGGAGGCAAGAAGTCACACATATTGAAAATGACAGCGTCACATCAGTTAATGCCATGTGATAAGGGAGTCCTGCTGGGGTTTATGTCCTTCTGCAGGAGATACACTTGAAGGTTGGCTGGTAAGGAAGAGTTTTTATTAACTCCAGAAAGGGATTGTAGATATTTGGTCAGGAAAGATCATAATGGATTGTCTTTCTTCAGGACAAGCATCAGTAGCTATGCTAGGGATCATAAAACTGCCCCACGAGACACCTCTTGGAACCAGACAGGCAGGTTTATCCACTTCTGCTTTGCACATGATATTTCCCTCCTCTTGGCCATACTTAGGCCCTCTTCTCAAAACTGGTGTTCATCATGTCATATTGGAGAAAGGGCTACTAAATAAAAAATAGAGGGCATTTTAAAGAAAAAATATCTTTACTATTACTACATTTAAAACATTACCTCAGATTAAAAGTTCAATGAGCCAATTTCTCAAGCTGTGCAAAACAGAAACAATATAGGCCATGTAGAAAGCCTGCTTCCTCCCTGGAGTGATAAAGTCCTCATTTCTTCCCTGAATGTAATGGATGAATTTGGTGACAATGCCTGTAGGTCACTAGTACACTACCACTTGCCTTCTGCAGCCCACTGAGAGCTGTGACACACAGTAAGCAGGGAGCCTGCTGACCTATGCTCTTAGTCTATCAGCTGTCAGGGTGCCTTTTAAAATGGCAAGAGCCAAAAGCAGAGTTAAATAGCACTAGGTGTTTAGCTGTGTCAGGAACAAGCACCAGAGGCCAGGCCTCTTCTTTTCAAATGGATTGAGTCTCAGCTCATAAGAAAAATACTTACTATCAGTATGCAAGGACATGATCTAGTGTTATTCTTGTCCCCAAGACTATCCAATTCACCTTCTGTGCTGTCTTCAGCACAGACTTCAACTATATTGACAATGTTTCACGGCTTTATCTCATAGGCAAAATTCATTGCTACCTGCCTACTTTGGGTGTCACAGTCATTAGATAATATATTAGTATTTCCATGAGTATTATTAATATTGGAAGTAGAATACTTTCAGTGTTATGTTCCAATTCTTCCAACTTTGGTATGGTGTTCACTTCACAAATTGTGTGTGGAATAAAAATTCCTTTTTTTTGCTGCTAATTAAGATGTTTTGCTTAATGTCTTACTGATGTTTTACACAGAGGATTCAAAGAGCGGCCATGAGTCCTCCTTCTGCTGGAAAAACAAGCTGGCTTCCTACATAAGTGGAAAGAGCTGCCTCAAGCCAGAATGGAAATATTACCTTCTGCAGGCAGGAGCTCATGCAGGACCACAGGGAGGACAAAGAAAAAGGTGACTTAAAGTGTCCTAGCACTCACCAGTACACTTTGCTCCAGGATGACCAGGAGACCTTCCCCTTTGCTATCTATTCCCTGGTGTCTGCACAGCTGCCATTCATTAATGTTTTCTGGTAGCTGGTAGCCCAGACTGCTTCATGGAGCAGCAGTGCAGTAGATTACAAAGACACTAGATCCATAGGGCTAATGAATGAATCATGGACAAACTAAAACAGGGAAACCTTGCTGCTTCTGGAGCTCTGCATAGTGGCAGAGGAGTGGGCAAGGAGTGGAATTCACACAACCCAAAAGAAAATTCTCCCAGGAACCACCCAACTCTGAAGCTCAGCCTTGAACAGAATCTCATCAGCTAGTGCCATTGTCATTAACAAGTCCTACCAGATATGGTTGCAAATTATAGGCTATAAAACTATCAGAGGTTTTAATAGCCTTTCATGTAGAGTAAAAGACTGAAGTGAAAGTATAGAAGTATCTTACATTGCTTGCTTTTATTAAATTCTGGCTTCTCTAACATTTTGTGTTTAAAAGAACTCTTTCCTTCAGAGATGCTGTGGACAACTATGGCATGTTAAGCTCAGTTAGTAAGGCTGTGCTCCAGTACTATCTGTCCATGGCACTGAAGGATGCATGCAGATACAGATTTTGCTTCTGTTTCCATATATATTAATCAGAGACCTGAGCAACTATTGCTTTTGTATTTAAGATGCATCAACTGTTATTATTGCTATTTTTAATTGTTATTCTTATTCTGCCATTGGTTTAAGATGTGGACCCACAGAGCCATTCTACCTAGACCTTCTCTGCACCATCCTAATTCAGGCAGCCCAGGTGCTGAAATCCCTTGAATTTTCACAACACTGAAGGTAAAGGATGGTATCAGATTTTCTCAGCAAGATTAGCCTTCAAGGAAGAATAACTCCTAAGTGAGAAAAACCAGAATATCATGTTACCTTTCCAATGAAAATTTTATCTCCTTGAAAAAAGACTTTTCCAAAGAGATCCACAGATTTTACTGAAAAACAAAGATTTCTTCTTAACAAGAAGCAGACAAAGTCCATTTAAATGTATGATAACTATTGTTTCAGCATTTTTCAGCATAAAGGCTAAAGAGGGAAAAATGCACAAGATCAAAAAAGATGTGCAAAAGTAGAGCAATGTTAAGAAAGATATTACTATAAAATTCCTGTCAGAGTGGAACATAGTTTGCATTAATAAATACATCAGTGAGTGACCTAAATAACCCTTCTCAGAGAATAGGAACTTTGACTTGGCTGATCAGACATTCAGCAACACAATGACTAAGGTGGCAAGTGCAATGCAAATCTGCCCTTTGGGATCTGGTCTATGATGACGGCTGCTACCACACAAGTGTTTTCAAGACCCCTTTATATTTTCCCTACCACTCAAAATGTGCAAGTTCTGAAACTGAAACACTGCGTTAGCTTCTGGTGCCAAAAGTCAGAGGGTCTAAGACCCAAGGAGCATTCTGAACTACAAACATATCCATTCCTTCTTTGCTTAGTCATAAAAAATACAGACTGGATTTCTTTCAAATATTACAATACTAAACAAGACTGGCCTTCTTTCAAATATTATAATGTTAAACAAACTTAAATATGCCTGTGGGAGGAAGGATGAACTTTCAATATACTTACTGTGTGGCTGGTCACAGCTGCTGTTGCTCTTTATATAGTCTTCTGAACAGTGTCTGAGATAATATATACAATACAGACAGCAGGGAGAAGTCCAGATACCCTGCAGCTCAACCCTATTTAGGTGTTTTCAGGAAATGAAACAGGGAATTAGCTGTTTTGCTGGCACAGATGCATATTGTAACCTTCCTCTCAAGGCAAGAGGCCTGGCAAAATTTGCTTTGGTTTAATTTAAAGGGAAGACATGGAGGAAAAAAAATCAAAGAAACAAATTGTTTTGCTGGATACCATCAGAATAGAGCCCCTTAAAAAGTCTACAGAAGTAGTACTACTTCAGAGAAACTCTGCCCCTTCCAGAGACAACATATATTGGTTCTTATACTTTGATCTGGAATTAGCATATGAAAATACCATTTATATACAATAAAATATATTATTGCTTAGAAGAAATGGCATTTTCACATTTCATACTAATAAGATACTATTAGGGAAATAAAAACCCCAAAAAAATTTGCAGATAAATTTTTTCTCATCTTTCAGGAGGCTACTAAGTGGAAGGAAACAGCTTCACAAGGTCTCCCTGACCTGTAACATCCTGAGATGCTACAAACATCCAGGAGTTAATTAAAAGTCAAGTGTAAATACACAGTAAGGTGCTTTGTCTAATTCAGAAAACTGGACTAAATGATTCAAGAGTTTCTCCTAGAACTGTTATAGTCTTCTACTTGGTTTTTTTTGGTTGTTTTTTTTTTGTTTGTTTGTTTGTTTTTGTTTTTGTTTTTTTTTTTTGCATAAGACATTCCATCTAGATTATCTAAGAAAATAGCAGGTATGACATCACATATCCCTGGGGATGGAGAACAGTTCCTTCTCCTTCTTTACAGAAACACAGGAGGTTATAGTGATAATTGAAAGTCACATTAAAAAAAGCAGCATGAAATTATTAACTAAAAGTGGAAAATAGATTTTATAGACCTCAGCTGCACTTGATCTATTGGCAATTCTTGTGCAAGTGTCTGAAAATCAAAACCAGAAACTAACTAGTTTATTTCTGCATACAAGGCACATTAAATTACAGTTTGCTGATGAAGTGTCCAGTAATAATCACCTAATTGTTACCAGTCACAGAGAAATTGAAGCAACTCCTATAGATGAAATTTTAAACTGCATGAGTTGCAAATATCCCAAGGGAGTGATGGCCTTATGCCAGAGAAGTACACTGTGTACTCCTGGCCCAGGGTGATTCCTGCAGTCATGCATCAACTGCTGATGGAGGTGAAATTAGTAGATCAGGCACCCAAGTGTGCCAGGTCACTGATGGCAATGAGAGCACTGGTAAAATGGCTGGGCAAAGAAGCAGCCTTATCTTCCCATGCTGAGGTTCCTTGGTTTGCAATTGCTTCCGCCTTTCAAACTGATCTAGTCTGATTTGTATGAGAATAAGACGAAGCAAATGATGAATAGAAGAATTATGAAAAAGGCCCATTCCAACATCTCATTTACCATACAACTGTTTTAAACCTTTGGGTGGACTCAAACCAAAACGATTTGCTTTCGTCAGGACTAAAACTAGATCAGAGCACCCTGACCTGAGCTGCACCAGTCAAAGCACCTCGCATAACCTCTGTGTTTCACTGGCAGTAAAAACCAGTAAGGACTGGGAAAGACACACTGGCAAGTGGGAAGATCTATGGTGTTTCTATTTTTGTAACAGACTTGCTAGGCATGCACTGCTGACTGCTGCCTGCACATCCACGTGCTGCTGTCTGAGGGCTCAGGAATGCAAGTGGGACAGAACAGTTCAAGCAGGATGTCAGCTCCAGCGGCTGTGCCAAGTGGCTCCAGCAGAGGCTGTGCTGCAGCAGCTGTGCTATAGGCTACAATGAGGCTCCTTTAGCCACTGATTTCCAGCTTAGCTCGCCTCATGTCATCTGTGCCTGAAGACGGAGGCTGAGGATGGAGGCTGGACCCTTCTGTGGGTCCCTTAGTCTCCCATTAAAATGGGATTTCAACCAGCTTGGGGTTTAAAAGGTTTGACAGTAGCCCTAAGTCTGTTTTAGTTTCATCACCTGGAAAAGCTATCCCTCCTTCTTTTCCACCTCCCAACTTTTCCAGGTCAGACTCCAAAACACAAGGCTCACTACAGCCCAGTTCCCCATGGTAAGTGAAGATATTCACCAGCACAAACATTCTGCCCAACAATTTCTTTGCAGTGGAGGGACATCCAGATGCAAACTAGAGTAGCTTTCCAGATGTTTGTTACTTCAAGATCTACCCAACTGTATGAAGAACAGCTGTGGTAGGGAAGATTTGACACAAATAGCAGCAAATCCAAGCCTAAAAATACTTGTACTGAACAGGCAGCAACATAGACTCTGGTTTAAGGTTATCCTCAGACGTGCTAGATTAGATCTGAATGTTGGTCATGAAGCTGTCTAGGGGAAAGCCTTGCTGCCCCAAGTGTGGGATTTCTACCGAGCTCCCATACTTGGAGTTGTCTCAACAGGATCGAGTTTCAGCTGCTGTTTCAAAGCATTCACAGCTATCTCACAGACAACAGGGCCTTCTGCATCTGGCAGGATTTTCAAACTTTTCGTGTGCTCCCACAATAACCAACTAATAAAAACAAAAACACGAATCAAACCAAAACCCAAACAAACAATAACTCCCACAAACGAAGTAACTCTCACAAACCCCAAAAACCCCTAAACCAAACATTATATTCGTACACGAAACGCAGGGGGAAAGCTGGAGTGTTTCTGATTTCTCGAAGAGCTTATCACCGGGAGCTAAAAGATTTCCTTCCTCCTCTCGCTTCTCAGTGTCCGGGGTAGAGAGGGGAGGGGTCCTGGGGGCCCGGAGGGGTCTCGGCGGTGCGGGAGTCGGGGATTCGGGATTGCGGAGGCCGGCAGTCCCGTGGTGCCGAGAGCTCGGGGTTTGGGGATGGGGTGTCCCAGCGGTGCAGGGGCGCGAGATTCCGGCGTTTCGAGGCCTCCGGGTGCGGAGCGCCCCGCTGTCCCTGCAGTGCCGTGCCGTGCCGGTCCGTGCCGTGCCGTGCGGGTACGGTCCGTGCCGTGCCGTGCCGGTCCGTGCCGGTCCGTGCAGTGCCGTGCCGTGCCGGTCCGGGCCGGTCCGTGCCGTGCCGTGCCGTGCCGTGCGGGTCCGGTCCGTGCCGGTCCGTGCCGGTCCGTGCCGTGCCGTGCCGGTCCGTGCGGGTCCGGTCCGTGCCGTGCCGTGCCGTGCCGGCGGAGCGGCGCCGCTGCGCCCCCTGCAGGCTCCGGCCCGCGGCGCTGCCGTCCCGAGGCACCGGTGGCGGTCACCGCGCCTCGCGTCGCCGCTGTGCCCCGGCTTGGCGGGAAGGGAAAATGTTTCTGCTTCTGCCCTGCAAAACTGGCCGACCGGGAGAGGCCTTTATTCGACCATCCGTACACCCCAGTCTTCAGAGTCTCTTCCCACCCCGGGTACCCAGGATGAGGTGACTGCGTAAGGCATCCTGCTCCCGCCGAAAGGAATTTAAAATAAATGCTGGAAAACCTAATTCTGATCTAAAACTAATTACAAACTTTTGGAGGAATAAGAAAGAAGCCAAGCCACAGGTTTGAGCCCTATTTGCTCAAGAAAGCTCTGCCGAAAGGCATCCTCCGTTTTTCTCCCTCTATTTCCACTCCATTTTACAGCTGCTGTGACTGAGGTCAAGTGATATGTCACTCTGTCAGATCACACAGAGAGTCAGTGGCTCTTCCCGGATTAGAACAGTTCCACACGGCCCTCTGAAAAGATTTGTAACAAATGTCAGAGCCAACCATCCACTGTTTAAAGCATATGTTTAAAGCTCTTAGACATCTCTGTCAAAAGGTATTGTAAATATAGGGACAAAGCTGGTAAATGCTTCACTGTG